>CM062919.1:65805000-68305000 GCA_031878705.1 Tapirus indicus | reverse complement strand
CGAGCGTAAATAACATCCTCACACATTCCAAGCAGGATGCTGTTGAGATGATCTCCGAGCTTGATAGGCTGAATATAAAGGAAGGAAAAGCCATGTTGATAAGTGTGAGCAAATCTTACCTAACAGGAGACAAGCCATTCCAGGAGTCAGAGGAACCACACCAAACACACTTCAAATACTTGGAGGAAATGAATTCCTTATCCATATCTATTTTACTGCATTTTACCTTTTCATAATCCAAAAGAATTCTTAGCAGAAGATGGTTAACATACATCTCCCAAGATAGAAAGTATTATAGAAAAACTCTGGGGGTTTTTTGTATGATAAAGAAATGAGATTCGTTGGTTATTCAAATATTTTGGCAAGCAGTTACTATATACATACTATGTGGGGGTAATAACAATTTCCTAACATTCAACGAAATGTAACATATTCAATACATGTTAAATATAATTTGACACTCTCATGATAACTTAGAAGAGATTTCAAATATTGCAATTTAAGTTCTCATTATGCTGGTGCAACAGAGAAGCCAGAAAGTGAGATTTTTTTAAAATTAGCTGACATAATTTGTTGAATATTACATCCAAATATCCAATAAGCATATCTAGAAATACAAATTAAAACCACAAAAAAGAAGCATCCAGACTTAACAGAGAACCACACTTAACAGAATGGTTAAAGATACGAAGACTGATAATACAAAGTACTGGTGAGGAGTGGAGCATGGCTGACGGGAGTTTAAACTGGTACATCCACTTTGGTTTCAACATATGCTTCCCCTATGACCCCTCTCTTTCACTTTTAAACATTTGGGTATTACGTCATCCTTTAGATCTCAGCTTAGCTGCAATGTCCTCTAATAAACCTATCTAACCCTCCAACTCTAGTTAGAGGTTCCAACTCACGTTTTCTATAGCACACTCCATTTTCCTTAACATAGCATTTATTGCATTGTGTCATAATTGGTTATTTAGTTGTCTGTACCCACAAATGGACTCCACAGGCATGGGTCATTATATTCCTAGTGACTAGTACAGTGTCTGACACAAAGTAGGTGAATAAGAAATATTTTTGAATTAATATTAAATATTTCCAAAATGATTATGATTTCTGATAGCAAAATATAAATAAAAGTTTATACTTCCCCTCCAATTTATACATTATTGATACTGACTTTATTTTCAGTTACCAGAAAAGAGTATAAAGTTTCAATTATAGGCTGTGATCACATTTCACCAGTAAGGTAGGTTGTATAATATATGACACCAATATTTCCAGTAATAATTTAACTTTCTCGTTTATATTTATAGAACTGAAACTGAGAGGAGAAAGTAAATACACAGTATTTTTCATGATGTAAAATTAGACCAAATCCAGTTAAAGACAATCTTTCATCTTGGAAAAGATGGATCTTAAGATGTTTGAATTTTAGAATAAAAGCCTAAAATGCTTGTTACTTCTTGAATTGATTAAAAAAATACAACTAGTTATTTTTGTTTTTGACTTCTAAATGCCTAAAATAAAACCTAATTCTATACGCTATATCTTTGCTTTGATGAAATATAGTTATTTTGAAATTTTTAATTACTATTTACTACTATGTTTATATTGAGTCTTCAGGAATCCGTGTTATTTTAGAAAATAAAGACTAGAAGCAGCTCAATGGTCATCAGAGCCTAAGATCTCAGAAAGTGTTACTTTAATACCTATGTCTGCTGCTGCAGGGGTGCTGAAGTTTGATTTTGAAGTGACAAGAGAAAAAAGTAGTAAAGTATAAACTATACCTCGAGGCATAGTTAGAGCTACTATTCCTACAGTTTTTGCATCAAAAAACGCTATCACGTTCAGTTCAAGAATGAATCAAAAACGTTTACAATCCCTCTTATCAGTCATTATATTAGAAGAAATAAAGTGGACTCCCATTTCTCTTACTATCATTTTTGAAGAGGTCACTGCATTTCACAGACTGAATTGTTGAAGCCTGGGTAGTGACTGCTATAACTCGAAGAACATTTTAAGAAAAATAATTTCTTTAGTACTGTATTATTATTTCATTCGGAGAGTGTGACATCATTAATGTGAACAACCAGCACAGAAATGCTGCTGTGCCTGACGTACGCTGTAGAACGCACACAGATACATGGAAGAGCTTTTTCAAAAGCGTAAGGTTGTACAAATGTGACAACTTGACTTACTTGGCTCTGAGGTACTTCATGATCAGCCCCCCAATACAATGTCATTCCAAGAGAATAAATATGGATCTAGGAATAGAATTAAAAAAAAATCATTCTATGGTAAAATAAAATTTAAAAATTTAGCAAGTAATATATATTCATGAGTTTTTGTTCCATAGAAAGTATAACACTTGATTGGAGAAAATCATCATTTCATATTTTGCATAAAAGTATGTGAGAGCTTAAAACAGAAAATAAGACTGGAAATGCTCAGAACAGACTTTGTTTCCCAATTCCCCAGCCCACCTTCTATGAGTAATCATTTTTATTAATTCTTATTTATTTTAAAGTTTCTTTATACAAACTCAAGCAAATATGAATATATATTCTTATTTTCCCCTTCTTTTACAAAAGGTCAGAAACTTCAAAAGTTACTCAGCACCTTGCATTTTTAATTTAACAAGAGAGATAATTCCATAGCAGTGCTTAGAGATCTTCTCATCCTTTTTTACTGCTGCACAGAACTGCATTTTGTGGCTGTAGCATTGTTTACTTAACCAGTCTGTTATTAATGGGCAATTAGGATTTCCCCCAAATTTTGCTGTTATAAATAATGTTTCAGCAAACAGCCTTGTGATGTGTCATTTTGTACATGCAGGTATTTCTCTTGAATTGATTCTCTGAGATTACAGATAAAAGAATAAATCACGTGTAGTTTTGACACATGTTGTCCAATTCCCTCACATAGAAGCTGTATCATTTTGCATTTCCAGCAGCAACATGTACAAGGGTTTTTCACAAGCCTTGTCCATTGAATGTGTTACGAAGATTTGGATTTTTGCCACACTGAAAAGAGAAAAAAAATCTCACTGTAGTTTTGATTAGCTTTTTTCTTACTAAGAATGGATGTGGTAGTAGAAGGAGAAAGAAGGTGGGTCAAAAAAGATTTCTTTTGCATTGTTTGCTTCTTAAAGATTGGAAAAATAACATATTTTTATGCTTATAGGAATGATCCAACAGGGAAAACTGGAACTGCAGGAGGGAGCAGATACTGTTGGGAGACACTGCTGAGTAAGCGGGAGGAGGTGGAAGCTAATGCACAAATGAAGGAGTTAGCTTTACAGAGAAGCACTGACAGTTCATCTGTAGTAAGGAGGCAGGAATACGGGAATTAATGTGAGTAATCTGGTAGTGGGGTCCTGGGAAAAGTCTGTCTTGATTGCTCTACTTTGTTCCTGTGAAACAAGAAGCAAGATTATCAACTGAAAGTGCGAACAGTTAATAAGATCATTTTCCATTTTCCCTTCTGTTAAGCAATTCAGAGCCAAACTTGTAGCCCATCTCTGTCAATACTGCATAATCTCACCATGCATACTTTTTTGCACCAATCTTACTTCAGCGTCATCTTATCTTCTTGCCTTTATTTTGACTTTGCTCTTGTTTTCTCATCCTTATTTTTTAATTCTGTAAACTGTCTCAAATCTTCTTTAGAAACAGGTGAGGAATATACACACAAAACTGGGTATCCTCCTCACAATCTCACAGCACTTTAATCTACTCCCAACGCTGCTTCCTAAATTATTCCTAAACTACAGATTAGACAAGGTGTTCTTCTTTTGAAATATTTTCATAGCTTCCAATTTTAAAGAAATCCAAATTCTTTATAATGACATGCAAGGCTCACTCTGACCTGCCTCCACCTCCATTTTCCAGACAGATTTTTAAGTTTTCCTTCTGTTATTACTCCTTTCCTATCACAACTGAACACTTCAGCACTACTAGATAATTCTCTGTTGGCAAAATAAATCTTTCTTTTTCCCAACTTTTCTTAAGCAGTTCTTTCTACCAAGAATTTCTTTCTTCATCAGTCAATAAAAGTCCTACCCATTAGTGATAGTCCAGAGATGATGTTATCTATTGTGTATGCCATATAATTCTTCTCAAACAGGATAGAGCATTCCTTCTTATACAATACACTTATATTTCATTTGTATCTCTAATGAAACAGTTAACTAATACTACCAGTAATATAGTTAAGGTGTGTCCCTGTTGGTCTTCCTTAAAGGTATCTTTTCTATACATCTTGGTATTCCTCTTAGCAACTAACAAACAACTTGTGCATAGGAGATATTCAATATATGCCTACTGAATTCAGTTAAACATATAGGAAGTATACGTGCAGTATACGTGCAAGACAGCACAGTGCAGGCTATTTGTATCGTATTTCTGTTTAGACTTCTTTTCAAAGAACCTCTTATGTGAATACCTTTTCAAAGAGCTTCATATATGAAGCTTCATATTTTTCACAGCTTCACCATAAAGGACTAATTGAATACGCAAATATATTTCTCTTAATATATCAATTTTGATTTGTGATTCTTTGAGATACTGGCAGTGCTTTAAGATTACTTATTACATTTACTTCACAATATGCTGAGTTACTATAATTTTTATACATGACTATATACAATTAATAACATAATTCTTAAAACCAAGTTATAAAACTGTACACTTGCTGATCATCTATGTATATACAGTGTAATGATTAATTCTATGGGCCAACTTGACTGGACCAGGGGATGCCTAGATATTTGGTCAAACATTATTCTCGGTGTTTCTGGGAGAGTGTTTTAGAATGAAATTAACATTTAAATCGGTAGACTGAGTAAAGCAGACTGCTCTCTCTAATGTGGGCGGGCCTCATCTAATCAGTTGAAGGCCTGAATAGAACAAAATGGTTTACCTGCCCCTGACTAAGAGAGAATTCTTTCTGCCTGACTGCCTTCAAACTGGGACATCAGCTTTTTCTTGCTTTCAAATGTGAACTGAAACATCAGCTCTTCTTGGGTCTTGAGCCTGCTGGCCTTCAGACTGGAACTACATCATCCGTTCTCCTGGTTCTCGGGCCTTCGGACTCAGGCTAGAGGTACACTGTTGGCCCTCCTGGGTCTCTAGCTTGCCAACTCACCTTGCAGACCTTGGGACTTGTCAGCCTCTATAACTGTATGAGCCAATTTCTTATAATAAATATCTTTAAATACACACACACACACACACACACACACACATCCTATTGATCCTGTTTCTCTGGAGAACCCGGCTTAATACATACAGATATAAAATATCTACATATAAAAACATATAAAAATGATAATTATTACTTAGGATGGTGCTTTATGGATTTGAAACTTTTAATAATATTTTTAAATCATTTAAAATTTTGTTAAAGACATAACTCCAGGTATGTCAGATCTTTGTTAAAATAATGTATAATATCAACCTGTACTTAAGATTAGAGAAACATTATTAATGTTAGAGAAATATTTCTTACAAAACACAAAGAAAAATGCTTTACTTTTACGTTTATTTCAAAATAACCTATAGAGTAAAAGTGGATAATACTTCCATACACATTATTCATAAGCTAAGAGTTTCTACTGTTGGTGGAGCCTGAAAAGACAGGCATAAAGAAGATCAGTGATACCACAGGGTGTAATTAAATTAATACAGTAACACTGCCATGTCACCGAGAGCGCTTAGTTTATCTGGACGATAAACAGCAATAGATGGGCTATTGTCTACTTAGAGACATTGATAGAAAGGAGAAAGGTCATGCAAGGAAAGGTTACTCAAAAACAGGCAAGTCTTTGATTTTCATATTTTCCATTTAATTAGAAAAAAAGGAGAATACAATGGCTCACCAAAGTCCAACTAACAAATATTTTCTATTAAAGATATCAACAAGACCAAGGCCTGAAAGAAATCAGGCAGTAGAAGTTAAAAAAATGTTTTTGATCTGCCTCTCACTTCTACTGCTTATTTATTTAGCTTCCCAGAGAGTTTGTGGTTTTGTGATCTTTGACCAGGCCCTATTGTATCAAAGCTCTCAGGACCTATCTGTACCTGATGGACAGCACAGAAGTTATCTTTTCCCCTCCCTTAGTATAGTAGTATAGCAGACCAGGATGGCGTCCTGTAGAGGTGGGTGCTTTTGATAATGATGATTCATACACAGGGTTCTATAAAAAGATAAAGGAGCTGGGTCTAGAAAATATGCATTTATAGAAGAGCTAGTTTATACATTTAGTCATTCAACATTTTTTCTGAAAGTCACTAAGCTAGGAATTGTGGTAAGATACAAATATCTCATCCTGGTATCAATACAACTACTATCATATACTAATATCTATTATTATATATTAGAATATTAATAGACAGGGGCTGGCCCGGTGCTGTAGTGGTTGAGTTCACGTGCTCTGCTTCGGCGGCCTGGGGTTCGCAGGTTTGGATTCCAGGTGCAGACCTACACACCGCTCATCAAGCCATGCTGTGGCGGCATCCCACATACAAAACGGAGAAAGATGGGCACAGATGTTAGCTCAGGGACAATCTTCCTCAAGCAAAAAGAGGAAGACAGGCAACAGATGTTAGCTCAGGGACAATCAACCCCCCCCCCAAAAAAGAGTATCAATAGATAGCATGCACATGATGCTTACTGTGTGCCAAGCTTACATTATATACTTTAGCTCCCTCAGTACTACAGAAAGGGGAAGTAACTTGCCCTAGGTCACACAGCTTGTTAAGTGGCAGAGGCAGGATGCAAACTCCTCTGGCTCCAGAGCTATGCTCTTATCCTCTACGACAGTGTTTCTCACCCTCAACACTATTGACATTTGGGGTCTCTGCTGTGCGCAGTTGTCCTGTGCACATTTATCCTGTGTAGGATGTTTAATAGCATCCCTGGCCTCTACTCACTAGATGCCAGCAGCACTACCTACCCGCCCCGCCCCCAGCTCCAGTTATGACAACTAAAAATGTCTCCAGACATTGCCAAATGTCCCCTGACAGGTAAAACTGCCTCTGATTAAAAACCACCACTTTAATCTATATTACCTTTCCCAGAATTAGAAGTCTAACAGGAAAAATATATTAATATATATGTATGCATCTATTAAAGTAGAAGTGGTAAATTTATGCTAAGGAAATTCAATAAGACAAAAAAAGATTACTTCTGATTATAGAGGCATCAGAAGAAATTTAAAGCAGAGAGGTAAGCTGAGGCTTGAACATAGGTTATGTGTCCCTCTGTGCTCTCTTAATATTCTATATAGATCTACTACCATTGTATGTATTTCCTGCATTATTATTATTATTATTTATTGTTGTGTGTCTCACCATTAGCTTGCTGGCCCTTTGAGAGTAAGAACTATTTCTTATTCATCTTTGTCTCCCAATGGCCTAATATAGTGTTGGATACATAAGTCCTCAATAGATGCTCATTGAAAGAATGATTGGTAGATAGGACGTGGACACGTGGAAAACGGGAAGGGCTTTGTTATGCAAAAGAGTAAAGTCAGAAAGCACAGGACTTGTTTAATAATCACTGGCTACAACACATGCATCTGAAAGAGGAGTCAGAACGTAGTTGGGATCAGACTCTGAAGAGCTTTCTAGGCTTGATTAAGGAATTTGTACTTCATTGAGTAAAAAAACAGAAGGTTTTTGAAGAGAAAAATGACATGCTCAGAGGGATTAATCTGACACTTGTAGAGAGAACAGTCAAGAAGCAGAAATAAGAGTCAGGAGGAGATTATGACAAAAGTTCAAGAAAAAGGAAATGAGGACCTGACCACAGCCCTGGCAATAAGCCTGAAGAGGAAAGGACAAGAACGGCTGGACTTGGGAAGTAGACTTGAGATTCAGGCCAACTGAGTATGTGGGAAGGGAGGAGTCAGAGAGAAAGATACAAAGAAAATGTAACATGGACAGAAGGGAGTTGAGGGAGCGAACTCATATAACTCATAGGGAAGAAAAATATGTTTTTGTCTTTGTAGTTATAATGGGCTGAAATGTAAACTCCATGACTGGAAGGCCTTTGTCCCATTCACCACTCTATCCCAGGACCCAGGACAGCACTTGACATATAGTAGCAATAGATAATAAATATTACAGTGGGTGCTTACTCTATGCTGGGTACTGTTCTAAGCACTTTACAAATTTTTTTTTAACTTTCTAAAAACCCATGAGGCAAGTACTATCATTGTCCCTTTACAGATAAGTCACCTAAGGCATAAAAAGTTAAGCAAGTTGCCTGAGGTCATATATCTTTTAAGTGACAAAGCCAGAAATTCTACCCAGAACCCACACTTGATAAATATTTGTTGAAAAATAAAATGGGATAATAATAAAATAGTCATCACTGAGAAGACTCACAGAATATTTTCCACCTCTACATCCATTCTCTAGAGAGGAGACAGAAAGCATTCAACGATTTGGCTCACTGACCACTAGACACTGACTGGGTAAGACGCTGTGGTCTCATATGTGGATACCTCCCAGCCAGGGATCTCTGTGAAGAAATAAATAGGAGCTGTTTTGTGTGTGCTACATAGCTCCTTTTAGCAACACCCCTTGAGACTGCGTGGCTATGCATTTAATAGCAACAAAGCTTAAATATCTTTGGGTAAAAAAAAAAATCCTGAATTATTTTTACTCACTCAACAAATGTTGACAGCCTCCTAAGTGGCAAATTTGGCATAGAGCAATGGTTCTCAAACTTTATTATGCATCAGAATCAACTCAAAGGCTTGATAAAACACAGATTGCAGGGGCTGGCCCGGTGGTGTAGCGGTTAAGTTCACACGCTCTGCTTCAGAGGTCTGGGGTTTGCAAGTTCAGATCCTGGGCACGGACCAATTCACCACTTGTCAAGTCATGCTGTGGCAGCAGCCCATATAAAGGAGAGGAAGATGGACATGAATGTTAGCCCAGGGCCAATCTTCCTCAGCAAACAGAGAAGGATTGGCAACGGATGTTAGCTCAGGGCTAATCTTCCTCTCACACACAGACACAAAACCCCCACAGATTGCGAGGTCCTACCTCCAGGGTCTCTGATTCAGTAGGTCTGGGGTGGGGTGTGAGAATTTGCTTTTCTGACAAGTTCCCAGATGATGCTGATGCTGCTGGTTGGGGGACAACGCTTTGAGAACCACTGGTATAGAGCAGAGGAGATCCAATAGAGAGTAGGATAGACAGGGTCCCTTCCATTTCAAACCTTCTAGAGCAAACAAGACAAGATAATGTGACATGTAAGACTGTACAGAGAGAGTACAATAGAGTGTAAGAGAAAGGTTAGATGTGCAGTAAAAGTTAGCCAGGTAATGAGGGGAAGAGGTAAGAGCTGAGATGGTATGAGTGGGTAAAGAAAGAGTATGTGAGGCTGAAGGAAGAAAATGCACAAAGGCTAAGAAGAAAGAAAGCACTTGACACATCCAAGACTTTGAAGTAAATCAAGAATGGCTGAGGGCCAGCCCCAGTGGCCTATTGGTTAAGTTTGGTGTGCTCCACTACAGCAGCCTGGGGTTCAGTTCCCAGGTGCAGACCTACACCACTCATCCGTCAGTGGCCATGCTGTGGTGGCAGCTCACATACAAAAAGAGGAAGATTGGCAACAGATGTTAGCTCAGGGAGAATCTTCCTTAATAAAAAAAAAACACACACACACAAAAAACATAGAGCTTGAGATTGCTCAGACAACAGTGGGTGCAATATGCCCTGCAAGGCCATGGTAAGGAGTCTACAGTTTCTTTAAGGGGAATGGAGAATCTGAATAATTTTAAGCAGCAAAGGGACCAGATCAGATATGGGTTTTCAAAAATGCACTGACTGTAGTTTAAAGAATGGACTGGACAAGGGCAAGACTGGAGGCAGGGAGATTATCGGAAAGTGTTTGAGGCACTGGTCATTCATGATGGCCTCAACAAAGCAGAAGCAGCAAAGACTAAGAAATAGACAGATCTGAGAGATACTAAAAGGTAGAGTCAACAGGAATTAATCACTGATTAGATTTAGGAAACAAGGCCTGAGGTGAATGAAAAATTAAGAATAACACTTTACAGTCTTCCTTGCAAACTGGGGAAATGATGGTCCATTCATTTACAGGGAGCACACAGATGAGGAGAAAGGTCTCAGGGTGTGAGAAGAAATACCGAGTTCAGTTTCAGATCTATTGAGTCTGAGATGCCTGGGGGACATTCCAGTGAAGATATCTAATAAGTGGTTACATATTTAAGTCAAGAGCTTTGTGTTAAAGACATATAATTTGGGAGCTGGCAGCACATAGTCACTGATTTTTAGCTTCTTAAAAAGATCTGATAAAAACTATAAGCCTTCTGTCCAGAAAAATACATACACACACACATTTTTTTTCGAATGTAATTTTTAATGGCTTCCTGAACCCATCCCTTTGACCTCTAAGGGTACCATGGAACTTGGGGTAAGATCCTGTGATATATAAAACAATTGTACAAATTTATTTGGTCATAACTCTTCTTTTCTTTCAGAATTTCCTTAGAGGGGGAACCTCCCTCAAAATTATATTAAAAGCTCAAATCAGGGGCCGCCCGGTGGCGCAGCGGTTTAGTTCGCGCTTGGCAGCCTGGGGTTCGCGAGTTCGGATCCCGGGCGCCCGCCGACGAACTGCCTGTCAGCCATGCCGTGGCAGCGTCCCATATAAAGTGGAGGAAGATGAGCACGGATGTTAGCCCAGGGCCAGTCTTCCTCAGCAAAAAGGGGAGGATTGGCAACGGATGTTAGCTCAGGGCTGGTCTTCCCCACAAAAAAAAAAAAAAAAAAAAAAAAAAGCTCAAATCAGCAGGTTGTCATTTTCTAGTTTTAAAATTAACCTTCTTCCCTCCTCCATTACTTTCTACATTTCATCACACTTTACATATCTGAGAAGTATACTTGGCTAGTTTCTGAGATATACCCACAGATCTGACAACTTATTTAACTCTAAGCTATTGTAGACCTGGGAACACTAGTTTACATATACTACAAACCAAAATGTGCTTTCATGCTCTGCAGGAGACCCACTCATTGTACAGTGGCCCCAGCTCTGCTAAAGTGGGATGTTTTAGGGTCCATTCTGTTCCCTATGTCTCCCTCTCTCCCATGGGGCTAAGTTTCCATCACAAGAATTATTTCCTCGAGTTAAGATCCTTTGTATTTAAAGACTGATATGATGAAAATATGTTACCTGACAAGAGTAACACATTATACCTTAGCTCTCAAAGGATTATTACCAGAAATTAGTTTAGTAGCTGGTAGAACATAGTATGTTGAAATGATGATACTTTAAAAAGAGCTAAATTCCTATACCTATATTTGTGCCTATACAATATAGCATTTGAACTTTTTTTTAAATTGTGGTAAAAATATAACATTAAATTTACCATCTTAACCATTTTTAAGTGTACAATCAGTAGTGTTAGTATATTCACATGGTTGTGCACCAGATCTCATCTTGCAAATCTGAAACTCTATACCCATTAAACACCAATTCCTCCTTCCCCCACACATCAGCCCTGGGTAACCACCTTGCTACTTTCCGTTTTGATGATTTTGACTACTTTAGATACTTCATATGAGTGTAATCATACCATATTTATCTTTTTGTGATTGGCTTATTTGCTTAGTATAATGTCCTTGAGGGTCATCCATGTTGTAGTATGTGACGGAATTTCCTTCTTTTTTAAGGCTGCATAATATTCCATTGGCTGTATATGCCACATTTTCTTTATCCATTCATCCATCAATGGACATATGGGTTACTTCCACCTCTTGGGTATTAAGAATAATGCTGCAAGGAACATGGGTGTGCAAATATCTCTTCAAGATCTTCCTTTGAATTCTTCTGGATGTACAACCAGAAGCAAGACTGCTAGATCACATAGCAATTCTATTTTTAACTTTTTTTTGAGGAAACTTCATACTGTTTTCCATAATGGTTGCACCATTCTACGTTCTCAAAAACAGTGCACAAAAGTTCCACTTCTCTGCATCCTCACCAACACTTGCCATTTTCTGTTCTTTTGATAGTGGCCATCCTAGAGGGTGTGAGGTGATATTTTCACAACCCCAGCATTTGAAATTTTCAATTGAATTGTTATCACATGTTGGACTCTGGTACTCGACAGTCCTCAAGTTTCTTCTTTAGTGACTCACAGAGTGCCTGGCATGTAACAAGTATATTCGTCAAATTGATGGATAAATGATAAACAAATAGGAAGGAGAGGAGACAGAATGGATTAATAAGATTTAAGATAGAATAAGTATAGTGTAGTGTGGTTAATTGCATTTGGTCTTTTTTTTGACAAGTTCAGTTGAGACTTCTCTAAGGTTGGGGAAGTGGATTTACTAGTATTGTTCTTCTAAAGATGACCCTTGATGTTCAAGAAGCACAGAGATAGTAGGAGCCACAATTCTTGATATTTAGACCACAAATTAACCGCAATAAACACTTAAGCTAAGACTCCTCTATTTTATCAGGAATATAGTACAAATCCCTGGTGCATATCAATATTCTTGAAGAGAAATCACAACGAGAATTTGATTCAAGTTCCAAACCCATCAAGTTGATTTCAAAGGAAGGGCCAAATTAAGCACATCATCTGCCAAGCAAGCAGGAAGTAAACAATTACGCAGTAAAAGGGAAAAGCCAGAGGATCAAAAAGCTTAGTGTGACCCGTACAAACCTGTCTAGTTATTTAAACTTATCTTGAAAAGTAAAATTCTTTTTTTGTGTGATGAAGACCAGCCCTGGGCTAACATCCATGCCCATCTTCCTCTACTTTATATGGGACACCGCCACAGCATGGCTGACAAGTGGTGCGTCAGCCGGCCCCTAGGATCCAAAGCCGTGAACCCCAGGCTGCCAAGCGCGAACTAAACCGCTGCACCACCAGGCGGGCCCCTTGAAAAGTAAAATTCTAAGGCAAATAACTGAAAGTGCCTATTTATATTAGCTGGTAGTAAGGTAAATTTTTCCATACAACAGTATATGTACAGTTTACAAAACAAGTTCCATTGAATGAAGGGAACACTATCATGGGTCAAGATCTTACTAAGTACTTATTATTATTTACAATACTATGCTAGGCATTGAGTACTATAAAAAAAAGTTTTACATACCATCAACAGCAAGCTTTTCTTGAGTAGTAGTTAATGGTGTATCCTTAACTCATGAAAGTCATGAAATGCAGTTACTATCTTTTTCAAAATGTCCTTGTCCCATTAAAATCAGAATACTAGAATATATAGCTATCCCTCCCACCTGTGCTTTATGTTCATATTGCAAACAGTAATGGTATCAAAAAACTTGCCTTGATTTTCTTTGTATTTAGAACTGTGCTGAAGCTTTTGAGGCATGAGGTAAGCTAGAAGTTTCAATTAGACTCACAAAGAAATCAACTTTAACACAGCAGTGGCAACAATCCCACACCCATCCCACCCCCAACACTTGCTCTTAACACTTGGCCTAGTAATAGGGAGGCTTCAATCACTTTCCCAAACACGTGGTCTAACAGCTGTATCTAACACAGGGCAGTTTACTTGTTTGGGTATCGACATCTCAGGGAAAATTGGGAAAGCCTTCAGCAAACCAGAAGAGCACTTGGGTACCTGAAATTACTACTAAGCATTTTTTTCCTTTTATTGTCGATTTTAAATGCCTTATAGAAAGAATTCATAAACACCTGTGGAAAATTTTCATAATTAGAGGAAACTCTCCTATAATTCAGCAGAAGTTTTTAAACTTAAGAAATCCATGGCTTTACTCTGCTGCAGTTGTTCTGAGTTTTCTGGGGGCCCTGGACCCTCTTGAGAGACTGATATCCTTCCCCAAAGGTGCTCAGACACACAAAACTTACCATGCTGTTTCACTGGTTTGTAGACCTCCTGAAGCTCAATTAAGATGCAGAAATCTCAAGAGTTAACTAATCTGCACACATACCATGCCTGTTTCCAATGCTGTAATTACCCTCTATCTTTTAAAGGGTTATTATTAAATGAATCATACACAGAGTGTACAGAATGAATGCACACTATTTAAATAATAAAAACGACTAACTATATATATATATGTTATCCAGCTTAATAAAACACTACCAGTACATTTGAATATCTTCATGATATATAACAATGACCAGCAAACTATATACTCTATAGTAGACAAAGTCCCTTTCAAATACCTCATTTCATGTAATGGGAAATTTCTTAGGGCTAATGTCTTAAGCATTACCTCTACTTCATACCTATTGTCTTCCATCATTGGCTGCTTTGTTTGTACCTCCCTAAATTCTTAAGCAGCTCATGGAACATAAAAGGTAAATAAACTTAAACCTGGATTCTCTCCCAGTTCTTGTCAGCCTTTTTTCAGATACACAATCAATGGCTCAAGTCATCTTCTAGCTTAACACACACACACACACTCTCCCTGCCCCTCTTAACCTTCTCTCTCCCTCTCCTTCTCTGAAAAGGGAAACATTGTTATTCATTGTCAGTAGGAGTATAAATTAGCACAATTCCTTAGGCGGCAATTAGGCAATGTATATCAAAACATAAAATGCACATACTTTTTGATTTAACAATTTTACTTTTAGTAAATTATTAGGTTAATATTCACACTTATGGGAAAGGATATTCATAGCCAATTCTGAATTCTCCAAAGTTTCATATCTAAATTATCACAGCCTGCTACAAACACAATGTATATTTGTCCAAAAAATATTTTTCATAGCCTTGATAATGAAATTAGATCTTTTTTTGTGTGTGTGAGGAAGATTAGCCCTGAGCTAACATCTGCTGCCAATCCTCCTCTTTTTGCCGAGGAAGATTGGCCCTGGGCTAACATCTGAGCCCATCTTCCTCTACTTTATATGGGACGCCACCACAGCACGGCCTGACAAGCAGTGTGTTGGTCCATGCCCGGGATCCGAACCTTCGAACCCGGGGCCACCAGAAGCGAAGCATGAACTTAACCACTACGCCACTAGGCCAGCCCGAAATCAGATCTCCTTCTGATGTCAATGTCATCACCATCCTCAGACTAGATATTTCTGTCATAAACTTTTCCTTCTTCATTGTTCTATCAAATGAATTGTCAAATTCTGTCAGCTCTGCTTCCTCTGTATCCCCTTCATCCATGCCTTTATATTCCCAAGGCATTACACAATTTTCAGTTCTTTCCCCCCAGATTATTAAAATTGCCCAGTTAGATTCATATAAAATCTTTCATCTCACCTAGTTATTCACTTTTGTCAAACTTACCTTCCAAAATCACAAAGCACATCATATCACCCTCCTAACAATATGCCTCAGAAGAAAGTCTCAAGTTCTGGCAAAGTCTTCTTCATTCTGACCCACAGCCTCCCATTCTTTAACCCCAGCCTTCCACATAGCTAATGCTCTAGCACAGCTGGTCTGACCAAACATTCCCTTATGACAGCAGACAATTTCTTACCTCCTATCACTGCACATACTAATAACCCTAGGTGGATGCCCCTTTCTACCTATTTTCACTTTTCTAAACTCTACTCATTCTTCATAGTTCAACACAAATGCTACCTTCTCTGTGATATCATTCTAAATTAAAAATTAACTGCTCTTCTGGACTCCCAAAATACTTTATCCTTCCATATAGCATTTATTTCAATCTGCCATGTATTATAGATGGTTCTATACATGATGATCAGGATCAATTATCCAGTTACTTTTGTATCTTCCTCATGAGCATAGTATTTTATACACAGCAGGCATTTAGTAAGTTTTTTGGGTTTTTTTGGTGAGGGAAATTGGCCCTGAGCTAACATCTGTGCCAATCTTTCTCTGTTTTGTATGTGGGTTGCTGCCACAGCACAGCCTCCAACACATGGTGAAGGTCCGCACCCGGGAACCAAACCCGGGCCACTGAAGCGGAGGGGGCCAAACTTAACCACTAGGCCATGGGGCTGGCTCCAACAAGTATTTTTAAACATGAATAATGGCTCACATTTGTTTCATATTTTTTTAGATCCATAAATTTTTATAAAACTATTTTAAATTCTTGAATAAAATAGACATAACTTCTCAGAATACATGATCATTTTAAATTCAATGGATTTTTCTCAGAAGTTGAGGCAGGGTAGCCCAGTGTTTTTACTTTTCCTACCCCCACCAAACTAAAAAACAAAATCAAGCAAAAAAGACTTAATAGCTACCTTTTCAACATCTGAGAGAGAAGTCAGTGACTGATTTTGAAGAACCTCTGGTGCAGTGAATGCTCGAAGATCCTGATTGGAAATATTTTCATCTGTAAATGACACTCCACCAGACGGCAGCAACAGCAAAGACCACGGAGAAATGATGAAGCCAAGGGCAGCAGGGTCAGCTATGCTTACTGAAAAAAGAATAAAAAGAAAAAAGAAAGGTAACTTCTTAAAATTATAATCAGAGGAACTATAGATCACTTAAATGAATATCCCAGCCTATTCCTATATATCTTATCGTGCAGTTACATACACCAAATCAACATGCTACAAAAATAGGTTGTATGATACATGCACCTATTACTGCTAGCATTATTAACAACAATGCCTTGATTTGGCTTAATCTTTCAAAACTTAGATGGTAGATCTTAGAAAATAAAAATAGAGAACTTTCATTGTCAGTCATAAGAACTAAACTTGGTTCAAATACTTTATCACAATGGTATAGAGATACGGATAATCATCCGTAGTTCTTAAACTTTTAATGGGATCATGGATTCCTTTGAGGATTTGGTGAAAACTATGGTCTCTCTTTCAAGGAAATTGCCCATAAATATAAAACTCTGTATACAAAAGGGGTTCATGGATCTTCTTATAGCCCATTTATGGACCCAGGTTAAGATCCCCTAATTTAGACCATAGTGTTCTAGAACTGATAGAAAATAATTGGTTTGATAATTCATCAGATTTGGAATTAGTAAAGTTTCCAAGTACAATGAAAATTTCTTTCTTGCATCAATATATATATTTGTCTGAATCTGGATTTTGTCTGTTTGCATTTGTTCATTATTTCACTAGAATTTCAGGCAGCTTCTGTACTACCAAATGTGATCAATGGGGTCTCTAGTTTTTTTGTTTTAATATTTGCCTGTATGGGTGCCTAAGAACTCATGTTTAAGAGTATTAAAAAAAATTCCGTAGATTTCAGCAGGCCTCCTCCCAAAAGTAAAGCTATACATTAGGTTCAACAAAACAGATTTATTAGAAGGAACCTTATTTTGTCCTCCTATTGCAAAAGGAAGTTAAGACAGGGTTTTTTTTTTTTTTTGCTTTTTTCCCCCCAAAGCCCCAGTAGATAGTTGTATGTCACAGTTGTGCATCCTTCTAGTTGCTCTATGTGGGACGCTGCCTCAGCATGGCTTGATGAGTGGTGAGTAGGTCTGCGCCCAGGATCCGAACCGGTGAACTCTGGGCCACTGAAGCAGAACGTGTGAACTTAATTGCTATGCCACCAGGCCAGTCCCTATAGGTTTTAAGGTAACTGCTAAGTGAACTGGGTTATAGACTCAAGAAACTGCTATAGGAAAGTCACAAAGGCCTGTGACTGTCAATGCCATTATTATTCAATCCGAATGGGTTTTACTGATATCCCTCTAAGTCAAATCATAATAAGCTGACAGAAGTCTATGAACAGTTTATCAAACATACAGTATCGACGCTTTCCTGAAAACTGCTTTTATTAGAACTGAATCATCCATCCTTTCTGACTTATTAATCTCTACTTATAGTCAAGATTCTGATCATCAGAATTTGACTTACATTAATAAAAAAGTAAACTATTAAAATTCATTCCTCCTTTGAAGATTAAAAAGCCAACTACATGTTCTCCTGCATTTTTATAAGTCTGGAACGTGTCTTTAATAACTGGGTCAAAAAAGAAAAATGTGTTCAAATGCATCTTTTAATCAGTCAGCACATCTTATATCGCACTGAAGCTGAGTCATAGACCAGTGGTCCTCATAGACCTACCCAACCATACATCAGGTCGCTAAAAACATGGCTCACAATTCTTATGGCAGAATATATTTCAATGAATCATCACAGCTGGTAAGCCTAGGTATATTGTTGCCTTTCACAGCCACTTTACACATTTTCTATTAAAAGCTTTTTGGGTATTTCATGCACAAATACTACACAATCCAGCTAGAGAAGAACTCAAACAAGGCAGAACAATATTTCCTTTGCTAAAGGATGCTATTCAAAATATTGAGATTTCACACATCACAGACATTATAGAACAGTCTACAATCAATTCCTTTCAAATTAGCAACTAAAGGGAACAAACACTAGGAGACCAATGAGGAAAGCAAGGCACTAATATATAGTATGAGATGATGATGGCCTGGAACCACAGTGGTAGCAGTAGAGATAGTGAGAACATGTTGGAACCTGAATGTATTTCAGAGGTAGTGACAACAGAATTTCCCAAGAGACCAGATGTGGAATTAGAGAAAGAGGAATCAGGATGACCCCCAGATTTTGGTCTCAGTAAAGGGAAGGATGGAGTGTCATCAACTGATAAAGAAGACTCGAGATACCACAGGTTGCTGAAGTAGGGTTGGGAGATGTTGGTAGAAATTATAACTTTTTGGACCTATTAAGATTAAGATATCTGTTAGATATTCAAATGGGGGTGTCAAATAGGCAGTTAGATCTAGAGATTGGGAGAAAAATCTGAACTAGAGATACAGTATTGGGGGACTCATCGGACTAATAGATGGTATTTAAAGCCTTGTGACTGGATAAGATCACCAAAAAGCGAGTTAAGAAAGAAAAGAAATCAAGGACAAGGACTGTGCCCTAGGGTACTACAACATTAAGACTGACTGCTCCTTCTCAGTCCTTTCTTCCAGGTTCTTCTCTTGGGCATCCATGCAAGTATGGTGCTGCACTCCCCCTCTCATACTTCTCATTTCACTCATTACTGCCAATCTCCACCCCACTATTTTAAGTACTAATTTATTTTTTAGTCTTTCTATCCAGTTCTCCAGTATCCAATCCTGAACCTAAGAGAGGAGGCTGGGATAGTAATGCTCATGTTTAATTCTTGTCAGCCTTATTTGGGGAGAGAATTATGATTTCGCATATACCTGTTATAATTTGAATTTATAAATTATTGGGGATCACAGCTAACACATGAATGACACATAGAAGTCTAAATGCTATGTCTTGTCCTGCCATCCGAATGCTGGTGTCCACTTACAGCAGAAAAGAGCTTGTTACACTCCTCCTCCTCATCCCAGGCCACAGACTGACCCTACCTCCTCTTTGACAGGGTAGTACAGAACAGTAACTGTTGAAGACGAAAGCAATCTATAATTGCTTATCACTCTGAAATTGAGAGATTTATTCACTTACCAACACAACCAGGGTCAGCAAAACTACCATTATTCTAGCAAGAACTGTATCTTTCAACTTTTGCTTTATATGACAGGTTTTATTTATTTGTTTGTTTTTATTGAACATCTAAAGTACACCATTATTTTGAGCACTATACATATTTAAACATAATCTTCCCGACATTACAAGTCACTTGCTCATAGAGTCCATAGTACTTCTGGGGAGATAAAATGTATTTATAAATAAATACAAGATAGACAGTATAAAGGTATCTAAGAGAGAAAAAGATAATACAAAAGGGAGTTTAGAGGACAGCAAAATTACTTCAACTACAATGAAGACAGAATTAATTTCTTTTTTTATATGTGGTCTTTTAAGATGAGTAAGATTTGACCATGGTTAAATGTTAAGGGAGGGATTCCAAAGAGAAGAAACCAACAAAGCAAAGGCATGTAGTCAGGAAATGATTAAGTCTGTACAAGGAACAGCAAGAATCTCAGGCAGAGGAATGGTGGAGAATAGTGAGAAACAGAATTACCAAGGTGGGTCGTATTTGTGCTTGTTAAAAACACACACACACACACAAAGAAATGATGCAAATATTTTCATGCAAATATCTTCACCATATTTCATTCAAATATGATTTTTAAATGTCTTGTAATAAAGTTAAAGCGGCTGTAACAACAAGCTACATTGCTGTCAAATTCCCAAAACACACACAAACAACATGGTAAGTACTGGATTCTTTAGAAAACGGTCAAACCACAAATATATTTTTCAATAGTTGTAAAGAGTTATGCAAACCTACAAGTGAGGAAATAGAGTTGTGGCTAAAATCAGTCTAATTCACCCTCCTTGTCTAACTAAAAGGAAGGAATTTAAAGCAAATGTATTCAAAATCCTTCAAAGAATGCTAACAAAAGAATATTTAAAAATGGAATTCCAGAAGCTTGTAATTTGAAGTCCTATAATGTTTTCGTTGTGTGATGATTGTCCTGAAGAATGCTACTATTACGAAAGAGTAAATCTGATGTGAACTGATTCCAGTTGGCAAATGATTCTATTTATAGACTTTTACCAACGTTCCACAGAAAAAGTTGCTTAAACAGAATTTCAAGCAGCTAGAGGCAAAGTGAGAAATAAGCAGAAATCTGATATGCAAAGAAACATCTTGGAGCTTCTCTCTGATGTTCCCTTAAACTAAGACCCAGATCCACACATTTTTTTTCTGAGGGATCCTACCATTTCCTTTAGATTGTCCCCTTCATTTTATTTTTTGGATTTCCAATTATGGTATAAAAATTAGGGAAATGATCATAACTGGGTAACAAATATGGTAAGGGAACAGTAACCAAAGGTATCAGGAAATCATCTAAAGACTTAGAACAACAAGAACACCACTTTGACTTGAAAAGTCCCTTTGCCCATTTAAGCACATATAGAGAAACTGTAGTCCTCCTATTCTGCACGTTCTATCAGAGCACTCGGCAAAAATCTATGCAGAGGCCAGTGTTCCAAACTCTGAAGGATTTGATGAAGTTACTCTGTGATACAGAATTCTCTCAAAAATTGAGTTAATATGTGCGTAAAAATATACACATTGTTAACAGGCTGGCGCGGTGGTGCAGTGGTTAAGTTCATGTGCTCCGCTTTGGCGGCCTGGGGTTCACAGGTTCGGATCCCGGGAGCGGAACTACACAGCCCTCATCAAGCTATACTGTGGCAGCGTCCCACATACAAAACAGAGGAAGATTGGCACAGATGTTAGCTCAGGGACAATCTTCCTCATCAAAAAAAAAAAAAAAATCTATACACACACACACATTGTTAAATCAATCATCTGGTAAAACAATGCACAAACAGAAAAAAATAAATGGTTTAGAATATTTGCTTTGTATTTTAACATTTTCTTGATAGTAAAGCTTGGTGATAAATTTCTTCACTAGAATAGAAAAGACATTATTACTTCTTGATGACACTTATGCAAACACACATTATTTTTCTTTTCTTTTCTTCTTTTTAAACACTAAACACATGCAAGCCACCCATCCAAACCACAACCACTGGAATCTTGGTATGGCTTCTGATCAATTAGGCTTCTAGTAGTTTTGTTTTGTTATGTACTTGCAAGATTCTTGAGGTAATTCCAAATCATGCACCTTGGTAACAACACACTAATGAGATCTGAGTTTAACAAAAGTGATACGCAGGCAATCTATATTAGTAAAACTAAATTGGTTATGATTATTAAAACCAACAGCACTTAAATGGCTGGACAATTTGGGTAGAAGGAAGCAGGTCTCTAAGAATCTGCTCTCTTCTTCAGCAAACCTCCTTGGCCACCTGATCCAAGCAGCATGAACAAACAGCAGCAGTTCCTGTCATTTCTTCCTTGCACTATCATATTCTGAGGAAACTGCCCACTTTATTCCTTTGATATATTAAGATCCTCCTCTTTTTTTTTTTTTTTTTTTTTTTTTGGTGAGGAAGACCAGCCCTGAGCTAACATCCGTTCCGTTGCTAATCCTCCTCTTTTTGCTGAGGAAGACTGGCCCTGGGCTAACATCCGTGCCCATCTTCCTCCACTTTATATGGGACGCCGCCACGGCATGGCTGACAGGCAGTACGTCGGCGGGCGCCCGGGATCCGAACCAGCGAACCCCGGGCTGCCAAGCGCGGACTAAACCGCTGCGCCACCGGGCCGGCCCAAGATCCTCCTCTTTGATCTTCCTTTGGTGTTCACCTTTCTTACCCACCTTCTTTATCCTCATCAACAAAAGCTGCACACCCAAAAATTATATGCCAAAATACTGAACAAAAATGCTCTTATAACTCTGTTTTCACACGTTTTTTTCTGTGAATATAAGTGGTTTAAAGATAGGAACTATGAATTTCCTAAAGATCAGGTACAATGACATTACAATAAGGTAATTGCAACACCTGAAAAAGTGAATTTGTTTACAATTCCAACTCTATACCACAGGTCCACAGCCTTTTAAAGGTGTCCTTCTGCCCTGCTTGCTATGATTATAACTTATCAGTTTACATTTTGCTGGTCACAAAAAAATGGTTATTTTGAAGCTCCATTATGAAGAAAAACAAAGTTTTCTTTCAACTTTCAAACACCAGGAACTCTAAATTATTCACTGGGAAAATACTCTGGATCTTTAGTTTATTCTCCAATCTTTACTACTTTTCGTTATTTTTTCAGGTATGATTCAAAGGAAGTGTCAGATTTGTTCAGTGGAATACTGAAACAAACTTATTTACAAAGTATCTGACTTTGGGGGCTTGGGAATAATTAGGAAAGCACACAGGCCTTCTGTCTCCTAAATCACAGGATTTTTGTTGTCAGTTCTGGAGAGGGGCACAGGACTCTACACAGTATTTTCTAAAAGCTTCCTGGGGATTCAGATGTGCATACCAATCCACCCAACACATAAATAAGAACCACTACCCTTATTAGGGGCAATAAAGTAGTATCATAGCTTAATTAAGTTGCTGCTTGACCTTGTACTTGCTCCATTTCTAGTCAATTAACTGATACCAAGTTACTCCAATTTATACCAAGTTACTACCATTAACTGATACTCCATCATGAGATGGAGTACGTGTAACTTTATATCCTTCCCTAATGCTTAAAAAAACCTTTTTTCAGCTTACAAAGCCACGAGTGAGGCAGTTTTTACAAGAGATATGGCAAGCCAGAAAGTGTTACAAGTAACTATTTCACCCAAATTATAATAATGTCACTTTGTATTAGAAAGGCAGAATGACTATTAGAAATAACTTTAGACTAGAAGTGAGACCTAAATAGCTCTTCTCTATTTATAAGGAAGAAGCTGGATAAATGGCACCAAACTTTTATGGCAAAGGCCCTTTATAAATAGCATCAGGTTTAGTTTTTTTGCCCCCAATACAAAGTTTTGAGTTAAAGGCGATCTTCTTCCACCCCTGCTATCTGCATAATGCCAGGGGAAAAAGGAATATAAAATTTAAAGAATGAACTCAGCAACTTCTCTTTACTTTCAAAGACCTGGAATTTACACAAAGATTGAAAAAATCAATAATATCAAGAGTGACTGGCATTTATTTCATTTTTGGAGAACTGGATAAAAAAGTCAATGAAGATTAGGGTATATTTTCAGTTTCTAGAGGAATGAAATACACAGTTTTCCAGAGAGGAGCTGGCTTCATTTGTGATGACATGATTCCACATAACTGTGATCTGTAGCTACTTATGAAAAACATTTTTGTGATCACTAATGACATTCTCTGCCCCTCTTCAGATATCACTCTCCCATTTACACTTTAAAAATCGTTTTCTTCTCAAAGAGAAAAAAGAGAAGGAGGCTTATTTGAATGACAAACTATTCTTTTTCAAAAAGAAATATTAGGATACATTTCTTGTAAAAATGTTAACCATGACTGATACACATCACCCCAAGAAAGTACAAATCTTAACCTGTTACTGATACACGGCATATACGATAAATGATAGAAAGCATAAAGCCCCCTTTCAATTTGTATATTTGAGAAAAGAATAAGAGAATTGTAAAATGTTTTCTCTAAAAAAGTTTAGTTACATATTGTGGATTAATCTCAGTCAGAATGTTGTATAAAAGAAGTCAGAGACAAAAGACTTCACATTCTATGATTCTATTTATATGATGTTTAAAATCAGGCAAAACTTATCTATGCAATATGTCATAATAATGATTACTCTTGGGAACCAAGAACTGACTAGCAAGGAGCCTTTCCCAGGTGCTTTAAATGTTCTATACCTTGATCTGGGTGGTGGTTATATGGGTGAGTACATTCATAAAATTCATCAGGCTGTACAATTAAGAATAATGCTTTTACTATACACATTATACCTCAATATTTAAAAAAATTCCTGTAAGTACAAAATTAAAACAATAAACAAATATAGTGAGTAAAAGTACATTTATCAGCAAGGATGGAACTAGAGAGCATGACCTGTACCACCTTTTCCCTCCAAATGTATGACTTTTTAAATTTATAAAATGGTCTATGTTGTCACATCTAAAGCTCAAAGAATTTCAAATCAAAACACAGTGTATTGACTGTATTTGTGGGAGAGGTGTGGTTTACTACAAGTCCCTCATACCCTTGTTAAACAACCCACATTATTCATTTTAAGAATGCTAGATATTAAATTAATTTCATGTTTTATAGTTTGTTTCCAGGGAACAAATGGGGTAATTTTATCTGGTTCAAACACATTTAACTTGAAGGACCTGTTAATTCTGGCCTTTTGAAAGTGGGGCAAGACGTAGCATGTCAAAGACAACTGATAAACCCTGTTAAGAGAATTATGATTGTAGATACTTAGGAATGTAGCATAAAGAGACTAGTTAGGATTTGGTCTTTTAAAAGCTGCACAGACTATACAAAGATTTACTCAAAAGCTTTTAACCCACAAAAACTTTCTATATTTCCTATAAAGGCTTAAAAAAAACAAACCAGGAAGTCAATTTAGAGTTTAGTGCTTTGTGTCCTTTCTCATGCATTGTGTTACTTATTTTCCTTTGGTTCTACCAGATTGAAAGTTTTACATTTTCTCTCTTTTTGTTTTGTGATTATCCTTATAAACTTTAAGGATATTTGACTATGCAAACTCTAAAGTCAATAAACCCACATTTCTAACGAGCAGAACCAAATGCTTAAGCTGTTTTAACTTCTATTATCTACCCCAGTCTAAATATTATTTCCTTTAAAATTTTAAATTTGACATCATTATTATTGATTTCTTTTTTATACAGCCAATGCTTATTTAGATTTACCAAAACAAGTTGACTAATTCTTTTGCTTATCATTCCTTCTTGAAGCTTTCTTCTTCCTTCTGGGTTAAATTTCCTTCTTCCTGAAATACATCTTTTAGTAATTTCCTCACTGAAGGTTTTTTGATGGTAAATACTCTATTTTTGTACAAAAATGCTTTTGCTTTGATCTTTTTCTTGAACTACAGTTTAGGAGGACATTAAATTTTACCTACACATTCCAGTACAGTAGCCATTAGCTACATATGGCTCTTAAGAACTTGAAATGCGGCTAACTGAGGAAGTGAATTTTACATTTAATTTAAATTTTAAAATGAATACTTAACTAGTTATTGGAAATTCTTTTAAAGTGTGTTTGGAACAGCTATGTAACTATGCTTTCTAATGTATGTAAATCGACTTCTTCATCAGCACATTTTATGAAATCTAAATACTTCTGATGAAATTTAGAGTCTGACGAGATATGCTGTGAGTGTAAAATAAACGTTGACAGTATAAAAGTATACATCTTATTAACACTTTTTATATTGATTACATACTGAAATGTTATTTTTAATATATTGGATTAAATAAAATATATTATTAAAATTAGTTTCATCTATTTCTTTTTTAAACTTTTTTAATGTGGCTCCTGGATAATTTTAAATTACATATATGACATATATTTCCACCAGACATCATTTTTCTAAGTTGAATTATATTCTTTAATAACTTTTTCTTTTTTATTTCCATTTTTTTTTTGCTCAGGAAGATTTGCCCTGAGCTAACATCTGTTGCCAATCTTCCTCTATTTTGTATGTGGGTAGCCACCACAGCATGGCTCTGACAAGTAGTGTAGGTCAGCGCCCACGAACCAAACCAGGTCACCAAAGTGGAGTGCACTAAACTTAGCCACTAGGTCACTGGGCTGGGCCCTTCTTTTTCCTTTTAAAAATAATTATGAAGTATTCTCATAGCAGTTTTAACATGATATTCTATCAAATTCTGATTCTATTTTTGCTAAGAAGTCCGCTATTAGCTTAATTGTTTTGTAAGTAATCCATCTTTCTTTTTCTGATTGCTTTAAAGATCTTCTTTTTACCTGTAGTGTTCTGTATTTCCAATCCCATGAATCTCAGTATGGATATATTTTTATTTATTTTGACTATGACAAGCTTCTAGAACATAAGTATCTATGTATTTCATCAATTCTCAAAACTTCTCTACCATTATATTTTCCATTCTCTCATCCTGTTTCCCATTCTCTCAACTTTTCCTTCTGGAACCCACATAAAGGGTATTTTGGACCTTCTCATTCAATCCTCCATGAACTGAAACTCCCTTACATTTTTAATATCCAGGTGATCTCCTCAGCACTACTGTCCAGTTTACTAATTTTAACTTAAAAAGAAAAAAAAATTTGTGTAATCAGTTGTTTAGGATCTCCACTGAAGTTGTAAACTTAGTCACCATTTTTTCAGTTCTACATGTTTTATTTTTTTCATTCTGCCTGTATTAACTTGCTAGGGCTGCCATTACAAATACCACAGACGGGGTAGCTTCAACAACAGAACTTTATTTCTCACACTTCTGGAGTCTAGAAGTCTAAGAACAAGGTGACAGTAGGGTTGGTTTCTTCTAAGGTCTCCTTCTCTCCTTGGTTTGTAGGTGGCCATTTCCTCCCTGTGTCTTCACATGGTCTTCCCTCTGTGTGTCTGTCCTAATTTCCTCTTCTTATAAGGACACCAGTCATAACGGATTAGGGCCAACTCTACTAACTTCATTTAATTACCTTTTTAAAAACTCTATCTCCAAATACAGTCATATTCTGAGGCACTCAGAGTTAGGACTTCAACATATGACTTTAGGGATAACAAAATGCAGCCCATACTACTACCTTATGGATATCCAATTGTTACAGCATCATTCTTGGAAAAGATCATCCTTTGTATCTTCGCCAAAAAACAATGGACCATATAAATGTGGGTCTCTTTCTGGACTCTATGATGTTCCATTAATCTATTTGTCTATTTTGATTACTGTAGTTTTATAATAAGTGTTGAAATCAGGTAGTGTGAATCCCCAAACTTTGCTCTTTTTCAATGTTGTTTTGGCTATTCTAAGTCCACTGAATTTCTATATGGATTTTAGAAACACCTCACCAATTTCTACAAAAAAAGCCTGCTGGAATTGCATTGAATCTACAGATCAATTTAGAAAATAATGACAATAGTAAGTCTTTTGATCCAGGAACATAGTGTAGCTCTCCATTTATTTAGATATTTTTTCATTTCTCTCAGCATTGTTTTTCAGTTTTCATTAAATAGGTCTTCATATCTTTTGTCAGATTTGCTCTGCCAATCTGAAATATGAAAATTATTTCATAATAATTTCATATTAATTAATTCATAAATATTTCATAATAATTGAAAATGAATAATTTTCAATATGAAAATTATTTCATATTTTTTATTTCACAATTCATACTGTACATATTTTTTATTACTTTTAAATAGTTTTTTTTTAATTTCAATTTCTGATTGTTAATTGCTACTATGTAAAGATATAATTGGTTTTTGTATATTGATATTGTATCCTGCAACTTGTTAAACTCACTTATTAGTTTCAGTGACTTTTTGGTAGATTCTATCAAATTTTCTATGTAGATAGTTATGTCATTTTCAAATAAATACAGTTTTACCTCTTTCTTTCCAATCTGGATGACTTTAATTTCTTTTTCTTGCCTTACTGCACTGATTAGAACATTGAGCACAATGTTGAATATAAGTAATGAGAGCAGACATTCTTGATTTATTCCTAATTTTAGGGGGAAAATTCAATGTTTCACCATTAAGTATGATGTTAGGTATTGGTTTTTTGTAGATGCTCTTTATCAGGTTGAGATAATTCCTTTCTATTCCTAGTTGGCAGAGATTTTTTTATCAGAATGGATATTAGATTTTATGAAATGTTTTTTGTTTTTTTTGCATCTACTGAGATGAACATATGATTTTGCTTCTTTAGTTTGTAAATATAGTAAATTATACTGACTGATTTGTTAATGTTAAATCAATCTTGTATTCCTGTGATCTAATTGATCACGATGTATTATCATCTTTGTATACTGCTGGATTAAAATTTTTAAGAATTTTTGCATCTATGTTCATAAGGTATACTGGTCTGTAGTTTTATTTTCACTAATGTTTTTGCTTTTAATATTATAGCAATGTTGACCTCATAGAATGAGTTGGGAAGTATTTCTTTCTCTTCAATTTTCTTCAAGTGTTTGATATAGAATTGCTATTATTTCTTCCTTAAATTTTTAGAATTCCCTAGTGAAGCAATATGGGCCTGGAATTTTCTTTGTATATATTCAATTATCTTAATAGATACCAGGCAATTCAGGTTGTCTACTTTTTCTTGAATGAGCTTTGGTAGTTTGTGTCTTTTAAGGTGTTCATTTCATGTAAGTTGTTTAATTTTTTCAACAACTTTGTTCATAATTTTCCCTTATTATTCTTTTAACATCTCTAGAATCTGGCATGATGTCACTTTTGTCACCTGATATCATTTTTCTAAACATTCTGTTGCCATGCTCATATGAGAGCCATCAATTTTAAAACTTTGTCATGTATACATGAAGTGATTTTATAGTTTTCAGTAGGTATTGCTCATAAAGACCTACTTTAAAATAGTTACATTATTTCTGCCCTGCCAATATTAATTCTTTTAAGCCATTTAAACTAGGCCTAGTTTCCTTATCCCTAAAAATAATTAGTTAGGTGAAATGGATTAAGATCTTTCCAGCTTAAAGAGCTTGATTCCATAAATAAAAATATATATGTATGTGTGCTTCTGAGTTTATATATTTCTCACATGTTTTTTTTTCCTTTCAGTAGCAAGGGAATTAATTTCCCTGAAAGTATTTATTCAATGAAAGCAATTCTACAAAACAAGAAAAGGAAGAACTTAATATTTCACTTAATTTTGTAGATAAAATAATAGATCATACATTCTCTAGTAAGAGTTTCTTTAAATAGGTACCTACAAAATTCTGATTTTTAAACACTTTTCAAGGAGCGAAGAGCAGAGAAGTTTACTTGGTATTTGTTTCAGCTATCTCTAGTAATTTATTGTTTTCATTCATGCATATAATAAGCCAATGTTTATAATAAAATACATTCAAAGGATTCTATATGCCCTACTCTCTGCAACCTTATCCAAATTTGTTTTCCAAATACAGTTAGAAATGCCACATGGTCTTCTTAATTTTCTGAGGACATGGGCTGGCAACTCTTTGAATTTTTTAATTTAGACAATAAACCTTGCTTGTTTTTTAGCACTTCTCTTTATCAAAATGTTTTATTCTATTATCTTTTTAACTGTTTATTTAATTTACTAATTTCATTAATTATTATTTTATTCATTAAACAGAAAACCAGAAATGACTACACATAAAGGGATTTACATGAGATTTATATCTTTGTCTAAGCAAGGCAGATTGGGTCTTTTCCTCTAATCAGTTATGAATAGGAAATTTTATAACAATTTTAGCAACAACCAATCAACCATTCTAATACCTGGAATCCCATAGATTCAAAAGATCTGTTTTCTGCAAAGAGCAACAGTTCCATAACTTAAAACAACAACAACAACAAAAACCACTATTTCTGGCAACTAATATAATTGTAAGGTAATTTTTCCAAGGCAGCAAAAATTTCAGTTCTAAAGATTATCCAGAATGTGTATGAGAATGGCATTGTTTTTTATCATTTAGGACCACTGAGCCCCCGCATGAGTTCAGCCATGATGTAAAAGCTAAAATCTTAAACGTGTATGTATTTTCTGACATAAGCTATGCTTCCCAATCAGTTAGTAAGGTGGACTGATATTAGCAAACCAAATTCAATAATACATCAAAAGGATCATACACCTTGATCAAGTGGGATTTCTTCCCAGGATGCAAGCATGGCTCAATTTCCACAAAATAAACATGATAAACCACCTTAACAAAACAAAGAATAAAAATCTTATGATCACTTTGATAGATGCAGAAGAATCATTTGACAAAATTCACCATCCATTTATGATAAAAATCCTCAACGAACTGGGTATAGAGGGAACATACCTCAACATAATAAAGGCCATATCTGACAAACCCACAGCTAACATCATACTCATCATACATAATATTCAATGGTGAAAAGCTGAAAGCCCTTTAAAGGAGAGATGGATGTCAACAAGACAAGGATGCTCACTCTTGCCACTCTTATTCAACATAGTGTTGGAAGTTCTAGCTATAGCAATCAGACAAGAAAAAGAAATAAGCCATCCAAATTGGAAAGGAAAAAGTAAAACTGTCATTATTTGCAGATGACATGATACTATATATATATATATAGAAAACCCTAAAGATTCCACCAAAAAACTATTGGAACTAATAAATGAATTCAATAAAGATGCAGGATAGAAAATAAATATACAGAAATTAGTTGTATTCCGATACACTAACAAACTATCAGAAAGAGAAATTAAAACAATCCCATTTACAATTATATCAAGAAGGGTAAAATACCCAGGAAAAAATTTAACAGAGGTAAAAGACCTGTACATTGAAAACTGTAAGAGACTGATGAAAGAAACTGAAGACAACACAAATATGGAAAGATACACCATGCTCATGAATGGAAAGAATTAACAGTGTTAAAATGTTCATACTACCCAAAGCAATCTACAGATTCAATGCAATCCCCATTAAAATACCAATGGTATTTTTCACAGAACTAGAACAAATAATCCTAAAAGTCGTATGGAACCATGAAGGACCCTGAATAGCCAAAGCAATCTTGAAAAAGAAGAACAAAGCTGGAGGTATTAAGTTCCCTGATTTCAAACTACACTACAAAATTATAGTAATCAAAACAGTATGGTTCTGGCACAAAAACAGAAACGTCAGTCAATGGAACAGAATTGAGAGCCCAGAAATAAACCCACAGCTATATGGTCAATTAATCTATGACAAAGGAGACAAGAATATACAATGGGGAAGACAGTCTCTCCAATAAATGGTGCTTGGAAAACCAGACAGATACAACCAAAAGAATGAAACTGGACCACTTTCTTAAACCATATACAAAAATAAACTCAAAATGGATTAAAGACTTACATAAAGACTCGAAACTATAAAACTCCTAGAAGTAAACATAGGCAATAAACTCTTTGACGTTGGTCTTAACAATACTTTTTTGGATTATGTATCCTCAGGCAAGGGCAACAAAGCAAAAATAAACAAACGGACTACATCAAACTAAAAAGCTTTTGCACAGCGAAGGAAACCATCAACAAAATGAATGGGAGAAGGTATTTGCAAATGATATATCCAATAAGGGGTTAATATCCAAAATATATTATATAAGAACTCATACAACTTAATATCCAAAAAACAAATAATCCAATTAAAAAATGGGCAGAAGACCTAAAAAGACATTTTTCCACAGAACACATACAGATGGCCTACAGTTCAAGAAAAGGTGCTCATCATCGCTAATCACCAGGGAAATGCAAATCAAAACCACAGTGAGATATCACCTCACACCTGTCAGAATGGCTATTATCGAAAAGACAACAAATAACAAATGTCGGCGAGGGTGTGAAGGAAAGGGAACCCTTGTGCACTGTTGGTGGGAATGTAAATTAGTGCAACCACTATGGAAAACAGTATGGAGATTCCTCAAAAAATTAAAAATAGAAATACCATATGATCCAGCAATTCCACTTCTGGGTATTATCCAAAGAAAAAGAAAACACTAATTCAAAAAGATATAAGCACCCCTATGTTCACAGCAGCATTATTTACAATAACCAAGATATGAAAGCAACCTAAGTGTCCATCGGTAGATGAACGGATAAAGAAGATGTGGCACACACACACACATACACAATGAAATATTAACCATAAAAGGAATGAAATCTTCTCATTTTTGACAACATGGATGGATCTAGAGGGTACTATGCTAAGTAAAATAAGCCAGACAGAGAAAGAACACTGTATGGTGTCACTCATATGTGGAATCCAAAAAAACCCAAAACAAATGAACAAATAAAACAAAACAGAAACAGACTCATAGATACAGAGAACAAACTGATGGTTGCTAGAGGGGAGGTGGGTGGGAGGAAAGATAAAATAGGTAAATGGAATAATTTGTACAAACTTCCAGTCAAAAAATTAATAAGTCATGGGGATGTAATGCACAGCATAGGTAATATAGTAAACGACACTGTAATAACTTTGTATGATGACAGATGGTAACTAGTCTTACCAGCGTGATCATTTTGTAATGTAAATAAATGTCAAATCACTATGTTGTACACCAGCAACTAATACAATATTGTATGTCAACTATACTTCAATTAAAAAAAAAAAAGGTAGACTAAGTATATATTTAGGAAGTCATAATATGAGAGGATCCTTAATGAAACTCCTTCAGAACTTTTATTTCAATGGCTATATTTAATTTCCTCATTAAAGAATAGCATCTCCTTAGCTAGGCAAAAAGTAAAATCCAGCTATCTACTATTTACAAGATATACCAAAATTACCAGACAAATGATTTGAAAATTAAGGAAAGAGGAAAGATATGCTAGGTAAATGGCATGGAAAAAAAGCAGAGTTAGCATTATAAAGAGCAGACTCGATAGAATTTAAGGCAAAGAGTAGTAAAAAGGAAAAAACAAGGCTTATTTTATATTGATAAAAGATCTAGTCCATTTAAATTAGTCATTAGCCATTATATGTATCATACAAAATAGCATGAAAACACATAATGACAGTAGTAACAAGATGGGCAAAAACATCATTATAGTGGGAGATTTCAACTATCCCTAAGAATTTGACGATCAAGTATACAAAGTAATACATAAGGATATAGAAAATTTTAAAAGCACCACCATTAACAAGCTTAAGTTATACCTAGAAATAGAAAATACACATTCTTTTCAAATTCCCACAGAATATTTACAAAGAGACCAAATGCAAGGCCACAACAAAATCTCAAAAAATTCTAAAAAGTAATCACACAGATTTAATAATAATCATAAGACAACAAAACTAAGAAACATATAACAGAAAGAGAACCAATTATCATCATCATCATCATCATCTAATTGTTTGGAATTACACGTTTTTAAAAAGTTTTACATTTTTCCTCCTCCGAAGAGACTCATTTGAATATAGTGTCTTTCAGTAAGGAATCATTAGATATTATTCTATGAATAATAACCATAAAAATTTTGTTTTTAAAATGGCTAAAAGTGTTAAATTGCTAGAAGGCTCAAAAAGATGAAGAAATAGATCATTTTCTTGACCTGTGTTCAATAATCCCCCAATGGAAATGCTTATTTCTAGCATTCTATTCATAGGAACATCAACTTGCACTTATACACTGAAGAAGACACAGGAACAACATATGAGTTCAAGAAGATAGGGGAAAAAAGCCATCCATAAGAACCAAAATCAAGGTTTATGTAACAGACATAGAAAGACAAAGAAAACCAAGAGAGGAAAACACATTTGAGAAAAACAAACTTCTTGGAGACCACTGTATTTTACCTACTTTTCCCCCCTAACACTCCTAGTGTTATTCATAAGAGTGTTCACTAGAGAACCAAGACCAACACCATTCATCCACAAAATAAGCAAACATAATTATTTTATTTCAGTTTGCTATAATAGTCAGGAGAAGAACTTGTGGCAAAAAGACATTGTGTTATCAAATGCAAGGAATGAAAAATCTTAGATTTCAGATAAACTAAATCAAACAAGCATGAGTTTCCTCCAAATAAATAGAAATTTCCAGTTGTCCGTCATAACAGTTGGTAATCCCCAGACCGCCAAAGAAGCCAAATTGTATTTCTCTATACCACTGATGTTACCCTGTGAAATGGACTGAAGGTCTTACGGTAACCAGCTCCCACTGGACAGTGTTTGAGCTATAGCTGCCTCACAATTAAATTTATAACACATCCAGTAAGTCTCTTTATTGTAATGTGCCAATATGTTATGCAATAATTGCATCTCAATGACAAGTACTTTACATTCAGACATTCAATCTCTATTAACATTGCGAAATTTGAAAGAAGGAAAACCCTTAGGTACTCAGTGTGCAAGATGCTTTATATTCTATGAGTCATGGCTGGAGCAGTGATCCTGCCATTAGTATAATAAAAAGAGGTATTATCTCTCCCTCCTCTGAACATCTGTAGTACTTATTGTCTCTATCACTCATCTGGCACACTATTTTGAAGTAATAAACTTTTCACATGCATCTGCATGATCTGAATGGATCCCTTAAGGGCAAGAGTGACACCTTCTACTTATTGGGATCTTCCACACAATACCTCACAAGTAGGAGACGTTTCTTAAATATTAATTGACTATTGTTACTTAACTGAGTAAAGCCACCAACATATCCTCCCTTCAACAATACCTTTGGAGCATACGGCTATCTGCTCTACACTCTGGAGTGCCTATACTTTCAAATTTTCTGAAAACTTTCTGAAAAATTAAAATGAAGCAAACAAAGCAACAAGGTCTACTTAAAATAGCTAGATTTAAGCTAAGTGGCATTAGATAAAATAAGTAAATTTTCTTTAGATTAATCCTAACTCTAATCAAAGATCTTCAAACATCTAGGTAACAGCAGAATCAAGTGGGCCCTAACACTGTTTTAAGTTTCTGGCCCTAGACCAGAAAACAACAAAGGTTTACCATCTGTCCCCAAACCTCTTCCCCTGTGCTCTAGACCTTCCCGTACTCAATCAGTGGTCACCCTATACCTTCCAAAAGATTCCCAAGGCTGCTGGTCTTCAGCAATTCAATCATATAAGGATTCTCAAGCTTTAACATGCACCAAAATATCCTGAAGGACTTGTTAAAACACAAACTGCTGGGCTTCACCCTCAAGAGTTTCTTATCCAGCAGGTCTAGTATGGGCCTAAGCATTTGCATTTCTAACAAGTTTTCAGGTGGTGCTGATGCTACTCACCCAGGGACCACACTTTGAGAACTACTACTACCCTCAAATCCACCCCTGTTTCTGTCACATTTATTGTATCTGATTAATTCATTCAAACCAATTTTAAAGATTAATTCTTCCTTTAGACAAAGCTTGATTTCTTCACCTACTGTTCCAAACAGGTGTTGCCCATGTGATGTGAATGGCAGACACCACCTTCATGTGGAGCTTTACAGCATGATAGCAAATGTTTTTGGACCACCAAAGGACGAGTCCCCAACTTTCCAGTTCCAAAATGCCACACAACTATTTTGACCAGGTGACCGCCTCTATAGGGAAGCACTAAACTAGTTATTTGCTCTCCATTATCCCAATTTAGAGTTACAAGGATGCACACATTATTTTCTCTGCCAGGAATGTTTTTCTTCTACTCTTCTCTCAGGTCTTAGCTCAGGGGTGACTTATGTGGGGAAGCCTTCCTTTTCCTCCCCATGACCAGGTCAAATCCTCCTATTATGGGTTCTCATAGAGTCACTGAATCCCCTCCTTTGTAGTGGTTGCATTTTTATATTTGTTTATACAAAAATTTTATTAATAGCTATTTTCTACACTGAAGCTCCAGACAGACGGGGAATGTTTTTGGTTTTGATCACCATTATGTTTTCAGTGCCTAGCACAATATCAGGCACACAGAAGATGTTCAAATGAAGGTAGACAAGATCTGAGCTTTTTCAGCCCTAAGAGAGATAAGAGGAAGTATTCCTTTCTATACTCTACCCTCTTATCTGTTTCTCAGCTACCTGACACTCAAAATAAAAAAAATAAAAAATAAAAAAACCAACTTACCTTTTCTGAATAATTCTTGGAGACTTTCGGCACTTTGATTTAATACAGCCCATATTTCTTCCTCCTGCAATGGTCCACCCCGAACCTCCAGGGCCTCTGCTAGTGACACGTGCATGTTACCTAGGAAACAAAGGTAACAGATAGTCTACACATCAGCAACTTCACTGCACTTGAAGTAGTGAAAGTTCTTCGTCAGTGATGAGACACTATGAGGTCCCTGTCTATCGAATTTCACCAGATGGCCTTCGATTTAAATAGAATTCTACAGCCTAAACCCATAGAGGGTAAAGGAATTGGAGGAAAAAACCTTTATAACAACCACTTGCCCTAGCCCAACAGGGTCAACCTCAGAGACAGAACTGAAGGATAGGGGTGGTGACTACTTCGTAGGAGAAGACAGACCTCGCGATACCAGGAGGCACCAAAGTGCAGATGATTAAACCAAAGCAGCCAGAGTGAATTGAAGGCCTTTCAGATTACAGTTCCAGATTTCGTCCTATCCATCCCAGCCAAAAAGAGCAGACAGAAGTGGAGACAAGACCCTACAGTTATGGTGGGGGAAGTTGGGAATAAGATGGAACACACTTCTTTCACTCATTAATTGATTTCTGTATCTCCAATATATATGTATTATAACTGTAAATTTTGTACTGAATGGACTTAACTATTTCCAGACTCAGTTTTGCTGCCAACTCACCATTTGCCCCTGGGAAAGTCATTTCACCTCTAAATCTCAGTTTCCCACCTGTGATATGGGAATAATAATAATAACGATGCCATTTTGGGTTGGCTCTGACAAGGCAAGAAGTTACACCTGTAAACATGATTTGTAACCTAAGACTCTACAGAATTTGAAAGATCAGAAAGGTGCCTCTGTGGTGACATTTTTGTAGGGTCAATTTTTTCACTGGCATTCAATTAAGTAAGTAATATCTGGATAAAATTTAAGGTTTTCTATGGGACTCAATAATGCTATTTTCATTGTGGAAGGGGGAAATGCAGCCAGTCAATATCCTCCTATGTAAATTTTCCTGAATTGACACTCCTTGAAAACAAAATTGCTCTTTGCAATGACCACTAAGATTTCTACCCACACCAAACTGATTTAAACATAATGTGCAATGCATGTCTATTGGTAGGCAGAAGCAGATGGGTTTGGAAAAGAAGCTAGAGGGAGTGGAAAATGTTAAATACTTATTTTCTATAATTATATCCTTCATTAAATTTTAAAATTAACCTATAAAAAACATCTGTTTGACTTTGTTTACTCAACTAACAAGAAAAACTAATATTTTCTTTTAATTTACATTTATGAGACTTTAACTTGGACTGAAAAAAAGCAACTCTAGCTAAAAATGAGGCCAGCCTTGTCCTGTTACTTTCCTTTTCAAATGTTTACTATAGCATTTTAAGCTTCAAGTCTGCCTTCAGGGGTCTACTTAAATGCACAATGTGGTAGTCAAAAGGGAAGATAAAAGATATTGCTTTGAAAAACCCAAAAGAGTTTTTATTTAGCTTGTACAAAAAGTGTGACTACTTATTAAGACCCCCTCCCCTACCACCAAAATTCTCTAGGTTTCTCGTGTACTTTATTACTTGATAGCAGATTTATTAAAGGGGAAAAAAATAAATGTCTCTTCCTTTTTAAGAGACATTGGAGTTATCTTCTACATAAAAAACTATATTAAATTGGAAGTTTCAACAAAGGCATCAAGATACTATTAGCAAACAGACACCAACATGACTTATGAGAAAGACTACCCTGTAGCAAATTTCCAAAGTAGTATGCCTGAGAACCGGTTAGATTAGCTCTAAAGTTTACATTCAAGGTATAAAGAGTAGGGAGAAAATTGCGTAAGGAGAATTTCTTTGAAGAGAGTTATGCTGATTTTCATGCCTCCCCCAAAGCAGGAGAGGTGTGGGAAGGTGCCTTTATTTGACCTCAAGCCAGTGCAAGAGGCTTCATTGAGACCCTTGGAGTGCTTAATTTGTGTTCCCTGGAGTTAGGGAGGCCACCACAGACTTGTGCCTGACACTTTAGGAATCTAAAGGCTTTGGCTATCACTCTGAGGCAGCAGCCAAAGGGAGAAGAGGGCACACAAGAGAGTCGGAGTGAGGAAGCACAACATACTGGGAGCTACTACTCTTCCACTAAGAGGAGGTGGGGACGGAGAGAGGCAAAAAGCAGGGCCACACAGCCTGGAGCTAATGAAATCCTATCCAGATGATGTCTGGAAATGTCCCAGAATTCAGACTGTGGTAATGGTTGCACAGCGATTTGCCTATACTAAAAACCACTGAAGGTACATTTTAAAGGGGTGAATTTTATGGTATGTCAATTATATTTCAATAAAGCTGTTAAAAAAATTGCTACCCAGACAACCACCTGAGGTTCCCAGAGTACCACCAGAAGAAGGAGAAAGGGGGTGGGGAGGAAGAAGGGAAGAAGAGGAAGGATGAGTGGGGAAGGAGAGGAGGAGGAAGAGGAAGAAGAATAATTAGGTATTGGCTAGTAGGAGGGAAAATTTTTTGAAGTGTCACAGGAAGGACTCTGAAGAATCCACATAAGTACACACAAGAGAAGGGTCAGCCTTAAGTACACATCAAGTTTAAAAAGACTGAAGCCATTTTACAACAGGAATCAGGTAAAAAATTGATTTCCTCCCCACCTTTCTTCCTTTCCCCAGTTTAAATCTTGATGGAATCAGATACAGCAACTTGCGAGTGAGAAGACAAGCAACAAAAAGAGAAGCCAATCACACTGCCTCCCACCTATAGCTAACCTCTGCTAGGGGAGGGAACAGTTCTAGCTTTGAATGAAGATTGAAATATTGATTAATACACTGACTAGTCACTTTTAATTATGGAATTGACATTGTTTTCAACTTAAGTGACTGTAGTTATTATTATCAAAGAGTAAGGAGAGAATTATGGACCAGAGTTTTTATACAGAGGCAAGGGAAGAACTTCCACTTGGGAGGGAAGGAAGGAAGAAAGGCAGGAGGGAGAAAGGAAAGAAGGAAGGAGAAGAAAGAATAGTAATGGGCAACGTAAGTTGCTTATGATTACACCTTACGTATTCCATCGTAAAGCAAATGAGAAATATATCACACACACAGGAGTTTTACATTTTAAGATACTGATTTTTACTTATTTTTAAAGAAATTGGTTTTTAAAATACAATTTTTCCTCTAAATAAAAAAATGAAAAAGTAAAAGTAACTTCTCAATACAACGGAATTTTTCAGTGCTTGCTTTTCGTATCTACAAAGATTACTAATTATACCTCTGTTGCTTGAGTCAATCAGGTCTGAATTATATTTTAGTAATTCTCTGTTAATTTTTATTTTTAAAAATTTTTCATCTATTTAGTGTAGGATCTCTACGCCTCTCTGGTTGGAATTTGTTGGTACTTCAAAACATAGAAGGAACATATTTTTTAAAGCAATACCATCTAGCTAATAGAACAGATTTGATAGTTTTAATGTATAGCTTTGCTAGAAAAGAAGTTTAAGATTTTTAAAAATTGTCTCACTCCCCAAATCACCCAATCTCAAGACTTAATGTAATGTTAAAGCAGCTTTCTAAAAATCAAACAAACAACAAAACTATAGCTTATAAATTGTCTACCATCACCAAGTTTGGCAATGCCTACCATCATCATCTCTCTCTGAGTTGTTTTTATTTTTCTTTACTAAAGCTCTCCAGATCATTAGCTCTGAAAGAAAAGAGAAGACAGGAAATAAAAGAAATGCAGAAGTGGAAGAGGGATGAAAAAAACAGGAAGTGGAGAAAAAAAAAAGCTTGAAGTCAACAAATAGGTGAGAGAAATAATTAGTTATGAAAATTCTTAAGTTTATTACCTCAGTTGTTTCCTAAAGACACAGTACTAGAGAACTTGGGGTAGAGATATATGACCAGCATTATTTTACTACCAAGAAGGTCCTGCTTTACAATAAACATAACCATATTATTCATTTTTATTTCCTTGAAAGTGGTAGGTCACATGATAACTAAATTTTTGGAAAGACTTTCAAATAAGAAAACCAGAATCATTATTATGTTTTTGGTTATGACATAAGTATTATTGTCATGACCTTAAAACTATGTCCACAAAGTCAGACAAAGCTACTAAGGGATTCTAGCAGATGTTATTTTAATCCTGCAGGATTTGTGGCACTCACAAATAGGAAGCACATAAAAGTGATTCCAAACAGAATGAAACGGTAAACAGATTAACTGAATCCAATCAACAGATATAACAACCTGTCTGGGGGTAGACTAATTAGGAATGTTTAAATTGATTCTAAGGAAATAGGGCTGTAAGAGCACTGTGTTTCGAGAACAAAGCAACTATAAAATGGAGCTCCGTGTATGCCTCTAGTTTTGGGCAAAGATCCATTCAGCATCCTGGCTAAGGACTTCGTTGGTTATTAAGAAACCATAGTAAGTTGAGAAGACAACCCCCCAAATTGTAAGCATCTTTTAATCCAGGAAGATTCACAATTAAGTTTACAAAATTTTAAGAGATAAAGTCCATATATTAGTATTTTTTAATTAAAGAATCTGCACATATTTGTATTTTAGCTGTTTACAAGGTTTAAGAGAAAGAGGTCAGTTAGAATAACAGATTAGTCATGTGATTCCAATTTAAATAATGTAATTAAGAACATGAGTTCAGACTTGTATTTTAGAATGTAAAAAATACCATTGGGACAGACAGGAAAACTTAAGTGTTAGCATACTTATAAGTTTTCATTCATTAGAAGATTTATTTAAGTACTCAGGAAGGTTTTTTGTTAGTCAGACAACTGAAATACTTTAAAAATCAGCTTTTAATTGTATTAATGCAGTTTAAAATATTTAAGGGAGTTTAATTAACAAACTTTGAAAATGGGATTATACACTTAATCATTGGGTCCCTTAAAAGTGACTATTAAAAATTTTTATGCTTATTTAATTTAATAAGTATACTAATTTAAAAATAATTTTCAATAAGCTTTTCTGTGTATAGTAATACCTTGGAGGCCATTTAAAAAAGTTAGGAAAGGGGCTGGCCTGGTGGCATAGTGGTTAAGTTCACATGCTCCATTTTGGCAGCCCAGGGTTCGCAGATTTGGATCCCAGGTGCGGACCAACGCATGGCTTATCAAGCCATGCTGTGGCAGCAACCCATATAAAGTAGAGGAAGATGGGCACGGATGTTAGCCCAGGGCCAGTCTTCCTCAGCAAAAAGAGGAGGACTGGCAACAGATGTTAGCGCAGGGCTAGTCTTCCTCACACACACAAAAAAAGGTTAGGAGAAAACCATTGTGATCTTGGGTTAGACAAAGTTTTCTCAGATAAAACATTAAATGTGCGATCTATAAGAGAAGAAAATGATAAATTAGACTTCATCAAAATTAAAATCTCTGCTCTTTGAAAAGAACTGTTAAAAGAATGAAAAAAAAGCCACAAATTAAAGAAAATTGTTTGCAGATCACATAACTGATAAAAGATTTGTACCCAGAATATAGAAAGAACTGTTTAAACTCAATAATAGGAAAACAAAGAATCAAATTTTTTTTTAATGGGCAAAAGATTTGAAGACACTTCATCAAAGAAAATACATGGATGGCAAATGAGCACATGAAAAGATGCTCAACATCATTAATCATTAGAGAAATGAAAATTAAAACAATGAGACATTGCTAAAAAGCTATTAGAATGACTAAAATGAAAAAGAGGAAGGGAATGTAAAATGGTACCCTTTGGGAAACTGTTAAAACAGCTTTTTAAAAAGTTAAATAGAAGCCTACCATATGATCTAGCTATTCCACTCCAAGGTATTTACCAAATAAAGCAGATATCTATACAAAGACTTATACACAAATGTTCATAGCAGCTTTATTTATAACAGCCAAAAACCAGAAACAGGCAAATGTCTATCAACAGGTGAATGGATAAACAGATTTTAGTGTATTCCCACAATGGAATATTAATCAGCAATAAAAAGGAATGAACTATTATTGATACATGCAACAATATGGATCCCAAAATAATTATACTGAGTAAAGGAAGCTAGATTAAAAAAAAAAAAAGAGTACATGCTTTATGGTTACTTTTATACAAAATGCAAACTAATTTACAGTTACAGAAAGAGATCAGTTGCCTGAGGCTGGCACTGCCCTATGGAGAGGCGTGTGAGAGTGATGACGTACAAAGGGGCATGAGAAAATGTTTGGGGATGATGGATACGTTCATTATCGTGAGTGTAATGACAGTTTAACAGGAACATACATATGTCAAAACTTATCAAATTGTACACTGTAAATATGTACAGTTTATTATATGTCGCTTATGCCACAATAAAGTTGTTAAAAAGAGAAAAAACTAACTAAACCTGACCAAAGCCAGGACTTGATGTTTTTTTTCTTATCAGAAGAAACCAAGCCCCAACTTCAAGTAACACATATTATTTTAAAAAAAGAAAATAAGAAAAGATTTGTTTTCTAAAAGTTAACTTCTATTTGAAAAAAAAAATCTATAAAACTAAAGAAACCAAAATCCATGGGTAAAGTCTGAGAGCTTCCCTCCTCAAATAGCCAAAGCACGTCTAAGATGCCATGTAACTTATACGTTATTAAAGTTAGAATTTGTGGATTGACAATTACTTTTTTTTTTTTTTGGTGAGGAAGATTGGCCCTAAGCTACCATCCATGCCCATCTTCTTCTACTTAATGTGTGGGACGCCTGCCACAGCATGGCTTGATGAGCAGTGTGTAGGTCTGCACCCGGGATCTGAACCTGTGAACCCTGGGCTGCCAAAGTGGAGCGCATGAACTCAACCACTATGCCACTGGGCCAGCCCCCACAATCACTTTTTTAAGAATCCATTAATCAAGATAGTAATCTCTTGCTTTTCTCTCAACTTCTAATTTCCCAAAGCATTTAGAGCTGAAATGATAATTACAATAATTACAGCACACTTTAAATAATGTGAAATAGGGCTGGCCCAGTGGCACAGTGGTTAAGTTCACACGCTCTGCTTTGGTGGCCTGGGTTTCATGGGTTTGGATCCCAGGCACAGACCTACACACTGCTCATCAAGCCAATGCTATGGCCGCATCCTACATACAAAATAGAGGAAGATGGTCACTATGTTAGCTCAGGGCCAATCTTCCTCACCAAAAATAAATAAATAAATAAATAAATAAATAATGTGAAATTATTTCTACCTTTTAACTGTTAATCCAGAATGGTCAACACCAAGACAGATGTATACAAAGTAGAAACAATAAAAGCACTATTTGAGCTCTAGAAGACTAAAAGCTAATCTCCCTAATAAAATAAATACATGAATGTTTATTTCCATTAGGGGTACGTACAGACCAGGGAGTAGAAAAAAATATTAGTGCCTAACACAGTTAGAAAAAAATCTGAAAGAATTAGGGTTTTAAAGAGAAAAAGAGATAAAATTCAGTGAAGTTTTAATTGGATATTGCCTCAAGGTAGAAAACAGCCTGTGTCTAAACATTTTTATTGAAGTTGGAGCAATGCTTACCATTTGTCAACTTTTCCATTATACTTTTCTAGTGAGAGAAGACAAATGAAAACAAACACAAGTCTAAATTGCCTTTCTGGGTCTCTGGCTCATGTCAATACTTATCTAAATAGAAATCATATATGCCTGTTCCCTGCTTTCAAAGGACAGCTTCAAAAAACCAGAATAAAAACTCTGGAATTCTTCAATCCCTTCTGTATCATTTAAACTTAGGAGAAAAGTAAAATGGAAGGGAAAAGTCCTAATTTTACATGTGTTATATTTCTCCTCACCAGCTGAGCGATACCAACAGAAAACAATGTAATGATAGAATTTTAGTTTTGAGTATTGTCTTTCTATATCAGCCCTCCTCCCCACTGAGTGACTTTTGTTAAGATCATTGCTTTAGGATACTTCTCAAGAAATGTAGACTTAAAATGTCTCAAAGTAGGCGGCCACTAAAGGAAACAAATATGTATAAAGCAGAAAACACCAAGTAAAAAATTATATTTGTCCTTTATACTGTAGTAAATGAATTAATGTGGTAGGGAGAACTCTGAGAGTGCCCACAAGATTCCTTCCATGTTGTGAACTGTCTATGTAGGGGGCGCATAGCAAGGACCTGGGGGTGGCCTCTAGGAGCTGACAGCATATACCCCAGCCGACAACCAGCAAGAAAATGGTCCTACAGCCACAAGAAACTGAATTCTACCAACAGCCAGTGAACCTGGCATAGGACTCTGAGCCTCAGATGACAATGAAGTCCCAGCTGACAGCTTGATTCCAGGCTGGCGAGATCCTGAGAAGTTGAACCACCTAATCTGTACTCAGACTCCTGAGCAATAAGAAGTATGAGACAATAATTTTGTGTTGCTTTAAGCCAGTAAATTTTTGGTAATTTGTTACACAGCAAGAGAAAACTGATACGGATTTTGGTACCTAAAAGTGGGATGCTGTTGTAACAATAACAAAAAATGTGGGAGTGGCTTTGGAATTGGATAGTGAGCAGAAGCTCAAAGAATTCTGAGAAGGATTATAGAGAAAACCTAACTTGCCTTGAAGATATATATATATATATACATATATATATATAATTTTTTTTTTTTTTTTTGGTGAAGAAGATTGGCCTTGAGCTAACACCTGTTGCCAATCCTCCTCTTTTCGCTTGAGGAAGATTGGCTCTGAGCTAACATCTGTGCCAATCTTTCTCTATTTTGTATGTGAGTCACCACCACAGCATGGCTTGATGAGTTGTGTAGGTCTGCAGCCAGGATCCAAACTCACGAACCCCGGGCCACAGAAGCAGAGGGCACTGAACTTAACCACTACACCACCAGGCCAGCCCCTTGAACAGATTTTTAATAGATGTCTGGGCTTTAATTTGGATATTGCCGGTGAGGGCTCAGAACGAAATGAGAGATATGTTATTGGAAAGTGAAGGAAGGAGGATCCTTGTTACATAGTGGCAGAAAGCTTGGTGACATTGTGTCCTGCGGTTACACGGACAGCAGAATTTATAAGTGACAAAGCTGGATAGCTAAGGAGATTTTCAAGTGAAGTGTTAAAGTGCTGTCTGGCTTCCTCCTGCTTCTTATAGTAAAATGCAAGAGGAGAGAGATAAATTGAGGAAAGAGCTGTTAAAGAGAAAGGAATCAGGACTGGATGAATTTGAAAACGCCCAGCCTCTCCAGATAGCAAATCATGCTAAAAATTGAAGATGGCTGCCAAAAACACAATAGAGAAAAAGACGACCTTTTGCAAATAATTTCATAAAGATCAAACGGTCAGAGGATTCAGTCACACAAAGGACCCTTTCAAAATCTTAAGGCCTGTGGTTAGCTTTAGAGTTGTCCCTTAGTCGTCTCAACAGGAGACAAAGACAAAAAAAGTATTCTCTTGAAAAAAATTTGTAGGTGTAGCTTTTGTCTAATGCATTGAATCCTGGTGAAATCCACAGAAAACTCAGAGATCTTGAAAAAATTGTTTCAGCATAAACACTTCTAGATTGGTCTAAAAGGAAAGAAAAAGAATATAAAATGGAAAGAGGCTGTTGGACTTCCCCAAATTGTACTGGCAGGAAGAAGGCTGATAAAACTCCTCAGCTGCAAACATGTGCTACCTTTTTGAAAAAGAATGATTCTGAAGGCAGAAGCAAGACTCAGAGGGCAGAGCTGAGAGCCATGAAGGATTATTCCCAGGCCTTGAAACCTAATCAAAAACTCCAGCTGCAGTCTGCCAACCTAGATTTCAGAACTGTTATGGACCAGTGACTCCTTTTTTAATTTCCATTCTTTCCTTCCTCCTTTGAACCACAATGTTTACTACAGTTAACCCAGGCCTGCCCCACCATTTTATGTTGGGAATGTTGGGACAGTCTCTTTGGTTTTACAGGTTCACAGATGACACACGTTTAATTCAGATGACTTAGATGAGATTTTTAACTTTGAGCTGATGATTTTAGTGGGATGAGAACCCTGGGAACTGTGGAGGGAGTGTATTTTGCTTGGGGGGAGGGGTGAATAATTGGGGGCCAGAGGGCAGACTGTGGTAGGCAGAGTTCTGAGATGGCCCCCTTCCTGCCCCCTGGTATACCAGCCCTGTATAACTTCCTCCCCCGGAGTGCGGGTGGGACCTGTGACTGTCACGGGACAGTCACTCACTTGATTAGATTGTTACAGAAGATTCTGTTGGAGCTAGAGAGAGATTCAAACACAGGGAGATTTCTCCTGCTGGCCTTGAAGAAGCAAACAACCATGTTGTGAACTGCCTCTGGAGGGGTCCACATGGCAAGGACCGTTGATGAGCTGAGAGCCGACCCAGCTGACAGGCAGCAAGAAAATGGGGACTTCAGACCTATAGCCACAAGGAAATGAATCCTGCCAACAGCTGGTGAGGTTGGAAGAAGACCCAAGGCACAGATAAGATTTTGGGGCTGGCAAATATCTTGACTTCAGTCTGGAGTGACCAAACAGAGGATCCAGTAAACCTGTACCTAGACTCTTCCTGACCTACAGGAACTGTAAGATAATAAATTTATATTGTTTTAAATTACTAACTTTGTGATAATTTGTTAGATGGCAATAGAAAACTAATACAACCAGAGCATAGATTTTGAAGAAAATACTGTCATGTGTCACTTAACAATGGGTATACATTCTGATAAATGCATCATTAAGTGATTTTATTGTTGTGCAAACATCATAGAGTGTATATACACAAACATAGATGGTATAGCCTACTCTACACCGAGACCATATGGTAATAATCCTATGGGACTACCGTCGTATATGTGGTCCATTGTTGACCAAAACGTTATTATGCAGTGCACTAACTGTATAACCAAGTAAACCCCCTTATTACACATCTACTCTTAGGTTTTCTGGATAGTGCTTCCAAACCATTAAAAAGGATCTCATAAGATTGGGAACATTCTGTGTAATCATTGTCTTTCTAGACACCATGCTTCTTACAAACCTATCACTTCATGTTTTAATTGACAGAGCAATTTGCACTGAGGTGCCTTTTATCATATTCTGTTTGGGATGTAATGTTAGGTGGTCCACAAAGGTTAACCAAAACTTGCTCCATTCCAAAGTGAAGTAACTAATATAAGCAGGACAAACAGTGACAGCCTATTAAAGAGGTTCCTGCTACTTTTCCGATTTTCCACCATTTAGCATTCCAAAGATCAGGCAATATTTCTGCAGTTATGAGGTAACTGATAAGCAAAAAGCCAGCTATTAGAGGTGTTAGAAGGCAGAAGGCAACAAACACTATCTACTCAGCAAATACTAGAAGCTGAATATTGAAGCTGAAGGTGATGTGTATCTTACCTTCTTGTCCTTTCTTACAAGTCTACTAAATCTAAAAAGTTTGGGGTAAATTTATACTGTGGTAAAATAAGATAGCAGGTGTCATTCTATATTAATGTGGAGCAAAATCAACTTTGATTCTACAGAAAATAAACGAAAAGAGTAAACCCAAATAACTTCACAAGTCATAGATAAAGCATAAGAAATCTAGGCTTACTCCAGTAATTGCAACAATAGTTTCAACTTAATATTTGGAGACATTCAAAATTTCTACTCAAATTGTTCTATCCTAAAAATGATTTGATATTACCAATTTCCATTTTGAAATATTTTATACATTTCAATTTTTAAAATATCTAATTCTTATATCTAAGCAGTGACACAAGAGATATTCATATTGAACACTGTTGTTCATTATGCCATTTTCATATTATTTCACATAATTGTGACAATTAGATTATTGCTTGTAATTTAAATAATGACATGACTTGCAAGAACTAATGAATTTAATCTCAAACCATGTGGTTTGGGCTACTCCCTTATTTTGTGGCAATCCAACTAACTTTATAAAGATGTATTTCTCAAGGTGTAGTTTTCATACCTATAATTTTCATTTTAATTAACTACACAGCACTCTTGCGCAACTGTCATAAATAAGAATGACTAATATGTAAAAGTAATGGAGCCTATTTACATGAGAAGATAAAACAATTCTGGCTTATAGACAACATTTTAGATAAGTTATTCAAATTTAATATTAAGGTATTACAGATGAGAATGACTGGAATAATGTACTCCTCTACAATTCACTTGTCAAATTTATGACTTTAATTTCTGATTATATCACATCATCTCCTTTAACTTTAATCAATGCCACTCAATGTCAAAATTAATTTTTACTCAAACAATCTCTGTCCATTCTCATAAAGCTAGTGTTCTTTATACCCAGTTCCTATGGGAGAATGCACCCGCTGCCAAGACTTTACATAATCACCTTAGGGCAGATTATTCCTAAATATATCTCCAGTCTTGAGACAGCCTTGTTCCAAATTCTAGATTTTGAATTTTAAGTATGTACTGTACATTTTTGCCTGGATAAATACTGTCCTCTTGTATCAAATTCAATGTCTAAAAAACAATCTTTCTCTCGAAATTAGCCACTCTCACTATTCCAAACAGATTAATGGGATCACTATTCCTCTAACTACCAGACTCAAAGTCCCCCTTCTTTATCTTTTTTCCCCTTGCTTATTCATTCTTAATCTCTTCTCAAATTAATTTTTCTTTCAAGTCTAACTTTCTTTGACATCCATTCTTTCCCCTCCTTTTGTACGTATACATATTTTTCAGTTTTTTAAAAAATAGTAATTATTTTGTAAATATGCTTCTGTGACCTGCTTTCTTCACTCCAAATTACATTCTGAGATTCACCCACATTCATCTGTGTTGCTTATTCACTTTCACTACTGACTAGGATTCCATTGTTGGAATTTGGATTTTTTTCTAGTTTTTTGCTAATAAAAATAATGTTACTATGAACATGTTTGTACCTGTATGAATGATAATTGAAGAGAAATTCTGGGTCACAGTACACACATCTCTGACATTTGGATAAAGCCAAGTTGCTTTTCAAAGTGATTATACCCATTTATACTCCAACAAGTAGCATAAGAGACTTTGTTATAGCAAATCCTAGTACTAAGTATTGAAAGAGTTTTTGATATCAAACTGGGGTGTATGAAATGGTATCACATTGTAGTTTTAATTTACATTTTGTAATCATTCATGAGGCTTAACATTAAGTTTCTGTGTTTAGTTACTGTATTAGTTTGCTAAGTCTGCCATAACAAATTCCACAGACTGGGTGGCTTAAACAACAGAAATTAATTTTCTCACAGTTCTGGAGGCAAGAAGTCCAAAATCAAGGTGTTGGCCGGGTTGATTTCTTTTGAGGCCTCTCTCCTTGGCTCATAGATGGCCATCTTCTCCCTCTGTCTTCACATGGTCTCCTCTCTATCTGTGTTGTCTATGTCCTAATCTCCTCTTCTTATAAGGACACCAGTCATATTGGATTAGGGCCCACCCTGAACCCAGTTTAACTTAATTACCTCTTTAAAGGCCCCATCTCCAAATGCAGTTACATTCTGAGGTACCGAGTGTTAGGGATTCAACGTATGAATTTTGGGAGGACATAATTTAGCCCATAACACTTACCATTAGACCTGTAACATACTTATGCCTTCGTTTCTTGATTTATCTACTGAAGTCTCACTAAAAAGATTAGTTTTGCATAAACTACATCCCATCTGCTTCACATTTCTAAATTAGCAATTCTAAAGCAGAGCTGTCATCAGATCATTATTCTCTTCAGAAACCTCTACTAAGATCATACTGATTACCAAATAAACTCCAAATTTATCCATATGTTCATTAACTCACTACTTAAATATTCACTGACTACCTCTTATATAGTTAGATTTATACTGAGTCCTGGGATAAAAAACTGAATAAGGCGTGGTGCCTGACATTAAAAAAAACTCATCATCTAGTGGGTAAGAGAACAAATCAATGACTGTAATACATTGTGTTAAATGTTATAATGGACAAGGTGTCATGGGATTTCAAAAGGGGCATTTAATCAGACCAGAAAGAAAGACTCTAGAAGTTATACACCTTCTGAGCGAAGATGACTTTTGAGTTAATATGGAGGGATAAATAGGAGGAAGGTAGACGAAAAAGACAAAAAGGGTTACAGTCAAGGTCTTCCAGGCAGAGGAAATAACGTGTACGAAGAAAGAGATATGAAACAGTAGGAGGCGTTCAAATTCTGTAGATTGTCTAGAAAAAGGGGAGGGAAGACAAGAGATGAGGCTATAGCAGAATAGGAGACAGATCACAAAAGCCAATTTTGTGATTTGCTAAGTAGTTTGAATTTTATACTGAAATTTCAGGGTGAGGCATAAAATGATGAAATTTCAATTTTTAAAGGATCAGGTCAATTATAGAGTAGAACTAACAGAGGTCTTAAACTATAGATTTGGAAATGATCAGTATGTAAGTGAAGGACAAAATCATGAGTTTGGATAAAGTCACTCAGAAAGAGCTTATAAAGAAAAAGAGCCAAACACAGAGACTTAGAGTACACTAGCATTTAAAAGTTAGAGGAGAAAAAAGAGCCTGTAAAGGTAACTGCAAAGAAATAGGCAGAGACATAAGAAGAAAACCAAAAGACTGTTATGTTAGACAGGATGAAAGAGAAGTTTCAAACAGGAGATTGGTGGAACATCAGATTAAGAATGTGGATTTTTGTGCCAGTTTTCTGGGTTCAAACCACTAGCTCTGTAACTTCTGGCAAATTATTTAATATCTCTAGGCTCAGTTTTCTTCTCAAAACAAGTTATTAACAGCTCCTACCTCATAGGATATTGGCCAAAATTAAAGGAGATGCACACAAAGTCCTTGGTTCAGGGCCTGATATAGAATAACAAATCAATAATTGTTACGCATCATCATCATTCTCAAACAAGATAGAGAAGTCATGTAACATAAGAGCATATGGATTTGGCTATTTGGCTATCCCAGGGAAGAAGTTTTAGTCAAGGAGGAGAGAAAGCAAATTGATGTAGACTAGGAAGCAAACAGAACCTTAAGTGTTGACTAATTTCTAGAAGCTTGGTTGGTAATAGAAGGAGTAAAGCTAGGATGACAAATTCGAAGGTGAAGGTTGGATGATGTTTGCTTTGATTCTAAATATGTGAGGGACTTTGTGTTTATATGTTGAGGGAAAGAGCTAGTAAAGAGGATGAAGATAGAGGAGGAGGTGGGCAACTAACAGGCAAGGTCACAAAGGTTGGCAGAGTGAACACCCTTCAGATGTTCACTCTTACGTGGAGGACTTCTTGCCTAATAGCCTCATTGGCTAAGTGAGGTAGTCCTCAAGACCTATTTCAAAATGCTTGGTATACACGTCCATTTGCTTACCTACTCCCCAAATTAACTTTCTTTCGGGTTGTATTCAGGAATCTGCAGCTCCCCAGGTAATTTCCATACACAATAACGTTAAAGAATCATTGCACTCAACATCTTTGGATAAAGCTTTAACTCTCAATTCCAATAACTCCTATTATCATCTTGATACCAACTCTAAAAGGAAAGCAGTCAATGTCAGACTTTCCCTATGACTCAGAGATCGGCCAGCTGAGTACTTCCTTACCATGCTCATCCTTGATTGCTAGCAATTGGAGGCTCTTGAACTAACTAATGAATAAAGGGCTATTTTAAGTGGTATCCTTTCAGTGTAGAAAACTAGCAAACCAACCAAAGCAAAGGGACTGCTGGAGTAGCAGCACACACTTATAGAATCGGATATCATCTCATAATGAGAATACTGCTCCCCAGTGTTCTCTTTCTTGGCTGCCCTTAGAGCCAGAGGTCAGATCCTTGCTTTTTCCTGGTTGCACTTAGCAACCAATGAATAAGAAAAGAGAAGCCAAAGGTTTGTTTGGTGGATACAATGGAAGAGCAAGAATTGAGAGTTGTAGCAGGAGTTATTGAAGGAATAGACCATGGGGTCTAGGCTAGATAAAAAAAGAAAATAAAGCTAGAAGAAAGTCAAATAGATTAAGAGAGAAAGGGATGATCCATCAATAGATTATTTAACCATTCATTCAAATATTAATTAAAACTCTATTGTGTGCTAGGCATTGGTAGGTAATAGGTTATTATTCATTCAATCACCAAATATTTATTGAGTACTTACTATAAGCCAGACCCTTTTTTAGACACTGAAGATACAGCAGTGAACCAAGCAGACTAAAACACCTGGCCCCATGGATTTTACATTCTATTAGAAAAGAGAGACAATAAGTAAATAGACTATCATATGGTGACAAACGCTACAGAGGAAAATAACTCAAGAAGGAAGGCCAGTGAATACCAGGAAGGTTAGAGGACACACATTTAAAATAAAATAGTCAAGGAAGCCCTTGCTGAGAATTTGTCATTGGAGCAAAGATCTGAAAGAGGTGAGAGAGTAAGCTATACAGATATCTGGGAATGAACATTCTGGGCAGAAAGTGAAAAAGCCCTGAGGTAGGAGGGTGTTCCAGGAATAGCAAGGAGAAACACAATGAGTGAGAGAAAGAAAAAACAGAAGACAAACTATATAGGATCTTCTAGACCACTGAAGAAACTCTGGCGTGTACACTGACATGGAAAGCTCACTGGAAGGTTTTACGGAGAGAGGTAATCCGACCTGTTCTAAAAGGATCACTCTGGCTGCTGTTCTAACAATAGACTCTAGAAGGGCAAGGGTAGCAGCAAGGAGATAATTAGGAGGCCACAGCAATAATGCAGGCAAGAAATGATCATAGCTTGGCCCAAGATGGTAGCTGTGGAACAGGTGGGAAGTGATCGGATGCTGGAAATATTCTGAAGGAAGGACAAAAAGGATTTGTTGATATGAAAGTTCTTTGCCCTCAGAAACTGGCAGGATGGAGTTACCATTAACTAAGATGGAGAAGACTGTGTGTGGAGTTGGTTTGGAAGAAAAGTTTCAGAGTTCAATTTTGTATATGTCGTTTGTGATGCTGATTAGACATTCCAGTGAAGATGCCAAGTAGATAGCTGGATATATAAGTTTGGAGTTTATGGGAGAAGTCTGGTATGGAGATATATATCTAGATATTGTCAACATACAGATGTTATTTTAAAGCTTTGAAATTCCATGAGATCTCTAAGGCAGAACATGCAGATGGAAGAGATATCCCAGGACAGAGGAATGAGGACTAAAAAGAAAAGGAGACTAAGGAGGAATGGCTTTGCCCCAAACCTACCTTTTCCCGAGATCCTTGATTGTCTCAGTACAGGTTTGTTTTAAATTTTATTTTTTCAAATTTTAGGATCCAAACAAGGTCCACACATTGTGCATCTCTTTTAATCTAAAACAATAATCCCTTTGTTATTTCATGCCATTGATTTGTTGAACACAAATTGGTTATACTTTTAAATTCCAATTTTTTTCTCTCATTTTAAGCTCTAGAGTCCCATCGCTAGAAACCGATAAATTAAATTCACAGCAAGTAAGATTTTTCTAGCCTTCATTTGCTTACTTTAAAATGAAGTTTATTTTAGTTATTACCAGACTTGTCATAAGCCTGAATCCTGTATTCTGTAACTCTCTCTCTCAAAACTACAGTATCTGTTTTTGAAAAATTAGCCTTTATTAACAGTATCAGAAAAATCAAAGCTAAAGTAAATGATAAAAAGTAAAACTTATAATTTGTGTTCAGCCTGGTCCATAGGGCATGGAATAGGGCAATGGCCCTATTTTCCATATCGTACCAGTCTGAAGACAAATTCAACAGAATTTTACTGTCTAGTAATTACCCAATGCACAATTCAGAAGAAAGAAAAGAAAATGACCAATGACAAGGTCTCAGTATTAACTCAAATGACCTTTTGGAGACACAAAACAGAGAAGATTTTAAGAAATAACAGTGTTTGTTTAAGGTTCTGCCTGTTATGGATTCCATTATAAACAATGAGTTATAGAACTTATTAAGGTTGAGCAACATGTATTAAAGACGGAACTCAGCGTACTTGATATTGCTAGTTGGGTTACAGCTACTGACTGTGTATTAGGAAGAAGGAGGAAGAGAAGGGGCAGGGGAGGGGGAGAGAAGAAGAATATGAACCACAAAGGAGCAGCAGCAAAAGAATGAGAAAGAAAAAGAAATCTAGCTTCACTTTACCACTTACGTATACTCTTGTTATGTACAGGTTTCCAACCACTTAGGAGAAACTCTGGACCAGCTGTGTTTTAGTGGTGGGAGATTCTCAGATCTTAGAAGAGGAATGCAGTGCTTATACTGTATGTTATGAAATACCTCCTGCAAAGGTCTAGGGCAGCATCCAGTAATCCAACATGTTAACATTTCTGCAGCAAACCTATGAATATTCACACTAAGTAAGATAAATAAAAATTATAAATAGCCTCATGTCAGTTCAAGTCAGGTTCTGTCACCAAAAAAGCTCAGGTCAGGTTTGCCTTCCAATGAACTACAAAAACTCTTTTGCTTTTTCAGACATTTTTGGATTCTGGAATTGCAGATAAGGGATTGTGAACACACACTTTACATTAAAGAGGCACACTAGCTTTATAAAAAGAATTCAATTTTTTTTTTTTTTTTTTTTTTTGGTGAGGAAGATTAGCCCTGAGCTAACATCTGTTGCCAATCCTCCTCTTTTTGGTGAGGAAGATAGGCCCCGAGCCAACATCTGTGCCCACCTTCCTCCATTCTGTACGGGAGATGCCTGCCACAGCATGGCCCAATAAGCAGTGTGCAGGTCCGCACCTGGGATCCGAACCTGCGAACCCTGGGCTGCCGAAGTGGAGCACATGAACTTAACCACTACGCCACCAGGCCGGCCCCAAAATTCTATTATTTTTGAGAGCACTTTGGCATAATTCTAGAGACTTAAGGGTAGAATTGAACCCAATTAAAATTAATATTATAAAGTCAAGATTATATTTCAGGGCTATCTTTTTAAAAATGGAAATTAAAATTAAAAAAATTATTCCATTGCTTATTGTGAATACAAGAGTTTTGACCCACTAATTGTTAAAGTGATCACACCTCCACATAGGACTTTCTGTCCACATTCAAAGCCTGCAGTGTGAACCCCGCAGTGTACCCCAGCCCAGGCTTTGTCTGCCTTCTGAGTGTAAGGAATTCAATTAGCCATGAGAAACTGGAAGCACAAGATCCAGTCAGAGGTAGTGAGAAACCTACACGACAGAGGGTTATGTTGTAAATCTGTGTTTGAGGGAGAGACAGGGGAGACTTCAAGAGAAACAGACGACAGACTTCCAGGGACAAAAGATAAAATCTTCAGCCATGATCAATTAGTTGTCAACACTTGGGTAATTAGAGGGAAACAGAGCTGGGGCTGCAAAGTAGTAATAGTTATTTGACATTTATTTCTAAAATCACCTCCAGAGCAGTGCCTTTATCTATTTGAGAACATCTAACAGCATATGCAGATGGCTAGGGCTCCAGCAATCTGGATTGTACAAACAAGACTTAAACACTGGCATTTGATTAGTGAGCATAGTGGTGAGTTAATTATGTTGTGTTCATTACTCAAGGAGAAGTGACCCAGTATATATGAACACCATGATTCAAAGAACGTGATGCTTAACATCTTCTGTTTTCTGTTATTTCTATTATATTATATCATATGTAATGTTAGTGACATCATGGCCTAATTGGATGAAACACCCTCCAACACACCTCTGTTGTACTCACGTAAACAAAAGATTTCATGTATCCAGATGGATGAAATGTCTGGTCATGTTCTCAACTTTCAGTACCTCCTGGAACAGTTCCATTTTCATTTTTAAAGAAAGCTAACTTTTAAATTAGGGGCACTACACAAATACCATAAAAGATCATTCTACTACAAGGCTCAAAAGGTATAGTTTTCTTTTTCAAGTTCTTCATTTCGAAACTCCTTATTTGAAACTGGATTTGGTTAAAGAGACTTAATTTTCTGAAATGGTTTTATCTAAGAATGCACATTCAATTACTGACACTTTTAATAGTTCAAATATCTACATACCAGGTTAAATATTATATACTCAGAAGAAAACCATAATCAAATTTTGGTTCTTTATTCTCCTAACTTTACAGAATGAGAAACTTGTCAAAATTGCGAGTAGGGAAGCTTTTTCCAATATCTCCAAAAACAGGGAAGAGAAGTGTCTCTATTCCCTTTAGTCCTGTTGTAAGAACTTTACAAGTTATGGAATATATTTTTCTCTCTAATGCCAAACTGCAAAAAAACAAAAACAAGAAAGGTTTGGCTTTTGAATTGAGCTAATGGGCAGACTGAGTATATTCAGCACAGACATTTAGCTCTTTAAAAGTGCTGTTGGATAGCACAGGAAGTTACTGTATTATCTCAACAATCCCACGAGGTAGGTACTATGATTATTCCATGTTACAAATGAGGAGCTGAGGCACGGAGATGAAATAACTTGCCCAAGACAACACAGCTAGTAAATTGTGGAGCTGATTAGTAAAAGATTTCAATGAAGAAATACAAAAAAAAAACCCTGGATTTTTCAGTCTTTTGGACAGTGCACAGATGGAAATTTGATAAAGAAAAGGAGAAAGGCTGCATTTGCAAGCACACTAGCCTGAGATGGGCTTAACCTACAGAAGAAAGAAAATTCAAGCACTTTGATCTTTTAAATATTTAATACAAAGGAACATTTTAATTTAAAGAAGAAAAAGGTGTTGGCTTATTTAGTAAGTAAACACTGAAACTGCATTAAAATACAGATAGGGAAGAGAGACAATTCTGGAAGCCCTCCATATCCTGAGGCCTTTCATTTCTTAGGAGTGGAAATGAGGTACAGAAGAGACCAGAATTCAATTCCTATCACCATATCATATTTCCATATTTCTACATATCTTTTCTAACATCTCTGATTATTACATTTGGGTTAAAGTAGAACTTTTCTAAGAGCAATACTAGTGGTGAGAGAGAATTTCTGTAGCTACATTTTAGAGAAGTGAATTCCACAATAAGCAAGTTACTCTGTTTTTAATTCTCTTTGAATACTTCTGATTAGGTCACGGAGAAAATCCCAGTTTAGTGCTAGTTTGTTTTACTAGCTAATCTCCCTTTTTAACAAATAGAGAGATGTCCAAAGTTTGGAGCACTGCTGCACAGGCAGGTCACCCTATCATAACTTGTATTTAATAACATTAATATGTTTTCATGTATCATAATGGTATTGCTTTTTGCACTTACCTTCTACTTATGGAGCATTTTACTGGTTTTTCATTTAAGGAAATACTATTGATCTAAGATTTCCTTTTTAGACAAATAAATTCAAGCATAAAAATGAGATATTGTAAAAATATTAAGTAAATGGCATTAGGATATGGCAAAGATTATGATGGGAGTACTCAAATGAATAAAGAAATTATGGGAAATACACACTGAAGGAAATTCTATTCTTAAAGGAAAATGGATGACTTAGCAAGATGGTTCATTAATGGGCTCATTAACACTTATGAGCTATTTGTGTAGCGGAACAAAGCAAAAACATTCTAGAACCTCTTTCTCCAAATTTCATGACTCAAAAACTATTCATCAGAACCTCATGTGTAAATAGCCAACATTGCTGATACAATGAAACATATACTACACCTCCATTAAATTTAATATTCCATTAGATCATAAAATGTGTTTATTTACATATATGTTATATTTCCCTATTTAACAAAGGAAACAGTATTTTTACAAGATGATTTTCCCTAAGTCAATGCATAACTCCCTCCTCTTTCTAATGGGTCTGATTTCAGGCTAGCCAGTTTCATCTTTGGGAATTACAGAGAGAATTGGGGGGGGGCATGCAAAAGAGTGAGGTGGTGGATTTAATTGTATTGAATTTGCCCTATCATGTAGCTTCAAGGTAATTCTTCCTAATTCCCTTTGTGCCTGAGGCAAAGGGTAAGAAATGGGAGAGGAAGAACTTGAAAATGACTCTTTCATATTTAATAATCCACTCTAATTCCCTCCACCCCTTTCTAATTATGCTATGTGAGGCATGCATCTGGGTGCCCCCTGCCCAAATTAAAGATACATAGGGATTCAGCACACAATGAGTACGTGGTCAAGGCATGGAGTGTCTAAGTTTTGTCTAATGCTTTGAAAAATATAAACATAAAAAAATGTTATACTGTATACACTTTGAACCTTCATTGATGTTAAATATTCCTTAAAATACTAATAATTTCATAAGATTTAGGAAAATAAAAACTGAATCACTAATAAACTTAATACATATTAAATCTTTCAATTCACATCCTTGTTTCCAGTAGCACATCCCATTACTGTTCCCCTTGATACTTAATGTTTCTAAATCCTAGGCCTCTCCAGGATTCTGTGGGACAAAATGAGTTCACTCTTTTCTGTTCATTTTCTGCACTTGATTTCCTCTACTTTGCTTCCTCAGCTCCTTTGCTCTTTATTATCATTTTAAAAAATTTGAAATTTCTAGAAACAGGTGGTCCCTCATCTGTTCACTTTTTTATTGTGAGTTTGTAACATTTTAATTTCTTTATCATTTAAGCAGAGATTTAGGAAATTAAGTTTAGGAAATTAAGTAATCTGTTCAACCCTCTTAAATTGGAAGTCTGAACACTTTTCTGATGTAATTTACACCCTAAACAATTGTATCCTCATTTATAGGAAAAGTACAGAGTATATAGATCTGGTTATTATAGGGCAAATAACAAATAGAAAAATTACTAATTTGAAAATTTTTTAAAGAACAGTAAACTCCACGGTGACAATCCAATGACCCCCATCTTATATTCAGTCTCTCTAACAGGCATGTCATTTATCAAATCCAAAAGTGAATTCTTGATTTCAACTACTAAACCTCTCCTCCAGTGTTCTCCATCTTGAAATGGAACTGAGCCATTTATCTAGGCCATAAAATTTGGAGTCACTTGACTTCTATCTTTCCTTCATATCCCACATCCAATCTGTTAGAAAATCCTGTTCCTCTTCTTTCAAAATATATTTTGAATATATGTGAGAAGTCATGCTACTCTACTGCTACTCTACAATCTGGGCCACCCTGTATTGTCTAGAACAGTGCTGCCCAATGGAACTTTCTGTGATAATGGATATATCCTATATTTGTGCTATCCAAGACAGTAAAGTCACTAGCCACACATGCCTATTGAGTCCTTGAAATGTGGCTAGTGCAAGACAGGAACAGATTTTTTTTTTTACTTTACGTATTTAATTTTAATTAATTAAAGTGGCCACATGTGACTTGGAGCTACCATATTGGACAGTGAAGATCTAGAAGACTGTGACAATAGAGTTATAATGGGTCCCTCTGCTTCCTCTTTTGCCCTTTTGTAGTCTATTCCCAATATAGTAGCTATAGTGATCCTTTTCTAGGGGACATCTAATCATGTCACACCTCTGCTTCATGGTTTCCCAACATGCTTAGAATAAAATCTCAAATCCCTACTCAGGCTAACAGCTCCCTACATGATTTTTCCTCAGGCTACCTCTTCAACTCAACTACTCACTCTGTTCTTCAGTCCTGACACATTCAATTCCAGCCACAGAACTCAAGCCCTTGCATTTTCCACAACATACCTACCTCAAATATCGACATGGCTAAGCCTCCCCACTCTATTTGGCTCTTGATCAATTATTACCTAGCAGAAAGTCTTTCCTTGACTACACAATCTAAAATAGGTGCATCACTTACTCCCTTTCTCTCATACTCTTAACCAATTACATAATATTTCATAGCATTTACAACACTTGACAATATATTATAGGTTTAATCTTAATTGAATGCCTCTCACATCAAAATGTAAAACTCATGAGAACAGAGATTTCATCTCTTTTATTAACTGGTATATCCTCAAATGTTTAGGACAGTGCCTGACAGTAGATTCTCAATAAATATTTACTGAATGCCTGAATAAACTTAAACCTCATTTACCCTCTCTCTGTCTCACATTTATATAACAAATATTTATTCAGTGCTCATTATTTATAAGGTGCTGCATCAGACAATGTGGGGAATTCACACTGACAGCAGCCTAGACCTTGTAAATTAGATCACAACTGGAATAATCCTTAAAGTTCCTTAAATCCTAAAATTTGATTGAAAATAGTTGGGACTGTTTCTCTTGGAGATGAGAGTAGGAGTATAGAGTATGTCTATCTTCTAATATTAAAACATTTGCCATCTGGAAGGAGTAGTCTTTTATGGTATTCCAAACGGAATGAAGAATTGAGACGAATAAATTAAAATTAGGTAGTTTTCAGTTCAATATACAGACTTTCTAACAATATAGAAAAACTATTGAGGTAGTGTCCTAAAGTAGCGAAGCAGAGAGATCTTCCTATGTTAGGTGAGTGTGGTAGCCTTAGCTGACCTCTAACATGTTTTCCAAGTTTAACATTATATTGTCTATAAAATGCTATAATGAACGCAAGTTAATACATCAGTCATTTTCTGACAAGTTGCTTCCTGCCGGTTACAAGTAATAACTCTCAAGGTTGACAGACAGCAGGCAATAAAAATGAGAACCAAAACAGAGTTAACTAACAAATATTCTACTGAATAATTAAGAACAGTCTGTACCTGTATTGTAAAAATATACCCTACTATTAGGTTGAATTATATGAAATCGACAATATTTGACCATTTTTATGGTTCAACTTAAAAATGACTTGCCAGATATTATCAGCATAGTCACTATGTAATTTCTGCATCTGCACTATTAGAGAGTCAGTCATAACAAAAATATTTGGTTAAGGAAAACAAGATCAATTCAATAGCATATGCCTTCTAAATTTTCACTTAGGCCAACGAAACATAAGTACTTAGTTCCAATCAGTAGACCATGAGAGAGTCAGTCTTAAAATCTACAATGAACAGATCAATTAATTCCTAGGATCTTGAAAAAAATGGCTAAAAACAAATTGTGTACTAAAATATATGTTAGTGCTAAAAAAAAATACATATATATATGTTAGTACTAACCATATAGTTCAGTAGCAGATTCAAACTTGTTATGAATAATCAGAACCTGGATGACAATCTCTTACTTCCATTAGTAATTGCATCTTAGGTAATCAGTGCAATTATATTCCTGTCAGGTTTTTTCTTAATTCAAAAGCCAAGCATAATTTTTAAGTCTGCTATTCTACAAAGGACATTTCAGCTTTCTTAACCTAAATCTACATCTTAGCAGTCTAATGTTAGAAGTATTTCCAAAATCAACAATACCTTACTGGAATTGGTAGCATTCCTTTAGTGCTGAGATTTCTGGATAAGTAAGGTTTACACAGGACTGTTCTGTTTTAATCCATGGCCAACACAGCACAACCTTCATATCAGGAAATGAATTCTGATGGATTTTGTTTCACTGTAAAACCTGGGAGTGATTACATTTATCTGATAATTCTAACTGGTTTTTGACTTGAGTTGACTTTTAATTGACCATGGCAAAAATATTCTATCCAAGGTAAAGGAAATTCTTAAAAAATCAAATCAAACCAAGAAATAATAACTTCACTGAGGAATGATGAAAGTTCTTATAGTAAATAAGGTGATCTTTTTTGAAGAATAATACCTCATCAATTTGGAAAATCAACCATATAACAGTGTAAACAAAAATTCTTGTGTGAAAATAAAATTTCAATATTATAATAAAGAGCATTTCCTTGAAACTAATGAATCAACCATAAGAGCAATATAGAGTGGGGTTACTTTGTTTTGTTTAAGACTTTGTTTTCCACTCAGTTTACTGATAAAGATTTTGTGTTAAACAATTTGCATACAAATGTACATTAGAATACGACAAAAACTACTCAAAATAACTAAAAAGTTACTATTATCTTTCATACTAACAGTAAATGGCCATGGTACTTACTTTTGCTAGCCATATATCTCTTAGTACCGTACTCTTAAAAATATCAGGATTGACAGTTATAAGTCAGAAAGATATTCAACTTCCCAACAGACATTCTCCCCATGACTCTCACTGCTATTCTTCCTTGTTGGCAGAATCTGTCTTCTACTACAGAGGCCAGAAATGCCAGATATTTAACTTCCCAGCCTCACTACAGTTAGGGTATAGGCAACAACCCAACCTAGCTAATGGTACTAAGACAGAATCTAGTGAGAGGCAAACCAGGAAAGATTTTCCTTCCTAATAAAAAGACACATGAGAGGAAATGTCTTTATCCTTTGTATAGTTATGCAAAAGAGTTAACATAGGCCTGCTGGACTTTGGCTGGAGTCTGGAAACAGATTTGGGGGGAGTTCCCACCATCCCCAGAACTCAAGAGTGAATCACTATGTCTACATTGTTTGTGTACACAATGTGGTTTATGCTGAACACCTGCTTTCCTTCTGGTCATCTGGAATTTTGGCACACACTAGGCAGAAGGTGCCCACATGATGAGTCTCCAATAAAACCCTTGAGCACCAAGTCTCTAATGAGCTTCCTCAGTAGAAAATATTTCACACATGTTTTAACAACTTGTTGCTGACACAATTTAGCACAACCTGTGCGACGCCACTGGGAAAGGACTCTTTGGAAATTTGTGGCTGGTTTCCTCCAGGCTTCGCCCCACTGCCTTTTTCTCTTTGTTGATTTTGCTTTGTACCCTTTTGTTATAATAAATCTATTGTGCTGAGACCTGTGAGTCCTCCTAACAAATCAGGAAACCTGGGTTGGTCTCGGGGACCACCGACACCCTAGCCAGTGGGCTATCTATAGGCAATCTCAGAACTGTGGCAGCCTTATTTCTTGCAACTACTAAAGGATAAGCCTTAAGGATTCAAGATAATACTCAGAGGAGCAGTAAGAAAAAAAATAAGCAAGAGCAAGCTAGGAACCTTATGAAATGCATGACTAAGCCGTTGAACAAACCTTTGAACCTCCTACCTCTAGACTTATGTTCAATATTTTAAAATAAGACATTTTATCATTTGCAATGAAAAGACTTATAAGCACATCTCCAAGCATTCTAAAAATTGGTCATGTAAAAGTAAAATAGGGTTATCTGAAGATATTACTCTTGAGGATTTTTAAATTTTAGATTAATTTCTCCAGAAAAGCAAGAAAATAAAATACGGTCAAAAGATGTTTCATTTCATTACATCTCTTTAACTAGTAATATCTAAGGTTGGAGAGTGCCAATATTTCAGTAGATTAGTCAAAGCATTGTCCATTTCATCTAAATTGTCAAATTCATTGGCAATATTCTATTATTCTTTTAATAAGTGCAGAATCTGTAGTGATGTCACCTCTCTCATGCCTGATATTGGTAGTTAGTGTCTTCTCTTTTTCCCGATCAGTCTGCCTACAGATTTATACATTTAATTGCTCTTCTCAAAGAACCACCTTTAGGTTTCATTGATTTTCTCTCTCTCCCTTTTTTTCCTATTTGATTTCTCCTCTGATCTCCTCTTTTTCTACTTACTTTTCTACTACTTACTTTGCTCTTTTTCTAGGTGAAAACTGAGGTCATTGGTATGAAACATTTTTTCTTTTCTACTATTGGTATTTAGTGCTATGAATTTTCCCCTAAGTCTTGCATCCCACACATATTGATGTATTGTTTTCATTTGTATCCCAAAGAATATACTTTCTCATTTCCTCTTTGAGCCATGTGGCATTTAGGAATATGTTATTTAGTTTTCAAATATTTGAGGATTTCCCAGAGATGCTTTGTATGACTTGAATAGATTTAAATGTATTAAAACTTGTTTTATGGCCCAGAATGTTCATGAACTATCTTGGTAAATATTCTGTGTGCACTAGAAAAGAATGTGCATTCTTCTGTTTTTGGGTGGAGTGTTCTATAAATGTCAGGTCAAGTGAGTTGATTGTTGTTAAAATCTTATTTATCTTATTGATTTTCTACTTATTCTATTAACTACTGAGAAAGACATATTGAAGTCTCTGACTACATTTGTGGATTTGAAAATTTCTCCTCACAGTTCTGCTTTTGCTTTGTGTATTTTGAAGCTCTGTTGCTACGTGCATAAATGTTTATAATTGTTACATCTTGATGTAACTCCACTGTCATTATGAAATGATATTTTTTCACACTGGTAACATTCTTTGTCCTGAGATACTTTGTCTGATATTAATATAGCCAGTTTTCTTTTAATTAGTATTAACATGGTATATCTTTTCCATCCTTTTACTTTTAAGCAAGACTGCAAACAGTTGGGTCTTGATTTTTTTTTTTTTTTTTACCATTTTTTTTATTGATGTCTTAATAGTTTATAACACTGTGGGGTTTTAGTTGTACATTTTTGTTTGTCCGTCACCTTGTGGATGTAACCCTTCACCCCTTGTGCCCACCCCCCACCCCCCTTCCCCTTGGTAACCACCAATCAGTTCTCTCTGTCCATGTGTTCACTTACATTCCATATATGAGTGAGTTCATGCAGTGTCTGTCCTTCTCTCTCTGGCTTATTTCACTTAACATAATACCCTCTAGGTCCATCCATGTTGTTGCAAATGGGACAATTGTGTCTTTTCTTATGGCTGAGTAGTATTCCATTGTATGTATATACCACATCTTCTTTAACCAATCATCAGTTGAGGGACACTTGGGTTGCTTCCACTTCTTGGCTATAGTGAATAATGCTGCAATGAACATAGGGGTGCATACGCCTCTTGTGACGGTTGATTTCATGTCCATTGGGTAGATGCCCAAGAGTGGGATTGCTGGATCATAAGGTATTTCTATTTTTAATTTTTTGAGGACTCTCCACACTGTTTTCCATAGAGGCTGCACCAGTTTGCATTCCCACCAGCAGTGAATGAGGGTCCCCGTTTCTCCACAACCTCTCCAGCATTTGTTGTTATTTGTCTTGGTGATTATAGCCATTCTAACGGGTGTAAGGTGATATCTTAGTGTAGTTTTGATTTGCATTTCCCTGATGATTAGTGATGTTGAACATCTTTTCATGTGTCTATTGGCCATCTGTATCTCTTCCTTGGAAAAATGTCTGTTCATATCCTCTGCTCATTTTTTGATCGGGTTGTTTTCTTGTTGCTCAGTTGTATGAGATCTTTATATATTACTGAGATTAATCCCTTGTCGGACAAACGATTTGCAAATATTTTCTCCCAGCTGGTGGGTTGTTTATTCATTTTGATCCTGGTTTCATTTGCCTTGTAGAAGCTCTGTAGTCTGATGAGGTCCCACTTGTTTATTTTTTCTTTTGTTTCCCTTGTCTGGGTAGACATGGAATCTGAAAGGATCCCTTTATGTCCAATTGCAATTAGTGTACTGCCTATATTTTCTTCCAGGAGTTTTATAGTTTCAGGTCTCACTTTCAGGTCTTTGATCCATTTTGAATTGATTTTTGTGTATGGCGATAGGAGATGGTCTACTTTCATTCTTTTGCATGTTGCTGTCCAATTTTCCCAGCACCATTTATTGAAGAGACTTCCCTCTCTCCATTGTATGTTCTTTGCTCCTTTGTCGAAGATTAGCTGTCCATAGGTGTGTGGTTTTATTTCTGGGCTTTCAATTCTGTTCCATTGATCTGTGTGTCTATTCTTGTACCAGTACCACGCTGTTTTGATTACTATAGCTTTATAGTATATTTTGAAATCAGGGATTGTGATGCCTCCAGCTTTGTTCTTTTTTTTCAGAATTGCTTTAGCTATTTGGGGTCTTTTGTTGCCCCATACAAATTTCAGTAGTTTTTGTTCTATTACCGTGAAGAATGACATTGGGATTCTGATTGGGATTGCATTGAATCTGTAGATTGCTTTAGGTAGAATGGACATTTTAACTATATTTATTCTTCCAATCCATGTGCATGGAATATTTTTCCATTTCTTTATGTCTTCCTCGATTTCTTTCAATAGTGTCTTATTGTTTTCATTGTATAGGTCTTTTACCTCCTTGGTTAAATTTATTCCCAGATATTTTATTCTCTTTGTTGCAATTGTAAATGGGATTGTCTTTTTGAGTTCTCTTTCTGTTGTTTCATCGTTAGTGTATAGAAATGCAATTGATTTTTGTAAGTTGATTTTATACCCTGCCACTTTACTGTAGTTGTTGATTATTTCTAGTAGTTTTCCAATGGAATTTTTTGGGTTTTCTATGTATAAAATCACGTCGTCTGCAAATAGTGAGAGTTTCACTTCTTCATTGCCTATTTGGAGTCCTTTTATTCCTTTTTCTTGCCTAATTGCTCTGGCCAGAACTTTGAATACTATGTTGAATAAGAGTGGTGAGAGTGGGCACCCTTGTCTTGTTCCTGTCCTCAAAGGAATGGCTTTCAGTTTTCCTCATTGAGTAGGATGTTTGCTGTAGGTTTGTCATATATGGCCCTTATTATGTTGAGGTACTTTCCTTCTATACCCATTTTGTTGAGAGTTTTTATCATAAATGGATGCTGGATCTTCTCGAATGCCTTCTCTGCATCGATTGAGATGATCATGTGGTTTTTATTTTTCATTTTGTTAATGTGGTGTATCACGTTGATTGATTTGCAGATGTTGAACCATCTCTGTGTCCCTGGTATAAATCCCACTTGATCGTGGTGTATGATCTTTTTGATGTATTGCTGTATTCAGTTTGCCCATATTTTGTTGAGGATTTTTGCGTCTATGTTCATCAGTGATATTGGCCTGTAGTTTTTCTTCTTTGTATTGTCCTTGTCTGGCTTTGGTATCAGGATGATGTTGGCCTCATAGAATGTGTTGGGAAGTATTCCATCTTCCTCTATTTTTTGGAATAGTTTGAGAAGGATAGGTGCTAAATCTTCTTTGAATGTTTGATAAAATTCTCCAGGGAAGCCATCTGGTCCTAGGCTTTTATTTTTTGGGAGGTTTTTGATTACTGTTTCAATCTCTTTACTTGTGATTGGTCTGTTCAGATTCTCCATTTCTTCTTGATTCAGTTTTGGGAGGTTGTACGCTCCCAAGAATTTGTCCATTTCCTTTAGGTTGTCCAATTTGTTGCCATAAAGTTTTTCATAGTATTCCCTAATAATCCCTTGTATTTCTGTGGTGTCTGTTGTAATTTCTCCTCTTTCATTTCTAATTTTATTTATTTGAGTCTTCTCTGGGTCTTGATTTTTTTAATCCAATCTGACAAGCTCTACCATTTAATTGGGGGTGTTTAAGCCATTTACATTAAATGTCATCATTGATGTAATTGGGTTTATCATTTTGCTATTTTTTTCATTTGTCCCATCTGGATTTTTTTTCCCCTTTTTTTCTTGTTCTGCCTTTGGATTAATATTTTTTATGACTCCATTTATCTCCTTTGTTGGTTTTTAGCTGTAACTATTTTGTTATTTTAGTCATTGCTATAGCATTTATGATACACATCTTTAACTTATCACAGTCTACCTTCAAGTGATATCATACCACTTCATATAAGAACCTATAATTGTATACTTCCATTTCCCCCCTCCCAACCTTTGTGCTATTGCCATGCATTTTATTTTTACATGGGTTATAACACCCATACTACAGTGTTTTTTGTTTAAAGTCCACTATCTTAAAAAAAATTTATTGCACATAAATAATTTATTGCACTTAAGAAAATATAAGCATGTTAAAAAGTACCAATCTTTAGCCATAAATGTTTTTTAACCCATTCCCATTATTAGTAGTACAAGTCAGATTACTCAACCTTAAACTTCTTCTTCCAGTTTGCTGATCTCGTAAGTAAAGTCATAAAATGTTACAACTGTTATTAAAAATGAAAAAGAAAAGTTGTTAAATAACTTAGGTCTGTAGTCCAATCAATTGATGAGAGACCTGACTGAGGTGATGCAAGGGCTGGCTCCCTAAAGAAAGGGTTCATCGCCTCTCTGGGACAGGTGAAGATATGCTTCTCTCCTTTCATAACTCCAGAGGGCACATTCTGAACTATATTAAACTAGAAATGGAGAACTGAACTTACTGGCTTCCACATCTGTGTAAATGTTGAATTTAAAAAAATATTAGAGTTAAAAGTGCCCAACTTGAGTGGATGGTCATAGCCTTGACTGTCTAATTAGAAATAATCTGTGGTACATTTGTGAAGAATTGATGACATCTACCAAGCCGTCTGCCAACTCCTCTCTATTCCTTCTTCCTTGACTCTTTACTTGATCCTCTTTGACCTAACAATTGTTCTATACTATTTCCTGCTTCCCTGATGGCAGTGTAAAAAAATGGTACAGTATCTAAGTTTTAGAGTTAGGTGGAATGAGTTTAAGTCCCAAGTCATCCACTTAATAATTGTGTAATCTTAGACTAGTTATTTCAACTTCTTATAGCTTACTTTCCTCATTTGTAATAGGAAAACAACAATGGTACTTAATTATAGGATTGTTAGATGGATTAAATGAAATGAGATAGGTAAAACTCTTTGCCCATAATAAGTGGTCAAAATGTTAGCCATTATTATTTCATTACTGCATTTTGGGATTCTTGTAAAGTGGACCTATTAATCTACTTTTCTCAGCATTTCCAGTGTTCTTCATTTCATCGTATAGATCCCTTTGGTATCATTTCCCTTCTGCTTGAAGGACTTCAACATTTCTTGTAGTGCAGGTCTGCTGGTGATGAATTCTTTCAGCTATTGTATCTCTGAAGAAGTTCTTATTTCACCTAATATTTGAAGGATAGTTTCATTGGATAGACAACTCTAAGTTGACACTTTCAGTACTCTAAAGATGTTGCTGCACTGTCTTCTTGTTCCCGTTGTTCCTGATAAGAAACAGTGTCATCCTGATTGCCGTTCCTCTGTACAGAACATGTCTTTTTCTCTTGTCTGCCTTAAAGATTTTTTCTTTATCACAGGTTTTTGAACAGTTTGAATATGATGTGCCTCAGTGTAATTTTCTTCATGTTTCTACGCTTGGAGTTCATTCAGATTCTGAATCTGTGGTTTTATAGTTTTCATCAGATTTGGAAAAGTTTCAGCATTATTTATTCAAATATTTTTTCCATTATGCCTTCTTTCCCCTCTCCTTTAGTGACTCAAATTTCTTATATATTAGGCCATGTGAAGTTATCCCCAAATTCACTGATGCACTATCCATTTTTAAAATTATTTTCTTTTCTCTTTGTGTTTCATTTTGAATAATTTATATTGGTATGTCTTCAAGTTCACTAATCTTTCCTTCTGTAATGTTTAATCTGCCATTAATCCCATCCAGTATAATTTTCATCTCAGACATAGTTTTCATCTTTAGAAGTTCAATGTGTTCCTATTTAACTTTTGAACATATGGAATACGGTTATAAAAACTATTTTAATGTACTGATCTGCTAATCCTAACCACTGTTAGTTCTGAGTCAGTTTGATTGATTACTTTCTCATTATAGGTCATATTTTCCTGCTTTGTTGCATGCCTGGAAAATTTTGATTGGATGCCATATATTGTGAATTTTATCTTATTGGATGCTCAATATGTTTTCTTGAGTTCTGTTAGGGGATGAAGTTAAATTATTTGAAAACTTGGAAGTTTGACCCTTTGGGGTCTAGCTTTTAAGATTTGTTAGGTTGGTCCAGAGCAATGCTCAGACTAATTATTCTTCACAACTGGGGCAAAATTCTTCTGTGTACTCTACCTAGTGCCTCATGAATCCTGAGGTTTTTCAGTCTGAGTTGGGGAAACAGGCACTATTTCTGCTGCTGCACACACAAGTACTGTTCCCTCTAATCCTTTTGTGTTGCTCTTTCCCAGCACAGGAAGTTTCCTCATATACATGTCTTACTGAGTACTCAGCTGAATACTCAAAGGGAATCTTCTGTAGATCTCTGGGGTTCTGTCTCTGTGCAGTTCTTACCTCCCTAGTACTCAGTCCTGTTAACTCTAGCTGCCTGACTCTCCCTAGACTTTAAGCAACATCTCCTGAATTCAGGAAGTCCACCATTCTCTACTTGGTTTCCCACACCTTGCACACAGCCTAGAAACTCTCTCTGCAACATAGTAAGCTGGGCAATCATAAGGCTCATCTTGTTTTCATCTCTCAGGGATATCACTATCTTTCACTGCCCAATGTCCAGTGTCTTGAAAATTGTTGTTTCACATATTTTGTCCATTTTTTAGCTGTTGTGGGCAGAAGGGTAAATTTTGTCCCTGTTACTCCATTTTGGCTATAAGCAGAAGTTTCGCTAGCTTATTATGTTTATTTTTCTGTACTGAACCAGTGTAAATGGCATCTCAGTTCAGTCATCCCTGATGAATTGGGGTCAAATCTTACGTGGTTATGAGGCTGCCCCTCTAGATTGTTTCTGAGTGGGTCTTTTCACTAACTGCCTTAAAGGCAGTCATTCTTCTGTTTAAAAAGCACATTTGAAAGAAATAGTATTAAGGCTAAGGAATTTTAATGCTATGGGGAAGACTGTCCAGAAGTTTGTGCAGCTAAGTCAGTCACAAAGTGATTTTCATTCTCTAGAATTTCTATAAGAAGGATTTTTCTTTTATAATTCTTGCAAATGAAAAGAATGTTTATGGGAGGAGCAGGGAGATACTGAATGTGGATGCAGGAGAAAGGAAGAATGGCAGACCTCAAGAAGGAAAGGGGTTGAGAATAAAATTTTTCTAAGATAAATCACAGAAACCAAACCTCTGATACATTTACACATCAGACATTGTCTTCTATATACTTTAGGAAATGATCTTTTGTTCTTTTCTTTCTTCTCACACAAAAATCCAATGTTTATTTAACTCATATGCTAAGGTGAAATATTAATCAAAGCAGACAGCTGGAAGCATTATTACAATTATTATCCTTTAATAAATGTCAAAACAAAATACGGTAAGTTCATGCAAATGTAAGGTAGATAAGATAATCTAGCACATAAGTCACATACTGGTGGCCCATGGGCTTTATTTGGCCTCCAGACGTGTTGTGTTTGGCCTACAGAGTGATGGCCCACACCATATTTTACAAAAGTGTGAATCTGTGGCCATATTTATAAATAAGATTTCACAAATTGGAGATTTCAAATAAAAATCTTGGGGAAAAAGACGATGAGGCAATACTCAAGGTAGGTAGCAGATACCCACTTTAGCAGGAGTCTGAGCCCTTTAGTTCACTGCAGTGTCCATCATCCACGACTGTTTCCCACTCCCCGCCCCCAGGTTTTCCTGCCTCTGGCCCTTCTTGCCTCTACAGGTATTTAAGCCAGTGACACCTGATGGAGGGTATGTATAATAATGTCCCAACACATTAACTTCTGTTTTTAGAAAACGAACATATAAAAGCATAACCAAAATATCTTTTTTTTTTTTAAGGGAAAATAGGATTCCTAGAAAGATACATTGAAAAGAGCACTTATTTTCTACTAATTGTAGAGCAGTTGTATCTGGGGCACATTTTTAAACTATAGATTCCTGGGGGTCTAGGAAGTATCCCAAAATGTTTATTTTTAACAAAGTCACAGGTAATTCAAATATAGTTCACATTTGGAAACCACACTCTACCCTATCTTTTGCCTACGTTCCTTTATGTGTACACAAAAGGAAGCATAATTAGAAAGAGCTGAAATAATGTTATTAGAAAATTATGCTCTGGCACACTTTTCCTCCCAATGCACTCTATTCAAGCAGGAAAAACAATCTGAACTTTAGATACACAATAAGAGTAACTCCATATTAGTCTTTAGTATTCATGCTTCAACCAAGAAAAGAAAAACTAGAAGAATAAGCATTTGTTTTAAAAAACTGCTGTACCTAAATTTCTGTATACTCAATTTCTATGTATTGCGGTTTCTCTGCATGTCAGTGCTCTAGAAAATAAGAGGATTGAAATAGACCTAAGTTCCCCTTCCAGCTGTAAAATGATCCAACTTCAGCTGTACCCAACATTTGTCAACTTCAGTTAGAAAATTTTCAACTTAAACAAAACAGTATAATTTGTGGTAAGACATCCAAGTTTCCTTTTTACTACTAACAGATTTTTAACTGCTAATAAAAGAATGGGGACTAACAGGTCAAAAGTGTGAGAAATGTTTGATTAATGAGGTAATTTGTGGGAAAAAAAAGAAAACCAGAAAAATGAAGATGCACTATTTAATATATTAAAAAGGAAGACAATTTGTATAAATTTTTTTTTAAAGCAAAGAACCTTTTAGCATACTAAGAGGGTACATGTAAAGTTTCATGTTAAGGAAGACTAAACATCAGTTTGGCACATCATTCATTAATGTTTCCTTCTGGCTTTGGTAACATTATGGAAAATGAAGGATACAGAAGACCGCCCCAGGGAGGGGACCTGGAGACAGGAATAGCAAGATGACTTACTTTTCCACATTTGTACAATATAATGCTTTACCTATTCTAAAAAATAAGATACTTAAAAATAATAAAACAAACTTTATCTGCTATAAAAATTAAAGTCTGCACAACTCATCCCCTTCAGAGGGCAACAAAACTGCACGATCATCTAAACTCTTTGCATGAGAACAGTATACAAGTCTTAAGTGCAAAAAACAAAGGATGTGAAGACAATTAAGGAAAAGGGTTAATAGTGATTTTAATTTTATGTCTCAAAAAACTCTAGGATACAAATTCCACTTCTCCAAATAAAAGCAAATGTGTCAACCAATTATATTGTGAATGAATTTTAAAGCCATATGATAAACTAAAATTTAGAAACTTTTGTAGTTCTCCTATCAGACACTTTTATACCACCACATACAAAGCATCCAAGCCTACTGAAAGAGTTGATTCAGAGGAGAAGAAAAGAAACTTTGTTAGCAGTCACCAACAGTCTGGGGCTCTGTAAATAACAGCTGTCAACCAAACCAAAGGACAATTTTTAAATGCCCTCCCTAAGAATGGAAATGGAGAGTTGGTCCGGAACTATTAATGACCACACCTTACTAAGATCATTACTTCTAACCCTGAACTAAAAGTTATAAATGATTTTCACTATTAAAATATCTAGTGTGTCATGATTAAGCACACAGGCTTTGGGACCAGATAGCCTAGATTCAAAATGCTGGCTCTCCCACTATCTCTATTATTTGGGCAAACTAATCTAACTCTTCCTCAGTTTCCTTACCTGCAAAAACGGAGGAAATAGTTATTATCTACCTTAACGCTGTTTTGAGGAATTAAATTTTTACTACATTAAACAGTACATATTACAGGTGTGTATATCATCATTCTTACCTAAGCATCCTTGTAAAACAGTAACTCAGTGTCAAGTACATATGCTAGTTTGTCTAAAGCATTGGCTAAGGAGACAGCCCGGTTGTGCAGCGGTTTACTTCACATCTTGGCAGCCCGCGGTTCACGGGTTCGGATCCCAGGTGCCCGCCGACACACTGCTTGACAGCCATGCTGTGGCGGTGTCCCATTTAAGTAGAGGAAGATGGGCACGGATGTTAGCCCAGGGCCAGTCTTCCTCAGCAAAAGAGGAGGATTGGCAATGGATGTTAGCTCAGGGCTGGTCTTCCTCACAAAAAAGATTAAAAAAAGCAAAGCATTGGCTAAGATAATTTGATGCATTACAATCAGCAAGCCTCCTCCACATTAAAGAAAAAAATCTTCAGGAAGAACATCATAACCTGTTTCTCCACTCAGCAGAACAGATTCTATATGTCATGAATTCCTCACAATCTAATCTTTCTACTCCTAAAAGACGTTGGTTTTCCCCTATATATTACCATTTGGGAAAGTTTTCTTTCTTCCTTGCCTTTTTAAAAATGTTTATTTTCATAAAAAATAAAGGAAAACAAAAAATTTGGTTATAATCATGCTTTATTTACTAAGTTTTATCTTTTTTCTATTTAACGTTGTATTTCTGTTAAAAAAAACTTCTTGGGCCAGCCCTGATGGCCTAGTGGTTAAAGTTCCGCACTCTCACCCTTTCAGCAGCCCTGGGGTTCATTTCCCAGTCACAGAACCACACCACCCATCTGTCAGTTGCCATGCTGTGGCGGCAGCTCACAGAGAAGAACTAGAAGGATTTACAACTAGGATATACAACCATGCACTGGGGCTTTGGGGAGAAGAGAAAAAAAAGAGGAAAGATTGGCAATATGTTAGCTCAGGGTAAATCCTTCCCTGCAAAAAAAAACAAAACAAAAACCTTCTTATCAACCTAATTTTTGATGATCACAAAATTTCACTGTAAGGATTTAGAATACTTTAAGCTATATGTTGTTTCCAATTTTATACCATTACCAATAATGCAGTGATGAGCACTTAAACATTTTTTAAAGATTTTCAAAAAGGCACTTCATTACCTTTACTTTACTCAACAATTCAGAGAAACTCGATGCTGTGAAGACCACAGGTTATGTGCAGGAGACCTTGATGGAAAAAAAGCTGACAGAAATATATACCACCATTGCAAGAACAATTGTTGTAAAAGCTCATGAACAATATCATAAATTTAGATTTCAACATAGACTGTGGAGTTCTCTTTCATATTTCCTATGTAAATTAAGGTGATTTTTTTGCCTCTCCTTGGTACTGCTCGTTTTACAAGATACTCTTCATATGCGAAGTTACAGTTAAGATAACTGACTTTGGAGTCAGACAGACATGGATTCAAAATCCCTGCTCCACTACCTACTAGCTGTGTGACCTAGGGCAACTCATTAAGCCTCCCTCAGCCTCAGTCTTCTCATCTGTAAAATAAGAGTAATAGCATCTATCTCACAGGATTGTTGTAAAGATAAAGAATATCCTACGTGTCAAATTCTTAAAATAGTGCCTAGCACATAATAAATACACAAATCGTTACTTGTCATTGTAACTATTTTCAGTGTTCATTTAGGTGGTTTGAAAGACATCATAAACATATATCTGTGTGGTCTGTGTATAAATTAATTGGCTTAATCTACAGATGATGATGGCACAGATGCATATTTACAAACTGCTACATCATAGTTTTTAAATATTGTGCAGTCTAAAAAGCTAATCGTCAAAATACAGATAGGGATATGAAAATCTTTATAATATCCCTCATTAGGGTTGAAAGAGGATTAAAATAATTTTTCAAAGATTAAATAATAGTTTTAAAGGATTTATAAACATGAATTTTGCTGTTTATAGCATACACCATTGACACTGTTTCTCTTCAGACAGAACAAGAAATTTTTGATTCTTTTTCACATGATTAAGAGGTCAAATATATTTAATAGCATGCTAAATGAATCACGAGTAATTTATAAGCTAGATAAACATTATTTCCTCTAGATTTTTTTTGCTTAGAAATATTTGGTAATATAAAAAGCAGCAGAAAAGGAAAATGCACCAGCCACCATTATGTATGCTTCATTAATCACGGCAATGACAATTAATCCTTTAGATGATTTGGCCAGCTAAGACACTATTTTTAGAAGCCTACACTGAATTTTGCTGTTACTCAGCAATCAACTAGGTAACTTTAGGCAATTAACCAAGTATTTGTAAACAGCCAAGAAGTTTTGTAATATGCTGTTTCAGGAATTAAAAAATAAATCAAGTCCTGAGTTGGTAAAATACTAAAAGTATTTTTGAATTGTACTTCTTACATCACACTTGGTAAAGCAGATAAAACATTTATCTGAACTAAAAATGGAAACATGAGTTTCATTTCAAAACTTTTTAGGAACTGACATCTGCCAAGTATAATGCTAACTTCTAAGAAAAGGATAAAAAATTCTTTTGTAGCCAAAGCAATTTGCAGGAAACATTCCCAATTAATTTAAAATTTTGAATCCTAGAGATAACTATCATAAAGGCTTACAGTAGAGTCACACTAGTGGCAAAAAAAATACTCAACTACTATAGCAGAATATTAAACAACAGGATGAAACATTTATTTAAACACTTGTCCTGAATTTATAGTCTAGATGACTCATTTTAAATATAATCCCCAATCCCAGATTAAGTGAACCAAAGAGTAACTAATCCACATAGTATTTTCAATTGAACAAACATCACACACATTTTGAGTCAAGATCCTTTGTCAGTTTGTTCTAACAAAGTGGCAAATGGCAGCAAATGGTAAATATCTTTGATTCAATCAATAGTTGGCTCATTTAGCAAATTCAGAAAGTGCTGAGTAAAATCACTTTCCATTTCACTCAGCTCTCCAGCCTCGGGAGCTCTCCGCATCACCCTAGGCCTCCTATTTTACTTGACCATCACAGATTGCAGTAATCCCTACACTTTACTCTTCATTTTCTGCAGATATGGATTTAGGCCATCACTGTTCAAATTATTTAACTTCAAACTGATAAGGCCTATAAATCCTTTATCAATCTCCCATTACATTCCCAACAGTGATGATTTCTAACCTTTACCTCTCTCCTCAAACTTCCAAATCACACTTAAAAGCAGATAATCTTGCCTCCTCTGACAGCATTAAGTGTAAATTCTCTTACAGACCCTTATCTTCATTTCTATTCATCAACAGGCCAACCTCTATCTCTGTAGCCTTCCGTTCAATCTCAAAGAAAAGAGCTGCTCTCTTCATGACTAAAGTCAACAACTCTACCTGGGGCTCCTTTCTTCCCACCCTGACAGAGCCTCATAAATGGAGATGATTCTTTTTCACTCTTTCTGGCTTTTTAAGTTTCTTAATCTCACAGAATCTGTTCTTTTACCACCTTCAATCTTACAAAGAAATTTTTTTCTGATCTATGAAATCTCCTAGATCATCCAAATCTCATCTATTTTGCCACCAAATATCATCCTCCATTTCAATTTCCTTCCTATTCCCCTCCTTATCAGTATAGTAAAATAGTTCTTTTGAAGGTAGTCAACTGATCACACTATTCTTTTTCTTCTATTGTCGTTAGTCCTCTTTCTGTGGCTGCCTGTGGCATCTGGCACTATTGGTCACAAACTCCTTGAAAGACTCTCCTAACACACTTTAACATCACCCTTTCCTAGTTCGTTTATTCTTTAGATAATTCCTTCTCCGCCTCCCCTACTTTTCTCACTTTCACATGCCATCTTCAGCACTTATTTTTAAACACGTCCTCTCTCCTGAATTCACTCCCACTCATGTCTTTATTCTGCTCTGTGATACATCCTGCTCATTTCCAGACATCTAATAATGTCTTCAAGGCAGCGCAAGCTCTACCCCTCAGGTGAATCCTCTGATTAAATCAAGCCACGCTTTCTTCCTTAAAACTTTTATTGTACTTATTCATTGTTTTGTAATATATAACAGTTTCATACTTTCCTGATTGTGGTGTTTTTTTGACTTTGATTTAAAGTTTTTTGGTAGGAACCATTTTCCTTCTATTTTTCAGTATTTCTCAAAATACAGAAAACAATTCTAAACACAGAGCAGTCACACACTTTACAGCTGTATAATTAATTTAGACAAGAAACAAAAAACATTCAAAACAAAAATTTATATTACTTGTAAAACATTTCTAATTGTTGCTCTTTTAACTATAGTTAATCCTGTGGGTATTTCTTTTCTACCAATTTCTGTATTTTTCACATATTCAAGGGGACATGGCAGATTTGCCCATTTTGTTTCCTTTAAAATGTCAACCATTTTAGTCTTAAAGGGGTCAATATGTAGCTACCACATCTAAAAATATCTTACATATAAAACAGTTTGAAAACCAAAGCACAGTCAGGGACCTAATCAAAACAACGTAAACGAGAGAGGCTGAAATCTGGGTGAAAAAGAGATAAGCCATGCTTTTGTCTCAGTATTATTAATCTTATTTCTTAGGTTGCTACTTCCCCCAATATATACAACTGAAGAAAGAAGTGAAAGGCAAAAAATTCTTGTAAACTGAATCAGTGGGCTATGCTCAATCATCTCATATGTATAATGACCCAAGAATAAAGCTCACAAAACCCTATGAGGTAGTTATCATTATTTCCATTTTACAGATCAGACACAGAGAGATTAACACAAAATGACTCTAATTACCAAAAGAGCTAAAACACAAACCAAGGGCTATCTAAACTCAAAACTGTGCTCTTTCTACCACGATATGCTTCCTAATTTATGTTTGAATAGGAATATACCACGACACTGCCTAGATTTAGTTTTCACAAAAACTAAACACTTAAGAATGGATATAAATACATTAATTTTGTCTTGTCAAAGGTTAACAATAACAATTTAATATTTCAATCGTAGGTCAAATACTGAATTTTTAAATTGTATGAATGAGACATATTATTAAAAGGAATTAAGTATTAAACAATGCAAAATATAACAGTACCAAATAATCTTTGTGTGTGTGTGTGTGTGTGAGGAAGATTAGCCCTGAGCTAACATCCATTGCCAATCCTCTTCTTTTTTCCTTTTGTTGAGCTAGATTGGCCCTGGGCTAACATCTGTGCCCATCTTCCTCTATTTTATATGGATGCCATCACAGCATGGCTTGACAAATGGTGCATCAGTCCATGCTCAGGATCTGAACCTGCGAACCCTGGGCCACCAGAAGCGGAGTGCCTGAACTTAACCTCTATGCCACTGGGCTGGCCCCAGTACCAAATAATCTTAATGGTCATGCAGCCTGCACAGAGAGTAAATCCTGTTTCTTAAATATCCTCTAGGTCAAGGCACTTTAATTAGCATCATTTATGTGTCAGATATCAAGTGGTAAGTCAATAAAACCAAGCCCCCATCTCCCTGAACACCTCGCATATGGTCTATAATTTATCTACACATACTACAACCAAATTCCACTAAGCTGGAAATAAATGGAGATCGGATGTTAGAAACTCTGGAAAGGACAATAATTGGATACCCAAAATCTACTCTCTTCAGTTAGTTTTGGGATAGCCAGTGCCCAGCAAAAACCTCCACTTCCCAGCCCCCGTTGCAAGGAGGAGTGACGAACATAAACAGAAGTCATTGGGTAAGGCTTTCAAGAAAATTGTTTAAAAGGCTCTGACTCAGCTGGATGGCATACCCTTTTTGCCATTTTCCCCATTTCTTCTATATCCTGTTTGCCTGGAACAACATTTTGAATAGAATGCTGGCAGCCATTTTGTGACCATGAGGCCATCTTGAGGATAAAAGCCATGGAATAAGGAGGTAGCGAAGAAAAATAAAAGATGTCTGGGTTCATTGTCATATCTTGAAACTGCCATACCAGCTCTGGAGTATTACGCCTGGACTTAATCATATATTAAAGAAAAATGAATCCCTACCTTCTTTAGGCCATTGTTATGCTAGGTCTCTTGTACTAGCAACCCAATGCAATTTCTAACTGGAAGAAGCAGAACAAATAATTCATTGCAGCGTTCTTGGATAGGGCGAGCACAAAGAATACCTCAAGCAAATCAGTGCTACTATTATGAGAGACGTTAAGAGATGTACTGTGAATTCTGTGGTTAAATTGTCAAATAAGTGAAAAATGATATATATAGTATCTTGGACATTCATAAATATATTAAAGGTTCTAAAAGTGTGCACAATATCAGTTGGGAAGTGTGCCCACAAATACTTTCTAAAGAATTTTAGGTTATGCCACACAATACTTACTCCCAGGAGCATAGCAACAAAAGATTCACAAATATTAAGTAATAACTCTGAGTTTGTGAGACTGTGAATACATACATATACCAGAATTTATATATCTGAGAGTGCTACCTTTCAAAATAGACACTTTGGGGGGATACAAACCCTTGTCCTCAAATAGAATGTTATAAAAAACATTCCTGAGACTCTCTTTTCTAATTTTGTTTAGAGCCTTATTTAAAAAATCACTCCAGGGCAGCCTGGTGGCATAGCGGTTGGGTTCGCGCTCTCCGCTTTGGCGGCCCAGGGTTCACAGGTTCAGATCCTGGACATGGACAGACGCACTGCTTGTCAAGCCATACTGTGGTGGTGTCCCACACAGAGTAGAAGACGGGCACCGATGTTGGCCCAGGGCCAGTCTTCCTCAGCAGAAGGGAGGAGGATTGGCAAAAGATGTTAGCTCAGAGCTAGTCTTCCTCACAAAAAATAAAAAATAAAAATAAATTAAAAATCACTCCCCTTACTTTATAATCATTTTTCATTTTAATTCATATTATACTCCTTAACCATTCACCTTTCTAAAACATGAATAATTATTTAATTGAATCATACCTACTTTCAAAGAAGATGTGCCACTCAAAAGAATATTCAAAACAACATGCCATATGCTCTAAAAGTAACTTCAAAACAGGAGACGTAGTGTTATAAAAATGAGTAGTTTGAAGACAACACTTATTTTTACAGGTTCCACTAACTATGTGAAAATTCAGCACATGTTAATATATCAACGAACCCAAGTAATGAGTGGAAGAAACACGTAGCCCAAGGAACAAAGTAGGGCCACAAACTTTGAAACGAAAAACCATATTTAAGTTCATATATTACCTTAACCCAGTGTTAAAAAAACCCTGTTATATATCAAATGTAAGTATATCAAAAATAATAATAGCTAATATTTATTAAATACTTAGTATGCATTAGGCACTGCTCTAAGTGTTTCACATGTGTTGACTCATTTAGTTCTTATAACAATCCCTTAAAAGAGGCCTGGTTATTATTCTCACTTTGCAGGTGAGGAAACTAAAGTACAGCAAGGTTAAGAAACTTGTACAACGTCACAGAGCTAGCAAATCATAAAGTCAGAAATCAAAACCCAGGCAGCCTGGCTCCAGAGTCCATGCTCCTGTCTCTCTAAATCAAACAAGAGTGGTTAACACTGTGTACAGCTCCATCTAAGAACAATTCACACATATTCAGATAGGTATCCATGTGATTGCAAAGTTTTACAAGGCAATTTTACATGTTATTTAATTTTATCCTCACAGCTGTTCTGTGTCAACATATCCTGTCAATTGATAAATTTACTTGACATGAACAGCAGATGATTAAAGCTATGTGGCCACAGACTATTCCATTTATCTGCTGTCTTGGAAATGTGTCCTCTTTGTGTATCATCAGTGCCTAGCAGAGTGCCTGGCAGAGAATAGGAATTCAACGTATATTTACTGAATAAAGAAAAATTAAAAAGGAGCTGGGCATCAGAATGTGGTTAGATCAGTTCAGACTCATCATTATTGCTACTAGAAAAACTCAACAAGCTTGGCTCACGAAGAGTAATTCTTTAGTATCCCTTTAGGTGGAAGAATAGCATTATCCATTTTTCAGTTAAATCTTAGTATCTCAATACAGTCTTAAAACTCCTTCGAAGTTAGAAGTCTTGACATACTAACATAAACAGTGAGCAAGGTTCAGATGAAATCTTATTTAAAAAACATAGTTCAGTTTGGTCTTCAGTTACACAGCGAGTGTGACACATTATGTGGCCACACTAAAATATTCTTTTATTTAATGGGCACAGATGTTAGCTCAGGGCCAATCTTCCTCAGCAAAAAGAGGAATATTGGCAACGGATGTTAGCTCATGGCCGACCTTCCTCACCAATAAATAAATAAATAAATAAAATATTCTTTTATTTAAAAATTGAAGGGCAAAGAAAAAAATACCTATGAATAAATTTAACCAAAGAGGTGAAATACCTGTACACTGAAAACTATAAAACATTGTTGAAAGAAATCAAAGAAGACACAAAGAAATGGAAAGATATTCCATGCTCTTGAGCTGGAAGAATTAACATAGTTAAAATGTCCATATTACCTAAAGCAATCTACAGATTCAGTGCAATCCCAATCAGAATTCCCAATAACAGATATAGAACAAAGAATCCTAAAACTTATATGGAACAACAAAAGACCCCGAATAGCCAAAGGAATCCTAAGAAAAAAGAACAAAGCTGGAGGTATCACACTCCCTCACTTCAAAATAATACTACAAAGCTATAGAATCAAAACAGCATGGTACTGGCACAAAAACAGACACACAGATCAATGGAACAGAATCAAGAACCCAGAAAGAAACCCACACATCTATGGACAGCTAACTCTCAACAAAGGAGCCAAGAACATACAATGGAGAAAGGAAAGTCTCTTCAATATACAGTGTTGGGAAAACTGAACAGCCACATGCAAAAGAATGAAAATAGACCATTATCTTACACCATATACAAAAATTAACTCAAAATGGATTAAAGACTTCAATGTAAGACCTAAAACCATAAAACATCTAGAAGAAAACATAAGCAGTACCATCTTTGACATCAGCCTTAGCAATATCTTTCTGAATACCATGTTTCTCCAGGCAAGGGAAACAAAACAATAAACAAATGGGAGTACATCAAACTAAATGCTTCTGTACAGCAAAGGAAAACATCAACAAAATGAAAAGACAACCTAACAATTGGGAGAAAACATTTGCAAATCATATAACCAATAAGGGATTAATATTCAAAATATATAAAGAATTCATACAACTCAACAACAAAAAAACAAACAACCCAATTAAAGAATGGGCAAAGTATCTGAACACATATTGTTCCGAGGATATACAGATGGCCAACCGGCACATGAAAAGATGTGCAACATCACTAATTATTAGGGAAATGCAAATCAAAACTTCAAAGAGATATCATCTCACGCCTGTCAGAATGGCTTTAATTAACAAGACAAGAAATAACAAGTGTTAGGACGTGGAGGAAAGGGAACCCTCATACACTGCTGGTGGGAATGTAAACTGGTGCAGCCACTATGGAAAACAGTACAGAGATTACTTAAAAAATTAAGAATAGAACAACCGTTATGATCCAGCTATTCCATTTTTGGGTATTTATCCAAAAAACACAAAAACACGAATGTGTGAAGATATCTGCACCCCTATGTTCACTGTAGCATTATTCACAATAGCCAAGACTTGGAAACAACCTATGTGCCCATCAATGGATGAATGGATAAAGAAGATGTGGTATATATACCCAATGGAATACTACTCAGCCATAAAAAAAAATGAAATCCTGCCATTCATGGCCACACGGATGGACCTTGAGGGTATTATGCTAAGTGAAATAAGTCACACAGACAAAGTTAAATACCATATGATTTCACTTATAAGCAGAAGATAACAACAACAAACAAACACAGATACAGAGATTAGACTGGTGGTTACTGGAGGGAAAGGGGGAGGGAGGAGAGTGAAAGGTGTGATAGGGCATGTGTGTACAGTGAAGGATGGTAATTAGTCTTTGGGCAGTGAACATGATGTAGTTACAGAGAAACTGAAATATAATGATGTATACCTGAAATTTATATAATGTTATAAACCAATGTTACCTCAATAAAGAAAAAAATTCAAAGAAATTCAAATTAAATTTTAATAATGGAGAATAATATAGTCTAGATTTTTCATTGTAACTGTAAGAATTATAGCATATAACTAAGAACATTGGAGGATATGTTGACGAATTATAAGTGAAGTAACAGTACTGCCGGATACTATGTAATAACACATATCCTATTTGCTATTCATTTCTATATACTTCAAAGTAGTGTCAGAATATCAAGGTTCTGACTGAACAAAACTGAATGTTATATACCTACAATACAGTTTTATCTAGTTTAGATTTGATAACTGAACATTCCTGAACTAAAGTTTCTATTGTATTTGTTATATATATATCCTTAATTAGAAGGTTTAAAAATTTTTTTAACAAAACACCTATTCCAGCTTTCATGAAGTACAGCTATCAGGACACATCTTAGCTTTGGTAAATTTTCACAAAGTATTTAGGAAATTGAGATATGTTACATCTGAATCACTGCCTCAAGCTCATTCCTTAAACTAAGTATAGAAACTAGCATCAGAATAAAATTAAAACAGATTGTATCAAGAATGAATTTAATCAATATTATGTGCCAATAATTCCATGAAATTATATCTTAACATAATTCAAGAATATGAAAGACACTGAGGAGGGAATGAATCTATAATTCTAAACCTTACAATAAGGAAAATTCCTGTATCAAAGTACTGATTATTTCTTTTCACTTCAAAAACTGAATTACATTATATTTTCTAGAAGAGATATTTGACTACACTAAGACCTAAAATAATTAATCATCCTTTAATAGTTTAAATGTTTATTTTAAAAATTACATTTTGGGGGCTGGCCCCGTGGCCTAGTGGTTAAGTTTGGTGTGCTCCACTTCAGCGGCCTGGGGTTCAGTTCCTGGGTGTGGACCTACTCCACTCCTCAGTGGCCATGCTGTGGCAGTGACCCACATACAAAATAAAGGAAGACTGGTACAGATGTTAGGGCGAATCTTCCTCAGCAAAAGAAAAAAAAAATTACACTGTTATAGAGAAAGTGTTAAGTAATACTTTAGCAGTGCTAAGAGAAACTAAATGTATTAAAAGTGTTCTCTTATTTAAAAAAAAATTCCCAGGCTGTATCTTTCTTCGAAAGAAACCCCACCAACTTTGAATATTTTTACATTTTCAGGTTACATAATCATTCTAACCTTACTTTAAATTATTCAACAAGAATGTTTCATTTTTGTTCCACAGACTACATTAGAACTAAGTGGAAAAAGCATTAAAACATGAAAATAATATTGTACACAAAGCATTCCCTCAGGCATCTTTTCAATAAATTACTCTCAACCTAGGTAAAAAAGCATGTGTTTATGTAACGTATGTAAAAAGAAAAGTTTGTCGTTTGTGCTGTGGATTTGATTCTGACTCCTAGCGACCCTGTGTACAGCAGAGCGGAAGCCTGCCGGGTCTTTCTGTGCCACCCTCACACCTTCCGGCGCTGTATCAGACAATACTCCACTGCTATTCATAGGGTTTTTACAGCCAGTTTTTTCAGAAGTGGGTGGCTAGGTCCTTCTTCCTAGTCTGTCTTGGTCTGGAAGCTCTGCTGAAACCTGTCCACCATGGGTGACCCTGCTGGTATTTGAAATACAGGTGGCATAGCTTTCAGCATCACAGCAAAACACAGCCACCACAGTATGACAACCAACAGATGGGTGTGGTGTGCTTCCCTGACCGGCAAATGAACTGGAGCTATAGCAGAGCCAAATTTTAACCACTAGACCACCAGGACTGGTTAAAAAAAAAGGAAATGCTATAGCCAAAAAGTGGAAGCAACCCAAGTACCCCTCAACTGAAGACTGGATAAAGAAGATGTGGTATATATACACAATGGAATACTACTCAGCCATAAAAAGAGACAAAATTGTCCCATTTGCAACAACATGGATGGACCTGGAGGGTATTATGTTAAGTGAAATAAGCCAGAAAGAGAAAGACAAACACTGCGTGATTTCACTCATATGTGGAATATAAACAAAAACACAGACAGAGAGAACTGTTGGGTGGTTACCAGGGGCAAGGGTACAGGGGGGTGGGCACAAGGGGTGAAGGGATGCATTTATATGGTGACTGATAAACAATAATGTACAACTAAAATTTCACAATGTTATAAACTATTAAGACATCAATAAAAAAATAAGTAAATGAAAATTAAAAAAAAAAAGGATATGTACCATCTACCAAGAAGGAAAAAACCAAAGAAAGAATACTTTTAAATGAAAATAATTTGTTTCCATTTCTACTCAGAACACACTAAACCAACAAAGAAAACTTTGATTTTTTTTTTAGATATGTTAAGGAGAGGGTGCAAGTAAGATGAACTCAGGGTGCAGTTTCTTCTAAGCTGTGCATCAGTAGTTAACAAGTGGCAAACACCATTAAAATTAATGACACAGTGTTAGCTTCCAACCATCTCAAATTGTTTAGCAACTTTATTTTTGTTGAAGGGGACGATTTCCCTTGTGGGAAAAAATTAAGTCTCTCATGCATCTGTATGTTCATGTTAAAACTAATAAAATGGTTTCCTGTTGGAAAATTCAATCATATCATAGAACAGTTAAGAGTCTCCATATGTAAAGGAAAAGAAACAACCGTCACCTGATAGGAATACCTTGAATCAAATTCCAACACTTGAGTTGAAATGATAACTTTCTCTATTTCCAGACCTGAAACTGCTGTAGTACACAAGGGTAATTAAGCAGTTGGTTAGATTCAGAGCATACTGATATAAAAATAAATACAAGGACACTAAAGTTCCTCCTCTCAGTTAACTTTGAAAAGGAAAACTTTACAACTAGGTACAACAGATTGAGGAAAGGTGATATAAGCATCAAAAATGTGGTATTTCTCCTCATGTAAACTATTATTGTTCAAAAAGTATATATATACTTTAAATTATATATCTGAAAGAAATGACAAATATATATGCTTCGGATGATGAGAAACTGGAATACAAATTTCAAAACCTCTAAGTAATAGAGAACTTTCTGTGATGAAAGAAATGTTCCATATCTTAGCTATCCAATACAACAGCTACTAGCCACAAGTGACTACTGAGCACTTAAAATATTGCTAGTGGGAATGAGGAACTGAATTTTAAATTGTATCTAATTAAATTAAAATTTGCTGCATGTGGCTAGGACTACTACATTGGACAGTGCAGCTTTAAAGAACTAGAGGGAAATATTTGGACATTAAGTTCTGGTTCAAATAGTAAAAAGTCCTTTGGTCGAGCATATACATAGATGCTTCTGAGACATGGGTTGTTTTTTTGTTTTTAATTCATGTGATTTATATAGAGGAAAGGACTATAATACAACATAAAAATGTTTCTGCATTTGTGGGAATCGAATTTTCTATACTCACCTTCTAGAAAGGACTAGAATACTGGCTCATAATTTGGCTCTATGTTGTAATTTCTTAGGGAGCTTCCAAAAATACGGATGCCTGGGTCTCACCCCCAAAGATTCTGGTTTAATTTGTCTGGGCTGAGTCTGGGCATAAAGAGTTTTAAAAGCTACCCAGGTGATTCTAACGTGCAGCCAGAGGTGAGTACCACTAAACTAGAAAGAAACTGTTCATTAAGCATCGCTGCAGCATGCAACGGAAGACATTTCTTTGCTGGTAGGCAAAGAGGGCCTTTTGACAACACAGATTCAAGTCAAAACCCCTGAGGGCTAACTATGAGTTACACGTGCTAAACTTTCAGGAATGATTTGGATAGACAACCATCAGTTTTCGTTATTACTGAATGTTGTTAGTTACGTAAATGAGATTGGAAAGGAAGGAAATAAACTAAATATTGAGTGTCAACTTGCACTGGCAACTTTTGCATATATTATTTAATTTCATTGTCAGAATACCTTGGGAGGTAGATATTATTTAATTATTTACTGATGTGGAAAGTAAATTTTAAAACGGTCTCTAGGATTTCGACACATGTTCGTCAGAAAATATGTCTACGCTATCTATACTACAGCAGGATTCTTTCTGAGGAAGTTTGTTTCAGTAAATTTTCACACTGAAATCAAACAAAAAAGAAAAAGCAGGATTCAGTGGCGGAACACAGAATAAGGCAAACACACTTACAGAGGTGCTTAAACCAGTCCCTGTTCCTGTATTTCCTAACCCCTGGGAAAAGCATGTTCATCTATGGTTCACATCTATACCAGACTCTCTACCAGACTGTTTAGGAGTTGCTGCCCTTTAGTCCTAAGAAGTTAAACAACTGGTCTCCTCCTGCCTCACAAATTATTAGCTATATCACATATTCTTCAGAAGGATAGAACAGGATGCTTATCCACAGTGCCTGACACTAAACAGGAATAAGGTAGGGGTCTCAAAGATGTTTTCATTTTGCCCCCTAGACTCAAAGGACTACTGGAACTCCTTCTCCCAGAGCTATTTACAGACCACAGTTTTGATGTGACATATTTACAGCAAGTGTGGAACTTTTACTTTAATTTAGGCCATTGAAAGTCCTATATTAATTTTCTCATTAAAAGCTGTCTTTTTCAAATCCAGTTCCTGAGTTGTTCCACCCATCTTAATTTTCAAATTAAGAGAGAAATGTTCTCAGAGAAAAAAATGAGAAATCCAGAGCAACAGATCCCCACCCTTCCCATCAGCACTAACCCTTCTATCCTGAGACCCAACATCTTTTCTCCTTTTCTAGGCCCCTACCTTGTAAGGTGGCATTAACTTAAATGAGTGACACTTGCTTACATCAGAGGCCAGCTAGAATACCTTTACCTCAGTCTTCTAACTGATGCACTGACTTCTCCCAAAGTATATTCCAAAATAAAAATATGTTGACAGAGATAACTCCTAAATGCACTGACTTGGAGTATAGTAGTGTTTCTTTTTAATTTCAAATAGTATTAATTACAGTTTAATCATACCACAAAACATGTTTTGTAGTTTATTTAAAAAGTACAAACTCTGTCAAAAAGAGGAAGCAGCAGCAGCTTATCCCCAGTGGTCTTTTCTCCAGTGTGTTTGAGGCTGGGCAATAAGGTGAGTTTGGAAAAATATATACTACTCAACTGAGTAAAATGCTCCCCCATCCAATTCTTAACCTATTAAAAGTGGAATAAAGCAAAGATTTGACCTGTCGTTCTTAATAAAAAATACATAAATTCCATTCATTTAAAGGTAGACACCTATCATCTAACCAAAAACAACTGTTTAGCTAATTCTCACATTCACTTCCTGCGTTTAAGAGGCATGCCTCCAGAAAAAATGTAAGTTTTCTGACTCCTGTCATGGTATCAAAATCTATCCTTTAAATTGACACTGGTTTTAATGGTTTATGTATGTGTGTTACTTTTGACAGGAAAAGCTATTTATAAATATTTTTGGCTGCTGGTAATCACCCTCCAAAAAATTAAGTAGGCTTTACACGCAAATAAAAATTTTGGTGGGACAAATGTAAATTCAAAACACAAACCTACATAATGGTAAAGGAAGTCATAATTCTCTAATTGTAAAAGTGAAAGACGCTAGAAATTAGTCCCTCTTCTTAATAACTAACCCTAGATATTTTTTTATTTTTTAATTCCTGCTACCATGCTACCCTCTCCCCCACACATACTCCCAAGTCCCTAGAACAAAGTTAGAACACAATGTTATGAAAAAAGTATAAAAAATTTAGGATTGGATGATAAAGCAGTCAATTTGCCTCTGTATGAATTCACTGAATATATGCATGAACTTAATAAAAAATGCTAATGATATTAAAACGAAAAATAACTCGTATTATAGCACCAACAGAAGCAACCAATGAGCACGAAGCAAGTTTTCACTTTGGCCCTGCCAACCCAGTCATCAAGAATTTGGGAAAATACCAAAGCTTGTTTCATAATACAGCGACTTTTATTTTTTTCTTCATTCTTTAGTAAACTCTGTAGATAAAAAATTTTAAATCCTGCTAATTAGTTACCAGTGCCCTTCAACCCACAGATCAGGTGTCCTACATTTTGTTTAGGTCTCCGCCTTGAAAACAAACCCGATTGCCCCATTTTCTGAGAGGTAAACTCAGCTCTAGGTAGCTCCCTATAAAGTCACCGCGTTTGTTATTTTAAAGTTGCAATTAAACGAAAATAACACAAGGCTGGTCGAAGAGACTAGTTGCAAGTGTGTGGAGGTGTCGATCATATACGTGTAAAGCCAAAGAAACTGCATTGCTGTAAATCTATTTTAGTGGTAATATTTCTCCCCATTCCGCCCTTTCCAATATATTCAAAACAGAGGGAAATTAAACTTCGTAAGAACTTTCTTGACTTCACCCAACTTTAGCTTTCCAGCTTTCTGTACTACAGTACCATATAATGAGCAAAGGGCGGGGGGGGGGAGCGGTTAACTAGAGCTGGGAGAAGAAAAGCAATAAAAGAGCTTGCATCAGGCAGTGTCTCTCCCTCTGTCTCCCTTCCCCACCATCCCACCCCCTCTTCTCCGAGTCCTTACATATACACATTCTTCTGGGCGGCCTCTAACCACACCATGTCCACAATCATTTACAGAAATTAGAAACAGACTCTGGGAGCCTTTCCCTTAGCACGCACAGAGCAGAGCTGTACTAGCACGATGGGACAATGTCACTCCATCTTACCCACAATCTCTTACTTCCCCTCTGGGGTTTCATTCCCAAGAATCCGGCTTTCCCCTGAGGAGGAGGTGGATCTACCTAACTCACAATTAAGCTTCATCTCATCCTTCTCCACCCCAGTCACCCCACCCCCACTCTAACACCTAACAAAAACACGCCACCACGAAAACCGAAGAAAAGTTCCTTCCACCAGGACAACAGAAGAGTTGGTTTCAGGGGCTGGAGCAAGAGCAGAGAGAAGAGGAAGAGAGCGAGCGCGGTGTACTTTGCCTTGCACTTCTGCACACCCCGCGCGGAGCCCGGGCCGCGCTCGTCCTTACCCGCTCGTCCGCAGACGCGGTCCTGCTACAGGAGCGCGGGACGAGGGCTGCGGGGACGCGGCGTCGGGGCGGGCCGCCGGCAGCCGCCGCGGGCGCCGAGAGCCACCACCTCTTCTCCAAGCGGCTGCGGGCGTGGGCCGAAGGAGTTGGAGAAGGAGCCTGGGGAGGGGGAGAAGAGGAGCAGCATCTCCTCCCTCTCCACGCCTCGGAAACGCCCCTCCAGAGGCGACCCTGGCCGGCCGACCGCCTGACCCCCGGGCGCTCGCGCACCTTCTCCGCCCTCCTGTGCTCTGCGCGCCTCCAAGAGCTTCGCCAAAACCCTCCGGCGCGGGGCGGCTCAGCTCCTGCAGCCGGCTCCGAGCACTGCCCAGGAGGCTGAGGCGGACCGGGGAGCCAGGGAGTGCTGCTCGCCAACACGACGGTCTCTAGGGGCCGCGATCATCGTGTGTCACCCTCGCCGCGCGGCGGCCGCCGGAGCTACTCGCACAAGTCCGGCTCCTCCTCAGGCGGCCGCGCCGACCCCGCCCCCGTTCCTGTCACTCAACCCTTCCCAGGCTCCGGGAGGATCGCGGAGCTCCGACCCTGCGCTCCCTTCGATCTCATTGGCCCGCCGGGCCCCCAGCCCCGCCCCCTCCCTAGGGACTAGGTCTCCGGAGAGACCAGCGCCCCAGTTCCTATGACAACCGGTGCCTTGGGCCTGGCTTTTGCGTTCTTCTGGCCAGCCAGAGGGTCGGGTTGATGGCCCGGCAGCAAAGTTCTTAGCCTCTGCGGAGGGGACTCCTAATTTCAGGCCAAGTTGAAAATGCGGCCGACCGCCCTCACACTTCCAACTTCAGAAACAGAACTTGGCTCTGGGGACTGCGAGGGAGAGTGAAGAATGCCTTACTGCTTGCTTCTTCCCTTCTCAATCTAGATAACCCCTCCTCTCTTTTCCCTCCCCTGCCTCCAGCCTTCTTTCCAAATTCTCTCTTGGCCGATTTGGGCTTTGAAAGGGTGAGGAGAAGAGAGAGAGAGAGAAGGGCTGTGCCTATAGCAACTTGGAAATGGCGGGGTCATCGAAAACAGCTCGGTGAGTTTTCCCACAGTTGTAAAGTGGTCTTCAAAGGTGTGGTGGCAGCACTTCAGCAACCCCAAATGCCCTCAGGAAAACTCAGTTTCTCATTTTTTTTGAAAAGAGTATTCAAATTCTTGTCCTGTTATTTTCCCTCTGAAACTGAGATAATCCTAAAGTTAAAAAATTGAAGTAAAACGTTTAACGTAATCGACTAAAATAAAGAACATCCGTTTTTCTACATAGGACCACACATTACAACGTGGCAAAGGTATGCCCGAGCATCTCTTCCCATCCTGCAAGCTAAAAGATTTGGGTTTCAACAATTTTCAAAGAAGTCTTGCTGAATTCATCCGCAAATGGTGTCTTGTCATTTGTGTTTTAACCTGGTCCACTCTAGAAAGGGGACCTGGGGGCAGATTTAGTCTTGAACCCCTAGTGTTGAGCCTTGGGTGAATCTAAACTTCATGGCTGTCTCCACAATGGAGAGCTCTGAAGCAAAGTTAAAGCTGCACACCTAGGCTCCCTAGCCCCTGAGGCTGCTGTACATGTATGATGAATGAGGGAATTATAGTAATGATTTACCTTTGGCTAGCGCTGAGTTTTCATTATCTCATTTACTAAGTGAATAACTGTGATGGATGTCTTCAGTCAAATGTGCCTTGCACTGAATGAGATTACTCACACTGCTAAACACATGGAAAACACAGCAGAGTTTTAAGATAAGGTCCTTGCCCTCAAGGAGCTAACCACAGAGCCTAGGAAGGAAAACCAGCACTCTTGAAACAATTTGAGAACAATTGTAGCAAATGAGAGAAAGTCTGTGGTATGTGGAATGGGCTGGGTTAGTCAGATTATGGAGGAGGGGAATTTATACTAGGTTTTGAAGGTAGGTCATGAGATGAATGAAGCAAAGATGAGGAAAGCTGGTTGAAGGACAAGACATAAAACTAAAGAGCAGAGCAGGAATAGAGTGGGGAAAGGAAACGATAGTAAAAGGATCAGCCTAGCTGAACTGGAGACAGAAGTGAACAGTTGGAACCTTCTCCAGGCCTTCCCCTATTTTCTGAAATAGAAGTTTTTAAGTGTTCCGATTCATGGGTGGTAAGGGAGAGAGAGGTAGGTTTGTAAGAATAAAAACCTTCATGGAACATCTGCCTGTTTGCCACTGAAAGAAATTTCATAGGTTTATTGGAAAGAAAAGCAACATCCTTAATACTTGGAATAGCTTGTGAATTCATGTCAGAAAGAAGGTATAAAGAGTAAAGTTTTGGAAATTTTCACAAATGTAGACAAACCACAGTGTTGTGAGCTTTTTTTTTTTTTGCATTAAGACCATTTCAGGTGGTTGCCCTCAAGGATTTTCACCAGTAATCCTTCTGTTTTGTATGAGCTGGAAGGCTGGTTTTAAAGTGAATGGCTGTGATACCAAAACCTGATAAAGAGTACACAAAAGGGAAATCTACAGGTTAATCTCCTTTTGGATAGAATATAAAATTAAAATACAATATTAACAAATAGAACCCAGAACTACATTACAGCTGATATGCTAAAATTAAGAGGAATTATGCCAAGTATAAAGATTCAATAATAGAAAATTTATTCATGTAGTTGACTATATTAATAAAGTCAAAGGAGAAAAACTGTATGTGTCTCAACTGATGCTGAAAAGGATTTTGTAAGATCCTAATAAAAACTTTTAAAGAATTTAGAATAGATAATTTAAAAGTGTGTATTTTATATCAAAGCTAGAAACTTGCTTTATAATGAAATACTATAATTATTCCCGTTGAAGTCAGAAACAAGGCAAGCATGCCCACATCACACCATAAGGAAATGATAGCCAATGCAATTAGGTATGGAATAGAAATAAGAAATTAAATACTGAAAATAAATCAGGATTGTCATTTGTTTGCAAATGATATGAAAACCCCAAAGATTAATTGAAAAACTTCTAGAAGCAATAAAAGATGAGTTAAGGTAACCAGTTATAAAAATTAAATACAAGCCTCAAAAGCTTTCCTATGTGTAAACCATAACCAGTTAGAAAATACAATATAAAAGGAATCCAGTTTACAATAACCAAAAAAGTTAAATAGCTAAAAATGAATACTAAAAGAAATTAATAAAACTTACTTTAAAAATGATAAAATTATGAGACAAAAATGTTTGAATAAAGAAGAGATATACTTTTAGATTAAATACCAAGATTCAAACATTGTATAATTATATCTTTTAAAAGTAATCTTTATATCTAGTACAATTCTAATCAAATGTCTAACAGAATCCTTTTGGGAATTTGAGAAAATAATTTAAAAATTCATTTGGAAGGTTAACTATTCAAAAATAACCAAGAAGATTCTAAAAAAGAAAATAAATGAGTCTCACTAAAAGATATTAAAATAAATTATAGGGCCGGCCTGGTGGTGTAGTGGTTAAGTTTGCGGGCTCCGCTTCGGTGGCCTGGGGTTCACAGGTTCGGATCCCGGGCGCAGAACAATGCACCGCTTGTCAAGCCATGCTGTGGCGGCATCCCATATAACATAGAGGAAAATGGGCATGGATGTTAGCCCAGGGCCAGTCTTCCTCAGCAAAAAAAAAAAAAAGAAAAGAGGAGGATTGGCAACAGATGTTAGCTCAGGGCTAGTCTTCCTCACAAAAAACAAACAAATAAAATAAATTATAAATCACAATGACTAGCAGCAGATAAAGTGGTTGACTAGATACAGTATAGAATAAAAGAGAAAAGTGAATCATTCAATGACTGGTGTTGAGAAACCTAGCTATTTCTTTTGTATTTTTTCAGACACACACAGATACATATCCTTTGTCAAAGAAAGGTTAGCTCACTTACTCATCTAATACTTTGATTCTTTTTTTAACTTCCTAATATCTCTTTGATCTCTCTTATCAGATCCTCTAGATGGGCCTAGTTCTTTTGACTGGGTCCATAGAATACTTGCTTAGATGTGTAAATAAAGAAGTAAACTGAGGCAAACTCAAATTACCAGAAATTGAGTTTATTCAGGAACAGCAGAGGGATTGCAATTTGGGAAACACATGCTGTAGCAAGCTACAGGTGAGTCCTTGAAGGTTTGGGCAGGCTGTATTTATAGGCAAGGAGGGCAGAGAGAGAGAAGTCCAGCCAGTAAATTCATTGGCTCGAGGATGGGGCGAGATTCTTGATGGACGTTCATTGTTCAGGAGATAGTTTTCTGTCTTCTGTAAATCAGGCATTTACAGGGAATCAGTCTCTGAGTTCTTAAGTTCCCTTCTTCTGAGGGTGCATGTGTGAGATTCTCCATTTCATATCCTCTGGTTCCATTTAGATTGAAATCCTCTCACAGATGTAGGGTAATTTATTTAACTCGTCCCTTTTTAGTGGACACATAGGTTATTCCCAAACTTTTGCCGTTCTTTACAAGTGAAATACATTTCTTTGTATCTGATCCTGGCTTACATGTGGAATAAAGCTATAGGTTTAGCTTCTAGAAGTATAATTTTTGAATTAAAGAGTAGGCACATTGTACATTTTGATGGACAAAACTAAGCTGTCCTCTAGAGAAGCAGTACAAGTTACAGTCATCCCAACACAGCTGGAAAGTTTGATAGCACACTGTGTTTCCCCACCCCTCACCAACACAGCATTATCAAACTTTTTTGACCTTTGCCAATCTAGTAGCTAAAAAGTGCTATCATTTTCATTTCTATTATGAGCATCTTTTTGAATGCTTACAAGCCATTTTATATATTTATTTATTTTCTTTTTGTGTATGTGAGGAAGACTAGCCCTGAGCTAACACCCATTGCCAATCCTCCTCTTTTTGCTGGGGAAGATTGGCCCTGGGCTAACATCTGTGCCCATCTTCCTCTACTTTATATGGGACGCCTCCACAGCATGGCTTGACAAGCAGTGCATCGGTCAGCTCCCGGGACCAAACTGGCGAACCCCGCGCTACCAAAGCAGAGCGCGAGAACTCAACTGCTACACCACCGGGCCGGCCCCAAGCCATTTTATTTTTTGTTCCCAAAAATATTCTCCCATGTTTTCTTCTAGAACTTTTATGGCTTTGTTTTGCACAATTTATTTTTTGATTCATATGAAATTTATTTTGGTGATAGCAGCAGTTACCCAGTTGTCCCCCAAAACCTTAAAAGAACTTGTAAATTTTAGTACATAATATATAAAGCTTCCATATAGTAATAAAAAAAAAGAATAAGAAATTTACAAAAGAAGAAATTCAGAAAAGCAATGAATGTTTGAAAATACAACTATGTAAACAAGTTAAAACAAAAATAAGATATCATGTATAACTATCAAATTGGAAAAATATTTTTAAAGACATAATGCAGTCATGTGTCACTTAATGACAGGGATACTTTTGAGAAATGCCTTGTTAGGTGATGTTGTTGTAGTGTGAGCATCATAGATTGTACCTACACAAACCTAGATGATATAACCTACTACACACTCAAGCTATATGGTACTAATCTTACAGGACCACTGTTGTATATGTGGTCTGTCATTGACCAAAATATTACGTGACACATGACTGTATCTGGTATTGGTGAAAATATGTGAAATAGATAATGTCCCATGATTGTTGGTAGGATTATAGGTTGGCTTATTCCATTTCGGAGTGCAATTGCAATGTCTTTTATAATTTATAATGTTTATATCCTTTAATTTATTCCATTTTGGAAATGTATCCTATAGAAATATTTACATACATGACCAGAGATACGATCAAGAATATTCATTACAGTGTTGTCGGTAGTCATAAAATTGAAGACAAAATAAATGTCCATAATAGTGGAAGGATTAAATAAACTATCATCCACTTATATATTATCTAGTGACAAAATCAAATTGTACAGTATGGTCTGATTTCTATTCAAAAGTACAAGTATCTATATATATGGCAACATTTACTCTGTTAACAATGGTTTCTCTGAGGATTAGAATTGCATAAAACATTGCATTTCTGAAATGTTTTTATTTAGAATCTTTATGACATGTTACTTTTGTTACAAAAGGTCAACATAGATTATCACTAATAATAATAAAGAAATTAGATAGCTAGCCATAACACAAATTTAATTGGGCTCCCAAATGGCCCATGAATATTCATCACTTAGGGATCATCTTTGTGACACACTTTAAGTCAGGAATATTTTATGTGGGACCCGTGGATCACCCCATAATGGACCCCTGGAGACGGTATTCCAAGGATGTGTGTTTGTGCATGTTTCTAGGGGAAGCATCTATACGTTTTGACAAATTCAGAAAGGGGTTCATATCTCTCCAAAATGTTAAGATTGTGTGTTTTAAATGCCAATGATTTAAACATGCCACCTTTTACCTCAAAGATTGAAATGAGTTCTGGACTAATCTAAATCTGTAAATAGCAGTGTTTACCCAGCTGGCTTCCTGTGTTCATCTCACTGTGAAATATTTGTATTCTGGCTTGTACCAACTATGTTAGTGTTTTCCCCATTTAAGCCCAGAAGCATATTATCCTTTCTTGCTTGCAGAGTAAGGACTGTGATGGGAACTTTGCCCAGATAAGAAGCAGAAGCAAGATAAGTTATCCACCAAAACATGAGCAGGTGATTGGAGCACAGACTCCGACAGTGCTTAAGGAAGACTTTGTGAGGCAGTCCTGACACTTCCAAGTGAACCAAGAATTAGCCAGGGAAAAAATGCAGTGATGGAAACCAGATAGGACTACAATTACCCTGAGGTCCATTGAATGAACAGGGTATTTTCTTTTGGTAGTAGCTGAACTCTTTAAAATGTGAGAATTCCCTGAGGATGTAGAGTTACATGACAGCAAGGGCACAGAGAACTGAATGTTGGGAGGCAGCCTGATAGCTCAGTACAATGAAACCACAGCATTTGCACTCAGAAGATCTAAGTACAAATCTTGGCAAGCCACTGAACTTCTTTGAGCGTCATTTTCCTCATTTATAAAGTGGAAATAAGAAGAGTTGACGTGTTCCACACATAATGTTCTTTCAGCATTCAACAGGAGTAAGTGAAATATGTGTATGAAAACAATTTGTAAACTTTAAAGCACTACTTTTAAAAATCAAACAACAACAGCAAGGACAAAAGCTGTACAGATATTTGGAGTTAGTGTTTTAGACTTATTGAGAAAAAATTTTAAATAATCTTTTTCATTCTGAAGAGAAACTTTAGAAAATATTTATTAGGTCCAGGGCTACCTAGTCATATGAAAGGTGAAGTCAGAAACATTTAATTGTTGTGCACCTATAACTTTCACTCTTCTTTACCTATCAGATTCTTAGCTCTTTTCCAATTTATCCCTACTGGCCCCAAACTGACCAGGGCTTGTTAGTTCCCTAATCAGGGCTGGCAGCATGTTAGGCTAAAAGCACACACCTGCTCCTACCTGATTTGCCAGGTGCCCAAAATATTTCCCTCAATGCCTAGGCTGGAAATTCTTCTAGTTGCTAACGAGTTAAATTGCAAAGGTGTTAACTTGAGAAGGTCAAACTTAAAATTCACTTTACCTTCCAGCTTGCTTTCTTCGCACATTAGTGTGAATTGGTTTATCAGATTAGGTAGTTGTCACTTAAACCCTGAGGCTGAGAGATACCGGAGAGGTAAATTTTAGTTAATGAAGGGGAAGGAGGAAGAAGGGGAAGCTGGTTTCGGTGTGAGTGGACAAGAAAGAGAGGGGGAGAGAGGAATTTGGTCCGGGAGAGGTATGCAGTACGAGGGTGACCCTCAGGGCTGATGATACCGAGGGAGGGGATCAGGGAAGTATATGTAGTACTAAAGGGGTGTGGCACTGAAGTCAAACTGCCTAATTCACAATTTTTACTAGGGCTGGTCCTGTCTGACTCATTTCTACTACTTGTCCTGGCAAGTTGTGTACCTGCCTATTCAGTCTGGTTGAAGGGAGTATGGCAAATAAGCATAACCCTTCTGTTTTTTGAAACTTATCCATGTTTGAACATACACAAAGTTATTTAATAGGAATATCTGTCTCTAAATCTGACCTATTGGGACTTGCCTTAGGACTCATGACTGCTAATTTTGATTTTTTTAAGTGTTCCCAGAAATGGAAACCAAATCAGAAGTTAAACTTTCTAGTTTCTGTTCTCTTTTAAAGAGGGCGATTTCACACGGCCTGATGGGAGTAAGCTGCTGTGCAAGAACGGTGATTGTTACAAGGCTTTGTTAGGTGGAGTTGGAGTGTTTAATAAAACAAAGCATCTCTTTGTAAAAAATTCCTTAAAAGTTAATTGCCTTGATTTTTACCTTTTCCCCTATAATCTCTAATAGAAAACTTAGGAGGAAGGTGATCTTATCTACGGAAACTAGTTATCAGTTCAGGGCCAAACCCAGACTTAGGATATTTATATAAATGGGAGAAATGCTGAACCTGCCCCATTTTACAACCACATGGAGAAAGGAAATTCGTCTTAGAGAGTTGAAGCTGTTAGGATGAACAGTTCTTTAGTTTATCTAAAAAGTTAAAGTAGAGAACTATAAAAAATGATACATATGTAACTGAAGCATTTTCTTTTTACTAAAAACCTATCATTATACATTCATTAGCCAATCTTTTGATGCTGGGCCAAGGCCTTTCTGACCGTGAATCTGCCGCTGAGAGTTCCAGGTTGCCTTTTTTACATAAACCCTTTCCAAATGCTAAATCTACAATTTTCTGTTTTAGTTTTTGTTAAAGGAAACGTAGAACCTGAGGACACTCGTGAAATAATATGAGTTGGGAATACCTCTATATTTGTGTAAAATATTCCAATTTTCTTGCCTCTGGTAATTTGTGGCAGTAATTTGTCTTTCCATAGCATGCAACTTCATTTTTTAAAAATTGTGGTAAAATATACATAACATTTAATATAAATATAAATAATAAATATGCAGATTACTATGATATAGCCCATTGGTAAATATTCAGAGGCCATGGGCCTCAGTCTGTGTATTTTATAGAAGGAATGGAGAACATTAGTTAATCTAGTGGTTTGACTAAGTGAAAGTTATTTAATGGAGCTTCTACTTTATTTTGAAAAATCCTCATATAATGCTTAGCATAATATCTTATATGCAATAAGTGTTCAGAAAATATTTATCTTTGTTGATTGTTGGTTGATCTCGCTATTCTTCTTACTCTACTAAGGGAGGGAGAGAGAGAAGGGGAGAGGGCGAATAGAAGAGATATTAATATTGCATATATAATCTTGGAGTGTGGAAGGGAAAGAGACTTTTCTATCCTCTCAAAACAGTTACTAAACTATGCCATTAATATGAACTCAAAGAAGAATGAACTCTGTTCCCTTTGATCAGAGAATGTACTCCAATTACTTAGCTATCAATAAGCATTCTCTTGCTTCATTGCGGCTTGAATGATCCTCCTTTCTCTTGTCCAGTTCTCTTAGTGGGAAAGCCTTCTCAATACCACCAATGACAGTTGAATTAGGTGAAAAGTTAAGGTATCTGTTAGCCAAAAATCATCATCTTTAAACCAGCTGGGCTACAGACTGGATTCCAGTTACATTAAATTACATTCCATAAGACCCCCAGACTACTGAAATTTTCTCACCTACTTCCCGTATTTCCAGGATTCTCCGAGAGATAGTTCACATGTGCCCTGTAATGTTTGTCTTTGTTCTTGTACTCACACCTTCTCCTGAAAGTCTAAAGCCTGAACATCACTTGCAGGAGGGAGCTTGCCATTTCCCCTGCTGCTGATGCCGTCCTTGACAGAATCAGTGTTGGTGTCAAGGGGATTGTCTCTCAGTGCTCCCAAAGCTGCCCACCAATGAGCCCTCTGGGCTCGGCTCAACTGCAGAAGCAAGGCCACCACTGTGCCACACTTTGTCACCTGGTTCTTGAAGCAGTGGTGCTTGTGATCATTATATCACAGTCACTAATGAACTTAACTATTTTAAGTGGATAGAGGTGAAGGGAGGTAGTCACCATGCCAGGCCTGTCCCTTTACTGTCATCACCCTACACACTCACACTCACACACATACTCTTTCCCTGTTCTTCAGCCAAAAATAAAAGCACTTCTATGCAAAAACCACTCAAATAGATGTTTTGAGAGATCACCAGCCCCCTCTTTCAGCAAACAGCCAGACTCTGATAATCAGAATATTGCAGGAGGATGCACTGGGGGATCAGTACCATTCTCTTTAATTAAGATAAGAGAGAGATCTTATAGTTAAAGCATAGTCCTTTACTTTAGGTAGAATATGAACTCTTTGAGGGCAGTGCATCAGAAAGGCTATTGGCTCCAAGTAATAGAATATCTGATAAGCAGTGGCTTAAATAGGAAGGATTATTTTTCTCATATAAGAAACCATGTGGTAGGCAACTGCTTCTGATGTCCAAGCCAGGGTCGCTGCAACTCTCTTTGCCTTCCTCTTACAATCATAAGAGGACTGCTGTAACTCCAGACCTCCAATTCTCTTTCAAGACTGAAAGAAGGACGGAAAAGTTTGGGGCCAACCTTGGCTGTTCCTTATAGATAGATATGTATATATATATATTGCTCCGGTATTCTTTCACCTTCATGTTATGGGCCAGAATTGTGTCCTCCTAACTACAAGAAAAGCAGGGAGGCAAGTACTTAGCTTTTCTAGCCTCTTGTGACAGGGTTTAGAAATGGATGTTGGTTATTTAGGCAATGATCAGTGTCTGCTACTTTCGTATCCCCAGTATGGGGGCACTACAGGCAGAGTTAAGGTTCAGTGGGTGGTAAGAGAAGGATGAACAGATTATATGGATGTAGTAACAATAAGTTTTTCCATGAATCTTTAAGTAAACAAGCAAGAACTTGATGAGCTATTTCAATTTAAAATAAATTTTAAATGAATTATTTTTCTTAATAGTACAATAATATTTTTATAAAATAATATATTAATTTTCTTTAAATCACCTCAACAATTGGATTGATAACATGTTCAACTATACCCACAGTAGCAAGATCAAAATATAAATGTAAGTTATCAACTAAAATGCAAAAATCTTATAAAAGATTAAATTTTATATAAAATATCATTGGTTTCTCAGTTACTATTGAAAATTTCCTATCAAATTACAAGTCTTTCAGGGTCCATTGGTTTAGCTCCCAATTTCTGTTTGATGGTCATCAGTGCCAGGCCACTGCCTCTCTTTTCCTCCACAGTGCCATGTAAGTGTGTTTTTTTTAGATGACACGGATGATTATTTCAGTCTTGCTCCAGTTATAGATTAAGCCAAGTAAAATGTAATAGCTCTAAGGCACAACAGGCCTGTTTTGGAGGAGACAACAAAGAGAAGCCAAGGTAGTTAATTTGATATGATCATGAACGAAGTTAAGGTTTGTATAGTTTTGGTAAAACCAAAGTCCTAAATTTATATTTGCATGATATGTGGAAACACTCTTGCTTAATTTTGTCTGTTTCATACTACTATTGTAATCTTTCTCTGAAAAGCGTATGTTTATATTAGTAATTTGGCATCTAGCCCTTGGAAATAATATAATTTTATAGTGTACTTCTAACAGTATAAAGAAAAATGTATTAGCTATTTTGCCTTGAACTTTTAAAATTTCTCATTCCAAAAGGGATTGTTTTTGACTTTGAAAGAGCTAGAGATTACTTTTGGCTTACCCTTTCTATTCTTTCATAAGTGGATTTGATATTTGTATTACTTTCATTTTTACAGGTGACAAACATATTTTGTTTTGAAGACAAAGGAAAAAGCCTATAGATTCACTATGAAACTCTTGAGAATATCTATTACACTTGGCACCCTATTAATAATATTTTAACAAAGAATAAATTTCTATTTGGGCATCAATTCTGCAAATCACTTGGTTCACATGCCACCTCAGTGTTTGAAGATATGTATGAATGTCTTACCATATTTTCATAATTTCTAGAAATTTATCAATGCCAGCTAATAACACACAGGACCATGCAGTTCAACTGTTGTGTTTTTATTCCCATTAATAGTGTTTTAAAAAATTGATAGTCTTTTAGAAGATGCATGGATATAGATTGTATAAAGAATTTAAAGTTCTTACATCTCATCTTCACCAAAAAGCACACATATACACAATGACAAACGACTCAAAGAAAGATAATGTGACTATGCAGAACTGAGCAAGAGTGAACATACAAATTTGTTCAGATAGAGCACCGACTGGAAGGATTTGATGTGACTGAAATATCATTGGTGGAATTTTGATGAAGTGCTTACTGTTTTTCTTTGTTTTTACTTTCCTGCTTGTGAATATACATAGTTTTCATGGAAGAATCTTGGTTTAATTTTCTTAGAGATCTGATATAATCAATGTCTGACAGTTTTTATTATATTTTTGATAGCATATTATTATTTTTTAACCTCTGGAAAGTTGGAAGGGGCATATGCCTTTCTTGCTTATGGCAATTATTCAATAGATATTTAAGTTCTTCTAATTATTTTAGATATATTGAAATTTTTTCTCTCCCTGTTTTGAGGCATGGAGCTGATCTTTCTATAGTCTTTTAAGACAAGGATATATCCATATGCCTTAAGAAATTCAAACAGACATGGTGCAATGACTTCTGATTGTCTTCTAAGTCATCTCCTTATGTTCAAAGTAATTTCTTTTCTCAGTTGAAATAAAAGAGGGCCAACAAATTTAATATATACCCCAAAGATAATATTAATTTGAATTGGACTAGAAGACCATTCATTCAAACGCCACTGACCATAGAATAGTGATTTTCCTGTGAGTATAGAATAGGCTTTGTTCTTGGGAACAATCTTGAAAAGGCCACAGAGAAACTCACACTCTCTTTTGATTTCACAGTTCCAGGCCAAATCAGCCTGACTGCAAAGCCCTGTGAAGAGGAGTATTCCTGGGTTCATTTAGTGGGTGGTTGTTATGTGCTGCATTTTTCTTTCTCTCCTCGACCAAGTTCCCATTCTGAGCTTCACTCAAGTATGTTTCTCCAGTTGAGCTGTCCAAGTTGCATGGGGTTGGGGGATGGGAAATTGATGTAAAAAAGAAAGGTGGAAGGGTTTAATTATTTACACAATTTTAAGTTCCTGAGCTTCCAATTAAAATCTTATTGAAAAAAATTTGATTTCAATGTGATTACTTAGGCTTTTAGCATTTGTTTTATGATCTTTGACTATACCAAGAATGATATTGTTTTAAATATGAGAAATTAAAATCTTTGAGAAAGCAGCATGTTATTTAAATAAGTGATTACTATGTAGCGGTACAGAAAATGATACAAAATTTAGCCAAATTAAAACCACTGATTTATTTTTATACGAGGACTATTGTTAGGTCTCATGAATTTGTTTCCAAATATACTATTTGTTAAAGTACAAATTTAAGTTGGCTTAACTGGTGACGTAAAAACAATCTTAAGGACATAGACAGGGTACACCTGACTTTAAAAATATTTTTTCTTTTAGTATACCTGAAAACTGAAAAACTTTTAAAAATTGTTAAATAATTATTATGGTAGTCAATATCTTTAATAGCAATGCAATCTCTCTGGACTTAAATTTTCTCATTTGTTAAGTGATGAGTATCTCTAAGATGGCCAGGCTTCAACTAACATATTAAATTTTATTCCAAAATATTGTTATATGAAAGAAAGCAAGAAATAGAACAGTGCATATGGGAAATATAAGAAAAAATATGTATGTGCATACATACATGTATATCTGGATTTGCTTGTATTTACATAAAGAAATACTGAGAAGAGTCATGCTATTAAAAATGGTTACCTGAGAGGACCAGGAGGAGTGGACTGAGTGGACAGCAGCAGGAGCAACACTTCTTACTGTATACATTTTGATGTCTTTTTGGTTTTTGAAACATTTGAAATTACCTAGTCAGAAAAAAAAAGGCACATGTGGAGAACCTTAAACAGGGAAAGAGATACCCGAGGACAGAAAATAGAGATATGATGAAGGAAATAGAGATGGGGATGATTCTTACAGATGGCTTTGCTTTTCTCTGAGAGTAAAGAGTGATAATCTACTGATCCAATGTGTGGCTGTAGTAGTGACATGGACTTGCTATCTTTCTTTTTTTTTCTTCACAGTGTATCCTGTTAAATTAAAGATATATTGTTACTGACAAGATATTGGGGGGTGGGTGAGTTTCCAAGTTAGATTTGTATTTTCTATATGAATTTTAAAAGATTATGTGATATTTATGAATTTAAAAATAGTTGAGAATAACTGTGTCATCCTTATTTCGCTTGCCATCAGTGTTTTTTAAAATAACTTCATTGTTCCTTTAATATGGGTGCTTTTACATATGTAATGATAGAGTTAGTAATCTATCATCTAGTAAAGCTATTTTTTTCTTGTTTGCTTATAATAAGATCTGAAATAGCTTTTCCATTAGGAATCTGGATCTTCAGGATTTTCTGTCTGAAACGCTTCATTATATTGCAAGTTGAAACTTGATCTGCAAGATGTCAATCAAGACGAAAGTTCTCTTTTTCTATATTCTGTCTTCCATGAACATTTTTCCTTCTTTTCATTCATTCAACCAAAATTTACTGAGAGACAACTCTTATAAACTGCATTTTACTAAATACTTCTTAAATATGAGAAACAATGATTAAGTTGAAAATAGTCTATGATTTGAATGTTCATAATTATTTTAACATTTAAAAATAAATGTATCATAATTCACATAGTTCTTCAGTGCTTTTAAAAGATCAAAAAAACCAAAAACAACAGACAACACTAAAAAAAAAATTAGTCCACTGGACTTTATTCCCCACCCCAGGTTATCTCTCTGTAGAAGCAGCTACTTTCAACTTTTCCAGCTGTTTTTTTCTGATATTATCCTTCATGTTTTTAAATAACAGCCTTAGGCTGCTTTTGAGAAGCAGCTAGTAAGGTGGTCAAGAGCTGCTAGAATTCAAATCCCAGCTCTGCCACTCACGGTTTCTATTCATCTTGGGCAGTGTTTCTTAATAGGCACAATTGACATTTTATGCCAGATAATTTTTTGTTGTGGGGAGCTATTCTGTGCACTGTGGGATGTGTAGCAGTATCCCTGGTCTCAATCCATTAGATGGCAGTAGCACCCCCACCCCACCTGTAACAACTAAAAATGTCTTCAGGCATTGCCAAGTGTCCTATGGAGGGACAAACTAACTCCCTGTTGAGAACCACTGATCTTGGGGAAGTTAACTAAATTTTCTGTGACTTTGTTCCCTCATCAGCAAATTGGAATTAATAATAGTACCAACTCATAGGACCAATTTGAGGATTAAATGAATAGCATTTGTGAAGCACTTACTGCCTAGCACACAGTAAGTATTCTATAAATGTTTGCTAAATAAATACAATGATATTTTTAATTTTTCAGCTTTATGTTTTACCCATTAGACTTCCATTCCTCCTGTTTTTCTAATACAATTATCACAATTTCTGTTTATGTCAATATTTAGCCTTTATAATGATTACGACCATGTAATTACACAAAACTGAGTCACACAGTGTATTAGTGTACTTGTTTCTATTCAGTATATTCATTTTCTTTTCCTACTAGAGTCAATAATTGCCTCTTTTTTGTTTGTTTGCTTGTTTTCTATGTAGCTAAATATCCCTCAACTGTCTATTAAAAACATAAATCTACTCTCAATGAAATTGAACACATTTGACAAATAAACAGATTTTTTTTCCCCTTGAAAGCCTTTCTTCCTAGAGCTTTGAGTTCTCCTGCTCCAGTGTGAACTTGTTGCTCTCTAGGCCTACTGCACAGACAGCCTCTGGAATTTCTTAGCACCGTTGTCCTGGGATTCCTCTTATCTTTATTGTGTGTTTGATCACCTATATCTGCATCTTATGCCTTTTTCTTTCTCGTTTACTCCTTTGATTTGATGGAATACACCCTCCAGTAGACACTTTGAATGTCTAAAAATATATTTATTCTAAATATAATGTTGGAAATTATTTTCCTTCAAAATATTAAAGGCATTGTCCCATTGTCTCTTAACTTTCAAGGTTGCAGTTGTAAAATTTGATGCCCTTCCAGTTCCTGAGTCCTTGTACGTAAATTCTTTTTCCTCCGCAGAATATTTGAGATCTTTGTCCATGGTGCTCTGAAATTTCACAATGATGACCATAATATAGGTATTTTTTATGTCATTATGCTCAGCACTGGAAATTCAGGCTTTTTAGTTCAGGGAAATTTTCTTGTGATATAACTCCATTAATTCCTCTGCCTGTCCCCCCACCCTCAATATCTCTGCTCTCTCTTTGTGGAGCTACCATTAATCACAGGCTGAACCTCTAATTTTCTTATGCTCCTGCTTAATTTTCTTCTCTTTGTCTTTCACCCTTCATTTTCTGGGAAATTTTTTGTCATCTTTCTTTTTTTTGTCTTACATCTTTAATTACAGGAGCTCTTTAAGTTCTTTGAATGATCTTTTAAAGAATACACAATGTTATGTATTTTTCCTAGGATGCAATATCTTCTCCTCTCTCTGAAAGTACCAATGATACTTTTGAATATTTTTTCTTCTCATTGTACTCTGTTTCCTACAAGTGCCTTTTTTCCTGTTTATTTTGGTCTTATCTTTCATGTTAAAGGCTTCTTTCAAATGTCTTGTGTTCCTTGTCTACCCTTTCATTTTTAAGAGTGAGATACTACATTGTAACCAGGTGAGGATTGTTCCAAAAATGCAAGGTTGGTTCGCCATTTGAAAAGCAATCAATGTAATTCACCATGTTAACAGACTGAAAAAGAAAAACCATATGATCATCTTAGTATATGAAAAAGTGTTTGAAAAAAAAATCCATTCATGATTTTAAAAAAACCACTCAGCAAATTTTGAAGATAATGTCTTCAACCTGATAAACTAGGGGAAAAAACCCAAACAGAGCTAACGTCATACTTAATGGTGAAAGATGTTGACTTCTTCCTAAGATCAGGAGCAAAGAAAAGGCATCCTCTCTAACTGCTCCTGTTAAATGTTGTGTTGGACACACTGGTCAGAGCAATAAGGCAAGAAAACAAATAAAATTTGTACAGAACAGAAAGGAAGAAATAAAACTATCATTATTTTCAGATGGCATATCGTCCCCCCCAAACCCCAAGAAAGTCACCAAAAAAACTACTAAAATTAATAAGTGAATGTAGCTGGGTCACAGGATACAAAATCAACTATATTTCTGTATACTTGCAATAAACAATCAGAAATTGAAACTTTTAAAATATCATAACAGCATCAAAACATGAATATTATGGGATAAGTCTAAAAAATGTGGGAGATCATACACTAAAAACTACAAAGCATTGGTGAGAGAAATGAAAGAAGACCTTATAAATGGAGAGATATGCCATGTTCATGGATCAAAAGACTTGCTATTTTTAAGATGTCAATTTATCTCACATTTATCTCTAGAATCCCTGCAAAACAAATAAAAATCGAAGCAACTTTTTTGGGTAGAAATTGACAGGCATACTCTAAAATTTATTTGGAAATGCAGAGGACCTAATGTAGGCAAAATTATTTTGAAACAGAAAAACAAAGTGGAAGGTCTCACACTACCTGATTTCAAGACTTATAAAGCTAAAGTATTCAAGACAGTGCGATACTGGAGTAAGGGTAGACATATAGATAAAGAAAGTACAGAAGGATGCCCACATATACATGGTCAAATGATTTTCAACACTTATGACATGGTAATTTAATGGTGTAAAAGATAGATTTTCAACAAATGGTGCTAGAACACTTGAACGTCATATACAAAAAAATGAACCTGAGACCTACCTCCACTATATAAAAAGTTAACTTGGAATGAATCATAGACCAAAATGTGAAACCTAAAATTATAAAAATTTCTAGAAGAAAATCTTTGTGACCTTTGATTAGCAAAGATTTCTTAGGACATAAAAAGCATGAGTCATGAAAGAAAAAAATTGATAAATTTCATCAAAATTAAGACATTGTACTCCAGTAGACAGGGTTGCAAAAATGAAAGGACAAGCCACAGATTAGGAGAAAATGTTTGTTAAAAACACGTCTGATTAAGGACTTATATCCAGAATATATAAAGAACTCTCAAAACCGAATTTTTTTTTTTTTTTTTTTTTTTTGTGGGGAAGACCAGCCCTGAGCTAACATCCGTCGCCAATCCTCCCCTTTTTGCTGAGGAAGATTGGCCCTGGGCTAACATCCGTGCCCATCTTTCTCCACTTTATATGGGACGCCGCCACAGCGTGGCTGACAGGCAGTGCGTCGGCGGCCGCCCGGGATCCGAACTCACGAACCCCGGGCTGCCAAGCGCGAACCAAACCGCTGCGCCACCGGGCGGCCCTCAAAACCCAATTTTTAAAATAAGCAAAAGATCTTTTAAAAATTTCACTAAAGAAGATAGCCAGGTGTCAAATAAGCACATAATTATTCATTAGTTATGAATGAATAATTACTTAAAGAATAAAGACATAATTATTCATTAAGGAAATTCAAATCAAAACTAAAATGCAATATCACTATATATCTTCCAGAATGGTTAAATTTAAAAAGTTTGACACTGCCAATTACTGGTGAGGATGCAGATCACTGGAACTTTCAAACTTTACTGGTGGAAATGCAATATGGTACAACCGTACTGGAAAACAACTTGGCACTTTCTTATAAAGTCAGACCCAGCTTCATGGAGATGAGACCTCTGCAAATGAATAAGGCCTCATGCTCAGAAGAACCCCACACTTGGTTTAATGTTCTACTTTCGCTACCTTGAAATTCTTAATAATTTTACCTTTAAACTTGCGTTTTGTAATTAAAAGTCTGTTGGAACACTGGAACACATGTAATATGTCTGCCTGTACTTGCTCCTCCATTTGCATATAGTGTTCAAGATGCCCTATAAACATGTAACTCCAGTGGACCCAAGATGCATGAGAGTTTAGTGAAACTCAAAGGTAGTACAAGGTAAGTCAGTTACGTCTATGACTGAGTAAGTGGGGACAGACAACCTCTAGAGGCCACAGTTTCTGTTTGAACCAGAATTGTTTCTAATGCAGAAAGAAGGCAATAATATTCTAAGAAACAGAAATGAGCAAGGAACCCTATCATATCCTTTCTTACTTCTGTTACTCTTCAGTATTAGTAAAACACTTATGGGGATAGTGATGATGCCAATATACCCCAGAGAGTGTTGGTAGAATGTGCGTATATTAAGACTTGAAATAAACAATTGAATTAGTTTTATGTAGTGTTTCCACTGTTTTGGGTAAGAACAAAATACATATGCATGTATGAGCTACAAAATATGAATTGTGTAATTTTGTTGATTCTGTATATGAATTAAATGCTCTCATATTTGCATTTAAAGCTGGCATTGCGCAATATAGATGAATGGTGAAATTTGGACTAATAATTTAAATTTTTAATTTTTCCTTCCTTAGAAAAATATTAGATAGCAAGTAAGAAAAACTCCATGATGAGTGGGAAGAGAGACTGAGAAAGGAAGGAAAAAGATTTATATTTTAGGTTTTTTTAAATTGAGGTAACATTAGTTTGTGACATTATATAAACTTCAGGTGTACATCATTATATTTCAGTTTCTGTGTAGACTATGTCATGTTCACCACCCAAAGACTATTTACCGTCCATCACTGTGCACATGTGCCCTGTCACCCCTTTTGCCTCCCTACCTCCCCCCTTCCCCTCTAGTAACCACCAATCTAATTTCTGTATCTGTGTGTTTGTTGTAGTTGTTGTTGTTATCTTCTACGTATGAGTGAAATCATATGGTATTTGACTTTCTCCGTTTGACTTATTTTGCTTAGCATAATACCCTCAAGGTCCATCCATATTGTTGCGAATGGCAACATTTCATCTTTTTTTAATAGCTGAGTAGTATTCCATTGTGTATATATACCACATCTTCTTTATCCATTCATTCATTGGTGGGCACTTGGGTTGTTTCCAAGTATTGGCTGTTGAGAATAATACTGCAATGAACATAGGGGTGCATATATCTTTATACATTTCATGTTTTCTGGATAAATACCCAGAGGTGGAATAGCTGGATCATATGGTAGTTCTATTCTTAATTTTGGGGGGAATCTCCCTACTGTTTTCCATAGTGGCTATACCAGTTTACATTCGCACCAGCAGTGTGTGAGGGCTCCCTTTTCTCCACATCCTCTCCAACACTTATTAGTTCTTGTCTTGTTAATTATAGCCATTCTGACGGGTGTGAGGTGATATCTCATTGTAGTTATGATTTGCATTTCCCTAGTAATTCTTGATGTTGCACATCTTTTCGTGTGCCTGTTGGTCATCTCTATTTCTTCTTTGGAAGAATGTCTATTTAGGTCTTTTGCCCATTTTTAATTGGGTTGTTTGGGAGTGGTTTGTTGAGTTGTATGAGTTCTTTATATATTTGGGATATTAACCCCTTATCAGATATATGGTTTGCAAATATCTTCTCCCAGTTGTTAGGTCGTCTTTTTGTTTTATTGATGGTTTCCTTTGCTGTGCAGAAGCTTTTTAGTTTGATGTGGTCTGTTTGTTTATTTTTTCTTTTGTTTTCCTTGCCTGGTGAGACATGGTATTTGAAAAGATGCTGTTAAGACTGATGTTGAAGAGCATACTGCCTATGTTTTTTCTAGAAGTTTTATAGTTTCAGGTCTTACATGCAAGTCTTTAATTCAATTTGAGTTAATTTTTGTGTATGGTGTCAGATAATTGTCTACTTTCACTCTTTTGCATGTGACTATCCAGTATATTTTAATATTTTGGTGACACTTTTTCCTGCTTTTTGAACAAGGGGCCTGACACGTTACACACTGACCCTATATAAATTAATTGTATGCTTAAATTGTACATTTAAAAACATATAAATTAAATTATACGTTTATCATATGACCAAGAAATTGATTGTTGGGCTTCAGTGTAGGGTTGTCAGGAGGTACCCACCCAGATATCCCAGAATGCCGCAAACATTATTCTGGGAGCTAAGTGGGAGAACAGGTTAATTTTCATTATTCAGAATACAGATTTTTAATTTAACTCACCTGTTTTCAGTGTGGCACTCTAGCCCTTATCTGTGCTTAGTGGCCTCAAGTCCAGAGTCCCTCTGGTTCAAAATCTTCAGAGAGTAAACCTCCAGTCTTCTGTTGAGTGTGGTGAAGGTGGTCAGTTTGCCTCATGAGGTTGTTAGGAGCTGGGGTTAGAGGGACCTAACTGTTTTTTATTGACTTTTAGCCAAGTCTCCTAATGGTGGCTCCACTGGCAACTCACCTTTTAGAGCTCTAGGCGCCTCCAATTCCTGAGGCTTTCCAAGGTTTTGCCAAATTAATGTGTTTGCTTCTTGAGTTTCTTATTTACAAGCACTTACCTTTCAGCCTCTTCTGGTCTGCTAAGAAGTCAGTTCCTGCTTACCTCATCATATGCTTTCCAGCTTTCAACTTGTTTTTGGCAGTTGTCTCTGCCATTTTCTCTCCAATTCGTCTTTCCTTTGAGGTTTTATATCTTTAAAAATTCCTTTCCTGCCATTATTTTTTGAGGTTCTGTGAGGGAGAGGGTATAAGCAAATACATGCATTCTATTCACTGTCACTAGAAATACATATCTAAAATTTGGATGTCACTGCAAAGACTTCTATGATTTTATTTTTAATTCTTTTTATTTTCTATAGACTTATGTCACTTTAAAAAAATAAGTATTTTACTCTTTTATATAAAGCAATGCAACTTTAAAAAATGATCAGTGAACACGCTAAAGGCAGGGCAGGCCCACAGAGATAAGACAACATGTAACAAGGACCCATGTCCAGAGGAGGAATAGAGCTTATGGTGTCTTCTCAGTAGGGACCCCAACCCCTACTCACAGAGCTCTTCCCCAGCTGGTTAAAAACCCCGCCAGGTAGCTGGTTATGATAGGAACCGAGTCTGTGGTAGGAGTATACGGTTAAGAGTCATCAGCCCCGAAAACGAATCATATCTGGGCAGCTGCTTGTCTGAGGACCCAACACGACCTGACCAGAGGCGACTCGTTCCCCCCCAACCACCCTTCATGACCCATCTGCCCATCCCCCTTGTTTTGTTTTCTCCTACTTAGCTTTTCAGACTCAGTCCGATGCCATCTACTCCCAGACATCTACCCTGAAATCATTACACCAAGCTGATTTAAGTGTTCTCCCCAATATTTTCATAACTTGAAATCTCAAGTTATACTCTCTATCAGTATTACCACATTATATTATAATTATATGTTTAGTTATTTTAGGGGTCAGCCCACTTTTTCTGTAAAGATTACACTTAGTAAATATTTTAGGCTTTGCAGGCCAAGAGGCAAAATCGGGGATATTATGTAGGTACTTATATAACGAGAGAGAAAACAAATTTGAATGATTTTTTTATTGACAAAATTAAAAATAAAATAACAATTGAGTACAATTTTTTGTAATACAGATATACTTATCTGAAAAATGGAATTCTTTTGGAGGGGATAGCATTTCTCTTAGTTGTGGTTCAAAGTTAGTGTTCATCAAATTGATTGCAAATGTTATTCTGTAAAAAGCATTCTTAGCTCAAGAGACTTACAAAAACAGCCAGTGAAGCCCAAGTGTCCCTCAACTGAAGATTGGTTAAAGAAGATGTGGTATATACATACAATGGAATACTACTCAGCCATAAGAAAAGACACAATTGTCCCATTTGCAACAACATGGAGGGACCTAGAGGGTATTATGTTAAGTGAAATAAGCCAGAGAGAGAAGGACAGACACTGCATGAACTCACTCATATATGGAATATAAGTGAACACACGGACAGAGAGAACTGATTGGTGGTTACCAAGGGGAAGGGGGGTGGGGGGGCACAAGGGGTGAAGGGTTACATCCACAAGGTGACGGACAAACAAAAATGTACAACTAAAACCCCACAGTGTTATAAACTATTAAGACATCAATAAAAAAAAAATTAAAAAAACAAAACAAAACAAAACAAAAAAAAACAGCCAGTGAAGTTTCTTGATATCTGTTCTATTTGTTTAATTCTTTGTCGCTACCATATTTTGAGATCTGGGACCTGTCCTTGGTTTTATTTACATTTGGATTTTTGGGCAACATACTACCTGGCACATTGTAGGTGCTTAGTAACTTAGAAGAAATTTTGTTCAAGCGATGAAGAGATTTGAGTCTTGGTTATCTCAGACTTTTATCTTAATGGGTAATACCTTGACTTTATGTTTTACCTTTTCCGTAAGGATTTTCAGATCTGTTATCTAATATCTATTAGCTAATATGCAGTAAGAAAAGGATTGATGTTATTATTCCCATTTTACTGATAGGAAAGTGACATAGTGGTAGAGCCAAGACTAGAATTCAGGAATTATTATTCTCAGCTATAGGGAGTTTTCAAAGGATTGCAGCACTTATTCTCAGGTATGTGTGTGTCCTGTATATTTCAAGAATTACAAATTATCAGAAAACTCAGATGTGTAAGTAAACCAGTGTGGGCTGGCATAGATAAGGAAATTACGATAGCACTTAGGGGGAAAAAACACTAACAATTTGACTACAACTTGAATAAAATCCTTAGAAATAATGTTCTGTACTGAGTTTTCAAATGTGAGACACCATACTTTTGAATAATATTTTTATGTATAGTGTGCAATATAGGTAATTTAAAAATGCAGTCTTAAAAGATGTATACCAAAATGAATGTAATTACCATGAAGAAATGAGGATAATAGGTGTTTATTGGTCAGAACACGGTATAAGTTACTTTTATATCTGGTGAATTTAGGAAAGGAACAGGGTGTTTTCTTGAGGAAACTCATGTTTTTTTTTGTGGCCAATAATTTCCTAAGAGGTTCTACGCTGTCTTTGTTTTCCATAGGTCCATTATCATCACATCAATATTATTATCAGCAACAGTATTTATTGAGTATTTTTTAAAAATTCTAGTTTCTGGGATAAAAATAGACAGTAGAAGTGATTCTTGACCTTGGGAAGAGGGAATAAATATATGCAGGATAGCAGTGGATGGAGGCATGAAGTTGAGACATGGTCTGAAGTAGGTCCAGACAACACCTCCCAGAGGAGTACCACAGGGAAGGGAGTATTCCAAGAGGGTGAATGTGTGCCAATCCGTTGGAAGGGATATGGTTGAGAAAGGCTTGCTGGAAGAGGTAGCGCTTAAACTGCATCTTCAAGAAATGTAATGGAGAAGTGACAAAACACTTGCGGAAGGGTTTGAGCAAACCCGTGAAGGTAGAAAGAATGCGAATGATATGTTCAGGAAACAATAAATAGACCACTTTATCTTGAGCAGGAGTTTTATGTAAGGAAGTCATTGGAGATACATTTGAAGTATTAGGGAGGAATGTGAGGAGAAAGGCCAAGAAAAGGAGCTTCAAAGTTTAATGTAGGAAATGGTGAGCTGCCAAAGAAATTTAAACAGGAAGTTGGGGATGGGATAGGCAACAAGTATTGTAGACAAGCAGAATCTTATCTATTCCTGGGTTGAAGCGTTGAATACTGGATTATTTTTGCTACATAAATGTGTGCTACATAAAAATGCTACATCCATGTACTCGTTTTTCATTGTGCTTTATTTCCCTTAAAGTTGGTTTTCAAAAAGCTCAATACAATTTTATCTCTAGTGACTCAGAAGTAACTTGAAGATCTTTCAGTGCCTCAACTATGTGTCTCATTTTTGGATCAATTATGATATTGTGGATGTGCTAGCTTTTAGAGAAAATTCGTGTGTTTGACAATATCTTTTTAGTCTATCATAGTGTTAGCAAATATTTATTTAATATCTTATACATTTAAGATTTTTGTATCCTTCTACTCTTTTAATATCATTACAAAGTAACAAAAATGCTGGGAATAAAAATTTTTAGGTCATTTTAACATGGATTTATTCTTCTGAGCAGTGAAAAATGAGTACGTTATGTAATTTGAAAGTATACTCTGAATTTCATCAATAAAAATGTATTGCTCTGAGCTATTAAAAAACGAAGTTGTACATAGATGAGTTTGATTTGACTAATGTGTTGTTAGTGTACAGTAGGAGGCCGACCTATCTTCTCTTCTGTCCCTACCACCTCATGTTCTGAATGAACGGGGAGCCAGCTGGCTGCCACATGTGCAGCCAGCTGCATTCTCAACAGGAGTGGGAAATGTAAGGAGAATTCTCACAGAAGCACATTCGTAGAGTTAGACTTCCTCCTGTTAGTCTGGATAAGTTCTCAGGATGCCAAATCATTAAGCACACTTTCCAGTGTGGGAGGCCCTTGAACCTCCCCCACCATCTCTGGCTTGAATAAATGCAGATTGTTCCACAAGCCTAGGCAAATACTCTATTGTGTTACTCTCCAGAGTAGTTTGACCTTGTATACTTGAAGCATTCCTCCCCAAGACTATCTTGCCCTACCGGAAATTCACCCTTTTCAGAGCTTTGAGGCCCAAATCCAGCCTAAAGAAATTTGCCTGTTTCATCTCCTTAAAATGGTGGTAGAAGAGGGGAAAGGATCTCTTCCCCCGGCTCTAATACCTGCCTGGGATCACACAGACTTCTCTTCATTGCAGAGTGGGGAGTGGGAGAATGGGATTCATTTGGTGGTGTCTCAGCATTTCCTCATCCATAGGCAAATAAATGCTTTACACAAGTGTCTCTTATCTTCTTTCTGTGGTCAGCTGGCATTCCTTTTGAGTCATGTACTATATCTTAAGGCCAGGAAGGGAGAACTGAAGTGGGGAAGCAAGCAAGAGGCTCTGAAACCAGCTGCTATGGGGAGAGGCAACTCCTGTTACTGCTAACAGTTGCTGTCCCTTTTCTCTTCTCTCCTTGTGTTTCTTATTCAAAACACCATACATCCACCACCTTTTGGTATCCAGGAGACTACTCACCTCAAAGCTGTGTGAACCAGAAGGAAGTGGGTTATATATATCAAGTAATCAGAAAAGTTACTTTAATCCCAAATGGGCCTACTCACATGATGACACCATAAACATAGAAGACAAAAAGTAAATAGATATTTCATCACGTAAAGTCTGGTCATTTAATTGTCTGGATACAAATAATACCACTGCTTTGAACAAGTTCTCTTTTTGATATTTTGAATTTCCTTTCTCTCCTGGAATTTTCACAGTGATTTCACCCACTGACCTCAGCATCTTTTTATACCACCCCCCCATATTTTGTAAATGAATGAAATGTTTATATGAGAAATTGGAAGTTTCTTATAAGGAATCTATAAATCAAGATACAATTATGAATAAAATTCCTTTCTTCATTATTAAATTTAAGCTCTACTTCTTTTATTTTTACAAAGCTTTCCATGTATTTATCTCCACCTCCATATTTGTTCTCATCTCTGCACACTTGCTTGTTTCTCTCACTGTGTTCATTCAACATCTCACAACTATTTACTAAGTACTCAATATATAAGACACATGCCAAGAGTTATGTGGAGGTTTTTATATGCTTGTAAGGAAGAAAGAAACACAATACAAGGTAGTATTTGACTGGATCCATAAGAGTGATAGGACTTAAGGCATTTAGATGAGATAGAGAGAGAGAGAGGGCAATTTCAGCTGGAGGAATTCTGGGTAGGCTTTATGGAAGAAGTGGCATATGAACTTGACCTTACTTGGGTAGGATTTCTGCAGAGGGAATTCTAAACACAGGGAACAGTATAATCCAAGTAGAAATATGGGAAAGTGTGTGTCATATATAGGGAATGATTTGCTGTATACTTTAACTTACAGTACTTGTGGGGATATTGCAACAGCTAAAGTTGATGGTAGATTGGCATCTGATTTTAGAAGCACTGAGGCTGAGACTAGACTAAGAAACTAAAACTTGATGCCAAAGATGTTAATTCTTGGGCTTTTCTAACAGGATTATACAGTCCTGTATAAATACACTCAAAGTGGAAGTTAGAACAAATAGTCCATCCAGGAAGGATCAAGTTGAGGAATTTACTGGAGGCTGGAAGACCTTTTAGAGGAGACCATTGTAGTGATCTAAACAGGAAGTGGTAATTGCCCATACTAGGGTGATAAAAATTAGAATGGGGAAAAAATTGAATGATTCATCATGAATTACAAAGGAAGAAACAGTTTCTATTTTTTCTAACTAGGTTGTCAGTTTTCTGAGAACAAGGATTGTATCTGTGTCTTGTCTTCCCAGTGCCTGGTATGTTGCTTGGCATACAGAAATGTTTTATGATAAATAAATATCCTTCTTTATTATGTACTTCATTCACTTCCATATTTTCTGCTTTCAAGGAATTATGTCTGGCATAGACTATTAATTTATCTTTATATATATATATGTATAAAGCTATATATGGGCTGGCCCAGTGGCATAGTGGTTACATTAGCATGCTCTGCTTCAGCCACCCAGAGTTTGCAGGTTCGGATCCTGGGTGTGGACCTACATACCACTCATCAGGCCATGCTGTGGTGGCATCCCACATACAAAATAGAGAAGGATGGCCACAGATGCTAGCTCAGGCTGATCTTCCTCAGCAAAAAAACCCAAAAAGATATATATATATATATATATATATATATATATATATATACAGTACAGCTAGTTTTCCATTAAAAAAATAGACCTCAATAGTACCAGAGCAGTTTTTCATTCACTGCAAGTCAACAAGAGAAGCAACAATGAAGAGTTGATTCTGGATAAGAGGGAGGAGTTTTTGGTGAATTGTTCTCAGGAAAAAATGAAAGAGCTTTTGAAACTGAGCTCAACTATGCCCGGAGCACATGAGAGTCTGGTTTATTAAGGCATGACAGGATGATTATTAGAAATACTACCACTACTACTACTAAGCACTATATTTTTCATGTTGTATCATAAAAAGTCATGATACACAGCAACTGACAGAGTCATCTGGAAAATTGAACAGGGTTTGTACTGCAATCTGAGAAGAATTTAATGTGCCTTGCTCTATTTCTGACATGAACTCTATAAAAGCGAAGACTTCTTTCCTTGCATAACTCATTAAATGTATTCATGATATCCTAGTACTACACAGGAAAGAGTCCACTGACTGTGTGAAAATGATTTTAAGTCTCTTCATTTTGAATTGAAAATAGTTTACCAAGCTTTCTACCTCCAAATCAGCAAGGATTATTACACAGTTTGGTTTTTTTTCTTTCTGTTTTGCAATGCTAAGTTTATAGCTGGCTGCTTCAGCTAAAAGGGGGAATGCCAATGTATTACTACTTAACTTCTTCAGATAAGCTGTTAGAGAGATAAGGGTGATGAATGGTGCTTAGCCCCAAATGGTGAAATTGACCTAGTTTTAAGCTACCAGATAGAACAGGCAGGTTTATCAACTACTCCCTGAAATAAATATTTGGGAGTGTATGGCAAATAAGTCTAACTGATTCTGTCCACACCTTAGAATAAGAATTCCATTATAAGTTGCCATAAATATTGAAAGAAGATGTGTCTTTCTTTTGAAAGCTCTCATTTGAGGAAGATAGAACATATTTCTATTTTAAGAGGAAAGATTATTTTGTTACATGTCCAAGCTATATGGGCACACACTGGTGGACTTTGGAAAATATTTAAAATATCCAGCAATTGAGACTTGCTAAGAACAGACTTCAATCTGCCCTGAGGGTTGGAGTAAATTATTCATTCATATTGAAGAGTCTTGCTATTTTCCTCAAAAAAAAAAAAAAAATACACATGCACACACACGGCTTGTACTGCAATTTGAGAAGAATTTAATGTGCTTTGCTCTATTTCTGACATGAACTCTTATAAGAGCAAAAGGGCTTCTTTCCTTGCATGTGTATATGTGTATATATGCGTATGTATATATACTTTATATATAATACGGTAACTTTAACTTCACTATGATGTAACTTAGTATAGCAGAATTTTTAGAACAAAATGTTTACTGTTTACATATGACATATGACAAGTAATATCCTAAATGAAAAAATTGGTGGTTTTATATAAAGATGAGTGGGCATGAAGGGCGACATGTAAAATATTTGAATAAGGTAGTTTCAAAATTAAAATGGTGTGTTTTTGCCTTTCCTCACTTTACCTTTTCCTCAAAGGTAATCATTGCGTTATATTTTATACAAATTATCCAAAGTAGAGCAGAGGAAAGAAAGGACTCATTGGGAAGAGAGAGAGAGAGAGACCGTTTGTTGGTAGCATGATCTGATACAATTTAATGGAGTAGGACATCATAAAAAAAACCAAACAGCAAAAACAAACCAAACTTGGAATAAATCTAATAATGGAGATATCTCCCAATAAGCATTTCTATCTTCACAAGGAATTTAAATATAAATTTTTAAATCTTGTGATTTTAATATATTTTTTGGAAAGATGGGCATTATCGCTTTTAATAAGAGATGCTAATCATGTGACGGATAGAGCAAAGCCATTGGATTTGGCTGAAGATAAACTTTTTGGGATGTCTCAACAGAAAAAGGAAAAAGATAAGTGATAGAAGAAAAGTGTCAGTCTTCTTTCTCATTTTGCTTCAGTGGCAGATTTGCCATTGGACTCTAATAGAAAAATGGATATGCAGATTTACTTTCACAGTCAATTTGAGGCATAATGCAATAGCAGAGAAACTAGTTGTAACTGGGTTTATGTAGGTCTTCAGTTCACAAAGAGCACAAGTCTGAACAAGCCAACATGAGTCACTTCTTGAGTTTGTATCATAATAATATTACCATAAAGATTCTAGGTGAATGGCCTCTGTGGACTCTAAAATGGCCCTGTTAATGATCCGATAATGTATGCTCAACATTTCCTAAAAGTTTTATATCTAATTGTAAGTAATGCATGCTCTCATTTTCTCAGGGTGCTGAGTTGTACATTTAGTTGCAAAATGTCAAAACCCACCTTGTAGCAAAAAGAAAGCAATAGATAAATCGTCAAAGAGGCAATGTAAAATTTTCAGAATGAGAAAGTAATTCAACTTAACGATGTTGCTAAATGAGATACTTTTTCTGTTGAGGATGTTAAAACATTGCTACTGCTAGGAGGGGAAATGAAGAGGCCAGTGATATGGTTGTCAGTGAAGGGTTTGTAGCTCACATGGAACGTGTTCTTGATTTGTTCTACATCACTGGGCACATCTCCTACTCATCTCCTTTTGTCTTTGTGTCCTCAACTATAAAAAGGGGCTAATAATACCAACCTGTCTCAGAGGGGTGTAGTGAGAATTAATTAAGGCCCATAAAGGGTTTCGAAGGCCAGAGATGAAAGACACCATACTAAGTACAAAGCCTCATGGTTAGCCCTGAAGTTAGTGAATACGAAAACCCATTTATTGATGGAAAAATTCTGAAACATCAAATAAGAGTACACTTTCCTGGATTTATGTGATTTAAATTTATGAATTGGTTCATAAATGTGTTTTAGTTAGGTGCTCTATACTTAATTTTTCAACCTAGGCTAATTGAAGCATTGAAGAAAATTCAATTTGAAAATAGAATTCAGTTTGAAAATTCAGTTTGAAAATAGAAACTATAACCAGTTAGAATTTTAAAAAGTATATTTCATTTACTTTTTGTTTCACCTCTGTATGTCATCAATAAGCTAATCAGGTGTTTGTTTCCAAAGAATGACTGCATCTAGAAGAGATTCTTAGGGGTTATGTGAAAGAACGAAACATTTTATTTGTTGCCACCATTTAGCATCAAGGTTACAACAATTCAGCTTAGAATAAATATGTTATTACATTCTACCTGGGTCAAGACATTTAATCAAGGGAAATATGTTTCTCTAAATGCCTGAATTTAGGAGCCAACAGAAAGAGTATATGAAAATAGCAATTTCATTTTCAGAAAGGTGAGTCCTACTGCACCCTCCCCACCATGACATATTGAGTTTCTGGGATGCCACATGACTAATATGAAAACAAAAAAACATTATGATGAATCAGTCACTTCTATGTTCTGTAGTAAGAAATATTTGTCACCTACTTTTGGCTGAAAATAAACAGCATTTTGGTTTCATTAAATTTCAACAGCTAGTGGTGAGTAAATGAACAGTTTTACTCTTTGAATATCACTAAATTTGGGCTGGCCCAGTGGCGTAGTAGTTGAGTTCACACACTCCACTTCAGTGGCCTGAGGTTCAACGGTTCGGATCCCAGGTGTGGACCTACACACCACTCATCAAGCCATGCTGTGGCGGCGTCCCACATACAAAATAGAGGAAGATTGGCACAGATGTTAGCTCAGGGCCAATCTTCCTCATGAAGAAAAAAAAATATCACTAAATTTATCAGTAGTTTGTAAGGGATTACAACCAGAGCCAATAAGATTCTTGAGATATTATTTCTTAATTAAATAATTGCTCAGTTGGACGAAAACTTGGATGACATAAATTAGCAATGAAGCTGTCATAACTCAGAGTTCTACCTTTCTTAGGCTTTTAAAAATGTACTAGTTTTTAGTGACAGTCTTTCCTTAGGTCGGTTCATGGGAACGATTCATTACTGATGTTTGTTTTGCCTTGGGTTGGGCTGTAAAACCACTCTACAATAACATGACTTAGGAGGTTGTTATTTTAGAGTCATTATATCCTATACTGGTTGTGGTCAAGAAAAAACAGAGTGGAAAACAAGAAGTAATACATCTTTAAAACATTTACTATTGGCCAAAAAAAAAAAAAATTTAGTTTCACTCCAGTTAGAATTTCATTAATGGTCCACTTCATATTTCTTTTGTTAAAGATTCACTTATTTTTTACCCCAAACTTTGAATGTAAACATTAACTGTCAAGGTTGATAGCCGTGCAATTAACCAGCTTAATTTTGGTTAGAAGATGAATGATTCACTGCTTTCTTGTGTCTGATGAGTAGGCAGAGCACTGTACTTAAAATGGATCTATCCCAGACGGCAATTCTTATGGGTTTCACTGCCCTGCCCACTCAGAAAAAATAAAAGTCGTGGAAATTACAGCTGAGTACAGACTGAGTGTGAAATTGTAAGGACATCTTATAACTTGATTATCTTGCCAGTGTTATAAAAATGGTTCTCATTTTTTTCATATTTTCAATTTAAAATGGTAAGGATTTTCAGACTTTAGGAGATATTTTCCAAGTTATTTTTTGGTTTAGTTATTCTTTTTGCGTCTCAGACTTAAAAGGGCTTCATAATAAACAAACACCATATTTTTGCTTTGCTCAGCATCTGATTCTTTTTGCAATTGCAGTTTTGTATTCTGTGAAACACAAATATTTCTCCTTTCCCTGGGGTCTGTTTTTTGTACTATCTTTTTTAGTTGACAGAAATGAACTGTTTTCACCGCCAGTGACTGAGGCAGCAATTACTTCGCACATTCCTCTGCCCCAAGACTGTCTAAAAATATTCCTCTACTTTTGCTAAATATCACATAAGAGTAAAAGCAAGTCTTTTTATTCTTTTTGACGCACGTGTGTTTTATATTTTATCAGACAATAGATGAGTATGCTTTATGAGAATATCATCTAGAATTTTGTAAAGGAAGAGTAAAGCATTCCATTCAATACAATTCAACAGAGGTGTATTCAGAATGTTTTACCTGGAGAGAAAGAGGGATGAATAAAAGCTCTCTGTCCTCAAGGAACTTGTCATTTCTTAGGGTAGCTGATGTAGATAAGTCAGATTTCTTCAAATTTCATTAACCTACGGATACAGACCAGGTTACATTAAATATAAAGATGCATGTTGCATTGGCTCTTTCCCATCTCTCTTCATAGATTGCTCCTTGCCCTTCATTTCCCACCTATGTGTTTCCGAGACGGCACAGGACATGTTTGATCAGTTTGATAAAATGACCAGACAAAATGCAGTGCACTGTAAAAGGCTGTGGCCCAAAACAATGAAATCCACAGTCAAAAAAGAATATAATCGTAGTAGCTGGGATAATCTCTTGGGATCTTCAGATTAAACTCTTTTACTTTATTAATGGGGTTCCTGGTATTATATGGCATAATATGATTAGTAATACATTCAGATATAGTCAGATGGTCACATTCTTAATTTTTAAAACCCTAAGAGATGCAAGGATAATTCATAGGTGCTCCTCATCCTTAATTTAGCTAATAGTTTCTATATTTTCCCTTACAAAACTTTTAAAATTTTTAATAAGGAGCAAAATTTGAACATTTTCCCCACTGTGTGTAGTTCATTATGTTCATTTAAATAACCCAAATGAAGGTATTCAAGGAATCAAGGGTCCAAAGAATAAAATTTATGTAACATAGAATATGGGAAATATGTAAGATACCAGCATTTGGTTGCTCAAGAATTGGTTCCAGTCTAAGGCATTCATTGGATCCTGACCTGACATAAGAAATTAAGTTATTAAGCCAATAAGAATTTATTCAACTGTATTCAAGACATTCTGCTTAGGCAGCCAGGACTCAAAAATGAAAAACCTATAATCCTTACTCTTAAAGAATTCAGTCTAGTGGAAGAGGCAAACATACATAAAGAAATAAATTGAATACACAGAAATAAGCAGTATGGTAGATGCTAGGAATGTCAGGGATGGCTTGACAAAGGAGGTGAACTCTGGATAGATTTGAAAACAGAATGGGAATTTGCTGTATACGGAAGAGGAAGAAAGGGCATTTGAGGCAAAGAGAACAAAATGTGCAAAGGCATAGAGTTTTGAAAAGATATGTGAGAAGTTCATTGTGGTTTGGAGCTTAGGGTTGTGGTGGAGAGTGGAAGGAAATGAAATTGGAACACTATATTGGGGTTATATCTTGAAGGGCACTGTACCCAGACAAAAGAGCTTGGCTTTTATAGGGCAGCTAGTGGGAAATCAGGGGAAATGTTTAAACAAAGAGAAGGTTATAATCATATTTGTTTGGTAGGAAGATAATTATGGCGGGAGTGTAAAAATGGACTTTGGAGAGATTAATGGGGGAGAGACCTGCTGGGCACTGTGTCAATAGTCTAGGATAGAAATAATAAGAGCCTGAATTGAATTACTGGTAGTGAAATGGAGAAGAATGGCCGTATATTGCATATATTTCCAAAAGAAAATGGGTAGCATTTGGGTGTGGATGGTTAAGAAGAGGAGGGGCTCCAGAATGAGTTTCTTACTTGGGAGATTTGAGGATGTTGATTCTATTAACCATGAGGAGAAAGAAGGGAATATTGAAGGAGATAAAGATTATTTTAGTTTTTTTAATGTGTTAGGTTGAAGTGCCTGTGAGATAGCTAAGTTGACAAGCCTTTGAGAAAGTGGGTCTGGAACTTAAAGACAGGTTAACTGGAGATACTGACATGGGAACCCTGAACATATAAATAGCTTCTTAAAAGTGGCTGAAATCATATATCTAAAAGTATAGATGGAAAGGTCACCAAAGATGAAACTGTGGAAAACATCAGCACTTAAGAGAATGTCTCTCATTCATTTTCAACCCATGCCTCATTTTGAAAATATAAAAATCTCAGCTTACCTCTAATCATTGACAATTCAAATATTTCTCTTTAAAGGTCAATGACAGCTCCCAATTCCTGTACTCTCCTCCCGTCTAACTATTTCTTTTAAGAATTTCTAATTGAAGAAGAGGTCTGAGGAGAAGGAGCCATTGAAGAAAACTGAGGGGCTCTTAGAGAAGTAGAAAGAAAATCAGGCATGGATGACATCGTAGGAGACAAAGTCATAATAGTGTCACATCCCTACTGTAACCCCTGACCAAACTATGTAAACTGGATTTGGGCACTGCTTCCCCTCATGGAACTGGTGGAATGGATGTCTTTGGTGTCTGTGTCCAACAGGGCCATAGGGAGTTTGAGTCCTTCACTTCCCTTAAGTTCCTCAGCATACTTTGCAATGTGCCTATTAGTTTTTGTTCCCCATTGGGGACAGGGAGGCCTCACCCCACCTCGAGTTACCCTTCTCTTGAAAGCACCTGAGGTAGGAGTAGAAGGGATGGAAGGAGGAATTTGGAGGTGTGTAAGAAGAGAGTGGCTGCCAGTAGGCAAAGCATGTTCATGGCTACTCATGGCTCAACCAAAACTAAGTTCTCGTGTTTTCAGACCACCCAAAGCCCTCTGTCAGCTTTGGGGATTCCTTGACCCCTCCTTTTCCCTTCCAGAGGAGAATGAGCAACAACTAAAGCACCATTTAGATGATTTGTTCCAATCTCACCTTTTGACACCCAGACTCTACACATTCATGTGGTAGGACAATGGGAGACTTCCCCCTCCCCAGCCTGCCCTTGCCTACCACTTGGGCAAGAACTTCGCTACTGTGTTCTGGGGGATCTTCTCATAAACCCTAACTCAGTCCTTAGGATCCCTTGTCCTTTCTCTTCCAGAAAGCCATGTCTGTCAGTTATCTCATTCTTGTCACCAAAAGCTGTCAAGTTAACCTGCCACAGTTTTGGAGATGCTGGCAAAAGATATGAGACTTCTACGTCAGAGAAAAAGAACTTTATTACTCATAGCACATCAGGCAGCCTGAGCTTCACATTTATGTCATTTGTGCCCCCACATGTCTCATGGAGGTGATGTGCAGCGGCCCAGGTCAGTGCTGCACATGCAGTGGTTTGCATCACAGCTGAGGGACGCTGAGCTTAGGAAACCCCAACCAATTTAAGGAGGCTGTAAGCAAACCTTTGTTCCAGAGGGAAATATTATCTTAATTATACTGTGCAGCAAACAAACCTGCACTCTGCTGTAAAGAGATATACTCCTTCTGTCTTCCAAGGTTGTTCTCTATATAAACATCCTTGAGAAGATAATCCAGAAAAAAAAAGTCAGTTCCTCTGCTGGCCTGACATGCAGAAATGTGAGAGACCCATGTAGAATTTTTTCCCAACAAGTATGTTCTGAATATTCTTTTCTTGCTCCCTCTCTTAAACCGTCCCTTTTTGCGTGTCTTATTTCCTCCTCTTTATTCCTTTCTAAATACAATTTAATCTGCTAAAGTTGTTTTTTAATAATGGATATCCTCTAATGACAAAATTCAACAGAATTAAAAATCTATCTTTAAACCTATGAAAATAGAATTCCGGCCCAAACTGTATGGCTGCAGAAAATTGCAAGAGAATATTTGGGAAAAAGAAAACTTATGCTATTTTTTGAAGTATATATACCAACTTTAAGGAAAATTCAAAATCAGGAATTATCTCTTTGACAAAATTTCACTCACTGATTATGATATAAGACTAATTACAATTACAAGTTAGGGGCCGGCCCAGTGGCGTAGCAGTTAAGTTCGTGCATTGTGCTTCCCAGGGTTCACTGGTTCGGATCCTGGGCACAGACCTACACATCACTCATTAAGCCATGTTGAGGCAGCATCCCATATAGAGCAATTAGAAGGATGTACAACTATGACATACAACTATCTACTGGGGCTTTGGGAAGAAAAAAGGAAAAAAGGAGGAAGACTGGCAACAGATGTTAGCTCAGGGCCAATCTTCCTAAAAAAAAAATGGGTTCCAAAGTGGGATAGCCCAGCTTAAAAAAAAAAAATTATGCGTTAAGTAAAGGCAATTCCTAAAGTCGCAACAAAATTCTTTTATCTGGTTTTGCCTAGTTAGAAAATTTATAGGCAAAAAGCAAAACAAAATTTAAAAAATTGACATTACTGCATTCACCATATATGAAGTAACCATTAAATAGTAGAAAACATAAATTTCTATAAAGAAATACCAACGAAATAGTTTTATTTGATGGGCTATCACACATACCTACACAGTTTGGTGAGCTACCCATAGTTTTTACTATAAATATTAGAAGGTCAGGTCAAATGACACAAACTGCCACAAATCTGGATGACTGTAATGCACTATGGGTAGTATTATCGCTGTTCACTTAGTTGTTCTTCTCCTCTGTTTTCAGGCAAACAAGGAGATTGCACTTACCTGCCTCCTTGAAGTGAGGTGTAGCCATATGGCTAGCTTTGGCCTATGAAATGTGTATAGAAGTGACAGATGTCACTTTCAGGAGGAAGATTTTATTACCAGTATTATGGAAGCATGTGCCAATAAGGAGGTGCCGTAATACCGGAGCAGCCTAGAAAGTGGACCAACACGCAAAGAAAAGAAGAGCCTCAGAGGACTTCATGTGAGCAAGGATTAACTTTAATTAATTCTATTTGAATTCTATTTTTTTTTTTGAGGAAGATTGGCCCTGTGCTAACATCTGTTGCCAATCTTCCTCTTTTTCTTTTTTCTCCCTAAAGCCCCAGTACCTAGTTGTGTATCATAGTTGTAGAGTTGTAGCTCTTCTATGTGGGACACCACCTCAGCGTGGCTTGATGAGCGGTGAGTAGGTCTATGCCCAGGATCCCAACTGGTGAATCCTGGGCTACCAAAGCGGAACATGTGAACTTAACCCCTATGCCACTGGGCCGGCCTCTTGCTTTTCTTTTTTTAATGGGTGCTCCACTTCATAATGATGCTACTGCACCTTTTTTATTCTGACTTCTGATGCATATTAAATGCTAAATCAGCCTTGTAGGTCTAACACAGCAAAAAAATTACAGCCATTCATTGTCGTACTTTAATGCCGTTGTAAAGATGTGAGATCCAGACTCCTCAGGGGGTGTGGATATTAGTTCTATATGTGTGTGCTCTTGAGTCCTGAATGAACTGGTCCACCTTGAGTACAAACTCAGAATGTTTGTGAGAAAGATGTCTCTTAGTATACGTTTACATGGAGAAGTTTCTTGTCCTTGAAGCAGATGGTAAATCTATACACGAGGCAGTTGCGGTGACTTGAAAACTATTCTTGAAAGCTACTGATAATAATACATAATAACTTGTAGATCACTTGTGAGATTTATTTATTTATTTTCTGCCCTGAGAAGTTCCAAGAGGCCTGACTTTTAGGGTGTAATATGTCTAATGTCTTTTTTTGTGTGTGTGTGTGAGGAAGATTAGCGCTGAGCTAACATCCATTGCCAATCCTCCTCTTTTTGCTGAGGAAGATTGGCCGTGCCCCTCTTCCTCTACTTTATATGGGATGCTGCCACGGCATGGCTTGACAAGCGGTGCATCACTCTGCACCCGGGCCTGCGAAACCCGGGCCACCCAAAGTGGAGCACGCTAACTTAACCACTACACCACCGGGCTGGCCCTCTTATTATTATTTTTTTTAATGTACTCTTCTTTGTTGGGGGTATATATCATTTTTGGGGAAACTATTTTATTTTAATAAACTTAAATGAACTTAAACTGCCGTGTTATAATGCTTCTGATCCTTTTCTTATCCTAAGTATTTAAAATAGAATGTTTATGAATGGAAATAATAAATGAAAATTCATGAACTCTTTCAACGAATATTCATTGAGTGCCTGTTTTCTACCAAAAACTGTGCTAAGCACTAGGAAATATAAAAGGGAACAAAAACAGACACAGTTCCAATATTCATAGCGTCAGACATAAATAATCATCATCATAATAATGATTATGTAATTATAAACTGAGATTGTAGTCTAAGAGAGAGAAATATAATTCTGTGAGAACATATAATGAAGAAAACTAACCTAGACTGGAGGTCAGAAAAGTTTTTCCTGATTTCCAAAGTATGAATGAGAGTCAAATATGCAAACAGAGGATGAAGGAGAGACATTGAAACACATTCTTGACTGGGAGGATGGTATAATCAAAGGCCCTCTGACATGAGCGAGCATGGTACATTCCATGTGGCAAGAATACAGGGAGTAAGGGGAGAGTGGGCCAGATATGTAGAGTTTTATAGTTTTTTTTTTTTTATTGGAGATTGGCCTTTATCTTAAATGCAATAAGAAGCCATTGAACATTTCTAAACCTGAGGCTAATGTGACCAGATTGTTTTTGAAAAGAATGTTCTGGTGGCATCATGAAAAATGTATTGGAAGGAGGTCAGGCTGGATGTAAAGGAGACCAGTTAAGAGACTGTTTTAGTAAACCAGAGAAGAAATTAAGGTAGTTAAGACTAGAGTAGTGGCAGTGGTGGTGGAGTGAAGTGGACTACTAGAGAGATACTTTGAATTCAATTTTCAGGACTTCATGATGGATTAGATATCCTGGGTAAGGGAAAGGCGGATGTCAAGGGAGACTCCTAGGTCCCTAGCTTGCATGCCTGGATGGATGGTGATGATTTTCACTGAGGTTACAGTGGAACAGAAACTGGTTTGAATACGGTATGTGTAGGAAAGGATCATGAATTCAGTCTGAGACTTGTAGGTTTGAAACGACTTTGAGATACCCAAGGGGAAATTTTAAGTAGACATTTGAGAAAATATATCTGGAGCTCAAATGGGAGGTCTGAGACTTAAGATAGAACTTTTAAAAATGTGCTTGTAGATAATTTGTTAGGATTAAGTTTAACTGTGAGTGACAGAAAATCCAAAATAACAAGAGCTTAAGAAAGAAGACTTTTCCCACATAAAAGTTTAGAACAGTGCTGTCCAATAGAAACACAATGTGAGCCACATACGTATTTTTAAGTTTTCAATTAGCCATGTCAAAAAAGTAAAAAGAAACACTGAAATTAATTTTAATAATATATTTCACTTCATTCAGTATATGCAAAATATTATAATTGGACATGTAATCAATATAAAATTATTAATAAGATATTTTACATTCTTTTTTTGATACTAAGTCTTCAAAATCTGATGTGTATTTTATACACACTGAGCATAGCTAGTGTGGACTAGTCATATTTCAAATACTCAGTAGTTATGTATGGCTAAGGAGTACTGTATGCAACAGCACAGGTCTAGATATAGGAGGTCCAGGACTGATACAGCACTTCACAGTATCAGAGACCCAGGCTTCTTCTGCATGGCCTCCATTTACAAAATCACTTCTTAGTCTAGAATGGCTGATGCAGCTCCATTCATCAAATCTGCAATCCAGCTAGCACGGAAAAAGACAAGGAAAGAGAAAGGTATGTATTTTTCCCTTTAAGGCCACTTCCTGGAAATCATATACCACTTTTACCTACATCCTCTTGGTCAGAATTTAGTCACATGACTTGAAGACCATGTACTTAACTGCAAGGGAGGTTGGGAAATGTAGCTTTTATTTCAGGTGGTCATCTGACTAGAGAAAAATCAACAGTTCTATTGCTACAGAACCTACTGGAGTACAATCATCAGTCTTTGCCAGTATCTGCTCTTTAGACCACCTGATATCTCTGTACACCTGTCTTCCTACATAGTAATATATTTGCTGCTGTCTTTCTAAGAGAGAGAATACCAAACTCTTAGTCAGATCAAAGTCTCAAAGTTTAGGATCCGAATGATGTACAGTCTTTCCTACCAGAACCAAATTTGGCTCCTCTTGGTCTAGTGACCCATAAACTAAAGGGTAAGTATTTTACTTCTTTTTTCCTATACTACAGTAGTATAGGAACAGGGTAACTAAAACAGAAACACCTGTTTAGGAAAGGGGAGAATGGATAATGCCCAAATACCAATATGCAGAAATAGGGAAGACTGTCTTCTCTGGGAGCAGAGTAAGCTTCTGGGTTAGCCCCTCCTCCTCCCACTCCCCATTGGAAGCCCAGGTTCTGGTCCCTTGGAGAAAGTCCCTTGCCCATCATCCTCTATAGCCCCTGTCACTGTCCTCTGGAGATTCTTCCTTGTCCATTATCTTCCACGGCCACAATGAGACAGGCATTGGAGAGTATATTGCACCATCTTTGTCACTTTCTGCTGGTTCAGATTTAGATGTCTGGTGTGCTTTAAGAGTTGAACAATCCCAGCCTTTTGCAGGCTAGACTTGTGGGAATTCTTTGGCAATAAAATTCTCAATAATTTAGTAGACTTTTAGTCTATTTGCTACTGGTCAGTTTCATATGCCAGTAACCACAACCAAAATACTTGTCTAGACATTAATTTTTTGCCTAAGATTCTGGTCTCTAATGTAGCCTTTGAATTCTACTCATTCCCATCACTCAGCTTAATGGTGGCTATGAAATCAACTAAAGCAATGGGCTGACCGGAGAAGGCAAAGTCTTAAATTCAACTCTTTAAGCAGCCTTGGTAAGATAGGGCATACGTACTGTTAAGACTGTAGTTCCTAAGACACTGCTTAAATCTGCTTTGGTTGAGGGAGAGAATGCTTGGTTTTGTAAATCTTGTAAATCTAACATCAGATTCTCAGTTTCCTCTGATTGCTGATTGTAGGCAGAGTAGGCCTTTCTCAGGGCTACAGAAGAGAGAGCTGAAGTCCTTTCCACCTTTGCTTCAAGTCTGGCTAGCTCTAGCTCCAGCTTGTAGGAATTTAATGCAGCCAACAAGTACCACTATTCTGATTTTTTCTAACCATTTTCCAAGTACTACGCTCAATTAGCAAGTGGTCTGCCTTCCAAGTTATCATAGGTAACGGTTTTATTAAATGTTTTGCTAAGACATAACAAGAGTTGCTACCTTTCCAGCCCTTAGAAAAGTTTCCCAACTGCTTTCATTGAGCCAGTGCCACATATTTCAGGTTCTGTATTTGAAGCAGCTCAATTTGTACACAGAATTTTGTATTAGTTAGTATTAGATTTGACTTTGAGTGGCAGAAAACTCCAAATAACAGTGGCCTAAAGATAGTTTTTTCTCTTTTATGAATAATTGAAGTAGTTGGTACAGGCCGGTTTGGCACTCCACTGTGTCAGAGATCCAGGGTCCTTCTATCTTGTTCCATTTTGGGTGAACCTCTGTTCTGAAGGTTACCTCATAGCCCAAGCTGGTTGCTGTCAAAGAATGAAAAATGGGTTGATGATGGAGAGTTGTTTATATTATGCTCTTTGTCATCCTGTGCCTGTCTTAAAATGGAAATATTTATTAATTGCTCATTGATCTGAAATTTCATTATGAGGGGCCGGCCCAGTAGTGCAGCGGTTTAGTTCACGCTTGGCAGCCTGGGGTTCGCGGGTTCGGATCCCAGGCGCCCACTGACGCACTGCTTGTCAGCCATGCTGTGGTGGCGTCCCATATAAACTAGAGGAAGATGGGTACGGATGTTAGCCCAGAGCCAGTCTTCCTCAGCAAAAAGAGGAGGATTAGCAATGGATATTAGCTCGGGGCTGGTCTTCTTCACACACACACACACACACAAAATGTCATTATGATAGTTCTAACTTCAGGTTTCTGATACTATAGCATATCTCCACTTTTCTCAAGGACAACCTTGAAATTCTCAAAATAAAATTAAGTTTTGTGTTTATGTGAACAGCTGGATTACAAAAGCAAATGAACCATAATAATGATGGCAAAACTGGTATTTGGTAACCTATAACTTTTCTATATGGTGATATTTGTAATCCTCTACATAGTGATATTTGTGCTCATGTAATGCCATTTTTTAATGTTTTAAGAAATTTGATATCTGAATCATTTATGATTAAAGGTCAAGATCAATGACCCCAAAATTCACTTTATACAGAAGAATAACTCTACTCCAGACAGGTTTATGTTTATGTGAGTTTAAATAAGCAACCATATTGTGGTATTGGAAGGTTTCTACTGAAAAATTAATTCTCACTCCAGTTCAAAGATTTTCTGTACAGGTGGAATATGAAAATAATAGTTTTGAAAGTGAAACAGTTAATTCTGCTTGGGAATCTTCATTTGTACATGATAAAATTAAGGAAGATGAAAATGAACTTAAAATACTTTCTTTTAAAATATCAGTAAAACAAAACAATCATTATCAATCAAAACATTGTAGTCCCTGAAAAAAAATTGTTCCCAAAGTTTATCTCAAAGTTATCAAATAATAAATATAATTAATTGAACATGAAGGGCCAGAGGAAATTATTTGGATTTGGCACATGTAATTATACCTCACCATTCTTCTGACTAACATACAGTCAATACACTTTCACGGCAGCTGAAAAAAATTACACAAAATTTTGTGCAAAGATCAAACATGACATAATGGATGCCTTTGTTTTTATACTGCATTTAATTAAAAGTATATTGTTTCATTTCCAACTTTTCATGGTTAATTCAATTATCTTAATTCAAACATAGTGTTTAATACATTTTTTGAATATTTTTAATAATTTCATCTATGAATAATTTTTATCACAATGATAATGAATGGTTATCATTTATATTTTTATAAATTTCCATTTTTATTTAATGTTTTATAATATATTTATAAACTTTTATACTTTAAATGTATTAAATATTTAGTTTCAACTGATTTTTAAATTTTAAGATAAAATACTAGCATTTACACTAGTATTTTAGCATTGCATGAAATAAACAATGAATTACCAGTAGTATTTTCACTTTGCTCCAGAACTGAAATCACTAAACCATAACAGTGAAAGCATGAATTTAATTGGGCCTCTAAGTGCCACAAGAGTATAAAGGTATTTTAAAGGAACCAAAACTATCCAGAACATGTTTTCATCCTTTTTACACGTCTGAGAACTATATATGGGTCTCTTTGAGCCCTTTCATTGTTCACAGTGAGCAGGTTGTGGTCTAGTGGAATCATAAAAATACTGGGATCGGAAGTAGCATAGAGACATACTACAGCACATAGAAAAGCAGGGGAGAACTGGTCCTCTGACTTCAATAATCAAGCTCTCCCTCTCTAACTTTTGCAGTGGGAATTTACATCCGGGATTTTTTTTGTCCGAAATGCTTTACTGAGCGTATCCAAATCTGATCTTAACTGTAGGGCAGGGTCGGCTTCACAGGTGTATGACCTATGCAGTCACACAGGACCTGCACTCAGTAAGCCCCCTTGCTTTGTTTAATGCTCTGCTTGTTGTCTTCTTGAAATCGTCAATGAGTTTTGAACAAGGAGCATTTTCATTTTGCACTGGGCCCTGCAAATTATGCAGACAGTTTTGTTGTGGTGGTTTGCTTTTACTTTCAAAGGAAGAATGATACAGATACTCTCTAATGTGTCTAATTTTTTTTTTTTTTAGTGTGAAATTGGTGTTAATTCTGTTTGGATGTACTTAGGCACTAAGGAAAATGTCCCTGGTCAGGGTTGAAGCGAAAGAAATGTTTGAAGTGCTAAACTGTATTCCTTCTTCCCGTTAACACCTCTCTTCTTCCTTTATGCGCAGGGCCTTTATACTCCTCCTGGACTTCCCTGAGGCCTCTCCCTGGTGTCCCACTCTGGAAAATGAAACAAGCACATATATTTTTCATTTAGAGACATTTCTGTTAAGACATACTTGCTTTCTCTTCCATTACCCTAGAGACATACACTGTGCCATTGGAGAGCAACTTAAGATGGTATTTTGGTAATTCCTCCGAGGTCTTTTCGTCATGGCCTAAACATCATGGAAAAGGTGTCGGTTTCAGAGAATGTGCTCGGGGGAGAGCACACCAGCCTCAGGGCTCCCCAGATCCTCACTAAAGTGGCCCCCCTTCTTCTGTCTTACCAAAGATTCCCTCCACACCAAGGATGAGGGGAAAGAAATGAAGGACCCGAGGGAGAAAGTATCCTATTCTTTCATGCACTCATTCCTGAGACTTCACCATTTAACCTCATATGTTGATTCTAATCCTTAAAAAGTTTTTAGGTGAACGAACCCTTGCCTTCATTACAAAACCCTGCATCCTCGGCCCTGCGGGTCTTGCCTTGTTTTCTTAGCCTTATGGTGACACACACATGGGCCCTGTAACACTTTTTGGCTCCTTTATTGTTCAACGTCTTCATGTTTTGTAATAGAAAAAAAACAAGACTCAGGAACAAGACCATGCCATTGTCTTCTTGCTTGCTTCCTTCCTTGCTTCCTTTCTCTTTCCTTCTTACTCTCCCACACTTTCTCCCTTACTTCTTTTCTTCTTTTTTAGACTCTTCCTTAGGAAGCAAGCCTAAAGATTTTGTTTCCTCTTGAAATAGTGAAATTAAAAAAACGAAAAACAAAACCCAACAACTTTCAGTTTTGAAAGACAAAACTTGTGGGCTTGTCTCTGTAACCATCAAGTTGCGATGTCAGCAAAAGCCCTTTGTTCACCACAGGAAGCAATCTGGTCATAACTACTTCCTTTCTAGCAGTTCAATAAAACTATTGTTTCTGAAGTTTATCAGATATACTCACTACCAGAAATCCCCATTGGCAACAAAATAGAAATGATCTTTTTTATAATCACGGAAGTAAACTTCTCTCAAAGTGGCTACATTTTGTTTTATTTATATTTTCTCCGTTTATTAAATTAGCTTGCATTGCTCACTAATTGTGATGATAGATTTGAAAGTAGAGAACGTAAGTAGGTGACGCTTTGATTCACTGAATTAAAGCTCTGTGACTTGAAGCAATTTACAAGAGAGGTAAATGACTGTTTAGAAGATGTTTGCGGCTTCCTATCCTCGTGCGTTTTCAGTAAGGATAGTTGGTAGGCAGTTAACTATGATGCAGTCTGTAATGTCAGTATCGTCTGCAAGTCAGCAGTCTCCCCCACCCCCCAGCCCCAAATTTTTTAAACCATTTAAATGCCTCCTTGTATTTACTTTGAGGGATCTTGATCCTTTCTGCATTACCTCCTGCTCCCCTACTTCATATTAGAAAATTGTTTTCTGCTCAGGGATTATACTGGTAAGCACCAGAAAGGCAATGCATGACCTCTTGGGTTATTTAAGAATAATGACTTAATCTCTTGTGGAAAAAACCCTTCTCAGGCATTCTTAGGGGGAGATAACCTTCTTATTGGAATTCCTCCGTCCCTCCCACATTACCCATTCTCTTCCCACCCATCAGCAACACTGAATTTGGCAGAGTCAAACCATCGTTTCTCTTTGCTTTTCTTCAGTCTTAGTTTAAATGACATTTCTACCTTTTAAACTTCCTCGCTGCTAGTTATGGGGTTTTTGTCACTGGAATGACTGTGTCTTCTGGTGTTTTCTGTTCTCTTTTCCCTTCTTCACTTAGTGACTCACTGCATCTGTTTAGATCCCATCTTGAAACATTCCTGGGCCTGTTTTCTTTGGACTGAGCCTGACTCCCACGCAGTCTAATTCCCTTTACACTCCCCTTAAAGTACTTGCCAAGGTTGCAAGTGTGCTTAATTGTATCTTTTCTGCATTCAAATTTTAGTTCTTCTCCTTTTAGTGTTTAAAGAATTCAAGTTTTTCCAGGACAAGATTACCCACCCAGTCCATTTCCATTCTATTTTCTTCTCTTAGGTTAGAAATTAAGATGAACAGAAAAAAGAGCAGCAGATTTTTACTGTACAGAATTAAAAGGTTCAGGGTTTATATTTTCCTACAGCTCTGCAAGTTAGGTGTCTCCTGAGACATGGTGGAGAGTCTTAGGTCATGCTTCACTCTGGTGCACAGGGAGTTTGTCCGCAGCAAGCCAAAGAGGACTTTTAGACACTGTATATAAAAAGAGGAAGAAAATTCCCAGAGGCAGTGCAAGACATGGATATAAGAATGGAAGAGAAAAAATAGCTGAGAAAGAAGTTTGATGAAGTCATGGTTAGTTTAGCACAGATGTAAAAGTCGCTAGTTTGGTCTTTGTTATTCCTGCAGCTCCATCCCTGCTACATTCTTCTATGTGTATCTACTGCATCTGGGTCCATCGAGGTCCCCCACCCACACAGACCTCCACTAACTGGTGATGTGGTGTGAAATATTGCACCACATCCCTTTGGGCTTCCTTGGCTTTGCAATCTCCTGGACTGAAGCGGTAATAGCAAATCTGTCTTTACTAGATCCCTCGGTAAGCCTTTCCCTGCCGGCCCGTGGCTCTGATGACTGACAGCCTGATGAGGGTGCTAAGGGTAGGAAGAGATGGCACTGTCTGGCATGGTGGTATTTGGGTCCTTAGACTGATCCGGGGCTGATGTCAGGGCCAAGCACTAGCTGAACTCTCATTCTGGTGACAGGTAATGCTGGGTTATAAAGTGTCACTTCTGACAGAGTTAGCAAGAAAGCAAGATGGAGAACATCAAAGTGATGTTGTTAGGTTTCAGTCTCGGAAGCAAAATAAGCAATGTCTGCAGAGTTCCCTTGGAAGTATTCTGACAGTTAAAACTTTGGCTGGCATCACTGAGACATTTTGCCCTGTCACACGTGTTTCTGAGAAATGTTGGGAGTTATTAACCTGAGCTAGGTCTGGTTGACAGGTGAGTGATCTCTATGATCTTATATGGAGTTTAATCCTTCATTTCACAGATGAAGAAACTCAAGGCTCAGGGAGGCTGGAAGACTTATTGAAGGTCCACGGCTTGTTAGTGACAGAGCCAGCTCAGGTCTCTAGGCTCTCTGTCCAGTGTTCTTTCCATTGCAGCATCCTGCCCGACGTTTCTTATTCTTGCAGCTGCTGGCTGGCCCAGGTTGCAAGAGACAAAGACGTATGACATGTCTTAACGTAAGTGGGCTTCCTAATGTTATTTTTCTGGACATTATGGATAATGCTTCTCTTTCTCCATACTCTGAGTAAAAATATAATGCATACTCATTGTAGAGAATAGAAAATTTAGAAATGAAGGGAGAAGAAAAGAGCGATGGTTTGTAATCCTACTGCAGAGATGATCACTATTAACATTTCTAATCTTTTCCACATGTAGATGTGTATGTGTGTGCCAGTGTGCTCTTGTGCATTTACAAAATTGGGATTATGTATTTTGTATCAGCTGGTGTTCTTTAGTTGGAAATAACAGAAACTGACCTAGTTTCATATTTAAGGAAGGAAAGGAATTTCCTGGCAGGCTGCAAAATCAAAGAAACACCCAGGCCTTAGAAAAATAGGACCCAGGAAACTCAGCTGCTTTTATCAGAAGAGAGAATAAATACTTGATAGGCCAAAATAGCGTTGTATATAGATGTTCTAGTTTTGAAATTTACAGTCACTTCTTGAATGAGTAAAGAATGACGTTAAATTTCTCTGTAACTGAAGTCAGTTGTTGCCAGTTCAGAGAAACTCTCTCTTCTAGGTCATTATTACATTCAAAGTTCAGCCTCCCTCTTAGGATTTCTCCTTTCCGCCCCACCTTTCTCCCTCCCTGCCGTGGCCTCTGGGAACAGAGGAAGCTCATGCTACCATCCTGCCAGCAGGGAACAGGTATCTGGTCCTTGTGTTACCCTTCAGTTTTTTCTGGATGTGGACTTGCCTTGTGTGTTCTGCCTGTGGGTCTCTGGCCCCATTGATCTCCTGCTACTGCACACCCTTTATGTTCCGGGCGTGGGCAGTGCAGTGCAGCACAGCTGTTGCCAGGAGTTTCGTCATCTTCCCCTGCTGCTACTGAGAGCCAACTGCTGCTGGCTTTGTGTGGGGCCTCCTTATCCTCTGCTGTGGTCATCTCCCACCTCACCCACCCGCAAGCTGTCTGTCCCATTGTTCCCAGCTCCCTTCCATTTCCCTCTCTAGGACCCGTGGGGATTGTGGGGGTGGGTGGCTCTCTCAGGCCCCTTCAGTCTCTGGTCCTGACCTGCTGCCATTCATACCCTTCTGCATGCACCCTATGTTGTCAGTGGGTATTCTGTAAGTGGCTTCTCCCTGACCACGGAGGAAGTGGAACAAAAGTACCTTCTTTTCTCAGATCCTGAAACCTATTTGGAGCACAAGTATCCGTCTTGAATTTCAATCCAGAAAGGGGGAGAGTCCCCTCAGGCACTCTTCTTACATCTGACTTTCTTCTCTTCTTTCCCTCTTCCTCTAGTCTCTTCCCTGCAGCCCAGGGGGGAATTTTTCTTTTCCTTCCTACCAGAAAGAAAACTGACTTCACGTTAAATACTGCTTAATTTTTATTCTGTGATTAACTTTTATCATCTCTATGTGCTAGATTCTGCCCCAATATTCCAATCATGTCTTTTTTGTTAATTCAAAATAAAATTAATTCTCTCTCAGTGGCCTAGTTCTTATGTATCCAAGGTGCTTTGCTTCAGAGTGGGGTAAGCCTGCTGTGAATTAAAAAGGCATTCAAGCAGACCAATGGATTTCTGCTTTCCTAAGGCAATGATTCTGACTGATCCAGTAGGTGGAGAGCTATGGGGCAAAAGAAATAAGTAGATGAAAGGAAAAAACCCTCAGTTAAAAATTTCCAACTATAGGTTTATCTTTCTACATTCAATTTGATACCCTATGTTTTCCACTATCAAGAGAATTTTCTAATACATAGCTGCATAGTATTTAATCATCTACCCATTTGTTTAGTTATTCCATAACTCATTTCATCTTTCTCCTATGATTGAATATTTAGGTCATTTTGAGATTTTATTATTATAATTAATACTGCAGTGAATGTTCTTGGACACACATTTTTATATGTCTCTTTACTTATTTTATTGAACAAGATTTTTAGTGGGATAATTTTGGGGTCAAAAATTTTTCAATTTAAAAATAATCTGTTATATTCTGCAAAATGGTTTCCCAAAAAGTTTGTCTCATTTCCATGCCCACTGACAGCACACGAGGGTGTGTGACATGTTGTACATTTGCTGATATTGAATAATGACTTAACCTTAGCTTCTCCCAGCCCTCACTGGCTTATGGGAATGGAGGGGCCCATATTAAAAACTATTAACTTCAATATTGCTTTTTTTTTTGCCCTTGCTAGCTGACGTGGGACCTCTAGTGCTTTTGAGAATTCTCCCTAAGCCCTGTGATCAAGTTTTTCTGAAAGTGCCAGGGGCTTCCCTTTCGTGCTCACACACCAGCCTCCTTTTGATTATTGGTGCGTTAGCCCAGGGGAAGTAGTTGAGGTTTGGAGCTTCAGAGTGTTCTGTGCAGAGTGCAGGAGGATGCCTTCTCTCCCAGTGTGCAGTGTGTCACTCTTAACAGGCCCAGCTGTGCTGGTGTGTGCCAGTGCTTCAAAAATGATGGAATTGCTCTTTCAGGTTTTTTTTTTTCTTTTTCTTTTTCTGTAGGGCCCTCTTCCTTCCTCTGTAGGAGTTCACTGGGGGAACTGGGCTAGAAGACAAATCTGAAACACAGACAAGATTATACTAGTGAGAACTGCTGTTTTACTAGCCCAAACTCATCATTCCTAATTTCTTCCTTTTAATGTGTTCTTTTCCAAGAGGCTCTTCAGTTTGCATACAAATAGGTTTTCAGGAGGCCTACCCCATGACCTCGATTCCCCCCACCCCATGACCAACCTCCTCCCCACCCCCCATTGGGGGCTGATTTTCACTTAGACTCAAGCTCCTTCCTCTTTTTGTCAAGCTCCTTCCTCTTTTTGTATGTGAGCCACTGCCACAGCATGGCCACTGACAGACACGTGGTGCAGGTCTGCCCCCAGGAACCGAACCTAGGTGGCTGAAGTAGAGCATGCCAAACTTAACCACTAGGTCACCAGGGCTGGCCCAGAAGTTTACCATTTTTATGAAGTGCCATGTTTGTGGATAGGAACTGTGAATATGGTAAAGGCATCTCTACTACCAATACGGTTTATGGATGCAATGCAGTTCCAATCAAAATCTAAAAAGGTTGTGTGTAAAAACTTACAACTTCATTCTAAAATGTATGTGGAAGGGAAAAGGGCTAAAATCATCCAAAATATGCTTAAGAAAAATGAGCAAAACAAGGATATTTGCCTTACTGGATATTAAGATTTATTATGAAGTTACAGTAATTAAGACAGTGTAGTATTGGTATTGGGATAGACTACTTGGGTGGGAAAGGGAGTGACTATTCCTTAGTCCTTTAGGATAGTGGATGTGCTGGGATAATTGGTTATCCATATGCAAATAAAGGAATTGTCTTTCTATGTCCTCCATGCATAAACAAAGATTCTGTGTGAATTAAAGACCAAACTGTGAGAGGTAAAACTTTTAAGCTTTTAGAAGACAGTATAGAATGCTATCTTTATGAAGGTGGTATAGGAAAAAACTTACAAAACAAGGCCCATAAAGCACAAACCATAAAGAAAAAAATTGATGAATTCAACTATATTAGAATTAATAATGGCTGTTTATCAAAGGATGGTGACCAGATAAGCAATAAATGAGAAGAAGATATTATCTACACATATAACCTAGAAAAGATTGATTTGCAGACTAGGTAAAGAATCTTGAAAAGCAATCTAAAAAAGACACAAACAACCTCAGAGAAAATTAGGCAATTTAGGAACTATAAGTATTTCTCAGGGAGGCTTTGAGAGACTCAGTCCCTATAAGCTGGTTTCTCTGTCCTTTTGATATGTCACCCATCATTCTTTGAGCACTTCCTTATTAATGCCACAATAAGAAGTTTCAAGCTTATTTGCACTTTCTTTTTCCCAGCCCTAGAATCAGCCACTTCTCCAAGGATCCCTGATCCCTTTTAGGGGAGAATTGTATTTGGAAACCAAGATCTGCTTGTGAGGTCCAATTATTACTATTGTGGTGTCACTGCTCCCATTCCCTCTCTGTGGACAGAGGTAGGGAATATTTGTATGTACATACACACACGTGTATGCACACACAATTTACATCTATGGTTATTTCCATATATATCTACAAGACTGAAAACCACTATGTTCACACCAACACCTCCAGTTCCAATCCATCACCTTGAAGTTCAATCTTATTTTCTCCCTGGATCTTGTTATCCTTAATACATTTACTTATTTAATCAATTCCCTTATAAGCACCAATCTCCCTTTGCCACCACCACCACCACTACCACCTTCCTTACAACAATGACTTTCTTACCCCACTTGGACTGTAGGGCTGCAGCTGGAAACCACTATGTGGACTCCCTCTTCGTCCTATCCAGTCTCCCATACCCTGAGCCAGGCCACCCTCATACACGGGCACCCTCCTCACCCTGCTCAGTCTCCAACTCTCATGCTAGGCCTTCCTCCTATGCAGATGCTCATCCTACTTCACTCTGGGAACCACAGCTTTCCCTATCCTGGTGCAAATGCCCATCCTGCTTGTCTCTACCTAATGGCTTTATGACTGAGTTGTTCTGGAAGAGAAGGGAAGAGGAAGAAGAAAAGAAGCGCTATCTCCAGATCTTTATGGTTTCATCTATTTATAATCATCTCTTTAACCCATGGGAATATGGTATGATTTGAAGATAATTTTACTTATATCAAACCATTATTTACTAAATAATTCTTTATATTCCCATATAAACAGCTTTTGATTAGTATAATATACAATGTTGAAATAAATGACAATTTTTATTTTTGAAGAAAGTGGTAGAAAGACATCCCCAGAAGCAAGAAAGCTAATTTGTTTGAGATTTCATCTACAACTGAAAGAAGAAAAAGAAAGTTGAATTTTAACAAGGCTGAATTTTTCTTTTAAGAAGACAGTATGTAAAGTTTAACTCAGGAAGGTTTTAAAATTAAAATCAAATAGACATGGCTATTCACTAAACCTCAGGATGAATAAATGTAATCCTGTCTGGGCTCAGTGACTGCACTACATTAGTTGCTCATGAGGGATTGTTCTCTAAGACACATCTGTTTCCATCTAGAAAAGTCAACACAAAAGCCCTTTCTTACCCTTGGCTCCACTTCTTTTAGTTATGTCAAGTAAAACTAAACATTGAAAACTGAAAAGTGTCCAAAGAAAGCATGGATTTATAGAAGCATATTTACTAGTGTAAGTATTATGTAAAACGATTGCCTGCTGAATCTTTAAGAGGTTTTTGATGCTCTTCTATAAAACACTAAATTCTTCAGTAGATGCTGTTATTGCCTCAATCTTGCCTTGAGCCAGACTATCTCCTCTAGTTTTTCCTACGTTAGTTTTCAATTGATTAGAACCCCACCGTTGTCAATCTCTGGGGACGTGGGGGAACAAAATGTCCCCATTACATTTCCTCCTTATTGCATTACTGTAGACTCATTGTGAACTTCTGGGGGTACATCCTATAATTCTCTGGGGTCTACTTTATTCCCCAAGAGTACGATGGGCATAGACTTGTTGGAAATTTTGTTGGATTATTTGTATTGTATTTGCTAAAATATTTTGAAGTATCCTCTACTATATTATAACAGACAAGCAAACATTTCAAAATTTTAGCCCTGGGAATTTGGCAGATCAAATTGTTTTTGCTTAGCTTGCTTTGCACTTTTCCCTTTGAGAAGTGTTTGACTACCAAAGTAGATTAAAGATCTTATGGAGACATAGATATCTCATAGCATTAAAAGTACATACATTTAAATGTATTCTTGGATTAATTAAGTATATTGTTGATAGAAAATAATATAGTTAACTTAGGCTGTGTCTTCATGTGATTCTTGGGTTGTCCATTTTGAATAAATCATTAAATCTATTTAGGCAGTAATTAGCTTGAATTATTTTCTGGTAAATTTTTGAATTTTCTAAATTTGTTCTGGAATTATCTTGAGAAGAATCTCTTCTTCTTCAGAAGAAGGGTACTCACTTCTCAGAAACAAAGTTCAAGGGGCCGTTTCTTCTTGTTGCCAGCAAAGCTTAAAATGGAAACAAGGACCCAGTCATGACAAGGCTAAGAAAAAGCATTAAGCCATACATACAGATGGACATGAGTCTGTCATAGTGATTTTTTAAGTCCAGATAGAGAAGGGGCCTCTTCCATGAGTAGAGTGATACATTTCCATTTGCTTCTAGAGATGACTGGAGAAAGTATTAATGGATTTTTTAAAATTAGTTTTTTATTTTGGAATAATTTTAGATTCAAAGAAGGTTGCAAAGATAGTACATAGTTTGTATATACAGTACTTCTCATCAGTTTCCCTTAATGATAATATCTTATAATACCATTGTACACTTGTCGTAACTAAGAAGCCAGCACTGGTGCATTGCTGTTAGTTAAATTTCATATTTTATTTGGATTTCACTACTTTTTCTACTAATGTCCTTTTTCTGTTCCAGGATCCAGTATGGGATACCACATTACATTTAGTCGTCACATCTCCTTAATCTCCTAAACTCTGTGACAGTTTCTCACTCTTTCCTTGTTTTTCATGACCTGGAGAGTTTTGTGGTGTACTGCTCAGGTATTTTGTAGAATATCCCTTAATTTTGGTTTGTCTTTGTTTTTCTCATGATTAGATTGAGGTTACAGGTTTTTGGAAAGAATATCACAGGGGTGAAGCACCCTTCTCATCACATCATATTGGGAGTACGTGCCATCAGCATGACTAATCCTGGTGATGTTAACCATATCAGTTGTTGTTTGCCAGGTTTCTCCATTGGAAAATTACTATTTTTCCATTTCTAAACCCTATTCTTTGGAAGCAAATCACTAAGTCTAGCTCACACTCAAGGAGGACAGAGCATGTGGGGAATTAATCTTCATCTCCTGGAAGGGGGAGTATCTACATATATTATTTGGAAGTCGTCTGTAAGAAAAATTCACCTCTTCTCTCCCATTTATTTACTTATTTACTCATTCATTTGTATCAGTATGGACTCATGTGTATTTATGTTATACTTTGGATTGTAATCCAGTGCCACATTATTTATTTTGTTGCTCAAATCGTTCCAGCTTTGGCCCTTAGGAACTTTTTCAGGTTGGCTTCTGTGTACCTTTGCCGTACCCCTATCTTTTTGTGTTTTGAGCCTTCTGGCACCACAAGATGCTCTGGGTTTGTGATATATTTGTCCTACCGCAGCCCTAGAATTAACATTTCTCTGAGAAGTCCTGGTTCCTTTATTGGAAAATAATATTTGGATGAAATTTTATAATGGGTTACAGCCTAGGGAGACTTAGACAGGTAGAGCTCAGACAATTTTCAAAATTCTGATCAAAGGCATGATCCAAAGTCTAGGAATTTTACCGGAAACCACCCTACTGAGGAATTTTATGAAAATGTCACCAAAGGCATTTAAGTGAATTATAAGATTGAAGAATGGTACTCATATTATATCATCTTGGAAATTTTCATTAGAATGAGCAGGATTTATCAAACTGACAGTACATTAAATCTCTGTGATTCATACCTGAGGGGTGTTGCAATGGAATTCAGTGGACTCTGAGAACAGCTTGCATGAATTTTGTTGGAACTTAGGTAAACAGGAGCAATTTCTAAAAATTTTTATTCTAAAAGTAAAAAATAGATTCACACTTAAAGAAATTGTATGTTTAATTTAAAAACAATTTTTTTTCTGGATTTATAATTATGGTGTGATTCCTGAAAATGTCTAAGTGACATTCTAGTTATATTAAAAAAAATGTGTAATGCATAGTTAAAGGCACTACAAAGAGTATAAAGACGTATAAGACAGTGCCTCTGCCTTCCAAATAGGTAGATAGTACAAGGAAACATCATGTGGTGGGAAAGACAGGTGTTAATGAAGAGCCCTGGGAGCTGTAATGTAAATGTGGCTATGACAACAGGATCCCTGAGGAAGCAGTAGAGGGCTATATCTTTAGAGGCACCAAGGACTCATGATTCTAAGTAGGGAGTGGTGGTGCATCTACGAGATGGGGAGGGAAACTGAGACAGTAAAGGAGAATTGTTCCTCTTTCTCTCTCGTGGGAGAAATATACTCACTAGTCAGGGAGCAAATGAGTCCATGGGACATGAAGTCCACAGAGGGTGGGAAAATCAAACAGTAGGACCATGAGGAGGAAGCAATACTTTGGTGAAATATATTTGTTCAGTAACTCTTGGCTCTAAACCACTTATACACTTTATTTTAAAGTACATTATTCAGAGTCAGGCCACAAAGTGGACTAGAAGAAACTAGAGCCAAGAGCTAGAAAGAACACATGTATATCCAGAGCAAATATTCAGTCTTATGAAATCTTAGTAGGGGAGATATTTAGCCAGCTAGTTAGGAGTCTTGAAAGAATGAGTACTGATAGAGATCTCTATTTTGATTTTCTACCAAACTCTTGGTGCTGTACTTTTTTTTTTCATGCTGTAAATGATCCATTTAAAAATTTATTTATCTATTTTATCATGTTAAAATACATATAACGTAAAATTTACCATTGTAATCATTTTTAAGTGGACAGTTGAGTGGCATTAAGTACATTCACATTATTGGGCAGCCATCACCACCATTCATATCTAGAACTTATTCTTCATTCCACACTGAAACTCTGTACCCATTAAACAATTATTGCCCATTCCCCTCTCCCTCCAGACCTTGGGAACCACTACTCTACTTTCTGTCTCTATGTATCTGACTACTTTAGGTACCTCATCTAAGCAGAATCATATAATATCTGTCCTTTAGCATATGGCTTATTTCACTTAGCATAATGTCTTTCAAGTTGCATCCATGTTGTGGTGCTGTGCTTTTATTTCTAAAGAAGTCAAAGTGAAATTATGCTGAGTTTTTGCTTTTTTCCTGAGGCAATTTCATAGCGTGAGGTAAATGGGAGGATACATGAAACACACATTGGAGGGGAACTGTGTGTGGCATCAATAGTAGGGGCAGGATATTGAGATCCCAGACCCCTTAGCTACTAGAGGTAGAGCTGGAGATTGAGGACCAGGCATAGCACTAGGATGTGGGCAATGAAGGACCAAATCACAAGGCCAAGGCCAGGGATGTAAGGCTGGGATGCTGGACTGGGGCAGAGATATCAGACAGGAAGGACCTGGAATCCTGTGAGTCCCAGAGTCATAGTGCATATGGAAGTTACTGTAGATTCTGAAAGGTGGAGGGAAAGACTCCAGTGAGTCACACAGATGCTGAGGAGGGAGAGATCACTCTGACTGGTTGATACAGGAGAGTTTTCACAGAAAAGATGGTATATAATGTGGGTAGAATTTGGATCAGCCGAGAAGACTGGGGTGATGATTTGCTCAGAGGAAGTGGCATTAGAAAAGATGGGGAGGTGGAAACTGCAAGATGCTTTTAGAGCTGAATAGACCAATTTGGCTGGGTCTGCAGAGGCTTTGTATGGAATGCAGGAGACAGGATTAGGTTGATGGTGCCAGTTTACAGAGTACAGTTATTGCTAGATAAATGATTCAGATTATTTTGTAAACAATGGACATCATCAGAAAACCAACCTGTTCTATCCTTTCCTTTGTGCTGACTTCCATAGCCTTAATCTTGACCTTAGAACAGTTAGCATACTTTGTCTTATAGTAGGTTGGGAAATGTCTGTTTCTTCTCTGAGAATATAAACTGCCTGAAGGCAGAGCTGTTTCTTTCAAATTCATGTTCCTTAGAGTGTTAAACACAATGTCTTGAATTTCTTAGTTCCTCAATAAGCATTCTTTGAATGGAATAGTATTAGATTAGGGGGTTTTGATGGGAGAATGGGGTAAAAGGGTCAAGGCTATAATTTAGGAAGATTAAATCTGATGAGAATGTGTAGGGAAAACGGAGGCAGGTTGACTAGTGGGGAAGCTATTACAATAGCGAAGTGGTGAGGTAACTGAAGACATTTCTCTACTAGGCCTGGACAAGAAGGGAAGGATTTGAAGAGAAATCTGATACCAGATTATCCAGTCTTTACATGCCAATAGTCTTTCAGTGGCAGTTGAAAACAAAGGTTAGGAAGAAAGAAAAAAATAAAAAAAGCTGAGGAATGAATCATCAGTTACTCCTGCATATTTTCTTCTGTGGAATCTTGAGCAAGTTACTTACCATAAGGCCAACAAATATAATTTCTTTTTCTTGGAAATCACAGAAGCTAGTGCTTCTATAGAAAGTGCTGTCTATATTAGTCAGAAAGTCAAATTAATCTAGCCATTCTCATTTTCTTTTTTGGCTTGTCTGACTAGTTGGTGGCCCTGTGGGTTCTTTATATGTGTTTACTACTGTCTGTGAACAGTAGAAAATAACATTATATTTGACAAGATTTTTGTTGGCACATGGAAGCACAGTGAAGTGTTCCTAGTTATAAAGAAATAAGATTAGTCACTGAGAGTTAAGTCTGTAAAAGTGACCCACAAACTGTAGATTAGCCACCTGTACAAGTAAACTGTGAGAGATTGCCTGTAAGTCTAGGTCTAAAGAGTTTGGACAAACTTGAGGGGATACAAATTTCTCTGCAACACTTTGGCACAAGAAAAATCACAGTGCTTCATTTCCCAATTAAATGAAATCTGGCTCCAAGCTCCCTCTCATGAAGGGGGGCTGGCGGTGAGATGCCAAATGTCAATCATTATTGAGGGCTCCTCCCCTTTCCTAAGGGTTTATCTTTGGTACCTGCCCAGAAGCCTGTTATCTAAGCCCCTGGGATCCATTTTGAAGATGGGTATCTCCTCTCATTTCTTCTCACTGGTTGGTAGGATCTTTTGCTGAGGCTCCCTGGCCTGGTGTCCGGCCTCCTTCTCATGCCATGCAGCTCCAATTCCCCCAATTCTGAGCGCTCTGTGCCAAGAGAGACCATGACTTTCCATCTGTGACAACCTCAAATCCAGTTCCCATTCCATTTTGGAGCTGCTCCTCCCTCCTTGCTTGGTGGCAACTTCCACCATCTCTCCTCTATACCACCTCTGCTGGGGAAGTAAGCTGAATCTCCTCCAAACTACCTCAAACACAGAAGCCATTTACTTCCCTTATGGTGAGAGAGGCAAGGAACTCAATCAACCTTTAGAAACCAGTGCTTCATCTTTCCTGCAGTGGGATGGGAAAAGAGATTGTTTATCCTTCTTTGGTAAGTCTATAGCAATAATACAATATCAACAACTACATTAAAATGACCCATAACAACAACCACCACCACTCCAAAATAATCCCAAGGTATTAGTTTTTTCTTGTTAACTCATCTGATTACACACCACATACTCTAATCAGGGGGATCTGAGTGTATTCTCAGAGTGAGAGGTCTTAAACATGACTATAATGAAGTAGGCTCAAATAGAATCAATTGCTTTATGACTTGCTTAGGCAAAGACTGGTTAACCTTAGAGGCTGATAAACTGAATGGAATCTGGAGAAAAGGTAGCCAGTGAGAGAGAATTTTTCAGTAAATCTCCAGCACTCAAATCTGAATGGTCTGGTTGTATTGGCAGGTATTTTGTTATGTTGGAAAAGGATGCACCAAGTGATTGTTAGCTTGGCAGTCATGGAGGTCATCTTCTCTCCTGGTCAGTTCCAGATCCTGCATGGTCAAGATCTTATCATGGTCATGAGGCAGCACTGAGAAGTCTTACCCAAGTGGCCAGTCAGTTTCTCTAAGTCGCATTTCTCATCTCACCTAATTTAGCTATATCCAAGTCCAAAAAAGACCTATTTGTTTATATTAAAATGACTACAGAAAAAAATACATCTACTTTGGTAGATTGACTATGTGCTGTGGTACATGTTGGTGAGATTGATAGTCACTTTGCCCATGAAATGGAAATGTTCTGCTCATCCATTCATTCATGCAATAAATATTTATTGAAAGTCTACTATGTGCTAAGCACTGTTCTAAGTGTTGGGGCCTCAAAAATGAATCATATAGATATGGTTTCAGTCCAAGGAGCTTATATATTAACTCAGATCGTTTCCTGACCTTTCATCTAAATCTCACTCTTTCTCTTTTTTTTGAGTTCTCACCCAGAGGTTCCTAAATGTCAGGCTGCTTGTATTTGAATCAACTGCAGATTTCTCTCTCTCTCTTTTTTTTTTTTTTGGAGGATTGGCCTTGAGCTAACATCTCTTGACAATCTTCTTCTCTTTTCTCCCCAAAGCCCCAGTACCTAGTTGTATATCCTAGTTGTAGATCCTTCTAGCTCTTCTACGTGGGACGCTGCCTCAGCATGGCTTAATGAGCTGTGAGTAGGTCTGAACCAGCGAACCCCAGGCCACCAAAGTGGAGTGTGTGAACTTAACTGCTACACCACCGGGCTAGCCCTGCAGATTTCTTGATCCTAGCTTTGGATATTCTGGTCAAGTGGATCTAGGACGGATCTCTGTAGTTTAAAAAAAAAAAAAGTCCCCTAGGTAGTTTGATGTGCAGCTAGGGTTGAGAACCATTATTACGAAAACAATCTAATCATTCAGAGCTGAAATAGCCGTGGTATCTGAGCCATATATGGATGATGGAAACCACTGACAAGTATTACAGGATGTTAAGTAGGAATTTTCTTTTGGCCACATAACTATTGTTAAAACACAAACTGAAGACAAAAGGCACAATGTGTTCCATATTCTAAATTTATACAGTCATCAGCAGTTGGGGTCAACCACCTTCCTGCAGGGCTCACTGAAAGCCCCATAGTTAAGACAACTGGCCCAACCACCTACCCCTCCCACGGGACGTTGGGAGAGGAAGACAGCCTTTCGAGGAGTAGATATACAGAGTCTATTCCTTCCCTCAAGTCCAGTATGTGAGGGTTGGGAGCTCAAGTAAGTCACTTGAAAAGAAAAGTGAACAGACATTTTGTTCCCTGGCTGTATGATCTTCTTAAGTAGTGGACTTGCTGATGTGCCTTGTGTGCTGTGGGAATGTGGGGAAAGAGAATTGACTAGAGATGGCATGAGTGGAGCAACATCTAGGTGGAAAGGGGTCTCCTCCTTCAAAGTAGAGGTGAGAAAGTTCTCATATGCCTGCAGACCTTTGAATTGGCTCTAAGAAAGGTATGAGATTGGGAGCCTTAGTTGTCACAAGATTGATGCAGTGTGGGAGGCAAAGAGGGGCCCACATGTGGGGGAAGGCCACCAGGGCAGCAGCGTCTGCCAAAGGTTGTAACCAAATCTCTCACCAGAGAGGAATGTTGGAGGCACCACTGGTCTTCATTGAGCCCATAGATAATAGACCATACTGGTAGTTATAGTCAATCGAGGAGAGGACCGCAACTTGCCCAGTCACATGAGGAGATGCTCATGCTTCTTTTCTCTTTCCTCCCTGCCCCAATCCCAAAGAAGCTCACACCTAGAAGAAGGAGGAAGTGGAGGTGACAGCAAGAACTCTTTCTTCCTACCCCAGCCCACCTCCCACACCCACCAAACTCCTCTAAAGCTTTAGTCCAAAACTGAAAGTCTAACCTCTTCTGAGTCATGGGACAGGTAGAGTTTTGACTGAATATACAATTGGAGTGTTTAAAGGAACAGGACTGAGTCTGAAATAGCTGAATGAGATTGTTTTAATAACTGTATTTGGTTGAAAAACACATAATTAGGCAAGATGTATTTGGGGAGTTGCTATTCAGCAGGAAAGTGGTGTTTGTTTGGGAAACTTATGGGGAAAATTAAACCATTACATAGCCATAATGAATTGATATTCCTTAATAGACAAAGTTTTTGTTTAAAATTTTTTTGAATAATTATATTTGTACATGTTACAGAATTCAAAAGATATAAAATGATAAAAGTGAAAGATAAGTTTTTTTCCTCTCTCCTCTCTCCCAACCATGGAACCCTTATGTTTCTTTCTGGAAATATCACAGAATTGCTTTATATTAAAGTTTCCAAAAATAGTCGTAGAGTTCTCTATAGATTCTATAGCATTATGGAAGCTTGTATTCATCATACAAGAAACATATGGGCTAGATACATTTCCATATTCTAGGGTTATTTTTTGAAAGCTGTTGCCAAACAGCATCATTTTGTCCTTGTTATTTCTTTGTGACCCATTGAATCTCAGTCTTTGAAATTCTCCAGAAGCAGATGTTCAGAATATCCTTGGGTTTTTGCTTTTTAGTTTTGAACCTTTGAAACAGCTATTCCTTTATTAATTATTTCTCATGATTTGTTTATTCCTATATCACTCCTTATATTTTGCTTATTCAAATAAAATTGCTTTATTCATTGAAGATTTTAAGTCCTGTTCAGAGATGAGTTTAGCTTCAGAAAGAACACTAAGTGTTGGACTCCATTCCTGCCTCCTCTAGTCATTAGGATTCTGTATATCATGAAACTTCTATACTTGCTTTTCTCAGCTATGAAATTGAATAAAGACAATTTGCTTTCTTCTGCTTTATATTAGGGGGTGGCAGGAGCTTCACTAGCAAGGGCTGGCTTTGTCACAGGCCAAGGGTGGATGTTGAGAAGTTGAGTTGTTTTAGGAACTGGTTTTTAGGACTAGCATGTTGGTGGGGTTAAAAAAAGTTTTCATTGGCCTAAGGCCAAATTAAAATCCAGGTATAACAAGATTGTATACTTGGGAACCTCCTCACTCTCATCCTTCAACCCTAAATTGGATTTTACCATTCTATATTTGCTTGTGTTTCTTTATGTCAATGATCATTCTTTAGCTTGTTAAGCTCTGTAAGGACAGAGACTATAAATTATTTATTTTGCATACTTCACAACACATCAGAGTGTTTTATACATAGCAGGTGACAGATAAAATATTTGTTGAGTCATGGGCTAAGGAATTTAGCTTTAATTCAGTCATGGGTAGGAAACTAAAACAATACAAAAACCAGAAACCAAAAGAATAATTCAGTAATAGAAAGGAGGCAGAATTTAAATAAGAGCATTATAGACCAGAAATGTGTTTAGAAAGATGAATATGGCGCAGGGTTGCCAGATTTAGCAAATAAAAGTACAGATGTCCTGTATTTTGTCTGACACCACTAGTTGGGTGTTAATACAGCCTGTATAGGTTGAGTAAGAAGAGAATGGAGGTAGCCAGGAGACTACGGAAATTATTGTTGGAGAGAAGGGTTTCTGACAGTGGATATGCAAGGACTGGATTTGGGGCACACAATGGAAATAGAATGGGCAGGACTTGTGGACTGAATGTGGGAGGTGAGGGAGAAGTGAAACCCAAAGTAATTTCTGCAAAGTTTTAAATTTAGATTCCTGAGTAGATGACTGCAGAAAAATGATCTCTAGAAAGCTGGGAGGAGACCAGGTTTGTGTGGAAGGAGAAAAGGATGGAGAAAGAAAATAAGTTCACTTTAAACCTTTTTGAATTTACAAGTGGAAATGACCAGTGGATATTTAGGGATACAAGTTTAGAGCCCAGGAGAGGTTTGTTAGGTGCAGAAATATGAGCCTTTCAAGAAGGACTCTGGGAAGCAGGGAGTAGAAAGATTTTACTGGAATATACTTGGTTGTTGACCCAGGATGAAGACATGTGTCTCCTGATGCTGAATTTGGATCAAGAAACAGAGAAGCCAAATGTATGTAAACATTCCCGTAAACAATGGTGTATATATTGTTAGTGTAAGTTTTTTCAAAACGGTGATGTAAGTCTGAGTATGACAAGGCAGTGGTGAAGCAAGAAATTTTCCTTGCAGAAGCTTACCAAACAGTTTTGCTCTCAGTGTAGGGAATAAAGGGTAAGGAAAAATCTTAATAGGTCATGCTGCTCCTGCTTGAGTCACTCCTGGCTGTCTTAGGTTGTATATTCTTGGATAAATATATTGAGGACTTAGGGGCCGCCCGGTGGCGCAGCGGTTTAGTCTGCGCTTGGCAGCCCGGGGTTCGCGAGTTCGGATCCCGGGCACCCGCCGACGCACTGCCTGTCAGCCATGCCGTGGCGGCCTCCCATATAAAGTGGAGGAAGATGGGCACGGATGTTAGCCCAGGGCCAGTCTTCCTCAGCAAAAACGGGAAGATTGGCAACAGATGTTAGCTCAGGGCTGGGCTTCCCCACAAAAAAAACAAAAACAAAAAACAAACAAACAAACAAAAATATATTGAGGACTTAGAGTAGAGGGGTGCATGTGTGCATGTGTGTGTGTGTGTCCCACCAATCCATAACTCTTTCACAATTCTGATCAATAAATATTTATGGGAAAAAAAAGAGTGAATAAATGAATGAATCCTGAATAAATAGCTAGAGATACAGCTGTATTAACAATATCAGCATAAAGGTAATAGAGTGAATGTTACAGAAATTTAGAAAATTCATTATACCCATTCTTTAGAGGTCTCAAAGAAGAATTCTGTGGGTAAGGAACTTATGTGAGAAAAGCATAGAAACTGGAGGACAGTCCAAAGTATATATTCCAGCCCTGCCGTATTCTCTTCCTCCAATGCACAAGTTCCTGGCTGCACATAGTGACAAAGTCCACATGTACCAGGGTTGGAATTTTCCCTCCCATGAGGACAGCAGGAGATGTCAGCACTTATCTACAGTGGGCTTTTCCATTGTGAAGAGGGAGGAGCAAGGTGGAAGAGTTGGATAAATGTGTGTGAACTAGTGCCTGAAACAATGTTGTCCCCAGAAGTAGAAAAATCAGACTCTAGGATGCAGCTTCCCCTATGTATTACTCCTCCCATCTGCATCAGCAATTGGATTTTGATAATCTGAGAACTAAATGAAAATGGGAGGGTTTAAATGGGGAAAGGAAAAAAAAAAACCAGAATTAAAGAAACAAAACCACAGCGTCTACCAAGACTCCAACAAAACAAGGGAAAAAAAGAAAAAACAAAAAAAGGTTTAAGTGTTTGGAGCTCCATCTTCTGGTCATAAAACAGGATTGAATTGAAATGTGATAATCACAAAAGCTAAAATGTACTGACAGGATCTGTGTTAAATGTATTATCTCATTTAACATAGTTTGTCCTGCCAAATAAACTACAAACTCTTGAACTCAGAAATTAAGGATCTTCATGATCTGGCTCCAACCTCTTGTTTCCTTCCCTTTCACTCATCCATTTTGACAAGCATGTACTCGAGCCCCCCAGCAAACCATACTGGGCTGGGGTCCATGGGAAGTGTAGATGCATCAGCCTTGGCATCTGCTTTCAAGGGGCAACTCTTTAATTCACGCGTCACCAAAAACCATGTTGATTATTTTACATTTAGTGTAAACTACACAAATATGTGAATAATGCTTGTCTCCCCAAGTTGAAACTTGATAGAAATGGTTAAATTTTCCCTTGACTCTCACCCCAGTCATAAAATCCTCTCTTCCTCCCAGCACTAACCATGGTTATAAGTTTGTGGACCCTTCTTGTTATCATTTAAGCTGTGATATACATGCAAATGTACACATAGAAGTTGTTTGTGAACTTGAGTAGGACTGTATGTATGCATGAGTATGTTTTACACAAATAGGAAAATACTGTACCACTGTATGCAATTGCTTTTTAACCTTAGCAATACATCTTGGGGATTTACCCATGATATTACATATGTATCTAGTTTATTCTTTTTAATAGTGACATAGTGTTTTATAATATTTAGCCTGTCTCCTTTTTAGGCTTGTTTGCAGAGTTACAAACAATGCTTGTGCACATGGGATTGTTGGGTCAAGGGTATGATATTTTTGGTTTAATAGATACTGACTATTGCCCTCTGAATTGGCAATTGTAATGCAGGGACTCTGTCCACATTTCTTTGTCTACACATCTGCCAACTGTGTATAATCAAACTTTTAATTTTTTTGGTCAATTTGAAAGCTAAGAACTAATATTTTATTGTTTTTGCCTTTATTTCTCTGGTTGTTCATTCTTATATTTATTGACCATTTTATCTTTTCTTCTGGGAGTTGCCTCTTATTCTTTCTGTGTTTATATTCTTTATTCATTTTTATTGGGTTGTTTTTGTTTATGTTTGATATGTAGGAATTCTTTGTCTATTCAGGATAATTACAGGATAATTCTGGATTATTGCTCCTTTTAAAAAACATTGCCAAGGGTAATATTTATAATATATAAGTTTTTATTTTGCAATTTAATTTGTCAATCTTTCCCTGATATGTATTCCTTATATATTCTCATGCATATATATGCTCATCGTTGTATGTATATTGTAGCAGGTATGGTCAGGGCCTCACCCATATCCCCTTAGGCTTTACAACTTATACACAGCTGTCTCAACTGTGTGTGCAAACACACACATAAAATTTTTCTTCTAGTCTATTGGTACTTTAAAACTTTGCCTATGTTGTCTTTGTCATAGAAACACTTTTAGTGGAAAAGTGGGCTCACAACGTGTTTTTCACTATCTCCTCTATATCTAGTACAGTCCTAGGCACTGTGATATAATGGGAAGAAGCCCATAAAACAAAAGAAATGTGTGAGGCACATCTTAGGCAAGAATGCACATTTAGGAGAACAAACGAAAAAGGAAACTTTTACAAAACAAGTTATCAGAGTAGAAAAATTATTTGGAAAATTGTTTCTTAAATTGGTGAAGGCCGCAGAAGAAGGATAAGAATGTGGTGTTGGTTAACCAGGAAAACTTCCAGAAGAGGTGAAGTTTGAATCAAAATGAAGATGTGATGGGTGGTAGCTGGCAAAGAGCAGTGGGCAGAACACTTTGTTTGGTATGAAAAATAGTGCAGGATCAAGAATTAGCATGTTGTGTTCATGGGGATGGAGAGTGGATGGGGTTTGCTGGCAGGAAGGCTCTACTGGGGACATTTAATCAGGGGGGACTCTACGCAGACTGGGAGGCAGGTGAAGTTGGACTCAGGAGCTCTACCAGACTAGTCTTTCGGCAACTCTTTTCCTTCTCTTGGCATTTCCTCCTTAACCATCCCTCACCCTAGGCAATCATCTTGGGTCTCATTGCCAGCTCTCACTTAGGGAAATGCTCATTCATGTAAATGATGATGATTTAAGATTTGGAAAGGTAAAGCAATTGAAGTGTGGAGTGGGAAGAGGAGGAAGAGAGGAATAGGTTTTCTAGTTAAGATACAAATGTGAGCAAAGGCACAGGTGTGAAGGTTTATGGACAACTCAGAGAAAAGAGGGGTTTCTTTTGGCTAGCCCAGTATGGTTCCAAATGTTTTTGAGTATGAGAATCTGTTGTTAATTAGAAGCAAATCAATAGGCCCCTCCATAATAGTGACTGCATTATTAGTATCTTTTGATTGAAAAAATACACAATGATAAAATATATTTTAAATTAATAGTTGTTTTTAAATGAAGTATATATATTAGAAATTTATTCACTTTACAGACAATAATTGCAATTATGTGGATTCACAGACTCCTTTACATTATGCCAATACCTCCCAGGTCCTTGGCCCACATGTTGGGTTCCACTGGGCTAGCATAGAGTTTTTGTAGGGAGGGTCATTCCGTGAGAGATTCCTTCATTCATTCAACATATATTTATTGAATATCTACTAAGTACAAGGTGCTCTTTTAGGCTCTGGGAATACTTCTGTAAAAGAAATAAAGGCCTTCCTGTCAGGGAGCTTACATTTTAGTGGGAAAAGACAGACAATACAAGATAATATACAAATAACTATAACATTTCAAATGGTGTTAAGTGTTATGGAGACTAGGGAGTGCCTGGGTAGGCTGGGGGTGGGGGGGTGTCATTTAAATGGAGTGGAGACAGAAGAGCTCTCTGGTTCGGTGATATTTGAAAAGACGTTTGAATGAGTCAGAGTGAGCCATTCAGCTCTCAGAGGAAGAGTGCTCAGGTCAGGGGAACTGCTATTGCAGAGTGCCAGAGGTGGGAGGGTGTTTGTTATCCTTGAGTAACAGCAAGAAGACAGGTGTGGCTAGAGTAGGGTTAGGGAGATGGAGGATTGTGGTAGAGGATGAGTCAGAGAGGTAGTGCACAGCTAGCCACATCATACAGAGTCTTGCAGGCCATTGTAAGTACTTTGAATTTTACCCTACGTGAGAAAGAAGCCATTGGAGAACTTTAATTAAAATAGTAACATAAACTGACTTATGTTTTAAAAGTATCATCATGGCTGTTTATGAAATAAATTATTAGGTGAGTGTTGAAGCAGGAGACCCATTGTATAAATCCAGGCTAGAGATTAATTGTCAAATGCTTCTGATTGATTGAATAAAATAAAGACTGAGAAATGACCCTTGGATTTGGCAATGTGGAGTTTAGTAAGGAACGTGCACTCAATTTGGTAGATGATAAAGAGCCTTTGAAGGTTTTATAGGGAAGTGATTTCATCAGTGTTGTACTTTATGAAAATCTATCTATTGGTAGCAATGGATGGGAAAGATTAGATTAAATAAAAAAATCTGAGGATAGAGTGACATAAGTGCCCATTTTATTGAAAGATTATGGGGTAGCAAAAGTGGGAATGGAAAGGACGTTTCAGAGCCTGACCTGAAAGAATTAGACACTTGAAGGAATACAAGATAAGAGAAAGACAGAAGAGTCAAAGATAAATTTTTTGAAATTGTGTGACTAGGAAAATCATAGAGATGGGAAAGTGAGGAACAGGAGGTGATGCCTGTAATTTTGTATATCATGACTTTGAAGTTCTAGACATCTAGGTTGATCCCAATGCTCACCTTTAAATTATTGTTCTACAATCCTCCGTCAGCAGCCCCTCCTTTGAGACTCCAGAGGCACCCAGTAAATCGTTATCTTCTTACTGGCGGAAAGTCACTTCACAACCCTGGGGGTCTTGGCAACTGGATCCCACACTTCTTCCTAGTGTAAACCTTTGTTATTTTACTCTGTCGTCTATTGATGATCTACACAGAATAAGAGCCTAACAAAAATTCCTTATTTCCTTTATGTGCTAACTTTAAGGCGTCTGTGTTATGTTTTGGTAAAGACGTCCTTCAGAAAGGAAATATAAGTCCAGAATATAAAAGAGAGATAAAAGTGGAAGATTGAAACGTGGGAGCCATTTGCTATCAAACTGGGTAAGAATTCTGAGGGAAAGAATGTGAAAAGAGAAGAATATTAATTAGATGTGCTGGAAGAATTCTACGTAGTAGGAAAGTTAATTTGAAAAATTTGTGGGGTCGGGGGAGGAGATGTACATTTAAAAGCTATCAAGATCTTGGGGCCAGCCCTGTGGCGTAGTGGTTAAGTTTGGGCGCTCCACTTCGGGTCCCAGGGTTCACAGGCCCTGATCCTGGGAGCGGACTGAAGGCACTGTTTGTCAGCCAGGCTGTGGCGGCGTCCCATATAAAGTAGAGGAAGATGGGCATGGATGTTAGCCCAGGGCCGGTCTTCCTCAGCAAAAAAGAGGAGGATTGACAACAGATGTTAGCTCAGGGCTAATCTTCCTCATACACTCACACAAAAAACTATCAAGACCTTAAATGTTCTCATCACAAAAAAGAAATGATAATTATGTGACATGATAGAGATAGAGGTGTTAATTACATATTGCAATATGTAAATTTATCAAATCAACATGTTGTACACCTTAAACTTATACAGTTATATGTCACTTATATCTCAATTTAAATTTTTTTTATAAATTGAAAAAAAGGAAACTAAAGAGGACAAAGGAAGCTATCAAGAAAATTTCTCAAAAAGAAAACCTTTTGTTCAGTCAGTCACCTTAATGGGCTGTCTTGTAGTGGAAAATAAAACTCAGAGCATGCTGAGGGTGGTCTAGGGGTGATATAAAGACAAACAAGAAAGTATGAGGTTTGAAGGAGCAGTCTGGAGGAAGAGTATATGGAACACCAGGAACTGGGAAAAATTGGGATATAGGAAAAAATGGAAGGGGATGGAACAGATGTTGGAGTAGGAGTGGGAGCTGAGCTAGGATCCCAAAGGAGATGATCAGTGAAAAGTTCCTGATTGTGGGTATGGCTTTGGACTTTTAAGAACACAGGTGCTTTTTTTTTTAATCAAGTGACTTTAGGATACCATGGATAATGTGATATACTGTCAACTTAATGAAAACTTTTCAGGAGAAAATATGACAATACATTAAATGTACAGATTGATTGTAAGATATATCAAAATTCTAAAAACATTAAAATGGGAAAAATGTGTCTTGGAATAGCAGACATACTGTATTCAATTTTAAATCTTTTGCTCTGCTGTGTGTGACATAGCACCCCCTCTTACCTCATGTTTTCACTGAAACTTCAATAAAGATGTATGATCACAGCTAGAGTGTGATGAGATCTTATGGGATTAATGTTTTGGGGAAATGAGTGTTTTGAGATGTATTCTATGTTGAGTCAATACAGAGTAAAGCTAAGGAAACACTCATAAGAGATGACACTTGAGAATTCAGCAGAAGCAAGAAATCTGAGGAAGTGACTCAGAGTAATGTAAGCTCCTTTAGAATTCATGAAGGTATTAGGGATGAGGTGGGAGATGCTGGTTTTCTATCATATGCAGAATAGAGATTCTTTCCATTTCGATTCACTTAGTATATTTTAAAATATGTGGCAATGGAAGGGGGTGGTGACTATTGTGGGGACATCCAGCTTGTAAGTATATGGTTCACAACACATTTGAGGAAGAAGAAATGCAGATGAGAAAGTAGTCATCAAAGAGGTAGAAGAAAATAATTCCAGATTATTTCCAACACTTGGATGACTTTATATCTGGACTGGTTAAGCTCTGCTGAATTTGTTGACCTTTAAAAGTTGCTCCAGTCCTGTAATGCTATGACCTACCTGTCTGTTTTTTTTTTTTGGTAAAGGGTTAATTGACTCCAAAAATAGTCTTTACTTTCGATTTGAGAGAATGTTAACTTTGTGTGTTTGGGGGATGAAATGGATGTGAGTCTCCTTTACCTTCCGTGTAAAGACTAGATCACAAGTTTCCAAATCGACAAAACTGTGTGGAAGTTGGAAGAAAAGTTTAACTACGTACTTCTGAGTGAAGGACAGTCACCATTTCATTCTCTGACACACTGTAGTGATGAACCAAGTTGGTATGTCTTTCAGAACTGCCATGGAGTTTGTTCTGTACTGTACAGTAATATATGTGTGTATGCAGGTGTGTGTGTGTTGTCTTTCTTAAGACTACTAGTTCTCTTTGAAACTGTACACCCAGGGTAAGCTATGGATGGATAGTATGGATTTCCTTCCAGCTAACTGTAGGGGAATGAACCCTTCTCATCAGCAGGGCTCTTCCTAGTTCCTAATTCTCTTTCTGCTACACAATCAAGGGGGCATTAGGATATACAGCTGCTTGAGCTTGAAAAAGAGTCCTATGTTACACAATAAAATGATATTCTAGTTTTATATGCCACAACAGAATATATAATATAAATGATTCCTTGATTCAGAAGTGTCTACTAAAATCTTAATATGTACTTATTATTATATAAATATATTTGCATACTTAGTGGAAAATTGTTGACGACTGTACATAAAATAGGATGTGCCTCTATATAGTGCACATAGGAACTCCAGAAATATCAGTTGAGCTAAACTTTCAAGGTTATCAATTTATTGCTTAAATTTCCTATGAAATTCAGGTTACTACTACTAGTTTCAATTGCAAAAGAATTAAAAAATTTTCTTTTTTTCAACTTGTATAGAGTTTCATATCACTGCAGATTGAATCTTTATCCTCATATTAAAGCATAAAGAACTTTAGATGTTTACCAATGGTGTATTTTTATCATTGCCCTAATCTTCTAATCAGTTTATATTTTTAAATATTTAGGGGTTTCAAGTACTTATTACAGAAAGAAAGCTAATTGCTCTAAAAATAAGAAGTTTCACATATTTTTCTTTGTAGATGCAGAAGACTTAAGTCATTCTGGGATTTATAGTTGACCTAATGTGTATTCGTAATTATTTTAGATGTTGCAACATGGCTTTCATTTTGCATACCTAATAAGGGTAACTGATGAGTCAGACTAATGATATTACTTTATGCTTCTTTAGCATCTTTCATCTGCAGCTTACTAAATACTTTGTAAACATTAATTAAACATCACAACACACCTCAGAGCAAAGGGAAGTAGTATTATCCTTTTATGGGGAAACAGATACAGAGGGCTTAGGTAAGGCACATATTAAATGTATAGAATTGAGTTCCATAGGATAAGGTGCCAAAAATGCTTTTTTCTGGATACAGAGGGAGAAGGATAGATGTAATTACTACAAAATAACCAACGTTTATAGGGGAATGTGAATTTTAGGAGTCCCAAAAGGCTTTGTGAAATTAATCTTGGAGATTAGGTATTAAACTGAAGATCCTGGTTAGAATCGTGTGTATCACTGAGTACCCAAACTTATCTTTTTCCTGAAGAAGTGGAGAATCAGGTCAGGAATACTGCAGTGTGTCTGAACTCAAATAGAATCATATGATCCGGGTATTCTAGCACAGCCCTGATTTCAAAGAAGCTGACCTGCTTCTCCCAGAAGTAGGTTCAAATTGTTCTTATTGTGTGACATAATTTTTGATTTGAGAAGCGAGTCACCATAACTATTACGGCTAGTTTTAAAGCTTTGTTTCCATATCCCCAAATGAAGTTGGTATTGAGCAATTATCAGATAATTCGGGTGATTCAGATAGCCAGCATAGCAGTTATAAATTTCATTTGATTGCTAGTAAAACAGGTAGGAATTCAACAAGACGGAATTTTATTATTTTCTTTCATAAGGGAAGGGTGAAGAGAGATATTCCAGGCTGGTATGGTGGCTCTAAAGTGGCATCAAGGACCCAGGCTCTTTCTTTTTTTTCTCTACCATCAATAGCATGTGGTTTCCATCCCCAAGGTTGTCTTATGGTCCAATATGGTTGCTAGGGTTCCAGACATTATATACGTTTCCAGGCAGGAAGCAGGAAGGACAAAAAGTCATACTCTAGCTGTCTGTCTTAAGGAGCTTTCTCTAAATGTCCACTACCATTTATCAACCATCTCTAACTCCAGGAAGGTTAGTAAATACAGTCAGTTAGGTGGATACACCACTACTTGGAATAAAAAAATCAAAGTTCTCTTATTAAGGAAAAAGAAGAAAATAGACGTTGAGTAGGTGACTAGTGGTCTTGGCGATAGTAAGAAACCAGAATCAATAATTAAAGCAAAAAAAAAATCCTCCTTGGACAGTGAATTATATGGTTTGGCCTTTTGTCTTGCTGATATTGACTGAACAACTGACACATTTTCACTGCGTTTCGTGATCTGGAGGCACTGCCTATGGGTGTGTATGTGTAGCCCCGGTAAGAAAATAACCGAACCAGCAAGTGCATCAGCAGGATTGTTTGGAAGTGTTCTTGCTGCATTCCTCTCCACCCTGCCTTTGGTCATGAACTTAAGTCCAGGTTCCTGGTGTGCTTACACCCCAGCTGCTGCTGGTCACAGTTGGGCAGAACCAGGACAGTGCAAACCTCCCCTCAGTGTTTGATTACAACGATCTGGAATACACCACTGCTTTCATTTTGTGCAACTTTCTATACTGTGCTCTCTGTGAGTGTGTTTCTGTATGTGTTATCCTGAGGTCCACCTATTCCTCACCACCCAGACACTGACTGGGAGGAGTTCAAAAGCATAGGTGGTAGCTTACTTGCTTGAAAGGAATATTTCACTTAACAAAATTGTAATCGAAAAAGGTTGTGGACGTCCACTAGTGATTCTTTATTTTGTTTTTGGAGGAAACGCTTAAGATTTACTCTTAGCAAAATTTCTTTTGTGTGTGTGTGTGTGTGAGGAAGATTAGCCCTGAGCTAACATCTGTTGCCAATCCTCCTCTTTTTGCTGAGGAAGATTGGCCCTGGGCTAACATCCGTGCCCATCGTCCTCTACTTTATATGTGGGATGTCGCCACAGCATGGCTTGATAAGTGGTGAGTAGGTCCATGCCTGGGATCCGAACCTGCGAACCACAGGCCACTGAAGCAGAGCACCTGAACTTAACCACTATACCACTGAGCCGGCCTCACAAATTTTAATTATACAATACAGTATTATCAACTATAATCAATATGTTATACATAGATCCTCAGACTTGACTCATCTTTTTGATAAACATTTGTACTCTTTTACCTACCTCTTCCCCTCTCCTCCATCCCCCAGCCCCTGGCAACCACTATTCTACTCTCCATTTTTATGAGTTTGACTTTTATTTTTTAGATTCCACATATAACCGATATTATGCAATATTTGTCTTTCCCTTTCTGACTTATTTTCCATTTTTAATTTTTTGAGAACCTCCATACTGTTTTCCATAGTTGCTGCACCAATGTACATTCCTACCAACAGTGCACAAGGGTTCCCTTTTCTCCACATCCTTATCAACACTTGTCTCTTGTCTTTTTGATAATAGCCATTCTAACAGGTGTGAGGTGATATCTCATTGTGATTCTGATTTGCATTTCCCTGATGAGCAGTGATGTTGAGCACCTTTTCATGAACTATTAGCCATCCATGTCTTCTTTGGAAAAATGTCTATTCAGGTCCTCTGCCCATTTTTAAATTGGATTGTTGGTTTTTTTTTTGCTATTGAGTTATGTGAGTTCTTTATATATTTTTGATATTAACCCCTTATCAGATATATGATTTGCAAATATTTTCTCCCATTCAGTAGATTGACTTTTCATTTTGTGGATGGTTTCTTTGCTGTGCAGAGGCTTTTTAGTTTGATGTAGTTTCACTTGTTCATTTTTTGTTTTTGTTGCCTTTGCTTTTGTGTCAAATCCAAAAGATCATTGCTAAGACCAATGTCAAGGATTGGAGTCCAGTTTCATTCTTTTGCATGCGGCTGTCTAGTTTTCCTAACATCATTTATTGAAGAGACTATTCTTTCCCCACTATGTATTCTTGGCTCCTTTGTTGTAAATTAATTGACCATATATGTAAGAGTTTATTTCTGGATTCTCTATTTTGTTTCATTGTTTTATGAGTCCATTTTTATGTCAGTACCATACTGTTTTGATTACTACAGTTTTGTAATATAGTTCGAAATCAGCAAGTGTGATACCTCCAGCTTTGTTCTTCTTTCTCAAGATTGCCTTGGCTATTCTGGATCTTTTGTGGTTCCATACAAATTTTAGGATTTTTTTTCTATTTATGTGAAAAATGCTATTCGAATTTTCCTAGGGATTGCATTGAATTTGTAGATTGCTTTGGATAGTATGGACATTTTAACAATATTAAATCTTTTAATCCATGAGCATAGAATATCTTTCCATTTATTTGTGTCTTCTTCGATATCTCTCATCAAATGTCTTACAGTTTTCAGTGTACAAATTTTTAGCCTCTTTGGTTAATTTTATTCCTAAGTATTTTATATTTTTTGATGCAATTATAAATGGGATTGTTTTCTTAATTTTTCCTTCTGATAGTTTGTTGTTATTGTATAGAAACACAACTGATTTTTTGTATGTTGATTTTGTATCCTGCAATTTTACTGAATTTGTTTATTAGTTCTAACAGGAAAATAGACATTCTAATAAATATGAGGTGATATCTCATTGTGGTTTTGATTTACGTTTTCCTGATGATTAGTGATGTTGAGCATTTTTTCGTGTAGCTCTTGGTCATTTGTATGTCTTCTTTGGAAAAATGTCTGTTTAGGTTTTTTGCCCATTTTTTAATTGGGTTATTTGTTTTTTTCTTTTGCTATTGAGTTGTACGAGCCACTTGTGATTATTTGTAATTGGCTGTGACCTTTAAAAAGTAAATGATAAGTTCCATATTTGATCTAAAGATATCACCAGGTGAACTTTGACTTAAGATGAGAAGGTAGTTTAGAGACCCATTCTGAAATAATGCATATTTAAGTGCTTCACAAATATTCAGAGCTTTGTTATCTTACTCTCTCTGAGTGACACTTGGGTCTTACACAACTTCACCTATATAGATGCACAGATAAAGGGTTGAAGAAAGCTTGGGGTTTATTCACAGGGCAAAAGGCCAGTTACGGTTGGGTAAGAATGCTGTTGGAGATCAGAGAGTCCCTCCACTGGTAACTAGCATAAATATGCTTAGGCAACAGCAAGTAGTTTGATGTATCTTACATATTTGTGGTGGTGACTTTACAGCTCAGAAAGTCACCTCAATTTAATTTTAAACTTAATATGGCAAGGTTGTTGATCAGTAAGTTCTCGCTAAAACTTTTTATCTTTTGTTTACTTGATGTGGATTTAGAAACTTGCGGGTCTTTGTTTGACTGAACCTGGTCTCGCTTGTATCTATGTGTGTGACCTTCCATGTTCTTCCTGTTCAGAAGCCACAACCTGCCAATTTTCAAGGCACTCAGTTTGTTGAAGTTTTAAGGGTCTCCAAAATAGTCCTTCTGTTGTTACTCCCTTGGTTTGGAACATAATTAGAGCTAGATAAAAAGTCAAGCAGATGGAGATGAAAATATGGCTCAGATTTGTGGTAACAGTGGGTTTCCTAGGACTGCACCCAGAAATAGGCAGCCTTTCTCCTGGCTGCCTGCAGGCCTTGCTCTGCAGGGACAATCCCTTTTACCTAAGTTGACATCATTTATTGTCCAAACCAAGACACTTTTGAGAGTTAAATGGAGCACTAATAGGATGAAATGCCAGGCCTGTCCTGGGCAAATTGTGACATAAGGTCACTGACTTTTATCTCATGACAACAGTCAAAGCAGAGAGCACACCCTCCTCAGGCAGACAGATCCCAGAGCAAAAGGGGAGGAAGCCTAGCACACTCAGTTCCTTCTTCCTAACACATGGATCAGATAAATCAGTTCTTCACCCCTCAGGGAGAAGTGAGAGATGGCCCAGGAAGCCAGTTGTGCTCATGGAGAATCCATCCTTATGGAATCTATAGAGGAAAGGAGGTTTTCCCCTCCAGGCCTGCCCCTAATATTTGCACAGATGAGGACCAGAGTGGGATGCTCTAAGCATAGAACTGGAGAAGTGGTGTGCAGAGCTGATGATTAGCATCGCTACTCACCTCCACATTCAATGGTGATTGGTTGATTGAAATTGTCCGTAATGGGAGTATTTACACACCATGGGAATTATCAAACTACAAATCAGGGCCTTTCTTGCCTCTTCTCCAGTAGAGCTGGTTGTTAAAAATTCATCAGCACACTGCTTGGCCCTGGACTGGAGTTTTATTTCCCCTGGGTTTATGGCCAATACTTCCCTCTGTCCCCATCATCTAGTGGACATATTCATGATCAGTGATTAAGGCACACTTGTTGTTGCTGTGAAAACACTCCAGTCTCTACACCATCTGTATGCCTCTCAGGGATGTACTTCATTGGGCCTGAACAGCTGCAGTGCAGTCTGTGCTCTGAGTCCTCTATCCTGGAAAAGCCAAGGAGCCTGAGTATGGGTCTTCCCTTTGGTAGTAAGACCGGCCATTCAGTGCGGGCCTCCATAGTCCCTTGCCAAGTCTACCGAGATGGAAAGAGTAAGCGTCACTTTGATGTTTTCAGTCTTACAGGCATTGACAACAAGAAACAGGCCTGTTCATGGGGGAACTGGAATTCTTGGCCATGGTATTGTCGGTGGAGTCACAAAGCACCCGAATTTTAGAACTTAGAAGATCTGGATTTGAGTCCTATTTATGAAGATTACAACTTGGAACTTTGCAAAAAAATATTTCACTGCTTGGCTTCTTTTAAAGTGGGAACAAATTTCTCCAATTTTTTAAAGTTTTGGGGATAAATGAAATAGCATGTGAAAATGAATTATAAATCTTAAAGCATGCCGGCCTTTAATACTGAATTAGATTGTGTTGGTTTGTGGTTTTATTTCTTAAAGTAACACTTGCCATAAATTAGGAGTCAATTTCCCAAAATAAAATCCTTTTTTGTATGATAGTATACAGTTTTTCAGTAATGATGTATACATTGTATTGATTTTTTCCCTAAATGTGTTGTTTTAATAAATATCTCATGAATGAAAAGAAAATGCTTATATAAAGTATAAATGTTATAAGGAGAGTGCATATTGTAGCAAAAAGAGAGATTAGTTCTGACATTCTAGCTAATTGTTTGCAGGACAGGAAGCAGAGCTGGATTATCCACAAGGCGGACAAAACATGTGCATAATCCTCCAGCAAAGGAGTATTAACTTATTTTTGAGGGGAGAAAGAATTTAATATACCTCTCCTAATTTCCCCAAATGAATTAATCATCATTGGAAAAATAGAAATTTGTTGAATTTCTTTATGCTTATTTTACAGTTTAATGTTTTAAAATTATAATTTGGAAGGGAGCTGGGGTATTGTATTCTTAAAAAGTGCTTGGAATCGCTTAAAAAGCCTTAATTCATCCACCATGAAATAATTTCTAACCAGGTTCTTGTACCTTTCGATGGCTTAAGGTCTGGGGTGAAGGAAGCCTTCAGAGGCACATTTTGTGTCAGGTATATTTTTTCTCCACATTACAAGCAGATTTCAGGTATAAAATTACCTTAGATAATGTTTCCTTGTAAAAACACAAAATAAATCAATTTTAATATTGAATTTTGATATGTTAAAAGAACTTTAAGAAAATTTAAATCTTTCAGGTTTAAGGCCTATTTTTTTAAGCATGTGTTTTTCAGATGTAGCTTGGCCTCCCTCTAGTGGTGGCTGTAGCAAACTGAATCAAAACCCTGGGTGTAAAGCTCATTTGTATCAAAAATAGGGTTTCGAACATCTAGGCCTTAATTTAAATGGCTAGAAAGCTCAGGTTTTGGCAGTTCTTAGATACTCAGGTTAATTTGCGTTTGTTATTCCTATATTTTTGTTTTTGTTGTTGTTATCCTTACTTGAACTTTTCTTGTGTTTCTTTTTGGTGGTAGTGGTGTGTATGTGCGTTCTTTTCCACAAAATATAGAGCCCTGTGTCCAGTTTTAAATTTCAAGTTTTTGATGCTTCATGCAATATCTTTTGGTACAAATTTTAGAAAAAAGAATTTATTAATAAGTTTTTGGCCCAAACTGAGGTTACATTACTCTGGGGATTGGGGGTGGGGGGTAGGTATAAATTAATACATTGCAAAAAAAATTAAACTTGAATCTGATCATACCTCTAGATCCAACTACCAATTTACTGGGAATCCAGAGGACAGAAGAACACGTTTGAATACACTGAGGAGATGTAATCAGTCAAACTCAGACTGTGAGAAATTCTACAGGATATAAAAGCATGATTCTTCAACAGATAAATAGCAGGAGGAAAAAAAAAAAAGAGAGATTAAAGTGGAACCTGAAAATTAAAAGGAACTTAAAAGACTACAATCATTTACCATATCTGGCCCTTATTTGGATCCTGATTAAACTAAGCATGGTGGAAAAAAAACCTATTTGTAAGATTTATGAGACAATTAAATAGTTGACACTATATATTTGATATTATTAAGGAATATTTTTAGGTGTGATAATGGTATTTTAGTTATGTTTAAAGACAAGTTATTATCTTTTAGAGATTCACACTGAAATATTTATAATTGAAATCATGTTATATCCGGGATTTGCTTCAAAATAGTTGGGGGAAGGGGATGGATGGAGGTATGGATAGGGTGAAATTGGTCATTGTCTATGGTTGTTGGCACCGGCTGGATACCTGGGAATTCATTATACCATTTTATCTATTTTTGAGTATAATTGAAATTCTCCATAATAAAACATTAAAAATGTCAATACATTGGCTACAATGTCTTTAGTAACAGCTGTGTAAATGAATACAGGCTATCATTAAACACTATCATTTTATGGGCTACTAAAACAATTCTCTTTACTCTGCTCAACCCAAGCCAAGCTCTCTTTGGACCTCATTTTGTCCAGCAGGCACATCCTACAGTTGTTAGAGCAGCCACACAGCAGCCCTGAGAAGTCTGCCTCAGTCCAGAGTGAGTCTCGCTTTGTTGGACCACTAGGAAATTGGGTTGGTTTTATCTGGACCTTAATTCTAATCTAAATCAAAGCAGATCTTAGACTAAAGGTCAGGGCTTCTTAAGGAAGAGACCATGGAATAAGCTCAGATGACCCAATTCCTTGGGATGGAATCAAGATCAATTTAAGGACAAGTGAACAAACATTTCACAAACCGTTATTGATGCCTGAAATGTGTTAGGCATTTTAAGTTAGCATAGTGGCAGGTTGGAATAGTGACAAAGAATAAGACATTGACTGACCCTGAAGTTCACGTTCCACTTAGCTTCAGAGTTTAAGACTCATCCTCTAGATACCCCGTCCCTAACTGTCTTCCCTTCTCCACCCACCTGACCCTAACCTCAGCACATGTGGCAAGCCACTCCCCTACTTGTTCCAAGAAAGCTGAGTACTGCTTTCCTACCTCGTGTCTCCCTGGATTCTTGCTCTGCACACACTGTCCATGCAGACCCAGGATGCTGCCATCCTGCCAGGCTTCCATCACTGCCCTCTTCTGATGTAGTGTTCCTTCCCCTACCCACAAACACACAAGATTGGACCTCCATGCACCCTGATGTCAATCTGGAATAAGCCATGACCCTTTGTAGATTTTAAGTTAAATTTTTTTCCCTTTGGAAACCCCAAAATAAGCCCAGACCACTTTCTAATCTTCCACATACCTATTTCATCATTAATTCAACAAATAGCTACTGAGTGCCTAATGTAGGCTGGACTCAGGGAAAGGCAGTGCTGATAGAAAGGTAAGCAAAAAAGACCACAGTCCTTGCCTTCATTGGGTTTGCAGACTGATGGGTTTTAAGTATCCAAGATAAGACTATAATTTGTAACAGGTCTTTACCAAAGGTAGAAAGAATAAAGGAAGGGGAGCCGTACACAGAAAATAAGTTCCAACTTCTGCACCAGCCCAGGCTGGCTCCCTGTCTCAGTCTCTCTTGGCCTAATTTTGTTTGTGTAGGGGCAGCTTATTTCCCACCCCTGGAATTGTTGTGGACTACTACATGACTCAGAATCCAGGACAGACTAACTCCAAGGACCCAGAGAGAGAATATTTTTCTAGCAAACTCATTGAAATCTACTTTCCTAAATCCTCATTTCTTGTCAGGATTAATCTCTTTCCAGGAAACTTAGAAAAATAATTTCAAGAGAGGTAGAATGGGGGCCACCCGGTGGCGCAGCAGTTTAGTCCGCGCTTGGCAGCCCGGGGTTCACCAGTTTGGGTCCCGAGTGCCCTCCGACGCACTGCTTGTCAGCCACGCCGTGGCGGCGTCCCATATAAACTAGAGGAAGATGGGCACGGATGTTAGCCCAGGGCCAGTCTTCCTCAGCAAAAAATAGGAGGATTAGCGACGGATGTTAGCTCAGGGCTGGTCTTCCTCACAAAAAAAAAAAAAAAAAAGACAGGTAGAATGGTTGAAACTTTAAAAGTCAGAATAAAAGAAAAGAATATGGAGGCAGGTTTCACCCTTTTTTTTTTTTTTTTTTTGTGAGGAAGACCAGCCCTGAGCTAACATCCGTCACCAATCCTCCCCTTTTTGCTGAGGAAGACTGTCCCTGGGCTAACATCCGTGCCCGTCTTCCTCCACTTTATATGGGACGCCGCCACGGCATGGCTGACAAGCAGCGCATCGGCGGGCGCACGGGATCCGAACCGGCGAACCCCGGGCTGCCAAGCGCGGACTAAACCGCTGCGCCACCGGGCCGGCCCTTTTTTTTTTTTTTTTTTTTTTTGTGGGGAAGACCAGCCCTGAGCTAACATCCGTTGCTAATCCTCCTCTTTTTGCTGAGGAAGACTGGCCCTGGGCTAACATCCGTGCCCATCTTCCTCCACTTTATATGGGACGCCTCCACAGCGTGGCTGACAGGCAGTGCGTCAGCGGGTGCCTGGGATGCGAACTCGCGAACCCCGGGCTGCCAAGCGAGAACTAAACTGCTGCGCCACCGGGCGGCCCCCCACCCTTTTATAAGGAAAATTTTTCTAACAATTTTTGCTGTCCAAAATGAAAGAAGTCACCTTGTGAAGTTGTCCTTGGAAATGTAAATGGGCAGGATTACTATTTGTCAAAGATGTGAAAACTTCTAAGAGAAGTTTCCAATGGGTGGGAGTTTAAACATAGACAAAAATCCTATTTAATTGCTAACATTTAATTATTTGAACAATGAAAATGGGAATGTTAAAGGTGCTGTGACGTCTTGGAAGGAGAGGAATATCAGGGTAGTGATGTTTTCTCTGTGCTCCTAAAATCATGTAACATACCTTCAGCTTATATGTAAGATAAGTGTAGAAAAATTTAGGCATCAGGATTATCCCATGTGTGAGTAGGTGGGGCACTGTGGGAGGAGTGGTGAAACCATTTGCCACTAGTCCTACATTCTTGAAAGAGACTGGAGCAGATTCTTTGCTAAGAGTGGTTTCCACTGCAGTTCCCAAAGTGTTGGCAGTCAATGGGAGGCCCGAAGACATCCAGGATAGTTTGAGTCACCCCTTAGGCCATTCTCAAGGAGACAATACTGGCCATGTTGCCAAATCATAGAGTTTGGCACACCAAATTAGATGTACTGTCACCACTTAGGTCTGGATCCTCCTGAAACACCACCCCCGCCGCCATCAATCGCTATATTAGATTATGCTGGGTAATGAACAACTGCAATATCCTAGTGGCTTGTGACAATAAGATTCAGTCCTCACTTTACACTACATGCCCACCATGGAGGGGCTGAAGTTCTGCTCAAGTCTCCTCCCTCTGGAATCCGTGCTCATAGAATAGCCACCATCTGAAACATTGCCAGTCACCATGACTGAGGGAAAGAAAGAATAGGAAAATTATTTACTGGCTCTTAAAATTTCTTCTTGAAATAGGGTGTTGGGCCTCTGGCTTGTGATTAAGATGGCATTTTGATTATATTAGGTCTGGGATCCAGGAGTCAGTGGATCCAGACTCTCACAAGCAATCTTATTTACAAGATTCTGGAAAAAAAAAAATGCGTGAAGAAAATAGTAAGAAAATATAACATGTTTCCACTGATGAGTGTGTGTCCTCCAGTCAAGAATTCCAGTGAGCTAGACAGGACCCCACCAGGAACTCCTTTGCATAAGCTATGTTAACCTGAGAAGCTTAAGACTAAATGGGGTTAAATGCCTGCTCTGCTTTCTTCCACTCCACAGCAGGAATCTGAATCATATTGCTATTACTCCACATATCTGCCAACAAGAAGCTGAAGAGAGCACAAGAGACATGGGAAGGAACCGGAGAGCTTTTGTCTCAGAACCTGGAGGAGAGCTGGTATAGGCTACATGTCCATTTCCAAGCCACATGGGGAAAGAAGCCAGAGAACCTGGAGAGAGAAACAGAGAGCAAGAGCTTGCCAGTGGAAAGCATGCAGGGTGGGAGATGGCCTGGCTCTGTGGAAGGACAGGTGAAGACCAAACCTTAACTTCTCTTGGGTAGTGGAGGAAGAGAAGTAGGAGGGACTGCAAACACACATATACACTCCCTTTTTAACAATTTCAAAACTCCAGCCAAGCAGGGTGGCCCATAAAACTGTATCTTCCTAACCCATAGCAATCGTTCCTAGGTAGATACTCAGTACTGAAGAGAAAGTCATGAGGAAATGAGGTTTCCTAACCATGGGCCTCCTTCTGGGCAGAGTTGGATAAAGGGGGAGAGTGAGCAGGGCTTGATATAGGGATTCTTTCCCTATCGACTTTATTATTTGGCAAGAGTGACCTGAAATTGAACTATGTAGATGCATATCGGGTATCAGTTAATAATCTATTTTTCTTTCTCAGTAGGAAGGTGTGTCGCTTTAATGCTTAGACTTTAAAAAGCTCTTCATAGGTTGTTGTTTATGCTGATCCTCATAATTTTATTCTATATTTTTCATGCACCTACAAGTATTTTTATTTTTTTCTTAACAGCAGGTTAGAAGTGGTCTATTTTTTTACCTTACACATAGAGTGTGGCTGGGGACTGTGACTAGGTGTGAATGTCCTCTCCAGCTTCTAATTTGGGCCTGTAGCCACTTCCTTTCCAGCAAGAATTCTTAACAACAAAAAGAAAACAAAATAATGTAGTTCCAATGAGTAGGTTATTTTATTTTATTTTTTGCAGACTGTCTTTTGTTAATGGCAGGCAACTCTGCTTTTTCTTAATAACAGTAGAGTAGTTGATATAGACTTTCAGATATGAAATTGATGAAATTGGTTCATGCGGTCGTGGTATGTGAGTTTATTTCTACGGGAAAGAGAAGTAGGAATACTGTCTGCAATTGCTAGACTAGCTGGAGGGGGGGCATGCAAATTACCCTGACAGTAGGTCATGAGAAGGAGTGATGAGGGTTAGCATCCTGTAACACCGGCAGGCAGTTCAGTGTAAGGCAGCATTTCACAAAAGGAGTTGTAGCCAACTCTTTCCCTTCTCCCTTTCTCTTCCCTAAGTAAACACCTGATTACCAGGCATCTTTTGTGGGCAAAATACTCTTCCCTCTCTCCCTTGCCAAATAAAAATATTCCTTCACCCTTGCTAGCTCTGTGGTGGGGTGGTGGTGGTTCAGTGTGTGGGCTTTGGAGCCCGACTTCACAAGTTCAGATTCTTGCAACACTGTCCACGTGGTGTTGGTAAGTCACTTAATTTCAGTAGGACTCAATTTTCTTATTTGGAAAGTGAGTATAATTTTTTCTTACTTCTTCGGGGAAGGACTAAATGAAGTAATTAATGTAAAGTGCTCAACAAAATGCCAAGAGCATTGTAGATGCCTGATAAAGGTCTGTGCTCTCTGTGTGTCTAACATTTCCTCGGGGGGTCAACTTTCCCAAGGTGGCTTGATCTTTAAGCAATTTGGATGCACTGGAAGATCATCTATTTTGCCTTTTGGTTCAGGAAATATACTTACAATACCTATTACTTCTAAGATGAAGAAACCTGAAAACTGCAATTTAAAAAGGAATGTTATCTGTGAGGGGGGTCAGAGTAAGTTATTATTTGTCCAATTGATCTTAACCCCTCAAACTGGATCAATGTATTTTCACAAAAAAGCGAGTTAAAAAAAGCTTCCTATGTAGTCTCCACATATCCCGGGTAGATGCTCAGGATAGTCTTTCTTGTACTTCCCTTTCCACACCCGTTTGTTTCCAGATGGTAGTTTGGGCTCCCTCTTACCTGACCCTGGATTCTAGGCTTTGAATCCACTTTGAAATTTGCTTCTGGCTGCTTCAGATTCGATAACTTTCAAAACAGCCTTCCTGTCATTTTGGACCTTAGCACCTCCACCTGTGTCCCAGCTCTCCTCGTCCTTTTGGTTATGTCTCCCTACTGATGGCAGGAATAGACCTAGGTGGCCCTGAGCCAGAGCTGCTGGGACACTCTCCTCGGACACCAGCCTTTGGTTCACCCAGCCTTGCAGTGAACAGCAGTGTCGGGTTTGTACTCTAGTGGGCAGGCAGGTTCATAGTCAGAGTCTCCAGAACTGGGGGTGAGGTCAGGAGGATATAACAAAGCCCCCAGCAATGGCAACAAGGGGGCTTCCTAAGGGACATGGCAGACCTTACCCTGAGCATGTGCTTAGCTGTTATCAACCAGGTGGGTGTCTCTGTCGGGCAGGGTGTGCCCCTCACTTTGGTTGTGCCACTGTCTTTCCTGCCCTGTGTAGCTGCACCTACATTTGAGGGAACTTGCATCCTTTGCCCATGTCTGTTTTCGTCAATCACAGTCGCTCTTGTGACCACCATACCTTGTTCCAGCCCCTGGTCCACATAGCTCAACCCATGCCTGAGAGAGCCTCAGGACCCCGAGAGGGGAGCCAAGAATGCAGATGTTCTCAGGAAGTGGTCCGCATCTTTCTTTCTGCACAAAAACAAACAAACAAATAAACAGTGGTTTCGAGGACTTAGGGAATTTAGCTAGGAGCTATTTGGCATCAGAGATTCTACCTTACTTGTCTTTTATCCCCCCAGTGCCTAGCACAATATCTGGTACATAGTAGTGTTGGAATTTTAGGAGCTAAATAAATCACATTCTTGCTTTCCTTCTTAAGTTGGGAACCAATTAAGAACTAGACAAAGGAGTCAGACAGCTGGAAATCCACAGGTGCTGCTAACCATAAGATGCCTTTGTTCAGATTAGAGACACCTTCCTTTTCTTCCTTTGGGTCTGTGAATTAGAAGAAAACACCCACTCCTGGAAGATGATTGTAAAGAGGGACTGCTTATGGGTGGACAAGTTAGAAGAAAGGAGTCAGGAGCTGGCTTGACGTTCAGAAGCTGGGCCAGATTTAGTCCCTGCTTGTCCCCAGGGCCAGTGTCTTTGTGCAGTTGGCTCTGGAGATCAAAGCAGGAGGATTTTTTTCTTTAAATAATAAAAGTTGAATTAGAATATATTGCATAGATATGCCACCACAATGGGCTTTCTAATTATCTATCATTCATTGAACTTACCCCCCAAAATAGTAGGATTCTACTTGCAGGAATAGAACCTGGCCCACTATGCTTATCACATAGTAGAGAGTCAGCCAGGACGTGCCCTCCCTACACTGGCAGATATAAAAAACTGAGGTTCCGAAGAGCCTCTGCCAAGTTCCCTCAATTCTTTTCCCCAAAGTCCACAACGCTATACTGCCTTTCTTTTCTTTGGGAGGAATAAGGAAGGGGGTGGCGAGGGAGGCCGTGGGTATGATTGTTGCAGAAGTTCTTATTCCTGGAATCACGAGACCAGGAGAAAAGAGATTCTCAGTAATACAAGTAGTCAATCATGTTTCCTGAATGAGGGGATAAATTTCAAGAAGAGGCAAATATGCTGTTTATTGTACAAATGTAGTTAGGAAAGAAGAATGGTAGAATAGGCAGGAGGTAAATTTTGTGGGTTAAATGAATGTTTTGTGACTTGCTAGTATATCGGGAGTACATGAACTATACTTGGCTTGCTTTTTGGAGGGTTCTGTTAAACCTTGACATTGGAGGTGGAGGGATTGACTACTGATACAGAAACAGAAAAAGGGCCATTTGAAGGGCTTAATTGTTCCAAGAGTGAGTTGGAAAGTACTCAAGATATGTTGATTTTGGTGGAGAAAGATTAATCAACTCATTTGGAAGCCATTCAAATTTGACTAGAGGGAGAAAAGATAAGGAATTAGAACAATGGTTTCTTAACTTGGGTACATTGGAACAGACTTTATCTCTAGTGGAGAGAATGATATTTAACTTTTATTTCTTGGAAGGAAAAAAAAGAGATAAGCTCATGAATTTTTAAGTTGCTGCTGCAGAAGAAATCCTTTCTTTTCTGGTTTCAGTCAGAATGATGCACAAGAGAATGATGGAAGAAGTGCGAAGGCTTATTTTGGGGCCTTTTTGGGGCACTCTGTGTGTGTTGTCTTATTTATTACACTCTAATTACATTAATTAGAATTAATTGTTTCATATTCATAAATGGATTAAATCGTGTTTATCAGCTTAGTCAAGGAATTTGAGGTCCTAAAACACATCAAACAAATGAGTTTTGTTGGTAGAGAAAAGGTCAGCTGTTGGGTCAGTAGTGGGTGACAGTGGGGTAAAGATGGGTAACCAGGAGGCAGGGTATTTGAGTCCATATTAGTTAACTATTGCTGCATAAACAACTAGTCCAAGACTTAGTGACTTAAAACAACAGTCATTATTTAGCTCATGGTTAAGGTATGGGATCAGCTTGGTAGTTTTCCTGCTGGTCTTTGCTGGGCTTATTCATGAGTCTGTGGTCACCTACTGTTTCTAGATAAGTTGGTGGGTCAGCTTCAGGGCTGTCTGGTCCCAGATGGCCTCCCTCACATGCGTGGTGGTTTGCTGGCTGTTAGCTAGGGTACCTTGGTTCTCCTCCAGTGGCCTCTTGTCCTCTAGCAGGTTACAACAGGCCTGTACAGTGTTGATTTCAGGTTTCCAGGTTTAGCAAGGGAGCATGCACAAGAACTTTCAAACCTCTGCTGTACATCATGTTTGCTAATGTCCCACTTGGCAGGTCACATGGCCAAACTCAATTCAAAGGGTAGAGAAATAGAATCTAGGTCTCGATGAGAGGATCTACAACGCCACAGGGAGGGGAAGAAGCTGATGCCATTTTTACCATCTGCTACAGGATTCTAGACTGCAGTGAAGGCTGCAGGTTGGGGGAGGAAGGGAGAGGGGTGTGGAGTGGGGGAAGGGTGGGCAGTAAAGAATATCTTTGTTTACTTCACAGCTTTTCGTGGGACTGCCCCTAACTTGGACTAAGTGCCATTGTGTAGTAAAAAGAAATCTCGCAGACTCAGAAACTAAAGTTAACACCAGAAATTATTAGGAAAGGGAAAACTGATAGAGGAAAGGAGTGTCTGATTAGAGGATACATATTGCAAAAATATTTTTAAATGTTGCCCAAGACTTAGCCTTAGATATTATTTCTACTCAGGTCAATAATCTAGATCTGGTGTTATCTGGATAGGAAAACTGGGTTAAGGGATACTACCCAACTCATAAAATTGTGTGCAAGGAGCTTGAGAAAACCAGGAATCATACTTATTGAAGCTGAAACTAGACATTGATGAAAAGGTATTGTTTTCCTTATTCTTATGGAAAACTGTGGTAAGAGTAGACATCTTGCAATAGAATCTTTTTCAACGGCTGTGTCAAGAGAATAAAAGGACAATGTATGTGGCCAATATTCCTGAACTGTGCATGCTGGAGCCATAATGAGACGGTTAATGGTCTGAGCACAGCATCGTTTCAGAAATGGGAGGAGGTGGGGATGGTGTGAGGGAGCCACGTGTCCTTCAGAGAGTTCATCCATCAAGGGATTGAATTAAAACAGCAGGTGGGGCCAAGGGAAGAACTTTGGCTCATTTTTTTCCTCATTTGGGCCTTGTCTTCTCCAGGTAGCTGCAGATCTTGAGGCCTCTGAGTCCCAACTTCCTGTCAGTAAAATGAAGACATTGTTATCTGTGTCTTAGACTATTGAGCATGCTACTTTAAAATCAAGGCTTGGACTTTCCATCACCCAAAACTTGTCTACTTCTCTTGTCTTTTGTGTTTTTTTTTTTTATTTTTGCTTAATTGATTTAAATTTTTTAGGGCAGTTTTAAGTTCACAGCAAAACTGAGGGGAAGATACAGAGACTCCCACATAGCCCCTGCCTTTACATGTGCATAGCCTCCTCCATTATCAAGGTATGGGATCAGCTTGTACCCACCAGAGTGGTACATTTGTTTGATTTTTTTTAAAAAACTTTATTTTGAAATAATTTCAAACTCACAGAAAGGTTGAAAGAATAATAGAGGGCTCCCATATACCCTTTATCCAGATTTAATAATTTTTAGTGCTTTGCCATGCTTTTTCAAATTCTCTCTCTCTCTCTCCTATACATATACATATATATGTATGTATAAAAACACACATACATATTCTTATGAACCATTTGAGAATAGCTTGCAATATTATTCCCTCTGACCTCTTAGTACTTTATTGTGTTTTTTCTAAGAAAAATGGTATTCTCTTACACTACCATAATACAGTTGTCAAATGTAGGAAATTTAACATTGAAACAATACTTTTATCCAGTCTATAGTCCATAATCCAATTTGGCAATAGTCCTAATAATGTCTTTTATAGCATATTTTTCCCCTTCAATGCAGGATCCAATTCAGGATGCTGTATTGCAATTGGTTGTCCTATCTCTGTAGTATCCAAATCTGGAAGATTTCCTCAGCTTTTCTTTATTTTTGATGACATTGATATTTTCAAAAAATACAAGACAGCTATTTTATAGAATGTTCATCACTTTGGGTTCATCTGGTGTTTCCTGGTGATTAGACTCAGATCAGCATGTGTTCCTAGCTGCACACGGCATCAGGGTTTGCCCTTCTCAGGGTACCACATCTGGTGGAACACAGTGTCCGTTTGCCCCTTACTGGTGATGTTCGTTCAATCACCTAATCGAGGTGTTGTCTGGTTTCTCCACTGTATAGTTACTATTTTCCTCTTTCAATACTAAGTAATCTGTGGGGAGACACTTGGGACTATGCACATTTCCCACTCCTCATCAAACTTTTCCCCCTGGATTTTGCATCCACTGAGAGTTCTTGTTTGAATGAGTTTTTACTATGATAGTTGCAGGATTTACTTTGCCTACTTCATTCCATAATGTTATCTTTGTTATTCTACAGTTGGAACCTGGCTCCCAACAATATCATCACATTATTCATTTTCTCAATCTTACAATACCCATAAAATAGTTTCAGAATAGCTAAACCAATATCACAATAAAAACAAACCCGCCAGAAAGAGTTCAAGATTTATTTGCAGTTCTTTTATTCCCTAGATTGTGGGTGTAATGTCAAAATGCTATGCTCAAAAGTTACTTGGATTGGTTCTCTTTTTTCCCCTTTGGTGTGATATTTATCCTTCCTTACCCCACCAACATAGTTATTGATTCAAAATACAGTTGTGTTAATTTGTTTCTGTGTATATGAAGTTTTAGGGTGTTTTTCCCTCCTTCACTCCATCCTCTCAAATCTAAAATCTATAGCCTACTGTATATTCATGTGCTGCATAATAATATTTCTGTCAATGACAGACTGCATATATGACAGTGGTCTCATAAGATAGCACCATATGGCCTAGGTGTGTAGTAGGCTGTATCATCTAGGTTTGTGTAAGAACACTCTATAATGTTTGCACGATGATGAAATCACCACATTTCTCAGAACATATCCCTGTTGTTAAATGATTCATGACTGTATTAAATCTCCTAGGGCTGCCATAACAGAACACCATAGACTAGGTGGCTTGAACAACAGAAATTTATTTTCTCACAGTTCTGGAGGCTGGGAGTCCAAGATCAGAGTGCTGGCATGGTTGGTTTCTGGTGAGGCCTCTCTTCCTATCTTGCAGATGGCTGCCTTCTCGCTGTGTCCTTGCATGGCCTTTCCTCAGTGCTCACACACCCCTGGTGTCTCTTCCTCTTATAAGGACCCCAGTTCTGTTGGATTAAGGCCTCACCCTTTGACCTCATTTAAGCTTAATTCAATCCTTACAGTCCTTTCTCCAAGTGTTATTGAAGGTTAGGGCTTCAACATATGAGTTTTGGAGGGGAACACAACTCAGTCTATAATACCTACTACCCTTTAGCTGTCACACGAAGCTCTTGAAACTGCTTTTGAAACTCATTGAGGCAGCTGACTCCTTTTAGTTTAGTTTCTTGTACACTTGTTTGTTTCCTTATTCATTCTTTCATATATTCATCCAATTATTCCTTAATTTACTTATTCAAAAACTATTTATTGAACACCTACTAAGCATAAAGCACTTTGCTAGACATAGGAGATAAAATGGTGAGGAGGAAAACAGAAAAACAATATGTCCCAAGAGTTTATAGTCTACTGGAGGAGTCTGACATTGATCAAAGAGTCATCCAAATAACAATGATATTTTTAATTTCTTAAACATGTAATACAATGCAATTGTGTTCCAAAGAATATGTATAAGAAAGTGTAAGAGGAGGGAATTGACCTATTTTGTGTGGTTAGGGAAGGCATCTCCAGTAAAATGATATTCATGCTGGGATCTAATGGAAGGCTAAGAGTCAACTGGAGGAAGAGGAATAAAGAACAAGAAGGCGAGGTGGTATAAAAGAGAAATGATGGTTCCTGGCAAGGAACAAAATATCCTAAGGACTATCATTTTAATAATCTGCACCAGTACCACCAAATCCTTTGTCAACTGTCCTGCACTGTTCACTTTGCCCATCTGCAACAGGGTATTAGTCCAACCACCTATAGGACAATGTTGCTATAAGTCACACCTCTATGTGGATTAGTTCCACTGCAGATTCATCATCTCCAGTGACAGTAGTCTGCTTGCTGATGTTTCTGTGTTTTGGGGCAATTCTTTTTCTATTGCTGCTGCTCAAAAGCTATTTCAAACCTGGCCCATTTTCCTTGAACAATCTCGCCCATTTCCTCCTTCTATGAATGAATTTTCGTAACACGTAGCAAATAGAAGCTATTAGGTGAGAATATCCTAAATACTATTGTCCCATATGGTGGTAAGTTTCGTGCTATTTTTCCAGCCGCCGCCAGCCCCCCCCTCCCCGCCCCTAGTCCAGGACCAAACACATCTGTATCTTCTCTCATTCTTCTCTACTCCCCTATTATCTCTGTTGAAGAGCGTTTTTTTTTTTTTTTTTTTTTTTAATTTCTGATGTAATCCTCTAGTAGACAGTTTGAGGGGACAGAGATGGGGGTCCACACTGTGAATTCCTTCTATAGTCTAGGTTGAAAAAGTCAGTGGCTTGCACATAGTCTGAATCTATAGTGAGAAGAAATGCTGGCTTGAGAAGCCAGAAAGGAGTCCTTGATTGTTGTTAAATCTGTGAGGAGGGGCTGGTTTGGGGGAACTGTATTACAAATATAAGAAATTAAAGAGACTCAGAAATGAAAGCAAGATAATTATGCTGGTTGAATTTCTGAGATAAAGTTGTTGTATGTGGCTTGCCTTTTTGTACTTTACTCTATAGTGGTTAGCTATTATTGTTAATAAACCACCACAAAATTAGGAGCTTGAGGTGACAATCATTTATTATTCCTCATGAGGCTACGAGTGGTTGGGTTTGGCTGATCTTGTCTGAGCTTGCTCAAGTGTTGGTGGTCAGCTTGGGTTGCCTGAGGGCTGGTTGGTCTAGGATGGCCTTGGCTGTGGCAACTCAACTTGACTCTACAAGGAGTCTTTCACATTCTTCTAGCTGGCTAACCTGGGGATTTTCCTACGGTGGTGGGAAGGGTCCAAGAGGGAAAGCTGGAACATGAAAGCACTTTTTCAAGCCTTTGCTTGCATTACATTTCCTGATGTCCCAATGGCCAAAGCAAGTCACATGATGAGGCCAAGAATCAGTTTTTGGTGGGGGCCCTACCAGAGGGCATGGATCCAAGGAGGCAGCACTCCTTTCTTCCTCTCCTAAATTTAAAATCAACTGGGGAATAAGACACAGAGATAAAAACCCAACTTCATCACAGACAAAACTCATTATAAAATGTGGCTTTGAATGGGTATTTACAGTGGGCTACTAAATACTTAAGCATAGAATTAAACTTCCTCTCCTAGTCACAGGGACTGTGAACGCTCTGTGAAGAGGCTGATAGTGAAAGAGAGAGAAGAAGGCGCTACCTGCTCAGTTCCTTCCCTATAACTCACCCTATGGGATGTAATAAGTGGCGAAATAGGCCAAGAACATTATTCTAGTGGAATTCCTCCCTGTACTAACTTGAGGCCAGTGGGAAAAATGTTCTTCCCTAATTCTGGGGTTCCATCATTGAACCTCTTCTAACTTTGTTTTTGTCTCTCTAGCAATGCCATTTGTATATGCAGCAATTTTAGCTACCTATGTATATTGTGTTTTTCTCTAGCACAGATTTTTCTCCAAAGTCTAGGCCAATATTTCCTACTGGATGTTGAACAGAGTCCATGAATTTAATATATCCCAAATCAAAATCATCATTTGTTCATTCAGCCAATAAAAATTATCTAAGACATTTCCAAGTCTGATTTTTCTATTCTGCTCATCTCAAGGCTATCATCTGCTCAGTGACCCAAACCATAAACCAGAAAGTTTTCCTGAGCTCTCTCCCTTACTTCTCAACATCCAATCTGCCACAGCATCTTGTTCATTCAACCTTGCCCATATCTTTTAACTGACTTCTTTTACTCTACATACCACTTATTTAATTCAGACTCTTCACATCTTTCTCTTAGATTTCTACAAAAGCCTCTTAAATATTCTACCCCCTGACTCTTGTCTTACCTCTTTTTAATCTATCCTGTATAGTGCATCAGAGACAGTCTCTGGTGCACTACATTCTGCGTTATGAGAAAGAATATGGACTTGGGAGCAGAACCAGCTCTGCCATTTAGTTATATGTCTTTCTGCAAGTGACTTAATTTCTTTGTTTCAGGTTTTTTTGTTAATCTATAAAATGAAGATAATAATACCCACCTTGTCTGGTTGTTATAAAGATTTAAGTGGATGTGTAAAGCATGCTCAAGCATAGTGTCTGGTCTAGTATCATACAACTAATGGTTAGCTTTCAATATGAGCCAACTGTTGTGCCAACTGCTTTATGTGCACTGCTTCACTTATTTTTGGGTGGACTTTATTATCTCCATTTTCCAGATGATGAAATAAGGTACAACTTGCACAGAGTCATACAGAAAGCAAAGTGGCGGGGAATTCAAACCCAGTCAATTAGCCTCCAAAACACCTGAGAGAGAGGATGGGAAAGTAAGAACCTGGTGAAATTTAGCCTCTGTTCTTAGCTCCTAGATGACCTAGGGCAAGTTTCTTAAAAGTTTTTGAGCATCAGTTGTCTTATCTGTAAAATGAAGATGTAATACCTACTTATAACATGGTAAAGAGATTTAAATAAGAATATATGGTGAATGGCACACAAGAGCACTCAATAAAGGATATCAGTGATTATTGTTATTTCTGGATTAAAAATAGTTACTTAGCTACTCTGTTTAAAAATCCTGTTGTTCTCCCTCTGCCTCCAGGATAAAGCCCACACTCTTTAGCATGGCAAACCAAGCCTTATATTAGTGCCTCCCCTCATCTTCCACCCTGAGCTTTCATAATAATCACTTGCAGTTCCTCCAAACATGCATTGCTCCCTCGTAACTCTCTGCTTTTGTAAGGCTGCTTTCCTGGCCTGGAAAAAGAAAGCTCCCACCACAACATTTTGTTTTCTGGTTAACTCTCATTCATTAATGCTTGAATCTCACCCCTCCCTTCTTTTTTTTTTTTTCACAAAGCCATACTTGGTGAGCATCCCCAACTCCCCCAATCGTGGTTAGGTGTCCTTTCTCAAATGCCTTTGTAAGTGTGCATAGGTCCATCGAATCTCATCTCACAGTTATTTACTGGTCATTTTTCCTTACTAGACTGTGAGCTATCAGAGGAGGGAAGACTGTCTTTCATTTCAGTATTCTCGGACTTAGCACAGTGTAGGCACTCAAAAAACACCTGATGTGTGAGGATTAAATGCAATAATTGGCAGTATAGAGCCTGGTTCTTAGGAGGTGTTTAACAATAAATATTTTCCAACATTTTAATAATTTTTGTATAATATAATATTTATTGTACAATATATTCTATTTTAAAAATATCTATTTAATTATTTATAATATTAGGGTGATTGTGGCTCAGCATTCTTCGCATTTCCCTTTGTTCCCTTGTACGCATTTCAGAATTTCAGCAACATGTTTATTGACAGTCTCTGCTGCAGTTTATTCTATATTTTTATTTACTTATTATTTACTTATTTACTTATTATTTACTTATCAGTTGAAGTAATTATAAAGTGATTCTGCAAACTGCTTCGTTTCCTCCTTGTCCAGGCACAGTGAAAGTCTCTAGGTTTTTGGATTTTTTTTAAGCACACTTGCTAACCAACGGTAATGTCTTTTGTTAAGTTGTTAATTGACCTAAAATATAGGCATTTCCATTAAATCAAACTGAAAAGAATCAACAAGGATTATGCAAGAATGACAGAAAGAAATAAACATGACAAGCAACACAAAGAAGGTTGGAGATCCTTTTAGAAAGGTACAGTTTGCTAATCTATCTTCTCTTTTGACAGAGATTCAGTGCTGGGAGCCCCTGCTGGGGAGAGGGTAGCGGAGAAAGGGGGGAATGACAGGGACACAATTTAAATGTTTTGACAGCTTAGTCAGAGAGAGTGAATTGCCACAGGCATTTGCACATATTAACCCTTGCTGTAACAGCTAGAATTCTGTTTTGCACTATCTAAATCCAAGAATCAGCTCTTTGGAAAGCTGACCATCTCCTGCCTGCCATGAAAAATGTGAAAAATATCAGGTGAGGAAGTAATTGAATATCCTCAAATCTCTGTTAGGTGGCAGTAATTTATTTTATCTTAATTTTCTTTATTAATTTATTTAGTTTCTTACTTTCATTATTTGGTTATCCCAGACATAATCAAAAGTGCTAGAGCACTGTGCCTTATTTACCTGGGCCCCACGTGTAAAATTTCAACAACACATTCTGGCAGGATGAGCGGAGTTAATGGTGAGGAATTAAAAAGTCTGCTACAATTTAGTCCCAAAGTTGACTTAGTCCTTTGTAGATGCTTCAAGTCATTTCTTTTGTCAAAACAATGCTTACTGGAAGAGACAAGTCAATCAACAAGTTTCTCGTTGGAACAAGGTGTGGTCTTTTGGGATGGTAGGAGCATTCTCTCTGTCTCTCTCTCTCCCTCTCCTTCCTCCCTCCCTCCTTCTCTCTCATATCATGGTGCATAACTATAAATGGGGGTAAGAAGAGTAAAGGAAAAGAGGAATATGGTATTTGGGACATTGACTTAATAGAGCATTTCATTCTACAAGCAGGATTTATGTTCTTGGACTGACTGTTGTTTGAAATGAAATCCTGTAGCACTAAGCTTTGAGTAGCATTATAAAATTTCAGCTCACAATTCACAATCACCTACCTCTGTGTTAGGCCCAGGGGAGAATTTAAGAGCTATAAAACAATGCCCCTCTGCCCTACATCCCTATAAATGAACTAGGCAGGAGTGAACAAGTCAGCAAACAAAATGTCTCTTTCACAATTTATTAGGCTAGCCAGAGTTTTTGTGACTAAACAACGCTGGCATTAAATCATTTAAAATGAATCCTTTCCTTGAAATATTGTACTTAATTGTATTGTGAAATAAATTCTAAATTTTGGGAGAAGTTTGATTTCTAACAAACTGCAGTATTTTCCCCTTCTCTTTCATTACTGTTTTCCTTTCCTGTAGCTTCTCATTTAGAATGACTATAACTCCATGATTTACTTCCACTTGACTTGCAAATAAGAAGGGGAAATAACTCAAAGTGCCGAGAACATAGAGAATCATGCAGTCCAGAGTTGAACAGAAAGTACTTATTGCTTTGCTAGTCAGATTGGTGGTTTCCAACAGATGGCTTCATGGGGTTAATTTGAATTTCTTGCCTTCTTAATACTGTAAGACAACCACGTACTTAGGCACCTGTTTCTAGCCATACATACTTGGCTTTAAATCGCTCTTTCCATTGTAATGGACTAAGTGGTTGCTCAGCCTTGAGAACAAATAAGCCTCCTTAAGCACTTAACTCACTCCTGGGGAGAGACTTCCTGAAGGGTTTATTATGTGTCACAGCTAGGGACAACACTCAGATAATGGGGGAGAACAACACCAAATATTTTTAAAGGAGACTAATTAGGGGGTAAGCAAGAGGAGTCGTGGCTGCAAGTTGTAGAAATAGAATTTTAGAGGCTGGAATAATAGTGGTAAAGGTTTTTATTCCTCTGCTTCCACAACCTTCATAGTAAGAATTCTTTGGCTTCAAAGCTGCCTCTGGCTAATTGAACTCAGGCAGAGATCATGGCGACTGGGTTTTAATGCCCATGGCTACAAATTTTATCATCTTTATTTCCAAACGTTTGTTTTCTTCAGCTTGTGCCAGAGTGGAAGGGAGTGTTTACAGAGAAAGATTACCGAACTGTCAAAATGTGTTCACTTATTCCTTCATTTATAAGTCCAGTCAGGCTTCTTTGGAATGCTCACTTTGTGTCAAGTGCTATATTAGTCAATACTTTGCCTTCAGCACACTTTCTAGCTTTGTAAATGAAACTGGGGTGCAGTGGGGTGAGGTGGTCAAGGGTGATGATAAAGGAAGAAAAGAAATATTTTCAGGGACCACTATGATATTTGGTGCAAGAAAATATTCTCAGTGTAATAATGGAAGTTGCTTAATAATGTTTGGATATATCTACTCTTGTAAAGGACAACTGCTGAGTTTCTGTTAAAAACAATTCCAATTTAAATATTTTGTTTGGTTTTCATTTCATTATGTAATAATAGGTAAATTAATTTTTGTTTTTAAAGCAGTATATTAATTCCAACATTATAGATTCAGCCTTGGGATGTCTCAATTACTGTATACACAAGCTATTTTAACACTGTATAATTTCTGCCAGAGATTGCCCTCCAACAACCTTAGAACTTTCTGTATTAGCCAGAAAAATAGCCAAATGTAGTGTTAAATTAATTAAACAAGAGGCCGTTACGCTGAGGTGGCTGTAATGCCATGGTGGCCTACATAAGCAAACCTAAATCTAAGCCTATAAATGCCTCAAGGTTATGAAATCAAAACCTAAGGACAACCAATCACAAACAGTCAACTAGGCTTTAAGCTACAGCCAATCAAATAATTTTCTTTCTTTGCTTCCTACTCTCTCTCCATAAGTCTTTCCTGTCTGCAGAGTACTTCTTACCACTTCCAGTTTGGCATTGCCTCATTTGAATCTATTTTTGCTCCAATAAACTCTTAAAATTTTTAATATTGATACCGGCTCAAGACAAGGTTGACATAAGGGAAGCCATATTGTAGAAAAGAAACCCTATTGTAACTCTGAATGACCTCTGACTAACTAACCTATCTGGATTTGCACCCTCCAGGAGATCTAACTGCTCTGTAGATTTTATGACCCCTGCTTGTGCAGGTACCTCCCAGCTGCGATAAGATGATAACTTTGTTCTTTTGAGTTCCTTAGGAATGTGATGACCCCCCCCCCCCACAACAGAGAGCCTATGCTGATAGCCATCATCAATGACAACTGAAAGATCTGGGTATAAGGCATTGCTCGAGTCTCTGATGCATATCCAGTAAAACAAAAGACTATCGGAAACTAAGATCAGATGGATGCCTCCACCCTGAAACCAGATGCCTCCCCGACCCAGAGACCAGCTCCCCCATATAACTGGCCTGTAGTCTTTGTTCTGTAAGATGGTTCTTTCAGACATTACTCAGCCATCTTCCTTCTTGCTGGCAAGCTGTAATAAAAGGTCTTTTCTCTCCTACCACCTTGCCTCTTGACTATTGGCATGTCTTGCGGTGGGCAGATGAACCCCCTTTTTGCGGTAGCAATATGTCTCAGTTTATTTTCTAACAGTTCATTTATAGCTACTTCATTCATCTCTAACAAATAGTAACCGAGTGTCTATGATATGCCAAAAGCACTCAAAGACAAATGAGATTGAATTCTTGATAGAAATATACACAAGATACACTGTAAAGTTAAAAAAAAAACCAAGTTGCTAAATAATATGTAGCACACATTCCCACTTATGAATAACAAAGCATACATATGCATAGAAACCTATCTGAGAATGAGTTAATCGTTTTTCTCTCTGGAGGATAGCAAATCACCTCAGATCACCTCACTTCTTTGGAAATTCCCCATCCCAAACAGAAGATAGATTCCTGCAGTTATAGATATATTACTAGTCCTTGCCCCTCCCTCACATCAGCTAGTGGGCAACGGATGGACATCAGAACAAGGAGAGTCAAAGCATTGCCTGGATTGAACCAGTTTAGATTCTCTCTAATGAGGATTTGTAATTGGGACACAGAAATGCAGATGAGTTGATAAATTTGCTGGATCTTGTAGGCGTGGCTGTATTTGGGTCATGTGTGTGAAGGAGCAGGAAAAACTAGGCTGGGGGTGGAGAAAGAGAGAGTGTTTCCTAATCTCTTTCCAGTTCTAAGACAGCTATGTGAATCTGACTGTACTTTCTACTTTTGAGTCCCTTAGGACACTTCCGATATTTTTCTTTTTAAATAAAAAACCTCTCTATGCTCATTCTAGTTTCAGTGGAATTTTTGGCAATAAGGAAAACCTTCACAGTAGTTCACTCATTTTCTCTTTTTGGAAAACTCAATCCTGCTGCTCTAAGGTAACATTTATCAAGGTTAACATGTGGTATCCACTAAAATATGGCTGGTTTTTGACCCCCTTGAAATAGAAATACATAAAAATACATTTGTGGCTTCAACATATTTTAAGACCACTATTTCTAAGCAAAAAATTTTAGAAAGACTCAGAGTTTTCACAGGTCCTAGACAGAACTTCTAAAGAAACAGCATTTTCATTTCCAAATATAAGTGAATCAGAAATGACATTATTTCCCCTGAAAAATGCCGCTGAATATTTTCTCCCTATACAGTTGTCTGTAAAATGCTTTTACACATTTCTGAATCTTACCCTGTGTTTCTAGTCTGCAATTTTATCTTTTATTCTGTAGTCTGGATTTTTTTTTACCTCATTGTATAGGTAGAACTCCAAACCACTCCTCTCAGATGGTTACAAATGGATAGTTGAATAAACCTGTTAAGACATAAGTACTTGAAGATCTCTTAGCAAGATCCATAAATACCATTAAGAATTGTTTTTACTAGTTTAAAAACGTTGTGGGAAAATAAAATTGTAGAAGATGTAATATTAATCCACTGAAAAAAGGTATTTAAATTAACCAAAATGAACTCCTATTATCAAGATAAGTTCACGTACTTCTCAGAGTTCCATTTTTCTAAAATGGAAACCTCTTTAACTTGGAACATTCATCAATTTAAAGATTAAAAACAGCTGAAATTAGAATTTGATATATGATGCACTTCAGCCTCCTGTACTGTAACTCAATTTGATCCAATAAGTTTATTATGACAATTGGTTTATTTCTGATGAATGTTGCTATGAAATTTTCTCAGTAACTACAACAAAACCCCTAAACTTAAAAAGCCAATGATTGTAGTTTTATTCAAAGGCCAAATTCTTGAATTACTCTAAGTTCCACATGTTTTACTTACACTTTCAGTTTCTATAGTTATCCTTCTTGATTCACATTAGAACGTTACCAGGAAATCACCTGAGTTCATCTTTGTTAAAAAAAATAAAAGTGAAAACATAGCAGAAGCATTATAGTAATTATGTTACAATTTCTGCTGCAGGCAAAAACATCTTTCAGGCATTTTAATTAAGCCAGATGTGTTTCAGCATGCTAACAAATATATTCCATTTGATCTTCACAAAATCTATATTATAGCATACATGATAAGAGGAATAATGTCGTAAAATGTTTACATTTTGAGGAAACAACCTGTGCATATAATCAACTTTATTTTTTAAAATTTATTTCTTTTTTTTCCTCCCCAGAGTCCCAGTACATATATATTCTAATGGTAAGTCCTTCTAGTTCTTCTATGTGAGCCGCCTCCACAGCATGGCTACTGACAGACGAGTGGTGTGGTTCCACGCCTGGCAACTGAACCCAGGCCACCAAAGTGGAGCATGCCGAACTTTAACCACTAGGTCATCAGGGCTGGCTTGTCAACTTTATTTTAAATTGTAAATATATTTCTACTTTTCAAATAAACTCAGGAATAACTGTATGTATAATTTAAAGAAGACACCAGAGACCAATTATTTTGAGAGGAGATGACTTTGGGTGTAAGCTTCCACTAGATTCTGTTTTCATGGATTTATCTCTTATTTTGCAAAAATAGATTAGTTGAACACTTATGAAATAAACATTTTTCCTAATGATAATTTCTCCATAATATCAAATTTTTATTGAAATTGTACTATAAGTACTAATTATTTTAATTCTTAACTAGTAATAAAATATCAATAAATATTTTAGTAAGAATAGAACTTATAATTGGCTTTGTTTGGTAACTGTAATAGCCACTAATCTTGATTTCTAGATTTTGAGTAGACTGACTTTTGTTTTGGTTTATTTTGGCATCTTTTATTATTTTTTCACCTCACCTTTTAACTATTTTCTATGATAACATTTTTCGAAAGTCTCTTCCTCTAGGAGGGTCTTCTATATGAAAGTAATTCCTTCCACTAACATCCATTTCTTTCCCTTGATACTGGACACTTATGAATCCTTTTGGTTGCAAAGATAGAATAAAGAAGGAGCAAGATATATGACAAGAGAAAAGGAGAAGAGCAGAAAAATAGGGGAGATGAAAAGGGAAAAGGTGAAGAAATTTTATTTAACAGAAGGAGGTAGAATTAAAAACACTTTCTTTGGAGAAAATGAGTGGATTAAAATGATTAGGCAATAAATAAATATTAAAATAGAAAGACAGCATAGGATAAAGTAAATATCCTATGTTATTCATTTTAGTTAAAGCAAATGTAATCTCATGAATAAAAGGAAGTTAAATTCTCCTGCAAGACGTTAATGTCAAAATATCTATTCAGACTTATCATGGTTTAGATAAAAGCCTAATCGTGTACCATGAAAATATTCTGATATTTTCTTTGTAAATATAGTTCTCTGCAACAGGAAACTCCAAATGACATCAGCTTCATGTTTCAATTACAAACCAAATTAAAATTATTTTAGAATAAAAATGGGATGCAGCTTCATTTAGAAGCCAGATGTCTTATTAAATATAATTTCCTCTGTTGGCTGCTTTATGTTAAGAGCAGATTTAAAACAAGAACAGCTTCTGTGAAATATAATTATACCCCTTGTGTGGCTTTCTTTCATGGTCATGGAGGCTGGAATACGAAAGTAACTGACAAACAAATCTGCAAACTAGTTTTTTTTTTTTTGTCTAAAGGTGTTGTTTAAATCTTAAATCAGCTGTCATTTCCTTTTGCTATTCCAGAACCTTGTATTGCCTAGATTATGTTGGATTGATTGATATATCCATTCAGTTATGGCTTTTAGAAAAAGCCTTTCATTGCCCTATCCAACATTCAGCCATCAAATACTTCTTTGATGGAGAATTTACATTTTTAAAAATTTCCTTAGTCTTATAAAGGCTCTACAATGGATGCAGTATCATTAAAGACAGAAGCATAAGCTACATCTGGTTTTTGGGAGTTAGAGTTCTTTTTGTTTATTTCTTTGTGCACATTCTGGTGAAAGACTGACTTTTTTTGCTTATTAATTGTTTTGATTTTGCTCTTTCTCCCCTTTTTAAAAAAAAATTCTTAAAGCATATGTCTCCCAATAGTGGTATTTACTATCTTCTTTCTGCTACTTATGCTTACCAAAATTGGAGATTATTGACAATTGGAGAATCGTGGCAATAAGCAATTGCCTGGTCCTTAAAATAGAATTCACTCAGGTGCTCTCTGCATTATCCAGTGGATAGAACCACAGAATCCAGAAGCCATCTGGTCACCTGGGCCTGTCAAATACTCTTCTTCTAAGTGTTCATACAGATCATGTCTGGACATTGGCATTGGTGAGGAACTCATGACTTGCAAGGTAGCCCATTCCATCTTTGGACAACTCTGTTAGGCAATTCTTTTTTTTTCTTTTTTTTGGTGAGGAAGACCAGCCCTGAGCTAACATCCGTTGCCAATCCTCCTCTTTTTGCTGAGGAAGACTGGCCCTGGGCTAACATCCGTGCCCATCTTTCCTCTACTTTATATGGGACGCCGCCACGGCATGGCTGACAAGCAGTGTGCCGGCTGGCGCCCAGGATCCGAACCCGCGAACCCCGGGCTGCCAAGCGCGAACTTAACCGCTGTGCCACCGGGCCGGCCCCTGTTAGGCAATTCTTTATTAGATTGTGCTGGTCTTCCTGAAGCTTCCATTTATTGATCACAATCCTACCTAATGGCAACACATAGAAACTTCCTATTCTATTTCCCACATGACAACCCTTCATATATCTGAAGGCAGCTGCTCTGCCCTCTGAGTCTTTTCTTTCCCGGGTTTAACATTCACAGTTCCTTCAGTTGTGTTTCATATAAGTCCCCTGACCTGCCTAGTCAATCAGGAATTCTAATCCTACCTCTACTAGAAAGTTGATATGACTTGAGTTCTGTTGCTCTGTTTGTCTTTTTTTTTTTTTTTTTGGTGAGGAAGATTGACTCTGAGCTAACATCTGTGCCCACCCTCCTCTATTTTGTACGTGGGATGCCGCCACAGCATGCCTTGATGGGTGGTGCATCAGTCCACTCCTGGGATTTGAACCTACGAGCCCCGGGTTGTGTTCTGTTTTTATCAAGACATTTTGAAAAACCATTCTGTTTCAACTTTTTAAGTATTTATTTTTCTATTCAATAAGGAGCACTTCAAAATCTATTTTGTATTATGAAATATTCAAAACGCAAAAAAGGACATATACCCAGGTTGTCAAATAAAAAACAAATCCAGACTAAGAAAGGAGAGACTTTATTTGAGAGGATTACTGCAAGATAGGGAAAGGGACTATTGCAATAGGGAGAATGTTTTAACCATGAGTTCTGCAAGCATCTCAAGAGTTAGGCAAAAAGGGATTTTCTTTTATATAAAGCAGTAACAAAGCTAGAAAGAATGGTGTGGGGAAGTGGGAGGAAAGGGTAGCAAGATTCAATGGTAGATCAGAGAACATTCTACCCTGAGGCCAGCCTATTCTCAGGAGGGCCTGTTAAGAAGGAGTTGTCTTCTGGCCCAAGTTCAGGAACCTGGGGGATAGGAGAGGAGCTTCACTACAGTTTGTTTAAAGCGTTTTGGTCCTACTTATCCGTGGGGACAAGCAGTTCAGCTAATCATTTGTGAGACAAAGAATGGGAATTTGGAGAGTCTGTATCTGGCCATGTCTAAGGTGAATAAGGGGACATCCGTGAGCCTTATCTAATTAACTTGAGGACTGTGGTTCTTTGCAGTAAGCCATTTTCCAGAACACAAAATGGCGGGTGGGGGGATTTCTTTAACATGACTGCTTTCTAAGATCACAGGACTCCAGTAAAACTCAACATTGTTTCTTTTCACTACCCGATTTAACAAATGTCAACATTTTTTGCCATATTTGCTTCCAAAACATTAAAAATATGTATATACTACAGATACAGTGAACCCCCACAACCTATTACTGAGGTGCATGTATATCTCTCTTTGCTATGTTTTTATACTTTGCTGCTGTGTATGATCCACCACACACACACACACACGAGTATTGTTTGATGTGTTTTAAATTTACTAAGTGGTATCACATAGTATATCTGCATATATCTATGTCTATTTATCTACATATATGTCTATGTATATCTAGCTCACTTCGTTCACTCAGTGGTGAATATTTGAGATCTGCACGTGTTAGTACATGTCTCCTTTGTTCATTTAACTATTAGTAATTGTATGGCATTACTCTTTTGGAATATTCAATTTTTCAAAATCCATTCTTCCATAGATAAACACTTAGGTTGTTTTAATTTTTTTCGTACTACAACAAATACAGTCTTTTTTGTGTGTATATTTTAACTTGTATATATGTAAAAGAGTTTCTTTAGGGTATATACCTAGGAGTGGAATTTCTGGAACTTTACTAGATATTGTCAAATTTTTCTCAAAATGTCTGTACTAATTTACTAGATACTGTCAAATTTGCCTCTAAAGCAGCTATGCCAATTTATATCCACCCTTCTCCCCCAGCAGTCTATAACAATTCCTTGTGTTCCACATTCTTATAATATCTTATATTGTCAGATGAAAATAATAAATATATTATTGGGCATGAACTGGTGTATATTTTTGTTTTAATTTTTAGCTCCTGATTAGTAGTGAGGTTGGGTTTATTTTAGTACATTTATAGACCATTTAGTTTTAAATTTTTGTAATATAGCCATTCATATTCTTTGCCCATTTTCCTCTTGAATTGTTTTTCTTTTCTTATTGATTTGTAGATATTATTCATGTTTTCCACACACTAATTTATTTCTTGATTATATACATTGAAAATATCAATACCTAATCTGTTTGCTTATGGTATTTTATATATATATATGTGTGTGTGTGTGCAGAGTTTTTATATTTGAATGTAGCTAAGTATTTCAGTCAACTTAAGGTAAGTCATGCCATGGTAACGAAACTCCCAATTCTCAGGGTTTACTGCAATAGAAGTTTATTTCTCACTCACATTCACATGGGTTGACAGGCTCTGCTCTGCATTTCCTTCACTCCAGGGACCATAGCTGAAGACGCAGCTGCTATCTTGAACATGCTGGTCTTGTGGCAGAGAGAAAAGAGAGACTGCAGACCCATAGGAAGTTCTTAAAGCTCTTTGCAAGTGGCACATATCACTTTATACCCACATTTCGTTGGCCAAGCAAGTGACATGGGATGAGGGTATATAATCTCCCAGAGGTGAACCTGATAGGAGGGGCAGCAAATATTTTCACAGTGATGCAATCCACCACACCAAGTTTCCTAATCCCTTTCTTCATGGTTTGTGCTTTTTATGCCATGTTTAAGAAATAATTCCCTAACCAAATGTCATAAAAATATTTTCCTGTGTGTTCTTTGAAAGACTTGATTTTTACATTTGTGTTTTTGATCTATCTGGAATTTATTTTTAGGTATAGTGTGAGATAGAGATCTAAGTTTATTTTATTTATTCTTATGGATAATCAAATATGCCTAGCTGCATCTGTTGGCTATTCCATCCCTTTTCTTCTGATATTTTTAATGTGATCTGTGCCATATATCCAGTTCCCACATATATGTGTTCTCTTTCTGGTGTCTCTACTACGTTCTATTTGTCTATTTGTGTATGCCTATGCCAATTAATATGTATGTATGTATGTTTTAAAATTCTGAAATATATCCAAGCTTGGTTTAGCCTTGGGGTTTTAATTACTAAAGATACTTTTCTTTCTACCTTGAGATCCAAGTAGAGACTATTTCCTTCTCATTTGCCTGTGACGTTGGGTGGAGTTTTTTTTTTTCCCCTTAGGTTCCCTATCATGGAGAAAGTCTGTTCCAGGACTTGGTTTCCTGTGCCACCTCTCTGGCCCTGCCTTCCAGACCTGTGGCTTTGTCTTCTTCAGCCACATCACTGGCTTTGAGTTCCTGCTTCATTTCTGGCGCTTGATATTTACCTTTCTAATTTATTATTATTACCCATCAGTGTAACTGGTTGGGGGTTATATTTTACCCAGCATTTTGTTGTGTTGGTAATGTGAGGGGAGGCTGTACACTTCAGTCTGTCCTGTTGCTGAAACCCATAGGAGAGTCTTTAAAAGCTGACTCGACAATATTCAAATGACGGCAGATCTAAGGGTAGATATATTGGTAACTTGATTGACAAAAAGAGATATTTTATGGAACATAAAACTTCCCAGGGAGTCTCAAATTATATTTTGAAGGAACTAGCTTTTAAAATTAATTGAAAAGCTATCTGTTATCCAAACTATTTTGATAGGCAAGCTTAGCTTATAGGAAACTCTCTGACTTTGTTCCTTGGTATGGTGTGTTGAGTTTAATGTCTCTGCCAATGTTTTTCTAATTATTCTCAAAAAAATCAGAAATAAACTGAAAGAAGCTTTCAGATTTCAGTGTGTGTGTGTGTGTGTGTGTGTGTGTGTGTGTGTGTTGCATGTTCGTGAGTGTAAAAGGGAAGGAGGAAGGGGGAATTAGGGAGGGAAAGGCAAGGGGGAGGAAAGGGTTTCTTTTGTTCCTGCCTTCACCCTACAGGTACTTCCCTGCCTGCAATAATTTCTCTCCCTTGCAAGCATAGAGTGAAAGTGAATGTTATGTGTAACCCAAGTGTCTGATGCCCAGAGAGGCCTTAACCACTTAATAGAAAGATCTAATTAGCTACCCTCCCCAAACAAGGATCACCTTGCGTTAGTATATTTGGGCTGCATCTTAGTCGTTCCTGGTTCTAGCCTGTTCTCTGTTGTTTAGTTCCTAACCATGGCTTTAGCTCTGTCTTGGGCCTCTGCATCCTCCGCCCTAGCACTTGACTTAATAATATAATGGATAAGTGTGCAGGCTCTGGAGCCAGATATTCTGGTTTCACATCCTGGCTTGACACTTATCAGCTATAGGATCTTAGGCATCTCACTTAATCTTTCTGTGTTTCTGTCTCCTCACCTATAAAATGGATGTAAAACTAGTAGCTACCTCATGGGGTTGTGGTGAGTGTTATGTAGTAAGCGGGCTGTCCAATATTTTCAGATTTCTTTTCCATTTTTGTGCACACGTGTTCCAGATGAGCTGTCAGTCCTAAACTAGCACCTGGTGTCTTCATTTCAACTGCCCTTGGCTGTCAGAACTTTCTTCGTCTGCACTCAACACCCAAAAGTACTTGGAAATTTATGTTCTCCCCACTCTCCCCTGCAGCCTTTAACCAAAGACTGACACTTGTTGAGTATAAATACTCCATCTCCCTTGCCCCCCAGCCATCAGACATGCCTGGACGACACACAACTCTGGGGAATGTTATATGTTGCCAGAGCTCCCAGGGGATCGACTTGTCTTCCCTCCACATGGCTCACACTTTTGCTTGGGCTCCTTCATTTTTTGTTCCTACTTCACCATTCCCACTTCTTCTGAAAACACTTTTATTAAATCACTTTCACACAAATCCTTGCCTCGGGGTCTGGTTCAGGGGAAGCTAACTTAAAGCAGTTTATTTGACTTACTATTTGTATAAAGTGCTTTGCACATTATATGTCATATAAATGTTGGCTGTTATTCATGCTATTACTATGCTGGTTTAGGGCAAGATGGTTTGATGAAGTTTCCCTCTCCCTCACTGCCTCATACCCAGAGTATATACTTCATTATATTTAGTAATTCACAATAGGACTGCTAATGTAAGGCTATTGTGTACCAGCTTTCCGGAATGTTTGGGAATAACGGTGTAGGGCATGAAAATTTAAAACTGGATGATGAATACAACTTATTTGTAGAGTCTGCTTGGACTCTACAAATAAATAGTCTGTCCTTAACTTCCCTCATTTGTGATTTATACTTCTCTCTGATCTTGAATGGGGTCAAGCTCCTTTAAGTCTTGTAATGTAAATCCCCATCCTCTTCAGAAAACTCTTGTCTATACTCCACAGGATCTCTCTAAAACTTGACTTTGGATATGATCCTTTTCTTTGAGTGACTGAGGGTGAATAATGCACCAGGATTTACATCAAAATAGCATGTCAGACACTAATTTCATAGCCTTTTACAATATGTGGGAGAAGAAAAAGAAAATAACTTTTAATGGAAAGAATATTTTTGAATTTCAGGACTGTTTGGTCAGCCAACATATTATTTGGTAAGCCAACATTTTAATGTTCTTTTTGAAAGAGACGGAACAGTTTGTTTAAGACTGAGACATTAAATGTCGAGTTTGAACCCATATGCTGGGTTGTAAATGTTCAAATAGCTCTATTATGTGAAATTCTAGAAAACTTGGTTTGCCATGGAAATATTGTTATAGCTCTAACTGTGGTTTTGTTTTTAACCATAAGAAAAGAAAAGCATTGAAATTCACACCCCAGGGGTAACTGAAGAGGCAGAGGCAGAGATAAATGAATCATTTCAATTATTCTAAAATAAGACTTTTCCCCCCATTTTTCAGTTATAAATCATTATAATACTTTCATTTTTCAAATAGACTCTTGCACATACAAAAATTTCTATTTAGACAAATTCTGAATGCTGATGAATAATATTTAGCTTAGGTTTGGAAGTGCGTGGTGTGAAAGAGTTATGTCAAAGTTTTGAACTTTGGAGTGTCTGGGGATATTCTGGAATTCCCTACTCACAGCACTGTAAATTTAGAGAGAGAATGAAACGATATTATATACTGATATTTCACTCAGGACTAAACTCCACCATAAATTTACTAAACTATAAGAGACGTTTACTGTTTGTAGTTGTAATGTTCAGAGACAGGATTTGACATGGTGTATTAGTTTTCTATTGCTGCTGTAACAAATTATCACAAAGTTAGATGCTTGAAACAACACACATTTATTATCTCACAGTTTCCATGGATTAGGAGTTCAGGCAGAATTTAGCTAGGTCCTTTGCTCAGGCTTTCACAAGATTGCAATCAAAGTGCCAGCAGGGCTGCATTTCTTTCTGGAGCTCAGGGACCTCTTTTATGTTCCTTTGATTGTTGGCAGAATTCAGGTCCATGAGGTTGTAGGACTGAGGTCCTCATTTTCTTGCTGGCAATTAGCCAGGGCAACTGCCAGCTCCTGGAGGCCTCCCATAGTGCTTGACATGTGGCCCTCTTACAAATGGCAGCTTACTTCTTCAAGGCCAGCAGGAGACTCTCTTCCTCCAGTCTGAAAGACAGAGTCTTATATGACGTAACATAATCACAGGAGTGACTATGTCACCACTTTTGCCATATGACATAATCTAACCAAGGGAGTTTTTATCTTATTACCTTTGCCGTATTCTATTTACTAAAAAGCAAGCCATAATTTCTTCTGCACCAGAGGGGCTTATGTAAAGGCATACATTACTCGTTAGGGGTCATGTTAGGGAGAGTCCATTGCATTTAATATACTCAAAATTATGTAATTTGGTCATATATCACATTAAACCTGACTAGAGTCAGGTAGTTTTTTCATTTCATGTCATAGTATGATAAATTGAGATATAATTAAAGAAATGTTATATTGTGGAGACACATAAGTCACTGAAACCATTGGTGGTCTTGAATACAGCATTCTTTAGCCTGAATTTATATTCTAATAGGAAGTATATATTACCTTCATGACCATAATGCCATTTGTAGTGTCTTTTGGTTAGTACCTGTTGGTCAACTCAGAGCTTCAGAAGATTTTGATGGACTATGGGGGGGGGGCAGAATATTTTCATAGAGGATTAGGTCTGGAGATAAGAAAATGAGTCTCCAAGAACAAGAGACAAACAACAACCAGTTAGAACATGTGATAGAAGAAAATTCTCATTTATAATAGTAATAAAAGATGAAATACCTAGGAATGAAATTAACAAAAATTTAAAAGATCTACATAAAACAATTAAAATATTACTAAAGAACACAAAGAAGACTTAGACAAATGTTAAAGCATACTTTGTTCTTGGATAGGAAGACTTAATATTTTAAAGCTGACATTTCTCCCTAAAGTAATCCATAAATTAAAGCTAAAATACTAACGGTATTTTTCTTTGTTTTAACTAGATAAGTTGACTCTAAAATTCATATGGGAAAATGATCAAGGAACTGTAGCCTGGAAAATTCTAACAACAAAAAAGAGGGAGGATTTAGGAAGGATTTGCTGACCACATATTGATAGGATATGCTACAATAAAGCTACATTAATTAGAAGTGTGGTACTTGTATAGAAATAGAAAGAATAGAAGGTTATGAAATAGACTCAATACATATGGAATTTTAAATCAATGGTGAAAAGATGCTTTATTCAATAAACTGTTAAGGGACAATTGGGTGCTTTATTCAATAAACTGTTAATGGAGAATTGGTAAAGAGTGACCCCTATCTCCCCTAAAATAAATCCAGATGAGTCAAAGGCACAAATATTAAAATATTAAACCATAATAGTACCAGAGTTATCATGGGACATGGTTTTGTAATCTTGATGTTTGGAAGGCCTTTCTACAATTGACACAAATCCCCCGAAATCCATCAAAATGACTTAATTCAATTTTATGGAAGAAAAAATTTAAAACATCATGGCCGGCCCGGTGGCGCAGCAGTTTAGTTCGCGCTTTGGTAGCCTGGGGTTCACTAGTTTGGATCCCGGGCACCTGCCAACACACTGCTTGTCAGCCATGCATGGCTGTGTCCCATATAAAGTAGAGGGAGATTGGCATGGATATTAGCCCAGGGCCAGTCTTCCTCAGCAAAAAAGAGGAGGATTGGCAACGGTTGTTAGCTCAGGGCTGGTCTTCCTCACAAAAAAACCCAAAACCAAAAAACAAAAAAAACCATCATAGACATAGAAAAATGATAAAACTGGAAAAATATTTGAAATACACAAAAGCGATTATTATTATTATTTTCTTAGTTAGGAAGATTGGCCCTGAGCTAACACCTGTTGCCAATCTTCCTCTTTTTGCTTGAAGAAAATTGGCCCTGAGCTAACATCTGTGCCCATCTTCCTCTATTTTGTATGTGGGTCACTGCCACAGCATGGCTTGATGAGTGGTGTAGGTCTGCGCTCGGGATCTGAACCTGTGAACCCAGGCTGCTGAAACAGAGCATGCCCAACTTAACCACTACGCCCCTGTGCCAGCCCCGATAAATTTTTAAATATATAAAATATCCTATAAATCAATGAAGAAAAAGACTATGGACTAACAGAAAAATGAGGAAACTTCACAAAAACAGAAATAAAAATGACTCGAGCATGGAAACACTTCACTCATGATAAGAGAAAGACAATTATAAAATTCATAATAATATACCACTGTTTTTACTATATTAAGTTGGCGATGAAAAGTTTGATAATACATGGTTAGCAAGATATAGGGAAACTTACTCTGCTATATTACTGGTGAGAGAGTAAGTTGAAAGAAACTCTTGGTGGAGTAACTTAGTAATATCTAGCTAACTAAGAAATTCATACAGCTTTTGATCCTGCTAAATATTCTCTATGTATTGATGCTAAAGTATACTCATACATGAGCAGAATAAATATGTACAAAGATATTCATGAGAGTACTGTTTATAATAGAAACATTTTAAAGCAACTCAAATATCCTTTAATAGAGTGTTGGCTAAATAAAATATGGCTTGTGAGAATAATAAAAGCTAACTTTTTTGAGTGTTTATTGTGTGCCAGGTACAATCACAAGCACTTTACATATATCGTCTGATTGAACTCTCACAACAAATATATGAGGTAAGAATCATTATTATCTTCATTTTACAAAAGGGGCAACTGAGACACAGAAAGGCCATCCAACTTGCTCCTAATAAATAGAGGAGCTGAGACTCAACTTGAGGCTCTAGTGTTAACATATTCTTATAGGCTACAGTTCCTCCCATACATGTGGGATTCTAGGGAGGTATAAAAAAGAAGGAAGTCACTTTATGTGCTGTACTGGTAATCTATATTGCCTAGAAATACACATATTTATGTATTTCTAAGATGTATTTTTAGGAAAAAACTGCAAGGAATAGAATGGTGTAGTATATTATAATTTTGTGGAAAAAATATATTGCTAAATGTTTATAAATACATGGTCTATCTTCACAGATACAAAAAAATTAGCATTAGTGTTTGCATCAGGGGAGAGGAACTGAGTGTCTTGGGGAATAGAGGAAGGAAGAAGATTTGTTGTTTATCATTTTGTGTATGCACATATGCTATCTGTTAAAGAAAAATAAATTAAATAACAATAACAAAAGCAGTAAACACAGGGAAGAGTAGTAGCTCAGAGGCCTGGTTTATAACGCATTTTTTGCAAGTATCTCACTTCCACTTATAAGGACAGTTTATCTTGTAAAAATATAACACGCACTATAAATAAGTGAAAAGATGAATTTAAAAAACTGAGAAATGATAGAACAAACAAAGGATTACTATCTAGGATATATAAATGACGCTAACATGTCTGTAAGAAAAAGGCAAACGAATTAGTTGAAAAAATGAGCAAAGGCATGGACAGGTATAAACTCTTCCCCATAGAAGAGGAAGTTTAGGCTAACAAACTCATGATAAGATGATCAACCACATTACTAATTATGGGAAGGCAAATTAAAATGAGATGTATCATTTCACATCCCCAAATTTAAAAGTTTGACAGTAAGAAGTAGCAATGAAGATGGAGAACAATAGCAAGAACTGCTCGTGGAGTGCAAATTGGTACAACCACTGGAGAATAATGTAGTAATGCCTAGCACAGCAGAAGGTGCCCCAAAGACTCTGTGACTCAACAATTCCATCCACATGTGTTCAGGGAGACATGTGCAAGGATATTCACAGTGGAATCTTTTTTTTAATGAAAGATTTTACTGGCGGTGATATATAACATAATTCTCAAATATTTTAGAATTTCTAAAGTATTTGGCAATTGATACTATGAAATTGGCATTGCTGCCATGTTTTTATTTTTTTAGTGATTGCCCTAGAGTTTGCAACATACATTTACAACTAATCCAATTACACTTTCAAATAACACTGTACTGCTTCACCTGTACTACAAGTACTTTATAATAACCAAGTACGATGGTTAATTTTTTGTGTCAACTTGAATGGCTAAGGGGTGCCCAGATTAAACATTTTTTTCTGAGTGTGTCCATGAGGGTGTTTTTGGATGAGATTAACATTTGAATTGGTGGACTCAGTAAGCAATTGCCCTCCCCAATATGTGTGGGCATCATCGGATCTGCTGAGGGCCTGAACAGAACAAAAGGAGGAGGAAGGAGGAATTTGCCCCTTCTTTCCTGCCTCACTGATTGAGCTGAGACGTCTCATCTCATCTTCTCCTGCCCTTGGTTGGGATTTATACCATCAGCTCCCCTAGTTCTCAGGCCTCAGGACTCAGGCTGAATTATACCACTGGCTCTCATGGGTCTCCAGCTTGCAGATGACAGACCTTCGGACTTCTCAGCCTGCATAATTGTGTGAGCCAATTCCTCATTTTATATATATATATATATATAAAATATATCCTACTGGTTCTGTTTCTCTGGAGAACCATGACTCATACACTAAGTATTCCTAATTCTTCTCTCCTGTCCCTTTTATCATTACCGTCATTCATTTCACTTGTATATAAAGCAATAATCATTGTATACATAATAAAATATTATTCTTTTGAATAAACTATTATCTGTTACATCAATTAAGAATAAGAAAAATAAAAGTTTTTGTTTACTTTCACTTACTCCTTCTCTAATCCTATTCCTTTCTTTATGTAGATTCGAGTTTCTGACCTATATCGATTTTCCTTCTCTCTGAAGAACTTATTTTAGCATTTCTTGCAAGGCAGATTTACTGGCAACAAATTCCCTCAATTTTTGTTTGTCTGAGAAAGTCTTTATTTCTCCTTCACTTTTGAAGGATAACTTTGCAGAATACAGAATTCTATTTTGGTGGGTTTTTTTTTTCCTCTCAACACTTGGAATATTTTGCTTGACTCTCTTCTTGCTTGCATGGTTTCTTAAGAGAAGTCAAATGTAAATTGCTCATCTATAGGTAAAGTGTATTCTCTGGCTTCTTTCAATATTTTTTCTTTATCTTTGATTTTCTGCAGTTTGAATATGATATGTGTAGGTGTAGTTTTTTTATTTATTTTTTAAAATTATTATTTTTTGGTCTTGCCTGGTGTTCTCTGAGCTTTCTGGGTCTATGAATTGGTGTCTGACATTAATTTGGGGGAAATTCTCAGTCACTATTGCTTCAAATATTGCTCTGTTCCTTTCTTTATTTCTTTCTTCTCCTTCTGATATTCCCGTTATGTGTATGTTACACCTTTTGTAGTTGTACCAGAGTTCTTGGATATTCTGTTCTGTTTTTTTCAGTCTTTTTATCTTTGCTTTTTAGTTTTTATAGACATATCCTCAAGCTCACAAATTCTTTCCTCAGCCATGTATAGTCTACAAATGAACCTATGAAAGGCATCTTTCATTTCCATTATAGTGTTTTTAGTCTCTAGCATTTCTTTTTGATACTTTCTTAGAATTTCCATCTATCTGCTCACATTACCAATCTGTTCTTACGTGTTGTCTACTTTTTCCATTATAGCTCTTAGCATATTAATCATAGTTGTTTAAAATTCATGGTCTGATAATTCCAACATTCCTGCCATATCTGAGTCTGGTTCTGATGCTTGTTCATTCTCTTCAAACTATGCTTTTTACCTTTAGTATGCCTTGTCATTTTTTGTTGAAAGCTGGACATGATGTACTGGGTGGAAGGGACTCCTGTAAATAGGCCTTCAGTGGTGTGGTTGTAAGGTGTGGGGGGAGGGGAAGCGTTCTATAATCCTGAGATTAGTTCTCAGTCATTTAGTGAGCCTGTCCCCTGGACTGTGAACTTCACAAGTGCTTCTCACTTTTTTCCCTGTCTTAAGTGGGACAGGATGGCTAGAGGGGGCTGGAGTTGGGGTTGAGTGGCTGGAATTTCCTTCCCCCAAGTAGTTTAGGTTTTAATAAAACCCAGGTAGGTTAGGGTCTGGTAAAATAGTTTCTCCTGAGGGCATGCCTTGCTAAGGAGAGCTGAATGCTTTGGTGATTTCAAAATGGTTACTTTTCCCCTCCCCCTGCCAGAAGCACAAGGGAGTTTTTCCTCGTCTTCACTGTGAGAACTTGGTAGAACTCCTAAAGGTAAAGCTCACAAAAGTGTGGGTGTCCCCCTAAGACTAATGCCCCTTGGAGTTTTTAACTCTCAGAATTGTCTGCACTGAGCCTCCAGCAATTCGTCAACTACGGTTCAGGTTTTCCTACCCGGCACTGGTTCCTACAGAGGTTGTGGATTTCTTCTCCAGTAAATTGTGATTCTCCTTATTTGTTTCTCCAATTTTTGGAGCATCAGTTTGCCTTGTGACCTCACGTCTCTGATGGATCTAAGAAGAGCTTTTGTTTTCAGCTTTTCACTTGTTATTAGAACAGACTGCCAACTTCCAAGCTCCTTACATGCCTGACAGGACACCGGAAGTCTGCTCAGTGGCATTGTTTTTAATGTTGAAAAATTAGAAACATCCTAAGTATCTGTCATTAAGAGAAGGAATAATTAAATTGTGGTATATTCATATAACAGAATACTGTAATGGAGCTAAATGAATGTTTTGGATTTATATGATTTAAAGTGGCTGTGTCACAAAAACGTGGAGTGAAAAAAGCAGATGCAGAATGATACATAGAAAGCAATCCTATATATTGTTTATGCATAAATATACATGTAATAAAAGTACAACTTTTATATTTTACATTATATAATAATGTAAAATACTACATTATTTTATCGTAACAGAAAGGTACATATCATCTTTAGGATAGTGATTTCTTCTGGAGATGTAAGGAGAAATTGAATCAGTGAGGAATAAAACAGGAACTTCACCAATGTGTGTAATATTTTATTTCTAAAAAGAACAAAAGATTTAAAGCAAATGCAACAAAGTATTAACACCTGTTAATTATGTGTGACGTTAGGAAAGCAAATTAACTTCTAAGTGTTTTGGTTTTCTTTGCGATAGTGACAATACTACTACTTATCTTTTAGTGGTGGTGAGGGTTTAACTAATTAATATATATATTTCTAATATATTAAAAATTATAATAAAAATGTAAAGAAAAGTTACTGTGAAAGAAGATTGAAATATTTTGGATAAGCTTAAAAAATGATATTATGTGTGTTATTATTGTAACAAGACTTACTGTATTCAACTCAAAGTAGAACAAATCTATTTGTTAGCACTCCTTACTCTAGCTGTCATTTTATTTGAAAAATGCCACCAATGCTTCTCCTTTTGGTAATCAACTGCTCAAGGGTAAAATGGAAAAACAAAGCATTAGTTTTATTTGTTCCAGAGGACTCAGCGACTGATTTGCTTTCCATCATCATTTCCCAGGGAATGTGACAATTTTTGCTGAGCCTGTTTGATTTTTCTCTCCATACTTTAATAACTCACAAGGAGACCTCCTTTTGTGCCCCTAAATTGAAATAAAAATCTTTTCAAGCTCCTAGTGGAATTTGCTACTGTTTCTATTCAGTAACAAAACACCAGGCAGCAGCAGGAGACCCTTCAATGTGGACAAAAGAGGGAACCAGAAAGCTCCTTGAATATTCTGCTTGTGTGTTTTCTCTTCTGAATCTTTGTCCTCTGGTGTGGGTGGTGTCTGAGCTGACTGACGCCTTATACCATGTTTTCTAAATCACTAGTCTTCATGGCATAGCAGATTGCTGTGACCTTGCTTGAGATTGCTTTGAAAAGAACAGTGCTTTTGAATGACTTGAAAAACAACTTCTGTTTAGGAAAATGCTGTTGTTCTGTGCTCTGGTTGTCAGTAAGGCTGAGACTATTAAAAAGGAGATAAAGTCCTCTGGGCATCATCTTTCTAGCTGTAAGTGAAAAGAAACCTACACAACCATATGAGCTATGAAATCCACAGTTAGAAGCCTGAAATTTCTATTGTGAAATAACATATCTTTGGGACATGTGCTTTGTGGCTAAAAGGTTCATATGGTTTCTGTAACTACGTAATGCAAAGGTAGGTCTCTTTGACCCAAACCGAGGGAAACTTGAAGCGAGAGTTCCTCTGTGAATTCAATTTTTGTAGCGAAATAAGAATAAGGATATTTTAGCAATTCCGGTGCATGCTTTGGGATGAATCAGAACATTGCCCTCTAGGTCAATTATTCTCTATGACTAAGTGAAAAGGCCTAGGGAGTCCCAGGTTTACTTTGTAGAACACACGGATAGGCACACACACTGTCAGGCATATACATGCATATATGCACACGCAAATACACCTCATCTCCTTTATCTGGCATTGCTGAGGAATGAGGTTTTCTCTATTCAAATGAAACTTACTCAACTATATGGAATAGTTTAATATTTAATATGAGTCTGCCTTCTTTAATAAGTATATCAAACACATTTTAACTTTTCTTGATGATTCATCCACCACTATTAATAATTAATATGTTGTTTTTATTTCTCTGTAATGCTTTACTTTTAGCCCTTACCCCTTCCCCAATGCTAAAGCAATACTCATTACAAAAAATCAGACATACAAAGAGGAAAACATTATTACACTTATCCAGAGATAATCAGTGCTAACTCTTTGTGTAAGTATTTTCAAACACATACTCATATGCACACCCATTCTTGAACAAGTAGGAACATACAATATCTTTCATGATCTGCCTTTTTATCAAGAATAATTTTTTATGTCAGTAGACCCATACCTGAAACATCATTTAAATGGCTGTATGATACTGCATTGTATGGACATATTATATTTTATTTCAACATTGAACAATTAGATTATGTTCAACATTTTTATATTACAGGCCACACTACATTGAATGTACCTGTGCGTTCGCATGCATATGTGTATAAATATATATCCTTATATACATCCTTAGTTATTTCCTTATATTGTATTATTAGATATGGAATTTATAGTTCAAAGAACATGCACACTTTTGAAGATTTTGACATGCTCTGATAGCCAGGGCTCGTACTCAGTTCATATATGTTGGTGTGGCTGCACAGTCTAGAGCTAGTGTCCACTCTGATTGTTCAGTGTCTGCTGCCCTGGTGGTTACGTATCTTGAAATGTTTATTTTTGCAAACTATCCATAGGAAAGTTATATTAATGTGTATTCCCTCTTAGATTTACATTTTGAAGAGAGATGAGAGGATATCCCTTAAAGGTTTTGTTTTTATTCTCATATGAAAATAAACACCTGAAACTCAGAAAGTGTTTGAATATAGAAATTGTGGGGCTAAAAAGCAGGTTTACTTCATGGATTAAAATATACAGTACTTACAAAGATTTAAGCAGGCACTTCACCACAGACATAGGAATAGCAACTAAAGACATGAGAAGGCGCTCCACTTCATTAGTCATCAGGGAAACATAAATCAAATCCAAAATAAGATAGTACTACACACCATTTAGAATGGATAAGACAAAAAATAAAAAAAACAAAAAAGCCTGAAAAATACCTAGTGCTATTAAGAATGTAGAACAACTAAAGCTGTCACACATTGCTGGTGGGAATGCAAAAATGGTACAGCCACTTGGAAAACTGTTTGACAGTTCCTTTAATGTTAAACACACACTTACCATATGACCCAGTGATTTTACTTCTAGGTATTTACCCAAAAGAACGAAAAACTTTTGTCTACACAAAAACATGTATGCAAATATTTACAGTGGCTTTATTCATAATTGCCAAAAACTGGAAACAACTCAAATATCCTCAACTGATGAATGGATAAGAAAGTGTGATACATCTGAACAGTGGAATACTACTCAGAAATAAAAGAAAAAGAATAAATATTGATGCATTTAAGAGTATGAATTAATCTCAAATGCATTAAGATTCAACAGGCTACCTAATATATAATTCCATATATATTCTAGAAAAGGAAAAATTATAGGGACAGAAAATAGATCAGTGGTTGGCAGGGGCTGGGGATAAGGTGAGAGGGTGACTTTAGTGTTGTACCACAAGGGAATTTTTAGGGTGAGGGAACTGATAAATAGTGGTTGTGGCTATATGACTATATGCATCTGTCAAAACTAGAACTGTCCATCATAAAGAGTTAACTTTACTGTATATAAATATAAAAAGTGAACACAAATTTAAATATTAAAATAATTCTATTTTAATAGGAAAAGAAAATACCATGCTGAAGCATCCTGTAGTGCCCATAAGAATATGCGTTGCATACTTTCAACCACAGGGAGCATGATTGATCAAAGGGCCCATCTGCCGTGTTTGAAATCCTTTGCTGTGTTTGCCCGATGACTGTATGGCAGTGATAATAAGGCAGCTCCATTCCTGGGGGTCATGGGATTCCCTGATGGCCTTGTTGAACCTTCCATAGATTCCTTGCCCAGTGACTCTTAGATAATGTTGCACTGGCTTTAAGAAGGCTTTGTTTCTAATATTAGTTGAATTTGGCTCAGCTTAGTAAGTAAGATTATAGCCAAATAAATACTATTAATCAACTAAGCCAATAATCATCTAATCATCAGGACCCAATGAGCATCAGATCTCTGTAGCCAGTGTAACAGATGGAGCAAAAGGGACTAGGGAAGAGCTAGCGTTTTCTGGTTGACAGGAGCAATTGGGACTCCATTTTTTTTTTTTTTTTTTGTGAGGAAGACCAGCCCTGAGCTAACATCCATTGCTAATCCTCCTCTTTTTGCTGAGGAAGACTGGCCCTGGGCTAACATCCTTGCCCATCTTCCTCTACTTTATATGGGATGCTTCCACAGCACGGCTGACAAGCAGTGCATCGGCAGGCACCCAGGATCTGAACCCGCGAACCCCGGGCTGCCAAGCGCGAACTCAACTGCTGCGCCGCTGGGCCAGCCCTTACATTTTTTAATATTTGAGCCCTAGTCATAGCCTCTGGGTGCTATGGTGGCATTACAGATAGTTTCTTTTCTATTGTGATTTATTGCATTTCATTTAAGAAATGCTAGTGGTAGCTCCCTAAATTGATTTCACTGCTCATTAATGTCTCATGAACATCAGTTTGAAAAACACTAATTTAGGTGACACCAAGGATCAATCTTACTCCTTCAATGCTCCCTTGAACTGGAGCCATGGCACTGGGTTCAGCCCAGCCTGGTCATGGCCTAATAGTTATTAATACCTCAATTCCATCAGCCATTCATCCTGATAAAAGAAGGCCCAGACTTTGAGAATATTTTGACCCTGGACCACAGATGGGAAAATGAGATGATGTGTAGGTAGTGCTACATCTTTCTTTGTTCACAAAGCTCTACTTATTAGTTCACAAAGATTACTTATTAATCACTTTTAAAGTGATTAATATAAAAAGTGGTCAATTTGATTGAAACATATGGGTAGGCTAGAGGAAATTCTAATAAAATAATCCAGAAACAAAAATAAGACCCCAAACCTGATCCAGAATTTCTGCATTCGTGAAGTGGGACTAAAAATTCTTACCCTACACTTATGAGGATAAATAACATGGTGAATATATGTAAAATAGCTGCATAGAGCCTAGGGTGGATCATTATTTGCAAAGGTAGCCAAACCAGTTCCTCCCATCCCTGTATTCATGCCCCTTTGTAACATGATTTGTCATTCCTTCCATTTAGAGATGAAGTCTATTGTCCCCCAACCAACTCCCACTTGAGTCTGGGCTGGCTTTCACACTTACTTTGACCAATAAAATGTGGTTTAAGTGATGTTGTGGTGCTCCTATGCTTAGGCATCAAGAGGCCTTGAGCTTTTATTCTTATCCTTTACTTCATGAAGAAGATTTCTTGAGAATAAAAGACCAGAGAGAGAGACTCAGCTGACAGCCAACACCAATCATTAGACATGGGAGGGAGGCCATATTGGCCTACCCAACCCAGTTGCTATAGACTGATTGTTCACGTCTCCCCAAAATATGTTAAATCCTAATGCCCAATGTGATGGTATTTGGAGGTGGGGCCTTTGGGAGGTGATTAGATCATGATAGTGGAACCCTCATGAATGGGATTAGTGCCCTTATAAAAGAAGATCACTTGTCCCTTCTGCCATGTGAGGACACAGTGAGAAGACAGCCCATCTATGAATCAGGAAGTGTGCTCTCACCAGACACCATATCTGCTGGCACCTTTTCATCTTGGACATCCAGCCTCCAGAACTGTGAGAAATAAGTGTTGTTCAAGTCACTCAGTCTGTGGTATTTTGTTATAGCAGCCCAAATGGACTAAGACACCAGTCAAGCCTATATATTCCTGTAGTCTCAGAGTAATTCCATGTGAGACCAGCAGAAGTACCACCCAGCTGAACTCAGCACAAACTATTTATCCACAGAATCATAAACAAATAAAGTGGGTGTTATTTTAAGCTACTGATTTGGAATACTTTATTACACAGGGATAGATAAGTGATAAATCTTGCATGTTGTAAGTGTGCAATAAATGGGTGTAAACCCTTGCCTCTTGAGGAAAGGATAAATTTAATTTTGAAGGATAGTTTCAAAGGTAATACTTTTTTTTTTTTTTTTTGCGAGGAAGACCGGCCCTTAGCTAACATCCACTGCCGATCCTCCTCTTTTTGCTGAGGAGGACTGGCCCTGGGCTAACATCCGTGCCCATCTTCCTCTACTTCATATGGGATGCCGCCACATCATGGCTGACAAGCAGTGTGTCGGCGGGCACTCAGGATCCGAACCCGCGAACCTGGGCTGCCAAGAGCGAACTAAACCACTGTGCCACCGGGCGGCCCCTCAAAGGTAATACTTTTTAAGTACTGAGATTTATTTCTTAGGATTAGGTGGATAACATTTTAGAATGTTGTTTGGCTTATTGTTGGTCTCACTCTCTGTTTATCTAATTTCCAGGTTACTATACATATATACCTAAACCACAACTATTTAAGACAAAATTGAGCTTATTGAAAGTTGGTAAATCAGGAGGAATCTTACTTAGCACTTGATTAGTTGGGGTCACTTACATAGGAATAAATGTTGGGTAAATGGGACACAAATTACTAGTATCCAGAGATAGGTTTATATTACACAGTGGAAAGCATCTGGGGACTTGAGCATCTTCTATCTTCTCTATGAGGAAACAATGAGATAATTTCTTTTCTTGAGCCGAATAGGAAATTATGATTCTAATGTGTCAATGGACTATATTAAATTTTGCAAGTGCAGATTGTTTTTTTCATAAAGTTTGTGGAGGATAATATTAGTAATAGCTAACACTTATTGAGCATTTAATGCATCAGGCATATTCTAAATATTTTATAATTAATCCTCAATTTCCTTCTCTGTAACAAAGGGATAATAATAGTATGTATGGGTGAGGAAACTGAGGCATAGTGACTTGGTTTGGGTTCCCTAGAAGCAGAACCTAAGATGGGTTTTTTTATGAAAGTGATTTATTGCTGGAGTGTTCTCAGGAGAAAGAGGGTGAAGGAATCAGGACAGGAAAAGGGAAAACAGCTAGGCAAAAATGTGCTCTCAGCTGAAGTCTAGCTTCAATCTAATCCTATGGGGAGTTCTGGAGTATTACTTGCACCAAAAGGTTGGCCCTACCTTGAGGAAAGGAGTCCAGCCTTTTGTATCCCTGTATCAGGCATTTATTAGCTGTGGGTTGGCCCCAGCTGGGGTTTCTGGGGTGCCTAACATCCTGGAGGGAGGAAGCTCCTGTTGCCCAAGGACATTCTAGAGAGAAAGGGGTAAATGTGAGTCAGTAACAGAAATTACAACAGCTGAGGGATGGGGGCACCAGTGGAGTACAGGGAGCTGGGTGGCGCATCAATAATGTCTGATACAGTCCTTCCCTGGCACTGATGAAATCCACTTGCTTCTCACGTTAAACTTACTCTGTCCAAGTGTAGCTTCTCCAGGATTCTGGTTGGTCACAATTTCTGGAAAAACTTACAAGAGGAGGTTTAGTAGGACAAACTGTGTTCTCTGTTGCAGCAGTTGATCCTGAGATCATAACTGATACTCACTAACTTTTGCTTTTACCTTCCATTCTATTTTCCCTCCCCCTAGGCTGGCACTTCTCCAGTTCTAGATGGCCTGCCTGCTGGAGTGATCAAGACACTCAACCATGGAAAGTCTTGAGCTCCTGATTACCATGTCTTTATCAGACCAAACTTCTTGAATTTACCCATTTAGAATTGAAACTGGGCCTAGGAATACTAACAGATGTCCTGTGGATTATCTGAGTATCAACCATAATTCTACCTGCCCCCACTTTGTAGCAATAGTCCTTTATCCCCATACCCATGATGACCAGGGTTAATTATCCCTGCTGGCATATTAACTTTTCTGTTTGCTGGTCTACCAGCACAAAGAACACAAAGTGACCAGGCAGCAGCCATAGCTTTAAGTTCAGTGGGGCTCTTAATGGATCCCCTGGGAGACGTGAGGACCCACTGAGAGTCAGGGTCTCTAGACCCACAGTGCCTAAAGATTCAGGGATAGGAAGCACAAATTCCTCAAGTGGGTTACTGGAGCAGTCATGAGCAGGACAACTCCTACTTCTACCCCTTCGTTCCCATATATTCTACCTCTTGGAGACAGAGCACTAAATAAAGGTTGTTGGTTTAATGAAAATACCGCATTCTGAAGGATAGTGCTCTGTCCTCAGGGTGTCTTCTCCAAACTGGCACTTAGCTATATCTTCAAGAAGCCATTCCTTTGTTCTATCAGCAGCAGCTTTGGGTGGTGGAGTATGTGTTAGGCCAGTGGGTTTTATTATCATGGGCTCAACACCATACCTCCTTTGCCATAAAATCCATTATAAAATGGATCCCTTGACCGGAGGCAATGTTATGAGGGATATCAATTCGTAACTGGTATACTTGTCAGTCCTGGTCAGAATAAATCATTACCCTTTCCAGGGAAGAAGGGACCTGATGTAATCAACTTCACAATAGGCTAGTTGGTGTCCATGAGACATGGTCCTGTTTTGGAGCCTTAGCATTTGTCTCTGTTGCTGACATATTGGACAGTCCACAGTAGTAGTAGCTGGCTCAGCCTTGGTTAGAGGGAGCCTGTTGGGGGTCATGAATGAATAGCCTCAATCCTTGCTACCATAGACTCTGATGTTCATGCACCCATTGTGCAAGCACTGGGATGGCCAACTACAGAAGCTGACTGACATCCTTGTGGCAAAGTTACCCTGTCCACTTCATTTTTTAGCACTTCTCCAGTAGATCTCTCTGGTGGGCATTAATGTGTAGTACAAAGATCTTTGTGACAATTCCCATAAGTCCTTCTACAAGCCTCTCTCCCTGACATTCTTGTCCATGATCTACTAGTCTTGCTACTTCCAGACCTCTGATCAACCAGCTAAGCAATTTTCCTGACAGAGACTGTGTATATTCTTACCTTGGTCACTTTTCTGTCTGTGCAAAATGGATGGCCATGGGCTCTGCCCAAAGCTTTGCCCATTGGAGGAATTTCCTCTCACTGCTCTATTTCGGGGTCAACCTGAATAGCATTGGAAACCAGCAGCTGTCCATTATCAGCTTGCACTGACACTGAGCTACCTATCTCTGAACCAAGTTCAGTTTTTGTTCTTCATCAGATGGTCAGGGGGAATCTCCCACCTCCCACCCCAGTTAGATTGGAGCTGAGGCAGAGGTGTTGGTGCAACAGTGGTGGAAGGACATAGGAATCTGGACCACATGTTTGTACAGCTTTCTCCTGTCCTCTGAACCTGTTAGATATACCACTATAATTTCATAAGTATTTTCAGGGTTGGTTCTCTGGAAGCAGACCCTAGGAAAAAGTGTGGGGTGCAAGATGTTTTTAAAGAATTGACATTTGTGAAAGGAAGTGGAAGGAAGCAAGATTGGGCAGAGGAGGAAGTCAAACTTCCATGCAGTTCCACCAAGGCCTTAGCTAACCCGGCTGGAAGTTCTGCGGCAAGTGGGGTCCATTGGAGTGTCTTGCAACAGCTGCAATAGTCAGGTTTATGCAACCTCGTCTCACTTAGTCACCAGATGTGGGCCATGGGAATGGTGTCACCTTGGATTAAAGGTCTCTCTGCAGTGAAGGCAGACCCTGAGGGAACAGATAACTGGAAGTTGTCTGTACTTCCTATTGTTGTCTGGCAAGTTTTTCTTTGAGGGGCTCCATATCTACCTCAGCCAGCCTAAACTTATGACACAGTGGGATGGACCTGACAGTATCCAGTTCATCACCCGCCGTTACGGCTGCATGTCCCATGATCAGATGCTTAGACTGCACCAGACCCCAGGAATATACTAGAATCTATTTTTAAATGGTACCTAATTCTCTGCTATAGACGGCATGCCCTTACTCTAGAAGCCTAAGAGTCTTTGCTGTGATTCCCCTATTGGGGCTTGCCAGAAATTCTGCTTGGTGTCTTTCTCTATCAAAGATAACTCTACTGCCATGGATTTGCTGGGTTATATGGCTGCTTATAGCACAGCCTGGACCTTCTGTAAAGACTTTATTTGTTTATATATTTACTGATTATTTTTGCTCCGGGACCAAATCAAATTTAGCAGTCTTCCTCATTACCCAATAAATGGGTTGGTGCTATATGCCAAATGCAGAATATACTGAATTAAAATCCCCAATTGGCCTACCAAGTGTTGTGCTTCTTTCTTAGTGGCAAGATGTGCGAGGCAGATAACTTGCTCTTTAATTTGAAGAAGATTGTTGAGACCACTGGACCCTTAAAAATTTTGCTGATGAGATAGGCCCTCGAATCTTTGTAGGGTTTATCTCCCACCCTCTGGAATACATAAGTCTTACTATGGCACTCAGAATACTTGTCACTTCTTGCTAATCAGGTCTGATTTATCATCAGTATAGTGAATTAATGTGATGGTCTGCGGAATATCCAGATGGTCCAAGTGCCTTCATGATAACAGGAGCAGGAGGATTATAGCCCTGGGTCAAGACTGTGAATTAATATTGTTGTCTGTCTCATGTGAATGCAAACCACGAGACAGACTTGGCCAGGACTCCATTTACTGCCTCATCTCCATGATGACACTTTGCATCACCAAGTATCGGTGTCCACTCAGACCCTGGGTACAATAGCTCCCCAAAGATCTGGGTATTCTCTTTTTCCAGTGTATCATTAACTGAACGATTACTATATTCCCTTGGGGGAAGGATTGGGGAATTACTACTATATATACTTTCCATGACATTTTACAACCTTTCCTAATGTAGACCCAGCTTCTTCTTTCACTTCTCCAGAGTGAGTTCTGGATCTGAGAATTGGCTCAGGTCTGGAAATGGGGCAAGAAGTCACAATTTTGGGAGGGCTGACTTTAGTCTTCTGCTCATCCATTCATGATATCCTTTGGTTATATAAATTAAGGATTATCCTTATTGGCCGTCCACTTATATTTCCCGTAGAAACTCTATATTTTATTTGCCATCTCCATTGATCCCTGTGGGTCAGGCCATTCTGTCCTTGCTGCCTATTGTAGTAATTATGCCTTTCTGTGTCTGAGAGTTAAAGGCCACCACTCAGCTTTTGCTGTTGTGTGATGCTGTCATCCTCACTACAATAGTGAGTGCAGTTCTGCAGCAGTGCCTCCTAGTGTCAGCTCTAGCTCTCAGGATGACCAGTCCCCAATAAGCTTCCTGCATACAAATCTCCAACTTAGTTTGCTTTCTGAAGACCCACTCTGAAACACTGGGTTAAGCCAAATTAAATAACATTTCTTTACTGCAATGTTTTTAGATGTCTTTTGTGGGAGAGTAGAATATGAATTTCCATGAACAGAATATAAAATTTTGAATAGAAATCCTATTTAACTATTTTGTTAAATGACACTTACCTAAACTCCTGAACTGGCATTCAAGATGGACCCTCAATGTTGCCAATATTATAGGTGAAAAAAATCTCAAATATTATTATTTTCATTTTTTAAATTTTCATTTTTATCGATGTCTTAATAGTTTATAACTTCTTATTTTCATTTTAATTCTCTAATTATGAACATATTTTCATACGTTTATAACATTTGTATTTCCCTTTTCTATAAACTGTTTAGCATTTGCTCATTAAAAAAATTGAGTTTTTAGTCTTGTATTGATTTGTAGAAGCTTTGTAAATATTGTGGGAATTAGCTCTTTGCCTAATGTGATAGAAAATATTTTTTTCTGGATTGTCATTTGACTTGAAATTGTTTAAGAGCTTTCTCTACTTTTCTCTTTTCTACTCTTTTCTTTTCTCTCTCTTTCCTCCCTCACTCCCTCCTTTCTTTCTCTTTTTCCTACTATCTTTTCTAGCCTAAGCCATTGCAACAATAATGTCCTGGCTTTCATTCCTGTCTTTGTCAGCTTTTTCTTCTTAGAACAGCCAGAATGATTTTTAAAAAACACATGTGCGAATATTTCATACTACTGCTTCAAATACTTCAATGCTTTCTCATTGCTCTTAGGATAAGGTACTAAATTGGTTTACAAGGCTTCTCTAATCACGGTCCTTGCCTACTCCTGTAGCCCCATCTCCAGCCACCTCCTTTCTTGTTCTCTAATGTGCAGGCCCCTTTCCCCTCAGAGCCTTCACATGGACTGTCACCTGTCCCTCTTCATGCCCCTGCAACTTTGCCTGGATAATGTTTGTTCTTCAGATCTGAGTTTAAATGGTACTTCTGTAGGGACAATTTTTCTACCTCTCAGATTGGGTTCTCTGTTTTATGCCTTTATTGCATCCTGTAATAACCTTTGTAGTCCTTGACACAACTATGCAGTCTACATAATTAACCATTTGTTTAGTTAACTATCTGTATCTCCTGCTGGAGTCTAATCTCCGTGCTGTCAGGAATTCTCTCTCTCTCCCTCTTCCTCCTTTCATATTCCCAGCACTCAACAAAGGGCATAGCACATAGTAGATGTTCAATAAATCATTGTTTAAAAACTGCTGGTTGAATGAAAGAATGATTGAGGTTTGAGAATTAGGCAGTAGAAAAATGATGAAGACTTTAATACTGTGCCAGTGAATTTATACATTATGCTATAGAAAATGAAGAATCATTGAAACATTTAAAACAGAGATCAGTTTTATGTTTGTTCTATTCTTCCACCTCTTCTTACAGAATGCTGGATTTTCAATCAACAATTATTTCTGGAGTATTTTTTATATGACTAGGAATCTGCGTGGGTACATAGTAGGTCATCTGTAATTCCTTAAATAAATAGGAATGCATATTTTCTCCATTGGTTTTGGGAATTGATTTTAAAGGTAAATCTGTATCTATATATATCTGACTTTTCTTTTATTTTAAGCAAGAAGTTTTTAAAAGAGACTTAGCATTTCTTTTTAATACTCTCCCAACCAAAAAAAAATGTCAGTGGTCTGAACCATGTCACACTATTTTATGAAACAGGTTAACAGCACTGTATTAGGGAATCACAGAATTTAATGGTAATGATATGCTCAATGCTACTTTTGTGAAGGAAGAAAACACTGAGTGAGTATCAGGTCTTTGTTGTCTTATATTTTTTAATCTAGAAATTATTATATAATGATTTAATAATACACATGATAATAACAATAATAATAGAATAATAATAAACAGAAAAGATGTCTCTGTGCTTCTTTGCAGAATGGCTCAATAATTTCTGTTTTAATAATATTTGAAATTACCTTCATTTATGTAATGCTTTTCATGTTCAAATTGCTTATCCGAAATTAAGCAATTAATCCTAATACTAAACCCTGCAAGACAGATAAGAATTATCTTCATTTTACAGATTAAGTCAAATCTTCATTTTACAGATCATATTCCAGATGATTAATGCTTCGGAATCTCCAATACCAAATGGTCTATGTTTCTCTGGAAGCATGTGGAAATCCAAATTTACATAGTAATTATGTGTTCACTTGTGCTGAGGAAGCAAGTGGTAGGCCCAGATAATCTTTCAAAAAGAAAAAAAAAAATACTAGTAATATACAAAATGGAGGAAAGCAGTTTTCCTTTGTCTTTGTTGAATGGTAATATTATTATTCATATGTAGTGATTCCCTCCTCAGAAGTCCTCCAAAGCTAAAAACAAAAATGAAAAAACAAAACCACAAAAAACCTTGATAAATGCTGTTTAACACACAGAATAAATCCAATGGGATGGTGGAATCTGCATCTTGACAAATGAAAAGGAAGCCACAGTCTATTTGGAGGTAACAATGATACACAGCCATTTCCTTATCACTTAGTGCATAAGTACTAGTATTGGGCTGCATTCTGATTACTATTAATATACTTTATTAATATACTATTAATATACCTGCATGAAGAAAATTTGTGTGAGGAGAATTTGTGTTAAAAAAAGAAATTATGAAATATTATTAAGAAGTAATTCCCTAGCCTTACGTTGTGGAAGGACTCTGATAAATATGCCACTTCTATTTTTGAAAAAACATAGCACTTTGTCTTTTTTCATGACAGAGAAACAAGTCACAATTGCTGGTGAAAAAACGAGGAAAGTTCTATCGATCGATCGATCTATATCTATCTATCTATCTATCTATCTATCTATTTATCTATCTATCTATCTATCATCTTCTCAATACTGTGTTCAGAAGAAAGGCCATCCTCATGCAAAAATAGAAAAGGAGAGGCCTGGTTGGTGGTATTTTAGTTCAGTGAGAACAGTTCCTTCAACACTGCCTGATATTGTGCAGAAGTGCTAGAAATGTCACTATTTAGAGATTCAGGAACTTCTATTTCTGATAATATGGTGTACCAGATCTCCGGAGTAACTCTTCTTGTAAAGAATATCTACAAGTCTTGGATAAAAATTTTAAAAATTAATGCTTAGAGGAGCTATTAGGAAAATAAGGGAAATTATTGGAGAAATGACAAGAAGGCATGAATCAGAAGGGCAAGAGATAATGGGAATCACTCTAATGAGCTGTGAAAGGGGTATGGGAGATCAGTCTTGGGATTTGTACCGGGGAAGGTTGGCCCACAAAGCTAATCCTCTGCATCCTCAGTGCGGGGACCAGAAAACCCCTGCCTCCTGAGGGCTGATGTAGGCATTCTTGCCTGCCTCTGTCTTGGCTCTGTGTGGAGCAGGAAAAAATGTGTCTCTTGAGAAGTCTCCATGAGGCCTGCCCACACATAGATTTTTTTAACCAAAATCCATACTATTATAGATTAAAAAACCTTTGTCTGAAAACTAAAGTACTCTCAGGCTTTGGGTGTTCCTAGGCCCCAAGCGAAATCAAAGGCAAATCTCTCTGGAAGAATTCATTATAAACTCACGCATCAGTGAAGTCCCACAGATAAAATTCCTATGCATATGAGTAAACAATAAAAATCATAAAATATGTGCAGAAGCACAAGCAAGAACCAGTAAAAATATCAAACTACAGAATCAGACCAGCAAATACTGTGGATATTGGAATTTATCAGATGCCAAATGTAGTATGAATATTTAATATTTTTAAAGGAGATTCAGGATACTATCGAAAGTACTATAAAGGAGAAGAGTCTACCAAAAACAACCAATTAGATTTAAAAAAAGAACAAGAAGGGCTTCTGGAAATGAAATATATAATTTGTGAGAAATCCGAAGGACTGTTTACACAGCAGATTTGACATGATAAGGAAAGAAATAATAAACTGTAACATGCCCTAAAGAATAGTGGTGCATAGTTGGAAGATATGAAAGAGAGATATATGACATGTAAGATAGAGGAAGAGGGCATGATATATATCTAATCGGAGTTCCAGAAGGAGACTACAGAAAATGAGGAGGAGATAACATTTGGAAGAAATAATAGTGAGGATTATCCAAAAATGATGAAAGGTGTGAAACTCTAATTCTAGAGGCCTACTGAATCCCTAGGAGAATCTTTAAAAATAAATCCACACTCAGATATATTCTGGTGAAACTGCAGAATCTCAAGACAAGTGAAGATCTTAAAAGCTGCACAAATAATTACTTACAATTAATTTCTACATAGCAACAATAGAAGCCAGAAGATATTGTAATAAAATTTTAAAAGGCTGAGAAAAATTATTATTAACCTAGAATTCTATGCTATGTAAAACTCTCTAAAGAACAATTGCATAACAGATGCTCATTAGAGAAAATTCTAGAAAATTTACTTCCAGAAGAAGCAAAATAATCTCAAAAGGAAGATCTGAGAAGAAGGAAAGGTGAGCAAAGAAGATGGCAAACGTAGATAAATCTAAAAAAACCACTGAGCATGTTAAGCATCAATAACAATATCTAACTTGTGGGTTAAAAAGATGAAGGTAAGTTAAAATACTGGAAAACAGTAGCTTTCAAGATGAGATGGTATGGCCTGAGTTAAGGTATTCCAAGTCCTTATAGTCATTGAGAGGAGGGGGAAGAGTTATATTGTCTGATATTAAGATAAATATACATTTTGTATTTTAGGGTAATCACTAAAATGACGAGTAGAGTGTAACATTTCCAACATATTCAAGGGAGAAATGTGAAATAAGAGATTTATTTATATAAATTAGTTCAATTCTTTTAAGCTGACTATATGCACTAAACATTGTGCAATCTGTTCTTCACATCTCATTTTAACCCTCTTTCTCTTCTGCCATCTTTTCCTCCTTCCTTTCATCTTTTCTTTCCTTGGTCATTCTTTGGGCACCTGATATGTAATTGAACTTAGGGAGGTGCTGTGGACTCAGAGACAAATACGACAAAGTTTCTGTTTGTAAGCAGTTCAAAGACCACCTACTCTCTAGCAGCTCTGAAGGAAGGAAGATTCCAATGAGACAAAAAAGGGATAATTTGGTCCATGGGAATATGAATGGAGTTCCAAGGAGGGCCACTTTGTGAGACCAGAGATGAGGAGGGCATTAGACACTGAGCCACTACACAGCTCTGAGTTGCAGGGTTGTGGGGCTGACAGAGTAAGTTCTCATCGAGTTGGAAACCACATTTGATCATTTAATGCGGCTTTAATAGTTTCCTTGAAAAAAATGAAAAACTAGGTACTGACTTTCTGCAGCTGTTTTTTCCTTTCCCCACATTTATAGAATGCTTATTATGTGCTAAGTACTTTACATTCATTGAACTACTTCATCCTCTCACGTGACGTGTGAGGTAGGTACTATTATTATCTCTATTTTAAAGATGGGGAACCCCAGACTGAACTGGGTGAAGTGACTTGCACAAGAACTATCTGATTCCAGAACCCAGGTGGTAAGTGAACAGAAAGGGATCCAAGCTGAAATAAGTTTGGGATATGCAGGATTAAAGAAAGTTAAGCATGCAACTTTCCTCATGTGTTTGTTTTAGATATTTTATGTGTCCCTAAAAGGTGGCTGCAATATGCAGAATTTCCCAAACTTATGGAACTGGTATGTTTAACCAGCACAATTTGTGGGATGCAGTCCAAATGCAAATTTATTTTTGTCTCTCACTGTCTCTCCAAAATTTCTTCAGGGAGATGTACTTCCCTAGCCCCTAGATGAAAACTTGACAAGGCTGGATTTTCTGGTCACTCAGTAATAAAATCTTTGATTTACTTTTTTCTTTTTTTGCTGGGGAAGATTTGCCCTGAGCTAACATCTAGTGCCAATCTTCCTCTATTTTGTACATAAGCCTCTGTCACAGCATGGCCACTGATGAGTGGTATAGGTCCAGATCTGAGAACCAAACTCAGGCTGTTGAAGTGGAGCACACCAAACTTAACCACTAGGACACCAGGCCTGGCTCTGATTTACTTTAAGTTAGAAAGAGCATCTTAGGTCAGTAATTAAATCTTCTTCCCTCCCAGATGGGGCTAACTGCAGGGAGGGCATCTCTGTCTCCAGCCAGCTGCTATTACCAGACTCTCCCTCTGTAGAAGCAGGAGGAGGGAGGGAGGTAGGGGGTCAGACAGTTCTTAATTTACCTTGCCATAGCATGGCTTTATGCTTTCAGGGTTTGGCAAGTGTCTGATGCTGGATCTTTCTCTCCTGGGGGCTTTGAGTGCTTCCCTGCTTCTTTTCTGACATAGGTAGTAATGCTCTGTCTTCCCTGCTGCAGCTTCCCTCTCAACCTTAGTCTTCTGGGGATTACTCCACCAAGACTCTGTTGATCCCTCACTCTTCCAGATGATTCTCTTGCCAAGTTTAAATGGCTGCAGGCCACTTTCTTTTCAGGTGGCCCACCTCTGGAATATATCTACATATTCTTTGGCCTGACAAACTCGGGATCTTGAGGCCAACCCAAGGTGGCTACCATACCCTTTCCCCTGCCATAGGAGCCACCCGTGGTTTCTTTCCTATTGGCTTTTGCAGGTGAGAGTCAACCTCCTGTTTACTTTGTGTGCCCAACTACAGTGGTCACACATTCTCCTCTCTGACTATCACTATTAAAACCCCTTATAGATTTGAAATGAGGGGCAGGCAGCTCTCCATTCTTCTCAGCTCTCTTTGGTGATGGAGGGGAGTGAACTCATAGTACTTTAAAGAATCTCTTTAAATAAGTCCTTCTCATGAATCCTCTTTTATTCTATTTCATTGAATCTAAGAGACCATCTATATTAGTTATCTGTTGCTGCATAACAAGTGACTCCCCAAATTAGCAGTTTAAAACAACAAACATTTATTATCACATACAGGTGCTGAGGGTCAGTAGTCCTGGTGCAACAAAAGGTTGTTCTGGCTCAGGGTCTCTCATGAGGTGGTGGCCGAGGTCTTGGCCAGGCTGCTGTCACCTGATGTTTTGACCAGGGATGGGAGATCTGCTTCTAAGCTGGCTTACTCATGAGGTTGTTGGCAAGAGGTTTCACTCCTTGCTGGCTGTTAACAAAAGGCCTCAGTTCCTTATCCTGTGAGCTACCCGTAGAGTTGTTCGTGACATAGCACCTGACTTCCCCCAAGCCCAAAGTGAGTGATATGAGAGAGAGAGACCCAAGACAAAACAGCAGTGTCTTTTATAACCTCATCTTGGAAATGACATTCTGTTGGTTACGTGGCCCACTCCTGGTGCAATGTGGGAGGGGACTACACAAGGCTGTGAGTGCGAGGAGGTGGGGGGTCATTGGGACCCATCTTGGATGCTGGCTACCACAAAATCCATTGTAAACACACCGTTTATTTTATTTACCACTAAGGAAGAAAAACAAATGTCGATGATTATGATATGCCATCAAGTGTAAGACATATCTAACATCAGAAATGTTGAAATGTGAAAGAAATGAGTCTTAAAATGGATGACATGTAAAATATCTCACTTGTGAGTAAGGATATTTTAAAACTATAAAATTATTTCCTGATTATTTTCATTGAAGTCTGCATCTTCATCCAGAATATTACTTTGGAATTTTCTGTCTGTTGTATCTTGGGTACTTCAGTTGAAGCCACCAATTTATTCCATCCTCCCTCACCCCCTCCACCTTTTTTCATGAGCCATTCTCATGCTAATTTTCAGCTGAATGCTTTTTGGGAATGTTATTCTAGTTTGAATGCTAGTTAGTTCTCTCTGCTTGTTTCTGTGGTTTAAATCTCTTTATTATTAAACATTAACAGAGTGCCAACATCCAGCAGAACATCATGCAGATTACAGTAGGACACAGATAATCTTTAAGCGGCTTTGTAATCTCATTTTATAGAGAGGGTAGGTTGCAGCAAACATAATGAAAATATCTACCCAATTGGATGGTAGAGCAAATTTTTGATTTTAAATATATAATTTGATAAACTAGTTCAAATATTTAAATTGCATCTTTGAAGGTCTGATGAACTGTACAATTTTTAATACAACCTGTTTAGAAGTGTTTACTTAGGTAAATTCAGGTTAATAATTGTTGCTATTTTGGTATCATCCAACAATATAATTTGGTACTTTAAAACTACAACAAGATTCAAATATATTTACGTTGGATATTTATAACTATTTTTCAAATTTTAGGATGATTTTTGTAGGGGAAGGTATGTGTATAGTAGAAAGCATGGATTCTGAAGTCAGGCAAAGCCAGGTTGAATGTGGTTTCCACCAATTACTAGTGGTGTAATTGAGCACAGTTTTAACCGCTTTGAGCTTCAGCTACCTTTTCTATAAAATAAGAATAATGTTGCCCACTCTATTATGAAGTAGCGAAGATTAAATAAAATAGTGTATGTAAGGCGCTAACCTATTGCTTGGCACATAGTGGCCCCCAACAAATGGTAGTTATTATTATTTACTAAGAGACAGTGCAGACTTTGATGTGTTGTTCTGGCTTCATGTCTTTCTGAAACTGTAAAAGCATTTAAAGAGAAAGTGAGATTTTGGATATTGGGCAAAGTTCACACTCTGCTTGTACTTTTATTCTGAAAAGGACTTAAAAATTCAATGCATTGTGGCAGACCAATTATTTTGAATATAAGTGCTTTAAACATCATAATAAAAAAATTACACTTAAGGACAAGGGAATGTAAATACATTACATTTAAAGAAAAGGGAAATTCTAGCATTGTAGTGATAAATAGTACAGATGGCATATTTGACATTAATATAATATAACATAAATAGAAATAATGAAAACATAGGAAATAACCACAATCAATTTATTCCTTTAGATTAAACAGTGGGAGGCCAAAATACTGAAAAGGAGAGGAATACAGAGACTTTTTGAAATAAACATTTGAAATGTAAGAATCTTTAGCATGGCTTAGTGTAGACTGAATCTAGAAATAAAGATCTTCATTTATTTGTGTCATATATTTAAAATATAGCTTTCTGTGACATCACTGTGGAAGAAGTGAGTTCAAGCAGAAAAGGGAAGCTGTAGGTTAAATAGAATGCTTGTCGTAAAACTGGATGATTTGAAGAGGGATTTTAGGAAAGCTGAAATCTCCAACAGACAAAATAGATGTGTTTTTAGTCATCTAGTAAAAATAATAAAGTCTAAATTTCTTTTTATTTGGAAAAAAATAGTTGGAGTCATTTTATATATTTCATATTATAAATTTTTTAAACTTTTAAAAATGAGCTGAACTAACACATGCAGCTTCCAGTTGGAGACACATTTCAAGATTAGAAATACGTTGGAACTAATAGTCATTTTGTTTTAAGGCTTTCTCTATTATCTACTGTTAACCCAGCAAGCAATGTCTGAGGAAATTAAACTCTGTTAGGAAAAAGAGAGGTTTTATTCTTGTTGACATCTTCGCTGTTTGCAGTGCCTCTCAGTGTTGATTCCTCCTTTCCTCGGCTTTCACTATCTAAATGCCTTCTTGCTCTGTCTCCGTCTATCTCCTTGCTGGTTATACTTCTTCCTCCTGACTCTGAATGTGGACTTACTCCTTGACACTGCTGTTTTCTCACAAGACTATTTCCTTAGGAGGCTCACTGAGATGCTCCTCAATCTTCTACCCTGGCCGTGACATTTTCCCTAGAGACTTATTTCCCCATCTCTATCTGCCAGTTGGACATATTTCTATGGTCAGTCATGCTTGAATCATTGAAGTCAGCTTTAGCTTTTCTCTCTCCTTTGTCTCCACATCAAATTAGTCACAATTCTTTTCTGGTTCATCGTCTCAGATTAGCAGGAGTCCAAAGCTCTGGACTCAGACTGGTTTCTTAAACACGAAGGCAGGGTGGGCTGGTAGGAGAGGCCAAGCATGCTTCAATAGGTAGCTTCCTATGGTGAAGCCCAAACCAAGACCAGGCAGCCAGCCTGACTAGGACTCCCTCACAAAAGTGCTAGACAGAGTGTGAGAATCTAAGCTGAGGCAATATGATGGAAACAGGGGACATAAGACTTGAAGAAATAGGTCTGAAGTGGAGGGTGGGAAGTAAAGTCTGGTGGAATTCCATGAGCTGTCAGAATATCATCATAGGTATTTTTATAAGGTGTCTTCAGCATTTTAAAGGGAAACATCTCTTAGAGGCACTTCCTTTATATGAATACTGCAACAGTCTCTGTGTTGGTTTGTGGATCTCTCGAGTCTTTACCTTTTCAGTACATCTTGTATTCTACTTTTAGGTTACTTTCCTTAAAACAACCTCTTTACCCATGCCTCTTCCCTGCTTAAAATTATATTAACTTTCTTTTTCCCATGGGATGAAATACTTTGCCTGGCTATGGAAACCTTCCAAACTTTTACCCATTACTTACTTCTATGGGATCCACATTCCAGGAAAACCGGGCTACTTAGTGCTCACACTACACAGCAGGTGAAGCCCTACGTCATCCTCGCACTATCCCTCTATTATCCTCCTTCACAAAAAATAACATCCACGATTTTCTTTGTGAATGTAAGGCCTTCAGATATATATATATATTTTTAGTAGAGACAGAAAACACTTTTATTATTGAATAAGCATTAAACCAGAATGTGATGTGCATCACAAGCAATACGCTAAGACGTTGCAAAACAGAAAAAAATCTCCTTGTGTAGCCAGGCAGACACAACCCATTACACACATGTTTTGAAGATAAACAATAACTAGTCCTCCAGAGGACTTGACAGCACCATTTGTCACACATAGGTCATCTTAACTTCACTTGGTAATTGGGGTGACTGTCTGTTAGCTTATTGGCTACGTCCCCAGGAAAAAAAAACTTCTCATATCTTTATGACAGGAGGGAGTTTTGCAAATTGGAGCAAGATGTCCACTGAGGTTAGGCTCCTACCCTCCCACAGGACCTGGAGATAGAGGAGCTGTCTCCCTTGATGTTTACATTTCAGAAAGATGGCTCCCAGGTCCATGGGTCATAAAACTGAAAAAGAAGGAAAAGAAAGAAAGACCAGCTTACAAAAGGCCTATCTAGTCTTCAAAGGGATACATTTTAAAGAGATGAGAAAGTACTTAGAAGTTTTCTGTGGTAAATACTCTGAGAAAACAGAGGGGGAGGAACCTCTTTCCCCATTTTCAACAGGGAGAATTAAGCCTCTTATTTTTAATTTGTATTTACACAGCTGGAAACACACAGTGTGTTTTCATAGGACACAGTGACACAGCCCGGAAACATACACATTTCAGGGTGTGTGGGGATGAGACTGGAACACAGCCCGGAGACTCACACACACAGATCTGGGGAACCCCGTGAGAACATGTGTGTGATGCTGACACATTTCAGCACAGCCTGGGGACACCTCACATACACCCTGGGGACAGAGGGTGACAGGTGTGGGATGCTGTCATCACATCAGATGTGACTGATGTGAGGACTCCAGATTGTCTAGGCCATGTTGATAATGATCTACATCTTTTGTAAGCTACGGCCTAACTGCCATAGCCATAAGCCAGGACATCCACTACCCCTATAACCCCCACTGCCACCACTTGTTGAGTTTTATTATATGCCAAGTACTTTGCATGCATTAAGTGGTTTAATTTCCTATTTAATCCTTATTTATTAGTACTTAGTAATATTTTATTAGTAGAGGCTAAGTAACCTATCCAAGCTCATTCTACTAGGTCTGCTTATTTGAAAGCCCTCACTCTTTCCTTTTATGCCTTAATTCCTTTATCATCTAAATCCTGTGGTAGCCTAAAATCCTTTGTATCCTCAGAACCTAAAGATAGTGTCATATGTGTAACAGATGCTCAGTCATTATTTACTGCTGTTTATGTTGGTGCTCTAGTATTTCAAGAACGGATAGGCAATCGAAGGCTGGCTATTTAAATTATTTTGTTCCACCTGATTTTTTTTTTACAGAAATGTTTATATGATAATAATGAGGAAAATTCCTAGAATGTCACTATCCCAGAATGACTTTTCTCTTCTCAATTGCTTTTGTAGGTAATTTACATTGTACCCTAAGCTATTTTGACTTTGTTGTGATGCTATGTCTATGTAAGTACTATGAGGGGAATATAACTACCTTATTCATTTTAGTTCCATGTATTTCTGAAGTGAGCATTCAGGAAAGTAGAGAATTGATGTCGATGAATGGAAAAGAATGAAGCTAATGAGAAAATAAACTTTAGTTTTCAACCTTCACAAAGTACGTTAGCAAATAACAACAAAGGCTGGGGAAAGAATTAAAATTCATTTAAAAAATCTCTTATGCTTTTCTCAATGTGTTTTCCTTCCTAATATAATTCCTGTTTGCTAGAATTTTCTAATTTTCATTATCTTAATAGGCTGTTCTCATTTTGATAACACTCCCAATTGAGTTTCATACACCTTCCCATGTATCATATACCCTTAAAACTTTTCACCTTTTTGTTTATATGCCTGCCAGTCTGTTTTGAAATTTACTTTACTGAGTGTTAAAAATACCCTACCTTAACATATACTAAAGATAATTATGTCTTTGTTGGCTTACCAAAAGTGCCAATAATGTTAATATATGTAATATTTAAAATTGTGTAGTATTTACCTCAGAGAAGAGAAATAGTTATTCTGATTTCCTATACTATTCTCATAGGTACACTAGGAACCAAGTATGTAGCCATTTTTAAAAAAATTTCAATATTTAGGTCCTTGGTAAGTGTCAATAGAGTGAAGGGACCAGAAAGATATCGCTACCCCAAAGCAAATAGGAAACTAGCTAATAATATTTGTAAAGTACTTGGCCTAAAATACAACTCAGTGGGTGGTGGCAGTGATTGCTGTATTGTTCTAATGGCACTGGCAGTTAAGTGGTAGGCAAAACTGACTATATCATCAGGTAAAGACTGAAGTACTTGGAAGAGTCTCTTTCTTACCTATGCTTTCAAATTTAATGTTAGAGGTCAGACCTGTGAGTTAGACATTGCCCTCTGTTTTGTTTTTGGTTTTTTTTGGTGAGGAAGATTGGCCCTGAGCTAACATCTGTGCCAATCTTCCTCTATTTTGTATGTGGGATGCTGCCACAGCATGGCTGTGCCCGGGATCTGAACCCATGAACCCTGGGCAGCCAAAGCAGAGCATGTGAACTTAACCACTATGCCACTGGCTGGGCCCTGCCCTCTGTTTTTATCTTCTTTAAAATACAAATACTCCTAGAGAGGTTGTACCAGTATGGTACCTAACTCTTCATTTATTCAGTTAAAATTCTTAAAACACCTGTATGTTGTGGGTCACTTTGCTCATAGGAGCAATATACCTGTGAACATGACAGATAAGGCTCTTGCCCTCAAGGGCTGACTTTCTAATGTTAGAGCCAGAGGATCAACAAATACACAACATAAATATACCAAATAGTCAAGTGATGGATGAACTATAAGGGAAGTAGACAGGGCGCTGGGGCAGATAATACAGTGGAGCTAGGGAGTAGGAAGACTACTTTAGGCAGGAAAGTACCTCCCTGAGGAATTGGGGAATCATGTGAAAGGCCTGAAGTTGGCCATAGAGGAGAGAGAGAGGCTGGAGCACAGTGAGCATGGGGGAAGGAAGTAGACGATGGGGCTGGAGAGGTGGGCAGAAGTGATCTGGTGGGGACTTGGAAGGCATGGTAAGGAATACGGGTTTTATTCTAAGAGCAATGGGAAGCCACTGACAGGATTTTGTCAGAGGACTGGCACAATATAATTTGCTTTTAAAAGCTCACTCTGGCTGTGATGTAGAGACTATTTGCAGTTAGTTAGTGGTGGGTTGAGATCTGCCTGCGGGCACCCTGCTCCCACCCAGGCCCCTCCTTCCTGAGCCATATTCCATTTCCTTGCCTTGGTGCTTTGTATTCCCTTTGCCTGGAGCAGCCTCCTCCCTCCCTGAACCACCCATTCTCCAGCTGGCAAAATCCCACTTGCTTTTTTAGATATAAGCTCAACTGCAGCCTTCTCTAGGAATAGGATGACCATGCAAGTATCATCCTCATGAGAGATTTTGATGGGCATGATTAAAAGTGATCCTGGGAAAACACGTGTAAAATAGACTGTCCCAACGAGACAGGGATGTGTAGCCATCTCTGCTCCTCGTTGCTTTTACTTATGTCTTCGTAGCAATCTATATCATTATTCCTCCTCTTGGATGCAGTATACTAGTAGTTTAGGCCATGAGCCCTGAAGTCAGGCCACCAGAATTCAAATCTCAGCTCTGTCCCCTGCTCACTTTGAGTTGCATGACTTTGGTCGGGTCACACAAACTCTCTAGTCTTCACTGTCTTCATTTGTGAAATGCGGGTAATGATGATGTTTCCTTAATGACTTTTTTATTGTGGAGAAAAAAGTTAAATAATACATGCAGGATACTTAGCACAGAACCTGGCACATACTTAGGATTCATTAAATATTAACCATTATTATCCTTTTCAAATAGCATACAGTTATGTTTATAGGTCTCTCTCTAATAGACTATGAGATCCTTAGGACAGGGACCATGTATTATTTATTCACTTTTGTGTTCTTAGTTTACAGCCCAGTGCCTCGGATACAATGAATTTTTTAAAAAAAGTGACTAAAAATGCAGAAAAGATGACAGCGACCTAGAGATTTTTTTTCATTCTCTCCACTCCACTTTTTACACATGAAAGAAGAAAATTTAAGTGTATTTCTTGAGTCGCAGAGAAAAAGAATCACAATCTAGTTCTCCCCATTGCCTTGCTATTAGGAAAAGGTGCCCAATTTTATCATGGTGAGAATAAATAGATATCTGTGCAGTCATGCATTGCTTAACAACGGGGATATGTTCTGGGAAATGCGATGTTAGGCGATTTTGTTTTTGTGCGAACATTGTAGAGTGTGCTTACACAAACCTAGATGGTACAGCCGACTACACACCTAGGCTGTATGGTATAATCTAATGGAATCACTGTTGTGTTTGTGGCCCGTCATTGGCTGAAACATTGTTATGCAGCACATGACTGTATGTTATCAGGTATAAATATTGAAGTAATTAGAAGAGTCCTTTTCTCAAAATCTGAAATAAGTGCAGATGTTATTCAGTTACTACTTAGGAGCACCAATATTTTTAGATAAAATTAAATAACAACTTTTTTCTACTTAGTTCTGTTTTGCTTATAAGCTTACAATTTCAATCATGCACAGAGCTAAAAATTAAAATAAAACTTATTGTCTCAAGAATTGTTCAAAATATAATGATGATTGGGATAGGCCAAGATAAATAAATCAGAAAATCTTGTTACACATTTCTCTTTAACACTGAGCAATTCTGCTTCTCTGTGGCACAATGGGTTAGCACATTCGGCTGTTAAAACTGAGCAATTTAAAATATTTTAAAGAGAATTAATAATTTATTGCTATTAAGCATAAAAAAATGCGAATAGAGGCACAGTGTCCTCTAGTCCAGAACAAAATGAATCAGGTGCTTGATATTATTGTCAGTCAGTGTACCAAGAAGCAAAAAAGGGCAATAGAACTTGATGAAATGACCCAGAAGATGGGAACTCCTATTTAAATTAATCACACGCACATGCACTCATGCACTTGTGTACACGCTATTATGTCATTTAGAAGTAGACTTTGTGTAATTAAAAGCTGGCTACTTTTAGGCAGTTATTTTAATTTAGTTTTTCTTTAGTTCTTTAGGGCACCATCATTTCCTGGATTTGTATTAATGATGGGGCTATCAATAGAAGTACCTGGTTAATATAAAAGAATTTTAACAACAGGAGAACTAGTTCCTCAATAATCCAAAGTAACTGTTTGGTTTTGCATCTGGTACATTTCTGAGTAAGCTGTTATTTGATATTGTGTTCCAATACTTAGAAAAATGGATTGAGAGCTGGCCTTGTAAGTAAGCAAAACAGGTGACAGCACTGGGCAGATATTTGTTGCTCAAATCTGCCTGACTCATTGCCTCTCAAGTGAATTGCAACCCCTTACCAATGTTTATGTTATGTTTATTGTAAATCTCTTTATGACCCATATTCCTTGGTAGCTTCTACCCTCCTTAGGAGAAGGAGCCAGGTCTCATTCTCTGTTTATGCTAGTGGTTGGTACAGAACTTGGCACATACTTACTAATGCTCAGAACATTAGTGATGGTATGAATGACTGAGTGCACTTCTACAGAGAGCATCACCTTAGCAGCCACAGGAGCCACAACAATGACTAAGATACGGTTAGAAGTTCTTCCTTGGTTCCTTGCATCTTTTGTTTTCAAGACTTTCTTTAAAAATTCATTGATATTAAATGTATTATCCTGGGTATTAGCTGATGCCACTGAACAAGAGAAATTCCTAGAAAGGGGTATAAGAGAAAATAAACCAGAAAATGGAACACAGTGATTTGAAGCTTTATGGGTTTTTCTCTAATCCCAGTGAATATTCTCTTATGAAACATTATTTCATTTTCATTAAAAAAAATCACTCATCAAAATTGGTGAATTTGAAATTCAAGTCAGATGTATACAAAAAAACAAATACCAAGTGACTATTAAAGAAACTTAGTTTTATTACTTGTGAATACACTAATTTTTATGGAAATGAGTTGATTTAACATGCAATCTCCTCCAAATCTGATGATAGAGTCCATTTGATTTAAGTCCTATGGTGTAATTAGGAAAGATCATGTTATATGATAACTTGTTGTATATGCAATTTTTGTGTTCATAAATGTATGTGCTATAGAAATCAATTGTTAAATATGTATGCATAGTAATATTTTGCATATGGTATTTAATTTGCAGAATTGATGTTTCAGTTATTTTACCATCCTCAAAGGGAGAAGGAAAGCAAAACCAGTAAAACTGATAAAAACACATAGAGATATAATAAAGAAATTTTTTTTATTAGAAAATGACATTTTTTTTAATAGCCAGGGCTATTCTTCAAAGCCAGCAAAAAAGATATATTTTCAAATTTGTGAAAACTTCTTAGGTAGGTCCTTGCAAATATTCTGTCATTAATGTTTTGTGATAAATAGGTTTAATTGATGTAGCCTTTAGGAAACATTGTTAAAAACAAAAGGAGTAGCATTTTATACTAAATGTTTTGAGTAGTCTGTGGTTGCTAACTTTAGTTTATATTTTATTAGGTCTTTTTTTTTGGTGAGGAAGATTGGCCGTAAGCTAACATCCATTGCCAATCTTCTTTTTGCTGAGGAAGATTGGCTCTGAGCTAACATCTGTGGCCATCTTCCTCCATTTTGCATGTGGGATGCTGCCACAGCATGGCTTGATGAGTGGTGCATAGGTCTGTGCCTGGGATCCAAGCCCGCGAACCCCAGGCCACCAAAGCAGAGCACGCAAACTTAACCACTACTCCACCAGGCTGGCCACTACTAGGTCTTCTTGATGAGTCTTAAGTTCTTGCTTTGGTACATTTCACAACAAATGATTTTGCAAAAAGTCTTTAATAATTTGTTATTTTAATTGTAATCTCTCTGTGATGTGTGAAAATAGAACACTTGCTATGACTAGATAAAAGTACACAAATTTAAAAAACATATAGAGTTTGAAGAGAAAACACATTTTAGATGGTAATTTAGAAATGGCAAACACTGCACATTTAGAAAATAACTCCAGATTAAAAAAAACTCAATTGCTTTTTTCTTAACTATACACTCTCAATTTGCTGTTAAATCAAGTTATTCAACAAGTGTTTATTGACTACTATGTGCCTTTAATGTTCATACTATTAATCACAATCTCCAACAACATGTATTGAGTGTGGCCTGTGTGTAGATTACTGTACTAAAGGGAGTTAGTAGTTTGAAATGATTAATAGTTTGTTTATTTGCAGTAGGGCCAGGTCCTGCTGTGTGTTGTTTGGGGCTTGATGGTTCACCAAGGTAAACTGTAGTATGTTCAGAGAAAAAGGGTGGTTCAAGGTCATCTGAAGCAAGGGAATAGCTTTGGAATGAAGAAAAATTTCTACATTTTAGGCCAAATTTTGGGAAAGATATGTATTTTTCTCTAAAATTCTTCATTCTACCTCTAGAATGCCTCCTACGTACCCTATGTACATATGCAAAGTACTATGTGGGTAAAAAAATCAATAAAACATAGCATCCATATCCAAAATGCATTTATTGCTTTTCTTCCATTGGGATAATTTACACTCTGCAGTATAAGTGATTCTATCATTTCCCCAGGAAAAGAAGAGCTTTGTAGGATAAGACCCCAAAGAAGAAAAGTCTTGAAAGGAGAAGAGAGGATTTGGGAAACGTCAGTGAGTGGTCATCTGGATGGGGCAGCAGGAATGGCCTTGAGCTGCTGGAAATCCAGTAGGATCTCACAAGGGATAAGTAGGTTCTCAAGGAGGATCTCCAGATCAATTTACACAATCTCAGAAATCATCTGTAAGCGGATATTAATCATAACACCTCAAACCATCCTTGTTCAATTCCATCAGTATTCAGTTTCTGTAGTTAAGTGACTCACACTGAAATAACTAGACCCTGGGCTATAGCTTCAAACATGTTGTTCAAGGATTATTTTGAATTCCAGGTAGGAAAATTGAAGAAGAGATAGACTTGGAAAATGGTCTATATTTGTGGCAATTTAAGAATCTTGGTTTTTAAAATTGAGTCCACACACACAAACTGTCAAGGAGAATCAAAACAACTTTTCTGGATAATTAAGTGCAAATAAATAACAATATCAATAGCAAAAACTTCACTATAATTCTTTAGTTATTCAAAGGGTTTTATTTTCTTCAGGAGAATATGAATTTTTTATAAAAGCTCTAGTATTTTAAAATGCTACTTTAAAAATAACTAAAAATTATGCAAATAGCACACATTTATTGTACAAAATTAACAGATATAAATGTACAAAAAGAAGAAAAAGTGAAAAAGGAAGCTTTAATAATTCTATGAGTGCTAGGAAACTATTGTTAATATTTTGATGTATTTATGTACTTATTTCTATGTGTGCATATAGACACAAATAAATAATGCAGGTTTTCCCTGAATTAGAGAAATGAAGAGGAGGGGAGTGGTTGGGCAGTGTAGTGGTGGACAGTTTACTCCACATATAACCCACCTACATGAGCAATTCCACTAGAAGGTTCTTAAGAGAGAGGCTCTTAATACAGTGAAGAAAAAAAGCAATGATTCCACCCCTAGTCCCAAACTTCCATCTTTCCTTTGGTTCCAGGGCTGGATATTTCTAGCTGTCAGGAATTCGTTCCTGGAGAAGAATGTGGCTGATGGTGGATTAATATAGGGGACTCCCCGTGGACCATGGTGTAGCTGCCGCTGGACCCTCATATCTGTTGCATGTGTTGGGAAATTAAGAATGCAACTGGGATCTCGGTGTCGTCTGATCAAGAAAGGGTTGCACGGAAGTAACTTCATGCTGTGGACCAGGTCTTCTCTTAAAATGTGCCCCAAACCAATCCTTGTCATCAAAAGCAGGGGCTTAATATTTCCTGGTTAATTTCACAAAGGAATTTTGGGACTGATGATGAGGGATGTAGGAAGTATCTTTCGACCCTTTTCCACATTGTCTCTGTTTATGAATTAATAACAGAAACAGACGTCCATGAGCACTTACCTTACTCCAGGCTCTATACTCATTAACTCATTTAGTTCCCACAACACTCCATGAGGTGGTTGTATTAGTTTGCTATGGCTGCCTTAATAAAATACCACAGACTAAGTGGCTTAAACAGCAGAAATTTATTTCTCACAGTTCTGGAGGCTGGAACCAAGATCAAGGTGTCAACAGGATTGGTTTCTCCTGAGACCTCTCTCCTTGGCTTGCTGGTGGCTGCCTTCCCACTGTGTCCTCACATGACCTTTCCTCTGGGTGTGCATCCCTGTGATCTGTTCTTCTTATAAGGACGCTGGTCCTATTGGATTAGGGCCCCACATTTATGTTCTCATTTAACCTAAATTACTTCTTTAAAGTCCCTGTCTCCAAATACTGTCACATTGAGGGGTTAGGACTTCAACATATGAATTGCAGGGGAAGGGAGTCATAATTCAGTTCATAATAGTGGTACTGTTATTGTCTTCATTTTACAGAAGAGAAAATTTTACAGATTTTAATTTACCAGGATCACCTTGCTAGGTAATGATGAAATTCAAATCCAGCTTTGTGTGCTCTGGAGTGCATGTTCTTGACCACTGTGCTATACTGCCATAAGATGCAATTCTCTGTCTATCTCCATTTTATACTATAACTATTGTAACTTCTTCTAAGATTAGTTTTCAAGGTTGTTTTGAATTTTTATCACTCTTCTCTGTTTCCTGAGCATTTTTGTGAGACGATGAGAGAAGTTGTATTAGTGACTACTAAATGATTTTGAGCCATTTGGACCAGCTATCTCCTGATCTCAACTATATTTTATATGGGTAGAAATAATGGACTCTGGTATGGTATCAAATCTATAGATAGTCTTATCAGATTATAGTAGGTGTATTCTACCGCAAATAAAATGCCTGCTTACTACATGTTTCCTGTTGATTATAACAGTTCTTTACTGAAGAAAACAAAGCATCAGAGATGCACAACACCTGTCTTTTCCTTATAGTTATCAAAAGCTGTGTTGTGTAATAATGCTGCTTTACAGTTTCTCATAAGAGAACTCAATTTGCCCTCAACAATTAAAATTCTGAAGTCACAAGGCAAAAAAAGACACTGAAAGTGAAGCTGACTCTTCTAGACCTAGTTTAGTTTTCTCATGTCACTGACAACGTGAGTTGGCTGTTAATAACACGGTTTCCACTCCTGAAGTGACATCTTCACAGCCCACAGGATCGCCTCAACCACACTATGATAAGTATACCAGTTATCTGCCAGATAAAAATGCCTTAATGTAAGATCTTACTGTTCAGACTTTCTGCCCGAAAAACAATTTAATATAAACTGAAGCTGCCAGCCAGAGTTCAGATGCCTTTCTTCACCTGGCACCTGGTGCCATTCTCAGTTGGAGTCTTGCTGCTTTGGAGAGCACGTACAGGAAGAGTAACAATTACGTGGGCTGAGGGAGACTCATGACAGTGAGAATAACATCATGGCTCTCTCTTTCCCTGTGTCCCTTGTATCTAGCAATGCCCAACATATAGTAATTACTCACTGAATGTTTATTGAGAGATTGAATGTTGTTAATAAGTGCAACCGGCCAAACTGCTGGAGAAGTCCACTATGAGGGTCATATCATCATCATCCAAAAGTCTCTTTGTAGGCTGGCGAAGATTTTTCCACAAATTTTTTTTCTAGGGAAGTTGCTGCCTTCCCCTGCCCGCTTCTACCTCCAAGTCAACCGTAATTTAATAAGTGCTACTTAAATAAAACATGGAAGATATCATACTCGTTTTCTAGGTCCTCATAAATTTGTGGGAGGAGAAAAATGTACACACAAAATATAAAACAACACAGAGAAATTTTATTTTTCTTATGCATAGAATCTCTATTGCTCATGACGGCCGTGTTTTATTAAAGAGACCATGCAATTTCTTCTTGAATAGTAGCTGCATTGCTGTTTTTAGGACCAAGCTATTTGCAACTTATATTTTCACATGCTTAGTTCATTTGAAGCAGAAAAGGCCAAAAAAAAGGCAGAAGTGCCAAAGCTCCCTTTGTGTATTGTTACAAGAAATATTTTTGGGGAACTTCCTTTGTAAAGGTTTGAAAGAGGTTAAGTAACTGGCTTTCAGAATAACTTAGCAACTGCTAGGATTATGTTAGACTCAGATACATCTCTCTGTTAGGCACTGGCTGGGGAGCAGAGACAGGACCCTGAACCCTGGAAGGAGGCTGCTGAGAGAGAGGTATGGTGTTAGTCAGAGCAGAGAAAGGGTACAAAGATGACTGTGAGGCTATTAGGCATGAGAAATTAGACCAAGATTCAATTGTCAGAAAGGGCAAAAAGTTTCAGATTTGGGCACTAGGGCAGAGCTGGGCTAGCAAGAGTGACTGGTGCTGGATCTTAAGAGGTTGGGGTCAAGGTGGTGAAATTTCTGCTGTTTAATATCTGGTTTGCCAGATAGAAGGGCAAAGGCACTTGTTGATGTGTATGGTTCTAACCGTTGAAAGAGAAAGAATGCAGAAACTGAGATCTATTGAGTTCTATATCAGTTAGGAAATGTTAGCTTGCACCCAAGGGAAAAATCAGTACAGACTGGTCAAAATATAGGGAACTTACTAAAAAGTTGAGAAATCTAGCAGTAATATGGACTTCAGGCATAGTTTGATTGGGACACTGAGTCATGATGCGATTATTTCGTTTCTACCCTCCTCTATGTGTCTACTTCTTCCTCAGATTGCTTTCTTCATGGTAGGAAAATGGCAACAACAATCTTATTGCACCTGCACGTCACATACTTCTGAGAAATAGAGATTATCTGTATAATTTCCAGCATAAGGCCTGAGATTTTTCTCTGATTATATTAGCCTAGATCACATGCTCATGAATGAGCCAATAGTAGTGCTTAGAGGGTAGATTGCAAGGATTAGCTTAGACTAGGTTATGTACTTCATTCCTAGGGTTAGGGGTAAAACCAGCTTTTCTAGAACCACATGGGTGTAACATCGTGGATGAGGGGTAGAATGGTTGTTAGAACGATAACCAAAATATCCATTATATTCACAAACACCCTTTTTAGTGGACCTGAACCAAAATGTAAAAACAAAAGCCATTCCTTGAGGATAAATCCTATGCACCAGACCTAAAATTATGGCCAGTTTTCTAAAATTAGAATAAAAATATACAATTAATTGCAGATATCCTTACCCCATTCTTAAAATAAGCCACACAAATGAGTTTAGTGTGGCTTCATCATTTATTTATTCATTCATTCACAAATTTAATAAAAATTAGTTGAGTGCCTATTTTGTACTTGGACCTTGGCTGGAATTCAGAGATTAAAGAGATCCCCCATCTAATGAGGGTGGGGCAGGCAGATAAACAGGCAATTATAATTCAGTCTGGTCAATGTAATTAGACAGTAAAATGGAGTGGTTTGCATCATGGACTCTGCTGGCACACTGACGGGCTGAAGTCCCAGCATTGCCTTTTACTTGGTGTCTGCATTTGTAGACAAAATCTATGAACCTATCCACTCTGCGCTCATCTTTTCCCTTCTGTGACTGTAGGGAAATCTACCTTCTCCCATCAAAAAAGCCAAACCCTTCGTACATACTCTTTTTTTTGTGGGGAAGACCAGCCCTGAGCTAACATCCGTTGCCAATCCGCCCCTTTTTGCTGAGGAAGACTGGCCCTGGGCTAACATCCGTGCTCATCTTCCTCCACTTTGTCTGAGACGCCGCCATGGCATGGCTGACAGGCAGTTCGTCGGCGAGTGCCTGGGATCCGAACTCGCCAACCCTGGGCTGCCAAGCGCGAACTAAACCGCTGCGCCACCGGGCGGCCCCCCTTTGTACATACTCTTGATCACATTTTCCTCCCCATCTTCTCAGGAACATTTAGTTTCTAAACCTCAATTTCCTTTCAACAAAGTAGAGAGAATAATAGTACTTTTCTTATAGGGATGTACTAAGTATTAAACATAATAATGCATATAAAGGATTTAATATAAATCCCAGCAAATAAGAAGTGCTAAACAAATATTAACTATGACTATGGTGGAGCTGTGTTCAGTGTTCTGTGAACGTGCAGAGATCTGGAATCTAATCCAGTCCTTTATTCCTCCTTCACCTGACTGAATCACACTCATATTTGAAGTTTATCTTAGACTCACCTCCTATTTGGGGTTGAGGTAAGTGACCTTCCCGTGCACCCCAGTACCTCCCTGGGAATAGCACGATTGCACAGAGTACTTATCACAGAGGCTTGTATCTCCTTGTTTACTTCTCTGTTTTTCTGGGTATATTGTAAACTAGTGGTTCTCAGACTTTAGCTTGCAGCAGGATGCCTGGACTCAATCTCAGCGTGTCTGATTCAGTAGGGCTGGAATAGGGTCTGAGAGTTTGTTTTTCTTACAAGTTCCAGGTGAAACCGAGGCTGCTGGTCCAGAGACCACACTTGGGGAACTACTGCTGTAAGCCGCTGGAGGGCTTATCCAGCCAGACTCACTAGTGAAAGGCCAAATGGCCCTGCTTGCTGCTTTGTTGCCAGCAAAATCATGTTCCATGTATAGTTCTCCCCTTTACCTTATTCTTCTGAAAGGTCTAGTACTAACATGCTCTGTCGCTCTTCTTAGAGGATAGTCTTATTTAATCATTTGCACCTTTGTGAAATTCTGTCAGGCAGTACTGTCAGAAAGAAAACCCATCTCCTTCAACATTCTCCAGCTTGAAAAAAAAAGATCTTTTTGAGAACCTTCTGGTTTCTCTATTTGCCTAAATTCTTTCCGGGCATAGGCTCTGGCTCTGCTCAGGTGTTTGCAGGTTCGCTTTGTTACTTCACTGTTTCTTTTATTTTGTCAGTTAAAAGTACCTCATAGATGTGAGTTATTGGGGTGTTTGGAAGAAGAAGAAGATGATGATGAATGCTAACATTTGTCCTTCCAGGCACGGGCCTGAGTGTTAACTCATTCAATTCTCACAACACATCTGTGAGTAGAGATTCTATTATTTGCTGGTTACAGATGAGAAAACTGTAACTTCTTTAAAGTCACACAGCTGAAAACCCAGAACTCTACCAGCTAAGGACTGTGTTACTAGGACTAAGTAAGAGCATGATTGGGTCAGTAAAAAAATCAGATGCCCACATATTCTGTGGTTCTACAAGTTGTTAGGATGGTAAATATCTGTAATATATTTTTTAAACTGGCTTTAATTTGCTGCAATAATTGTGTATAAGTTTTCTGTATTGAATATTGGAGACAATTATATGTGTGCCATGTCAATATGCAAATTTGCATTTGGTTCCTTTAAGGCTGGTAAGAATTCTGGGAGTTTGAATTTTCTAAACCAAATTATGTTGGCACCTCTTTGGACTAAAATCAAATATTTAGTTAAAAGAATAAAATGTAAATATTAATGTTCAAAAGAACATAGCCAATTTTGCCTTTAACTGTTATTGGAAGTGAATAGCCAATTGTTACATATCACTCTAACATTATATCATATTGAACAGTAAATTCTTTTAATCTTAACACCATAAAATAGTCTGTGACTATATAAAAATTATATGAAGTATGAGAGATAGTCTTACCTAACTATCATGGTTATGGAACTTGTAATTGGTTAAGCCAGACCCAGAAACCAGGAACACCAGCCAGATTGGTTCGGATTGGTTCACCAGCCAGACTGACTCAGGGGAGAACAATCCAACTAGACTGTGGAGCTCAGTGTCCGCACCCCATGGTGGCAGGTCATAAGAGACTGAGTGCAGCTGCCACTACTGCTAACATTGGTGAGAGCTCATCATGTGCCAGGCACTGTTCTAAGGACTTTAAAATATTAAACCATTCAATCCTCATATGAATTAGGTCTATTATTATTCCCATTTTACAAATGAAGGAATGAATCTCAAAAATGTTAAATAATTTATTTAAGGCCACATGGTAACTGGTGACACTGGCAATTGACTCCAGGTAGTTTGGCTTCAGAATAAGCATGTGGAGGTTTGTAATGAAGTCGTGTGTAGCTGGTACAATGTGCAGTGAACTCTAAAGTCAGTAAAGTGTGAGAAACATACAGAAATCCAGATGGGTCTTGGGGAAGGTAGGTTTTTAGTTAAGGGTTGAAGTTCAGAAGCAGGCTCTGGTTGGGGGAAGATTGGCAAATGTCGGCATAAGCCCCAGACTCAGGCTTCCTGTGATTTCTAATTCCCCATGTTCTTAGGGTGGGTGCTGCCCAGAGGAGTGACTCTCCAGGTTTTCTGGTGTTGGATGACTTTATTTACACAGTGACAATAACACCTGTTACGTGGAGTGTGGTTCTCTCCCAATGGGGAGATGTTAAAAGCTTTGCCTGAAAGTAGTGGCCAGTTCTCCATTGCTCTGAGAAGATTCTTGGTTTCAAATTATATCAGGGAGTTAGCTAAATAAATTTAGAAACTTACTAAGACAAAACAACAACAGATGGGACAAGATTAGGGCCAGAAAGACAAGTAGAGGGTTCAGGTTTCAGGGCCATCATTGTGTAGAAGGCATTTTGTGCAAATTAGAAAAATGCACCCCTTCTTCCCAACAAATAGCCTGATGAGTGGACTATAAGAGGGATTTCAGCCCCACCCATCCCCTTAGCCAGGTCTCTAGGCCTATGGGTTCCTTTAGTTAACTCTGCATTAAAAATTGTTTCCTTCTATAGATTTAATGTAATCCCTATTGAAATTCCAATGGCATTTTTCACAGAAATACAAAAAACAATCCTAAAATTTGTATGAAGCCACAAAACACCCCAAATAGTCAAAGCAATCCTGAGAAAGAACATCAGGAAGTATCACACTTCCTGATTTCAAACTATACTGTAAAGCTATAGTAATCAAAACTGCATGGTACCGGCATAAAAATTGACACATAGATCAATGGAACAGAATCAAGAGCCCAGATATAAACCCCTGCATATACAGTCAACTAATATTTGACAAGGGAGACAAGAATACTCAATGGGGAAAGGACAATCTCTTCAACAAATGGTGTTGGGAAAACTGGATAACCACATGCAGAAGAGTGAAATTGGATCCCTATTTTATACCACTCACAAAAATGAACTGGAAATGCATTAAAGACTTAAACATAAGACCTGAAACCACAAAACTCTTAGAAGAAAACACAGGGAAAAGGCTCCTTGACATTGGTCTTGGCAATGATTTTTTGGATATGACACCAAAAGCACAAGCAACAAAAGTAAAAATAAACAAGTGAGACTACATCAAACTAAAAAGCTTCTGCACAGCAAAAGAAACCATCAACAACATGAAAAGGCAACCTATGGAATGGGAGAAAATATTTGCAAGTCATATATCTGAGAAGGGGTTAATATCCAAAATATATAAAGAACTTATTCAACTCAATTGCAAAAAAAACAAACAACCTGATTAAAAAATGGGCAGAGGAACTGAATAGTTTTCCAAAGAAGACATACAAATGACCAACAGGTACACAAAAAGGTGCTGGACATCGCTAATCATCAGGGAAATGCAAGTCAAAATCATAATGAGGTATCACCTCATACCTGTTAGAATGGCTATCATCAAAAAGACAAGAGATAACAAGGGTGTTATCTCTTGATGAGGGTGTGGAGAAAAGGGAGCCCTTGAGCACTGCTGGTGGGAATGTAAATTGGTACAGCCACTGTGGAAAACGGTATGGAGATTCCTCAAAAAATTAAAAATAGAACTATCATATGATCTGGTAATTCTACTTCTGGGTATATATTCCAAGGAATTGAAATCAAGATCTTTTAGAGATATTTACAATCCCATGTTCATTGCAGCATTATTTACAATAATCAACTTATGGAAACAACCTAAGTGTCTGTCAATGAATGAATGGATATATAGATATACACAGTGGAACACCATTCAGCCATGAGAAGGAAGGAAATCTTGCCATTTGCGACAACTTGGATGAAACTTGGCATTATGCTAAGTGAAATAAGTCAGATAGAGAGAGACAAATACTGTATGGTATCACTTATATGTGGAATCTGAAAAAGTCGAACTCAGAGAAACAAAGAGTAGAATGATGGTTACCAGAGGCTGGGGGCTGGGTGAAATAGGGAGATATTGGTCAAAGAGTACAAACTTCCAGTTATACATCTGAATTTTGTACTTGAATGTTGAATTATACACTTGAATGTTGCTAATAGAGTAGATCTTAAATGTTCTTACCATAAAAAAGAAATCATAATTATGTGATGGTACGGAGGTTTTCGCTAATGCTATTGTGGTAATCATTTTGCAATATATAAATGTATCAAACCCACATGTTGCACACCTTAAACTTACACAATGTTATATGTCAATTATATCTCAATAAAACTGGGGGGGGGGGCGGCCGGCCCGGTGGCGCAGCGGTTTAGTCCGCGCTTGGCAGCCCGGGGTGCGCCGGTTCGGATCCCGGGCTCCCGCCGACGCACTGCCTGTCAGCCACGCTGTGGCGGTATCCCATAAAAAAAAAAAAAAAACAGTAGAGGAAGATGGGCACGGATGTTAGCCCAGGGCCAGTCTTCCTCAGCAAAAAGAGGAAGATTAGCAACAGATGTTAGCTCAGGGCTAGTCTTCCTCACAAAAAAAAAAAAAAACTGGGGGGAAAAGGGTTCAGAAGAGCAAAAAAAAAAGTTTCCTTCCCACCAACTTTTCTCAGTGAGAGAAGTCTGGTTATTTCTAGCCTAACCAGGAAAAAAAAAAACCTGCCTACTTCTCTGCAGGCTCCCATTTCCACAGTATTTTTTCTGGCTCCTCGGGGCTTTCCTGGCCTCTTGGCAATGGAGAAAGAAAAACTCCTTTTTGACTATCTAATTAGCATTTCCCCTGGCAGCTGGCTCCTAAATTCCTGCAAGTTCAACTACTGTGGGATATCTGCTAGATCCTTCCACACCTAATGGATCTCCTTATCAACCAACTTTAATTGATAGATGGCACAATGAATGGTTGAACTAGATCTTCAAAAATGGCTGAATATGGAGATTATAGTTTTATAATCCCAAATCAGCAAATATGGCCTGACAATGACACATGTTCTTACGGGGAAAATAATAGCTATCTTCTACTGAAAGCTGTAGGTCACATACTATGAAGTGCTTTATCCAAAAACAATAACAAGAAATGAGCATTGAAAACACTGTGCCAGGATCGTGCCAAACTCTAGTATAGGATTCTCTCGTTTAATTCACATAAACCATTCTAGGAAGTAGGTAGTATCACTCTTTCTCTTTTCCTGTTCAAGTTCTTGGAATTAGCAAATATACACATGGGGATCTGAACCTAGGTAGCCTGTCTCCAGAGCAGGAGCCCTTAACCACCGCACTACTCTTACAGTCTGGCTGTTGAGACAGAGTTTGAAACCAGGACTTTCAGCAGCTGGGGCACATATTGGACTTTCAAAATTTCTTCCCATGCTGTGAAACAAGATGTCTATGGATTTACCCTTTACTGCTTACAGATTGTCTTCCTCCGAAATGCAACTGCCAGCATGCAACTTTAAAATTGAATTTCAAGAGATAATAAGAGTCTTAAGCAGTGATAAAATGCTTTCTTTATAATGTATAAAAATAAGAACACATCACACCTAATGAATGATATAGAAGAGGCATGAAACAGTAGGCACGGTGAGTGCATAGAGTCAATGAATCAAGAATCAAGAGTAATGGAAGTCTGGAGTTCAAGAAAACAATCCTAGAATCTGTGCATTCAGCCTTTGGGAGTAATTTTCACAGGGACAGTTAATTGCAGGAGATTTGGGAGCATTCACTGATTGCATTGCTTTTCTTCTTAAAGAAAAGCAAGAGAGTTACACCACTCTTTCCCATAGCAGTCGGATAGTACGGTTATTAAGTACACCCTGGGTGAAGATCATTTCATAAGAACAGAACAGAATACTGTTCAGGCTCCGGACTTTGATTCCTCAAACTTGACTGGGAACTCAGAGGAGATAAAAAAGAAACAGCTAATGTGGGCTCTGATTTGGGGACTTGACAGTAGACTATTACAAGTGAGAATTACAAGTTTGGACCTGACATCATGACGACACGATTATTACCTTGGCTTTTGGTGTTAGACGTGTCATAGTGATACTTTCTACTTTGGGAGGGTAAACAGACACGATTAAGAGGATTAGAAGAGAGAGAAGAAGGTGGTCACTTAGGTTCCATCTGAAAAAGTTAGGCAAAGTCTGTAAGTCTTATTATAACCAATCACGCCATCCTACCCACTGCCAAGAATCCATACGAAGTCATCAGTATTTCTTATTTCTGAATTATCAGAAAAAAAAAGACAATTCCTGCCATTCTTCCTCTGATTTAATATTTATCATTTGACACCTTATTTAACTGCTGCCTTAGCTTCAGTTGTATCATCTGTGCCATAGATCTCACCATAGGTGTCAGCCATGAGAAAGTGCCTCACAGACCTCAAACTGTGGGAGTGTAATTGACCAAGTGCCCAGCCACTCACTCTGAAATCCACTGTTGCATTTGAGCCCAGGCCATGCTTTACATAACTACTTCCAGGCCATGACTGACTGTGGCAGGGATACAAAGACAGGTCTGTTCCTGGGAGACTTGGGCCAACTGTGGGCTTGAGGTCTCCCCAGTAGCCTTGCTGAACCTTCTAGACTGCACTACAGTCTACAACGCTTTCACCCAACTTTCCCTCCCTTTCTCCTTCACTTAGCATCAGACTGAAGTCACAGTCAAATGACTAGCCTTTCCCAGTTTCCTCCCCATTTTCTTTCACACAGGAGTTTCTCTTAATGAAATTCTTGAACTTTTTATTCTGTCTTAGTGTCACTTCTCAGAAAATCTGGATTAACATACTGCAGTTATAGAGGATTTTTCTTCTCACAATCCCAAACTTTTTGTTCATAGGTTTGGCAGCTGATTTTAGAATATCCTGGTCAATGAGTTTATTTATATTTTCTGTACTAATTGGACATATTATAAAACAATATTATAGGATGATCAAATAGGTTTCTGCTGCCCTGAGAATTTGCCTGAATTAAAATTATGAATTAAAGAGACGATGATGATAACTCATATGATGCTGTGTTTGGGGTGCAGATAGCTGCAGACGTGGTTGGATCAACGATCTCAAACTTTGTGATCAGAATACCATTGCTGTCTCTCTCAGTGCTGCTTTCCTTTGCATTGGTTGGTTTTATTCTAAAGTATACTCTCCCTATGAAGTGAAAAAAATGTCTTCTTAGCAGCTCTAGACTTAGACAGTCTCATTGTGGACAATTTCAGTGAAGTGAGAATACCAGTTTTCCTATGCTCCAGCAGATCTCAGGTATGACTTTCCTTGCTCCAGCTTGGAGCATGTGCCCAGATGGAACATAATGACTATGGCCAGGGGCATAGGAAGCTTTTTAGCCAGGTGTGAGTCATATGTCCACCCATGAAGCTGGGCAGTGTGGGAGTAGGAGGGATAGTTTTCCAAAAGGAAGTTTTAAGAGACTTCAAAACAGTAGCAGATATCCAATACTGAGGTTATGGACCTAATACAAATTTCAGTGCTGCTCTCTTTGGGCAGATAATAAGCCCCAATATTTGTAAAACAACCTACAAATACTGTTATAATCTATTTTTAGTTTTACAACATCCTGTGACTATTACCTTTATTTTATAAATGGAAACATAGAAATTTAGAGATTAAGGGATTTGTTCAGGGTTATACTGGTTAGTAATAAAATGCATGTTTATTTTTTATACTTTACTTTCAAGACATCTAATAAAATAGAAAAATGTAAACGAGGAAAATTTAAAAAGTGAGACAAAGAAAAATGTAACTTAGACCGGAAGGTATAGAGTGGAACATGGAGAATGTAGTGCCCTTTGCAATGAATTTCGGTCGCACATTTAGATGTTAGCTTCCAGGTGGCGAAGGTGAAATGAGAAACATGATTAGTAAGAATAAAACATGTCAGCTCCTAATGGGAGTAAAGCTTCTCCGGCTGGAAGATATAAAAGACTTTTATTATGTGGTACTTTATATAGGATGCTCTAGTGGGTAACAATCTCAACAACTTCCTCTAGCTATTGCAATTTTTAATGCTATTTCTTACGTTGTCTTTCAATGGAAGCCAAGAGTCTAAAGCCAAAGTGCAAACCAGTAAAAGCTATTCCTAGTGGAGGACAGGATAATGCATACCTACATACCAATTGTGTATTTGCAGACATAAAGGATGCACAAAGCACACCACGTACTGCATTTCTGCTCTAATGTACAGGAGGCTAATGATAAACTCCTCATTCACTTCAGGATTTGGTATTCGTGTTTTGACTCAAAATTTAGTCCCTGTCCTGCAGTATATTGCTTTAAATATATTTTTAATCCTGTTAAAGGAGTAGAGGTGAATCAGAAATAAAAATTCCATTAATAAAGCATTTAGTCAGAGACACTAAGTCCATTAAGCTGTAATTTTGTAAATTATAATTTACTGAGAAAATTGACCTAGTGACCCACATTTGATTTTGCAGTCTGTGTTCACTATTCATGTATATGTAAGCACATAATCAAATCTTCTTACATTTATTGGATCAGACAAAACTCTTTAAAAAAATAAAGAAATAATGGTTAATGATAGCTTACTGTAGAATTATTTTATAGGTAAATCTTACAGTTAAGTCTCTGAACTTTTGCCACTAAAATGTCATTGAATTAGAAGGAAGTGGCTTCCGAAGAAACTGCAAGGGAGCAAATCCCACCATTAAACTCTTCTTCCAGAGAGCAGCATCCGTTACATATAGACTAACAAATTATACAATTAGAAAACTTATTGTAATGTTTCATTTTTGTGAAAAATGTAAATTGATTCAAGCACATTTATTATAGAAAATAAGTCAATTGTTAACAATATCCTGGTTTGAGTAGACTAATATGGGCTTTGGGACTTTACCTCTTCATTACTTAGGAGGAGAGAGAGAGAGAGAGAGAGAGAGAGAGAGAGGGGAAGAAAATCATGACTATACTTTGCTTATTTTCCCTGTACATCACCATGGTCATGTTCTCAAGGCTTGAAAGATGTCTGCTCCCTCTTAATACGACATTTTGTCTTGAGAAACTGTACTAAACATGGGTGTGGGAAAGAAATGCATTAGCAGAAGGGCAATATAAATAACTCTCAATAAACAAGAGAAAAAAATCAGTAAATAATGTCAGAGAAGAGGTGAGCTTTTGTCAGAAACTTATCTAACCTTAAGGCATATCATTAAAATTTCCAACACAGTGGCAAAACAATGATAGTTTAGTGGTAACTTTGTGCATGATGTGATGGTAAGATGTGAAAATATATTTATATGTCTGTATGGAATGTCTATATTTCTGTATTAGCAATATATGCCATAAAATGATTCTTCAGCTGCATCATGTTTTCAAGGTTATAGTTCCCCATACTCATTTACATCTCATCTAAGTGATTTTTTTGTAGAAACTGTGTAATTTTATATGTATTATGGAAAATTTAAAATAAATGTCTTTTGAAGTCATTGTCAAGTTTTCATTCTTTTCTAATATTGCTAAGCAGAATGAACTATTTCCTTCTCTGTGTCCTCATTGCACTAGGCTGATACCGCTAGAACAGCATTTCTCACATTATACGACGGCTAAGGAACCACCTCAAACTGTAAAGACATTAAGGTCAGAGACTGTTGTGCTCGTTTTACACTCCTAGTGCCTATTGGTGTTCCTAATGCATGTTAGGATCTCAGTAGCCGGTTTGTTGAATGAACCAATTGATAAAGCCATATTGGGTGCAGGCTACAGCTGTGATTCTTGCCCTCAAACTACTCATAAGACAAAAGTGGAGGTTGTATATTATTTATTAATAACAAGGAAGAAAAACTATGTGCCAAGTAAGAATCTTTTGACTTAGATTTGAATTTGTTCTTAAGAGAGGCAGAACTGTGCAGTGACCAGGAGCATGGATTCTACAGACATGTTTGGGTTCGGTCTCAGCGCTGCTGTTTACTAGCAGCCTGACCACTGGCAAGTGACTCAACTGTCTGAACTTCAGTCTCTTCATCTTAAAGGGGGAGGTGTGTTGATAACACTATTTACCATAAAGAGTTGTTATGAATTTAAATGAGTTAGAAAGTGGTGAAAGCAGCATCTGGCGTATAATAAATACTCAGTCATAATTAGCCACAAGATCTTCGGGGTTTTTTTTTTTTTTTAAGTCTTTGGAAGTAATATATTATGGGCATTCTCCCCATGTCCCCAACTGAATTTCTATCTATAATCTGTCTCTCTCCAGAACTGAGTTGAAGACTAGTGTTAGGAGTGATGATAATTGGGGATACAGATAAAGAGTGGAAAGTAGATAGTTCTCTATATCCACTTCTTGAAAAAGAATCCTTTTCTCTACATGGTGGTTGATTGGAACGGGAAAAGCCTGAAAATTTATTAGTTTTGGCATAGCAGATTCAGAGCTTTCTTAACTATCTGGAAATCCATTGGAAAACTGAAGCCACAGACTATTTCCATCTTTTCTTCCTTTATCATTGGCTATCAGAATAAATTTAAATAGATTGTAACTGAAAGCAAGAGCTAAGGGTAAAATAAATGGCTGTTGGTAACACAACTTTCTAAATGAAGAGTAAAAGAGGGTATTGCCCAGGGAGGGCAATTGTAGGTGCCACTCATCCACAGGGAAGGAGGATATCTCACACCTGGAGCCCAGGGGAGGAAGACGAGCCCTCCTGAAGGTTCCTGATGCCTGGAGAAGGGACAAAGATGCCAAAGACCATTTCCTTCTTCTTCGAGAATGTTTGGAAATCTTTAAAATGGAGAGTTAACCATCTATCTTGAATAATGAATTATTCACTTTCCCTGAAAACAGAGTTGAAGTAGTTGGTCTTCTATACCTTGGCAATTCTACATAAAATATACAGCTGTAGTGTGGCCACATTTTCTTCACCAGAACCTTTCATGCAATTGTTCGTTAGAGTCCATGGAGTAGAGATTATCTCTCTCTCTCTCTCATCTATCTGCCATCTATCTATCTATCACAACACTTGAGGGAGGAATTTATACAATGACAGCAAAAGATTTCCTTTCGAATGACTAAATCTGCTTTACAGACTGAGACCCACACACAGTTAAGTTAGGCCAGCTAGAAGACCAGTGGTTCTTCACTTATACTTCCTTCTCACTGAGGAATTAAGAGAAACATTTTCAGTGTGTTTAATGAAAATGTGTCTTTCCTAATCTATTCCAGAGCATCTTCTTTTTCTGTTGTATGTTCATTTCATCTTTTTCTTCTCTCTCACATAGTTTATGCTCTCACATAGTTTAGGCTAGCCCTGTCCAATGAAAATATAATGTGAACCATAAAGGTGAGCCACATATGTAACTTTAAGTTTTCATGAAGCAACGTTAAAAAGTAAAGAGGTGAAATTAATTTTAATAGTATATTTTATTTAACTCAATATATCCAAGATATTTGAATTTCAATATGTAATCCATATAAAAATTACTAATGAGATATGTTACATTTTTTGGTGCTAGGTCTATAAAATACAATGTACATTTTATACTTGCATAGTTCATCTCAATTTGGTCTAGTCACATTTCAAGTGCTCAATAGCCACATGTAGCTCCTGGCTACCACACTGGGCAGAGGAGCTCTAGGCCCTCTGTGTTGGAAGGATTGTTGACTTAGGTTTGCTCTGTAAATGTCCCCAATGCACAGATATAAAGTGGAGGATGATGCATCCAGTGAAACATTATCCCCACCCCTGGCAACCTCATCTCTCTCCAGCCATACCTCCTCCTACCTCTGCAACTGCCATTATCTGGTGATTTAATGTTTAAGCATTTTCTTCACAATGATTTTGTTACACTTTGTATTCCTTTGTTCCTCCTCTTGGCATTTTTGATATTAACACTTCTTAATTCTTGGTTGCTACATGAAAATATGGTTTTAAAAATATTGACACGTTAGCTAATAATTACATTAATAAAAATGGTTAGCTAAAAAATATAAGTGATACAGAGGAAGAATCTACTTTATAGCTAGCGATTAATTTTCCAAATATAAGACAGGTGAATTTTTAAATACATTGGATAGTAACCAATAAATATGGATTTGGACTTTAGCTATATTATTGAGTGCTTCGTTATTGGCATGATTATAAAACAAAGGTAACAGGTCTGAGCTTATAGTACCCTTTTGTCCCCAAAATAGCTTGTATAGAACAGTTAATGTTACAATAATGTAGGGATTTTTACTGACTCGTTACTGTGAATGGGTGCACTTTGAGCTGTTTTCCAGAAGTGGTGGAAGATTCATGCCCTTTCATTTTGGAAAGCAAAGTTCCCCCACAGATTATACAACAGTGGACACAGATGTCTGGAGATATTTATCCCCTCAGCCACCAGAGCAGCTGGGTTGTACCTGGGGGTGGCCCAGAGCCTTTGGCTGTTGCCTCAGCTAGAAACAACCTCATGTCTTATCCAGAGCATTGTGTAAATATTGTTTTCTAGTGAGCCAAGATTTGGTAAAGGTTGGGAACCTCTGTCATAGTAGATCCAAATTTCACTTCACTTTTTAAAATAAATGAGATCCTACTCGAGATGGAAAATGAGTTAGAATGTCAAGCAAATATAGAATTTTCCCCCCAACATCCCTTTCCACAGGTAATTGTGTCTCCTGAGTTTTCAGGTTTCTAAGTGAAGTTTGCTTTATCTTCCTCTTCTCCTTAAACCTAAGTCACTGTTTCCCAACTTTTAAAAGTTGTACACCACTGTTAATAGTTTAAAATCCTCTTTAATATTATTTCAGATAAAAAGCAAACATTTTGGAACTAAAAAAATTCAGTCAAAGCAAAGGGTAAATAATTATTTTATTTTTAAACTATATGTGTTTTCTCAATTTTGATCTACCCCTTGGGGATATATCTTCTCTCTAAAAAAAAAATCACTAAAAAATGCTTATTTTTAAAATATTGGTAAACCAAGTATGAACAAATGACATATTATTATTTGCTCAAGAGAAATAATTTCAAATATCATCAGTTCCTATTTCTTATTAGTCATCTAATGTTCTCATTTTTCACTAACATGTTTTTAAGTGTTATGCTCTCTCTCTCTCTGTTTTTTTTTTTTTTTTGGTGAGGAAGATTGGCCCTGAGCTAACATCTGTTGCCAATTTTTCTCTTTTTGCTTGAGGAAGATTGTCCCTGAGCTAACATCTGTGCTAATTTTCCTCTATTTTGCCACAACTGCCACAGCATGGCTTGATGAGTGATGCGTAGGTCTGCCCCTGGGATCCGAACCCACAATCCCTGGGCCACTGAAGTGGAGCATGAGAACTTAACCACTATGCCACCGGGCCGGCCCCAAGTGTTATGCTCTTAATGTTGCAATAATAGAATGGCTCCTTATACCCTGGAAGAGGTCCTTCACCTTATGTGGTTCAGTGAGACATAAAGTAGGTAAGAAAGACACTTAAGGTCACAGAGAGAGTTACTATGGAACTTACAGTCATGTCTCTATTGTTGTCCGTGGTGTCATGGAGAGCCTTCAAATTCATTTTCATTGTCCATCATTCTGCTTAAAGCCTCTGAGTATGACCAGACCCACAGATTTAATGATAGTGTCTCACAGAGTTTAAGGAGGCTCTTGCTAGCAACACAACATAGATTGGTTCTTTTTAAATAAGGTAAAAATATTCCTTGATTCCTTCAGAAAAAAAATGTAACTTAATGGAATAAAAGCTATAGTGGCAGTATTTTAAATATTCAGCTTGTCAATGTTTGCCTGGTAGTGGTTCCTGTTAGAAGCATTACTTATTTTTGATCAAAACATTATTGAGTTATAGGTAATCATGGATATTTTTCTAAATTTATGAAAAATTATAGGACTGTTAAAGTCAATTAATATAATAATCAAATTTCTTGATTCTCTAATATCTCTTTTTATTTGCAAAGGTTAGTAAAGTATTTCTTTAAAAAAAGAAGCAAAATCATTAATTTGATATAAAAGAGGACCTGTTACTGAACCAGTGGGTTCGCTTCCTGGTGACTTAAAATCAGATTCCACCAGAAGTAGCTGTCACACAAAGTAGGGTTTATTTGCAACAAGTAGGAGACCATGTGGAATCATATACTAAGTTGTAGTTCTTCCTGAGCACGGGACAGCAGGGGCCTTTTATTTCAATGGGGAATGAATATTCAAAAGGGAGGCCTAAACTCCTCCTGGAGCGGAGATTTTAGCATTAAAAATGAGGCAAAGGGGGCCGGCCTGGTGACCTAGTGGTTAAGTTCACACGCTCTGCTCCTGTGGTCTGGGGTTCACAGTTTCGGATCCCGGGCCCGGACCTGTGCACTGCTCGTCAAGCCACGCTGTGGCAGGCGTCACACATATAAAGTAGAGGAAGATGGGCACAGATGTTAGCCCAGGACCAATCTTCCTCAGCAAAGAGTGGAGAATTGGCAACAGATGTTAGTTCGGGGCTAATCTTCCTCACCAAAAAAAAATATACGAGGCAAAGATCATCTCTTGGGCACTTTTCAGCCCATCTGTGCAGGTGTTGCTCTTGTGGTGGGGTTTGGACTGGTTCAGGGTGGTTGGTGATTGCATCTTTTAATACAGTAAAAAAGAAAAAAAAAAAAAAACAATTTAGAGAAAGTTAAATGCTTCAGAAACCTCCCTTTAGTTCCTCAGGGCAATTTGTTGGTGACAGAACCTGTAAGATGTGAACTGAGGTGGCTAAAAATTTGAGTTGAATTTATTGAAGTAAATATCCACAGGCTTATTGAGTAAGCATTTCAAATTATCTTGTTAAATGATCTTAACTTTCCAATCAAAGCTATGTTGAAGGAAAAGAAGTTCCTTTTATGTTTTCCTCTTGTTGAAAGGTCAAAATACGCCATTTTTATCAACACATTTGAATTTGATTTCTACTTAAAGAATTTAGATACTTATGAGTAATCCTCATTAAACCTGGCAAGTGTGCTCTGCCTTGAAGCCAGCCTCTGCAGGAACTCATGTTCAAAGATGTAATTGTAATTCCAAAAGCCTTGAACACTAGCCTACAGAACCTTAGGTAATATTTTCTTTGTAGAGAAATCTTATATGTAGCTTATCATAGAGCAGAACTTCCTCAAAGTTCTCTTTATATCTCTCTCCATCTCCTCAAAGTTTCACACTCATAATAGCTGCTAGAAACCTCTCCTGTCCTTCTATACAATCTCCTCACCAACACACTGTCACCGTCCAATTCTTCCTCACCCCTCTCCTCTTCTGAGCCAAACTGTGGTCCTTCCTGCTGCTTGAAGCCCCCTCAGGGAATTTGTTCATTCATTCAGCAAGTATTTATTGAGCACCTACTATGTGTCTGGCACCATCCTTAGTACAGGGGATGGAGTGAAGAACTGTAATCTCCATTTTATCCGTTAGGACATTTTTTTTTGCAGATTACAAAACATCCAACTCAAACTGCTCTATCAAATACACAAAAAAGACTTTAATGGTTTATATAACTGGACAGACATGCCTCCATTCAGAACTCAAAAGATATCCTCAGAATCCACTTTTCTACTCTGCTTCCTCTCGATTGGCTCCATTTTCACACTCTGCCAGCTGGCCTTGCAGAGCTTCAGGCTTGCAGCATGATGATACCCAGTCCAGCTTAATAGATATTCCACTTCCCTGATGCTGCAAAGAAAATTTTAGAGTTGAGTTTATTGGTCCTGATTGGCCTATTTTGTGTCTGGTGCCCACTCTAGAAATCGCCAATGTGGCCAGGAGATAGAAGGTGCTGCTTGGCTACACCTACGGCGTGCTTTGCTCCTGGATCCCAGAGGTAAAGTTAGTTTTACTTGAAGCAATTGGGCTGAGAATGTGAATGGGATGGTTGCTATGGAAGGAAATGAGTGTGAATGCATTCTGTCAAAAGACAACGATTCATGCCACTGCTCGTATTCCTTTCCCTAGAGGACCCAATCTCCCCTCCCCATGTTAATAAACAATATCATCTATCTTGTTGCATGTGGCTTTTTAGCTTCATGTAGGCTAATTTCACACCCAGTGCAGGAATCTTTTCTTATACCCCCAAGAAACTCAAACTTTCATTTGAGGATCACCAGAGATAGAGTTCACTGACTAGAGAGGTAGCCTGACCACTGGCGCTCTAAGCCACAGAATCGGGCCTCTGCTCATTTTCCACTCCACACTTGGCTTGATGTGGAGTTGAAAAAATGTTGTGAATGCTTAGAGTAGATAGTTCTATTATTCTTCAATCATAATATACCTAAAAAACTTGCATGTAGACATATGCATGGTATGACTAAAGATTGAACTACTCTGGCTAATATGACCAGAAGGTAAAAATCTAAAGTATTAATGGATTTTGTTTCTATTTGCTCTTATCTTAAGGATAGTTATTCAAGCAGAGCTTTTTACTCTGGTTAGAGTGGTGATCTGTGATAATATTTATAGAGCCTTGCATTCTGGTGACAAGCAAGTTTGAGAAATTCAAATATAATTTTACGTACTAAAACTGTGCTTAAGGAAGAAGCTATTAAATATACAAATAGGCTTGAATGTAAATTATGCATCTCTAGTTTCATCTTCCTCAATTTCCTAACTGATTTGTATGTAGGCTTTCCTGTCTGAAAATGAATCCAAATGTGGAGAAAACAAAAGTGTCTTTCCTAAACAATATTCTAATATTTTTGAAAAGGTTGCACTGGTAATGCAAATAGATAAAATAATGAAACCTCTCAGATAGCAATTGTGTGGCACAGGCTCTGAGAGCCAATTTCTCAAAGAGTCAAGCACAGAAAGACGTCAAGGATAATGTCTACATGGACAGAAGACTTGATATTCTGGCCCTGAGTGTTGTGGAAGACACTGAAAGTTGGACTGCCTGGGAGCAGCTGTAAGGGCCTTAACACACATGTAACACCTGCTGTTCATGTACATCAAACATTGCTAAGTTCCTAGTACTTTTGGATGACAAAGCTAAAGTGTTATAATCACTTGTTCCAGATGGAACCTGGAGGGTAAATGATTTCTCCAGGGTTATCCTGAAGTCAAAGGTGGAATTAGAGGAATAGGCTCAGGGCTAACTCTGTAGGAAACACTATTTTAATCCTTGCCTTGACACTGGAGGAAATTTATATAAGGGCACAGATGAGGTTTTATCTGTTCATCCATAGCGCAGCTTCATGAAGGGTAGCTCACAGTAGCTGATTGTTGGAGAGGGGAAGCCTGTAAGACATACGCCGGCTTTCCTTGTAACAGGCTGCCAAGGATATGCTGAAACATATATATATATATACACACATATATATTGTTTTGCAGGATGTCAGCTAAGTCATTTCTCACTTGCACTTTGCTTTTCTGAATAAAAACCAATTGCATAAAGCAGGTACACAGAGGGGTATGTTTTTTCTCCCCCAACAATGGGTACTGCTGTTTATAAAGACGCCTTCAGCTTTAAGCACCTGTCTAGGCATTTCATCTACATAATGAAAGGCTATATTTGGAAATCTGGCCAGGAAAATTTTTAATATCTGAAAATCAATAGCACAGACATTATTAACTCAGATATTTTGCATTTTTTGGTCATATTAGGTTGTAAAGAAATGCTATAAAAGCAGCATTTTATACTTCTTTTCTTTTTCTCTTCAACCTGATCATCACCTTCTGTCTTTTGGAAAATGTTTTAACAAAATTCGAGTAAGAAATCAGGTATATGCTAAGAGGAAAATAATCGCCATCTTGGTTTAGCCTTAAACTTCTGGTGGTAGCATTTAGTCACAGTGAGTTACACAAAATTGTGTTCTGGGTCAAGACCTTTCCTTTTTCCTTTACTCTTCTCAAAGATTTTATACTTCCCTTTTCTCCCATCAGAATGTAACATTTAAGTTTTGGTTTCGGCATCATGAGACAATAGATTAGTGATTCTCAGTGGGAGGGGATATGCCACACTCCCCCAGGAGATGTTTTTGTTTTTGTTTTTTTGGTCTATATTGAGTGTTACAATGATTGGGGCATCCAACTGGCCTTTAATTGGCTGGGATGAAGGGGGCTAGATGTTGTACAGTGTGCAGGATAACCGCATACAGTGAAGAATTGTCCCATGTTCTGTGCGACTTTCGAATATTGCACAAGTGAAAAACCTTTATATTTTGTCATGGTTTTCATATATACTGAATGTTCTAGGAATGCAATTACTGTGTAGGTAGAGGAAAGATTTTATACAACCTTTTTATATTTTCAGAGTTACTAGGGATGGGTAAGGAATTCAAAATATGTTACTGAAGGCAGTATCACTTGTGGAATTTGAATTGCTAAAATGGATCTTTCTGCACTTACGGCAGTTGAATCCATGTTGAAAGAACCTTTCTCTCTCATCTGTCCAACTCTGAATATATTTACTTATCCCTTATTTTAAAATGACAAATATAGAAAAGAAAGGTTGACAATATTCAATTGAATATTGCTTTTTCTTAAATCCAGATTTATTCTTTACGAGTGAGGGCAGACATCTAGCTTCTTCCTTTTCTTTTCTAGTGGATCCATGCCTGAGCATTTAAATACTGAAATACATATTATTTTATTATATACATAAAATTTTATTTCACAGTTGAGGCATTGTATTGATTCTTTGGAATTGTATATTTGGGTAGGTTGTATTATCTATAAATTGAACTCCATGTTAGTAAAGGAGGGTGATAAAAAGATTTGTATTAAAAGTTTGTATTGGGTTGGATAGGATTGAAAACCACTGCAATAGATCTGGCTACCAAAGTGAGATGCCAAAACAAAATGCAGAATTTTCAAAGAAACAAAAAAGCTTTGCAATACTTTTTGACACATTAGTCATTGCAAGAATTTAAAAAGAATCTGAATGTGGAGTGAGGAGAGAATTTGTTAAAAAAAAAAAGATGGCTTTGAAGAGAACTACAGCCTTTAGGTCTCCACCCTCTTTCCCCAGGTGACTTGGGCAGGATGCTACCTCCACTTTGGCCTACGGTAGGGAGCTTCCAGGAGAGCACTTAGAAAGCTTGAAACATGTTGCCTGCACTTGGAGACATGTATGCCTTCCTCACATCTGAGAAAACCAGAGGAGTTTGAGGAGACTGTCAGCAGGGCAGAGGTGCCTGTGTTTTGACTGATTTGCATTCTCAGAGTTTGTGAGGTTAATGGATGCATGCCCAGATATGGACACAAGGGACAGAGAGCCAACACAGCACCATTTCGTGTTCCACCTTAACCTAGAGGATCACCAAGGAGGACAACAGGATTCCAGCAGGTGAGAGTCTGTGTGGAGTGGACCATGAATGGTGACTAAGGGCTAGGGGGAGGGTGGGGTGTTATGAGCCAAAAGTAACGGGTTTGTCCCTGTCAAAGAAGCTCCATAGAGCCCACAACTGTGCCCAAGAGAGAAAGAGTCGGCCTTAAAGAACTGGCAGGCCCAGAGTGTGATCTGTCCAATCAGGCGGGTAATGTCCTAACTCCTTTCTTTCATCTACCTCCTCTACCCTAATCTGTGCCTTGAAACTCAGGGAGGAAATAATTGAGGACAGAGAACTGAAGCCAACCCACACTCCTTCCCTAAGACCAGTGACTGTCAACCATGGGCCTCTGCTGAGAGGAAGAGGTCTGTCATCATGAAGTGAAGACTGAAGTGTTGTTGAATACATTGGGTTGGACCTTCTAATTCTGACCTGAGACTCTATTTATTTAATTAAAAGTGATTAAATGGACCATCTATTATGTAAGAGTGAGTCAATAAGCAGTGAGACCTAATTGAGACATAGATTTCACCTAGGAGCAAAGGAAAAATTTCCCCCTCTGAACAAATTTTAAGGGGATTCTCAGGGCAAAAATATTTGGTAACTTCCCACAGGTCATGTAATAAATTAGGCAAAATCATGCTCCAGGTATAGTTTTCCCCTCTACCATTATTCTCCTGAAAGGGCTCATTCTCACATGCTATCTTTATCTTCTCTCAGAAGATGTCCTTATGTTTGTCATTTATGCTATACCTTGGTGAAAATATGTCAGCATGTTTGTGCTTTCAGTCTCTGTAACTGTAGAAGAAAAGGCCTGCCTCCTGTTGGAGGATTTTTAGTGTCCTTTTCAGGAAGTAGAAGAGTTGTTTGAAAACAGACTTACTCCATTAATATATGAGCAAAGCTTTAGTGATGAAAATTTATATTCTCTTGTAAAGGAACAACACACTCCCATGTGTCCCCGATACTCTGCTACAACACTACCTCACTTCTGACACCAGATGTGTGGGTTTTCCACACGTCAAGCAATTCTGTGGCACCAGCTGGGTGTCCTAAAATTTAACTCCATTCTGACACTATCTACCTGAAAATAGCATCAGATCCCACGGGTATCCCACAAGACTGTCTCCCCCAATCCCCAACACACACACTTCAGACATTCCCACTGGCTATAAATTGGAGGTTCCTACAACCGCTTCTTGAGGTTCAATTAATTTGCTAGAGCAGCTCCCAGAGCTCAGGCAAATAGTTTACTTACTAGATTACTATTAATTATAAAAGGATATAATTAAGGAACAGCCACATGGAAGAGATATATGGGACAAGGGGCACAGAGCTTGCATGCCCTCCCTGGGCATCCTACACTCTCCCTGCACTTCCATGTGTTCACTGACCTGGAAGCTGAGTCCTGTCCTTTTGGGTTTTTATGGAGGTTTCACTACTTAGGTGTAATTGATTGAATCATCAGCAATTGGTGATTTAACTCAACCTTCAGCCCCTCTCCCTTCCTCAGGGGAGGTTGGGGTGGGGCTGAAAGTTCCAACCCTTTAATCATGGTTGGTTCTCCTGGCAAACAGTCACCATCCTGGTTACCGAGGGGCTTTTCAAGAGTCACTTCATTAACGTAAATTCAGGTGTGGTTGAAAGGAGCTTGTTATGAATAACAAAAGACACCTTTATTGCTCTAATCACTTAGGAAATTCCAGGGTTGTAAGAGCTTTGTGCCAGGAATGAGGAAGATGAAATATATAGTTCTTATTACAAATCACAATATCACATCTATCCTTGACTATTAATGTATGTTTTGGATGTTTCAAAACATTGGAAGGGAATACCTTTAAGGGATTACTCATAATGTGTTAATAATATGTCAGAGGCAATAAAGAAGAGATCTGGCTATGCAATGAATTTGAACTCCTACAATCTATTGAAGAGAGCATAGCCAAATACATCAAAGTCTAGTATTAATATACTGTCCGTTTATAATGATTTAAAATAATTTGCTCATAATTTTAAATTATCATCCACTAATTTAAGAAAATATGATTTTTATGATGTCAACCTAAATAAAGAGGTAAACTGAGGCAAGCTCAGATTACCAGAAATTGAATTTATTCAGGAATAGCAAAGGAATTGCAATTTGAGAAATGCATGCTGTAGCAAACTATAGGCAAGTCCATTGAGGGTTTGGGGCAGGCTGTATTTATAGGCAACAAATGCAAAGAGAAGGAAGTCCAGCCAGAGTTCAAGGACTAAGTTCATTGGTTTGAGGATGGGGAGAAATTCTTGAAAGATGTTCATTGCTTAGGAGATAAGTCTTGGTCTTCTGTAAATCAGGCATTTAATGGAAATCAGTCTCTCAGTTTTTAAGTTTTCTTCTTCTGAAGGCACATGCTTGAGATTCTTCATTTCATATCCTCTGATTCCATTTTAGATTGAAATCCCTTCACTTTTTCCCCTCTGATCTTTTGCAGAAAGCATTGCTGATCAACCATGTCATTTAGGCATTGTTTTCCTTCTTTGTTTCTTTTCTTTTTTTTTGTGAGGAAGACCAGCCCTGAGCTAACATCCGTTGCTAATCCTCCTCTTTTTGCTGAGGAAGACTTGCGCTGGGCTAACATCTGTGCCCATCTTCCTCTACTTTATATGGGACGCCGCCACGGCATGGCTGACAAGCAGTGGGTTGGCGGGTGCCCGGGATCCGAACCCGCGAACCCCGGGCTGCCAAGCGCGAACTAAACTGCTGCGCCACCGGGCCGGCCCCATCTTTCTTTCGTTTTTTGATCAAAGACATTTGTGGATGGAATATATGTCCCTCAGAGCTGAGGAGGACCATCCTCAGGTGTCTTATCTCATGAAGGAGGGAAATGGCAAGTGGATTTCATTGGCCTTATTTCAACAACAAGAGGAATGAGACACGAAAAATCTCAGTCATGCTCCTTTAGGGTGGTTAGCTCAGTTTCCGTGGTCAACTGGATTTTAGGATAAGCATAAAAACAATATTCTTCATACAGTTCACCAGGGAGACTACTATGATGATTTTAAGCAGGATAATTCCCACTGTCAGGAGTACACTTCAGAGACCTGGTCCTCAAGACACAAGCCAATCAGAATCAAATAAGTCAAAGAAAGACCCGACTGAAGGAGTCACTTTCTTAAGCCAACTGGCTTGTTCAGTGATCTTATGTAGCTGAGTCTCAACTTCCCCAGAAGTGCCAATCTAAGTGCAGCAAGTAGTGTTGGCCATAACACAAACACATCCTTGCTCTGCTAAATGATAATCAAGGGCTATTCTGTTATCAAGAAAAACTTTGACCAGAGGGTCTAGGGAGTTTTGTTGAGCAGCTGTTGCTTTAGCAGCAGATTCTGCAAGATCTTTAAGAGTTAAGGAGAGAATCCTGATCATAGCCTCATTTGTACTTACTCCTAGCCAGGGGAGTAGGGATCCTCCAAAGGAAGCAAATTTTGAATCATGAATACCTCCTGGTAATGCCCATTTGAGTCTGTGTCTCAGGACTGGAAAGGTGACAGCCATGGAAGCCAGTAAAATTTAAGGGTCTGTAGACCATACAAGTGGTTTTATTTTGGTTACTCTTGCCTTGTGTCCCTTTTTACAGAGGCTGGATGCAAGGTTCTCAGGTTTGGGATTGTTAACCAGAGACAGGGAAATGGACCCCCAGGGTTAGGGAATCAGACATCATAGAGAGAGGGCTGAGTTTGTTCAAGAGAAACTGAGGCTATAGGGTCATCAGCATTGTGGCAAATCCAACAGTTGTTTGGAGGTTGGATGACACCTCCTTTGCAATGACATGAGATATGTGAATAATGGCATTATCATTTCAGGCCAGAGCAAGGCAAAATGTGGACACAAGAAACACAAAGACCTTCGTGGTGTAAGAATTAGGAAAAGGATGATCAGAAAGGGAAGGAGGAAGGGAAAGAAATGTTCTTGATCTGACATCTTGGGAAGAAGCAGTCTACCTCATTGTCAGCTACTTCTCTTCCTAGTCAATTTGATTTTGAAGTCTCTGGTGTTTGCACAGGACCCGATGTCAGGTGGGGAATATGCAGTTGTGCAATATACACCCAAAGTTTGACACCTTATAATTTGGCAACAATGTCAGTGGCAAAGAGTTCTTGGTAGAGTCCTTTTCATGAGTCTTACTTTTGCAAAAGCATCAGAGTAAAACAACTGTCTGTAAATGACAAAAGACTTAAAAATGTCCATGGCTGAAGAGCTGATGAAAGTTCATTATAATGGAATTGGCAAGGAAATTTGGCTATTTCTGTGATGTACAACATTTTAAGATGATATCTGGAATTATGACTGATAATATTATACCAGGACATATGAGATTTCTAGGCATTTCATACAATTTCTAGAACACTTATGTTAATGACATGCATCCATACAAAAAGAAACTAAGAGAGTTAAACACTACTTCTTATTTAACAATGCTACCTATGGAATTTAACATATCAAATAAACCTAATTAGTTTGACATTTTATCAGATGAGAGACAAATCCTTTGAGATTTTCCAGGGACCCTCTGAGAGATCTCAAAGTTACTTTGAGGTCAAAAAGACTCCATTTAGAATTTGGTTTTTGGAAGCTGTCAAAAGGTTTAAACATTTAACTAAAGAGGATCACATCATTATGAAGTAATGCTTAATTATCTATTTAACAAAAGTGACACTAGAAGATATTAAAGGCAAGTACAGAAGGTTACATAGTTGTGAACAAAACTTAGGTCTTTTAATATTGAGAAGATTTGGTTTTCTTAAGTAATCAAAGACCTGATAAAGACAAAATGAAGCACAGTAAGCTATTTTGGTAAGACACAAAATTTTTGCTGTCCAGGAAGGTTACTCAAAAGATAAAGAAAATTTCACAATCTCCTATTCAAAACAGACCAAAAGTCCAAGAAAACTTTGCCCTTTTATCAGATGAAAGAAAATTAAGGTTTAGCTTTACATAAGTATGCTATTGACATTAAAGGTTAGTTTTAAAATTCATAATAGACTTATTCAATTTTAGCCAGCTTAAGCACACAAGGTAAAATTCTCTCTCTTTCTCTTCAACTGTCTCTCTCTCTCTTCTCAACTTCCTATGTCCATTTAGTTTGTCCTCTATTCTCCTCTTTCCTATTTTGAAATAACCAGCTTTACTATAGGACAAAATTACTTTCTTCTCCCTTAACAAAAATGCATCTCCTTTCCTCATACCTTTTCCCACTGAATATACACATTCTACTTTCCTTGCATACAGAGATGTTTCCCTTATTATTTTTAGTAGCTTTAATTACATATATTAGGATTTTTAACCCTTAGAAACCTTAATTTCTATTGAAAGCTAAGAAGTAAGCAATTGTGAACTGATGAATTTATAAACACATTTTATAACTTCTAGAAGTATATTTTTCCTCATAGTAAATTTTTCAGTGTAGCACAAAACATATTTGCTAATAGACCCAAATATCTTTAGTTCCTCTGTAAAAGGAAGAGAAAAGTAGACAAACTTATGTTCAATAATTGTTTTCAGTATTTTATCTTATTTGGAAATGATCTAGATAGTCAATGAATATCCATCATTTAACTTATCTCAGTATAACTTTGAAGTTTCAAGAACCGAAAAGATTTTGGAAACTATTTTTAAGTACACATACCATAAAGCACAATTCTTATTGAAAAGTTCATTTATAAACTTTTACTTTTATCTTACTTACATTTATTTAATTCACTTGTCCGCAACAATTATGTTTAGATTACTAATGAAAATTTCATGAGACATTAAACAGCTAACCATCATCTTAAATTATCTTTCTTCCTGACAAATTCTGTAAGAGAGATAACATGAACTTATTTGACTTTTAGTAAACCTAGGTAGAATGAAAGTATTATATTTAATGCTGATAACTCTAAGGACATGCCTATTTTAACTGAACCAACAAAGTTAAACTGCTTTTTGTTTACCAAAGATTATCCTAGATCACATGAACTTGAAAAACATTTGGGTTAGTTTTTATATTTTTTGAGAGTGTACTTAACTTATATAGCACTTATTTGTCTTTAAGCCAGTTAATTAGAGCTCTTTACAAATTAATTTTAGCAATAGCATCTGGAGGTAGAAATATATTACACACCTACAACATACATATGCAGATATACATAAACATACAGACAGATGCAAACAGAGATCTCATAGCTTTTGTTTTAAAATTTTAGCCATGAGACAGGCATGATAATGCAAAATTCACTAGTTTATAAAGAAAAATTGGATCCAAATTGTGTTTCCGGTAGATGGAATAAGTTAAGATTACCTGCTTAGCTGGCTCAGACTTTTTTTTGGTGAAGAAGATTGGCCCTGAGCTGACATCCGTTGCCAATCATCCTCTTTTTGCTTTGAGGAAGATTGTGCCTGAGCTAACATCTGTGCCAATCTTCTTCTATTTTGTACATGGGATGCTGCCACAGCGTGGCTTGATGAGCAATGCACTCAAGATCCAAACCTGCGAACCCTGGGCCATCAAAGCGGAGTGCATGAACTTAACCACTATGCCACCTGGCCAGTCCCCGGCTTAAACTCTTTATTAATATTTGTGGAGAAGACATTTAAGATTTTGTATTCAGCTAAGTTCCAAATAGCTTCCCCTGCTTTTTTATAAGAATTACTCCCTGAGGTTTGCATTTCGGAGAGATGGCTTAAATAAGAGTTTCTAGAGAAAACAGGTAGAAGATTTACATCTCAAAGAAATAGGGAAAGAATACAAGTTCCTCCAAGGACTTTTGTTTCCTAAATTGAGATGTTTTACAATATCTGCAAACCTTTTGAGATGAGTAGGGGAGGTTTTAGGATTGGTAAAAAGGATAAGTGGACTTTGAATTGTTTCTGGAGCCACAACCTTGGTCCTATAAAGCCTTAATTTGTAAGACAAGGACAGCTGTTTCTAATTCCTTAAAGAATTGTGTTGTAGCCTGAATGATATCAAAGAACTGACACACCCATCCAACTACATTATCCTTAATTTGCTTCTTTATATCTGGGAGATCGTCAACTAAGATGGAAATCAAAAGATTCTTGTGTTCTAGATTTAGAGCTTTGTCTTTGGAATGTTTTAGTAAATCCTTCCACAAAAGCCTTCAGAATGTTATTTTTCCCCCTCTGAGTACATAGTTTTATTTCAGCTGAGGGGAGAAGGCCTATCAGGCTCTGAATATCAGCTCCCAAGGTGGCCAACTTCTGACCATAGAGCTACTTAAAAAAAATCCTTTCAAATATCTTGTCAGGTTCAGCAGGGACAAACAGTAAATATTCCTGGCAGCATTGAATGACCGCTTGGAATCAAGAAGTGTTCCCAAGAAGGGTACAAAGGATACTACCCTCCCAAGATCCAGAGCCACTCCCAAAGACAGCCAAAAGAAAGACTTAGACAATTCACCTGAGAACTGGAAACAGTTGTTAGGACCCTAGCTACAAATGGAGTACAGCCCACATTTCTCTCCAGCCATATTTAGCTGCAAATGGGGTGCAACTCATATTTCTGTCAAGCCATATTTTGGGGCTCCCAACCTGACAGTTGCCAAGCCAAGTTCTCAGGACACAAAATGAGACATAGAAGAAGGCAATGGCTGTCCTGGGAGAGAAAGGATCAGTAACCAATGGGTCTGGATTTGGACAGGAAGGGACAATGTGAAATTTTACCTACCTCTCTCGAGTGGGCACTACAGACAGAGATTTAGGATAGGTGATTCTGGTAAGAATTCTCACTCTTTGCTGCCTTCTGTCGGGTTTCCCAGGATCCTATCTGCAGGGTCCTGAGTGAGTGAGGTTTAAAGTAGAGAGTGTAGTTCTGGTATCTACCAGAATTTGGCAAGATTTTCTAATAATTTTAATTTTAGTTTCTCCTCGGCCATTTAAGGGAATAACTGGTAGTAGTTTTATTGGAGAATCCCCCAGAGTCCTGTCAATATGGAGAGGGGCCCATATGGGGACCCTTCTTTGAAACTAGATACAGGGGTATCTGTAAGGCCATTAACCTGGAGGACTTTTGTTTCTGGTTGTCTAGTCTCTTCAGAGTGGAAAGACAATTCAGATAAACGATTAGTAGAATGAGTACTCAAGTAAAGGAGGGTAGAGGGGAGCAGTAAGAGTTATATCAGTCTTATAGTCTTTTGTTTTAGGTACCTCTTATATCTTTAATTTTTCATTAGTCCTTTGCAATTAATCTTTCAATGAAGCTATTTTGGAATTTTGAAGCCTTTTGGAGGATTCTGCATGCCAAGTAAAATAGGTATCCCTTTCTGTTTGTTTGATTTGGGAACCTTTTCTTTCAAGTGCATTTCTTAAATAATCTTGTCTAATTGGAACATTCCGCATAATGGTCATTGTAATTCTAGGTTGTCTTCTGTAAGATTGGTCCATGTGCATGAGGAGAGATCACATTTTTAGCATAAAACTGGCCAGGGTTTCTAAAGTACGAGGGAGTACCCTTAGAGCATTTAGATGACTGGGATCCCATTTTTAGAGTTTTCCCAAGAGCAAAGGAAAAAATCCTAGATAACCTAAGGCTATGCTTAGGATTGAGACTTGGTTTTTGTTTGACAGCGTACCTTTCATGGGATATTTCCTTTTCCTGGTGGATGGCCTTTGCCCTATTTGTCTGACCTGTGACCAGGTGTCCCTCTTCGCATGGAATTTTTTGCAGGTCGCAAATGACCTATTGTGAAACTTGCTTGTCTATGACCACCTTATCCTTCCATGGGAGTCTTGTGCTTGGGACACAGTTGTCTCTCATATAATGGTGGTGAGTGCTCTAGCAGTGTTTAGGCGCTCAAGTCATGCCCACTGATTTTAGTTTCAGTTTTGCTCTCAGGAAAATCCACATGTTTAAATCTAAATCAAGTGCATTCTAATTCAGAAAACAAGCACATTCTAATTCAGAAACCAAGTGCATTTTAATCCAGAAATCAAGCACATTCTAATTCAGAAACCAAAAGAGTACTCACCAGAAGGACAATCTGTCCTTATCCAAACCCCAAACAAAGTTGGAGAGCTCAACCAAAAGGAGGGAGCTCAAAATCCAAGAAGAGACTCCCCAAACCGGAAGCAAAAGGTGACTCGTGGAAGCGTTTGATGCAAGGGGCTCATTGCAGGTACTTGCTTGATTCCTTGGGTTGCTGTCCCAACAGGAGTCATCTCCTTCAGAACCCGCATTCTGATGCCATAAAATGTCAACCTGCATAAAGAGGTAAACTGAGGCAAGCTCAAATTACCAGAAATTGAGTTTATTTAGGAACAGCAGAGGAATTGCAATTCAGGAAACGCATGCTATAGCAAGCTACAGGCAAGTCTGTTGAGGGTTTGGGGCAGGCTGTATTTATAGGCAAGGAGGGCAGAGAGAGGGAAGTTCAGCCAGAGTCCAAGAAGTAAGTTCACTGACTTGAGGATGGCGAGAGATTCTTGGCAGATGTTCATTGGTCTGGGATAAGTCTTGGTCGTCTGTAAATCAGGCATTTAATGGAAATCAGTCTCTTGGTTTTTAAGTTCCCTTCTTCTGAGGGCGCATGCTTGAGATTCTCCTTTTCATATCCTCTGGTTCCATGTTATATTGAAATCCTTTCATAATGAAATTCTTAGTCTTTAAAAACACATAAGTTTCAGTAATGAATCACCTTAGGAACATGTAAGATTTAGAGTTAAGCATTCTCTACATGGCAGCCAGGTCCATTAAAAAAAGAAAAGGACATTTTTTCCCATGTAAATGTATTTACATTTATATATAAAGGTTATCTTTATGAAAAAGTTTAAGATTTGAGAGTTAAAATTGTGTTACTACTTGCAAATATATCCCTTCCATTCTAGTTACCATATAAACAGTTGTATCAGGAATTTGGTTTAAATTTTGGGATTCTGGTTAAACATGAAATATTTAATACCATGTAACAACCCACTAAACTGACCAATAAGGAATAACAACCCACAGGGATGAAGGAAAGTGGGAGAGGTGATGTCAGCAGATAAGAGATTGCAGTAAGGAAAGCTGGACAGCTGGAGGATGAGTAGTAACTTCCCTACAGAGCAGACAAAACTGAAACCTGTGTCCACAGAGGGAAAAGCCAAGGTGAAAGATACCAGTTATCTATTTATAACTCTTTGAACAAAGTATAAACATTGGTCAGTTGATTATTTAGTTATATTTGGATTTTTGTTGCCCTGAGAATTTCCAGTGCTTATTGTGTGCCAGGTACACTGTTAGGAATTATATACATCATATGGCAAGTCACTTAATATCTCTCGGTCTCTGGGTGCTAAACTATAAAGTGAGGAAGCAAGATTTGGCCTCTGGACATTGTGATGCATCGTATTACTGTTCTTAATTATTTGCTGCTCTTCTCTACTGGGCACATCCCTACAGGACTCTCACCTTGGAATCTGCCTTAACCTCCCTCCAACCCTGTTTCCTGTGGAGAGGAGTAGAGTCCAGCCCCACTGATACCAGGCTTGGCCATATGACACACTCTGGCTATAGGAATGTGAGCAGAAAGATTGCAGCAGTCGTTTTAGAGATGCTCCACTGAGATCCCCCTTCAAATAAGGACTTGATGCCCAGGTGGGGAATGCAGTTGGCCAACAGCCTCCAGCTATAGGTTCTTTAAGATCTGCCTTAGCTGCAGAGAGCTGCCCTTCCTGGGATCATGCCCTTCCCAGGACAGCCTGCATCTGGTGACTGAGTGAGCCGGGAGCATAAAGAGCAAGCAATTTTTGCCGCATTTGGGATACTCTGACGGGCAATACTTGCTTCAGAGCTCCCCTCTGGGTTGGCAGAAGCTTTGTTAAACTTGCACCACAGTTTAGCTTTTTGTTCTGACCAATCCTGCTCCTTCCCTCTTTCTTCACACGTGTTGACTTCTAATGAACATCTTGCCCCCCAAACTCTGTTTTAGCATCTGCTTCTGAGAGACCCAACCCGTGACTTATACCATGTCTGATCTGCAGTTTTAAAAGCCATCACATGGTTAGTCTATTGCTCTTGTCTGTCTGCCACTAAAATAGCGTGTCCTGGACAGGGGTTGTTCCTTTAGCTTGAGACCCAGAATGAAAACAGGGAGCACAGCCACAGCCAACCTACAAAGGACATTTAACATGAGCATGAAGTTAACCTTTGTTGTAAGAGTTGTTGAAGAGTGTTTATTCCTGTAAGATGACTTAATGAAAGCTGAATAATAATAAATATATAAATAAATAATAATAAATAATGAAAACATTAACTGACCCCTCAATTTAATAGAAATATGCACATACATGAGATTACTTGCATGGTCAAATCTTGTTAGCAATAAAAATGAAGCAAGTCTTTCTTAATATATTACTTCCAGAATTAAAAACAATGCTCCAGTATAACATTGCTAAGTTAACCTCTGTGTTGTGCTGGATTTTAAGAAACTGATTAAGGTTTTGCCCTGTAGAACACTAAATGCCTCATAGTTGCAAAGGGCTAGCTGAAGAAGAGGTGTGTCCGTATTCAGACATAAATACTTTTTAAGTCTCTATTGTTCTACACTTGATATCTAGCACGCAATAAAAACTTATGAGGCACATGTAAGTCAGGAAAACACGGCTCACTATTAAGAGACAACAGAATCTCCCTCAGAAATGACCCAAAGTTTGAAGCTATAAGACAGGGATAAACTCTTCCTGGTAAAAAAAACAACAATTGGTGAAAGAAACTCCTAAAGATAATAATACCATCAATAGGCATGAGATAACTTGAGGTGGTCATTAAAATTTTATGCTTACTTTGGCTGACGTAGTAAATAATATAGTTCATGCCTTGGGGGCACAAAAATGTTTAAACTCCTTAGCATAAGTATTTATGGAAAATAGAAGAGCCTTGAGTTTCCTTTTGGGCAACCACAGAGGAATAAGCACCATTGTTTACATTTCATGTTATAATGGATTAATGCCACAGGTGAATTGAAACAATCCATATCTGCATTAGTTTGCTAGGGCTGCCATAACAAAGTACCACAGACTGGGTGCCTTAAACAACAGAAATGTATTTTCTCACCATTCTGGAGGCTAAAAGTCTGAGATCAAGGTGTCGGCAGGGTTGGTTTCTTCTGAGTCCTCTCTATTTGGCTTGTAGATGGTCGTTTTCTCCTCCCTGTGTCTTCACTTGGTCTTCACTGTATTTGTCTGTATCCTAATCTCCTCTTTTTATAAGGACACCAGTCATATTGGATTAGGGTTGGGCCCACCTTAATGACTTCATTTTAACTTAATAACCCCCTAAAGACCCTGTCTCCAAATATAGTCACATTCAAGGTACTGAGGGTTAGAATGTCAACATATGAACTTTGAGGGGACCCAGTTCAGCCCCTAACAATTTAAATTAAAAGAAAAGGCAACTGACTAAGGTAAACTTAGAGAGTTGTTGGAATTTGTTTACTTGTTAAGCCTAGAAATCTAGGGTTATGCTTCCAGAGTGCCTTCTAGTCTCTTCTTATAATACTTTCAGTTTTTCTTGTTTGTTTCGCCGTTGTTCCTTATCTGTTGGCTAGAACCTTAACTGCTTCTATGCAGCCACTGTCTTATTATATGATTCAAAGATAAAACAAAAAGAAATCATGCTGATTCTCCCTCAAACTGAAGACAAATCTCTACAAACAAAACATTATCTTTAAGATGCATCAACAACAATGATGAAGATCTGAACAATCCTTGATGGTTTCTTCCGCAGCTTGGACTGAGGGAGGTTTAAGAATAGCAGTTCCCACACTCCTAGTAAAAGACTAATTGTTTTTAGCCATGATAACAAGTAACTGCAGAACTGGCTTAAAACCTGTTTAATAGTCAATGACAACTCACTTCAGTGAATGTACTTCTCCAGGCCAAGCAACCAGTGACAGCCCCTTACTTTTGAAAGTCAGCCAGAGGACTGCAATGAACATGCTTTTGAAGAATAAACTATTACCAACAGTCTGACCCAAGTAGCCATGCTTCCACAGCTTATGTCAACCCACTTTTGCTTCTGTAAATCTGCCAGTCCCTGAACTCCATGCTTCCTGAAAGTCCTGTGCAACATCAGTAGTCTGTTCTGCTCGGGGAGTTCGTGCATAGGCAGCATAGCTCTCTCAAAGCAATAAGTTTGGCTTGTGGTTTTGTTTCAGATTTTGAATAGTGGTCTCATCCTTTGTCTCTCACTGTCACATCAACTGAATCTCGTCTGCCGCTGAGATGCAGAATGGTATAATAGCCGATATGAACCTGAACTCAGGGCTGATTCTGCCGCATTCTGGCTATGTGATCTTGAGCAATTTGGCTATGTCCTGATTTTTTCATTTGTAAAATCAGGAGAACTAATAGCATTTACCTCACAGTGTTAAATATATGAATCACTTAAAAATTATATAGAACTTATACAAAAGCTATAAGTTAAGTATTTCATAAGTGTTTTATAAATATTAGCTAATTTACTATTTCTTGCTTTTATGAATACCTAGCATAAGTTCAAAGATAAAAGGAGGTAAAATGATTCACTATTCCTTTAAAATTCAAGGCTTGGCTTGCATTTTTTAACATTAATGTTTGTAAAGTATGTTGATGCAAATAATCCATAATCAATCTATAAATCAAAATTGGGGTGAGATTACTATCAGCCACACCTAAGGACCATGTAGCCTGGGAGAGCACCTTCACGAAGGAAGGAAGCACTCCAAAGAAGTGAGGCATACAGAGTGGTTATATACCATCTTGAAACAAAGAGCATATATTGCTTATGACAGGAATATCTCTTTTACAATAGTCACTGGATACTTTTGCTGGCACAGAAGGTCAGTGGTCACAAGGTGAACACAGCAGGTTGGTAATTAATCCTTAGTTTCTGGAAAGAGGTGCTCATCCTTAAAGAAATGCTGATATGGGGGGAACCCACATCCCTATCTTTAAGGGCATAATTCTTGGCTTTGGGACATTGTAATTGTTTAAAGCAGATATACAATGCCTGCTCAACAGGCCACATCAGGGTTTTTTGGAAAAACAAGGTCAGGCTGAATTAGTTTTAAACTAAATGGCTCCCTCATAGACTCCAACATATCCTATTGCTTTTCATTTATTCACCTAGTGTAACCTTAACACTCTTAAAACTTTGAGGAATTATGCCTGTGTGTGTGTGCATGTTATATATATACATATGTACATACACACATACACATACACACACATACATATATCTCTGTCAATTTTGAAACTATTCCCATTGTTTGAGGAATAGCTTGTCTTCAGATTGCATTCATAGGGGAGCAAATATCTAATATAATGCATACTAACAACAGTGTAGTATTATTAATAAATAGTTGGATGTTTATTGCTAAAAGCTAGCATACTGAGTTCTCTATTTCAATTTTGCACTAAGAATATTACATGTATTATATAATTTTATTTATTTGTTAATTCATTTGTTCATTTATTCATTTAACAAAAATTTATTATGTGTCTACTTTGTGCCAGGCAGTGTTCTTGGGGCTAGAAATTAAATGATGAACTGTTGTGTTGAATAAACTTTCTTCATCTATGTTTCTTTTTGAAAACAGATATATCTTGGATATAATTTGCATTGTTTATTATGAGTAATAATACTGTATTTATGCTTATGCTTATATTAAGGTTACACAATGAAAAATGATTTGGATTTATCTTTGTTACATGGATTCAATTGCCATCCTTTAATTGACTTGTTATATAATAACACGGGAAATGCAAAGGAAAAACCAGTCAAACAAGTACACCTCACCACCCTCCTACCCCAGCTCCAGTTATGAATTCATAATAAAATACACTGCAGCTATTTGCAAGTCAGATCAGGGTATTTCTCCAGAATTTGTTTTCGCCGTAAACCTTTGTTCTAATCTATTCTCTTCTGTATCCCTGGTTTTTATCCTACTGGTTTCACGCCTAGATTTTCTCTTTCTATACATCCTTTTAATTGACTAGTCTCTTTAGACAGCCCATTCCACTCCTCTCCTGAAGTCCTGAGGTAAGTAATGTTCCACAACTAACCCAGTCTCCAAGGATATCCTTGCCCAACCTAGGTCTCAGAGCCCCATACCATTCTGTTAATGTTACCTGAAAAATGGGCACTCATATCAAGATTTAAGCCTTCAAGTTTAAACCTGTAGAATACTAATCCTTTCTGTTGACAGAGAACTTAAATTGCAGAATCAGCCTTTTGTGGTAATCTCTACAGTCAATCGACAAATATTTGCTAAGCAACTACAGTAAGTCAGGTATTGTGCTGTGTAGGGTTTCAAGGAGGTCAATAAATAGGATCTTTTCCTTCCCTGCCTGGATTCTGCATAGTTTAAGAAAAAAAATAGCGAGGCAGATGGAAGCAAAATATCATTTCTACCATTTATAGAGCAAGATTAAAGACATAGATCCATGAGAGAACCAAGTGGGCCAATGAACTGAATCTCAGAATTAGAAATACCTACCCATATGGTCCCTTTTCTGCACAGGGACTTAGGTCCTAGAGGTGAAGTGAAAAACATCCTCTTGCAGGCAGGCAGATCCCAAGAGAGAGAATGGTACAACTGAGCATGCCCAGTTATTCTTCCCAATTTTTAAATTTCTCTTATAAGATGAGGGCATAAAGGGACAGAGAAGTGCCATAAGTATGCTTAGGGAACTATATTTCCGTGTCAACCAGGAGTGGGATAATGAGATTCCCTTCTGACAGAATGCACTAGGGATACAGTGGTGCACAGACATGGTCCCTCCCCTCATGGAGCTTATAATCCAATAGGAGAAGGCAGATATTAGACATATAATTACAAATGTTGAAGTAGGATGCAATTCTTTTGTGCATTGTACTTCCAGGGGGCAGATCTGGAGTGATGAATTGCATGTTTTAACAATATTTTTTCCTTTACCAATCCTTTCGTCTCTCTTCATCTGGTTAAAGCTGAATAAATGCTATGATCCTAAGGCTTTTTTGGTGTGTGCTTTAGTCTAAATACACCCTTGCTATTCACAGTCTTTTTCTACGTTAGACATGATACACTTGATTGCTTCACTTTACTAAGTTATAACCACTTTCCAGTCTGATGTCATGGAGATTATACCCAGGTAATGTTCATGGAGTGTTGGGTGGTCCAAACTCCTCAGTTTTATGTTTACAGTCTCTTGATTCAGCCCTCTTGGGAGCTAATTGTATTCATTGTGTGTGGATTTATACAAGTTTAAATCTCAGATTTGTTTTCCTTATTTTGAAATTCTTGGGCAGCAATTCATGGAAACCAAATAGATTTTCAGAAATAACTATTTTTTATCAGTTCACATTAAAGATCTATGATTAATTTGTAAATGACCATTGATTAAATAGTTCATATGATAAAGAAAAGGAAAGGCATATAGGAAATGTTAGCAGAACAGTGAGATGAGAGAAATAACACAGCTGAAGTCAAACACAGGGTTGTTTTTCTTTCTTTTTTTTTTAAATTTCACTAAGTGTGAGGAAATCCTTTGGAAAGCTTGTGCTGAGTTTTGCTTCACTAGATTTTAAACGGTAGATTAACAATGGTTAGATTGGTAGCAATAATCAGCAGTCGTTGTTAGATTAAAATGGTTGAATAACAAATAGGAATTTGACAATTGTTTTTGCAATAGCTAATCAACAGCTTGGTGATATTTCTATTCATTAATTACAGAAGTACTAACTTTATGTTACATTAAAAATTATTTTTTCTCTAAAAAATTGAGAAAGATAAGCCATAAAGGAAAAGTGAATGAAGATCCAAGTATGAAAAATTTTGTTTTTATATACTTTCAAATTACCAAATAAATCCTACCATGCCAATGATATGCCCAAGAGCATTACATGTATAAGAAAACAATTTAGATGTAATTATTTAGAAATCTGTTTTTTCCTTCTCTTTATCTTAGGTGGAAGTTGTTAAAACTTCAGTTGTTTTCTTTTAGCACAGGTGTGCATGACTTAATTTCTTGCTCTACCAAAACTTTGCAAGATGAGTTGTCATAATTTGTAATTTGTAACATTCATAAACAAGAAATAAGCACTTACTGTTATCTTGTACATCCAGTCCTACAGTCAGCAAATCTGTTGTCTCCACATTTAAACATATTTTGAATCCAACCACTTCTTTTCTTATTTGCCCCTATTATCTTCATCCAACTCACTATCATCTCTTGCTTCAACTAATAACATCCTAATTTGTTTCCTTGCCTCTACTCTTTCCATCTAGACTCTGGTCTCCATGTACCTCCTGCTCCCAGAGTGGTCCTTTCAATTTTCCATGGCTTCTCATCTCATGACATGGAATATAATTAGAAGTCCTTACCCGGGGCCTCCTGGCTACCCCTCTGGCCTTATTTCCTACTGTTCGCCCATTCCTCCCCGGCCTCCTTGCTGATTTTTGAATACACCAATCTCTGTCCTGTATTAGGATTCTTGCACTTGTTATTTTTCTACCTTGAATTTACAAACTCTCTGCTTAAATTCCTGTCTATTCTTTCCCTGCAGTTGTGATTGTTAAGTAAATGAACAGTCTGATGAAAAAATCAAAGCCAATGTTCAAAGCCATTTTTGAGATGGCCCAGATAAACGACGTCATGGTGAAGGGTAAGGAGAGCTTTCATATTTCTCCATTGCTTGCAATGTTTAAGTGTACTGTAGAAACTAGTCAGTACAAACTAGTCCACGAAGCTTTGGGACATAATGATGAAAGAAATGGTATGTCTTCTAGGTTGTTGAGAAATGAGAGCAAAGAGATATGAAGATTAAAACTTAATCAAAGACGGTAATCCAGGCCATTTAATTCTTTAGAATTATTATGCACTTTTATTATGCACTTTAGTCGCATGTATTTGCTCTTTTGCAGTTCAACTATGTGTGAGGTATATTGTAGCATCTCTATTCATGATTGTCTAAGTTTTCTTTTTTTTTTATTATTTGTATTCTTAGTACTTTACCCAACTCTTTGTAGTGGTATTTAATTTTTTTAAAAGTGAATTTCCTGCATCTTCTACCTATATTAAATCTATGTTTAAAGGGTAAAATAAAATTGAAGAAGGAAATATTATTTTACTCTTTATTAGAAAACAAGCAAAATTTCTGGGTTTTGAAGTCATGTCTAGGTGTTTTAATTTGATTATTTTTGGTCAATATTTCATCTTGAATTGACATAAAGGTGTAATAACAGTTTATTTTATTTTACCAGTTCACACTTAGGTCATATTCTTCATGAAATTAATAAATATTTTCTCTCTGACATTAAGATACTCCATGGAAAAATGTAAAAATAAAAACCAGGAAAGGAGTTAAGTTCATAAATTATTTGTCTACCTGCCCATCATATGCTGAGTGGAAAAAGGGGGACTGGAAGGGTTAATGAGAGAATAGGAGATTAGGTTCTACCCATGCCTGGGGAAAGCTTGCCCAGACAGCAGGGGGATCTGACAGCCATTGTTGCCCAGGTTACACAGCACAGAGGCGCCATCAAAAGACTAATGGGTTTGCCACTTGCTGGCTGCTTGATCTAGAGTATATACTCAACACCTTTTAGGGGAGCAGTTTATTGTAAGGAGTTTGGACTCTTCTAGTCTTGTATGCAAAGGGAAGGAAAATAAAAGAACAAGCCTTCATGGAAAGGAACCCTAATGTATGTCTGAGACTACATTTATTTTATTTAATTCATACTATACACGTGTCTTCTAAGCACTTTAAAATTCCTAACTCAATTTAATTCTTAAAACAATTTTATGAGGTATGTAGTATCATTATCCTTATTTTACTGGTGAGAAAACTAAAGCATGGAGAGGTTAAGCAGATTGATCAAGGTCACACAGCAAGTAAGAAGTAGAAGAAGCAAGGATTTGAACCCAGGCAATATGTCTGGAGGATAAGAGGATCCACACTCTTAAAACTACTCTCTATTGCTTCTCACATTGACCTAAAACAGTGGTTCTCTAACATTAGTGAGCAGCAGAATCACCATGACAGGAATTGGATGGGTCACACTCTCAGATGAAATTTGTGCCTGTCTTTTGGTAATGATAATCCAAGGACTTTGTACTGCTATAGTTGCTGCTTACTTTTATTTTAGTATCTTAGGTGATCTTATTTATTTACATATTTAGCCTTAAAAAACGTTTTTGTATGTAGTAGAATACACATAACATAAAATTTGCCATTTTATCCACTTTGAGTGTACAGTTCAGTAATGTTAAATGTATTCACATTGTTGTGAACCAATCTCCAGAACTTTTTCATCTTGCAAAAGTGAAGCTCTATACCCATTAAACAACTCCCCATCACCCCCTTCCTCTAGCCCCTGGCAACCACCATTATACTTTCTGTCTCTATGAATTTGATTAATCTAGGTACCTCATATAAATGGAATCATATAGTATTTGCCTGTTGTGTCTGGCTTATGTCACTTAGCATAATGTTCTCAAGGTTCATCCATGTTGTAGCATGTGTTAGAATTTCCTTCCTTTGTCAGGCTAATATTCATTCATTTTATTTGTGTGTATATACTATTTTATACACACACACACACACACACCACATTTTGTTTATCCACTAATTTGTTGTACACGTGGGTTCCTTCCATCTTTTGGCTGTTGTGAATAGTGCTGCTATGAATGTGGGAATACAAATCAGCTTATTTATTTTAAATATTCTTCATTTTATTAATTAGATTAGTATGCCCAATAACTACTTTTTATTTCTACTTTTTAAATTTTTCTCTATTTTAAATTTCTCTATAGTCCAAGTTGCATTTGTTACAGACAAATTTGCATTCTTTTCAGTGAGTACTTTTATTGTTATTATTAGTTGACTTGTTTTAGCCTGTTCCATTAGCTTAACTTGGTTTCATATATAAAATTCGGAAGTTCTACCAGATACGAGATTTTCATAATGTTTTTCATGAATGTGAGGTAAGAGTTGTGTGAAAATTTGAGTCAGATTTTATTTCTTGACTGTATTTTAAATATATTTTATTTGTTTAACAAGATCTAAAACAAATTTATCATAACCAAAATCACCAGTACATTAACAGATGCTGTCAAGTGAGCACATTCATTCATAGTTCAGTTAGTCATCGTATGTTTACTGAGCTCCGACTTTATGCCAGCCACTGTGCTGGGTGGTAGGTGAACCAGCAATCATGGCCCCTATCCTCAAAAGGTCTTCAGTCTACAGGTGAGACAGATATTAAAAATAAACAGACACATAACATACATAATTGCAAACTATGATAAGGTCTGAGGGTAAACAATAGGGTACAGTTAGAATAACGAGTGAGAGCTTAATTTAGCAGGTGGTGTGGCTGGCCAGGAAAGGGCTTTCTGAGTAGGTGCTACATAAAACTGAGATCTGAAGAGTGAGTAGGGGTCAATGCTGGGTCAATGTAGGGTGACAAGTTGTGCTGAATATCTTCCATTTACCTCTCCAGATCCGCTCTCCACCTTTCTCTTTGCTCCGGGAGGCTGACATGAATGGACTACAATAGGAAATCATACCTCAGTGGTCCTCAACTGGGGAGCCATTCTGACCCCCAGAGAACATTTGACAGTGTCTGGAGACATTTTTGGTTGCCACAGCATCTATTGGGATGATGCTCAACACCCTATAATGCACAGGACAACCCCCTACCCCCTCGCCCCTGCATAGAATTACTGGCCCAAAATGACGTCAGTAGTGCCACAGCAGAGAAACCCTGTGTAGGGAGGAAAACGATGTCAAGGACTTTATTCCCCTGGCTTCTTCCCTGTAAAGTTATCTTCAGTTGGCTGTATCCTTTGCCTGAAGGTTCCTGCTCCTCACAAAATGGGCGACTCTACCTAAATCTCTTCTTGTTGAGTCTAGGAGTGCTAAGCACTATCTCCCGTGGTTCCTCTATACCTACATCTTCGTAAATAAATCCACCTTGAATTATCCTTTTCAAATGTGCCATATGTTTCCTCTTGAGACCCGGAGTGATATAAGGGTATTCCTAGCAGAAGAGACAGCCTGTGTGAGGACTCCAGGAGCTAGGGTCATGGGAGAGAGGTGCTCCTGACAGAGACACTGCATAAGGCAGACAGGCAGGGACACAAATATCTTGGCTTCTCCCTTTTTCTCACCTTCCAATTTCCTGTAGTGCCTCCCATTGGCTGAACCCAATCAAAAGACAGCTAGCATGTGTGCCTGCAAAATGCAGGCTACAGGAATCAGTGAAGGACAAGGAGTGGGCCTAAGGGCAAATACAACTAGGTCTGCACAGAGAGAGTAGCCCTAGAATGAGAACATTTAGGAGGTTACTGCAGTGGCCCACGAGGAGTCTGATGAGGCTTTGATTAGGGTAATGAACTGGGGTGATGCAGTAGAGACAGAAAGAAAGGAATAAAGCTTCTGCTACAGGACCCAGGTGAGCAGTGAATGGAAGATGTGTGAGTGTGTGTGTGTGTGTGTGTGTGTGTGTGTGAGGCAATCTGAAAAGAGCAAACCATCTAAAGTAGTCACTAGGTAGGAATACGGCCCCGGTATTACCAGATCCTCAGAGATTTCAGGAGAAGCCAGAAATCCAGATTTTTAAACAAAATCCTTCAATTTTTAAACTATGGCAGCTAATATAATACCATACACTATGAACTCAACTGGTTTTGACTCAGGCTTTAGAGTCTAGAGTGATGAGTATACAACTTATAACCTACATAAACCAATTGTAAGTTAGCCATAGATTAGAAGTTTCTAGCTCTGCTATGGTCACTCTCTTTTCTTTTTTAAACTCAGGATCTATGAATCAGATCCAATAGAAAAATTTATTTTCCAACACCAAAAACATACAGAAATGAAATGCCAAATTTCACACTGGCAGTGACAGGTCTGCAAATGTCATCCGTAAGTCAGGATTGAAAATGTCTGGTTCATCAATATAGCCATGTTGTGCTCATTGATCACTTTTACTATAAACAAATGGTACAAATTTGATCCTGCATAATGTATTTATAATTAATTAAACACTGCTCTACAGATTTTATACACTGGGGTCTGTGTGAGATTTTGTTGAGGAACAGGAAAAAGGATTTCATTAAAAAAAATTGAAAATGAGTAGCCTAGACGAATGCACTAAAGGTGTGTCATTGGAAAACCGATAACCAGAAGGCCTGAAGTTCAGGACTAAAATGGTTAGAAAAGCCAATTTGTCAGTGGCAGTCCTTATCTATGATTGGCCTGTTCTCTTTGTTTAGTCTGGGACAAAGGCACAGTTTAGGGCTAAATTACTCCAAGCAAATTCAACAAATAATTGTGACATCGTGTCTCCAGAGATGTGTTGATGCCAGGGAAGTCAGAACTATATAGAGGAAGTATAAAATTGGAGACTATAAGCCAACACACAGTAGATGTTGATCAAACCACATTTTAACAGAAAATGAAAAGAAACAAAACAACAATAACCCAAAAGCTCCCATTCCCAACAAATCAAATTGTTTTCATGTTCTCTTTTAGGTGTTATTCACAGGCAAAATGGTTTTTACAGTATGGTAATGCAGGTAGTAGAGTTGTGATGCATGTAGTTAGACATTTACGTTTCATCCCTTTCAGACCTTAAGGTAGTAATGTGTCCATTGGTCTGGGTCTTAGGGCGGATTCTTTGGGCTCTAGGATAAACTCCCAATTCCTTAAAATGGGAAATAAGCTATCTGTTCCCTGCCTTCCCCTCAAGCCTCAACTCTCACCGCACAAGCACCGCTGCTCTTGTGCTCCAATCACACTTAACTACTTTTCATTATCTGAAGCCGCCAGACTGTTCCCTGCTACCCTGAGCATGTTTATGTTGCCTCTTCCTTATAGGAAGTTCTTTCAGGCCTACATTCTCCCCTTACTTCTTCCATGAAGGCTTTCCTACCTGTCAGGTAGAACTGACTGTTCTCTCCTTTGTAGTTTTACAGTCTGTACATTGCCTATAGCAATTCATGGAATGCACTTAAGTCCTGCCCCAAGCTTCTTGAGGGCTAGGTCCATGAGAGATTTGTGTGTAGCTCTCCTGTGCCTATCCCACAGCCTGTTCCAGTCCCAGGTACAAAAGAAGTGCCAAATAGATGTTTAGTGACTGAATGATATCTTCTTTTTATAGAATTTTCAAGAATGTCAGAGCAAACGTATAAGATTTTTGCAATCATTCACCAATTATTTATCTAGTGTATCTACTACATATCAGGCATTGTTCTGGGTGCTGAGGATACACCAGTAAAGAAAACATTGTCCTTGTCCTCATACATTTTAGAGGGGAAGACAGAAAGTGGACACATAAACAGTTAATGTATCAGGAAGGAGTAACTGCTGTGAAGAAAATATAGCCACCGAATAAGGGATAGAGGTGATGTAGGCACTATTTTAGATAGGATTGTCAAAGTCCTCTCTAGTAGACTTTTCCATGAGTCCTGAATGAATTGAGATACAAATGATGCACATAATAAGGAGAGAGTTCCAGACAGGAGGAAGAACAAATGCAAGAGCCATGAAGTATTCTTGACTTTTCTGAGAAACAGCAAAGAGGCCAGTGCTAGCTGGAGGGAAAAGGGCATGAGGAGAGAAGGGTAGAGAATGAGGTCAGTGAGGGAGCCAGGAGTCAGAGCACGAAGGGCCTGGTAGCCCTGATAACGAATTTGTGTTTTATTCTCAATGTATTGGAAGCCATTGTGTGTTTTGCGTAGGGCAGAGACATGACATAATTGATCACCATGGTTACTCCGCGGAGAATAGACTGTAGGGGAGCAAGAGAGAAGCTGGGGGACTGTATTAGTTTTGCTAGGGCTGCTGTAGCAAAATACCACACACTGGGTGGCTTAACCAACAGTTTATTGTCTTACAGTCTGGAGGCTGGAAGTCTGAGATCATGGTCTTGGCAGGATTGGTTCCTTCTGTGGGCTGTGAGAAAAGAATCTGTTCCAGGCCTCTCTCCTTGGCTTGTGGATGGTCATCTTTTCCCTGGGCCACTTCACATCATCTTCCTCCTATGTGGGTCTGTCTGAGTACAAATTTCCCCTTTTTGTAAGAACACCTTGTCCTTAATGGATTAGGTGCCCACCCTCTATTGCATTTGGGGCTCACTCTACTCCAGTATAACCTCATCTTGACTAATTACATCTGCAAACCATCTGGACTGTATTTCCAAATAAGGTCACATTCTGGGGTGTTGGGGGGTTAGGACTTCAACACTTCTTTCTGAGGGGCCGCAATTCAATCCATGACAGAAACTTTAAAACTTTTGCTCCTTATATGGTTCATACTCAATTGTTTTATTGATTCACTGATTCACTGATTCAACAAAAATGCATTGATTGTTTACCAGGAACTCTTCTGGGTGTGGTGGATATAGCTATAAGTAGGCAGAAAACATTGCTTCTCTCATGAAGCTTACACTCTAAGATATATGTTCCTTCCTCCTCCCAGTGAGATTTGAGATCATCTAGCCCTTCAGGCTCTGGTCCTGTCTCATTGGAGCCTGCAGCACAGTTGGAAACTCCTGTCAGCAGAGACTCAGTAGAAGGGTCTGCTGGTGGATGTAGCTGATCACTGTTCTCATCGTCAGGTCAGCTTCTCTGCAGGTCCTGGGAGAATCACCTTTTCTTCTTCTGGAAGTCTGAATCTTCTGGGCAATCTCGTAATAGAGCTCTACTGGAAGCTGCTGCAGCTGGGACCATCTGTCTTCAGAGATCCCTGCAAAGGTTGCCTTAAATCAAGGAGAATATGGATGGCCCTCACAATCAGAGTGCTAGTGCTAACCTGATGAGAAGATAGTCCTTAAGAAGTGGAAAGACTTCATCAAAGACCTCTTCAATCTCTTTAAGACAGCTGCCTCACAGGGAATGACTGGCTGCTGTCGAATTTGGAGGCGGTTAAGGGCTTTAGTCATCCATGATATATTGGACACTCAGCCTTGGAAATGGGTGCCTACTTATAAAGCCATCATGTTCCTCATTGGCTCTGATGGGCTACTCTGGAGCAGAAACCCCCAGCAAAGGCCAAGAGGAATGGAAGGAGAGATTTTTCCCACAGAGGTTTGTCTCCTGTGGTTGCAAGGTTTAGAATGACATAATTTTTACCCTAGTGGTTCAATTTAGGAATCGATTATGTTGAATTTAAGTTATTTTCTCTATTTTCAAAAGACATGGCAGAATGTTCTTCTGCAAAATATTTGAGAGACTCTGAATTAGCCTTGGGAAACTGAATGGTTGGTTTTCAGAATATCAAATGCTAGGAACTTTAGGCAACTATCTTAGAATGGATATGGTTATTTATTTAAGTTCTTAAATAAATATGATTTCTTCCTATTTTTCTACCAACCACTATGTTAGCTGTTAGGGATGATGGGATGTCTGAGACATGATCTCAATAAGCTCTCAGTCTAGCGGAGGACATAATCTTAATTCAACAGCCAAGTTACACATGTGATTTGACAAAAATTTTGAACTGTCTATAATTCACAGTTTCTTTCTCATGAAGTCTGAATATGGTGAATTGGAATCCTCATGCTTTAGAAAACTTTTTGTTGGGTTTTACAGTGTTTACTTAGCTTTAGACCTTAATTTCATGATGCTTGCATTGCCATCTGAAAGATCAGGATATTAGTATGTTATTCACTTAGTTAAAATAATGACTTATTTAGGGTTGCTATTTTTTTAAAATTCTGGAATATATTTTGATCAGGTTTTGGGTTAGGAATAAAAAAGATAAATATTTTACTTAATAGTATCTGATTAGACCCAAAGATAAGTCTTGAGACTATCCAAGGAGGAAAACAAAGGGGATGATTTCCTTTATTTTAGAATATTTTCCTTTATGTTGAAAGAATATTGGAGTTTCAGCTGGCAGATCTCAATTCTTCCTACCGACTGTGAATTATATTTCATCAGTAGAATGGGATAATGTCCAGAATAGAAGAATGAATGTTAAAGACCATAGCACAGTGCTTGGCACATAGTAGACACTCTATTTTGTGTTAAACTGTTGTGGAGCTGAGGGAATTAATCTGTACTTATATCCACCATATTAGAATGATGACAGGTTCACAGAGTTCATTACAGAAAATTGTGTGAGGTTCGCATATAAGGTAAGGGGGTACTTATGTTATGAACTGAGAGAGTGTTTTCTATTGGACTGTTATATTTCTTGCACATTGAATCTGGTTTCCACTGAATGTTTTGTGAGTTGAACTTCATTTCTGATTTGTCTATCCCAAATTCATCACTGGAAGCTGTTGTGATTTCTTGGTGTTATATGTGATACTAACCTGGCCTATTTCTGTTTTTAGAGTATTCCGATTTGTGTTATAGATCTTTAGTCAGTGGCTTCTTCATTACGCTAGGCTCGTTCCTTCTGTATGTTCCCAGAAATTTCCCACAAAATACATTGCAGACTATGTTCTATGTGTGTGTGTCTGTATGTATATGTATGTGTAAAGGAAAATCTCTTTTCCTCTACTCGCATTCACAACACTTCGAGTTACTGGTGTGTAACTCTGTGTGACTCTGACCAGTGTGACACTGGTGTCACTTCTGATACCAGACGTGTGTATTTTTCCCTCACACAAACAGTTCTCTGACAACAGCCTGAAATTCAATTCAATTCTGACGCTAACTGGAATTAGCACAGACCCCACAGATTAAGGGTTCAGTCCCATAAGACCGCCCCCACTTCAGATACCAATCACAAGTGGTAGGTCTCCAGGTTACCCACAATTTGTGTCCGACTTGGCTACAAATCAGAGGTTTCTATGATCGCCTCCTTGAATTTGATCATTTGCTGGAACAGCTCACAGAACTCAGGGAAACACTTACGTTTACCAGTAAGTGGAAGCTCTCTGAACTCCATACTTTTGGGATTTTTATGGAGGCTTCATCACATAGGCATGATTGATCATTAACTTAATCTCCAGCCACTCTCCCCTTCCCAGAGTATGGGGGATGGGGTGAAATTTCCATCCTTCTAATTATGGCTTGATCTTTCTAGTGACCAGCCCCCATCCCAAAACTATCCAGGAACCCACCAAGAGTCTCCCCGTTAGAACAAAAGATGCTCTCTCCTATCACCCTGAATATCCCAAGGAATTTAGGAGCTCTGTGTCAGGAACCAGTCAAAGACCAAATATTAGAAGAAAAGATGCTCCCAGTGCTCATATTCCTTAGGAGATTATGAGAATTTTAGGAGCTCTGTACCAGGAACAGGGCGGAGGTAGGGAAAGAGGCAGAAACCAATATATACATTTTCTATTATTTCACAGTGTGCATTTCTAAGATTTTCCTGATCACTCCAGCTAGAAATAATCTCTTTTTTCCCCAAATTTTCATTGCTTTATTCCCACTGCTCTAATGATTTAGCAATTTTAAAATGCTTTGTTTATGATTATTTGTATCCATGTCTAGTGAAACACTGAGCTCCTTGAAAGAGCAGAAGCAATCTCTGAGCAAGTTTTGTCTTTATCATGTATAGCAGATATTCAATGAGTATTTGTGGACTGGATAAATACTTGTTTGTATTTGTGTGTATAATACCATTGCGTTCATTATACCATTGCATTTCATTTCTATAACGATGTCTCCAATCAAAGTGTACAGCCATGTTTGAAAGACTACTACCAATATCTTTTCTACATTGCACAAAGGAAGTGGGTTTTCAGTTTGAGAACTGTAGCTATTTGAAGAGACTGAAACTTTGCCTCCTAGATTCACGGTTGGCCTAAAACCTTGCTGAAAAAAGACCAGTGGCATTCCTTATAGAAGAACACCAAGTGTTATTTTAGCTGCTGCTGTTTCTCAGCAGTTCACAGCCATATCATATTTTTAAAAGCTGTGTACACTACATCCTTGAAGGACTTCTTTTGCCCTCCTATTTGTGAGCTTCTGCTCACATGGTTGTATTGCCCTGACTGCCAGTTCTCCATATGTACCACACAAGGCAACAATAACAGTGGGACGCACACACATTCTGAGTCTGTGCAAACACCTTCTAATTGGAGGATACTACTTTTGTAATTTAAGCTCATTAGCATTTTTTCCCCTTAACCTCTCAGTGTAGGAACTTCAGTCAGATATGCATGGATTTAAATCCTGATTCATTTAGTTATTAGCTGTGTGATCCTGGACAATGACTTAAACTCTAAGTCTCAATTTTGTTGGCTATAAAGTAGGGATAATAATCCTACCTACCCGATGGGATAGTAGTGAGGACTGTCATCATATAGCAGGGGCCCAAGTACACAGTGGATGATCGATAAATGGTAGTGAGATAATGATCAAGAAGTGCTGTGAGATTAGAGCTGACGTCTGTAAATCTAGCCTAGTGCCTGGCACAGAGTATGCTCTCAATAGACAGTAGCCAAAATAACAATAAGGATGTTTATGATGATATTGGTGATGACAATGATAAAAATGTTAGCAACTATGACTTTATTATTGTAAGCCAATATTTATTAAATGACTCAAAAAGCCAGAACTGACTTCAGCAGTGGATCCCGTTCTCATTGCCTTATATTTTCATTTATAATATAAATGTTTGGTTTGCATCTTTTGCACATAACACAGTCTGGCTAAAGATTTTCCATTTCTCTCACTACTTTCCTACTCCCTTCAACTAGGGGAGTGTTATCTCTTTACTCTCATCCAAACATGATATGTTCTTCCTCACTTTTAAGTCTGTTCTCCTTAAATCCCCAACTGTCCAAATTCTGTTCATTGCCCAAGAATCATCTTAAGGCTCTCCCTTCCATTTTGTTGCAGCACTATAATTATCATGTAATCTAGACCCAATATTTTATAGATGAAGAAACTGAAATCTAGAGACCTACTACTTGCCCAGCATCTCACGGGTCGTTAGTCATAGTAGAATTAGAACTTAGATTTCTGTTTTTATTGGACTGTGCTGCTTCTCAACGTATACAGGATTTGAGGTCCATATTTTCAGCATGCACGCCCGTGTTGAAGTCTTCCCCCTTCAAACTAGTGAGTTCATTGTTTTCATCCTACGTAGGGACTTATTTATAGACTTTTTTTCCCTCGAGTGGGCCAACCTTGACCCTGCAATAAGATCATGAGCATTTTCTTAATGGGTACCAGGTCTTGGACTTTTGTTCTAAATCTCCAGCACAGTGTTTTGTACTCATATGCTACTCAGTGATTTGCTAATTGAATTGATTTTAATTAAATTATAAGAATGTCACACAGCTCCAACAGTTGCACTATTTTTTGCTTAGTTTTCTTGATTTGGTTCTCTATTTCTTGTGAAAGGGCATATCTCTGAATATCTGCTGACCAAGTAGCTGAGTTTTCTCTGGGAAATTTCCAGTGAGAATTGCTGATGTCCTGAATAGTTTCTCAAGTGTAGACTGGTGGGTAGGCTCAAATTCCTTCAAGTTTATTATCAGTTCCATAAAGCTGCTTCAAAACTGCCAAGTAGCGTATGATCAACTGCATCTCCTCTTGTGTATATACTTTAAGAACATTATTAAGCAACACAGGATGAATGCTTCTGGGTCACTGGACAATATTCATAGCTTACAAAGTTATATCAGGAAATTTAAGTTTAAGTGTGGGTTACATCTTTCTTATTGCAAATAGATTCAGTTGAATGTTCAACATTTATTGATTAACTATCATATGCCAAGGGTTGAGCCAGGCACTGTCATATACATCATTTAATTTAATTCTCACAAAAATTTTGTGAAGTGAGTGTTATTATTTCCATTATGTCAATGCCTAAATTGGGAAATGGAGAGACTGTGTGATCTGTTCAAGTCACACAGACAGGAAACAGCATAGCTCTGACTTAAACAAAATCTGTTGATGAGTCCACTATCTATACATATTCCAAATAAGCTTTAAAAGTATTTACACATCATTTTTAAAATTTAAAAAATATCTTGTACACGTAAGAGACATATATTGAATTTATCCTATCATCATTACTATATCTTCATGAATTTAGAGAATTTTCAAAATTTGATTCCTATTTCCCTGTCTCCCTCTTGAATACAACATTCCAATAAAAGTTAAATGGTATGTTTAGGATAGTCTAAGATTTTTTTTTCTTAATAACTTGAAAATCTAGAGGGTGTAAGCTGAATATACAAGTTTATACTGATGATTATTTGGTTTAAAAATATAAGACCAAATATGCCAAATCCTGTGTTACATTATTAATTCTGATTGCTACTCTTTTGACTGTTTGGCTACCATCACCATGTATTACTATACTTTTTCCTAATGTTCTATTGCACAGACCCAGGATTCACTAACTAATTAAGTGATTGCAAAAATCTTCTCATATCAATGTTGAAAAATAGGCTCTCTAATATTAAGAAATTTCATTTAGTGGTGATAGAAAATCTATATTTATAAAGAGAACATTATTAACTTTTTATTTTAAATTTAATTACAAAGTTTGGGCTCCTATTTTGTCTCTTGGCCTGCCTCAGTGACTGCCTTTTGATCATTATGATGGCAAGTCAGAGTCAGAGGTGAGAAATGCCCTTTTAGAAATCTTGCCATTTGTGACAACATGGATGGACCTTGAGGGCATTATGCTAAGTGAAATAAGTCAGAGAAACACAAATACCAAACTCAGAAACAGGGTAGAAAGTGGTTGCCAGGGGCTGGGGGGTGGGAGAAATAGGGAGAGGTTGGTAAAAGGGTGCACACTTTTGGTTATAAGGTGAATAAGGTCTGAGGCTCTAATGGACAACGTGCTGACTGTAGTTGATAACACTGTATTGTATAGTTGAAATTTGCTAAGAGAGTAGATCTTAAATGTTCTCACCAAAAATCAGTAAGTATGATATGTAAGGTGATGGGTGTGATAATTAACTCGATGGAGGAAATCTTTTCACAGTGGACATGTATATCAAATCATCATGTTGTACACCTTAAATATCTTACAATTTTGTCAATTATACTTCAATAAAGCTGAGGAAAAAAAAAAGACTAGCTCTTTTAATGAAGATACAAGTTGCTTCAGAGTGGTAAGAAGTTGAATTTCTAGGCCAAACTCAAATATAATCCATGGTTTCTCCATGCTTTTGTCATGCTTCTGGGCCCCTGCAGGAAAGCAAGGATAGGGAAAATTGTAATTGCTGCAGACATGCATGGATTGAAGTGTGGATAAACCTGAGGATGTCTGGTAAGAATAACTGCTTCTTTATCTCACAAACCAGCTTCTGCTGGGATCTAAGAAAAGGCAATTTTCTATTAGCATTGTTGTTCAAAAGACAAATACTCTAGATTTTTTAAGCTGTTGCTACTTGAGGAAGCTTAAGCTTCTTTGATATTACTTTTAAATAGAGTTTTCCCTCCATTATTATTGTAAACTAAGTCCAGACTTTCAAGAAAGTCTACCAGGATACTGAAAAGCTGTGTATAACTACAATTTGCATTGCAGCAGATATTCTGTATTTACAGTCAAAGTGTGTTTAACCACAGAAGAACATAATTTGGCTAGTTATGGGTGTTCCCACTGGAAAAAATATCGATGCGTTTATAAGCTTAATAAAAGTTGGTTTAAGGTACATTTTCTGCCATTGAATCTAACAGTAGTACTCTGTCCACTAGGATAAACTTTCAGCAGACCAATTTTATCTACTTTCTTTTGATGTGAACACAGTTGTTTCCTGAATGTAAAATTGACTCCTAAGCAAGAAGAAAATTAAAAGAGAGTGCAGCATGACATTATACATTTGTCAAAACCCGTAGAACTGTACAATTCAAGTATTGAACCCTAATATAAACTATGGACTTTAGTTAATGCTAATATATCAATGTTCATCAGTTGGAACAAATTTACCACACTGATGCAAGGTATTAATAATAGGGAACTGTGTGTGGGGAGGGGAGCAGGGTAGATGGGAATTCTCTGTACTTTTCTGCTCAGTTTGCCTGTAAACCTAAAACTACTCTAAGAAATAAAGTCTATTAATTAAAATGAAAAGTGAGTTCAGAGGTAAATCTCTTCTCTTTCTATGATGTTGAAAGGTCACAAAGTTTACTCTTATTAGGAACCATTAGTATTTTATTTTATTTTTTATTGAGGTATAATTGACATACAACATTACAGTAGTTTGAGGTATCCAACACAATGATTCAACACCTGTATATATTGTGAAATGATCACCACAATAAGTCCAGCCAATATTCATCACCGTACATAGTTACAGAATTTTTTTTCTTGTGATGAGAACTTTTTTTTTTTTTTTGTGAGGAAGACCAGCCCTGAGCTAACATCTGTTGCCAATCCTCCCCTTTTTGCTCAGGGAGACTGGCCCTGGGCTAACATCCGTGCCCATCTTCCTCCACTTTTTTATATGGGACGCCGCCACGGCGTGGCTGACAGGCAGTGCGTCGGCGGGCGCCCGGGATCTGAACTCGCAAACCCCGGGCTGCCAAGCGCGGACTAAACTGCTGCGCCACCAGGCGGCCCCGTGATGAGAACTTTTAAGATCTACTCTCTTAGCAACTTTTAAATACGTAATACAGTATTATTAACAATAGTCGTCATGCTATTACATCTCATGAGTTATTTGTTTTATAAATAGAACTTTGTACCTTTTGACTCCCTTTGCCGGTTTCACCCATCCCCTACCCCCACCTCTGACAACCACCAATCTGTTCTCTGTATCTATGAGCCTATGAGCTTGTTTTTTTTAGATTCCACATATAAGTGAGATCATATGGCATTTGCCTTTCTCTGTCTTATTTCACTTGGCATAATGCCCTCAAGGTCCATCCATGTTGTCACAAATGGCAAGTTTTCATTCTTTTTTATAGCTGAATAATATCCCATTGCACATATATACCACATTTTCTTAGGTTATTTCCATATTTTGGCTATTGTAAATAATCCTGCAATGAACATGGGGGTGCAGATATCTTTTTGAGTTAGTGGTTTTGTTTTCTTTGGATAAATACTGAGAAGTGGGATTGCTGGATCACTTGAGGAACCATTAGTATTTTAAGTTCATTCCGTCGACGATCATTTATGGCCATGGTAAGCTGTTAGCTCTGTGTTTCCTATCCAAACGGAATGATAAAAGATATGAATTAAAAACTACATCTCAGGGGCCGCCCGGTGGCGCAGCGGTTTAGTCTGTGCTTGGCAGCCCAGGGTTCGCAGGTTCGGATCCCAGGCGCCCGCAGACGCACTGCTCGTCAGCCATGCCGTGGCGGCATCCCATATAAAGTAGAGGAAGATGTTCACAGATGTTAGCCCAGGGCCAGTCTTCCTCAGCAAAAAAAGAGGAGGATTGGCGACGGATGTTAGCTCAGGGGCTGGTCTTCCTCACAAAAAAAAAAAAACAAAAACTACATCTCAGAAATTATTTTGAGATATAAATTTTGATTTAATTTTAAGAAATTTAAATGTTTTTCTTTTTTTACTCAAGATTTCTCCATGCTTTTAATTTAGTAATGTGCAATATGGCCCTCCAAAAGGGAGATATTGTATGCAACATCTCTGAAACTTTTAAACTATGAAATAATTTTACAAAGGACAAGTGTTTCCCAAGTGGAAGCATCATGAAACATACATGACAGACTCTTTGAGAGATGACATTATTATATATTTTGAAATGATAGTGAATCCCAGTCAACAGTGACCCTCTCATTCCCCTCATATTCCTTCACTCACCAAGTTCTATTGATTTAACTTTCATAATTTTGCTTGTGTTTCTCAAACCGTTTGCATCTTCTTGCCACCATTCTAATTCATGACATAATAATCTAATTGTTCAAAGCGTAGCTAGGTGACACTCCTCTTTGGCAACATCACTGTCATCATGAACTCTTTGACTTCTTTCTTTTGTAACTCTCTATTTTCACAGCTAGGACCTTTAATTCTCATCCAAGGGTTCAAATCCATTCTAGACTCTGGGATGGGATGACTAACCTTCGCAGTTCGCTGAGGACTGAGGCATTTCCTGGGATGTGGGACTTGCTAAAACTCAGGAGGTCCCTGGCAAATGGGGATGAGTTGGATATCCTACACTGGGACCAATTTCAATAAGAGACCTCAGTGCAGTAGCTGTTTTTACTGCTAGCTCCCTATAAATGCATTTGAGACTTGGATTCAGAAATTGAGTTCTTACTTGGCACTCCAATTTCACTGATTCAATTGCTTCATGTTCCCCTATTTCTGAGCCCCTGGCCATTTACCGTTTGGAAAGCCAGTTCTTCAGCACCTTCATTTCCTTCAGGGTCTTGAGTCCTGACACTGAATGATAGTCCCTACAGGGGGACCTTGGAATCTGCTTCTTTCCAGGCTTCTCTGAAAAATCTGTTTTTTAATGTCTGAATTCTCATTTCTTGTTTGTTAGGTAAATCTCCGTTAATTGTCTGCCTCATTTCAGAGGGTTTGCTAGACCTCTTAAGATCCTGGTGACCCTGAGTCTGGCCTTTCCTATTGCTGGGTCTACTTGGGTCTGCAAAATCAAGATTCAAGATATGGGACTAGATTTTCAGGTTTAGGAACTCTAATATATTGCTCTATCAGCAATTTTCTTCTTGGGAATTGACTTAAATTTTTTTTTAAGTAGCAATTTAATTTACATGGAGTGAAATGCACCAGTCTTAAGAGTTACACTTGAGGAGTTTTGACCAATGCTTACAGCTATGTGATAACTCACACTTCCATCAAGAGGTAGAACATTTTCATAACTACAGAAATTTCCCATTTGCCCTCAATACAGTCCTCAATGGTGTGGCTCCCCCAGGCAATCACAGTTCTGATTTTCATCAACATAGAGTAGTTTTGTCTGTTCTAGAACTTTATGTAAGTGGATTTATACAGTAAATACTCTTTTGTCTCATTTTTTCACTTAACGTAATGTTTTTGAGATTCATCTATGTTGTTGCATGTTTTAGTAGTTCATTCTGAAAATGCAATATCCCAAAGTTTTCATTTATAAGGGAAGGGAGATTTCCTCACTTGGAGAACAAGAAATATTCTTGAGCATCTTCAGTCCTACCACAGACTGAAAATATGCCATTAAAGAAATAAACTTGTATACAAGGGGTACTCAATGCAACTCCGTGCTTTTCAAAGTAAGAACTTGCATTCATTTATTCATTTAAAACTTCTTTCAAAAACTGTTACGATTGATACTACTGATAGAATTCAGATCAGACTTCTAGATTAAATAGTTTCATTTGAAAATACTTTGAAAAGAGTTTGAAACAAAGTTTAAATATGTAATATTGTAACAGAGGTTACCTGCTTTAATATCGGATATCTTAAAACTTAACACTTCATAATAACATTTGAGGTAAAAAGTTTTGCTAGCTGGTAAAAAGAATTGTATAATCACAGATAAGTATAATTAACCGTAAGTGTTTACTGATCACCTACCATATCTAAGAAGATAAGTTCCTGGAAAAGGGAACTTTCAGGGAAGACAATGAGAAGTAAAGAGGATTAAGTCACAGGCAAGTTTAAGGCAAGATATTACATATTCATAAAATTAGAGTAATACAAAATACAGTATGAAAATACCAAATGAAAGGAAGGAGATACTTTTATGAGAGTTTATGTGGTGGGTGCAACTACACATAAGCACAGTACCCGGCAAACACAGTGATACCTATAATAGGGTATCTGTTCTTTTTCTCTCTCTTTCGATTAAAAAAATGTATTTTGGGGGGAGGAGAGGCTCTAAAACCTACTGTGTTGGATTGAGAAATGGCAATAGAGATGTACATTAGACTCATCTTATTGAGGGCTTTAAATAAAGAGTTTTGGTTTTATCCAATAAGGAATGGGATCTATTTAGTTGTTGATATATTTTTAAGCTAATGTATTAAATGACCTAATTTAGGAAATTAATTTTTCTATAGTGTCTAGAATAGACTTAAAACACCATTTTAGTCATCTAAATATTACTGAAATGAGTAGGTTGAGAATTAAAGACCTAAATAGTAAAATCCACCCCCAGATCTATGATCAATGTTGGCATCTATCACTCTTTGTAACTTGCGCCATAAAGAATTAACACCTAACTGGGAGAAAATGATTGGTTTTAACCTATTCAAGATTGCCATTCTTTTTTATTGCTGAATAGTGTTCTATTATATGAATATACCATGATTTTCTTATCCATTCTCCTGTTGATATACTTTGAGTTGTTTCCAGTTTTTACCAATTATAAAGCTGGCATAAACATTTGTGTACAACCTTTTTTTGTGGACATATGTTTCTGTTCTCTTGGGTGATTCTCTACGAATAGAATTATTGAGTCATACTGTAGGTGTATGTTTATCATTTAAAAAAATGCCAAACCATTTCCCAAAGTAGTTTTACCATTTTATACTCCCATGAGTAATGTAGGAGAGTTTGGGTTTCTCCATGTCTTAGCCAATATTTAATGTTGTTAGCCTTTTTGATTTTAACCATTTTTATGGGTGTGAAATGGCATTTATTGCAGTTTTAATTTGCATTTCTGTGATGACCAATAATGTTGAATACTTTTTTAGATACTTATTGACCATTTATAAATCTTTCTTTGTCAAGTGCCTGCTCAAGACTTTTGCCCACTAAACAAAATTGTTTGGTTTTATCAATCATTGAGTTGTAGGATATTTTAATATATTCTAGAATTTGTGTATATCAAGAATATTTTCAGATATGTTTATTAAGAGTTTTTTTTTCTAGTCTGCGGTTTGTTTATTCATTTTCTTAATGCTGACTTTGGACAAGTGGAAGCTTTTAATTTTGATCAAGTCTATTTTTTTTTCTATTATGGTGAGTGCTTTCTGTGTCCTAAGAAATCTTTGCCTACTCCAAGATCAGAAAGCTATTTTTTTCTTCTAAAAGATACATTTTATTCTAATAGCTTTATAGATTTTGGCTTTTATGTTTCAGTAAATAATTTATCTCGAATTAATTTTTGTATTTGCAATGTGAGGTAAGAGTTAAAGTTTACTTTTTCCTTATTGATATCCAGTTATTATGAGTTGACTTTTGATATTAAAACATAAAATACCATAACTTAAAAGCCTGAATGCCAATTACATTGTGCTATAAAGTTGTTTGGCTAATTAATACATATTTTTGCTTGACACATAGTCATCTTGTAGGTAGACCCATTGCCAAGACTAAATAAAAGATAACAATCAACTGATTATTGTTGAACTTGAAATTAGAGTAAAGCAACATCCAAACACTTGTCCAATGGACAAAAGGACAGAAAACTCATGCAAGACTTTCTTTTTTTAGATTCCCTGCTGAAAAAAATAACAGCAGCAATAACAAAACCTGGTGTGGTCCCATCAATGTCTACAATCACGGCTTAGTTTATGTCTGTTGCATGTTATATCTTTTCTGTTAACATATGGAAGAAGCTCCCTATTCATGTTAGTGTGCCAGTTCCAAAACAATGTAGAATGGTATAAAACTCAGCACTACTTGGTTGCAATAGATAGAAACCCCCCTCAAAGTTGTTTAAGCAAAAAAGGAATTCAGTTAGGTTATATAACTTGAGAAGTCCAAGGGCTGAGGCTAGTTAGGCCAAATATGTATTGAAAATTTTCCTTATGTAAAAAAATATTTTTAAAAGGTTAAAAATTTTTGATAATTTTTTTAAAATAGTGGAAGCAATCAACTGCTCTCATTCTAAAAAAACTATTATTTGTAGATGTTAAAACTGTATGGAGACTTAAAAATATACTGTACCAGTCAAAGGTAGGGCAAATTACTTAAATAAAATTGAGATATTTGCCCCAAATAGTAATAATGCAATTTGTATCCGTTTTCCAGAGAATTATCTGCAACTAAAAAAAAAAAACCCCTGATTTAACTCAAATTATCAGTATTTTCTTTCCACATTCAAATCGCAATCTAAGACTCAGTTTGTTGAGTTTGGTTTAGCGGGTATTTATTTAGGATTTTTATGAAAAACAAGGAAACAGAGAAGAGGAATAGCGCTGTCCAAATGACCCGTGGGGACCAAGCAGGATTCAAATGCTCACTTTTCCTCTGAGGTTATTAACATCCTTGTTTGTTTTGGCATTTTTAGATACTACATGTCTCTCTGTGCTGTTGGTGAAAAGCTGAGCTAGTTGGGAAGCAAAGACTGACTGTATTTCCAGTGGTCTTTTGGTCTGCGGGCATTTGTCCCTCGGCGCTGCCGTGGACAAGGCCAGGGCTGCATGGAGCCGCTTGTTTCTCCGGGTTGTGCAGGCCGGCTGCCTGACGTCGTCGCTGCTGGCTGTCGCTGCCAACAAACCTATTCCTCTCCATTTTGCCTGGTCCTCATTTCACCGGAAAACACAGTAGCTGCAGCCGCACACAGACTTTTTCCTCTTTCCCTTTCCCCCTCTTCCCCCTCCCTAGACCTCTCTGGGCTTTGACGTCATGTGTGCTCCTTTCAGTTGCCATAGCAACCCCATTCCCCAAGCCCTCTGTCCGTCTCCTCTGGTAGGTTCCACAATGGTACAGGCAGCATCACGCTGCACAATGGTTTCCAGGCAGTGAAAGAGGGTGATTCAGCAAGCCACTCTTCTTTTTTTTTTAAACCTCCCCTTCCCTTTTTATTTTTATGGGGGTGGGTGGTGCTTGTTATATGCTTACCTTTTTCTTTTCTTTTTTCATTTTTACAATTTTTCTTTCTTCTCCTCACCCCTCAATTCCTTGGGGCTTGAGTGACTTTAAGATTGGGTTTTCTTGGAAATCACCTGTCTATCATTAATTTTAAACAATTTCCCCACCTCCAAAAATTCTGTTCCTTATTACAATTTGGAATGTGGTTAATGAAAAACAAGTAGGGAGGATTTCTGGGGCAAACACTGCTGGATCAGGATCGTAGTTCTCAAGCACGGAATGGTAGGTAGCTCTTTGCTCATTCTGGGTTCTAACCTGGCTTTTGGAGGGTGGGGTGATGTCTACTGATTTTTCCTGGTGGGGTGGGAGAGCGAGCATGGGAGAGAGGAGAGAGATGGGGTAGAAAGCAGGTTAATGAAGTGAAATACCTCTGAGGCAGGAAGCCGCCAGCCTTTCCTTTCGTACGGAGCATCTCTCCCCAGACTTGGGCGTGTTGAAACCTTTCTGTTTGGAGTGAGGGTTGGCAGAGGGTGAGAGGGAGCGATCGTATGTGACCAGGGGTTTTTAGACCAATGCAGAGCTACAGAAGGGAAGAGAAAAACAGAGAGAGGAGAGAGAGAGAGAGAACAGCTGTTCTTGTGAGAAGTGCTGACCTCAGTCCCATATCTAAGAAATGCTATGGGTTCCATAAAACATTAAAAAAAATCATGTCTTTAAGTATGCATTACTTCCTGAGAGGTGTAACTTAAATAAATATTTTGGGACATATTTTAGGAGAGAATGGTATTTGTATATTTTAGTTGCAAAACTAATGGCATTAGTCTTCCAAAGACACCCTAGGCTAAATTTGGGCTGGGGAGAGGAACATAGAACAGGGGTCAGATTAGAGATAAGAGGAAACGTTGGCACTGCAGTCACACAGGTAAGGGGGCTCTTTAAGAAAGTCATCTCCTAGAAACAGCAGGCAGCATTTTTTTTTTTTATGGCATCGTTCCCAGGTATTCTGTGCTGGGACAATGTGTCCCCTAGAAATGTCAGAGCTCTTTTAGGTAAAAAAAAAAAAAAAGATGTAGCATCAGAAATGAGCATGGCAATATACTTATCAGAAATTATGTATATGTGCCTGCAGCAAAATAAATGTGATTTACTGGAAAATCTTCAAGTAAATCAAGGTTAGAGATATTTTAAGAAAATTATATATCTATTTCTTTTTTCTCTCTCTACATTTAAATCTAGAGACTGAGTCTCTGATTTTACCCTCTTAAAGACAGAACTTCCCAGGTCACTGCAGTTTAGCCACAGAGAAAGAATGGCTTATCCCATGGCAGTCGGCTCTGAAGCAATCAGAAGGTTGTTTACATGGGCTGTCTTTGCTGCAGAGCCTGACAGCGTCTGTACAGCAGCCCAGCCTGCTTCTGGTGTGTTGACCATAACTTTTATGAACAAACTGAAAGAGGCAGGCTAAGTCATCTGGGACAGGCCACAGTTCAAACTGAAGGAAAATGGGTCTAGGTGCACCAGGCATTGCCCATTCAAGGTCCAATTTCTTCCTCTATCCCTAGCCTGCTAGTTATCGGGCCCTGGAAAATCTCACAGAATGCTGATCAACGTATTAAAAATGGTTGCAGGAATGACCATCTCTTTCAGAGAGGCTTTTGTAAATTTTCTACTTTAGGTGAGCATAAATGTTGTAAATATGGACAGCGATGCTCACGAATGAGCGCACAAGCTTCTGACTCCACTTCGGATCCATTGGATTTTAGGGGCCGGACGGTTAGTTTTGCTGCCTCTGGTATGTATGCCCTTCTCTACCTTGATCTCACCTTAAAATTGACATAAAGTCCTGGACTAGCTTATTTATCATGTAGAGCAAACTGGATTTTCTCTCCCCCACAATGGAACTAGAAAATCAGATGACAAAGGTGGTATGACCTTAGGTATTAAAGAGTCTTCATGCTTCCTCATTTGCATATCACTCCCTTCTGTTTTTGCAAAGTATCTTTAATTTGATGGGCTCCTGGTGTTACAAAATCTTCACAGTTTCAATAAAAAGATTCTTGATGATGAGGCAGTAAGAAATTATATGTAGAGTGGAAAAACCAGCTGCCTCCAGCTTCCTGCTTGCTTGCCCCAGAAGAGCATCTGCTGTTGGGAGAAGCGTGTTTGCCGTGCTGGAAGGGGATGTTTATGAACAGATCCCAAAGGGACCGAGTGTGTTTTTGCTGTCATTGTCTGGTACGTCTGCAGCTATTAGTGTTTAATGGTTTCATAGTATGTGGTCAGTATTTTTCAAGGTTAGAATGAACTGAGAATTGATCGTGGATGCTATAAAATATATGTCTATTCTTAAATTACGGGAAAATTAGTAGAATTTTCCTTGTTAGTATATCCTATAGGACTATCATAAGCAAAAGGAGTCTGCCTGAACTAAGTAATGTGAAAAAGTCTCCCCTATTTAAAGGTAAAGCCTCTCATATTTAAAGGTTTTTTTTTTTAATTTTATTGTGGCTTTATATAAATGAATCTATTTCTTTGGATGTAATCTTAGGGAAAAAGTCTTTTAATACTGATTTTAAAAGATAAAGACAAATTGAGGGTTTTCTTGTGTGTTAAACATGGGGACAGATGCTCTCCCTGCCTGCTCTAGTTCTGGCTTCAGGTCACATTTGTAGCTAAAAGATTTTTCACGGAACAGTGTGTTCAAATGGAATGATTGCTTAGTTGCTGATGAGAATAATAGAATCAAAGCAAGAGAGACTTCCTTCAATTAGAGTAAGAAGTAAACAAATTGACATTTTAAATTCTTTCTCCATTGCCCTTACTATTTCCTCTCACAGTCTCTTTTCAGCTTTTGGTTGGACATTGCAACACTTGTGCAAAAAGAAGCACAAAGTGTCCAGTAATGACGAGAAAGGAGTGCAAAGCTGTATTTGCTGCAGGCTGAGTGCTTCCTTCCTACCACACATGCATCTCTTACACCTTCTTCTGAGGACCAAGGACTTGTGGAAAAAGTCGAGCCTATAGACTACTGGGGTAGTTGCCTATTTGTAAAGAAGAAGAGAATCCATTTGTTTCTTTAGCATATTAGATATAGTTATTGCATTACATAAGTCTGAGATGAGACATTGCTGCTGATTCAGATAAAAGATCATGCTGCATATTGATTGTTTGAAAGTGAAAGTGTAGTTTAGAATTGGAGCCTGGATTTTCAGAAATTTGCCTATCTGTAGATTTTTTCACAGCAAAGTTGTAAGGTTTTGACTAAAGATTTTTCAGTTTGAGTACATTTTATCCTTATAAGAAAATCAAGGCAAAGAGAGAGAAAGTGAAAAATCTGTATATTTTAGGTACAATTTTCCCCCCTCTGTTTAATGGAAGGGAACTCATTTCTTATTGTGAATCTTGGCAGAAACTCTAAATGGAAACCTCAGCAGATATTGAAAATCCTTGAATCAAAAGAGACATTTTTGGTTTGAAAAGTGGACTGCAAATTTATACTTCTTTTTGGTAAAGGATTTTCTAGCTGAATTGATGTTTTGGATCCATAACAAGCCACTATGGCCTTTCTCACTGTTCTTATCCTTGAGATGTAAAACCCTTAGGCTTATGGAACTAATGCTTCTAGGAATGGAAATTAAAGTTTTGAATGGAAAAAGAAATGACTGAGTGTTCCTTAGAATCATTCCTAACTCATAGTTACTCAAAAACCCTGTCTGGTGTGCAAGTGTAAAATGAAGTCCCTTACAGGGCAACCAGGCGTTTGCAGCGTGGCCTGCACAGTAAAATGGCCTGCTACATTTTGTGTGTGTGTGTGTGTGTCTGTGGCAGGAAGGAAAAAAAACCCACAACCCAGTGGTGACTTAAAAGTACAAGAAATTCATCTTAGTGACTTCTCTTCATAGAAGTAAAACTGCCTCCTGGTCTTTGGGTATTAACCTGCCTGAGTGCTCCATGTGCTTCCTGAAAACGAATTTCTTGAAGTAATTGTCCTCTTCTCATACATTGGAAATAGGGTCTGAAAGCATTGATAGTGAATAAAGCTCTTAGGTCCGTTTATTTGGCGATGTTTACTCAGTGTCTGTCCTTCCTCTGTTACAGCGCTTATCACACGATACAGTAATTGCCTATTCCTGTGTTTCCTGTATTCTCTCCTCAGTTATAATCTCTGTTAGGACTGACTGTGTCTGGCACACAGTAGGGACACAATTAATATTCTTTGAATGAATGTTTCCCATGCACAGAGTTCTCTGCTAAGTGCTATGGGTGGAAGAGTTGAGAAACTGTAATACTAAGTTTCTGCCATTTTGGAGTTTATAGTCATTTAGTGAGATGCGATTAAATAACAAAGATGGTTTCTAATCAAGGGCCCATATCAGTGATTTGACAATAGATGTGACAGGAATTCAGAGAAGAAAGAAATTCACCTCATCCGAAATGGTGGTAGGTAACACTGGAGGCCACATTGGGGTGGCTGGGGCAGGGCTGGGGGAGTGGGCAGGAGAGTGTGATGGGAAGGAATATCCTAGTCATAGTTGTAAGCACCTGGCCAGTAAAGGGACTCTTATTTGTGGCAGAGAGGTTTATTTTGGGTATGGTGAGCATGCTTTCCAAACTAAAAATCAAAACTTATGATCTGATAATGGGTAGAACATTGGAAACTGGCACAGTCCTGGAGAATCCGGTCCAATATAATTTTGAAAAGTAACTATTTGAAGTTACAAACCTATTTTTGTAACTAGATCAGATTATGGAAAAATGTACATACATGTCTCTTTCCAGCTTCAGACCAATTTCAGTTTAGTTTTATTTTATTTCATGTAAGTCAAAGATTTTCAAACTTCTCCTCTTCCTTTTATCAGTAACTGTGTAACCCATTGTTCCAGTGAAATCTTATATGAAAGCAGAATACGCAAACATGTAACAGTGGAGCTGTCCCAGTTGAAGCTGAGTAGGGTGACTTGTATCACAAGACCAAATATCATATCAACCAAAGTAACAATCACTAATTGGGCTTGTGTTCAGATTTTAAAATATCCAGCTACTCTGGTATTGGTAACACCAAAGTTCTTGTGCTGGTGATAAATTTGAACAGGGTGAACTACCTTGAGATGTTTTATTCCCTCCCCCTGCATCCCACCACCCATCACCAATTGTCTTTGTAAGTCTCTTGGCTTTCTCAATGCAGGTGAAATTCCCATCTAAATGTTAACAATCGAACTCATCTGTTTTTGCTTTCATTTTAGGCTAGCATGAGAAACTCCAACGGCAGGACCATCTCGGATCTTCGTTATGGCAACTCATGCAAGAAGCTGTTGAATTAGACCCATTTCCTATAGATGAGAAATCACATAAGCAGTGGTGAGTTGCAAATTTAAAAATGTTCCTTAGCAGGAAACATGTAATCTATATCACCAATTTAAATATTGCGTATGGCTTAGTGTATGGATCTAAAGAAATATTGCTCCAAATAATACCAACTAAAAAAGTGAAAATCAAAAGGACAGAATGTTTAACTGGTGGTGCGGTGCTGTTAATACCACATAGAGTAGCGTGAGGTCTTGAGGTGCATGGGTGCATCGTGTAACATCATGATGCTACCACCCTGGGTAATACCAGCCTATGTAAGATGGCTGCAGTGAACAATTTCATGAGGCTGAGTGACAGTTGGGTCACAGTATTTTTCAGTGGCTTTTATTATTTGCAACACAATTCTGTATTTTACCAATTCATCCTCGTGGTGTTTGTAAGACTCCAAAAGAAGCTGTTTTGAACTAGTGATCAATATGTCTCTTTCGTTTGCTTAGTGGCTTATATAACTCTGAATAGGTAGGCTGGCATGTGAAATAATGTATAACCTATAACTACAGAAGACTGATGAAATTAACCCTATACTTATTTCACATCATGATTTTTGTTACAGTCTGCTTACAATTATATTGGGAAAGCAGATATCATAGTCATCACTATGCTGTGCTTAGTCAACATGTATTAAATGAGTGTTTGTTATAAAAGGGAATCATACATAATTGCCAATGATCAACCACTTTTGATCTAAAATAAGGGCAATTTTATATGGCCAAACTTAGTGTTTTGAGTTATATGTCACTCTCTGTGATGTAAGAAAACAGGTATTGCCCCATCTTAAACATTTATTCATTAAGCAAACATTTATTGAGAATCTGTGATGTAGATATCATCCTTAGCTCTTGGGATAGATGAGAGACAGTACCCGCCTTAAAGGAGCTTTCAGTCTAAAGAGTATGGCACTTAGGATAAAGTATGCCACTAAAAGGGAGAAATATATAGTCTAAAGAGGGTGGTGCTTATACAGTGCTGTTAAATGGGTAGACATGAAGTGCTAATGGAAGTGCAGCAGAGGAAAGTCTAATACAGGTGGGTTGGGGATTTATAAAGGAAGGCTTCTCAGAGAGAATGATATTTTAGCTGAATGTTAAGGACAATAAGAGGTTAGCTAGAGGAGGGGAAACAGTGGAAATATTTTTTCGAGGCCCAGAATCTTGAGACAGCATGATTGTTTGGGGCACTAGATGTCGTTTGCTATGTTGAGGCATAAATGGGGGTGGTAGAGATGAAGCTGAAGAGGGTTACAGGAGTTATATCGTGAAGGATCTCTTAGGCAAAGCTAAGGAGTTTGTATTTTATTCCAAAATGAAGAACTTACGAAAGATTTTAAGCAGGAGAATGACATGATCACATTTATTTTTTAAGTTATGAAATACGTCATACACACAGAAGAGTATAAAACAAATACAGTTTAAAGAATAATTATACAGCAAGTCTTATATAACCACCATTCATACATAGGAATAGACTCCCTGTAAGCTCCCTGTGTGCTCCTTGAAGATCACAGGCTTTTCCTTCCCCACCAGAGGTAACCACTAACCACTACGTTCTCTTTTGTGACACGCATCCTCTTGCTTTTCTTTGTAGGTTTTCCATCTTGTAATCACAGTGTATATATTCTTAATCAACTGATTTTGTTAAACATTGTAAGATTCTTCCATGTTGATGCATGTAGTTTATTCATGTAATTTGTATAGTATTCTACTCTATGAATATACCAAAATTTACTTATCCATTCTACTGCTGATAGACATTTGGATTGCTTCTATATTATTTATGTGTACATATGTGTATATATGACCTGAGTTATTTATACATAAACAAATACATTTATAGCTTAATAAAGTTAAGTATATATATAATTTTTATGTGTATATACTATTGCTCATAACTTCTAGTACATATGTATAAGAGTGTCCCTAGGATAAATATCAAGGAAAGGAACTACTGAGTTTTGAGGTATGTGCATATTCAGTTTTTCTAAATAATGCCACAATTTTTTTTCTCAATTGGTTGTGTCAATTTACACTTCCATCATCAATATACAAGAAGCTCTATATCTTCATCAACACTTGATTTATAAGTTCTTAAGTTTTACTAATCTGGTGGGTACATAATTTTACTCATGGAAGTGTTAATTTGCATTTTGCTGATTACTAATGAAGAAAAACATCTTTTCATTTTTTATTGGCCATTGGATTTTCCTCTTTTGTGAAGTGCTTGCTCAAGTCTTTATGAGATTTTTTTCAAAATAATAACTAGCATTTATTGAATTCTTACTGTGCTAAGTAATTAATTCTTCATATCATCCCTATGATTTACAGATAAGGAAACTCAGGTTTAGAGAGGTTAAATAACTGGCTGACAATCACACAGCTAAGAAACAGTGGACTTAGGATTCAAGCCTAGGTCTTTCTGATTCCAGAATTATTCAATTTCTTGGATAATGTTTGGAAGGGGATTAGATTGGAGCCAGAGAGAACACTTAAGGTGTTGCAGGAATCCAGTTAAAAATAATAAGGTCATACACCAAAGAATCACTAGTAGGACAAAGTACAAAGCAGTTGGACTCTGTAATGAGTGTCAAGGGTGAAGAAGAGGGAGGATTTAAAAAATCTCAAGTTTTAATACCTGTTGGCTAAGTAAATTTAATATTAGTCATACAATGGATATTTATACTCCAGGTTTTGTGGTAGGTTTCAAGAATACATTTTATGGAGCCAGCCCTGATAGTCTAGTGGTTAAGGTTCTGCGCTCTCACCCCTGTCGCCTGGCTTTGTTTCCCAGTTGTGGAACTGCACCACTTGTTTGTCAGTTGCCATGCTCTGGCAGCGGCTCACATAGAGAAGTAAAAGGATTTACAACTATGATATACAACTATGTACCAGGGCTTTGGGGACAAGAAGAAAAAAAAATACAGTGTAGTGATTAAGAGCTTGGGCTTTACAGCCAAATACATGCAAGCTCAAATTCTAAAAAAAAAGAATACATTTTATGATTCCATGACTCAATAAGAGATGAATTCAGTTCATAGGATCATAAATTTTAGGATTTAAATAGATCGCAGAGTTTATTTGGGTCAACTCTTCACTGTTTTAAAATGTGGAACCTGGTGTGAAAAGGGTTAAGTGGCTGGTTCAAGATCACATGTTACTAAGTGTCAGATTAAGAATAGGCCTGCAAAGGCCTGCAAGTAATGCAAAATAACAGCTTGCTTGGTTTTTAAATTACTAAGTGAAAATACAATCAACCTACTTTATCTCCTAAACATTTTTCAAGTCAGTTCTCTTTGAAATAAATCTGTTGTTACTGCCATAAATTAGGCCCTCATCATCACTGTTAGCGGATTTATTTATGTAGCCTAGCATGTTCTTGCCCATGATTCTACTAATGAACACCAGATCTGATTTGCAGTTCTTACTATGTAACTGCCCTGCTTACTTTGATATGCTCCAATGCCTATGTAATAAATTCTGTCCTCCTTAAAATATACCATACTCCTGTCCACCCCCAATTTAGGAACCGATGCTCTCTCGAATTGCCTGGGCACATCAATGTGCTTCAGTCTCATCACACAGACTCCAATGTTGCTTACCTCTGTGATTTACTTCATACTGTCTATTCTGCCTGTATTCACCCACCCATCCTTAGTTAGTCATTAGTCATCTTTTAAGACCTTTACAATTCAAAGAATGGTCTGGGGACCAAGAGCATGGGCATCATCTGGGAGCTTGATAAGAAGTGCAGCATCTTAAGTCCCACCCAGATCTACTGACTCAGAATCTTTCAGACAAGATTCTCAGGTAATTTGAAGTTTGAGAGGTACTGCTTAGACTCACTTTAGACTTCATCAGATGTTACCTCCTTCCAGAAGCCTTCCTGACTCCTTCCATTAGGCACTCCTTCCTGGCGTTCTCACAGTAGCCCATGCAGAGCTATTTGACTGCATTACCACAATACTTTATTAACTGTTTGTATGTCTGTCTCTCCACCTTCCCCTCGAGTAATTTGAGCCAGATCTAATTGTCTTTGACTTTTCTATGCCCAGCAGAGTGCCTGATACTTCATAGTACTGCATAAATATTTATTGAATGATTGACTGATGAAAGAAACAAGAAAGAGCAAGAGGTAGATATATAGAAAGATAGAAACAGAGGCAGGAAAAAGAAAATCACAAGGAGAAAAAACATAACCAAAGGGAGTTTGTAGAGAAATAGCTAGACTGCAAAAAAGACACCACAAATTGTACCTCTGGATACAATCTGGAAAGTAGCCTGTCAGAGAGTCTACAGTCTTATTTAAAAGATTGGGTGATAAATGTGAATATTGTTTGCCAAATCACTTAGAAGCAAAGATTACCTTAATTTTTCATATAGTAACATAGTTTTGTTATTGTTGTCGCTGTTGAGTAAATGTTGCTAAAATTTGTCTTACTTTCCTAAACGAAGTGTCCTACTGTCCTCCTAATAGTCAGAGACAGTTTAGAATATTGTATGAAAGACAATAGAGGATGCAAGTTTGTTTTGAAGTTGTACAGGAGACAGAAATAAGAGACCAGTGAGTAGAAAGTAGATACCATACATAAAATAACTTTCTGATTATTAGACTGTTTGTAAATCTGTGCTTTTTGAAAAGTAGTAGACTTTTCAGCACTGCAAGTATTTAACCATCTTCATGGTTGGACAAATATTAAGAACTCTTTAGAGATGATACTACTTTATGTGGGAGATTGAACTAAATGACCTCTAAGTTGCTTATGAATTATTAGTCTATAATTGTTCAGAAAAATGCAGGAAAAATGAGGGTGATAACAAAGACTATAATAGTGGATAATATTTATTGAGTGATTACTTCGTGCCATGCACTGTTCAAAGCACTTTTCATGCACTAATTCCATTTAATTCTCACAGAAATCCTACTAAGCATTTCTATTTTACAAATGATGAAACTGAAACATAGGAGGTTTAGTAATTTGCCCTAAGTCATGCAACTAGAGGAGGTAGAGCCCAGGGAGTCCAACTCTGGAGCACTTCCTTTTTATCGCTATGTTGTATCCTTCTCAGTGAAAATTGGACCTGAATGGAGCCTTAGAACATTGATGTGCTTTGAATTCCACAAATGGGTAAGACCAGGGATTCCAAGAAATGATAACAATATAATCAAAGAGGTAGAAATAAGCATAGCAGGTTTGTGGAACCAAACACCTTACCAATGAGATGAATAAGAGAATATTCAGAAATTTGTCTTTATAGCGCCACTCTGCTTCTCAATGACTGCAAGTTACCAAGACGGGAAACTAAATCCTTAGAACTATTTAACCCTAGTAAGACCAACCTAAGTAGCCCTCATACTGTATAAAATTTTAAAGGCTTTTCACTGATTGGTGGGACCTCAGTCTATATCTCCTAGGAGGATGGATTTGGGACTGTCACTGTTTGAGAGGTCCCAAGTAATTTGATGTCAGATCAGGAAAATAATAATGTTTTCCTTTAGAAGTTGGCATTTTCCTGGAGTTTATTTGAAAAGTGAGCATAGATTTTAGCATGTCTCAGATTCTTCGTAAAGAATTCTCTGTATTCCAATAACCAGTGTCAGAAGAACTACATTAAAATAAAAGTATGAGACCTTAATGAAAGTTTGGTTAACATAAGAAACCTTTTCAGATTAGGGCTTGTTGGAAAATTCAGTCTACAGTTTAGCAGTGTTCATTGCCTATGATTATCTATTATTTATAGTGTAGAAACCAGAAATTATATATGCCAGATGATTCAAAGTTTTCTTTCCAGTTGTACTTTTGGAAGGTTTAGGTGGTTTGTTGGTGCTTTAAATCCTTAAGACCCACTTTTAAGCTCCTTTAAATTTGACAGTATTGTCTTTACAAAGTCGTTTATAAATCTTAAGAATCAACATAAGTCTGCTTTGGAATTCAGTTTCTTAGGATTTAAAACATTGCATGCTTGCCCCCCAAAAAAGATTGAATAAAATATGTTAGGCAAAAACTATGCAAAATAGTAGGTAAGAAACAGTTAATTTAAGCTATTTTTCGTCTTTTATGAGTTTCAGCCAAATATATCATGTCATGTGTCTGTTGACTATCCTTTTGGCCAACTAGGATTCAGGTCAGCAATGTGGAATGTCACAGGCAGTCAAATTTCATATGTTGAACTTCTTTTCTAGTCTTGGTCCTGAGTATAGATGTCTGGCTCTATATAATTTAAGGAGCCAAAACACCATCTGGTTCTCAATGCTGTCTGCTTCTGAACCTGATATAATGTGTGAAATTCCCACTTACTCCTCTGGTTGAAGACTGTTCCTATTGAAATAGAAATGTTGTGAAGTAAATTGGTTGGGTATCTAACCTGATAAACTAACTTGAGTTAAGGTATGAATTAGTGATAATGGATTTTGAATCATAGATAATACCCACACTTGGATAAATGTCTTGATGCTTTGACATGGGAGGCTAAAGGAATGGAATATAGAGGAAAGATTTTTATAGGGGGAGGGAATCAAGATTGGTCTGGAAGAGAGTGCTTTGTTAGGGGTTTAGCAGATTATTTTAAAATTTTCATGGTATAGTCTCTGGAAAAGGAGGAGACCTTGATGTTAGATTCTCCTTACTCATCCCAGGTCTGTCTGAATTAATATTACCTTGGGAAAGTCTTAACCTAACTGAGCTTCAACCGTGTATGAGGGAATTGTGATAGATCTATTTAGAGTTTTTTAACTGTGAAAATTATGTGTATTAAATTGTACAGAATGAATTAAAGTATGGGATGATACCCAGAAGTGGAGTACCTTGGGGAGGGTAGCCTTGGCCAGTGAAGGGACTTTGTGAAGATGAAAAGCAGCTTCATGGACAGCTGAGGAGGAAGAATAGGCCAGATGGAGGCTTAGAAGGGTCTTGGAGATAGATTTGTCAATGCCCAATTTTGCTTTAACTCCCCTTTTGTTATCTTTACCTTAATTCTACCCGTTTTCACTCTAAATCAAGAGGTAAGATATTTTAGTTATGGGAAATCACTTCCAATTATTCAGACTTATTATTCATATGGAAGATAGTTTATGCATAGGCAACCAAATTGACTGCATCTATTTCCCAAATTTGTATCTTTCCTTATTTTAAAATTTCTCCTGCTATTGAAGGTCTAGTGTGCACAATTGTTTGTTCGTTGATTGACTTATGAGAGGAATCTTTTAAAATCTGCCTTTAAAAATCGTGCTTTCTAAGCTGTACTGGAATTTGCCAACATACCAGGTGAAACTATTGGCATCTCGATCAGTTTAGGTATCATATCAATACAGCACATTTACATGAAGGTTAACAGATATTTTCTTTTTTTTGTGGCTTTACTTTGCATATTTTTTAAATTGATGTCTTAACAGTTTATGACATTGTGAAATTTTAGTTGTACATTATTGTTTGTCAGTCACCACGTAAATGCATCCCTTCACACCTTGTGCCCTCACCTCCTCCCCCTTGCCCCTGGTAACCACCAAACAATTCTCTCTTAACAGATATTTTCAACGGGCAGATTGCTATGGTGAAATCTTAGAAGAATGAATAAGACACAGTTCTTCCCTTTCTCCCTCCCTCTCTTCCTCCCATGCTGCCTCCCTCCCTCCCTCTCTTCCTTCCTTCCTTTCTCCCTCAGATATTTACTGGCTGCCCCCTGTGTGCTAGGTGCTGCAGCAACATAGATAAATTCTATGTAGTCTCTGTCCTTCTGCAGCTCAGTACCAACCAAACCAGGGCCTTTGGGTGGGAAGGGTAGGGGGAAAAACTTATAAACAAATGAATCTCACACATAGGATAGTTGCTTTAATAGCGATTGAGTTAGGGGAACAGTGCAATTACAAATGACTCACCTACCACCCAGGCGTTCTCAATTGGGGTTCCACAGAAAGACTTGAGTCCCAGTGCTCTAAGGCAGCAATTCTCAGACTTTGTGGTTTCATGATTCCTTTACACTCTTGAAAATTGTTTAGAAACCCAAAGAGCTTTTGTTGATATGGATTATATTCGTTGGTATTTACCATACTAGAAATTAAGATATAAATTTAAAGTGTTTATGTAATTCATTTAAAAATCAACAACAGTAAACCCATGACATGTTAACATAAAATAACATCACTTTATGAAAACTTTTTACAAAACAAAAATAATTTAGTGACAGAGTGGCATTGTTTTACATTTTTGCAAGTCTGTTTAATGACCGGTTTAATAGAAGACAGCTGAATTCTCTTAGCTACTTATGCCTTCAATCTGTTATTATGTCACACATCATGCAGCCTCGGGAAAACTTTACTGTACATTTGAGAGAAAATGAGAATGAAAACAGAAAACCATGTTTTAACATTATTTGGAATCAGTTTTGACCTCAGGGGCCCCTGAAAGGATCTTAGAGACCCTCAGGGGGGTCTAAGTGCTATACTTTGAGAAGCACTTCTAAAAAGCGTGTGTTGTATGTAATGGATTAACATCTCTTTTATGCATCTAGAATGGTACTAATTATGTACCACCCTTGGAAAAACTGAGAAAATAGTGTGTTTGGTTGTTCAGAGGAGGAACTCTCGATGGGAAAGGCTGGGGGACTAAACTCTATGAAGACAGAGATCTAGTTCTCCTTTTTTACCCACCAGTTGTCACAGGGCCTGACATGTAATTGAATCTCTGTGAATTTCAATGATTGAACATTCTAACAAGACAGACGTGGTTTCATAAGTCACTCTAGTCCTAGGTAGAATATGCTGAGTGCCACAAATAACAGTTAAACGTGTTGTGGAGCTGGAGGGAGCAGTCATTTTCAGCTGAGGTATTAGAAGAGATTCATGGAGGAGATGGCGTTGGAGTGGAATTGTGAGGATGATTTTGGTAGTCAGTGTTGGAGCTGGAAAGGTTACTTCTAGAAGAGGGAATAGAATGAGCAAGGAGCAGAGTGAACTTGGGGTTTAGAAGTTTAGGCTTGTGTGACCTTGGCACAGAGGAGATGGCAGTCAGGGATATGGCTGGGAAAATAGATTGGGGCCAGACTGAGGGAAGTCCTGAAGGATCTCTGAAGGAATTTGGGACTGTTTCTATAGACCATGAAGAGCCACTGCTGTTTTCTGAGCAGGTTTAAGAAAATGATTCTGGCAGCAATGTTGAGAGTGGTTTGGAGAGGAGAGCAAATGGAGGCAGGGTGAGCGGTTACAGGGAGGAAGGGAATGAGAATCCAGCTTGAAGAAGAGGCAGTAAGAATCAGTGGAGAGGGATCCAGTAGATAGAGAAGCCACTCAGGTTTCGGGTAATTTGGAGTGAGAAGTTGTAAAAGAGATAGGGCTTCAGTCAGTAAGGAAGGGAAATGCTGGGTTCTTTATGATTTCACCGTGGGCCCAGCCACAGTATTACTAAGCAATTACACCCAGATCCTTGGGCTTTGGTTTCTCCATATGTAAAATGTAGAAATGGATTGCTTGCCTATCTGTGTCACAGAGTCCATGTAAGGATTAATGAACTCTGACAGAAAGGTGCTCTATTAATCTAAGCCATCAATAATAAAAATAAGAATGTTTGCTAGGTGCTTTTGCTCCTATGTTGAAGGCTGCTATGTAAATATGAAATACTGCCTGGAACCGTTGTCACTTTTAATAATAGTAAAGTCATTACCGCAAAATGCCCACACAGCAAACCTGTTCTCTGTCAATTCCAAAGTGGGAAGACGAAACCAGGCATGGGAGTCCATTCCATTTTGTTTATTATGAATCTTGCTTATTGTAAACTATTTCCTGGTTAGTAGAGAAGTCATCTGAAGAGTATTTGAATTTCACTGTATCTCATTATTTCCATCACTCTATCCTGGTCAGGTTTTCTGTTGCTATCAGGGGCTTCATTATCCTGACTTTTCTCTATGCAAATGGAGATGGGATAACATTTGATGTGCCCGGTACTTGCATCTGTGTTTTTGTTGATTATGGTGACTTCATCAGTTTTCACACAGAGCAATATAGTATGGTGGTCAAGCATGCAAACTCCAGAGTTAGACCACCTGGGTTTAAACCCAAATTCTATACTTCATATGAGATCCTGGTTAAGTTACATAATCTCTTAAGCCTCAGTTTCCTCATCTGTAAAATGGTACTAATGGTGGTGCTGATCTTATAAGGCTGTTGTGAAGGTGATGAGTATTAAGGTTACTGAGCATTAAGGGCTCAGTAACTGCCAAGTTTTGTTTTGTTTTGGGTCAAATTTATTACCATTATTATCAACATGTCTTCCTTCCTATCAAGGTCCTGTTTCAGACCTTGTGAATTCATTACTTGTCTACCAGTAGTTAATTTGTGACCACACAATTGATCATCAATCTTTTTCTTTACCCAGAATAACATTCTGAAGAATCCCAAAATCTTAAATGTTATTCATCATCCCTTTATATATATTCCTATTGGGCTTTCTTTTGCCTAGCAAATCAGGTATTTAATTCTGCTGTGAATATAAGGGATCCAATAACTTGTTCTAACCATCTGACTGGTATTATTTTCCATGGCACATTGCTATCCTCCCACACAACCTTCCTGTAAAGAAAATGTGCTTGCCATCTTCCTTCTTGACCCTCGTATTTTACTCAATCTGTTCTCAAGATCTGTAACAGTCTGTTTCTGTCCTCAGTATGGATCATGTCTCTCTGGACTGCTAAAGGCACCTTCCCTTTTAGCTCAGACCCATTGAGGTCTGTCTGGAACATACACTAAGCTGTGGGTATGTAGTGTTGAGGCTCAGTGGGTGGTTGCGGCTACAACCAAACCTGGGCTCTGCTCACCAAACCAAAACTTACTTTTCTAGTTTGCATAAGCACTTCAAGAGTTGTGGGACAACTGAGGTTTTGCTCAGCACTCAAACAGTCGTTATCCATTACTATTGATAAGTGATGCTTATCAATTCCTGAGTTTTGGCCAAATATATCATTGGCAGATTCTTCACTTATCATAGTTGCATGGACTGAGTATTCATCCACCATCTCTCTCTACATTGTCTCTGGCTTCTTTGGAATAGGAACCGAATGAAGGCAGTGGTGTTGCTTTCTGTGAAAAGTTGACTCATATTTGTTAATAGTGAATCTATTCAAATTGTAGAGGACAGAGTGAAAATGACTATTGAAAATAGCTGCTATTAGAGCTGGGAAAATAATTGAGTAGTAAGGCAAATCAGAATACATTAGCATTTAATCAGTTCCTTCTTTTTTGATTCCAGTGTTGAGTGTCTGTCTTAATCACTCTGACTTAGAAGTTGTTTAGATGGATATATCAGGAGGGAGTTTGCTTTCTGAAAATTGTGATACTCCGTCTGATATTAGGTCACTGAGATTTAAATGTAGCTCCTTGGCTTTACCTCCCTTTCAGCTTGGGGAACACTGACTTTAGCCATCTGTTAGTTGTGTGATCTTGGCCATGTTACCTAATGTCTGGTGTCTCTGTTTTCTCATCTGTAAAATGGTAACAATAAAAGCATCTGTCTTGTAAGGTAGTTGTGAGAATTTCAACTAATTTTCACAAGAGATACAAGATATAAGATATATAGTTATTAGAACAATGCCTGGCACAGAAAAAAACTTCAATACCTATTAGCAAGTAGGTGTTACCTACCTGAAATAGCATGGTGGTTAAGAGCTTGATTCTTTTCTTTTTTTTTTTTCTGTTTTGTTTTTTTTTGTGGGGAAGACCAGCCCTGAGCTAACATCTGTTGCCAATCCTCCCCTTTTTGCTGAGGAAGACTGGCCCTGGGCTAACATCCGTGCCCATCTTCCTCTACTTTATATGGGACGCCGCCACGGCATGGCTGACAGGCAGTGCGTCAGCGGGCGCCTGGGATCCGAACTCGCGAACCCTGGGCTGCCAAGTGCGGACTAAACCGCTGCGCCACCGGGCGGCCCCCAAGAGCTTGATTCTTGAATCAGACTGCTGGGCTTGAGTCCTAAATCTATTACTTACTGCTTGGGTAATTTTGGACTCCTCCTTCACCTCTCTGAGCCTCTGTTTCATTTTTAATTGGGATCGTGATAGTATCTACTTCACAGGTTTTATGTGAAGAATAAATAGAAATCAGTTAGCATAATTTTCATTGAATATTAGCTATTATTTTTGTAATCCTTATGACACATGCATTATAGCATAATTATAATCATAAATACTTATAAAGAACTTACTTTGAGCCAGGCAATATCCCAAGTACGTTAGATATATTATCTCACTTATTCTTCACAATACCTCACAATTAGGTAGGTACTATTATTAAACCCATTTTACAGATGAGTAAGTTGAGGCACAGAGAGCTTAAGCAACATGTTCAAGGTCTCGCAGTTAGTGAGTGGCAGAGCAGAGCACTTATGCATTATACTTTATTGCCTCTTTACTTATGAAAATAAATTTAAAAAGTTGAATATAAATGTCTGGAGAGTGAAATTAGACTGTTAGGCTAACAAGTGAGGCTTTCACTGTCTTCTACCCTCTTTCAAACTCTAAATCTATTCATATGGTCAGATAAACCTGGTTAAAATGAAGATTAGTACGTAGCACTAAAGAAGAAAAGAAGGTGAGTCAGTGTTGTAAAGGGGAACGTGAAGTCTCTTTGGTTGTGTATGGAAGTGAAGGCTTTAGTACTTCTTGCCCAAGATAAGGTCTTACTGTCTTGGGGATGAGGTGAGGGCAGGGTTTATGTGAAGACATCTGGGCTTATTTAGCTTCAGCTTCTCCACTTTCCTGCTGCTTGCCTTAGTCATTGCACGACTCTTGAGGTCCCAAGCAATTGCCCACATTTGCTATTTATTTATTTATTTTTAATTTTTAAAGTGTTTTATTTTGCTTTATACTTTGTATGTCCTCGGTGATAGTTGAGATGACTTTGTCCTGTGTTGCAGCCCTGCTGTTACACTCTGTGTAAAAGACCTTGGGCAAAGCGTGTGCCCAAGGTCTTCCGCTGTCAAGTCACACAGATCAGATGTAAATTTCCAGTCTGACACCGGGCAATTAGTTAACGCTTTTATGACTTAGTTTCTTTATCTATAAAATGGGCATATAGTACATACCCTGTAGTTTTTGAGAGAATTGAATGTAAAACATTTTAATACAGTGTCTGGCTAGAGCAGAGAATGAAATTTTGTTATTGTTCTTTTAACACTAAAAACTTTGAAAAAGGTTGGTTTGCTTTAGATCATTACCAAACAGTTTCATTATTGAAATTGCAAAAGAAATTTAGTTGTTATCATGACAAATGCCCTGGAGTACTTTTCAATAAAATAAAACAAATTAATTTCATTTTCATCCTCATTAGCATATATACTCCTGGGTGACCCCCTACTAGGATTGGGAAGAGCAAGCTGTGGAAAGGGTATAGGGCTGGGGAGTGCAAGAAAAAAAATGGGTCTATAGAATAGTTCTCTGCTGTTTATTTATACAAGTGAGAGCATGTATGTGAATGTGCTTTGCTGATTCTCAACGTCTCTGCAAATGTAAGATTAAAAAAAATAATTTCCAGAGGCTTGTGAGAAGATGAGAAGTATGGAATTAGTGAAGGAAGGCAAGGAGAAGAGGAGGTCTTGCATTATATGTGAGGGGAACTATGGATTGGTTTGGAGGACGTCAGAATTTGAGCAATTGGATTGTTGGAAAAAGGCAAATGGATAGATATTGGGAAATCAATGGGGGCTTGAGTGCCAGGTAGAGGATTCTAGATGATATTCAGTTGGTCTCAGCCCACCCCCAGCATCAATACTTGGATTCCATATACTGATTCCCATGGTGACACAGAGAGTTAGAGAGCAACATTTTCTTTCATTATGTGTGGATGGCAATGGCAGATTAATTGGGTGCTCTACTCCAGCTCTCGATCTAGGCACACAGTCATCCCTCTTCCTGGGGGGCAAGCTTGCTCTGGATCATCGATCATGTTGGGTGTGGATGTCCACCATCTTAAGGGCCCAGAATTCTCACCACTTTCCATTTCCCCATTCTCTTTCTGGTGTGAGGCATTTTCTTTTTTTTGACTCTTAGACACCCAGGGACTTATTACACACCTTCTTCTGGACATCCACTCTTTTAAATGTGGATAGAGACCTTTAGCAGTTTCTGAGGAGTCCATCTGAAGTGATTTAGATGTGATTTGCCTTTCTTAGGTCATCAAAGTGATTGTCATTCTCCATCAGTATCAACAGAAAACTGTTTCTAAATTTAATCTATGGCATGACCTCTAGCTACATTAAACTTACCATGTGAAGGTAAAGGAAATCTGGATGTACCATTAGTTACCATATTGATTCCAACGATAGACTTGACTTCATTTATTCATTCAATGAATATTTATTGAACGTTACCATGTGCCAGGTCTTGTTCCAGCTGTGGGGATACAGTAATGAATACAATGGATTAAAAAATCATCCTCGACTTCTGGTTGAAGGAGACAGACAATAAACCAGATGAATAACTAAAATATGTTATATATCAGGTGGTAGAAATCGTCAAGGAGAATATTAAAGCAGGAAAATGGATTATGGAGTGTGATGGAGTGTTATAACTTTAGATATGGTGACCAGGGAAGGCCTCCCTGGAGAGTCACTGAGCAAAGACCTTACTTGATATGTCCTCGTGTTTGTCCCCTTCCAAAGCTGGATACTTGATAAAAGTGGAAGCACTTCCTGGATAAGTGCTCTAAATCTTATCTTCCTGGATAAGACCCTCTATTCAAGGGTCTGTAGGTGGCCCTACCTAATTATATGATAGAACCTCCAAACAGTTCTCAAGAATCACTTATAGGAGAAAGTAGAGCTGTCAAGCTTAAGTTAAAATGTTTAATTCTGCTTAAGACCAGGTCTTAAATAGTTAAGGCCAACTTCTGGGTTAGCCACCATGGTTGAGTTCTCCCCAGATACATACAGCACTAATGAAAAAAAAAAAAAACAATTTAAAACTTTTTTTTGTTATTTCTTTTCCTTGAAATTGATTCTATCCTTACTTAGGGATCTGACATTAATTTATAGAAGTAATTTCATGTTCTAATTGTTTTCTAAAAGTTATTGTATGGAGAAGGTCATTTCCTTCTCCATTCATTTATTATTTGCTCTTATACTGATTTCAACATGAATTATGCTTTTCTTTTAATATTAAAAATCTTTTGATTCTAGTTTGATTTCTTTTGACTAATTTCCAATTCTGACAGTATATGAGTAATGTAATGTATTATCCATTGCTGAGAGAGAGAGACAGAGAAAGTGTAAGAGGTGGCAGAAGGAGAGGGTGAGAGAGAAAGAGAGCAAGAAGATAAAAAGCAAAAAAGATTTTTTTTAAAAACCAACTTGTTTTTAGCCTGTCATTTCTATCTGTAGCAACATTATCTGGTTGTTGTTTGTTGCTTTACACTCCAAGGCAGTGTCATTATGGACAGATTTTAAGTTTTAAAAATCATTTTTCAAGTAGTGTTCCTATACCAATGTCTTGAACATGTTTGATATAAATGGCACTTAGCTTTAGCTTCTGAAAACTTGTTTAGAGAAATTGAAGTGGAAACTGTTTAGAGAAGGGTATGACTGACAGCGAGGAGACGAGGAGGCTGTTGCAGTGGTCCATGAGAGACATGGTGGTGGCCTGGACTAGTTGCTGCAGGGCTAGAAGAGAGGGGACGTGTTCAAGGCATATTTAGGAGGTAGGTAGAATCTGCAGGACTTGTTTGTCTTTGGAAGATGAGGGGAATGACAGAGTCAGACACGATTCCTGGTTTCTGGCTTGGATGACTGTGTGGGCGGTGGTTGCAATTTTAGAGGAAGGGAACACTGGAGGAGGAACAGGCTTGGGAGTAAAATGAATTCAGCTGTGGACGTGTGGATTTGAGATATCCAGTAGGCAGTTACATATGTATGCTTAAAGTTTAAGAACTAGGTGTGGGCTGGAGATTATGTTTAGGCTTTCCATAAGAAGAAGGACACTGTAGCTTGGGGGAAGAGAGAATCTAAGAACAAACCTTGATGAACACCAACAAAGAAGGAGTGACTAGAGAAATAGAAGGAAAATAATAATGAAAGTGGTAAAAGCTAAAATGTGTATGACATTTACTATGTGCCTGGCACTGTTTTATGTGCTTTTACATATATTAAATCAATTTAATCCTCTCGAGAGAAGTTGCTACTACTGATATCGCTTATTTTACAGATGAAAAATATGTGAGTCCCAGAGAGGTTAAGTGGCTTACAGACTGTCACACAGCCAGTGTGTGGCAGAGCCAATTTAAACCTAGGCATTCTGGCTTCTGAGTTTGTGGGCTCTTTCTCTACATTCTTCTGAAAGCCATAAGGACGTGCTGTCCAGAAACTCTGGGAAGAGAGGCAGTCATCAGCAGCGTTGCTGCTGATAGGCTAAGGAAGATCAGGGCTAAAAGTTGTCCATTAGGTTTAATGACATTTGCCGTTATTGAGAACTTTTTTGCTGTTGTGGTGGTCTGAGAAGACAGATCCCAGTAGGTTGAGGACCTATGGGGAGATGAGGAAATGAAGACAGCAAGTGTAGATGGTGCTGTCCAGCAGTTTGGCTGGGAAGGTGAGGAGAGAGGGGTTGAGAATTCTAGATGGCAGACTTGGGATAGGAAAAAAGTCATGGAAACGACTTGATATGGAGGTAGAGCAGAGAGGGGTTCGTTGTGAGAGGAATAAATCTCTGAATAATGTTGTTTTTTTCTAGAAGAAGGCAAGTATGGCCCAAAATAAATATAAACAATCCTTGATGATAAATTATAGAATTTGCTGCTTTCTTAAAATCTCTATAGCTATTCAGTGATTAGTTGACTACGGTTACCCATCAGTCAGCAGCATTAAATTTGGATGCAAAACCTATGGCCAGAAACCTACTGATTTGTGACTTCTCTCTTGAGAACTTTGGGGACAAATACATTATAAATTTTAAGGGGACTTAAATGGAGTGCACTCACTCAGGACAAATGACAATCATCTCTGAGTACATTTCACTCCATTTGCTCACTTCCTTCCATTGATTTCCCTAAAATTACAGATGGCAAGGATTGCCTTGGGAAAATATCCCCCAAATTAGTTTTCCTTGTAACTTCAAATCAGGTTTAATTTTGACCCTAGGCTTTTGTCTAGAAGGTCAGTTGGACCACCATCCCTGCTATAACCTCCAGGTTGCTAAGAAGCTCTTCTGAAAGACTTTGTGGAAAGTTACACGATGAACTGGCCTATTTCTTTGTGGTAAGGTAGGGCACGGGAAAATGTTATAAGTGCCGCACCAGTATGATGCGGCGTCAAACCACAAGCAGTAGCTTTGTACAAAGGTGGGATGGAATGTGTTTTCTAAAATTCTATGCAATTTGATGGGTGGTGTTCTTTCCCTTTTCCGTTACAGAGAGCTGAAATTACCGAGAATACTTTTTTTTTTTTACTGAATCTCAAAGGTGTGTTGGTTCCACAAGTTTTTTTCCTTCCCTATTGTAAATCTACAGTGTGAGTTTGATGAACTCATGACATTTTATAGAATAATTTAAAAAAAATCTTCCTGATGAGGGAGAATCATTTATAAAATAATGCATTCTAAATGTAAAGTTGGATTTAATGTAAAGTTTTATTTGAAATAAAGTTTACTGAAAGTTTTATTAAATTTATTTAAATGTAGAGTTTTATTATTTTAATACCTTAATTTTGTTGTACCTCTAGTTTGTGCTTTTTGAAACATTCATAGTATATTTGCACATTGTTTGAACGAAAAAAACCCCTATTCATGCCATAAGTATAGCTTTGCTATTTGGGCTAACGTATTTGGGCTAAACATACATTTTTAGGGAAAAAGTAAGTTAATCAGTTAGTAACTTAAGAGTCCCATTTAGGCATTAATAAAGGAAAAGGGAAGAGGAAGCAAGATTAATGATAGATACAGTTAACGATGAAGGGAATTTTAGTTACAAATCCAGCAAAAGCATAAGGAAACCTCTTAAAGAATCACTTTCGTGCAGTTTTTTTCCTTCTAAAGAGGCTTGCAGGCAATTATACTTGCTGAATCATTTGTCACATTGTATATTTCCTTACGGTCACGATAAAACATATTTCATGAGGTTCATTTCATGATTAATCTGTTGCTCTTAATAAAAAGTGCACGAGCCTTCCTCTGTTAAAAGAATTCAGTTGACTATTTGCTTGAGGAAATTCTCAGTACATATTCTGTGTTAAATGAAAACAGGGCAATGAAGCCAATTGCTAACATTTTTCTTTTCAGTCCAGTGACTGATCGTGAGAGTGAGGGAACACCTGTGCTCTTGCGGGCGCCTCTTAGCGTCCTTTTCTGAGAGTCGAAAAGAGAGGTGCGGTTTTTTTTTTTGTTTTCCAGCTGGTTTGTTCTGATGAGACTCTACTCTTGAGTTTACAGGCTGATATAAGAGTGTAGAGGGGACGCTGTAATCATATTCAGACTTGAACAGGGCAATACATGATGTTCAAGAAATTTCCTGTATTCAAAGAAAATCACCAAGTCTGCTCTGTGTTGTGTCTTGCCTCTGTGCCACTAAGTGAGGGAATGGATGTTCCCCTCTTCGGCTGCTGTCTGCCTTGTGTGGAATTATTGACCCTTTGGAAAAGCCTGTTTTTCTGGCTTGTGCTTTGGTGAGAGCTTGAGAAAGGCTATAGAATGTCCTTTATTTTAAGAACTTTCCTGATGGTTTAAGTCAAACTTGAGAGAGGAAGGCATTGTTCTTACTGTCTTTACACCTCCCTTTCTAGCTTCCCCATCAAGATTAGTAGTTTTCTCAGATCTTTAAAACTATATAGTAACCTATACTCTCTCTCTGAGTTTATAGATTTACTATAGGTCATTCACAACATTGATAAGCTGCTTGTCAATATTTATGTTTTCTCTTTGGTAATTTTTTCAAACTATTATTCATTCAACAAGTATTTATTGAGCGTCTGTTATACACCAGGCATTGTGCTATAATTCTAGGATGAAGATGAATAGGATACAGTTTCTACACAGAATCTGTTGGTTCCCTGAAGGAACACTAACAAGTATATTTAACATATTTTAATTAGCTTTAGATTTTGACTATAAATTCAAAATACTAATCCATCATTATGACTATGTCAAATTAACATATGGAAATGAAAGCAAACTCCTTAGCAGTGATCCCTATAGCTTCTCTCAGTCTGTACCAGAGCTTCCCTCGGGTGTGAAAGAGCAGAGAGGGAGAAGTAATGACAGAGATGAAATTTGTATTGAAAGTCTGCTGCTTGCATATTCTTTTGATGTGCTTGTGGGGAGCTTGTAAATCCTCTTAGACTGAGGAGTTCATTAAGCTGGCAGGTGCCTGAGCTTCTCATGAACTTCTGTTTGAACACAAAGAAGGTGAAAATAAGCACCATATTATTATTGTATTACTTCCAATAGAAAGACACTGATTATTCTAAACAACACAACACAATACACCTTTGTGTGAATTCTCATACATGTAGATGTTCATTTTAAGAGATAAGGACATATATGTACACACACTTACACATACCCGTGTACACATATGTTCCCATGTGTTCTCTCTGGTGGCCCATTATAACTGAACTTTGCTGAATTAGGGATGTAAAATTTTACTAAATTAAAAGTCTCAAAAACAGATACTTCTGTCAGTCCTATCCAAGGAAGATTTCCTTGTTTTACCCACTTCATTGCTTATGATATTTATAAACTTTGGGTGTAGCTGTGTTTAAAATAATAGAAGAGGGGCTGGCCCGGTGGTGTAGTGGTTAAGTTCGTGGGCTCTGCTGTGGTGGCCCGGGGTTCGCAGGTTTGGGGCCCAGACGTGGAGCTACACACCACGTATTGAGCCGTGCTGTGGCAGGCATCCCACATAAAGTGGAGGAAGACGGGCTTGGATGTTAGCTCAGGGCTGACCTTCCTCATAAAAAAATAAGTAAATAAATAAATAAATAAAGATAATAGAAGACTGTTAAAATATGTTTGGTTTTCCCCAAAGGGAGCTTTATTATTATTATTATTTTTCACTGTGGGAAGGGAGAAATGAGGTGACCTGTAAAGACCAGAGAATGAGGTTATTCAGCAAAACCAGGGGAAGAAAAGGCAAGTTTGTGACTCAGGATCTGTGCATAGGGTATGGCAGATGGCAGAGTGGAGAGCAGGTGACGAGAAGAGGCAGAGAGGAGAGGAGGAGACACACTGTTGTAAGCCCCAAACTGGGCTCCCCTTTTGTTGCTGCTCTGGACCAAGGTCAGGGCCTTGTCCTTGCCGTGGGAAGAGGCTGCGGACTGTAAAAGGCGTCTTCCTCTTTATAACACAGTGATGGTTTCCTACTTAAATAAAATTGTAATATAATGATGCAGTTTAGTGTCTAGATTAAATGTGTTTTTAAAATCTCTATAATAGTAATCATATGAAAAAGTGTAGAACTAAGAGACCAGTGAATGAAAAACTTATATGCATCTAACCAGCTGATTAAGATATGTTTAATTATGTTTATATTTGTGGAGCATGTTTTATTACAAATAGAGTTTATAACATTTTACACACTTTAAATAAATATTGAGATTTTAGGGAAAATAGTATTTAAAAATGTGTAGTGTGATGCTACTTAGTTAATTAAACATTATGTGGGATTTTGAGATCATGTAGTCCTTCAAAGAACTGGATTCAATGCAAGAGTGAAACTTGTAAATGTTTAACCATTTGTAAAAGAAAGTGGTGCTGTAAGTAATTCTGGGAAAAATGTCAAATAATATAAGATAAAATTCCATGAAGTTTTATTGGTTAAAGCAGCATGTTGGCTCTGACTGGAAAAAAAAAAATCATATTTTTTAAATCTCAGGATGAGATAATGTTTTAAACCTGAGGGTAAAATAATCTGTGCTAAAAATTAAAAAAAACAATCAAGGTATTCAGTATTTGATAAACTTCACTTGGAATATTCAAAGTTTGCAAGATTTGTAAAATTTAATGAAGAATTTGACTTTGAACCAGGTGGATTACATACTATATGAAACAGGAAGACTTTGCGTCCTTGTATATTACATGTACTCCTGCTACACAGGAGTAGCTACACACCTATAAAAAGGTTCTTAAAGTAGATTTAAGAACGCTGAAAGCAATATAACAAGGAACAAGATGGCTGAATACTTACACAGTGTAGATTTAAAATCAAGTAAGTGTGTGTATTTCCTGTGCTGCTAGGCATACTTATACAATTGTTAGCATAAACAGTTTACTCCTTTTTTCGTTAGCAATTTTATCTCCCCGCTGCATGTGCTTGACTTTGAGTTCTGTTATTTGTTATTGCTTAATTTCTTTCCCAATAGTGAAAAGAGCATAGACTTGTACTTGGTAGATTTTCAGCCATTTCATCTTAAAAATCTAGTATAAACTGACCACAGATGACTCCAGGGGCATACTACTCTAAAAGGAATTTAGGCTCTGATCCAGTGGGCTGCAAGTCACCCTCCTTTTTTGACGTTTAGGCGGAGTTGCAAGAGGAAGGGAGAAGCTATGGCAAGCCACCTCGCCATTAAATCTCCTCTCGACCACCTCTGCCCTGGCTCAGATCTTACTGTCTCTTGGCTAAACTACTACAGTTACCCCCCTCCTGGTCTCTGCCTCAGTTCTCTCCCCACTTGAATGCATCAGACACACTGATGTCAGAGTGAATTTTTAAAAATAGATTGGACATGTCTCCTGCCTGCTTACATGCATCCAGTGAGTTCTCCTATAAAGTCCAAATTCCTTACCATAGGAGCCAAGTCTCGTTAGCGTCTTGCCAGCCTGATTTCCTGCCCCTTTGAATCTGAGACTCTGGTTATTCCCTGAACAAACATGTCCTTTCATGCATTTCCTTCTGACTGGAATATTCTATGCCTGCTAGTTCCAGTCTCCGACTGGGCAAGTCACGTTCATTTTACTGTGTCACCGACTCCGTGAAGGGCTTTCTGGGCATTTTCATACCTAGCAAAAATAATGCTCCATTTTCTTGGTCCTCATAGCTCTTTCGACTGAGAAATCCTCAAGGATAGGGTTATTTTCTTCTTACCAGTCCTCTGTCATGTTGTACAAATGTGCTAAGTGCCCAGTTAATATTGGTTGACAAATGAATAAATTCTGCTTAGGGCATAAATTCTTTATGTATTCTTGTCTTTGCATATAATTTACCCATTTGATATTGGTTAACTATGTATTAGTAATCTAAGTCTTTTATCGTTGTTTAAGATAAAATGAAGGTGAATTGAATTAAGGTGCAATTTCTACACTAAATTATTTTTTACTTAAAAACTTCTTTACATTGACACTGTAACAAAAATAACAATGTTCTAATATAAATTTTATTTAGAAATTCAGATTTGGTCAAATCTTTTTGAAATCTAACTGAATTCCTAGATCTAAGCACATGCATTTTTCATAATAAATACTCATAAACACTTGGGGCTGTGTTTTGATGGAATTTGAGAAGTTTCTAATACCACACTCACCTATAAGATTGTTTGGTAGTATTATTTGTTGATGATGTTAACTCAATAAATGAAGTATGAGAGGCAGTGTAGTATGATGGTTAAGCAAACTGACTTTAGAGCCAAACTGTCAAAATATTGTCTCCGCTAATTACTACTTGAGTAACATTGAGAAGTTACTGTGCTTCAGTTTCTTTTTCTTTTAAATGGAGATAGTAGTGGTAACCTTCCTCATAAGATTGTTTTGTGAATTAAATGAATTATGTCATGTAAAAGTGCCTGGGCACCCAGCCAGGTCAATAAGTGTTAGCTATTATTATTATTGTTCCTAAATTACTTCACCCTTTTCTTTTCCTCTGTGCTCTGTGAAACTCCACGTATTCAATGACTGGCGTAGGGTGCTTTACCTTGGTAAGAGGATTTTCCAGGTCAAATTGCAACTTTAGTTGGAAGCTCAGAGGTACAGAAGGTTGAATTAAAATTAGAATGAAGGGAGGAGCCAACCAGTGGCATAGCGGTTAAGTTCACCAGCTCCACTTCCCAGGGTTCGCAGGTTTGGATCCCGGGGGTGGACAGACGCACTGCTTGTCAGCCATGATGTGGTGGCGTCCCATATAAAGTAGAGGAAGATGGGCACAGATGTTAGCCCAGGGCCAGTCTTCCTCAGCAAAAAGAGGAGGATTGGCAATGGATGTTAGCTCAGGGCCGGTCTTCCTCACACACGAAAAATAAATAAATAAAAAATAAAATTAGAATGAAGGGAGAGTTGGCAATTAGGAACTGAATTGAACTCCCTATTTCCTTTGTGTAAAAGTCCTTGTCCAAAAGAGTAGCAATTTAGAAGTCAATGTGCACAGAGTGCAATGGCTAAAATATGAGAGCTTGTGAACCATAAACTAAAAAGTAATCATAAAATAGACGTTTCTATCATTCTGTCATCTATGTGTGTGTGTGTGTGTGTGTGTGAATAAAGATATGTGTTTTAGAGGGTGCTCAGATTTGTAAGTAGGTGGAAGGAATTCATAGACAAGAATTCCTGAAAAGGGGACTAAGAAATCAGGGTGGGGGGTTGGGGAATGGAGCAGGCTCATTAATGATGCTGTTCATGATAGAATTTTTGCAATAGATTTTATGGATAGTATGAGTTTCTTATGTTTATAGAGATGAAAAATATTCTATTTATAGTAATTTATTTGTTTGTTGCGTGAACAAAATGAACAGAAGATAATTCCTTAGAGGAAGGAGAGATGAATCTGAATAAATGGCACTATTAATATTTTCCCAGCTCTAATCATACCTCTGCCTAAATGTTGCCATCTTCACTGGATGCCTCCTTCTAGTAACTATCAGAACTTGAATCCATATACTAAATATTATGGAAGTGATGTAGTGTAAGGGATCTGAAATCAGACTACTACTTGGGTTCAAATCTTGATTCTACCATTTGAAGTTTTATGATTTGGGCATTCTGGGCCACATTAAACTTCTGTTTCCTCTTTCAGATGGGGCTATTAATACTAGATAAGAGACAGTGTAGTTGTGTGGACTGAGAGAGTGAATGTGTGGTTCTAGTGTCTGGCACACAATAAGTAATCAACAAATATTGGTTATTATTTTCATATCTTGTCAGTCCTGCCGTTAAACTAGCCCCTATAATGCCTAATATGGCCCTTAGACTCTGATATTGATAGTCCTTCTCTAAAATCTTTTGGGAACTTTCCACCTCAAATAAAGAGAAGCTGTACAATATTTTCAATTTTACCATTTAGAATTGGTCAATGACAGACTAAATATTAGTTCAGTCCTGCATTCTAATTATGGCAAAGAAATACTCTTGTACTATCACTTGAATTTCTTAGAAGGGAGATTATTTCTCTTTAGATTAAGATAGGCATTATTTTCACAAAGACTTTTCAATGTACGGTTTCTTTGGTGGTTCAATTCTCTTAATAACCCCCAAATCAACTTATGAGTTCTATACATAATAAAGAATATACTACTGAATGTAACAGTAAAATAATTTTTGATGATTCTATCATTGTATAGAATTTTCTGACCAGGCACTGATCCCCCGGAAGACTGTGACAGGGAACTGTGTATCATTAGTAAATACTTTATCTACTAATCATAGTAGAATTCTTATCATTAGTGAAATTCTTTCCAAATTTTGATTATATTTTCTCTGGAATTTTCAATTTTTGTTTAGGCTGTTGTAGGAGAGATTATGATTGTAAAATCTGATGGACCGGGTTTAAACTTTGATTCTGACACTTGCTTGTTGTGTGATCTTAGACAAGTTAGTTCTCCAAGACACTCAACACTGTCTGGTGAGGTATAAATGTGATTACATACATAAAACACTTAGTTCAATGTCTGGCAGAGAGTTGGCAAACACTATTTCTAATTTATTTCAGATTTGTGCATTGCCTGGCCTGCTCTGAATTCATAATGGAAATGAAATGTGAGACCACATTGAGAGATTTAGAGATTACACAGAGCTTGCTCCTGAGGGACCATAAAGAAGAGAGCAGAGAGGAAGTTCACCTTTCATTGCCAGCACTTCTTTTGCAGCATGTGTGGTGGACTTCTGCAGTATCCCCTGCTGTGATAAATGCTTTTTTTCAAAATGAACTCCTTTCTTCTCTGAGATCTAAAAAATAATATTTTTATCTTTCCTGGCCTGAATATTTCAAATTTTGAATGACCTTGGTGAGCATCTAAGCCACAATTATTGACTTTAAATTCCCAGGAAAGAGAATGGGGCTTCTCTGGGCCCAAGGAAAAGTCCATAATAAGGTGCTGTGGTAGCATTGGGAATAATCTTTATCTGATCTAAATCTTCTGAAACAAACAACAAGCCTCTGCTATTGCTGCTGATATCTCAGAACAAGGTAGTTAGTCGTATGAACAAGTGTGGACTTGAACTTGAATTCTGCCAGAGGAGTGCCTCCCCGTTATTGCCTCTTCTTCCCTTTTAAGCTCTGCAAGGAGGTCAGACATGAGTAGAAGGCTCTTAGACTTCTGTACAGGCATCACTCAGGTTGGTTTGCCTCCTCCCTGCCAATTAATCTATATTAGAATTCATAACTTCATGTCTCCTTTTTTGTGCTGCCTTATTCTCTGAGTTCCATAAATAGAATCTCTGCAGAATGTGTGCTAGCTGACTAGATTATGTTCTAAAATATTTCACATAGGAGGGATGCAGTCTCCTGCGAAGTGAGAAGCTGACGCAAAAAAGAAATTCCAACGACAAACAAATGCAAATTTTTCTTCTATTTTTCTGATCTGTAAACGAAATTGTCAGAAGCTGCTCCTTAAATAGTTTCTCATGACTCAAAACATGCTATAGTGCTGTTTAAACATGTGCATTAATCTAGGGCTATATTTTAGTTATTATAGATCAAGACAGATGATTTTATGGAATTATAAACACTTGATTTACAGTGGCGTTTAAAATTTCTCTGACAATTCCTCACAGAGCTCCATTTAAAAAGGAGATATATTACAGACGAGAGCAGTGCATACCTGTCTCAGAGTTAGGAACCAGGTTCACACTTCATTTAGGATGTTTAGTAAATCAACCCATATAGATCCTTTATTACCTAAACCTTTAAGTCACTGATACCATTCTTCCTGGCAATAAAGGTAGATGTACTACTTGACTTGGTATTAGACTATTTGGGAACCTGGAATAGAAATAAGCGTCACTCCTGAAAACGTGTGTCATTTAAGTCACTGCCCATTCTCATTAAGGTTTGGAAATACTATACACCGTAGTTGGAATTACATTCCAAGGAGCAAGATGTAGAGGAAACTTACCTATTTGGTTTCACCATTTCTGAACTATGGATTGGGAGACTCACTTTCAAATTGAAGACTATGGAAATGAACTAATTAATTAATTATGGTTAACTGACTTGTTCAAGTTCATACAGCCACTTGGTAACAGAACTAGACTCCATGCCTCCCCCAACCACTGTTGCTCTTTAGATTGGACTGCTTCTCATTACTTTCAAGAGTTTCTTGTAAAGAGACAAATTTTCAAAAAATCTAGTCTGCAGCAAGACTGAGAAGGACTTGGGTATAGTTAGTACATTTCAGAAGTCATTCCAAATGGCAGGAGCAAGGGAGAGGGAGAGTGAGACAGGGGAAGAGGTCTCCTCCATGGGCAGTTGGGGCTCCATTTGATCAAGACTTCCTGAGAGGGAAACATTAGGTTCCCAGGGTTGTCTGCTTAAGGACCTGAGGCAGAAGCACTTGGGAGCAGTGGCTGTTGTTCCTTATTGGTTGATGGTTGCATTAACCTTGGTGGCATTAACCCCTCCAGCACTTTCAGGCTGAGCTGGTTCAGGGGCTGAGCAGGCTTTCTTGGAGTTTGGAGAAGGCCTGGGCCATAAAGTAGAAAGAGGGATGGTGCCTGCTTAAAGTAGGATGCTGCCAAAATAAGTCAAGTCTGAGCTTATTTGGAACTGCTCACTGCAGCTACAGCTGAAAAATCAGAGATGGGTGAAGGGAAAGTGGCACAGGGCACCAAAGGGTCTGCGTCAGCTGCGTCAGAGTTTCTGATAGAGTGTGTTACTGCATTGCTTCAGATTTTTACCGTGGGATGACTCAGGACTTTCCATCCTCTAGTCAAGAGTATTTATTCTGTTATTTGACATGAATCTCCTAAAATGGAAAACTAATCTACGTGTGCCTTCATCCTTGCCAGGGGAGGAGTCTGCAAGTTTCTGAACCCTGAAACTATTTTTCAGTATTTTCTGTAATTTCCATTGTGTTCTTTTCCACTTCTGGCCCTTGCCCTGCTTCTTCCTTTTATCCTCTTCAGTTAATTTGCCCTGGCCACTTCCTATTTACCTCCACCCTCCATGCCCCATAGCTTAACTTTACTTTCATCTGCATTTTGTTGCCTCATTCTCATCTCCCAGGTCAACCCCACCTGTCTTCCTCTAACAATGAATTTCCCAGTCTCTAACCCAAGTTTTATGTACCCTGTTTCAATTTAGGGGATGTATTGAAACCTATCTAGTGTTCTAGTCTTTTGAAACTTTGAACTGAAGAGTGAGTGTTGATGGTCCCTTCTGTTACTTAACTTCTGAGCCACTCTCTAACTCACTGGTCCAATAAAAGTAGACATTCCTCCTTGCCACTTAGAGTTGGAAGGAACTTTAGAGATAATGTAGGCTGTCCCACTTCAATTTTCAATTGAAGAAGTGATAAACGGAGAGGTTAAGCAACGTTTTTCGGGTCCCACAACTTATAATGGCAGAGCTGTGATCAACACTCAGTAATCTTTCCTATCTATCTATCTCTACTGCCAGCCTAATATAAATTATTAATTAATGTGAATATCTATAAATTGCAGGCTTCTGGTGGCTGGGGACTAGGTCTGCTTACTTGACTTATGTAACTCCTACAAGGGGCACAGTACTAGATAACTTAGTAACTACAATTGGAGATCAGATGAAACCCTTCAAGTGATGCAGGGAAATGGGAGAGAAGGCCATTATATCATTTATTCTTCCTCCCTATTCATACTGACTGATTATTTAGCTTTCCCAATGGGGCCTCTTATGGATTACTGAAGCATTAAAATCTGTAAGATAATTTGAAATGTATGGGGACAAGGTAGCCTAAAATCCACCAAATTTTTATAATTCTAACTTTTTCTCTGATTTTTTTAGTTGTGTTGTTAGTGGGTTTCTCCATGTACTCCAAATTAAATATACTCCTTGAAAAAAAGGTAAGAAATACAGAAGCTCATTTGATCTATTTAAAAATATTGTTTGTTCTGCAGAGTTTATTGATATTTCTGATTCTTCATAAAATCAACCCTGAGTACATTAGATGCTGTATTGGGTTGAATAGTGTCTCCCTAAAATTCATGCCCACCTGGAATCTGTGGATATAACTTTATTTGGAAATAGGGTCTTTGCAGATGTAGTCAAGTTAAGATGAGGTCATATTGGATTTAGGTGGGCCCTAAATCTATTATGACTGATGTCCTTATAAGAAGGGGACATGTGGACACAGAGACACAGACACACAGGGGAGAAGGGCATGGAAAGACAGAGGCAGAGATTGGAGTGATGCATATACAAGCCAAGGAATGGGCAGGATTGCCGGCAACTCTCAGAGCTAAACGAGGTGATGAAGGCTCCTCCCCTAGAGCCTTCAGAGACAGCATGGTCCTGTCACACCTTGATTTCTGACTTGTGGCCTCCAGAACTCTGAGAGAATAAATTTCTGTTGTTTAAAGCCAATCTTATGGTACTTTATGGCAGCCCTAGGAAACTAACACAGATGCTAAGATTGTGTGGTAAATAATTTCCAGGATTATTTGTAGTATCTTTATCCATCCTGGAAGATCTGTAAGGCCAATCAGTCAACACTATTTGTTGAGTACCTAGCAACTGCTCAGTAATATGTCAGAATGCTAAAAGGGTAGAAAAGAAGGAGAAGAAAGAGTTTTAGCTCTCAAGGAATTTACAGTTGATTTGCAGAGATAAACACTACAAAACAGAAAGCATAATTAATAGGTAATAGGATACTGACTAGAAGTGCTGTAGATTTCAAAAAAGGAAGGCTTCATTGTGGACTTCAAGGGAAAGCTTCTTAGAAATACAGCATTTGAATTTGGCCTAGAGTGGTGGGCAGAACTTGTAAAGGAGAGCACAGTAGTGGGTATGTTCTGGGGAGGCCAAGAGAGAAACAAAAGTGCAAATGTGTGAAGGAACCTCAGAGGCATGGAGGCGGGTCTCATTGGAGTGGAGTTTAGATAACTGAGACTAGGGGAGAGATTCTGATGGAAGAAGAAGAAGGAGACAGCCCAGATTCATGGCGGTGCTCCAGAAAATATGTGACAAACATGGTTTTGGAATACAGCTTTGTCGGAGAATGCAACGTGGTGTGTGGTATTGGTGGGCCCTCCTCCTAGAGGGAGAAAACCTCTTTTAAATTGGCCAATAATTCACTGTGTAACTTTGGGCAGGTTCCTTTATGGGCCTCACGTTGGACTAGATCAAGGCTTGCAAACTGGTTTACTTTGGGCTAAATCCATGTTAAATAAGACTTGTACATTGTTTAAAAACTTTAAATATTAATTAGAAACCTTTTAAAATGCAGAGTTTTACCCTCTTGTGTAAAATGATAAAATCTGAAGCATCAACTGGGCATTTCTACCACAGCAACAACTGGTTGTAGTTATTGCCATTTTGATGGCTCCTGTGCTGTCCGGATTGCCCAGACCCAAGTCAGCTTCCTCACGAATCTATGATACCTATTTAGCCCCTGTGGGCATTTGAATTTGCAACCCGTGGACCCAGTGATACTGCTTTTTGAGTCAATGACTATTTTTTTAACTGTAGTGAAAATCATGTCACTTTATAATTTTTTGTGCATCTTAATAAAAGTAAAATGCTTTACTTTTCTAGCTTGTTTTGACCAATGCAGGATAATTGCTAATTCATTTGTACTTTAAATTGTAGTGATTCTCCTTAACTTGTACTTTTTTAGTCTGTGTGTGTGTGTGTGTGTGTGTGTGTGAGAGAGAGAGAGAGAGAGAGAGAGAGAGAGAGACAGATCAGACAGAGAGACAAGGAGACAAACATACAGATTATATCTTACTGAATTTACTGTCAGATTTCACTGGAAAAGATAATTCTTATGTAGATATTGTTAGTCATATGACCAACTCAGATTTATATTTATATGTCAGTATTCTCTCTCTCTGTCCTTAATAAAAAGTTGGTTTTAAGTTGTTTGGCCAATTTTAATTTAGAATAGAGAAAAACATATAAATGCCAGGTTTCACCTCACTGCAAAAAATTTTTCAGATGTGAATGTTATTTTTGGTGCACGTAGTAAGTCATCCATTTGTGTGTTTGGCTAAGGATCGAATACGCCAATATTCTTCCTTTTGTTATCTCTCTCTCTTTCCCTTTGTCGTGTGGTGTGGTGTTGGTTTCATGTCATTTGTGTCGCCTCTGGAGTGAAAGCCTCGGTATGAAGGCAGCTTTAGATGACGAGGAGCTCCAGTCTTGGTGACAGAGCATTTCTTCTTTTTCCCCCCTAGTTTTATTGAGATACAGGAGCTTTTCTTAAGAGGATATCTCTCTAACGATGGAGTCTTTCTAAGGAAAATTTATAGACAAATCTCATTTAACAATAGGTATAGACATTAGTCTGCACAGAACAGAGAAGCCTTAAGTGTGCAACATTTTATTGCTTTGGTGAGGAAACTAATATTTTATTTTGTTTTTCTGTACATGTCAGAAGGTATAGAAATGTTTTTCAATAAGTCTAGGTGAAGAAATTTTAATGCAGATCTGCATTTGAGGCTGAATGACCTTTACACTTAATTTTGCTTGCTTGATATATCTGTCAGCATCAGAAAATGTATAACTTTACCAAAATTATACAATCCCTCTTATTTACTTTAGAAAACAACTGTACATACACATAAGTAAAATTAACAGGAGAAAACTATTCTGGTACAGCACACTTGGAAGGTAATTTGACAATACAGTATGTAGTAAGCGCTCTGGAAATGTTTACTCTGCTGGATTTAGTAATTCCACTTCTAGAATGCATTATGTGTATAATCAGAAAGTATGTAAAGATATTCTTCCAAAGTCATTTATAACAGCAAAAATTACAAGTAGCAATCTGGGAAGTAAAAAGACTCACATGTCCACCATAATCTTTGGGGCAGAAACTCTAAACTATGGGTCTCTCTCTGCAAAGGGGAAGATAGAAGTTGGCATCATTTGGTGAGGAAATGTAGTCATGGTCTTTTAAAGTTGTGTTTGTTCTCCATAAGATGAAAAAATTGTTATTCTTAGTGGCGATGTTGGGGATGGAGATCCTCAAACTCCAAGCAGGAACTATCCTGAAGGGTTCTGTAATGTAAAAATTTGAGAATTACAGAAAAGGTAGAGATTTACCTTGGATTATTTATAAAACTAATGAATAATAATAAGAGACTAGGATCTCCTATTTATAATTTTCATCTGCTTAATATATTTTATCTTTTAAGTTTCTTTATTAATGTTGAACCATTATTATTAATCTTACATTTATTCTATTCAAGCAAAATAAGTGTGTTATCTTGTTAGCATGTTAACAGAGATGTTTGTTTTTGAGGACAAATGTGTGCAGTCCTCATGATTTTGTGTGTGTGTGTGTGTTTAACTTAAAACCGTGTAATCATACAGTGCTTGGGAATTTGGCTTCCTCTTACTTTGTGTTTCTGGGCCTGTTTTTGACCTCGGGCTCTCACAGGAAACCTATATAACAGCTTATCTTAAAAGTAATGCTCTGACCTGTGCCACAGTAGGAGATATGGAGTAAATAATTAAAACTACCTTCATGAAAAGCATAAAGGAATAAAGAATCTTCCTTGAGAAGAAAAACCACTAAATCACACAGTGAGAAATTAGGAAAAAAATAACAACTGATAGCAAGTCATCATAAATAGTGCCTCAAGGAAATGAATGATATTTTAAAAACAGGACTCGAGCTTAGGGAGGTGAAAAATTTCAAAGAATTTCTAGACTGTCAGCAATTTTAGAATCAGCTTTCCCCTTGATATTATATACTGATATTCTTACAAATATTGGTAGATTTATGTTGCTTATAAGGAAGTTACTAATGGAGGAGCCAATGTACTATGCATATTGATCAGAAAACTTCACACTTTGGTGTATAAACGGATGACCCATATTTAAGAAATATTTTCTCTGTACTTTTGAATAAAAACTAAGATGGAGGGTGTTATGAATTTGCTGAGGGTGTTACTAACACACTCTTCGAGTTCAAAAGAGAACGGTGAGCACCTACTCCTTAGGCCTGTGCACGGTCTGCACACACATCATCAGCCCAGGTTACATTTAGTAAGCACTTAGTACGTGCCGGGCACTGCGCTAATCTTTCCACATGGCTTAACTCCTTGGTTCTTCTTAACAGTTCAACGAAGAAGGGTCTATCATTATCCCTATTTTATGACATGGTCACCGAGGAAGAGAGAGGTTAGTAACTTTCCCAAGGTCACATACTTGGAAGGTGCTGGAATTTGAACCAAGAGAAGCTGTCTCTGGAGCCAGTTTTAACCACCACAAATGATTTCCAGGTTATAGCCAGGAAAGGACAAGTCGTAGAGGTTGATTTTATGTTTACATCAGTATTGGTAGAAGCATCTCCTTTATGAAATTGTCCTGCAGACTGCTGAATGCAGGTGGCAGGTGGCGGAAGGCAGTGTAGCTCTTGATCTTTACTTCCTGCACATAAGCTCCCTTCACTTACTGCATTGATGCAGTGTGCGCACAGACGTCAAGGCAGCTGCCTTCCAGAGTTCATCTGTTCTTTGTGCCCCTGACCGTGATTCGTCTGTGGCAACAGTGGAGATGTGGGCATTGAATAGCATCAGTGGGGAATGAGGGACTGCATTTGACCCTCAATTATTTTTCATTTTAGTTATAGAACATGAAGTAGAGTTTGTAAATAAGGGAGCAAGCTACAAAATAAATAACCAAAAACTAAAATGGAGGTCAGATCTCAGTGCCAACAAAGAATACTCTCCTGTAAGACTTTGAATTTGAAAGGGTTCTTTTCTTTTTCACTTTAATGTGAGGATTGTAGGAATTTCTTTTCAATTTTATAAATAGAAGAAATTTCAGTGTCCAAAGGTTTCAGCTATTGATGAACATCATGAAAATGATGATGATGATGATGGCGACAGCAGCACTTAAATAGCACCTGACTATGTGCCGGGCACTGTTCTAAGGACTTTACATGTGTTAACTCATTCATCACCGTATTGAATGTTTTTAGTATTATGAAATGAAGTTCATGGAATAAAGTTTAGATATCTGAAGAGATAGCTTTAATAACTCTTGAACACCACTTATAATAGCAAAATTAGTAGAAAAAGTACATGGTTTTTCATTTTTTGAATGATATGTTTTCTTTCCAATCCCAGATAGCTTTGAAAATCTTCTTTCTCCTTGGTCAGCAGAGCAGATGTATTATTCCCCCAGTCTATTCTAAACTAAGATAAAATCCTGACGATTCATCAGATAAGTAGCTAATGGGTGTTATTCTTGGATAGATGCACCTAAAGAGGCTATTTATAATTTAACTAAACATGCCATGAGATACATCCTCACTTGCAAAAAAGGGGGATGACCTACAGAAATTCATGTAAGAATAGAGGTATTATATCACCATGTCCTCTTAAAAGTTTCTTTCCCTTTTTTTTCTTTTCTCTCTATAATCTTCAAGTCAAGATAGCAAGTCAGCAAAGAAAGAAGACTGTTCTCATTTTAAGCTCTATGCAGAAATATAGGATAATAATGTCTGATGTTTCCTCCTTTTGGAAGAAAATGCAGTGATAAAATCAATCTATTTTTTGCGTTAGATAAGAAACTCATTCTTTTTTACTCCTGGAGGTTTAAGGTATTAAAAAAATCTCTCAAGATCACAAATAGATGAGCCTCAGACCCTGTTCTCTATTTTCAAATGCCTACTTAACCTCCAATCTGAAATTCACCATGTTCAACAACCATTTTCTTTCCCCCAAATCAATTTGTTTCTTTTTTGTACTTTCCTATTAATATTAATGATATCATCATTTCCCTAATGGAGTAGGGCCAGAATCTGAGTCATTTTTGAGAGGTCTTCTCTCTTAGTCATTATACTCACCTGTCGGTGCATTTTGTAGATTCTACCTTGAAAATGGCTCTTGCCTCTATAATTCCATGGTCAGAGCTTCGATTCAGGATTCATTCATTCATTGCTTCTTGCCTCGACTGGGATAAGGGCTACTTACTAGCGTCCTACCGTTCTTCTCTAATCCATCTGATACGGGATGCTCAGGCTACTACTTAAATCTTTAATTATTCCCTCTTGCCTCAGAATTAACTACAAACTTCTCAGCCAGGAATTCAAGGACCTTTACAATATGGCCTCATTCTACTGTTCCAGTTTAACTTCCCCATTTGCCCGACAAGCCTATGCTCCAACCAAACTAGACTCTTTGCCATTTCCTGAACACGAGTCACATGTTTCTATTACCTGTCTTTGCAGTCTTTTACAGATATTTTTTTCCCCTGGGATAAACCTCACTTTCCATCTCTACCTCTTTTTTGTTTTCCTGAGGAAGATTAGCCCTGAGCTAACGTCTGTTGCCAATCCTCCTCTTTTTACTGAGGAAGATTGGCCCTGGGCTGACATCTGTGTCCATCATCCTCTACTTTATATGGGATGCTGCCACAGCATGGCTTGAGAAGAGGTGCATCGGTCCGGGCTCGGGATCCGAACCTGGCAACCCCAGGCCACCGAAGCAGAGTGTGCAAACCTAGCCACTACGCCACCAGCTAGGCCTGACTGTCTCTAGTTTGTGAAATCATATTTGCCTGTGTAGGTCTATGTCTGTCACCTCCAACTCTTTCTCCTATCCCAAACCAAATCACTCCCTTCTCTCTATGAATCTCCATAACCCTCTGTACTTTTCTTAAAGTTCCTTGTATTATAATCAATGTTACATTTTCTAACACTCTCTCAGCTCCCTGGTCCCCCCACTCATGTACATGTGTAAGAGTTTCTTGTAAAAAAATATTAGACCAGTTGAATGGAATTGGGGTTCTATCACCCTAGGTAGCTCTCAGCGACCATCAGAAAGGCACAAAGGTCTGTCCTTAGCATATTAAAAACACAGTCTGAAACTGTGCAGCATGAACCCACAGATTCCCTCTGTCACATGGTAGACTATGTAAGCATATGTTTGTTTTCTAATTAAGGGCTCTGAACAGGCCTTTTCTGGAAATTTAGCTCGATTTATACCATTGTAAGTCAGCTGAAGATTTTTTTTCCCTAGTAGATGACACTAGTCATTCATTTTCTCTTCTGGACTTTCTTGTGGTATATGGTTTATAATTTGAATGACTTCACAGACGTAGAAGATCATTAGACCCATGCTTGAGTTATAGACTTTAAGCTTACTTTAGCCTAGAAATATCTGGAATTCAAAGTATGTTTTTCTCCCCCACAAAGACTACATGTACACATGGGCACACAGAGAGAGTAATTATTACTGCAAGTTTAGCTCATGGCCTTCATGGCAAGATTTTCATTCAATGGGCAAAGGTTACCACAGAAAATGTTAGAGTTAAGTCTGTTTTTTAATTGTTAAAAATTTTTCAGGTGTAAACAGCAAATACATGCCACAACTACTCTTTGGTTCTCCCCCTAAGAAATTTATTTTTTATCTTGAAATACTGAAGAAGAAAATTCCGGTCTATCATAGTTCATATTTTGTTTTCCATAATGATTCTGAGCACACTACATCATATTGACAGTTTTAAGGCCAAATGTAATAGTATCTTTGGGATTCTTAAATGGATGCAACTAATTTGCTATGGCCAGATTGGCCAGATTAGAAAGTAGTTTTCAGTGAATACATTAATTCAGTGGTTCTCAAAGTGTGGTTTGGCGGTCCCTGGGAGTTCCTGAGATCTTGCAAGAAATCTGCAGGGCCAAAAATCTTTTCACGATAATGCCAAGATACTATTTGCCTTTTTTCACACTCATCCTTTCAGGAATATACAGTGAAGTTTATCAGAGGCTACACGATATGTGATATCTCAACAGATTGAATGCAAAATCAATGTGAGAATCTAGCTGTCCTCTATTAAGCCAGATATTAAATAGATTTGCAAAAATATAAAACAGTGCCATTCTTCTCACTCATTTTGAGGGAAAACATAGTTATTTTTATGAAAATAGATTATTTTTGGGTTTGTTATGGTTATTTGAACAAACAGACATTTAAGAATTTTCTTAGCTTAAATTTATGAAATGGCAAATCTGATAGATTTAAGGATCATAAACAGAAGCTCTTTGGAGTCCTCAATTATTTTTAAGAGGGTCTGGAGAAAAGTTTGATAATTGTTGCATTAGTGTATATAGCATAAAGTCCCAATATCATCAAACAGATTATCTGTTTTTTTGTGTAATAACTGTATTATTTTAAATTGTGATAATATTAGGCATGAAAATTGATTCCATTTTCTTGAATTTTTAAAAATAATGAGTACTAGTGGAGACTCCTACTTGTCTTAAAATGAAGATGATGGTGTCAGTTTTTATTTTATTTCAATTTTTATTGAAATTTGAAATAAACAACAATAAAATCATATATCTGTTCTTCTGCTTTGCCATCATATTTTAGAATTACTTTTTGTTTGATTCTTAATCACTTTAATTCCAGTATATGACTAACTATCATTTAGTTACTGAGAATGATTTTTGTATTCTTATGTAATGGAAACATAAGCTTTCTCAGGGGAATAATCGTAAAACAATCCAGTGATAATTGCTGGAGTTTTCCAGAGTCTACATGACTTTTTCCTAGCTTACCATTTATGGATGGAAATATGGATAGAAATAGAGACATGTTTGAAGTTTAGAAAACAAACAGTATTGAATTAAATATTGGATTACGAAATATCCCCAAACAAGTCATAAACGTAAAAAAATGCAGATTTGAATAAATTAAGAATTAGGAGTGGGGAAACAGAAAATGTCTTTTAGCTTGACACTTTAAGGTTTAAAATCCTTCTGTGGCTTCCCAATATTTCTGGACAAAGTCAAAACTCTTTTGTATGGCACATGAGATCCTTCATAATTTGGCCCCAAACCCCCATTCCCGTGTAATCTTAACTTCTTTCCATGACTGAATTGATGTCCCTCTCCTCCCATAGTGTCATGTTTAGTTATATCCAAGTACTTCGCCACATCTCTTTGTTTTCAAGTGTATTTTCCCCAAATCTGGAATGCCTCTTTTCTGTGTCAGGAAAAGTTGTTCAAGGCCTGGAAATGGACTAAAGGGATTGCTGGGTATTATCTAGAGGCTCCTCTGGGGATTGTTGATTCTATAGGGGTGGGCAGGGTTGATTGACTTTCTATTGACTAGACTATTTCACAGCTTTGTAGTGGTAGAAGTTAAGAAGTAGAAAACTGATAGCAATGCAAATGATTCTTATCCATAGCAATACAAGCGATTCTTGTTCACAGCAATGCAAATGAATTTTGTCCAGTAGAGGATATAAATCTCTGTAAGTCAAACTATTTGACACATGCTCATTTTATATATGAATGAGAGTAATGTTTTCAACTTTATGAAAATTACATTTTAGCACCTGCCTTTCCCAACTACTGTGTATAAAACTCCTATTTACTCTTTAAGATATAGTGAAAATACCACCTGCTCAATGGGACCTTTTCTACTTCCCTAAGCAAAATTAACTTTCTACCTCTCATAAAGTGTAATGCTCTCATTGCACTTTAAATCTACTTCTACTACAGTGCTTACCAAATTGTGGTATATCTATTTATAGTTCTGTTTTTCCCACTAGACTAGCTCTTTAAAAGCAGAAAACGTGTTTTATTTACCTTTGTGTCATTTCCTCCTTTGCCAGGCATATATCACATGACACATAGACATTTGCCTGGTAAATGTTTATTGATGAATGAAAGTAAAAGTCACAGAAGAGGGTGATTGTTGATAAGGGGGAATTGGTTGCTCAGAGCAAAAAAGCAAATAACTTTTTCACTTGTAGACTTTATGGGAAAATACAATTTAGCATGAAATTGAAAAAAGTTGAAAGGAGAAGCTTTATGAAGCTAGAATGACCTACAGGAGGATTAAGAGAGCTGAGACTTAGAGGTTTCCACCATGGCCTTTTCCCTGAATTGCTAGAGTCAAGAGAGTTTTCTTCCGGCATACTTTATACGTATATAAATTAGGGGTAATAATTATTGTAATTATTGTACAGAGGAATTCCTGCAATGGGCCGTTTCAGTCAAAAGGGGGCAGGTGGAAGGCTTCTTTAGCTCATTTGGCTATGAGTGAGGATGAGAGAAATTTAAAATAAATATGGCTATTTTACAACTTGAAACATACAGCTGTGGCTTAAAATAAAATTAAAGAGTGGTTTGAATCCTCACCCTGAATTCGGAAGTCTTTTTCTTGGTGATTAGCATTACCCTCACATCCTTGCCATTTTAATTCTTATTTAATTATGTATTTTTAGGAACTAGTTTTTGGCAAAATAAGCAACAGTTAGAATGAAGAGATAGACTGGTTTTTTTTGGTCAGGTAATCTGCACAACTAAATTTAATTGTCTTTGGGTACCTTATGAATCAGATGATTTTACAAATGTTTGGGTGTTTTTTCTGAAGCAGAGTGATTTCTAGTTTTTACTCCATAAATAGGTCACTTACAAATAGTGGACTTAAAAATCAGCAGTAAATTCTGAATTTACATCCTGGCAGATGAGAGAACCCAAACTATTTACTAACACAGCACACTGCTGTTTCCATGGCAACAGAGGCCAGTTACTGTCAGCGCAGAGTCGCTTTGCTGGTTGACTTCGGCAGTGAACTCTGTGTGATGCTCCCATATGTCTGGCTTCTGTGTTTCCCGTTCCAAGCAATTGCTTCTTATTGTGAATACGAATGACAGGTCTACAAAGGTTGTGGTTCAGTTCCACTGAAGATGGGGCTGGGAATCATATGTGGAAAAGTAGTGAGTGTTTTGCCTGTAATGAGTTAAAAATTGTATGTAATTGGATTGTACATTCCCTAACTAGCTATGCCAGTAATTTATTAATAATGTTACCTTGCTATTATTAGGCAGCTAGGCCTAAATGAGAAATGACAGTACATCCATCATCATGAGTCAAATTCTTTTTCAGGGAGTCTTGCTGACTTTGGCTGGCTAGCACCATCATGTAAATCCACATGAGTGTGCACATGTATGCCAGCAGAAAAATACATTTGCAACTGAAGTGCTTTTTGGTTATTTAAAATGTTCATATATTGATTGCTCTGAAATGGAGAAAGAGCAGCTGCCTGAAATGCCAGTGAAATGGCTAAGAAATTTAAAATGAGGGGGGGCGGAATATGACAGCATTTGAATAGAGAAAAAAGCTAAGCAGTTTTTGCTCTTTAAAAATGAGTAGGACTATGATTTTGAAGTTGTAGCTATGTGGTGGTTTATCAGTTTGGGGAACTGGGACCCTCCTTGCCTGGGTCACACCCGATACCAGGGATCTGAAGACCACACTTATTATAATTATGTTTCTCTCTGGAGCATAAGTTCCTTGAAGGTAGACTGTTTTTATCTTTGTATTCCTGACAGCCAGCACAGGGCCTGACACATTGAGTGCTCAATAAATATTTAATGAATTAAATGTAATTCAATGAATCCCCTGCAAGAAGTTTCTGGTATTTAAGCCCATCAAATTTCCTGGTAGAAGCTATTAGACTCTTCCCTTCATTAAACACCGTAACAGCTCACTACCATGACCCTCACTGCTAAGTATATGATATGGAGCTTCCATTGGCAGTTACTTATGTCTGTGCCTACTCCAAGTGTCTGTTTCCAGCAGACACCACTCAAAGGTGGTTCTTCTTATTAGCATTCTGCCCTCCCCCCACCCCCAGCTAGTGCATTCAATTAATCATAGCTTTTGGTGGCCTCTTTTGCCATTTCTAACTCTGATTCTTAGATTGGCCATCCCCTCCACCTCGTCACAGTGAAAGTCCCAAGTGGTTGTTTTAGGCAGGTGCTTCCAATGTTGTTCCTCTTCTTGTGCCAAATTCTGTCCCTGGTTCTCAACTGGGGATAATTTTGTCCCCCTCCCCCCAACCCTGGGACATTTGGCAATATCTGAGTTAATATCTGAATCATTTCTGTTGGTCACAACCTGGCAGGGGGTGGGGTGGGGTGGGATGCAGAGTGCTACTGGCATCTATGAGTGGAGACCAGGGATGCTGCTAAACATCCTACAGTGCCCAGGACAGTGCTCGCAACAGACTTACTTGGCAAACAATGTCAATAGTGCCAAGGTTGAGAAACCCTGCTCTGTTGCCTCAAGCTCTTTCATGGAACTTGTTCAAAATTCTTCAGAATTACAATCTATGTTCTTCTCATCTCCTTTTTTTTTTTATCTCATCTTAGGCTTAGCTTGTTTTTTTATACTTAAAAATTTGCTTTCTTTACCTGAAGATGTTGCCATTGAGGGAGAGATTCTCATTCTTTGCTACCAGTGTCTGAACTCAGGTACATAGTTATCTTGCCTGTAGCCCCAAATTCCAGAGGGTGGAAAGGCAAATACACAAATTGGTTTCCAGGAATAATCAATTCGGAATGTCCTATTGCTTTTGAGAGAGATATACAAAGAAAGCTCTACAAATACACCACATGGAATTTTGAAGTTATTTACACATAATAAATATTTTATATTGTTCTAAATCTTTTTTCATTGTAGAGGAATTTTAAATTGGGTATTTGTGTATTATCTCAAATTCTGGAAAGCAAAGATGGTTCAACAATCTTAATAGTATCATTCCTAGGATGGGCAATTTTTTTGTCTTTGAAAACACCCAACTGATCTGAATGATATTATAGGTATTTTTTTAGAAAGGAACTGAACATTTTAATGCATGGATATGGGGCTCAAATTTTGGATTCTAACATGAAAATGTTAGATAATTGCACAGCAGTGAATAGACCTTTTCAAAACTTTAAGAAGAGAATATTGATTGTCACTTGTTTAATGCTTTTGGTGACACTCGAAGGGAGGGAAGGATTTCATCTTTAAGATTCTTTACAAATATTAACTAATTAATCCTTATAACCCTCTTATAATAAGAAATGTATTATTATCTCTCTTGAGAGATTTGAATACTGTTTACTATATAATATTCCAGTTTAGCAAATTCATGAACAGTGATTAAGAGTAGCATCTCTGCTCTCAAATACTATAATTAAATCCCCTTCCCAGATACTTTCTTTGTAAATAGCATAACATAGTAATTTTTAGTCTTTGCCTTTAGGAGACTAGTCTTGATAGTTTAAGAGAAAGGAAATCTTGATAATAAATTTACAAAGTACTGAGATAAATTAATATTATATTAATTAATATATTTATGTTGCCAAAATCCAGTCTGTAATCTCTTTTCCTTTTAATTCTTATTTAAAGTACTTTCAAAAGTTCCCTGTCATGGATATTTACATATTTAAAGTTGCAAAATGAGCAAGGTATTATTATTACTACTTTTTTTTTTTTTTGTGAGGAAGACCAGCCCTGAGCTAACATCTGTAGCTAATCCTCCTCTTTTTGCTGAGGAAGACTGGCCCTGGGCTAACATCGTGCCCATCTTCCTCCACTTTATATGGGATGCCGCCACGGCATGGCTGACAAGCAGTGCGTCAGTGGGCGCTCGGGATCCGAACTCGTGAACCCCGGGCTGCCAAGCGCGGACTAAACCGCTGCGCCACCGGGCCGGCCCTTATTATTACTACTTTTATTCTGAAAAACTAATTTCCTTATTTTAGTCTAATCCCTACTTTTTGCACCACCAAATTGATTTAAATTATAGAAACATGACAAGAAGGTCATATCTCATAAGTATTCAGATAATTGGTAGCCTCTTCAGGTTTCTTTCCTTATAAATAGAAATTTAGAGGTTATATTAGCACGAACTGTTAATATTGGCTTCATGGAGGAAAGAAAGCAGAATATTCTCTTTCTACTTTTTCTATCCTGATTTCTCCAAATCCATTTCTCATCTTTCCTACCTCTTCTCTCCATAAAGAAAAGCAGAACCAAATCAGAACCAGTCTGCCCATCATCTGCTTTCAGTTTTTGGAAGTTGCGTACAAGGGAGAAAGAAAACAAAAACAAAAGAAGAGGGTGATGGGTGGTAAAAGGCACATTTGGGCGTGTCACTGAGACTTCAGGAACAAAGATCCAGTTGGCTGTCTGAACTAACTCTGATCATGCACTAATGGCCAGAAAAAAGGCTTGTCAGTAACCATGACTAGGTTACAATAGGCAACCAATATTTATTAAGCATCCTCTTTGTGCCTGGAACTGGGATACAGTGGGACACAGTTGCTGCCCTCATGGAGCTTCCCTGGCAGAGACAGTGGATCGGTTCTTAGTTCAAGCACTTGTGGTATTTAGTGTCTGTAAAGAGCAAAGCCATCATCAGGGAATGGCTTCAGGTATTTACTACAGCTCAGCACTCCGATTTTTCTGATGACTGGAGGAGGGTCTCAATGGTGGTTAGTCTGACAGTGGCTTGGTTTACTTAAAAATCATAGGGGCTGGCCCAGTGGCATAGTAAAGTTCGCACGCTCCACTTTGTACGCCCGGGGGTCACAAGTTTGGATCACCAGCGCGGACCTATGCACTGCTCATCAAGCCATGCTGTGGCAGCGTCCCATATAAAGTAGAGGAAGATGGGCACAGGTGTCATCTCAGGGCTAATCTTCCTCAGCAAAGAGGAAGATTGGCAACAGATGTTAGCTCAGGGCTGATCTTCACACACACACACAAATTACAGGAGATTCAGACCTATTTGCTCTATCATTGAGTTTCATTCTTACATTTTAAAAAGTTTGTTTAGTGCCTTTGTGTGCCAGAATTTTGCTATTAATAATTAACAGCAAAATTAATATTGACACAATTCCTGCTCTAGAAGTGTCCACAGACTCTTGGGGGACACATACAAGAAAACAGGAAACGATAAGTGTGATGAATATTGTTATGGGTAATCTGGAGTGCTATGGAGAGGGTTAGCAAGGACTTAAGAGGAACTGACATCCAAGCTGAGTCTTACAAAAAACATGGAGTTAAGCAGGTCCAGTGAAATTATGAGAATAACATTTCAGGTAGATGGAACAGCACAGCAAGGGCCTTGATACAAATGAGAACAAACACAGAGAACCACAAGTGGTCCGAGTGACTACGGGTGGAGGTGAGGAGATGTCAGCCACGAGTCTGGAGAGATAAGCAGGTGCCAGATTACAAAGCATCTTCTGTGTCATTTAAGGGAACTTAGAATTTACCCAGACAAAGAGACAGAGCCATTGAAAAGTTTATCAGAAGGAAGGGACATCACAAGATTTATGTCTTACATCTATAATTCTGGCTGCAAAGTAGGGAAAGGATTAGAGCAGAGGCAAGATTAGAGATAGCAAAAATAGGTAAGACAAATAACACTGAATAATGTGTATGGAGCCAATTACAGGGAAACAATTCTCATCAGTAATCATTTTTATTGTAAAATTATTTAAATGTGTACAAACATAAAACTATATAACATCTTTATGCTTATAGCTTTTATATAACTATAAAACCAACAGATATACAAATTAAATACTGGTAAAATTAAGAATAATAAAATTCAAATGAACAACATTAAATTAATGTGATAGATGGTGTGGTTTGCTGAGAATAAATCCCTGATATTAAGTTTTAGGACAGAAACATTTTTTTAAAATTTTTATGTTTCGCTTGTTTACCTGATTCTTTTTGAGTATGATGTACCATCATTTGAGTCATCATTTTAGTTACTGGTTTCTTTTTCCACTTTTGGAAACAAATAATTTTAAATGACCAATCTCTTATTTTGATGACCCAAAAATGTAATAGTGCATCACAAAGTATAATACTAAAAAGTTAAAAATACGATTTAATATAATATTATTCTCCACTGCATATTCTTACTATTAACAAGCTATCACAAGTTGACACATACAAATAAAGCATCTGTGCAAAACATTAGCTTTCAACAAATGTGTGATGATGAGCCAGCCAGGTTCTTTCGTGTTCAGTATTGTTATAGTGCTGTATGTAACGTGATGCCTCAAATATCACCACCACCCCTTTATTTTTGCTTTTGACCTACTGTGAAACTTGGGTTGGTACTGCAAACAGGGATGTCATTTAGCCTTTTGTTGACTTGAATTAATTATTTATATATCAGTTCAACTTTCTCATTAGCTCTGGATAATAAGAGAATGGTATTTTAACAAGTTATTTTTATGGTGTAAAATCAAAGCCTCAACTTATTCAATAACACAAAAAACTAAAGCCTTATTCTATAAATGTCTCTTTCATTTACAAAGTATGTTCATAATGTAGAGGTTTTCTCTCTCTAACTGGTAAAAAATTCAGTATGGATATAATGATGTATGATGGCTTTAGTTTGGCTTTAGAAACAAACCTAACTCATTCATTCAGCAAATATTTATTGAGAGCCCACCCTGTGCCAGGGAGGAGGGAGACACAGATATACGGGGACCAGGATGTACAAGAAAGACAGAGCAACCAATGGAAGCCAGACATGCTTATACCACTTGAAGAGTTAAATACCATACTTTAGTCAGTGTTTCTTAAAGTGTGGTACCTCAGCCGACAGCATCAACATCACCTAGGAATTCATTAGAAATGCAGGTTCTCAGGCCTCACCTCTGACCTGTGAATCAGAACCTCAGGGTGGGGCCCAGCAGTCTAACAAGCCCTCCAGGGGATTCTGATGCACGCTGAAGTTTGTTAATCACTGCTTTGACAGCTTGAGATTGATCTCTTCCAAAACTAAGGATATAAAAAGTCAACTTTTCTTAAGGCAAATGTCCTAGAATAGAATTTACAAAAAATGTTTTAAGGAATAATTCAAGGTCATCAAATGACTGAGATACAAGAAATTCTCATCATCAAAGAAGAAATGATGGTAGAAGCTATTAAAAATTCTAACTTTAATGAGAATTTGTGCTTTTCTTCTTTCTTAGAGTGGATTAGGTCCCTTGTCTTATCCAAGTCTATGCCATGAGAGTTCTTGTGCCATTTAAATAGTTTATAGGCAAAGAAAATTATATTTGTGTTCCAGTTCTATGTTCATCAGTCAATACTGCTTTATATTTTTTCTTATGTTTTTTGTCTCATCTACATAGCGAAATTCCTACCTGGTTCTATTTTATCAGAAAGGTGAAGCTTTCCTTCATGTCCCACCTCAAAAAAAGCATCGGTCCCTCTGTTCAGGGCTGATTGTCCAGTGTAGGGCTGCCCAGGGTTAACTCCTTTTAGCTTCTTGGTGCTCCTTCGGATGGGAGGTCCTGTTCCTCCCTCCCACTTCTAAGGCCTCAGCCCTTCCTTCTGTATTAGTCAGTCACTGCTCCACTTTCTCCTCTCCTTCCTACAAGTCCAGTCTTAACTGATCTTTAGGAGCACAAAGAAAAGCATTGTAACCAAATCTTTCTGTTTTGCATTTCTGCTAGATTCTTTGAGTCTTTCGGTTTGTGTGTTGAGCAGGGGAGGGAAAAATAGTCTTTGTAAGTCTCTTAGTAAGGAGGAGGGAAAAGCTGAGACCAGACACTTACTGATATGAAGATGTATATTGATGCCAGCAGATATAATACTAAAAGATGTTATTTCATAGTTTTATAAAACCATATTTAAATTTTTTTTTGTATCATAGTAGACAAATCAATACACATTGGAGATAGAATTATTTTTCTAAAATATTCATTCAACAAATATTCTTTGAGTACTTACTATGGGCCAGGAACTGCTGTAGATGTTAGGGAGATAGCAGTGAATACAGGGGGAAAAATATCTGCTCTCATGAAGATTATAATGTTGTGAGTGAAACTGACAAAAACCCAAAATACGTATGTGAAGTGTAGAGCAAGTTAGATGGTGAAAAATTCTGTAGAGAAAAATAAGGCAGGGAAGGAGGCTGAGGAGTAGGGAGGAGAATACAGGTTTAAATGGGGTGGGAAGGGGGGCCTCACTGAGAAGGGGCATTTGAGCACAGACCTGAGGAAGTGAGGGAGTAAGTCAAACAGAAGCTGGGAGATGTACTCTAGGCAGAGGGAGCAGCCGGTGCAAAGGCCCTGAGGCCTCAGGCAAGAGTAGGAAAGTGGTAGCCCTCATGAGTCAGTGAAGTCTTTGACTTTCATTCTTTTGATTTTCTCATTTCAGACATTGCATTTTTCATAATCAGAAGTTCCATTCGGATCTCTTTGTATCTTCCATTTCTCTCCACATTATGTACATGTCTTTTCTACATACCTGAGCACGTTTATAAAATTCATAAAATTTGCCTTAAGGTCCTTGTCTGCGAATTCTATCCTTTTTGCCATTCCTGGGTCTGTTTCTATTGACTGATTTTTTTCTCCTGCTTAGAGTCATATTTTGCTGCTGCTCTGCATACCTGGTAATTTTTTATTGGACACAGCATATTTTGACATTGTGTTGCTTTATTCTTTAGTAATGTAGACATGAAAGCCAGGGGGATATGAGGTTGGGCTTTGTTCTAGCACACAATTAAGCTACTTTGGATCACGTTGACCTTTTCAAATCTTGCTTTTATGCTTTATTTTGGCAAGTCCACAGCAGCCTTTAATCTAGGGCTAATTTAGCTGCATATTCAGGCGACGCTCTTCCGAGGACTCTACCAGAGTTCCATGGATTACCAATGTTTTGCACTCTGGTGCGAAGACAAACTCTTCCCAGCCTGGTTTGAGCTCTGAGAATTGTTCTCTCCACAGCCATCTGGGGTGTCGTCCCAGATGTGTGCTGATCAGTACTCGGCAACGCCTCCAAGGGCTTTCTCTTCAGATTTCAAGAGCTCTTTCTCTGCAGCTCTCTCTTGTCTGGTGCTCTGCCCCGTGGGTTCCAGCTGCCTCAGCCCCCCTGAACTCTTGTCTCCTTACCTGCGTGAGACTGAGACCCCTGAGCTTCCTTAGGCTTCTCCTGTTCTGCTACTTTAAAGCTGTCCCAGACAATAATTAGGAGAAAGTGTAAAGACGGCTTCGTTTGTTTTTCTTCTCTCGTGGGTCACAGGCTCGCTCTGTTGTCCAACGTCAGAAAATACTTATTTTCATATATAAATCTTTTTTTCTTTAATTGTAGGAGGGCACTTCTCTAGGCTGTTTCTCCCATAGGGAGAAACAGAAGTCCTAGTATAACTTCTGATTGCCAAACACATGGACTAATGAACAGCCTTTCAGAACCTAACTTGTTTATATTTCAGTGTGAACTCTGACCCACACTTAAAAACTTATGTACTACAGAAGCATAAATTCTGCCCATGTGTTTTGGATTGGATCATCTCAAAGTAAACCCGGAGGCAAGGATTACGTGCAGAGTGGTCCATTTGGGAGGTGACCCCAGGAAACATGAGTGGAAGAGTGGGGGCAATGAGAGAAGGAAGGGGAAGTAGACACTGAACAGTGTGTTATCAGCTCACTGACCGGATAGACCAAAGGCTCTATCCTGTGGAGGAACTCAGGAGGTAGAATAGCTGTAGTGCACCTCAGAGCTATCACAGTAGAGGAGTAAGGAAGCTGGGTATATCTCTCTCGACTCCTCATCCATCCTTTGTTGAGAGCTGCTTCTGTGGGTGTTGACTCTGCACTTGTGGTTTGTCCTGCATACAGGTTGAGCACGTTCCTGTGGCCAGAGAAAAGCCCTCAGGCAGAGAGCTTCAGGTGTTCACAGTAAGCAGCCTTCCTAATGTAGAGGTGAAAGCCAACGGGATATAGGTGGGGTACCAGTCATGTTACAACAGACTGAAGATGTAAGTTAAACTCATTCTAAAGCAGAAATGCTCTGTGCTCTTCTTTCAACCCAGCAGACTAAATAGACCTGACCTAATAATTGCAGGCTTAGGTCACTCTTCTCTTCCTTTCATAATAATTAGAGAAGTTTTTATTTCTCAAAAGTACAGTGAACACCTAACTCACAAGGAATGGATAATTCTGTATATCTGATATTTCCATATACCTGAAAGTTTGACCCTCTAGGTAATGACATTTTGGCACATTAATTTTTCAGTAGAAATATATCCACACTTTTTATTGCCTTTTTAAAGAAAGGACATGAAATAGATTTTGTTGAAGAGTGGGTAATTTCACTTAATGTAGTATATAGAAACCATAGAGATAATTGCCTTTGTAGATAGGGAGACAGGGAACTTTAGGATAGGTGGGTACTTTGGTAGTGGCTTTCTTGATAAAACCTTTCATGCCAACTTAGTTTTATGCATTTGTGCCTTTCTCTTAAAGGGAGGGGTATAGTGTGACAGCCTGGGCAGGAAACAATAGTGAGTTACGCAAAAACAGTTATGACATCACAGACCACCGCAGCCTTCTCTGAAATAGCTTTGTTGCCCCTCCACCCCCCAAATCATCTCCTTTGCTGAAGCTCTCCCCACGCTTTGACTTATGGGCACTGTGCAAAACACATCTATTATTTCTACACCACAAACTTGACCCCAGAAATCTCATTCACTTACTCAAATGCTTTTTCCTCTTGTGTGTTTTTGACAGGATGAAATGAGGATTATGCTTTAACATTTTGTGATTTTGTGCTAGAGATGTGGAGGGAAGGATTATATTTTCCTAACAGTCATTGAGGTCAATATCATATTACACTTTCTTGGATATCAGTCAGTTGCACATATTTCTGCATGTTCCTCTTAACTTTTTATTGGAAATAGAATACTGGACACCATTTTTTAAAAAAGAATTCTAACTTTAATGATTAGACAAATATTGAAAACCTTGCAAGGTCCCTGATTAATTGACCAACTCCCTTATAAATACTCTTCAGAATCAGTAACACTGTAAGATCTGAGAAGCATTTCTCACCATGGGCTCAATTAGTGAAATAACACTGTGTCTCAGGAAGATGCGAGGAAAGGTCTGATGTAATGGTCGTCTTTCCTGAGGGAAGCATGATTGCCTGAAGTTTTCTTTCACTATAAGTACAAAAAATTATAAAATTATTAAGAAAAAAGTTATATGACTATCCATAAATTTATTTACATTCACTCCCAAATATTTTATTTTACAGGAATTTGTAGCATTAGCCCTTGCAAAATAAATTTGTTTTTCCTTCTTCTGCTTTAACTCCAGGGCATTTAGTTCCTTGGAGTCCTTTCAAGTTTGGAATTTGGCAAGTACCAGTGCAATATAAAATCATCTAGGAGACAGCTGATACTTAGAAATGAATTATCTGACAAACTAAAAATTTATGCTGAAATGTTATGATTTACATTTTTTTCATCCCAGCATCTAGCCTTCCAGTGCTGTGTCTCAGTTTGAAATGCTAAAGCTAAATGTATTTCTCTAAAAAAAAAAGTGTAGAACTCAGTTGACTGCCTTTATTTGCTCAAATAAAACCTTGTACTTTTTCTGTAACCATTGGGCCAATGATGAGGTGTGCTTGGAGGTTTTCACCAAGAACCATCCATCAGAACATTGTTTAGCTGCTCCAGTGTAGGCCAGTGTGATGTGTAGTGTGGCTACCTAGAACTGGCTGACTCAGGACCTATAAAGCATTTCAACAGCTGCTTTTTTGAAGTACTGATTTCACCCAGGTAGATTAGAAACCATGCTAGGTTGAATTTTGGAAGGGAAGAAGTTGTGTTTCTTCTGCTTATTATATCCTCAGTGCCTAATATGGTGCTGAGAAGTCAATAAAGATTCAGTGAACAAGTGATTTAAATCCCAGATTTTTTCTGATGTCGCATCCCTGTCATGCTCAGGTGAAGTCTGACTCAGTTCTCCAGCTGTCTGTGCCCCTCTGATAAGGTCTCTAGTGGTCTCACCTATGTCTGCCACTTATCATACTGTACTATAGTTTTCGTTTACCAGTCTTTATTCACCACCAGACTGAATGTTCCTTGAGAGTGGCCCCCCTGCCTTCTATATCCTCGCATCATCCAGATCTACATGTGGTCTACATACTGTCTGGTAGACTTTAGGAAGCTTGTCTTTCAACATTTTCAAGAAATATGCAAGTATTTCTTTCTTTTACATGTTTGCTTTTTACTAGAGGAAGATGAGTCTATGCCCAAAGGTAAGCTTTGATTAAAAAAGAAAGAAAAAAGGCCAATTTTGTAAAGCTCCTAGACCTGAGGTAGTGAATGATGGCTTTGTTCATTCATTCAATCAGTATTTACTGAGTGCTGAGTGCCAACTGGGTGCCTGGCACTGTTCTAGGTGCTGAGGAAATAGCAATGAATAAAATAGACTGAAATCCCTGTCTTTATGGATTTAGTCTAATGAAGGAAATAGACATCAAGTAAAACATTTAGTCTTTTACGTAGTGATAAATTGATAAGGAGAAGAAATAAAGCTGGGAAAGACGACACGAGTCACTAGGAGAGAGGGTTGACATTTTTGATAGGGTGGCCATTGCCAGCATCGCCAAGAAGGTAACTTTGGAGTAAAGATCTGAAGAAAGAGAGATTGCCAGCTATGTGAACATCTGGAATAGCATTCCAGGAAGAAAGAACAGCAGGTCAAATCCAATGGTCAGTTCTTAGTTCTCGTGTGACTCATCCTCCTTGGCAGCTCTTGAAGCAGGAGGTCACTCTGTCACCACAGTGCTACTCTCCCAGATTTCCTCTTGTCTTACTGATGGCTCCTCTGCTGGTCTTTCCTTCTCGTGATTTAGAGATGTTGGAGAACTCTATAGCTCAATCATCATAGTTCTTTTCTTTTCTCTCCACTTCCTATATCACTTCATCCAATCCTGAGGCTAAATATACATAAATACACCTAAATTTATGTTTCCAACCCTGCTTTATCTGACCATTCTATCCAGAACTGCATTTATAATTGGTTGCTTGATATCTCATCTATATTCATCTCAAATTTAATGTGTCCAAAATCAGACTTTTGATTCTCAGCCCCACTTCGAATATCTTCTTCACCTATTCTTTGCCATCATTATTAACTTAGTTGCTTAAACTAAAACTTAGGAGTCTTCCACAAGCCCGTTTTCTCTCATATCTCACAGAAAATCCATTGGTAAGTCCTGTTGGATTTAACTTCAAAATATTTCCCTCAGATGAGTACTTCTCTCTGCCTTTTCTGCTATTTCCCTATCCCAAGTCATCATTCTTTTCCTAGAAATATAAAAATAAAGAACAATATCATATAATGTATATTACATATTATAATTATATAGCATATTTATATATTATCATTATATAAACTTAAAATATATTTGAATATAATGATATTCTTGGAATATAAGAATATTGCATTTATATTATAAAATTATTATGGTATATATATGATTTATATAACTATATAACTATATAACTATTATAAATATAAACATGGAAATATAATTATGCCATTATATATTGATGTAACCCATAATATAATGATATAATCACACATATATGTATTTAGTAAAATAAGTATAAAAATTATCTTCTAATTTTTTTCTCTCTGCTTCAACTCTTGTTCTCTTCCTCTGCCTCTTCATAATTTATTCTCCATGTAGCATCTAGAATCATCCTTTAAAAATAAAAATGTGATCATGTCATTCTTCTGCTCAAAAACCTTCACTGACTTTCCATCCTCCCAGAAGCAAACCCAGCCTCCATACCATGTCCAACAGCACTACATGATCTAGTCCTTAGCTGCCTTCTCCTCCCTATCACTTTCTACCCCCACATCAGGTGGGTTCCTACCTCAGGTCCTTTTCTGTAGATGCTGTCTTTGCCTGCAGTACTCACTTGGTTATCCTCAGTGCTCCTTCGCTTCATTCATGTCTGCCCAGTGTGACATCAATACAGAGGCTATCCCTGACTATATCTAAAATGGAATCCTCCACAGTCTATATTCCATTGTCCTATTTTATTTGTCTTAATAGACTTCATCCCTATATGGCAATATAGTGTATATTTATTTGATTTTTGGGGTTTCTTTTCTGTTGTCCCACTAGGGCAGGGTCTTTTTTACTTTTATTTTTCACTGCTGTATTACATAGTACTTAGAATGGCACCTGGCACATAGCAGGTGCTTGATAAATATTTGCAGAATGAAAATCAAGGTCTCTCTTCTGAGCTTCCATAGCCCCCTATTTACAGCCCTATCATAGCACTTAAAAAAACCAATCTTAATTGGAAGTAGTTTTTCTCATTCATTAGACTGTGGGCTCCTGGAAGGAAAAGACCATTAACATTCAACTCTGATTTGCCAATGTTCAGAAAAGGCATGGGCACACACGGGTACTTCATAAAACTGTATTGAATAAATTAATGAATTAGTGATTACTTGGTCTCATAATTCCCTAAAGAAGCAATTCAGGGAATCTCTGGTGTTTCCCCAAAGCAGTAGGCTAGTAGCATTGTTATGATCAACTCTCTTGCACTGGGTAAAGTGCAGCCCATTTCTGGTTTAGAAAATAGGTGAATGATATTCTGAAACCAGATGAAATTTTAGACTATAGTTTTTAATAGTGAAAAGCATGCAATTTCCCACGTGACAAAAAAATGGAGTTTAAGACAACAAGGGCAGAGTTTAGAACCTTAGATTTTGTAGAGTTTGGCATTGGTGACATCTAGTCCCATGCCTTGTTTTATACCTGATGAAGTTGAGTTGCCAGAGGTCAGGAGGTGACAAAAATAGGGCTGGGGTTGGGATACTTGGATCTCAGTCCAGGTCTTTCCTCACCGCACCCTTCTTCCTGCTCACAGAGCCATTCTTCCACATCTTACTCAGTTTCCTCGATCTTGGTGATCATGTCTCCGGTGGTAACCTCAGAAGCCTGTATACATCCAACTTCTTCATTCTATTGAGTTTTCTCATATTAGATTTTCTCTTCTATATATTTACAAGCCTCGGTGATCCAATTCAGTGAGTCACACTTGTATCACAAGAATATGAACAATGCAGACACGTTAGATCCAATATTTAGACAATTTCCAAGCTATTGCTTAATTCTAGATATCACCAACATTATTGAAGACCATCCTTAACTTGAATTATTTCTGGTAGTGATTAGTTTTTTTTTTTTTAAAAGGGAAAGGTAGATTTATGTAGCAATGTGCAATTTATGGATTAATGAAAGTAATTTTAATGTAAGCGTTTAAACAATGAAAATTTCATTTTGCCTAGTACATCTAGGGACAATAACAATAACTTGACTCTCTTGAATTTTTTAGAACACCTGATGTTTAGAAATGTAAGAATAAGCCATTACTCATGACTCTTTTCTAAAAGGATGGCAGCTGTGTTTCCTCTCTGGTGATGAATATTCTTAAGATTACAGAAAAGGGCAAGAATATATTTAGATTGCATGTAGAGTTTATATGGCTTATTTTTGGTTAAAAAAAGCAAAAACCAAAAAGTTTGTGGATAAGACATCTCGATAGAAATACTTCATAATTAATAGATACTTAGAAAACTGAAAACTAGAATCACCTCTACTACATTACACTTCTATTTAACTATGACAAGCAGAGACAACACTTTAAAGAAATTTTTGGAGAGAAAGGAGAAATACTGGATTTACTGGTCTATGATCCTAGAAAATGGATTTTGGTATTTTAAGCTTTCTATGATGATTTTCTTTCCTCACCCTGCTGGGTAAGTGCTCCTCCTTTGTCCTCCTGTAACACCTGGAGCAAATCATACTACTTTCCTCATTGAATTCAAATGACGTGTTTATACTCTGGTCTTTCCTAAATGCAACTGAAGATCCCTGAAGGCAGATCCGATTCTCTATTTCTGTTAACGGTTCATTCTACCAAACAGGCTCTAACTCGCTCTCTATCCAGCAGTTTCCAAATCCTGTTGGTTCACCCTTTAAATTTCTCTCCCATTAGTCTTTACTGACACTGAGAGGTATTATCAACAAACCAAGGGTGTTACTCTGCCTATGGCAGCTCTGAGGTGGGGAGCAGGCTCTAGAGATTATCACTTTCCTCCCCACCCCATCCGGAATGTACTTGAGGAATTCCACACTGCCCTCATTCTGCACAGCCTTGAGATTAAGAGCAAGAACTCTGGAGCCAGGCTGCCTGGATTTGAGTTTCTGCTGTGCAATTTACTAGTCTGGCCACTTATTAGCTGTGTGACCTTGGGCACGTTTCTTCACTTCTCTGCCTCAGTTTCCTCATCCGTAAAATGAGGATAACAATAGAACCTACCTCATATGGTTGCTATGAGAATGAAATTTTGTGAGTTAATGTATATAGAGTACTTAGAACAGTGCCTAGCAAGAGTAAGCACTACGTGTGTTAGTTATTGTAATTATTATTATTTATTACTCTTCAGTAACACTGCCTCTCTAGGTAGTGATGGAAGACAGCAATGGGAATAAGGTGGTAAGACTACCTCCCTACAGCCCTTGTTGAGAGACACTGCTCTAGTCTAGAAAACCATTGCTGCCCAGGCACTGGACAAGTCAGCTTCAGATCCAAAGAGTGGGAAGCAATGCAGTTATAATTTACTGCTATATGGGTCAAGGGATGCAAACTGACAGCTGGCAGTGATTTGAATTGTTGGCCCATGCAGTTCTTTAAAAGTAGATGTAACTTGGGGCCGGCCCGGTGGCGCAGCGGTTTAGTCCGCGCTTGGCAGCCCGGGGTTTGCGAGTTCGGATCCCGGGCGCCCGCCGACGCGCCGCCTGTCAGCCACGCTGTGGCGGCGTCCCATGTAAAGTGGAGGAAGATGGGCACGGATGTTGGCCCGGGGCCGGTCTTCCTCAGCAAAAAGAGGAGGATTAGCAACGGATGTTGGCTCAGGGCTGGTCTTCCTCACCAAAAAAAAAAAAAAAAAAAAAAAAAAAGTAGATGTAACTATGCAGATATTAGGCTTCTCTGAAATTCCTGAATGAAATCACACTGAACTTATATAACTGCTTTCTTCAAATAAGTAAATCCCCTTGAGTTTTAAGTAAGGAACTGGAAAGAAATCTCAGAAGTGTTTTTAGATGATGCAGATTTTGTTGAAGAATGTCCTTTAAAAGCAAGATTCTATGATTTTGGTTCAAAATAGCATTTCACTGGCTTCCTCTAATGCATTCATTTCTACCTTCCAACTTAAATGTCTACAAAAACAGAGGAAAACACAAAAGTCACAACAGGAACAAAAACAAGGACTGACAATTTACTTTTGCTAGATTCTAGGGGACTTCCCATTGTGAGGGAGGCCATGGAAACTAGACTGAAAAAAGAAATGAGTAGCCTGCATGGCAAGAAAGAAAGGAAGAAAAAAACTTGATTTTCTGAAAGTAAGTGTGAAGATCCTTTGTTTCTTTGTCAGTTCATATCCTTGGCAGAAATAAAGATCTACCAACTCAAAAACTGGTTTATAATTCTCCTGCTGTATACATACTACATTTTTAGGCAGTCAAATGATGTCATCCATCTGTTACCAGTACAGTGTTTTCTATACCATACAGAGGCTGACTCTGTGGAGAGACTGAATCAATGGAAAACAGCAACAATAATACAGATGATGATATATATAATATGTATATATATATATATATATAATGATCATCATCATCATTATTAACATTCACCAAGCTTGTGCTATGGGCAGGCTGCTGTTAAAGGGCTTTTCACTTTAGGTCTTAGTTTATTTAAGCCTCACAATAACCTATGAGGCAGGTAGTATTATTCCTATCATCTAGGTGAGGAAACAGAGGCACAGAGTGCTGTGAAATGCAAACTTGAGAAGTGTTGCCAAAACGCAGAGGGATAGGCCAATGAAATGATGATGCACGGCTGATAGGTATGGAAACCAGAGAACATAACTCCAACCAACCATGGAATGGAAATCATTCAGAGGAGTAAATGAAAGCAACTGGAGTGAAAGCAATAACCTTCCTGAGGTAGTAAGTGGGCTGAGCATGACAGCTCTCTACTAAGGAAAGAGAGGCTGAGCAAAGTCGCGAGAGGCAGGTTTTCTAGATTCAGGTTCTTCCTCTGCCACAAGCTGGATGACCTTGGGTGAGTTACTTAACCCTTCTAAGTCTCAGTGTCTTCATTTGTAAAATGAAGAGGATAATGGTAGTATGTTCCTCATGTGATTTTTATGAGCATGAAGTGAGTCTTACATGTAGAGTGGTACATAAAACTGTGACACATAGTAAGTGCCCAATAAGTGATAGCTAATTATTATCATTATTATTATTATTGAATGGGTGAAAACAAGAAGGAGGAGAATTCGTGGTCAAATAATTTTAGGGAGTTCTAGTTAACTGAGTTTGTTCACCGCATGTCTCCTTATAGTCTTTATTTAGTATACTCACCTAGAGTGTAAAACTTCAGAAGGGGGGTTCCCAGATTTATGTGACCACAGAACCTCCCTCCCTTTTCTTTCTCATGGAGTATAAATAATACTCCTGGGACATTGGTGTTCTACAGACCACAGTCTAGGAAATTTTCTTTATTTCACACACATTGTGCAGAAGAATAGAAAAACAGATGTGAAAAAGTCTTTCATTGATGACCTGCACTGCAAACAACTAGCCATCAGAGAGCTTTTTAGCTTACAAAGCATCATGAATACACTTCTTTCTCCATTGTACAAAACCATATATCTAGGCACTCCAACCTTGTGATCACTCACTCTATTCAGCGTCATCGCCCTCAACTTGGATGTTTTCTCGGCACTTTTACAGAATGTTGTAAAAAAAAAATGAGTTTAAATTGGCATAGCTCCAGCCTTCTGGGAGATTTATTTCACCATATTATAATTCCTTCAAAGTGTTTGTGGCTCATTGTCTATTATCATGTCATAAGGACAGTATTGTGTGTTGTGATTACATTTCTCTAGTGCACCCTACTTTGGTATCAGTGATATTGAATTCATATCAAAAAAACACACTATTCAGAAATTTAATTTTTTTCTCCCAGCATTACTGGTAGCTTATATTGATCAGTTTTTGTTTTATTTAATGTTTCTATGTCTGATGGCATATCCTACATGGCTTTCCAGAACTGGGCATGGGTTTATTCAGAGAAAAGTTAACTAGCTTCTATAGGAATTATTCCCACTATTACTATAGGAATTATTCCCATTACTACTAAGCTTGCCTGGGGAAATATAATTAGAAATAAAGTCTTCTGCCATCCCAGTGAATCCTCTCTATGTAGAAAAGAATAAAACAGTTTTATTACTGAATAAGCATTAAATCAGACTGAGAAGCATATCACAGGAAATCTGCTAAGGAGATTGCAAAGGGAGAAAGAAATCTCACCCTTTTATATAGCTAGGCAGATACAGTGCATTACATACATGCTACTTGTCTTTATCAAAAGAAAAAAATAAAAGTTCTTGTATCTTAATGACGAGCAGAAAGTACCATCATGAAGCACCCAGGCTTAAATGCCCCAGGACAGGGAGACAGTGCCGTCCATCCTCCTAGAGGTCCATGTTTCAAAGAAATGGCTCTGAGGCCTCAGAGAAGGCCCAGAAATACATTCCTTGGGATGCAGAACTGGCATGAGGCTTATTAAGCTTTTAAAGAGATTTATATACATCTCAAAAAGACAGAGAAAGCATTTAAAAATTCAAGTTTTCTAAGGAAAATGCTAAAGGGAGAGAGAGGAGCACTCTTCCCTTTTGACACTAGGGAAAATTTAAAACAAAGTGTATTTTTAGATCTGTATTTACTCTTGCAATTTCCCATTTTTACTACTATCTCATAGTTGCACTTCAGTTTTTTAATTATCTTCATGGCTGTTTCTGTTTTTTCTGAGTGGTTTTCAGTTGTGTAACTATCCAGAAAGTCCATGGTAAAATGCAAAACCAGGCAATTAGCAGAATTACAATAGGATGAATTAAAAAAATTAATACAATATTTGCTTTGAGGGAATATCTTTAAATATATCATGCTAATGGTATGATTCTTGATTAGAATTCTTGATTCTCAATTGGCAGCATGCAACATTCTTGTTATACACTAAATTCACAAACTACTGTGAAGACTTTAGCTGTGCTTTCAAATGATTAACGATTTTAGTATTATTTTATAGTTCCTTATGAAATCTTATCCAATCTGAGCCTAAGGAGTAGTTTAACTCTGTAAACTGATAATCTAAATTTTTAATTGAGTTTTTCTTGTAAGGTCCAATAAATTTCTCCTAAGTTCTCATCAATCACATAAGTAACGTTGCATTTACATGATAATCTAGGCCCTTCAGTAATTATTCCTTCTTCCCAAATAATTTTTCCCACATAAACAATGCAAAGATACCATGGCCATTCTCTAGTATTAAAGTCTTATTATGAGGCACCCATTGAAGGGTACAGATTGAACTTTCAGTGTTTATTGTACAATGAGATGTCTAGAGAACAAACCCAAACTATGGGCCATTTTTTGCATTGGTTCAATCAATAATTGTATTTTTATGACTGTCAAGTAAATCCCCATGAGTAATAGGCGTCCACCTTTATTTACCACCTAGACTGGGACTGGAGAGAACTTGCACAATGAGCAATTAGGACATGGCTGAAAGACTATGTGCCCTTCCTCAAGGAACCTACATTCCAATGGGATTTTCTTTCCCTTTAACTTATTATCTCAAATTCCAACTCAACAAACTTCATTCCCTTTCAGTCACAGTGTGATCTGAGGACCACGGTTTCAGAAGCAAGAGTCAGGGATGCATCTCTTCCCAGATTTTAGAAACTGGGTCATTGGATCACAGTATCAGTGCACATACACAGCATGTTTGTGGTTGGCTGCAAATAATAGATAGACCTAACATTTATTAACTTGAACAGCAAAGGGATTTGTTGGAAGGGCATATGATTGCTCACAGAGCAGCAGGAGCACTGGAGATCCAGGGTGGGAAGATGGCCAGGAAACAAAAGAGGTAGACGCTCGAGAACACAGCCTGATTTCCACTTGGGGAGAGTTTGCTTAGAATACCAGGGCTGGCAACTTTCTGCTTGCTTAATTCTGCTAATTCTGCTTAATTCTGTCCCTTCACACATTATCTTCTCAGGAGTCAAAATTCTAGTCAAGTAACCAAAAATCAGGTAAGTATTTGATTAGATGAGCCACCCTCCAGTAATGTCAGCTTCATTATAGCAAGGGAGTAAAGGGAGGGAAAGAGTTATCCCACTTTGCTTTCTAGAGTGTCACTCTGCCTCCAAACTATTTTGATATTTCCGTCAAATGGTGCTCGCTTTATGCATGCACTGTTCTAGGTGCTTTGCATATGTTCATTCATTTATTCTTACAACAACTCTATGTGACAGATAGTACTCTTCTCATTTGTACAACAAAGAAACCGGGCACAAGAAGTTAATTTATTGCACCAAATCACACAGTAAATGGTAGAGACAGAATCTGAAATTTAGATTGCAGAATATGTGTGCTTCTCCATATTGCTCAGCCTTGCCAAAGATGAGTGTTCAAAGGCTTAGTATAAAAAGAGGGAAAGAATGACAGAAAAAGAGAAAATGATAAACCAACAAACAGCAAATCGACAATCAAATGTTTGTTTTGTTTGATGGCAAAATACATAATTTCTATTTTTTCTATATTTTATATATTGTAAATTCATGTATTTTTTAAACTTGCAATGTTGATGTAATGTTAGATTCACAGAAAATTTGCAAAGATAGTACAGACATTTTTATATATAATCTTTACTCAGTTACCCTAAGGTTAAAACTTTACCTAACCATGGTACAATGAGAAAACAAAGAAATTAACATTGATACATCACTATTAACAAACTACAGACTTTAATCACATTTCCCATTTTTCCACTAATGTCTTTACTGCTCCAAGATCTGATCCACGATCCTACATTGCCTTTACGCACCGTGTCTTTTTCATTACCTCCAATCTGTTCTAGTTCCTTTATTTTTCTTTGTCTCATGTGACTTTGATAATTTGGATGATTAATGTTAAAGTATTTTGTAGAACATTCTTCAGTTTGAGCTTGTCTAGTGTTTTCCTATGATTAGTTGAGGTTATGAATTTGGAGGAAGAATGCCCTTTTTTAGTGCTTTCTGTAAGAAAGTATATAATATTAATACGTCATATTATTAGTGATGTTAATATTGATCACTTAAGGTGGCTGTGTTTTATTTTTATCATAATTTTTGTTTACTTTTAAAAAGATGGCTAAGTTAACATTTCCAATATTTAGTAAATTTTATTTATTTTTTATTAGCAGGTTTTGTTATATTGCAAAGCTTCTAACTCATATGGACTCCTGGACCACATTTAACTTGCTCTTGCCTTTCAGTGACTAAGCTTCTGTGATTTAGAACATAATCTATTCCTTAAAGCACACGTAACTAAATGCTCCATCTGATGTATAATCAGCTAAGTGAAAGATGAGCAACCCACTGTGTCCATATTTTGGAGCTGACTCCATAGCCAAAGGCAATCCTTATTTAGGTACAAAATATAGTACTGCACTAGGGAGTTAGTGAATTATAGTCATTTCTCTCTATTTAATGAGTAACCAGGACATTTCTTTTGCTCTTCTTGAAAGCTACATTTGTTAGTAAGGCCTTCAGGCCAATTTGGCTATTAGCCTAGGTTTTATGATACTATGTACAGCTCATTTAAAACAATCTTCCATACGTGAAATTGTAATGTCTTTTCATATGAATAAAACATGTGCCAAAATAGTGATGTAGACAAATTATTATTAAAGAATACCATTTTGCAATCATTTCTGTGTAAGCCCATGATCTTTTGTAATTTGTATGCTTTGCTTATAACTGAAGTACATATTTAAAAGCTATCCCGATTTTATACTTTTGTGACTCATGTTATACAATATGTCTATACAATAAATTGTATATATTATATATTTAATATAATTTATTATTTAAACTCTTTATTTGTAAATTCTTCTTAATTTTTTACAACCATTGGAGTAGTAATACATGTTGTTTGTATATGTTTGTTTGTTTCCTCTTCAAAATAAATGGCAACGTATGCTCCAGGCCTCCAACAGACAGTGAGACTTTTCAATGTTTGGTAAAGCACTTATTAACAAAATTAAATTTAGATAGGTGACAGCAAAGGTGTGGCTAAGGGTTGGAAAAGAATAAAATTACATACTCCCGATAAGCCAGTGTTTAGTGTGCTACGGTTCTAGCAATGCTCTTATATTTATCAACTTGGAACATGATAATGCTGGTTATTTAGCATCCCATTCCTGTGTACTTTGCTCTTGCAAACATAACTTAGCATTTTTAAAAATTACTCTCTGCTTAGCCATCTAGTCACTTAATCATTGGTTTTTATCTCAATGCTTACGCAGTTTAAAAAGCATCTTAGTAATCTTAGTATTAAACTTAAGTTTGTTATGTGATTGCTTTTAAACAATTTTACTGGTTTGTTACTGCTAAGAGCTAGTATGAAATCCTGGAACCCTAGCTTTTAATCTTAACATAATACATGAGAAATCATAAAAATTAAAATATAACTCAGTTTATTTCCCAGGATATGCCTCAAATGATGTGTCTACAAATGATTATTTCTTTTTTTTTTTCCTGAGGAAGATTAGCCCTGAGCTAACATCTGTGCCAATCATCTTCTATGTTGTATGTGGGTCACTGCCACAGCATGGCTGATGAGTGGTGTAGGTCCTTGCCTGGGATCCGAACCTGCGAACCCAGGCCACTGAAGTGGAGCACACTGAACTTAACCACTATGCCATGGGGCCAACCCCCTCATTTTTTGTTTTTTGTTTTCAGGTGGGTGATGGGGAAGTGAAAAAAGCCATTTGGCAGCAGGGAGCAGTACACAAAATTAAATATTTCTATAGATCTTTTTTGGTTTCTGGACAGATTAAAGAGCCCACACTCAGAGAGAGCATGCAGTAGTGGTGTGCTGGAGCTGGCTTGTACCAGTTTGCAAGAACCAATTGTTAAATTCTAAGGAGTTTTGTCACCAGTTATTAAAGACAGCCGTTATTAAAAATTAAATCATGTAAACACAATTAAATACATATTATTAAAAACAAAGATAATAAAAACTCAAGACTCATCATTTCCTAATATTTTAAATTACACTTCACTGTTGTCATTGTTTTATTCATATCTGTTGTATCCGTGTCATTGAAATACTCTATAATGGTGTGCCACTGTGCAAATCTTCCCAACTCTGCCTACAGGGACTTCACATTGGAAGTTTGATAAGCTTATGATTAACATTATGAGTATGAATTTTCTTAAAGAAAATAAAATAAAAAATGATGGGAGACCAGGTGATTTGAAATCACTATTCTGTCATGACTGACTTTCTTTCTGTCATATTATGCTAATATTTACCTCACGGTATTTAGTTGGCTGTTATATTCCCTCTGCCTGGAATCTTTTCCCCTCCAATATACATTTGGCTGTCTTCTTTCCCATCAGAATTTATATGTCATCCCTTCGGAGAAACCTTGTCTGGTTATCCCATCTAACATCGCTGAGCCTGCCTGCCCACTCCCTGACCTGGCACATCTGCCTGCCATCGCCAGGTCTTTACTTTCATTACTCTCTTACTACTCTCTGAAAGTACGTAGTTTATCTGTTTATATGTTTACAGTCTTTCTCCCTTGCTGTACTATAAGCTCTCTCAGGGGAGAGATCATCTATGATCTTTTTATTTCTGGTTTTTCGATGCCTAAAACAGGGCCAGGCACACAGTAGATGACCAGTACATTTTTGTTTAAAAAAGTGATTTAATATTTGAATGGACTATATCAGTGAAAGCCATTTTAGTTAAAATAGGGATTGAGAGATAGTCAAAGTAATATTTGAATAGAGATAAAATTGAAGTTAGTCAAAGTCCTACCACTTGAAAAAAAGGCTCTAAGATGTCGAGTTAAGCTATTCTAAACAGAACACTATTGTTTTTTTGGGTGTCATTTATATAAATAAAAAGACATTGAACTTTGGTTAAGTTTCTTGGGCAATGGAATTTGGGAGTAGATTATGTCAAAATTCTTGTTATAGATGGGATTTGAATATTGCATTAATTATGCTGCACTCATCTGTGGAAATAATGCTTCTAAAGCAGCACTAATTACATGAATGAGGGAGAGGGTTTTATTTTAAGGAACAGCAGCATATTCAGATTTTTTGTGGCATCTCTCCAGCTACAAAAGCTTACTGTCAGGAACTACTTTCTTTCCCAGAAGACTTTTATAAGGTGGAAGCTGAGGCTGCAATTTTATTCCAAGCCAAACTTTGTACAATGTGAGCAAATAAAATGCAAAAGAGCATTTTCAGTGACTTTGATGAGGGTAGCTATTTCTAATATTTAAGAGCCCAGTCAAGTTTATTGCTGCCTTTTTAAAAGTGTCATCTGAGGATAGATAGATTATCTGTAATTCATAAAGTACTGGAATGCATGGGTTATAAACTGAGGAATAAAGGGTAACAAGGGTCTTGCTTAAGAGGAGTAGTGTGAGGATTGACAAGTATTTGGGGAAAGCACTTTTATTTGTTATTTCGTTTACTTATCTCACAAATATTTTTTAAGCACTAATTATGTGTCAGGCATTGTTTTAGTTGCTAGGAATATAATGAAAAAAAGACTTTCTATCCTCAAACAGTCTAATGGGGGGAAAACAAGTAAACAGGCTGTTGCAGCACAGTGTGATACATGGTAGGATGGGGAAGGTCATGGCCTTCTAAGAACACATATAAGAGATAGCTAGACCAGATTGATGAAGTTTGAAAAATTGATCACATGATCATGATTAGCTTTGTGAATTAAAAGGTCTCTGACAGGTATGTGAAGAATGGATTGAAGACAATGATGGGCTAACAAATGTTTAAAAACTGGCTCTTCACGGGAACCCAAAATCTGATTTGTGGTGTTTGCCAATTTCTGTGGTGTAAATATTTCCATTAAAGCTGCCAATCTGATGTCACTGAGTGTGAAGACAAGAAGAGATGGACATGGTTTGTCTAGTGAGCTGATTGGAGCAGGTTCTCTAGTGAGGTGATGCAAGCACATCTGCGGTTGGAGAGGGCAGAGTGGAGGTTTGGAGACTAGTTAGAGGCCACTCTGCTAAACCAGGGAAGAGATTATGTGGCCCAAACTATGAGATCTGAGCAATTCTGAGAGCTATTTAAGAGATAAAGAAGCATTTTAGAGTAGTGGTTAAGAGTTAAGACCATAGACTCAGAGTCAGACTTCGAGTTCAAATCCTGGTGCTGTCACTTAACTAGCACTGTGATGCTGGGCTTTTTCTTTTAGCCTCTCTGGGTTTCAGTGCCTCATTTATAAACTGGTGATAATGATAGTATCAGACACTTAGGATTGTAAAGAGGAATAAAGTCATCAATACACATAAAGTGCTTCAACCCATAAATGTTATCTTCAATCAATAAATGTTATCTTTAGCAACATAGAGGAGATATTGGTGATTAATGATTAGTGTGATGGTGGGTGGGCAAGGAAGAAGAAAGAGGAGTTAAGATTGACTTGTAGTTTTCTAGCCTGTCCAAACAGGTAGCTAGAGATGTAATTTTCATAATCTTCCCTGTGGGCTAGTGAGGATGAAAACAGAATTGGGTGTGTGAACAGGAGGTGAGGAAGTACAGAGGGAGAGCATACTAGTAGTTTCTAAACCTGGTGCACTTAAGATCATCTAGGGCTTTAAAAATATAGATTCCATGCCATGCTAGGCTTACTGAATCAACGTCCTCCAGGATAAGACCCAGGTATCTGAATTTTACCCAGGTATCTGAACATTTTTAGAATGTTCCCAAGGTGATTCTAATGAAGTCAGTTCACAGAACAGCATGTCTGTCCACTTTAGAGGAATCTTTCAAGAATTTAAGTTTATGAAGGGGGTTACAGAAGAAAATAACTGGACGGAATTGAAGTATGGAGACGGAAGAGATCTAAACGTGTAAATTCTGATGGGAAGGAGCCAGCAGACATGAAGTATTTGAAATTACAGTAGAAAGAGAATAAATGATAGAGGAAGACTTCTGGAAAATGAGATAAGATAGGTTCGAGGTGAAATGTGGATGAATAGATCCTCCACTAACCGAAGGGAATAAGGAATGGGTGTGGATCCAGGTACATTTTTTGTGGTTTATGGTTATAATTTGTGGAAGTAATTTGAAAAATGTCTAGCTATTGGTTTGATGGGGACTGCTAAATTGTCCTCTGGTATTAATTTTCCTTTTATTCTTACTAGTAATAGAGCTCTCTAAATTTGAGCTAGCCAGATGGCCTGCCTTGTAGCCAAGTGTGGATATGGGACTACGTTTGGACCAATGGGGTGTGAATGGAATGATGTGTACATCTTCTGGGAAAGATAAAGTGGCTTGCCCTGGATTGCCCTTTTTCCTTCACCTGGCTGGGAAATGACTAAAATGGCAGCCAGTCTTGGACATAGAGATGAAAACCACATGTTTTCATCATGTGAGGGCATGAGCCAACCTGTCAGTTTGGGGTCCTGGCTGTCCTCCTGAGCAGAACCTAGACTGCTTGGCTATCTACCTTTCATGTTGTGTCAGAAGCAAACAAGCATTTTTCTTATTTAAATACTGTGTTTTAGGCCTCTTTGTTACAGCAGCTTAGACTATACCCTGACTAGTACAGACAGATTCTCTTTTCTCTGTGAATGAGGAGATGAAATTATTCTCTGAGAATTAAGAGTTGGTGGGAAAGGGCATAAGGTTTGAATAGAGTGAAATTAGTTTGAAACAGCTAGTAAGTAGAGGGTGGGATAATAAAGATAGGCACTAGGAAAATATAGAAACATTGCCTGGTAATCTTGAGGAACTAGAAGACCATCAATCATAGAAAAAGGAAACGTAACATAAATGTGAATTTACTAAATAAACTCAACAAAATAGGAAAAAACTCTAACAAACTTTTTTAATATAGGCCACAAAATTTCTGTCAGAAATGTTCACACTTCTCAGCTTTATAGTTAAAAAACATTTCATGACAGTACTGATCAAAAGTATGTTTTCAATGTTATAATACTTACTGAACAACCTGTATGCATATAGGTTATAGGCTTGATTGACATTGAAGAAGTCAAACAGGCATTGAGTGCTAGCTATATTTAATTGTCAGATCAAATATGAGTAAAATGCTAGGAACACTGAAATTAAATAAGATGGAAATGCTTTAACCTTATTGTGGGAAGCCTCCTGAAGGAGATGGCTTTTTAATTAAAATGAAAAATTCATATATCTTTGCACTGTGAAAACTAGAGCACATATTGTTGATTCTATGCCTCTACTCTCCTACATCTTTTCTAGAGGTAGTAAAATCATATTTGACTTTAGGATCTTCTAGGCCCGGACAGATGTAGTTCTATAGCGGTCTTTCATATCATGGTGAAACTTTCTGTGGTATTTACTGTCCTTTGGATCTCCCACATTTGATAAAATGTAATTTTTTTTTTTTTTTTTTGGTGAGGAAGACCAGCCCTGAGCTAACATCCATTGCTAATCCTCCTCTTCTTGCTGAGGAAGACTGGCCCTGAGCTAACATCCATGCCCATCTTCCTCTACTTTATATGGGACGCTGCCACGGTATGGCTGACAAGCAATGCGTCCGCAGGCGCCTGGGATCCGAACCCGCAAACCCCAGGCTGCCAAGCGCGAACTAAACTGCTGTACCACCGGGCAGCCCCTGATAAAATGTAATTTTAAGTGTGATGTATCCAGTATGGGCCACATGGAATTAACTATTGGAGTCTCTCATTAGAAGTAGACTATATCATTTCCTTGTCATAGATTTCACTTTTATCTCATCTGAAAAATTATGTAGATTATTTTAAGTTGTGACCTTCTTTATATTCTAACAAGGGAAGACCTAGCCACCCTTTGTTTTACACAAAGTTAGCTAGAATCTTATTCCCTAAATAGATATGAAGATAAGGGTTTTTACATTTTTGCTCATTTATGAGGCAGTGTAATTGGAAGTGATTCTTTTGGAACCCATCATGATCAGAACTGTATATTTATGTGAAAAAACTGGTGCAAGTTCACCCATTGGCTGCACAAACTTATTATCATAGGTTTAATTTTCTTTGCTTTAATCAAGATCCTTTGTTTTGGTAAAGTAGAGAAAGTTTCTAATGCCAGTGAAAGGAGTTTTGAAGACGAATAGGTGTGTTTGTACATGTAAAGCCTTAGAGAGACTTGGTGTTCACTGGGAAATGTTTTAGTTGGGGAGATGGAGGCCTAAGTCAAATTCCTTATTATCCTCAATTTAATTGAGAAAATTGCTTAATCTCAGTCTTTCCTGTCAATTTTGATTGACAGATAACTACTAGCTGGAGGTGCATTGGAATGGCTGAGTACCTTAAAATATCTTGAGACTTCTTGAGGATACGTGATGCATATGTAACTGGGACAGAAAATACTAATGTGTGAGGAGACATAGTTATCTCTCTTCCCCTGCCTAACCAATTACTATGCATGGCATAATCTTTAGAGGCTGAACAATAGAACCATGTATGGCTACTCGCATGAAGATATTGTCTGGAGAGAAAAAGAGAATAGCGGGGGTTACAAAGGAAGAGGGAAGGGAAAGGGAAAGTCCCATCAGGAGATAGACAGATAGGGAAAGAGGTTTAGGGCAGAGAGTTGAAAGCTGAGAGTGGGGAGAGTTAAGAAGGGGAAAAAATTGAAAATCAATAGGAATGAGAAGAAAAAGAATTTAAAGTGGGTTATAAATAGGATCTCTTTTAATATTTTTCAAGAGGTACAACTAGGAATTAGAATTAGTTTTAATTACTTTTGGTTGCTGTGTTTTGTTTCTTTGAATACAACACTTTGCACTAGGTATTTGAGTTTTATGTAAAAATCACAGAAACTAGGGGCCGGCCCGGTGGCGCAGCGGTTTAGTTCACGCTTGGCAGCCCGGGGTTCGCCCGTTTGGATCCCCCCGCTGCCCACCGACGCACTGCTTGTCAGCCATGCCGTGGCGGCGTCCCATAGAGGGTAGAGGAGGATGGGCACGGATGTTAGCCCAGGGCCAGTCTTCCTCAGCAAAAAGAGGAGGATTAGCAACGGATGTTAGCTCAGGGCCGGTATTCCTCACAAAAAAAAAAAAAAAAAAAGAAAAAAAAATCACAGAAACTATAAATTAGGTCCCTATTTGGAAATACTTTAGATTAGTGCTGTGTCAAAATTAAATATGATGAAGGCAAACCTTTCATACAGTATTATCCGATTGCTCAGAGAGTTAGATGTGGTGACTCCGGGCAATAAGTCAAATTCTCTGTACATTATAGACACTACTACGAAATTGTATTGGTTTCTCCTAAACTATTTCATTGACCTCATGACCATGAACCAGTTAATATCTGTGCTGTAACAGTACAAATGAAACCTGTTTACTATGTTCCCTTGGATGATTTTATTGACAGAATTTTAGAAAAGGATGAAATATGAGCTGTTATTTTGGGAATTTTTTGGGTTTTGCTAATAGATGCCGCTTACATCTTCGGCTTTGTTAACTGCTCAGAACAATTGTCTTTCTTTTGTTAGGCCTTGGGCAAGATAAAATTCTGCTCTCACAAGGCTTTTATTTTCTTTTTATTACAGTGGAGCTTCTGGTTTCCCTAAAGCGAGAATGCTGGTGTGTACCCTATATTAAAAAGAAATTGCAGATTTAAAAACATTTTAGTAAAATAATGAGATTCTATAATTAGATATGTTAAAGTGTTAGTTTTTGCTTGGTTATTTTATTTTGTAGAGTTTTTAAAAGCCCTGCAAAATAGCATTGTGGTATCTTTATTAAAAAGAGGGCTGGCAGCCATGCCATTGACCCACTATCCAGGAGGGCAACTGCGCACTGTGCAGATGGCTGCTGAAGTGGATTTCTGGGTAGAAGATCAAATCATTTGCCAGTGTTAGTGCATTTCATAGGAGCAGTAGATGATGAGATTTGCTCCATATGTATGTTGACCACAGGATGTGTGAGACCTCCTATGAAAATGCCTAAGCTTGAGCCATCCAGCACATATCCTCAGAAAAGGTGAAATTTGGTCAGAAGCAAACGGCAGAAATGTTTTGCCCTCCCTTGACCTGTGAAACATTTTATCCCACTTCTGTTTGGACTATTCTTGTACAGAAATGAGCTACATTAAAAACAACAACAATAATAAAAAGAAGCCTGGCAAAATGTAAAAGAAAAGACATAATTTTTAATTGCTGATGTTAGATATATAATGTGTTTGTATTTCTTGCCAAAAATCTTTAACTTAAAATTTAATAATTAATATAAATGTTTGTAAAAAATAACTCTCAAGCTCAATTTCACACCATACAGAAATTAATTTGAGATGGATTATAGACTTAAACATATAAGCTAAAGCCATAAAACATCTGGAAGAAATAAAAGTATATATTTTACATTTTGGAGTAGGCAAAGGCTTTTAGACAGAAACTGGAAAGCATTAATCATAAAATAAAAACTATGAGGGGGCCACCCGGTGGCGCAGCGGTTTAGTCCGCGCTTGGCAGCCCGGGGTTCGCGAGTTCGGATCCCAGGCGCCTGCCGACGCACTGCCTGTCAGCCATGCCGTGGTGGCGTCCCATATAAAGTGGAGGAAGATGGGCACGGATGTTGGCCCAGGGCCAGTCTTCCTCAGCAAAAAGGGGAGGATTGGCAACAGATGTTAGCTCAGGGCTGGTCTTCCCCACCAAAAAAATAAAATAAAATAAAATAAAAATAAAAACTATGGTAAAAATAAGACGGTAAAATTATGCTTGTCCAAAAATAGTGTTAAGAAAATGCAAAGGTAAGCCGCATGCTGGGAGGAAGTATTTGCAGTACAAAATCTGATGAGAGACTTGTTCCCAGAATATATTTTTAAAAATTCCTATGAATCAATAATAAAATGACAAACAAATAAGTTGAAGAAATGGGCAAAAGATTTGAAAAGACACTTCACAAAAGAAGATATAGGAAGGACCAAAAAGCACTTGAAAAGCTATCAACATTATTAGTCATCAGGGAAATGCAAATTAAAAGCACAATGAAATACAATATTATACCCACTAGAACGTCTGCAGTTGAAAAGCTCACCATACCAAATGGTGATGTGAACATCTGGAACTCTCCCATCCTGAGCATGGGAGGACAAAATTGTACAACCACTTCGGAAAGCAGTTAGACAATTTCTTAAGTTAACGTATACCTACCTATGATCCAGTAACTCTGCTCCTAGATATTTATTTACCCAGAAGAAATGGAACCATATTTCCACAAAAAGACTTTTACTTAAATATCATAAGAGCTTTATTCATAATTGCCCCAAACTGGAAATAATCCCCAAATTTCAAAAACAGGTGTATGGCTAAACAAATTGTGGTATATTCATTCAAAGGAATACTACCAATTAATAAAAAAAAATCAACTATTGATGCATACCACAACATGCATGAATCTTAGAAACATCATTCTGAGAAAAATCAACCAGGAGCAAAAGGTTATATACTGCATGATTCCATTTTATGAAGTGCAAGGTCAGGCAAAACTAATCTGTGGTGGTAGAATTCAAAACAAGTGGTTGCTTATGAGGTGTGGGGATGGTCTAGAAGTGACACAAGGGAACTTTCTGGGATGATAGATATGTTCTGTATTTTTATTGGGTGGTAGTTGCAGGGTGTATATATGTATCAGAAATCATCAGATTATACACTTAAGGTTTGTGCGTTTCACTGTCTGTCATTGTTATCTCAATTAAGATTTTAATTCTTAATTATTATAGTATATCCTAAATGGTACAGGAAAATGGGTCAGAGGAGTAAGTATGAATAACATCTTTATCTTAAGGGCAAAGGTATATGAAAGGCATTTGATTTATCTTCTACTGTTTTAATAGTATGAGTCAAGGAATATAAACCTTTGGGACTTCTTAGGACCTGGCTTTTCTCTCTTAATTTCATGTGTTTTACAACTCTCTGGATTCTGGATATTTTAATTAATGTTTCCATATTCTTCTTCTCACAAAATTCTCGTTATACTAGACAATGACAGTATTTTACCTTCCTAAAATTTTGATTGCAATTGCAAAATTTACAATGGTCTTCTCCACATTTCGCAATAGTACTCACTCATTTTTGTTTATCTCTGACTTTCCTTCACTCTTTCCTGTTTTAGGCAAACAGTAAATATAAATTATCTCCCAAGAAATATACTAAAATGTTGAATAGCCAAAGTAAAATTAATCTCTTCATTTTATGTGTCAGAATGCCGAGCAAATTTTGAAGAGTAAGGTTCCAAATGTCTAGTTGGAATTAGGACATATTAGGATTTTGTATTCAATTTCTATGCCTAAATGGATGCTGTAATAAGTTGATTTATGTAATACTTTTAAAATGCTTGGTAGTTTTTTGAAAAAAATTTAAGGCATTTTATCATAATATCTGTATTTTTCTTACTTGAAATTGTAAACTTTCTCTTATCAATTGATGTTGTATCTTCAAAATACTTTTCATAATCTTTGAATTATAATATACAATTATTCTGAAAGCAGTTTCTCAGGATAACATATCTTACTTTTAAAAATAGACGACTTCTTTTGTGTGTGTGTGAGGAAGACCAGCCCTGAGCTAACATCCATCACCAATCCTCCTCTTTTTGCTGAGGAAGACTGGCCCTGGGCTAACATCTGTGCCCGTTTTCCTCTACTTTATATGGGACACCGCCATGGCAGGGCTGACAAGCAGTGCATTGGCGGGCGCCCGGGATCCGAACCTGTGAATCCTGGGCTGCCAAGGGCGGACTAAACCGCTGCGCCACCGGGCGGCCCCCAAAATAGACGACTTTTAAAATTTTTTAATTTTAGGCTAGCTCAGTGTGGAAATACCTTTCAATCAGAATATTCTGATTAAATATTTTTACTACTATTATCCAGGAACCTTGATATTATATCACCTTAGGGGCTGATGCCAAATGTTGAATTTCGTGTCATAGCAACTTGTATTAGGATGAGGTTTAATTGGTTTCTTATAGTCTGTGTTTTGTTATCTAGGAGTTTATTGTTAACTGGACTGAGGCTGGGTTTGGCTGAGCAGGTGGGAGCAAGGGATGCAGTATTTGAAGTGGAAGTGCTCTCCAAATGGGAGTAAACAGAGAGGAAAAAAGAACATGAATTAACAAATGAAGTGGGCTGCCTAGAGGCGAGAGAGTAGGTACAGAGATGTGGGACATTGAGTGCTGAGACAAGATGTACAGGCTCGGTGTGCTCGTAGGCACTCAAGCACTTTCTGAATTGAATTATTAAGATCTAGGAAGTCAGAGGCAGAATTTAAGAAGTGCGGTGAGGTAGTCATGGTGATAAAAAGGGAATATTTTAGAAGACGCAATTTGAATTAACTGGAAGAAGAGATTTGAAGAAGTGAGGCTAGCAAAGAGAAATTTGAATCTGTCAAATTGACAGGAACCAAAAACATTAAGGAGTTCAGGCATATATCATAATGACAGGGCGATGTACTCACCATACAGCCTAATAGCTCACTCTAATAGACTAGTGGGTTCTAATAATTTATGTAGTTTATGTTTAGGAACTGTGGAGAGGAACACAGATAATAGCACATCGCATTGCAGTGATCTGTTTACTTCTCTTTTTATCTCATAGTATAGGTATTTTACTACTTTCACCTTTGCATAGCCTCCATATTTTGAACAGAGAAAAGGTATATTTTAGTCATTTAATAAATGCTGATAGACATTATGAAATCAGTAATTCAATCATTACTGTATATATAATACCATGTACCAGGCACTATTCTAGACACTGGGAATATAATGGAGACAACATAGAAGTAGTCACGTCCCTCAAAGAGTTTACATTCTACTGGATATGAGAGAGCAGAGGAGACAATTATATGTAATTCATTCATTCATTCACATACTGGTAAGTTCTGTAGAGCATTAAAAAAATGGGGTAATACATAGAAAATGGGAGGGATGGGTCAGTAACTTTAGTTAGAACTGTCAGGGAAGGACTCTGGGAGGATAAGTTACTTTAGGTAAGATCTAAATGGTGAAATGGAGGCAGTCACGTTGAAGATCTAGGGAAAGAGTATTTCAAGGAGAAGGAACATCAAAAATAAATAAACAAAGGTGGAGATGAGCTTTGCATGTTTGAGGGCGAAAGAAGGACAGCATGACTGGGGTGTAGTGAATAGTAGAGGAGAGAGGGACGTGAGACCCGAGAGGCAGCCAGAGGCCATTAATGCAGAGCCTGTGGGCTGTAGCAAGGACTTCAGATTTTATTTCAGTTGCAATGAGAAGCCAGGGAGGTAGGGAAGTGATGTGCTCTGATTTATGCTTCAGAATTATCACTTTGCTGCTGGGTGGATGTTAAGAGAGTAACCATGAGGCTGTTGCAATAGTTCAGGTGAAAGATCCTGAAGGTTTGGAGTAGAACTGTGGCAGTAAAGATGGTGAGGAAGTGGCCTGAATTAGGGTCTATTTTGTAGTAGAGTGGCCATGACTTCCTGAAGAATTGTGTGTGGGGTATGAGGGGAAGACAGGACCAAGGATGACATACAGGTTTTCCACTTGAGCAAGAGGGGGATAATGGAGCTATTTAGAGAGATGGCAAAACTTTGATGAAGGCACTAATTTGTATGTGTGTGTTTGTGTGAATAGTTCTATTTTGGTCATATTGTTGTTCTAATGAATGAATTTTAATATTTCCTGAACACATCCCACATTCCAGCCACTGTTCTAGATGCTGAGAAAATAGCAAAAAAGAAAACAAGAGACTCACCTCCATAGAGCTTGCATTGTAATGGAGAAAGACAAACAATGAATAAGTAATATATATATACTAGTTAGATGTTGATGACGTCTGTAGATAAATATAAAAACAGAAGGGGGATGGAGAGTGCTTAATGTGGAGGTGTGGTCATGGAGGGCCATTTTAATAAGATGACATTTGACAGAGGTTTGAAGAAAGTGAGGGTACCAGACATGTGAGTATCTAGGAAAAAGAGTTTCAGGCAGAGAGAACAGCAAGAGCAAAGGCCAAGAGCAGGTATGTGTTTGGCTTATTAGAGGAACAGCAAGGAGGTCAGAGTGGAACGAACTGGGGACAGAGAGAAGGGTGGCAGAGGATGCCAGGAGAGGCAGGCACCACATGATGTAGAGTGTTGTGGACCATCGTGAGGAATTTGCCTTTTACTCTGAGTGAGAAGCCAATGGTGGATTTTGAGCAGAGGAATGCATATTTTTTAAAAGCATCTCTTCAGCTGTTGTGTTGTGTGTAGTCCCCAGGGAGGCAAGAACGGAGGCAGAGGGAATAGTTAGGAGGCTATTTTGATAATTGAGGCCTGAAATATTGATGTTTCAGATCAGGATGGTAGTAGTGAGAGTAATGAAAGGAGATTGAATTCTGGACATACAATGAAAGTAGAGCAGATAGGATTTGTTGGCAGATGGGATTTGAGGTATTAAAGTAAAAGAGGAGAATCCATGATGGCTGCAAGATTTTGGAAGGATGGAATTGACATTTACTGAAATGATGGAAGACCTCAGGGTGGGTGGGTTTTTAGGAGAAAAACAAGTATTCTGTTTTGGGCATTTTAGTTTTGAGACACTTATTAGATATGTAAATGGTGATGTGGAGTGTGTATATGTACGTGCGCGCGCGCGTGCGCGCGCGCGCGCGCGCGCACACACACACACACACACACACACACACACACACACACACACTGAACTTCAGTGGAGAAATCCTGACTATGGATACAAATTTGGGAGTGGTCAGCACTGGATGATATTTAAAGAAGAGACAAATGAGATAACTGAGGGGAGGAAAGGAGGAGAGAAAGATGTGAGGCCTGAGGTCTGGGCTCTTCAACATTTGGAGACCAGGGGATGGCAAGACTGGAAGGAGAGACCAGTTAGGCAGAGAACTAAGAAACTAAGAAATTCTTTCAAGAAGGAGAGAATGGTTAGCTGTGTCAAATGATACTGCTAGGTCAAGCGTGTTTAGGGGTCTGAAATTTTACTGTTGGATTTGGCAACATGGAAGTCATTAAAATTTGACAAGACCCGTTTCAGTGGGTGATAAGAGCCAAAGCCCAACTGGAATAGGTTCATGAGAGAAGGAGAAGAGGGGTGGGCCAGACCTGAGCAGCAACACTATTTGCAGTACAGCAGAGAGAAGAGCAGAGGGAATGAGTGTGAATTGGTGATGGAAAGATAAGGCAGTTCTTTGATTACTTCTGTTTTCTTGAATTATGACATAAGGTTGTCAGGTGAGAGTGGAGCAGAAAGAATTTTTGAAGATTTCAGGAGAGTGAGAAGGAATGAAGTAGTCATCTGGGAAAACGGGAATTGAATTTTTGAGGGAAGAATTATGGATTATTTCTGGCCATGCTGAGATATGTGGACTCAAATTTGAAGTGAGACTAATCATGGTCAGGGTTTTCTCTAGCAGTGTTCATTCGCTCTAGTAAGAATAATTGGATAGTTGTGTGTAACAAGAGCCAGGGTTTCTCCTTGCAGATGTGATGAAGGACAAGTCTTCCCATTTCAGTAAATAACAACTCCAACTTTCTATAACCTTGAAGCAATTGTTGATTCTCCTGTCTTTCTTTTCACCCCAAATCCAATATGTCAGCAAACCCTATCTGAGAGTGATTATAGTGCTAGACCATGGATGAGATGATGAATAAAGAGAGAAGAATGATTATTGGGTGGGGTGGTGTTGGAAATGAAAAGTGGCAGTGGGAGTGGATCAGAGATCCTTAATAAGGATGGTAAAGGACTGGTATGCATTACTAGATGAGTGATTTGGATGCAAAGGAGGTATTTTGAAATTGAGATTTGGAGGTGCTGCAGTTATTGATGATGGTTAAACCTTGAGAAAGTGCCATGTGAAATTGGTGGAGAAAAAGTCATTGGAGCTAAGGTGGTCAAGGAACTGAGAGGCCAGCATATTTGTTGGTGGATGCTGAAGTCACTGAGAATGATGATGGGACAGTAGAAGAGAGAAAGACGAGATAAGTGTTAAGTTTATTTATTAACTTACTAACTTAAGTTAGACTGAAAGGTGGATTCACGATGTCAAAAAGGAAGGAATGGTAAAGACTAATGAAACAGCCTTCAAATTATCTATGATTTTGAAAGATAAAGGAGGAGAAACTATTTGGAAAATGCACTGATGAGGAAGGAGCAAACTAATTACTTGAAATCTCTGAGAAACATGGGGTGTGAAACAAGCTACCACTCGAGAGCACTGTAAGGGAAAGCCAGATGTCAGTTATAGCAAGAAGGTGAAAAATAACTTGAGGACACAGGTGGGGGAGTTTGCTGATGAGGACTTTGAATTCCAGAGGACAAGATGGAAGAGTGGGGACAGATTAGGCCACGTCCAGAGCAGTGTGGGGATCAACCTCCTGGAGAGAATGGATAATTTGGCAGGCTAGGACTTCCGATGGTGACTGAGGGGGATGGGAAGGCCACGGCATGATGAGGTTAGTCCCACAAGCCTCAAAGCTGGTGGCCTTTGAAGACCTCCAATTGGCTGACCTCTTCCTTGAGGGAAAGAAGTACTTATAGGAGTCCTCAGAGAATTAGGACCTTGGAACAACTTGAGATACTGGGAAGGAGGAAAAGGAAATGATGGGAATAATTATATGTATGTGGCTTTTGATTCAGAGGCTCTGTTGAACTTTCTCTTTTGAGTACCTATCTAAAAATTGAAGAATGGCAATTTTATTTTTGCAGAAGCAAATTAAAGCATTTGTGGGACAATCTGTGCTAAAATCGTAACTTATATGAGCTTTTCATTCAGGACAGCATTTATTTTGTAGCTATTAATCCATTTCCAAATGATTGCATACATTTACTTTTGAATTACACAGCTGTTCATTTGTTTCACCTGATCACTCAGCATGGCAGCTTGGGCTTGGAGACCAAAATGGTCCAAACAACTTGGCTCCTCAAATAAATCTGAACTTTTATGCTTCACCAATGTACTATTAAGACACACTAGTCAGTCAGGTATCAAATATGTAAGCCTCTTCTGTTAGTTGTTTTTTTTTTTTTTTTACATGATTTGAATGGATATTTATATGATGTGTGCCAGTTGCTACTCTAATTGACTTGGGATGGAAGAGAAAGTAGGAAATGTCAATTTGGCTTAGAGGGTGCTACTTAACATTTGTTTCCATATGTCTCTGACATCATCAGCCTGTAAGTATAAATGAAACCAAATTAAAACATTCAAATGTTTGTCATTATTGCTAGTTACTATTCTAACCATTTGTATGAATGGACCCTTGAAACCTCACAGCAGTACTGTGAGGTAGGGAGTATTATTACCTCCATTTTACAGATGAGGAAACTGAAGCACTGATCATTAAATAACTTGCCCAAGGTCTTATAGCTATTAAGTGGTAGGTCAGCATTTGAACCCACGCAGACTTCAGAGCTCAAGATTTTATTACTCTGCTCTATTGTTTCACACATCATGGGAGCTCAGCTCTGTACCTGCTGAAACTGGGCCTCATCTTCCGTTTACCAGATATCCCTCCTCTTTTCCCCTGGTATTTTGTACACTTAGCCAATATTTCAAGGAAATTCAAAAAGTTCTTCATGCATTCTCTTGAACTAATCTGCTGACCCTTGTACAGCATTTCTGTCAATTATTCCTTTTTTGGTTCCCCCTCTCCTTTAGCCATATCTCTACTCAGGAAGCAGACCTGTTGTCAGACGTGAAAATGCTGAAGTCTGTTTTAAAGGTGTTGTCCCTTCCTGCTCAAAAAGCCATCAGTCCTCAAGGTCAGAGCAGGCCTGGCATTCATGCAGAAGGGGTAATGAACCTTGCCCCAACTCTGGGTGGCATGTTGTCAACTCGACATTGAAATAGCACTGCTTGCAGACAGCATTTAAAAAAAACTCTTGAAAATAGTTTCTGCAGCTTCTGCCTCTAATGCATCTCTCAATTTGTGCTCCAAATATCCTAAGGGGTGAATGAGAACTCAAGCATTCTCCTAATCTTTACATCTTTTCTCCTTCACTGCCCACGTGCCAGAAACAAAACCAAATGGAATGAAAAGCCATATGTGTTCCTTTCCCTGTCACCAAAGCCAGTGCATTTCAAGTTATATCAATGGATACTCAAGGGGGTCACCCATGAATCCCATAGCCTGGTGGGCCACCTTTGGGTTTATTAGGGACTTTGAATCCACATACTTCATAATAGCATTTTTTTTTATGCTGTTGGGCGAAGGAATGCTTCTGAATAGGTTCAGAATCTCTATGTAAATTCTGGGGCCATCAAAAACCAAGAGAAGAGGAACTGTTTTAGCAGAAAAAAGCATATTAATGAATTCTATTCAAACCTTGAGAGCTGGGTACAAGGCCAGCCTTAGGCACAAATGTGAATTAGATGGTGTTTTCAGTTCCTACCTTGCTGTAACTCGTTATCAGAATCAGGAAAAAATAAAAAGCAATTATAACTGTAAATTTAAGTTTAATAACTTTTTGCATTTTACATTTATTTCTCATTATGAGATGATAGCCTTCTTTCTGTATTCCCAACGGAGTTGCAGACATCATTGAGGGGGATTAGAAAGAAGGGCAGGGGCTTTAAAAAGTCCTTTCTGGCAGCTTTAAAATCACAACTCACAACCTACCAGCTATTCTGACTGTAAGGCTGATTCAGTTTGTAGGGCTATTTAAAGATGTTTCTGATGCATGCCGAGAAGCTAAACAGAAGTATCTTGTCTCTTCTTGATCTTGTGTGGTGTGAAACTTGTTTGCCTCAGAAAGTTTTGTACTCTGTGAATGTTTGCACTTTGAATGACCATATTCTTAATTTGGACTGGCAACTGTGCTATATATCTTGGCAACTTTACAAGAAAATAACTTTAATGTTAAAGGAAAATCATACACTGTGAAGGCTGTCATAGTATATTGCACTGATAGGGGCAAAATGGAGTTAATATGGCATTTTCTTGTTGACTTCAAATTTCAACATTAAAACACATTTTATTATAAGTAAGAAATAAAAGTCTTGAACATGTAACTTTTCTGCCATTTATATCTGCAGCAATTAGAAATAAGAAAATATTTATTTTTATCTTTAAGCAGCAATCATGTTAATAATTGTGATCACTTGATATTGTGAATTCATCTGAGAGAAATAAGTAGTAGAAGATTTCTGCAGGTAAACAGAATTTTAAAATCTCTCGATATAGCTGAGTGAACCTTTGGAAATGATCCCTTAGTTGCAATGTGCTTTATCATAACTCTTGGGTTATAACTATGTTATCTATAATAATATAATAATAACATATAAAATAATAATCTATTTTTCAGCATATATTATATGCTAAACATCAATATACACCATCTTTAGTGTTTATTAAACCTTGCATGGTAGGTCTTGTTCTCCCTAATTTGCAGAAGAAATGGAAGCTCAGATAGTTTCACTGAATTGCTCAGGTACCACTGAAGTGCTAGAATTGAAATTCGAATCTTCATTTACCCAGACCTTAAGCCTTTGCTCTTTCAACTGTATTTTGCTACGTCTCCAAAACAAAAACTAACCCCTGACTATATGTCATGCCAATTTATAAATGGCATAGGTAGGCTATAAGGGCATGGGCAGTTAGTTTGGACCAGGGAAAATACAGCAAGGTCTTGGGGAATGGAGTAAGTAAACATCAAGGGTTAGAGGTGATTCCAGCTATATTAGACCAAGTTTGAAAAAAATAGGAGCACTGAAGGTGGGTCAGGCTGGTGGCTGAACCAAATAAACACATTAGGAGCAGGAAAATATATTACAAGACATTTGAAAAACAGCAGAAGCAAAGGTGTTTAAGTCAGAGTCCTGCAAGAAACAGTATACTCACATTCAGTAATTTGAGAAGTATTTAATAAAGGGACTCATTTAGACAAGCGGACAGGGTGTAGAGAAATAACAAAGGATAGGGCAGACTCCTGGGGAAAGTAACAACAGGAAGCTGTTACCACCCATAAGCCTGTGGGGTGAGGGGGCAGAGGTTCCTGAAACCTGGAGATGACAGATAGTGTGGACAGGGACATATTACAGTAGCTGTGACCTGTCCAGCCGCGCTGATGTACCCCACAAGGAGGGAGCTGGAGGAACAAATACCCCAACCTCCTGCCCCACCCTCCCTCCAGTCTCTTATGGTGCCCCTCAGTGGCTCAACAGGGAGCCAGAGGGCAAGGCAGTTTGTTAATGAATTCCATGCCGGTCAGCGCCCTGGACGCAGGGCAGATTGGGGAAAGTTGGAGGGAGGTCTGGAGGTGCAAATGGAAGTTACCCAGCCAAAATGTGAGGCAGAGGATCAATAACTTCATTCAATATCACGGAGAGGGCAGAGCCGGGGCAACTGGAAAGCCGGGTTAGGATCAAATGAGACTCGAGAGCTGAGGCTCCAGCTTCCTTCATCCACTGCACAGCATTGGTGAGAATCAATCATTCATTCACTCATTAACTCATTTATTTATTCATTAATTCAACAAAATATTTTTCAGTTTTTACTATATGCCAGACATATGGTTATTGTACTAGGTGCAGTAAACAGTATGAGCCCAGTCATGAGGTGTATTAAAAAGGGCAACCAGAAACATCTTCCTGGTGTGCTTATTAATTATTTATGTACTTTTATATTATCTACTATTACTGTACTCTAAACTCTGAAGGAATGGTAAGGGGAATTTTTAAGGTTCTAGTAAATAATCAGACTCACAGGATTACCATAAGTCACATGTGGCATCAAATTCACTTAGAAGGACATGGGGCAGGAACCCCAGTTGGCCAGCAGGGCAATGTCAGGTACTGCTCTCACATGGGACTAGCCCTGGCAGCAGTCCGTGCTGAAGTCTATACAGCAGTCCAAGAACTATAGTCTTTGGTGCCTCAGGTGACATCTCAGGTTTGAAGGAATGATTCTCGGATGGAGCAGATACAGAAGTCCCCACCCCCGGCTTAAAAGCCTCATATCCCACAGGAGCCAATATCTCTTGTAAGAACTCCATAGGCAGGGCTTCTACAGTCTTTCCCAAAGGCATGCCCAATTACCAGAGTCTAAAGCTAAGCTATGCCCATCAGGTATTTATCATTCATTTATAGTTTTTCCCACTCCAGATGCAATTAACAAGCAGAGATTATTTTTACCATAAGCAATGCTACCTAGTAACAGTTGACATACCTCCTTTATCAGGTTGCCAAGGAAACAGATCTACAAAGTGAATTGAATGTCAAATTCTAAGGGAGAAAGGGAAAAGATTTTGTTAACTCTTTGCTCACACATATTATGCTTCTAATTAGTATTTGTTGGATCAAATAGAACCAGAGAAAGGCATGAAAAGGGCATGGGACAGTTAAAATTCCTGACAGAGCTAGAGTTTGACACATCCAAAGACAAATTCAGCTCTTGTTACAAAAATAAAGCCCAATTACATTTTGCACAAGCAAATGATTTTAAATAGTCAGTGACCGAATGGGATCTTTCAAAGAGAAGATCCATAATGTGATGAATTATTGTTGAAACTATTATTATATGAAATACAATGAGCTAGTTCTAGTTCTGTATTCAGGTAGCCCGTGGAATTAGCTGATATCTTAATATTTAGTTTTCAAGGCACAAAGACATGAAAAGATGTTGTGTTTTTCTATGTCATGAAAAGTGTATTAGCATGGTCGTTCATATGTGTTACTTGAGACATATCTCATTGACTCTCCTGTGTCCTCCTGTAGTGTACTATACTTCTCATATCATGTTGTATTATAATTTTTTAAATACAAAAAACTCTCCCCACTGGACAGTAAATCCTGTGGGGACAATAATTGTGTCTGTCTTGTTATTGCATTTGTAGCATCTTTGCAGTGTCCTGCATAGCAAATATTCAAAAAGTTTGTTGAATGAATGAATGAATAAATATAAGAATGTGACTACAATGAATTCTATAGTGGATTCAAACTTTGGGCAAAATTTTTCTTATAAGCGACTAAGTGTCTTTGTTAAATGGCATTAAAACTTGACTTCCCTAGAATCTTATTTTTTTTTTATAGAAAGCCAGTCATACTTTTCTTTTTAAGGAGGACATATGAACATAGCCCATTAATTGGTAAAGAATGCAGACAGCTTTTGAGCTGTAGTATATTTTTCTACAGTGAACCACTATGGAAAATATTGGCCATGATGCCTAAGAGTCTCCCCTGAATTTCAGTGGACTTTTAATGTTATCTTCTAGGTCTCTGCAATTCTTAAGATTCAATGATGAAATTCAATTCAGAGCATCCACTACAACGAGGAAATAGATTTAGGGAGTGATGCAGTACAAATCGCAACTAAAGAAAGACACCACTGCTTGGAGTTTATTAATTTACTAGACTAATAATTCCATATCTAACATTCATTAGTGCTTTAAAATCTACAAAATGATAATTTCATGTGCTATTTTAATTAAGCCCCTATTTTAGAGATAAAACCCCAATTTTATAAATGGCAAAGCCTCAAAACACAATGTGGGTTCTGGAGTCAAACAGCCTGGGTTTGAAACGTGGCTGCCAGCTACAAACTGTGATCCTGACTAAGTTACTTTATTTCTGCATTCTGCAGTTTCTTCATCTGGAAACTGAGGGACATAATGGTGTCTGTTTCATAGGGTTGTTGTGACAAGTGCAAAATGTAAAACTATTAGAAGAATGAATGGCAGATAATAAGTGCTCGATATGTGTTTACTATTTTTTAATTGCTTGAAGCCAAATAATTAACAAGTAGTAGAAGTAAGATTTGAACTCAGGTTGTCATTTTTCAACTCCAGTGTTCTTTCCACCATTCTACACTGTACGTGTAATATTTATTTAAAATTTATTTAGAATGTGCATGTTTTGCCCATATTACGCTTTCTCTGGCATTTAGAGATAGTACTGCTTAGTTATGGTATGGTTTATCTCTGAAATGTGATCCTCTTGGTTAAATTTATTAGATAAGGACTGCTGCTTGGTGGTTTTCATTTGTAGATGCAAATGGCTTGGAGGGTAATGGTTTTTAATTTTATCTCTATATATTTATAACAGAAAATTCAGTGCAGCAAGTCATTAATTACCCAATGGTTATTCAAAATTATAGAAAAATATTACTGAGGGCTGAGAGCAAAGACTTCCTTGATCTACCTATAAATATCTCACTTGAACATTATTAGAACTGTAAATTTCTTGATGTGGTTTGAATGCTTCCTGGTTACATAAAACATAATTCATTTTCAGATCCACAGTATCATTCACTTCCACCAGGAGGTTTTAGGTAAAATATTGTGCTTGACTTAGAAATGGTACTTTACAGAAGACATATAAATATAGATCTTGGTTATAACCATATGAGTGAATGGCTGTAGCAGGTTGGAGGACAAGGTCATTAGAAGACAGATTGGATATGTCGAGTTTGCGTGCTCTGTGGGATCACCAACTGTAGTTGTTTAGGAAGAAGTTAGATACATGGGTCTTAAGTTCAGGAGAGAGATTTGGACTGGAAATATAGATATTTCAGTAGCTAGCAAGAAGGAGATAGTTCAAACCGTGACAGTGACTGAGATCTCTCAGGGATAATATGAAGAAGGAGTCTGTGGAAGGAAATTGGAGGAAGACAAAAGATTAAGAGATGTGTAGAGGAAGTTGCAAAGGAAATGGAGAAAGAAAAAGCTGAGAGTCAAGAGAAAAGCCAAGAGGGACTGTTGTCCTGGAAACCATGAGATCCATTCTCTTAACAAATATTTTTTGAGTTGAATTTTTTTTATTGATGTCTTAATAGTTTATAACATTGTGGGGTTTTAGTTGTACATTATTATTTGTCTGTCACCATGTGGATGCATCCCTTCACCCCTTGTGCCCACCCCCCACCCCCCTTCCCCTTGGTAACCACCAATCAGTTCTCTCTGTCCGTATGTTCATTTATATTCCACATATGAGTGAATTCATGCAGTGTCTGTCCTTCTCTCTCTGGCTTATTTCACTTAACATAATACCCTCTAGGTCCATCCATGTTGTTGCAAATGGGACAATTCTGTCTTTTCTTATGGCTGAGTAGTATTCCATTGTATATATATACCACATCTTCTTTAACCAATCATCAGTCGAGGGACACTGGGTTGCTTCCACTTCTTGGCTATAGTGAATAATGCTGCAATGAATATGGGGTTGCATAAGCCTCTTGTGATGGTTGATTTCATTTGACAAATATTTTTAGAGTTATTACTTTGTGTGTGATGTTGAGATAAATCAGTGAACACAGCAGATAAACTTATTTGCTACTGGGGAGAGAAAGACAAAAATATAATAAATAAGTAAATTCTATATTTTGTTAAAAGATGAAAAGTATAATAATAAAGCAATGTAAGAAATACTGAGAATATAGGGGTCAGTGTTACAAATTTAAATCAGGTAGTCTCAGTAAGTAGACAAGAAGGTGGCATTTGAGCAAGACGTGAGGGAGGTAAAAGGAGAGAGATATAAATGAATTTCAGAAAGGATGCTGTAGACTGTATGCTTCAGAAGGGTTAAGTAAAATACTGATGGAAAAGTTTCCATTTGAGTTTTGAAATTTGGAGTCAATGTTGACCTGGACAAAGCAGATTTGGTGGTGGGGGAGGAGGTAGAAGGCAGATTGCATTGGACAGATGAATAAATGTGAGGTGAGGAAGGAAAGGCAGCAAACATGGACCTCTCTTTCTCCAGTATAATTATGAAAGGAAAAGGAAAAACAATGTAGTATCCAGAGACATGGATTATAAGTATTTTGTTTAATAAGGATTTTGTTCGATTTTATTAGTAGAGAAGAGAGACTTGAACACAATTATAGATGGGGGGTGGGGGGAGCAAGCATAGAAAGCGTTAGAGACCCAATTGGGCAGGAGGATATTAATTTATAGGAGAAGGTACCTGAGGATATGGAAGATGGGGGAGAGAGAATGGGATGTTAATAGAGAAAGAACTCTTCTACTGGGACAAAAATAAATAAGAAATATTGAGTCTCTTGTAATAAATTAGTGTCGGGAGGAGGCAAATGATGACTTTTGTTTTCTCTGTGAAGTAAGGAATTAAGGCTATTTGTTAAAAATAACAAAGTAGGTAATGAGGGTAGAAGGCCTGGGATGATTTCACATAGCTACTGGGGACAAAGAATAAGGAAATGACTAGGACTGCAGAACAATTTTGAGGGTCCAGTTGAAGCTGGAATCCATGAATTTTTCATACCATTTATCTTCGTGATTGTGCATTCTGTCTTTTCTCTAGTAGGCCTTCCAGTCTGGGCATAGATGAGCAATGAATAGACAGCTGAATTGATCCAGGCCTGAAGTTTTACCTGGTGCGTGTGATGAATTGACTGGGAGAATGGGAGTTAAGGTGTTTGGTAAGAGTGTATTTGAAATGGTACTTAAATTAGTCAGAAAAGAGAGAATAAATAGGAATGGGCTGATGTATTGGGACCAAATGTAGAGATTAAAAGGCAGAGGAGAAGATGGAATGGGTGTGAGGGAACAGGAGATAGAAGAGGATGTGACTCAATAAATTTGACGTTGGAGTTTAATATTTCAGAAATGGGGCAGTTCTGGGTGACATAAAGCCTAAGATGTGGATGTTTGAAGTGAAGTGGAGGTGGATGATAAATGGAACTAAGAAGGACAGAGAACTGTGGGGCAAGACTATCGGAATGGTCAACTACATGGGGATTGAATTCACCCAGCAAAATGGTGGGATTAAGAGGGAGACTGAACCAGGTTTGAAGTTACTGTTGAATCAGTGAAAGATTGTAATGAGGAAAAAAAGAGGGAGGTGATAAATATGAGCCCTGAAGGAAGATTTCATATTGTTTAAGTCATTCTGTGAGACTCAAGAAGACTGCCTAGGAAATTCACTCTCAGTGGATATAGTATACAGATTCAGTATTTGTCCCCTTTAATAGCAAGTTAAGCTTCAGTTTGTCATATTTATCCATTTATGATAACCCAACTCAACCTAAACTGATTACTTAATTAACTGGGCTTTTGCTTCTTTCAACTCTACTTTTTGGATGAGAGCAGGTCATAAGAAAATAATTTATTATTAGGGACTAATAAAAATGCCAATTTCTTGGTCATATATGGTGGAGGATATATTAATGTTAGTATCCTATGTTTTCTACATTTACTTCTTTAAAATTGTACAATGAGAAATGACATTTGGAATAAAGGCAGAGGAACTGAGAGCATGGCCAGTCACCTGTTATAAAAGAGCTGGTGCAATCATTAAAAACGGAATGTCATACAGAAAGTTTCAGATGCCCAATGACATATATTTGAAAAGAAGTGTGATTTTAGTTTACCTATGATGTGGTTATTTGCTCAGAAAAAAATCTAAGTACTTATTAAACAAATTGAAATAGTTGTTCTTTTTGCAATATATGTCATATTTCTATGAAAGTCTGAAAAAGAATTTTTTTCTCTAATTTTAATGGAACTCTGAGTTCTCAAAATAAGCAAAACAGAAACATAATTTTGGCCAATTTCAAAACAGGAGTATTTTAAAAATGGAAACTTTTATAACATGACTTTACAGCTATAATTTTAACTGTAATTCATTGTAACTAATTCTGTAAGTTTTTGATTGTGGTCAATTTAAATAGGGCAATTTTAGTTAAAGGTGTATTTCCACTCTTCTCTGGAGAGGATGTGCAAGCTACCAACACGTTCATGCAGTGGTGAAGGCATCGGTTCGGTCTGTCTTTCAACATGAGGAGATCGTGGAGACAAAAACCATTGATAATGTTATGCAAAATATGATAAAAATTACTTTGGGGAAGAACAGGGAAAATATCTTGGCTCAAGTGTGCTTGCTATACATGAAGTTCCCAAATACAGAAACTTTTGTCCAGTGCCTATAAATGCTTAATTCAGTAATTCTGTGCCTGTCTGGTGCTAGCCCTCCTTCTTTTCCATTTGTCTTCTCCATTCTCTTTCTTTGCATCCTCTGGCACCTTTTTCACTGAATAATTATTTGTTCAGTACTAAGTATATGCTAGGTACTATTTGATGCTGTGAATACATAGGGGAAATATATTCTCCATCCTTAACCTACATTCCATCGGGGAGAAAATTAACACAAAGAAATATCTAAGATGATACAACACAATTTCTAAATCTCAAGGTGGTGCTGGATTACCCATGAAGCAGATTTTAGTTTATGTTTGGGGAATTAGCAAAACAGATGCAACCCCTGTATCCCTTCCCCCAGAAAAAGAAAATTTGGTTTTGATAAACTTTTCCAGAATTTGTAATCAGAAAAAAATTAGAGACAATCTTGATTTTTTAAATATTCGGTATAGATGTAAAATTTCTCATTCAAGATAAGATTGTAGTTTGAAATAGATATATAGGGGATGTCTCCAAAGTCCCCTGCCCGCACTGCATAAGAGCAGACGGGATGGAAAATGTATTATCAGGACAGCATATATGCGTTGAGAAAGAAATGAAGCTCTTCCACTTGAGACCGTCTCCCTCTGCCTCAGCACCCTGTCTTAAAAGGTCGTGGGCATTGAGGAGGAAATCAGCAAGAGTGAGAGATGTCAAAGACAGATCGCCTCCGTATCAAATTCCATGCATGCTCTTCATCCATTAACACCAGGAAGTAAATTTTTAAAAACTCTGTACATTAAAAAAGCAGGCACGTATTTTGGAACCCACCGTGAGCTGCTGTCAGTAAGCTGGGGAGCAGCAATTATCCTAGGCAAAGCTGAGCCAGCAGGGCATCTCCCTTTCCCTACTCTTCACCCACCCCACCCTCTATCCTACCCAGGGATCCATCTTAGTTCATTCTCTTTTTAAAAAACGAGAATCTCTTTACCATTGTTTTTCTTCAGAGAGCAGGATTCCAAGAATATGTTACTCTGATTAAGCAGATTGGTCACCTCAGTGATATTACTCATATGTTACATCTTTGCAAAGGAACTTCATTTGGCTGTTAGTTTCTCGTTTTCTGTGGAAAAATGAATATCATCATAACAAGTGTTTTGGTACTTTTTGAGAATATTTACAAGAACACACTGTGTTTACTTTAAGCCTTTTAAAAAAGGCGTTTTGGCTAACATTGAGAATGTAGATTGCTATCTTTTCTCAATGATTTGAAGAATCAGGATCTTTTTCAGACTTCTAATGTGGGAGCTACTATCTGTTGTGATGGGCAATTCCTTCACTTCTATGGGTTGCTCTCTGAAGTTTTATTTCGGTGAGAAAATTATTGGCCGGTTGGTTCAAAATAACACTTTAACTGCATGATTGAGCTTACTTCTTCCCAGCTATGATTTCCACAGTTACAGCACTGGTCTCAAAGGAAAAATAATAGTTTTCTCGAACAGTCGATCTGTCATGTCCCCTGGCTGTGTTGTGGCTCACGACCATTGGTGAAATTAATCAGCCTGACTCCTTGATAACATGTTTCCTTGACACCAGTACATTGTCAAGGCCCCGGGAAGCATTGTCCACGGCTTGTTTACAGCAATGGCTGTTTCCAGAAATTGTGTGATTTACTTTTTTCTCCTTTCTTTGCTACTTTCTCTATTCCATAATAAAGAAATTTAAAGATAGTCAGGGAATAATAGATGACTTCTCTATGAAATTTAGACATAATTTAATTAAGAATTTCAGAGATAACTTGATTTTTCTCTTCAAAGTTGGGTAAATGTTGCCTCTTTCTAATTTCTTTTTTCACTCCAAAACTCTCTAGACTTTCAGTCAGTGTTAATGGCAGAAGCATAATTCAACAGAAATAAGTGTTTTTATGATACAGTTAACCTGAGGCTGTAGAATCTCCTTCTGTTAATGTTGTTTAAAATAGAATAAAGTTGTCTGTCTGGGATGTTTTAAGATCTCTAATATGAGTACTTAAGATGACCACAAGTACAGTACAAGGATCACTTTGAAATCAGCCACTTGTCTCTGTGATTACTGGAGAGAAATGTTTATTTCAAAACTCTCTGTAGGCTAGACAAACAGATTTATCTAATCAACGATCACAGCTCCTTGGATGTGTCTAACTCTGTGTAAAAGTTTGTAAACATCAACATTCCTGAGTCTACCTGGACAATTTACTATGGAAAGACCTTTTTAGTCAATCTTCCTGCTTTTGGGCAATGACAAAATATGAGAAATAGTCATAGATATTATTTCTAGATGCCTTATTTTTGTGCACTTGTGACCATCCTCACTTCCTGTGATTTCCCACCTGTGAGACATGAGGCTTTTTGTAGTACAATCACTTAACCTCTTTATTCAACGTTCTTATTATTGTTCAATCATGCGTAGGCTACACTGTCAAGAATGAGTTTGTTAAGGCATCATTAAGTCATCATGAAATTTTTCTGGTCTGCTCCCTCAGGTATAAGCCTCTTGACTGCAGTTTTCATTGGGGTGCCCACCTGGTCCAGAAATCTATCTTTAAAATATTTGAAAAGACTGTTTAAAATGGGATTCAAGGCAATAAAAAGATTTGTTGGCAATGGTTAAACCCACTATATTGACCAAAAATCTATATCCCATGTACCGATCAGTGACTGCAGCCTCCATATGCAGGCAGATCCAGTTCTGATGGACCTTAAGTCATTTACAATCCTTCTTCTCTCTGCTTTCTTCTTCCACTCACTGTAGAGGCTGAAAAAGGTTTTAGAAAATTCTCTTTTCAGCCTCTTTTGCTGAAAGGGTGGCCATATGACAGGGTTCTGCCCAAGGAGAAGTCTGATGAGACAATGTCTGAGAAAATTCCACTTTCTAGGTTAAAAGGGACCAGTTTGGTGGGCACTGGTCCATGCTTACTTCTTTTAGCAGCTAATGAGGATGTGATGCCCAGAGTTACAGCAATCATCTTGTGATGCTGAAGGAGCCTGCACCGGAGAATCACAGAGATACTGGCCTTACATAACTGAGCCACTAAATCAATACCAGAGTCTGCCCACCTCCAGATGTCTTTGAAGTGACAAAAATAAACTCCTATTTATTTTAGCCACTGTTAAGTTTCGTTATATGTATCTGAAAGCATTATATATATATAATATATGTAATGAACTTCTGATTTTGACCCTCAGTTTCTCCTCACTAGGGCACTGATAGAAGTTGGAGGTTGAAATGGCCAAGAGAATTTTCTTGGGCCTATTCAGATTTCTTCTTCTTTGTTATTTTGGTTTGTTGATTCAGATTAGTAGAATTAGTGGAATTTTACTTGTTAAAACAATTTCAGGGGCTGGTCTGGTGGCATAGTGGTTAAGTTCACATGCTCCGCTTCTGGCAGCCCAGGGTTCACAGGTTCGGATCCTGGGCGCAGACCGACGCACCGCTTGTCAAGCCATGCTGTGGCAGCGTCCCATGTAAAGTAGAGGAAGATGGGCACAGATGTTAGCCCAGGGCCAATCTTCCTTAGGGCTAACCTTCCTCACAAAAAGAAAGCAAAACAACCCCCCCCCCAAACCCCACAATTTCAGAGCCTTCTAAGTCTTTCTGAATTTGTTCAAAATATAGATTCCTAGTAGTATCTTTATTGATAGCACTTCATCTTCTCACCATCACAGTGCTCAAATTTATGATTTGTTCTTCATTGAAATATTTAATAAGATTGCCAATTCAGCTGCTCTTTATTCGAGAAACAATGGCATCATCGCTTTTTGGGGGTCTCCAATCTGCTTCTCTTGCCTCTCACTATGGGGCTGAATCTTTCTGGTTGGCCCTGCGTTATGACAGAAGGAGATCTTGTGTCCCAATTCTCAATTTAGGTGAGAAAGAAGAGTTTCTTGGTAGAATCTGATCTGAGGAAGTTTCTTCTTTAATGAAGTCATGAGCTCTATGAAACTTCCTCTGTGGTATCATCAAAAACCTTTTCTGTTTGTAGCCATTTGAGATTTTAATATTTAATCGTTTCATGTTCACTTAGTTCTAGGCTACATTTTCATAAAATTCCTAGTGCTTATAAAATGTATATAGTAGGTGCTCAGTAGAGATATATTGTTTAAACGTTAAATGACAAATTGAGACAAAAAAAAACTTTATTGAGATCTCTTATTAAGTTGTCTTGACTGCTTGGGTTAGAATACAGTTTGTATCTAATATTAGGTTGTGAGTTGGCTTTACAGGAAAAAAATTAATAAATTAATTTAACATTTTAATTTAAATAACAAATAAATTTCCAATAATACCTCAAAACTAACTAAGAAGCTTAGATAAATTAGTAAAGCAACAATGAAGCATTTGAGAAATCATAATGAGAAATGATGATTGTTAAGAAAGGAACCACAGGATTTCACAAATATCAGGGTCTTGCAAACACCATCATGGTGATCAAATACATCTCTTGACCTTTTTGCCCCTGGTCTTAGATGGAGAACTAGAAAAGCCAAAGAAACTCAGCTTCGACCCTTTATTTAGCCCAACAGAGGATGATGGCGACTGGGGTGAGGAAGAGTATTAAGCTACTTGAAGTATGAGAATAAAAACTAGGAGGACTTTTGAGATTGACAAGGCCTAGAGTCCTAGAACTTGTCTATTTTCTTACTTTTTTGAAGCACATCCTCACTTGGAACTGTCTGCCATTCTCAAACATTCCCAACACTTAACAGTGTTACATGCTGCTGATCATATTTTTCCCACTGCCTAGAATACCTTTTCTTTACTGTAAAACTCCTAGTCATCCTTCAAGATCCAAATAAAGTGTTACCTCTTCTGTGAAGCATTCATAAAGTCCTCCAAAACATCTTAAAGATTGCATTCTCTATGTTCTCAGTGCACACACACACACACACACAAACGCAGTGTTTATATACTATAGCATTATTGCATATTGTGGTAATTTGTTGATTTATATGTCTGTCTTCCTGCCTAGACATTAATTCTGTGAATGGGGGCTGTGACTCATTTATCTCATTAAACCAGAGCCTCACAATTTCTGAGACAGAGTAAGTGCTCAGTAAATCTTTGTCAAATGAATGAGTGCCCTGGAAAGGGAATGACTCAGCAGCAAGATTCAGCGGGAGTTAACACAAATGTTGTATTACAACAGGCCTTGGAATCAGGGCAGAGGCAAAACAAAGGCTCGATTAAACAATAATTCTTAACAGTTTAGAATTTGTAAATAAGGTGCTTACTTATACCAATATTTGTCAGGATGTCTTCAGGTATAAGAAAGAGACGACCTGACTCAAGTTGGCTTGAACAATAAGGGAATTTGTTATCCTACACAGAAGAAAGTACAGAGACAGAGCAGATTGAGGGTACAGTAAAATGAGGGCTCTAGCCTCACATCTTAATGATTCTTTTGGCTCTTCCCTCTTCCTTCATGTGGGCTTTCACCTCAGCCTGGCTTCCTTTATGATAGGTGGGTGGCTGCCTGCAGCATTGGCACTAACGTGCATCCTCGTTCTGGAGTAGACCTGCCTTCCTACCATGGAGTAAACATTCTTTCCTTTAGTCTGATTGATCCAACTTAGGTTGTGCCCTACCCTGGGCCATCATGGTTGCCAAGAAATGCCATTTAATGATTGGTAAGGTGGTTGGGATGATTGTGATTGGCTTACTAGTCAGGAGACCCTCTTGAAGTTGTAGGGAGATAACTTCCCCCACCCAAACAGGCTAAGTGTGGGAAGGGTGTGTTGGTTAAGAGCACAGACACCCCACTGCCTGAGTTCAAATCCCACCTCTTTTGTTTACCTGCTCCATGAATTTAGGCAAGCTAACTCTAACTCGGTTTCCTCGTTTGTAGTGGGGGTGGTAACACTACTTACTTCATAAGGTAACTGTGAGGTTTAAGTGAGTTATTAGACATAAACTACGAAGAACACAGGGAAAGCTCTGTTGAAATGTTAGCTCTCACATTTAATTATTTAACCAAAATTGATACTGTGTTAAAAAAGTAAAAGCAGAGAATAGATTCTATTTAGGCAAGCAACAATGTTCATTACATAAGTTTTTGTTTTCTTTAACACTTTGACTTTTGGAATTACCCAGTTTATTTTTGAATGTTTATCACTATGTAATGATCAGTTTCAAATTTAAATAGAAGGTTAATCATGTGCTTAACTGTCTATTAATCACGTCTGGAAAGTAAGAAAGAATATCATCCTGTTTATTCAAAGAGTGCGTATTCTGCCAATCTTGTGGCCATATAAGCCAATTATAGACAAAATACCTAAAAATAATTTAGACTAATGTATTCTTAGGGTTTAATTATATTCTTGAACATTGCCTCCTTTACCCTTTTATTTTGCAAATAAGAAAATTTAGACCACAAGGAATTAAGCGACCTTGCCCAAGAAAACAGTTTGTGGCAGGACTGGTTTTAGGGTGAAAGGTTTTAAATTTCACTCATGTATTGTTTTACTGGTCCATATAATGTCCCTCTTGAGTGGTAGACCCACACACCTAAATAATTAAAGATAGAGATATGTTCCCCTTATTAAGAATTAACACTTGTGCTAGTGCATGTTCTGTATTTTCTAGATAGAACCATGTGCACAGTTAGACACAGCAAATCAAGGTCTTCAAAGCGACTTGAATACAAGCTGTATAAAGAGCTCTTCCAGTTAGTATCACGGCATGTACACAGGATTAAAAGAGAGAGGCTATGCAGGCTGCTGGATATGATTTACTTAAGTTGTATCTTTCAGGAAATTGGTTGCAAATACTAGCTCGAATTTTTAGATGTATGTAATGACTTAGAATGTCTAGTAGATTTACTGGAGAATGTTGTGTTTATAAAGAGGAGGAAAATGCACATCTAGATCACATATTGGGTAAAATTTCTAAATATTAGAAATGGAAAGTATTACGTAGAAAATACTATGTCAATGTTCAAGGATGGGGGAGTAATCTAGAGCTTTCCAAATTTAACAGTATAATTTTAAAAAGAAAATTTCTCAGGCTCAAAGAGATCACATGATACAATTCAAAATAGAAAAGGCGAGGACACTTAATAAGAAGCTCAGCCCTTTGATTATCCCTCCTAAACCTACTTTTTAAATTGGTTGCTCACATTTTATTGCCTTCCAACAGGTCTTCTAGGAATCACAAAAATGCACGTACACACTTTGTGTGGTACTTTATGGTCCCTCCCTGATGTTCAGTGGAAGCATCGTAAGGCACTTTACAATTCCTACAGGACACTTTTTATTAGAGTTGCTTCTCAGCTGGCAGTTCACTTATTCGTGCTGAAAGGTGCTATTAAGAACTATTGTGAATTGAAACACTAGAACTGGCCCTCTGTTTGATGCATAATTAACTATAGACATAAGATCAAGTAAGTGTTAATGAGCAGTGATATATCTAAAAATCTATTTTGGAAATTGCAGGCATCTCAAATGCAAGAAATTTTACCTTTCATATGCTCCTTGTTGCACAGGTTTTGAACAATTCAGTGTATTCTCTGGTTTCATGTTATTATTCATTAAAAATGATTTTGTGTGAATGTGTTATAATTTCACAAATTATTAAGAAGCACAAAACGGTTGGCATTGTTTTTCTGTTTTTTTTAAAGAACCTAAACACTTTGCTTCTCTTTTTCATACAGACTTTCTCTTCTAGTTTTGTGCTTCTTTAGTTGTAACCTAAGAGCTATAAAATCATCTAGAAAGGTGTATATCTGTGTAGCACGGTGGATGTGCTAATGTCAGCCTCCACTTACATGACTCTTAAATCAGTGCTTTTGGACTTCTTTCCTGCATTCCAGGATTAATCATGAAACAAATATTTATTGAGTTGCTACTATGTGCCAGGTGGTGTTCTAAGTGTTCCACATGCAGCAGTGAATCAAAAGTCATGCCTGCCATTGTGGAACCTATATTCTAGTGGGTCAGGGAGGAGGTTGGGGATGTAGGGGAGGACAGACAATAAACAAACAAATAAGTAAAATAAGTTGTAAGTTCACAGAGAGCAGTGCGACGGACTAAGTAAAGCAGGAAACAGGGATTCAGGGTACTGGGATTCGTGGGGGGTAGCAATTTTAACCAGGGTGGTCAGAGAAGATGTCACTGGGAATGAGATGTTTGAGTTAAGACATGATGCAGGCCAGGGCAGGAGATACATGGGTATCTGGGAGAAGAGAGTTTCAGGCTGAGGTAAGAGCATGTCCAAAGGCCCTGAGGTAGGAGCATGCCTGAGGTATCTGAGGAGCTACCAGGCCAGTGTGTCTGGAGTGGAATGAGTGAAGCAAGGGAAAGTAGAGAATAAGTTTAGAGAGATCAAGGGTCCTAGACTGTCTAACCTAACAGCCATTGTGGGGACTTGGGATTTTACTCTGAATGAGAGTGGAGTCATTTGGAACTTTGACCACTAAAGAGATATGCTCTGACTAACATTTTAGCAAGGTTCCTCTGGTGGTTGTGTGTAGAATAGACCAATATATATTATTAGCAACTAAATATCTTCCAATTAAGGTTTCCAGGCTCCTCAAACTTAACATGTCCCAAACTGGACCTATCATCTTCACCCTGTAGTCTCTTCCTTTTTCTGGGGTCCCAATTTTGGTTAATGGCGCCACCATTCACTATTCACCTTCTTTCCCACTTTCTCTTATCTCATCAAGTTTTGTTAATTTTACTTCCTAAATATCTCTTCAGCTTGGGCCTACCTTTCCATCTCCCCACAATTTGTGTAGTTCAGACCTTTGTTTGAACCATCACAATAGCCCCTTTGCCTTCTTTCATCTTTTCGTCTTCTTCTGAATCCCTCTAATTCTAGCTTATGTATTGTTAAAATATTTTTAAAATACACATCAGATCACGTCACTCTCCTGCTTGAAATTCTTCTGTGTTTCACTTTGGTATATGAACTTAGCTTGGTATTATTAATCACTTTATAATCTGATCTACATTTCTGTCCAGCCTTATCAAAGTACAGGACTCAAAGTCTGATTCCTTCTTTCAGTCATATTCTTTTCTCTCTTGTCCAGTTGGCTAACATCTGCTCATCTTTAGGACATGTGGTAGACTGAATAACGTCCCCCTAACCCCCCACAAATATCCCCATCCTAATTCCCAGAACCTGTGACTGTGTTACCTTACATGGTAAAACAGACTTTACAGATGTGAGTAAATTAAGAATCTTGAGATGGTGCTATGATCCTGTGTTATCCTGTGAGCCCAATGTCATCTCAAAGGTCCTTATAAGAGGGAGCCAGGAGGGTCAGAGTCAGCAGAAGGAGATGTGACGACTGAAGCAGAGGTCAGAGAGAGAGAGATTTGAAGATGCTATATTGCTATTGACTTCGAAGATGGAGGAAGGAGGCCATGATCCAAGGAATGAAGGAGGCCTCTAGAATCTGGAAGAGGCAAGGAAACAGATTCTTCCTTAGAGCGCCCAGGAGGAGCCATCCCTGCCAATACCTTGACATTAGCCCAGGGAGACTGATTGTGGACTTCTGACTCCAGGGACTGTAAGATAATAAGTTAATGTTGTTTTAAGCTACTAAGTTTGTGGTTATTTGTTACAGCAGCAAGGGACAATTAACAGAGGCTGCAAATCAAGCATCTTCTGTTTTTGAAGCTTCTCCTCAGCACACTTGTCACCTCCACCCCAGCCGCCTTGGGTGCTGGGTCCCCACAGCTCCTTTTCTCTTTAGCTGTCAGCACTTCATTCACAGCTTTGCAACTATTTACTTGTCTGTCTCTCCATAGATTGGGATTCTTGAGGGCAGAGATTTTTAGCTCATTTATCTTTACATTATCTGAACAAATCACAGTGCCTGGCAAATAGTGGATGTTCAATAAAAGATGAGTGGCTTTTCACTACTATGTGATATATGTAAATTACCACTAAACAGAAAGTAGGAAAGGATCCTACTACATTTTAATGAAGGAAAACATGTATACAAAAAAGTGTACAAATCATAAGTGTGCAGCTTGATGGATTTTCACGAGGTGAACACACCTCTGTAACCAGCATCCAGAACAGGAAACAGAAAGTTATGGGCACCCAGAAGCTGCTCTCCTTGTGCCCCCTGCCTATCCTGACATCTTAATACCAGGGAGTATGTACAAAGACAGCATACTTTTTAGTAAGAATTAGGAATACTGAACTTCAAAATGAATCTCACTATTGCTCATGCAAGAATGACCAATAGGAATATGTGGGACTCAGATAAAACATCCTCTCTTCTTGGGCCTCTATTTCTTTCTTTCTTTTTTTTTTGTTGAGGAAGATTGGCCCTGGGCTAACATCTGTACCAATCTTCCACTATTTTGTATGTGGTTCACCACCACAGCATGGCTTGATGAGTGGTGTGTAGGTCTGCGCCTGGGATCTGAATCCGTGAACCCCGGGCCATGGAAGCAGAGCACACGAACTTATCCACTATGCCACTAGGCTGGCCCCAGTCCTCTAATTCTTCATTTAAAAAATGAAGAGGTACTCAGTAATCTCAGATCATCTCTGTATGAATCTAGGACCTGGTTCTGTGATATATGGGTTAATTTGATAATGCAGGAAACAGGGATTTAATGATTGAAGCTTGTATATCATTAATTTAAACTATAGGAATAATATGATTTATCAAATAATCTAGGAAATGAATGTAGCACCAGGATAGAGGAGAAATGACCTGGTATGATTTTTTTTCTTGACTCTCCTTCCTCCTGATCTGTGGCTACATGGTTTTCAGGAAATGTGTAGAATATCTGCCTACTTTATCTAGTAAATCAGATGGCTGAAAATTTTCTCTGCAAGGAGATGTATTTCCTGAAAGGGTCTTAGAGATTTTGATTTAAATCTAATATTGTAATTTTCCCCTGAATTTACAAGACAGTGTTTCTATAATATTATAAGCTTTGAGAACTAGAGGATTAACTCTGGGATCTTTAAGTAAAAGTCCATATTAACAAGAAAACTGACAATGATGATTTTAAATGGAAAAAGTTGATTCATTGTTCAATTGCTTGGAAAAGAAAACAAATTCTCTTTACTTGTTAACACATGTTTCAGAAGATCAGCCATTTATTTTAATATAGTGTTTGTTATTGCAGAATTTGGACTAGATATTCATGGATTAGATAACAGTACTTAAGATATCATAATAAAGGAAATTAAAGTGAAAACCAAGGATCTAATAAGGACATAAAACAGAGATTGTTAATATTTTGTAACATTATAATATACACCAAATTCAATTCAGAATTTTCAACATAATAGATTCTGAATTTTGGAATATATTTTTATAAGAATGTTGTTTATTATTAAAAGATGATAGCAAAACTACTACTTATTGAAAAAAGTATTATGTATCAGAATCTTTATATTCACTTCTTGTTTTTATGACTCCATATAGCAACCTTGCAATGGAGGGTTCCCCCCCCCCCATTTTACATATAAAGAAATGGAAGCACAGAAAGATCAAGTTCAAGGTCATAGAGCTCACACATTGTGGAGCCTGCATTTGAGTGCAGATACTCTGACTCTAAAGTTTTGTTTTCTTTTCGTCATACCAAGTAGCTTCACTCTGATACGTATTATGATTGAGAGGACAGTCATTTTACCTACGCTTCTTGGTTTTAAAGGAAAGACCCTGGCCAATAACCCTTTATTTTTCCTTTCTTCTCATTGCAAGTCATGTCTAAAATCAGTGTCAGGTTAGAATGCATAACTCAGAAGGAAGGCTCACACCTTGGGAGACACAATACCATATTCTGGGGTTCCAAGCATCTCTTTGGTTCCTGCAATGACTGCCACAAAGATGGGTGGGTTAGGAAAGTCAGATCAAAGCAAAATGTTTGGAAAAATCTGTTGTTGCTCTGGAAGGAGCCTGCTGCAGATAGGTGCTAAACTAAATGGATGAGAAATAATTCTTCCCAGTCTGCTACACAAGGTGGTGTCTTTCCATGCATTTTCAGACTCAGGGGATAAGGATTGCCTTGAAAACCCACCACCAAAATGTTGATCAGAAGAAATCTAGCCTGCTCAGAAAATGTCATGTTCTTTTAAGGGAAGATTGCCAAGCACTTGCTTGACACTGCTGTGTCAACTCTCAAAGGATGTTCCCTGGGGAGGGAGATTGATGACTGGGAAGAACCAAAATAGCTGAGACATACCCATTCAGCCAAATCTCTGTGGCAGTAACTCAGAAAACTTATTTCCAACTAGAATGTTTTTAAACTAGTTCTTTCCAATACTATAACTTCCAATTATTTCTGTAACTAGGCCTTATATAACTATCAAGTATCCTGACTTCATTGAGTCCTTAGATTGTGCATATGAATTTCTGAGTAACCCAAATTAGTTAAATGTATGTTTTTGTTCCTTGGGTCTTTGCGTTTGGTTTTTTGTCCATATTTGACTATTGACTGCTCATAATTGGGGGGGCATGGCTCTAAAATCTGCCCTTTCTGTGATACCAAAAGCTCAGTAGATTGGAATATAAGCTTGGCTTTTCTATTTCTGACATATGACTCTTGGAAGACATTTAACTTTTTTAGGTCTCAGTTTCCTTATCTTTAAAATGGAAATAGTGACAAGTATTTCACCTATTTACTATCAGAGGGCTTGCATTATGTGAAAACTCTTGGAACACCAAGAAGATCTTCAAGGCTTGTAGTCATGAATAGTCTCATCTTCAATGCTGCATGGCCTGTCATGAAGCCTTCACTCCAGTGAGAACAGAACATGACAGTCACATCTCTATGCCTTTCTTCGTGTTTTTTCCTTTGATTCTAAAGTTTTTTACCAACAAAAAAGCATATGAAAGTAAAATTAAATTGAAGAGGAAGAGAAGAGGAACATATGTTATATTTCTCCTTTGGCATTCCCTGATATATATTTTTAAAGGACCTAGAAGAGTGGGCCAGTGATTTGAGCTAAATGGTTGAATTTAGTTTAAAGACACATACATAAGAACTAGATTCTGTTACATATTTTCACAAAAGTGTTTTCATGTCTCGGGGGAATTATTGTAATCCCCCAGATAAATTTCTATCTTAGTAGCTATATCTGTAGAGAATCTAAACAAATCTAACTGGGAATTTTGCTCGTGTTTGTAGTATAGTCCAGGGGTCAGCAAATTATAGACCATGGGTCAAATTTGGTCCACCAGCTGTTTTTGTAGAAAAAGTTTTGTTGGAACACAGCCCATGCTCATTTGTTTATGTATGGCAGAGTTAATAGTTGTGACAGGGACTGAATGGCTCTCAAAGCCTAAAATCTTTAGTATGTGGCCCTTTATAGACCAAGTTTGGTGACCCCTGATATAGAGCAGCTCCAGTTAAAAATGAACTCATTTATGTTTCTCTGTAATGTAATAGCACTTGGTTCATATATGACCTAATGTCTGGGAGTCTAAATTTCTAGGAATAGGGGGGCTGGCTTCATGGGCACTTGGCTTAATGCTCTACTGCTGCCATCTTGAAATAATAATTTTTGACAAGTGGACCCTGTATTTTCATTTTGCTTGGAGCACATTATACAGCTGGTCCTGTCTAAGAACACATATTTTTGTAATATTTAGAGATCAAGAGTTTCTTCAATCCAAATGTGAAGGAAAAATGACTTAGTATCCCTCTAATTATGCTTCTGCATAAGCTGCCATATTTAGCAAATAAAAATATGGGAGGCCCAGTTAAATGTGAATTTCAAATAAACAACAAATAACTTTTTAGTATAAGTATATTTCATATACTACATTTATTTTGTCTGGCAACTCTACTTCTACACAACCGGTGACAAGCTCTTTAGGGATGATAATGAACTATGCATCTGAAATATCTACACTGCAATTACCAGATGTACTATAGAAATTACTTTAACAACCAGGGTCATTCATTAGGCTATTAAAAATCTCTTCCTCAAATTTTGACTTTGTTGGTAGCATTGGTGTTAGTTGAAGATTATGAAGCTTATCAATTCATATTTTCTGATAGAATGTTCAAATGGAGCTAAAATTGTAATATTCCTTCTGCTTGCCTTTTATAGTTATCTCAGCTCTAGATTTTTAGACCACTTTTCCCAGGGCTGTTAAGTTGCCATTCCTATCTGAGCAGATAAAAAAGGTCATTAATAAAACAGAATGTAGACCGAGCAAATATTTAAAAGTACAGACTTTATAACTGTCAATAAAACTGGAGGTGATAAAAATGTTGACTAGATGTATATAGTACTTGGAGATTAAAATCGTTGAAGTAGTAATATTTTGCTGAAATTTAAATTGCATAAAAATAAAGGCGAATAAATCAAGGGTAGTTTTAAAGAAATAATTTATAAATTAGTTCTATGATAAGGAAATTAGTAAGGTGACCTTGTACAAGTACAATTTCCTTTGTACAGAGGTAACATTAATTTTAATATATTTCAGTAAGTATTAGGCTGATGAGTGATATAAATCAATAATTTCAATAATCCTAATGATTCCTCACTTACATGCAAGCTGAATCTTCACAAAAATATATTTCTGAGATAAAATTAGTATAGATAGTCTTTTTTAAAAGTTAGCAAACAGTAGGTTATCAGGATATGCATAGGGACCTCACATTTTTTTTGAACATTTTCTTAGAGAAGAATATGCCAAACTCTCTTTATGTGTTATATGTTTCTTTAAGTGATATAATGAAATTCATATGGCAATTCATACACTGACAGTTTACACGCTTAATCTCCCATTTAGAAATGAAATTCATAATAAAAATGAAGTTAACTTAAAAAAAAATACTCAATGTGAAATATGTTTTGTAATCAACCAAACTGTATAAATTTGGTTTTCCTATAATGACTTAAAGATAAAAACTAGGAAATACTTTTTTCCAAACCATGACTGATTATTTTCAGTTCTGACAATTCAGAATTATTCTATGAATATGTCATTTTAATTTTAATCTGAAAATTTGTGATTTCCCGTAAAATAAAATCCAAACTAGTTGCATTTCTCGTCTTACAAAGTATAAAATAAGAGAGTTCCTATATAGTTCATACTTTTAATCTGGCCCACCGTTAAAAGCCAGCTGTTTTCCTGTATTTTTAGTGAACCATTAAAAATGTCAATAATTTCCCTCATAACACAATATACCAGTTTCTCCTACCATAAAATGGATAGTTCCTACATACAGAGACAGGTGCTGGAGAAGAGAACCTAGATTCTTACAGAGGTTTGTACGTTATTTCTATGTGATCAAAGCTTGATAAACATTGACTAATGTAATAAGGCTTCCCATTTCAGGTGTGGGCAGAATGTGGATTCATCTTGATGGCCCATGCATATTGCTGCCGTGTAGTATTTTCACAATGGTTACTTTATTATAACCAAATTTTAGCTCATTGAAAATATCTTAATGGTGCATAATTGATGTATTTTGGAGTGTGGGCAGTGGATATGAAGAAATTAAACGTTACATGGATCCTGGAATGTGACTTTGCTCTTCCCATTGAGATTTAATTAGGGTCTTTATCTTTAAACTTATCAAAAGTTCAACAGGGGTGTTGATGGGCAAGCTCTAGTTGCCTTGTCAACTCATAATGGAGGTTGAAAATTTCAATATATGAAATATTTGCTTAATTTTTTATTCCTGCTTTCTCTCAAAGAGCAAATTTAGAGGCCTTGTAGAACTATAATTGAATGTTGCTATCTTTTGAACTATGCATAGTCTTGTTTCTTAATAAAATGAGTACAGTTAAAGCATGGACTTAAACTGTATTTTGTGGTCATTGTTATTCATAAAGGACTCAAGTTAAAACATAAAGCTAGGTTGACTGAAACCATGTCTTACCTGGGAGTCTGTCTTTGTTCATCCAGCTAATATTTATTGAATGCCTACCATGTGGCTGGTACTGTGTAAGGGGCTGGGGATACAAACATGAATGAGAGGTATTCCCTTTCTCAAGAATGTCATTGTACAGTGGGTAACAGACATTTATATAGTAAGGTAAAGAGGATAGAAGTATGCCTATGGTATCTCGAGAGCACATTGGAGCAGCAATTTTCCCAGTCAGGATCTGGCAGGAGTGGTCTGACAAGGTTTCTAAGAAGAGTTTGTATCTTAAAATATTTTATATTTAGTATTTTAATATACATTTTTTATATTTTAATATTTAATATAAGTTAAAAAGTAGAAGTATATGGGAGAAGGATTTTAGGTAGAAGAAACTGCAGGAGGAAAGGGGAGAGGAGATGGAGCATGGTATTGTGAGATATCAAAGGCAATGTAGGGTTGTTACAACAGAGGGTGAGGTAGGACTGGAAGGATGTAAGACTAGAGGGGCAGGCAGAGGTCAGACCATGTGCCACAGAGAAACCTGATCTTATATCGTTATGATATGGATCAAACTTGACCCATATCAATATTGTTTTATGTTTCCTTTTTTCCCTGTGTGAGAACGCCATTCTTTGAGAATTTCTGAAGATTTTTAGTTTGGCTATACATAATCCCCAAGGCTTATGGGGAACCTACCCTGTAATGGATTTTGCTAACAGATGAGAAAATAATCTTAAAGACCTGAGAATAATATTATCTATATATATTTTTTCAAACAGTTTTTATATTCTGCAAAGTAGATATTTACATTTTTGCCACCCCCAGGAGAAAAAATATGTGGGGAACAGTGTGAGACAACCCCCTTCTCATTTCTGGTTCATCGCAGGCTTTACATTATCACCATTGTCAAGAGAAATTGTGACATGCACAATGTGTTGTTATTGGACATAAATGTTATTTTACAAAAATCAGAGAAAGAAATCCATCAAACCCATTGAAAGCATGCTACCAAGTGAAGCCAGGTAAAATAGATTTACAATGCCTTGGGAGTATACATTTCTCACATGCAGGACCTGTAATCATTTGAAATGATATTGGTAAATATTCAGGGACAGCCATATCACAATCTTAAGAAATTTGTTCTCACTATGGAAATGGTCTTCAGTCATACTTGTAATACAAAACACAGAATTCTTCAGTATATCATCCTAACATGGAATAGAAAATTAAATTCTGGGCAAAACTGTCATGTCTTATTTTCTGGAACTGTCTTTGAAATTCTTGAGGTGAAATTAAAGTGATCGCTTCCTCCTGGATTCTTATATTGTTAGGTAACTTATTCAAAAACTGATTGAAATAATATTCAATTTACAGTATTGAATTAAAATCTTAGAGGGAAAATATATCCAAGGTTTGATGCTCTACTATACAAGCTGTATACTATAAAAGAATTTCAAAGTATCTTAAAACTCTGGCATAATATACTATATAATGATGACCATTGAAACAATAATCTTTTAACCTGTCACTAATAATATGCTGTTTTTCTTCCATTTTTATATTTAATTACATTTCTCCCCATTATATTTGGCATCATCTAAGGATTCAAAAATGCGCTATGAAATATAACTGTCATGAAATATAACTGTCCATTGAAAGTCTGGTAAAGTCTGGCTTTAAATGGTGAGTAAGCATTGGATATTTAGACACTCAACTGTCTCTTAGATATCAGACTTAGATTCCTTTTTTATAAAATCATACCTCCCAAGCTCACCTCAATGGGAATAAAGTGTGTGAGCACATGCTGAAAGCCAAAAATACCTATGCAATGAAAAATATTCTTAACTTTTTTTTTGGTGAGGAATATTGTCGCTGAGCTAACATCTGTGCCAGTCTTCCTCTATTTTGTATATGGAATGCTGCCACAGCATGACTTGATGAGTGTGTAGGTCCACACCCAGGATCCAAAGCCATGGACACTGGGCCACCAAAGCAGAGGGCATGAACTTAACCATTATGCCACAAGGCCAGCCTCTCTCTCTCTCTCTCTCTCTTTTTGTTTGGTGAGGAAGATTGGCCCTGAGCTAACATCTGTTGCCAATCTCCCTCTAGTCTTAACTTTTAAGAAATGAAATTTCACTGGGAAAGTGACATCAGCATCATGGCAGAGTGAACTGTTTCCCTTGTCTCTTTGCTCTAAGTTACCAGTCGTCCATTGACCAACAAAGGACTCCCTGCACAGCACACCAGAACACCAGAGAGATCCCTGCATCTTTACATCTGAAGGTGGGTGGACTGGTCCTCTGGGAGGCAGTGGAACTAGGGGAGCAGCCCTCTCCCCTTCCCCTGGCAGCAGCAGGAAGCAGATCCTCACACTGGAGCATGTGCTGGTGAACAGAGGCTGCAGGGGCAGACACTCTTGACTTAGCCCCTGCCTTCCCACAAGTGGTGGCAGGTGGCATACAAGTCCCGAGGATTCAGGATGCAGAGCAGAGCCGGTGACCCAGCCCCCTCCCCTGGCAGCAGCACTGGTCTTTCCAGCAGTGGGAACAGTATCCAAAACATGGATTTTTCTCACTAAGGAAGGACATTGGGACCTGACTTTTCAAGGCAAACTGGCACATGCCAGTGACCAGAGGCCGCACTCACAACTTAACCCCTGCCCCCCCCAGAGGTGGTGGGTAGCACCTGAGACTTCAGGAACCACAGCAGAACCTGTGATCCAGCCCCCAGTGATGGCACCCCTGACACCAGCTCCACCAGCAGTGAGGGATGCATACAAGACCCTGGGCCCCTGGCAATGATAGTGCCTCTGGCAGCAGTGCTGCCAGTACCCCCAGGAAACCTGGGAGCAGCAGCACAGGTGGTGCATGGGGCAGCAGCATCTGAGTTTATAGAGAGCCTGCAGAGAGCTAGTGGAGGAACATGAGACCCAGATGACCCTGGAAGCAGCAGAAGTGCTCACAGGCTGGTGACTCTGGTGGTGACACCTGAGGATGCAGTGACATCATAAGCAGCAAGGCATCAGCAACCTCAGAGGCACAAATAGCACAAGGAGGGCACCGATGATGCCTTTAGCAGAGTCAGTGGAGGGTGGAAAGTGCAGGCTCTCAAATACAACCAGAAGCAGCTCAGAACCAAAGTAATCAAAACTTTACCCAAATAAATAAGGTGTTTATTACCACAAATGTACTGGCAGAGGATCAACTCATCAAGTGCTGTGAAGAACTACAGTAACGTGGTGGAACAGAAAGAAAATGACAACTCTCCAGAAACCAAGCTTGAAGTCACAGAAGATTACAATCTGACAGAGAATTCAAAATAGCTGTCATGAAAAAACTCAATGAGTTACAAGAAAACTCAGAAAGACAGTTCAATGAGCTCAGAAATAAAATTAATGAATAGACGGAATACTTCCCCAAAGAGATTGAAACTCTAAAAAAAAAACAAAAAAAAAAAACAGAAATTCTGGAGATGAAGAACATTATTAATGAGATGAAAAATAAAGGAGAAGGCATTGAAAATAGAGCTAACCATATGGAAGAGAGAATTAGCATGAAGATAGAAATCTAGAACTGATTCAGGTGTAAGAGGAGAGAGAACTATGATTTTTCTAAAAAATGAAGATTCTACAAGAAATATCCAACTCAATTAGGAAAAGCAACATAAGGATAATAGATATTCTAGAAAGAGAAGAGAGGGAGAAAGGAGCAGAGCACTTATTCAGAGAAATAATAGCTAAGAACTTCCCAAGCCTGGGGAATGAACTGGATATACAAGTACATGAAGCTAATAGAACTCCTAATTATCTCAATGCAAAAAGACCTTCTCCAAGGCATATAATATTAAAACTGTCAAAAGTCAATGACAAAGAAAGAATATAATGACAGCAAGAAGAAAATAATTACAAAGGAACCCCCATCAGGCTATCAGTGAATTTCTCAACAGAAACTCTACAGGCTAAGAGAGAGTGGAATGATATATTCAAAATATTGAAAGACAAAAACGATCAGTCAAGAATACTCTATCCAGTAAAGTTATCCTTCGGACATGAAGAAGAAATAAAAGCTTTCCCAGACAAACAATAGCTGATTGAGTTCATTGTCACTAGACTTGTCTTACAAGAAATGTTGAAAGGAACCCTCCTACCTGAAACAAAAAGGCAAAGGTTTACAAAGCTTTGAGCAAGGTGATAAATAGAATCAGAAAATTACAACTCTATATCAGAATAGGTTAGTAAACAATGAATTACAACAGAAAGGCTAAAGGGAAAGAAAGCATCAAAAATAACCATAACCACTTCAATTTGGTCACAAATTCAAACCAAAAAAGAATAACTTGTGACAAGAAAAACATAGAAGAGGAAGAGGATGGAATCTGCATAGGCTAATGGAGTTAAGATGATATCAGCAGGAAAAGGATTAATTCATCTATGAGATCTTTTATACAAATCTCATGGCCACATCAAAACAAAAAGTCAGAGCAGAGTCACAAATCATAAAAAGAGAAAACCATCACAGAAAACCACCAAACTGAAATGGCAGACAGAAATACAAGGGAAAAGAAACAATGGAAATATAGAACAACCAGAAAACAAAAGATAAAATGGCAGTATTAAGCCCTCATATAGCAATAATCACTCTAAATGTAAATGGACTGAATTCACCAATCAAAAGACAAAGAGTGGCTGGATGGATTAAAAAATGACTCAACAATGTGCTGCCTCCATGAGACACACCTCAGCTCTAGAGGCAAATATAAGCTCTGAGGGAAGGGATGGAAGACAATACTCTAAGTAAGTGGAACCAAAAGAAAGTGGGTGTAGCCATACTTCTATCAGAGAAAACAGACTTGAAGCCAAAAAGTTATCAAGAGACAAAGATGGACATTATATAATGATAAAAGGGACATCCCACCAAGAAGACATAATAAGACACTTATTAATATATATGCACCTGACACAGGAGCACCAAAGTATGTGAAGCAACTATTAACAGACCTAAAGGGAGAAACTGACAGCAATATAATAATAATAGGGGACCTCAACACCCCACTTACATCAATGGATAGATCATCCAGACAGAAAGTCAACAGGGAAACAGTGGTCTTAAATGAAACACTAGACCAGATGGACTGAATAGACATATATAGAACATTCCTTCCAAAAGCAGCAGAATAGACATTCTTCCCAGGTGCACATGAAGCATTGTCAAAGATAGACCACATGTGGGGAAACAAAACAAGCCTCAATAAATTTATGAAAACTGAAATCATTTCAAGCATCTTTTCTGACCACAATGGTATAAAACTAGAAATCAACTACAGGAAGAAAGCTGGAAAAGTCACAAATATGTGGCAACCAAACAACATGCTACTGAACAACTATTGAATCAATGAAGAAATCAAAGGAAAAATCAGAAAAATACCTGGAGACAAATGAAAATGAAAATGCAGCATACCAAAATCTATAGGATGCAGCAAAAGCAGCACCAAGAGGGAAGTTTGTGCTAATACAGGCCTATCTCAAGAAACAAGAAAAATCTCAAAACAATCTAACACTATGCCTAAAAGAATTAGAAAAAAGAACAAACAAAGCCCAAAGTTAGCAGAAGGAAGGAAATAATAAAAATCAGAGCAGAAATAAGTGAAATAGAGATTAAAAAAATAATAGAAAGGATAAATGAAACTAAGAGGTAGTTCTTGAAAAGATAAACAAAATTGACAAACCAGTATCCAGACTCTCTAAGAAAAAAAGAGAGCAGCCTCAAATAAATAAAATCAGAAATGAAAGAGGAGAAATTACAACAGATACCACAGAAATACAAAGGATTATGAGAGAATACTATGAAAAGCTATATGCCAAAAAATTGGATAACCTAGAAGAAATGGATAAATTCTTAGAATCATACAACATCCCAAAACTGAATCAAGAAGAAACAGAGAATCTGAATAGACTGATCACAAATAAAGAGTATGAAACAGTAATGAAAAACCTCCCAAAAAACAAAAGTCCAGGACCAGATGGCTTCTCTGATGAATTCTACCAAACATTCAAAGACTTAATACCTATCCTTCCTAAACTATTCTAAAATGTTGAAGAGGAGGGGATGCTTTCTAACTCATTTTATGAGGCCAACATTACCCTGATACCAAAACCAGACAAGAACAACACAAAAAAGGAAATTACAAGCTAATATTGCTGATGAACATAGATGCAAAAATCCTCAATAAAATACTAGCAAATAGAATACAACAATACATTAAAAGGATCATACACCACAATTAAATGGGATTTGTTCCAGGGATACAGGGATGCTTCAACATCTGCAAATCAATGAATGTGATACACCACATTAACAAAATGAAGTTTAAAAGCAAGATGATCATCTCAATAGATGCCGAGAAATAATTTGGCAAAATACAGCATCCATTTATGATAAAAACTCTGAATAAAATGGGTATAGAAAGAAAGTATCTCAACATAATAAAGGCCATATATGACAAACCCACAGCTAATATCATTCTCACTGGAGAAAAATTGAAAGCTAACAGGAACCAGACAAGTGTGCCCACTTTTGCCACTCTTATTCACCATAGTATTGGTAGGCCTGGCCAGAGCAATTAGGCAAGAAAAAGAAATAAAAAGGATCCAAATTGGAAAGAAAGAAGTAAAACTGTCACTATTTGTGGATGACATCATTCTATGTATAGAAAACCCTAAAGAATCTACCAAAAAACTATTAGAAATAATTAATGAAGACAGTGAAGTTGCAGGGTACAAAATCAACACACAAAAATCAGTTGCATTTCTATATACTAACAACAAACTAGCAGACAGAGAAATCAAGAATATGATCCCATTTACAATCACAACAAAAAGAATAAAATACCTAGGAGTAAATTTAACCGTGGTGGTGAAATACCTTTTACATATAGTTAAAATGTCCATATTACCCAAAGCAATGTACAAATTCAATGTAATCCCAATCAGAATCCCATTGACATTTTTCATAGAAATAGAGCAAAGAATCCTAACATTTATATGGAACAAAAAAGACCCTGGATAGCCAAAGAAATCCCAAGAAAAAAGAACAAAGTTTGAAGTATCACACTCTCTGAATTCAAAATATACCTCAAAGCTATAGTAATCAGAATCGCATGGTGCTGGCACAAAAACAGACACACAGATCAATGGAACAGAATTCTGAGCCCAGAAATAAACCCACACATTTATGGACAACTAATTTTTCATCAAAGGAGCCAAGAACATATGATGGAGAAAGTCTCTTCAATAAATGGTGTTGGGGAAACTGGACAGCCATATGCAAAAGGATGAAAGTAGACCATTATCTTGCACCACACACAAAAATTAACTCAAAATGGATTAAAGACTTGGATGTAAGACTGAAATTATAAAAATCCTGGAAGGAAATGTAAGCAGTATGCTCATTGATATCAGTCTTAGCAGTATCTTTTTGAATACCATGTCTCCTTAGGCAAGGGAAACAAAAGAAAAAATAAACAAATGGGACTACATCAAACTGAAAAGCTTCTGCACGGCAAAGGAAACCATCAACAAAATGAAAAGACTTTCTGGGAGAACATATTTGCAAATCATGTCTAATAAGGGGTTAATTTCAAAAATATGTAAAGAAATCATACAAGTCAACAGCAAAGAAATGAACAACCTGATCAAAACATGGGCAGAGGATATGAACAGATATTTTTCCAAAGAAGGTATACAGATGGCCAACAGGCACATGAAAAGATGTTCAACATCACTCATTATTAGGGAAAAGCAAATCAAAATTCCTTATACCTGTCAGAATGGCTATTATTAAAGAAATAAAAAATAACAAGTGTTAGAGAGAATGTGGAACAAAGGGAACCCTCATGCACTGCTGGTGGGAATGCAAATTGGTGCAGACACTATGGAAAACAGTAGGGAGATTTTTCAAAAAATTAAGAATAGAACTACCATATGATCCAGTTATTCCATTTCTGGGTATTTATCCAAAGAACATGAAAACACTAGTTTGAAAAGATACATGCATCCATATGTTCATCACAGCATTATTCACAATAGCCAAGACTTGGAAGCAACCTAAGTAAGTGCCCTTCAATGGATGAATGGATAAAGAAGTTGTGGTATATATATACAATGCAATACTACTCAGCCATAAAAAAAGATGAAATCATGCCATTTGTGACAACGTGGATGGACCTTGAGGGTATTAGGCTAAGTGAAGTGAGTCAGACAGAGAAAGACAAATACCATATGATATCACTCCTATGTGGAAGATAAACACATAGATAAGGTGACCAGAGGAGATTGGTGATTACCAGAGGAGATGGGCGTGCCGGGGAGGTCAAAAGGGGTAAAGGGGCACATATGTATGATGATGGATGGAAACCAGACTTTTGGTGGTGAGCATGATGCAGTCTATACAGAAGCCAAAATACAATAATGCTGTTGACCTGAAATTTGCACAATGTTATAAACCAGTGTGACTTCAATAAAATAATTTTAAAAAATGAAATTTCATATTTAATTAGTGTGATACAATTAGTATGATACAGTGGCATTACCCTATATGCTGTCATAATCAAAAGGTTTCTCTTAATCTACTCTTAGAGAAATCTACTGTTAGAAGACTCTGTCTCTACTCTCTCTTTTGAAATGTACATGCATATGTTGTCTATGTCTTATCTCTATCTATATACCTATCAGAGTTTATATCCATGGAACAATTTATAGAGATTGTATAGGAGAGAAACTTAATGTTGAAGCTTGTATCAGGCACCAAGAATACAGCGGCCAAGCTTTCAAGCAGGCCTTTTTAAGGATAGCAGTCTCGGGGCTGCACAGAAACCCAATGTATTAAACCATTCACATTCTTGCGTGGGTATTGAAACTTTTTTTCCTTAGGGTATAAATGTACTTTAGCAGTTGAATTTCCACACTAATTGGGAGCAGTTAACTTCAAATTTTCTTTAGGCCAACTGAACATCTGCTGTCTATAAATTTTAGATAACTGCAAAATAAATGAGTTTTAATTTTCATTGCAATGGAGAAATGTATTTAAGATGTTATTTCTATAAGTGGTGAATTTCATTCACTTTGGGTAATTATTTTTAACTTCCGTTTTAGAAGATGAGGTTCTCTGTTCTTATTTCCCAAGCTTGGGAGAAAACACAAACTGGGGTATATACAATCCTGTGCAGTGATTGTGTTCTCCTAAATTTGGGGGGTAAAGAAAAGGAAGAGATACATATGTCCATAATTTAAATCAATAGTACTGATATTGGGTTATTGATATTTGATCTTCAGCTACTCTACTTCCTTCAATTCATTCTTCATACTAACCCAGAGTGATCATTCGAAAACGCTAATCTGATAATGTCATGCTTACCCTGAAACCCTTCAATGGTAATGATTGTTCTGACAGTCAGTCCATCACATTTCTCTATGATCCCTCTGTCATTGTGTTTTTGCATATGTTAGTTCTGCCTGAACTTCTCTTTGCTTCCCTTTTTATCTAGTTCACTTCTGTTTATTCTTCAGTTTTCAGCCCATATATCACTCCCTTAATATTCCAGACTGTGTAGGATTGTTCCCATTATAATAGATAGGTTCACAAAGCATAATATACTTTTCTTCCCTGGAACTTGCCACAGTTGAAAATTGATATTTTTTGAAATGATATTGATTAATATCTGTCTTTCCCATTAGACTGAAAGCTCCACTGTATCCTTACTGTGCAGCCGAATTCCAGGCCTGTAGTATATATTCAATAAATGTTTGTTACATGTAAACTTTGGGAAAGTTTCATTTGTTCATGCTCTCAGACCATCAGAATTGAGTTAAGGATCTAACTCCTGCATATGGAATTTTGGGTATTAAAGAATGGCGACTATCCGGGCCGGCCCAGTGGCGCAGCAGTTTAGTTCGTGCTTGGCAGCCCGGGGTTTGCGGGTTCAGATCCTGGGCGCCAGTGGACGCACTGCTTGTCAGCCACGTTGTGGCGGTGTCCCATATAAAGTAGAGGAAGACGGGCACGGATGTTAGCCCAGGGCCAGTCTTCCTCAGCAAAAGGAGGAAGATTAGCAATGGATGTTAGCTCAGGGCTGGTCTTCCTCACAAAAAAAAAAAAAAAAAGAATGGCGACTAAGCCATTGCTCAAAAGAGATTTAAAATAAAAACTGTGGCATGTTTAAGATATTAATATGAAAGGGTATTATGCTTACCCTGCAGAGAAAGAATAGACCCCCTTCCGAAATTTGGTTAGGATGTTGAGACTAATAATGCCGTGCATGCACCAAGAGGGTATGAAAAGGCTGATTACTCATATAACGAGGCTTTCTGGGGAGAGCAGGGCATATTCCTAAGCAGGTCCAAAAATGGCATGAGAAAGCAGGGTAAAGAGACTGGCTGGGGGTTTTATTATTGTTAGGGGGTGGGGCAAGGGTGAGAGTTTCTTTATGTGTCGTCCAGGGCTTGTGTGATTTGAATGTCCTGATAGTGCCAAAGCAGGTTGCATCCAGGATTTCCTTATCAGCTTGCCCAGATGTGGGGCAGAAGTGGAAAGGGGTGGAGTGAGGTTGGAATAGGGGAGGCTACCTCCTCCTGCAGGTGGGATTTGCCAGAACGCCCAGGTTTGACTCTATCCTGTAGCAAAGAGGCCTCAGTGGCAGTGCTGGTTTTGTAGGGTGCACTTTTATAACTGAAGGCATAATGTGCAGCTGAGTATACAGGATTGTGGGCTCAGGCCCTGTGAGAGCTTCTCTTTCCAGGAGAGCACAGAATGCATCCAGCAAACACCATTCTAATGGAAGGTAACATGGTGCTGAGGAGGGAAGCTTCTTGCATCAAATCAGTGGGCAACTTATGGCCATTATGGGTGGTCTAGAGATTCCAGGGAACATGGGAGAAAGTTTCTAAAGCCTTTGCAGTGAAAAAGTCTCTGGGAGGTGTGGTGCATTTGTGGGAATATCTGTTGTATTACAATTTGGACAGATTCTAGAGCCTTTTGTTGTAGGGGGCCCCATTCAAGGTGGGCTGACTAGTAAGTGACAGCATAAATGGGCTTAAGTAAAATTTGTAAGTGAGGAATATGTTGCCTCCTGAATCCAGAAAGGCCTAAAAGCTGTTGGGCTTGTTATAACACTGTGGGTCTGAGGGTTAACAACTGTTTCTTGACAGTGTCGGGGATGGAGTGAACCTTGGCTCACCAAGTAATTTTCAAGAATTTAACTCAGGTGGCGGGGCCTTGTACTGTGTGTGGGGCAATGGCCCATCCCTTGTTGTGAGCTCATTTGTGAATGTTTGTATGTCTTGAATATGTGTGTCAACTGAATCTCCTTGGAGGAGGTTGTCATCAATGTGGTGTAATACTTTCTCCTGGAGAAAGTTGAGTGAAGTTTAGAACTTGCCTGCAAAGATTGTGTGTCATGGCAGGGCTGCTGAGGTACACAACCATGGGTAGCCAGGTAAAGGTGTATTGTGTTCCTTCAAAGGTGAGGGAAAACTGTATAGTGTGGCTGAGGAGCTGTTGAAATAGACACTACAGAGAGCATATTAACCAAATCTATAATAGCAAAATATATACCAATTGCTGATTAGATGAAGTCAATAATTTCAGTAATATTGGGTGTGGGACCTTCATGGGTGGGACCATAATGTTAAGGTTACAGTAATCTACCGTGAGGTGACTTCCATACTTCTAGGTTTAAGAAAAGGCCAAATTTGGCTGTTAATGAAGGAAGAGTGGCCATTATTACCCTTTCCCTAAATAGGTCTTATATCAGTCTTTGAAGGGGAGGTCCATGAGTCCCTTTTTATCAAGCTAATTGCAAGTGCCAAAGACTTAATTTAATTTTAATTTATTAGTCTTGGGTCAGAGTGCCCATGATCACTGTAGGATATTTTAGGACAATGGACACCATGACTATGGGAAATTTAAGCAAGCCAATAGTTCTGGTGGTTAAGGTGAAGCATATCTATTTGTCTCTGTTTTATATTTTGTAAGTTTCCTGAGAGTAGGGAAAATATTTTGTTTAAATTCAGTGGGATCCCCTAGTTTAACTGTAATTTGAGTCCCAGTATTGATTGAGGTCATGATAGTTTGGCAGTTGGTGCATTTCAGCAGATGTTAAAGTTAATTCAGAATTATATTGCAGAGGTGCAAAGGCCAATCAGTTCCCTTTTATATTTTATTCTATAAATTCTTCTAGTAAAATTTGGATTTCCAACTGCATCAAAGTATAGACTTCTGTTTCAGCTTTTTTGTTTCCACCCTATATCAGTTTTTTACTTGTTTGTTGTTTTGTTTTGGTTGCTGTTGGATATATCTCGGTGGGAAGGAAGTCTTCTCTATGCTGCTCATGTTTATAAGTTTCTTCTTTCAGAGAGCCTCAATCAGTATCTTAAAGATTAGGATCCTCATCCGTGTCAATGGTTTCTTTATAGGATTTAAGACACCCAGATTGATGATGGATTTGAATTAACCCCTTGGCTGTGTCATGGGGAAGCCATAGGTGTTTTTCTTTATGATCCGAAGGGTAAAGATCTTTGTTGGTGACGGAGGTAGAGACAGCAGCAGCAAAGGCATTTTATACTGTCCTAGTGAGCAACCTACTTTTAGAGTGAGACCTCAGCATGCCACATAGCTTTTCCTCCACACAAGACACCACCCAATCGGCCTGTATGTTGCACAGGATATCAGTCTTTCTCCTGAGCACTCTAGAGAAAGGGCCAATTCCTGTTTGAAACACACCCTGAGCCTAGCATCAGTGATGGTGTGTGTTGGAATCAAGACAGATGACTTAATCTGAGACACACAGCTAGGTCCAGGCCAAGGCACATGATCCCAGGGCCACTTTAAGGAGGGCCCCAGTTTCATACGCCTGTCCCTAAATGCCAAATAGTGAAACTTCTGATGTAGGTCAGTTAAATCCATAACAGAGGCTTGGAGGATTCGGAAAATGTAGCACAAAGTAGCACAGCTCAAAGCACAAGTTAGCCAGCAGGCAGCAGCTCAAAGTGCATGCTCTCCAGCAGGCAGCAGAGCCTGTTAGCAAGCTGAAGCCAGAGAATAAAGACCCCCACTGGTGGGGGTTGTCATCTAGATATGCTTGCTGCACCAATTGTTATGGTCACCCTGCAGAGGAGAGATGGATCCCCCACCCAAAATTTGCTTCAGATGTCAAGACTGATGAAACCATACATGCACCAAAAGGAAATGAAAAGGCTTATTACTCACATAATGAGGCTTTCTGGGGAGAGCAGACAGGTTCCTAAGCAGGTCCAAAAATGGGTTGAGAGAGCAGGGAAAGGAGCCTGGGTTGTGGTTAGGGGTGGGGCTAGGATGAGGGTTCTTGTGTGCATGGGTCAGAGCTTGACTGTTTTGAACTTTCTGGTTTCACCAAAAGAAGGAGCATCTGAGCTTTCTTATCAGCTTGCCAGATGTGGGGCAGGAGGGGAGGGGGAGAGGGGACAGCTCAAAAGCTCTCAGCAATCAAACATCAAAAATGGAATCATACTCTGTATTACAAGAGGGTGGGAAAGAGCTGCATGTATATTTCTGAGTGGCCTATTTTGATGTTTGAGGTATGTCTGTAGGAAATGCTGAGGGTCTCATTTTTATGTAAATGATTCTTTCATTTGCATTAAAAGCCATGCTTGAGATAACCCTTCTTGCTCTCTTTTTTAATCCTCAAATTTTATATTATCTCATATAAAGATTACCATAATACTGATTTACTAAGTCTATTATTAACATTGCAGACTTTAATTACTATTCTATGAGTCCAGTTCAAAATCATGAATTCCATCTGAACTCCACTGTGTTCTCATACCGACTTCATCTAGGAAGTCAGTCAACCAGAATGGGCACGAGCAAATAGGCTTCTCATTTTGGACAGTCATTACAATTTATGACTTATTATGACCACAATATATAAATAGTTCTTGAAAAGGTCAGATGTAAAGCTCAACCAGTGGGCCCATTTAGAAAGAGTTCTCATAAGAATGTTCTCTTTTTCAATTATGCAGATGATCTTGGTCAGCTCTGGTCTTGCAGTTTAAAGCTATGGTTTGGTGTCATCCTCCTAGAAGTTGCCTGTTGGCATGGATCTTCGACTACACTACATTTAATTTATTTTTTAAATTATCTGGTACAAATAGAATGTAAATTCAATGAAGGCAGGAATTTTTTTTTGTTTGGTTCATTGCTATATCCTTAGTACCTAGAACAATGCAATAATAGCTACTGAATAAATTTTTGTACTTGAGTTCTTTGACAAGAAGTACTTTTGCCTCTTTGATAATTAAAAATAACTAATTATAATTTTGGTAATTCATAAGCCTAATTTCAATTTCAGAATCTTAGTGTCCCTCAAACAAAGAGTACCATGGTAATTATTTAAATTTAAATATATTAAGACAAGTAATTAGAAATAGTAATCTGCTAGAAACTTTAGAAGGTATCATAAGTAAGGCAATTTGTTAAGCTTATAGAGGTACACATATTAATTATGTTTATTTGGAACATTTGATTTTAAGAAATCTCATATGAGCCCAATGATAGGATGTATATTATGGGCAGTTTTTAAGGGAACTAAATATGTAAGATTCTTATTTCAGATTCTCTCTTTCTCTTTTTTTTCCCCCGGGGAACTACACTGTGTTCTTTTCTCACAGTTTTGTTTTTTTTTTTTAGTTTCCCTTTTCTTGTTTCACTTGAAGTACTGAGTAGTGGATAAGAATAAGGAGTATGGATTCAGATTGCCAGAGATCGAATCCTGGCTTTATGCAAATATGTGACTTTGGGCAAATTACTTACCGTCTTGGTGACTCAGTTTCCTTATCTGTAAAATGTGGCTAATAGGAGTCTCTATCTCATAGGGTTATTGTGAAGATTAAAGGAGATAATGCATGTAAAGCGTTTAGCATAGTTTCAGGCACATACGCTCAAATTTTAGCAATTACTAAATTTTAGCGACAACTGAAATGTATCACTATAGTAGCATGTGGCCCATCGTGGCTTTCTTCTTGCACTTCCATAGCCTCATTTTAAAACACAACTTATTCCTTCATTTAACTTATATAGTCTCTTAATTTTCCAATTTGAAATTTCCAAGAAAAAAATATGATTGACCCAGATCACAATTTTGAGCCAGACCACAGAGATTGTAGCTCTCTGTCCTAGGTCAACTCAGTCCAATCAGCTGTGATGGGGTGGGGTGTGGCTCAAAATGTACAAAACATGACTGCTTACACAGTAGGGGCTGTGGACCTAAGGATCAACATCTCTAGTTTAGTAACACATGCAATTACACACACCTACAAATACTCATATATATGTACTGCTTGAGTTTAAGTAATTGCCTGGATCTACAATCAAACAACATGTTTACCAATTAAAGAATTCTACTAATGGAAATTATCTTATGATCAGTCAATGGCATAAAATCTATTTATACAATTGGTTTACTTAAAAAATTAAGTATTTGGGAATACTTAATCCATTTGATTTTTAAAGTATTTTAAAATTGAAATAACATTTACACTAGTAGAGGTTATTTGAAACTTAATTGGAAATATATTTTATTTTACAAAACTAATTCATTGACATACAGATTTTAGCAAATAAAAAACAAAATTGAAGAGATTAAATGTGCGTTCAAATAAAGAAGCTGGGAAAATGTTAGATATGCTTTGGCAAGTCAGGCTAACGTCATCTTTAATGGTCCATGATGAAATGCATTTCTAGGGCAATTTTATTCTGTTTGCACTTTGCAGCTAAACATTTCCATATATTTGTAGCTTAGTCTAACAGCCCTTAGTGCCAGAACTATCTATATTGTACTTAAAATCTTCTCAGAGCAGGTAAAGAATATTCCTTCTTGTACTTTTCTAGGTTTATCCATTTGCATAACATAATATTGATTTTAATTATCCAGTTCAGATATCTATATGTGAAAAAAAACCTAGAAATTTTCTTTAACTTAGGATATTATGAAGATGGCAACAGAATTTGTTGAGAATGTCAAAGCAATTTCCCTAAAGAGATCAACATACAATTGGATAACAAAGAACTAATACGTTCCAGTAATAATGTCCAGTTTCTCCCCATTATGGAACTAGTGATAATCTTTAACCATGAACTGAGGAAAGTCTCTGTATTGGTTCTAATTGGACCTTCTCTGGGTACCACATGTACAATCTCTGCTCTGCAAAGATCTCTCTTTCTTGCTCTTGTTAGGTTAAGCAGAAAGGAATTTAGTAAAATGGTGTTAGGTGGTTCATAGATCTTCTGGATGGCTGGAGGACTGGTCAAGAACCAAGGGTGATGAGGTATAGGCAAGAGCTGAAAGAAAGGAATGATCCTGGGCTCTGGTGCTTCTGGACACCTGCTACCACTGCCCACTCCCATTACCCATTGCTGCCAAGCCATAATCTCCAAATGACCTGAAGCTTTGAATTACTTCCTCAAGATGAAGAAACTTGGGGCAGTCACATCTGACTGGCTGCACTTAGGTCATTGACCACATTCTATCTTACAGGAGACAGGGAAAGGACATATATTTTCTCCTTCCACTAAAGTAGGAAAAGGCTGCACCCTGATTCCCCCCTATACTGAGATTCTTCAGAAAGTGACGAGTTTTTCTTACTGGTCTACCAAAGCTACAAATGTGACTGTACAATATTATGAAGTCTTACTCTTTGCTTAGGCACCAAGCAAAGGTGCATACTTTGCTTGGTTAAAGCATGGTTTTTGAGTTCTGTGTTTTCCTTATCAGTCACCCTTAAAATGTTTTTTTTTTAACATTGTACTTAAGCCTATTAAACCTGGAAGTTGTATTCTATCTTCTAAGAATAGTGACAAAGAATGTCTTTGATGGGAAAAGACAGTCTTTCTCCTTGGAATGACACATAAAAATATGAAAACTAATTTTAATCAGAGTAAAAATAAACTCATATGTTTATATATCATCTATCTTTGCATTTCTTGAGGAATTGGTGGCAAATTAAATCTTATTAAAGTAGAGCTACTCATCAACTTACAGAATTCAGCGACTAAAATCTGATATGAAGTTGAGTTAAAGTACTTTTTAGAGGGTATTGCAACCACAGAATCATTATAGGTTTGTTTTTCCTTAAAAATAGTTTCATTAATCATGTAGCTTTTTAGAGATTGGCTTGCATTAGACCTAGAGCTCCATGAAGTACACAACCATGTTAGACTTGATCAACTGCTCATCCTCAGTGTCCAACATAAAGATTGGCATATAGATGGTACCCAGTAAATATTTGTTGATGAATAATGAATGAAAATTTTCAATATACAGATTGTCACATTAATATTGAACTAATGTACTGAAATACAGCTTTCTAGAAAAAATAATACTAACATTTGTATGGAACTACAAAGACCCCGGATAGTCAAAGCAATCTTGAGAAAGAACAACAAAGCTGGAGGCATCGCACTTCCCGATTTCTGACTATATTACAAAACTAGAGTAATTTAAAAAATATGGCACTGGAATAAAAATAGACAAATAGACCAATGGAGCAGAATCAAAAGCTCAGAAATAAACCCATGAATAGGCAGTCAAGTAATATTTGACAAGGGAGCCAAGGAGACTCAATGGGGAAAAGATAGTCTTGTCAATAAATAGTGTTGGGAAAAACTGGATATTCACATACAAAGGAGTGAAATTGGACCCCTATCTTATACCATTCACAAAAATTACCTCAAAATGGATTAAAGACTTAAACATAAGACCAGAAACTGTAGAAATCCTAGAAGAAAACATATGGAAAAAGCTCCTTGACATTGGTCTTGGCAATGATTTTTTTTTGGACTTGACAAGCACCAAAAGCAAAAGCAACAAAATCACAACAAAAGCAAAATCACATGCAACAAAATCAGAAGCAAAATCACAAAGCAACAAAAGCAAAAATAAGCAAGTGGGACTACATCAAACTAAAAAACTTCTGCACAACAAAAGAAACTATCAACAAAATGAAAAGGCCACCAAGGAATGGGGGAAAATATTTGCAAACCATGTATCACATAAAGGGTTAATATCAAAAATATAAAGAACTTATGCAACTCAATAGCAAGAAAACCCAAACAATCCAATTAAAAAATGGGCAAAGGACCTGAATAGACGTGTTCCCAAAGAAGATATACAAATAGCCAACAGGTACATGAAAAGGTGCTCAACATCACTAATCATCAGGGAAATGAAAATCAAAACCACAGTGAGCTATCACCTCACACCTGTCAGAATAGCTATTATCAAAAGATAAAGAGAGAACAAAGTGCTGGTGAGGATGTGGAGAAAAGGGAACACTTGTGCACTGTTGGTGGGAATGTAAATTGGTACAGCCACTCTGGAAAACAATATGGATGTTCCTCAAGAAATTAAAAATAGAACTACCATATGATCCAGCAATCCCACTTCTGGGTATACATCCAAAGGAAATGAAATTGCTATCTCAAAGGGTTATCCGCACCCCCATGTTTACTGCATCGTTATTTAAAACAGCCAAGACATGGAAACAACCTAAGCGTCCATTGATGGATGAATGGATAAAGAAGATATGGCATATACATATTATAATAGTCTATTCTATTCAGCCATAAAGAAAAAGGAAATATTGCCATTTGTGACAAGATGGATGAGTCCCGAGAGTGTTATACTAAGTGAAATAGGACAGAGAAGGACAAATACTGTATGATCTCACTTATTTGTGGAATCTAAGAAAACCAAACAAATAGAAACAGAGCAGAGTGATGGTTGCCAGGGGCTGGGGGTGGGAGAAGTGGGTTCTGGTGGTCAAAGGATACAAACTTCCAGTTATAAGAAGAATAAGTTCTGGGGATCTAATGTACAGCATGGTAACTATAGTTAACAATACTGTATTCTACACTTGAAAGTTGATAAGATAGTAGATCTTAAATGTTCTCACTATACATGCACACAAAATAACTAATGAGGTGATGGGTGTGTTAACTAACCTTATTGTGGTAATCATTTCACAGTATATACATATATCAAATCATCATATATAAATATATGATATATATATATATATATCAAATCATGTTGTATACCTTAAACTTACATGTTACATGGCAAATATATCTCAATAAAGCTGGGGAAAGAAAAGGAATGGAATGCACCTTTCTTCATTCTATTTGTATACAAAGTGTTAAAAGAAAGATTCTAAATTGTGCTTTGCAGAATGCAAATTGAATCAGTTAGCCCAGTATTGCTCAAACTGGGATCTCTGAACATCTAGAGGTTTGCAAATATATATATTTTTGTGATCTAAAAATTCCCTTTTAGTGAAACAAAAGTCATGGATAAAAGCTTCCTTCTGAAAATTTCTTCCTAATATAGTACATCCTTCATTCTTTAACATACTCTTGTGTTTCAGTAAGATGTCAGTAAAAACTCATTCAATGAAAAAATAGTTAATTACATATGATGTGCTAACTATGCTTCTAGATGTTGATAATACTTTCTGGTGGTCAGGTAATGAATAATTAAAAAATTAATAATAATATAATTTCATTTACTATTAGCACAAGGAAGAAAGTAAATCAGAGTAAGGTGGAAAAGAGTTTTGGGGGATGGAGTTGGGCCGTCTTTTTTTTTTGCTGAGAAAGATTCACGCTGATCTAACATCTGTTGCCAATATTCCTCTTTTTGCTTGAGGAGGATTCACCCTGAGCTAACATCTGTGCCAGTCTTCCTCTGTTTTGTATGTGGGTCACCACCACAGCATGGCCGCCAGTGAGTGGTGTAGGCCTGTGTCTGGGAACTGAAGTGGAGTGTGCTGAACTGAACCACTAGGCCATGGGGCCAACCCCATGGAGGAGGGCCTTCTTTAACAAAGATCCGAATAATGAGAAAGAGGGAGTTATATAAAGATGTGTAGGAAGAGGGAAGAGCAAGTGTAAAAAGCTTAATGATACAGAAGATCCTTCTAATGATTCATCTCTTGTCAGGTCACTTTTGAAGGAAATTTTTTGTAATTGATTAACATGGTAATACTATGTCAGCTTCATTCTTATTTGGATATTTTGGACATGAGGACCCCTTGTCCTAACAGATAATATTAGGGAGGCATATTAGTTTAGAATCACAGTTCTGAAGAGTATAACTCTTGTGCTAAAATTGGTAGATAAGCATAAGTGTGTAGAGCAACATCCATATCAGATTCTAATTTGTAATACGCAATTTATCTGAACGGACATGGTTAAGGCAAGCCTTGAAACATCTCCCAGTGAGTTACTCAAAAGAACTCATGTTGTTGAATTTGGATTGATACATTAAACAGTAAGAAACTTGGCAAGTTGTTTTGGCTAAATTCCTCTATTAATTTTTTTCTCCCTTTTCTTTTCAACTTGGCTCATGGAGATAGTTCAGATGAAGTTAATATCAACAAATTCTTTAAACTTATCCAAAATAAATACAAATTCTTTGTGAGAAACAATAGTGTCTCATTATTCACATACAGCAAATTAAGGGCAATGGACTGTCAACAATGTTTTACATCATCAATTGTCACTAAATATGTAGTGCAGACTCTTTTACAGCTTTTGCTATAATATCAGTCTGCATTTTAAGCAATATATTTTTTATTGTTATATCTATTTTCTTAGAGAAAATGCCATTTTCTAACACAACTTTATATCTCAAAAAGGAATGTAAGGGTTGAGCATAACAATTATTGAGCCACTTACTCTGTGCCAGGCACTGGACTACCCTCTGACTAATTCCTAAGTCTGATCCTTAGCTCTGTCGCGCTCCAGCTGCAGGAAATGAGAATTTGTTTGTATGCTGCAAAGTAGGTCCTCTGGCTTTCATACTTAGGCATTACCTGATGATTAATCACACTCAGCCTTTCATTGTATTTCTCCAATACACTGATATGCCCTGGCATTAGCCTTCTGATTCCATAGTACTTTTTAAAAATTAAGTAAACTTTGGGGCTGGCCCGGTGGCGTAGTGGTTAAGTTCACGTGCTCCACTTCAGTGGCCCGGGGTTCATGGGTTCAGATCCTGGGCATGGACCTACATACTGCTCATCAAGCCATGCTGTGGCAGGCATCCCACATACGAAAAAGAGAAGACTGGCACAAATTTTAGCTTAGGGACCATCTTCCTCAAACAAAAAGAGGGAAATAGGCAACAGATGTTAGCTCAGGGCCAATCTTCCTCACCAAAAAAAAAATTTTTAAACTTTTTATTTTAGAATAGTTTGAGATTTACAGAAAAGTTGCAGAGATAGTCCAGAGCATTCCTGTACGCCGCTGACCCAGTTTACCCTGTTGTCAGCATCCTGCATCACCATGATACATTTGTCATGTTTAGTCAGCACATCTCCAGAGCCTTCTCTGGTCTGTTACTAGTTTCCTAGACTCTTCTTGTCCTCAGTACTTGATATTTTTGAGGCATATTGGTCAAGTTTTTTGCAGAATGTCCTTTGATTTGGGTTTGTTTGATGCTTCTCTCATGGTTAGACAGGGGTTATACGTTTTTGGAAGAAGACCACAAAGTTGTAGTGCCATTCTCATCAGCTTATATAAAAGGGTGTGTGCAACCAATGTGACTTATCACTCTTTGAGGTAGTGTTGGCCAGGTTTCTCCACTGTAAAGTTACTCCGCTCCCCCTTCTATACTCTTTGGATATAAATCACAAAGGGAGCTCACCCTGGAGGGGCGGGTGTGAGATGGTGGAGTAGGGCGTGACGTTGTGGCGTGGGGGTAAGATGGTGGGGTGAAAGTTAAGTTCTACTTTCTAGAGGGGAGAATGTCAACACAAATTATTTGGAACCCTTCCATCGGGAGATTTGTCTCTTCTCCCCTATTTATTTATTTAATTATTTATTTATATTAATATAAACATAATGGCTAATGGATATTTATTTTACACTTTGGGTTATAATCCAATACTGCATTATTTATTTTGTTGTTCAAATTGTTCCGCCTTTGGCCATTGGGAGCTCTTTCAGGTTGGCTCTTACACCCCTTTGGCATGCCCTTATTCATGGTACTTTCATTTATGACAGTCCTTCAACCTCTCAGGTCTCTGAGATATTGCATCTGCTAGTGCATTCCATCTTGGTCACCGCTTGTGAAAGTTATAACAATTGTTCACTACTGCATGCTAGGTCTTGTTAGTAGTGATGGGATTGTCCTTGCCAGACAGGTTATCCAGATCCAAATTCCCATCTTAAAGTCGGCTTCCCAGAACCATTTCCAATATCAATTTTTCTAGGTTGGATTCCCTTGGAAACATATATCTAAGCCAGAGAGCGATTCGTTGGGGATTGCTTTTAGGAAAAACGCATGTAAGGAGGTGGGGAAAGTAGCATGGGCAGAAGGGGAAGCTGAACTGCAACGCAGTTGCAACAGAGGCTTCGGCTAATCCCGTGGGTAGCTGTGAAGCCGGAATGATCCTGCAGAGATGTCTTGAGTCAAGACAAAGGGTGTGTGTGGGGGGTGGGGTGGGGTGGGGAGGCTGTACCCTGTGTTGCACGGTCATTGGGGAAGGGCCGTAACCTTGGGCAGGGAAGCTCCCTTTAGTGGTGGGCCGTGCCCTGGAAGGGGCTCAGCTGTGTACTGTCAGCAGGCGAAACTTCCAGCAGCTGGAGAAATGAGGGGCTCAGTTCTGTAGGGGAATCTGGGCATTGCAACACAGCAGCCACTATAAATGAGAAATGTGCTTGTTTTATTATCTATAAATAGGGTTGGTTACTGCAATTTCTTTACTGCCTTGTTTGCTGCATAAGATAAATTGCAGAGTAGCCATCCAATGTACCTTTTTTCCTCCTACGTTTTGAACTATTCCTGTCAAGCCACTGACCTGTAAAAGCCAATGACATGCTGGATGACATTTTTTCGAAGCAATTTCTCAGAATTCACACCTCCACTCTCCTCCTGTTTACTGTGATCCCAACTTGTTATCATTTCTCAATTTTGCCTGTCTGGCTTCAAACTGGATTTTCTACATTTCTAGACTTTTCCATGGAGTTTGAACCCTGATTGTTACAGCTGATTGGCATTTCCCAATATCCTTCTACTCAGTGGACTCTGTCCCAGTTGGGCTAGCTGAAATCAGCATGCAAGTCAGGAAGAGGGAGATCTTCCCCAGACATGTTCATTGAAGAGGAAAGTGATACGAAAAATAAAAATGCTAATCCTCAGGCATACTCAAAATGTTCTTTCAAAAGTCCCTTATGTTGTGAGACCATAAAGGCACAACTGAATCTACTGAACATATTTAAAGGTTATAGAGAGCCTAGGGATGAAATAAATTAGATAAAATAAACAGAAAGAGGGATATGTGCCCTGACCCAAATGCTAAAATGCTAGATAGAAATGCCATAACAGATACATTAGGCTGGGTATGTCATTAGAAGAAACCTAAAATACTATTGTGTTTATTGTTAAGAAATACTTGTAAAATTTTGAACTTGCTTTTCTAACACAAGTGGAGTTCAATGTAATTATTTATATATACATACATATATTTATTTCCTTGTAAATACCAACCAGTTAATTATACTAGTTGTATATAAAAGGAGAAAAGAAAATATTCCTCTGTCACTTTTCATGTTAATACTAAATAGAACATAAGGAAGACTCATGACATCACTGCCCCCTTCCCCCTACCTTCACCCTGTCTACTTATCAAAATGTAAAGTCTTTGTTGTTATTTTAAAAAAGAGATGGATGTGATTCATGAGTCATATTCTTTTGAAATCATATTACTCCTGTAATGGTATTATATTTTTCCACATAACCCATTGTTCAATTCAAAAACACAGAGGTTAAAACTTTAGTAAATGTATTGTCAGCCTGTTTTTTTCACTGTAGATGGGGCATTTGGCATGAGTAGCTCTTATAAGTGATGGCTAAATACAGGTCAGCTTTCTACTGGCTTTATTTTAACTTTATTTTTTGTTGTTGTTTTGACGTTTCAACTAATCATAAAATGTCACAATTGAAATTAAACCGAACTAAATTTATATGACATAACATATTATTTTGTTATGGGCCATATTAAAATGAGTTTTGATTTGTTTACATATTTTTTTACAAGTAGTTTTATTATTCACATTTATGTAGGGCTTATTTTAAAATAGGTTTTTTAATGCAACTGAGTGTATCAGAATTTACTTAGATTGGATGTGAGTAAAATTTCTAAACATGAGCTTTGCAAAAGTGTGTGCAGTTTATGTTGTAAAATTAGGTAATATTGTAATTCATATACATATTTCTGGAAAAGAAAATATTAAAGCAATTAATTTATTTAAAAAAATATTTAACATAGAGCCTTGCTGTAGATGATTTTCAATAGATGGTTGTTTTCCTCTCCTTACCCCATTCCATTATCTGTAATTTGTTTTGGCTTTCACTAGCAGGTACTTAAGAGCATTTGAATGCAAGAATGTTGATATTTTACCTGAAGAATATAATAGATTTTTTCCTATAAAATACTTAATTGCCTAAAGAAAAAAAATGTTCAAATTATCTATTCATGTAGTTATCCTTAAAGAAATGACCTTTCTCTAAAAGGTTAAGGGTTACTTGATTAAACTTGCTACAATCTTTTTAACAACCACAAAACAATAATAGTGTATATTTCTATACTTCCTGAGATAATAAATATATTACTCTTATAAGAAATAGTCTTTTAAACTATGCACTGAAACTAGGCTAAAAGACTAAATTAAGGGAACATTTGACCTTATGTGAATTTATTGCTTATTCTACTTGAAGCATTGGGTTGTGAGATGAGTTCGTATTGGCAATATCCCAAATACCCTCCTTTTCTTTCTTCATACTGTTGACTAACATAAAGAAACTTTCATGCTGCTAAATGAAATGAGTGTCTGTTTGCACTTGAGATTCCTTAAGTTTGTGCTTTACTTTAGAATTTGAAAAGATTTGGCTGTGCAAAATAGGATATGTGTTAATTACGCCTGCGGAAAGGGGCTAGTCCAAGAAATCTGTCCCTCAAACCTGGAGGTGGGAAGAAACCATGAAGGAGACAATGAGAAAGGCTCTAGGTTTGCATGTGTGCTTGTGAAGTACAGCAGTGGGAAGAGGAAGGTGGAGGGGACAGGGAGATGTATAAATAAAGAGGAAGGGAGGTAAACCTTGTATCTGGGGCTCTTGTGTGGTAAGTGTGTCCCTACAAGAAGAGCTGGCTTGAAGCCCTGGAGAAAACTGCTTCCATTTCCATCCTCCTTTTTACTTATCTCCACTTCAGAGTTTATGGTTAATTATTTTTACAAATCATTTCCGTCTTGCCCTCTACACTCCAATTCGGTTGCTAAGTGACTGGAAGATATAGTGCCCTCTGAATGTATTCTTCTTGTTATATTGTTAGATTTTTCCACATCACTTAAGGGATGGATTTGTTCATGTAAGTTCAGCACCTCTCCAGGATTCAAACTGACATTTCACCTAATTAATAGCCCCTATTGGCCTAGCTATTCTGGGAATGCATAATTAAAGCAAGAATTCTACTAGTTTAGTGGAATTAAGATTTTGTTTTGCTTTTAAATTAATTGCCCAAAAGTTCATTCTTTTTTCTTGCTAAGGGCATGTTATTACACCCATCTGTGTTAAAATAAACGTATTTTTAGAAGTCCTTCCTTAGAAAAATTAAAAAGTTACTCTACTAGAAAATTTTAAACTTTGAGGATTTAAAAATAAACCCATATAGATGTACAATATTTTAATTTAGCAGGAATTCCTTAAAGGCACTAATTTTAGCTTTTTATCTTGATTTGTTCACTTTTATACACCTTTATACTGGGAATCCCCAGTACAGCACTTGACGTAGAGTGGATATTGAATATATATATATATATATATATATATATATATATATATATATATATATATATACACACACACACACACACACATACATTTTTTTCATCGAATCCATGTGATGGGAATTTGAATTTTAAAATGAGGTTAATCTTAAAAATGGTTATACATATTATAAGTAATTCTGACTAAAAGTCAAAGTGCTTTTGTGTGCAACATTATTGCTACTCTTTGGGACTTATGGTCTATATGTATTTATCCTCTGTGATGTGAAATATTATTTACTTATCTGTCAGGTTGTGTATATAAAAACACATATACAGCACTCACTTTTTAAAAGACACTATACTCCATGCTTTACAAATATTATCTTATTAATGTGGAATCACTAAGGAAAAATATACCATCTTTTCTCTCTGGTAACTCTTTAGGAAAAAAAGACCATATATAATTCACACACACTCAAACTTAGAAATGATGAGAGATGTGTGGAGCATGAGGATGTTAGATGCTGAGTATTCTGAGTGTGGAATGATGGCTGTGGTGGTGGTAGGTATATAGGATTTCCTGCAGTAACTCAGGAGCTGAGTTTTATACCTCTTGATATTTAAATGGCAAATGTCTTGAGAAATGTTGAAGAAAAAGATATAACTAGACAAAGAATAGTGGTTTAGATACTTCGCCTGGGCAAAATACCTTTTGTAAATGATAGTGAGATCTGAACTAGTAGTGTCTGTTAAACCCTTTAGAACCAATTCAAGAAACAGTTTATTAATTTTATAAATCATAAGAATGATGCAAAAATCCTTTTTCTCTATATTAATGTAATTCTGTACAGGATATTTTAGAAAAATAAGTAAAATACTTGTGTCTAGGTTCAGGCCCCATACACATGAATTTTAGGACAATTAGAAGAGAAAAAAATCAGTTCCCGAGAGGCCATTTCTAATATATTTAAAATGTTTGCTGGTCAACGATTTGAGAAATTTAATCTGTGTTCACTGCATAGAATTTGGGACATTTGGATTTGAGTCTTTATTGCCTCACTGATGAGATATATGAATTTGGAAGATTTCCTAACCGTTTACCATTAGGCCTCAAATTTCTCATCTATGAAAAGTAATTGCTTAGATGCTTCCTATGTTTCCTTTCAGTTCAAAAGCTTTGCATCTGTTATTATACCATATGCTGTAATAACATTTTTCCTTTTTAAAAAGATGTAGTCTTCATTGTAAAACTGGAAAGTACATAGAAGTACAAAGTGATAAATATGTGCACATTTCTATCTCTATAAAACTGTATTCATATCTATTTAGTTTTTAAATGATTGGGGACATATTATAATACATTTTTGTTATGTCTTTCCACTTTGCAATATACTGTGAATATTTATCCATGTTACAGTTTATAAATGGCTAAATGGAATTATGTTATATGCTTTTACAATACTTATTTTATTACTCCATTTTTACTGAACATTTAGTTTTCCAATTATTTTACTATAAATAATGCTGGGTGAACATTCTTATAGATTAATCTTTGTACAGATGCTTGATTATATCTTTAGCATAAATTCTTAGGTATGGAAATATTTAAATTTTAAATGCATTTTAAAGCAATCGAATGCCTTGTTGTCAAGCTACCCCCAAAACTCTGTACAAATTTTTACTTTCAACATATATTAATTCATTCATCCAATATTTATTTAATGCTTATTTTATATTGGGCAGACATGAATGAAGTGAGGTATTGGAGAAATGGATGTCTGGGTGGAAGATAGCAGGGTAGTTCTGATTCTCAGCATTGACTATTAATCATCAAAAAACTCCAACAATTTGATAAGTAAAATAGTATCTTATTTTTTTATTTCTTTGCTATTAAGCTGAAAACCTTTTTTTTTATATTACTTTGACGGCCATTTTGTATTGGGACTGTTTTGTTGTACTGACTACCTTGCTTGGTGTCTGTGTCCCTCCTTGGCGAAGGAGGAGAGTGAATTTAAATGTTAATTAGTTCTCGTCCATTTGGTTACAAATTATACTGTTTTGTCATCAAAATTAGAGTTTTTCTCATCAAACGTAGAAAACTTTATTTTCCATTTTATATTGGTGATAAACCAATTTTTTTTTGTTTGTGTGTTTTATTGTTTTCATCATGTTGGTTCTATTTTGAGTTTTAAATCAACTTATTTTTAAAGTACCATTTTTCCTACTTTAATATTTTATTTTATACCCATCGGTCTTCCTTCAGTCCAGTTGTTCTTTTATGGGATTCTGACTCCTCTCTAGTTGCTCTTAAGGTTTTATCACTGTTTTGGCTGCTCTACAGTTCATACTAGTTCTAGGCATGGATTTATTCTTATCTATCCTGCTAAGGACTTCATTATATTTTTCAGCTATTTAGGGGAATTAACTGTCATTATCACTTCAGATGTTGCCCCCTGCCCATTCTATTTATTTGCTTTGTTACTTCTGGAACTCCCAATATATTTATTTTGGACCTTGTTATTCTATTTTCTATCTCTCTCAATCTCTCAAATTCTTGTGAATTTCCTTCCAGTTCATTAGTTCAAATGTTTCTATTTAACCTGTTTAACCAGTTAGGCTTTTAATTTAAAAGCCACTTTTTCCATAACTTCTGTTTAATTCATTTTCAAACCTATCAATTTTCTTCTTCTTTTCATAGTGATAGCTTATTTTTTGTGGCATTTATCCCTTATTCTGACTCCTTTATTGTTTTACCCGTTCCTACTTATGGTCATTCCAATTGTTTTTCATCATCTGAAGCTCGTGTGGTACTAATACTTCTTTTATAATATCTGATGATTCTCACTTGTGGTGTTTACTTTCCTTGTGATATTTCTGGAAATTTGTGATTCATCTTTCAGTTTCTTCTTTCATTTCTGGTGTCTGGTAACTTCCAATGGTATGCTAGTAAATGTTTAATCACCACTTCTGTGAAAAAAGTGCTCTGGTTTGTAGCATTTGCTGATTATTGTGGTGTAAATATTCCCACCACAGCCAGTTTTAAACTACTGAAGTGGTGTCATCAAGCATGGAGTTGGAAAGAGATGTACACAATCAGCTTTCGCTGGTTGTAGGAGGTAACTTTAGAACACCACTGGCAATTTTCCTTTTTAATGTAAATTCATCTATCCATTAACAATTTTTTGTTACAGTTTACCCAGCTCATCAGAGTTTTATGATGTTAAGAATTTCCATGGTAGCTAACACTATCAGAATTTCCATGGTAGTTTCCAGGACCAGAAGCTATATGCTCAAAATTAATAAAGCTTAAAAATGTTTGTATGTGTTATAATTTTTGAATTGGTGAATTTCACCATTTCTGCATCTCTTATTTTATATGTCCTCTCTCTTAATACTCCACCATACTTACACGTTTGCCTCTTTCTTGTCTCTTACGTTCTGGTCTCTATCTACTGCTTTACTCCTTCTAAACAAGCTTATCAAATGATTTCTGTGGAAGCAATCATCTTGTTACATGAACAATATTTTAAGAGATACTTAGCTTTTTAATGTAGACAAGTACAGATTTCTTGGGAGGAGATAGTATTTATTAGATATTAAATATTTATTAGAAACGATTTTGTGTATTTATATACTTATGATTAGAGACGTTACATTATTTTCGCCTTTATGCTGAAGCTAATGGGGTACTTCTAGATGTTCATGGGTAGACTGGTCTAAATCAGAGGTTGGCAACCTTTTTCTATAAAGGGTCAGATGGTAAATACTTTAGGCTTTGAGTGCCATACAGTCCCTGTCAGTTACTCAACTCTGCCATTATATTGTGAAAGCAGTGACAGACAAAGTGTGAACTAATGGATGGCTGTGTTCCAATAAAACTGTGTTTACAAAAACAGGTGATGAGTTAAATTTGGTCCATAGGCTACAATTTGCTGATCCCTGCTTTAAAGGGTCGTCCATGGACCTAACGATTTAATAATATCTTAAAGGAAGCATACTCACAGTTCTTAATAGAAAGTTAAATTTAATTCCATTTTCTATATCAGGACTTGGAAAGATAATTACTAGCTTCAAAGTATATTTACTTTTCTTTTTTTTTTGCACAAAGTTGGGAGAATCCTTTTGGGCATAGAAGAGACAGAGTGTTTTTTGTAATTAACAATGACTTTGTATTTCTTTTTTTGTGAGGAAGACCAGCCCTGAGCTAACATCCATTGCCAATCTTCCTCTTTTTGCTGAGGAAGACTGGCCCTGGGCTAACATCCATGCCCATCTTCCTCTACTTTATATGGGATGCTGCCACGGCATGGCTGACAAGCAGTGCGTCGGTGGGTGCCCGGGGTTCCGAACCTGTGAACCCCAGGCTGCCAAAGTGTGAACTAAATCGCTGTGCCACCAGGCGGGCCCCAACAATGACTTTGTATGTTAGTATTGTATATATGCTTGTAGGTTGTTGAGAGAGTCATTTGTAATAAATCTGATATGTAATAAATGCAAAAATTATTTATAGATAATGAATTTCTTGTATACCAGTTCAACTTGGAAATTGTTGGACCCTAAAATTTTTTTGGTAATCAGTAGTTCTTTTTGTTTTCCCTTGCATATATTGAATTTCAGTGAGAAACCATAGGAGCCTGGAACTGCCCAGAACAATTTGATTTTTTGCATCTGTGAAGCTTCTCAAACCTCCTGTGGTTTAGTTGGCACATCTTGCATACAAAAGAATTTAAGTATTGATCTAAGCTATTAAAATACATCATAGTTACATTCTTTTATAGCAGCTGCTGTGCACCAGTTCAACCTAATAAATTCTTGAGTGTATCTCATTCATACAACTTGGCCTATTGCTTTGCTCAGAGTAACAATTAACTCATATAGGCATGTAATGAGCAGAAGCTCAGTATAGTACACAGCAAGGAATGCACATATGGGGCTTTTCCCAGAAGAACCACCAGTAATTGAAAGCACTAAACTCTCCAAATTATCATCCTCTCCCTTTCCAAGCTACTCATGGGTCCTATATTGCACCAAGATATTGTCACTAATTCCATTTTAGACTAACATCGAGATAATGCCCTGGCCATTTATGTTGTTTCTATGCAACGGTGCCAAATGCTCTCTGCCATGCTATCACAAAATACAATTACCAAACTAGTTTTCTGTAATTCATTGGAATTATTATACAGAACATTCTTTTCCTTTAATATCCCTTTGTGGAACGAGAAGATTCTGCAGTGAGTTAGTGACTTAGTCATGGTCCTACATTTGGAGTCTTTATAATGCAAAGCAGGAAAGGTCAGGATGCTTGCTCTTCATAGCAAAATTATTCATTCATTAAAAATTAAAATGCATTGTTCATTTCAGGTGGTAGGCTGGATGTTTTTACTTCCCACATGCTCAGTTCAGCAGTAAAGAACCAAAATAGCCCTGCTGGGTAGCATTTCTGAGGTCATCCGTGCCAGACTCTTTCATACTTCTACTACTGCAAACTCCTCATTCCTAATCTGTTAGCATCACATTTATTGAAAATTCACAGATCTCAATATGAGGAGATAATGAAAATACTCAGATTTGTGATAGAAAAGGAAAGAAGCTTTTTTCATTTGATTGTCCCTTTATTCAATAAACATTTACTCAACATTAGCTATATACTAAGAATAGTGCTGGGCCCTGGGGTTGTGAACATTAATAAAATATAATCACTTTTCCCAAGAAGGTCATAATGTAGTATGAAAGAGACATGTGAGCAAACAGTTACAATATTATAAGATATTCATAATAAAATTATGACCAAAGTTCTGTGAGAAGACTGAAGAAAAGATTGAAGAGTGGCTGGGAGAACATTTCCCCATTTAACACATGCTACAATATATTGAGACAGCAGTGGAACAACATATTTTAAATACTGGTAATGAGCATTTGGAAAATGGAAATAAAATAAAAATGCCATTTATAATAACATCAGAAACATAAGAGCATAAGAATGAACTCAAAGAAGTGTGTGAAAGGACTACACACAGAAAATGCGTGAATAAATATATTTTTCTTTGTAATTCCTTAATTTTTAAAAATAGAATTGCTTATTTAAAGCAAAAATAATTGCAATGTGTGGTGGGGTTCATAAAATATGTATAAGTAAAATATATGACAACAATAGCTCAAACGACTAGAGGGGAAAATTGAAGTATACCATTGTAAGTTTCTTAAACTATATGTGAAGTGGAATAATATTATTGGAAGCTAGATGACTAAAAATTAAAAATGCAGATTGTAAACTCTAGAACAACCACTATAAAAAGAAGAAGAAATATGACTAATAAGCTATTAGATACAATAAAATGGAAAACAAAATGGCACTCAGTTTTTCCAGAAAAGGTTGAGAGGTAGAAAAAATGGAATAAAGAACACAGAGGTAAAATACAAAACAAATAGTACAATGGTAGACTTAAACTCAGTAACATTCATAATTACTTTAATGTAAATGGACTAAATACATCTGTTAAAAGGCAGAGATCATTAACATCTCATCACTTCTATTCAACATTGTACTGGAACAGGGCAATTAGGCAAGAAAAAGCAGACTGGAAAGGAAAAAGCAAAAACTGTCCTCACTTGCAGACATACTTTTCTATGTATAAGGAAAATCCTAAACAATCCACAAAATATTTACTAGATTTAGTTAGTGAATTTAGCAATGTTGTAGAATACAAGATCATTTACAAAAATAAACTTTATTTTTAGAAATGAACATTTGGGAAATGGAAATTAAAAATATACCATTTACATTAGCATCAAAAAATATAAATGCTAAAGAATAAACTTAAAGAAAAGCTTATAAGGTCTATACACTATAAACTACAAAATATTTCTGAGATAAATTAGAGAGAACTAAAGTAAACAGACAAATACACTATGATTATGGATAAAAACACTCAATATTGTTAAGATACCTATTCTTCCCAATGTGATCTATAGCTCTAATGTAATCTCAATCAAAATTCCAGAAGGTTCTTTTTTTAAAATGTCAGGCTGATTTTAAAATTCATGTGGACATGCAGAGACCTTCGATAGTTCCCCAAATAAAAAGAAAATAAATTTGGAGTGCTTAATTTCAAGACTTATTATAAAGCAACAGTAATCAAGACAGGATGGTATTGGGGTAAAGATAGACAACAGATCAAAGGAATAGAATAGAGTCCTCAGATAGACCCACATTTGTACGGTCAATTGATTTTTTTGACCAAGGCAGCAAAGCAACTCAGTATGGAAAGTCTTTTCACCAAGGATGGTTGAGTAACTGGCTATCCATAAGGAAAAAAATGAACCTCAACATATATATCACACCATAGATTAAAATTCACTGGAGATGGATCATAGACCTAAAAGTAAAATTAACAGTGTAAAGCTTCAAGAAGAAAATGTGGAAGAATATCTTCATGAACTTGGTGTGGGCAAAGATCCCTTGACAGAACCAAGAGAGCACTAATAATAAAAGGAAAATAAATGATAAAATAAATTCCATAAAAACTAAATATTACTCATTAAAAGACAGCATTACTAAGCTAAATATGCAAGCTACAAAATGAAAGAAAATATTCATAATATGTGTATCTGACAGAAATCTTTTATCTGAAATAGTTGAGACTTTCTACAGTTTGTAATAAAAAGACAACTCTCTACTTCCACCCACAGTCCACTACCAAATGTGCAAAAGACTTGAAAAGGCACTTTGCAAAAGAAGATTAATGGCCAATAAACACATGAAAAAGTTCTCAACATCATTAGTCCTCAGGGAAATAATAAATAAAACCATGACAAAATATTATCAAATACCCACTAAAATGATTAAAATTTAGAAAATTGATAACACTAAATGTTGGCAGGGATGTAAAGCAACTGAGTTTTCATACATTGCTGCAGGGGGTAGACAATGTGTCTAGCAGTTTTTCATAAATTAAACATATTCCTCATCTCATGATCCAAAAATTCCAGAAAAATGAAAACATATTTATGCAAAAATACATGCACATAAGTGTTTATAGAGCATTCTTAATAATATCTGAAAAAATGGAAATACTTCAAAAGTCCTAAATCAGAATGGATAAACACACTGTGATACATTATACTTAGCAATAAAAAGGAACAATTACTGATACTTACACCAACATGGATGAATACCAAAAGCACGTCACAGAGCAAAAGAAGCCCAACAGAAAAGAATACATACTGTATGATTTCATTTATATGAGTTCTAGGACAATAACTAATCTATAGTGAAAGAAGGTAGAACATTGTTTACCTGGGGGGTGGGGAGTATTGTCCAGAAAAGGGCACGAGGGGTTTTCAGACTATTCTTTACCTTCACTGGGATGTGAGTTCTTGGATATGTGCATTTGTCAAAACTCACCAAGCTGTACATTTAGGAGCTGTTTATTTTGCTGTGTGTAAATTATACCTGAATCAAAACTAAATTTAAAAATTTTCTTTAAAAATAAGAAATAGTGGTAACTGGCAAAAATTATAGGTAAATCTCATGGAAATGCAATAAACCATTGCATTAAAGTTTGAGGAATAAATTGTTTCTTTTGTTGTTGCTTTATTTTGTTTTTTACTTACTGACTATATTTTAGTAATCTTTTTTCCTGTGGAGGATTTACTTTCTCTATAACAGCAAGTCTAGAAGTAGACAAGTTCCAGAATTTCTTAATTCAGTAGTTAAATGTTATCATCAAGCACACAGTTCCTTCTATCTTCCTGCTTTACACTCCTCAGCATTTCTCAAGATCATTTCCTATTAGTTGCTATTATGAGTGTTTTGGTTCCAGGCATTTGTGCCTACAAACCAATGTCCAGCGAAGCATGAAGGACCACTAGTTCCTTGTGTCATTTGAAGTTTTTCTATTATGAAGTATTTCAGACATATCAAATAGTATATATTTTACGTATGTAGGGTTTAGAGAATAATAATGAAACACACATGCATGACTCTACCACCCAGCGTGAAGTAGACACGAGATTCCTGGGTCAGATACAAAGGTCTTTATTATATCAATAGCAGTAGCCAGAATGTCAGCATTTATGCCAGTTCTTTGGACCCCAATACCCACAGGGTGACTCAAAGTTCAGGTGACTACTGCATATATAGTGAGTTACATTGTAGAAGAGGAACTCCAAGCTTAGGGAAAGTAAATCTTTTATAATGGGCAGTAATCACGTCTTGCCCCAGGAGGACGATTTATGATACTGCAGAGTAATCAAACCTGCTCTTTGCTCCAGAGGGAGTTACTGTCTCTTTCTTCCAGGGCTGTTTGCTACATAGCCATCTTTGAGAAGACAGTCTAGAATAAAGGCAGCCAGTGCTTCTGTTTGCAAGATGCAGACATGTGAGAGGCCTATAGAGAATTTTCTCCCAAGAAGATGTGCCCTGACCCCCTATTCATGACCTATTTTCTTAGCACGATTTAATGCATAGTTTCTTCTTTTCCCAAATATCTGCAATGCAGATAATCAGGCTTCCATATACGTATGTGTCAGTTTCTGGCTCTCTATTCTATTAATTGATAAGTCTATCTCTGCATCAGTCCCACATACCTTTACTTACTACAGCTTTATAATAAATCTTGATCTCTGATAGAGCAATTCCTTCCCCAACCCCCACAAATACTCACCTTATTCTTTTTCAGGAATGTCTTATTTATTGTCCTTTCATTTTTCTTTACATTTAAAAAATATGAACAAGTTCTCATGTAAAACATTTTTCTTGCAGTTCAGACCCTCCTGGAATTGTTTTGTTGGCTCCTGAAGATTGTTTAAAATTTCCTCTAGTAAGCTTAATGCAGGTGTCTCCAATGTGACTTGCCACCACAGATTGGTTTTAAGCTTTGTTTTCTGTATTCTACATGCTGCTCTATAAAAACTAAAGTTCTAGTCTTCAGACATCAGCAGATGGCCTGGGGACAAGTGGCAGCTTCAGCTCATTTACTTCTCTGTATAGATCCTTTCACATTGTTTTCAGCCTCTCAGAATTTTTCTTGCCTTTTTTGGCAGCTCAGAGATGCATTTTAAAAGATATTTTGTATATTTCATCCAACCTTTTTAAGAGTTTTGCATTGAGAGTGGTTTTCAGGATATCTAATCATTCCTATTGCCAGAAACAGAAGTCTTGTGTCAACAGTGGTATTAAAATTTCTTAATCTCACAGAATTGTGTTTTGCTCACAATAAACATTCAATAAAACATACTTAATTGAACTGAATAAGATTTCAGTCCCATTTCTCTGATGCTGCTTTGTCATTCCCAAATAACCCAGTGCCTAATTTGGCTTTACCACCATTAAATGACTTTTATCCTCGACTTAAAACTTTGCAAAGTTATAAAATATTTCAAACATACAGAAGAGAATATAATTGAAATCTTTGTACTTACCAAGATTAAACCAATGTTAATGTAGTGCCTAATTTTCTTTAGTCTTGGTTATATAGTTATATAACAAAGCAATGTACATTATTTTTATATTTAAAAATTTTACATTAATAATATAGTGATCTTCACAACCTTTTGAAACTTACTTTTTTCCCCACTCAACATCACGTTTGAAAAATTTATCTGTGCTGATACCCAAAGCTCTAATTCAGTTCTTCTAAATTCTGTCTATAATTCTTTTCTTTTATTTTTTTGTGAGGAAGACGAGCTCTGAGGTAACATCCGTTGCCAATCCTCCTTTTTTTGGCTGAGGGAGACTAGCCCTGAGCTAACATCTTTTGCCAATCCTCCTCTTTTTTTTTCCTGAGGAAGACTGGCCCTGAGATAACATCTGTGCCCGTCTTCCTCTACTTTATATGGGATGCCACCACAGCATGGCTGACGAGCAGTGCGTCAGCCAGTGCCTGGGATCCGAACCCGTGAACCCCAGGCTGCCAAAGTGGAGTGTGTGAACTTAACCACTATGCCACCGGGCTGGCCTCTACAATTCTATTATGAATTACATTTTATTTAATAGTCCCTTATTCTACAAGAAACATCCTTATATATATATATTCTCTTGAGCATATGTTTCAGATTTTTTAAATTAGATGCCTAGAACTGAAAGTGCTGTATGATAGGATGTGCTAAAGTTTATTAGTTATATCCAATTTTTTATATCTAACTTTTATGATTGTGATGATGTTGATCATTATAGAAAATGGGATATTTTTACCTTATTTTATGATTTATTATCTACAATTTGTGAAAAGTATCTATTACTGGTCTGGAGAAAGATTATGCTGAATATATGTTGTGCATGACAACTTGTGTATAATTCAAAGTGTATTAAAGTTTATACCATTAAATAACAGACAGTTAGGTGATTTGGAAATTCATGTCACCCTCTTTTTTCTGTAGGTATTTATGAGCCTCCATTTATTATACTACTGCAGTGAACCAACCTTGGATGTGAAAATTGCCTTTTGTCAGGTGTGTGTTCCTTACAGGTAAAACAAGGTACAGTATATTCCCTTGTATTTCCATTTTGCCATTCCATCTTGCACATGTTCCACTCCAGAGTTAGTATTGATATAATATTACAAGTAGCTTAGGAAGTAGAAGTGTGGATACTTAGATGTCTTCTTTTTTTTCACAATTCATTTAAGTTAGAATAGGAATGAAGAGAAGTCTTTTTAATGATTATAAATATAGTATTTAATCACCATGTAAAGTGATTTCTTACTAGACTTCACCTATACTTAACATTTTTAATGTTTCTTTTCAAATCCTTGAAGTGAAGCTTTAATCATCAAAGTAGCTGAAGTCCGTGTTATTTTTTCTCATCCTAAGGACTAATGAGCCCCAAGTTGAGTACCTCTAATCCTCATTTGTAATAACATGCAGGGGGTGCTCAGTTTGTCTTCTGATATCCAGTTCTAACCAGTAGTTAGTAAAAAAGCTAAACAACAATGACAAGTAATAAATTTAATAGATACATTTAAGCTATAGTGAACAGTAAGAAGATGATAATGGTTGGTAGTGTGCATGGACTAGATAAGAGTCTGCTCTCTTGCATTACAAACTCTTCTTAGAAAGAAGCTACTTGGGTCTCCTATGCTTACTACAGGTGTGTTTAGGGTAGTCCTAACTGAAGCCTGTTGTCATGGTGTGATTAATAGTGCTCCCTTTTACTCTCAGGAATCATTCTTTGAACAATAAATTTTATGGTAACTCTATTCATACCCTAAGCAGAGAGCTTCACTTCAGTTTTTCTGTAAGGACCTTCATTGTATTTTCACATTTAGCTGTGATGTAAGCAGAGAATGATATGCATCCATTGAAACAAGTTTAAAAAAATAACTCTGCAGCTTCTATTATTTTAATGCAATCTTTTCTGATTTCAGTAATATGTACTTATTATAGAAAAGTATAAAGGGAAACATTGTTATATTTACTCTTCTTGAGCATAGTTAGAATTTTTACAGGAAAGTGAAATGTGTTACCTGCTATGAATAGGATGTACTGATCTGCCTCATCTCCCTGACCTCTAAATGTTGTAGTGTCTGAGGCCTTAGGCCTTTAAATAACTTTTCTTCTCTTACAAGAACACAGGATCTGGACAGCTTTGGTTAGAAATTTCAGATCTACCACTTATTAACCATTTACTTGTAACTTTGGGCAAATTAGTTAACATCTCTGTGCTTCAGTTTCCTTGTTTGTGAAAAAGGGAAAATAATAGTACTTACTTTCTATAGTTATGAAAATTAAATGAGCTAATACTTGCAGAGCACTGAGAACAGGGCTGGAATATATGTTCATTAAATAGCTAACTAAATTTTAAATACTTTTAAATTCACTCTTCTGGTGCTCCCATTGAATCCCAATGTTTTAAATATTATCAATATCTCAAATACTCCCACAGTTATATCTCCAACCCAAACCTTTCCCCCAAACCAGACTTGCATACCTAACTGCCTGTTCTACATCTACTCTTAGATGTCCAATAGACATATTGAACTATACCTATTCCAAACCAAACCCTTGATCTTTCCTCCAAAATGACTCTACTCTAATTCAGTAAATGCTAAATCCATCTTTCCAGTTGCTTAGAACAAAATCTTTAGAATCATCTTTTGGGCAACACTTCACATCCAATTTGCAAGCAAATTCTGTTGGCTCTAATCCAAAATGTCTCTTGAATCTCACCATTCTCTCCACTGCCCCTCTGATCCAAGCTACCATTACCTCTTGCTTGGATTGTTGCAAGAGCTTCCACATTGCTCAACCCCAAATTGTTTAGTCTTAAAACATCTGTAAGAGTGATATTTGAAAAATATAAATGAGATCATGTCACTCCTTGGCTGAAAACAAAACAAAACAGAAAAGCCTTTCAATGTATTCCTATCTCATTATGGTAAAACCCAAAATTCTTGGCTTTCTGGCCATTACCAAGGTTCCTGAAGGCTGATTGAGGTGGTGAGACCCGAGGCAGGTGACATCAGCAACATGGTGGAGTGAGCTGTTCCCTTTATCTCTCCCCCTTTGAACTACAACTAAATGAACATTCATTGATCAATGGAGGATATCCACACAGCACAACAGGACCCATGAGAGACCCACGCAGCTATACATCTGAAGGTGGATGGACTGGGCTTCTGGGAAGTAGTGGAGATAGGTGAACACTCCTCGACCCTTCCCTGGCAGCCCTGTGCATGAGTGCAAATGCTTTCCCAGCCAGGAGAACCTATAGTGCCTCTGCAGTTCCACAAGTGGGAACACACCTTGGCATGACTGCAAAAAGAGGCAGAGGCAGCCCTGAGCTTGCACGTGAACACTTTCCTGGCTGGCAGGAGAGCCAGCCGTGTTGCTGGGGTCCCAAAGAGTGGCCCAAGCTCAGATCTACAGGCATGTGTAAATGCTTTCTTGGTTGATGGGAGCCTCCACAGTACCAGTGTGGCCCCACAAGTGAGAATGCACCTTGGCATGACTGTAAGAAGAAGCAGCAGTGGCCCTGAGCCCACCCATGAATGCTTGCCTGGTTGGTGGGACCACCCATCATACCTCCACAACTTCCAGAAGATGGAGTGGGATCAGAAACACAGTTCCTCCTTCTCCCCAGTGGTAGCAGGTGGACTCTGTGACCTGTTACTACCACAGATGTGCTGGCAAAGGATTAGTTCATCAAACACCATAAGAAACTACAGCAACAATTCAGAGCAGAAGGAAAGTGACAAGTCTCCAGAATCCAACCCTGAAGTCACAGAAATTTACAATCTGAATGACAGAGAATTCAAAATAGCTGTCATAAAAAAACTCAACAAGCTACAAGAAAATTCAGAAAGACAGTTCAGTAAGCTCAGGAATAAAATTAATGAGAAGAAGGAATATTTCACCAAAGAGATTGAAACTCTAAAAAAAAAAAAAAAAAAACCAAGAAGAAATTCTGGATATGAAGAACACAATTAATGAGATAAAAAATAATCTGTAATCCTTAAAAAAATGGAGCTGACTTTATGGAGGAAAGAGTTAGTGATTTAGAGGATAGAAATATAGAAATGCTTCAGGTGGAGGAGGAGAGAGAACTAAGATTTTTTAAAAATAAAGCAATTTTTCAAGAAATATCAGACTCAATTAGGAAAGCAACATAAGGATTATAGGTATTACAGAGGGAGAAAAGTGGGAGAAAGGAGCAGAGAGTTTGTTCAAAGAAATAACAGTTGAGAACTTCTTAAACCTGGAGAAGGAACTGGACTTACATATGAAGCCAATAGAACTCCTAATTACATCAATGCTAAAAGACTTTCTCCAAGGCATATAATAGTAAAACTGCCAAAGTCGACGACACAGGAAAAATATCAAGGGCAAGAAGGCAGAAGAAAATAACTTACAAAGGAACCCCTATCAGGCTTTCAGTGGATTTCTCATCAGAAACCTTACAGGCTAGGAGAGAATGGAATGATATATTCAAAATACTGAAAGACAAAAACTTTTGGTCAAGCATGCTCTATCTAGCAAAGTTATCCTTCAGATACAATGGAAAAATAAAATCTTTCCCAGATAAACAAAAGTTGAGAGAGTTTATTACCACTAGACCTCCCTTATAAGAAATGATCAGGGATGCCCTCATTCCTGAAACAAAAAGGCAAAGGTCTACAAAGCTTTGAGCAAGGAGATAAATCAACAGACAAAATCAGAAAACTGCAGCTCTCTTTCAGAACAGGGTAGCAAATAATTATAATTTGAAAGATAAAGGGAAGGAAAGCATCAAAAGTAACTGTAAACACTTCAACCTAGTCACAAACTCACAACACAAAACAGAATAACTGTGACAACAATAACTCAGAAGGGGAAGAGGTAAGGGATGGAACCTGCTTAGGCTAATAGAGATAAGAGGCTATCAGAAAATGGACGATCTCATTTATGAGATCTTTTTTATTTTGGTGAGGAAGATTAGCCCTGACCTAACATCTGTTGCCTACCTTCCTCTTTTTGCTTGAAGAAGATTGTCCCTGAGCTAACATCTGTGCCAATATTTTTCTATTTTGTATGTGGGATGCCGCCACAGCATGGCTTGATAAGCGGTGTGTAGGTCCGTGCCCAGGATCTGAACCTGTGAACCCTGGGCTGCTGAAGTGGAGTGAGTGAACTTAACCACTATGCTACCAGGCCGGCCCCATCTATGAGATCTTTTATACAAACCTCACAGTAACCACTAAACAAAAAGTCAGAGCAGAGCCACAATTCATAAAAAATGAAAAAAACACCACAGAAAACCACTAAAATGAAATGGCAGTCAAGAATACAAAGGAAGAGAAACATTGGAAATATAGAACAACCAGAAAACAGGAGATAAAATGGCAGTATGAAGCCCTCATATATCAATAATCACTCTAAATAGAAACAGATTGAATTCTCCAATTGAAAGATGCAGAGTAGCTGGATGGAATAAAAAACAAGACCCCAAAATATGCTGCCTCCAGAAAACACATCTCAGCTGTAAAGACAAACATAGGCTCAGAGTGAAAGGATGGAAGATGATACTCCAAACAAACGGCAAACAAAAGAAAGCAGATGTTGCCACACTTATATCAGATAAAGCAGGCTTCAAGATAAAAAAGACAATGAGAGACAAAGAGGGGCAGTATATGATGATAAAAGGGACTTTCCACCAAGAGGGCATAACACTTATGAATATATATGCACCTAACAGAGGAGCACCAAAGTATATAAAGCAACTATTAACAGATCTAAAGGGAGAAATTTACAGCAACACAATAATCGTAGGGGACCTCAACACCCCACTTACAACAATGGATGGATCATCCAGACAGAAAGTCAACAAGGAAATAGTGGATTTAAGTGAAACACTTGATCAGATAGACTTAACAGATATATAGAGAGCATTCCATCCAAAAGCAGCAGCATACACAAACAAGAGAAATCTCAAATAAGTAATCTTAAACTACATCTAACAGAACTAGACAAAGAAGAACAAACAAAGCCCAAAGGCGGCAGAAGGAGGGAAATAATAAAAATTAGAGCAGAAATAAAGGGAATAGAGACAAAAAAACAGTAGAAAGGATCAATGAAACTATAAGCTGCTTCCTTGAGAAGATAAACAAAATTGACACATCCTTAGCCAGACTCACTAAAAAATAAAGAGAGAAGGCTCAAATAAATAAAATCAGAAATGAAAGAGGAGAAATTACAATGGATACCTCAGAAATACAAAGGATTATAAGAGAATACTATGAAAAACTATATGCCCACAAATTGGATAACCTAGAAGAAATGGATAAATTTTTAGACTCATACAACCTCCCAAAACTGAATCAAGAAGAAATAGAGAATCTGAACAGACCAATCACTAGTAAAGAGATTGAAACAGTAATCAAAAACCTCTCAAAAAACAAGTCTAGGACCAGATGGCTTCTCTAGAGAATTCTACCAAGCATTCAAAGAAGACTTAATATATATCCTTCTCAAACTATTCCAAAAAATTGAAGAAGATGGAACACTTCCTAACTCATTCTATGAGGCCAACATCCCCCTGATACCAAAACCAGGCAAGGACAACACAAAGAAGGGAAATTACAGGCCAATGTCGCTGATAAACATAGATGCGAAAACCCTCAACAAAATATTGGCAAACCAAATACAGCAATACTTTAAAAGGATCATACACCATGATCAAGTGGGATTTATACTAGGGATGTAGGGATGGTTCAACATCTGCAAATCAATCAATGTGATATACCACATTAACAAAATGAGGAGTAAAAATCACATGATCATCTCAATAGATACAAAGTATTTAGCAAGGTCCAACATCCATTTATGATAAAAACTCTCAATAAAATGGGTATAGAAGGAAAGTACCTCAACATAATAAGGGCTATATACGACAAACCCATAGCCAACATCATAGTCAATGGGGAAAAACTAAAAGCCATCCCTCTGAGAAGAGGAGCAAGACAAGGGTGCCCACTCCTGCCACTCCTATTCAACATAGTACTGGAGGTTTTGGCCAGAGCATTTAGGCAAGTAAAAGAAATAAAAGGAATCCAAATTGGAAAGGAAGAAATAAAACTCTTGCTGTTTGCAGATGACATGATTCTACATATAGAAAACCCTAGCAGAAAGAGAAGTCAATACAACCCCATTTACAATTGCAAGAAAAAGAATAAAATATCTAGGAATAAATTTAACCAAAGAGGTGAAAGACCTATACACTAAAAACTATAAGACATTATTGAAAGAAATTGAAGATACAAAGAAATAGAAAGGGTATTCCATGTACATGGACTAGAAGAGTCAACAGTAAAACATCCATATTACCTGAAGCAATCTATAGATTTAATGCAATCCCAATCAGAATCCCAATCACATTCTTCACAGAAATAGAACAAAGAATCCTAAAATTTATATGGAACAACAAATGACCTCAAATAGCCAAAGCAATCCTGAGGGAAAAAAAAAAAAAAACAAGCTGGAGGCATCACAATCCTTGATTTCAAAATATACCACAAAGCTATCGCAATCAAAACAGCATGGTACTGGCAAAAAAACAGACACACAGATCAATGGAACAGAATTGAGAGCCCAGAAATAAAACCACACATCCATGGACAGTTAATCTTCAACAAAAGAGCCAAGAACATAAATGGAAAAATGAAAGTCTCTTCAATAAATGGTATTGGGAAAACTGGACAGCCACTTGCAAAAGAATGAAAGTAGACCATTATTTTGCACCATACACAAAAATTAACTCAAAATGGATTAAAGACTTGATTGTAAGACTGAAACCCGAAAACTCTTAGAAGAAAATATAGGAAATACACTCTTTGACATCGGTTTTAGCAGCATCTTTTTGAATACCGTGGCTACTCAGGCAAGGGAAACAAAAGAAAAAATTAACAAATGGGACTACATCAGACTAAAAAGCTTCTGCAAGGCAAAGGAAACCATGAACAAAATGAAAAGATAGCCCATCAACTTGGAGAAAATATTTGTAAATCATATATCCACAAGGGGTTAATTTCTAAAATATATAAAGAACTCAAAAACAAAAAAACAAACAACCTGATCAAAAAATGGGCAGAGGATGTGAATAGACATTTTTCCAAAGAAGATATAGAGATGGGCAACAGGCACATGAAAAGATGTTCAACATAACTGATTATTAGGGAAATGCAAATCAAAACTACAGTGAGATATCACCTTAAACACCTGTCAGAAAGGCTATACTTAACAAGACAAAAAATAACAAGTGTTGGAGAGGATGTGGACAAAAGGGAACCTTCATACACTGCTGGTGGGAATGCAAACTGGTGCAGCCACTATGGAAAACAGCATGGAGATTCCTCAAAAAATTAAAAATGGAAATACCATATGATCCAGCTATCCCATTACTGCGTATTTATCCAAAGAACTTGAAATCAACAATTCAAAGAGATTCGTGCACCCCTATGTTCATTGCAGCATTATTTACAATAGCGAAGATGTGGAAGCTGAACTTGTTTTATTTGATGGGTCTATGATATTTCTATTTTAAAGACTTTGAAAATATTCAATTAAAAGTTTTACACTTTATTGGATGGCCACCCTACGTAGAATGAAGACTTTTATGCCAACATTGGGGAATAGAGCATCAAAGGAGAAGATGTTTTGATGGGGCAGGGCAAAGGAAAACCTATATAATCTAACAGAGAAACTGTAAATCATTTTTGGTAGTCTGCGAAATAAATGGCATTGTTTGTATATCTTAGATCTTTGGAGAGATTGTCTGCCACCCCTAAACACTAAATTTAGACACTGACTTCATATAAATATGGTTTAAGGGAATCAGTAGATTGATCATGGATATATTTGAAGGTCTTGGTGTTTTGTAAGTGAATGGCTTTGGTTTTGAGATATGAACTGATAGTCTTTTCTTTTAGTATTTTAGTTTTTCATGTGACAGGGAAAGAGAAATTTTTACTTTAGCTTCTTCTTTTAAGGGGTTTCCTCTTCTGTGTATTATGTAAGGAAGCCCAACTCTGACATTCCTCTACATTTGCTTTGATATACTGCATTTAATTTTGCATTCTTTTTCTAAAATCCCAGTATATATGCTTTAGTGCATGGACTGTCTGTGGGTAAATTATTAAAGATATAGTAAACATTATTGTAAAAACATGGCACATCTGGAACCATGAAATAAATTACTGTGATATCTACACTATCAGGATAAGAAGCAACCTACAGATTTTTATGAATGAATGTTTCATATTGCTTGACAATAGTTTTTTTCCATATGCCCATATGTGAAGATGGCTATAGCAAATTTCAAAAGAATAAATTTAGTGTTACATTTATGTCTTATACATTGGGCAGGTTTTTTTCTAAAGATTTATTAAGTAATTATTTCAGTTAATGAATAGATTAAGTTATGCTACTAAAGATTAACTGACAAAAAGCGTAAAGGTGTTAGGAATTGGCTCTGTAATGAGGGGCTTTCTGTATTGGTTGACTGTGGGTAAGTGTTTGGTGCTTGAAGCACAAAAAGGTCAAACTTGACTTGTTGAATGGTCTTAAATTGAGTGTAAATGTAGCTTAATATTACAAGTTTAATTATGGTTGAAGTATTGATTAGATTAAATGAAGTTACTGCTTACATTTTTCAAAATAGTTGTGCTGTAAAATATCCCAGAATTATCTGTGGTTTTCAGTGTATGGTTAATCATGCTCTGGATGAAAAGCATCAACTTGTGGATTCCATTTTGATCTAGCTGGTGTTCTTAAGTAATCACCTAATTCCTTAAATGCAGTATTTAATTCTATTATCTTTCTGATATGAGGCTTTCAAAAATATATTAAGTGATAATTTTCCTTTTCCATAGAGCTATTACCTGAGCTTGGGGTGCATGATAAGCAAAGGCTGAATTTTTCAGTAGGTTAAGAAGAATAATGTCTGTTTTGGTTCTGAGTTCTAAAATCAGTTCCTATCTGGAATGTGTCATTCGACTCTTCTTTTGTTCATCTTCTCTAAAGGTGAATATTTATTTGGTTATATGCTCTATATATTTCTAACTCATTCCAAAAAAGATCAAGGAAGCTACAAAAGTGCATATTCAAAGAGATGAAAACCAAGACTTTGGAGAACGTGCAACTACTAAACTTAGGTACTAATTAGTTCTTTTTATAATTGTGCAATGAGAGAATGATAATAATATAATCATATAGGATTTAAGAATAATACTCTACTCTGTAAATAAAACAAGGTTTTAATGTTTCAAGTTTTTAAATGTAGCATTTGATAAACTCTAATTTTCCCTTGTAAAAATACAAAGACATATTTTAAAGATGTCAGTGACATCCAGATAACTCACTTTAAACCTTTTGATTCCTAAATGACTTTTTACTTTCCTTATGATGAAATATAACCTCTTGGTCCCACCCTGAGAAAGAATGTTTTTAAAATAACTATCATCTATTAACCTGGAACTTTTGTCCTCTCTTGATTATACAATATCATTTATTATTGCCGATTTTATACTTTTTTCTTTATTGTAGAGAAATTGAGACTATGTGTATCAAAAGTGTAGAGTTCAGTGTGCTTAGTTTAGTAGGTAAGATCGTTGCTCCAGTGAAGCCAGCGTTCCAAGTTTGATCCTCTAAGGGACAATTAAATATCAAGCTCCATGAGGGCAGGAGCCTCAGTGCTTAGAACATTGCTTAACACATTGTGAGACCAAAATAAATTTATTTGTTGAATGAGAAACTTTCCACAGTAATAGGTACACCTGAAATCTCAGTGACTTATCAGAACACAAGTTTATTTCCTGTTATACAAAGTCTAGTACAGGTTAGCAAGGGCTCTCCTCCATCTGATGACACAGGAATTTTGGCTTCTGCCACCTTGTGACCCAGGAATTTAGGCTCTTACCTGAACATTCTGAACCCTTTTGGTTATGTGTTGTTTTTATAGCAGTATCATGGTGCTTTGGGATGGCACTATGGCTCAGACTAACTTTTGGTTAAAAACATTATAGAACTACTAGTTAGCTATGTGTCTTTAAATGTTATCTAATTTCTCAATAATAATGATAATAATTATAGTAATAATAACAATAAACTTTGTTGAGAGTTTCCTATAAGTTTATACCATGCTAAGAGCTTTACATAGATTATCTCATTTAACTTACCCACTAATCAAAAGAAGTAGATTATTGCCCTCATTCCGTAAATAAGGACACTAAAGCTAAGATTATAAAAAGCTTGCTCAAGGCCTCACAGACAGGATTCTTACATAAAAGCTGGAGTTTTACCCTTTGTTGAAGTCCTCAATCTAAAAGTTCTCAACAGCAAAATGAGAATGCCAAGTCTTGCATGAAATGATTTATTAGACACCTAGCACAGTGTCTGGTCTTAACACTAGTTTGGTACCTAGTAGGTATTCAAGCAGTACTTGTTTTCTTCCTTCAAATCCAAAAAACAGGCAGGCAGAAGCCATGTCTGCTCTACTACTGATTACTGTCATGGGTTTTTTCGCATAACTGAAAATAATGATTAAACGTAATTTAAGTCTTAAAGTTTTTACTGCATTATTGATCTATTATAAGCCATTGATTCCACAGAGTAACCATCTCTGGACCAACCAATATAAAAGCAATATAGATTCCAGGCTGTAATTCTCCTTAGAGAGTAACACTTCAAGAAACAGAGTGGGGAAAATATGCCCTTGACAGAACAAAATCTAATCCTAAATGTTATTAAGTATTGTTGTCTTAAATCTCCCTCTTTAAAACTCATATGTAAATAATTTGACTCAGATTTAAAATGGATGGAACATATGCCTTTCTACTATAACAAACAGAATAGCAGGCATTGTTTCTGCTGACTTTGTGTAACAATCTTGGCGTGGCATTATGAAGCAACTCAATATGCTGGTCATAATTATGGGAGTGAATAGCTCAATATCATTTGTGCTGAAAGCAGAATCACCACTTTTGGCAGATCCTTTTCAGTATCCAAATGACAATACTAAAGTATCATTCAACAGATTCACCAGTTCTTCTTCTGGAGACGCATTTTGTAGCTAATTCATCTTGGCTATCCTATTGAGATAGATCAATGTTATATCCATAGCACCTTCAATAGTGCCTGGCACACAGTTGGTGCTCAATAAATATTTAAGAAATGAATAGAATCAGGCCCTTTAAATTTCTAGGCAGCTCTGAAAATCCAGCTTTCCATCACCAGCGCAAGATTGTCTACTTCAACCCTGAATTAACGTTCGGTTACATTCAAACTCCAGGCTGAGACGAATGATAAATCAAAGAGAAGGACATGTTATTCATTAATTTCTCTTGATTTTCTAAGCTCTATTCCTATAGCTCAGCTTATCATAAGAAAACCACATCACTGTTCTAAATTATTTTAGCTGAACTAATGAATGGTTTAGAAAAAAAAAGAGCACATGTTTTGGAGTTGGACAAACTTCAATTTATATTAATTAGTAACACTAATTAATAGTTCTAAGATTTTGAGCCAATTAACAGCTCTGTATGCCATTTTCCTCATTTGCTTTTAGTGTTAAATATAGTATTTAACAGAATAAAAAGTTCATCTTTGGTAGGTAAGCAATTAATATTGATTCACCTTTCTTTCTCCCCTTGTCTTATTGAGAGTTGATATCATGTAAATCATATGAAACATATTTCTATATATTTGATTTAAAAATATTGTATCTACTGCCTGTTGTTTGATTCCAGGGTTATTCTGTAAAGAACTATTGAATGTATTCTTCCTGAAGTTAAGTGCTAGAGAAATTTTACCTTTCCTATGAACTGGTATGATATATTTTATGAAATTAATGAATCAAAACTTGCCACTCACTTGGTTTTGTTGTTATGTCATTGTTTTTTTCCTCTGGCTTTCTGGAAGCATGGCACTAAGTTTTGTGCTCAGGGCTGTAGATATTAATAACTGAAGTCTTCTGGTAAATCTGTCATCTCCCAGCCTGCTTTATTTGACATTTGTTGTTAAAACCAGATTTAATGGCTTTATTGTTCCTATATTTTCTACAGTGAGCTGCACAAATCCTTTTTTGAACCACACAGAATATAAATAATAAATGAATGAAAGAATAAAATGACTTGCTCAAGGTTTCACAGCTCTTAAGTGCAGAACTAATCGAGGCTTGGTGTATTTTCAACTATATCATTCAAAAGGAACTAAGGAAACTTAACCTCTAAAAAATTCTTAAACCTCAATGTTTCCTGATCAGAAACTGACTATCAGTAACATAGGACAGTCATGCACGAATGAAAATGTGGAGGGAGTGCTGGTGGAATATAGATTATGAAATTTGAGAAAAATGCAATCAAGGCTTTGGATTCCTGGAGGATAAGATCAGTATTGTGGGCATTTTTCTTTGCAAAACTCCATAGCTATAGGCGAGCACAACTGAATTGATCGTGGGGACTCATTGCACAAGGGCCATTCTTACAGGTCTGCAAAAAATGCAGTCTTTCCACAGAAGAGATTATATTCAGATTTCCTCTCTGCCTACCAAACTGCTAGTGGCAACAAAGTCTTCTTTTAATTTAGCCTTAAATTTTTTTGGCAGACGGTAGACAGGGAGAAAATGAGTTCTCTCTGAAGTTTTGCAAAGACAATTTTATTATGTCCACATAGAAATAATTGTTGAGTCATTTAAATATGATTAATATTCAATGGAGGAATGAGTTATTTTTAAAAATAATTTGAATCAATAATAGAATATTCTAAACCTATAGTTATTTTGAACCATATTGATCTCCAACAGTTACCACTGTGGTGATTTATAATTTTTTAATATAATATTCCTTATTTATAATTAACTTAACATATTAGTTTCTTCCCTGGAAAGAGACTTTCCATTTTTGTGAGGCTGTGAGTTTCATATATTCAAGTGTTTTAATGTAAATTTAATATAAATAGATGATGGAATTTTTATTTTTGTGAGCTAATGTCGGAACATTGGTTGGGCACTAGATTGAACCTATGAGATAGGAAAGCACATCCCTGGGAATATGACATCTGGGCCTGATAAAGAGGTGCTGATACCAAGGAGTATCATGGTGACATTATTTTTAACAGCCACATCCTTTGTTTACTTGGTTTGACCTGCATTGCTTCCAGTTTTTGCCTCTCCAACTAGCCTTCTGTGAATGGTGACATCTCTTACATCTACTATTCTCTAAAATAGGGGTTCTTGAAGTGTGGAGCTTGTTAGAAATACAACCTCTCGGCCTTAACCTGGTCCCATTGAATCGGAAACATTTCAGTGGGGCTCAGCAATCCGTGTTTTACAAGCTCCTCAGTTCTGATCCATGTTAAAACTTCAGAATCTTTGCCTTAAATTATTGACCTATCATACCTTCCCAATATGAATTTTTGATTCTTCTCTTTTTCAGTTCAAATCATCAGTTCTGTGACCTGAACTAAGGATGTATTAAAACATAACTGGAGAAAAATCTTTCTAGCAATGATAATATACTTCCATAGTGTGCTTAATGGCATATTTTTATAGGCACATTTTATAGAGAAAATTTTATTTTGGAACTTTATATACATGACAAGGAAGTTGCATGGAAGTTTGAGGATAGAATTTACCGTGCTAAATATATTCTGAGCTTTTTGAAACTCACTTTGGATTTGGGGGAAGCTCTTCAACACGATGTATTTGCCATAAAATTTTTGGTTACCACAATAATAAAAAAATTAGCCTTTTCCCAATTATTTGATGTATTTTCAAGAATTTATTTTCTAACTTTTAGGTTTCACCTAAAGTTTAATTCAAAACTAGGTATAAAGAAGATACTTGAAAGGAAATTTTGTATGTATACGTGAATTCACAAACTTTATAAAGATGATTTTCAACCTTTTTGTGAGAAATTGTATCCTCTGAAATGGAGATAAAAGATCACTGAGTAATTTTATTTTAGAAAGGCACCAAGGCATTAGGCATTTCATTTGACTCTCTTTATTCGTCTCTTTTTGACTGGAAATTCTCTTGTGCTAAAATTTTGCTACTAGTATAAGCTCTATGATTGTTTTAACCATTTTACCAAACTACCACCAAGTCTATTTATAGCTTCCCTATTATTGAAAAGTTCTGTTCCAGGTATATACTGGGAAAAATTACAGGGTGCTTCTCAGGATTGTGAACAATTGCTGGGATGAAATGATATACTCCATTATAGCACTTGGCCAACTGCTGACCTGTCTGAATACTGAGACTTTGTCTGTCCTTGAGTCTGGGGCTTACAGTGTCCTGATTCTTAATAGTCTTGTTTAATTTCCTGTTTTATGCGTCATAGACTGCCTCCTGGATTTCAGACCTCTCTTTATTGTATTCGTAAATTACCTGAATTTTCAGTCTTCAGTTCCTAACAACCAGATTCCTAATCTACTGTCCACTCTGTTTTTTGAGGTCTGTGTGCATAAGTACTGGATTGCTGCTACCATATCTCTCCCAACCATAGGCTGGTGCCTGTCACATGTATTCTGCTGTCAAGTCTGTCTGGGGTCTTAAGGTCCAGGCACTAGATTTGCAGGTTTTGCCACCCATGTCCATACAGTCTCCATTGTACCTCCTCATTTACATTACTGATGCTGCCTGGCTTCCTTTCCCAGAGCATACAGGGGCAAACTTGTTTGTACTTCTATTTCAATTTTTTATTTAGAAATGAAATGCCAAAACTTTCTAAGAAAAATGCTTGTATGACCAACCAGAGGTTCAGAGCCTAAGGAGATTTAAATCTTCTTTCAAATTATATGAGAGTTAGATTTTCAGAAGTTAATGTATGTTAAAACCATACAACGATCCTTTAGTTTAGGTTCTGGGCTCAGAACATTAAAGGCATTTTTAAACTAATTAAAGCTTTGGTATACCTCAAAAGTTGTGAGGTATGTAGGAAATTATTCATTGTGCAGGAATGTCCCACTCATTCAGGACAACCAGCATTGTTTGATAAGCAAACTAAATACAAGCCGTGTCTCTGATCATTGTGGCACACCAAAACATTCCCACAGATCTCCCAAATGCCCTCTAAGGGTTAATCCCACCTCTAATGAGAACCACTGGTTTAGACTATTCAATTTTCAATTGCTGGGATTGGGCAAGAACCCACAGAACATATGAGTGCTCAAAACCTGAACTAAATTAGCAAGAAGGAGAGGAGATGACTACTGGGTAGGCATCCACCAGTGTGGGCCACAAGGAACAGGCGAGATGATAATCTATTAGGTCCCTTCTAGCTATAGAACCTAAACTATCTAATGTCATAAAATGCAATATAAGATCATTTATGGGTAAACAATAATCATGGATAATAGATATTTAAATTATATATATTCATAAATCATGGTTCAAAATTTCAAGGACAGTCTTTTCAATTGCTAAATATAATCAATAGATGGAAGAACTTCTCTTGAAGATAAACAAAAGATGCAACAATTGAGATATTTAAAATCTAAGCTTGCAAAGAATATAAAGGCATCATGTGGCACTTTAGAATAATGTTAATTTGGACTAAAATTGTTCAATGTTTAATGCAGGATAATAGCATTTTTGGTGTTAATTAAGAACAAATGAAGTCAACACTATTTAATTCAAATTTACCTAATTAAAACTATGCATGATTTTGTATCTCAGATCTTTCTGAGGAAGGGATGTTGATGCAATCTTTTATCCTTCCTCATATGGCTATTCTAATGGGTAAGCAGGGATTACCTCTGAAGTATCTGGCATGATCTCTGGGACCAGTACACATTCAGTAGATGTTTGCTCCATAAATAATTAAATAGTTTTCATGAATCATTTCAGAAAAGATTATCCAGATCTAGTCTAGGATTGTTTTCTTATCAATAGTTTAAATGTTGAAAACAAATTTTTTGCATTTTTTTCTAAAAGTTCTTTTACTCCAAGTTACCTTACACAGACTGATACATATTTTTTCCATGTGAAATACAGGTTTATATAATGATGATAGATGACTCAGTATTAGTAACCATTAAAAGAACAGGCTTCTCTATATCTCATTATCATTCTGGTTGTTTGCTTGTCTCATGTTTTTGTTCTTTTTCACAGGGATTCGATAAACAAGTGGATGTGTCATATATTGCCAAACATTACAACATGAGCAAAAGCAAAGTTGACAACCAATTCTACAGTGTGGAAGTGGGAGACTCAACCTTCACAGTTCTCAAGCGCTACCAGAATCTAAAGCCTATTGGCTCTGGGGCTCAGGGAATAGTTTGGTAAGTGGAATGAATTTAAGTTATATTCTTAAAGGGAACATGCTGCGTGTGTTGACTAGCCACAAAGAGACAAACAAAAACATAAATAAATAGCACTACTTGGGAGGGAAAAATACATTCTACTGAAGAAAGGTAAAATTATGAGCCTCGTCTAATTCATTAACCATTTGCTAACAACATGTACAACTTTGCTTGTGACTGGTTTTTCTAGTCACAAAAAATATCCATTACATAGCAGTCATTGAGAAACCAAGAGAATCAGAGGTTTTCTAGCTATTGCTAACGCATTTAGAAAATTTTATTTGAATGTTTTCACAGAAGGAAATGAGGGGTTATGTGTTAAGATAACCAGTGAATAAAATCCCCCGTACTCTAAAGAATTGTAATGATATAGCAAATGTTTCTGTGACTTTTAAAGTTCACTGTTTAAAATTCAGTTATCTATTAGAAAAAGTGTTATTTTTAAAATGTTTGCTAAAAGCTTTCAAAATGAAAGATTCTGGGCTCCTTAGTAACCATTCTTTGATGACATTTTTGAGTGGTCAATTGAAATGATGACAAATCAAGATCTGAGTTACCTGTTATAAATCTCTTGCAAAAATGAAAATATCAGATTGATAAACACTTCTTTTAGATAGTTTTAACTTGTAATGTAGCAACCAAATGTATTTAGTATAAACTTAGTGTAATAATTTTCAATTTGAAGGCTCACACCTGTAAGTGAAAAGTTAGGACATGCACTATAAATACGTACATGTATATTTGTTTATAAAGGAGATTTACTTACACCAATATATTTGTTATATAAATTACTGTTATATTAATAATGTCCATTTAAAAACACAAACACTTTTAAGGTATGAAATGAAGATAAAATAAACATTATTTTAAAATAGATTTTATTTTAAAACTTTTTTACACTCATTTGATGTAATGTTATTTTGATGAAAGCAATGTGATAGTGTTCCGTGTTTTTCAAACCTCCATTTTATATTTCATAAAACGATTTTAAAATCTGGTTCATTTTTTGTTTTTTTAAGACTATTTTTTAGAGCAGTTTTAGGTTTACAGCAAAATTAAGAGGAAGATAGAGATTTCCCATCTACCCCTGTCCCCACACATGCGTGGCTTCTCCCATTATAAACATCCCACACCAGAGTGACATATTTACTATAATTGATTAACTTACATTGACACATCATAATCACCAAAGTCCATGGTTTACATTAGGGTTCACTCTTGGTGTTGTACATTCTATGAATTTACATAAATGTAAAATGATTATGGTATCATACAGAGTATTTCCACTTCCCTAAAAATCCTCTGTGCTCTGCTTATTCATCCCTCCTCCTACCCCCAGCCCCTGGCAACCACTGATATTTTTACTGTCTCCGTAGTTTTGCCTTTTCTAGAATGTCATATAGTTGTATCTATGACATTGAACATACAGTTGGACATTTTTAGGCTGGCTTCTTTCACTTCATAATATGCATTTAAAGTTCCTCCATGTCTTCTCATGGCTTTATAGCTCTTTTCCTTTTAGCACCGAATAATATTCCATTGTCTGGGTATGCCACAGTTTATCCATTCACCTACTTTAGGACATCTTAGTTGCTTCCAAGTTTTGGCAATTACAAAGAAAAAGCTGCTTTAAACGTCTATGTGCAGGTTTTGGTGTGGATATACATTTTCAAGGTTCACTTCATTTTGACAATTGATTTTAAGTTTACTCTCAGTGTTTATTCGATGCAATGGCAGAAGTGCACTGTTGGTGCTAAATCATAATACTAGCATTTAAACCTCATTTATCAACTATTCCAAAGCTTTTGTTGAAATTCATGTAGTAAATTTCCATCTTTCCTAATGTCAGTCATTGTTTTTGCAATTTGAAAGATGGAACATTTTAATATTTTTAACAATGGGTCAAACCTTTCATTTCAAAGATATTTAAACAGATAAAGAAATTTTTATTTATTTATTTATTATGACTCAGGTATGAGATGAACCTCTTTGTGGCACAAAATAATTTCATGGTGTGGTAGGCAGAAGAATGTTTCCCTAAAGATGCCCAGACCCTAATCCCCAGAATCCTTGGATATGTTATCTTACATGGTAAAAGGGACTTTGCAGATGTGATTAAGGTTAAGGGCCTTAAAATGGGGAGGTTTTCCTCGTATATCCAGGTGGGGCCAATCTAATCACATGAGTCCTTATAAGTGGAAGAGGACGGCAGAAGAGTGGGTCAGAGAGATGCGATGGGGGAGGAGAGAGAAGTGATTTGAAATACGAGAGAGACTTGCCTTATTGTTGGTGGCTTTAAAGATAGAGGAAAAGGACCATGAGCCATGAAACGGGCTGGCTTTTAGAAGCTGGGAATGGCCCTCAGCTGAGAATCACTAAGAAAATGGAGAGACCTCAGTCATACAACCACAAGGAACTGAAATCTGCCAACAGACCTGAATGAGCAAGGAAAGAGATTCTCCTCTAGCACCTCCAGAAAGGAACTCAGCCTGCTAACATCTTGACTTTAGCCCAGCTAAGTTCTTGGTGATTTATTATGGCAGCAATGCTAATATACGTGGTCTTGTAAAAATTCTACTAAGATAATTGCTGTAAATCTCCTAAAAGCAGGTACACCAAACTATAGTGTTTTCAAAGGAGGAAGTTCTGGTGCCTCTGTCAACCCTCCCCAAACAATGAAATTCCTGTTTTCCTTTCAAGTCACATCTTTTACCCTAGGTGATATATGACCAACTGCTGGGGTGATAAAGTGTGTATGTGATGGACCAGTATTAATATGTATATTAAAATCATATTAAAAAGTATAATTATATAACAATATATAAATATATAATAATAATTATAATGTTAATAATATATAAAAATTTGTAAAGTTTAATTTCTTTTCCAGATTACAATGTATGTTTATATTTCCTTTGCATTCTATTGGATGACTTGTATACTACTTGGAGAGTGGGAACCCTGTTTAGGAGATCACTGCATTCATGAACAACTTTCAAAATGAAATAGAAAATAAAACGAACACAAAATTCTAATGAAGGAGGAGAGATGAGAGATGGAGAAAGCAGAGAGATTCCTGGCTACCTTTTTCTTTTTTTTCCCAGTTCAACGTATTTTTATTTATTTATTTTATTGCAGTAACATTGGTTTATAACATTATATAGATTTCAGGTGTACATCATTATATTTTGATTTCTGTGTAGAATTCTTCATGTTTACCACCCGAAGACTAATTACTAGCTACCTTTCTTTAGTGGAAAATTGTAGAACATGAGAAAGTTTTGCTAAGATTCTCTGTTCAGATGCTCAAATACTCAGTGAGATTTTTCGTTTTCCTCGGATAGAACTGCCACAGAAAATGAGGACTGCCAGTGAAAGAAAGCTAATAGACCTTAATGATTCAAAAATACAGGACTACCTCAGAGATATTGCAGGCTCTGTTCCAGACCACCACAATAAAGCAAGTCACACCAATTTTTTGCTTTCCCAGTGCATATAAAAGTGATGTTTACTCTACACTGCAGTCTATTGTGTGCAATAACGTTATGTCTAAAAAAAACAATATATATACCTTAAATTAAAATGAAAAATACTTTCTTGCTAAAAAATGCTAACCATCATCTGAGCCTTCAGTGAATCATAATCTTTTTTTACTGGTGGAAGGTCTTGCTTTGATGTTGATGGTTGCCGACTGATCAGGGTGGTGGCTCCTAAAGGTTGGGGTGGCTGTGGCAATTTCTTAAAGTAAGACAGCAATGAAGTTTGCTGCATGGATTGATTCTTCTGATCATGAACAATTTCTCTGTAGCATGCGATGCTGTTTGACAGCATTTTACCCACAGTAGAACTTCTTTCAAAATTGAAGTCGATCTTCTCAAACTCTGCTGCTGCTTTGTCAACTAAGTTTATGTGATATTCTAAATCCTTTGTTGTCATTTCAACAATCTTCACAGCATTTTCACCAGGAGTAGATTCCATCTCAGGAAACCACTTTCTTTGCTCATCCATAAGAAGCAACTCCTCATCCATAAAAGTTTTATCATGAAATTGCAGCAGTTCAGTCACATCTTCAGACTCCACTTCTAATTCTAGTTCTCTTGCTATTTCCACCACATCTGCAGTAACTTCCTTCCTTCAAGTCTTGAACCCCTCAAAGTCATCCATGAGAACTGGAATCAGCTTCTGTCAAACTCCTGTTAATGTTGATATTTTGACCTCTTCCCATGAACCATAAATGTTCTTAATGGCATCTAGAATGGTGAATCCTTTCCAGACAGTTTTCAATTTACTTTGCCCAGATCTGTCAGAGGAATCACTCTCTACTGTAGCTATAGCATTATGAAATGTATTTCTTAAATAATAAGACTTGAAAGTTGAAATTACTCCTTGATCCATGGGCTGCAGAATGAATGTTGTGTTAGCAGGCATGAAAACAACATTAATCTCGTTGTACATCTCCATCAGAGCTCTTGGGTGATCAGGTGCGTTGTCAATGACCACTAATATTTTGAAAGGAATCTTTTCTTTTGAGCAGTAGCTTGCAACAGTGGACTTAAAATACTCAGTAAACTATGTTGTAAACAAAGGTGCTGTCATCTAGGCTTTGTTCTTTTTATACAGTACAGGCAGAGTATATTTAGCATAATTCTTAAGGGCTCTAGGATTTTCAGAATGGTAAATGAGGATTGGCTTCAACTTAAAGTCACCAGCTGCATTAGCCCCTAATAAGAGAGTCAGCCTGGCCTTTGAATCTTTGAAGCCAGGCATTGACTTCTCCTCTCTAGTTATGAAAGTCCTAGATGGCATCTTCTTCCAATATGAGGCTGTTTCATCTGAAAATCTGTTGTTTAGTGTAGCCACCTTCATTAATTTTCTTACCTAGATCTTCTGGATAACTCACTTGCAGCTTCTACATCAGCAATTACTGCTTTTTGTACTTTTATGTTATGGAGGTGGCTTCTTTCCTTAAACCTCAAGAACCAACCTCAGCTAGCTTCAAACTTTTCTTCTGCAGCTTCTTCACCTCTCTCAGGCTTCGTAGAATTGAAGAGAGTGAGGGCCTTGCTCTGGATTAGGCTTTGGCTTAAGGGAATGTTGTGGTTGGTTTGATCTTCTACCCAGACCACTAAAACTTTCTCCACATCAGCAATAAGACTGTTTCACTTTCTTATAATTCGTGTGTTCACTGGAGCAGCACTTTTAATTTCCTCCAGGAACTTTTCCGTTGCAATCACAACTTGGCTAATCATTTGGTGCAAGAGGCCTAGCTTTCTTTCCACCTATCTTGGCTTTCCACATGCATTCCTCCATAAGCTTAATAATTTCTAGCTTGTTTTAAAGTGTGAGACATGTGGCTCTTCCTTTCACTTGAACACCTAGAGGCCGTTATAGTGTTATTAATTGGCCTAATTTCGATACTGTTGTGTTTCAAGGAATAGAGAGGCCCGAGAAGAGGGAGCGAGATGGGGGAACGGCTGGTCGGTAGAGCAGTAAGAACACATACCTTTATCGATTAAGTTCTCTGTCTTATATGGGCATGGTTTGTGGAGCCCCAAAACAATTACAATAGTAACATCAAAGATCACTGATCACAGATCATCATAATACATGTAATAATAATGAAACATTTTGAAATATGAGAATTACCAAAATGTGACACAGAGACACAGAGTGAGCAAATGCTCTTGGAAAAATGGCACTGTTGGACTTACTTGACACAGGGTTGCCAGAAGCCTTCAATTTATTTAAAAAACAATATCTGTGAAGTGCAGTAAAGTGAAGCACAATTAAACAAGGCATGCCTGTATATAGATCCAAAGCAGCATTTTGTTCAAGAAGTTAACAGATTCTTTCAGAAAGATATGAAAATCTATTACTAAGAATTTTGTAGTATCTTTTATAGGACATTTTAGGCCTTTATTTCTCCTTGTACAGGATGGGAATTGTCCGAGGTCTTGGGTGTAGTAACCGAAAATATATTTCAATGAAAAAAATGTCCTTGAGTAAATTTTTTAATCCAGCTTTACAACAAATTTATTAGCAAATTTGTCAGTAAAGGGACCCCTCAGTTTCAAAATGTTAGCCTTAGAGTTTCCTGAGATTATTAGTCTTTTTGTCTACAGTTGAGGGAAATAAAGCTAACAAAGACCAAGATGAAGGGATAGAAATGGGATGGCATATTCCTCTCCCTAATCTTCAATTTTCCACTCTACCATGTGCACAGACACCACAATCCCAGTACATTCTTTTCTTCTTTCTTGTCCCTGTTCTTCAATCTAGCTTTGAAATATTTTTGTTTACTTATCACAACTTGGGTGTGTAATGTACTATTTCTCTTGCAGATCTAGTCTTGTATTAATTTGTCCTCTCTATCCACCTGCCTTTAATTTAATTTACTCTCTATTGCCTGTGTCAACAGTGAGTTCACCCACTTCTCACACCAAACACACATCCGTTCCCGGACATGCTCTTGAAATCCACAGACCTTTCCTCTGTTCACAAAAACTGTCATATTTGCATACTTTGAATGTGCCATACAATCCTGAGTATAATGACTGGAAGAAATTGGAAACTGGGAGTGTCTAGGGTCTCTGGTGGGGAGGGCAGACAATGTGTAAAAGATGATTCATTTATTTTACTTTATTTTGTTTGGAGCAGGAATAAAATGTGGAGGAACCAATTCCAAAAGGAATGTTCATCTTCAGATTTTTTTTTGCATGTGTCACTATAAAATTTTATGTGTGTATGCATAAGAAGGATTTTTCTTTTCAAGTATAAATGTTGGCATGTTGGTACCTATGTCACAGAATCTCCATCTTCCTAACTTGTTTGAAATAGAGACTCATTTCTACTGGTTACCTTAAACTTGTTGTTGGGTTCTTACACTTTCTTTCCCCTCTTTGAACTACTTTATTGCTTAGTTATTTTCAGGGGAAAAAATGGCAATACTGACCAATACTCACTACTACTATGCTATTTTTTCCTTTACCATGGATGATAGACTAACAATGCTATTACTGAGAGCAATTAAATAAAATCTAATATGAAATCTTTCAGAATAAATGAGATTTTTCTTTCTACCTCTGAGAAGAAAATAAAGATTATCCATTGAAGCAGAAAGAAGCAATGAGAATTATTCTGCTTTTCCATGTGAGCAAACAAATCGTCTGTAGCTTCCTAGTTGGGGAATTGTAAAGTAATCTGTAAGATGACTTTTTAACAACAGTAGTCAGGAGCCAGATGAGCTAATCATTTCAGAACATTTTTCCAATCATCAGAAGAGGGTCTCATTAGTGTTGTGTCTACTACCAGCTCCAGAACAAAAAAAGAACATAGGGAGAAATCAACGGCAGGGCGTCACTGTCTTCTCTCCCTTCCGTCCTGCTGCTGATCGACAGCTTGCTTGCCAAGCCAAGAAACATTTCTATTTTCTCATTTCTTTCTCCAAAGATGATTCAAACTGACAGCGAAAGTGGTGGCAAAAGTCAACAACCAAGTTTAGCATGGAAGACTTGCCAAGGCTGTTCTGCTCTTTAACTGAAAAGAGCTGATTGTATAGCTTTAAATTACAGGAAGTAAAACCATATTCTTTCCTTCCTGGGCTTGTTCTCTTTCTCGTCTGCATGTAATCAGCTTGTAAGCAGTCCCAATCCAATTTTGCAAAGTGATCTTTTACAGGATATTTATATCAAAGATGTAAGCTTAATACTGACAAAAGCATAGATTTAGTGTGGCTTATTGTAAAAAAAAATCTGTGCCTAAAAAATTACATATTTAGAATTAAGATGATACACTGTATGTTAACTAACTTTTCTGAAATTCTAATTAGAACTAGAGGATGGCATTTAATCAAAGTTGAAATAATTGTAGTTATAATAATTCAATCAATTAGTTTATCTTAAATTGGATATATATCCATATTTATATATACATAATGAATATATAACCAATATGTAATTTATAATATATATGTATATGTATATATAATATACATACTAACTCAATGGATTAGTGTATCTTAATTGAATGTATATGCTCTATAATATATATACACACACATGTATTTTATGTATATAGGATATATATCATTTTATTTTTCACAAAAATTTGAAAAATTACTTCTGGTGAATGTCCTTCAATTACTGGTTTACAGCAACAAGATCCTATGCAGATAAACAATCTAATATATAAATTGCCAGGCATGTTCAGCAGAACCTTGGGTGTTCACATATTCTTATTTTAATTACCTTCCTTTGATAAGTGGATGTAGTGGGTGTAATGAGCCTGCCTAGCAATGTCCTACCAGTCTGGTCAAGTTAAGGGTTAGATAGACTGAAGAGAAGTCTAGAATTCCTGTACTTGTGGCTCTTTTTCTTCTTTTTTTTTTAGTATGTGTGTGATCTACAGTGAAAGAGGACAGGGATAGAAAACATTCCATAGGTAACGTTGTGGTGCAGGAGGAAACTAAGTTGGTTACAGCATTTTATCTAGTGGGCCCTTCCCTGGCCCAGCATCTGATACTGCAGCTGTATTATCTTGTATGTACAGATATATATGTGTTTAAATCTTGTTTACTCTCAAATGGGATTTAAAGTGACGAAAAAAATAGTTGTGACTTAGATACACCTAACATGTAAGGGATTTGGGGGAGTGATGGTTACTATATCTCTCAAAATAAGGTCTTTTTTAAGGGTATTGATAATGTGATAAGGCAAATAGTCAAAATGACTCCTGAAGGAGTCTAAGTTGTTGACTGAAGAACTCCCCCAGTGGCTTAGATAGTAGGGGTAGAGAAAGAAAAGGAGTTTTCTTTGTGGTTTGTTTTGTTTTTGTTCTTTAAATTGTGGAATGCAATTTACATCTTTGCCTTCCCACTTCCATGTAGTACTTGGAGGTGGAATTACTTTGGGTAGGCCAGAGCTCTCATCCAAAACCAAATGCAACAAACCAACAGAACCAAAAGCCAAACAAACAAACAATATCTCTGAATTTGTTCAAATGCTCGAAAAAATTACTGGTAATACCAAGTCAAGTCAATTTAGTAGAGTGATCACTGTCTGTGGCATCTTCTTCAAATAATAATAGCCTCTGTATCTTTGAAAAAGTGGTTTATTGAAAGTCCTCCCTTTTTAATGTGCTCATTTTTATAAAAAAAAAAAGACACTATTGACTCACTGATGCTTTTAGCAGCTTTTCTCATCTTGATGATGAATTTGAGCTACTCTGTCTATACTCTGACTTAGTCACCCTTGAACTAATAGCACACATTTACAAAATGGCTGCAAGGGTTAGAGAATATCTATAAATATATACCAGGACAAAAGAGATGAAACTTGGCCATGTTAGGGTACATGATGGAAAAATATTCAATATCAATTCATTGCTGATTAAGATTAGGAGGGAAATTAAGTAAATTCTCTGAATTCTGTAAAATATTTGCACATTTAAATACTATCGATTCAATTACAGATACTTTAAGATACCTTATATTATCATGTTCAGTGTTATAAATCCAGTCACACCTCAAAATAATTGAATTTCCCATTGTGCTTTATCACGGATAGTATTTAACTTTCAGTCTCTCAGAACCTTGGTTTACTCATCTGTAAAATGGGGAAAATATCAATATCTCACAGGACTCAAAAGTATAAAACAAACTAGATCCATGAAATTGCCTTATAAATCTGATACACATGACTTAGTAGATTCAAGGAAGGTAGACTTAATGTTCCTACCAAAGGGAAATTGCAAAAGGTTAACATATATAACCCAGGAAGGTGCCTGATTGTAAGTTGCTTAATCATCGGATTGTGTGTATTATATGCATATTATAGTTGAGAGCATGGGACTTAAAAAATGACTTTACTAATACTCCTTAAATGAGTCGGGCAAACAAGCATCTGAACCTTTTCAGTCCTATCTTTCAATTTGAGGTTCAGTTAATCAAGATTATTTACAATATTTACATACGTTTTAAACATTAGTTTTTAAATTTTCAATGTGCCTACATAGACCCAGCTGACCATCTTTAAGAACAGAATTTGGATGGAAGTGTTTTATGGTTATGAGTTTGATGATGTGAAGAGAGATGGGTAAAATCATCCAGAGGGGTTTTCAAAGCATCAGACTTCCTGAATAACACAAAAGAGGCTTGATCAATGGGTCCCAAGTGACGATTTCATTTTGTTTCTGGAAACGTCACTCGCGATCCTGCAGCACATTTCTTAGAGTTCCTATTGAGCCATTACGCTAAATGATGCAGCTTGAGTCACACATTTCCATTCAGCCCCTGACCAGTGGAAATGCTTACCCTCTGATCGATATCTAGCATATCAGCACCTTTTGTATCCCTGTTATTTTCCATTAATTTTACAATTTTCCATTAATTTACAACTTAATAACCTTTTTAAGATAAGGAGCATTGAGCTTCAAATAGTCTTTTATATTGGTAAGACATTTGAGGTGACAATGGTCCAGAGCAATAGGACAGAGTAAGACATTGTATTATTCTTCCACATTTTGCTGTTCTTCTCGGCCTCTTTGCATAGCACAGGCCCCAAATATTTGTTTACTGTATTTTTGGATTAATGAGTGAGGCTTGTAAATGTCACTTTTTTCCTTCACAGAGAAAATGTGGTACTTAGAGAAACCATGAGTAGAAGTTTGATGGCAGTATGGTTACAGGAAAAAAATATTATATAAAAAATCCATATTTCTGTGTGTTAACCATAAGACATATATATGTTCACATTTGTAAATATATAATTGTCAGTGTGATAACTGATGCTGAAGACGTTGGTAGTACATAATCTTAAAAATTGCATTTGATGTTGGAATTTATTATGGACATTTATTATGAATTCTGTCACTCTTCAGTAAATTTGTAATTAATTTACATCCTGGTAGTAAAAATTGACAGCAAGAGTTTGTAGCCCAGAAGCATTTTTCTTGGGAAAATAGTCATTTAAATTTCCATACATAATTATTCACTTACAGATGATGAGTCTTCTCTGTAAGTCAATTATGGGTATAAATGCTAATGACCTCATCAAGAGATATAATTACTAAACACAGTATTTATCTTTTCAGTTTCTACTTCAATCCCAAAGATTAAATGGTTAAGTGACATTGATTCTTCTTTCTTTTAGGACCTGTCTTCTGGGGCATCAATAGACATTTTCATTGCAAAAATAAAATTAGTTTATGGTCCATATACTATTTTGCCAGATGCATAAATCCTGATTAATTGTTAAGATTAAAGTGCATTCATGGTTATATTAAAAAATAACCTATAACCCAAATACAAATACTGAAAGGCTTAATCCTGCACTAGAGAATGCATATTGGAAAAGCCAACATTTCTCACAGAAAGGAGGTGGTCTTCATAATAAATAATAATTATGCTAATTTAGCCTAATAAATTAAATTATGCTAAATAACAGATGGCAATTGCTTGTCTTCAGATTCCAGAAATCATTCTCATTTACTGCTCTAAAAGATCTGTCCATTCTATCTGTAGATAAGATGGCTTTAAAAAAAAAAAACAAAAGAAGAAGAGAGCAGGAATGTGTTATAAATATTGTAACTAAAAATACCGAGGCTTAGAGGAGCTTTTTATAAAGCTCAGAGGAAAGGTACTTGGCCCCTTTCTCTATAGTCATGCTTCTGGCCCGTTACAGCATCACATTCTGTTTATGGAGTCTGAGCTGTCTTGCTAATCACAGATTTAAATGTGGGAGCTGAGGACAAAGGAAGACATCCTTTAGTTTGGAAGTTTGAATGACAGCCCTGTCATTCCCTCGTTTTACTCTCTACTCCCGGATTTGTTGAACTTATTTAAAATATTTGACCTCGTCAAGTGAGTGTCCCTTTACATGTGCCAAGTTATGAATCCAGCATTGAAGCGTTGCATTTTAAGCTTCTATATATGACAGGGGAGTCCAAGTCACCATCAGAGAGGGAATTTAGCCACTTCATTTGACATGGGGTTCCTTTTATTTAAAGACATATACTTTAGAGTTCTCTTATCTGTGCTCTTCCTTATCTATATTTGCCTTTATTTTTGTCATTAAAAATGTTTTCCACAGAACATTTTAATATATCCGTTCATAAAATCAAGATTTTACTCCCAATCCAGGGAGGTACAACACCAAAAATATTTTTAAAAAATTTTGTTGGGGGCTCATCCAGGACTGGGAAATATGGTTGGGGAATGTGTGCGGTGCACAAGGGCAGGTGGATGGGGGAGCATGTGGGAGCTGAACTCCAGCTGGCCCTTCACCTGCCCAGCAATGTGCCCTGGGGCTCCCTTTACCCAGAGGACCTGCCTTTTCCTAATTCACACACACACAAGAGGGTCAGCAGCTGATATTGAATGAACGAACTTTAGATTTCAGGTGACCAATGAGAGAAACTCAATTTAACTAGCAAAAATATAAGTTGGAGAATAACTAGTATAGTGAAAATCTAGTAAATTTAGGACATTAAATAATACACTGGCATGGAGGTTTCAGGCACCTAAGAAAATGGAAGGAATCAGGGAGCAGAGGAAAATTATAAGTCGAATTATCACGTTAACATTGTCCCTTCTCCCACCCACTTTCTCTCCTTGTATCTCCTTATGGACATGGGTCTTTGTCAAGGCCTGCTTTTATTCTCCTGCTTGATTCACTTTTTTCCTATTTAGCCTGGACCATAAAGATGATTTCAGAGACAGTCTCAGATGCTCTCCATTTTCTTACCTCTTTGTCCTCTGCAGCTCCCTGTTTTCCAAACCCTCATCCAGATCAGTCCAACTGGCTGTTTTCTCTGCTCCTGCTGGAAGGCTGGCCCAGCTGGAGAAATCACATATCACGCTGATTTCCTCTATTGTAAGTTTATGAGTTTCAGCCTCAGCTGGGCCCTTGATGCTACTTAGTGATCCTTTTATGTTTCTCATTGGCTCTGTATCCCATTTCCCACGGTGGCTTTTACAATCTTTTTTCAACTTTCATTGCAAGCTCCCAATTCCACTTCATTCACTCCAGTCTTTGCAGAAGGCCTTACCTCCTTCTTCCTGGAGAAACAGATGGCCTCAGGCACGTGAGCTCTCAATTTCCCCTTCCACCTCCCGACTCTGTCATATATCATCTTCCTTGTCCGGTTAGTTCCTCCATGAGCAGCTCCCCGAGGCTGGCCGCCCACCTGTGTTCCTTATTCTCTCCCTTCCCTCTGGGGCCTATCAGTTGTTCTCTGTCTTGCAACAGCTGTCTTCTCCTCCAGTAGCTTCTTCTCCCCTGCTTATAGAAGACCACCCACCAAATTCTCATATAAAAAAAGTTGTTTACAATGTGCCTGCCCCTCAAACTACCTCTCTGATTCTCTTTCCTTTCTCATCAAACTTCTGGATAGAGTAGTCTGCATTTAGTGCCTCCACATACTATTTAAATTCTCATTTCACAGTCAATCCCATTTATCACTGTTACCCTGCTGATGAGGTAGAATGCTATGGAGAAGGTCACTATTGATGCTCTAAATGGTTAATCCACTGGCTTCTTTCTCAGCCCCCATTTTTGCTTCTCTGTAATATTTGGAAAAGTTAAGTATTCATCAAATTCTTCTTTTTTTTAAATTGAAGTAATTGGTTTATAACATTATATAAATTTCAGGTGTACGTAATTGTATTTCGACTTCTGTATAGACTACATCATGTTCACCACCAAAAGTGTAGTTTCCATCCATCAGCGTACATATGTTTCCCTTTACCCCTTTCACCCTCCCCCACCCTCCTTTCCCTCTGGTAACCACTAATCTGTTTTCTGTATCTATTTTGTTTGTTGTTGTTTTTAATCTTCCACATATGAGTGAAATCATACAGTATTTGTCTTTCTCCATCTGATTTATTTCACTTAGTATAATACCCTCAAGTTCCATCCATGTTGTTGCAAATGGCAAGATTTCATCTTTTTTATGGCTGAGTAGTATTCCAGTGTGTGTGTGTGTGTGTGTGTGTGTGTGTGTGTGTGTATGTGTACCACATATTATTTATTTATTTATCCATCAGTGGGCACTTAGATTGTTTCCAAGTCTTGGCTACTGTAAATAATTCTGCAGTGAACATAAGGGTGCATATATATTTTCAAAATTAGTGTTTTTCTGTTCTTTGGATAGGTATGCACAAGTAGAATAGCTGGATCATATGGTAGTTCTATTTAAAAATTTTTGAGGGGTCTCCATCCTGTTTTCCATAGTGGCTACACCAATTTACATTCCCACCAGCAGCATACAAAGGTTCCCTTTTTTCTACTTCCTCTCCAATACTTGTTATTTCTTATCTTTTAAATAATAGCCATTCTGATGGGCATGAGGTGATATCTCACTGTGATTTTGATTTGCATTTCCCTAGTAATTTGTGATGGTGAGCATCTTTTCATGTGCCTGTTGGCCATCTATATATCTTCTTTGGAAAAATGCCTGTTCAGATCCTCTGCCCACTTTTTAATCAGGTTGTTTTTTTGTTGCTGTTGTTGGGTTGTATGAGTTCTTTATATATTTTGGATATTAACTCCTTGTCAAATATATGATTTGCAAATATCTTCTCCCAGTTGGTGGGTTGCCTTTTCATTTTATTGATGGTTTCCTTTGTTGTGCAGAGCTCTTTAGTTTGAAATAGTCCCATTTGTTTTTTTTTTATTTTGTTTCCCTTGCCTGAGGAGATATTTCCAAAAATATATTGCTAAGACTGATGTCAAAGAGCATACTGCCTATGTTTTCTTCTAGGAGTTTTATGGTTTCAGGTCTTACATTCAAGCCTTTAATCCATTCTGAGTTAATTTTTGTGTATGGTGTAAGATAGTGGTCTATTTTCATTCTTTTGCAAGTGGCTGTCCAGTTTTCCCAATACCATTTATTGAAGAGACTTTCCTTTCTCCATTGTATGTTCTTGGCTCCTTTGTTGAAAATTAGCTGTTTGTAAAAGTGTGGATTTATTTCTGCGCTCTCAATTGTTCTATTGATCTGTATGTCTGTTTTTCTGCCAGTATCATGCTGTTTTGATTACTATAGCTTAGTAGTATGCTTTGAATTCAAGGAGTATGATACCTCCAGCTTTGTTTTTTTCCTTCCCTCAGAATTGCTTTGACTATTTAGGGTCTTTTGTTGTCCCATAAAAATTTTAGAATTCTTTGTTCTATTTTTTGAAAAAATAGAACAAATTGGGATTTTGATAGGGATTGCATTGAATCTGTAGATTAATTTAGGTAATATGGACATTTTAATTATGTTAGCTCTTCCAGTCCATGAGCATGGAATATCTTTCCATTTCTTTGTGTCTGATTTCTTTCAACAATGTCTTATAGTTTTCAGCTTATAGGTCTTTCACTTCCTTGGTTAAATTTATTCCTAGGTATTTTATTCTTTTTGTTGCAATTGTAAATGGGATTATATTCTTAATTTCTCTTTTTGCTAGTTCGTTGTTAGTGTATAGAAATGCAACTGATTTTTTCTTTTTTTTGGTGAGGAAGATTATCCCTGGGCTAACATTTGTTGCTACTCTTCCTCTTTTTGCTGAGAAAGATTGGCCCTGGGTTAACATCTGTGCCTATCTTTCTCTATTTATGTGTGGAACACCTGCCACAGCATGGCTTGATAAGTGGTACGTAGGTCTTGTGCCCGGGATCTGAACCTGTGAACCCTGGGCCATTGAAGCAGAGCACTTCAGAGTGTTTAAGTGAACTTAAACACTACGCCACTGGGCTGGCCCCAAAATGCAACTGATTTTTGTATGTTGATTTTGAACCTTGCAACTTTATTGTATTCTTTAATTATTTCTAATAGTTTTTGGTGGATTCTTCAGGGTTTTCTATATGCATAGAATCATATCATCCCCAAATAGTGACAGTCTGGCTTCTTCCTTTCCAATTTGGATCTCTCTTAATCCTTTTTCTTGATTAATTACTCTGGCCAGGACTTACAGTACTATGTTGAATAAGAGTTGTGAGAGTGAGCATCTTTGTCTTCTTCCTGTTCTTAGTAGGATAGCTTTCAATTTTTCACCATTGAGTATGATGTGCTGTGTGTTTGTCATATATGGCCTTCATTATATTGAGGTATTTTCCTTTTATACACATTTTATTGAGAGTTTTTATTATAATTGGATGTTGAATCTTGTCAAATGCTTTCTCTGCATCTATTGAGATGATCATGTGATTTTTATTCTTCATTTTGTTAATGTGATGTATCACGTTGCTTGATTTTCAGATGTTGAGCTATCCTTGCATCCTTGGAATAAATCCCACTTGGTCCTGATATATGATCTTTGTAATGTATTGTATTTGATTTGCTAATATTTTGTTGAGGATTTTTGCGTCTATGTTCATCAGCGATATTGGCTTGTAATTTTCTTTTTTGTGTGTTGTCCTTGACTGGGTTTGATATCAAGGTAATGTTGTCCTCGTAAAATGAGTTAGGAAGCACCCCCTCCTCTTCAATTTTTTGGAAGAGTTTGAGAAGGATAGGTATTAAATATTCTTTGAATGTTTGATAGAATTCTACAGAGAGGACATCTGTTCCTGGACTTTTGTTTTGGGGGAGGTTTTTGATTACTGTTTCAATCTCCTTACTAGTGATCAGTCTATTGAGATTCTGTATTTCTTCTTGATTCAGTTTTGGAAGGCTGTATGAATCTAAGAATTTATCCATTTCTTCTAGATTATCCAATTTGTTGGCACATTGCTTTTTGTAATATTCTCTTATAATCTTTTGTATTTCTGAGAGGTCCATTGTATTTTTCCTATTTTGTTTCTGATTTTATTTATTTGAGCCTTCTCTCTTTCTTTCTTGGTGAGTCTAGCTGAAGGTTAGTCAATTTTGTTTATCTTTTCAAAGAACCAGCTCTTAGTTTCATTGATCTTTTCTATTATCTTTTTAGCCTCTATTTCATTTATTTCTGCTCTGATTTTTATTTTTTCCTTCCTTCTACTGACTTAGAGCTTCATTTGCTCTTACTTTTCTATTTCCTTCCCTGTAGTGTTAGATTGCTCATTTGAGATTTTTCTTGTTTGTTGAGATAGGCCTGTATTGCTATAAACTTCCCTCTTAGTACCACTTTTGCTATATCCCATAAATTTTGGTATGTTGTGTTTTCATTTTCATTTGTCTCCAGGGATGTTTTGGTTTCTTCTTTGATTTCTTTGTTGATTAGCATGTTGTTCTTCGTTCAGTAGCATGTTGTTTAGTCTCCACATATTTGTGACTTTTCCAGCTTTCTTCTTGTAGTTGATTTCTAGTTTCATTCCATTGTGGTTGGAAAAGATACTTGATATAATTTTAATCTTAAATTTATTGAGACGTGTTTTGCTTCCCAATATATGGTCTATCTTTGAGAATGTTCCATGCTTACTTGAGAAGGATGTGTAGTCTGCTGCTTTGGGATGGAATGTTATATATATATATCTATTAAGTCCATCTGGTGTAATGTTTCATTTATTGCCAATGTTTCCTTGTTGACTTTCCATCTGGATGATCTATCCATTGATGTAGGTGGGGTATGCAAGTCCCCTACTATTATTGTGTTGCTGTCAATTCCTTCCTTCAGGTCTGTTAATAATTGTTTTATATACTTTGGTGCTCCTATGTTAGGTGCATATATATTAATAAATGTTTTGTCTTCTTGATAGATTGTCCCCTTTAACATTATATAATGTCTGTCTTCATCTCTTGTTATTTTTTTTTGGCTTGATGTCTATTTTGTCTGATGTAGTGTGGCTACACAGCTTTCTTTTGATTGCTACTTGATTGCAGTGTCATCTTCCATCCCTTCACTTTGAGCCTATGTCTTTAGAACTGAGATGTGTTTCCTGGAGACTGCATATTGGTGGGTCTTGGTTTTTAATCCATCCAGCCACTCTGTGTCTTTTGATTACTGAATTCAATCCATTTACATTTAGGATGATTATTGATAGGTAAGGACTTAACATTGCCATTTTATATTTTGTTTTATGGTTGCTCTATATTTCCATTATTTCTTTTTCCTTGAGTTTCTATCTGTCATTTCAGTTTGGTGGTTTTCTGTCATGTTTTCCTTAGTTTCTTATTTTTTTATGTTTTGTATCTCTCCTCTGAATTTTTGTTTTGTGGTTACCATGAGGTTTGTATAAAAGGTCTCATAGATAAGATAGTCCTTTTTCTCCTGATAGCACCTTATCTTCATTTGCCTATGCAGGATCCATCCTATTCCTCTTCCCCTTCTCCCCTTCTGTTTTTGTTGTCACAAATTATCATTTCTTGTGAGTTTGTTACCAAATTGAAGTGGTTATAGTTATTTTTAATACTTCCTTTCCCTTTAGCCTTTATGTTATAAGTGTTTACTAACCTATTCTGATACTGAGTTGCAATTTTCTGATTCTGTCTGTCTATTTATTACCTTGCTCAAAGCTTTGTATACCTTTGCTTTTCCATTTCGGGTAGGAGAGCTCCTTTCAACATTTAAGGCAGGTCTAATGGTGATAAACTCTCTCAGCTTTTGTTTATCTGGGAAAGGCTTTATTACTCCTTCATATCTGAAAACTTTGGTTAATAGGGTCTTCTTGGCTGACAGCTTTTATCTTTAAATATTTGAATATATCATTCCACTTTCTCATGGCCTGTAGAGTTTCTGCTGAGAAATCTGCTGGTAGCCTAATGGGAGTTCCCTTGTAGGTTATTGTTTTTTTCCCCCTGACTGCCTTTAATATTCTTTCTTTGTCATTGACTTTTGACAGTTACTTGTCATCATGTGTCTTGGAGAAAGTCTTTTTGCATTGAGATAACTGAGTATTCTATTAGCTTCATGGATTTGTATATCCAGTTCCTTCCCTGGGTTTGGGAAGTTCTCAGCTATTATTTCTTTAAATAGGCTGTCTACTCCTTTCTCTCTCTCTTCTCCTTCTGGGATACCTGTTATCCTTATGTTGCTCTTTCTAATGGACTCAGATAATTATTGTAGAATTTCTACATTTTTTTACAGTCTTAGTTCTCTTTCCTCTTTTATCTGCATCATTTCTAGGTTTCTATCTTCAAGCTCACTGATTCTCTCTTTCACATAGTCTGCTCTATTTCCAGTGCTTTCTAATGCATTCTTCATTTCATTTATTGAGTTATTCAGCTCCAGAATTTCTGTTTGATTCTTTTTTAAAGTTTCAATCTCTTTGGTAAAGTATTCCTTCTGTTAATTGATTTTATTCCTGAGCTCCCTGAACTGCCTTTTTGAGTTTTCTTGTAGCTTGTTGAGTTTCTTCATGACAGCTATTTTGAATTCTTTGTCACTTAGATCACAATCTTTCATGACTTTATATTTGGTTTTTGGAAAATTTTTTATTTTCTTTTTGTGATGCCATGTTACCATGGCTTTTTGTAGTACTTGCTGATTTCTTCCTCTGCCAGTCCATTTGTCATACCAAACACATTTCTTATTTAGATATAGCTTTGTTTGTTTTGATGTGAACTTTTCAAATGGTTGGAGATTAGAGGACTTTCTTTTTTTTTTCAGTAGGTGGTGCTATAGCGCTAGTTTTTAATTTCTCTTACCTGAGCTGCTTCTGGCTATATTTGATGATCTGCATTTTCCACTCTCCTCCACCTCTGTTCAGGGTGTCACCAGTACTCTCATTGTTGCGACCTGTGCCTCTGGAGGCCAATGTTGCCTTGCTGTTGCTGGTGTCCCTGTGGTTGCTTGCTTCACTGCTGGGGGCACAGGGATGGCTGACTCCTCTGCTGCATCCGGGATCAGCTGGGTTGGAAGCTCTGCCTCTGTGGCAGGGGAAGGAGGAGGGTGAGGAGGGAGCTGTGTTCTTGGAGCACCACCTCAGTTGTTGCCTATTACTTTGTGACTGCAGGCATCACTGCAGTTGGGATGTTGGAGTCCTGTGTACACTCTGCTGCTGCTACCAGGTTCCAAGCAGTGGCCAGGAGCCCAGGATCACAAAGCTCCACCTCTGCTGCTTTTCCACTTCCCATGGTTGCAGGTGCCCCAGCAGCTGGCCAGCCAGAGTTACAGGCTCACATCCATTGCTGCCCACTGAGTTCTCTGGGGCTGGAGCAGCTGGCTCCACTAGCACAGCTGGGGATCTAGGATCCTGGACTCTGCCTCTACCACTTCCCTGTTTGGCCTCCTCTATGTGCTCCGAACAACCACCACTTGTATGTACTGATGTGCATGTACCTTGTATATACCTTGTATGTATGCATGTGTGTTGCATATGTAGCCTTTGTTGGGTTATGGATGTTTTACTCACTGTAATATTAAAGGGGAGAGACAAAGGGATCCTCTCATGCCACCACGATGATCTATTTTCCATCAAATTCTTCTTGAATGTCTGTCTGTCTTTGATTTTCAAGCTAGGAATTTTCAAAACCTGCCCTTTGTTTGGAACTGAATGAACTGGCCAGCACATAAAGGGCAACATGACATAGTGGTTAAGAATGCAGACTCTGGAGCCAGACTGCCTGGCTAGGATCCTGGCTCACTCTTACCTGTGTGTGACCTCAGTTACTTCATCTGAAGATGGAGCTATTATAAACATGTATGTATAGAGTTATTGTTAAAGCAAACTAAATTAGTTAATACAGTGCCTGGCTTTAATAAATAGTCAATACATGTTAGTTTTCATTAGTGTTAGCTGGCCTGGGTCATGGCCAGTTTCTAAGGGATTAGCTAGATGATGTACTGTCTTTAATAGTTTAATGTGCAGAAAGCCAGTAAACGATCTAATCCAAAGCTCCTGAAGGCAAGATTGGAATCAGAAGCCAGAGCAAAAGGAGCCAGAAAGGCAGGTACTGATTCTAAAAACCAAGGAGAGTGAGATTCTAAATGAGAGGTAGAAGGAAATGCCAAGAACCAGTAGAGAACTGGCTCAAACTGGGAGAAATTTGAGAATAATGAAATGACTCTAGGACAAGTGTCCTGAATATTATTGGCTGGTGGGTGAGTGGTAGTGATGTTAGACTGGGTTGAAGCCAACTATTTCCTGGTTCCTTCCTACTTCTGTGACCAAGCATTACCTCTCTCTTTTATTGTTCATCTTTTTCTATCCTTCAAATATTTGTATTTTTAAATGTTCTTCCCTCTTTGACTTTTCATCTCCTTTCACAGTTAAATGCCTAATGCCCCCCACATCTATATCATTCTGGCTACTTCTTTTTTTATTGATATATAAATATATTTCAATGACCTACTTCAAATATACATTTTGTATTGATGCATAATTGACATATAACATTATATTAGTTTCAGGTTTATAACATAATCAATTGATATTTGTATATATTGTGAAATGGTCACCACAGTAAGTCTAATTAACATGCATAACCATATTTAGTTACAAAATTTTTTTTCTTGTGATGAGAACTTTTAAGATCTCCTCTCTTAGCAAGTTTGAAATATGCAGTACAGTATTGTTTACCATAGTCACCATGCTGTACATCACATCTCCATGACATTTATTTTACAACTGGAAGTTTGTACCTTACTTCTAAACTCTTAGTCCATATATTCAGTGATGTATTATTATATCCTTCATATTAGTCCACAGATACCTCACATTCAATATGCTCAATATAATTTTATGATCTCCTGCACAAACTTGCTCTTCACTACGTGTTTCTTATTTTGGAATGACTATTCCCTCAGTTACCTAACTTAGAAATTGTAGCATCATAGTTGTCTTCCTCTTTAAGGATTAAGTCCAGTAGTTTCTATTTCTGAAACATCCCCTCTTTCCATTCCCACTGACCTTTTCCATGTCTTTGTCGTACTTCCTCTGGACTACATCAAAGGTAGTTAACCGATGTCCCCCTTCCCCTTATCTCTTCCTCCCCTACTCTGTCCTTCACAGTGCTTATAGAATAAAATTCAAATATTGTAGAGTGGCACATTAGTTATTGTTCCCAAATGTACTGGCCACTTTTATGCTTCTGGTATTCATATGAGGCTATTTCCCCCCTTCTGGAATGCTTTTGCCACATCTGCCATTCTACTTGGGAAACTGCTACTCATTTCAAGTTTCAGCTATAGAGTCACCACATTTATGAAGCCTTAACTCACCTTCCCTACTGCTTAGCAAAAGTAATTGCTCTCTTATCTGTATTGATGTGACATGTTATACTTACATCTCTTTTAGCACTGTTCATATTTTTATTGCTATTTATGTCTAGGTCTGCTGCTAGATGACAATCTCCTTGGGACAAGGACCCTGACTTATTCATCCTTATAGTCACAAGACTTCAAAAGTACTATGCACATAATGGAAGCACCTTAAATGTCAAATTGTTTCATGTTAAATTCATCAATACTATAATGTGTATAACATATTAATCCATCAATACTATAATGTGTATATAATGTGTACACACATACACTATGTATTAATTAAATAGTATGACCCCCTAATTTTAGGAGTAATGCAGCAAATAATAAAAATACTTAAAATAGAGACTAGCATTAGCTCTATGAAATAGATACAAATGCAACTATTAATGCAATAATTAGAATAATTTTAACCTTCTCTAATAATTATACCTTTAGCTAATCTAAAGAATGAGCCATCACAATTGATTTTCAAAACATTTATTAAAGGCTATACTGATTTGATAATATTAAATAGCATGGACAAATGACAATTCCTAAAATAATCTTTAAAAAGTACAATCTAAGGACTTGATACAAATTTACTAAAAAATATTCTTCCATATTTTGTGTGTGTGTGTGTGAGGAAGATTAACCCTGAGCTAACATCCATTGCCAATCCTCGTCTTTTTGCTGAGGAAGATTGGCCCTGGGCTAGCATCTGTGCCCATCTTCCTCTACTTTATATGGGATGCCGCCATAGCATGGCTTGACAAGTGGTGCATCGGTCCGTGCCTGGGATCCGAACCTGTGAACCCCGGGCCGCCTAAGCAGAGCATGCAAACTTAACCGCTATGCCACCAGGCCGGCCCCTTCTTTCAAATTTTTGTGTCTAAATATATGAGCCATACATACCTACTATAAATTAATATTTATGGCTTACACACAGAATGCAGTGGGGTCATAAGGTTGAAAAATCAGACATGAATGCCATTGATACAGCTAAAGTCAATATTGGGGACATATTTATCAGTGCTGTACATGTGAGAAGCATTACTGGATTAAGAGAAGAATGACAAGGCTTAATAAAATAGAGAAAATGCAAATGATGGTGGTTGTCTAGATTCATTGTTTATAAACCTGAAATAAAGAAAAAATGAAAAACAAAATAAAAAAGGTAATCTCATCCCTGAGGTAGTTCATTACCTCATCTTTATTCAATGAATATTTATTGAGTGGCTGATTCATATTAGACACTGTGCTATGTCATAGGGATATAAAATTGAATAGACAGGGTCAAAGATCCTGCCATCTAACTAGTTGAGAGATGGACATAATGCCATTGCTTTTCTTGGGCTAACTCCTTCACATCCTTCAATTCACATACGTTAGTTAGGATAATTCTGGCTGCTGCAACAAGTCGACCAGAAAAAATGATAGAGGCTCAAACATAATAGAAGTTTATTTTTAAATTTTATTCATTTATTTTTTTTGTTAGGAAGACCAGCCCTGAGCTAACATCCGTTGCTAATCCTCCTCTTTTTGCTGAGGAAGACTGGCCCTGGGCTAACATCTGTGCCCATCTTCCTCTCCTTTATATGGGACGCCGCTACGGCATGACTGACAGGCAGTGCGTCGGCGGGCGCCCGGGATCCAAACCCACAAACCCTGGGCTGCCAAGCGCGAACCAAACCTATGCGCCACCGGTCCGGCCCCTAGAAGTTTATATTTTGATTATCAGGCTGAGCAGGAAGTGGGGAAGTGGAAGGTCTCTGCTTTATTCAGTGATCTAAGGAGCCAGGCTGGTGAAGACTCTGCCGTATTCACTTTCTGGCGTCTAAGGTCTCCAAGCAGCAAAAGGGGATAAAAGCATGGAGGAACTCTTAGTGAGCAGGCCTGGAAGTGGTGCGTTTCCCTTCTGCTCACATTCCACTGGCTAGAGCTCAGTTACATGGTCACCAGGACAGGAGGCTGGAAATGTCATGTAGCTGTGTGCCCAAGAAGAGGAGGAGGACTAGGATTTGCAGTCTTTGCCCTACTTAAATGTCTGTATTTTCTTTGTCAAATCATCATCACACTATTTTTATGTTGTCCTGTTTCCCACTAGACTATAAGCTCCTTCCAGGGAGAGACAGTTAGGCTTGCTCCCAATTGTATTTCTAAAGCTTAGCACAGCTCCTGGCATAGAGTAGGCACTTAATAAAAATTTATTGCTGTTAAATTCCCTGTTTTCTCTTCTTCATCTCCTGTTCATTCCCCAACTCACTGGAATCCACTCTGTGCACACGTCTCTGCAGGAACTGCTCTCACTGAGTCACCAGTAACCGAATGCTAGCGATGGCAAGGACTCTTAGATGTGTCTTATTTGACTTGGTACTTGCCACTTGGTTTTGATCCTCTCCTGTTAAAGATTAACCTCTGAGTTTTTCAACTTTACTGTCTCAATTGTTATGTGGATTCCTTTTCTGTAAAGTTGGCTGTGCAAAGGAGAGCTCTTGGGTGTTAAGTGCTTGCAACCTCATGGATAAAGGAAGGAATATATTTTTAAAAGACAGGAAAGTCTGTGTATTCCATCATAGAGGAAATGCTGGATACTGGAGCTGGGGTGAATGGAGAGAGAGAGAGAGGGAGAGTGAGTGAGAGAGAGGCCTAGGGAAATTAAGAGAGGAGGATAGAGACAGAGAGATATAAACAGAGAGATAGAAATAGCAAGAGAGAAACAGGTGCCAGTTACATAAGAGGAAGAGGAAGAGAGGAGATGGAAAGACATAGGGACCCAAAGCAGGCAGCAGAGAGACACGCAGAGAAAAAGAGAGAGAGACAGAGACTGACGATACCAGAAAGGGAAAGCATATTTCTTAGAGAACAATTTTTGAGAAGCAGGAATATACTAATGGGATTAGCTTTGAAAAGAGAAAATAATTCTTCATGGAAGAGCAAACTGAGAAAAACAATGATTTTTCTTTTGTTTACAATGAACTATATTTGATATATTGTGTAACATTTCTTCACTAATGTTGCTTTACTCTCAAACAGAGGTAGAAATCTGAATGGACAAAGAAGTCTTTTGACCATGCAGCTACATATGAAAGGAAAGGAGTTGAAAGGAAAGTAGGACAAATGTCAGAGAAGAGTATTAGTCACAGAGCAATTCTTGTAAAATTGCTACTTTTCTGTTTCTTTGCACTTTGAGGAGGATGAATTCATTGGTTGAAGTGCCTTATCATTGATACCTATTCTTTTGGTAAATATGCTAACAGGTAGGGGATAGAAATGTAGACTCAGTTACCATGACCGTGGCATACAACTTATCTAATGGTGTTCATAGATCTTTGCTTCTTTTATAGCTCATTATAGGTTTTTAATATCTATATTCATTTGTTTTGTCCTGAAAGAAAACATGAAGTTTCTAGATCAGAGGCAGAGTTCATTACTTAGAGCATTAACTGAATCAGTTACCCACATCCCCTTCCCCCCTTGCAAGACTATGCTATAAAAGCCAGTTGTTATCCTTTGCATGCAAAGGGGTTTTTGCATTACCAAGAAGAAATTATGAATCTAGAGTTTATGTATAGGAACTGCTACATAGCAGCCACCTCCTCCTCCTGAGAGATTGAGAGAGAGAGAGAGAGAGAGAAAGAGAAAGAGAGAGAGAGATCTGATATCCCCAATATAAACAAATCTTCTTTGGGAAGAGAAAGGAAAGGTCCCTATTTCACAATCCTTTGAAATGTAAATGGTAGCTCTGAGTTTCACCCGCTTTGAAATGTTAACATATTTCTCTCTGGAAGTCTCTATATATTCACTTTTTAATTTCCAAGATTTGTCCTTTAATCAGTTTCCAGTTTTCTTTGCTCAGAAAGCCCTAATGATACAGAAACATTAAAATATGTCTATGAGGTATGTACTATTATTTACATTAATAATATAAAATTACAGCCTTGTAAAGTAATAGCATTTCTAGAATCAACAACCTTTAAAGTGGCTATTTAAAAATAATTGTTGTGTTATAAAAAGTGCTTGTTTTCAACAACCTTCATTAAACTAGAATGGAAGATCCCTTAATATTTTAATTAAATTAATTTATAAGTGCATGTGGTGTGGCTACATACTTGTTATTCTGTGTGCATACATCAAAATAATCCCTTTAAATACACCAAAAGAAAAAGGACCAGTAATTTGATACCTCTTCACAGAAATATTGCTAACTCCTGTTTTATGCACCCCCAAAATATTTATTAGTAATTTAGTTTGGAACACAATAATAGCATACACAATACAGCTAAGATTCAATGCTATTTCACCCTATTCTCTAACAAGCTTAGCACCTGGTAACTGTTTACCTCAGTTATCAAAAAGCATGTCAGAGGAACTTAAACTTTTGCCAATTTAAGAATTTTTAAAGTATGAAATATATCTTTTGAGTATTGGAAGAGTGTGCATTAATAAGATTGAAGAAGAAAGCTATTCTTTACTTTTGTTTCTGTGTCTATTTCCTCAGAGTGCATTGATTTCCCTTGAAGTCAAGACCCATATCTATTTCATTCTGTTCCATTGAATTTACTTATTTATTTAGCACCTAATATGTTTCAGGCACCATGCTAGATGGTGGAGCTACTGTCACGAGTGAAAGTAGTTCTCACTCTTTCCAAGTTGTTTGCTAGTAGATGGGATCCAGTTATAGATCTCTGTATTGGATAGGATATACCCTAAGATTCTCTAACGAAGAGACCCAAAGTACAGTAGCTTAAACACTTGTCTCTCCCGTAAAAGTCTGAGCTACTGCATAGTTCCAGGGGTTAGGGCAATTCTGTTTCACAAGGTGATCCAGAGACTCAAGAATCTTGACAATGTTGTTCTTGCCCACGTGCCCAAAGCCACTAGGCTCACATTCCAGTTTGTGGGAAGAGATAAAAAGCAAGGGAGAAGCAAGCAACCTATCTGTAAGGATATATCCTAGAAACTGAATATTTCACTTCCTCTCCCATCCATCATCCTGAATTTAATCAGAGGCTTATATCTGGCTACAAGGGAAGCTGGGAGACATGTTTTCTGCCGAACGCCATGAGCTACTTATTTTACTTTTGTTCGACTCTGTGAATCACATTTTTGGGGACAGAAAGAGAGGGCATAGGGCTTTTGACCTGGCTCTGAATGTTTTCAGGATAAGAGTTATTGTTTGCATTTCCCTTATCTTCTGTTTTGTAGTAACTATCCAAGATATTTGAGGACAATCATATACTTAAAAATATGTGAAATTATAGAAAATGACACAAATATCGTCTAATTGCCTATTTTATAGATAGAAAACTGGGGCCCGGAAAGAGCAATGTTTGTGAGTTGTCATATAAATTGTTCATATTAGAGCCTTTGACTTTCATCGTTCTTTTTAATATCACAGGGATCCCTTGGTTCTGAAATTTTGGGTGCCTGGTAACTGGTAGATCTGAGGCTCATACTCAGATCAACTGCCTCTAAATCAAGTGCACATTCTTCTTCCTTAGTAGTTCTCAGAGTGTGGTTCCCTGGCCTGCAGCATCAGCATCAGACTCTCCTGGGAACTTGTTTGAAATGCAAATTATTGCATCCTACCCCAGACCCAGAAATTCAGAAACTCTGGGGCCTGAGCCCAGCAATGTGGGTTTTAACAAGCCCTCAAGGTGATTCTGATGCTCACTCAAGTTTCAGACCCACTCTCCGGCATTGACAGGACAGCACACAGTGTATATTAAGACATTATCTGTATGATACAGACACCCATAACCAAAGCTACCAATTACTGAGTGCCTATGATGTGCCATTCTCTGTGCTAGATACCAAATGTACCTAGTCTCATTTAATCATCACAATAGTCTGGCAAAATTGTTATTATCTGTATTTTATAGATGAGGAAACTAAGGCTTAGAGAGGTTAAATTGCCCCTGACCCACACACCCACCAGGATTAATAATTAGATTTTGGCAGGGATGAGATTTTTAACTCATATTGTCCAACTCCAATGACCATGTGCTTTCTAAAGCACTGCTTTTAAAAACATACACTGTACTGTAATATACTCATTGAGAGGTATAGAAAATAAGAGTGTTTGATATTTGAAACACAAAATTTTCAGGACCATGAATTGCTTTCAAATTTCCTCTAGTTATAATGTGTCCATTAAAGTGCTGCTTTGAATTTTAACAACCTTCTTTTGATATTGCTGGTATATGCGAAACAGTATTTTTTGAGGAAAAACAAAATTGTCAGTTTTCTTTAAGTAATCTGTCTCCTCTGTTTTTCCTGTTTGTAGAACTTGGTAAGTGGTCTGTTAGAGACAGGTGTGTAACCTTCACAGCTGATGTTCCCCCCAGGAGGCCCTGCTTGAGCATTGCCATTGCCATATGGCCATTAAGGAATGGGCTTGATCCTGAATATATCCAAGAGTCTACATGACCAGAAATATCCCAGTATCTCCAAATGAGGGGAGACTTGATTCTGGGATAAACTAAATACTCTGTCCCATAGGTCATCATTCCCTGGTTACTGGGGGTCCAGTTGACCTCTCTCTTCTCAGTTACTGATGCATAAGGACATCTGGGTGTCAGAGTGTAGAGGTGAAACCTTACTACACTTTCTTACTTGACCTTTTGTTTTTACCTGTGGAGAGAGGGAGTCCTGAATAAATATTTCCCCTTAACAATTTGCCTAAAGTGGGTAGCTCTGGTTATTGCTAGGAGGAAGTAGACTGTTGTCAGATCTTCAGATTTTTCTTGAGAAGCAGGATATATGTGTATCTGCTATACATATATACATTTTCTATACATACATATGTATACCTACATATATGTGTGTGTGTTTGAGAAATCTAATATTGAAATTTTTGTAACTAATTCCATTATTTTAACACTGTGTAGGCAAAAATCTACATTTGTGGACTGGTTATGTTTGTTACATGTCTACTTTGCATTTTCTGTAGACTTTTGGTGATGAGCTTTTAAAAACTACTCCCTTCAAGTTCACATATTTCTTTAGCATCATAATTTGAGTTAATTTTGTCACCCACCTGAAGTTCCCTTCCTTTTGAGTGACAGCTTGTAGATTAAAAAGCAAACAAACCAACCTGAATTTAAAATCTGCCTGGGTTGGCGCAATGCTGTCACCATATGTACTTGCTGAATGACCTTAGGTAGGTTACTTATAATCTCTGATCTGCATTTTCAATGTCAATAAAAGAAGCATAAAAAGTGCCCAGAACAATCTTTGGGTGTGTAATAGATAGTTGATTCCTGTATTTTATCTTCTTTAACTATGGCAAAAAATTATGAAAAACAAAATGGATTTTCTCCAAAAATCTAAAGAACTGGCAATATTTTTCTTTTTTCACTCTCAGGAAAATAAGGATCCTACAAATAATTTTGAGAAAACAATGCTATTTAATGAAATAATTATAAAAATAATAATAAATATGCCATTTATCATGCTAGTTGATTGTTTTGTTTTTTGGTTGGAATCTCTTACATTCTTGTAACTAAAATGGAAGGAGAAAACAAGCTTCCAGTAGTGCTATTTTAGAATTTACCCATCCTTGGGCTCCAAAAGGGCAGAATTGGATACTGACCCTCTGGAAGCAGCTGAATTGCCAATTCTGGGCTGTTTGTATCGATATTTAGGTCCATCTGTTGATGCTTCAAGTTAGTGACTTAATTCAGAGTCCTAAAACAAAAGAACAAAGCAGATAATCTAGCTGGATTATCTGGATCATCAGAAGGATGAAATCTATATTGCTTTCTGGTGGTTTGTTTGTAATACCTTCAAAATTGAATTTGGGTTTTTTCCATGGAAAAATTAAAATCCAGATGGATAGCTTCCCTTTGTGTTTGTTCCATATTAGAAATTGCAATTGATTTAAAATGAAGTGAAAACTCATTGATAAGCAAGGAGACCTGGATGACTAAATTCACTACTAAAACTTTTTGACTTGAGGTCTGTCTTGGTCATCTTGGGCTGCTATAACGAAATACCATCAATATAAACAACAGAAATTTATTTCTCTCAGTTCTGGAGGCTGGAGGTCTGAGATCAGGTTGCCTACATGGTCAGATTCTGTGTCTGGTGAAAGTCGGCTTCCTAGTTAATAGTTGGCTATCTTCTCATTGTGTCACCTGGCGAAAGAGGAAGCAAGCTCTCTCAGGACTCTTTAAGGACACTAATCCCATTCATGAGGGCTCCACCCTCATGATCTCATCAAATCTTAATTACCTTCCAAAGACTCCACTTCCTAATACCATCAAATTAGGGGGTAGGGTTTCAACATATAAATCTTGGGGGGACACAACCATTCAGTCCATAACAAGGTCTGTGGTGGACACACCCTTAGGTAACCCCCAATGAGTCAAACTCTTGTATAGACCCCTCCTCTTGGGTGCAGATGGAACCTGTGACTTACTTCTCGTCATTAAAGTATGCCAAGGGTGATGGGATGGTCACTTCCTTGATTAGCTTACAAGACTATCTTTTGAGACTAAGTGAGAGATTCTCCTGCTGGTCTTAAAGAAGTAAGCTACCAAGTTGTAAGTGAGCCATGAGCCTATGACCTGGAGGTAGCCTCTAGGAGCTGATAGAAACCCCTGGCTGACAGCTAGCAAGGAAATAGGGACCTCCATCCTACAACCACAGGGACTGAATTCTTCCAACAACCATGTGAACTCAGAAGAGAACTTTGAGTTCCAGAAAGTCCCTTCAGCCTGCCAACACCTTGATTATAGCCTTGCAAGACCCTGAGCAAAGGATCTAGCTAGACTATGGCTTCTGACCCACACAAACTCTGAGATAAATGTTTGTTATTTTAAACCATCAAGTTTGGGGTAATTTATTAAGCAGCCTGGAAAACTAATACAAGGTCATTTTGTTTGCCCTCCTCAGGCTTCCTCAGTTACTCTTTATAAGTGGATGAGATTCTTGGAGAGATGATATCTTGGAAATGTGTCAAACACACCTATGTTCCCATATCTGGAGGGCTTTAGGCAAGTTTATGTCTAATGGCCACTGAGTCATTAACTTGTGAGGACTAGAAGTATGTTTTGCATTGTTAAACTTAGCTGCAATTAGGAAGTTCAACACTTATTTTACTTAAATATACACTGTATAAGTTGGGGGGTTTCTTGACACAGTGCATGCTGAGACAGAAATAAGCCTTGTTCAGTCAGAGTTTTCCAAAGAATGCTGTGTACCTGGTTTTGTCCTTCCTCTAACAATTAGGGGGTTCTGTTCAGTGAGGTATTTAGATGCAATAGTATCTGGACAGTTTGATATGGGGCACTCTGATGATTGTAAATAATTAATTGAGAATGACTCAATCCACACTATGGAAAAATAAAAGGATAAATACTTTAGTACATAATTAAGTAACAAATCATAAAGAATACAACAAATTTTGATCAAATATCCTGTTTCTCTTCATCAATTGAATGATCAAGGACTCTAACATTTAACATACATAGATTTCAGCCTAGCCTCTGACATTTTAGCAGTGACCCGAAGTCCCTAGAACTTCACTTTCCTTATTTGCAAAATGAGGATAATAATACCTACATCATAGGATTACGTGAGGTTGTGTGAGGATTAAATTTTATAATATAGTAAAATATTATATAGTATAATTTATACTGTATAGTATAATATTTTATAGTATATATTATATGTATTATATAGTAAAATATGTATTATACTATATAGTATAATATAGTAAAATAGTTTTTAGTAAATGTAATTTTATAGTAAAATATAATTTTGCATTGCAAAATGCAGCATGTGACACAAATTAGATGCCTAATAAATTCTGGTTCTTTCTCTTCCTCCTTAGGCCCAAACCAACACACACACAGACATACACAATCACAAACATGTGTGCACACCCATACCTGCAGACACGTAAAAGAACTGATGAAAACTCTTTGATCGGGATAAAAGCTTATTCTCTACTCTGATCTGGTCTTAATATTTCTTTTTGTTTTCCTAAATGCAAATTATGCTTATCTGTTTTTCATTACATCAATATTATATCAAAAGATTGAGTAAATTCTACAGAGCTCTGTTTTCTCCCATCAGCTCTACAAAATATCTGGGCCTATACTCTTGTTACCCCAGGAATGGCTTCCCTTTCTGTTTGTGAGATGCCATAGCTCAATTTTAGTTTCTCTTTCTTGTGTGCTGTGACTGGTGCTCTTTACTATCACGAGAAGAGAATGGTGTTTTAAACTTCTTTTGGCCAGAAAGAGTAACTTTGAATGGTGTTTAAATTAAACACACAACACTTCTTTTCCCGCCCCCCAACAAAGATGTGGACTTCATGACCCAATCTCCTCAGGTTACAATAGTTCAGGGTATTGAGTATCTTGTGTCTCTGTATCTGAAGCATGTTCTGTACCTCTTAGTATCTTGTTCAATGGTCAAGTATCTCATGTTCACCATGAAACTATAATTTTTTATGATAGCATAATTTTTTATAAACAATATATTTTCTGTAAGAAGCCTTCATGATGCTGTCAAGTAAATCCTGGTGAATAACCATGCTGAGGTTGACTTTTATGTTGTAGTGTGGCTGAACTTAGAACATGGGACAAGATCTTATAGAACCTGGGTCACAAATAAGCTGTGACTTTGGATAACTTAAGGTCTTCCTTAGGTCTAAACTTCCTCATGTCTAAATAAAATGAGGGTATTGGTTCAATGATTAGAAGTCTTTCTAGCTAAAAATTCAGAGTCTTGATATGTAGACTACTTGCCATTTATGGAAATGCACAATATGCTTTTTCTTCCCTTTTGAAAATTACTGCTGACAAGCACAGAGCTTTTAGCACTTTGCAAAGTATTTATTGTGCATCTGGTGGGAGGCAGAGCTTGAGAGCCTGGGAAGTAATTACCAGGTCTCAAGTCTCCAGCAGCCAATAGTTTTGTGTGTGTGTGTGTGTGTGTGTGTGTGTGTATAAATGTGCTCACACACCCATACCCATATGTGTATGTGTAAATTGCAGCCAGTTGGAATCTGAATGTGTGCATAAATTCCCTTTCATTTGAATGATGAGAAGATAAAATTATTACTGCCAAAGATAATATTTTCCCCTTTTCTTGGCTTCTGTTTCTTTGAAAAATCTGAAACACCTAAATGTTATTATCAGTTTACAGATCAAATAGAGGTAATAGACTGGAAAGTGTGTGTGTGTGTGTGTGTGTGTGTGTGTGTGTGTGTGTGTGTTATGGCAATGAATAGAGGGAAGGAGGTGGAAACTAATGTCATTTTGCAAGATTTGATGATTAATTGCTATTAACTGAATTTTGAGTTAGACATTTTCAAACTAAAATTTAAAATTTATCTGACAAAGAACATTTTCCATTCAGTGGCATGAATGTATGACTCTGTGGCTGGATAAATTAGTGGTCAAGTAAATATATAATTACACTTGATAATATATGTAGGAAGGAAGTGGTTATTGAATCTAGAGCTAGGGATACTTAATTTGGAGAGAGGTTGACTTTTCAGGGAGGTGGAAGATATCTTCAAATATTTGAAGACACCTGTATCAATAAATGAGTAAACTTACTCAGTTTGGCTCCAGGGAACATACATAAGATTAATAGGAGTTGGGTTTCAGTTCAATTTAAGAAAGAACTTTATCAGAGTCAGAGCCATTCATCAATGGGTTGTCTTCCTTGTGAAGGTATAAGCAATTGGTTGCTGATAGCTTTTAAGCAAAATGTGGCTGGATGAGTATCTCTTAGGGAAGTTGTATTTTACACAGAATTTCTTCATTTGGTGGAATGTTGGATTAAATGAACTCTTACGTTTTCTTCCCATTCTAAGTTTATGTAGTTTTTTTGTTATCTTAGAGACATTATGTATAAGTTATCAATGTTTTTAAGCAGAGAATCTACTTCTAGAAGGTAGCTAAGGTAGTCTGATGTTAAGTTTGGAATGGGCTATCTCCTCTACCTATTCACCACTTTGTTAATAAAGGAGCCACACTGAAGATGTCTGGCTCTACACTCAAAGTCTGAACCTAAAATTCTGGCTAGGTATGCTGAATTTATATATGTTAACACCCGTAAAAAGAGTTTCTTAAAGTTCAAACTTTTCTCTAAACACAAAACTGTAGGCACATGTCTTAATCTCTTTGGGCTGCTATAACAAAATATTATAGACTGTGTGGCTTATAAACAACAGAATTTTATTTCCCACAGTTCTAGAAGTTGGGAAGTCCAGATCAAGGCCCTAGATTCGGTGTCTAGTGAGGGTCTGCTTTCTGGTTCATAGTTGGTGCCTTCTAGCTATAACCTCTCAAGGCAGAAAGGTAGGGGAGTCTCTCTGTGGCCTTTTTTATAGGAGCACTAATGAGGGCTCTGTCTTCATGACCTAATCACCTTTCAAAGCCCCCACCTCCAAATATCATCACACTGGACATTAGGATTTCAACATGTGAATTTTGGGGGGACACAAACATTCAGACCACAACAACACATTTCTTTGAGAAAGGTCAAATAGTTTGTGTTAGCTATTGGTTGTACCCTGAAGACTGTTTTAGCTATGGGCATGTAAAATTCTATATTCTGGACAGGGCATACCTAAGATTTGTTGGGCCTTAAGCTTATAAAATTTGGGGGGTACCTTCTTTAAGAAAAATCACAAATATAAAATTAAGAGTGAAAGCACATTATTTGTTTAGAATGAAAATAAATTACATGGTGAGGGGGTAAAGATAAATAGGCAGAGCACAGAGAATTTTTAGGGCAGTGAAAATACTCCGTATGATACCAAATTGGTGGATACCTATCATTATACATTTGTCCAAAGCCTTAGGATGTATAACACCAAGAATGAACTGTAATAAAAACTATAAATTATGGGAGATTATGATGTGTCAACGTAGGTTCCTCAGTTGTAACTAATGTACTACTCTGGTGGAGGATGTTGATAATGGGGGAGGCTACGCATGTGTGGGGGCAGGGGGTATGTGAGAAATCTCTGCACCTTCCCCTCAGTTTTGCTGTGAATCTAAAACTGTTCTAAAAAAGTAAAGTCTTAATAAAAATGTCAATTCTTTGGAAAAAATTACAATAAATTGCAAATTGAAAAATGCTGACAAATACTACAAAATCATAAAATCCAGAAAAATAATATTTTTATTAATTAACTCATATAATACTCCTTTTACTTTATTTTTGGCTGCATGCTCTTTGAACATGTCTTTGTATGACAATGATTTTGTAATATCATTACCTATAGAGAAAATAGAAGGAAAATTCAGTCTCTCTCCTATCATGGTTGGTCGAAACTTCTCTTTTATTATTGATCGTTTAGAAAGTATTTTTCAGCTTCACAATTTATTACTGATAATGTCATATAGATGTTTAGAATTATTGTCAAATTTGGGAAAAACTCTTTCTAGTTTCTTTCATATATAGCTTGTAATAGTTGAAAAAGTTGTTCACAGACTACCTTCTGGCTTTGTATATTTCAAACCTTGTTTCTCCACCACTGCCTACATACTTACATAACTTCCAGTGTCAGGCAGTGTTCATACTGTGATTTAACTTCTGGCCCTGCCACTTCCTGTCACAAGATTGGGCACTAAGCGAGTGGGCCCAGTGGTAGCAATATTCTTAGAAATCATACCTACACCAAGAAATGTTGCAATAATTTAAATACATAGATGACTGTAAAGCATATAATAACCCACTGAACCAGAATGTATTCCTAACTTAATTTCCCCTTAGTCAGATTCCAAAAATGTCTATAGGCACTCCAATTCTACCTGATAAAAGGGGAAATTGATGAAAGGGAAGCTGGAGTATAAGGAGACAGTGGCCGTTAACCCTAGAAAATTTAGGTGTAAACAGCATAAGACTTACTTTTTTAAATCTTATATTATTTGTAAGTTAAAGGAGTTGGAGTTGAGATTAAGATCAGAAACATTAGAGGCAAATTTTTGTTGAACTACATGCAAAATTAATCAGTTTGACTTGATATTACAAGATTATTAGTCTTGAAAATGCATTTTTTAATGACTATCATAGTCAATCTGTAGTTTCAAAAATCATATTAGCTGTGAATCTTCAATAAGATAAATATATTTGTTTAGATGTGTTTCCCAATCAAAAAATGTGTTCTGTTTGGGTTTTCTTTTCAGTAGTCAATAAAGGGCAATATAAAATCGTTACAAGAATCAGTGCTATACTATTCAATATTTTAACTCAACATGTATCAGCAATAAAATTACAGCAGAATTATATCCAAGTTTTATCTAAGTGTGAAGGATTACATAAAATGCTTATTTAACACACTATGTGAGAACTTTATGGACTAGAACAGTATCTTACTGACTAGAGGCAGAACGAAAATGAGGTGACCATCGGAGTTAAGTTCTACGTTGGTATTCCATTGAGTTCACATTTGATCACTTCATTCTGATCTGGTACACTTCAATTTATTTAATTCCTTTTATCAAATATTGTTGGCTGTGTTTTCCACGTTAGTATTTCCAAGCCTTATTTCATAACTTAAATGTGGTATTTTGATAGTCAATGTCAGCGTTCATGTAAAATGTGATTTGCATTGTCTCGAAACTAACACGATTTAAAAATATTTACCGGCAAGTAGAGCACTTTTTAACATTAACGTTTTACGTTAGTTACTGACCTATAAACAGGATTTATGCTGAAACAATTGACTAATTGCATTTTTGGCACAACATGCTGCCAGGAATTCAATCATAAACTCATGGGACCTCTTTTTTTTTTTTCTCATTTTCTACCTTGAAACTGCAATAAAGCTATAGTTTATGATATAAACTAGGGGAGAAATACGGTTCTTGTTTTAAAAATACAGCAACTAGTACAGATGCTAAGATAAATCTCTAGCTAAGTAGGTATTTCCCTAACAGTGCTTTTCAAAACTGACATATTATTCTTGACATGCAGTTTGGGTTGTATTAAATCCTCAAATTCAATGCCACACTCTGCAGCAATAATTCTTCATGTTTATTATTTCCTATATTTCTCCTGGACTCTTAAACTTTCTGTATGCCTATTAGCTAGATAATAAAAACAAAACAAGCAAAAATACCCACCAGATCTTGTCTGTATGTGTTTTCAATTATCAAAATGAAGCTAAATTGACTATATCAATTGAAGTTTTTGTTTCTAGAAGGAGTGATGCATTTGATTTGATACTGGTACCTCATTTTCAATAATTCTTCAATTCCACAAGGACCTACAATCTACAACTGCCATCATTTCTCTTTTCCTGACCACCCTCATGTGCTCATTTTCCTTCTTATGCAGCTTAAACGTTGTGCCTCATATTATAATCTATCCCCTATATAAACTCTCAACTATCTTCTCCTCGCTTCCTTTTTGGCAAAACTCAAATGCTGCTTAAATCTAACTCCTCAGCACTAAGACAGATGAACATGGCTGGAGAAAAATGTTCAGTTGTGTTGGCTATTTGCACCTAAATTCAAGACCAACAAGATTAAGTGGGCCTTTATTACTGTCCAGGATCTCTAATCCATTTACATTTCTACTATCTGAGGTGACAATTTTATCCCTCAAAACTCTAACACCTTCTCCCCCATCTTTTCTCTCAGCTGATGATCTTTCTTCCTATTTCACTGCAAAACTAAGTTAATGGAAATGAACATCCACAAACTCACCCCTCCACCACCATATCTACCTAAGTGTTATCATCTGAACCCATTTAATCTACTTTCCCTGCTGATGCTATGCAGTGTTTTATCCTATATAAACCAATCCCTACATTTGCAACTAAATTCCACTCCATTTTATCATCTCCAGCAGTTATCCTCCTTGCCATCCTCCATATTTCCTTAAAATTAGACCTTTCTATTAGCATGTAGTATTTTCTCTTTTCATTTTGCCCTAATATTTTTAGTTTGTATTTTATTTCTCTATCCTGCATTCCCCAATGCATTAGAATATATTTCTGTATGCCTGTTAGCTAGATAATAAAAACAGAACAAGCAAAAATTCTTTGAGTACAAGAAACTTAGCTTGTACTTTTTTGTATGTATCACAATAAATATTAGCAAATTTTTGCTTAATTTTGTAACATTTGACATGATCTATTAACACTTAAATTTAACCTTATTCTATGACATCTTTTATTTTATCCAAATAAAAATATCCAATAAATAAAAATAGAGACATGGCAAATCAGTAAATTTTTGTTGAGTAAATAGATAACCACACAACAGTCTTAAATGAATTTGGTTTTCAAAAATGAGTATTAGTTCAAATTAAAAAGAAATTCTACAATAGAATTCCATTTCCTTATAGTGCTTAGCCAAAAGACAAAGAGAGGACACAGAATTTAAGTGTTCAAATGGTTTCACCTATATAATTAATTGTGGTATTCCAGAATAAGATGATTAATAAAAATACACACACGCACATGTATACATATATACACAATGCTTTCATTTTTACCGACGCAGAAAGAACCTTTGTGAAAAGGGGGTTTTATTGTTAAAGTGAGTCTTGTACATTCTGACCTTTCTCTAAACTTGGGCTGCATCACAAAAGAGTACATAAATAAATCTCTTTTCCACTTTTTGCACATGAATGTTGGGTGCCTCGTGTTCCTAAAGTGAGCACACATAAAACCACAAAAGCAGGATGCAGTGGGAGGGCTGTTAAAACCAGCTGGTTAGGAAATCCATTTGAGGTCAGTAAACTGGTTGCTAATGACACTAACCAACAGGAAGAAGGTGGAGCATGCAAGAGGCGGGCATGCGTTTAGGAGTAAAATCAATATGTACTTGTATTTGATTGGTGTGGTAGTTTTTCAATAGTCGTGCAAAGAAATCTCATTGTGTAGTCTCAAAGTGCCAATTTTCTATTACTGTTTAAAATTCATAGGGATATAGGTTTATGAGAAGAATACTTATATAGACCAAACCTTGTCTGAACAATCTTCATGTTTGTTTAAAATAAACAAAGAACAACTAACACCTGCAGAGTTTACTGGCCATTTGTCTAGTTTTATCATATTTATCAAAGGAATTGGTCTTGTCAAAAACAATTTTGTGGTTTTTCTGTGCTTTCGGTTTTTAGTATTTCCTGGAAACTCAATTTTTGTTTCTTTTATAAATACAAGGAGTAAAGCTTCAACAGAAGAGAATTCTACCCCCAGATCACTTGTACTAATTGTTTTTTGAGAAAGTTATTTAACCATTCTGTACCTCAGTTTCCTTAGCTCTACTAGTTGACCAAATTTCTATAAAAATAAAGCAAGTTAATGTTAATATCTGTCTGTCCAGAAAATAAATTGAAATTGTAGTTATTATCATGAAGTGCTTTTTCTATTTTTCTATTATCAACTCTCTCAGTTATCTAAATAAATATTATTTAACTATTTGTTGATCAAATGTATAAATGAATGAAAGAATGAATTTACTGTAAAATTAGAATCAGAAAGGCTGCAGTCTTGGTGGAATGGCTTGCAAATATGAGTAGTTCTTTGCTTTAATAATAGGGATAATAAAGAAAATGTAGAAAATTCTGATAAGTTCTAGAAAAATTGAAGGAAAATTAAGAAATCTCACAGTGTCACAGTCATATGATATCAGTTACATCTTAATTTTTCAAATGTATGTTGTACTCATATTTATACTAAAAATACTTAACCTTTTATTTTGAAATACTTTCAAAATTGAAAAGTTGCAAGAATAGTAAAAATAGCTATAAAAATATCATAATACTTATTTCGTATAGTTTTAGTGAGGATCAAATGAGTTAGTATATATAAAATATTAAGAACTTTAGAGGAAAACGTGTAGGAGAAAAAGTGCTTAGAACTAATAAATACTGGTCATTAGTATTAAGCTTCCCCATCTGAACAATGGGGATAATGAATGCCTGTCTCAAGATTATTGCATGCATAAAACTTAGAAATTCAGGGGTTTTCCAGCCTAAATTAATGTCAGCCTGTGCTACATAAATAAAACTTCTTACTGGAGGAAACCCAATCCCCGTTTCTAGGATGACTTGAAGAACACCACAATAAAATCAAAACGGCCTTTGCGTAGTTCTTTTTTGACCTGGAGTCAGCAATTATGTCCACTCTTCCTATTTTGGGTTTACGTAGGCTTCACATGAATAGCTGTCAATGTGAGGATGAATCTAGTTGATCTTTGCTGAAGCGAATCTGGTAAATCATACGATGTTAGGAAAATATCTACTGGTGGAAGAAAATAGTCACATTATTGTTGTATAGAAAATGCTAATAAAATATTGGTAAAATGAAAACAGCCTATTTGTTAATCTCCCATTTTTCGAATTGGAGTCTTTGTGCTTCAGAGTGGGGGCTGGACAGGGAGGGGTCAGCTGCAGCGTGCCAGGAGTACTCAAAGCCCGTGATAAATATGGCAGGTCTTCACAGAACAAACATTTCATGTGAAGACAAGGGTTGATGGGGAAATGAAATTTTATGTTAAAACAAACATGGATATATAAGGGATTTTATGTGAATTTTAAAAATGAAGCATATGACTTCAAAAGTATTTAAAAGATATTTGACTCAAGTTTGTAGAAATCTGAGACCTATAAATTCACTCTGCTCTATTGTTAGGAGTACTTCAATCATCAATTGGTTTACTTGCTCAACAAATACTTGCTTAGGGTCAACTATATGCCAGATACTGTACTATACTCTCAATGCAAAGGTGAGCAATACTCTCACTGAAGCATTATTTACAATAGTCAAGACATGGAAACAACCTAAGTGTCCACTGATGGATGAATGGATTAAGAAAATATGGTATATATGCAATGGAATATTATTCAGCCATAAAAAAGAAGGAAAGCCTGCAATTTGCTACAACATGGATGCACACTGAAAGCATTATGCTAAGTGAAATGTCAGATAGAGGAAGTCATATACTGTATGATCACGCTTATATGTGAAATAAAAAAAAATCGAACTCGTAGATACAGAAACATTAGTGGTTGTCAGAGATGAGAGTGGGTGAGGGATGGGTAAATGTGGTCAAAAGGTACAAACTTCCAGTTATAAGACATAAATTTGGGAGCTATAATGCACACCATGGTGACTGTAGTTAACAATACTGTTTTGTATGTTTGTAAGTTCCTAAGAGAGTAGATCTTAGAAGTTCTCATTACAAGAAAACAAATTTGTAGCTATAGGAGGTAATGGATGTTAACTAAACTTGTTGTGGTGATCATTTTGCAATATATATATATATGTGTGTGTGTGTCAAATAATTACATTGTATACTTTAAACTAATACAATGTTACATGTCAATTATATTTCAATAAAACTGGAAAAAAAAAGATGATCAAGGCTCACTTGGCCCCTGACCTCGTGGGATGTACAATGAAGCAGGGCAGCAGGTATTTTTTTAAGTTAAGCTAATAATTTTCATAACAATTTTATGAGATTCTATTAGTTGTTTTATTAATGCTGTGCTACTCAAAACATTTTATTGACAAGTGCTAAAAATAAGCAGGATTCTCAGACACAAAATAATGTAGCAGGGATAGCCCAATTTAGATATAATGAGACTGTGAGAATGGTGAGGCATAGATTGTAGAGAAGCAAGAATTAATGCAAGGAGACCAGTTAAGGAGCAGTCACTGTAGTACATATGACACATGGTAATGGAAATGGAGTTACAGTCAAGTGGATCAATTTGAAAATATACTTCAGAGGTGAATACAGTCCTTCTTCATGGATTGGATGTGGGGAGGAGATGAGGAAAGAAAAATCAAGACAACTTGTACACTTGAACAATTGAGTGTTTTAGGGAAAGATTGGAGGAGGGAAATTTAAGGTTAAGAGACAAATCAACGATTTGTTCAGTTTTGGGCATATTAATTTTCAGATATTTCTGAGATGTCCAATTAGAGGTGTTCGGTAGACAGTTGTATATGTGAGCCAGGAGCTTTGAGAAAGACACCTTAGCTAGAGGCAATATCTTGGCGTCTTGTGTAACACAGCATTATTTAAAAATATGCTGCTTAGTTTATTTAAACTCTTGTTCTTTAACTATATAATGCCCCTTTCCTAACATATTTAAAACTCTGGAAATAAACATTTAGCAATAGCAAATATAATTTTATGCCACAATCTCGTAAGGAATACAGAGCTAAATCCTTCAGGACTTTGGCCATTAAAGAGCACAACTTTGAGGATTAAAAAAATGCAATAAAAGGCAATATATAATAAGTATACCATAATGTAATACCTGCTGCAGAGATAGAATTCAACTTCATAAATGTCAGCCCAAATATCAGAGTAGGGGAAGTGAATAAAGAAAAGACAATTCGTACATGAAGAAGGACAGAGTTGTAACAAAGAGGTCCAGGGCTGTAAACGATAGCTAATATACAGTTTTAGATGTGTATGTTGGGAGGTGTTGGGGTCGTTCATTGTTAGCAGTGCTGTACCAATTGTCAGGCTGATGGAGAGCATCATAAATCCGGAAGAACTGTGCTGGGGCAGCCTTGGAGGAAGAGACGCCCAGTAAAGGGCAATGAAGTTTATTTCTGTACATATAACATAATTATACGTTCTGTGTGCAGGAACCATTTGTGATTCCTGTGGGTCACTTAATGGAGCTCATCAATTTTGCAGGAGTCAAGAAATACTACCAACCTGTGAGCCAAAGCAACATCTTACTGTCTTTAGTTCGTTAATTTTAGACATAGCATATTCTTACTACAAGGCCAATTTGAGAGTCACTGTTTCAGAGTCGAACTACTTGCACAGATAAAGATGGTGCACTCCATAAACTTCCAGCCCTGAGGTAACTCTGACAGCATCCAAGTTCTGGCACTCACCTAAGTTACTATGCAGATTTATAAGGAGAATCATGTTAAAATAAAACTACTCAATATGAATCATACTTTGAATTTTATTGCCAAGAAATGGCCAAAGGTGGGAATGTGGCGGTAACCCTGGAAGAGCATTTCCTTGCTTCTGTCTCTTCCATCTTCTGGAAGTGATGTGCAAAAGCCTCTTCAACCAGAAGCACAGTGGCCATGAGCAGCAGGGACCATATCATTTATCTCTACATTGGGAAATTTTGACAGTGAAAGGGTATACTAAAATACACTGATGGATGTAAAAATAGTGCTACTGAAATTTGTTTTAAATTAACTTATTCTTAAAAATAAAATACAAATAAAATTTAAAACTTTATTTATATTGATATCCTAAATATTAAAAATATAACATGAGAAGAATAATTATTCCTGATATATCCTCATGTATTTTAATCAACTGAAACTTCCTAGCTCTATCTGTCTGTAATACAGTTTCACTGGTATTATTCTGAAAAAGACATTTTTTAATGTGATTTTATTATTTTTAACTTTTTATGAAATTTCTGGATATCTTCAAAATTATGTTTTATGGTTACTAAATTTGAAATATTTACACCTTCAATATAGACCATATTATTTTTATTTGTAAAATACTCTCTAAAGGGCTTAGGTACCTGGTAAGAACAAATTCTGCTAAATTGAAAATATTCTCAGTTCTAATTAATTTTTTTATTGTAATATGTAAGTGTTTCAGCCCAAGTTTTTTCACAGAAACTGTGTCCCCCCATCTTCTTTTAGAGTACCTTTATCGAATGAATGATTTTATAAGATAGGACTTGTCAAGTAGGTTGCCTATATTTATGTTTTTTTAATGGTTTGTCAATTTAGATGCTAAAAAATTATAGGCCATACAATCATATTCCAATGCTGTACAGAATATTAATATTCTGATATTAGGAACTCCATCAAATCCTATACATAATACAAATATATCCTAAAATTAGGAACTCTGGCAAAAGATTATTGTCACAAATTAAAATATTCTAATGCATATTTATGGAATTTCAAAATTAAATCTTGTCCTTTCTTTGAGAACTCATTATTTGATTTGATTTGTTCAGTTCCTTTCTTTCTTCAGTTCCTTCCAGACCATTTCAGTGTGCTTTTATTTGCATATAATAATAGCTATTCCCTAAAAGTTTCAAGAGCTGAGGTATTGGGGTGCTCCATTTACTGAATACTGTGATTGAAGATTTCCAAGTGATTTTGCAAAAAAAAAAATGCACCCAAAATTTAGGACTTATTTACAAATAGTTCTTCTTCAGTCAGAATGATGAGGGGTGCCAAGAAAATGCCAATTGCCTTGCTGAAGCATCTTTATTTTTTTGATTCAACATCAGCTTTGTCTCCAAAATTTTGTAATAAAGTGATTCTAACCATGTATGTATAAAAATATTTACAAATCTTGGTACCTACAAATTCTATTTTCTTACAGAGATATAATTAACATATAACATTTTATTAGTTTCAGGTGTATACAATTTTCATTTTGATTTGTAGAATATTGCAATTTGTTTGGACGCAAAGTGAACTATATTTGCATTACAACCAATTCAAAGTCCATTTCTACTCCATAGGTTTCTTAATTCAGTGAGATTATTGTTTTTAGTATGATGATGTGCTCCCCCAAATTTGTATTTGTGTTATCACTGAAAAAGTAATGTCTTCAATGTTGACATTTAAACTAAAATTACAATAGTTTTATACAAACTGTTGTTAGATGTTTCACCCTTGATAGAATGAAATTCCGTAAGCTTTACTTTGAGTCATTGAATTGGATAGAAAATCAAACTATTCTTGAAAAGCACCGATTAAATATTTGAAGCATTTGGTAGAATGATATAAAGCAGGCATAATTTAAATGCATACAAAATTCTTTTTCTGATCATGGAGGCAACACATTAACAGTTGTTGCTTAACTTTTTGTACATATCTAAAAAAACTTGCAACTGATAATGAGCAAAATTAATTTAGAAGAACAGTCATTTGATCTAAATGAAAAGTCATGGTTCTAGAGTGATCTGTAAATGCATCTTTTGCAGGTGCATGTGCTAAAATATAGTCTTTGGGCACAGTCTTCTTAAAATAATTACTAACTTTGAAATAGATACTAATTTCCTTTAGGAGAATTATATTCTTGTTTTCATTTGGTTGTGCCCAAGAAAACACAAGAAATGGAAATTCAGTATATAATATTTTAATTAAATATGCAGTCTCGATTTTATTTATTTTCGTCAAAAGAATTTTATTGCAAAGTTAAAAAGCTTTACTAAACACTAAAAAAGTAAGTAATTATAGATGATGTCACACAAATGGCAAAATCAGTGTGGCAAAGATATTCTGACTACTCTCTACGTGCTCTCTATATGCTTTACAGCAGGCTGACCAGCCTCTATACTTGCGCATACTTCATTTAAGCCAAACTGTAATTTCCCAAGTTTCCAACTTAGGCTGTCAGATGGCAGCCTGGCAGCAGTGTGGATTTTGTAGTTTAAAACATGGGCTAGATCATACATGGGTGGTGCACTGAATGGTCAGTAAGTGCAGCAGGGTGGACACGAGACAACTTGTCACAAAGATAAAAGAAGAGCAAGAAAGGCAGCTCCTGCATGCACCCTATCACCCCATCTCACTGAGATGAAGCAATTCCTCTGTGGGAGTCTTCAATTTCTTCTCCAATGCCATCATCCTGATTTCCAAGAATATGTTTGCTTTCTGCCTAGGGCAGCCATCTTCTTTACGTTCAGCTATTTTCTGTGGTGATGAGTTTGTTTAGCTGGTCCCGTATTCTTCATTAAGGTGGTAAGTCTGTGTGATCTCCCCTGTCACTAGTTTGCTGAAGGGCTATAAAATACTAGTCCAATTTCTAGTGTTTGGAAGAGCTGCTGCTTTTGACGCTGTCTTTGAGGGCTTGGCTTCTGAGTCCCCTGGTGTCCCTGCTTCAACTCTGTTTCCCTGAAGTGCAAAGTGGTTTTGATTCGAATCTCTATAACTAGGCCTGGTCATCTAGGTTAGTTTGTTGCTCAGGTGAAGTGGCTTTTCTTGACGTTGAGCTCTGAGAATACACTTTCATCCACAGTTGGACCCTCTCTTTTGCTTAGAGAAAGATCCAGGCAAACTCCACAGCTTATTGCTGTATTTGGCCATGAGTTACTGCTTGTCAAATGTTGTATTCCCCCGAAAATACACTTTGAGATGGCGAGTGCATGCAGGAGATTTATTAGGGAGTGCTTTGGGGGTTAACAGCTGTGGAAAGGAAGGGACGGAAGCAGAGGCAGAAGTTCAGCTGCAATGCAAGCTCAGTTTAAGCCTCAGCTGACCCTGGTGGGAGTTCTGAAGATGAAGTGAGCCTTCCCAGCTGTCCAAAGTTGGGGTGAAGTGCCAGGCTTTTATAATCAGTCATTGAATGAAGGCTGCCCATGAAGAGAGCTGAGGTTATACCCAACAGGGGCTAAGAGCTGAGGGGCTGTCTGCCAGCAGCACTCCCAGCAGCTGGGATAAGATTCAAGATTCCTGAAGGAGGATCTTAGCAGTGCATCGCAGCACCTACACTTCCCTTGATGCACTAATGGAGTTCTCTTATTGGCTTTGTTTTTCGACATGCTGAGAACCAACTTGCAGAAAATCAGAAGCCAAAAGTGCCTAGGGCCCACAAGAGTTATAATGTATCCCTGAAACCTAGATATGCCTACATCTTGACTCTCTGTTATGTAATATTATTAATATCTTTATTATTTAAGTCACTATTAGTCAGAGTTCTATTACTTGCAATCAAAAGTATCCCTAACAAAATATGATCAAACTGATACAGATAAGCAATTCAATGACAAAAAAATTTTTTATTGGTTAATCAAAAAAATCAACTGCTGACTTTTGATGGGGTGATTCAGGAAGGCTTCTGCTGAGGAGGTGATATTTGGGCTGAAACCTGAGTCACAAGATGGAGTCAGGCGAGTGAGGATGTGGGAAGAGCATTCCTGGCAAAGGAGGAACAATTGCAAAGCCCTGAGGCAGAGGGGAGTTTGGCCACTTTGCCAACAGGGTTCTCCGTGGTGGAATCAGTGACTCAGCAGCATCTCTAGGGACTGTAATGTTTGGGCATGAAAGTGAGATATTTGAAGGCACTGGGTAGAGATTTTTTTGATAGCTTTTAAGTAAAGTCCAGGCCTTTGGAAAAGGTCAAAGCGAGATGTGCGAATATGGGAAAAGAGCAATGAAGGGTGCAGTGCATTCTCAGGAAGGAAGTTGTCTTGGCAGGCTATGCCTTAAGGTGTTTAAGACCCTCCAATGATAAGGCATTTTCTTTCTTTCTTTCTTTTTGAGGAAGATTGGTCCTACACTAACATCTGTTGCCAATCTTCCTCTTTTCTTTTTTCTCCCCAAAGCCCCAGTACATAGTTGTGCATCATAGTTGTAGAGTTGTAGCTCTTCTATACGGGACGCCGCCTCAGCATGGCCTGATGAGCGGTGAGTAGGTCCACGCCCAGGATCTGAACCGGTGAAGCCCAGGCCACCAAAGCAGAATGCACAAACAACCGCTATGCCACTGGGCCAGCCCCAATAAGGCTTTTTTACTTTTATTTTTTAATATATAAAGTTATTCTCATGATGCCTAGGGATTCTTTTGTTTTTGTTTTTTTGCCCATAAACATGTTAATATGATCAAGAACATTTTAAATGTGAAAGGGAAAGGGAAAAAGAAAAATTATCAAATAAATGATTATGACTTAGGAAGAAGAATACTTGTGTAAGAGGTTGTCTGTAATTGCCAAAAGGAAAAAAAAAGCCTGATAAATATCCTGAGAATAAGACTTGCCTGCAGGGATGTGTGTGTGTGTGTGTGTGTGTGTGTGTGTGTGTGTTTATATATAGTACATTCAAGGAGGTAAATATAGCTTTATAGCATCATAAAACCGGATTGACAGGAGCATAGCAGAAGGCTATAGCTTTCTTTTATGAATAAACTCGGTAGAAGTGGAGGTGAGTTAGTACTATGTGTCATTTTTTACCTGCATGAAGATAAGAGAAAGGGAAACTACTAAAAGAAGAAAAGTAACATTCTATGGACCAAGACTCTTAAAAAAAAGATGACTCAAGAGAAATGGAAAACTTTCAGACATTAATTTGTGACTGTACAGCATCAGTGATGCCAATTTGCAGATGTGTTTGCTAAACTGCTGCCAGTAATCACTGAGGAATTACAGAAAATGGAAAAGATTGTAGTGTCAGCCAGGGTTCATGGCAGGAGATAGAAACATTTAAGTAGGCAAAGATTTAATACGGTAAATTGGGTGCTTGCAAAATCATCGGAAGGCCTGGAGAAGTGGGTTCTCATCTGGGCTTCCTGGAATGACTCCCAGACACTAAAGGGCTGAATAACCAGGGGAGCTCCCACCTCTGAGAGTGTCCTTGAACCACTGAGCTTCCAGAATGCACGATTGTAACTGAGATTTGTGAATCGTAGAGCTGGAACCGAGCACTCATTACTGCTGCCATTGCTACTCCATCGTGCTGCTGGCTGGGTCCAGGAACCTGGAGTGCACTGCCGCCTCTGCTTCAACCCCCTTCTTACTTGGGAATCTGGAGAATGACATGAATCACTTCAGAAGAACGTCTCACATCTCCATGAGACCTTGCTTGCCAACCAAGAAATGTTAGAAAATGACCACTTCACTTTTGCCTTACAAATCTCTCATAGTTGCTTCTGCATGGCAGGACCATGTTGGAATCCAGAGCGCTAGCTGCAAAAGCATCTGGGAATTGCACATTTAACTCTCAAGTCTCTTCAGTGCAGGAAGGCACAATACAAAGGGGTAAATGGAAGTTCAGTGAGCCAAACCAGTGTTCCATACAACTCTAGACAGGCAAACGTTCTTACTTCTTTAGAGGGAAGAAAGAGGTTATAAGAGACACCTGCTGAACTTGATATTGCTCCCAGTAGTGGTTAGAAAAGATACCCCGTGAGCCACTAAGGATGTAGCAATCACTGGGAATAAGGGGTTCACTGAAAACAAATCATACTAGATAGCTTATTAGAGTGGTAATCGAGCTGTGTGGCTATAATGTATCTAGATTTTAACAAGGCTTTTGCCCCAAACTTTTATATCATGGGACAAACTTGCAAAATTGGTCAAGATAACATTAGAGTTGAAGGATTTGTAATTAGTAGAAAGATTAAAAACTGCTGATTAGTAGAGACACATCCAGTGGTAGCACATGCCACATGAATTCATGTTTTATCCTGCCCCACATTACACGATGGCGTCAGCGAGGACATTGATTTTAAAAATAACAGTGGTCATTATTTATTGAGTGCTCACTCTAGACAAGACACTGTAGATACATTACCCCCTCATTTACTCCTTGCAACAATCTTGTCAAGTTGTTATCTCCATTTTAAATATGAGAAAACTGATGCCAGAACGTTTAAGTGGCTTGCCTGTAGCTCCACATCTAGTTAGCAGCGGTGCTGAGATTTATACCTAAAATTGCTTCAAGGAAGAGATACCAGAAGGAGAGAGAACACCACAACAATTCTAGGAGACAGTGGCCAGAACCTGCCAAGAACCCCAGAGGGTGGCATTTTCTGTCATGCCACATGAGGTTGGAGGCTGGCCTACTGTCTTGCGGGATCTGGTCCATATCTCAGGGGTTCAAATTCACATTGACAAGCCTCACGTATAAAACCAGATGCTTATTTTTTAAATTATGAGAAATGTAATAGTCAAGCTGACCAAATAAGAGCAATATTTTTGTATGCAGAATTCTGAAGGAGAGCCTGATGAGCAGTGTTGATTGCAGAGGATAGAATCAGCCTGAGGAGGCGCTGATCAGAATGCTAACTGGCTGCAGTCTCTGGCAGTCACAATAGGGATGTAAACATCTGCCTGGCTGATCAGATCCCTGGACCCACCTGGGAAGGCACTTTCTTATTTGGCCACGCAGTGCCAGAATTTGGCTCTCTGACTACTTTCTAGACTGATGTGACTGATTGCTACTCTTTCTTTAGATATTTTAATGACCTCAGCTAAGTTGTTTTGGCTTAAAATTTAGTCTTTCTGTTTAAGGTGACTGTGCTGATCAGTTTCCTGCTGATACAATTTCTTAACTTCAGAAAGCAAGTTTAATTCCTGTATTTCCAAACTTACTGTTGTCCTTGTGCACGACCTATAAGATATAGGTCCATTTGCCTTTTTCCTTTACCTGTGCTGCCATTGGTAGATTTACAAGAACAAACGTAAGAACAGGAGAACCAGTGCTAACATACAAAGTTTAATAGCAGCACAAGTTTTTAAAAAGACAGTATTTTTAATTAATATAGGCTTACTGTGAGTCAATAGTGTGTGGTGTAGTTATCAAAGAAGCCAGGACAGACTTAGCTGTATTAACTGTGTCAACAGAATGAATGAGCGAGTGAATGAATGAATGAGTTGATAGCCCTACCCTAATCTTCACTGACACTCCATACCTAGAGTAGCAATGTTTATTTAGTTTGGGGTCCACATTTTCAGAGGATATTGACAGACTGGAATATATTCAGAGGAAACCGACCAGATGGTGATGGGACTTGAAATCACATTCTCCCAAATGGTGGTAGGACACTGGTGATATTTAGCATAAGAAAGGAAAGACTTAGGGGGAAAATAAGGAAAGATAAGAGTTATTGAATGCTTATTGAGTGCTTCTAGAGTAGGCCAGGCATTGTGCTCAGTCCCTTAATGGATTTCAAACATTATGGGTCTCTTATAATGAAAAGGGAATACTTATTTTGAGTTGCCCTGGAAGGCAGGGCTGACAGTAGTCAATAGAAACCACAGAGAGACAACTATGTTTATTAGAATGATGACATTTCTAACTCCCAAAGCTGTCCAACAACAGAAGGAGCTGCCTTGATGTTAAAGGGGTCCATATTTTCAGAAATGCTCAAACAGAAACTGGTCAAATTTTTGAAGGGACGTATTTTGGAGAAAAATAAGTATTAAGTGGAGGCATGGACCAGATGAACTCCAAGACTTTGTCCAACCTTATCCTGTGAGTCTATCATTATCTTACAATACAGTAATCCCTTTCTTTATCTTTTAGTCTAGTGGCATGAGCCCTAAATAGTTAATGTCACTTCCAATTCAACACATCGATTGTAGGGAACACTGGTTGCTGCATTCCTTCCTGGCAACTAAGACAAAATTCAGCACAACCTAAAGTTGCAGGGATGGAAAAAACATTTTGTGAGTGGGTCATTAGGTATAATAGCAAGAAGAGACTCACTTCCTCATTTGAACCCCAGACCCGTGTATCCTGAGTATGGGAGAAACACTACTGTATATTGATTGCTTTTTCAAGTACAGTAAATGATCATTCTGAAATAGTTTGAAAGGTTCAAATGTTAGTAGCATTCATTTCTGTCTGTGTATTTAAATGCAGTTATTTATGCTTCTGAAATCCCCTCTGATGGCTTTCCTTATTTTGAGCTTTGTTATTGTTGATAAGTGCACTTTGAGCATCAACCAACCTGTGTATTCATGGCAATTAACGTCACACCTTAAAAACTGGTTCCTGTGAATAGGGAAAGAATGAATGTCCACTTAAAATAACCAAAGAACAACGGAGTTTTATAGCTAGAGAAAACCTAAATATCACATATTAGTAGATGAGAAATTCAAGCCCAGAGAGATTAAAAGACTTGCCGCAGTCACATGGCTAGGGGGAAAGTTGAGCACTTTTATTTCTTCTTTTGTCCCACTCACTGCTGCAATTCTTGGCAAGCTTCTCTTCTTTTTTTCTTTTCCTAGCAAGTATAATGTTTTTATGCTAGTCACTCATATCTTTATTTACAGCCTGACTGACATGTGCCTGAGGAGAAGGTATCTGAGTAGGATTCCAAAATAGTATTTTCTTTCCCCACCCTTAGTTCAGTAGGCAGGAATTCTAAGGGCTCCTTTGTTTTTAATTCCGGATTACTCTTGGATCTCTGCAGTGCTGCGTACGATGCTGTTCTTGACAGAAATGTGGCCATTAAGAAGCTCAGCAGACCCTTTCAGAACCAAACACATGCCAAGAGAGCTTACCGGGAGCTAGTCCTCATGAAGTGTGTGAACCATAAAAACGTGAGTTGTTATTTTTAAACCTCTGGCAGTGGGAGGTTGTGAGATTGGGGAAAGAAAAGCTTTCTTTACTTTGCAATTTCAGCCTTTTAAGATTGTTTCTCCTGCCCATATGCTACATTTGATTTCATTGTCCTCGTGGTAGCTTTCTGCTTAAAAATCGTCTAAAAACCATATGGCGTGGAAGGGATGAATTTGATTGATATTTCCCTGCTATGAAATGAACCATATTTGGTTATTTTGCTCCAAATTAACCGGAGAGCTTCACACTTTTCCAAAATAAAACAAACAAAAAGAAAAACCAGAATTGTCCTGTAGAACAATATGCTATATTTCTTTATAATTAGTAACAGGTGAAGATTTTTATCTTTTTCTTTCAGCTATAGCCTGGCAGTGGCCTCCGCCTGTTCAGCACACACACTGTGCTTTGGCGTCTTGTTTTTTGTAGGGTTGTGCAAACGTGCAGGGACACATCTGCAAAGCACTTCAGAACAGGGTCATCAAGAACGTTTCTCATTGTTCACCTCTCCTCAGCGGTGTAATGGAACACCATTACAGGACCTTCTTCACTTCAGAGTATAAGCTTCTTCAACCACAGGCAAAGGCCTCTAGAAATGTTTCTGTGCTCTTCTTCTTAGTAAGGATAAATGGGTGGCAATTCATGATTCTAATAATGACTATTATTAATAAATCAATGATAATAAACATAGTACATATAATTATTACATATAAATATATAATAAAAAATTATAAATCATTATGAAAAGCTATAATAATAATAGCTATTATAACTCCCTACAAAGTTTTTCTTAAGTATGAGAATCACACAGAATATATGAAATTAGTAGGGCAGCTTCATAAACAAGTCAATTTGTCATAAGGCCAACCGTCTATCAGTGGAACTAAGAAAGATCAAATGGATGAGTGTTTAGTTGAAAGATATTTGAAATGCAAATATGTGGATTCAGGCCCATGACAGTGCTTGTCTTTTCCTCTATTGCTCTACTCCAATGATTTTTTAGTCATTTGACAAACATTTGTTAAATGAATAACACGTGTCGTGTATAGGTCTGGATGCTCTAGGTGGCAAGAATACAGCAGTGAAGACAACAGAGACAAAGCGCTGCCCACGTGGAGCTCGTGTGAAAGAAGGGCAGTCTGCAAAACCAACAGTAGATGTAAAGGGTGTCCTGTGGTGATGAGAGCTACGAAGTAAAACAAAGAAGGGAGATATCTGGTCAGTGCAGGGCGGGCACGGTTACTCTTTTAAATAGGCTGAGCAGGGAAGGCCTCACTACGAAAGGGAAATTTTATGACATATGCTCCCATCTCTAATTTGGCCATACAAGGAACGTGATACTTCTAGAGAGGGATCTAGAAATGATAGAAAGGATGATTCCTAAGTAAAGTCATTCTACTAAAGCAGTTTATTCTTTCATTACGTTAAATAAAAGCAGGAGCAAGATTAACCACATGACCAATGAGATCTATTTTTATGATAGCAAAGAGGATGAGAAATATCGTGTGTGGTGGAAGATGGATGGATACAAGCAATGGAGCAATGTACGGAAAGTTTTGATAGTCTGAGTTTTCATATATTTATATTTACCTAATCTTCCTTCCAGCCCCTATAATGCAATAAATACATTGTAGAGAAATTCCCACTTACTTGGTTGATTTGAGGGAATCATTTTCCCCCGGCTCTTGACTGAAATATGGGGGTTCACATTTATACCTAAAAAAGAATTCCAAATTGAAATGATAATTTGTAAATGGCATCTTACCTGATACCCCCCTTTTATGTCTGTATGCACATGTATATGTATTCATGTATGTGTATAAGTCTGTGGAAATAAATTTCTGGAACTTGTTAACAGAGAGGAAGTTCACTTACAACCAAATGTCAGTTCCACATCAGTACTTGTAATACCAAGTAAAAGCAGTCAGAATGCAGAGCTCTGTTAATGCTGTGGAAAGTAAAGTGAAACAGTGAAGTAATCCTGATTAAATCTCTAATAATAGAGAAGAAAATCCATTTAGAAAATAAATGCTTAATTCTAGGAAGTAATAGCTGATGTGATTGCGGGGCTGTCACAAACATTGATTCACGTCTGTGTACTTTAAGATACCGGAATAAAGGAACTGAATCAGATTCCTGCCCGGGAACTGTTGAACTAAAATGGAAATAGCTGTGATGACCCATTTCTAAAGACAAGATTTTTAATTGGTTATTAGTAGAAATTAGAATTTATAAGGGCGCAAAGGAAGAACAGAGGAGAAATCTTCAAAGGGAAATCAAAGAAGGTGAAGGTGATAAAACAAAGGCATCAGAAAACAGAAAATAAGAATCTATAGTGGGGAATTTACCTTTTAACATAATAAATCTTGATTTATTTAAAATTGCAATGCTATTTTCTAGATTAATTTAGATTACCTAGATTATTTATTCACCGAGTGATGTGGATTAGCATTTTTCCATCGTTAAGGTTTGCTTGTGTGTGTTGTGTGTGTGTCCTATGCACAGTCTCTGATGTTTTTGTTTGAATAAATATCAAACTTTCCAAGATTAAGTACTAAAAAAACAGGCCCTCTGTATTTGTTCCATTGAGAGAAGTACCACATAGGCGTTTTCTAACATACAGTGTAACTAAGTATACAGAGTAACAGGGCCCTTTATTCACAGGTTTAAAAGGTATTTTGAGGGGCCGGCCCGGTGGCGCAGCGGTTTAGTCCGCGCTTGGCAGCCCGGGGTTCACGAGTACGGATCCCGGGCGCCCGCCGACACACTGCCTGTCAGCCATGCCGTGGCGGCGTCCCATATAAACTAGAGGAAGATGAGCACGATGTTAGCCCAGGGCCAGCCTTCCTCCTCAGCAAAAAGGGGAAGATTGGCGATAGATGTTAGCTCAGGGCTGGTCTTCCCCACCAAAAAAAAAAAAAAAAAGGTATTTTGAAAAAATTTTATTCCCATGTACATATTTCATACTGCAAGGTTGCCTTAGAAGAGATGATCTTGGGTTTTTTGGTAGGCTATAACCATTGCCACATATATATATGAAAATATTAGATGGCATTGTGATTTTTTCTCTCAATAATTCCTCAACAAATGCAAAGTACCCGAGACCTAAAGCATTCCCTAGAATTGACTGCATTTCTCAGATGTTTAAAATCATTTTGTTTTGTTTGTATTACTTCATATGTTTCTGTACCACTTATGAAGTTTACTGAAGTTCATTAATTCATGTTTTAAAGGTGTTTAAATCTTAAACTTGTACTTATCCAGTTTTTGTGAAATGGTTGCATTTATCCTGTGAGTAGGAAATTGTTATCTTTTTTTAAAATTTTTATTTCCCACTGGCACATTAGTACAGAATATTTAGCTGAAAGAACATTTCGAGTTGTTTATGTTTGTGATCTATTTGGAAATATGACAGAGGTTTTGCTTTGTTTTGTTTTTGGTGAGGAAGATTAGCCCTGAGCTAACATCTGTTGCCAATCCTCCTCTTTTTGCTGAGGAAGATTGCTGTTGGCCCTGGGCTAACATCCATGCCCATCTTCCTCTGCTTTACATGTGGGACACCTGGCACAGCATAGTTGGAAACGTGGTGCATAGGTCCACACCCGGGATCTGAACCTGCAAACCTGGGCTGCGGAAGTGGAGCACGTGAACCTAACCGCTATGCCACCAGGCCGGCCCGGTTTTGCTTTGCTTTTTTTTTTTTTAATTTACTTATGTTTGAAGGTAAACTTTTTTACTACCTAGTATATAAAGTAACTAAAGCAGAGACAAAAACTTTAAGAAACAGAATTTTGTGGGGAGGCCCAGTGAGGCAGTGGTTTAGTTCGTGCTTTGGCAGCCCGGGGTTCGCAGGTTTGGATCCCAGGTGCCGTGGCGGCGTCCCATATAAAGTAGAGGAAGGTGGGCACGGATGTTAGCCCAGGGCCAGTCTTCCTCAGCAAAAAGAGGAGGATTGGCAAAGGATGTTAGCTCAGGGCTGGTCTTCCTCACACACACAAAAAAGCAGAATTTTGATAACTTTTTAATACATTTTATTCGTTTACACTAAATTCATCATTGATATCATCCAAGATATGCCTTTCCTCACACATACCATTGGAGCATTAGTTTAAATAATATTTGACAGTGAAATAGAAGAAGCAAAAGAAACTAAAGTAACAAAACAAAAAATCTTGAGTTAGAACGCCACCTTGAATTAGAACACCACCGTGTCCATTTGAGGAAAAACGTGGCCTTGGTAAGTCCTGTCAGGTGTTTCCCCGTTGCCTCACTTTTCTTGCAAGGCTTTTCCTTCCTTTTTGTTTAATTACACTACAACCCTACATTCTACCAAGGAGAACCACACCCTAAAGCAATATCACAATTATATATCTTCTCTGACTCTTCCTTCTGCCTAAAAATTTGAGCTTTTTAATTGCATTTAAACCTGAAGACAGATCATATGTCCTGTCTGAGTACATTTTTCTATGTTCCATGAGACAGTTCTAGAAATTTTTTTCAACTTTTGCTTTTCCACCATAGCACTAGTGTGTGACTTTGAGTTGGAATGAATACTTGTTTAAAAATGCTTTTTAAATAATTCATTCGCTCTCTTTCTCTTTTTCTCCTTCCTCGGTCCTTTCCACTGTATCTTTTCCAGATTATTAGTTTATTAAATGTCTTCACACCCCAGAAAACACTGGAGGAGTTCCAAGATGTGTAAGTAACAAAACTCATGGAGGAAGCGGGGGCATAGCACTCAAATAAGTCAAATGTATGGAATCCCTTGTAAAGATTGAAGGGAGGGAAGAGGTGGCAGCAAATGAAAGGCATCCAGTGATAGGACAGAGGTTCTGTTTCTGGTGTTACTTCCTGGGAAGACACTTCTGCTTCTTTCTGGCCTTCTGGCTCTTTGTACTTTGTTGTTCCATGTTCTTGGTTCAATCAGGGAAGGCTTATTATTTATTATCTATTTTTTATTAGTATTAATTGATTCTGTGAGCTTTCTAGAATAAGTCAATTCACTTTGAAAGATATTAATAATAGGGACATGAGAAAAATAATCTCTAATCTTTATTTCTATTTTTGTGCTGCCTTTGATTTTGTGCAAAAGGAATCTACCTAGAAGCAGAGTGACAATAAGCAGAGGAGAGGAAGTGAATCCTAGCACATTGTCTTGTTTAACACAGATACACTGCATTTAATAAAAGATGCTATTCTGAATATTTTTTCTTATTTGTAATCACAGTACTCAAGAAAGAGTTCAGGGAATTCAGGGAACAGCAAGAACAAGATGAAGGTAGAAAGTATACAGGCAGGAACTACACACTAATAAATGCTGCTCTGTTGGCAACTTTGTGGTGGAGGTACCACGGCTAACGTGTGCAACACTTGGAAGGTTTTCATATTCTTAATTCAGTCAAAGGTAGAGCTGGGAAGTTCAGAAGACTTACAGATTTAGGAGTGAATTCTGACTTCTTGGAAAGACTTCACAGGTCTTGTGATCTGAAACTAACACTGAGGATTTACCTTCCAGTTACTTAGTAATGGAACTGATGGATGCCAACTTGTGTCAGGTGATTCAGATGGAATTAGACCATGAGCGAATGTCTTACCTGCTATACCAAATGTTGTGTGGCATCAAGCATCTTCACTCTGCTGGAATTATTCACAGGGTAAGAACATCTATCTACTCCAGAATTATAATTAAGATGCTTTTGGAGAAGAGAAAGAGCAACTGTAATTATTTTCTCTATGTAGGGGTGCTTGATTAAAGATAATGTGCTTGCTCATTTCTTTTACGATAAAATTAGCGCATTCTTCACTAATGTGTAGAAGGAAACTCTAGCTCTACTGTAGTTGATTTTGTTTAACGTTTTGTTTCAACTCATTGACTGTCAGCTTCTGAGAAGCCTCATGCTTTCTAGACCCTTGATTGGCAGAGGTCATCTGTGCAGCTGAAATAAGACAGTTCATTTCCACAGTCTGTTTCTGGCAGCATCAAGACAGCTGCCCTAATCTGCTCTTCTGTCAGGCCTAGAAATGAAATATAAGTTGAAAGGTTTATGTTGCCATGAGGAGCAACCTAACAGATGACAATAAATGATTTTTTTTTTTCTAAAAACTCTTCCCAAGATGACCCTAAATTGTAAAAGTGATAGTACAGTTCTCTTCTGGGTTTAAAAAAGTTTCTGAGGATATTAAAAAAAAATCCAAAAACTAACTGTAAACTTCTTTGGGGGTAGTAATCATTTGCTTTATATAGGGCTCTGCAGTCAACGAGGGCCCCATCATTGCTACTGCAAGACTGCCATGTTGATTGAGTAGGTGGAAATCATGTGTCCATTTCATGCCGGCTTTTAATTTCTTCTCTTGTTCCTACTGACAGGACTTAAAACCAAGTAACATTGTAGTGAAGTCTGATTGTACACTGAAAATCCTCGACTTTGGACTGGCCAGGACGGCAGGCACAAGCTTCATGATGACTCCTTATGTGGTGACCCGTTATTATAGAGCCCCCGAGGTCATCCTAGGAATGGGCTACAAGGAGAACGGTAAGGATGCTTCTGAATAGCAGCCACAGAAACCGTGAAGAAAATGAGTACGTGTTTTAGATAGCCAAGAGTAATGTTCTCTTTCATGTGTATGAATATTTATTTTAAACAAGGTTACCAGCTTTCATATTCAGAGGTTTTTTTTTAAAAAAAAATACTACTAGGAAAATTCCCTCATTAAAAATGTGAGGGATGTTTCTGAGAAGTAACCTTTGCTAGAAGAACACTAAAATATTATAGCAAAGAAGAATTATAAATGGAGTCTCATTAAACAGCCAAATGGATACTAATTAGCACACGTGCTGTAGATATTGAGAAAAATTGCTATTTGGGTTGCAGCTCAGCTCAAAGTGACTGTGAAAACAGGAAGAAATCTATCAATTGCATTTAACCATTTGGCTTTTTGTCATATCTTAGATTGATGGCTCTAGTCCTAGGAAAAGACAAGCAAAAAGATACCACAAATCCTAGGAGCAAGTATCTTCACAAATGCTCAATGAGTAGTCAATTTAGAGTAATCCAAACTGTTCAAGTTGGATAAGAGTTTCTTTAATACTTTAAATTGCTCTGTAAGTAATATTTAGGGTAGCAATCACCTAGTAAATTTGTATAAATTCCAAAACCATAGAGAGAGAAAAATATTACATTTTGCACTACTGCTTTCATAAAGAAAATCTAATATTCACAAACACTTTAAGAGAAAAGGTAGAGTCTTCAAAATGTATTCCAATTTGATTTTATTATAATGAAGGATTTATAAAATACCTATTAGAAGAAAGCATTCCAATGTATTATTTTGAAAAGAATATCTCTAACAATGCAGCATATTAGTAGGCAGCATATTAAGAAACATATTCAATACATTTAGGAATTAAAATTGTTTTAAATTGGGATTGTATATACGTACTCAATGTACATTCCATACTTATTTTTGTATTTTATTCTATTTAGTTCCTAGCGGTCTATTTTTGTAAGTTCTACAAAAATAATTGTCACTGTATTTTTATGTGCAGGTGCTGCAGGGTACTTTTATGAAAATTCTCTGGCCACCAAAGTTTGAAAAACTTTCTTTATGTACTTCCAGATTAGAAGAGAGCCAATGCTTTTGTGCACTCGTGCAGAGGAAGGGAAAAGTTCAGCTCTTAGGAAGGTTGGATTCATTGGTGGGCAATGGCAAAATTCTGTTACCTGTTGACTTGGAAGAGGCAATCTAGTCTTCTTCCCAAGGCAATACCACATCGAACTTATTTGGAAAAGAAGATATTTGTATGCATTCTTCTCAAGTTATTTTTTTTTAAATCCAAGGAGAATCAATTAGAAAATTCAAGAAATCAAGGATCTACAGGGGTCTGGGGGGTCTGAATTTGCCTATTATGACTTTTCCGATCTTTGCTGTACAAATGGAGTATAATTCCATCCTTTTTCCTTCCCTCACTGGAAAGAGTTGTAAGTTACTGCCTTAGTTTTTTGGCTTCTCTAAATCCCTGGAGAAGGCATAGCTAGCACCCTTGTGCTGTCCTCCACCTACATATAGGAGGAAGGTTATCATGCAGAAAAACCCGCTTGCTCCCACATCAGGCATGCCCAGCTCTCCTGTGCACCTAACCCTACCTTCCTTCCCCAAGGAGCATTTCAGCCTAATGTTTTTGCCCAAAAGTTTCCTTTGCCCTTACTAAAAAGCAAGTTGGAAGAGGGTAAAGATTGGTAAGAGAAGGTGAAGAATGTTTGGTTAACAAGTGTAACAACTGAAAAATAAATATATGTATATAATAATTTTTTAACACCTTTAATACTTTTTTTCACTTTACTTCCAGATGACTCCATTATACATGTGCTAATTAATCATATATCTTTTTTCTTGAAATATTTCAGATAGAAAGTAAAATTGATGTTTATTGACAAGAATAACTTCTGAAGGAAAAACTAAGTGTTCAGAACTTAGTTTTTAGGGATTCCAATACTTCTGCCTTTAAACCATGGGTTCAGCCATTTCCTAGCTTCTTGGATTTGGTTGCATGTACCTTATTTTGGACCTATATATATATATATATATATGGTCTCTTGTCCTAATCCACATAACTGAATAGAATAGAAAATGAAAACAGACACCCCTACAGGTTGATTACGATGACTTTCTCTACATCCAGAAAATGGTATCAAAACCCCCTTGGTGGCTTTTAGCCATCACCTGCCATGGTTTAGATGCTGCTTTTAGATGTCACCACTTTATGACACTAAAGAAGCAATCTAAGGCACCCATAAAGTAATTTTTTTAAATTAATTTGAGTTCTCATACTAGACATTGTTTATGTAATATTATAGTGCTGGTTTTAATTCACCATTTTGACCAACTTTTGGTGGAAAGATGAAAATTGTACCTTCTAATCAAACTGTTCTTTTTCATCCTCCTTCAGAGATCAATTATCTTACTTAACTTTACTCTCCTCCCTTTTCTTCACTTCCCTCTCTCCTGTTCTAGTGGATATATGGTCTGTGGGATGCATTATGGGAGAAATGGTTCGCCACAAAATCCTCTTTCCAGGAAGGGACTGTATCCTTGTACCTTTTGCTACAGCTTTACCTGTTTTGTTCTCTCCCTTTAAACACATAATGATTTTACCAGGAGAGTAAAGATAGAAGCAAAAAGTTGGGTAAGTGGTGTAATTGTGATTTAAAAAAGTGATGATTTCTATAATCTGACCAATACTGAAGGCTATCTACCACCATGATTTGTTTTAATTCAACTTTCAATGGGCTTTTTTCTTCTTAAATTATTTTCTTGTCTATAACTCAAAATAGCAATGCTATTTTTTTCATAAATAAGAGGGGCCACCAAATCTCAACTGATTAAAATATACTTATCTTTATAACTAGCAAAAGAAGTCACTATTTGCAAGTATTTTTCATCTCCTTTCTAAAACTATTTTATGCTGCTATAACATTTAGGCACAATAATTTCTCTCCTTGCTGACGTCCTAAGCTTCTGTCTACAGCTTCATTGATTTGAATTAATACTGACACTATATCCAGTTTTAAATAGGTCAATATAACATATCCTCCTTAAAACATGAACTTCCACATTTAAAAATCATAATTATTATTCAGATTGCTGGAGGTTAGGTGGGTTTAAAATAGGCTTCCCTCACTTGACTTAGAGATGTGACTTAGACATGAATAATTGCTTTTCCAATGAAATTTAGAATTTTAAGAAGTAGTGTTGATTTGAGTTTCTACCACTGAGTCCTGTACTAGGTTCCATCAGAAATTTCTTGAAGAGATATCTATGATTTGGAATTATTAAATGAGCTGGTGTATTTCTGAAATGACCAAAAGTTCACTCTCTAACAAAGGAACATATTTGTTTATAATATATAAAATAATAAAAGTTTGCATATTAATAGAGAATACACTTTTATAAGTACAGAAATATTCTGCTCACAAACACTAGTGCAAATCTAAGTATGATAACAATTGACAGCTTTAACAATGATAATGCAAGACTGAGTTCAGTATATTTACTCCATATGAATTTTTTTGGAAATTGGCAATAAACATATGATCCATAACTCTATTAAATATTGTATTTGATTAATAAGAAAACTCTATTAACTAACTCATTATATAAAAAAGATTATGATTATTAGTTAGTAGGAATAGAAGAAAAGGCCAATAATAAAAAAAAATCTGACTCAATAAGAAGTTAATATCACAATGAGCATGCATTTATGTTGAAATTTATTCTGCTGAATATTAATGAGATATTCTCTAAATTCCAGTAATAATGTAAGAGTAATGACATCTTCTATAACTATACTGTCCAATAGGCAACTACTGTGACATGTGGCTATTTAGTGCTTGAAATTATGGCTAGTCTGAATTGAGATGTGTTATATATACAAAATGCATATTAGATTTTGAAGATATAAAAAGAAACATGTAAACTATCTCATTAATAATTTCTATATTATATATGTATTGAAATGATAATATCTCATTTTACTTTAAATTAACTACTTATGTTTTGAGGATGAATTATATACCCGATGTAGTTGATTTGAACAATATTATAATTTGTATTCATATTTAAATGTACTGATTTCATACAAAAGTAGGAATTTTTTTCGTTATACTTTTGCCTTTAGGTTATACATTTCAGACAAAAAAAATGAAAAAAGGAACTTCTCAATCAGTATGCAAAGTAAAGTTGCACAGCCACATCCCTATAATGCATTAAGTTAGTGGAAGATAAAAAGTCACAAAATATCTCATTTCCATGTGACATTATTGTTACAGGTCGCTTGATTTCCATGTAGCGTGGTTCTCTGAGTTTAACAGTATTAAATATAAAAGCCAATAAACTGAGGAAAAACCAAACATTTTTTAACCCAAAATAACCCTTCAAAAAAATAAGCAAAGATAATAGCACCATACTGATAATTCTATGTTCTTCCAAAAATTGTTCTCTTGGAGGTCTTTTTTTCCCTTTTGTTCTAGTTTATGTTTTAGAAAAATTGTTTGGAACTGAAAATAAATTGTGCAAAAATCAATACATAAAATATGTATCCTTGATAAGTTTGATCCTAGAAATTGAATAAACCCTAATACACAAAATGTAGATTGTGATAAGGGTTTGTATTCTGAGTTCCTTCATCTCACGTGATGATTATATAATATTGGTCTTTGCTAGCCTAGTGCCATATATGATAATGAGCCTGTATGAGGACCTAAAAGTAAATGGGAAAGTTACATGAAGACATTTATAGTGGAAAACATCCGGCTTAAGTTTTACTCAAATATGGATAAATAATTTCCATATGAAGTGAGTTAGAAGAACTGCCATCTCATTGAAAATGTTTTCATTTGGATTTAAATCTTTCATTTGTTTCACCTATAATTAAAGTTATAATTTAATACTTTAAGTCATGGCCACATTTAAAAAATAAACTAAACTATAGAAATGCTTATTAAACAATGGATTACACATACTCTGTGTTTTTTGAGTGGACTTGTTTAATTAATCTTTACATGAAATTATTATCATTTTATGAGTAGAGCTTCCTACCAAGAATCAAGACATCAGAACATTGAATTAACTTTACTAAACCATGATGATCAGACGCAAGTTCAGGGGCCTATGGAGGTTATTTATGGGGAGAAGAATCACACCAATATTTTAGCATATTGAAATGATTTCAGCATTTAGTGGAAGTAATTTTAAAGTTTAGTATATACTAATTGATACCTTGACAGCTTCCAAGATTCTTTAGAGACTTAAAAAAAAACAATCGTAAATTCTTTTGACTTTCACTTAGAATTATTCAGAGTAATTTATATTGAATTTCTCTGAGGCTAAAAAATTGTGTGATCATATTCTATCATCATAATCGACATTATTCCTCTCTCTTCACAGAACTTTTTAATGTCCCCTTTCTTAATCTGAACCTTAAGCAAAAATAGTAAAACACCTTGACAAATCAGGAAATCTTATGAAATTGTCATTGATGACTAAAGTCTTAGGTACTTTCGAATGTCAAAACTGTCTTTGCATTTGAGAAACATTGTGTGAGTTTCTTGGCTATTGATATGATCCAGCTGATATCACAGGGTAGTTTCTTAATTACTAAATTAAAGTGTTGGCAAAATAAACAAACAAATAAAATACATATTTGCTTTTCCATTCATTAGTTTGCTAATTTTTTGATATCTAAAGGAACATTTATAAAATTTTTTTTGTTATGTAAAGAGTTTTTTTTCTTAATTTTTTTTGCGAGGAAGACCAGCCCTGAGCTAACATCCACTGCCGATCCTCCTCTTTTTGCTGAGGAAGACTGGCCATGGGCTAACATCCGTTCCCATCTTCCTCCACTTTATATGGGACGCCACCACAGCATGGCTGACAGGCAGTGCGTAGGCAGGAGCCTGGGATCCGAACCAGCGAACCCCGGGCTGCCAAGCGCAAACTTAACCTCTGCGCCAACAGGCGGCCCCGATGTAAAGAGTTTTTAATTATACAAACATACACGATTATACACTCAATTTTCATTATAGTATTACAATTAAAACCTATTTCATAGCATATATGTTGACATAACATATAGTATCACTAAAATTTCTTGGACCTGTGCTAAATTTCAAGTTAGAGAGCAATAACATGCCAGGTCCATTGTTTTCTCTATCCAGTCCAAAGATCCTGTAAGAGATATCAGTGACTTTACATTTGATTAAGATTTTGTTCCTTTAAATAAGAACTTACAGTAAAGCAGTTTTATTATAGTTTCTTAGATTTTTTTTTTAAGGACTATCTAGTCACTTACTCCTTTCACTTACTGTAGACTCCAACCAGGGAATACTGAAGGCTCATATACCAGTATCCGTTTCATGAGTTCTTTTCTTAAGCCTGCTTCTTTTAGATACATTCTGTCTACCTAATTTTTCCATCCTACTTCAAATGGCAGCACCGTCTTTGAGCAAAGCTTGTGATGTTCCTTTATGTAGAGTTCTTGGCCAGAGTTCTCTGGACCTGGGTGATGTTAAAGACAGGCACACAGTATTCATTTGAAACTTCTAGGCCTCAAGTATATTACCTCCAATTAGAGCTGACAGTTGGGCTGCTAAAACATCCTCCTCTTGCCTTTCCCTCCGAAGACATGAGAAATTTCCATTAGAATGAAAAGGATGTACATATAACCTTGCCAAGGAGCCAAGTCATTAAGGAAGAGGTAAATGATTTGCCAAAATTACATTTTAAGAAATAAAGAAAATGTCCTCAAATTAATATATCTTTTCTAAACTCCAACATGAAAATTAAGAATAATCAAAGTAAAATAAACAAAAATTGGAGGTTGTGGATTATTATATTCATCTACTATAGATAGATATTCTTAATCCTTTTTACATCTTTGAAATAACTGTGCTTACTTCCTAATGAAATTTTTCAACTAATACATTACTGTAGTTTGAGTCTGTTCCCTAATATTAAGGTAATACAGCGTTATCTCAAACAACACATAATTTATGACCTTAAATAAAGTTGGGATGTAAAAATACAGTAGTCATGCTTTCACGTCTATAAGCTAATGCAGATAACCATGAACATTTAAAAAATAAGATTATATTTTCTTTGTATTCATTTAAAAGAATATATTTTCATTATTAATTTGCTTACTATTCTTCTCTTTTGTTATTATTTTGAGAAAATCTGAGTGAAAGGGGAATCACTAGAATGGGAGCTGGATAGTCTGAGGTGATCTGAAAAGATGAAGAGGACATAGAGAGGAAAATCCCTTTCCCAAGGAGTTTAGAGCAGACCAGAGTATGCTAGAGGGCAGGACTGGGCATAAAGGTCATAAAAAGAGTTCAGCAAGACATACAGCAAGGAGGCAGAGAGTGAGGGAGGATACAGCACATGGATTTCTGGGGAGGAACAAAAAGGCAAAAACTTGAGGAGCTGGACCTTGAGCCCTTGATGCCTTGGAGAGGAAGCTGTTGGGTGCTTCATGCACAAAGCTCCACTGGGACAGCCGGGGCCCCGGAAGTTCCCTGTCTCCTGGAAATATATACAGAAAGATTTAAAAGCGTGTTATTTTCCTCATACCTCTTCAGTTCTGCAGGCGGAGTACTGAGTGGTCTTTAAAAATGAAGTGAAATGTTGAGGGGGAAAAAACTACAAACAATAAAATACATTCCGTGATATTCCATTCAAGGTGCCCTTGATCCATTTGACTTTTAGGATGGAGTTCGTGAATGGTAATACCTACTGTGGGACTCTTTCTCCCTTTAGCCACCAAATAAGTCTGGAGCTCATATTGGAATAGGGCTCCGAGAACTGGCTTCTGGTCCTGTTCACTTTAGTCGTGTGATGTATCGCCTAAACTTCCATTTACTTTATAAAATACCATCTGAGCCTGTCTTCCAGGATTGCTGTGATAGTCATTTGATACGCATTAAACACTAGATGTTTACAAACATACACATACCTGTAAATACCTGCCAATATAAGGAGCTCCAATTTTTTTTTATTTTATGAAGTTGGTTTGGGGGAACTCCAGCCCAAATAAACTTCAAATTGAATTAGATAAACTATAAAAAATGGAAGTAACTAAAAGTCCACCTAGAATAAACAATTATTCTCTCAAATGAGAAAGCCAAATTATCTGTGAATTAGACAACAGTAAAAGGAAAGAAAAATGAATAGTTCGCCAGTTACTAAAGCACTTCTCAAGCTGATGTACAGAATGAAGTGAGGATGCTTACATGGGTCTTCAGGGAGCATTATTTAATTTGGTGATAATGTGAGATATTCAGAGCCAGCATTTACTATTTGTTGATCAGAACATGAAAAGTTTAAAGAAAAAGACATTATTTTTTCAACATCAGTATGTCTTTAAATTACTTATCTATATAGACTGCAGAATTACATGCATTTTGAAAGATGACAATTTAAAATATTTGGGAGCAGTAAAAAAATTACTTAAGTGTTTTTATGGTAAAATATTTTGTTAGTCTATAATTTTATTTATAATATATAAAGCTAAAAGTTTTCTCATTATATCATGTCTCAATGGATTTTTCTCTGTTTTGTAAAAAGCAAATCAAGAATATAAAGTCTTTTAAATAAAAGTTTAAAATAAATAATATGGTATGATAGAAGTTACCAAGAAAGAAAAGCAAGTTGAATAGGTAGACTCAAGGAGAAAATCTTCCTCTGATTTCCTGGCATTAGAATATTTACCATTGTGTTCCATGAATATTGTTTATTTTTCTTACTTAGATTCATATGTGCAATATATGCATATCAGTAATCTTTTATAATTCTGTCTTTGCATTGAAGTTTAAAAATGTGCTTTTGTTAAATTTATAACTTTTTTTTTTGTGAGGAAGACCAGCCCTGAGCTAACATTCGTTGCTAATCTTCCTCTTTTTTTGCTGAGGAAGACTGGCCCTGGGCTAACATCCGTGCCCATCCTCCTGTACTTTATATGGGACGCCACCACGGCATGGCTGACAAGCAGTGCATCGGCGGGCGCCCGGAATCCGAACCTGCGAACCCCGGGCTGCCAAGCGTGGACTAAACTGCTGCGCCACCGGGTGGCCCCTTAAATCTATAACTTTTGAAGCACAAACTTTTCAAAGAAATGGTGTTCTGATTTTAGAAAACTTGATATTAAATCTTGCTATTGTACTTGTAAAATATTGTTATTATTTATTGTACTATAAAATAGATAAACCTTTCCTACATATTTAATTCCAATATATATTTAACTTGTGATGATATATAACTAATGTTTATTGAGGACTTACTATGTACCAGGCAATATGGAAGGATCTTTACCAGGCACAATTCTTTCAGGTCTTTTAAAAAATTCTACATGATAAATACTATTTATCATCCACATTTTAGAGGATGATATTGAGATTTAGAAAGATAAAGTAACTTGACCAAGGTTAGAAAGCTTATGGAATCAGTTAGACAGCAATGGACTCAGTTCTGCAGCAGAAAAAAAGTGAATCTCTGCCAGACATATCATAGAAGAGAGTTTTTGCATTAAATAAAAAATAGAAGTAGATGTTTTCTAAGTCCTAAATAGGTTTGTGGTGGAAACAGCCTTTTTCCAAGTGTTTGAATGGATATAGGAAAGAGAAAACCCTGCTTACTGAGGTTTTAGCTCCCTATAATTTTGTCTTTCTCTTCCCCAATATCTATGAAAAATAGATACACTGTAAATAGCAACTTAGACTGGTCACTTTGGACAGTATGATAAGAATACTTGCAACTCAAAAACAAATACATTTTCAGAGATATTTTTCTTTTTTCCTTTAATCAAAGATTCTCACAATACCAACCTCTCGTGAGACAGATATCTGAAATTACAAATGCATTAATGATAAAGGGATGCACAACTGTTTGCTCTATCTTTTCCTATTTTTGCATGTCACTTGCTTTCCTAAAATGGAAGCAAGACAAATTTGCTTTTCTGGATATGCTTATCACCTTCAAAGCTGTAACCATTTCTTTGCAGTGATCACTCTGTTTAGGTGTTCAGTCAGACTTTGGGAACTTGGAGATTAACCTGAGTGAGATTTTCACGGTGGAATTCTTTAAGGTCACTGCCAAATTACAAGATGTAATTTGAAGAGTAAGTGGGGCAAAATTAATAGTGTGCTGCTCTCTTCATGCCTTTTCCTATTTGCTCCCCGTCAACATCCCTTATCCTTCCAGGTTATTTTCCCCCATAAGAATGACGTATCTCTCTTTCTGACTTTTCGGTAGGAAAACGTGAGTAACCAAGTATAGTTAGAGAGATTTCACTTTCTTGCTTCGCCTTCCCCATTTTGCTCCTCCCTGAGTGCCCTCTGCCCTAGTTCCTGGTTTTAAGTTCTGGATGATAACTGGCAATAGCAAAGAGTAATTTCACCTTGAATTCCAGGTTTCTTTTGATTCACAGTCTCAGAAAGAGTGTCAGCTCTTTAAATCAGGTTTTAATTTCACGTTGAACCATCTCATTTTGAAAGCTAGCATTTCTTACCATTATAAACCAACCATGTTTATAAGACTAAGACAAGGCTTCCTGTTCAGAAACATGCTCCTTTGATGGGAGTCAATGAAACTGAGCCAGCATATTCCAAAACATTCATTCTTGAACTGGCATTTCACTTCCAGAAATTTAGTCATATTTATAAATAAAAGTAAATGTGTTTTGTAAAAGAAACCCTTTCTTTTGATGTTGCTGGCAACTCAGCTTCTCTTTTTTTCCCCAAATATGGTATACAAAAGAATAAAAAAGAAACTGATTTGCATGTTTCCCATATTAACACAATCTGAGATAATTTACAATACAAATCAGTAGGATTCTAGTAGATGAATGCAAATTAGACCTTTTAAATCAGAAACGAAATTAATCATTGAATTATAATTGGAAAGTAATATTATCATACATTAGGTAGCATTGAGTGGCATTGTTAGTTTAGTTGCATAGCAGAAAGGGCCCTGACATTCTTATGTTTTCCCCATTTCGCTGTTTTAAAACACTAATAATCATAAGACTGAACTCTTATCCAGTCAGCGAAAGGTCAGACCATTGCTCTATGGCTTGGTAGCCAAGTGTTTTTTATTTGCTGTTCTATTGCTGTCTTCTTGTTTATCTTCATTTCATTTTTGTTTTCAGTTGACATGTGGTCAGTAGGGTGCATCATGGGAGAGATGATAAAAGGTGCAGTGCTGTTTCCTGGCACTGATCGTATCCTTCTTAGCAGCCAGTGGTCTCTATGGGTGTCATTCTCAATCAATTCCCTTTGGTCTCAAATACGATACTGCTGATGGTATATATTCACTGCCCTTGGAGGGAGTCTATGAGCCTCCAATGTCAAATATTTCCTAGCTGACATCATGGTAGAGTGACCTTGTTTCCTAGCAAGATCTTACATGGATAACACAGTGTCAAATATGAAACATTCAGCATGATATCAACAGCTCTGCTTCTATTCAGTCCTATGAAACTAATAACAGTGATATACTCTTTTTTATTGCTTTTTGTTTAGATGTTTTTAAATTAAGTTACATTCATAGCTGGATAATAAGTGACAAACTCTTTCAGTTTTAAGACTGAAGATTTATGCTTTTACATCATAAGAAATATTCACTTTGCATGGAAATCTTTAATCAGTTAGATTTATGTTCACCCACAAATACAAGAAGTTTTTCACACATATTCAGAGAGCATGCATGTGAATTTCATTTTAAAATCGATCAGCCTCTTCTGAAATTGTTTTTCTCCTTCACTTAATTTCTAGGAATAACAGTTCCAGTTCCTGCTCTTATTTTCTCCACATTATTAACAAGTGCAATAATTAAAACCTCATTAGTTAGTAATGCTTATATAAAAATCTGAAGAAACAAATTTATATCACTTGGATAAGTAAAAGTGACCTTTTCTTAGGCATCTAATGATTAGCAAGTCAAGATTCCAGAGGCTCTGCAGTATTAAATCGGTATGGATAGTGTGTGATTAGTAATATGGGTTAGTGAAGTATCTGCCTACACTCAGTCAATTAGGAAAATATTGTTTCCTCATCATACGAAAGATAAAACCTCTGTTTAAGTGATCATAATTCAAAAATAAAATTGAACCTATAATAATGGGGTTTTAATGTATAATTAAAGTGAATCTGATTACTAATACAGTGTATCCTAACCATATTTTGATTAGCCATTTGCTTTGGGGATTAATATATTACATATAGGGAGATATATATATGTGTGTGTGTATATATAGTTTCATACATATATGCTCTGTGTGTATTAAAGGACCAGTTTAGGAAATGACTGAATTAGGCACTCAATTTTTGTTGAGTGGAAGAACTTAACCTAAAATGTTTTATTTAGTTAAAAATAAAGCTACACTGTTTTTACTTCTATTCTTATTAAAAAGTCCTATATATAACACACATTGATTTAAAAATTTTTCTGTCTATATTGCAGTTTTGTCTTCCACGTATACACTTTATTAAATAACATCTATAAATTTATCACATTCATGTTTATGTTAATGCTATTTAAAAGTGTGTTGACTTGATATAAACTAAATTCTTTCAGATTTCTAAGAAACAAGATTTCTTTGATTCCAGTGAATTATACACTTGAAACAGTTCTTAAGTTCTGGCTAATTTTAGACATTTGATGAAAATAGACTCAATCTGTTAACTTTGCATTCTGTGATTTTTCAGAAGTTCATTGTGGTTGAATAACTGATGACTGAAATGAATACTTGCCACCTGTAAATCAAAATGATTGATTTTCATTACTTTCCTTACATTTTCTATTAAAGAAAATCAAGTCAGATTTCCACAACTGCATTATTAAGTGCAGATTAACATTTCTTCGAATCCATTTCTTGGAAGAAGTTGCTTGGGTATAATTTCTTAACATGGGTGTCAAAATCCCTTATAGTAAAGCTTTAAGCTGCTGCTGTTAAAGTCTCATATTAGATGCCCTTTCAATGCTTGAGGTTGATATTTTTATACTGAGTTATTCCTGGAGCTCTCATATAGGAATATATTTGTAAACTTATTGTAGGGCAAATGGGAATTATTTTCTAAAGTGTCTCCTCTGAGTGTAGGATGTGGTCTTTTAATGATTTCAAACATGTTGGTTAAAGTTTAAATCAGTCTTTTTCAAGCAAACAAATTTTGAACCCTGAATATCATAAAGTTAAACTTAAAATGCAGGCAGATTACTTACGGTGTGTGTGTGTGTGTGAGGAAGATTAGCCCTGAGCTAACATCCGTTGCCAATCCCGCTCCTTTTGCTGAGGAAGATTGGCCCTGGGCTAACATCTGTGGCCATCTTCCTCTACTTTGTATGTGACACCGCCATAGCATGGCTTGACAAGTGGTGCGTTGGTCTGCGCCCAGGATCTGAACCTGCAAACCTCGGGCCGCCAAAGCGGAGCATGCAAACTTAACCGCTACGCCACAGGGCCGGCCCCAGATTATTTATTTATTTTTTTTTAATTACCTATTATTAGAAAAAACTTATCTGAAGATGCAATAAAATTATATCTAAATGTATTAGTTAAATAGAACCTTTAAAATGGAGCTGGAGATATACAACAAGTACACTATATGTCTATGCGATACATAGTAAGGAGTCCTATTATTTTTAATCAACATATCTTCATTTATATGAAGACATTCTCAAAATAAATGATTGCTAAAGGTCCTTGAAATATGAGCTATGCATATCTTCTCAGTGTATAAGCCACTCAACAGCAAAACCTAAAATATTAATAAGATCTCCTAATCTTTATCTTTTATGCCTAAAAAACTTCAGCACATTATTTTTACCATTGAGAAACTTAGATAGCCAAAAACAGTTCTCAAAATCTTATATATTTATATGCTACTTTATTAGTAGATATATTTTTAAGTACATATTAATTGACTTTTATTCAAATAAAATGTTTTAGCTCTCTACAGAAGAATCAGAATTCAACTATTGAGATGCTTTTCTTTTGGGAGATCTCCTAATGAATTTCATCATAGAAGACATTTTTACTTTAAAACTTGTAAAATATTTTATATTATACAAGTGAATTAATATTAAATATATAGCTTTTGACAAAGATCAATAAAATGAACATGTATATACTACCACTCAGGTTAAAAAATAGAACACTACCGATACCTTTGAATCTTTTTGTATGCTCTTCCCCAATCATTCCAGAAGTCACCACAGTCCTAAATACATGTTTTTATAATCTCCTTGACTTCCTTTATACTTTTACCACATGCATACTTATCCCTAAGCAACATATGGTTTAGTTTTATGTGTTTCACATATTGTAGTATCACTATTATTTTGTGACTTGCTTTCTTTTGAAGTTAACATTATATTTTTGAGATTTATCCATGTTGATGCATTAGAAATAGTTCATTATTTTCATTGCTGTAGTATTCCAGTCTATGAATATTCTACAGTGAATCCATTCTCCTGTAAATAGACTTTGGAATATATTCGGTTTTTGTTTTTGCTTTTGCTTTTATAAACAATGACGTGATGAATATATGTCTCCAGGAGCACGTGGGCAAGGTTTTCTCTATGACAAAAATGTGTGGACTCAAAGGTGTGCACGTTTTAAACTTTACCATGTAACATCACATTGATTTCCAGAGTCGCAGAAAAAAACATAACAGTCTACTCCATAAACTCACCAGCTCTTGGTATTACCAGGTTTGTTTTTAAATTTGCTACCAATCTCTTGGGTATAAGATACTATTTCATTGGAGCTTTAATTTGCATTTTCTTAACTACAAGGGAGGCTAAGCATCTTTTCCTATGTTTATTAGCCATTAGTATTTTCCCCTTGGTAAAGTGTCTTTCATTTTTTTAAAAGTTTGTTTCTATTGTATTTTAAAAAATTAATTAGTAGGAGTTCTTTATATATTCTGGCACCTAATCTTTGTCAGTTTTATGTGTTGCAACTATCTTCTCCCTGTGTTTTGATTATTTTCCCATTTTATTTTATAGCTATTTTAGAATTTGGCTCTCTGTTTTGTTATGTCTTGTTTAAGACCCCTTTGATGCCTTTTTATTCTCTTGTAGTTTTACTATGAATGTTTTAGTTTAATCTTTTACATTTAAGCCTTTAGCTCACTTGGAACTGATTTTTGTGTATGGTGTGAAAGAGGGATCCAATTTTTTTTATTTCAGTTCCGTTTACTGACTAGCTTATTCTTTCTTCACTGATCTATAATGCTGTCTCTGTCATAAGTTTCCACATATTGGGGAAAGGAGTACTAGATTCTGGGCTCTACATATTCTGTTCCACTGGTCTGTTTGTCTATCTGTACACCATTACTACTCTTTCTTAATGAATACAAATGTATACTATGCACTAATATCAGCTAGGGAAAATACCCCTCCTTTTCTGTCTTCTTCAGAAGTATCTTAGTTATTAAGGAACGAGTTGCTGTTTAGTAAACAGTTTAGAACTGGCTTGCTAACTTCTATAAAAAGCTCCCTATTGGTATTTATATTGGAATGTATTGAATCTATTGTTCAATTTGTGGAGACTTGCTATTTTAATTCAGACAATTTTTATCTTTTCCTAAACACACAAGGATCTCAGCACATACTAATTTAGATCATTACTGTATCGACTTAAACATGCTATCTATGCCCAGTATTTTAATTCTCTTTTTTTAGCCTCATAAATTGACAATATTATAATTTTATTGCATGCAGGTAGAGTTTGTATAGATTCATTCTTACGATTATCATTTTCTTGGCTTACCACTGCTTCTTGCAATTTGCCCCTTTATTTTAAGACTGTATTCTTCCTGAAGTACATCCTTCAGAAGTTCTTTAGTGGGAGTCTTTGATGATAAAACTTTGGTTTTGTTGTTGAGGAAGATCCACCCTGAGCTAACGTCTGTTGCCAATCTTACTCTTTTTGTTTGAGGAAGATTCACCCTGAGCTAACATCTGTGCCAATGTTCCTCTACTTTTTGTATGTGAATCACCGCTACCGCAAGGATGATGAGTGGTGTATGTCCATGTCCAGGATCCAAACCCGCGAACCCAGGCCTCCAAAGTGCAGCACGCCACGCTCAACCATTACGCCATGGGGCCGGCCCCAAAACTCTGTGTTTGATTGGGATTCCCTTACACAAAAGATAATTTTGTTGGATATAGGATTTTAGATTGACAGTTATTTTCTTCCAGCATTTTGAAGGTATTATTCCACTGGCTTTTGGTTCCAGTATTGCCGGTGAATAATTAGCTGTCAGGGTAATAGTCATCTTTGGAGAAGGTCTGTCCCTCTTCTCCACCTTCATTTAGGTTTTCTTTTTTTATTGGTCTTTGGTTATCTGCTATTTCTCTACCATGTGAGTTGGTGTGGATTTCTTTTTATTATCCCTTGGAATTCATTTTGTTTCCTGAATTCTGACCTATCTCAAATTACTGGAATTTCTCACCTTTTGTTACTTTGAATATTTTCTCTCTCCTATTCTTGACATTATCTCTATGAAAAAAACTCTTAATTGAACATAAAGCAGAAATTCATTTATTCAACAAATATTTTTTTGAGCACCTACTATGTGCTGCAGGGATGTATCAGTAAACAAAACTGACTAAAATCCTTGTCATCATGAAATTTACAATAAAAGGCACAGTATGGTAGAAGGTGATAATGACTAAGGAATAAGAGGGATCAAAGTGTTAGGATGGGAAGCAGGGATTGTCTCCTTCCTTTTTAAGTTTAGACTTAAAAAGTTTGGTCAAGATGCCTCATATGACATGTTTTCCTGACTTCATATAAACTTGAGTGTCCCTTCTTAAACACCCTTTTATATAGCGTTGTTTATACCCAGAAATGGATGTAATCTGCCAGAGAGGGTCTCACAGAACAGAGTACAGTGTCACCAAAATTCCCCTTAAATAGAATTCTCTATTTCTGTTAGGAGCCGTTTGTATTAGCTTCTTTATTAAGTCATTTCATTGACCAATTTTAAAAGGACACTGATATTTTTCAGCTATAGAATACAGATGTCAAATTAAATGATCTCCAAGGCCTCTTCCTAGTTTCAAAATGCAGAGTCAGATCCAGCCTTTGTGAGTCCAGAATATCATACAATTTGAGGAGGGTGTAATGTACAAAAAATAATTAATATTGCAAATACAAAATTAGGTACAGAGTCTTGTAAGGGGCCTGTGTGAATGAGAGGTTAATGAAAATTCTACCACTGTGACACATATTAATATACATTGGATTTGCTTATATGTGAAATGGCTCTCCATTTTTTGCTTTGTAAATATAGATTACAATAATTAATAGGTTTATAAGACAAAATAGATTGTACTGAAATCCATATACACTATGCTTCAAATATCGGCCTTTGGATATTCTGTGTCCTGCAGCATTCCATTAGCAAGTTGCTGCCAGTGAACAAACGGCTTTTTACTCAAGTTGTCAGCTTTGAGTTTTTTATGTGTTTTGGCTTCTAATATTTCCTCTTCCTGTGCTCACTTATAATGAAAACAGATGTTAGCTACAATTGTGCATTAAGTCACTTATTCATATTTCATGTTAGAATTTGAGCAGGACTTCCGAAAGGAAAAGAATATTTTCAAATGAAAAAAGAGTAAAAATATTTTTAAATTAACAAAACAGCTCAAGATATAACCATGAAAATCTGGACCCAGAACGCTGTCGTATGTATATTTATATATTTCTATCCTTATCTTTATAATTGTCCTCAGAAGTAAAAGTTCTTTTACTTTTAGATAGAGCAAATTCTATCACAGAGAAGTGCGCAGTAATTACTGAAATATTGTCCAATATTTTGAATTTTATATTGAATAGCTTTTGGGCTTTCCATAAGTAGCACTGCACAGGTAATAGCAACATGTAATTTCATTCCTTCCCTTGAGCAGTGCCCCTCTCCTTCTGCTGGGAGCCTACGTGTGCCACTTGCTATCATTTCTCATGGTCTTTTTAGGAAAGTGACATGGGGAAAAGGGATAAACATTAAAATTTTTCTTTCTCTGAAATATTTCCAGGTGAATGACCTATAAGTTTTCCATAGCAAATAAATGTGGAATAATCTTTTGGTGAAATTGAACCTCTTCAAATTTGCATCATAAAACTGAAACATATTAGTACTTTATTCTTAAATCTGAACTTAGTAGTTCACAAGAGACTGCTAGTATACTCTACATTAGTATTTCTCAAAATATAGTCCAGGGGCTATCTGGTGTTTTTTTTTTACGATATCATCCAACACTTATGGACTCAGAATTTGTAGATCAATGAGGAGAGGGAAGGGATCTATATTTTCGTAAGTTCTCTATGTTATGAATATTCAAGTTTGGGAACCTCAGTTTTATATCATGATGCCTAACACATGCCATGCATGCCTTCACTTCCTTATTGTACATTCATTGCAGACATTACTAATCGATCACAGTGTTCTTCCCTACAGGGCTAACATAAAGCCACACAGTAATACTCAACACAGTGCCAAGGCAGCTGGTTGGCTTGAAAGATAAAATAGCCTCCCCTGAAACTTTTCTAAAGTCAGTGCTCTTAGGCAATATTATCTTTAAAAACATAGTTAAGAATTTGGAGACAAACAATGATATTCTTTAAGTTGCAAATAGATGTCAGAAAATTTTTGCACAAAATATTGACTATAAGGCCTAGAGCAGAGTAGAAGGCAAGTCTGAATTCATGAAGGTGTCAACTCTGAAAACCATACTCATAATAACAAAAAGTAATCAATGATGGAAAAAAACGTGAAAAGAAGATACAGTAATTCAAAGGGCATGGTAGAATGTGGTCATTAAACAATTCTTTAATGTGCATACTATAAATTATGTTCATACCCAGAAAAGGAGAAGACATTTCTCATATATTATGTTTAAGGCAGTTTGTGATATATTTTAGAAAGTTCCCAACCAAAGAAGTTAAAGTAAAAGGAGTGCGTGAAATTTTAGTCCTGAGTTAATTGATAAAATTAACTGGAATAATCTTTAATCTTAGGATTTCAGGTACTCATTTTTAAAATCCACACTTAGTTTTATTCATCTATTATAGTACTATTTATTGAAGACATTAAAAATAATTAATATTTGCACATTATCTTGTCAGTATACTCATTTATAAAATCAACTCTTTTGCAATATGATTTTTTATATAGTGAATTTAGAATTAGATGAGAAAATTGTCAAATTATTCCTATTAAATGACATTTTTTATTTTTATTAAATGCTTTTGATAATTATATTGTGTGATAATTTCTGAAATAGTAGATCAAAAATATAAAAATATATATTTATTGCTTTTTTGATAACAGCACAGGCAGGAATCTACAAATATTTAGATCCTTACTCATATAGTGTAAAAATGATGACTTATGAGTGTTCTAAAGCAAATAAATCCTCTTACAAAAATAATTTTGGCCATTCTTTTTAAAAAATATTCACCATGTTAACATTAACACATAATCATGAAAATCTAATATTTTATGTATTTTTAAAAAATATAATCATTGTGGAAATCTGATGATTTAAAAACGTTTTTCTTTTAGGAATATATCACCTTATTTTCTATTTAAAATATTAATAAAATTAATTGATTTGTGAATATGTTGACCTGAGAGACTAGGGGAACAGTTTCAGAGATATTCTTTAAGGGGAATTGCTTGTAGCAAATATACCATCAATGACATGGCCAAATTAAAGCAATTTCTACCAGAGCAGTTCCAAATTTGCTCTTTTCCTTACTGGAATCTTTGGAACAAGCACTGGACCTGGAGCCAAGAGATATATGATTTTCAGTATTGGCTTATTTTTGGTTAAGTGTGATTATAAAGAAAAATCATGTGGTTAACTTAGGATAGTTGGTCATAGTGTTCGTGTTGCGATCCTGTGAATATCTGGAAAATAAGCACTTACCGCTTAAATGAACTATTAGTGTTTATGGGAAGAAAGAACTTGAAGTGGGTTGGTTAAAATAAAGGCACGCGCTTTTAAAGATGACTATACCGCATATTTGCAATTAAAACATTCAGTGATTTCATTGACGATAATAAAGATTCTTGCCTCCCTTCTTTTTGTAAACCATGACATCAAGGACCACAATAGTGTTTCATCTAAAAAGCCATCTAAAGTAGGAAGGTATGCTGTGTGCTTCTATAGACCTTATAACTTGTATAAAAGAATCATTTTAGCTGTTTTGTTTATCAGATCCCAGAATATTTGACTCTCCTTAAACTTCACTGTAAAAATACCATGGAATTTTTTTGAGAATGCTACTTTAAAAGCAATTAATTTTTTACTGAATAACTTTGTAAGTCTAGCTAAATGTGACTAAAATATGATAGTGTGTTGGGAGTATTTTGCCAACTTTGTGAAATGATTCCTTTACAGAAAATCTGACAGCTTCTTTGCCCTTATTTTTTGTTTGACATCAAGTCTTCTAGGGAAGTCTGACCAATGATTAAATGATGGCTTGATAGAGCATGATAACCTAACTCTATTAGAGATAAGATCTCTTTTCATAATTTACAATGTAAGCACTGAGATTTACTTAACTGTGCTAATGTTTTGTATTTAAATATGTCTGAGTAGTTATAGCTTACCCATATCCATAGTACTAACATAAATTTTTGTCTAAGAGAAAGTTTTAACTCTAACCTTTTGTAATTTTTCAGTTTATTTCTAACGATTCTGACTTACTACTATATTCTCATGCACATAGTAACAGATGATCTTTTATTGAAACATGTTCTTGTTTAATTATCCATGCTGTTTTTAAAGGAAAGTTCTTCAGTTTTTCCCACCCTCACTTTATTTCTTGATATTACACAATCATATATTTTTTTGTCCCAATAACTGAGAGGATATGTAATAATTTAAATTTCTTTTAGCTAGATTACAAGGGAGGTAGACGAGGATTTGCAAATTAGCTTGATTTTATCCTTGTTTAATCTCCTGTCCACTTTGTTTGCATTATATATTTATTTTTGTTGAGTATAGTTAATTTTGTCTTTTGTCCGGAATGCCGATCTTTTTAAGTCCAACCCTACTGAATAGCTAGAGGCAAAGATTTTATAAATCTTGATTAAGTAATATTATAGTAAGTTCCCTGAACTGTCACAAATTACATTAGCAGAAATGAGTTAATTAACTTAACACTAAAGACTAGCATTGGAGACATAAACAACATAGGAGAGAACACCGCCTGTGATATTGGATTGAAAAATTTCTAAGGCCTCTATCATTCATTGACACACGGCAAGGAAACCTGTTGGAAGTCAGCTTCTTCCAGTTGATTCTTCAGAGTTTTCATAGGTGGTATTTATCATTTTCAAGGCTCTGATATATCAAATATTAATGATAGATGAAAAAGAAAATCTCAATCAGTAGGTAAGTCTGTCAAAGACCTCCAATTTGGGGGGTTATTAATTTTCATAGAGAGGTAACTTTTTTGTAGCATTCTCCATGCTTAATGTACTTTTGAAACACGTGCACTTGGATGGAAACCTGTTGACTTAAATTGAACATCTTATGTTTACCCTCATTTCTCGTTGAAAACAACATTCAGGATGCAGGGCGGTACTATCATATGTAAGAATAATTGGTATGAAACTGTGACTACTTTGATAAATAGAAATTTTTTAAGCCTTTGGTGAAGAATTAATGAGTTATTTCATTATCAGATTTTATATTGATCCCATATATAATGCATATGAGTAGAAAACATTAACAAATGATAATATTTCCTATTTGGTAGAGAAAAGAAACCTTCAAAGAAATTTAAGAAAAATGTAAATGAATCTTATAAAATACTTGTGTATTTGTCAGTTTTACAAAATAAATGATTGAGTAGTGTCGTGATAAAAATATGATTATGTGTCATTATATTTTTTTCTCTTCTAATCATATATTATATAGAAGTTTATCTCAATATAAGAAATCCTTCTTGTGTTATTTAAATACCTTTTCATCTTTACAACCCAGAGACTGTTTCATGATAGCCTATTTTGTTATGTAATGCTAGTTCCCCAAAAGTGTATATGTTCCAAAAGTGAACTTAAAATTCCAAAAGGATTCATTGCCTAACAATTCTCGTTTTATATTTTTGTCCTTTGTTGCTTACTAAAACTCCAGTTGTATTGATGACTGCTCAGGATTCTGAGAATCAGTTAGTCTCCTAACTAGTGAAAGGCAAGAACTAGTGGCCTGCAGTTCTTTTTGCCCTTAACTATTCAATTCTCAGATATTGACCAGTGGAACAAGGTAATTGAACAACTAGGAACACCATGTCCGGAATTCATGAAGAAATTGCAACCCACAGTAAGAAACTATGTGGAGAATCGGCCCAAGTATGCAGGACTCACCTTCCCCAAGCTCTTTCCAGATTCCCTCTTCCCAGCGGACTCCGAGCACAACAAACTCAAAGGTATGCCCATCAGGGACAACCTCAGAACCTCTGTGTGGGTGACGGGCTAAACAGGTGAACAGTAGAGACACTTCTCTTTAACTTGAACTACCTCAATTTAAGGAAAGGTATCTTTAAAAGATCTTTCTTACAGAGGGGGAGTGGCCAAGGATTTTATAATTGTCTGGATATTCAGAAGGAAGGATGGTAATAAAGTATGTGACAGTGGTGTGGGTTAACTATTTCATGGGGCTTATTTAGAATCCTAAAATTATTTTGCAGTGTAACTCTAAAAGACCAATGTAATACACATTAACATTATTGTTCCAGTTCTTTTTATTACCTGGAAAATATTTTCAACACAAGTTTTGGTTGCAAAATCTTAGAGATGCAGGTGTTTGAGTTTTCATTTGTATTTTACGGAATGTTTAACCACCATTTTTCATTTTAGAATGACAAATGAGATTTTACCTACACATTTTGTATTCAATATAAACACATTCATTAATAAGTAATTCTTTCTACTACTATGTCTGCAGTTATGAACCTTGGCAACAAATCTTATTTTCTTTCCCCACAAAACTGGGATAATAATGGTTTTGTCATAGGATTGGAGACAAGGAATAAATTTGGCAATGTATAAAGTACAATATAAATAATCTTATTCTTATTTTAATTTAGGACATTCCAGAAAACCTGATTTTGAAACAAATTTGACTTTTCCCCCTGCCGGGGCTCAAATCCTGTCCCTTAAAGTCTGTGTGAACCTGGGCAAATTATCTAATCTTTCTGTACCTCCTGTAACAAATGACTGCAGAAAGTGTCTACCTTAAAGGGTCGTTGGGAGGATTAATTGACTAGACAATTTGTCAAGCACTTAGAACAGTGCCTAGTTCACAGTGAATGATCAGTAACAGATATAAAAAAAAATAAGTGTAATAACTATTATTTAAAATGTATCTATATATTATCAAAAAAGGAAAAAGATACACGCTTTTGAAATTTTACCCCAAATGTTTGGTGGGCAATTATTAGCTACAGACTTAACTCGTAGCTAATACAGACTTTTAAGTGAGACAGAGAAACTAAAATGTGGTTCTGTCATTTCCCAGGGTCTTATCATCTCCTCCGAACTTTCATCTGGTGGGTTTTAAATGTGCAGCATTTTTTCTGTGTTCGTGACACTTTTATTGTGCAGTTGGGTTTCTTCCCTCAGCTGCCTTTACCTGCTCTCTGAGTGGCAACAGATCAAATTATTATTAAATCTACTGCTTTTAAGATCAACACAGCCTATATGCAGAATGAAGAACTAATTCTCTAAGTAGAGATTTTAAAGAATTCATGTCTTTATGGTGCTAATTGACATGTCAGGCAAAAGTAATCCCTTCAAATGAAGACACTTTTGTAGGGTAGCAATATGGAGATGACAACACCCTGACGAAATTAGAGATAATGACAGCACTTGTAGAAAAACTGTTAAGCAAAATACCATGCTTCTTAATATAATTTCAACCTTCTTAGTTCATTTTTTGGCTTTTTAATTCACTTTGAACCTCTGATTATCTTATGTTTGCAAATGATAAATTAGTCTACCTACTTATAATTATTTAATTATAATTTTAATATAAAATTGGCAAATTATAAAGAATTATACAAATAATAAAGGGGAAGAATTTATTCTACTCTTATTAAAAAAGCATATGGGGCTAGTCCTGTGGCATAGTGCTTAAATTCCCACTCTCTGCTTTGGCAGCCCAGGGTTTGCAGGTTCAGATCCCGGGCGCGGACCTACGCATCGCTTATCAAGCCATGCTGTGGCAGGCGTCCCACATATAAAGTAGAGGAAGATGGGCATGGATGTTAGCCCAGGGCCAGTCTTCCTCAGCAAAAAGAGGAGGATTGGCAACAGATGTTAGCTCAGGGCTAATCTTCCTCACACATACACACAAAAAAGTATAAAAAATTTACTTGCAATTGAAAGAATGAAAGATGAGGAATTAAAACTTTTTCATTAGCCTTATTTTGTTCCCTCAAATAGTATTGATCGTTGTTTCTTAGTGAGATGATTTGGCAATACGGTAGTTCATGATTGATGAGGACTCCACCCCAATCCACACTCTTTCTAAGAGCAGAAACATGGGTGGGTTTGATAGGAGTATCTGTGGGAGGGAGGTGTGTGAGTCTAGGTATAAAATCAGTTACAAATCAAAGAGATCTTTGAACCAATGAAATAAATAAATATAGCCCTGTAGGGCCGTTAGGGGGTCATTGGCAATGAGAAAAATTAAATATTGAAAATTAATGTATAAATATTTCTGTAGTTTTGTTATGCTTGTGAACTTCAGAGTGTTAGTTGGGAAGTAGCAGAAATCAAAAATCAAATATCTAGAATTGAGATCCCCAGAAAAATGATTAATAGAAATAAAAAGTCTTCCAGTCTAATTTGACTAGATTGCCACACTACAATGTTTTGGTCAACGATGGACTACATATATGAGGATGGTCCTATAAGATTGGTACCATATAACCTAGGTGTGTAGTAGGCTATATCATCTAGGTTTGTGCAGGTACACTCTATGATGTTCACACAATGATGAAATTGCCTAAGGATGTATTTCTCAGAACGTATCCCCATTGTTAAGCAATGCATGACTGTATATAAATAAGTAATAGAAATAAATATATAAAAGTGTATTTATTAAAACATAACAATACAAGAAAACACTAATGTCATAGAAAATGTGAAAAAAATAGATAGCTACATTTTAACTGTAGTATAATAAAAATTATGAAAAAATACATAAACAAGACTAAAAGAGAATACACCAATAATGAGAGTGATTGCCTCTAGATGGTGGGAAAGGTTAGTTTTTCTGGATTTTACGTTTTATGTAGTTTCCAGATTTTCTATAATTAACCTGTATTTCCTTAAAAATCAGATAAATTGATAAATAAAAATTGGCACATTTCCGTGGACTCAAACACATTGCCTTTTTCCTAATTTAGCAAACCAATTTAGATCTGTTCTCCTTAATTTGAAGTTTTATTATATATTTGGAACAAATTTCAGATCAGTTTGAAAATACATTTTTTGTAGTTTTATATTTTATATATTTTTAGAGATTAAAAACTGAGACTCCTCTAGCAATGTAATTAAATACACTTACTGATTATCACCATATAATTTTTTTTGTATCCCTGGCACCTCACACTGTACCTGGCACACAGTAAACATCTAGTATTTTATAAATGGAACTAGATCCCCCATGTTGATTAGGTTACTAAGTCTTGTGGATTCTTTCTCTCAGATCTACCCCTTCCTCTGTATCCTTGAAGCTTCTGCTCATGTTAAAGCCCTCATCATCTCTCCCTTCCTCAAAAAAGTCACCCCTGACCTCCTTGCCTCCCTCTAGACACTGCTTTATCCCTTTTCCCAGCTCAGAAAAGCTTTTAAATGAGCAGTCTACACCCAGTTTATCTGCTTCCTTTTTAAGACTTTATTCTTTTAAATTTGTTTATTTTTTTGAGGAAGACTGGCCCTGCACTAACATCTGTTGCCAATCTTCCTCTTTTTCTTTTTTCTCCCCAAAGCCCCAGTACATGGTTGTACGTCATAGTTGTAGAGTTGTAGCTCTTCTCTGTGGGATGCCACCTCAGCATGGCTTGATGAGCAGTGAGTAGGTCCGTGCTCAGGATCCGAACCGGCGAACTCTTGGCTGCCGAAGCCGAACGCGAGAACTTAACCGCTACACCACGGGGCTGGCCCCTTAAATTTACTTTTAATTATATGAGCAAGACATGTACATGTTTTCCCTTCCTCAGTGGTAACTACTATTTTCAGATAGTTGGTTATCTTGAAGATCTTTTCTGTGCATTTATATACATAGATAGAGAGGGAAATGCTTGTTTTTGGGGGATGGGATGGATTTACACAAATGGCATCATGATCTATGGATCATTCTGCAACTTCTCTTTTCACTGAACACATGTCCATGTAAGTACATATAGATCTACCTCTTTCTTTTAGATGGCCAAACAATTCCATGGTGTGGTTGTACCATAGCTCATTTTGTTGTTCTATGGATGGAAATTTAGACTGTGTAAAACTTTTTTATTCTGTAACCATTGCTACAGTGAACATCCTTTCTGTATGCTTTTCATGAACATGTGCAGTTGTTTCTCTAGGCTGTATACTTAAGAGTGGAACTGCTGGGTCATAAGGTATTCACATTTTACATTTTAATAGATACTGCCAAATTTGCACTCTAAAAAATCTGGATCAATTTACACTCCCACCAACAGGAATGAAATTATCTGTTAGTGGATACTGTACCATCTTTTGTTTTTAGCAAATCTGATCAATAAAAAATATTTCTTTTTGTTGTTGTTGTGAGGAAGACCAGCCCTGAGCTAACATTCATTGCCAATCCTCCTCTTTTTGCTGAGAAAGACTGGCCCTGGGCTAACATATGTGCCCATCTTCCTTTATTTTATATGGGATGCCACCACAGCATGGCTTGACAAGCGGTGTGTCGGTCTGCTCCCGGGATCTGAACCTGTGAACCCTGGGCATCTGAAGTGGAGTGCGTGAACTTAATGGCCATGCCACCGGGCCGGCCCCAATAAAAAATATTTCATTGTTTCATTTTGCATTTTCCTAATCACTTGATGAAGTTACCTAATGTTTGGAAGGAAGGTGGTAGTTGATCTTGTTTTCTTAATTTCTTCTTCTTCCAACAAATTTCTTTGCCAACATCAAAATTTTACTCATTTTTTTCTCATTCATCATTTCAGCCAGCCAAGCCAGGGACTTGTTGTCAAAGATGTTAGTGATCGACCCAGCAAAAAGGATATCCGTGGATGACGCCTTACAGCATCCATACATCAATGTCTGGTACGACCCTGCTGAAGTGGAGGCGGTAAGGCACAGGCTTATTTTACTTTCCTTGACAAAAAATTATAGTAACTGGATGCTTAGTGGTGAAAACTGAAAGAGGATTAGAACCCAAAAGAACACACAAAGGACCTTCATAAAATTCCTAAGTCACAAAGTTATTACCTTCCCTTCTAAAAGTTATTTTCTTCTACCCAGGATTTAAATGCATTTGTTTTTCAGGATTTCCTAGGAGAGATGGTGATTTAGTCCGACAGACTTTAGCTGTCCATGAAACACTTCCTTTTGTTTTCGTTAAATTGTTGACACTACCAGCATCTCCTCCTTTTGTTTAATTATCAGCCTCTCCTGATGCAAACTAAGTAGCAGAAAACATCATAGAGGATAGGTTGCTTTGCCTCTATTTACTTGATAAGGTGCCTGCTATCAGTAGTGTGATACTAAGAACATACTGATTACAGAGCTTTACCAGGCCATTGGTGGCTTTGTGAAACCCTGCATGAATTAGGTGAGAAAAACTGGGTATTCCAATAAAAACATTATTTCAGATTGATCCTAAATTGACTACCACAGTAAGATGTATCTCCATATTTTAAATCTAGACATAGTTTAAGAATCTTCTCAGAAGCATAATTCTTTTTTTTAATTGTTTTTCAACCATTTAATATCTTCTCTCCAATCACTTTCTTATATCTTTGCCTTTCTCCTTTTCTCCGTGTGGAGCTGGGGCTGTGAGGGGCAAGAGGATATTGTTGTTGCCCGTGTGTGTTCTGTAGGCCTCCTGATGGCAATGTCCTTTTGTCCCTCTTTTAAACATGACTATCAGCCACGTTACCTTCTCCCCAAAACATCAAAATCTCCTCAAATTCTTAGAATACCTGTGCTAAATGATCTAATTTTCCTTTACATAATACCTTCAAATTACTTTGAATTCGTTCTTAATCTTCTATTTGAAATACTCTGTTTATTTGTTTTCTTGTGTCCTTCTCTGTACCCCAAGTATTCTTGCTTCAGCATAACTTTCTACTGCTTCAGGTGTGCTTGCCCATGTCAGACATGCTAGATTCAACTGACATCATTCTTATCCCTGCATTCTTTTTTTTGGTGAGAAAGATTCACCATGAGCTAACATCCATTGGCAATCTTCCTCAATTTGCTTGAGGAAGATTCACCCTGAGCTAACATCTGTTGCCAATCTTCCTCTTTTTTTGCTTAAGGAAGATTAGCCCTGAGCTAACATCTGTTGCCAATCTCCCTCTTTTTTCTTGAGGAAGATTAGCCCTAAGCTAATATTTTGCCAATCTTCCTCTATTTTGTATGTGGGTTGCCTCCACAGTATGGCTGATGAGAGGAGTAGGTCTGTACCTGGGATCTGAACCCAGGTACCCTGGCTGTCTAAGTGGAGCACATGGAACTTTAACTGCTTAGCCACAGAGCTGGCCCCATCCCTGCATTCTTCATTGGAGAAATGAGATCTGACAGATGGGAGTGAGGATTAGGTAGACTCAAACTTTATAGACATCATATTTAAAAAGCTACTTTTCGTAGAAACCCAATCCTTAAGCATTCAAAAATCTCAGACAGAACACTTCTGTGATAAATGAGTTTCCCAAGCATGGAAACTGAAGTGTAACAGTCCTTGATGACATTTTCTTAAGATCTGCTCTCTTAAGCAGTTTTACAATGATGTTGAAATTTCAATTTGCTTTGAATTAATTTTTTGTCACTTGATTTGATTCTTACAAAATAAAATCCCTAAAATTAAATATTTCTGAGTTTAATTATAATACTCTTAAAACTGAAAAACTAATGTCCTTACAACTGAAAAATAGAATCTCTTCCAGTCTCTTATTCTTGGGAAATACTTTCAAAGATGTTATTTAGGTAGAATGAAGTAATGAAGTGAGTAAGAAAGTATGATGTATATGTATGTGAAAATTAAGTATAATAATTTTTCTCTGATGATTTTCAAGAAAATACTTTAGGTTACGTTGATAATTTTAGAAAAACATAAATTATTTGAAACTGTTGTGCCTCCTTTATTTTGATAGTTCAAATCATGTGGCATATTTATTTTTCCTTACATCTAATGTAATGTGTGTAATCAGTTTTTAACGGATTGTGGCCTACAGTTTAATTGGAGTCATAAAGTCTGCATTTGTAATTCACTGGTAATTATGTTGCCTATAAAAGAGATAGTTGCTTAGAATCTGTAATAACATATTAATGAATAGTAGCAACGAGTTTTGTTTTTTGTTTTTTTGTGTGAGGAAGACCAGCGCCCAGGTAACATCCGTTGCTAATCTTCCTCTTTTTGCTGAGGAAGACTGGCCCTGGGCTAACATCCGTGCCCATCTTCCTCTACTTTATATGGGACGCCGCCACAGCATGGCTGACAAGCAGTGCATCGGCAGGTTCCCGGGATCCGAATCCGCGAACCCCGGGCTGCCAAGCGCGAACTAAACCGCTGTGCCACCAGGCTGGCCCAGTATCAATGAGTTTTTAAATTTATTTTAACATTTTATGAAAAATTTGAAGGATAAAAAGATAAGAGTTAGGGTACTAAAATGGCTAAGACATTTTCCTCAACCATTTCAGTGTTGTCCAGCTGGGACATGGATAGCAACAACACAAGACATATACATTTTAGAAGTATATGATAGAGCCTGAAGGTCTAGGAAAAGGGATCAGTTAATACATGGAAGAGCAAGCAAGAATTTAACATCTAGACTGGAGCCACTGGTTATAGAAGGGTAAATGTTTTATATCTTTGTCATAGTGAATATGTTGGAATCCTGACCCTAGGACGAGGATAGTTTATTACCTGATGAAATGTATTACAGAGGTTACAGCTAGGAAGACAGATCCTGGAGATGCTAGGATCTGTCAGCTGCGCTTTCTGCAATACCCTTAGAATTAGTGCCTTTGTTATTGCGTGTGAACATATATTTAAAGTAAAATGACCTTTCTTTGTGAATGAATGGCACAGCTATAATGGAGTGATATGTTTTCTGCCAGGGCTGACAAGACTATTTTGCAAAATGATCTCTGGTGTGTCTCTATAATCACAGTAAATGGAAGTGTCAAATAATCAGAATTTCCATGATTAGAGGTCATCCAGGAGATCCAAGGTGAAGCGATTTTCAAGTAACTCACATGATGTTAGAGAGGGAAGAAAATTCAAAGAGGAGAAGAAAGAAAAATAAATTTCATTGGAAGAAGACAGAGGCAAGTAGAGAGGGATAAAGGAGAAACTGCAAGAGAATGTGATGTCTTCAGGAAAAGGGGAAAGGAGAGTAGAGAAATGCTATGTGTACTAATCTATTAATCATGCTACAAGCTGTCTTATCACGTGTTTCCAAAAGTGTCAAAGTACCAAATGAAAAGAGAAGAGCATATGAATGCTGTCATAACTCTGAGAGAGAAAATTGCTCATGTAGCCTTGAAGTTGAAAATTTAAAAAATTGAATGTCAAGGTTAATAGTGATCTGTGTAATAGTACATCAAGATTTTGAAGTTACAACTGCTCAAATTATTAGCAAGTTCTTGTTCAAATAATATTCACAGCAACAAAAGTATATGCCCCAAATAGAGCACAGAGGTCATGTTTAATTTCAATGCTGTTTCATGAAACAACTGGAAGACATTCTAACTCTGTTTCACTATTCATAAAGAGGGCAAAGACATCATACACAAACGCAATTTATTTAGTTGTATGCATTTCACAGGTATGAAAGATGGGGTAGGTTTAAATTTCTGTTCTGGCACTTCCTAGATGGCTTTGGTTCAGTTTCTTAACCTTTCTGCAATTCAGTTTTCCTAACAGAATGAGGAAGTATCATACTTACTGCACAGTGTTCTTCAGAGAATTTAAAATGTTCGTGTACATAAAGTGCTTAGCACAGTACTTGGCAGTCTGTATGGATCACATAAATTGTTATTATTCTCATTATTATTACTATTACTGTTATGACTTTTACATGCAAAGCTTTAATGCCTCTTGATATTAAGCAAGAGATATATTTGGTGAAAAAGATCAGCTGGCCAAGAAACTGTGGAAATATTCTACAACATTTTTAAAAAATTAATCACTGAAAATGATCTAGTTCCTACAACATTTTAAAATGTTGGTCCTTTTTTTGCTTTTTTTCCACCTCTGCCTTGCCAAGTGTAAGAGAATTCAGTGCCGTTAGTTTAAACCAAATAAAGACAAATTGTATAGTTTATAAATTCTATTATAACCACCTTTATAAAACTAGGGGATATTCAGAGTCGTTTGGGGGAATCAGTTTGAATACCTTCCCTGGGCTCTGTTGGAGGGAAATATGGGGGAATGATGATCAGTTGCCTTGTTTGTTTCCAGACTATTGAGTTCAGAGACCCTGCTGGGGTAGAGGGTGGCTTTCAGCCCGCAAGCCCTGAGAGAAGGGGTACAGAGGCCCTTTAGGAGCATTTTCGTGAATTGTAAGCTAAGAAGGGGTTGATTAACTATGTCTTGGGGCATATAAAAAGGGAACTTAAGGAGAACATGAAATGTGACCATTTTTTAAAAGTTTTATTTCTCTCAGAGACTCTGGAGCACCCGAGAAAGCTCCTGAGTGCAGAAGCCTTACTAATGGCTTCTGTAGTTGTTCTGCATTGCTAGGGGTGGGAGAAGGAGAGGGAGGAGAGGGAGAGGAGATGTGCTCAGCCACCAAATCAAAGACATCAAAACTCAAAGTAATCATCATAAGGAAGCCAATTAAAAATTTATGGGGTCAGAGAAGGACATTTCTTTATTCCTCAATTCATGACAAAAGGAAGAGTCAGTACCTGACACTAGAACCATTGTCTCAGTACCTGACATTAGAGCCATTGTCTAACTGAATTCTGGGGGCCAGGCTCACGGCCAGCACTGATCAGGCAGACCTACTGTTGTGTCAAATGCTCTGCCTCAGAGAGGCCCAGAATCAGTCCTAAATGGTCAAAACATTACTCTGGGAATCTGGACAGAGGGTCAGGTTGAACCAGTCAGGCAGCTGGTATCTAAGAATTTTGTTCTTCAGTGGACTAGCTCCGGGTACTTGAGAACCCAGAGGAGGGGTGGCAGGCAACACAGGACCTTCTGTGTAGTAGCCGAGTCAGTTACAAGAGAGAATGCCAATACGGAAGCTTGGATCATGGGGCTGCAGCTGAGGAGTAGACTGAGAGGCTGGGATGGTTTTGGTTGGAAATATAAGTACACATGCCATCCTTACAGAGACCAAGGGAAAAGGTGTGACAATCCAACCCATTTGGGTGGAGCAAGGTGATTAGGGAAGCAAGGCCAATGCTGAGCTTGTTTATTATTTCTTCCCTAATTCAAGGTTAATTTGGGAATTGGAACAAGGCTGGGTGGGAAATTAACCTCCTGATACAGATGCTGAATTAAACGACCTAGTCTTCAGATTCCCAGTGAGAATATAAACTGGGAAACAGAGTAACACTTACACGTGTTAGTGCTGAAGTTCATTGAATATAAGCACTTAGAAAATGTAAGCCCAGAATAGTGAGTAATGTTACACATTTACTGTTTGTTTATAACATGAGGTAATTAATAGTCTTAAATGTTTTATTGATATTATTATTTACTATTTCATTACTTTAGAGATTATGTTATGTTTTGCCTACTGTAAAAGAATTTATAGGAAAAGCTAACCTGACTATATTAAGCTCCTTTATTGCAGGCCATCATAGATTTCATGCCCTTTTGAGCAGTTACTATCTGACATTATTTTAGTCATCTTCTGTCTGCCGTTGTATCTTATTGGTCATTACCAAAGAGAACACATGGAAGAGATGACCAATCATGCAGGAAATATGCATTATTTTCAACCTTCTTGTGACATAGATATGTAAATTTTAATGTTGTGTATGTCTGGAAATCTGTTCAAGGTAAATCTTAAATGAGAGCTTACTTTTGCAGAATAGTTTGGTGCTGCAGCTCAGCCAATATCAACATTCAGATATATCAGCTCTACAGTTGTGAGCAGCTACAGGGACACTGGACCAGAAACCATGATGAGGGGAGTAAAATGGGGCTAGGCATGAGATCAGAAAGCATTGAGAAGAGAATCGGAAGCCTGCAGTCAAAGTAGCACAGGTTCCAGAGCTTGGTCTGAGCGATCCAGAGTGAGAGCTAGCACAGATATGTGGACACGTCAGATAGGGCAGGCAGAAAAAATCAGTTCAGGAGAGACATGTGGTCTCAAGTCATAGGTCTGAGCAGATGCCACCCTAAAGTGCCTTTAAACAGTGGCAAAGCTAAGGATATTTTCTGATTGCAGTGCAAAATCAAAATCAGATACTGTTGGAACAGCCCAGAAATTAGCAATGGTGGGAAGCCACTCCCAACCTGAGAGCGAGGAGGTGGTTTACTGGAGCCTAGGGATGGGTAGCTCCCAGTAGGAGCTGGGGTTACAGGCACAGAGAAAATACAGCTGCTTCTGGAAAGAGGAATGGAGAGAAATGGCCTGGCTTCTCCCCACTCTCTCCATCTCCTGGTAGTGTCTCCCTCCTGTTGGCTGAGACCAGGCCTAAGCCAGCTGATAGATGAGCCTAGGAAATGCAGCCTTCAGGGGGCAGCCCCCTGAGACACAGCAGATAAAGGAAGGGTGAGGACTGTGTGTATGGGCAGATAGGCCCAGGGCTGGCACTAACCTATTTATTCTTTCCTCATTCGCAGCTCTAAAACCCCTAAGTAAAATTGAAGTAACCAAGTGGTTAGGCACACTTAATCTGGAGAGGAGAACACTTTGGAGGTTGGAAGAGATACTCAGGGGCCTCAGTGGGTAAAAGTGAAGAAAACATTACTCCTAATAACCCCTAATAACTATTTCATTTCCTCAGGTATCTTGTGATTTCTTGGTAACCTGATAGTCTTCGCATAAGAGTGTTTCTCATTGAGTTTCCATTTGAATGTGTATACTTCCTTCCTTTTATATGCTGGTCTCACTTTTTCAGTGTTTGTTATATGGTTGATGAGGAACCTACAGCTAGTTGAGCCAATACTGGACAACTTGTGCACAGGGGGAATAAGGGAGCCAGCCATCTGCTTTCCTTTAGATTGCTTTAAGTCTACTCTTCTGTTGCCAAGTAGGTAAAATACACTATAAAAGACTTCTATCATTCTTTCTTCTCGCTCACCTCTTTGTTATTTCTTCCTTCTTTGTCTTTCCTTCTCTTCTTAGTGTTTTCTCTTTTTTACCCAGCTCCTACAGAACTGTTCACATAGGCTTTGATTATTTGTTAACAGTTTAGTATTTATTCATTCATTCTGTAAATATTTATTGAACCCAAATTGTGTGTCCCACACTGAACTAGGTGCTGGTGATTTAGCAGTGAATTTAGAAACAAAAAACAAGGTCTCTACTTTCATTGATCTGGGGTTTTTATTCACTTAATAGCCAGTGGAAATTTTTATTGATTGGGAATCTTGTAACTTATCATCTCTGAGCATAAATTCCTCTAAATGTGGGTTATCTATCTTATTTGACTATCTAACTTGTTTAGTGTAAAATTTTCTGAATGTAAGAAGAATCTGTGATAACTTATCCCTCTCAATTGCTTGAATATATTTAACAAATTATGTTATATATTTAATGCAGTCTGATCATCTATCTCTAGCCATGCTTTTTAAAAAAAGTATTTGGCTTTGAATATGTCAATGTCCTGACCAGATTTTAGTAAATGAAATGCATAGATTAATATTGAATAATCAAAGAATCCTGAAGTTGGCGTTCTAAGTAATGGAAAGAATTCATTTATAGTTTAAAGGTTCATCTATGAATATATTGACCATCTGGGGCCTTCAAACAAAAGTTAAGTGGTTAAGGGTGACGATGGGGAATTATTCTTATTCTCTACTTCTAATTCTCTTGAATGTATTTTTATAGTAAAAGCTAATATCATTAGATTTTGAATATCATGTGTTAACTTGCTCTGTTAAGCCTACTTCATGAATGAGTTATTGTCACTATTATTTGATTAACGACAGCTTAGCTAACTGTCTTCTGCTAAATTCTCTTCAGTCCATAATAAGTTCCTAAAACAATGTGGTAAAGAATAGGTTTATAAACATATTCTATTTTAAATGTATTAAATACATTCTGCCAGACTCAGAATGTATATAAATTTAGGAATAGGAAAAAATATGAGCTACCACGAATATGAATTTGATGCATCTAATGTTCAAAGAGTTCACCAGTAGTTGTCCCCATTTTGGCAATAAACTGCTGAATAAAACGTATGTGCTTGCTTCACATATTTTATAATCTCTTTATTAAATTGGTGAGTCTGAATTTAACACTGTTGTGTTAAACATGACGTATCTAGAAGAGATGATTTAAATAAGTTACAAATGAAAACCACTCTCTGTCTAGGCTCTATCTCCCCCATTGGGAGGAAAGGGGACGAAGGTCTTTGTAATTGACATTTCCCTTTGGTGAGTAACATCGAAAGGTTAAGACATGTCCTTAAGACAGCTTCTGAATAAGCAATCAATCGGAAACTCAGAAATCACTGTTTTTTTCCCTGATTTCCCCCATGGGATACAGACACACACATGCTTAAAACAGTTAATAGATGTTATTAATGTTTGCCTTTAGTGTGCCTGAGAAGAAAGCCAGTTTGAATATGAAGTTTATTATATAAAATTTAATAGTAACTCTCAAACTGTAGAAAAGACCTTTTAAATATTTAAATAAACATGACCTGCAACATTTGAGTTACTTAAGAATTTTTCTTCTATAATCTGAAAGTTTTTACTGAGGAAGAAAAATTCTGTTTCACCAAAACAATAAGATAACTAGTTTCTCTTAACATATAATAGGGAAAAAGCCTCCATTGCTTCTCATTAAAAGAAAAAAGACTACATGGTTGCTATGTCTCTGAGTGTGACCTGGGATTTTACTCATGATATTGCTAGTTTGTTTCTTGACGCTATGTAGGCACACCCACTTTTTGTTGTTGTTGAGGAAGATTTGCCTTGAGCTGACATTGGTCCCAATCCTCCTCTTTTTTTTCTTCTTTTTTTTTGCTTGAGGAAGATTAGTCTTGAGCTGACATCTGTGCCAATCTTCCTCCTTCTTTTTGTATGTGCGGCACTTCCACAGCATGGCAGGTGACTGGAGTAGGTACACACCTGGGATCCGAACCCGCAAACCTGGGCCACCAAAGTGGAGTGCGTGGAACTTTAACCACTTGGTGGGGCCGGGCCCTGTACACCCACTTTTAATAAGTAAAAAAAGAAATCCCCTTTATTTTTCTTTTAATCATGTTTTAGAGTTTTTTCTTTCATATTTGCAACTAGATGTATCACATTATATGATAAAGCACATGAATTGGGGAGGAGGGTTTCTCAGGAAAGTCCTATATGGAGGTTTTATAAAGGGAATTATTCTCAAAAAGATTTCTTGGATTGTTTCTAGCATTTTAAGAATATCAAACAAAAATGATATGTAAGTTCTCTTAAATATTTTCACAAGTGGGACAAACTACCCCATTTCAGAGTGAGGAAAAGAATAATTAACAATTGTACCTGAAACATTTAATGTTCGTGATTTAATTTCCATAGTATGTTATAGCATTCATTATGTGTTTTAAATTTGACAGTCAGTCTAAATATTTCCCAAGTGCCCATCACTAGTCTGGTCTATAATCTGTGTGCAGGTCAGAGGTGACCTTTTGTTGCCAAGAGCTGGAATGATGAAGAGGTTACGACTGACGTTGTAAGGTGAAACATTGTTATTCTCTTCTCTCCATTCTAAAACTGCCATCATTTAAATTCGGCTTTTCAGACTAAATGTTCCTATGAGTTCTTTTAAATATGATTTGCTCTACTCACACAGAGTTAATAACTGGCTGAATACCTCTTTCAGCTGTTCCCTCCATCTGTCCTGACACAAGGATTAACTCTTTGAGTCTTATGATTTCTTATATTGTAGCACGCATCACGCTGTGAAAAAGCTATGCGACACCCTGGCAGGCTTAATTTGAGAAATAGTTTAGTCATCTATCTGTCGTGGAAGGCCCTTTCATTGTGGAGGTGAACTCTAAGTAGGTCTGTTACACTCAGAATGTATACCAATTTAGAAATAATTAGGAAGAAACATGAGCTACAATGGATATGAATTTGATGCACTCTCATTATGTGTTTAATTATAGAAAGAGCAATTCATATTTTGTGATTCTCATTTGCTTGGTGAAAGTGAAACCAATGTCTCTAATTCCTAATATCTGCCATTTGTGGAATTCTAAACTTCCATCTGTTCATGCCGATGTATTCTTTCAGCAGCAAAATGTGAGCAATTTACTAATTGCCTTCTAGAGAAAATATAACTTACATTACATTTCACATGCCCAGTGCCTCAGCTGTTAAAGGGAAGCTCTCTTTTGAATCACATTGGGATTGTTTTGATGCCATGTATTATGTTGGTGGGAGCTTGTCAAAATATTTGTTGTAGATAGATGCAGCCACCTGCTTTTAGTGGCCCCTCTCCCCACATGACTTATAAGAAGAATATACACTTCACTCAAACACTAATTCATTTGTCTCTAATTTTAGCAAATTATTCTACTGAAGAAAAACATTCTTCTTGACTTCAAATCACTGGGATATTCAGAATCCACTGAACATATAAGGTTCTCGAATATCAAAGCTGGAGTAGTTGGTTAGTTCATTCTTGGAAGATACCTGTTTTTGGCTGACTGGTAGAGTCTGTGCTCAAGCTTTTCTTTTTCATATATTACCTTGAGCCCTTTAGACAGTGAATATTCTTAATATCTTGAATAGACCACTGAAGGAAAATTCTTTTAAAAGGCTGGGGAGGGAACGGAAATTATTTTTCTAGAACATTCCACATCCAGTGCTCTCTGAAAGGCTGAGTTATAATGTCCTGTCAGGCTCTTCCACATCTATGATTTTTTTTCTTCTCTCCTAGTTGACCTCTTAGGTATTCTGAGATCCATCTACTTAACTCAAAGGAGTAGGCATTTGTAAGAGTGTATTTTATTTTCTTAATATTTTCCTCCTGGAAAGAAAGAGATTATCCAATTGCGGCATCTGTCTAGGATCCAGTAGTGTAATCCAGTAGTGTAATCCCCATAAACTGCGGGAGAGAAAAACCAAGTAATGGTTTCCTTTTAGAGCTGCTTCTGAGAGATAAGCAAAGAAGTCCATGTGGGAACTCGTAGGGTGTTCTGTCAATGAAAATTTACCAAATTTTACAGTGAGAGGAAGAATAAAAAGAGGGGTAAAGAACAGGAGTAGGTCAGAAGAGAGAATCTCTGTTAGACAGCTTTGCCTTGAGATAAGTAGAGGTCAGAAAAATGGCTAATCTCTAGGAAACATAACTTATTTGGTAATTTTCAATCCTGTCTTGTTTGCCTGCCTGCAGTGTTGTTAAAATAATCAAACTAGACTCTTCCCTCCCCACAATTGTTTTGTCTGCCATAAAAGAGTCTCCTCTAAACTGCTGTGTACACAAGTTCAAGGGCAGCTGTAAGGCACTCCCGCCCATTCTCTTATCCTTATGAGTGTTTTCAATATAGAACCTTTATTGATAAAGACACTGATACTGCTCTGCAGAGGTGGTGATGTTTTCTGCAAGGCCCACATGTTAGTAATTATATATAAATCTGTAATTTAATGGCCACCTCAGTTCTATTCCCGGCAGTAGTGCTTGTTTGGTAGGTAGCCCTGTTTAAGTTTGTAACTCTGGTCTAGTTTGCTACTTAAAATGTTTTTCCTTGCTCCATGTCTACCAGATTCAATGAGGTTTAACTACATGTGGAACTTTTTAGTAGTATATTCTCCTTTTGTTAAGATCCCAAAATATACACAAGCCCATCCTGCACAATTCAGTGTAAGAAATGCTTATTGCATCCGTATGCTGTGTTGATCACTGCACCAGAGCTAACGATGCCCAAACGAGGGAGACATTTCCCTGCCTGTCAGAGCTCACAATCCAGCGCTAAGCTCTTTTATCCTGAGATTCATTTAACCCTAGAGGTTCCTAGGATAGGCTTCTGAGGACTTGTGAAAAACATTCTGAAATTATATGCATATAATTATATGTGTACATCTTCCTAGGGATACAGTTATTGGGCTTTAGGAGATTTTTGGCGCTTTTACCTCCAGATTTATTTCTTAGTATTTTAAAAAGCACCAGTCTGGTAGAGAAAGTTTTGGATGAGGGGGCCTCAAAAATATGGATAATTTACCATTAAAATCTCAGCTTATTTCCTTGAGGTAATTTTTTTATTTGTATGAAAAGACTCTTTTGCCTGTAAAGGTCCTACTTTTTTTAGGAAGGGGATGTAAGGGAAAGTGACAGATAAATATAAAGCACTATGCTTTCAATTTTCATTATGATTCCTTAAATTTATTGAAAATAAGAAAAAGTTTCCTGTAGTTCTAGGCAAGTTAAAAATGGCATTTTTTTAAGAAATAGAAATTAACAGCCAAAGTCTACTTTTCAAGTAGCTCGCTCTTTTCTTGTGCTATGAAGCTTTCAAGGGTTCAGTTGGCAGGTTGGTTCATAGCTTTATGGTGTTGGTGTTCTGCAATGAATACCAGATTTCATGAGAATGACAGGTCTAACTTTCCTCATATCTTGCCTCCACTTTGTTTCTCCTAATTATGCACTTACTTCCTTTGCACTATCCATTTTTCTCTGCCATGTTTATCACCAAAGATTTTTGTTTGTTTTTTTGTCCTTTTGCTGAGAACGTGGTCATGTTGTGTATTGCAACAATAAAGTGAAACAAACAAATGAACAGCAAAAACACATTAAAAAGCCTAATTTAATTTCTTCACTATATAGGGGGATCATAGGGTTAAATTAATCAACTATCTTGTTTCAGAAGTCATGCTTAGAGTTGGTTATGCAATCAAAGTTAGGAGCTAAATTGAGAAGTTTCACATTGTAGGAGAGAGGGAAAAATAATTAGAAAGTATAATCCTTAATGATGCTGAAAATGAATATGTGTGGTCATGTGAAAATGGACAGTCATTAAACCTCTAGGATGTTTATTTTGACTGTTTTTTAGCCCCAAATGAAAACTGTAGAGATGAAGTGAGCATGTTATCAGAACTGTACTAAAACCAAAAGTCTATAGATGGAAAGTTTGAGAAGCTGCAGAATCAGGAAAAGGGTAAGCAGGAAGCATTCTGGAGCGCTAAATCATGGTAACCTTCAGAGTCAGGGAAAAGGCTGGATCTGAACATTTTCTTCTCAAGTATAGAACGATTGCTTAGGCCCTAGGGCATCCATTATATGTGAGGAGAAGTTAGAATGGATTCATCCAATGATGAGACAGAATATTGAAAAGGTTACACTTCCTTTTTATAAGTCTATTAAAGGTTTATGGTCTTTTACAGAGTATGTGCTATAATAAAATTATTATGTCCCTTTCTAATGGCAAGACAGTCATAAGAATGATAAAAACCACTTTCATAACTTGCTGCAGGTTTAATGTGAGACTCACAGGGTCATTTGTGGAATATTGGCCCACAATATGTTGTGAACGAATGGAATTTATTGTTTATGAAAAATGCTTTTAATTGATAACCAAAAGAAATTTCTCATAGTTTCTAATTCCGGGGAGAATCTGATTTCCATCTTTATGTGCTTTTTGAAAACTGAACTCCTTTCATGTTCCTCTGAAAGAAGTGAGAGATAAAACAGGTATGCCTCAGACACTTTTCTGAAAATTTCTTATCTAAGATGTTTGTTATTTTGGACTAACTTCAGCAGAAAGCACTTTTGGTGACTTTGTTTCGTGACATATGCACCAGAATGCTGTTTTCAAGGTACAGCAATCTGTCACCACTTTTTTGAAGCAGGCTCACTCATGTTCCCTGCTCCATTGCCTTGTGACTCCAGTTTAATCACAAAGAAAAGTTTATTACTACCCAGAATTCTTACATATACACTCACAAAAAAGTTCTTAAGTGATGAGTAATCCCCCCTCAAATGGAAGGCTTAGCAACAATCTAAGCAAAAAACTTGGTTTGCAATGAGTTAATTTATAATATTGTGGGCTTATATTCCTCAAACCAAGGGGTTCTATGCAATGGGAGAAGAAAAAGAGCTACAGGGCGTGGAGACGAAGGTCATGATGCAGGGAGATAGTAGAGCACAATGGGAGCCATTCAGAGTCCACAACTAGAAGACCCGCACTCAAGACTTCATACTACCTTGGACAGGTCCACTTCGTTCATTCCCTAAACTTTTATTGATCTTCAATTACACGTGGCCATTGAGAATTCATTAATTATAATAATAAAAAGACCTAGTTCCTGTTATTTAGTAGTGTATGGTATAGTAAGACAAGTAAACGAGACATTATAACCACTCTGGTAAATTCTATGAAAAGGGAAGCACATGGTGCTACAGAAGCCAAAGGAATAACGTATTACCCATCTTTTAATAGGCAGAGGAGGCTTTTAGGAGGAAGAAAAGTCTTAAATGGGACCAAAAGGATGGGCAAGAGTCAGCCAAATCAAAGGGAGGTGGAAGAGTAGGATCTTCCAGACAAAAGAAGCGGCCTGCTCAAAGACTAGGAGAGGAGAGACCTTCTTGCAGTTCACTTGAGGAACTGCAAGGTAATTCACTGGGACCAGGGAAGAGAGTGGTGGGAAATGTATGCAGAGAGCAGGTCAGAAAGCACCTCTAAGTCCTTCCCAGGGAATACCCACGCTGAAGGCAGACAGGAGCGACTGTAGGAATATTAACCAGAGACGTTGTGTTTTAGATTGACCATTCTTTCTGACTGGCAGGATGATGAATATGAGCAGGAAGACCAGTAGGAAGCTGCTGAAGTAACTGAGATAAGAGATGATGATAAAATGAACTTCAGAGGCAGTGGGGATGAAAAAAGAATGACAGATTCAGAGATGTTTTTGGTGGTGTAACTGTCACAACTAGCCTTCACCTATGAAATGCCCTATATATCAGTGTTTTAGGAGATAAGATATTATATGTGAAAGTGCTCAATAAACTTTGAAAACACATGATATTACCAAAAAGGGGCTTTTTAGCTCATGGGTGTCATTGAAATAGTTTAAACCTAACACTTTTAACCTGTATGACGTAAGGCAAATGAATATGTCATTTATTTCTATCTTATTAACGAAAAGCTCAATTAGAATTATTTTCTTTTAAAATTAATCCTTAGAATATTTCACTATTGAAAAAAAGCATGCTCTGTTTCTTAAAAATCCGTTATATGAAATGTATTAATTAAATGGAAAATAGGTAATGGTAATGCCTTACGTTAGTATATATTTCTCTGTGATTTTGTTTGTAAAGAGGAAATTTGCAATTCTCAACCTTTGTCTTCCACACACACCTGAGAAACAGTCGTTAACTCATGTTGGTCATCAACTCATCAATACTCATTAAGGCGATGATCAGCCCCTCCCCCTGGACCGCCCCGTCCCCACCACACAACTTTAGAAATTATTGCTCTAGAAGCAACTTGAGGATAAGGGGTTTTGTCTCATTCATGTGCATCATCTATGTAGCTACGTGTTTCTAGCACACTGTAAGTTCTCAGAATAATTAATTGAATTAATGAAATGTTTTAGTCAGTTTTCGTATTGACTATTTTATTTAACCTTCCCACCCATGTTCCTATTTTGCATTACCCCAGCCAGAAGAAGCCCTACCGCTACCCCTGGGTAGCATTTTCTGCATTTTACAGAATTTTCGAATGAGTTTTATGCAGTTCCGCAGCTAAAAAAAATGTCCTAAGCCAGTGCTCATTTCATTATTTCACAATATCCTTTAAAAAGGTCTATTTTTTTCACAAAGGAGATCTTTTAATAATTTATGTATAATTATTATTATAATTTAGAAATAGAAATGAATTTAGAATAGAAATGAATTTACAGTAATGATATTTGCCAACTTTTTCCTGATAAAATCTTGTGTATGAAAGTGGTACATGAATGTTTTCTTATAAAATGTACCAAATGTATTGAGTACATGTTGGTAGAAGGGGCAGTAATTACTAGATTAGTAGAACTCTTTATACCTGATTGAAAAATTTCATTCAGAACTTCCATATCACGTTCTAAGATTTTTCAGAGAGATCAGTGCTAGGAGAGAGAAAAAAAAAGATTTGTAACAAAAAAAATTGTATATTTTTAAACTAATAAAAGCATTTTGGAATTGAAAAAAGTATTCAATTTTAAGTTAAAATACAATAGTATTCCTATAAAGGCAGTAAAGTATAGACAAATCTGTTTTCCTTAATGAAGTTTCTAATTCTGTAACTATGTTTCTGTATTCATTGTGGATTCCTATCCTGGGGCTACTCATTAATGCTGAGTAGAGGAGTACGGTTTTCTGTGGTTAAAGTCTCCAGGGTGAATTGCTATTGAGTCGTGTTATTGATATAGGAGTACTGAAGATCCTTTCTCCCCCTGCTCATTTTGCTTCTGTTTTGTGACTGTAGGGCAGAGGTGCAAATGACATGTGGCCTTCATAGTCTGATTCAGCAATATTTTGGTTCGATGTGTTGATTTTTCACCCAGAACTTTTCCTGGGTGAAACTTTTCCTAGCTCATTTTTGTCTTATAATGTATCGTAGAGGCGAATGTGGTCTTTTGCCTGTGGAAAGTCTTGCAATAAAAGTTATTGCTAATTTTAAGTTAACACTTTTTTCTTTAGATCCTTCCACATGCTGTTATTATATCACACATTATGCTGAAATTTTCCGTTTTTATGTCTATCTCCCCCAACTCCATTGCTCCGAAGTTCCAGGGAGCAGAAATTCAGCTTTACCTACTGAGTGCAGAGAACAGTGAGAGTAGAGGCCAAAGTTTATTGTATGATCAGTAGATGTTGTTTGAATTGAATTCAGCTGTACTGTGCTAAGCATTTCACTAGTGCTTATAAAATCCTTCTCATATCCAATCTTATTTAAGTCTCAGAAAAACTCTAGAAAGTGATGATTATCCTCAACAAATCTTACTGACTTTACCTTCTAAATATATCCTGATTCGACCACTCCCCATCTGTTGGTCCACACAAATATCCTCTCTATGCTGGACCGTGTAATATTCTCTAACTTGTCTCCCAGCTCCACTCTTGTCCCCTGTGGTCTATTCTCCAGAGTGCCTAGTTTTCCTTGTAAAATATGGAACAGGTTACGTAATTCCTCAGCTACTCTCCAATGGCTTCTCATCCTATTTATAATAAAACTCAAAATACTCACCATGGCTTAAAGGCTCTGCTTCAGTGTTGTTCCAAATTTTGTTATCATAACACATAGTGAGAAAGGTATTTTACATGGTGACCCAGCATCCCTGCACACACACATGTGCACATGCACACACACATGTGCACTAAAGAAAAACCTTCATACTCTATTTTCTATCTCAGTCTACTCTTCTTGGTTACATTAAAAGATGCCAGTGATGACTCACCAATTTGTTTCATGACTGCAGTTTGGAAAATATATTTCTACTTGATCTGGCCCCTGCCAACTTTTCTGATTTCATTTTTCTATGCTCCCTCCTTTCCACTGGCCTCCTTGCTGTTCCCTAACCATGCCAATCAAGCTCTCCCATCAGTGTCTTTGCATGGCAGTTTCTTCCACCTGGAACGTTCTCTCTCCAAATATCCACGTGGCTCCCTCCATTACTTCACTCAAATGTTTGCTCAAATGTTATGTTTGAAAAGAGGCCTTGTTGAGGGTCTATTATGTGTTATGTACAGTGTTAGACTCTGGTAAACAAAGATACTGTCTTTGTCCTCAAGACTGTCACCACAGACTAATGAGAAGTAAATGTTGAGTAATAAAGTAGTCCAAATTTTAAGTTTATTGAAGCACATTGAAAAAACTCAATTCAGTAATGTGGGTTAAGTCTCTCTTTGGAGGGGCTAATGTCTAAATAGAAACATGAAGGATAAAGCAGGAGTTGTCCAAGTGAAGAAAGACAGGCAGAAAAAAGGGTTGTGCTAAAATCCCAGGGTCAAGAGAGAGTTGGGAGAACTGCAGGTCTTTGGGGGTGACTCAGTGGAGAAGGGTGAGAAGTGATCTGGGCTGGTAACCAGGCGCTGCATAAGGAAGGGATGTCTAAGCGTTGTGATGGAGCATGCTCTCTATCCTAAGGATGAAGGGAAGCTATTCAGAACTAGCAAGCAGAAGAACAGCGCTATCAGATTTGAACTTCTGAAAGGTCACTGTCTGCAAAGTGGGACTAGAATAGAGAAAAGGAAGATGGGGGGCCGGGGGGATAAATCTGTAGTAACAGAGGTTAGAACGGATGGTAGCCTGAGAGTAGACGTGGCAGAGATGTTTAGAAGCTAACAATAAACATGAGTTATAAATGATTAGATTTGGAGTTTGGGATGGTAGAATTCCTGGATGACTTATATCATATAGTAGTTGGTTAATAAATACGTGTTAAATGAGTGAATGAAAAGAGAAAGATTTATGACTTGGACACTGGTATTTGGTGGTGAATTAATCAGCATTTTTGATTAAAGAACTATAGAAAAATTTAATTTCCAAGGAACAGTAAAGAGAATTGCAATTTTCAAGACATGATTAAACTTTTTGATGGTATAAAGCTAGTAAATTTGTGACCTAACATTTGAGACAGCTACAGAACAGAATGAAAAATAGAGAAAACGGAATTTAACTTTCTAGTCAAGTCACTGGAGCATTATTTAATTAAGTTTTCTAATTATACTCAGTTCCCATTGTAAATTAAAATTTGCATTACTAGCTTCAAACGTTCCTCTGGTCATTTAGTGCTATGATGTTTTCAAACAACATTAGTGCTTTCTGTATATAACACGTTATGATACAATGCTGGTGCACGTAGCAGTTCTCCAGAGAGGTTTGTCAAATTACCTGGTATGATATTTGTTATACATTTGGAATTAGTTTCCTCTTGAATAAAGTAGTAGATGAAACTCTTTCCAGATAATTAAGGCTCATTGCAAACCAAATGACTTGCCCAGTCACTCATCTTACTAGCGTCAGAGTTAAGGGTACTCTGAGTCCAGTGCTCTTTCCATTGTTCCCGTCAGGAAATCTGCGACTTATTCAAGAAGCTCAAAGATTCTCTTTGCTCACTTTGGCCAAAGACTGAATTTGATTATGAGATAAAATCTCGTGTCCACTTTGATTACAATCCACAAGTCTCTCTGTTCCTGTTCTTTAAAATCATAGCACTGATGATTTCTGTCCACAAATCATTTTGTTCTACCAAGAAATAGTTATCATTTAAGACTGAGAGAAAATCACTTACTTGCTCTAGAATATTTTCTCTTGCATCTGTACACACGAAGCAGACTTAGGCAAATGACAGAACTTGCTTTGACTACTGCGTAAGTAGTTAGAGCAGAGGCCTGCGTCTTGGCTGAACATTAGAATCACCGGGGGAGCTTTTAAAGCTCCTGATGCACGGATCTCACCCCAGAGCAATTAAATCAGAATCTCAGGAGGTAGGACTCAGGTATCGGAATTTTTAAACTCCCAGATGATTTCACTGTGCAACCATAGCTGAGAACCCCTGGGTGAGAACAATTTGATGAAAACGATGAACTCACGCACCAGCTTTTACTTAACGTTTGCCTTTTTATGTCCGCAAGGTGTCAGCATCACAACACAGTGCCCATCCTGGCCCCTCTATGGAGTAGACAAGGAAATGTGTATCTGTAATACTAATCAATAGCATTCGAGGGTTCCTCCAGCTAGAGATAACATTGAACATTTTCCCTACTGTTCTCTGTTGCTTTGTCTGACTAAGAAAACTTTTAAATATATTTATTTCAACAGGTTAAATTAGCAGGAACTATAAGATATAGTTGGGTGGAAAAAATGCAAAGAACATGGATTTTGTATTCAGATAGATTTGGATTTAAACACTGCCTCCACCCCTTACCGATAGGTTATTTAATCTTTCTGTGCTTCAGTTGTATACCTAGAAGAGGAGGGTTGTTACAAGGGCTAAATGAGATAATATATGAATATCAACTCTGTATGAACTTTGTAGGATGATGATGTCAAGCAGAAAAGTGATAAAGCTGCAATAGAGTCAGTTACACAAGGTCCAGGAAAACCCAGAATACAGTACTTATTTGTGTATGGTCTTTCTTTTCTGCGTGTGAATCTCTTCTTTCCCTGTGTGTGCCCTATCTTTCATTTTCCACTAGTGATTACACAAATAAACATACTCCAGCCACCTTCATTTTAAAGAACAAAGAATCAAAGCCATTTTTTTTTTTTTTTTTTTTGCTACATCGTTAGCAATGGAAGGTGCCATTAGCAATGGAAGTACCTTTCACCCTTTATGGCCAAGTTTCTGTAAAAAATTAGCCTTAGTTTACTCACGATTACTCTAGTTCACTTCCCAAACCTTGAAACTGCTTTCTCTCAGATCATCAGAAGCCTCCTAGGTGCCAAGTCCAAAGAAAATTGGCATCTCATGTGTCTTTGCCATTGGAATAGGCCGACGGCACCCTCCTTCCTGACTCGTGTCACCCTTGATTGCTGTGGTGTTACCACTCCCCTTCTCCAGTCTCCAGTGCTATCTCTTCCCTTAGAACTGTGGATCCCAGGAGTTCTCTCCTGTAGCTCTAATTTCTTTTCTCCCTGGGAATCTTGTCTTTGACCACAGCCTTAATTTTAATTACCATAAATGACTCTCAAATCTATACATTGCCCCAGATAGCTGTCCTGAGTTCCAGATCTATATATCTAACAATCACTGGCATTTAAGTCGGCATCTCAAAATTAACGTGTCAAATATTGAACTGGACGTATCCCCTAGCCACACAAAACCTCCTCCTCCTGCTCCCCCACATTTCTCCTTTCAATTGTGGCATTACTTTCCATGCAGATGTCTGGACCAAATCCCTCGGAGTTATTCTATACTCCTCCCTCAGCCCCCTTCATATCCAAGTTGTCAAAGCTTATTAATTCTTCACCACCACCACCTCCTCAAAAAAGTTATTTTCAAAGAGTTATTCAGTCTCGTACGTCTTCATTTCTTACCTCGCACTTAGTCTTTAACATAGCCCAGTCTGACTTCTGCACCATAACAGTTCCTGTTAAAGTCACTAACTCTGCTGTGCCATTCACGCTTCCCTGTCCATCCTCCTTCCCTCCCTCACAGGATGTCCCTGACAGCACCTCTTCTTATGGTCACTTGCACGTGAATCCCCTTCTCGGGCCCTGCTTGGGTACTCAATGAAAGAAGAATGATCAGATTAATTTCCAGAGGCAGATTTTATTAACCTTTTATCCCCTGTTGTAGAATACTTTCAATTCATCAGACTTTTAAAGGGCATTTACTTCGTCTGTAGTATTAGATTGTTTAATTTCTATTCAAGAGCACAGATATAGTTCCTAACATTTGCCTAAGCAATTTTTAAAAATCAACTGATAGTGCCTTACAAGTTGCCATTTGTCTACTTTTAGAAGGCAATGGAATTTTTGATAATTGGAAACCAGGTCATTGTTTACTGCATAGTAAGGTCACAATATAGAGCAACTATGTAACTCTGAAAAATAACTATACTTAGTCAATTATTTTGATAATTTTACATATTGCTACTGCACTTTTATTAATTTGGCAGATTGTTGGGAAGACTGTTAAGCAAATATTGAGTCCCATTGGGGATAACAAACTGCTCTTGGTGCTACAGGGAATATAAAATTTCAGAAAGATATAGAACATACTAAATGGTGCCATTCCCCCCACCAAAAGTACATATCATTTAGTTCTATGTAAAAATTGTTCTATCTAAACGTTTATTTTCCAATCAGGAGGTTAAAATTTTAAGTTCTGTTCATCAAAAATTTTAAATACATTTGGAAAACTTATTCTAAATGTATAGATTTAAGGAAATATGATATCAAATTTTGCACATTTACTTAAATGGATTTTCTGACCTAATTTTGTACTAAAATTCACCCTTTTTGGTTGAAGGCTTACAATAAATCATTCATCTTTTGGCAGTCCTCAAACTGATGGATTAACTGATGGATAACTGTGAAGATTAATAAGAAAAAACAAAGCACGTTTCAGTGAGACATAATATAATTTTCTTTGATCCAGCTGCTGAATTAATGGAGAATGCACACACTGAAAGACAGTACTATTTAAATCTTTCATGGACATTTTCAACAAGACAGCAGAACACAGAGAGAAAAAGAGGAACAAAACCATATTGTAAGCTTAATTAGGACAAAAGAGGCAGAAAACAAACACCAGCAACTTGATGATTGTCAAATGGCTCAGAACATGACTGATATGGAAAAAATGTTAATTCAGGGCTCAAAGATGGATAAAAAGAACAACATTATGCAACTTAGATTTCTCATATCTGGTTCTCATCTCTTTTGAGATTCGTGTGACGGAGGTCCTAATGTTGTCCAAGATATTTTGACAAAAAGCATTCAGGAATATGAGTGTTGACTACTTGCGTGATAATTGCCAAATCTAGCTACATGTATAGACTGACAGAGAGTTGGAACAGAAATCGGAGTGGCAGGATCAAATTTGTTATTAATGAAAATCTTTTGTAAGTGTTGAATTATTCAATTGAACATTTCTTCAACCCATAAGAATTCCTTCATTCCATCTTTTTCCTGTAAGAGACCATACATTTTATTTCTAACTCTGCCAGTAATTAACTCTATGACCATGGAACAATCACGTATGCTCCCTGGGTTTCTGTATTTATATTTGTAAATTGAACAAGCGTGGCACTAGATAAACTCGAAAATCTTTTCCATCACTAACATTCTATGATGCTGTTGAAAAAAAAGGATTATCTGGAAGATTAAAGAAAGAATAAATTCACACATTTTACTCAGTGAAGAAGTATTACTTAAATATCTGATATAAAATCAAGTCGTAAGAGAGAGTAACTTGTCCCTTGGGAGAATCAATTAGGGATTTGAATAGACCCTGGTTAAAGAGATCTCTTCAGCAAGAAATCATGCCCAGCAGCAAGAACTCAAGAGAATGCCAACAGAATGGATATTCCTCAATCCCAATTTTACTATGTAGAATTGAACTCTTCTATGTACTTTCTGGCAAGAGCCATATTTTGTAGCTGAGTTTTACATTCCTAAAAATGCAGAACATGGAAGGAAATGCTGACACGATGCCTCGGAGCAGCAAAAGGTACAGCTGCAATTGCTGAGACTCCAGGAGTAGAAAAATGTCACAGTTGTTTTCTCCACCCTCTAATTATCGAATACCTGAGTTCTCTAATGTGCCCTGTCACAGCATTGCTGTGTAGAGCGCTTGCATAATTATCCTACAAATCAGGACACTTCTGAGAGTGAAGGGACAGAAGACTATTAATAACTACAAGGACAACAGGCACAAACTGGGACTGTTTGTGGCAAACTGGGACACACAGTCATCCTAGTAGCTTGTGTTTCTCCTTCTTGTTTTACAAAGGTGTTTATTTTAAATATCGCTTCATTATCCCTTATTTTAGATTCAGCCCAATTGTCATTTGCTGTGGATTATTCTTTAAATTGGGTTTTAATCAAAATTCCATCATTAATTAGCTATATGACTTAGAGATATTTTAAAAAGAATTTCAATTTCCTGATCTGAGGATTTTTAGGGCATATATAAAGAGCCTAGCATATAGTGTCTTTTCAGAAAAAGAGTGACTTCCCTTAATTAGATAGAGAACAGTGTTTCTAATTTATCAAGCCCTCAAAGATAGTTGGGAGAGCAGATCTGAGAGCGTTTTAACTATCTTTTTTTTTTCAGTGTCACAATCTGTTCTGCAGTTCTTTTTTATTTTATTTGTACACAATATCTATATTGGTGTTGAGGATATTTCTCCTATATTTTTCCAATGTTTTAGGTACGATCTCGTATTAGTGTCCCCCACCAAGGATCTGTCTGGATCTTTCTGGGTGTGGTGGCAATTTTGAGGTTTGGAAACCTTTCACAGGGTTCAAAGGCATACTTTCCATCATGCCTTTCCGGTGACTTGAAAGCCAAAATCTTCACTTGTTTCATTTACAAAAGAACCTACCAATTACTTCCTTTTTGTGAAACTCTCTGATTACTTGACTTCTGTAACATTACAATATTCTCAGTCTCCACATGTTTCTCTAAATGTTTCTTCCTCCTCCACTGCCTCCTCTTTTTCTTCTTCTTCTTTTTCTTCTTCCCCTTGTGGACTCTGTTCAACCTTTAAAACTGGTGTCTGACAGGGGTCCACTTTGGCCCTTTATTCTTCCTACCTAGATACCCTCCATTGGTCACTTCATCCGTTGCCATGATTTCAACAAATGCCTCTTGCTGATAGTCTCAAATCTATACATCTCTTGCCAACAGCATTCCTCTGAACATCAGAGCTTATATTTAATTCTCAAATAGGCATCTCTGTCCACATAGCACCTAGGCTCACCTCTCCACCAATCTCATTTCCCTTTTTCCATTGTCTGTTTCTTTAGATGGTTGCATCAATACCATCATCGCCAAGCTACTCAGCTTAGACATCTGGGGGGTCATTCTTTTTTCCCATTGTACACATTCAATCAAAAACAAAATTCTACCAATTTGATTTAATAATCTTTATTACTCATTCTTGAATCTATGTTTTCTATCCACCCTTATCTTCCTTACCCCAGTCAGACCTTTTAATACTTTTTCTAGGTCATGTGGTAGCTCCCTAACTCTTCTGTTTTCAGTTGTGTCTTTCTTCAATCTAGCCGTAGTTTTGACCATGCCATTCTCTTCCTTTCTTTAGTGGTTTCTCCTCCCCTTCATGAAGAAGTCTCCATTCTGTATCATGATACCCAAGACCACCCTTGATCTAAACTTTGTGTGACCCATCTGCTTCTCTAGGCACAGCTCTTATCTCTTGTCACTTTTGACCACACATGTTATATTTTATTATCACAGAACTGCTTCCAGTTCTTTTGCATGTGCATACACTGAAACAGAGAAACACACACACCACTACCATCACCATTCTTTTTCTTAGGTTTTGTGCCTTTGGCCTAGAGTCATCTTTTTCTCTTCCTTTCATCTTGACAACATCCCATGCATCTTTTGCTCACTGAACTAGTACAGATGTCATCTACTACAAGAAGCAAAAGCCAGATTTTGTTACGATTTCTTCACTCTGCTCCCATATACCACATACATATTTTTTCATTTATTGTGTTGTGTGTTAATTATCTGTTTTACACTAGTCTTACCCCCACTAAATTGCAAGATCCTTGAAGTCAGCAGTCAAATAATTTAGTTTTGAAATCTCTGTTTTTAATATATCCTGGCACATATTAGAGGCTCAAGACCTTAACTGAATGAATGAATTTTAAAAATGCATAAATTAATTCTGATATTTACTAATTCACAGTTACTATGTATTTGTTCATTTATTTGTCTCATTTGATTGAGACAATTTGTAAATGTCTATAAAACACCATCAGTATATAACACATCTAATCCATATTATTGTTTATGCAACCCAAATAAATCCATGGTTCAATTTCTCCAAAAACTTCAGTCAAGGAAATAGAGTCCAAATTTTCAAAGATAATAGGGAATCTTCAGTCTCTTGAAGAATTTAAAAGCATGCAAGTCACATGCCCTAATAACTCTCCATGTAATTTCCTCTCATCCTTAATTTTCGTACATCTCAAATTATTCTAATCTACTGAACTTGCCTAAAATACTCTCTCAACAAACATATCTGGGGACTTGCCTTTATCCCCACTCCTCATTTATTTTTTATTTTGATTGTTACCTGGCAAGAGAGACTCCTTCCTGTTTAATGAGGTAGGGAGAGGGAGCAACAGAACAATTGAATACTATCTTCTCTTTAGCAGATGGAGGCAGGGAGTGTTACGGACCATCACATGCTCACAATTGCTGCCCAAGCACATATATATGTGTGTTTGAATATGACACTACTCTCTCTGGATTATTGGTCAATTACTCTTTTATGTTCTTATGTAGAAGACATCTGTATGTGAATATACCCTTCACTGCAGGTGATTGCATCCCCTCTTAAAAAACAAACAAACCCTGAACATGTAGCCCTTTCAAACATATCGGTAATGCAAGCGTGTTTAAAGCAGCCCTCTTGGTTTATTGGATGGAAAAATCTTGGACTCAGTACTTTGCTTCCTTTCTCTGTAGTTTGTTTGTGGTTAGAGTCTATGTACTTTGTGCTTTATACATCAGCAACAGCTGTATGCTGAAGCTCCAAGGAAAAACTTCTCTCAAAATAGTTTTGTTGCAAAGAGAAAATGGCATTTACGAACTTTGGCAGGAACTGTACTCTTGAGCCATGTTCAATTCTGAAACTTGAGTGGAAAAATCCACTGCATGGAGAAGCCAGCCACACGGGATCCTGAGCTGAGTCTATTGTTAGAAGAAGAAGGAGGTGCCAACAATGCAGAGCTCTGGGGGCCTCTGAGAGCTGCTGCACACTGTGTCCAGCAGGGCGCCTGGGTAAGGCCCACTTAGACGGAGACCTCACCACGGCATTACACATGCTCAGGAAGAGGCAAAGCAGAAAACCTGGCACTTGGCAAAGTGTCTTTACATAACCAGAGTCTGGCTTTGCATTAGCTTACTTAGATGACAGTTTCACGAATTTTCAAAAATAACCTCATTTTACTCATTCACTTATTCAATCATAATATTCCTACAATTTGGGAGTCTTTTATAGTTTGGGGTGAAAGCTCCTGCCTCAATCAGGCCTTGAGGGCATGCCTAATCTCTTAGTCCCTTTACCTTATACGGTCAGTGTTTACGTGTTCTCACTAGTGTCCTGGGGTGGGGCGGCGTCTCATTTTGCTTAATTCTCTGAGTAGAGGCTACTCAGCCAGCCACGTTTGAATCAGAGTAGCTGCTTTAAAGTCTTCTGCTCCAATAGCAATCACAGGTGTTACAGGAATGTCTGGCCCCGTCAGTAGTTATTTCTCAATAACTCAATATCATGCTAAATTGCCCTACCACAACTGGGCGAAGTCTTCTGATTTCACATCCAGCTACTTTTGTAGTATGCCAGGCTGCTCCCCCATGCCAATACTGAGATGAATATTCATGTCTATCACGATTCAGGCTACCAGAGATTCTGAATGCAGTAAAGAAGGGCCACTGTGACACTAGGCCAGGGAACCTCTCACAGAAACCAGAAGCTGTCTCTGAAGATCTTGTCCAAAGCCTTCCTATGACAGCCATTTTCGAGGGATGCATGTCCTAATATGCCTGAGTCACTCTATTGAGAAAATCTTTTAGTTTCTTATGAAAGCTGTTACTTTTGGAGTGTGGACAAGATCAACTCTAGGGACCCTGTCTCATGGCACCAGACATTTTGTAGCTCTTCTTCAATCCACTGCCAGCTGGCGTCGTTCCTCAGCCCTTTCTCTCTCTACTCATGGTGATTTATTTTTCTAAGAAATTTTTTTTTCTTTCCATGTAATTTGACCTGAGTTGGACCCTGGTTCACCATGATAGGTCTCCCTAGGTCCAAATATCAGGAAGAAGAGGTCAGGGAATCTATGTGAGACCCTCCTTCATGGAAGGCACCCAGATCTGTGAACATCTCTTCTTTTCATTTCTGAACTCTTCATAGCAAGAGAAATGCTGATTCCATAAGTCAGGTTGGAGGCCCTGTCACAGCATTTCTCCCAGAGAGGGCCAACCAAGGGGCCACTCAGGTATTCAAGACAGACAACTGGCAGCTTTTTCTGCTTGAGGTGAAAAGAATCTTAAATCATTTAAATATAGGGCACAGCTATATATAAAGGTGTTTCATGATGCTTCACAAAAAATAAAAAGTTGATTAGATCTAAATATTCTTTTATACTGGGGACTAGTGTTATGGATTATTGAGAGGTATTAAAGACTCTTCTTCGGGGAGACTCTAAAAATGAAACAAAATCTCACCAATCTGGGATAGTTTTAGTAGGATTCTGTTACAGGGAAAGTGAATGGAGGACATAGCAGCTTCTGGGTCCTTGCAATCGAGTGTCTTGTACGATTTTTAAAGACTGGCTGTTAATTGCTTAGGCTTGAGTTCTGAATCGAAAGGTTTCGGGAGGTGAGCTCTCAGGATTTGGATTCTGCTGCCTTATTTGGTCAGCAGCCAATATTGGCACATAAATGAATTCTTCATCAGTTTGTGGGGAAATTTTAATTCTGCACCACTGTAATTACGCCATAATTTATATGAGATTCTGACCACCACCAAAATCAACAGATAGCAAGGTATTCTCATGCATTGTAAGAGTTTAGTTATGTTTAGGTTATTGCACAAAGTTTATTGTTTGTTTTTATTCTGCAGCCTCCACCTCAGATATATGACAAACAGTTGGATGAAAGAGAGCACACCATTGAAGAATGGAAAGGTGACTCTACCACTTAAATAAAGTATACTTTTTGTTTTATTAGAACTCAGAAAGTATCTTCAATGCTTGTCCTTTTAAAACAATATAGTAACAGATGATTTCCTAATTGCTATCTTCTTAGGCCATTTTCAAAGCTCCTAAAACTTCATCTATCTTTTCATACTAATAACAAAATTACATTTACTCAAGAATGAAAGGAATTAATTACTGACACCTTTTGAAGTAGTGCTGATTGTCAAAGTATTGGTAATGGTGAAGGGCAAGCTTCAATTCAAAATTTCAGAATTAACATTCCATGTTTGTACATAAAATGTCATATAAAATGGATAAAATTAAAATTATGCTTGAGATGGTTTTAGACATTAGAAAATAAAAGATAGTTGATATATTAATTCATTCACTGGATTTATTGGACTTGAGAATTTGAGTAGAAAATATATGTACCTAAGTAGCTTATTTCTCCTTTAAAGTAAAAAAAGAATGAATGAATACGTTCAGCAAAACTTTTCCAAACACATACTGCATGATCAAGATTATATTCAGGGTGAAACAAAGCAGAAACTATAAAGAATTGTCAAACTAATGTAAATAATGACAGAGTAGAATAAGTATAAGAAAATCAGATGCAGATCATAACAAATGATTAGGTCAAAATGAAGAGGAATATAAACAGAATATCTGAAGGGAAGAAATGTTTGAGATACCTTGAAGGAATTATTAATTAGAAATTGGGGGGAAAAACAAGCAGGAAAAAACCAAAATGGGGATATAACAGGAAAACAAAGGGTAGGAATGAGTGAAAAGTGTTATAAAGATAATAAAGAAATTCCACTGGTCAAGGGTTCATGTTGGAGAATATGGAAAAATGAGCACATATAAACAGTGGATCAAGTAAAACAAGATGCTGAATGACAGATGGAAAAGTCTTGATTTGATCTAAATAAGGACAAGAAGGCACTTTTAGGGGGCCACGAGTAGGTAAGTGATAGGATATAAATATCACTTGAGGAGGACGGACAAGCAAGAAACTGGAGAAAGAAATACTGTAAAGGATGATGACTATATAAATTGTAAGCCATTGCAAAGCAAGAATGAGTAGCACTGAATGATTTTTAGCTAAAAAGGGCAAAGTAAAAAGAAATGAAGATATGCAAGTTTCACTCTAGCAATGAAAAAGCCAAAAATGGATGCCAGTTTGAGAATAAATGTAATAATTTTTTAATGTTGGGTTTTAGGCAAGTTTAGTTTTACAAATCCAAGATTTGAGTATGGAAAAAAGATGAAGTAAGTGTTGGAATATTGATGGAAAGTAATAGTTTAAAGTCATGAGAATATGTGCATCTCTTAAGGAGTGAATATAGAAGAAAAATGGATGTTCAAAACAGCCATTAAAATCCTCGAGAGATAAAGTTAGAAGGCATCAGAAATCACCACAAGAATTCAGAAAACAAGTAAAATCTGTATTCTGCATACATTTATTTGATCAAATGCTTTACTGAGCATCTACTTTGCCAGGTTCTGTGCTTTTGCAAGAAAATGTAGAAATAGAGGAGTAAATGAATCCCAACTGATTTTTAATGTACTCAACCCCATCAAAATATTATTATTTGTCATTAGCTATGGATTTTCTCTGTGGATTATGGAGTAATTTCTTTTTTTATAACACTGATAACTGTTTCTTACAGAACTTATCTACAAGGAAGTAATGAATTCAGAAGAAAAGACTAAAAATGGTGTTGTAAAAGGACAACCTTCTCCTTCAGGTACTCACTCTCAGTGAATAACTGATAAACCAGTACTTGTGTATTTTTCTTGACCTTGAGAGATTGCAGCCAATAACACTGCTGATAGAGCACATGAACAAATACCTCATGACTGTTTCCCTCAAGTGATTTTAGTTTTATTCCTTTTGATATTTAGTGTGGCATTTATTCTGATTATTCTGATTATGAAAACCTAGCACAAGAGATCTTTCAGAACTTATTTTAAGATAATAATGAATCTTGAAGAAATGTTAACATGGGCTGGTTACAGGATAACTGCTCCTTATCAAAATGCAGAGCCATAGTTCCCTCTCAACCACCAACTCAATGTAGAAGTCAGGAATCCCTCCAGCCAAAATGTCTTCCCTTAATCACTCCAGTGTTTGAACTTTTCCCAAGGTTGATGTGACAGTTGTTGAAGCATCAACCAAGATGGGCTCCAATTAAAATCATATGCAAATGATTAGTCAGGCTGCAAATGATTAGTTTAGAGGAAAATGGATTTAATGTCCTACCTTTGGTAAACAGTTTTTTCCCATGTACATTGCATTGTTTCAGGAAAAAAGATGTAGGACGAATTCATCAATTATTCACAGTGATACTACTCTTTGAATAACTAGTTTGCATCGACAACCACCATGACATCCAAACAGATGCAATTCAGTTATGACAGTTTTTCTCACCCCTAGACTTGAGGAAATGTCCATTTCTATCCCAAGTATTTCCTTTCTTCAAAGAGGGTTAAGGGAATCATTAGGTTATCTTGCCCACCCTACTCATTCATCCTAGGATCCAGATTGATGCAAGTCTGCAGAAGCTGCTTCTAACTCACCTGCATGTTCTGTCTGCTGCTGATTAAAGAACCCAAGGACTGAACCCAACAGCCTCAAGATACCACCTGCTAAGATAGAAAGACTTCTTGTCTTAAGAACTCCCATAATGGCCTGAACATATTTTCTTATAATCATTAAGAAGCTGAATGGATCCAGTGGAGGGTGACTAGCATCTCAGGCTGGGACTGTACAAATTTTAGCAGAGTCTCTTCCATTCATCTTTAGTTCAAGTTATCATTAATTCCTTTCCTTTCCTTTTTTCAAAGAGCTCAGAATCACGCCACCCACTCCAGGATACCCCATCTTCTGCTTGTTTCCTCCTCCATTTTCTCCTCAACCCCAACTGAATTTCCACACAGCTAATCTGTGATGACATAAAATCTACAATTCTCTTTTCAATACTTTCATGACACTTCTACAAAAATCTCCTTATTCCCATGATTCATTTTATGCAAACTGTACAGCACAGGGAAGGAAAAATGGAACTGGGGATGGTACAAGTGAGATTACTTAATCATTAAAGGGTTGGGATGAGTGGTCTGCCATATGAATAAAGGTTTAAATATTTGGTAAAGGAACAAAATTTGTATATAATCAGGGCATAATTCTTTAATCATTAAAACCATAATTCTTATGCAAAAAGAAACTGAGAATGTGTAGAAGTTTCTTTTAACTCATTAATGAGGGAAATGGCAGAATAACAAAGATAGTTCAATGAAGATATGAGAAATTAGGATTTATGTAGTCTGTGGAAAAAAGAATACTGAAATAAGATCATTAAATTAAATCAAAACTTGTAAATGTTCTAAAGGGCAACCAACCCTGTCTTTGTGGTTATCTTTTCTACCAGGCAGAAAAAAACATAATTTTACTTTATCAGTTTTCTGCAAGTTTACAGCGTTGTAAAATATCTGGACCCTAATCAACTGAGAATGTTAAGTCAAATGAAGTTATGTTCCACAAAACAGTCAGATGACCCTTCGGTGGGCTTGTTAGAAAATGCTCAAGCATGATATTAAAAAGTTGCATAGTCAGGTTTTTTTTTGCCCTAACACAAGTGTTGGATAATTTTCTTGAATAGTATCTTAAATTATTGACATATACAATTTCTGCATGCTATGAATAGGTGGACAAAGGTCTTGACCAAGTAAATCTTTTTAAGTTTGCAAGAAATACATTTAAGGTGGATAAAACCAAAGACTAGTTTACATAGAGTTTATTATTTCTGGAGGGGCTGGGAAATAAATGAATTCCACTAAATTGTTTAATGATGAATATAACCTAGTCTTAGAGAAATTAGAATATTGGGCCAGCATGTATGAGATTGCTGCCAATTGAGATTCAATTTGTTCAAAATCAAACACATCCGTTCTATTTAGATTCACCCACCCAGCAGTAAATTTTTCTCTCAACTTTTCTACTAATGGCAGCTCTATTTTCTCAACCTTCCAGCCTGAAACCCTTGATTGATCTTTTACTCAATACTTACATTATCACTGACAGTCCACTTTCTACATCCTAAAAATTTTGCTTGCTAGATGTCTTACATCTAATTGTTATCATCCCTTTCTATTAACACCACTGTAATTGAAATTTTCCTGAAGTAATCTTCTTGACTTCGGTCTCTACCTAAATTGATCTTTCAAAATGATAGGTTTGATCCAGAATTCCACTGATCAGTGCTCTCCAATGGCTTTGCATCACTTACAGTTTAAACCTAGTGACCTCTTTCTGACATTTATGGCCCTCTGTAATATAACCCAGGTTTTTCTACCTCTCTGACTATACCGTTTTTAGGGTCCTATATTACCACTGTCTTACTTGACTGGATCCCCACCTTTTGGAATGCTGCCCATTCTAAAGTGTTCTCTGGTCAAATACCACCTTATCCAAAATGTTTTTCATGTCTGTCCCAAAAGACTTTTAATTTCTTCCCAAAGGATCTTCCCTTCCTATGGGTCCTACTAGTCCGTGTGTTTTAAATATTATCTTATTACCCCTTATTGATCATAAATTCATTAAGAAGAAAGCATATAAGTGTTCATCTTTGTGGACTATGCAGTGCCCAAGCACTGTGCCTTGCACGTAATAGTATCTTGATAAATATTTATTAGTTGGAAAGCTGCTGCTCAGGTTCTCCCCCAGCGTGTTCCTTGGTGCTATTCCAAAGACAGAATTCAAGACAGGATCATAGCTTCAAGACAGTGTGCAATTCAGTACATTCTTATGCCAGTAAATATTTATTCGCCTTATTAATCTCCATGAGGATAAATGAGCTGAGTATCACATATTTGAATCGTTGCTATTGGCATTTGCTCGTGCTTCAGATAAAGGTTTGCTGTTTTCAGGCGGTTATTTGATTTATTCATTTTGGGGAATGTATCGTCCTGAATATTTTGCAGGCCTGTTTAGTTTAGCATATCAACGATTAATTCGAAAATATGTCACTTAGGTTCTACCTACATGTCAGAAGGCCAAACCATTTTTTAACCATTACAACTACCTGTAACAATCACAAATTATCTACCTTATACACATGCCTTAAACTTTAGTTGATTGGCTTAACCAATTTATAGATAAAATGATTGTGGATTCAAACATTCACTACACGATTATAAAAGGAAAATATTCATGGCTTAATTTTGAGAAATCACATGTATACTATATATTATTAACATATTTATGTATGATATATTTGTATGCCTCATGCAGAGGCATAGGACAGCCGTGTACTGGAGCTGACTCTACCAGCTCATGAAAGCCAGTTGTGTACCTCTCTCTCAAATACGAGTTTATTGACCTCATGTTGGTAGCTGGAAATCCACCATGCAGGATTTAAGACATAGAAATTGGCTGAGTCTACAAATCATGGCATTTTTTTCCTCTGCAGAACCAATTGTTAAATTTGTATCGGCACACCACTGTGTGTGTGTTTGTGTATGTGTGCACGTGTGCGTGCATGCATGCGCAGTGTGTATATTTGCAGTCAACTATGCTGGAAAGAAAAAGCAATTACTAAGAAAACTTTTGAAAAGTCAGCTTTTTTTCTTTCTTCCTTATATTCACCTTTTCTCGTTAATGTTTGCCTATCCTATGTTATTTTGTAAATAGCCAGGATGAAGTAGTATGACAACGTAGACTCCCTTAATATTCAGTCATGGCAACACTGGGAACTTGGCAGCCAGGGGATAAGTTAATGCAGTTTCTCAGTGACAAAGTGGTTCTAATACCCAAACCCATGTTTTAGTGATGCTTTTAAAATGTAAATAGGAAGTTAAATGTGCATTTGCAGAATAATAGATAGGTTTGAAATTTATTGATGGAAGTGTTGTATATCAATAAGAAATAAATCTAAACTTCAGATACATTTCTAAATAAATAATTGTACTCCCTTCTGCTATCTGATTTCACTTGCCTGGTGATTTATTTTCAACAATAACATGGCTGCTTGCTTTCTGAACTGATTTGTAAAGATTGCTGAGGGAATAGCAGTCCATGAATAGAAATTAATTTTCTTCTAAAAGCGTATTTTATAGAATGTTAGAGCTAGAGCAAATACAGGAAGTTATCGAATCCAAAAACTCTCAGTCTGTTCACCACTCCTATTCCACCTGAGAAGTAAGCCTCCCACAAGTAACAAAGACTCACCAGGATTAGAATGCTCGGCATCAGGATGGGTAGAGACTTTTTGGACTCTCTGAATGGAAGGTAAGACTCCAGGGTGATTTTAATGTACAACGCCTCCCCCACCATAGTCCACACACCATTGGAGTGTATCCTTCCCAATCAGAGCTACTGATCTAGCCCAATAATTTTATTTTTTTATTTAAAAACTGCAGCCCCAAACAAGTTGAGGCTCAAGATCATGCAGCAAGAGAAGGGAATATATCTCAGTGATTTTTTTTTTCATTCTAGAATTTCTTCTAATTCTTTGTCTATTTTTGTGTGTGTGACTAGGTCAGAAAAATAATTTCCTTTAAAAAAGCAGAACATTTTCTCCTGAAATAATGGGTGCTTTTTCGCTAGGTAACTTCTGAGAAATTTTCATTAACATAAGTTACTTCTTTCCATGAAACCTAATGTTTTTCAGATCAAGTTGAAAGTAGCTAGTACTCCTTATTTGCAACCCTATTAGTATTTTCAGTTACTTTTAATGCCGTTTTTATTGAGAAAAATTTGTAATGCTTTATTGATGGCAAAACATTTTTGTAAATGCATTTTCTTTCAGTTTCTCTGAAAACAGTATAGAAGGAAGGAATATTTATCACATTACTAGGATATCCTGGGCAAGTGGACATTATAATCAAATTCGATTCAGTTCAATTCTGTGTAAGAAATTTTCACAAACTATCTGGCAGTGAGTTAGCAACTTGAAGCCAAGGTCCATGTCTTGACCCTTCTGTTTGTGTTTGGTTTCATGGTTTACAAAGTTTATTTATTGCCTACGTGAAAACTGACTTGGAAGGTGATCCAGTAAAGCCAGAAGGAGCTACAGTCAAGAAGACGTTTTTATAGTGCAATAGAAGAAGTCATACAGAAGCAAAGATTTTTCATTTAACAGCGGGGGACTGGTTAATATTTAACAACCATCTCTTTTTTTTTTTTTTTTTTTCAAAAAAAGGACTGATTATAGCATTTACCAATTTCTGTGGGGTAAATATTCTCAGTGTGACCACTTTCAAGTTACCGATGGGACATCATTGAAGGCAGAGTTGGAAAGAGATGCTAATATTTGGCTCTCAGAAGTCACTAAATGGCAGCTCCAGCTTGCCACTAGAGGTTACACGATTCTCCAACCATAGCGCTGTATAGAGAGGAACCTTCTCATAAAACAAGCAGAGGTAATGGGAATTTTATAGAGGAAGCATTAGAAAAGAGGACTTCTCTTAATTTGTGCTATAAAAAATCAGGAACAATAGTCTCTGGAACCCTAGAAATATAGTTGATAAAGATTCTGAATTTTGAATAATTGAATACTAACTGTAATTTGCATTCAACATTGATAAAATAAAGGGCAGGGCCGTTCTGACATAGCAGATAGGGATTACAGAGAGCCAGCTGATGAACAAAAGGAGAAGACAACTACAACACAATGATTTCCCTTAGCCAAAAATAGTTGAGCAGTTTCTCCTGTTTCAGAGCAGGGAGAAATTTGCTTTCCCCCACAGACCCTACGTAGAAGAGCGCACACAAAGATACCCAGTGTTTTGTTAAAATGAGTACTTATTCTGTGCTCAACAGTAAAGACTGAGGAAGATAGGAGAAATGAAGAAGTATAAAGAAAGAAGTACAAGGAAGCAAGGGAAACATAAACATGAGACAATCATGTAGCAAAACTATATGTATTAGCGGGCTGACTTATATGGCATAACACTTAGAATGATCCAAAACTGTGTTGAAAGTATGCTGATCATTAAAATAAGTGCAATCGAAGTGCTGAGTATTTCATAAGCACAGCCTGCAGTGTGACGCGCTGTTTGTGAAGAGTTGACTGAAAGCTACTCTGGCTTTTGCTGCCTTCATTCCGTATTATCTATAGATGTAAATTTATGTTTTTCTGGGGAAATTTCCTCAATGTTCTTTGTATAATTTCTCTGGCTGCTATTGTTGTGGGTGTTTATTTGTAAATATCAAATTGTGTTCTTATAAGGGAAACTTATCTCAGCTAAGTCTTATCATGTTTGTTTGAATCAGTACCAGCTTTAATTGTGACAATCAGAACATATCCACATAATTGACTGCAGCCAGGAAAGGAGAAAAAGCCTATCCTGAGAGAAGACCAGGGCTATTGTGTAGAAATACTTTAAAATACTTTTGGTTTGCATTATGCTAAAATTTTCTTTTAAAAGTTTCAAACTTGTTATTTTGTCATAATTTAAATAAAGCATGCTAGCAAAAATCTTCCTGGTTACATGGGCATTTTAATTAATTAAAATACTCATGAGACGTTTATGTCATCTTTTGATCTATTTCCAATCCACTGACACTGAGACTTCCTACTCATTAAATCAGTGGTATTCCTATATACTAACAATGAACACAAAACAATTCCATTTACAATAATATCAAAAAGAATACAATACTTAGGAATAAATTTAACAAAAGAAGTACAAACTTTTTATTCTGAAAACTACAAAACATTATTGAAAGAAATTAAAGAAGACCTAAATAAATGGAAAGACATTCCATTGTTCACTGATTAGAAGACTTAATTGTTAGGATGACAATACTCTCCAAATTGGCCAACAGATTAAACACAATACCTGTCAAGATCACTTTTTTTTGCAGAAATTGACAAGCTGTTTTTCAAATTCATGTAAAAATGCAAGGGACACAGAATAGCCCAAACAATCTTGAAAAAGAACACAATTGGAGGATTCACACTTCCTGATTAAACTTACTGCAAAGCTGCAATATTCAAGGCAGTGTGGTATCTGCATGAAGATACATATATAGATCAATGAAATAGAATTGAGAGTCCAGAAATAAACCCTTACATTTATAGTCAATTGAATTTTAACAAGGATTTCAAAACAATTCCATGGGCAAAGAATAGCCTTTTCAATAAATGGTGCTGGGACAACTAGATATTCACATGCAAAAGAATGAAGGTGGACCCCTACCTCATATCACATAGAAAAAGGAACTCAAAATGGATCATAGACCTAAATGTAAGGCATAATGACACTAAAAACACAAGTGACAAAAGGAAAAAAATAGATAAATCCAACTTTATCAAAATTAAAAACATTTGTACTTCAAAAGACACCATCAAGAAAGTAAAAAGACAATCCATAGTGGGTTGGCCTGGTGGTGTAGTGGTTAAGTTTGGCACACTCTGCTTCAGTGGCCTGGGTTTGCAGGTTCAGATCCCAGGCACTGACCTACACTGTTCATCAAGCCATGCTGTGGCGGTGACCCACATACAAAATAGAGGAAGATTGGCAACAGATGTTAGTTCAGGGCCGATCTTCCTCAAGTGAAAGGAGTAAGACTGGCAACAGATGTTAGCTCAGGGCCAATCTTCTTCACACACACAAAAAAGACAATCCGTTGAATAGGAGAAAAACATTTGCAAATCTTATATGATAAGGGACTTTACCCAGAATATATAAAGAACTCTTACAACTCAATAATAAAAAGAAAATACAATTAAAAAATGGCCAAAAGATCTTTGGAATCAAAGGAATAGACATTTCTCCAAAGAAGATATACAAATGTCTAACAGCACATGAAAAGATACTCAACTTCATTAGCCATTAGGCAAATGCAAATTAAACCACAATGAGATACCATTTCACATACACTAGGATGGCTATCATCAAAAAGACAGATAATAAGAAGTGTTGGAGAGGATGGGGGAAATTGGAGCCCTTATACACTGCTGGTAGGAATGTAAACTGGTGTCGCCACTTTGAAAAACAGTTTGGCAGTTCCTCAAATGTTAAATGTCAAGTTACTCTATGATCCAGCAATTTCACTCAAGTATTATCCAAGAGAAATAAGAACCTGTACATGAATGTTCATAACATTATTCATAATAGCTAAAAAGTAGAAATAACCTAAATGTCCATCAAATGCCCATCAGCTAATAAGTAGATAAACAAGGTGATGCATCCACACAATGGAATATTATTCAATCATAAAAAAGGAATGAAGTATTGATACGTACAGCAGCAGCATGAATGAACCTTGAAAACATTATGCTATGTAAAAGAAGTCACAAAATATCACACATTGTATAATTCTATTTATATGATCTGTCCAAAATAGGCAATTTTATAGAGACAGAAAGTAGGTTAGTCATTGTCTAAGGCTGGGGGGTAAGTAAGAAATAGAGTACAGAGTTTCCTTTTGGGGTGATGAAACACTACAAAATTGATTATGGTGATGGTTGCACAACTTTGTGAATATTCTAAAAACCAGTGAATTGTACAAATTAGATGTGTGAATCATATCTCAATAAAGTTGTTACAAAAAGGTCTATGGGCAACATTTCATATTTCAAGTCAAAACTAAATCTAAACTGTAGTACTATGACGTGAGAGCCATCCATAGTGTAGGATATAGTATGTCATCCAGGAGATGAATGGACAGTAGGAACAAAACAATCTCACTCTGCCAGCCCACCATCAATCCAGGCTTTATTAGAGTACTGTGTCTAGTTTTAATTTCTACCCTTTGATAAGGATGTGGAAAAACTGAAGATGATTCTAAGAAGTCCAGCATAGTGACACTGAATTATTAGAGACCAAAGCTTATGAAAGAACATGAGGATATTGGTATAATTTAATCAGGAATCAGGGGGAAAAAACAGAGCTGGGCATTTGGGCCATGTAAGGGAATCAAGGATTGTCTGCTATTACGTGACATTGACTAGTATATGTCATGAGAGGAAATGAACTAGCTCTGCAGCGTATCCATAAAGGATATAATTAAGTAAAGTTGGAATAAATTGAAGCCAGATAACTTTACATTACACATGTTCTGACAATGAGAGTAATTATTTAAAGGAAGATGTTAACAAGAGAGCTTTAAAAATCTAGAAATATTTAAGATTAGGAGGTATTGATACTTATAAGAGTTTAAAGAACATGAAAAATGCACAAGCTATTTTGTATATGAAAATATCAGCATAAAAAAGACTACATGTTAAATGATTACAATTAGAGAAACTTTCTAGTAAAAAGGCTAGAAAGAAATATATCAAGAGTTTAACAATTCTTATTACTTTGAGTGTCAGTGCATATTATCTTCTTTTCTGTATTTTTTCACATTTCCTGTAATCTACATAAATATAATCAACAGATAAAAATTTAAAATACATATAGCATACATATAATCTTAGTTTAGATGTATGAATCCTCTCCAGATACTGTCACATTTTAATCACGTATTTTCCACAGCAAGAAAAGTCTACACCAGGAGCAAAGAGATTGTGTTAACCTCTTCACTTCATTAGGGTTCTTTTCTGATTTATTAGATCTATGTGATAATGCTACTGTAACTTATTTGGGATTTATTATTTTTCACTAAATATATCTTGCACACTATATTTGCTCAAATAAGACACAATTTTAGTGAAAATTCTTCATCTCATTTTATTAGATGATTACATTACAGATATTTTTAATAGCAAACTATTTCACAAAGCATGCATTTTACCACCTGTATTGCTTATGTACAAATAATATATAAAGAGAAAAAGTAAATTGACTGTTTCCAGGGTGCTATGGTTTAATTATATTTTACGATGCCTCTGGCTCAGCTTTCCATTATAGTTCTCAAAGCTATTGTAACTCAGCAAGTATTTACCGAGTGATTAGCATGAGTAAGTTTCTTCTCAGAGTTTCAACATCTTTATATTCTCACATAGCAGTTCAGTAAAAGAATTTTTGCAAATTAATCTAAGTTAACAATTCGGAGTTCTTATTTGTAGAGACCCAGGTAAGCTAGCCTGCTGGAAAGTAAACACAGAATCAAAAGATGTGCTCTGGCCTCTTCTGGTCTGTGGTAACTTTCATCGAAAATCCTACTTGATTTTTCTATATGAATTTTAAGTCTGATGTCATATTAATGACTATGTAATAATATTTACTTGATATACTTTCCTTTCTCTAGAGTTGTAGTCTCCAAGGAACTCAGATTTCTGGGCTTCCCCCAGCCCACATTTCTGGGATAGGACCCTTACATGTGTTTGCTTTAAAAGTTCACTGCATTAAAAGCATCCAGGTTCAGATCATTACACTGAAGGGTTTTGCTCATCTGCCTTCTCCGTAGAACAGCGGTCTTCAACGCTTGGCTATGCAGTCTCTAGGGAGCTTTTAAAAAACTGCAAATACCTTGGCTCCACCCAAGGCCAATTATATTACAATATTGGTGGTTTGGGGGGGGTAACTGGGTTTTTGTTTTTGTTTGTTTTCTTTTAAGAGTATTACAGGTGATTTCCAAGGTAGAGTGAGATTTGAGACTCTCACTCACCAGCCTGTGAATAATTGTGACTAGGGACTCTGCATTGTTAGGTCTTGATTTTCACCGCCTAATATCGTGCCCTGTGTTAGTTGTTCTGTGAAGGATGTTGAATGAATGACGGACTAGACGCCCCCTATAGGATTTGCCCATGCCTTCATCCTGATTGCCATGAAGATGAGTCTAGTTCTAGATTTAGTCATGTTGGTCTTCGTTTTCTTAGCACAGGTGCAGCAGTGAACAGCAGTGAGAGTCTCCCTCCATCCTCGTCCGTCAATGACATCTCCTCCATGTCCACCGACCAGACCCTGGCATCTGACACTGACAGCAGCCTGGAAGCCTCGGCAGGACCCCTGGGTTGTTGCAGGTGACTAGCCGCCTGCCTGCGAAACCCAGCGTTCTTCAGGAGATGATATGATGGAACACACACACACGCAGACACTCACGCACACACACAAACGCAGACACGCAATGACAAGAAAAACGGCAAGGGAGAGAATCCAAGCCTAAAGTTGAAACAAATCTTTCAGCCTGCTTCTTCTCCAGAGTTCTGTATTGTGGCTCAGCCAAATGTATATTTAACCTCTAGTTGCTCTTGCTTTGGTCTTCTTCCAATGATGCTTACTACAGAAAGCAAATCAGACACAATTAGAGAAGCCTTTTCCATAAAGTGTAATTTTAATGGCTGCAAAACCAGCAACCTGTAACTGCCCTTTCAAATGGCATGACAAGGTGTGCAGTGGCCCCATTCAGCATGTGTGTGTCTCTATCTTGCATCTACCTGCTCCTTTTGGCCTAGTCAGATGGATGTAGATACAGATCCGCATGTGTCTGTATTCATACAGCACCACTTACTTAGAGATGCTACTGTCAGTGTCCTCAGGGCTCTACCAAGACATCATGCACTGGGGTACCACATGGTCCATTTCATGTGATCTATTACTCTGACATAAACCCATCTGTAATATATTGCCAGTATATAATCTGTTTAGTTTGTTAATTGATTAAGCTGTATGTCTTATAAGAAAACATGTAAAGGGGGAAAATATGGGGGGAGTGAGCTCTCTCGGACCCTTGAAGATGTAGCTTCCAAATTTGAACTGATTAAATGGCACCTGTATACCAATTTGTAGAAAGAACATATGTGATGCTTATGTACAGTGTGGGGGAGGGAGGGTGTAACAGTTTCCAGGTACTAAATGGTTTGGCCTTTAGAAGGAAGGTGGGAATAAGAGCTGGGGGTCTTTTCTCGGACTGTGAGAAAGTAGGAGAGACTAGAGAGTAGAGTTGCAGTGTGGAGGAGACCTGAGGAGGTTACTGCCTGGAGACTAGGAGACACTGACATCCATGTTTTAGAGAGTAGACCCCATTTGTCATTTACAAATTATGTGTCACAACTGGACAGCAAGTGGCAGGTGGTGAGGCAGGATCATTGTGTACATTTCTGATGGTAAGAATCCCTCCCTGGAACAGAGTGGAATTGCCTCCTTCTGATGTCCTTAATAGAAAATGAGCCTACCTAGACTATTTTCAGATTGTGGGTTGTGTTTTCCACGAGTGTGCTGCTTCCCGGGTTTATACCCTGCCGAGCTTTTATGAGAAGAAATATTACTTTCTTCTTCTGGAATAAAAAAAAATAATTACTTAAAACAAAAAACCCAAAGCACGGGGTGATCCTCAGGTTAGCATTTGAAAACATTTCCACAGACATTATTATTACTCAGGGGTTTCCCTGGCTCCCTAATATGGCTGATGTTTCATGTTTATTTATTTATTTTCATAAGTTTGAACAATCCAAGAAGGGCTGATAATCTGAGTTTTGTAGCACGATCGATGTGGCAGCAATAACTGTGCCCGTAAGTTACTGCTGCCCAAGAGCTTTAGCAATATGAGTTTCTCTTAAAAGCCATGAAACATTTCTGTCAATGTTTAGCAAAATCACCCGAATTTAGCTTAAATTAAGTGAAAGTGCTTTCCCGAGCACTTAAGGAGGCACTGTGAAACATCTTGGTTATATGCAAGGCAATACCAAGGTGACTTCTCAGCAATAACAGGGACCAGGTCAGGGCTTCCCTTCTTATTCACTGTGGTGAAGTATCCATCACAGCTATTTGCACTCTGACCATTTTGGTGCTCACCAGTGTGGTGATATTTCACCTGAAGAAGAAGTGAAACACGTGAAATGGATGGTGATGAGAGTGATACGACTGGCAAATGGAATCCCTTCAAAAATAGAGCAAACAAGAATGCCAGCGCTCTGAAAACTGCCTTAAATACAACAATAGGGAAGCTTCATCTCTTTTCAAGCAATAGAGTCAACCCCCACCAACCCTGTGCCAGCAATGCTGCCTATTTGGGGATTGCTTCACACATTAGGATTCATGACAAGAGGCGATCTGTTCAAAAAGGGGGAGAAAAAACTTTAGACTGTGCAGCGTGTCCCATGGAATAAAAGTGGCCCGGTTTCCCTATCTTGCTACTATTGTTTTGGTTAATATTGCAGACAACCTGATTTTAAAAATGCCTCTGCATTCACATGAGCTCTTTCACTTTTCTTTCTGTCACACTCCATGCCTGCCTCTCTTTTTAAAGAAAGCTTCTCTGTATCCCTTATTCTTTACTTACATCCTTTCTCGTAGTCTTCTCTTGTTACGCCTGTGGCCTCTCTGCTCCTGGGCTTTCTAGCACATGTGATTAAGTGCAGAGAGCAGGCAGCTGTTCGAAAGAAAGTGAGTCACAGGGGGAATTTCATCAACCACAAAATGACATCAAAAGACAGAAGAAAATCTCCAGCCAGCATCTCAGAAGTGCTTGACAGTAGACTATCTCTCATGTGTGCAGAAGTGGTGATTTTTTTGCCCCTCAGATTAAACCAGACAAGAACTAGAGAATGCTCCTCCCCTGCTGTTGCTACCTTTCCTAAACTCTACTAGTCTGATCTCGCCTATTGTATGGCTCTTGGGAACTGATTACCGTTAGCCAGATCTCCCTTATGGACAAGAAAAAATGGAACAAATCCCTCAGATTGAAGTATCATGTACAAATAGAGCTAAGAGTTTGACTTCTTGACTGCTTATAGGATTAATTTTACTAGGTTACCAAAGTAAGGTAGGTGATAGGACAACAAAGAGAATCATTTCAGAAGCCTTCCAGTCCTTCATGATCTTGGGTCCACTTTATTATAATATCTTCAGGAGGTGATTATGTTATTATCAAATTCACAGAATATATTATGTTCTGCATTGAGTCTTCTTTTCTTCAAAAACAAATATTTCCTATATAGTCACCTGTTACTTTCAAAGGACTCTCTTGCTTTTCAGGCAGGGAAGTGTCAAGTCACTTGGACTATATTCCTGGAAAAGTGAAAGTTCTGCCTGTGGTTGTGGTGCATTTTGGAATGTGAAGCTGGCACTCTGAGAGGCGTAATCTTCTGTAACTTCCTACAGGGCTATTGGTTTCACAGTGATCCTAAATAAAATGTTTTGTAGTATTGTAGGAAGGATGGCTGTGTGCTCACGTGCAGAAGGAATTAAATTGATGGGAGAGTTTGGCAAAACCACCACTACTTTGATATTTTATTGAATTTGTGAATACTCACTATTTTGTGAGACAGTGTGTTCATTTTTAAAAAGAGATACATTGACCTTACAACCAAATTTCTTCTTATGGAATAAGAACTGATAATAATCTTGCATCTTCAAGAATCTGATGACTGAGCTTTGCAGGCATGTTACCACAGGTGGACCGGGCCCTGGCCAATTTCCTCCTGTTGGAGTAGGCTATATAATTGAGAGCCAAGTTGCTGGATAGTCTTTCTCAACCTGTTATCATTATCAGAAAAATATTGCCTAAGGATCCTGATAGCAGCTGAGCTTAAATCAGAAAATAGACCTTGACAAATGCAATAAGTAGCATAGATGAGAATACGTAAATCCTTTTATGACCTGCCAGGGGAGAAAAACCCAAAAAACAATAAGCAACACTGACCTTTAAATTTTAAATATTCATTGCAAAATCTGAATTATACAAAATCTATTTCTAATTCTCTTAACATATGACAATCTAAATCTTAAAAGCATTATGCTCTGTAAAGAATGCTGTCAGCCAGATGTACTGAAAAATGTATCTTCTACAGCTCAGAGAAAGGAATAAAATTGCCCCAGAAATCTTTGATCCTAACCACCTTGGGTTTGAAGAGAAATCTTACTCCCCACTCACAATCCCCCACACACATTTTAATTGTGAAAGTCCAACATTTTCCACAGATATCGCTAAACCAAGCAGGGAAACTCCTTTCTGTAAAAATAATAAACAAGTTACAATGTAAATAGTTATATTAGTTATTTTCCATGTGATTAAAATATAAGATTTTATTTCTTTTGGCACTTAGTTCTTTCACTGTCTGACATGGTTCACTTTGACCCATTTTCTTGGTCAGTCAAGCCGAAACGGAAGGCCTCTGTTTTATGTATGGACTCCTGTATATCTAACTTTTAATTATGTGGGACCAATGGCCAGTATATTCTAATGGAAACAAATCTCCCAACCCTTATCTAGCATTAAACTGTTCACCTTGCCATGTCTATCTTGCAACAAGACCTAACTTGCACCTGCCTGTTGTTCTGCATGATTGGACTCCAAAGACTATTACCAATGATGAGAATTGTCCTGTGTCAGTGTTTATAAAATGGACTGAAAGTACACACACATTCACACACACTTCACCCTTACAGTTCTAGATCAACCTTGGAAGGCAAAACCATGCACGTCCAGTTTCTTCACAAGGTCTTAGTGGTGAGAACTAAAAAGTCAGCCTGATGGATCAAATGCAATCTCAATGACGTTTAATAAGGATTTGAAATTATTTAAATCATTTCTGTGTTCTTTCTCACTCTCTTTTTCATTTCTATTTTTTTTTTCCTTTATTTTCAAAATGTCGGTGGAACAAGAAGGCGGATGGGGGAGAACTTTGGCTTTTTTGGACGCTTTGTAGGTGGATGCTGAGTCAATACATTGTGATTTCTGTTTCTTATGAATTATTAAAAACCAGAGCAAATCTACTTCCTTTAACATAAAGCCAAATCCAAACCCAGACTTTGTTGGAGTTTGCCTGTTCACAATGGCTGTTGTGCTGCTTGTTGTCTTGGGTTTCATGTCCCGACAGTAGCTCAGAAGCATCTCACATGATTTCACAGTGTGGTCTGATTGTGCCAAGGAATAAATAAGAAACCAGGAATGACCTACTTTCTCACTATGGGTAAAGATTGTGTAATAATTATGTGACCATGTAGAACGCTGTGTTTTCTTTTGAGACTGGTTTCTTTAAAAATGACCTTCATTTCTGTCTGGGGATACAAGTTGTGTATCTGCAATGCAGTAGGTTTCCTTTAAGGTACAAAATCAGTGAAGCAGAAGAAAATTATTTTCTGGGAGCAATGGGTGAATAAAACAGTGTTAAATATCCTAGGTTAATTTATCAGAATTCCTAATCAGTTTAATTATTACCTGAAAGAGAAGGTAAAAGTTATTTTTTGTCTACATGGTAGCCAATCTTAACATCTCAAACTCCTTGGTCAATTAAAAAATATAAGATTTTGTAGCTTGATAAGGAGGTCAGCGAACCTGTGTTAATTTAGCTGGAAGTGTCTGAACAATGTTGAGGAATGGCCCTTCTATTTTTGTAAATAAAACATTTCATTTAACCAATTAACTAGTAGGAAATCTAGAAGATAAACATACCTATTATTTTGCATTGACACAATTTATGTTTTTATTTATGGGAAAAATAGAACCCAACACAATTTATGTTTTTATTTATGGGAAAAATAGAACCCAACAGCCTTTTGTTATCTCTGGCATAGCTTCTATTCACATTTAAACCACAGATATTTACTCTCTTAATAAAATAAGTTTAAAAATGGCCAAGTGTAGGTTCCTGAAAATGTCCACAGTATTAAGAAGGGACATTGCATTCCACAAGACTGCTGATGGAGAGAAAAGTCAGGAGTTACTGGTGCATACCAGGTACCGTAAAAGATGACCAAATCTTTGGGTTTGCAGTTTGCAGTGAGGAGAAGAAAGAGGTCTTGAAAACTGCCTTTCTTTCAGCCACTTATGTAACAACTCACCTAGAAGGATGATTCTGTTTGCTCAATGACTGCACTGGGTTGTACCCAAGGTAGAGGTTTTGGCATTACCAATTCATCAGAGTGCTGCTTTGTGCTTATAACGAGCCTTTCCTCCAAGGACTTTGAAAGGCGTGCCTGGAAGACATTTGTAAGTACAGTAGTGAAACACTGAAAGTCCCACCATCTCAGATCACTTCGTTTTGGGGACTATGGTATGTGGCAAGTCATTTCTCTCAGCTCCAGACTGAATTCCATCTGCCCAACCTTTTCGATCAGTGTGTACTGTTTTAGTTACTGAAAACAAGCTGCAGAAATGTACATTTCTCAAACACTTGAAATGTGATGACACGTAACACAAACGAGAGTCAAACGCCCCTGTGGAATTTCCCACCCTCTCTGCATCACATATTTCTTACTTTAAAGACATGCTTATCTTGGTATAAAATCCAAAGTCTGAAATGCAATTTAGAGGATTCAAGTTCCACTCTGTGGAGTGAGTGGCTTCATTTCCTTGTCGCTGAACTGGTACTGTCCTTCCCGGATCTTGTCTGGGATCTTTCTGTTCACCTAATAGTCCAGATTGTCTGCAGCTCAAAAGCAGGTACAAAATGTTATTATCTTAAAAACTCTCCACACTCTGCCTAGAAAAGTGTCTCACAAATAATTCGCTTTCTATTAACACTTTTCCATTCACGTTGGTGAAAACATTGTCTATGAACAATTATATGCAAAACCAATTTTTATAACCCAAATAATGTTTTACATGGACTAAGGGAACTAGTAATATTAAAGTATTTCTTTTATAAATAGAAGACTTTCAAAAAGCAATTGCTTCTTCCGTTATGTTAATATATTGCAAACTTGGATTTGGTGCAAATGAAGCTCTGAGAAGATTGCTCTGAATTTCCAGCTTAATTTCTGAGCTACATTTTTAAGTGGTACATTCATTCACTCCAAAAACACTTACTGAACATCTATCTGTGTCCTAGGTAGGAGGCAAATACAGCACAGTCCTTATCCTCAAAGCTTCAGAGTAAATAAATCTTTCAGTTTAAAAATAAGTGGTTAAAGCAAAATATTTTTATCTCATTTTTTAACTTTCTTTTAAAATAATAATGGGTTCAAATTAGTGGTGTTACTTGAACGAGTCCATTTTTATTATTCCCCTAAATCAATGAAACAAGAAATATGATTTTTCCGATGTTATCACTTTGTCTAACTGTATGTAAGTACACTGAATAAATCAGCATGAGAATTTTGGATATTTTCCATGACCTTATAGTAGATAAAACCATTTTCACAATTTATTTAAGAAAAAAAGCATGGAGATGAAAAATACAAGTAGACCTGTGTTAACTCAATGAGGAAATATATGTATCTTCACTCTTGTAACTAAAAGGAAGACTGCTATCTTTTGGTATGTTTTAAACAAATGACAGTCTCCAGATAAAGGGAGAAATGTGATGACATATTGAGACCTAATCAATGACTTATGATAGCTGTATCCTGGAAAAAATAGATGAAAATTTCAGAGACTAAAAAAACCTGACAAAAACCAGCATGGATGTTTCTTTTCTGCATTACCTAAAGTTTATTTTGATACCTGTTTCCTCTGAGAGCTGTTGGACCAGGATGCTGAGCTCCAGGCTCATATTTCTGGCATCAAAATCTCCAAATCAGCAAACGGCATCACAATGGATCCTAAAGTCTGTCTGCAGTGATATTCTCATATGAAGCCAATCTCTGAAATTTGTTCAGTCTGTGCGTGATGATTGGAGCCCTAAGATAAGGTAGAATTTAGTCATTTATTATTTTCTGTGAAAAACTCCAACTCAGAACATCCCTGAATATCTGAACCAGAAATCTGACATTGAGCTCTGAACATTCACTCATTGATTCAGCCACAAACACTGATTGAGCCCTTCAATCTTCCAAGGACTGTGCTAGGCACACAGAGTTGTGATGAATTCAGGCCACCTTCCTGCCTTCCTGTCGTCTACATTCTAATGGAGAAGTAAGGTAATGGGGAGCACTAAGAAGACAAACAAAGCAGGTTAAAAGAACAAAGCATGATAAGTGGTGCTATTTAGATGAAGTGGTCAGGGCAGACCTCTCAGAATATGTGATATTTGAGCAGAGACCTGAATAAAGTGAGGGAGTGAGTCATGTCAGTATCTGAAGGAAAAGTAAGTACAAAGGCTCTGAAGTAAGTAAGAGCTTGCTTGTGTATATAAGGAATGGCAAAGAGTCTTGTGGATGAAGCAGAATGGACAAGAGAAAGTGTGAGAGTAAATGAAATTGGAGAGGTAGGCAGGGGTCAGAACATGGCAATCTTGGAATTTTATAGTCATGCTCCATATAATGATGTTTTGGTCAATGACAGACTGCATATGTGGCGGTGGTTTCATAATATTAGTACCATATAACCTAGGTGTGTATAGGCTATACCATCTAGGTTTGTGTTAAGTACACTCTATGATGTTTGCATAATGATGAAATCACCTAACAATGCATTTCTTAGAATGCATCCCCATTGTTAAGTGATGCATGACTGTATTCTAAATATGGGAAGATGATGGATAGATTTGAGCTGGGAAATGATATAATCTAAATTTTCTTTTTATTTATTTATTTATTTTGTGAGGAAGACCAGCCCTGAGCTAACATCCGTTGCTAATCTTCCTCTTTTTGCTGAGGAAGACTGGCCCTGGGCTAACATCCGTGCCCATCTTCCTCCACTTTATATGGGACGCCGCCACGGCATGGCTGACAGGCAGTGCGTCGGCGGGCGCCTGGGATCCGACCGGTGAACCCCAGGCTGCCAAGTGCGAACTAAACCGCTGCGCCACTGGGCCGGCCCCTAAATTTTCTTTTTAAAAGGATTCCTCTGACTGCTGAGTGGAGAGAGAGGTTAGGAAGAAAGACAAAAATGGAAACAAGAGTCCATTGTAGGGTGTAACAGTAGCCCAGAAAGACGTATGGAGCTTGGACTAGAAAGCAGAGGTACTGAGAAGGGATTGGATTCAGGATATAATTAAGGATATATTGTGAAGGCAGAATTGACAAGATTTTCCAGTGGATTTATTTGTGATATGAAAGAAAGAGATCAGGGATGACTCCAGATTTTTTAGAATCTAAACTATGAGATAAATGATGGTGCAGGTCACTGAGATGGTGAACAATGGATTAGGAGCATATTTGGGAAGAAAATTATATTTGTTTTTGGAAGTGTCAGTTGGAGATGTTTATTAAATACCCAAGTGAAGTAGCAGGAGTATCTGTGAGGCTGGAGTTAAGGGAAGATGTTGAGCTGAAACATAAATCTGAGAGTAATGAGCTCATAAGTGTTATTTAAAGCCATAAGACCACCAAGAGACTGAGTGCAGATAAAGAAGAAAAGTCCAAAGATGGAGACACCTCTTGCTCCAACATATAGAAGTCAGAAAACAGAAGGTATTCTAAGGAATGTCCAGTGAGGTAAAGGAAAAACCAGGAGAGTGTGCTGTCCTGGAAGCCAAGTAAAGATGTTTCAAAAATGGGGGAATGGGCAACTGGGACAATGCTACTGAGTGGCTGAGTAAGATGGGGACTGAAGATTGACATTTGGACTTGATTTTGTGAAGGTCGCTGCTGATCTTGACAGTTTCTCTGCAGTATTGAGCAAGAAAGCATGACTCCAGTAAATTCAAGAGAATATGGGAGGTGAGGAATTAGAAACAGGTACAGAAAATTCAAAAATTTTTTCTAAAAAGTGAAGCAGAAGGATGATGTGAAAATTAGACATAAATATGAGGTGAAGAGAGGATTTTAAAAAAGCTATTACAGCATAGGTATATGTTGATGAGACTAATATATAAAAAGCAAATTTTGTAATGCAAGAGAGAAAGAATATTTATTTGAAGGAGCAATGTGCTTGAAAAGGCCAGAGAGATGGACTCCCGTATATGAGAAGAGCAGTCGGCCTGGTTGGAGCAGGCAGCACAGTCATTGTGGCAGGAAGTAAAGCAGTATGTCCTGGACAGATGTAGGTAGTTTTGTAGATATGATGTTGGAACATAAAAGACATACTCTTCGGACATTTTTTTTCTCAGTAAAAACACAAGGTTATCAGCTGAGAATGAGGAGGGGAAGAGTTTATGGAGAATTGAGAAATGTGAAATTGACCTTGGAAAGTGTGAAAATAAGGTCCTGAACAGTGATGAGAGCCATGTGAACCATATTTATATAAATATAAGGTGAGGCAAGTCACCATTGTAGTCTTTTGCTCTTCAGCCATGTTTAGTTTCTTAGGTACAAGTCAGGAGTAAGGAGAAATTGGATTTAGCCAGAGTTTTGTGGGGTTTTTCCCTTCAGATGAATAGAACAATGGAAGAGAAGATGAAGGGATTGGAGAATGGGGACATGGGAATAATTATGACAAGGAACCACAGAATTAAGCTGGTCAAGGGGGGAAGCAATGACATAAGGGGATGATAGTCAGTGAAAACTTAGCAGTCAATGGCTTGAAGAGACTTTGGGAATATCCTAGAACTGTTGGAATGATGGTGCCAAAAGGAGTGACTTAGAAAGAGAAGAAGTGATGATCAGACAGTTGTTGCTTGAAATGGAAATTTTGGTGAAGGTGCAGTTACTGGTAATGACATAGTGTAAGGTAAACCATGGGCACAGGTGGCTGATATTTGGGCATGGGGAGAACAAGATTTTCAGAAATGGACAGGCCAGGGAGCTGAGTGGCCAAGTTGGTGGATGGTATGAGTAGTGGTGGGGGAAAACAGTTGAGTAGGTGCTAAAATATTCTGTCATGTGACATGTGCTTTGAAGGAGGTTATTAGGGAAAAAGGAGGATCCAAGGTCCGGAAGTAGCAGCAAAGAGCAAAGCAAAACCTACCTCTTCTTCAAGCTAATGATATGCAGGTTGTGGGAAGGACAAAGTCACCATCCTTGAGAGGGCTGCAAGGGGAGTGATGTCTTCAGGAGGTAACCATGTTTCAGAGAAGATATAGGGCAGGACAATGGCAGCTGTAAGATCTAGAGATACGATGGAAAGATTGGAGGAGTGGAGAAGGGATCAGAGTTTGAAGCACATGAGGGAATATGCTGAGAAATATGGCAACAAGCATATAGGTGAAGGCAAATGACATAGGAGTTTGGACAACTTTGGTAATAGGTAATCAAGGACGAGGGCATGATGGCACAACCCTGGGGATTATTTTGGTGTGGTACATAATTCTAATGAATCATGAGGAGGCAGGGAATGTGTGCGTTGAGAGAAGAGGGCTGAGATGGACACGCTGTTTTCATAAGAACAGGCAGTACACTGAGGGCTTCCCTCAGAGCTGAGACTATTTCACCCAAAGCACATGGCACCAATTTGACTCCTCACTCAGACAATTCAGTATTCTTCTGTTCCCTGTACTCTCTACTTAAGGTAACCCTCCCAAATGGACTGATCTCACCTGGGCTTGGCCCTCCAAGGGCCAAAATGGTAGCGGCTACACATAGTCCATAAATTGAGTGTCACTCAACCCTGGACATGAGCCACAAATGGTACGTTGAAAAGCACTTTTCATCAGCTAAACTTCCTATTCCAAGATCCACAGTAGGTTTAGTAGGGTTTGGCTGCCTGGGGAACTGTTAGTTTTCCAAGTCACTTTGCAGCAAAAGGCCTTTAAGCTGGGACGTTCTAATTTTCATCTCCTTCCGCACTGGTGCAATTACGAAGACTATAAAGAGAAGAATGAAACAGAGCTTTGGGAGCCTCAGTTCCAGCACTCTTCTCCTGTGGTTTGTGAGCTTAAACAAGGCAAAAGGTGTCCTGCTCGGGCTGCTTTCTTTGAATAAAAGAGTAGAAGCCACCTGGGTCCTAAGTGTGTTTTCATGTCTTACGGTGTGTGGGTAAGTTGTTATGCACAAGCTACCTCAATGGCACAGACTAGAGAGGTCATTTTTATTTCATTGAAAAGGCTCCCTAGGGTCTGCACCGAAGGCATCTTTGCACATGCTCTTCCATGCACTAGGGAGGTCTCTGCCCCAGACTGCCATCCTGTCCGATAACTTCCTACTCATCCTTCAGGATCACTTCATAGTCATGGCGCTGTAGTGCCTTTCCCAGCCTCGCTTTTGTAGTCTCTTAATTACTTTCATAGCACATCATCTCACATGGTAATTATTATTATCTACGACTCCCAGGGCACTTAGCCTAGTGCTGGCCTGGCATGCTGAGTCTTTCAATAAATATTCACTAATGGTGATGTTGATGTGAGCATTGACATGTTAACTGGTCCATTTCTTTAGACACTTTCGTTATATTTTACCCAATACCTTTAATACCCAATGTCTTCTTTAGTGTCCACATGAACAGAGTTGAGGAAAGACAGTTACAGGTAGTTCGTTAGACATTATTTTCAGATCATGGATACAACTGTATTATCTCAGAGTAGAAAGGATGCTTTGGGTTGCCTCTTCCTTGCCATCCATCTCTGGCAGATTATCTGGGCAAAGGTAAAATTAGAGTCCCATGGACAAGGACATAATTCTACCCTCTGCTGGTGAGCACGCTAGTTTTTCACTGTTGGCCAAATTCCTGAGGCCAAAACCCTATTATGTTCTCTAGAAGCTGGAACACCCTTTCAGTAGAAGTAATTTGAGGGCTGACAGCTGCCATTTGTTGAGTATTTACTATATGCCAGTGACTGTGCCAATCACTTCACTTGTCTTATTCATTTCCCAAAAAAGTCCAATGAGGAAGAGACACTACTCTTATCCCTATTTTACAGAAAAACAAATTAAGGCTTAGAAACATTACATAACTTTTCTGAAGTTTGTATAGCTACAAAGTCGCAGAGAAGGGATTTGAATCTGGGTCCCTGAATCCAAAAGCTCATGTCTATTCTCTTCTGCGATGCTACTCTGAGCAGGTAGAGCTCTGCAATGTAAGGAGCACTGTCTGTGGTCGGCATCACATTCTTTAACACTCTCCTGAACTTCCAAGGCAAGACAATTATATCAGTGATTTAAATTCTCCTACTTGGGACTGATCTAATTGTTTTTAAAGGAGGCCTCAGCTTGTGAATAAATAAAAATAAATAGAAATGATATTATTTAAATTCCACTTGGAGCTTTTAGTCATTTCATAATAAAATTTACATGTAAAATCTACACTTCAGTTAGCCTGAGGTCATAGGCAATTCTATTTTAAATGTTCTCTAAAGGATACCTAGCCATATAGTTTGACTAGTAAAACCAATATTATAGACTCAACAGTTGTGAGCAAATCCTTTCTCCTAAGCTCATAATTTAAGAATCATTGTAGTTACCTAAACAGTTTTAAAGAAGTGTGTACGGGATGTAACAAATGAACTCTGGATTATAACTACTTATTTCCAATTTCTTCTTATGTCAATTTGCAGCTGATATTTTCTAGGCTTTTAGCTAAATTGACAGAAGGACTAATAGAAACCCAGATGGACATGTTGCTCACGGTATCCATTGACTGGAAGTCATCATCACTGAGATCGATATTTAAAATTAACAATGGCATCCCTCATAAATCAAAGGGCAAATTTACTGCTAGCTCTCTGTACTAGTACTCTATGGTATAAAGGGTGGAGGAGAAGGGATTTAAGATCAATAAGATACAATTCTGGTATCTTAAGAAGTTCCATTTCTCACCAGAGCTCTCAGTGGAGCTGGGTGGCAGGCACTGGGATAGGCACATCTCATATCGCCTGTAAGTATTACAACACCTCGACTTTGTAGGGGTTATTATCTCCACTTTACAGACGAAAAAGCTGAGGCTCAGAGATCTTAAGTGACTTGCCACTGTCTTGTGTCTTGCCTAAGGCATATTGAGATGCTTATCTTTGTCTTTGTCTCAGTTTCTTGCAATTTCCAGTCCACATGCTGCCTCCTAAAGTGCTTCTTATTTGGTGAAGAAAATAATCAAATGTGGGAAAGTCGAAAAGAGATATATGTAAATTGGGAGCACAAAAGGTAACCAACTCTGCATTGAGATCCTAGGAAGCTTCATAGGGGAGCTGACATTTAATTTGGCTCTTAAAAAGAGATGGTTGGAGTGTGCCAGATAGAAGAAAGGCAGTCAAGATGGACACAGCAATAGAAGGTGGAAAGTTCCAGAGGCACGAAGTGGCATGGCAGGTGTGGGGGGAAGGGCTGGAAGATGAGAATGAAACTGTGGAGCAGAGTCTTATACACCGTGTGAAGGGCATTATCCCGTGGGTGTGTGAGAGTTACCAAATGTCATTAGCAAGGCCACGATATGGTCAGATGGGTGACTTAGAAAGGGCAGCCTGCAAAGACAAAAGTAGATACTGGAACAAAAGTGGCTAGGTAAGATGCTTTCATAAGATGAGGAGAAACTGAGCAGATTAGAAAGGCAAGGATGGGTGGAATAGACAGTACTTAGTGAGTGAATTTAAAGGTGAAGAGGAGGGCAGAGTAGAGAAAAATAAGAATAAACGTTTATGGAGTCCTTCCTGTGTACTCAGTGCTGTGCTCAGCCTTACCACAAGCCACCTTATTGAAACCACATAACAAATCTGTGACAGTAGGATCTTGATTATTCCTATGCTACAGATGAAAAAAGTGATGTATGGAAGGTTCAGTAACAGCTAGCAAACTGTAGAAAATTTGAATCAGGCAATTTGACTGCATAGCTTATTCTTTTACTATTGCATCATACAGCTCCCCAGATGAGTCCAAGGTTTTTGTTAATTGAGATAGGGACTGGGAAAAGAAGAAAAGGTATAGAGAGACAGCTATTGAGATCAGTTTTGCACATTTTGAGTTTGAATTTACTGTAGGATATCCAGGTGGAAGTATCTGGTTAAAGAACTGGAAAGAGAGAGAAAAAGGGAACTAAAGATAGAGGTGTTGCTATATAGATAGGGGTTGATACCAAAGGACCATGTAAGCTTGCTCAGTGAAGGATATAAACAAAAGTAGGACAGTGACAAGGATGAATGCTGTAATGACCACTCTCCCCCTTGAAAATCAATAAATACACACAGACGTAGAACCCTCAAACAACACGAATCCTATAAACTCAGGTAGTCTTTATTTCCTATTATGCCTTTTGTGACTTTTTTTGTTGTAGTGTGAGAAAGGTTTATTTGTCTGGCTTCTCAAAATCATTGCCTTATTGAAGTGTGAAGAATTGTTCTCCCCAGACTCTAACTCCAGAGAGCCCTGGGCTTCTTGAACAAGTTTCCATCACTGATGTTCACAAATTTGTCAAAATTGGACCTTTAAGCATTTATGTTTTATAATTAATGGTGAACAAATATGTTTTCAACAGGGAAGAACAATGCTGTAAAAATAAGAAGCAAGATAGTTAAGTTTGTTTCTTCCCAACTTGTCTCCTTCTCCTTCTGGTCCTCTTCCCCTCCATCACCTCCCACTTGCTGCAAATTGCCCTTGCCTGGTGTCGTGCAGAAAAATCCCAGATGACAACAGAACAGTTGGCTTGAGTGAGAGAAAAATGTCACTATATGGCCCACACTCTAGCAGTTTAACTGAGAGGGACATAGTGATGCTATTTCACTGCCCGTGTTCCAAAGTGCAATTGTTGGGAGTGGGAGAGAGGTTTGAGAGGAGAACAGACACCCACATGAGCATGGGTTAGCAAGCATTGTTTCCCAACTTTCAATTGGCAGGGAGAATTTCTCCCATAACCATCTAGCTGTTACAGAGATTCAGTCCAGAAGGTCAGAGTAATTCTTTCCTTTACCAAAGTAATGCTTTCCTTTACATTTTTTTCCCTTCTAAGGTGCCTCCCGCATTGGAGACATGCATCTGTGGAACAGGCAAGGCAGAAAAGGGGGCTTGAGAAGAGGACTTTCTTACACAGTCCAAGATTTCCTGTGTCCAATCATCTCACAAAGAAAATGAGCAGTGTCAAAGGAAGAATTTAAAGAGCAGTTCAAAGGTTCCTGGTGATTCAACTGTATTTTATAAAATTATTTACATTTCTCTTTTTGGTCATGGCAAGGTCTATTGGCACAAAGAGCACAGCCACAAAGTATTCTTTTGATTTTAATAACTCATCTTGTATATATATTTATATTCATATATCTGCTTATCTTCATTTTCTCAGCAAAAGGGGAAATAAAAATATTGATCTATAAAATAAGCTGATGATAACACAATGCCAAAAATAGCTTATGTTAAGTGCAAGGGGTGAAGCTTGAAAGCAAGCTAAATTGCAACAACATATTGATTTAACATTTTAAATACAAGACTTGCAATAAAATAATTCTTGAGATATGATTCTCATTTTTAGTTACTTTTTAAAAACTACTCTATATACACATATCCAGTTGTAACACTTGACAGTAGCATTATGGGGCATGATATAACTTTGGTACACATTGCAGATATAGATGGTTAATGTCTGTAAGTGATACTGCATCACCATTTAGAGCACTGTACAGCCAGGTGACCAGCCACCTGATCCCATATAATATTCCCACTGGAACCCCCAGAGTCCTTCCCAGATCCATCGGAGACAGCGGGAGAAAGCGGGCTCACTGGATCCATATCGTGTTTCCTCTCTCGGTTCTCCTGGGTTCCACTGTCAGCTCTCCAAACGTGGAAAAAAACTGCTCCATTTCTTTCTGAAGCATGTCATTTCTTTTCTCTGCATCTTCCTTTGCTCGCTCGGCATTTCGCATTTTGATTTCTATCATTGTGAACTTTTTCCTTTCTTGATCCAGTTCATCGTGGAGGCTCATCATTTCTGTTTCCAAAGTCAAGTTTCGCTGTTCTAAGCTACAAAGGGTGGGGGAGGGAATAAGAGATAAAGTGATTTTATTCATTTGAAATGCAAGAGGGATACAAATATTTTCTGTATTCTGTCTCTGCAATGCTGTGGAAATTGGACTGAGCCCTTCCAAATCAGTGAAGGAAGGTCCAATGATTTAAAAGGTGTTATTTTGTTGTTGTTGTTTTATTGGCTAAGATGGCTTGCCATCATTTCAGCAGGACCGTATGACCTCTCTCAGAAGCACTTAGTTGTCATTTCATAGTGAATGAATGAACGTCAGCGCAGAGAAGCCAGAGACCAACGTCATGTAGCACAGAATGGCAGAAGCAGGGGCCAGCCCAACCACAAGGCTTCCTGGATCATTAAATGTAAACTTGGTTTTACTAAAAGAAAGGGGGAAAGTTTGATAAAGTTGGAAGAAAAGGAGAGCAATCACATTTGCTTTCTATCAAAGAAAAAATGGTAGTGAAAATGCCATTGTTAGATAGATTAAGTCCACTGCTAATAAAGGACTTCTCTGGGACTTACAGAGTCCCATTACCAAAAGTAGCACCTTACATTGACAAGAGAGGTAGAGATTACATGTGTTGAATAAGTAACCCACCTGATGTTTTGTGACAATGGAATCAACCCAACTAGCCTGCTATCTGCAATTCTCACTGCCTTCCAAGTTGTTAATATATCTTAGGATCTCTAGATTTATCTCTCTGTAGATTGATAGCTGTATTCTTTTGGATAATTATATAATTTTAGATAACTTCCTTGAAAACAGAGTTTTCTCCATAATCACTAAGTTCCAAAACATAATTTATTGTTGTTGTTCAAAGAGGAGTATTAAGCACTTGTTTATTATAAGATGTATCTTGGTAAAAGATGACTTTTTAATTTCTCCTATTCTGAGCTAAAGTTCCCAGGGCATGTCCAAATTTACCATACCACTGAAATTTAAAAGGCTAATGTGTATGTAGCTCTCAGAAATCTAATTATTTTAATAACAATTTTCAAATTAAAATCTCACTTATTTTTCTGTTTTGGAATAAGTGAGTCCCATAGGTTGACATTTCATTCAGATAAGAACACTTAAAAGTGAATCTGCTCTCCCTTTGTAAGCAACAGGATTTAAAAAATACATAATACTTTACATTCTGTAATCAGTTTAGATGGCTATTTTGATCACATGATGATATATTTATATAACAACCTGATAGTGTACTGGTTGCCACCCAGAATTATTCTAGAACATATTCTTTGCTTTCTAAAGCTATTTATTTTAGAACTAAAAATGTTGCAAGAAATTCAAGCTTAAATATCATGGAAGACAATCCTTTAAAAATATATACTGATACGTTTGTATGTATCAGGCATTTATATGAAACTTCCAGGAATCTAATGGACTGAGTTAAATACAGAAGGAGCCGCTCCCACTGCAAACACAGAATGACGCTGGAAAAATATATAAGAAAAATATATATATTTTTTTTTGTGAGGAAGACCAGCCCTGAGCTAACATCCGTTGCTAATCCTCCTCTTGTTTTTTTTTTTTTTTTTTTTTTTGCTGAGGAAGACCAGCCCTGAGCTAACATCCGTGCCCATCTTCCTCTACTTTATATGGGATGCCACCACAGCATGGTCGGCAGGCACCTGGGATCCGAACCTGCGAACCCCGGGCTGCCAAGCGTGAACTAAACTGCTGCGCCACTGGGCCAGCCCCTATAAGAAAAATATTTTTAAAATACATAGCTGAGAAATAAAAGACCATATTCAGGTATCAGAACTGAGGAAGAAACTCAAATTTAAAACAGTAAGTGGGGTGGGGTATTGGTGGGATATTGGTCCTGGAGAGAGGTCCTAGAGACCGGGTTTTTATTTTCACATGGGGGAGATGAGGCTTCCAGTATAAGAAAGGCAGGGAGCTGAAAGTGATTCAGTTGAGAGCTTGGACCATCAGCTGTCTTTATGAAAAAGGGACTACAAAAACTCTACTCGTGGGCTGGGAGAAGTGACAGAATTGAATCAGCAGAAGAGAAAATTAGTAAACTGGAAAACAGGTCTGAGAAAAAAATTACCCAGAATGACTCACAGAATGAAAAAGATAGAAATTTAATATAAGAAAGAGAGATAAAGAATGGATTAAGAAGGTCCAACATACTTTAATAAGGGTTGTAGAAAGAGAAAATTGAGAAAATGGAGGAGATGAAATAAAAATGTGATGGATAAGAATATTCTTGAATTGAAAAATATGTACATCTTCAGATCAAATAATGAAACATAAAGTCTGAAAGTTAAAGAACCAAAAAGATATAGCAGGAAGTTACTAATCAAAATAAAAATGATATAGAAATATTAATATCATGAAAAATAGACTTTTAGCAAAAAGCATTACAATTAAAGATGATCATTACTTAATGATAAAAGAACCAATTCATGAGGGAGATATAAACAATTCTGAACTTTTATTCACCTAGTAGTACAGCCTCAAACTATTCAATATAAGATATAACAATTATAAGGAGAAATTGATAGATCTACAAAAATTAGAAGACTTTAAGATACCTTCTCAGAAACTGTAGATCTATGTGATAAAAATTAGAAGAAATGTAAAAGATTTGAACAGCTTGATTAACAGACTTGATCTATTGGTCATATACAGAATTCCAAACCAATAATAAGAGAATAATTAGTTCTTACCAGACCAAATAATTGCTATCATGCAAATAAATTTCTCTGACCAAAATACAATAAAGGTAGAAACTAATTTGGGGGGGAGGACAACACCAAACTCACATGTTTAAAAACTAAAAAACGTATACATCAATAATTGATAAAGTAAAATATTATCTATGGATGTAAGTATGTATGTATGTATCTATCTAATCTCAATACTTATGGGGTGGAGTTAAGAAAGAATTGAAAGAGAAATGTATAACGCTAAATAGGAATGATCAAAAATTAACCAGAACAGTTACCTCTTAAATTTTGTTTCTTGGGCATGTGGCAGCTCCTCTGACCTGCTTTATTGTGGACCTCTCCCTCTGCCTGTCAGGTGAGCAAGAATGCTACAGCGGAAGGGCCCATGGAGATGACACTCTATTGGAAAGTTCTATTATTTTATCAAAGTCTCTGAAATGCACCATAGACTCAGAATATAAATGTATCACAAATGTTCTCATAAGTGAATGTGTACATCTGCAGCCCTTCAGAATGATAACTATTCCCCAACCTAATACAAGTTTAAAGTGTCATCTTTTGCTTCTCAGTGCTAAGTACTAATTTATCATCATGCACTGGCAGCAATTCAGAGTTCTGGTAGCCAGTGGTTCCAAAAACTGCTTTCAGCAAGAAGAGCAACCTAATAAGATGATGACACCATTTTTCTTCTTTAAACCTCCTGACACTTGGCATTATATAGAAAAACTCAAACCAAGTTTCCATTCAGCGAAGTTTACAAAAGCTACTTTGTAAAAAAGCAATTTTTCAATCTAACATATAAGTAGTATTTTTGTTTATATTTACTTTACCATAACTCTTGAAAATACATATCTTTTGGTCTGATAATTATAAATGGATGGGAAGCATATTAAAATAAAGTCCACTATATATGTGAAAAAGGAACCATTCACGGTTTGGAGGCAAGAAAGCAGCTGCAGCAGGACAAAGATAGATATTCACAAACTATGAGGATTCTAGAACACCCGTGCAGGAAGAGGTCCACCAAGGCACACAGGGTGAAACTGGGACCAAGACCACTAGAGGGGCTAGTTCATGCTGAACTGAGACTCAGGCCTTCTCCTGACGAGAGTCCAGTGTTCTTTCCCCTACATTACACTGCAGGGAAAACACAAACACAAGCAGCTTTGTAATTTCTGTGACCCTGCTGAAAACGTGGGGTGTGGTGACTTTCAGGTTTCCAGCACAAGGTTCTATTTGTGAGTCCTGGGGCTCCATTCTTGTACTCCTGCCTCTCGAGTCCATGGCACGTCTGACATCCAGGGGCACTGTGAACACAGGACACGCAGCCAATACCCCCTATCTTGCCCAGTTGCTTCCCTGGAGAAGTTGCTAAGGAACCTTCTACCTTGGTCATCTTATAGGAAAATGTAAACTGATATTAATTACGTATTAGCATAACTGCTACCTTATAAATGTTATTTTTTGCTCCCCATTTAGGCTACAATTTCCCTTGTCCATATGAATACACTTCATGTCATTGTTTTCCCCAAAAACCTCCATGGATTCCAATCTCAGAGTAAAAGCCAAAGGCTTAGGATGATCCTCAGGGCCCTATGTCACCTGGCCCCTGTGACCTCTCTGAGCTCCGCACCCATCCCATCTCCCAGCATTTCCACTTGCTCTTCTCCCAGGTTTCTGCACAGCTTCCTCTTTAACCTCCTAGAAGGCCCTACACTTAAAATTATACCTCATCAACACTTCTGTCCCCTCTTCCCTGCTTTAGTCTTCTACATAGCATAGGCTCTATTTTCCTATTTATCTGTCTCCTCTAGTAGACTGGAAGCAAGTTCCATGAGGGCTGAGTTTTTATCTCTTTTATTCACTACTGAATCCTCAGGGACTGGAACCGAGCCCGGCAGATAGCAGACACTCTCTCAGCATTCAATGACTGAAAGAATGAAAAATAAAGATCTATTTGTTTCTACAACTTTTCTTTACTCTCATTTCATCTTCCTTCTATCAGTGAAAACAGGCTCCTTATTCTCCATTCGTCCACAGATTTAATCATAACCAGAGACAGCATTATTGAGCACCTATTCTGTGCCAGGGACAATACTCAATTATTTCTTACATGCTTTTGAGGTAAATACCACTAGGATTTAAATTTTTCACATCAAGAAACTGAGGCTCAGAGAGATGAAGCGAACTTTCCCAAAGTCCCTCCACTTACAAACGGTGAAGCTAGGACTGAAACTTGGGTCTCTGGCCCTGGACCAGCATATTTAACCCTCCGTGTGAGCCTGCCCCACAGCAGGGGGCTGTTGCACCCTCTCTGGCAGTAACGAGGCCCAGATTTTCCTCACCTCTTTATCCTGGACTCATACTCTATCTTCTGTTTGGTCATTTCCTGTTTCAGGCTGGAAACTAAACTGTGCAGTGCACTGTGGTTGCTGGTGTTGTTGCCCACAAAAGTCTCACTGTTGTCGCTGCTGCTGGTGGCACGACTACTTCGACCTCCCATGCTCCTCCGGTCACTTTTGTTTTCATAGTCCCCAGGGTGGGAAAGGTCGTCCTGCGGGGGCCCATCCAACACTGGGTCCTCAAAGTTCCCACCATAAAAGTCTTGTTCTGGGCAGGTGGTGGTAGAGGAGCGACAGGAGTTGGAGTTCTCAGGGAGAGAGATTTCACAGGAGGAAGTGGACCAGGTGGCGCTGTCGACACTCTGTTTGTCATCAAGGTTCATCATGGAGAACTGTTGATGGACGTTATCATAGGTGGAGAGCCTGTTGTGCTGGCCTGACTCTCCTGCTTGCTCTTTCTGCTTGTTATCCCTCAGGGTCACATAGCCATTGGGCAGCCAGCTCATGCTGCGACCATTCACAGGGTTCCCAAGTGTGTCGGTGCTCAAAATGCCCATTCGCACCGTTCCGTTCTGTACGCTGTGGGTGCCCATTTTGGTACCAGAACCCTTGAGTGAAGAGGTCCTTCTGGCCTGTAAGCTCCCATTGGGAGTGGTTTGGGTTTTCTCAAGACCCTCTGCATTACTGCTGCTGAAGGACCCATTGGTGACTATCCCACTGCCCTTATTGAAGGCAGGATTCTTTTTGACCATGAGGGGAGGGCTCCTAGAGACATCCAGCTTGTGAGCGCTGTTCCTTGGGCTGTTGGTTTTGCTGCCTGATAGAGCTGTGGGGGATCCATTATCTATGCTGCTTCTCTGGGGAGACTCGGACTTGTCCCAAGAGCACCGCCTACCAGGACTGTCCTTGGTATTATTGTTCTCCTTGTTCTGTAGCTGACCCATGGTGGCTTTCTTCTGAATTTCATTGTTGTTGTTGCTCACTCCATCTTGGGGCTTGCTTTGCAGTTCTGCATCTTTGGGAAAGAGGCGATCATGTTTGCTAATCATCATTGACATCAACTGCTGGACCACCACAGTGCCTGGAATTGCATAGAAACAAAGTAGTATGAGTGAAACAGTTTTAATTTATTTTCATTTTGAAAGTGACTCTTAAAGAACCACATTCAGGTGAACATTCACATTATTATTAGCAGTGCTGAATTATATTCTTAATGTTGATATTAGCAACAGAAGCTAAAATGTCTTGAGCATTTACTCTGTGTCATCAACTGTACCAAGCACTTTACTTTTGTTAGCTTAGTTGGATTTTTAAACAAATCTACGACTAGGTAGTTACTATCATTGTATTGTAAATGTTGAGTAACTTGACCAAGGTCACAAACTTATTAAGGAACAGACTCAAGGCTTGAACCTAGAATTAGTTAGTTCCAAAGACTGAGCTCTTAACCCTACAGGATTTCTTACAAATTTGACATTTAATCATGAGAAATCTTCCTTAGGAGGAGGTCACTGTGACCTCTCATCTGATGACTGCCTCAAACCATCAAGACATTTTAGTGGCACCTCCAAGTGGAACCCTTTACAATCTCTAGTGGGTAGGTGTTCTGTCTTTCTAATGTAACAAAACAACAAAGTTCCATATGACTTCTGTTCACTATTCAAAAGCTTCAGGGCATTTTAAGTGACCTCACCAAATGGTGTAATAAGGACCTTCAAAAATCCTCTCCTCTATAAAAGGACCTGACAAAAATGTTCTGAATCAACATTTTCAGAAGTCTGGAGATTAACTAAAGGCTTGTTGCAATCTGGAGAGTGTTTATTCAAGAACAATGGTTGATCTTGGTAAGAACAGCAAGCTCTGGGTGTTTTAATTTTTCCTATTCCCACCCGTATCTCCCTAGCTTTGCAGTAGCCTTGAAAACTAGCAGCCCACAATCACAGTGGGAACCAGCAATCTGGCAGCCCCTGGAATGGGTGGAACAGGACTGGAACTCCTTCAAAGCTCCATTTGCAGAGTACTGTCATGGTTTGACCCATTTGGTGGTCCCCTGGATGACCCTACTCACAATGCATGTCTTTATTTGATCTGACTAGGAATTTGACAAGTGTGAACAGCATTTTTCTCAGGGACATTGGTCAAAAATAATGAATGGCTCTTTTGTTTAACATCATGGCTGCCTAAAGCAGTGGATAACAGTTGGGACAAACAATAGGCTAACCAAAAAGCTTAATAGGAAAATCTGAGGAATGAGATTTCCATAGGAAGTTTTGAAAAGCTCTGATATATTCCTGGGAATCTAGAAGATTACATGCATGCTTAGGGCTGTGTGTATGCCCAGGGTTATATGCATGCTCAGGAAAGAATGAAGAAGTCTCTTTCACCTCTGGCTCAACTTGAGGCTCTGCACAAGCAGGAAGTGAAGGTTAAGGCGAGTTGCAAACTGCCTGGCTGAGTGTTGAAGGTTTGCCCCTACATGCACACAGAGCACCTTAGTAAAGAATGGGAATCTTATTGGCTCTAGACTTATAGTCTAGTCTTTAGCCAATAGCTAAGCAAACCAAGCAGAGACTTCAGTGGCCACATATGGGAAAGAATATACACTTTATAGAATCAGTCCAGAAAAGTAACTAAACAAACAAACAAACAGCAACAACAAACCCTGGGGAGGGGGAGAATCTGATATCCAGAGTTCTCACATTATTATATTATTAAAAATGTCTAGGGGCTGGCCCCGTGGCGTAGTGGTTAAGTTCGCATGCTCTGCTTCAGTGGCCTGGGGTTTGCAGTTTCGGATCCCAGGCACAGACAGATGCACCGCTTGTTGGGCCATGCTGTGGTGGCGTCCCATATACAATAGAGGAAGATGGGCATGGATGTTAGCCCAGGGCCAGTCTTCCTCAGCAAAAAAGAGGAGGATTAGCAACGGATGTTATCTCAGGGCTGGTCTTCCCCCCCACACACACAAAAAGTCTAGTTTTCAATAAAAAATTATGAGACATGCCAAAAATTAAGAAAGTATGTCCCATATACAGGGAAAAATAGACTCTGAGGAAGCCCAGGCATGGTACTCACTAGACAAAGACTTTAAATCAGCTATTTAAAATGTGTTCTAATAACTAAAGGAAACCATGTCTAAAGAAACCATAGGAAAGTGAGAGCAATGTCTCACCAAATAGAGACTATCAATAGATATAAAATATAAAAAAGAACCAAATAGATATTCTGGAGTTGAAAGGTACAATAACTGAAATGAAAAAAATCAGTACAGGGGATCAACAGTATATCTGAGCAGGTAGAAGAAAGAATCAGTAAACCTGAAGATAGGTCAATTGAGGTTATCTAGTCTGAGGAACAGAAAGGAGAAGGAATGAAGGAAAGTGAACAGAGCCTCAGAGACCTGTAGGACACCATCAAGAATACCAGTATATGCATAAAGGTCATCCCATAAAGAGAGTAGAAAGAGAAATGAGCAAAAAGAATATTAAAAGAAATAGTTGCTAGAAACAATTCAATTTGATAAAAAACATGAATCTATATGTCCAAGCAAATTCCAAGCAAGGTAAATGCAAAAGGATTCACACCTAGATCCATCATAGTCAAACTCTTAAACCCAAACAAAGAACCTTGAAAGCAGCAGGAGAGAAGCAACTCATGTACAAGGGATCCTCAATAAGATTGACGGCTGATTTCTCATCATTTCTTACTGCCAGAAGGAAATGGGGTGAAATACTCAAAATGCTAAAAGAAAGACTGTCAAGCAAGAATTCTATATCCAGCAAACCTATGCTTCAAAAATGGAGGAGAAATAAAGACATTCCTAGATAAACAAAAACAGAATTTGTCACTAGCAACCCTGCTCTATAAAAAATACAAAAGCTTCAGGGCATTTTAAATTAAGAGAAGACCTTCAAGAAAGAAAATAATTCTCCTACCAGAGGAAAATACCATGGTTCCCATTTGATCCTCATATTTTTACTATGCACTGTAAAGTATGAATTAGAAATCAATACTTTACAAGTTTCAGACAGTGAAAATAACAGGCAATAGTGGATAGAAGAGTTGATTTACTATTAAAGCAGTACTTTATTAAAAAATTAATAGATTTATTAGGTTTTATGGCATATTAGCTGAAATCTCAAAGTATATATTCACGTTTTCCTCACTGACTTAACAAGCTGGAACCCCACACCTTAAAACTGGCTGCCACTATTAATGAAGCTTCTAACCTAGTTTCCTAACTTGGGGCCCCCAACCCCCTAACAATCTTCTAAAATATTAATTTTATTCATGTACCTACAATAAAGCAGTATAGGCTAATGCAAACCATCAATCATCTTTGCTTTGGCTTGAACTACATTAACTTGGTATGTTAACTGGGTTTCTATCATGTTAATAAAAGCCCCCAAGCATAGTCTCTGATAAATAAATATAGGGAAACAACTTAAATTTTACTTAATAAATGTGGTTTCTACATAAAATACTTAAAACATGAGATTTGTGAGGAAAATGATGACAAGGGCTTTTCACAATGCAGATTAATACTGAAGCAGCTGTTAACTGAGTAGCTGTCAGCGAGTAGAAACCTGACCTGGGGTGAGGCCACTCTTTGGCTTCAAGCAACACCTGGGCAAGATTTGACACTAAATGTAATTCAAAGTCAAATGTTGAATAGGGATAAATGTACTATATCCATCTATATTCTGCACACTTCTTTGATGATCAAAATTTATAATATATTTAGATCAAGAATCTGCAATGTGCCAGGTCTGATGCTGGATCAGTGTCGCTCAAACAGTAATGTTCAAACAAATTACCTGAAGATTCTGTTAAAATGCAGGTATTGGGTGGGGTGTGAGATTTTGCATTTCTGAACAGCTCCCAGACGACACCAGCAATAACAGGAGAGGAGCACTGTCTCATCTGAAGCCTCACCGTTTAGGCCCCACCACAAGCCTTCTGAATCAGAACCTGCATTGTGACAGCATCCCCAGGTGATTCCTACGCATGTTGCAGTTTGAGAAACACAGAGGACATGTTTCACTTACACCTTCTAAATCAAATTTCTCAAAAGGCTGTGAGATGTGACTTCACATTTTTAGGATGAGAAAATTGAGGTTCAGAGAGATTAAGCTGTTTGCTCAAGGCCACGTGGATAATAGGTGACCTAGGTGAAATTTAATACCTTATCTTCTTACTCCAAATCATGCACCTGTCCTATTACGTTTCCGTTGTTGCAAATTTAAACTGTAGTAGTAACAAGTAAACATGGGGTTGTTCCAAATAAGAAACTAAATAAAAAACAAGTATTTATTGAATCATCAATGATTACAGAGTTGTGGAAGAAAAAAGACTAAATGAAATTAATTGTATTATATATCTTTAATCTGTCCTCTTTTAGTAACCTCTGAATTTATCATCCTATTTTCAATGTATGTAGCAGTGAGTCTGACAAAAAGATCAATATAACAGACACACATTCAAAGGTTAGCAGCCTCCATTATATATGACTCTGCCTAGTACTCTGAGAAAATGGAGGTTTTTCCCATCACTGGAATATTAACGTTTGAAACATCACTGCTTCCCATCATAGCTGTGAATTGTGTGGGGCATTTCATTAACTGAAGAGTGACATCCCCAAGGTCTCTGAGGAGTCTGTGAACAGCCATGCCAAAGTGGACCTGCCACAATTACAGAGTGAGTGTCAGTGCCCCAGAGATTTAGAATTTCTTTCTTTTATCTTGGGAGGCTTTGCTTTCATCTATTCTCCAGGATAATAAATGGCAATGATCCCTGGTAAAGGGGCTTTCTTTCCTTTTTTTTTTTTATAGCCATTTAGGACAGACTAGCTTGGTAGTAACGATGAAGTGTTTGTCACTATATGCACTATTTTTTTCCCCTTTTTATTCCCTCCTCTCTGTCATTGTCTGCCTTAGAATGCAAATGAGACACATAAAGGCCAAATAATGAGGTCAGAGTGGTTATAATCACCAGTCCATTCTGAAGATACTGACCAGATTCAGGAGTCCCACTGTGCTAGTGATCCAGCAATTCCCCCGGCTCATGTAATTTTATACAGGTTGACTTTAAATACCATATTACAGGCATTTTTCTTCATAAGCATTGGATAAAAATTCAATCTCCCTTTAAAGGTAACTAGGCACTTTAAAATACATTTATATACACACATGTATATATTATATATATAATATATACATAAATAGCAGCATTCTATTAAATGTAGTTTCAATTTGTATTTTTTGCAATGCATAACCTTGTACGTGTCATTTTGCACATGTGCAGATATCTGTAATATATATGGTGAATTTTGACAGATGACAGTCCTGGAAACACCACATAATCATGATACAGAAAATTCTCTTGTGCCTCTTGTAGCCAATCCCCTATCCCACCTCCCACCCATGGCAACCACTGATCGCTTTTTGTCACTATAGTTTTTCTTTTCTAGAATTTCATATAAATTGAGTTATACAGCGTGAAGTTTTTTGTGTCCAGGCATTATTCACTTAGCATAATACTTTTGATGTTTATTCATGTTGTTACATGTATCAGTAGTTCCATCTTTTTATTGCTGAGTATATTCCATTCTATGGATGCATCAAAATTTGTTTATCTATTCACCTGTTGATGAACAATTGGTCTGTTTTCAGATTGGGGCTATTATGAATAAAGTCAATATGAACATTTAACTACAAGTCTTCGGTGAACGTATGTTTTCTTTTTTCATGGGTAAATACTTAGCACATTGCTCTGCTGGGTTATGGTTTATGTGATCTGTGAGGTCTCCTGAAAGTTTGTTTGCTGTGAACCAGTTCCCCCAGGGGCTTGATCAACTCTGGGTTAAATTAAACAACTGAACTCCCACGGAATTGAGAACTTTCATGACCCCAACAAATTAAGACAACAGATGAGATTATTTTGCTGATCCATTTTTTTCCTTTCTCTTTGCAAAAACCTATTTGTCTACTTGTGCACCTATCCCTTGCACATGTTATCATCATATTTAGAGAAAATGACTTTTCCCATTGGGTATCAGGTTTCTTATCAACAAAAAGAGGCAGTGGACTCCTATTGAAATGATGTTTTTAGTGCTCTAGGAAACTCAGAGTTCAGGATTCTGCTTCTTCCCAGAGCAACTTTGCTCTCTTCTGTTGACAATATTGGCAGGGGCTAAAGGGAGAAACTATGTAATTTTGAAGGATTTCTTCTAAAAAGCAACAACAAGAATTAAAACAAACAAATAGACAAAAAGCAAAAAAAACACTGACTTCTAGGAAGACGGAGGCAGCATAGTATTAAATCTTGCAAAATCCCCACATAAAAACAGAACAACTAGCTAGCAAAATCCAAAATTCATGGACAACATTTACAATGAAACTAGGTGACAAGGTATTCTCCAAAACCTCAAAATACAAGTTGTTGGAGACAAATCCCCATTGGCACAAGACCAGCATGTTGTTATTGTCTGTGAGGGAGGAAGTAGGAGGAAGCATTGGGGGCTTTGATGGGCCTGAGAATAGAAAATCCCCAAAGTAAGTATTCACTGGAAAATGCAAAGGGCTAATTTAAGAACAGCAGGTGAAATGGGGAGGGGATGTGCTAATCCAATAGTGGTGATCTGCAGTGAAATCCGAAGGAACTAGGGTCATCTGGCCCCTCTGAACTCTCAACACTGACCAGCTAGGGCTTCCTTCCAGACAGGGCTCTGCAGAGAGGAAACGGTTGGGAGTGGAATCAAAATCGAGCAGGACGAGGACAACAGAGATGAAAGAAAGCGAAGGTCCAATTAAAACCAAGGATGGGAACAAAGCCAGCACATCTTAGAAAGCAAGCTGCCATATTTTTTAGTACTATGCGAAAAAACAGAAGATTGGCTCTGAAGTCAAAAAAGCTAACCTGAATGTCTACTGGATTTTTTACACATGCAAGGCTTATGACAACATGTCACTTGGAAAATTCAATGAGCTATGCAGATCTTCCAAACGTTGACACATTTAATTCTACAGGATCAAAGACACATTTGTTAATATCAACACAATCTCACCAGAAAAGTGGTTAAATATTAGGAAGCTGTCAAGCTCAAGGTGTTAAATACAAATTTTTCACTTGAAAGTTCAAATTTTACCAATGGAAACAAATTCTGCCAGTTTTTTTTTCTTGAAGTGAAACGTTAACTTAGTTCATTTTTGAGAACACGTTTTCTAAATGCCCAAGTCTGAATAACTATAGTTTGTTGGTTGTTCTTTCAAGTAAACATGGAGTTCTATGAAAAAGCATTTAGTACAGCTCTCAACCCAAATAATCACACAAATGCTTTTTCTTGAGCCAATCATTGTATTACTTTAATAACAGTACTCAGAAGAAGTGTCTTATACATAGATCTCATCTCTCCACCAGAATATTAAAAAGATGAGTTCTCAAGGGTGGAGAGTTAATACAGTTAATATTTTTTACTGTTCAACAAAGACATTCTTAAATAAAATTGGCGTTCTTTTCCCTACTACCAGTGCATGGAAATGAAGAATATAATGATGCTAGTGGAGTTTGGCACCACTGTCTTGATTCACATTAAGATCCAGTTGTTTTACTCATCATTGCTTTTGCACCATCAGTGCAAGTGCCAACACAGTGAAAGGGAAAAAAAAATCTTGGTATCATTATGAAAATATATTTGAACTCGTGGACCTCCTGAATGCGTCTCACAGACCCCCAGGTATCCATGGACTGTGTTTTGAGAACCACTAGGCTAGAGAGACAACAATATAAGAACTAGTGGTGAGCATTAAATGCATAGTTGTTTAGGGAAGTAAGACTAAATGAGAACTAAAAGAGAGAGAGTATAGTATATAATGAGTACATACTCTGACAATGTAGATATAGTATAAATACTAAAAAATGAAAGGAGAATTGAAAGAGCATACATAGAAAGTTTTTAAATGTTTGCAGTAATCAGACTGGTGTTGGAGGTACTGATGGTGTTATCTTGAGACTATCACGAGTTTGATGAAGGACTGAGCAAATGATTAATTATGAGATATTCTAATTCTGTCATTTTCAATGTCTTTGAGAACCTGGATTCCCATTTGGAAGAAAAAAGATAAAACTATAATAAAAAGAATAAATAAAAACCCTATAGTCATTTTGAATTGGAAGTATAGTGTGAACTTGTAAGGCATCTTTTCTTTAAAATATAAGTGTGTATGTGTGTATATTGTGCATGTAGTATATGTCCATATGTATGCATTTATATCTACTAGCTCTGCCCACTGAAAGGTTTAGAAATAATGACCAAACCAGTAGCAATAAGCATCACTGGTAGCTAGATTTTGGTCTTGAAATATCATTTCCCACTAAAAGAACTTTTTTTGGAAATTGGCTGATTCCAGGTTTGGGGAAGGAAACATATAATATGAGCCCAGAAAAATCTTGCTATACCAGAAAGAAAGAAAGTTGCCCCAAATTATTAAGGTCATGTCAAAAGGACTCAGAAGGCAACTTGAAGAGGTTTCCATTGGCCAAAGTTGGGAAATAATAATTACTAGGCATTGATTCCTCAGATAGATTTAAATACATGAGTTTATAATGGTATTTTAAAAATAATGTTAATAATAATATTTATAATAAGAAGGAGAAGGAGAGGAACAACACCAGCACCACCAACTCACTTTTAGAGGACATAAAGAATCTGTTTCATTATTTTAAAAATTTGTAAATAAAGGGAAAGACTCAAGCAGGATTTATCCTGCCTTTTATTTATAAAAGTTACCACTGGGTTATTAAGTAGTAGATGAGGAAAAGAGATTTTTTTTTTAAAATAAAAAGTGTTCCAGTTATGAAGTTCAAAATTATAATGCTATTGGGGCCGGCCCAGTGGTGTAGTGGTTAAGTTCGTGTGCTCTGCTTCTGGCAGCCCGGGGTTCACAGGTTTGGATCCTGGGCAGGGACCCATGCACCTCTTTTCAAGCCATGCTGTGGCGGCATCCCATATAAAGTATAGGAAGTTAGGCATGGATGTTAGCCCAGGGCCAATCTTCCTCAGCAAAAAAGAGGAGGATTGGCAATGGATGTTAGCTCAGGGGTAATCACACACAAACACACAAAATTATAGTGCTACAGCATGGATGAACCTTGAAGACATTGTGCTAAGTGAAATTAGCCAGTCACAAAAACACAAATACTGTATGATTCCACTTATATGAGCTACTTAAAGTAGTCAAATTCATAGAAACAGAAAGAATGAGGTTGCCAGGAGGTGGCGGGGGAGGGCGGGGGAGCTGTTATTTACTGAGTACAGAGTTTTAGTTTTGCAAGATGGAAAGAGTTCTGCAGATGGATGGTGGTGATGGTTGTACAACAATATGAATGTAATTAATACCACTGAACTGTACACCTACAAATGGTTAAGACAGTAAACTTTATGTTATGTGTATTTTACCCCAATAAAAAAAAATGGAAAAAAATTGTAGAATTAGAATATCACCATTTCAACGTCCAGTGAATTAATTGTTTTAAGACTTGCACTAAGATCACAAAAGGGTAATCAGATGTTATAGAACACAGTCTATAGCCCTGCCAAGGATATCAAATATGCATTTGATCCAGGTTTTAATTTGTAGAAAATAGAGGGCAGAGGAATATGCACTATGAATATGCAATCAACAAAATCCAGATTATGGGAAACTCTACAGGTCAAATAACCTAATTTTTCAATAGAAAAGCTGCAGGGGATCCTGTATATTAAAAGAGACTTGAAAAGATATTAAATAAAGAAATAGTAAAGATTAAATATAATGTCTAGAGAAGTCCACTTAGTTGATAAAACTACAAAGAAATGCAAGGAAGTGATTTATATAAATGTCTGGATAGTAAGATGAAGGGTGTTGTAAGTGAGAAGTAGTTAGATGGGGGGTCTTTGGGATGCCTAGAAAAGGTATATTTCTTGACGTAGGTAGTGATTTCTAGAGTGCTTGTCTTATAAAAATTCATTAAGATCTGTGTGTTTTTGTGCCTGTGTTGGTGTGGGTGGTTTTCTGTATCTTATGTATTTTATTTTATAATAGAAAAAGTTTTTAGAAAACAATTGACTGAATTATCTTTGAGCTTCTTGTAGTTTCAAATTTTATATTTCCTAATGTCTGTTAAACTCTTCAGATAGAAATAAAGTTCTCTGGACCAACTATCTCACTGCCAGAAATCTGATGTTCAATTTATATATTTGACAAAGGAAATTAAGCTGGGTTGACGCAGGCAAACACTTAAAAGTTTTTTTTTCCTCTCTCTTTTTTCTCTCTCTCTTATCATAAGATATAGAGGAATGAAAATCGCAGAATTTTCAAGAAAAGAACAGTATTGGGGATATTTTGTTCTAAACTAAATAAACTCAGAGTGAAACTAAAAATAATTATTCTTTCTCCTTCCTTCTTTCCCATGAAATTCTTAAATGTTCAACCTGGCCAATTTGCAGAAAACAATGGTGCTACTAACAACCATCGGTAAGAAAAGTGCTCAAGCAGTGAGGCCTGCTGGAAAGAAGCAGAAGTAGCAGTTCATTGTGGAAAAGAATTTGAGGTATTTTGTAATTTAGAAAACAAGCATTCCTTCATGTCTCAACCCAAAGGTAAATATGCAGCATTATCTTATAGAGGATCATATTTGTCTACCTCTTGAAATCAGTCATATAAGACCAAATTAATAAAAATATATTAACTTAAAATAGTAACTTTTTGAATTTTTTGAAAATTGCATTAGACTCAAAAAGTGAACGAGATTTTTCCTGTTCTTGCATAATACTTTACAGATGATTTATGGAAGTTCCATAAATTCTCATAAGATTACTGAGAAGTCACTTAGTAAATTATTATGTTTAGTAAACTCAGAAAAATGCCTGACTCTTGAAGGAAGGATTTTGCATTTGAAGTACTTGAGTCAATAAATGGAGCTGCCCTGGATTCACGTATTTCCCTGGTTTGCTCCGAGGAGAGTCCGTTAGGCTAACCAAGAGACGACTGACTGCTCTTTTGATGAGGACGTAACATAATCATTTACTTACCCTCCATGATGGTCAAAGGATCTTCCACTTTGGGGCGCAGGATATTAGGGCCAAAGACAGTGGCCAAGTTCTGCACACTCATCTTGTTAACTCCTGAATGGGACTGCACTTCATCCAAGAACCTGTGCGATATAAGAACGCAAACAAAACACAATGGGATCAAATTTGTCAGTGGAAGAGAACGGGCTATTGTGAAATTTATCACCTGGAGTATGTTCAAAGATGATTTTGAAGACAAAATTATTTAGAAATTCAAACATCTCTTAGTCAAATATGGAGAAAATATACTGCAAATTACTCATTTTATTAATTATAAATTATAAAATTTTAACAAATTATTGCTTATATCGATTATCTTATTATGATATATATTATTATATTAATTATAAAATATAAATAATTAATTAAGGATCAAATTTGAGAGGTCATATCAAATATCACCTCTGGCCTGGCTTGGCTTGGTTTCCTTTGTCAGTCACAGGAATAAGTGTATTCAGATAATGCTAATATGGACTTGAGATTCAAGAATACGGATTCCCTCCCAAACCCTAAATAAAATATTAAATCTATACACATATTACATTTGAGAACTATAAATAAGATCATCTGGTACAATCCCTTACTTCAGAGAAGAGGAATCAATCCTCTTTGTGGAATAATTTGTGAGCTTCAAATTTATAGTCTATTAAAAAATGAGATCAAATACAGTTAAAATTAAAATCTCAGTTCTACTGATAACAAAAATTGCAAGCACAAATTGTTTCAACTTATTAAATACTAAAGAAGAAGAGGCATGAAATAGGCTTTTCCCTAAATGATTTTAGAGGAGGGATTGTTTCTGTAATTTCAGCCTTTTTTCATTCCCCACCCCCTCTTCAATTCTATAAGAGCTTGTATCATTTCATGGCTTACGAATTGTACTGATGAGACAAAGAAGAAGTGATGAAGAATAAAAAATCACTTATTATACATGCTATTTAAAATAACATTTTTTATTATGTGTCAGTCACCATACTAAGTCAGCAAATTCTCAAAGCATCTCTGTGAGGTAAATACTACTATTATCTCCACTTCACAGATGAGACACATGAGGCACCAGAGGTTAAGAATCTTCTGCAAGGACACAGAGTAACAAGGGGCAGAGCTGAGATGTGAACCCAGGTGTCTGACCCTAGAGACTGGGCTCTAACTACTACACCATGACGTTAAAAAAAGGTGTCTATTTCCCCATGTTCACTACTGTTATACAGACTAAACTACAGTAAAACTGAAGGACAAAAAGTCAAAGTGCCATTTCTTATTTGAAGTAGTTGAAATTAAAAATCTGCTTAAACATTTCAAGAGAAGTCAAGTTTTTCTATTGTGGAGATAAAGATTTGCAATATAGTCCTCGAAGAAGGCTTTTTCCCTTTTACTGAAAGAGAATGTAACCTCTTTATCATCCACTACAATAGCTTGAATTAGTTCAAAATCCTGGGATGAAAGCCTTACATGTTAATAAGTATATACTATCAGTGAAATTATTTCTTGCTTTTTCAAATTCTGAAATCTAAGGTCTCGTTTGCTTCCTAAACATAACCATCACCGGAAAGAGTGATGGGAGGAGGTTTTGGAATTTCCACCCAGTTACAGTTGACAGTGAACTCCACAGTGTCTCACAACAGGCTTAAATTCCATAGTTCCTAGTTTGCTGAACATTTATCTAATCATGGCACAAAAAGCACACATAAATGATGCACTGTACTGAGTTAAAAATTTGAATTTTCTTTTAAAATGGATTGGGAGGCTATCATTTAAGATACCTTGCAGTAGTATCAATCATTCATCTCTTTATTTAAATGTAATATATTTCAATTTTACATATTTGGTTTCTTAAACAGGGGCACGTACATGGCACATCCTGTCCCAGGCCTTAAGTTAAACATTGTCACTGAGAGAGAGCTTTACCAGGCACAATTACTGTTCTGACAGAATTGAATTACAAATGTTCTTTCAATGATTCTTGAAGTGGGAGAGGAATGGAAAGAAAATAATATTTATTGAAGACTACTATGTATATTAATCATTAAAAATATAATTTAACTTTTAAAACAACTGTGTGAAATGTGTGTTTTTACTACCACTTTACTTATTAGGACTCTCAGACTGACAGAGAATAAGAGAATTGCATAGACACCAAAGTAGTCAGTGGTAGAGTCTGGACTCCCATGCGGATCTTTCTCATGCCAACGTACATGCTTTTTCTCTTCAACAATGGTACACGGTACATGTACAAACAATTTTGATGGAAATTCAACACAACATATCTTTAATATGTAGAGGCAAGAGAGACTTCAGAAATAACAAATTACAAAATCGTGCAGTTTAGTGCTCAAAGAAGCCTTTGAGATCACCTTGTCAAACGAACCTCTTCATTTCACAGGGGCCAACACTGGGGCTCAGAGCAGTTAAGTGATTTTATTCCTTGTCAAACTCAAGTTAGCGACAAGCTAAATATAGTCTTTTTTTGTTTAGCTGTGTCTTTAAGACAATTCTTACCTGCAAATATACTTGAGGAGGTTGTAATTGACCACGGGCAAACTCTTCACCTGCTTCGCTAATTCCTTAACCCCCTGAGTATAAAGGAGAGAATAAATGTTATCTTTCTAAGTGCTGGTCTTAGAATTAAAGCAAATAGGAAATCAGCATGCAATTTTTAAAAAAATTAGTTTCACATGTTGTCAGTGAAAGATCCTGTCCTAAAAATTTGCCACCATCAGAGAGAGCATTTTACAAATATTTTAAAGGGTGTGAAAGCATTTCAAGTATCTCCATCAGTACGATGTGGATAAACAGATTTAAGTGACGCCCTTTTAACAATTTTAACATTTGTTCACAATTGACAGTAAAGGGAAGACAGCCTCATTTATAATGAGGTTATTTGGGGGCAAGAATAGCCTTGATGTAGTGGGAGTCCTTCTCATTTTTAGCACGCCCAAACACACGTCTACTGACAAAGAAGTCTCTCAGGACTGCTCGTGTTCAGGATACGTCGCTTCGGGTGGAATGGAGGGTTGGAAAGCCTGATCTTCCTGGAAATTTCACAAAGGGATTAATTTCTTTGATTCTTTTCACTGTAGAACTTCCTCTAAAATATAAATCGTCCCAGAACAGCTAATGGGTAATGTAATCTGATCTGTTCTTCTTCCTGTAAATAGTAAATATTTTGAGCTTTCCGGGACATATGGTTTCTGTCTCAACTACTCAACTCTTCTGTTGTAGTGCAACAAAACCAGCCACAGACAATATTATATAACAAACAGAATAAAACTTCATTTACAAAAGCAGGCAGCAATTTTGACAAGAGTGCCAAGAAAATTCAAAAGAGAAAAGAATAGTCTTTCCAACAAATGGTACTGAGACAACTGGATATCCACAAGCCAGACAATAATGTTGGACTTTTTCCTTACACCATAAACAAAAACTAACTCAAAATAGATCACAGACCTAAATGTAAGAGCTAAAGTTATAAAAGTCTTCCAAGTAAATCTTCGTGACCTTGGGTTAAACAAAGCTTTCTTAGATATGACACTAAAAGCACAAGTGATAAAAGAAAAATGGATAAATCGGACTTTATCAAAATTAAAAACTTTTGTGCTTCAAAGGACACCATCAAGTAAATGAAGAGACAGTTCATAGAATAGGAGAAAATATTTGCAAATCATATAGCTGATAAAGGACTTGTATCTAAACTATACAAAGAACTCTTACAACTCAAAAATAACAAGAAAAGTAACCCAATTAAAAATGGGAAAATGATCTGAATAGATATTTCTCCAAAGGAAATACACCAATAGCCAGTAAGTACATGAAAAGATGTTTAACATCATTAGCCATCAGGGAAATGCAAGTCAAACCTCAGTGATACACCACTTTATACACATTAGGACGGCTCTGATAAAAAAGAGAAATAACAAATATTGGCCAAAAATGTGGAGAAATTAGAACCTGCACACATTGGAATTTTAAATAGTGAGCCCCTTCAGAAAACATAGAGTTACATACGGCCCAGCAATTCTACCTCCTAGACGTATACCCAAGAGAAATGAAAACATATGTTCATGCAAAACTTTGTATGTGGATGTTCACAGCATTATTAATAATAGTGAAACAGTGGAAACAGCACACATGTCCTGCAGTTGGTGAATGGATAAATAATGGAATATTATTTGGAAATAAAGGAATAAAATACTGATATGTAGTACAATGTGGATGAACTTTGAAAACAATGAAAGAAGCCAGTCACAAAAGACAACATATTGAATGATTCCAATTATATGAAACGTCCAGAATAGGCAAATCTATAGAGACAGAGAGTGGATTAGTAGTTGCTAAGAGCTGGGGAAGGAGAGGCATGGGGAATAGGTATGGAGTTTGCTATGAGGGGATGAAAATATACTAAAATTAGATTTTGGTGATGATTGCACAACTCTGAGAATATACTACAAAGCATTAAATTGTACACTTTGGGTGATTTTATAGTATCTCAATAAAGCTGTTTTTAAAAAAAACAGGCAGTAGGTAGGACTCCCTAGAAGTTATTGTTTGAAGTGATTTAAGGGGCACAGAATGAAAAAGGAATATGAAGTAAGGCATCCATTTTTTTTCATAGACTGTTTGGCCTCATGTAGCACCACAATTAACATTTTAGGGGAGCAAAGTGACAAGCAGTGCTGACTTTATTTATTCAGCTGCATTTTTCTTTTTGATGAGAGAGGGAATTAAAAATGGGATCCGAGATGCGTGGGTAAAGCCTAAAGGTGTGTGATGTCAATAGAGAGAATAGTGGAAAACAATCCAAGGACAGGGCAAAGGGAAGTTTATAAAATAAAGACCAAGAACACTGACAAAAGCTTCAAAGAAAAGCTTTTTTAGAAATAAATGCATCGACTTACTGCTTCCTCTTCCTTGCTGAGCAGTTTGGCACATGACAAAAAATCTTCATACTTGGCATAAGGAATAACTGGTTCTGGGAGTTCTCGGAGATACAGTTTAAGAAGTGATGCCACTGTGTGTACATCCGTGTTGCTGTGGAGATAGAAGTGTGAAGACATTCTTTGGAGTAAACTTTATGCCATTTTATCTGTTTTTTCATCAAGTATACATCTAAGAGTCAGAATTCTGTATGAGTTGGCAACTGAATCAGTCAATCAGCTTTCAAGAAGCACACCCTTACTCAATGCCTATAAGATGCCACCACATGCGGGAAGGGGAGGAACTCAGAAAGACACTTGGAATCCTCAGTGTGGTTTGAAAATATTTGAAAGTTCAAGCATTGTTCTTTTGTGTGTAGTTAACGTTAAGCAAAAGTGTTAACTTTTGAAAACAATGAGCATGTACCAAACTTTAAATAAAATATAATACAATTTACAAAAAACACCAAATCTACATATGTGTGTATGTATGTATTCAATGCTGTAATTAATTCTGAATCCTAACTTCACTTCTCAAAATTTTACACTCATTCTTGAGAAGACGTTGGTGATGGGTTATAGATTCCTGAAGCTTAGTATGACAGGCTATAATTTTTTAAGCAGAGCTCATTTTAAAGATGACTGCTTCTCTGCATGATCGCTTGTCTAATATTCTAAGATAGTTAGGAATCCTTAGAGTTTTCTAGAAAGAGAAAGTGCAACAAAAATAAACAATGAAAGCTTAACACGTCCCTTGTGTAATGTGTAAAATTTATTTTTATTCTCTGCTGAATACGAGAGAGGCAGGATAATTTAATAAAATATTAATTTATATTTTGTTCTCTGTATTTCCCTATTCCCTGTGAATCCATAAAGATGACTGGCAGTAAAGACAGGAAGGGGTGGGATGTCTTTTATTTATTTATTTATTTTGGTTTTTTATTTGGGAGGAGGGGGACAGGAGCGTGGGAAGGAGAGATTGGTGGGCAGGGAGTAAAAAGGTTGATTGATTCCCACGAAGCGGGAAGTAGTGAACAAGGCCAGGGCTTCTGGAAGCAGTGAGAACATACACCCCTCCCAGACTGTGCTGCAGGAAGTGACAAGTCCCCAGGGGGGTGTACCTTGACAAGCTGGAATACAGGCACTAGGATTTCTTGACTTGGTGAATATTCCCAAGGGGGACATGGAAGCAGAGTTGACTTCACAAAACTACATGGGCTGAGACAACGGACATCTCAGTTCTCAATTTTGGACTCATAGATTGATTTCATCAGCTATTTCCCACACACCTACTCTGTATCGAGCATTATAGAAAATACAGTGGCTAGGACACCAAGGGGTTAAAAAAAAGGATTATTCTAGCCTGCTCATAATTTGTAATCTTTGGGGGCAGCAGATACTAATACAAGTATAATCACAAAGTGTGGTGAGTGGTAATAAGGAAAAGTATTGAATGCTAGCTAATAACAAGAGACGACTAATCTAAGGGTTGGAGGGCTTCTGTGAGGAACTGATGCCTGGGCCAAGATCTGAAGGGTATATAAGAATCAACTAAGTGAGAGCAGAAGAGCAGTAGAGCAGTAGAAGGCCATTCCTGATTAATGCAAAGCAGCTAAACAGAGCCCAAAGTGTGAGGGAGCATCCTGTCCTTGAGGGGCCGACAAAAGGCTAAGGGAGACCAGAGTAGGACTGGATGAAGTCTGAGCGGTAGGCAGTATCCTCGTGGACCACGGGACTTCACCTGCCTCAGAATTAGACAGGGCAGGGGCTGAGGATTTCCATGTGAAAGTCGGAGTCAGCCAGAGCAGGCACATTGTCAACCATTTTGCAGATGTTAAAATGATAGAGGTGATCTGATAGGGCTCATCTTAATTTTATTCTTTTCATAATTAAATAAATTTTTTCTCTAAAAATTCTTAACTGATAGACAATATAGAAGTCATCTTAAAGGCTAGTAAGGAAAATAAAAATCATGTCTCTGGGACATCTGAGAACTGTGATCAAGCTTATTAATTCCTAAAAATATTTTCCAGAATTTTTTTCAAAAAAGACAGACCTAAAATAGTCTCAATGGTAAGACAAAGAAGACACTCGTTTTTTTGTTTTGTTTTCTGGCAAACCAATCCATTTCGTGCCTGGCAAAGCCCTGCTGTGTTTCTGTGCTGTGTACTAAAGCACCTGACCCCTGAAGGTACAGTCATCACTAGTAACACAGCCACAACCTGGGGCAGGATATCAAATTTTACAATAAACTATTTCCATCTTTTGATTCCACTCAAATCCAACCCACTCTAATCCAACCCACTGCATAACTGGGTTGGGTTGTGTTGCTTTCAAAGTCAATGACAATTTTGTTAAAGTTATAGGTAGGTACAGAGAATATAAAAATAAAATATAAAATAAGTGTAATTTCAATATATGGAGTATATTATGTATAATTTGTATTACTGTAGAGAGTACATCAAATATTTCTGAAATAAATGCAATAATAAATGAGATGATAATGATAAATAAGAAATACATATTTAACAAGAAATCTGTTTTGATATTTCAGTGATGGGCTATTCATTACATTGACTCTCCCAGGCACACTGTTTTTAAGGTAACTTGCTTGTTACTTTTGTATTCCGTCTTTTGCTTCTAATGAAGTTGAGCTATGGTACTGAGGACATTTGAACACTAGATGGCATGATTGCAAAGATAGACTAATGGAGACGGTGCGAAAATTGCGAAGGATGAGAGGCTGCAGAATCATTCTTCAACCTCCATTGATTTTCTTAGCACCAAAGCTGCAGTAATGTTCCAAGAATAGAAATATTTGAGCTATGAATCAGGTAAGAGATATGGACTGGGATGATTATTTTATTCTTTCCCTAAAGTGAGACGTTACATTAGCTTTCTAGTATTTAAGTATATACCCACAGTTAGTTATACACCCACACACTGTTATACAGAGACGATGAATAAAAAAATGACCCAATATATTTTCTTTTTTTTAATTAACAAAGGTTATTAAATTTTTGCTTAAAGGCTAAAACTTAAAAATTTATGACTATTTTTTTGGCTTTATTAAACTTAGGTTATTTTGTAGAAATAGAGACTTCTGCATTTTCCCAGCATTCTCATTTTTGGCTTTGTCCTTTCCCACTGACTGGAAGAAAACAATCACTTCTGGACAGACTCCAACGTGTTTGCCAGTTCTCATCCACCTCGAGAGGCTCACAGTCCATCTGCCCAAGTGCTAGTGTGCAACCTACTACAATAGGAAGTCTGGAGTTTCTCCGAAAAATCTCCCTATATATCCACTCTACAAAATAGTAATCTTCTGCATCTAACTCTCCAGCCTGATAGCTCTTACTGAAAACTCATGACTTTGCCTAATTAATATTTACTTAATATGTACAGCCAATTAAGTAAATACCAATATTGTGGGTTAATTGCCCAAGGTACCTGGATGAATGTACCATCTTTGCCTCAGAGACATATATCTCATCTTCATCAGAGTGAAGTGACCACACTGGCAAAAGCTGATGTACAATGGAGAATTAAAATCCCTAACCTGGGGGCCGCCCTGTGGTGCAGCGGTTTCGTCCGCGCTTGGCAGTCCGGGGTTCGCGGGTTCGGATCCCGGGCGCCCGCCGACGCACTGCCTGTCAGCCATGCCGTGGCAGCGTCCCATATAAAGTAGAGGAAGATGGGCATGGATGTTAGCCCAGGGCCAGTCTTCCTCAGCAAAAAGAGGAGGATTAGCAACAGATGTTAGCTCAGGGCTGGTCTTCCTCACAAAAAAAAAAAAAATCCCTAACCTGGTTAATAATAATAATAATAATAATAGCAGCAGCAGACACACCTATACACATCTCTCTCTACATGAGCTCACAGAAGCCCAGCACATGGGTCCTGCTATTAACCTTGTTTGCGGTACTCGAATGGGAAACTGCACATGTACAAAATTCTTTTTGGCTAATCACTGAGATATGAGAGGTTTTAAAGTCACGCTCTTTTGGAAGAAATTCAAAACTTTTCGCTAAAGTTAAAATCATTATGCAGACCTCAGGTCTCTTTCACGCACCTGGAGGTAGAATCTGTTTTCAGAAAGTAAGATAAATAATCATGCTCATTCTATCCAGTGATAGCAAGGAGACAGAGACGGGCCCGGGGATCCTGAGTAAAAGAGCTGTCAGGCCAGAAGATGCTCTGTAGCATACGTCATTTAATTGATCAACATATGGGTTTTGCTTTCCCCTTATAATGTACTTGGACTTTTGGATCCTGTAGTGCTTTTTATCAACCTTAAAGGGAGGATTGCATGAGGCTTTCTATGTGGACCTAATTTTATATTCTCACGGGTCTTTCTTTGGTCATTCTGGGATCATTCTATCAATCATTCACTCACCAAATAGTTTCTGAACACTTAAAGGTGTGCACTGCTCACGCCACATGCTAGGTGAGACAGAAAGGAACTACAGAGATCTTTTTTGTCCCCCTCGGGCTTATATCTCTAACTGATCACCATCAACACATTTCCATGCTGTGCCTCATTTGTTTGACTTCTTAACACTTTCTATATATTCTAGCTGCTAAGTCCCTGTCTAGTGTGTGATCTTAAGAATATTTTTATACTTCCTGGAAATTACCTGCCCTATTTATAATCTATGTACATTATAGGCCTTTTACCAATCTGAAGAGGGATAAAGGAATCTGACAGCAATCCCTTCTTGGTCATCCTCTAATCCCACCCCTCCTTCCCTGATAAACAGACTCACACACAGAGATAAGTCCAAATGCCACAGTAACTACAAGGATAATACTATACAGGCAAAATCTTAAAACCTTTAAGCCTCAGAATTAGAAATAGAAAAATTTCACTCTGGATACTATGCACAGAACACAATATAATCCATTGATTTACCTGAATAGAATGAATTTCAAATGTACCTATACAGGAAGTTATTAAAGATATTGTGAACTTATTTGCAACATACACAATGAGATAACCTAAAATTCCCTTGGAATTAAGGAAAAAATAATGTCATACCCATCACACTCCATGGGGAACATATGTGGGGCTGAAAACATTCAGCAGCACCACAAAGATGAAGACTGCCAGATTATCTTACACCATACACTGCTCTGTCTACCAAGTTCACCAGGACATAGAAAAGCAAATCCAAAGGAAGAAAACAGTTCCAAACTAAACTAAATGTCTACAAGAAATGCCTGGTTCTGTTCAAACTTATTTTCGTATGTATCTGTCAAAACTGGTACACTTTTTGGCAATGAAACTCGAATCTGGTTAAACTGTCATGGCTTATTCTACAGTTATGTAAGTGTCACCACTGAATTACATACAACACCAAAAGACAGTTTGGCTGGACTACATTGAATCAGTGTTTGTCTCAAACAAGTCTCCTAGTTTAAAAATAATGATGGCAGAGAAGCGCATGATGACTCCTGCTATAGAATGATTTGTCATCCCCCCGACCCTCTGCCAAAGTCATATGTTAAAGCCCTCGCTTCTGCTGTGATGTTTGCAGATGGGGCCTTTGGGAGGTAATGAGAATATGATGAGTTCCTGAGGATGGGACCCTGGTTTGATGAGATTAGTGTTGTTATAAGAGACAGTGAGGGCTTGCTCCCCACCCCCTTACCCCCATGCATAGGCAACAAGGGAGGGTTATGTGAACAGAATGGTGAGAAGGTAGCCACCCACAGCCAGGAAGACAGCCCTTACCAGAACCTGACCATGCTGGCACCCTGGTATCAGACTTCCAGCCTCCAGAACCATGAGAAAATAAATGTCTGTTGTTTAAGCCACCCAGTCCATGGTATTTTGTTAGGGCAGCCTGAGCTGACTGAGACAATCCCCAAATCTGTATTCAGAGATTTTACCTTTAAAACTATTAATGGTACTGTTAAAGTATTAGGTAATGAAATGTTAGCAGAAAGATAGAAACATGCTTTCAGATAATGTAGATTTATGGAAATATTGTCAGACAGACCAATATGATATAGATGAAAGTGACTCTTAACCTTGGTTGCACCTGGAAAGTTTTTCAAAATATTGGTGATTGGGGTCTATATATCCTTATATATAATTGGTCTGGCCTGAAGCCTGGGCATTGAGATTTTTAAAAAGCTCCTCAAGTGATTCTCATGTGCTGGCAAGGTCGGGAAGCACTAATATAGAACATGTATTTGAGGTGGAAAACTTCCAAGGAAAGAAGGCAGTTCCAGTGTGTAATGGTCACAAGTTTAAATATGGCCACTCTGTCATCCACTGGAGCCTACAAGTAACATACTTATCTTTCCAATGTTCCCTGATGGAATAGTGGTGGAGAAATGGTGTTCGTGCCTAAACCTGTCACACTGACTTTTTCTTTCCTACTTCTACAATTACTTATGTTTATAGGTGTATCTCTGTATAGATTTCTCCCTTACAGTGCTAGCTAATTACGTGAAAAGGATATTTGACAGTTTGATATACAATCCAACAAACCATACACATGAGCATGTGCATGCACACATGTATACATATACACACACACTGACACACCTATATGTGTATAAGATACTCAAGGTAACAAAATATACTTTTGTGTAGCTGTAGGAAGAGATTGCTTTGAGCACCTGAGTTTTGTGATTCCAAATAATAGCTCCATCAAACAGAAAGTAGCTACATTCCCAAACTGAAAAAAAAATTCATGGATATTTGTCCATGTGCTCCTTCTGACAATTATTTCCTGGAAGTCTCTCATTTCATTGTTTCCTTGACACCTCACTCACCTCTTTGCCTTCACCTTCTCTGGCTATCATTCCTTACCTGTCAGCTCCCAAGCTTTACTTCCTCTGTTGGCATCTAAGTGTTATTTTCCTCGACTCTATGCACACTCCTTGGGGAAATTCATGAGTTCAACTATCACTTTTCTACAATGACTACAAAGTAGACATCTCTACGCCAGACCTTTCCATTGAATTCTTAGATGTTCCATACATACTTTGAACTCCATATAAACAGAGCTGGACAACAACAACAAAATTCTTGCAATAAAAGTATTCCTCCTTCACCATTTTCTCAACCATACCGGCATCACCATTCAAACAAACAAGCAAGAAACCTAGAAGTCAACCTAAATTTTGCTCTTCCTGAGACCCTAAATCTACCAGTAGTTAGCGAATATCAGACAGAGCTGCACATTGGAATCACCTGGAAAGGTTTTAAAAATACTAATGACTGGATCCTATATATTCTGATGTAATACCTTCTGAATCCATTCCCTCTGCAGCAGTCTCACAGACACCACTCAAGTTCAAGGTCATATCACTCACTTCCATTAACATAACAGCATATTAGCTGATCTCTCTGCTACAAGCCTATCTTCCCACTCCCGACCCCTTAAACATGCACGTAGAGGTGGTAATCTTCAGTAACAAATGAATATAAATAACAAGTAAAACGCTTTGTTGTATAGCTTTTGAATACCACATTTGATTACAAAAGTCAAATGTTTAAGCATATATAGATAAATATACATCACAGAGAAACGCATATACTTATTTTATAGACATTTTACAGTCATTAGATTCGTCACCATTAAGTTAGTTTGGGTTAGTATGTTTGAGAACATTGATTCACTTTATAAATAGCCACACTCTAATTTGTCTAAGTAAATTAAAAATTTATACCAAACAATAAAAATAAAATCTGACTTTTTCCATTATAGTACCAAGTTGCTTTCACTGGAGAGGAAAGGCTAGTGGGCTTGAAACATTTATAAGGCTTGATGCAGAATATTCAGCAAAGTTTCCCTAAAGCATATGACATCAGTATAACTCTATTTTAATAGGCTACCTTGTACATACATATGCTTCAGTTCCAACAACAATAACAAAAACTAATTAAAACCTTAAGCGCTGTCAGTTACATAATTAATTAACATGGCCATTAAAATGACTTAATATGTCCCTCCATATGTAGTGATTTTGGACTCAAGGTTCAACGTCATATTCAAATTTAATTTCGAAGTAACATTAGAATGCACATGATACATTCTTATACTATAAATGACATTAATATTTTCCAAACTTTTAAGAGACAAGTTATAAAAAAGCTCCATAAATTTCTCCCATAGAAATTAAATCTGAAGTCAATGAAGCCACAAAGATTTTCCTATTAAACTAAGTGCCTATTCATATCAATAATGTAAACAAACACTTAGAATAAGTATTGACAAAAGGAATTGTTTGAAAGTCACCAATGATAAAGAGATTACAGATAGCCTTTTTTCAAACCACAGAGAATCTATTATAAGTGTATGTGTATATCCACATACTATATATACACACATATATATATACTACACACACATACACACGTACTACACACATACATGTACATATATAGTACTTTGTAGAATTTTAAAAAACATATCCAATGAGTTCTACAGTATGAAGAAAATCGATCCAGGCTCTCCTTGATTGACTCTACATGCTGGACTTCGTTCTCGTCTCAGTGCCAGCAGATCTTCACTGCATTTATTTATAATTGCCTCAGGAGAAGGCTCAAGCCTTTGAGGTTCCACTGAGTGTCTATAGTTGCCAATGGACGAAGTAGTTAGTTTGCTCAGGATTTTTAATAAACATAGGCATTCTCAATCTAGGTTGAGAGTCACAATGGAGTAATATCCACACATGAACACATTCTCTGGCTGTTCTGTGGAATATAATTTCCTAAATTCACAAAATGTAAAATATATGTCAAGAAATTCAAGAATGATTAAAATGATTGGGAGGTTATTGATGATTCAGATGACCTATTTTCAGGTGGATATAAAGAAACTACTCACAGTAAGAGATATAGGGAAACTCATTTACAGAAAAATAAAAATCATACTTAATAAATAGCTCTTTCTATTCAATGGATTACATGACTATAGTTTGAGAGAGGTGGACTGAAACGTTTCTTGCTCACCTCATCTCCCCCAGGACTGGTTCAGAATTAAAGACAACTGGAAAAAATTATACACAATCTCTAAGTACACTATGATTATGCAATTATCTAAGTAGATTATGTAAATAATTAGCTTTCATTTCTTGCTTAAATGGGATCTGCTGTCTTTCCTAATATTTGACTCCTGATACACCAACACCGAGGATATTCTTTCATTGAGAGTTCACGTGACTCTACTAGTTCTCAAGTCTTTACATTAGTAAACGTGTGTACCGGAGACTTTGTCACACAGCCCTTTCTTGCTTTAATTGTACCAGGATTGAAGTGCTATGGGTTGCAATTTCAGCTTCACGTGGTCTTCAAAATCTTGGAAATCACTTGATGAACTTAGCTTAGCTGACATAAAGAAGTGAGGGCTATATTTAGTTATTTTACCATTTTATGTTATCTGCCTACATGTTTTTACCTTCACTGAACTCTGCTGATGGAGTTTCAGGAGAAATAAAGGAAATGTAATCATCATAATACATTCAACAATTTATTTTTTGGAGGGTAGATTTCAGATTATGCAACCAAGGATTTCCTAGAGAAGCATTATTGATGTTCTGATGCTGAAGGTGTATATTTATGCTAAAAAATATTTTTAAAATTTCCCTAAAAAGATTTAAAACCCATATACATACTTTAATATTTCTATTTAAAAAATAAAATAGAACCAAATATCACAAATAATTTTTCTAGCTAATGAAGACTAAATAGCAAGTAAAGTTTCCTTAATACATATATTTGCTCTTATTAATATATCCCTATGCCAGTCCTGGTGGTCTAGTAGATAGGATTCAACACTTTTACCCCTGAGGCCTGGGTTCATTTCCTGGTCAGAGAACCACATCACCCACCTGTCAGTGGTCATACTGCGGCGGCTGCGTGCTGCTGTGATGCTGAAAGCTATGCCACCGGGATTTCAAATATCAGCAGGGTCACCCATGGTGAACAGGTTTCAGCAGAGCTTCCAGACTAAGACCAGGAAGAAGGACCTGGCCACTCAATTCTGAGAAAATTGGCCATGAAAACCCTGTGAATAGTAGCAGCGCATTGTCTGACATAGCGCCAGAAGGTGAGAGGATGGTTCAAAAAGACCAGGCAGCATTCTACTCTGCTGTACACAGTGTCACTAAGGTGTCGGAATCAACTCAATGGCACTAACAACAAAATGTGTCCCTAACAACGACCCTATTGCATGTTACCCATTGCCTTCTGTAACTATCACAAGTTTGGAGATTTTTGATTATCTGATTCTGGGATGAACAATAAAGGATGCAAACATTCTCTTCCAGAAAACTTTTTTTCTTTCAGTAAAGTCAATACGATAGAAAGCAAAATCTTTATAAGGCACGTATATGGTGCCTTATAAAGAAGATGAGTAAATAGAGGCCTAGTTTTACATTGTTGAATCTCTAACTCATAGTGTTAGAGGGAACTTAAAAGGATTTTGTGGTATATCCAGGTGAGTCTACAAATCAACACCAAAACCATTCAAGTCCATGCAAAACTTGTTCCTTCTGTGAACACTTCAACAGTCTTTTATTGCAACACAAAAGTATTGTCAAGGTATGAGCTAAATTATACCATTCCACTTTATTAATATGTGTATATACATATACTGGGGGAAAGGATAAAAAGCTTAAAAAGAATCCAATTATATATTTATTGTGGCTCTAATATTAAAATGCTGCCATGCTGTTTGTTGGAAAGGATACTTTGCTACCACGTATACAGATATCTATTATATTGTGTTGTTTTCTTCCTGGACCATTTTTATGAGAAGTCAGTGTAAGTGGGAAGAAAGAGAGGGGAACAAAATTGTACTGAGAAGAAGTAAGTGTTTTTGTTTCCGTTTTTCGTTTTGTTATAAATCAAAATCTAGTTTCACTTTGGGAGTACAATGCATCCATATTCATGAGAGCAGTTCTGGAGTACAAAACAAACAAAGGTACTGGTCCTAATTTACAGCTGTGGTTTTCATACAATTGTAAACCCATTCATAAGATTATGACTTGTACCTTGACACAGGCAGCCGTTTTGCTTTAGTTGACAAAAATGATATTCTAACAGAATTTTAGATGTTGTTTTGAAACATGACAATTTTCAAATTTCTTAAATTCTAATCTATGAAAATAATCGGGGGCCGGCCGGTGGAGCAGCTGTTTAGTTCGCGCTTGGCAGCCCGGGGTTCGCAGGTTCGGATCCCGGGCGCCCGCCGACGCACGGCTCGTCAGCCATCCTGTGGCAGCGTCCCATATAAAGTGGAGGAAGATGGGCACAGATGTTAGCCCAGGGCCAGTCTTCCTCAGCAAAAAGGGGAGGATTGGCAACAGATGTTAGCTCAGGGCTGGTCTTCCTCACCAAAATAAATAAATAAATAAAATAATCGTACGAGTTGTCTACTTATTGAGGTACCAGAAATACTGGCATTCTTTCATTCAACAAATATACTCATAATATACTCCTTGTATCCATTTATTCAACAAAGATTTAGTGACTGCCTATATTGTGTCAGACATTGTTCTAGGTGTTAGGGATAAAAAAAGGTGATCAAGATTCAGAAAATTCTCTACTTTTTTTTGAGTTCATATTCTAGTTATATGTGTAGAGTTTTACTTTCTGAGTATAGAGTTTAAATGAATATCCACAGCAATATCATCATGGACATGTATATGAATGCTCCCATGATATCACGGATATTTACTTCAACCCTAAGTAGATATTCCCAGAACATTATTATTCTTGAGCAATTTTTCAACCATTTCTTTATAATAAATTATCAAGATAATCAGAAAAATCAAACATTTTAAAACCTTATGCCTTCTAAAGTGCATATATGAATGGCTCATAAGCACATAAAAAGCTAACAACATCAGCAGTCACCAGGGAAATGCAAATTAAAACAAGGAGATACCATTTCACACTCACTCTAATGACTAGAATAAAAAATTGGAATACTTATACATTTCTGTTGGAAATATAAAATGGTGCAGCCACTTTGGAACAGAGTTTGGCAGTTCCTCAAGTGTTAAACATAGATATGATCCAGCAACGCCACTCCGAGTTACAGACCCAAGAGAAACGAAAACATACCTCCACACAAAACCTTTACATGCATGTTCACAGCAGCACTCTTCATGAAAGCCAAAAAAGCGGAAACAACTTAAATGTCTATCAACTGATGAATAAATAAGCAAAATGTAGTATATCCACAAAGTGAAATTCGATTCATCAATAGAAAGGAACAAACTACTGATAAATGCTGCAACATGGACTAACCTCAAAAGCATTATACTAAGTGAAAGAATCTGGATGCAAGAGACCTTATATTGAATGATTGCATTTATATGAAATGTCCAGAAAAGGGAAAATGAACATTGTTCATCAAAAATGATAAAAAATGTTCAAAAACTGAGACATGGTAATGGTTGCATAACTTGGTAGATTTGTTAAAAATCATTGAATTGTATCCCTGAAATGAGTGAATTACATGATATGTAAAATATGACTCAATAAATTTATTTCAGAAAATATATGGCTCTAAGGGATGCAAACTCACTGAGCTCACATGAGAATATTTACAATCTGACTTGTAAGACACACAAAAACACACACTTTCAGAACATAAAACCTTACAGGTATCTTTTTTCTTTTCAGTAGGAATTGCCACAGAGCTTTCAAAACAGAAATGAAGATATCTGAGATTAACATACTAAAGAGTTTGTGGTTAAGCATTACTTTCTGAATTCCATAGGTTTAAGCATACTACTTTTCCTTATCATATAAAATGTTACAATCATCATTATTATCAACATCACGTTACTTACAATGACAATAAATAGACTAAGCGTCTTATTCACATTATGTCACCTACTCCTGCTGTTTTTGTTCCATTTTGTTTAATTTTTTAAGTGCATGAATTCAACAACCCTTTGGGATTGGGATTTAAGCATTATTATTTCTGTTTTACATATGGGGAAACTAGGAATTTTGAGAAGTAACTAGTTCTGGGTTGTTATCACAGGCAGTAAATGGTGGGCCTGCCTGTCATCGAAGCCTGGACTCTTATTCCCACACTGCTTCCTTGCAAATAAGTACACAAACAACAACCAATAGAGATGCCAAATACTGGGAAACTTTTTGGTTAATTGGCTATTTTTATTCATAACTTGATCTGGGTCCAGTGGACGTGAGCCCAAATTCTTCCAAATAAATTGAAAGGAAAGCAAAATTCATGCCCCTGGCCTCAGATGTACAGGCTTTTTAGATACATTGACAGGAGAGTAAAGCACAATGAAACATGACACATTTCTAGCTAACAACCTGTCCTACATAAAATATTTAATGAACACCCATTCATGTGAGTATTTTCCACATCTGAGATATTTTCCCTTGAAGCTCATTCAGTTTTCAGACCGTGGTCTGTTTACAAGGGAGTTTCATGGAATCCTTGAAAGTTACACCCATTGTTCAAATTAGACAAGAAGCCAAGCGTTCAGGGGGCTGGCCTTTCAGCGCTAGTGAAGAGTGATCTGATGGCATTTCCCAAAGTGTGGGCTCTTCCAAGTAAACTGCCACACATACAACATATTAAGTGACATCAAATCAGATAGTCGGAACATCTGTCCTTTTATGGTTATCTTTCAATTCTCCTGATTATATCAAGTAGGAAGTACCAGTGGGAATAAGAGAAGCGTTAAAGTGGAACTAACACTTGCCAATACCCATTTTCATCACATAAACAGAGGGCCTTAGGGTCAGAAGTCTTTGGAGAGCAGCTGAATCCAGCTGGCATTTAATAACATGTGTTGTTGTCATTGCATTGATGCTATATTGACCTTGTATTTACGGCAAGTGGTGTTGGTTTTCAGCTAACAACAATGACATCAAGTTCCTTTTACAGCAAAAGTGATAAAGAAAATAGCGAACAAATTTAAAGAAAATATCAATAAATCTAGTACAGGTGTTATACAGATATGGCTAAAATCACGATGGTATTATGTGAATTACAGACGTTTGAGAAATGCTCTAAGACAATGGTTATCAAATCTTGTCACGCCATCATAGTATCTAAGAACTGCATCAAAAAATAGGAACGTTAAGAGTTACTATAGCTAGACAGCTGTTCAGGACTTTGGGGGGCTGGCTCCTCTCTTGACTTCAGAGAACCATTTAAGGTGCTGAAAATAGGTAGCCAGTTTACCACTTAAACATTCGGGGCTTGCCTTAGGCAAACTCCTGGGAGTCTGTTCTTTGCTCTTCCAATTTTTTATCTATCCACATGCCCTCAAGATACCATTGCTTTCTTCACTTTCCTCCATCAAGCCCTACCCTTAGATCTTTTATTCACACTATGATACAATGGTCTGCTCCTGAACTCCCCACTGTTTGAATTTTTACATGGATTAGAGCATAAAGGTGCGGGATGTACTCTACAGGCTGTTCTAAAATTTCAAGCCCGTTTCAGCAGATAGCAAAAGTATTTATTTTACACATCAACTGTATATCTCAGAAAATTTATCTTTCCCAGTCACATAAGACTGGCCTAGCCTAGTCAGAAGTAACTTATTGCTTCCAATAATGCCATGAGGTTGATTTTTTTTCTCATTTCATGTGTGAGAAAACTGAGGCACATCACCTCGAATGGGCAATTTATCTTTACCCTACACTCCTGCAGTCTCGCTTGTGTTTCCAAGTTATGGTTTGAGGACCATGCAGATAAGAATTACCCATGCAGATTCCTAGGCATCATCCGATTCTTTAAATCAGAATGACAACCAGTGGGATCTAGGCATTTGAATCTTGAGCTATCTCTGTAGAGGCATCTCTGTCATTCTGATGCAGACTAATGTTTGAGAATCACTGTGATGTCTGTAGCGCTCCCCACTTTCAAGTTTACTTTTTATAGCTCAGGTTAGGAATGCTCAATGCTATATTGCTACCCAGAGGATAAAATTAAAATATGTGTCTGGCTTTTCTGTCTTCTAAGTTTTAGGCTTTGGAGGTTTTTTCATTTTATCTCTGAAGACTTGCAGTTTGTTTAATGGTCCTAATTCAGTCACCAAAACAAATAACAAATAAACGAAAGGGGAAAAGAGGAGAAGGAGGGGCGAGGGCAGGATGAAGTGGGTATGTGGAAGGGCAGCTGGAGTACCTCGGACAGCAGCTGTTTTATGGGAATCTTGGACAGAATGTGTAAAATCACTGGCTTCTACAGCTTTCTGTCCTTGCTCTTGAACGCTGTGTTGTAAGCGCATAGTTATTTTGTTGCCGAGCAGTTAATGCTCTGATGGTGACACCCACAGGACAATTCTTGACCCTACCTTCCCAGCTCTTCCAAAATGTATCTTCTTTAACAGCTGATGCCATCTGGAGAGCTTTGGAAATGAAATAACATTCAGCTTCTAATCTGACACAATAAAATATAGAATCTCCTCTAAGTGGGGACGTTTAATATAAAACGTTGCATTTTAATTTGTTTTCATTCCCAAATAGAAAGAATGAAGAAAAGAATGGTTAGGAACTATGATGTCTGTTGTTTTTTTACAGTTGATATAAACTGATAAAATACAAATTCTTTCAGTTCAATGAGAATGTCCTTTCTCACAAAACTCACTTTGGTCAAGGAATCGGTTGGAACTGTAGGAACAATACGTCACGCATACATGAAAGTCTTAAACTTGAACCTCAGAACTGGAAAAGTAGCATTCGACGTAATGAAAGAAGAGCAGAAAGTGAACAGTTTAATAAAAGCTGGTGCATGCACTTGCAATCTCTCTAAATTCAAAATAGTGTTTGTTTCAAATTCCTTTTTCTCAAATCATCTTGTGTGTGTGTGTGTGTGTGTGTGTGTGTGTGTGTGTGTGTGTGTGTGTGTGAGGAAGACCAGCCCTGAGCTAACATCCATCGCCAATCCTCCTCTTTTTGCTGAGGAAGACTGGCCCTGGGCTAACATCTGTGCCCATCTTCCTCCACTTTATATGGGACGCCGTCACTGCATGGCTGACGAGCAGTGCTTCGGCGGGCACCCGGGATCCGAACCCGTGAACCCCGGGCTGCCAAGCGCGAACTAAACCGCTGCGCCACTGGGCAGGCCCCCTCAAATCATCTTTTTTTCTTCTTCGCACAGGATAAAATATTTCTTCTCATTAAATATGAAACATTATCTTCCAAATCCCAAACGGATCCAAAGCTTCAAAAGCACAGGCAGATATATGGACACAGATGCTCGTCAACATAGGACTGACATGTGCAAGACATAGAAAACAGCAACAGAGGCAGAACTAAACAGACCAATGTACTGATATGATGAATTATTATATAGTCCTTGAGAACATGTTTGTGAAAACTACTTAGTGACGTGGAAAGGTGTTCATGATATAATGTTAACAAGAAAAGGCAAGATGTAAAAATTGTGTGATTCTAACACCTTGTATATATACATACCTGCATTTTGATATATCTCTCTAAGTCTCTACATATCTATTTATTTACATGTTATATGTAGCAAGAGCTCTCTGGGTTGTTTAAATTTTAAAATATTCATCATTCCTTCTTATATTCTTCTATATTATAAATTGTATATAAAATGCTATAATTTAAAAAATGATTTTAATAATATTTAAATTAAATTTTCATAACATTTTATACTGTTATATTGTCGCTCTTTAACATATTTCATAATGAAAAATTTTAGTACTTTGCTTTACATCCTAATATCTATTCAAAACATTATGCACAATCTGTATTTTTTAACATATTCTCTTTTTTAAATCATTTTAATGGTGAACATTGGTGTGATTAACTCGAACTAGGGAATGTTCCCAGGCAATTTGTCTTCACATCCCGAAAACTGACACCTGAGCTAGAACTTGGTCATGTGAAATTTCAAACTCAGCCAATTAACTGAAAAAGCGGATGGGGCAGAACATTGTCCTTGGACACTTTTCTGAAAATAATCTCATTCTTCTTGGGAAATTATGGATACTTTATTCCCTTAACAGTGTAGTTTACAATTACATTTTGCCACAAATATGTTTCTATCTTCTTTTTATTTCATGGATCTGGGAATCCTTGTTTTTAGTCAGCAGAATCCAGGAATTTGCAAATCTGCCTCTCTATGACTGAGGGACTCAAGCTTGACAATTTATTTATCAAAACAAGGCTATTCAGATTGCCAGAATGTGATACTGTGATAATAATAAGAAATATATATTTTAGTTTTTGTCCCTAACTCCTGGCCAGACTCCCAAAACCCTTGTAATTTCTTAAATAAGAGTGATAGAAGCCTCTTTTGTTATAATATTTGGTTTTTATCTCCAGTTCCTGAAATAATTCTGGAGTGACAAGGTGGAAGGAGAGTCTTTTGTTATTCATAACAAGTCCCCTGCAACTACACTTGAGTTTAAGTTAATGGGGTGACTTTTGGAAAGCCCCTAAGGAAGGGGGGTGCCAGAGGAACCAACCATGTGATTCGAGGATTAGAACTTTCAGCCCCACCCCTCAGTCTCTGGGGAGGGGAGGGGTCTAGAGATTGAGTTCAATCACCAATGGCCAAGGATTCAATCAATCCTGCTTAAGTAATGAAGCCTCCATAAAAAAATCCCTAACTGAAGGGGTCCAGAGAGCTTCTGGGTTGGTGAACACATCTTCGAGCTGGGAGAGTGGCATGTCTAGAGAGGGCACGGAAGCTCTCCACCCCTTCCTCATACCTTGCCCTATGCCTGTCTTCCATCTGGCTGTTCCTGAGTTGTATCCTTTTATAATAAACTGGCAATCTAGTAAGGAAACTGTTTGCCTGAGTTCTGTGAGCTGTTCTAGCAAATTATTGAACTCAAGGAACCTCCAATTTGTGTCTGGTTGGTCAGGAGCACAAGTGACAGCCTGAGACATGCGATTGGATCTTAACTGGGGGGAGGGCAGGCTTGTGAAACTAAGCCCTTAACCTGTGGGGTCTGCACTAACTCCCGGCAGTTAGTGTTGGAATTGAATTAATTTGTAGGACACCTAGTCAATGTCCACCAACAACTGGAGAATTGCTTGGTGTGGAAAACTCACACGTTTGGTATCAGAAGTGTTCTGTGGGTGGAGTAACGGAAAATAGCAGTTTTCTTTTACAGAGTCATCTTTTTTTAATATGTAAATAAAATTATTTAATTTACTTGCTAAAAATATTCCCATGGATTTCCATTTCACTAAAAAAAAAAACAACTAAATTTCTTATTATAATCTACTGGGCTACTGGATCAACCTCTTTTACCTCATCTCTGAGGACTCTACTCATCACTCACTGCATTCCAGCCAGAATAGATTTCTTAACATCCTTCAAATAAGCTAAGCTGCCCCTGGCTCAATGCCTATGTACTTGCCATTTTACCTGCAATGTGCTTCCACCATATCTTAGGTATGGCAAGCTTCTTTTTGTCATTCAAGCTAAACCCAAATGTTGTATCTTCAGGAAGGAGATGTTTGTCACCACCACCTCACTCGCTAATATATTAGCATGTCATCCCTATCATTCTTTGAAATTATTTATATATTGATGGTTTATTGTTTGTCTGTCTGCCACTAGTAATGCAAACCCCAGAAGAGAATGGACTTTGTCTTTTTGACCTAGAACAGTGTCTAAGACATAGTAAATACTCCAAAAATTATCTGTTGAAGGAATGAAGAGATACATTGTTTCCAAGATGACTGTCAATAATTTATCCCACCCCAATACATGCATGTCACTCTTTCCATCAAGAAGTAGAATCAATTTTTAATCCCTTTTAATCTGAGCTGGCCTTATGATTTACTTTTGACCAATAGTATTCAGTGGATGTGACATTGTGCGAGTTCTGGGCCTAGCCCTTAACAGGCCTTGTAGCTTTCACTCTTGTGGTCTTTGAGTCCTGAGACACTGTGTAAAGAGTTCTAACAATTGGCAAAAGAGAAAAGCCCTTACAAGACTGCAAAGAGACAAAGAGAGGCTCAACCAGCCATCAGCCATTTCAGCTGGCCGAGCTCAGGCACCAGTTTGAACGAAGCTCTCTTGGATTCTGCAGTCATACTAGATGGCAGCAACCAACACCATGTCTGCTGAGCACTGTCTGAATGCAGAATCTGAAAAGGTTGTTGTTGTTTCAAACCAAAAAAGTTTGGAGTGGTTTGCCAGGCAGCAACAGATACATGAAACAGTCATTGGTACCAGAAATCGAGTGCTGCCACAACAAAAATCTAAAATATCTGGTATTGGCTTTAGAACCAGACAGAGTCTGAATAGTGGGTGAGTAGACTATTAGTAAGAACTGGAAAAGCAATGAGAAATTGCCATTAGAATCTAGAGAAAGGTACATGCTTATTACACATGGTGGAAAAATTAGCAAGACTATTGACTGTAGTAACTCAGATCTGCTATAAAAAATGAGAAAACTAGTTTAACTATATGAAATATCTGTTTTTAAGATATTAAAAACAACAAATAGTACAGAAATGTGACCCTTGAGAGTACGGAATCAAATGAAGTAAGTCTTATGCTTACTCCAGCATTTACCAGACCCTGGAATAGGGACAGGGAGCCTAAATAGGGAACACCAGCCTCACTGAGCAAAGGAGACAGAGAACGCAATTTGGGAAGGTTGAGGCAGCTGGCATTTGTGATGCAGACTACCGGAGAGGAGGGAGATTTGCAAAAAAACTTCTTGAAATCTACATATAGGTCTTCTTGAGTCTTCATCTGAATACCTAGATGTGTGTGCACAGGGTAAAACTCCACGGGGCTAAACAAAGAATCAGGGAAAGAACAACTACTAGGGATAATAGAAGAAAAAAACCAAAAAAAGAGAGACAATCAATGACTCTCTAAAACTACTTCTTTTAAAAGTTTAATAAAATTGATAACACACTAGGTAGACAGATTAAGAAAAGAGATGTCACGAATTGCTATTAACAGAAGTAAAAGCAGGGATATCACTAAAAGTCTATAGTTATCTCAAAAAAAAAAAAGAAAGAAAAAAGGGATATCATAAGCCACTTCATGATAATGAATTTGAAAAGTTATATGAAATGGACAAATTTCACGAAAGATGCAAATTACCAAAACAGGCACAAGAAGAATTAGAAAAGCCATATCTAAAATGTTCCCCACAAAGATACTTCAGGACTCCGTGACATCACTGGTAAATTTTACCAAAGATTTATGGAGGAAATAATACAAACCACACAAATCCTTTCATAAGACAGAGGTAGAGGGGACACTTTCCAACTAATTTTGAGACCAGAATTTCTCTAATAACAAAACTAATCAAAGACATTGCAAAAAAAAGAAATCAATAGGTAATAGTCCTGATAAATATAGGTCAAAAATCCTCAATGAATTGTTTGCAAGTCAGATACAGCAATATATTAAAAGGGTAATACACCACAATCAAATGTGGTTTATCCTAGGAAAGCAAAGTTGGTTTAACATTTGAAAATCAATCAATGCAATTCACCACATTAACATAATAAAAGGGAAGATTTAGATAATTTCTGCCATAAATGCAGGAAAAAAATGGATTTAATAAAATTCAATTCTGGTTCATTATTAAAATTGTTAGCAAACTAAATATAAAGACATTTTCAAACCTGACAAAAGGCATCTACAAAAAACCTATAGTTATCATCATACCTAATAGCAAAAGACTGAATACTTCCTTCTACATAAAAGACAAATATGTCCACTCACTACTATTGTAGAAGAGTTCTTAATGAGTACAAACAGGTAAGAAAAAGAAATACAGGGAAGACAGAAAACTCTCACTGTGTACAGTCAACAAGATCATATATATAAAAAATCCTAAGGGATCTACAAAAAAACCCACTAGCAGTAACAAATGAATTTGCCAAGTTTGTAGGACAAAAGATATATATAGATATAGATATATAGATATATATAAAATCGATAGTAATTATATAATCTAGCAGTGAGCAATTAGAAAATTAAACATAAAAAACAATACTATTTACAGGAGCATCTATAAACAATAAATATTTAAGGATAAATTTAACAAAACGAGGCAAAAGCTTACATTGAAAATGACAAAACATTGCTGAAATACAAAAAGTCCTGATGAAATGAAGAGATGGGCTATATTCACTGATTAGAAGATTTCATATTTTTAAGATGTCAATTTTCTCCCAATTGATTTCTAGATTCAGTGAAATTTCTTCATAATCCTAACAAGGTTTTTTATAGAAATTGACAGGCTTATCTAATTTTTTTTATGGGGACACAAATGACCTGTAATAGCCAAAACAATCTTGAAAAAGAACAAAGTTAGGGGATTTGCTCCACTTGATTTCTAGACTTTAAAGCTATAGTGATTTTCTCCAAAAATAGTCTCCCACAGATCCTTCCTTCTCTGTATATGCTTGCTGCTCTTTCCATCAAGTGGTGTTTATTCCCCTTCTCCTCAAATCTAGGCTGGTCCCTGTCTTTGTGACTTGCTTTGACCAACAGAATGCACCAGAATTGTCAATGTGTCATCTGGACCTAGCCCTTGTGAGGCCTACAAGCTTCCATTTTCACTCTCTTAGAACCCTGAACCATCATGTCAATAGGTCTGACTAATTTGCTAGAGATAAAGGCCACATAAAGAGAAGTTCTGTTGGATGTGAGACTACAGAGAGAGAGAAGCCCAAGCAGCCTCCAGTCATTTTAGCCATCTCAGACAAGGCTCCAGACACATGAGTGAAGCCATCTTGGATTCTTCAAACCTAACTGATCTGCATCAATCAACACCATGTGGAGGAGAAACGAGCACATCCTGGCCAAATCCTCCCCAAATTCCAGAATCATAAATAAATAATTGGCTATTCTTGTTTACAATAAAGTTTTGGGTGGCTTGTTATGCAAGTGAAATAATGAATGATGGAGCAAATGAATGACACTTCCTTTTTCTCAGAGTATGCTAGCCACATTACCATGTTGTGTCTGACACTGAAGTACTCTCTGCAACTCTCTTCTACAGGTTTTCTGGTAACAGGTAACCTCCGTAATTACACTTCAGAAATTAAAAGAAAGGAAATTTTTATGCAGCATTATCACCAAGTAATTAAAAAGATCTTTCTGATTAAACTTCCGATTATAAAAGTAATAGATGTTTACTGAAATTGCAGTAGAAAAAAAAGGGAAAAATCACTCATTATTCCACAAAATGGATGTTTATCTTTTGTTACATTTTCTTCAGTCTATACATTGATGCATTCCATACAAAAAATAGATAAATTTTTCATAACTGGGGTCACATTTTATATAAAGATTGCACCGTATTTCTTTGACAGCCCATGGTCATCAAGAATTTGATTTTGAGATAATTGTTTTCAGGGCATATCTCTTCTTACAAGTATCCTAAAATACACAGGATATCCCTTCATTCTCCCATATTAGCAAAGATTTGTTTTAAGAACCAAATCATAAATGCCTGTAGTAAAATAATTTTTAATAAATATGCTTTTGCTATGATACTTTTACCGTAGATAAGTATATGAAAAGGGTACTGAAATTTATCAATGTCACATGAAATTCATTGTAGAGGATGTTTATCCCGTTGTACAATATTTTATTATGAGAATTTCATTAACAAATTTTTTTATAATTTTGGAACAAAAAAAATTGCATTTTTCCTAGATAAATCATCGTTTGTATCTTGTGGACAAGCCTGAGCTATATAACTACTGACCTGGTTTTCTTTTTTCGAAGTAGAGGATAAGACATGGGGCTGCCCTGCAAAAAGCATATCTACAGTCTTGAAATTTGTTCTCTGATTCTAGTTTTAAATTTATTTATTTACTTCCACATTTAATTTTTTTCTCTTGGAGAGAATTTATAAATCTTTATAAGCTGCCTGTAATACTTTTTGTAAATAGGTAGGATTTTAATCAATTAATTGTTCCTGCCTTATTTTTCATTTATTGTTTATTTTCATTTATCATTATATAATTAGCATTTTTCCAAAATTTTAATAACTGTATATTATTTTACTATTTGTGTGCATTACCATACTCTACTGTTGGAGACAAGAGATTGGTGTCCATTTTTTACTATTATAAAAATTATAATAAACTGCTTTGCACTTAATTTTTTAAAACATATCTGATTTTTTTCCAGGACTGATTTTCCCACTTAGGGGGTCTTGAAATAGATTACCAAATTTCTTTAGAAAGACTATAATAATTTGCACTTTGCCGTCAGGGTGCCTACTCAGCACATCTTGCCAGCTCTGAGGATTATCATTGTTCAGATTTTGTTAATGTGACCAGTAAAGGGGCATTAAATGATTTAATGTGCATTTCTTACATTACTAGGGAGAGCCCGTACTCTCAACGATGCTTCCTTGATCTCACATTATGTATTCAAGTGTCTTCTCGTCTATCTGTTCTGTAGATCTGTGTCTATCCTTGTGCTAATTCTACACTTTCAAAGAGAAATAATACATAGTAGGCAATTTTCCATGTTCAAGTACCAAAACTATTCTTATCCACAAAGTTCAATACTGAGAATCTCTCCGAAGACATAATCCAAAAATAGAAGATATTTGTGTGACTGTATACCCAATACAACCTTATTTCTAATAGTGAAAAATGTCACAACATAAATGCCTAACAATATTGAAATATCAATATCCCATAGAATGAAATATCAGATATTAAAAATTATGCTTACAGAGTTTGTCAATGATAAAATGTTAAGTTAAAATATATTGGAATAAAAGGGCATTTTTCATCTATTAACATAGAAAATTCTCTGCTACACACTATTAAGTTAATAATATGAAAATAAAAGACTATTTTTTTCTACTAAATTAAAAAATGTAAAGAGAAGGAGGTAGTTCACAAAATATTAATATTTAACTCAACTAGTGGAGTTATGGATGCTTTAGACTTTCTTCTCTGGAAGTTCTATTATTTTCTGAATTTCACCACACTATACTTCTCCCTGTTTCTTTATAAATCTATTCTAGATTAAGGTGGAGCTACATATTTAAAAATATAATGCTTTTATTATTATTATAAAAAAGTTATTTTTAATTACATTGCCAATATCCCAATCTCTACTTTTCAATACTTTTAATATCCTCTTAGCTGAAAGGATTCAAAAAACATCAAACAAGAGAAGACTCCTATTTTAAAAGTTCACTTTTCCAATGCAAAAGTTTAAAACAGTTTTAATTTAGGACCAAAGGAAAAGAATAAATAATAATGTTTTAAGGGGAAAAAAGTATTGAAGAGAAAGACATTGAAAACATCAAATTTTTGACTCTGTAACTTAATAAAAATAATCCATCCTTGTGTGGCCATATAATCCATCTTCTGAACTGCTACATCAATTAAGATTATGCCATCTCAGCTCACTGCATCATTTCAGTTCAATTTGAACTTGTCAGTGAAATCTTGAAAGCTACCTGTCAAATGATGGCTTCTCTCCACAGTCAAAGGCGTCCTGGAGCTCCTTAACAAGATTAGCCTGGCCTGGCAGTCGGAAGAGACCCTCTTCTTTCAGCCCCCTTTGTCGGATAAAGTCCACACACTGCTCCACCAACATTGGAGCCAGACGGTTCCCATATCTTTTCTCATAACGGACAGTCTCTTCCAGTTTCTGTCCAAAAATACCTGGAGAAGTAAAAGATCACAATGAATTTGAGAAAATTCTCTCTTCCCACTTTGTTGCTTTCTTTTAAAATTCAATGTAAAGGAAAAACAAAGATTGGAATACCAGTAAGCATTTAATATTTGGTACTTCACGTTATTACAGAATCAAATTCATTATATACAATTCTTCAAATGAAAAGTGTTTATGTTATTCTTCCCTTTCCCCTGTATTCCATATTTAGCCCAAAATCAAAATAGAAATACAGAGTTTGAGATATCCAGTTTGAAATAAGAAACATTGCAAAAGATACAATTTTAGCTTTGGATTTTCTTTTCTTTTCTTTTCCTTCTGGAAAAGAAATTGTATTCAAAAGCTTAAAAGCAAAATTATTCTGCAGACAATAGTCAAATTCCACTTTTGTTACAGTTTTAACTTTATGGCCAATTTTAATTTACCCTGAATACTGTTCATTTCTCTGTTCACCTTTTGTTTTCAATCAAGTGATGATGCCATGATTATAATCCAGGTTCTAAAGGCAGAAAAAGAAACCCAGAATTTTTGTCCATATAAAATATTTCAGACAGTGTTTGCTTTTTACAACCTTAAACTATTCATTTATTTGAAACAGAACAGTTTGAATTATGAAGCAGTGCACACCAAAAATGAGGAGGCAGGACCATGGTGGTTTGCCCTGACAGGAGGCATATTTGATCACACATTGTCTAGAATTGCCAGTACACGGTGGTAATAAAAAGCAGGCCAATTTTTACCGGTTTTATTAATGATTTTAAAATACCTACACATGATGCGTTCCTTGGCGCATGCATTTGAGGCTGAACATCCCCTCTAGTCACCCTTGTTACCCGACTGATTAAGAAACAGTGCCTCTAAAATATATTAATATGAGGGAGTAGCTTGGCAAAATGACCAACCTATGAGAAAAAGGGGGTGGGTGGGAGCCAAAACAAATATGACTCCAATGTTCCCGGATGGAATGAATATCACTAAACGGTTCTACTGGTCTGATGAGTCTCATAAAAGAGTGGAAAAACAGTGTAGCATGTTCAAATTATGTAAGACTCCAGAATGTTTGGGGAATTATTTCAAAACCATTAGGTTAAGGATTTGACAACAACAACATATGCTTTACCTCCCTATCTGTAAAATAATTTATGTATGGATGTAGTAATGTAAAACCATCACATTCCAATCAATAAACACTTGCTACCAAAGAGAATATTCTTAGCCCAGGTGGAAACAATAGCACAACAAACCAAACTATTCTATACTTGCTATGAAATCTAGCACTAATGGAATTCATATAGTCCTTTTAGGAAAAAAGGTTGAGTGACCTAATATTAATATTCAAGTACAAATAAAGCAGAATTAGAAAATGGCATTTTCTAAAGGCAGTGAAGATTAAAGCAAGTAATAGGTCTATTTAGCTTAGTTTGTAGACTTTGGAACAAGCAGTTTCTCGATAATAGTGTGTCGAATATTGTTTGTTAACTCAGCATACATTCACACCCCTATTTTCTCTTATCTCCATAGAGCTAGAAAATTAAATACTTCTCCCACTTCCCAAGAAGTCTTCTGCTGCCTCTAGGAAAACTGGTTTTCCTGATGAAAGAGAAGGACGTGGCTGGAATTGCCAATCACTTCTTTTTTCTATCATGAACTTGGACTTGGTCTCTGTCAATCAAAGAGTCATTTTTTGACCGTTAGGCAATAACCACAAGGGGAAGGCTGAAAGATTCAGAGACAACGGGGCTGAAATCATTGAACCACTGACCCAATACCAGCAGCACCTTCCTCCAGAATTTTTTTAATGTGAGAAAAATAAGCCCCTGTGCGTTTACTCCACTGTAAGCTGGGTTTTCTGTTACTTGCAGCAATGCAGAATTCTAACCCATAGTGTGGTGATAATGATTTTGAAGATATTCTAGTATTTTAATAAAAAAGCTTGCAAATTGCATATGAATGAAGAATACTGACTCTTTTTCTGTGGAGTTCTTTGAAAACAAATGAATTGCTTATTTACTTGGGATATTTGGATTCTATGCTGCCAAATTTAAGGAAATAGCTTTTCAAAGGCACTTATAGATTATTAAAAAAATAACGTTAACATTTGGGAATAAATCTTATGTATCTGTGATTTTCCATTTATTGCTTTGGATTGATAAATATACTATGTAAGGTTTCTCTCTAAATCCAGCAGAAATCTACGAAAGATGTTCCAAGTCAACCTCTGTGTGCACTACAAATGAGAACCAAACTTCCAAGATTTGGTTTATGCAGTAATGAAAAACAGTTAAACATTCTTTTCTTAAAAGTCGCAGGATTTCTTTTCTCTCCAACAATTTAGGGAGGTGATAAAGGGGTAAGTTTGCTTTAGATAGATACTCTGGTTTCCTTTTTTTTTTTTTCCTTGTACATACAGGTATGCCTTTATGATAAGAATTTACTTAAGAGTTATAGCAAGAAATTAAAAGCTGAAACCCCTAACATCCTTCAGTTTATTAAGTACACGTTATGTACTAAGCCCTTGGAATATATTCTCTCATTTTCATAATAAATATATAAGGTAGCTCTTTTATACAGAAAGAAACTGGGGCCCAGAGAGATTAAATAAATCACCCAAGGTTAGTTACACAGCATCAAGTGGCAGAATGGAAGTCCACAAACAGATTTATTCAGCCTTAAAACCTTTGCTCATTCCTGAAAATCAGTCCTTCTCCTTTTTATTTAATCACAATTATCATGTGTCTTCATTTTTTAGTAATTTAAAATACTAGTAAATTCTAAAATTGAGTAAAATAGCTTATCTTTTCTGTGCTCTAAAAAGTGATAATAGCTAAGCTGTACTTATGTATGCCAGGCATGGGGACAAGCAGTTTATCTGCATTTCTCTCATTTAAAACTCACAGCATTCTATGAGGTAGGTACCACCACTACTCCCATTTTACTGAGGAGGAGATTGAAGCACAGAAAAGTTAAGAAAGTTACTGAATGTCACACAGCTGGTAAATGGTGGAGCCAGGATTTGTTCAAGGCTGTTGGATTCAGAGCCATTCTGTATCTATTACACAATACTGTGTAGTGTGCCTAATGGCTGAAAAACCGAGCTATGGAGGAAGAAAACTGTGTTTACAAGCTTTCCTACCTCAATTCCTGCCATCACACTAGGAGGGGTAATTTCTGCTGAGAAAATGTAAAACTGGGGGGAGCTCAGAAAAAAAAAGAAGGAAAAAAGACCTCTGAACATTTAGTGAGCATCCTGACCAAGGAAACAATTTCTCTTATGTAAAGAGCTAGGTCTAGTTAGCTATATAATAGGTAAGAGAGTTAAGGCATGTAGACGATATGTACATATACTTAGAAATGCCTGTGGAAAAATAATAGTTTTCTGCTCTTGATCTGGTCTTGGAAAGAATTACAGTAGACGTATTCTTCCCATTCTGGAGCACTGGAAATAGAATATTCCAAATGTTTCCAGTTTACAGTGGTAGGTGTGAGTTAACCTCCCGTATGAGAATAGCTTTTATGAGAAAAGTTAGGGAGAAAACTATTTTTAAAAAGCTGTTTTATTTAGAATTTTCTTTGAGGGAGCAGCAAAACTTCAAATTTTAAAATTAACAAAAAAACACAAAGGTCATGAGCTATCCCCAACTAATAGAATGGGGAAAAGAACACAACGATTAGGAGATTATTAACAAGAATATTCCCTGTGGTGTAAGCATGCAAATGGTCCCAGCTATGGCCATCCATTTAAATTCCAGTGAGGTTTCACACTCCTTGACAAAACCTTTCTGGGAGTTTCTGGGTGACGACAGTATGTCGTGCATACTTCCCCTGGAAGTAAATTGATGGTGTCGAACAGCATCATCCACGACGTGACTTTTCACTGGACTGAGACAGTAAATCACACAAGTGAATTTATTATACCTGTGGGAGGCTGTCTCAACTAGAGACAGGGAGAGAGAGAAAAAAAAAATCTAAACATCCTTCAGGATTTGTGAGATTCCTCCTTCATGTGTGATTTATACACCCAATAGCTAGAGGCAGCCTGTGAAGTTAGTGTGATCAGATAAACATATCTAAATTCCATCCTCCTTAAAAATGAATAAACCAACAAATACAAAGCCAAACCTTCTTGGATTCTCTGGGTCCTGTAATTATTTATTCTCTTTGCTCCTTGATTCCCAGTGAAGTATAACTCTGGCTCCATTGCACCACTTTCTATTCTCTTGATAATCTATGCAGTTTGGCATCTGACACCATCACTCCATTAAAAGATCTTTTTCTATAGTCATCAACAAACTTCCTAGCTGCCAAACCATTGACAGTCAAATTTATTTTTTGTATTACTTTATGCCTCACTCCTTTTAAAACTATCAATCTCCCTCTTCCTGACACTTCTCACATGTTACATAATCCTTGCCTTCCAGAATGTTCTTCTCAGTCTCCTTCTTGACTATGCTACCTACTACATCCTTTTCATATGTTGGCTGGTCCTATTTTCACCTTACTTGATATAATTTCTTTGCTGGATTCTATTCAATCTCATTGTATATCAGTTATTCCTAGATTTATATCTTGATTTGGGGCACTCTTATAATCTCTAGCATTGGATTTCTAATTGCCCATTAGACTCTTCAACATGGATATCTCAAAACATTCTCAAACTCAAAATTTCTAAAACTGGCCAAGTCATCTTTTCTTCAAAACCTGTTTTTCTTCTTGTAATTATCATTTTGGTTATTAGTACCAGCTATCCCTCCAAATCATTGAAATGCCATCTGAGAGTCAACCTAGATTCCTCCTTCCGTTATGCCTCTCATTTAATCACATGTTGGTCCCTTCCAAATTCACTGTCACTACTTTAGGTTAGATTCTCAATATTTCTTAAATAACTTTTTGAAGACCTGAGTCCTCAATTCAGGCAAGTGCTGCCATAGTGATCTTCATAATATTTAAACTGAATCATGCCATGCTTCTGCTTAATTTCTTCCAGTGGTGCCCACTGGCCAACCAAACTCCTTTTCATGAAATACAAAGTCCCCACAGTCTGATCTCTGCCTCTTCATCCAGCACTCAACAACAAATGTTTGGGTAGCACCCACTGTGTGCCAGGCACCGCCATATCCATCCTCATTTCTGCTGCTTCCTCACCACAACATGCTCTCTAACTATACTGAACTATTTGTTGTTTACTAAATGTAACATGACTCACCACATCTTTAGGTCTCCTTCCAGAAGGTAAGTCCTGCTGTCATGAGTCAGCCTAGGAAAACTTATCCTGCAAGATTCAACTCATATCATCTTCTGTGTGAAGTCTTCACTAACATTCCCTCACTCCCACCACAGATGCAAAGCTTGATATGTTTCTTCTTTGATTCCTTAACACACTGCTTTGTAATTATTTATTTAGATGCCTGTCTGTACTGGACTAGTACTCCATCAATCAAAAGATGATTGCACTTTTACAATTATAATAAAATAATTATTTTCATTTATTATGATTATTATAAATAATATCTGACAATAGCTGCATACTATCTATCTATCCTATGAACTTCAGAGAGGTTTAGGTAAATTTCTCAAGGTGCCACAGACACAAGGGCTGAAGTGGGTTTGGTGCCAGACCTGAAGGACTTCAGGGCTTATATGCCATTCTACCATAGTGCCATGATCTGAATGTTTGTGTACCCTCCAAATTCTTATGTTGAAAACCCAATGCCTAATGCTGAAGGTATTAGGAGGTGGGGCCTTTGGGAGGTGATTAGGTCATGAGGGCAGAGCCCACATGAATGGGACAAGTGCCTTTATAAAAGGGACTCCAGAGAGCTCTCTCACTCCTCCCCTTTCTGCCTCATGAGAATACAACAAGAAGTTGAGTCTATCTGCAACCTGGAAGAAGGCTCTCACCAGAACCCAACTGTGCTGGCCTGATCTCAGACTTCCAGCCTCCAGAACTATGAGAAATAGATTTCTGTTGTTTATAAGCTACCCAGTCTGTGACATTTTGTTAAAGCAGCCTGAATGGTCTAAGGCACATAGGCAAACTCTCTTGCTTAAGTCCCTGGAACTTAATACCAGAGTGGGTAAGGACCGAAGATTTCATAAACATTTGTGGAATTAACATGTGTATTAAAACAAAATACTTCACCTCTTCAATTATGGGAAATAAATGAATAACTCCACTGTAAAGCGAAACTCATCAATACTTCTCAGGTTGTGGCACTGATTTCTATAAAAATTCGAAAATAAAAAAGTCCTTGGTTTGCTGATGAAAAGCCAGAAGTTCAAAAGATTCTTGATTATTGCTCAATTACCAGTTACCGTTCAGAGTTCTTTCTCCCTTCCTTTTTAGAGACCACATGCTAAGCCAGGGAATTTGCTTTTACTTATTCTTCTGCTTACTGCAACCCTGCTAGAAGAACAAGTCTTGGTATCACAAGGATTGCAATAATTTCCCACTAAAAATGAACATTTACCCATGGTAAATGGACAAATAAAAATAAAAGACATTCATCTTAGTGAAGAACTAAGAAACAAAAACAGCCAAAGCTTACTTTAGTCTGTCACTGGCACTTTCTAAGTAGTCAAAAACTTTATATGGATAAAAAACTTTTAATCCAAGGAGCTCAGAATCCATAATAACCAGTGAATTTTGGCAGAATCTTGACTCTTTTTGTAGTCAGAGTGAGGAAGTAGGGAGAAAAATAAAGGTATGGAAAAATTAAGAAAGTATAATAGTGTGAACGTAGTGACCCAGTGGCTTAGGTCTTAGGCCAGCAGAATAATTATAGACACCATTTACATCTGGGTACCACGTCATGCAATTTACATGTATTTTCTTATTTGACACTCACAGACATTCTGCAAGGTCTCTCTTTTAAAAACAGATTCAGAGATGTTAGGTGACCTGAGGTCATATATCTAGAAAGTGGCAGATCTAGGAGACAAACACAGGTCTATGATTCTAAAAGTCTTCCTTTATCTGCTGTGTTATATTAATTCCATTCAGACATATTTTTTCATAGGCATGCTGACCACTCTCTCAGGATCATATAGGAGAAAATGTCTTTTGTAACTTCCAAAGACTAAATCTGATTTCATGTAGTTCAGATGAGTCATTGCCTTTCGAGATGAGCCCATGGTCAGTCTTTTGTTTGTGGGCTCCTCAGGCTTTCTACATAGTTTTGTATAGTGTGCTTATCACAGAGTAAGTAATTATTTATTTATGTTTCTTTATCACCAAGGAGTTCTGTGAACTCATAGATTGGAGGCAATCTGTTTTGTTTGCCTTCTCATTCCCATCATCACTTGGTAGATGCTCCATAAAACTTTGATATATGAATTAATGTGCTTCTCATTTATAGCACCTAAAAAAGGTCTAGACCTAATTCCAATTTGGGGGAGGGGGATTTCCCCACTTGCTCCCCACCAAGGAGCAATTCTTGGATACCAGCTGGGTAACCTACAACGCAATTCAATTCTGACACTATTTAACCAGAGACAGCATCAGATCCCACAGGTTAAGGGTTCAGTCTCACAAGACTGCCTCCCTCATCCCTACTTCAGATGCCAGTCTCAAGGCCAGGTTATCTCCTGCGCTTCTGACCAACTAGCTACAGATTGGAGATTCCAACGACCCCTCCTTGGGTTCCATTAATTTGCTAGAGCGGCTCACAGAACTCAGGAAACACATTTACTCACTAGATTACAGGTTTATTACAAAGGATATTAAAGGATACAAACCAACAGCCAGATGAAGAGATACATAGGGTGAGGTCCCAAACAATGGAGCTTCTGTCCTCACAGAGTTTGGGGCGCTGGCACAGTGAGATGTGGAAGTGTTCTGGTTCCCCAACCTGGAAGTTTTCTGAATCCAGTCCTTTTTGGTTTTTTATGGAAGCTTCATTACATAGGCCTGATTTATTAAATCATTGGCTATTGGCGATTGATTCAACCTCCAGTCCCTCTTTCCTCCCTGGAAATCAGGGGGTGGACTGAAAGCTTCAACTGTTTATTCATGTTGGATTCCTTCCCAAAAGTCACATCATTAACATAAACCCAGCGGAGGTGGAAAGGGGCTTGTTATGAATAACAAGATACACACTTCACCTTTACAGCTCTAAAGTGATTTCAGGAACTAAGGACAAGAGACCAAATATTATGACAAAAGATGCTCCTATTCCTCTTATTGCTCAGGAAATTCCAAGGATTTTAGGAGCTCTGTGCCAGAAAAGGGAAGAAGATCAAATATGTATTTCTTGTTATAAATCACAATATTACAGTACCATTTAAAATTATTTGGATTTGGATAGCAGTATTCTGTTAACTCAATTTCCATAAATGTGATTACAACATATACAACATACAATAAACTTTAAAGAAAATATTGGCCTATCCACCAGCACTATAAAGACATTCTATTTTAATTCATTATTGCCTATGGATTAGCAGGAAAAGACAGATATTTATTCAGTACTTTACCACTTTGCAATCAACCTGAAATCTCTGATTGAATAAACCTGTTGCCATTCTTTGCTTTGGGAAGAAATAAACGAAAACATTTTTTGCCTTATACAAATCTGTATAAGGCACTTTAAGATGGCTGTGAATATAAGGTGGCCAAGTGGCATCATAGATGAAATATAAGGGATATAGAGCAAAGAGTATAGTGGATGAAGAAATGAAAGCCAACAATGCCTTAAAGAAAGTGTGAAGTTTGGACAGACAACAAAGGGGAGAGAGAGAGAGAGCATTATAGCAGAGGGACAAAGTGAAAAAAAGCAAAGAAGTGGTGTAGGGGATGTATTCAGGGAGAAAGAATGGGACAGGCTGGGGAACTGGGAGTTTATTCTCTAGGGAATCGTTGGAATTGGTTAGAAGGCCTTGGTAATCACATGAAACAGAGCTTCCTCCTGGAAGCAATAAGGACTCATAAAAAATTTTTGAGTTGTGGAACTTTGCTTGATGGTACTGTTTCAGGAATACCAACTGGGTGACACTTTACAAGATGAACTGTGTGTTGTAGGAATTTGTGAAGAATGTTGGGGATGGAAAGAGGTGAGGATGGCTGCTGTCCTGAAGAGCCACTTCTTAGGTTAAAGTAAATTGTGTGCACGAAGCAATAAAAATGAAGAGAACTAAAGAGATGGAAATAGAAATGGAATTGAAAGTATATAAAGAAGGAAGAAGCAATGGTGCATGACCACTAAGCGGTCAGAGTGTAGGAAAAGCCACTGGGGAATTAATGATGACTTATCTCCAAGAAGAGAACAGCTCGGGAAAAAAACAAGATAAAGTCCGAGTTTAAAAATTTACTTTAGTATGTCCTGTGATCACAACAACCTTAAACCAGCTAGCCTATTATGACTAAAAATTAACACCAATATTCAGGACCCAATGTGTTATGCACTCCCAAGGAATCAAAAGACTAGTCATGCTCCCAGTATTAGATATTAATCTTATAAAGGTAAAAAAAATTCTATAGTCTCAAAATAAACAGGGTGAAAAATACATTGTAATCTATCTCACCAGAACATAAATAGATGCCTAATAGATGTTTCTCAGTTCCCAGATTTTTAAAACCACTGGGAAAACATTTTCAGTGACCTTTACTAGTAGCTAAACAAAGAGAGAGAAGAAAGGGCAGCAAAGGACAGCAGAGGTCTGGAAGAGAAAGGAGCCCTGAGCAGTTAGCCGTGGCTCGTACAGTATGAAGCTCCAACACCACCAGGCCTCTGGAAACTTTTACTTAAGTCCACACTTCATTTTCAGGGCATGTCTAAAGTGGTAAGCCTCCTCTTCTGTGGCCTACCCTTGACAACAGTAAAAAATATGTTTTAAATGTGGATCAGGAAAAGCAGACACATCAACGTTTTTCACTTCTGGGCACTTTTCCATGATCCCTGCACTCTCCCTTTTGCTTTCATTGAAATGACTTAAGCTGATGCTCTCCAACAGGCTTGGGAGAGGAACTCAAAACCCGGGGCCACTTTTTGAACTACTTGAGTACCCAGGAGATTAAACAAAGCACAAAAGAACACTGTCTTCTTAAGGTGGAATGGTTTGGGAACCCAGGATTGAAAGAAAAGTTCATTCTTTCCAGTGCCAGACCTTAAATAAAGATGTGACCCCTCTGTGTTTCAAGCTGCCGCTGACATGAATGACCAGCGCAGCACAGCAGCTGTGTACCTTCCTCTCTTTAGCCCCACTGCGTAACTGGTCCTGCAGTCAGTGAACTGAGAGAGGCTGGTATGTGGCTGGCTCGGAGAAAGAAAGAAAACTTAAAACAGTTGAATGATTCTTGCACCTCTTCTCCTTTACGGTTCTGACAGAAACCAGAATACAGCTTTGCAAATTAAAAATCTTTTAATTCTTGACTCAAATACTGGACATTCCTCAGATTACTAAGACTTTGCAATAGGAAAGGACAATACTTTAAAATCAGCCCACAGGAGATGATAGATGGAAGCTGTTACCCACTCCTGTGGTTGTCATTTGCCAGCCCACGGGAATTTTCTTTGCAGGCAGTGCTTCCCTTGTTGGTATTTAAGGAGAAAAGGAAGAGGGCGTGATGAACAGCCGTGTTAGCCAGGAGTCTTGCAGATATGCTATACTCCACTATTGGAGGAGAGAAGGCGGAGAAGGTAAAAAAACGCCTTGCTCTGTGCTTCAAAGATGCATTAATTGTCCCCAGAACATCTCATGTTACAAATGAACAGCAATAACCCAGAAAAGTAGACCTTCTCCACATGTTTGGACAAACCCAATTTCGTTGCTGAGGGGTGGGCAAACTAGAAGAGAGACTGTCCTTTAAGCAATTAGTCCCTAGCCTTTTTCAATTTCCATCATTGTCAATTTCCCTATCAACGACAGAATCCTACAGTACCCATGAAATCTCCATAGATCTAGAAAATGAGACATGTATCTCTCATTTAATTATCTTTGTGGATGAGAGAGGAATATAAATTAACACCTGAATTCCTTGCTGATAATACTTAATAATGATCATAGCCAGATCTTAACTGCTCCAAAGGAAAGACTTAGAGGGAACAAGGTTTAGTTTTAAAAAGTTCCCACTATATTTTGCTTTATATATGTGGTTTTTCTTATTTTGTTTTATTCTCATTCTTTGTTAGTTATTAAATAATGATGATTAATTAATAGATGGCAAATCAAAGAAAAACGGGGGAAGGAACAACCTTAGGTGTTACTCAAATCAGCTCCTGATTAAATTATTAGCTTACTGTACATGACATTAAAATCACAATTACCTAGCTTCAATTTAAATAATCATTCCATTTAATTATTCCCATGTTTAAAGCAAAAGGACCTTTTAAAATATTTTGATACATAAATGTTTTCTAAAAATATTTCATTTTACCTATGCCGTACCCTTTAATTTCCCCTGCACAAATCAATTCTGAAACGCTGAGTTTCATTTAGTGATCATAAATTGTTGTTTTTCCACCCCTTGTTCCTGATGGTTTATATCTTTGGCCTCTCCAAAGACACCTTATGATATATTTGGAAAGTCAAGGTGACACCTGTTTCTAATCAGTGTTAATCAATATGGTTGAAAGTCTCCTGAAAAGGGGTCACTATAGACATCCTGATTATTAAGATTTTCTCAGCAGAGGAGGTGAGGCAAGCACAGGCAGCCAGAACCAAACCGATGTGATGAGAGCACAGACTACAGATCTGAGAGGGACTCATTTTAAGGGGTAACAACATGGCTGCTTAATTTGGGTCTGGGAATAGCCCAAGGCAGCCTTGGCCCCTCCTCTCAGGACAGTCAGGCCAGCTTGCTTAGCTCTCCATCAGTCAAGGTGATCCCCATAGGACCACCATTCATTAAGCCCCACCTACTTGGCCCATTCACAGACCTTAATAAACAGATCAATACGAACCTTGAAAAATAAGTATAGACAAGCAAAGACGCACATAAATCACTCTTGCAGTTCTAAGCTCCTGGTTTCCAAACTCCCATTTTATCTGAGCATAAACTGATCTTAAAGCATCAGAGAATATATGTATATTTTTAAAAGGACGTGAACATATCCTCTACCTACCTTTCCGAAAACTAAAACACCGTTTGATTCTTCTGTATGTAGTTTTAGGAATGAAAGGAGTTGACGCTAAGGCACCTGAGGGGCGTCCCCCAGCGCTTCGGTCTTCAGGCATCATACAGGCCCAAAGCTCTGAGCAGTTTCAGGCTTCCTTTAAAACCTGCCTCTGCGCAATACCCCACAGCCACTCCGTCTCATGTTTGTTTACTTGTTAGGTTTGAAGTGCTGATTCCTAGAACTCGAAGGTTTTGATCATCCAGGTCTTGGATCAGGGATAAGTTAGCACCACCTCTTATTTACTTCTTTTTGGCAAAAACTTCCTTTTCTCTTGCCTAATCCAGGGAGTTTTTAAGGTTGTTTCTTTTTAAGTTTCTGCAGACATTCCAAAATGTCACAGCAAAAAGAACCGCAGCAAGCAAGCTGCACCTCCTGTTCAAACAGCAGGAAATTTTTTTTTTTTTTTTTTTTTTTATTAAGAACTGTCTTCTCAGCTGGAACTGGGGAACTGAGATTCCTCTGGAAAGGTCAGCAAATAGCCGTGTACAAGGGGACAGAGGAACAATGACAAAAAGGCCCCTGAGGAATACTTCAGGACTGTCCTTGCGGGCCCCTTTCATCTGAGCAAAAGGGGAGGCAAATCATGGCACCTTCTCCAGAAAGCAGTTCAGTGCATGATAGATTCTTTTCAAAGGACTCCCCCGTTCCTTTTAGAGCACCCCTCATCCTTTGATGCTTTCTGTGGGCTTCTCCCTTTTCCCTTCTGTCTTCAAACTCCTGGGGCTCCCGAGGGAATCGCCACGTCACAACAGTCGAATGCCCATTCCAGGAGGCTTCTTGGATCCGTGCAGGAGGCAGCTCTGCAGGGAGCTTCTCCTCCTCCTCCTCCTCCTGCTCCGGCTGGCTCCCTGGCTGGCTCCCCTTTTCTCAATGAGAGCTGGGCGGGAGCTGGCAGGGCTGCAGCTGCCTCGTCACCAAGGCTGTGGCTGCGGCTGCCTTCAGTGCCTGCAGGTCACATGCAGCAGGTGCAGTCACAACAGTCAGGGGAGGAGGGAGAGTGCCACGCGGCGCGGTCAGCCCCCTTCCTCTTCATTTGACTTTGCACCGTTGCAGCGGCTGGCTCAGCCCGTCCAGAAATCAAACAGCCCCAAACCCACCCCAATGGGGTAACTTTTTGCTCCCTCCTTCCTGCATCTATTCTCTTCCTATATAAGATTTATTTTTTTCAGATACTTTGCAATTGAATCTATTTGTGAGTGCTGATTTAAATGCACACATCAATAAAACATATATGTGTATAGTTGTATATATATATGTGAGTCTGTGAAACAGAAAAATACTCTAAATAGAGTAACAGAATTTGCAGGTATAACCACAAAACAAGTCAACTCAAATATGTGTATGTGTTTATACATATTTATTCATATATAGTTCTCTGGTTATGACTTGAAAACCAACTCTGTTTTCAACTGTCTCCCCTGCACTTGAGCACACCCTCTGTCCCCCAGCCCCCATGTCTACCAACCTTCTCAGTCCCACTCACTGAATAATTTACTCCCTGGGTTAATCATTCATCCACTTGGCTGTTCCAGGAGCAGATTTGTAATGCTAGTGCTTTAACCCCAACTGACCCCCAAGGCCTCTGCCTTCTTTCCTTCAGCAGGAGCCTTACACAACTGTGAGGAGGACTGAAAAGATACCCCCTTTAGAAACAGTATTACCACCATGCCCAGATAGGTAATATTTTGTCACTGAAGGAATCATTATTAGTTATTTCTGCCTATGGTTCAAACATTGCTTTTCCCTTCTGTGTCACAGCATGCTGCTAGGAAAATAGAGAACGGAGAAATACAACTCAGTACAGCCGAGACAGTGGCAGTGCTGGCCTGGGAGAGACCTCGGCCAACTGAAAACCTCCCCGACCTGAGCACTGGCATGGAGGGAACACATATAATCATAGGACTTTGGAGCTGGAATGAATCTTAGTTAAGACAGTTTTGTCCAGTTTTCTTATTTCACAAGTGAGGAAGCACAAGGTGAGGGGACAATACCACTTATCCAAGATGATCCAGCAGTCTGTGTCAGAGGCAAGACCACACTGCCTCTTAATCAACCCTTTCTTGCTCACACACTAATAATTCATCATGAGGATTATTCACATTCAGTATTTTTACTGCCTTGCTAAGTCTCTGACTCAACTCTTTTCACGAGGAGACAGAAATATACAGGAAGAATCTGATTTTGTCAGTAGCTAACGTTAGACTCAGATATAATGAACAGTTCATGGATTATCACTCTCCCCAGATCCTGGGCTGGGCACTTCCATATACATTGCCTCAAAAACAATTGAAAAGAAACCCAGTGTGAAAAAAACCCTGAAAATAAGAGGCATCTCTGATGGCCTAGCAGTTAAAGTTTGGTGCATTCCACTTCAGCAGCCCAACTTCGGTTCCTGGGCATGGAGCCGCAACGCTTGTCTGTCTGTAGCCATCCTGTGGCAGTGGCTCACAAAGAAGAACTAGAATGACCTACAACTAGAATATACAACTATGTACTAGGGTTTTGGGGAGGGAAAAAAAAAAGAGAGAGAGGAAGACTAGCAACAGATGTCAGCTCAGGGTGAATCTTTCCCAGTAAAAAAAAAAAAAAAAGCATTCCTTAAAGAAAAAAAAAAGTACCTTTTGAAAACTGTCTTAAAAAATAAACAAATAAGACAAAAACAAAAGTCCTAAATTTCTGCAAAGTTAAATAAATGTTTTGATATCTTTTTAACTTTTGGATTTGACTTTCAGGCAGAAACCATGTGGCTCTGTTAGCATTGTTAACAGGGAAGTGACTGTTTATGGGTGGTTTTGAGCAGATAACACAAAGTTGAGGTATCTAGATTCAATTCTGAACTTTGTTATCAAGCTAGGTTGTTAAGAGAAGTATCTATTTTTCGCATTTCCATTGATTCCCTTCCCCCATCTGAGCATTTGTTATAAGTTTACTTTATTTAATGTAAGGAAATTCCAAAGCCCTACACTTTATGATTTTCACTTAATAGTTTTTAATTTCTAAGAGACTCAAAAGCTGGGCAAGGTCCTCAGGTATCTCCTATATTTTAATCAAATGTCTATTATCGAAAGAGGGAATATTTTATGTGCAGATAGAAGCTGAACAAAGATAAGCTTCAGTGCCTCATGAAAAACTTTAACTTTTTTTGGTGAGGAAGATTGGCCCTGAGCTAACATCTGTTGCCAATCTTCCTCTTTTTGCTTGAGGAAGATTGTTGCTGAGCTAACATCTGTGCCAATGTTTGTCTATTTTGTATGTGGGTCCCACCACAGCATGGCTTGATGGAGTGATGTATAGGTCCCTGTCCAGGATCCGAACTGGTGAACCCGGGCCGCTGAAGCAGAATGTGCAAATTTAACCGCTACACCACCAGGCCGGCCGCATTATCAGACTTCTTGATTCTAGCAATCCTAGTGTGTATGAAGTGGTATCTCATTGTGGTTTTCATTTGCATTTCCCTACTGATTAATAACACTGAGCATCTTTTCATGTGCTTATTGGCCCTCTGTATATCTTCTTTGGAAAAATGTTTATTTAGATTCTTTGCCCATTTTTTAAATTAAGTGAAACTGGGTCAAATTTTTAATTTGTCTTGATTATTGAGTTGTAAGAGTTCTTTATATATTCTGGATACAAGTCCAAAATCAGATATATGATCTAGAAATACTTCCTCCCATTCTGTGGGTTGTCTTTTCACTTTCTTGATGGTATCAATTCAGATACTTTTCAAGGACTCAAAAAACTATATTCTTTCTACTTATCAGACTTTGAAAAACTTTCGTTTTTCATATACTGAAGAATATACTACAGGGCACGAACTTGTAATTGTGGGTTTTTCACTCCCACAGTAGAAGTAATAGATCACACTATTGTGCTATAAAGCAGTAGGAAGCTCAGAAGACATGAGTTTTCTTCCTACTTATGTTAGTCACAGTGGGACACTTGGCAAATCATTCATCCTCTCTGGGTCTTAATGATTTAATCCACAAAATGTGGGGTTGAACTAAAACAGTGGTTTTAAAACATTCTTAATCAATGGAAAATTTATTTTCAATGAAATATTAAGTGGAATACTAATATACAAGATAAATAAAAGGGTTCTCATTCATATAAATTTATCGTTTACAATCCAAATTTATAATATTTCTTTAAAATCCAATCAATAAGCATAGAGCTTATTGCTCTATATTAAGCATCTATAATAAAATGAACATTTGAAACCCAACCTGATGGGTGACAGTTGCAAACTTCTGTCAGGGTCAACTTTCGGTTTAGTTCTGTATTCTGTAATAACTTTGGAAAATTCTGACGTTCAGATGAATCACAAAGGAATTCTCGCAAATTGAATGAGTACTTTAAGAGCTTGCTTTGCAATCTCATAACACTCTTCAATTAAACAGAGAGGGTAAGAGAAGATTTATTCTCTGGAGCATTGTTTCCATTGTGAGCATTCTATGCCAAAATATATCTCTTTAAAAGTAAATTTGAATCAAGCATTTGCAAGACTCCTGAAGCATATTCATAAGACAAAGTATATAAACCAATCAAGTGCTAGAACATCCCTTTCAGGCTCATACATGTGAAGACTCATATACAGCTTTTACCCAGTGCCATTGGGATCATTTCTGGTACTCCTGGGCTGATAGTACCTCCGGTGGCCACTGATTTGGTGAAGCTAACTGGATCTCATTCACTTTTCTTGAGAAAAGGACAGATGGAAGAGGAGGAAATGGAGAAAGTAGCACACTTGATGGAAATAATCCCTCAGTAAAAATACCTCCTTCAGCAAATAATAAGGATCCTCCTGAATTCAGGAGCCCCAGAAATCAGATAACAGAGGGGACAAGTAGGGCTTTAGAAACCACAGGAACTTTGAAAAGATACATCCTCAGGCCCTCACATATCCTTGGCCCTGAAGTTACCAGCAACCCTCTAACAGCTGAGTATGTGTCTCCCATGAATAATCATGAAGAATCCTCTGCTTAGGCTGTAGGGTTGGGATCTCAGCCCACAGGCCTTTTCAATGTTTTATGCAATCATTTACTAGTCATTTTAGTATATGAATAGGGTGACCATCCACATAAGTTGTCACCCAAACCAGGATATGGTGACAGGACACCATGAGCGTGAAAGGTAGCACTATCAATAATTAGCCTGGGACAACAGTTGTAAACCAGACTGTTACCAGGCAAACTAGGATGAATGGTCACCCTGGTTAGGAAACTCCTTCCTCCCCAACAGAAGACGTTGCTAAAAAACAGACAATTTGCAGGCATATATCACTAGTCTGGTAAAATTTCTACATGTCTTCAATGAATCTTTACTATTTTAACTTTGAGCAATTTTACAACTTTTTAAACTAAGCTTTTGAAGTTATTCTAAAATGTGAAGTGGTGAGTCAGCCTAAGAAGCATCTGCTATGTTAAGGGAAAAAAATTCACTTCTGAATTTAGGTGCTGACAATACACAGAAGAGAATATAGAATAAATATGGGAATTATAATTGATTTGCTAAATATGAATTTGATTTAATAAAATTAATTTTAACTACATCAACATAAAATAATTAGGCTTTACTCTCTCGGAAATACATGTTGGCTGTAGATAAATATTTTTGGCTCCTTATTCTTTGGGGTCCATTTAGTGAATTTTCGCTTTAAATAATTTTTCTGTTTATATCATTCTATTTTATATTCCTTGAAAGACAAAGATCACAGGTTTTACCCTTTCTTTCTCCTTTTAGTTCTATTTATAGCACCTTTTAGTTTATTCTTCATATAGTATATTCTCAACACTGTATTAAATAAGATTTTTTAAAAACTTATTATCAAATCCATGAACACTTGCCTGATCACAAAACATTTTTTTACTTTAGTAATCATCAGATTTTCACCCAAAGCTTCTCCATTCCTCTGATGCCATTGAGCATCTGGGAGCTAGGATCACTTCCAAAGCTACTAGTCAAAAATTTTTGCCCCATATCTGCATGTTCTTAACTAATATACAATTACAGTATCATTCCCATAACTATTTATTGTTAGTGAGATGGAAAAACCCAAAATAAAAGAAAAATATCATCCCTTTTTATAATTCAAGGTATTCACAGAAGAAGGTTGGTTATTAATGATATTTGATCTAAATTAAACTTTTAGGAGTTACTTAGCTATATGTCTAACAATAATGTTGAATAGTTTACTATTTATTTTCGTGTTTATCCATTTGAAAATAGGAGCTGATAATAACATCAGCTGGGGGAAAGGATGAACAGGTTTGGCCTATCTTTCTGTTTTTTTCCATGATTTTAAAATATACTCACCTCCTCCAAAAGGTCCCCATATGACTCGGCGGATAGACTTCACCCAGTCTTCCATATCATTCTGGGTGCTCGCCATGAGGAGGTAGCTTTCATGATTTGCTGTCATCCGATCTCGATCGCCTCCTGTAAGAAGACAGTAACACATGAGTGTGTGGCTCAGCTGAAGATTCCCCATCAGCAGACTCCTAGGGAGTCCCTGAAATACACACTGTGCCTAATGCAACCAGCACTAGGTTCTACCCAGTGAATTGGAAATATTTACCATGATATCAGCATAGAAAAGAAAATCTGCTTAAAAAGGAAAGGCTCTTATGTTTCCAGGGGAAAGCTGGAAACAAATGCCATTCCCCAAATAAAGCCTGCCTTTTTGTCCTAGCAACAACCCATAGGCCTGCATTAACTCATAATCCAGTCTATTCACGCTGCACTGCTGAATAAGGAGAAAGAGCAAAAGCAAAAATGAAAGATGGAGAAGTGGTCCACAGAGCCTGGATTTTCATCTGAAGCAAGTGCTGAAGAGTCTGAGTAGTACTGTTCAGCACACACACTGTGAGGCTACCAGGACAGCATAGGTGAGTACGGGAATTCTAGGGAAGGGAAAAGAGCCACATGTAAAAATTTGACCCAGAGGTCCTCTTCTATTGCTTTGATTTGGAAGGGAAGCCTCTTCCCCCAGATCACACCTTCAGGGGGGCAAACAAAGAGGAGAGAAGAAGACACAAGCCTGGCCAGACACAATGGCCAAATCACCCCCAGATGGCCCTCGCACCCAAGAGTGAGATTTAGGAAACCCCAGAGGTGTCTCTATGCAAAAAGTTGGTGGTTTCTCTTATTTTTTTTCCTCCAAGAACTTTCCCCATACCCTTTAAAAGCTTGATAATCCCTAATATCAACTCTGAAGTGCTAGACTTCTTACACATGTGATTTAATTTCTTAGAAATCTTTTATAGTACATTTAAGTTTCCCTGGTGACTTAATTTTCTCATTTACAAAACAGGGATAACCATCTATGACCTTGCAAGAAGTCTTGTGGCACAGTTTTCCTTACCTCTTACTTTATGTTTGAAGAACTATCTCTAAAGACAAGTATTAGTGACTACACTGGTTCACTTCTTTGAAAATAATTAGGATTTTTTACAGAAAGAATAATTAAGCAAACGGAGCATTAATTATTTAACTGAATTCTGATAATATTTTAGTATTATACTAACTTCTAAGGTGCTCAAATAATCTATCAATCAACATTTAATTTTCAAGTGTTGTAAATTTGCAGGTTTGGGTTGAATTAATTCATATCTAGGTGGTTTGTTTGGTTAAGACATTATTGTTTGTTTTTAAGTGGATCTGAATACCTTTATGAGGAGCTTGGAGGCTCCAATTTACCAAAGGCCCCACCACTCCCTATTCTTTCACATCCAACCTAATTTGAACATAGCTCTGAAAGCTATAGGCATTTGAGTTTGTGACCTATGAATTATATACAAATGCCTGTTGAGAAATACAACCATTTTACCATTGATGTAAATGTACGGAACAGGTGAAAGTTCAGAGAAGTGAAATAATTTTCAGCCAACCAGAGGAACAACTAGAACTGATGTTTTACATTTTAATACAACTGGATGGAAGCAGAGAGAGAAGCCACATCAAATAGGTTTCCTAATATCTACAAATCTCTTGAACAAACAAGACTAGCGTTCTCACCTTAGAGAGAACATCTCACTATTTGGGAAACAATGACCCTCTTACACCTCTAGGACTATCCTAGGTTAATCATCACTTTAAGCAACTTGTCTCTGAAAAAATATAGATTCAGGAGTCAGAGAAAACCCAGCTAAAATAGCAATTGTATCTTATATTAGCTGTTTGACTTCTGGGAAATTACATAATTTCTAGAAAATCAGTGTCTTTTATCATTGTTTAGAAATAATAATCCTATATAGTAAATTTTTGTGAGAATTAAATGAAATAAAGTAAGTAAAAATACTAGCACTGTGTTAGGCTAAAAGAGAAATTCTGTAAATATTAATTCAGTCTCATTTAACTGCCTCCCACACCTACAAATGCAAAAAGGACATACCACATTAATTGGACCTCAGAGATATTATGTCATGTAAGTGCTTGGGAACAATTAGTCAATAGAATGCATATACAAGGATTTTTTTTTAAGGTTATCTTTCTTTGATACATGGCAATGCACATTAAAATTGTATACTGTACATGTATGTAAATATGCCCATGTTAATATGCATATGCATGGTTGAATGACATATAAGTGGCAGAAAGAACTAAATGATAAAAAAAAGATGGTTCATTTGGCATGGCACAGTACTAAAAATGTATTCTGTATTCTGATCCACTTATACCACAGTCCTGGGCCAAAAAACATTACCATTTTGAAATCACAATATTTTAATTATTGCCTTTGCCTGAAGGATGCTTAGCAATGCAGACAGTAATATCCTGCTGTGTCACTCCCAGCCCAGGCAGAAACAGCCCAGTAATGAGGGTGAGTGACAGCCGCTGGAGTGTGTTTCTGCCTGAAAGCAGGGAAAAAAAGAGATTGATAAGCACAACTGGCCATTATCCCCCGACTTTTCATTTGATTCTCTATCTCTGCCAATGGTGCTGTGTCTGACCCCGAATCTCATTTAGACTGTCAATCACAGATATGAAATCCCATCTATGAATTTCACCCGTGGATACAGATCTTGATTCCTCAGTTTATTAGCAAAAGAGAGGACGAAAGATTTAGAAAAACTTTTCTTATGAGTCTCAGTGGAAATAGAGACTCATTGTTAAGAATGTGATTAAAACAATTGGAGACATTTATATAGATAATGAACTAGATACTCTCTACTAAAAATATGTGATTTCTAACTGGCGATGCCATCTGTTCTAATTCATAACCCTTCAGTTCTAAGAGCCTGGTACTCTGCCCTGCAATTGAAGGAGCTCAAAAATAACTTATTAAATGTGTGATTGGATAAATGAATAAACTCAATATTGACTTTCAACCATGCAGATCAAGTTTCACTCTCTATTATTCCTTTATGGAGCTTAATGCTCCATTTTACCATTTGTGAATCTAACATTCTTTTAAAAGATGAAAATTTAAAAAGCAGCCTTGAGATCTAATTATCACCGGAATGAGAGTGTCATGGTCCTCTCCAGTCCATACATATGTATACACACATGTGTATTATATCAGAGCCAGTGTACATTCTCCATTCTTAAATTCTGCTTGAACATAAATACCTACGCAATTTTATTTTTATTTTTTAATACTACTTCACATGATGGTGGATTTGCATGTATTTTAAAGGACACAATGCATCAGTAGATTGTATACACCTTTTAGATGTTAACTTGGGATGGTAGCAACGCTTTGGTGCTAGTGTTAACACCTTAAGCATTTGTGATTTTAAGTTAACTAAGTACGTTACATCATTCAATTTTACTTTTTTACATACAACTGAAGTATGTGTACATTTCATTGGGATCTTCTGTATATTTATTTGTTATAAATTTTTCTTTCCCAGAAATAAAATAGAGTCTCCAAAATAAAATAAATATGTGGCATGATTAACTTTTGCAAAAATTAAAAGATAGATTAAGAAAAGTCTAATAACTTAGTAGAATAAGAAAAAGCTTAATCTAAAATTAAAAGATGGATTAAAGAAATCTACATTAAAGTTAATGTACAATTAATTCAAAAAAGAAATACAAATATACATTAGCCATATGAAAAGTTCAACTCCTCTCATAGTTACAAAGTAATAATGTAAAAGATAATATTTTTGATGAACAACTTTGCAAAGAATTTTTAAATTTTTAAGAGAAATATTAGAAATGGTATGCCAAGATATACATGCTCATTGCTTCTCGGAGTATGGATAATATTCCTTTTGATTTGGCCACTAAAATGGAATTTTAAAGAATATTTATTAATATGAGCTTTTATTATCAAAAAGAAATACATAAATTGTATATATGATAATTATATCAATTTTTATGTAGGTAGAAAGGCAGAAAAATAAGATACTAGATTGAAATGCACAATAACTTTAACAATGATTATCTCTGAATGCTAGGATTGGGAATTTGCTCTCCTTTTGTACTTTTCTGTATTTTCCAGATGTTCAACCATGTGATGTTTCATAATACATGTATTATTCCAGATGTTCTACCATGTATTATTTTATTATCAGAAAAAAAACTACTATTCAAAAGGACAAATGATAAGAGTGTATGGTCATGTATGTATGCGCATGAAAGCCAAGGTGAGCTGGAAGGTGATTATCACTAACCTTGCTCAGTGCTGCTTAAGATTGTTCACTTTGAATTCTTAATGAGAATTCAAAGATTAATGATCTACCTATAGCCTCTTCTTCCTCTTTCCCCAGAAACCCATCCCTGAGCACATTCCCAAAGGAAGATTTGGGACAGGAGACCAGCTCAAAGTGCAGATTACATGTAACTAGGACTTTCCATGTGCATTACCTTTACTATGTGCATTACCTTTCTTAAAAAATATATTTAAAGAAATATTTTACTGAATTTATTGTGTGGAAATTTGCAAAAATAGTCACCAAAGTAGATTTTTGTTATTTTTTTTCTTGGAGAAAAATAATTGTAAATTATCAAAAGTTTGAACTAAAAAGCAAAACAATTACTCAGAAGTGAGGTGTCATCTTGAGTGTGTCATTTATGTGTGTTATCTTGAGTAAACAAACTTTTAAGGACATTCAGTGAATTATTTGCTTGTATTTCAGTTTAAAACAACTTGCTCAAGGGCAACTGTGGTCACAGATATTTGGGTTCATTTCCAAACAGAGTTCACAGTACAGACCTGGGGACATTTCAGGGAACACCTCTGATATTGTCAATAATTTCAAGGGTGAAATACTTCCTCATTTCCAATTGTAAATCAGGTCAAAACTAGACCTATTATACTATCTGTTTTATGATAGTTTACAGAAAAATATTTTACTAAGTAGAGTTATTAATTTTCACTCATACAACTGCAAGGTCTTTTTCTTTTTTAAGCATTACTTTCCTCAAAGATTAATTTAGGTCTTTATTGGTAGTGGAACTCTAATGATAAATTGCAAGATATAAAGTAAATTCTGAAGTATGTAAGTGGAAAATTACGGAGATGGAAAAACATGTCTTCCCTTTTACGAGACTGACACTTGGAAAACAACCAGAGTTATGCGAAGTACAAGCAACAAATTATAGGCTTCTACTATCATCTCTTAATAAACAACAACAAAAATAATAAAACAGCACATAATTTACAAATTAAGGCCAGAGAACAAGTTGACCTCACATTCAATATCCTATTTAATTTTTCATATTGTTTTGTGTATTATAGGGACATTGTTATCTGAAAATTAAGATTTTTGGTATGCTTTGCTAATCAAATTTTTTCCAAGTATTTCTTTCTCAGAGGTTAATTTCAAAAATATCGGAAGGGCAAAACTTCAATGCATTTGTCAACAGAAAAGTTGCAGTACTATATAATGAGATTTTGAATATTTTAAAACCCCTAAACGAGAAAATGAGAATTAATTAAGGGCCCAATGGCAGTAATCATCATTCTGTTTGTACTTTGTAGTCAGTACCAAACAACAAACACATTACTAAATGTTATCCTCTGTTATAATAAAATTATGCTACATTTTAATTTCATGAGTACTTTATAATACTGTTTTACATATTTCTTATACCCCTTATGAGGTCATAATCTCTTTTCAAGAAGGAATCATCCCACTATATATTGCTAATTTATGTTTAAGATTGAAGTAGCTATAAATGCACACTTCTCAACCAATTATAAATTGATTGGTATTTATTAATTATGATAGATTTCTAATAATTAAATTTAGAAATGATTTGTTTGGATTCTGTCTACAGATATAGAAAGCATTGACCTAAAAATTCTATACTGTACAAGTTATTTCTGATTTCCTTTCCTCAAATGTTGCTATAAAAAATGTCCAGGGGCCAGCCAGGTGGCATAGTGGTTAAGTTCATGCTCCACTTCAGCAGCCCAGGGTTCATGGGTTTGGATCCTGGCCACAGACCTACACAAGACTCAGCAAGCCATGCTGTGGCGGCGTCCCACATACAAAATAGAGGGAGATTGGCACAGATGTTAGCTCAGGGCCAATCTTCCCACCAAAAAAAAAATGTCCCAAAATGTGAATATTAGAGCAAAAGTGCTGCCTAGATCAAATTGTAAAAACAAATATGTGCTTATAAAGAAGTACTGAAAAATGGTTAAGAGTCAAGACAGTGAAGCCAGACTCCTTGAGTTCAAATCAGTCATTGACTCGCTGTGAGATCACTCATCTTTAACTGAGGGTGCTAAGAGCACCCATCTCTTTGCATTATTGTGAACTGACTATGTGAATAATACCATAAAATATTTCAAATAGTGGTTGGGACATGCAATGCTCTGCTGATATTGTTAGTGCTATGTGTAGAAATTTCGATCCTAAATTTTTCAATAAATTAAATATTTATAATTTGAATCCTTTAAAATGCAAGAAGGTAGCTTACTTTTGGACATATTCTGAATATATTTGTAAAGAAAAGTCCTTTTATGAGAAAGTAACTTGATTTTGTAACTGATTTTGTAAATATTGATTTTCATATTGGTCATGTTTTTAAAAGTACAGTTGTGATACATTTACTTTTACATGATTAATGATATTTTTAAAACCTCAAATAGGGATAGTTTATATTTCCATTAAATTCCTACATTCTTGTACTCTTTCTTTCAGAAAACCTACTATTTGTGCTGAATACATTAACTATAAAAAAGATATAATCTATTATATTTTGTATTTTGTTTTCCACATTGTACTGGGCAGTCAATAGAATCTCAATTTAAGTCCAACAATATATTTTGACTTTCACTTATGTCAGAGGCTCAGAAACTAGTCACTTCATTCTCATGATCTAATTAAATTCTTCTGATTAAAACTGCTGAGAAATAAAAGTAGAACATTTCCTTGGCAGAGCCAAAGTGTCTAGAATTTACGCCCTCTTCTAATTTAGCTTGGCTTAGTTTGGGAGATCAATGAATTCAAAATTTTATCTGATTTATATAGAAGGCAGGCAGGTAGAATAGATGACCTGTATATTCAGATCAGTGTTACTCCAGCAATGATGATACAGACCTGAGTCACGAGGGAAAGCAAGTCTTGATGCAATAATCTACAACTTGTAGCAAATGGGATACCATTTATAGTCAAAGAAGCAAGGCAGAGAATTTGTTAACTTGCATGAATCTAACATTAAAAGCATTTTTCTATCAGGACGGCCCTTAACAGCACAAGGGCTTAACAGCACAGCACTTGACATGTTGAGGAATATTGAAAAAGTTGGGAGAAATGTTTTGGAGTTATATTGAACTTTATACTCCCCATGAAGATGGCAATAAACCCTTTATTGCAGCATTTCCCAGTGTGATGAAACTGTAGTTTATATATCCAGGAGGATAGAAGTACCTGGGAACATGTTAGAAATACAAATTCTTGGACCCAAGCCCCAACCAACTAAATCAGAAACTGGTGGTGGTGGAACCCAGAAATCTGTGCTGTAGGATGCCTGCCAGATGATTCTGATGTATCATAAAATTTGAGAACCATCACTTTTGCAAGAAAATTAGCTATAACATGCAGAGGCTATAAATTTTAGAATTCATGTATTTCAGCCACACTCTTCCTATTAACTTGTATCCATGTCTTATTCTTTCAGTGACAGCCATTCAGCCAGAAAGTACTAAGCTTTAAAGATATGGATCATATAACTTATCTAATTGCCTATTTGCATTGTAAATGATTAACACTCTGCAAGTAGTTTTGCAAGGACATGTCATTCAAGTTGGAATTCCTGAGTCTAGCAAATTTGTGGGCCTCATGCATTAAAGATACAATACTTTTATCAGAGCAAACATTAGAGTGTTTCTTTTTGCATTTGAATACAGATTCGTTTTACCTCATTCCCTGATGCCCAGAGTTTGATGAGTAAAATAGAACACTGAATTCGGGGAGACATGCCACTTTTAAAGATCTAGATTAGAATGTTGAAATCCATTTTTAACATTCCCTTGTATCCCACTCCTTTTATTGTTTTTGAATAATAGAAATCTGCAAGACTAATAATTGCAGGTTGATTTACCATTTACAAATTACTTTTACATCTCTTGATTCATTTGGTTTTTACAATAACCCTGGGAAGTAAAGCAGAGCATTCACTCATTTATCCAACACATATTTATTGAGCGCCCGTATTGTACCAGTCACTATTTTAGGTTCTGAGGACACAGCAGTGAACAAAACAAAGGCTCGAGTTCGGGTGAAGTCTAGATTGAAGATATAGATTTGGAAGTTACCCATGTGACCGTACATAAAAACATAGAATCAGAAGAGGTCCCCAGGGAACACTGCAGTTAGAATAGAGAAAATGAAGTTCAAGTGAGCTCCAACGTTTACAGATTAGAAAAGGAAATGGAATCAGCACGGTAGATTGAGAAGGAGTAGCCAGTATGCTAGGAAGAGAAAGGAGAGGCTGAGTGAAGAAAATGATCAGGTGAGTCAAATGCTGTTGAGAGGTTAAATTTTATGAGGTCTCATTTTATGAGGTCTGAGTACAGACCACTAGATTAGGGAAAATGGGGGTCACTGGATTAGGCAACATGGAGATTATTGGTGACCTTAGAAGATCAATCAGACCAGCACAAATAAAATCATCATTGGAAAGTGTGCATAAGATTAAGGAGGAGAGGAAAGAGAAACAGCCAGTATAAACAACTATCCTAGTAGTGGGTGGGTAGGAGAGTTGTGGGGATAAGGGGATTTAAGATGAGAAATATTACAGAATGTTATATGCTTATGGGAATTATTCACTGGAGAGGGCAAAACTGATGATGACGGAAAGAGGTTTAAGGACTCATCCATATTTCTTTAAAGCTATGCTCAAATTTTCTCTCTCCTATTTTTTTTCTGAGGAAGATTAGCCCTGAGCTAACATCCGTTGCCAATTCTCCTCTTTTTGCTGAGGAAGAGTGGCCCTGGGCTAACATCTGTGCCCGTCTTCCTCTGCTTTGTATGGGACGCTGCCATAGCATGGCTTGACAAGCGGTGCGTCAGTCTGCGCTCAGGATCTGAACCTGCAAATCCTGGGCCGTCAGAAGTGGAACGCACAAACTTAACTGCTAGACCAGCGGGCCAACCCCTCACTCTCCTCAGAATCTTTAATAAGGTCTGACAATTAATATAATTGATTTTTCCCCAAAGTTTGTTACTTTAAAAATGCTTCAAACATCTAGAAGAGAATCATTGAAAGAAAAGGAACTAGCATTGAGCAGTTGTTTCTTCATAGCTCTACCTGGAAGCAAAATAAGGAAGGAATGGGGTTAAGTTCATAAATAGTTTTTTAAACTTAAATTTTACTATCTTTATTTGAACACAATTTTTAGTATTTGCTCAAAATGAGATTTCTGGCAACTTAATTGGGACAATTTTCTTTATCAATATCTATTAGTTTAAATTGCCACAGATGCTAATTATCCAATTTTACATGGCAGTCTTATAGAATGTGTTTTGGTATATACAAAAGAACTAATATTTTAAAATAAAATACTATGATAGATAGCTCAAAATTAAATTATTCCACTCAACAAATAACAACTAGTAATCATTGTAATAGTATAAAATTAAGAAAAACTCTTTGGGGCCAGCCTGGTGGCATAGCGGTTAAGTTCATGCACTCCGTTTCGGCAGCCCAGGGTTTGCGTGTTCGGATCCCGGGCACTGACAGACACACTGCTTGTCAAGCCATGCTGTGGCGGCGTCCCATACAAAGTAGAGGAAGATGGGCACGGATGTTAGCCCAGGGCCAGTCTTCCTCAGGAAAAAAGAGGAGGATTGGCAATGGACGTTAGCTTGAGTCTAGTCTTCCTCACAAAAAAAAAAAAAAAAGAAAGAAAAACTCTTTGAGTTCAGTTTGAATTTTGTTCTCTTAAGCAACTAAAATTAACTTTGCAATCAGAACAGCTTAACCGCCCATTGTACTTTGTCTCACACTTTATGTCTGGATTTTCTGGGTTTCATGAGCTCTAGTGTATATGCTTGGTAGGGATGTAAAATTTGTCTTAGGCGTCTGGAATTGGAACCCAGCCTTTCAGGTAAAGGCACACTACTTCACAGAGCATACATTTGCATAATGTGTCCAAAATCTAACACGGACAAGAACATCGGTGTTTCAGAACTATTATCACTTCCACTAGTAAGGATACTTGTGAATATTTTCCTAATTCACTTGATATAAACTTATTGCACACTAACTTTATGATTTCCTCAAGTGTAAGCTATATCTTAAATGAATGTTGAAAAGAGTCTATGTTCACTCTGTTAATTTCTCAACCTATGTCTGGAGTTAGGGGTCTCACCTAATTGTCCCGTCCTAATTACAAATAATTCTAAGACCCTACAGAAAAAATAGGGTGCAGAAGGTCACATATTGTTCCCAAATTAACTATAGACATAGAAGTTTCTAAAAGAATACTACTTCATATCTACTTCTTAATCCAAGTCCTTGTGTACTAATTTAGAATGGTTAACATTGTCAGAAGGGCTAAGCAGACTTTCTATTTTTAATTCTCACATTGGTCATATGAACGCATTTCAGGATGATTTCTTTTAAAATAAACATATGAATACACAGTGTACCTGCACTGAGGCTGATTATAGATTATTTGATCTCTTTCTTAAAACATGACTTGTTGTAGGCAAGACTTCTTAATTCAGTCTTACATATATCTGAAACATTTTAAAAAGCTGAATTTCCTTTCAAATTTTCTGGAATTCAAATTTTTTACTACTTCTGATGGTTTAGTCCATTAATTTTCCATATCATCAATATAACAACCATACGATCAGGGTTAATAAGTCAGATAGGAAAAATTATTATTAGAGGAGGGTGTAGAATCATTTCAATTCAAAGGAGCTGGTGAAGAGATGGTTTAAAGCCAAGCAGGGCATGTGTGTACAGAAATCAAAGTAAAACAAGTGAATTTTTGAATTTTTAAAAGAAAATATTTGTGAAATCTAAATGTTTGGACATAGTTTCTTAAGTACTCATTACATGCTTGGGAAGAGTTTGGTAGATTTCTATGTCAGCTCTGGAAGGTGACAGAAATACTTAGGAGAATTAAATATATTATTATGCTTTAAAATGACTCAGATTTCAATTAGTGTACAAACAGTGTTTAAATATTCAGGGAATCTAATTTATTAAATACATAAGTTAATTGAGCTTTAACCAAAAACAAATAAAAGTTATTTTTAAATCATAACACAAAATTTACCAGATTTGTAAATAAAATAAGAAAAATTGGAACTGGAATTCAAGGCTCAGAACACTCTGGAGTTTTATATCTTTAATTAATGGAATATTAATTTTAATATAAGCTGTATTGAGGAGTGTTTGCCTAACAAAAACCCCCCTTAGATAATTTAAAGAAACCCTTAATGGACACAAATTAATTTTAATGCTCAGAAATATATCAAATCCATCTTACTAAAAGACTAAACTCTTTTCTTTTTACTCCAAATTAGAGTCAGTGTGGCTAATTATATCAGAATTATTATGGAGGGGTTTTCCCGAGCTTTTAAAAAAGTTAATTTTATAATTTTAGATAATATTAAGTAAGCAAATGGGTGAAAATATGAAATTCTCCCTTAAAACTATGACTCCAAATAACTATTCGTAGGCAGCTGGAAACATAAATATGGAGTTTTCTGTTTAAAAATTACTTATAACAAATGAGAACTATCTTAAGAGAACTGTCATAAAGCTGAAAAAAATAAAATGTTTCAGTAATTCCTTCTCACTTCTCAAAATAATCTGCAACTACTTCCAAAACTTTAAAAAATGGTGACTGTCCTTAGCAATGAGAAGTCCACTCAGGGCAACAAGATGTTCAAAGTTCTCATAATTATCCACTTATCAACAAATACGCTAAAATAAAAAAAGTCACCTAGCTTTTACATTAACTTTGGATAACTGAATCCAAATGAGAACTTCCTAAAGTGAAAGAAACAAAGGCAAAGAAAAGCTCCTAAAAAAAGCCGTCAGACCTTTTACATTGTATTCATTTTTTTTGTTATGTATTACCTTTCATATCTTGTACAAATAGCTACTTCTTTGAATTCCTAAAGCTCTACAATGTTCTAGACACATGCAATAAATTAAAACTTGGTCCTGCCTGCTGACAGATTGATGCTGTGTATCTCATAATTTTAAATTGAAGAGTAATCAGCCAGAATCCACAAATCAATTCAACTCACCATACCATCATTAATTAACATTTAATGAATACCCACGGGTATATGCAGTAGCATTAGAAGTCAGTACACCAGTCACTGTTTGGGGGCATGTAGTCTGATTCATATATAATTACCAACCTAAATCTGGCTAAACTCTGAATACAGATTGGCAGATCGATAAGCATTCTGAAACCAAAGGCAAGATTCCTAAAAAACACCCAATGAGAAATAATAGGATGTTTTTTCAAATATAATGTAGTAAAGCCCCCAAGGAGGTAATAGATTATGCCATCTTTCCTGATTTCTTTCTGTGGGGTGTGGAGGTTAGTGACAAGGGCATAAAATGAATGGACAGACACACATGTACATACATATACACCAAGATAGAAAAAGAAAAGCCATATAAAGTCAGTTATTTACCAAAGAAGAATGTTTTGTAGTTGAAAGCAAGATTATACCAAGGTCACTGGGTTTCTCTTCAGTAGAGTCCATAACACCTCAAAGTTAGCAAACTCAGTATTTTAGATAACGGCAAAAACCTGACCCTATTCAGAAGATCTGAAGAAAACAACACTGAACTAACTACAATTGTTGATGAAAGATTTTTTTTTGAATAAATGAATAGAGAATTGGAAGTATGTGACTTCATTCATTAAAAGCCATTACTTATTGCTCTTTAATATGCACACAAGCTAGACCTAAAATATATCGAAAACCATGTAGGGAAGACCTTCTGATGGTTTACACAATATTACAAAAGGAAGAAATGAATGAAGATGGGGAAATTATTCAGTACCAAAATTAGATGCCAGCAGAGGACAACAACAAAAAGAAAACAGGATTGCTCACTGATAATTATAAGGGATCTGGCACCCAAGACACAAGTTATCATAGGACTCCAAGTTGGAAAGTTATTTTGTTGATGATTTGTCTGTTTTTTTTTTTTTTGTGGGGAAGACTAGCCCTGAGCTAACATCCGTCGCCAATCCTCCCCTTTTTGCTGAGGAAGACTGGCCCTGGGCTAACATCCGTGCCCATCTTCCTCCACTTTATATGGGACGCCGCCACAGCGTGGCTGACAGGCAGTGCGTTGGCGGGCGCCCGGGATCCGAACTCGCGAACCCCGGGCTGCCAAGCGCGAACCAAACCGCTGCGCCACCGGGCGGCCCCTGTCTGTTTGCTTTTTTATCTAGAGTTTCTCAGCCTAATAACAAGTTATTATTACTTGGTAGCCTAGAATGAGAATTTGGAAATAGTCTCTGAGTCTAAGTAGAATGCTCTTAAGAACTAGACATAATTATCCATACTTTTATACATTATCTCATTTAATTAGTGCAAGTAACCTGTGAGGTAGGAAATACCATGACATTTTACAGATGATAAAATTGAGCATCAGAGAGGTTTTGTTTATTTTCCATCACATAGGGCAGAGTCAGGGTTTGAACAGGTTTCAGTTTGACCCCAAATGTCAATTTTCTTTTTCCATTATTCTCGGTTTCTTTAGAGTCATGCTATGCGTTTTCATGACTCACTTTGTACCTTCTGCATAGCATTTCCTTCTTAGTTTCTTCATTGGGATCTTTAAAGATCTTACCCAAATGAGAAGGCTTGCTAACTCTCCAAGTAAAATTGGTCCCTCCTTCCCTGCCTCCTACTCCACTTTTTACCTATCTCTGATATAGCCTATATAACATTATTTTGTAATTAAAATGTAGTGACATCATATAGATGTTTGACTTACTGAATTCGAATGTATGCATTTATTATTCATTTTTTAAAAGAAAATAATGCCCCTAGTGGTGCAAATTTTCAAGTATCTGGCCAGATTCTAGTAAGAAAGAATGTGCCAGCTATCTTCCATGTGCCCCTGCAAATACACTCTGCACTTTTCCCCTCAGCTTCCTGCCCAGGGAGACTAACTTGTATGGATGATATTAGTGTGTTCCCATCCCTATAGCTTCCCACTGGGTTTGGCCAATAGGCAGCCATAGCAGGAGATAGGAGGGAGGAAGAAGTGCGAGATCAGGGTATTTATTTCCCTGGCTCCCCGGCTCTGGGGTTGCCTTGGGTTGGCTCTGTATCTTGACCAAAAATCACTCCTCCTTTCTGGAAGACTTTTCTATACGACAGTCTTTTCCAGAGTTCTACTAAGAACTCCTTGCCATTGTCTCTTAGACTTCAGATTGGAAGGGCTCCTTCACCATTATTAGACCAGGTTATTTCACTATTGCTTGTGACCCTCCACACTCCACCCACAAGTTGTAAGAAATCCCTTTGTATAGAAACCTTCTTCAAATTATCTAATTTGAGTGTGTCACCTTTTTCAGTTGGGACTCTGATTAAGACAGTTAAGTTTGAGTAATTCATGCATTTTGCACCTTTTAAATCATAACATTCTCATTTCTAAAAGCCTAGACACATAACCACATCAGTGCAAAGGAAAACCATAATAAATTTACAGTTAGTTTAATGCCACACTTACTTAAATTTTACATACTTTCAGGACTGCCAAGGCAGTGTGAGGAGTACAAAAGGAATGCACAACGTGCTTTTTCCACCAGGATATTATGATCTTATTAAGGAGACAAAGCACGAAATGAAGAAAATTATGAAGGAAGTGTGAATGGAACAATCCTTGATGATACAGAGAATAAGAGGTATCATGTATTAAGAAAGTAAGAAATTAATAGTAACTTACATTAACAGGAAGAATGTTCTGAAAGCAGGGGAACTTGAAAAGTGTTTTGATAAATAGTCGCAAAGTCGAGGTAGTGTTGTAGATGGGGAAGGACTATAAGTGCATGTGGGGCTCAGTGTGGTTGAAGATTGACTCGGATGTCTCTTCCACAGTGACTCAGGTTGAGTTGGCTCCAACATGCTCTGAACTTCCTCCAGCCCAAGCTCTGAGAACCCCCACCCCCCAAAATCATCCTCTTTTGTCCCACTTCCTTGAATCTTCCACAGCTCTTCCTGTATATTGCCATCTTCTTCCAAGCTCACTGTTTGCAAATAACTGCTCTTATTAGAAGATGCCTGAGACAGAGAGAGTAGCAACAAGGCATCATGTTTTCAAGGAGTTCATCTTGGGCAATGCTACGTGGCAAGCGCCACACCAGTCAAGAGCCATGGATACAAAGATGATTAAGACACACAACTCTTGTTCATAAGTAGTGTTCATAAGTAGTAGGGGACATTAACAAGTATATGAATCTCCAATTTCTAATCCCCATGAAAGCAGGGGCATTGTGGGCAAATACAATGCTTACACACAAACACACACACACACATATATACACATACAAACACACACATGCACTCATACAAACACTTGCTCACACACATGTAGACCTTTACTGGTAAGTATGTATCAGACATGAATTCATTTGCACATGAGCTAATAGAAAAGAGGAAATATATAATGTTGATGTCATTCAAGAAATCAATTTCAAAAAGAGTATAAAGTGTAGGATATTTGATAAATATCAAGATAATACTTCTTTTAATCAAATTCATCTGGATATATCTACTTAGGTTTCACAGAATGATTCAAGTGAGAAAAATATATTGAAAATTTAAGTACATGTAAATTTTTAAATGAAATAAACTAGATTTGTTTGGCTACCATTCTTTAAGTTGGCAGCTAAAGGAATACGAAATGATAAATTGGCCACAGGGGGGCTTTCCTTTTTTCTTAGAACTTAGAAACATATTAGCACTAGGAATATATTAACTACAAAGGAACAAAGTGGTAATTAGAAAATCCAGTATAGGAGCTCAAGAGTTTGGTCAAGGCTGAGTCCTTATTTCATAGCAAGATGTCTGAGCAAGCAAGATTTCACGCAAAGTAGATTTAATTTTGCTTCTATAATGAAAATGAAAAAATCAGTCGGTTTTCTGCATATTCAGTCTCCATTTTCACAAATATGTGCCCTCCTGCCAAAACTTTAACCTTCTCCCTTATTTAAAATAGAAATAATAAAAATGTCTCTCTGATTCATAAAGAATAGAGTATTTGTGGGTGAAGGATACAGCTTCTGTTTAAATATCGGAGATCACAAATTTTATGCAGCTTGGCCACATCTCCCTTATCCCCCTCTGCATGAAATTTTGGCCGTGAATCAATCCATTATTGACTTCCAATGATGCTGATAACTTTAATGCCCAATACTATGCACTAAAAAATGTTAAACGCTAATAATGATGAAACTTGGAGATTTATTATTTACTTATATGAAACATGGGGTCAGTATGGTGATTTTTGTTCCACTATAATTTTCCGTAGATCTGAGTTTTCAGTTATGTTGGTTTGTAGAGCCAAGATTAGGATTGTGCAAAATTTAAGGAACACCAAAATACTCAGTAATCAAAATAAATAACATTTTAATAACTTAAAAAAAAAGTTAGCATAAAAAAACTCCATAATGAACAAAATATCAAAATAAAGACAAGATCACTATTACTGATTTTTCCTTTTGCCTTAGGTTCCAATATCACTACTATTGATCCTGGCCCTGTTAGTCTGAATATTATCAACCCCAACTAGTACTTTCTTTCTAAATACCCATTTCTGCCCAGTGAGCACACCCCCTGCCTTCCAGATGACACGGTTTCACCATTTATCTGCCTATAAGAAACAACAGAGAATGATATATGCAGCTTCCTTATATGAATGATGGGTTTTATTATGCTGGAAAAATCTATAACATGTACTTTGTATGCTAGTAATGGTTGCCATAATTCTGAAATATTTGTGATAGGTTTTCACCATCTTTCTCTTGCAAGACAAGTGAAAAAGAAAAAAAATTGCCTGCATATTCTCTCTTTATTATAAGTCTCCTGCACATAATACAGCTCCTGGACTAAACAATGTCTTTGGCCTCTAGCACTAGGTTAAATACAGCTTAGCAGTGACCTTGGTGCCAAGATGAAATGAGCCAATGGCCTTATTTTAGCTCCTTCTTGGCAGATGTCTAGTGTACTAATTGGCACCCAGATGACAGCGTCATGAAACCAACCAAGGTGAATCAAATGTGAAAAGTAACCCCCACACACAATTTCAGATCATCTACATACTTGACGCCAGGCATATGATTTGTTTCACTAAATATGAGAGGGAAATGGACTGCTTCTGACCGTCCTGCTATCACTATAATTTGAGGTAAAATGATCTTTGTACGTATTTAGGAATAAGGTGCAACAACAATAAGCTACCATGCACTGTAAGCTCAGAAGAAGACTGCTGTTCAACGGAAACCAAATGCTAGGAGTCTTTCCACACAGAACACGTGGAAGTGTGGCTCTTCATCTACTTGTTAACACCGTCAATGAAACTCACTGAGTGATGTGCACAGTGGTATATTCTAAAAGGGAAGAAAAAATTGAACTAGAGGGTATGGGGCTGAGGAAGAAAGAAGGAAAGGGAGTGCACAGTGTGAATATAGATCTAGTATATAAAAGTTCAATATCACAATTTCTTTTTTTTCTTAATCACTCCAAACAACAGATAATCTTTTCAGTGGGTACAAGAGGATTTGAAGAAAATCTCTTCTACTTAAATGAGATAATGTACAGAAGGTGCCTAGCTTAGTGACTGGCCCATATGCCTGAAAAGATGCTGGTTAACAAATCATCCTCCTTTCTCCTCTTTTCCAGAAGGTAAAACTAACAATTCTTTGCCTTCCTTTTTTTTCTGTGTGTGAGGAAGATTAGCCCTGAGCTAACATCCGTTGCCAATCCTCCTCTTTTTTGCTGAGGAAGATTGGCCCTGGGCTAACATCCGTGCCCATCTTCCTCTACTTTATATGGGACGCCACCACAGCATGGCTTGACAAGTGGTATGTAGGTCTGCACCTGGGATCCAAACCTGTGAACCCCGGGCCGCTGAAGGGGAGCGCGCGAACTTAACAGCCATGCCACCAGGCCGGCCCTGTCTTCCTTTTTTGATAACATTTTCCAATGTCGTGGAAATGCTTCCTTTCGTAAAACTGTGACCATATCTCTACATTTAGACCCAGAACTTCTCTAGTATTTTTCCCAATGGAAGGAAAAAGCAAATTAAATATAATTCAAACTTCTTTGAGCATATTACATTAAATTAAAAAAAAACAGAGTAACTATTTTGACAAATCCTCTGTTCCCTGAAATCCTGAATATTTTAGGTTTAGTTCTACAATTAAAGGCAACAATTAAGCATTTGTAATTTGTTTTTTTACCAGTCTATTTTTAAAGTCGTGGGATGTGAAAAGATTACTCACCAACAAAATGCATTTACTTGCAAATTTCACTTCAGCAGATATTTCATAATATGGTGCCAAAAGCACTTTTAGTAGTGTAGCTTCACAGAACCATTATTCCTTTCAGGGAACTGCCACCCAAACCACTGAAACAAACCACTTATATTTTTTTATTTTTTTGTTTTCCTCCAATTATTTCATGCAATGAGAAAATAAATCATACAAAAATAGTGTAAATCTTTAGTATTTAATTTTTAGATGCCATGTTAGGCAATAAAAATATTCCATTCATAGGGCTAAACAAAAGTAAAATAATTCTCAACTGTTATTCAGCTTTGAAAGTTGCACATTCTCAAAGGCATCATATCCACACTGCATTAAAAATCAGTACTGATATAAGTAACACTTTGGATTTTGTCAAATTTCATTTAGTAGCATTTCTCAAAGGATATTCTGGGCAAAACAGGTTTCATGGTCTAGTTAGAGACGCCATGTGCTAAAAAGTTATGGATCAAATACATCTGAGAAACTACAGCTTAAACCAAGTTAAACAGGCTTCTTCTCTGCAGGACTTCTCAGAGTCTTAATATTTAGAAATGTTCTAAGAAACTCCAAGAAAGGATAATATGCAGAGGATCCCTTACATACTTGACTATGGAAATTTTTCTTTGCAGATTATCTCAAGGGATCTGTGTTTTAGGGAATATACCTTGGGAAACATTGCTTTTTATGCCAGTCACTGTACTGTACTGATATCTAGAGTGCACATCAATACCACCTGGGAGGGTTTTAAACAGGTGGGGTGGTTGGGCCCTATTCTGACAAAGTGAATCAGAATCTCTGAGGATGCAGCCTAGAAATTTTGTATTTTTTTCTCCCCAAAGCTCCAGTACATACTTGTATATTCCAGTTGTGAGTCCTTCTAGTTTTTCTCTGTGAGCGGCCATCACAGCACAGCTACTGACAGACGAGTGGTGTGGTTCCACGCCCAGGAACCGAACCTGGGCTGCCGAAACGGAGCGCGCTGAACTTTAACCACTAGGCCATCAGGGCTGGCTTGAAATTTTGTATTTTTTTAAAAGCTCCTAAGGTAATTTTGATGTTTTAAACACCTTTTTTTTTGAGACTGCTTTAAACTATAAGCAGGTTTAAGTCTTGAAGTTGTATGTTGCAGCACCTTCCCACTACTAAGAGCAGAAATTTTCGAGTCTGTATCTTATGTGGTTAAGTCATTATAATTTTTTTGCTTATTGGGCTAAGCCATCCAGTGTCATAACATTCTGGAGAGAACACACCAAAATATGACCGCTATATAATATAAGAAACCTGAGGTGAACAAACTATAAGATTTTTAATAAAAACAAAAATTAAAAGCTCAGTTTAAATTGCGATAGCCTAGCTGCAGTAAAACCAAATCTAATACATGCCAGTCTTCTTAGCATTGCCACAGATCCAGCATCTATCATGAGATTTTTAGATTTTAGATGCTTTTGACCAAAGATCAAAGTGTTCAGTTAATTAGAAAAATTCTTTGACCTTGCTCCCCTCTCTCACATGGAGTATAAAAGTGTACAAAGTTTCTCATTTAAGAACATATTAAACAGAATGTTTTTGATCTTTTCAATAAATCAGAAGGAGAAATATATTCCGATAAACCCTCAATTACATCCTCAGTTGATTACTCTTAAAGCTTACATGAAAATAACCTGTTTACTGGAGGAAGAAGAAACAAACAAATGGGTATGGGACAGAACAATTACACCCTTCACCAAACCCTAGATCAGTTTCAACTGGAAGGTTTAAGTTTCCATCAGATTTCAAAACTCTGGTCACATCTAATTGCCTTTGCTTGCATTCTCTTCCAGACAGTACTGATGGGCTTTTTAAAAACAGATTTGTGACCCAGCCCAAGGGGAACATGTTACAAATAAGTACAACCCAAGATTACCAGACCATGAAGGTTTTATTTTCTTCTCTCAGCCAACCTTAAGTGAGTGGCCAGTTAAAAGCTGGAAGGTTCTTGGAGACAGGGAACTATGGTGTTGTATCAACCTACACTGGAATGTAGAAGGGTGAAGGCAATGGATTCCCTCAATGTGACCATTTGAAAACAAAACTTCCTGGGAAAGAAAATACCATAATCTCTAAATGAGACAGACCAGCAGGCTACAGTTGTTAATCCCGTGCACAGTCTAAATTTACAGAGTTTTAAAATATCTTCAGGAGTCTCTACCACAAGGCAAGTGTTAAAAATACACCCTGAAGAAGAAGGTCTAATCAGTATAACCCAAATGCCATTTATAGTTTGGTAAACAGATTGCCAACACAATGAATCATCTTTTCTGGTTAGTAAGGCTACAATAAATATTTACTTTCTGTTTGTCAAACAAATTACTCCTTGGCTGCAAGCTGAACATTCTTGAAGGAGCACTTCTACAATACAGTTGTTAAAGCAACTGGTAAGTTATTTGGCTTAATTACTTTCCCATGTATGTTCTCAAGGTCCTTGCTGAGTAAATAAAATGCACCTCTCAAGAAGGCAAACTATCACCTAACAAATGTTATTGATCCTACTCAAGTTTTCAATGTGTTGTTACGTTTAGGATTCTAAAACACTGTGTAAAATCTGGTCACCCATCAAATATTCTACTAGTGTACTATGTGACAGGTAATTGGAAGGTGAGGAAGGAGATTTCTTATGGTTTCAAGGTTCTTGTCAGTTATTTTTTTGCTCCTTGGTTTTCCACAATGTTTCCTGACATAACTTTCTTCCTACTTCTCCTTCAACATGATGGAGTAACAGCGAGTTAAAGTGAAGGCAGGTCTCTATGACATAAATAATTGCCTTGGATTGATCTGTAACTCAGATCAGTACAAAAAACAAATTAGAAAATATGACCTCCCTAGAAGAAATTAAGTAATTGGCCCTGAGAAGATTCCTTTTACCAAGAGAAAATAAGGTGACTGCACTTAGCAAGTTAAGGTATGCATAAATAGTAAAAGGTTAACTTTGCCTTTAAGAATGTAGGCCATGGTTGGAACTGAGAGGGCATATTGTGAGTGTAAATAGAAGAGAAAAGTAATATTTATCCTATGCCCACTATATGCTGAGCACTGTGCTTGGCATTTTCACACATTTCATTTCATTTAATTCTCACAAGAATCTTGCAATGTAGGTTTTACAATGTCTGTTATACAGATGAGATAACTGAGGTGTAGAAATATTGAGTACTTCATTGACATCCAAGAGTCACTAGTCACTGGGCAAAGCATTGAACTCACTGTGCTCTGTTTTCTCCATGACTGAGAATTAGACTATTCTTCTTCATGCCTACCTTGTTTTAAATAAGCAGCTAGCTTTATTAAGAAGTCCACACAATCTTGGGTTTGTCCATCGCAATGGTAACAATTAATAACACATTTCAAGGAAGGTAGCAGCAACTTACTTTTGTTCAGACCCAATTGTACCTTGGTTTCTCCAACTCAACCACTCTGAATACCATAAAGTCTCCCTTTACAACTCTTTCCCCATTTTTGATCTTTCCTCTTCCTTCTCAATCACAAAAGTATAACTTGCTGCAAGTTCGGGTACTTCCACTCATCACTCCTCTCTCATTAGCCAATTGATTGGATACTTTAATTTTTCCTTATTCCTAAAAATGTAATAGGTAATCCAGGAAAAAAGAGTTGGCAGATAAAGTAAATTTGGGAAATGTGTAATACTATACCCCTCTTGAGAGATACACAATGTACATTGGCACATTAAAAACTCTGAAAAGGTATTCAGTCAAGAAACTTACATAATGTGGTATACACTAGCATTTTCTAAACTTTATTGATCTGAAACACTTATTCCTCTTTAATTATGGACAAACGATCTGAGGAACTCAGTTTCACAGATATTAACATTTTGTATTATACACATATGAAGGGCTCAAATCTGCTGACACAAAATAGTCCTACATATCAGAAAGACCATAATATACGCTGCTTTGAATGCCACCACCAAAGCTGCCCTTGGATGATTTGGTAGGGAAATGAGCGTTTAAGTAATTCATTCAATGTATTTTTATCAGCAAAACATGCTGTTGTGTGGAAAGTTTAGAGTCACTTAGGAACTACCTTTGCTCCTCCTGGGAAAAAAATTTACCGTGCTTTCCATAGAGGCTTAACATCTTTACCTTGAGTACTCCCAAGAAAATAAACATTTATGGGGCCAGTAGGCTTAATCATGAAAATTAAAAATGTAGTTGTAGACAAAGTTTTGCCAAATATGGTGAGAAAAAAAGAATAAAAGAGAAAGAAAAGAAACAGAAAAATAAAGAGAGATGAAAGAAAGAAATAGATAGGACCTTGAGAATGGTGGTATGCCATCCAGAATAGAGTAATTCTGGAGCATCTACTCTGCAGTTTACGGTGAGGACAATTCTATGTACATCAGCAGATATACCTATATGGCACAGAAGTTTTGCAGCCTTGGCAAGATAAAAACTAATTTACAAGAGAGTTTCTTCACTAGCTTTTATTTCATCAATGCATTGTATAACCATTGTTCTCCATTGCCCTCTATAAAACAGGTTTATTGTTACTCATAGCACCCTAAATTTTGTGCCTAATTCCTTTCTTACATGTCTGCTCACTTCTGCTCCCACCAGCTGGGTAAGTTGTGTTTGTTGTCAAACTCATTTATGTAAGTTGGATTTGTTTCAAATGCCATCAAAAAGTTATTTAATCAAGAAACTTGCATAACTTTCTACACACTAGCATTTCCTAAACTTATTTAATCTGAAAACATTTACCCCTCCTCAACACCTATGAACAAATGGTCTGAGGAACTCGATTTTCATAAATATTATTTTGTAGGATATAAATATGAAGTGTTCAAATATGGATGCAAAAACAGAGGTGTTTCTGTGAAAACTAGTTTAATGCTTTGCTATCCAGGATTGGCATAAAATAAAATTACTATTAATTTAGATTTGGACAAAACAATAGTAATTATTGGTTTAAAAAATCATACTTCAGTGTACGTGACTTCAAAAACAAATGATAGCAATCTGGAAGGCTTCTGAATTCACATTACTTTACCAATGTATTTGTAAAGAAATTGAATCTGGAAATTATAAGTGATAAATTATAGAGGCAACTTACGCAAAAAAGACAGGGAGAACATCAATCATTTGACCCCTACTCAAAGAAAAGAACTGGGTCTCACATCAAAATTGGCAAATGCATATACACTTAAATCTTTTAAATTGATAAAAAATATCTACCCTATATATGTATTATCTCACAGTTCCCCAGTTTAACTAAATTTTTAAGTGGACTAATTAAATATCTACCAATCCAAATGTGGTGTTTAGGACGGCTTCAGTTGTATGGCCATGATGTTATATCAAGCTTATCCTACGGGTGCCTGCTCTTCTTTCTAAAGGAACCTGTCCTTTTCTGCTATTGCAAGAGAAACATCAACAGCATAACGTTCAAACATGAGTGGAATTCGGAAGATTGATTTTGTTCAATACAAAAGCATTAGATCTGTAAGTCCAGCCTCAGCATTTCTGCTCCCAGGAGAATCTCACAACCTCGTGGTGCCAGGAATACTCTTTCTTCTGTATGAAGAAAGTATTGGTATTAAAAATGATCTGCAGGATAAGGCAACTTTAAATTCCACATATTAGTTTCTCGTGTAAATACATGTTAATTGTACTCTATTCCTTCCCAAACTGTCAGTTGAAATGATCAGCCAATGCTGTCAGATCTATCCTGAATAGTTAAGAGAAGTCAATATACTGATAGAAAGGAAGGAAATATTTGATATTAAGAATACATAAATATATAGATTAGCAGGTAGACATTGTCAAACAGCCACTATAGACCACTATATCAAGTTTTCTATTCAATAATTTCTGTGATTACTCCAATTTTGCATTGCACCACAGGTTGACAGCATAAGCATTTTAATATACATGTTCTTATTGTTCTGGTTTCTTTGTTATTTTAGCCATTTTAACGTTGTATGACTTAGTAGATATTACTACACTAATATCTTTATGATCTTAATTATTCTGTGAATATCTTTATTATCCGAGGTTCATCACTTTTAAGAATATCATCTTGATGGATATGGACCACTTTTAAATAGCATCATATATTACAGATAGAGACACTGAAGTTCAAGGATATTTTGGGATTTTGCACAGCATTGGAAAGAAGCTAGACTTTTAATTTACTATTTGGTTTTAATTTAATCATTTCTGGCAATTACCCAGATGATATCTAAAAGTACATTTTGTCTCCAGAACTTATTATTTTTGCCACATAACACCAGGCTCATTTATCACTAGATACTATCTTAATATCCCTCACCTTTTAAAAAAATGATTTCTTTACCTTCTTTTTCCTTGTTGATTCTGTTTCTACATAATGGAAATAGTCATATAAAAAGTAAAGAAAGGAAATAGTGACCTCTGGAAGTGTGTGGATGAAGCAAAGATAGGCTCCGAAAGTCCTACTGGACAGTGTTTGCAACACAGCCAAGGTCATTTACTGATTAACTCACCTTGTCTCAAATGCAAGGGAGGTAAAATTCTATTTTAGTTACCAATATGGTTTTGTTCTCTTCTTATTTATATTTCACAAATGCACTTCAAGCTATCTAGTACAGAACTTTTTATTCCCTCCAAAGATTTTTTTCTTCACAAAATAGGGGTTTCCCAAAATGAAGCAAAGGGTAGATTTGACCTTAAACACATTTACTAATAAGCTTGTGCTTTAAAAATTCCCAGAGAAGTCCCTGATTAATTTTTTAAATACAGAATTCCACACAGTTATACCTTAAGCTATTTAAAAACCTTATACACAAATTAAATCCCTACATGTCTCATTGGAATAATTCTTTAACTTCTTTCTGGATGTTTGTATTTTCTTAAGGGAAGTGGTGAACCAACAAGATCTCAACTCTGCCAGCTGTTCAACTATCCTGGTTTGATGTGTTTTTGAAAGTGCTGCAGTCTTTATTTATGTTCACATCCTGACATTCTTCTTTTTAAATGATTTACCAAATGCATTTTTTTAACCTGTATCTTAGACTAACTCTACTCAGAATGGGCATCTCATTAGCTCCAGCCTGAGGCAGTCATCTTGTTCTTTAATCAATGAAGAGCGTGAGGCCACGTGGACATAAATCCATATCTAAGAGGCTATGTGCACCCATGTTTAGGCATGGAGCTGCTAGTGATCTGTGCAAAGGGCAGAAGAATAAAATATTGTTGTCAAGTCAAGCAAACATGTTGAAATTTTATTAGATAGTCCTGTGTCCAGCAGCCAGCACCACTGGGATTTGCTGAAACTCCCTTGAGCCTACCTTTTCCATGTGTAAGATAGAGATGACTTTTTTCTATTGACTATTCTTCAAACAAGAGTATAACAATTGGCTTAATGACAATAATGATAATAGTTAATAAGGCATTTCAAGGGAGATAGTAGCAATTTAATGTTTTTGCACCCAATTTCATTTGGAGACCTTTCCTAAAACAAAACAAAATAACACCAAAACCCACCACCATAAAAAATAAAAAAACAACAAAACAGAAAAACCTAACCAAAAAAAATGGAAGCTGTAAATTGCTATAGAGGAAACGTATACCTGCTCTATCTTTACCCCCCTCTCACCCCACAGTGGACCCACAAACGCACACAAAATTTTATTTTCTCCTGAACGTTTCATTCCCTCCACCACTTGTCTCGCTCTACCTATTGATTTGTTGGCTCGTCAAATTTAAAAAAGAAAGGAGGAAAATTGGAAAAACATAGGAAGAAGAATAGATGACAAAAAAATACCATAAATAATGAGAAAGAACAAATATAAGAATGGGGTGGGGGGGAAGAAAAAGGAATAAGAAAGGCAGTAAGATGAGAGCCGCAGGGAGAGAGGGGAAGTGGAAAACTGCTGGTTTCAGTGCTAATATTGGTGAGAATGTTAATTGGTACATCGGGACCCACAAAATGGAGGCCACCCCAGTGGCCCAGTACAGATCACAAATCTAAACCTAAGTCAGCTGCACTTCCAGGTAATGCCTCACTGTCAAGGATATCTAACACCAACCACAATCTTCCAACTCAGTTTAGCTAGCTTACCATTATCCTAGAGAACAGGACCTGCCCATCTTGTAGGGAAATCCCTGACCTCCTAGCCAATCCCTGGCCTCCACACCCTGTTGCCACATTGTGGTTTCTACCAACCTGTAAAATTCACTCTTGCCCAAAATCCTTGGAAAGAGTGCTCCTTAACATTGGTTGACTGAACCTGATAATATCTTGGGGTCACATTTGCCACTACGATCAATAATCTATGTGGGTGAAGGAAAGCTAGTACATACATATTCCTTAAATAATGCATACAAACCAACAACTAAATAAGAAAAACAAAAAGTCTATTTGTACACAGTGTATAGAGTGATTTTTCCTCACATTTGCCTTTGGAATTAATATTCACTTGAAGTGGGTGGTGCTTCTGCTGGAAAACTGATTAGTATTCACACTTGCACCCAGACTGAGAGCAGGTAGAGCTAGGATTGATTGGATGTGTCATCTGACATTCTCTCAAGAAGGAACTCATCCTGTGGGAAGAGAGATTGAGACATCCAAGTCTGTCCCATGGAAATGGGTAATTTCCAAAGAGGAGAAAAGGATCTCGTGGTGTAGTGCACAATGCCTTTTACTTACACTGTCCTCGGTATGGTACATAAGCAATGCCTAAGGTGAAAGCATTCCAATAAATACAGAATAAAATCTAAAAGAGATTTCTAAACCAGACTCCATGAAAGGTTTTTGAGTTCAAAGAAGCACACTTCATAGCCAGCACTCACAGGATATAAAGTATTCACTCTACTATTGGAGCATGATAGGTCATGAAAAGAACATAATGTCTTAAGCAGCAATCCAGACCAATCTATGTTTGAGTAGAGAAATGAGATAGGACATTGCACTTAAGTGACATTCAAAAGAGATCCCCAGAGCTGAAGCAGGCAATGACAATTGCAACATTGGGATCTGAGAGGTCCATGGAAGAGCAAGCACGATACTTGCTGGAGCCTCTGAGCATCAGTAGAAGAAGGAGGTAGTGAAGGGGCAAAATGTCTTGGGATGGAGGAGCTTTAGCCCTATATCTCCCAAATAAACAGTGACACGAACACACTGTGCTTGCTATGCAAATGAAACTTCAAGAAGAGGAATCTAGCACCCCCTTCTAAATACATTCTACCCATGAGCCACTTCTACAAAGAAATTCTACAGCAACTCCATTAGGGGAGACTTGAGGAGGTTAGAATTCCCAGCATGGGGTTAGGAGAGAATAGTTCAAAACAAGAGAAATATTGTTTTCTTGGTAGGAGATGGCCATAAGAGAAATAGAGGGCAGTTTCTTCGAGACTGAGGTGAAGATTCCTTTAAAAAGGGCAATAATAAAGTAATTAAGAACTAGGAATAAACCTAAAAAGGGTAATATTAACCTGACAATTGCAAAATGATGTTGGTTACCTAATGTCAACAAAATAAACTATAGCAAAAACTTCCTACATTTGCATCACTTCATTAAAACTTAGAAATTTCGTTTAAATATCCTGCCAAATATTCTACTTATTTAACTATACCTGATATTGAGAAGTATGTGCTTACTTAGGAGTGGGAGCTATTTCTGTTCTTGCATTTTTGTTTCAATAAAGTAACTATTCTTATGGACTTAGTCACAGAAGCCATTAACTTTACACTGAAGCTCTCTCTACTATGGAATTAAGGTAATTGATCATTACAGACTATGAGGTCTATATACAACCTCTGGAAGAGAGAAATGATCTATAAATCTTTCAGACATGTTTTAGGAAGTGGCATTAAATTTCCATATTATTAGGCAGGCAGCCTAGAAACAATATCAAAATGCTAAGAAATAAGGGGTGAATGATCTAGCACTAAGCTTTTTGAAGCTGGTCTGTGTATATTAGTCTTCTCCATGCCAGTTAAGCAAAATTCCCATATAACACTTTTCATCTATACACTGCACCATTTGGGTCTAGAATCAACTCTGATTTCAAAAATGGCACAGATAGAAGTCAGGCTGGATAAATATTAAGGAATTAGAAATTAGAAATATGAATCCTGCCATAAAACATTGATGCAAACAATCCACATCAGTAATTGCAAAACAAAACAGAGACCTCCCCCCAAAGAGTTTTTCTCAGGAAAACAAATGAAACAGAAAAGATGGAAAACCCAGCTGCTCAGAGCACATGAGACGAATTCCATGGTCATTTATATGTGTGTCTTTCATGAATATCCTGCTGGCTGGAGCCCAGGTGATTTTCTTTGGAATAAATGTCTTTAACATGAGAAACTAGTCACAGTATAGATAAATTTCCATAGGCTGTGCCAGTTCTGGTTCTAAATTCGCCAGTGTAAAATTCTCCATGGCAAGCTACATAAGCTAGCAGCAATAAATAAGTAAGTTATGTCCTATATTTTGATTACTTTACCAATTCTCTGTTCTGTCTCTTGCCTGCTAAATATTATAAAGAATGATGTGGAGTTTGGTCACCAGCTGTCATTAAATTCTTAAGTGATTCAACTTTACCTAGAGGTGACAAAGGAAGATAAACAAAATTTCTACCATCAATCATGTTGTCTGATGTAGATGAGCCCATTGCGCCTTTAAGACCAACAGAAGAATATTAGTTACAGAGAAGGAGAAGGAGAAAAGAGAGTGGACCATATACACTTTCCCTGGAAACTCTCCCTTCCTTTTCTGTTTGTTTTCTCCCCATTCTTTTCTTTCGGTACACCTTCCTCTAACTTCCCCACAAGTAATGACCCTCTTCTGATGTGAGCCTCTTTCTGAAGAATCTCATTTGCTCCTATAGGCTTGGCTATTAACCCTGGTGTGATGGTTCTTAATTTTACATCTCCATCTCTCACGTAGATGAGAGACGTACTACATTGATTTCAAACATAGACTATCCCCAGATAAGAATCATCAATTTCACCCCCAAACCTGCATTTTCTCTTGTCTTTCTTATCTTGTTTGGAAGTTACTCTAGTCCCATTGTACAACTCTCTAATCTCCCCGCTGAGGTCCCAGACCTAATCAGTCACTTAGCCTTGGGAATACTACCTCCAAAATCTCTCTCCAGTTTACACCTCTCACCAGACTGACGCCCACTGCCCTTGTTCAGGTTGTCATTATCTCTCACCTGGATTACTACAACTGTCTCCTCATGGTGCCCCTATCTCTGATATCTTCCATCAGCAATTCCACTGCCACACTGACCCCAAGCAATCTTTAGGATAGACATTTGTTAAGTGTGCACTTACTCGTGTCTGCCTACTCTGTTCTGGGGATTCAAAACTGAATGAAACAAAGTTCCTGTCCTAATGGATTTTATGTGCTATCATCATAAATTTAATTTGATAATACCTCTGATTAAAAATCTTTGACAGGAGGGTGGCCCGGTGGCGCAGCAGTTTAGTTCGCACTTGGGCAGCCCGGGGTTCGCGGGTTCGGTCCCGGACGCCGGCTGACGCCCTGCTTATTAGCTGCGCTGTGGCGGCGTCCCATATAAAGTAGATGAAGATGGGAAGATGGGCACAGATGTTAGCCCAGGGCCAGTCTTCCTCAGCAAGAAAAGAGGAAGATTGGCAACGGATGTTAGCTCAGGGCTGGTCTTCCTCACACACACAATAAATAAAGAAAGAAACAAACAAAATCTTTGATAGGAGTCCATCATCAGAGAACAAGGTCCCCCGTTCTAGAGGCACATGAAGCCCTTAACAATGTGGCTTCAAACACATCTCCAGTCCTCTTTTCAATCCCTACCTCACTCTTGCCCTGTTTTTCCAGGCAGATTATTCTAGCTGCCATTGCCTGAACATGCTTTTAATCTATGTGTTTCCTCCTGTACCTCTTTATTTACTTGGAAAATTTCTATTAAAGCGTTAAGACTTAGCTAGAAATTTTCACTTTCAGTAGTTTTCCTCACTAACCTAGCCAGACTTAGGCTATGTTTGTTCATGTCTCTATCACTGCCATATTCACAGAATATTATAATTCCTTGTTTGCATATCTGTCTCCACTACCAGGCTGTCAGTTTCTTAACTGCAGGAAATATGATGTAGTCATTTTCTGCTAAGCCCCTAGCAAAACCTGAGCCATGATAAGAACTTAGTAAGAGTTTGTTTAATGACCAAAATCAAAAAACAAACAAAAAAAAGGAAGTGGAAAAGGAAGATAAGAATGAACAGAAAGTCGGGGGCAGAGAAGTCTTCAGGGATGAAAGTATTGGTAATAAAATAGTTAATTACCTTTATTTTACACTCAGTAAATGCTAAAGAATAGGTGTCATCATTAAATGACAACCAAGAGGACCTTTCATCAGTTTAATGATGCGTTTGCTTAGGGTGGCTTTTCATAACAGGGAAGCTCTCCTCCTGACAGCGTGATGGGGAAGAAACTATATATACATCACTCACAAGAAAATGAGAATTGTAACTGCTTTTTCAGCTCATGGATTTAGAAAATAAAAAAAAAAAAAAAGAAGAAAGAAGAGGCAATAAAAAACAAATGAAATGGCACTAAAAATCTTGGAGGGTCAATACAAGATTCTGCCAGGACTCTGATGATTTATGTATGGATGAGGCATTTGGGGGGATTAAGAAATATTGTGCTGAGGCTGTTTTTGTTACTATAAGCTGTAAATGATAGAAATATCAGGAAGCATGGCATTATTTATAGAAGAGGCCATTTCAAATTGCTGTGTAAACTTCAGGGGAATGAATGTGCAGGACTTTAACCAATCAGATACCTGTGTTTTCTCTTGGCATTCCATCCATTTTGCTCTGTAAACACCAGCAGACAAGCAGCTAAATAGCCACTGAAAGAAGATGTGTGGTTATCCAAGTTCTTTGACATTTCAACCACAGAACCACCTTGCAGACTGTTACATACAGCTAAGCCCTACCAGACAACAGAATGAAAGGTGTTTTATTTTCATTTTAATTTCATGAGGTCTTATATTAAAAAGGAAATAATGATCCCTGGCATTTATTGAGACTTCTCCCTAAGTACATTATTTCATCTAGAAATACTAATGTTAATTACAATTTTGCTAATTAGGAAGGCTTACAAATTTGTAGTTTATCTGCATTTAGCATAAACAGGTGACACACTGAATAAACATGAGAATTCTGCCTCTCTCTCCATTGTACAGGTTGCCTTCAATGGAAACATTTTCTCACTAGGAATGAGAAACTAAGCTACTGTTACAGTATCACTTTATGTCCAGACAGAACTTACATTTTGTTTCATTAAAAACTCTGGCATTTTTCTGGATGAATTATATAGGATATCCATCCTCTTGAAACAATTATCTAATAAGACGTTTAAAAGACAGAGCTTTAATTTTTTTGACTGCTGTAACAATTGCTGCTCAGAGCTATTAACTCAATGCAATAAAAATACATCTGAAGCTATAAATATCACTCATAAATAGTAAAAATAGAACTTCCTAAATCCAGATTCACTGAAACACACCAAAAAAATTCAAATGAGAACCTCAGAAGCAAAAGGCCACAAAAAAGTGAGATTTATTTTATTACATTTAGGAAGAATGATTTTTAAAAAATTATACACCAATTTTTAAATTAAGGGTGGGATACATAGGTTTTCAAAAAATATATGAAATTATAAAACATAGAGTATCTTGTGCCTATATAAAGAAGGGGAGGTGAAAAATTAGGGGAAAGAAGGTAGAGAATAGAGAGGCAGTTGGTTTACATGAAGAAAGTTGGGGGGGATGGTGCTTCCTCTGTGCCCCAGATAAAATTGACTGTAGAAAAAGAAACTATATCATAAAGCAAAATCCAGACTTGTCAATATGTGTGGTCCATGGAAAATTGTGATTTACACACGACCCAGGATGTTCTCTAGTTGCAAGAGAAAGGGTCAACAGTTTATATATGATAAAACCTGTTATTTTCTCTACAGTGACCAGCAATAAACTCTATGCATACAACAGACATACTGCCCTTGAGTCACCCTTGTTTAAACATTATTTTATATCAAAACATATATGAACTATTGTCTTCATATCTGTGTGAGTGTATGGGGTTAATTTCAACTGTTTTATTTGTATCTCTTAGGAAAAAAATGGATGTGGTCTAGTCTCAATATTTTGAGGCTAGTTTTGGGATTAATTTATGACATGATTTCAATTTATAATGTATTCGCCTATTTGGAAGCAAAGAAGCTATTCAATTAATACTTTCAAAGCTCTTGGAATATGTATCAATTTTAAAGTGTCATTCAGAAAATAAACATCAAATGACTGTTTATCATTCTCTCTCTCTCAATCAGTTTGAGTAGCATAAACTCAAGACTCTATTTTAGCAGTGATTTTAGAAGAGACATACGATCTCAGTCTACGATGATGAGGCTGAACACTTCCAGGATCATCTTCTGGTGCACTGATTGTTCATCTCTAAAGTGCTCACCTTTAGAGGTCATGAGAATGTTAATCAGGAGTCAGGGTGAAAACTAAAAATGGAAAGTTCATTCTATCCATAGGGCATTTCACTGTTGTATATGAATCAGTTAAGCAACCTGGCTATAATTTCTATTTCACTTAGTAAAAATGTCTTATGATTGTTCTGTGAAGTTTATCATATTATGATAAATAAATTATGTTGTTAGATAATGGCATTGACAATCATTAAACTTTTGCTAAAAATGTGGTTTGCTAAAGAGTATCTTGGGCCCCTAAATAATGAATTACTTCTGAGTTCAGCCACTGCTGAATTAAAGATAAATCTGAACATAACTCCCTGAAGGTGTTTGGAAATAGCATAAGATGATTCAAATTCTCTACAGCACCAGAATTGTGATGTGGTGACTTTAATGAATATTTATCTTTAATTTATTGGAGAAATGCAACAATGAAATTGATTATGATTATTGATTATTGATTTCAGATTTCTCTAAGTGAGGGATTCTCATTCTAGGCAGTGCATTAATTATCCAGAATTTGCTCTCTTAGGCATAAAAGACAATTGATAAAATATCAACCAACATAATTTACCACCTCTAACTCTAGCTTTAGACAACTAAAGAGCCCAGGTGTTAAGAGAAATGACCCCTCTACTAACCATAATAACGTACCATTTTAATTTTCCATATGGTTTCACACATAAGAGATTATAAAATATTTGGAAGCATATGGAAGATCCAAGAACTACTGTTTCCCCGTTTTATTAGAGATAACTCAAAAAAGATATAAATAGGTATTTAAAATTCATAATATTATCTATTATTTTACAATTTAAGCCATATAGTATATGATCAAACAATGATTTTGTTATATTCAAATTCTTGCATTTCAGAGACCCTGAATAACCTTCAAAATCTTCCAAAAAGATGATCTCAAAAATTCTAAAAATGCATTACTGCATTCTCTGAGAAAACTAAACTCCCAAACTGGTTAAGAGTTAATAGTTATTTACAGGTTTCTCTAGAAAATGTACTATGAATCAGAATTTGTAAAAATGGTCCTTACTTCAAGAGCACAATTAAAAAGGAGTACAAATAAAAACATGTATTTAAAAATCTACAAATAGACACCATGTTTCCAGAAGCAAATATAAGCCTAAACTGGGCTGTCCACGTGGATTACAAAACTAAAAGGCTGAGGGAGTTATACAGCACTTAACTTAAAACACTATAATTAAGACCACATACACAAACATTAAACTCTACAAAAGGAAGCAAAATGAATCTAATATACACCACAAAGAAACCAAATCCTAAAATGTCTTCCTAAAATGCATTGGCTAACAACGGATAAATCTGAACACTGAAGAAAGGCTATTTACCTTAAAGAAGAAAAGTGCCCTCATGCCTCACTTTTTCCCCTATTTCCTTCTAATATGGTGACTTCCGGCCACTCTTGGAGTTTCTCTGTATTTCCTGACAGACATAGAGAATCTATGTAATTTTAAAATTTCCAAACTCATTTTCACCATATTTAAGTGTGTAGAAAGTAGCAAATTCTAGAAATTATATTTAAACACACAATTTATTTGTGGAGGCAACAGACTAAACTGAAATAATAAGACTTTGAAATAACAATTTTAGTTGATGCAACGATCTCTCTCTGTACTCAAAACCCTCAACTCCAACCCCAAGATTTCTTTATCAAAGCTTCCAAATGTTCCTAATCAGGAAAAAAAAAAATGATTTTACCTTCCATATTTTCTAGAAGAAAGTCAAACATTCTACAACTTGACAGTTTCAAATTCAATCTTCCTTCATTATAGGTGTGTTTGTGGAAAGTGGGTTAGTTTCTAGACCTTCAGAGGAAAGCTAACCCAGACTGGAGGTTTGCTGACTTGACACTCATCTCTCCTTTTATCTGCTGAGGGTGAGAGACCAGTGACTACACATCATACTCCTGTAACTCCCCCTTAACAAATGTTTAGAAAGCTAGTCTTGACAGAAACTGATTACAGGGATAAAAATCACACCCCTGGTCCCTCACAACAAAAGGCTCAACAATGAAAAGATTAAAAGACAGGCTTTCAAGTGGCCTACTGTCCCAGTGGTCTTTAAATTCAAAATAGGCACAAAGTTTCTTCCCTCATCAACTTTCAGCATCTTCTTGTTTAAATGGACTGAAATCTTCAAAGATCAGATAGTTCCTAAAAGGGATTTGTTTGAGAAAGTTTCAGCAAAACTTCTTTGAAAGTTAGGCTATCGAAAATAAATTGGAATTGCCAATTCACGAAGTAATATTGGGGAAGCTGAGAGTGCTAATGAAATGAATATTGAGTTTTGTGTTATTATCAATTACGACTTAACCCTATATGTTCTTACTCAAGATTTAAGCACTTTTTACTTTTTGTGAGAACAGAAGCTATAAACAGCTTTCAGACACTTGCCCTCAAAACAATCATGGGAGTTTTAAGCTGGCAAGGATTTTTTTGTAATTGTTTAAATTTCTACTTTGTAAATAAAGAAATTGAGGCATAGGGTGTTTTTCACTAAACATGCATGAAAAACTGTAGATCAACATGCAATAAAACTAGAACAAGCAGTTTTAGTATACTTAATAATCATGTAAGACCAAAATGCAGGAGGAAAGAAAGATTATATGGCTTCTCAATTTGTGGTACATTTTCCTGACTTCTGTTTACTTGTGTGTTTGGATTTTTCACTATGTGGCCATATCATTTTTCCAGAAACTTGCATCACACTTGGGTCCCAAACCCTGCACTCTTTTGATTTCCTCATTTCTCCTAGCTTAGTTTCTCAAGGCTTTGTCATTGGACCTCTTTGTGCAATGATGTATCATTTTCCTTCCCTCAGTGTAACACCCCGGCAACTGTATCCTAGGACCTGCACCAGCAAAACTAGATGACTCTGGTCCCTGAAGAAGCTCTGTTCTTTGTCTTTGGGTCTTTGCTCATAGCACTCCCACTAGTTGCAATAGTTTCCTGTCACAGTGTTTCTTCAACCTCGGTTGCATATTGAATCACAAAGAAAGGAGAGGAAACATACCATAACATATTCTACAAGCAATCCAGGTGAGCCAGTTGATTTCAATATTCAGCCAAGGCTGAAAACCACAAAAACCTATCAAAATTCTTCCCATCTCTTCAAACCCTGTTCATAAACCCTTTCAGCTGTCTGTGTCCCTTCCATATTTTCAAGTTCCTCTTCTTGCAAATTTCCAATAACTCTTACCAAATTCTTTGTATGCAGACATCTCCGAGCCCTTCTACTCAATGATAAACTTAGAAAAGGACAGGTAACAGTCCTGTTCACTGCTCCATCTTTAAACCCCTTTGTTCCCTAGAACTATTCCTGATAATCTGCTTGACCCAGACCATTCAAACACAGGGCAGGGAGTATTTAAATATTCTCAATATCTTTCTTCACCAACCTGGATCAGTCCAGCAAGGTCTTTCTCCCTCTCCCAGAAGGCAGCTGCAGTGCAGGGCATTGTGTGCTGTGCATTCCTGAGTTGTGTTTTGCCCAATACTCCGGTCTCCAGTCTGTTCTGGGCAAATCCTGTTTTGGTTCCTGTTTGGCCTTCACTGGAGACTCTAGTTTTACTCTAGGATGTCATTCCAACTGCTGGGGTTTGGATAATCATAAGCTGATTTTGTCATGCCATTTAACACCAGCATTGTCCCTTTATGTTCTCTGTTGCCATATTCTAGCCATCTATCAGGAACTCCCTACATTCTCTTGGAAAATCTTTGCAAAATACTTTCTAAATCCCTTGACCATGTAGACACTGCACCTTGATGGACTCACTAAGCTCGTGATCAGCTGGACTGGCCTCCTAGCTCTTGTGTGGCTCCAACTGTAGGAACTATGCCAGGTCCCAGATCTGTCCTCACCTACCTAATGTGTTTTTGGCTCTTAGAAACTGCCAAGTGCTAAACTTGAGCCCTAGTGTAGGTAAGAACTGCCTCTTACTTATCTTTGCTGTAACATTTCACAAAGTGTGTGGCACACACTAAGCACTCAAACTATTTTGAGCATTTTCCTAAAGCATAAAATACATAAGCTCAAAAAAATTTTTTTAATTAATTCTTCCTTATTTAAAGTTTCTATCCTTCTCCCATCCCATTCATTTCACTCAAATATTTCAATATTCAGAATTTAAAAAATAGAATACAGAACAACCACAAAGATTACTGTGCTCATATTCCTCACTTTACAGATCAGAAACTAGGGCACAAAAGGGTTTAATAAACTGGCTAGGTGCTGGCCTGGTGGTGTAGCGCTTAAGTTCATGCGCTCCGCTTCAGCAGCCCGGGGTTTCACAGGTTCGGATCCCGGGTGTGGAGAGACGCACTGCTTGCCAGCCGTGCTGTGGCAGCGTCCTATATAAAGTAGAGGAAGATGGGCACGGATGTTAGCCCAAGGCCAATCTTCCTCAGCAAAAAAAGGAGGATTGGCAATGGATGTTAGCTCAGCGCTAATCTGCCTCACAATAAATAAATAAATAAACTGGCTAAGATCCTGCAACTAGTTAGTAGCAGAGCTGGAAGTTAGATCTTCTAACTTCTAATGAAGTCATCTTAGTTATCAGGAGGGTCTAACGATGAACATAGAGTCATAGAATGGAATGAGAGAAAAAGACTATTGAGTCAGCACCTACTAGGGACTAAAAACTTTGCGTATATTTTGTCATCTAATTCTCACAATAATCTTTGATATTGATAACATTTGCACATTTTAAAGAAGGGGAAACTGAGATTCAACAAACTTTCCTAAACTCACACAACTGACAAATGCCAGACACAGATTTAGAAACCAAATTTATCCATCTCCTGAGTCTATGGCTTTTCCATTGCTAACCTGACCAAAGGGTTGGAAAGACAATCTAATATAAATTCTTGATTTAACTAATAAATTCACTGAATAAAACCCCTGAGATGGGATCTTCTGATTTTTAAATCCCCCATCAAACTCCAAATTCCAATATAAAAAATATTTCTCAAGGCATTTCCCTTTACCAAGGGTTTAATTTGACTAAAGAATATAAAGATACAGTAAATATAGGTAATATTACCAGGTGAGTCCCCAAGAGCCATTATCCATGTTTATTATTCTCTGTGACTACCATTCAACTTATTTTATTCATAGCACATCAATAATTTGTTATTCAAGCATTAGTAATTAATTTCCTGTTTCCCTTCCTAGAATGTAAAATCCACCAGAGCGGGGACCAAGCTGCTTTGTCCATGATCATAATCTCAGAATTCACAGTAGATGCTTAATCTATAATTGTCGAATAAGTGAACACATCAATTTATTAATCATGGTATAGTGTAGTATTTTAAAATATGTATGCCTACATCTTCATCAAAGACATTTGGCAAATGATTATATTTTGGTAACTCCTCTTTCAGTCCTTATGTAATTGTCCAGATTGTCTTTATTTTATCTTCTTAAAATGTCTTACCTACATTTTTATCAACCTAGGTCCTTGATTTTGAGTCATTGATTCTCTTTCTTTTGTAGTTCCCATTTCAACTTAGTTCAAACCCATACCTCTCCATTATTCACTGTATCCAATGGTGACGTCAAGACCCAAGGAAATCTTCCAGGAGAATTCAGACCTCATTAGGAAGTGTGGACTGGGAATCACCATTTTAAGGTTTCATTAAGTTTTTATATAACTTTAGAAAATGGGCAAAGTAAATTATCATTTACATATCATTTACATTATCACCTACATACTATTCGGAAGATGTAAGTTATTTTGAAGGGCTTAAAGTTTTTGCATAAAAATAATTGTATAATTCCCTTGATTTGGGCCTAAAACTGAACTAAAACTGCCAAAACTAACTATCACAAATTATGCTTAAGGGAAAAGAAGTGAGCGCTAAATTTTGCAACAATTTACTATAGGCATTAAATACGTAGCCTTGTTTTTTTGTCCAAGTCTACAATCTTTCCTGTTTTCTAAGACTGAAAAGTCAGGAAAGTATTTATGATGCTGATTATATTTAGCAGAATGAAGACTTAATTCCCCACCAATGACTGATACTGATGTGTATTTTGGAGAGAGGTGATCACTGATGCTTAAGACCACAGCATTTACGTGTAGTGTGCCACCATTTTCCATCAGCCAGCTCTGGTCTTCACAGAATTAAATGGCTCAACAAATTGGTTAAATAGGGGAGATTTCTACTTAGTAGAATAGGTTGTATGTGGTCACAGATGATTAAAAAGAAACTATCTTGTCAAGGCAGGTTCATCATTGGTAAAAAACTATTCTGGTGAGTGACGTTGATAACCGGGTAGGCTATGCACGTGTAAGCATAGGGGGTACAAATAAATCTCTGTACCTCTATCTCAATTTTGTTGTAAATCTAAACTACTCTAAAAAAATAAAGTCTTAATAAATATTATATACTAATATAAATATATTTATTGACATGTAGAAAAAAAAACCTACCAGGAGTTTGTACATACAGTGAAAGAAGAAGTGATGCTTCTACTCCAGCTTATCATATACTGTGTTACATAGTGATCTTCATGCTGGCCAAATGTGGAGCAAGGGGCTGCAATAGAGTGTTGGTTGCCATTGTACGATCTACATCACAAACCTGACAGGAGAGTTTCTAGTAGAGAAATGGAATCCAGTTGTCTGGGTTTGTTTTCCTAGGTAGTAAATAAATATATGCTTGATGATTTGAAGGCACAACAAGCACCACTGACTTGTATAGTTAGATCTGACCAAATAGACAATTCTTTGAAATCACAATCTGACTGTGAAATAATGTAAACTTGAGGAGATGAAAGAAAACTTACTCAGAGATTAGTGTAAATCATGCAAAAAAGCTATGAACAATCTGTTCTTCCTCTATTGTTGTTTTGTTTTGTTTTTCAATGAATAAACAGCATGGAGAGGTTAACAATTATAAAATAAATGAAACACATACAAACCTGTTGCCCCAACAAATCATTTAACTTTTTCATTTTTTTTTTCTATTTTGGTTACTATCCTTAGCACAAATACTATTTTATGCTATTTTTCATTTGCTATTATAATTGTAATTAATATTTATATTTGAAAAGTATATTCTTTTTATTTTTGGTGCTTCAGTTTCACGAGATGGAAAACATTAATTAATCTAAGGAATGACACTAATAACTTTAAGAGGATAAAGGAAACCAAAATAATTATTGCACTGGAAGTCTATATTAATTTTTACTATTGGAACTAGATGTTAATTTCCCTCATTTGATCTGTAAAGTTATACTTTTCCAGATCAATATCACTTGTTGCATTTATATAACTATATAAAATATTTATAACATTATAACATAACCGTAACATTTATATAAGAGCTAGGTGGTGATTATAGCAAATCTATGCTATGATAAAGGTAGGCATACACATAAAGGTAGACAATGTGTGTAGAGAAACAAATTGTATCTCATTGTATGTAAGGCAAAGAAAAAAATCCCCAGAGAGTAATTTTCAGAATTAACATAATGCAACTGATAGGTACATGGAACACAATTTTACTGATTATGTTGTCTTGGAAAAAATGCATAGAACAAGATCATGATGTTGAAATTTCACAAAGAAAGTCAAATAAAATGCTCTCTTCGTTACTAGTCATAGTTAGTATGTTCCCATAAAACACATACAAGTGTTCTTTTCTTAAAGTTTTTTCTCAAGATAAAATTCCAGTACCCTTATTCAGCAGCTTTCCTTTGTAATATTTCAACAAGCACTAAAACATCTGGTATTGTACCCAGTTAAATTGCTTAGCGGAGATTGAATGCCATGTCAATTTTTCATTCCACGTTTTTACACAGTTTCTTCAATGGTTTCACAAAGGTGACATCTTATATCATAAAGCTTGGCCAAAGGAGAAAAATTCAAGGTTGTAGAGAAAATGGCCATAACATAGAAGTGTTATATTGGAGATAAGGGGGAGAAAACTTAAAAATTGCTTTTTTATTAACCTCTCAAGGGATATAATTGGAGGAGCTTCAAGAATAGTAAGATGCTCCACGATAACAAATACTTTGGACTTTTACAATGAAACAAATGGATTGTGCAAGATCAGCAGTGACAAGGCTCACATATTTTATTCCAAGATGTAAAAAACATGAATATAGGATCTTTTTAATGTATATATAGTTTAATGCCACTCCAAAATTGGCTGAAAATACTATCTGAGTCTGGCTTGACTTTCATATATTAATGAACATCAATTAGTAGTTAATTAATAGGGATCTAAATGTAGAATTTTTCTCCTCAATCATAACAGATGATAAAAACAGTAGCAATTGATATTAATTGTAACTTAAAAAAATTGGCTATCTCTTCTATAGGACATATATATGTGGGCTGTACAATTGTTCTGGTTACATTTTTTAAAATAACTGGACACATAGTCTTCCTGAAATCTTTATCAAGGAATATTCACCTCATTCTATTGCACACTGTACTCCACTTTTAACTCAGAAAGATGCAAGTTGGTCTTTTAAAAGAATTTTACAGCATCAAAAACACACATACACACATATCTGTCATATATATGCACACTTGAAAACTAAAGGGATAAAATAAGCTTTTTTGAGTACTTATAATCACTTGAAATAACAGATTTGCTAGATACAGGAATAATTCCACTATATATTATGAAGATATTTTTTCTTTCATTATTAAAGTATTCCACGTTCCATTTTAATTAGCTGCAAAAAACAGGGTTACTTCTTAACTATTTTAACACCAAATAGAGAATAAAATCCTCAGGTACGCATTAAGTTAATATTTAATTAAGTAATTATCAATTCCTGGAATTGTATGTTCTGTACTTTATCTTGTTTACACAATCATGGACTAAACTTTTCTTTTACTAGTAAACGTAAATGCATGAAACTCCGTATTGTTTGGGCACATTTATTAAGTTTTCTTAAACAATTTATAAAACACCTAATATAAGTTTTTGTTAGACATAAAACTTTTCGAATAGTTTGCCCCTACTTAATTTCGTTATATTTTAGATCAGATGAAATGTGCCATTATGGTTTTAAATTTTTATTTCAAAACAAGTACCTAAACCCATTACTCATTTTTGCTTTTTCTATACCAACCTGCACTAAATAACAAATATACAGTGGGAATGAAACAAACAAAACAACAACAAAAATCCACATTAGGCTAACAGACTACAAATATTTAAAACATTTTTTAATGAGCTACCATATTTTGTGACACAGTCACGACAAAACAAAAAGATAGATGATAGATATAGAGAGAGCAGTATCGCTGGAATAGCATCTATAACTGAAGATTAAGTGCAAATTGAATCTAATAATAATGTAGTAGATGACAAAGTACATCAATCTCAAAAAAAGGTCAGCCTTAGCCTGCTATCTTTTCATAGATAAAAGGAAAGGTCCAGAGAAGAAGAGTAGAATTAGACTGACTGCAAACTGACAAAGAGTCTCTCTTTGATCAAACTTCAGTCTGGCTCCTCTGAACTCTCTTTTCTGCTAGGTCCTGACTCTTGAGCCTCTGTGTTCATCTCTGTATTGTCCAATTTTATCAAGAATCCTCACTCAGGTTAGCCAGAATCTCCCACCTGGGGTGGGAGTTCCTCATCCTCCACCATCCCCCAGGTGATGTCTGATCACCTTCAACAAGAATCCTGTTAGGTTGGTTTAGCTAGAATCCCTTCTTACCCCTGATGTTTTCTTCTAGTAATTTATCCATCAAACCCCTAACCTTGTTCCTTGGCTATAAATTTCCACTTTTCCTTGTTGATTCAGAGTTGAGCCCAATCTCTCTCCCCCACTGCAAAATCCATTGCAGTGGTCCCTATATCTATCGAGATAGTCTTCCTGAGAAAAGTCTGCCTGAACTCTTCCTTAACAAATATCATGAATAATTTTTTTAAACAAATACACAGTTTTTTTCTTGAGTGGTATCAGAAGAACTTCTATAAACCACACTTATTGGTTTATTGCAATGGTAAAACAGGGCGTTGACTGGGAGATCCTACATGATGGTCATTTACCACTGAACTTATATGTGCTCCAACACATTTAGAACTGATGGTCAGAGGGGCGGAGCATGATAATCCATTGGTTGCTGGAAGAAAATATTACAATTTGATTTTATATAAGAAAATAAAAATCCATTACTAATCCAATATTAGTAATGTTTAAAATGTGATTGACTCTGGCATCTTCACTTAGTGCCTATGTCAGATGGTCAGCTTTCCTTACTAAAGACGGTGCCTCTTGAGGGAAGACAAGGAGTTTCACAAGGCAAGGGAACTGAGAGCAGAGATCTTACAATTATATCTGAGCTTTGAGTTTTTGAATATATTATAGTTTACGGGCACACGGTTCAGTGAAGTACTGGATTTGAGCATCAATTTTAAGAAGCTAGTCCTCACGAAATGGACAGTTGGTCTAAAAAGATTCCTTCCAAGAAACCAAGGACTAAAAGACGATGCTGATAATTCAAGCACAAGCCAATTCCATCAGACAAATTATGGGATGAAACAATCTAATTCACAGCTAAAAGCTGTGAAAATATAAGATTATTTGAAACATATGTGTATATTTGCTATTTTGTTGACAGACTTTGCCCTGGGTGTATGTTGACTGTACAGCATATATATTCTGCCTTTGTGAGATGATAGTTTATCTCGGTTATAGCAGTCACTAAAATAATCACTTTTATAAAATGTTAAAGATTTTGAAAAATAATGCCATATATTAAATATGTTTATTTCATTTAAGATTTTTTTCATATTATTCACAAAGTTATTATTTTTAAAATATAACCTCTTCTGCTACATGTTTCTTTGACATGAACTGACTCACCTGTGATTGTTAAATAGAGGAATGATATCAATAGGATATAACAGTTGTTTTGATTCATACATGACTTTTTCCCAGAATGTTAATGTTTTGAAGGAATTAGCACAAGGTTTCTCACAATCAAAGAGAAAGCCTCAGCAATATTTGAAAACCTTAAGAACAAAGCTGGCAATCTCCAGAAGTGCCTTCTTCCAGCAGTGGCTTATTTAGGAATTTTAGAACTGCTCGGCTTCCTACAGGTTACAGGCTGAAAGTGCACTTGTAGAAACTGCATGAGACATGTCCCCCTCACTTAAAAGAATAGACTAAATGAGAAAGTCTACACTTGAACACGATTTTTAATTTTGCTGAAAATGGTCTCTATTAGAACAAGTGTCCTTCCAGGCCTACATCTTTAAGGAAGAAGTAGGAGCCTAGGATCCAAGGCTGTAGAGGACTGACTGACTGACAGTGGTGCTAGGTGCCAATGCCCACGGAGATCTCACGGTGCTAATAATTGTATGAAGATTGTTATCATTCTCATTTGTGCTGTTTCTAAATTGCTCTAGGTTTTGAGTGATCTCTTCCTAATTCTATGAGAAAATTCAAGCCTTAATATTTTTATTAAGCAATTTTGCAAGACAGAATTTTTCAAGTACTCATATGTAGCATAACAAAAGAAGTGCCTAACTTAATCATCCAATTTAAAAAATTATTTTTCTGCATTTTTAATAATAAAAAACACATTGATAAAACTTATATAAGAAAATAAATACATCCACACAGGACTGCATGGTCAATTTACTTATTTTTTTTAATTAAGATGGAGCACGGTCAAAAATAGTTTGAGGCCACCGGTCCAATCTATACTACCCTGCATGGAAAGGCATGAATAAAAGCAGACATCAGCTTCAGTGTGGAGAATGGAAGTGAGGAACTCTTAATGAACGGGTCAGGTAACAGAAACACAAGACGGATATACTGAAATAGAAATGCATGAAATTTTGTCTCATGAAATGAACGCTTGGAAATAAAAGCAAGGCAGACCTCGGTCACACAGCAGACAAGAATGGAGGTGCTCATTCTGAACATTCTGAACAGCCTGTGGAACCATTTATCTCATTACACTCTGGTTAGTTTGCACTGCCCTCCACTCCTGTGTGATCTCCTAAGACAGGGCACCATGTCTTATTCAGCTCTATAAATCCTCTGTACTTGGCAAAGCCCTGGTACATAGTAGATGATCGCATGTATTTGCTGAGTGAGTGAAGTGATTTATGAATAAAGATGTGTGCTCGCTTGGAAAGGGAATAGGGCAAAAAGAAAGAAGAGAATTAACATTTATCAAGGGGCCATAATGTGTCAGAAGGAGAGCCAGGTAATTTATTACTCTAAATTATTCTTACAGCTCTCCTATGAGGTATATATTCCCATTTACAGAGGAAACTGAAGCTCGGAAGTTAATTTGCTCACCCCAAATTGACACAGCTAGTAAGTAGCTGAGCCAGAGTTTGCAATATGATCTGACTTGGGAGTCCATGCTCTGGGCTCCCTCACACTGCCAGTAAGGGGCAGGATCTCTTTGAGGGTAGCTATAATCATAAACCACAGCTTCTTCGTGCATAACACCAATGCCAGCCACAGGACTCTTTGAAGTCTAGAGTGTCAGCAGTATGATGACTAACTGTGACTTCCCAACCAAGGAAGAAAAGTCAGCCATTAATAATTCACCCCCTTTTTATAGTTCAATTCTAAGGGATTCGTTTCAGTTTGTTTAAGATATGTTTAAAGACTTAGAGTGATTTCTATATTAATGTGTTGATTGATTCTGTCTCTGTAATGTAAAATATAAGAATTAGGAAATTCAAATGTTCTTGTGAAAGATAAAAAGGTTCATAAGTTCAAAGTCAGTAGTCTATAATCAAAACATAACCTACTAGATAAAAACAAACACTCATTCAGCCTGTTTGAAGTATGTAAGTAAATAATTCATATACATTTTCATAGTTCTTCCTGTGGGTACGTTGGTAATTTAGACTTGATATGTGGTGCACACTAGACCTTGGTTAAATGTCTAGTTTAAAGAGCAAATGAACTTTTAAAAATTTTGACTATAATCATTATTTTTAATGAAAACAATTTTTTCCTAACTCTTATCTTAGCAAAGCAGTGTCATCCAATAATTAGGAGTCTTCAAGAGACTAACCACATGGATAATATAATATGTCTCTTTGTTGGTGAGAGGAAGGATCAGTGTGCTACACTGCTTTGTCCTTCATGCAGGAGGGGAATTAACTATGAAACAAATGAAGCTTGAGCTTCAAGGCCCTTCCATTGCATGGGCCTCTTCCAAGGTCCTGGAGGAACTATATCAATGTGCTCACATGGTCATATATTTTCGTAAAATTCACAGAATTAAGACATTTTAGCCATTAAGTTTAGCTATCATGTCCCCTGTTTCCATTCCAATTTACCAACCATCACACTTTCCCTTGGGTCAGGTAACACTGGAGTGGCGCCAGCAGTTTTGGTATCCAGGTAACGGGAAGCTGTATTGGGGATACATTTAGCTTAGGTTTAGTGGAATATATGTATGTGGTTTAAGGAAAGCCTGAATTATCTTTTCATTCTTTCTGTAGAAAGTGATATTACAAAATATCACTTGTCAAGTAAAGAGGTGAAAGAAGGTGCGTTGGACATTTTATAAGTAACAATCTTGTTATATTTCTGGATTTTGTGATGCTTGTGGGTATCTGTCGGCTGTCATACATTTATAATTCATTGTGAATTCTTTTTCAGTTGAAAACAATAACTGATTTCTTATTCATAATTTTGTATTCCTTCTCCTAAATATGACTCCCAGATGGTATAAGCTTTAGGTCCCTCAAAAATTACCCTAGAGAGTAATCTGAAATATTTGTAGATGTTAAAACCCCAAGGATGTGTAATAGATTTATACACATTACTAGAATAGATGAGAAAATCAGTACCCTTTCTCCCAACCAGGAATTAGTTAATAGATCTTTATTCAAAGGAGAGAATATGTGAAAATAAATTCAAAGTCTAATCTCATATCTACTTGATAATTCCTCCTCTTATTTCAACATTACCCTGGTCAGCAAACAGAAATACAATTGTACCATTTAGTACATGCTATTCAGTACAAGGAAACTTGAAGTAAACTCATGAAACAGTAAATAATAAAGCAGAGTATACTGAGACTTTTATAACAAAGAAGGTATTATTCCTTCCTTGCCTCCCCTAATCTCTCCTCCTTGATACATCTGAAAAATATTTCCTCTGTACACACTTAATATCAAAGGAAAGAAACCTAAAACCCTCATTAAATAATTAAATATTATTATACAATGTAAGTGGGTTTTAAATGTGCTCAGAGCACAAGGTAAAATTTGTAGACATCTGTCTCAATATACAAAACACCTGCAACCTCCAAACACTCCTATGTTCATATCACCCCTAAATATGTGAGTTCATGAAAAAGGAAAGTCTATACTAATTAGTGGACTTTAATTCTGAAAAAGTTAACCCATAAGTGGTGAGGCAATATGGACCATAAACTGCCTGTTGAGGCAATATGGACAATAAACTACCATACACAGATAGACACAGCAATGAGTGATGAAAGGTGAGCAGAGTACACTGAGCTTACGTTTCTTCCTGGAAAGCAAAATCAACAATTGAGGTCAATCTGCTTCATAGCCATACCTAATGGATGAGTTCTACTGCTTAAATTTCATCTTTGAAAGAAAATTTGACATAGTTATATAAAAAGTCTTAATGCAGGCAGGAAGTAGTTTCATAGTTCTAAACACAATTGGTTGCCAACATTTAAGTTTAGAAAAAGAGAAAAAAGATAAATTATATATAGTATATGATAATATAAATAATGAGGGCACTTTTATTGCTCTCCTGTAATACTGACATTACTCCTAATGATAATAATCACAGCTAGAGCCAGCCGTGATGGTCTAGTGGTTAAAGTTTGGCACTCTCACTGCTTCAGTGGCCTGGGTTCGTTTCCCAGTCATGGAACCACACCACCCGTCTGTCAGTTGCCATGCTATAAGTGGTGGCTCACATAGAAAAACAAGGACTTACAACTAAGATATACAACCATGCAGTGGGGCTTTGGGGAGACAAAAAAAAAAAAAAGAGAGGAAGATTGGCAACAGATGTTAGCTCAGGGCAAATCCTTCCCTGCAAAAAAAAAAGTAGCATGGTCTTATTCTAAAAAAAAATAATAATAGTAATAATAATAATCACAGTTAACATTTAAGTGCTTTCTACTTGTAGTGACAGCTCTACTTGCATGAACTCAATTAATCCACACAACATCTTAGGTAGCTACTTATTCCCATTTTCAAATGATGAAATTAAGGCACAAACATACCAAGACACTAGTCAAAGGTACAAAGCCACATAACTGGTAGAGTAGGGATTCAAATCCAGGCAGTGTGGATGCACAGCCCAAGTTCTTTGCTTTTATGCCATATGTTTAATAAGCTGATCTCCAGGTCTGTTCTAAAGAATTCTAATTTCAAATATTTCCTATATCCCTAACAAAATTCTCCTGTTTATATGCCTCAACTTCAGCTTCAGAAAAGTTCCCACAAATCTAATATAATCGGCTCCTTTAACAAGATGTTTCTGTTAATCTATAAAAGAAAAACCAAATCAGTTATGGAAATTTATGGGAAAATAAAAGCTTTTCCTTTTCTCCAAGTTGGTGTTAAAAAAATGTGCTCTCTTATTCTGTTCATCAAGTAGGTGTCAAATTGGGGAGCTGGGTGTTTCTCAGCTTCATGTGTTTTTTGTTTTAGTATTTTCCCCAGAACAGGACTGAAGTAATTTAGACAGTTAGATGATCACAGAAGACATGAGTCACGTGCAGTTGAAAGTGTCCTGTCGTAACAATGCCTGGGAATTAGAGCTAAGTTAAATACCAGAGTCCCCTGCAAAGAATGATAGAAATAGCACTGTAGCATGATATTCTTGGAATGACAGATGCTGAGGGGGGGATGTATTAACAACCGTTCCCAACCCCCCTCTCCCCCCACCTGGCTGAGTTTTTCTAGAGACTGGAAAAGCAGGGCCTCTTTGCTGCCATGTGACAGGGTTCTGGGCAATCAGATAAGCAGACAGCTATGTGGGGGAAAGCAGGGCAGTGAAAGGGAGAAAGATGTGGCTGTTGCTCCCTATTGTCCCCTTTCCCTGCTTTGAGGCTGTTGCAGCCCTTTTGTGTCCCCAGAGAAGGGCTAGGAGAATCTCAGTGGCATCAGTGTGAACTGCAAGAGCCAGTGAAGCACCATTAATATCCACCCACCTCTGGGCTCCTGGTTAGGTCAGAAATATAAACCTCTATTATTTTCAGCATTGTGGTCAAGTGTTCTCTTATTTGTTTACAAATACAATACTAACTGATGGACCTTGACGGAAAGGAGAGATTGGTAGGGGCCAGTTGGGTTGGTAAAGGATCATCCATCCATCCATCCATCGTACTCCATAGCTATTAGGTAGTAGTTGATGTAGCAACAAGGGCATTTATCATTATTTTGTACTTAGAACAAGTACCCTGGCAATATTTGGAACATGAATAAAAATGAGAAGTTGAAATCTCTTTTAGAGTGACCCAATTATGTTTGATTTTTTAAAAAACTTTTAATTTTAGAATAGTTTTAGACTTAACAGAAAAATTGTGAAGATAGTACAGAGTTCCCATATAACTACTATTAACATTGTACATTAGTCTTACATTAATATGGTACATTTGTCATAACTAATGAACCAATATTGGTACATTATTTTTAACTAAAGTTCATACTTTATTCAGATTTCCTTAGTTTTTACATAATCTTTTCCTGTTCTGGGATCCCATCCAGGATACCACATTACATTTAGTCATCATGTCTCCTTTGGCTCTTCCTGTCCAGGACTTCTCAGACTTTCCTTATTTTTGATGACCTTGACATTTTTGAGATATATTGGTCAGGTATTTTGTAGAATGTCCCTCAATTAGGATTTGTCTGATGTTTGTCTCATGATTAGACTGATGTTGGGGTTTTGAGAGAAAGACCACAGAGACGAAGTGCCCCACCTCAACATATCATATCAAGGGCTTGTACTATTAACATGACTTATCATTGTTGATGTTAACCTTGACCATTTGATTGAGGTAGTATTTGCCAGGTTTCTCCCTTCTCAATTTACTCTTTTCCCCACCTTTCCTTCTGTACTTCTTATAAGGAAGTTACTATTCAAAGCCCACATTTAAGGGTGGAAAGTTACGTGCCACCTCCTTGAAGGCAAAGTGTTTACATAAATTATTTGGAATTCTTCTTCACAGATTTGTCTTTTCTCCTCCGATTTATAAATGATATAAATTTAATCATTTATTTGTATCAGTAATAACTCATATTTATTTTATTATAATCCAATTTTACTTTATTTTGTTATTCACATTGTTCCAGTTTCATCTATTGGGAGCTCTTTCATTTGGTTCTTTCATCCCTTTGACATATCCCTATAATCCTGTTTTTGTTTTTTGTAACTGCACTTCCTTACCTTCTGGCACTACACAATGCTCAAGGCTCATCTTGTATATTTCCTGCCCTAGTCCCAGAATCAGGCATTTCTCCAAGGAGCCCTGATTCCTTGGTGGAGACTGGTATTAGAAACCAAGATCTGTGTGCTCATGTATGATCGACTTTTTAAAAATGTTCTTAGAATTTTTCATTGACTTTCTTAAAATTAAATGTAAGTGCTATTTCAGCTTTGCATAGCTAATATCCTTCCCTTATAGATTATTCTCTTTCCTTCTCCCTTAATATCCATCCCAGTTTCACAATATTCCCATTGGTCACTGTATTCTTTTTACACCACAGTCAATGGGGGACATGAAGATGCACTACAGTTAAGGTTTTCCAATTACAAGGCTAGCAAGATTAAAACAAAATCACAGTATAAAAAACCAACTTTATCCTACTCACCTGAATTTTAATCACCATTTCTATGCTCATGCCAGACTGTACACTTCCAGGTCGAATATGACCTCTGGGGAGAGATTATCTTTTGCTGCTATATATCATAATATCAGTTAAATATATAAAGTCTTAAGGAACTAATATAGAACTTTAGGTCATCTAGATCACTATTACCTGATAATAATAGCACTGAGGATTGAGAGATGAATATAAAAATAGGATTCTAAAAAAGAAGGGGACTGAAACCTCTAGACTCTGTTATGTTTCCATTTTTTTCCTCTCAAAAACGCACAGAGTAATTTATTGAGCAAGATAAATGACCTGTGCTATTTTGAGAAAAAGAGGGTGCTCCGGCAAAAAATTAAAATTAAAAAAAGAAAATCATATGTTTATTATTGCTTAGTCCCAGATCCACTATAGTTCTGTCACTATCTCCCACCGCTGGCTGACAGGAAAACCAAATATTTTCAACATTAGCTATTTGGCTAATGAACACAGGTCTGATGTTCTTTTAATTCTGACATCGGGTTGTAAATTCAGTAGAATCCATAACAGTGAGGCCCAAATTACACTTAAATGTGTTAAAGATGGAGCACACAGCATCTAAATAGCAATGGCATTTTAAAAGAAAACAGAGCTCTTCAATCAGCATTAATTTCTTTTTAAATTGAAATGCTATGTGCCAGGTGTTTTACATAAACATAAATTATTTCATTTAATCCCCCTGTTTAGTCCTCCTGAATCAAGTGCTTTAAATTCCATTTTAAAAATAAAGGTTAAGTGATTTGTCCAAATACCTATGAAGCGGGCAGAAGAGTCTAGGTTTAAAGACATTTTTCTGACCAAAATTCATATAGAGTACAGAACCCCTCATACTTTGTGTATATCAGGATCCCAGCGAGAAACACACACAGATTAGAGTAATCCGTGGAGGGTTTAATAAAAAGACTATTCCCAAAGATGTGGGCAGGCAGTAAGGAAACCACAAGGGCACTACTACAGGCTGGGCACTGTAGAGTTGTACCATCCCCCAGGATGCAACCAGTGGGAGGTGACCACCCTCTCCTCCACTCACAATGAAGGAGTCAGTGAATAGACAATCTGCTCTTATTCTCTTCCCTCCACTCCATGACTTGGTTGAGTTCTCCATGGGCCAACTCCATCCAAAAGGCATAGGGCCAGGGAAGTGTGGGGGTGTTCCTTACAGACCTGCCTAGTAGAGCAGAGAGCAAGATGGGAGTGGTGGGCAATGCATCAGGAGAGACAAACAGAATAGCTCAGTAAATGTTGAAATTTCTCTGACTATTGGTTTGAAAAAGAAATAACATAAGATTCATGTTTATTTAAATATGCTAATTATTCTCTTGAAAATAGACTTGAAAACTGGCAGAAAAAGACTTTTGCACTGACTCTTACACCTTTCTAAAGGTGTAAGAATTAAAGACGAGTTTGTTCATGTAGGAAAAAAATAGACAAGAACATAGAAAAAAATGCCAGTGGTTCAAACAGAGGCTTTGCTGGGTAACAAGGTATGGCAAAGCAATGCCCTATGGCCTTTAAAATGCTTTTTTTTTTTTTAAGTTAGGAGTCTCCAGACATACCTTGTTTGCTGGTGAAGTACTTCTGAATCATGAGAAGTTATTCCAAGTTCTGAAGAGCTGTGGCTCTGGCTCTGTCCCTGAGTGGTTGTATGTGTTTAGACAAGTGATTTAACAGCTTTGTGCCTCAGTTTCTTTTTCTATCTCTACTACAATACTGGATACTTAATGTTTTATATGTATTTATTTATCATTTTAATATTGCATGTGATCAATGTAGAGTGAACAAGTAAATAGGGCCAGTACAAGAGATAGTTGTGAAGATCACAGAGAGAGTGAATGAGAAAAGATATTATTATGCTCAAAAAATACTGAACACACTGCAAAATAGATGTTTCCAGCAAATAAATCCACTTCTCTGCTCATTTTAACTGATTTTTATTCTATTTTTCTTTTCAATGCCTTATTTACCAATGTAAATTGTCTAAAATCTTCAGAAATACACAGGGAATAAGTCATGAATAAATGCAAATAATAAAGATTTAAGTTAACTTTTAAGTTGAATAATCCAATAATCTTTTGAATGTATTACTGGTGATTTCTACAAATTAATCCAATTGGAATTCTTTTTGAATGTATATTATCTTAACTGAAATGAATAATTTCTTCTATTTGTATGTATCTTTACTTTAATATTCCAGGCTTACTTCTACAGTAAATTACACAATTTTGAAAAACACAAATAAAATATAATATGCTCCCTGATCATAGTTTGCACTTTATTGAAAGTGAATGAGCGATTCTACTTCATCTGCCAACTCATGAAATCTTAGGATTTAATTTGGCCTCAATAATTATTAACCTAGAAAATCAATAATCAGCTTAAAAAACTTTTTATTCATAAAATGAAGTAGAACAATATAGCAAAAAGATAAATAAGCATTCTTCTGAAATTTATCTCAACAAGAAAGTGTGGGGGATCAGAATTGGCCACCTCAAGATGTGTCTCTCTCTACCTTGCTCTGAAGGAGGCTTTGACATTCACCCCCCCAACTCTCTAAAGGGATTTGGGATGGAATCCCTGTCCCTGGGATGGGCCTTCACCTTGGATGACTCCGGGTATCGATAGACTGGGAGGGTCTTTGCTACGCCCATCCCTATCAAAGTTCTGTTTACCAAACATTTACATTTGTAAGGAAAATCTCCATTTGTAAAGGTATCTCCTTCTCTGTACTGGGAAGAGGGGTGGATGACCTCATCCCTAGAAACTTGTCAATGTGAAAGGCCAGGCCTTAAATCTGCATAATAACTTTACTGTGTTTTTCTTGTAATCCCTCATGGCTAACACTCCCAACTCCCCCCAAAATTGTTTGTCTATATAAGAGAAGAATCTCCACCATTTTGTGGAGAGACACTCCCTGGTGTCTCCCATGTATACATGTTTTATAAAGCTTTGTTTGATTTTCTCCTGCTGTTCGGCCTCATGTCAATTTAATTTGTAGCCCAGCCAGAAAGGACCCAGAATGAGTAGAGAATGCTCTTTCTTCCTATCAAAAGCCAACAAGGAAAAATTGTTCTCCAAGAGGAACCAGCAAACTCCATCAAGTCATTTCTCCATCTACATCACAGGAAATCTGAAGTGCCTCCTAATGAGTGTTGGATGGGAACGAGGTCCATTTGCTCACAGTGCCCAACACCACATGAAGGAGACAGAGGGATGTGACATATGGAACTTATTCTCCCAGAGTGACAAAGTTTATCCATTTCAAATGTATGCACATTCTTAAGATGTTAATATAAGTGATTTATTTTTAAGACATGTTAGTGAAAAAGTTCAGTCAGAGTGCCTCTATTCCTCTAACACATGAAAAGAAAAATCAAACAAAGAAGAAAATTGCAAATTCGCCCTACCTAACTGGTTTGCATTTCTGTGCACTTCTTACCGCTCTTATTCATTGCCAAGGAACCTGGTTCACGGAAACACCTCTGAAGGACTCTTCCTTTCTTCTCATCCTATCATTTACATTCCCTGCACCACGCCCCCCACCCAACCCACAAGCTTACATTCTGGGTCTTTTCATAAAAAAAAATCTAATATTCCTCCTTTTCAGAAAATTACCTGTCTATCATAAGTTTGGCTTTGAAGTTTTTGTACAAATGTCTTTGCCAAGCCAGAGGAGAATAATTCTGTTTTTCTTAGAATATACTGTATTCAAGATAAATCTGTACCAAATTTTACATGGATTATTCAATCTTCTTACATGACTGTACTGTTTTCTTTGGCAGGGCTATACTAAAAGTCTTACTCAAATTTCCCTAACACCATTTCTATTTTTATTCAAGGAGTAATAAGCTGTTTCCTAACAAATGTATCCCCAGCTCCACTTGATACACTTAATTTGACAACTCAAAGTTCCTATTTTATTAACACTGACAAAAAAATTTATTGAAATCCAAGTATATGTAGGGTACTTTTCTAGACATTGGGGAGGTAAAATGTTATAAGACAAACTCTACAACGATGATAAGTAATAGCACTAAGGAGTAGATAATAACCTGGGCCAAAAAGTAGTGCTCAGTAATTTAACTAATACGTACTGAGCATCTGTTATTTCCAGGCACCATGATAAGTGCTGGAAATACAAACATAAACAGGCAGACCTAGTCCTTGACTTCAGTGAGCTTACATTCCAGTGTTGGTGACAGACACTTTTTTTTAAAAAGGCTACAATATCAAGTAAATAAATAAATGACCAAATAATTAGAGATTGTGGAAAGTGTTATGAGGGAAATATATAGGGCTATATGATAGAAAATAATGGGGTGATAACCTGCATTATTTAGGGTGGTTAATAAAGTCCTCTCTGAAGTTTAAGCTGAGTCCCAAAAAAGAAGACGCTAGCCAGCCAAGAAAAAAGGAGGCCTGTGAGGAGGAGAAGTGGCTCTGAATGTAAAGAGCCTAAATTTAAAAAATTCTGGTGGTGTATCTAGGAATCACCAGAAGGCCAATGTGGCTAGAACATAATGTCATGGGGAGAGGGGCCCAAGAGGAGGTTAGAGATGGACCTTGTCATGCTGGGTGTATAGGTCATGATAAGGAATGTGGACAGTTCCGAGCAGGGGAGGGACAGGATCTGATGTTTGTTTGTTTGAATGGCTGTTTTGTGGAGATTGTGTTTGAGCAAGAAAGAGACATTTTAGGAGACTATATAGCAGTATGCCAAGTGATGGTGGCTTGTGCCATAGTGATAGCAATAAACATAAAGAAAAGTTGAAGATGTGAAATATATTTTGGGAGTAGAATTGATAGGACACGTGAATGAATTCGATGTGAGGAATGAGGAAAAACGGGACTCGATTATATATTAGATGGATGGTGTTGCCACTTACTGAACTAGGAAAAGATGCAAAAGGAACTGGTGGTGGCTGGGGAGTGCATGCAGAGTTCATTTTGAACAGGTTAAGTTTGCGATGCGTAGCAAACACAAGTTGGCTATCTGAGTCTGTATATCAAGGGAGAGGGCTGGGGCAGGAGTTCAGAAGAGGAGGTTAGCCCTGATGGAAGAGCTGAAACTCCACTTGGGTATTCAAAGAAGAGTAGGACTTAGGGAATTAGAGAAGGAGGAAGCCACCCAAGATACTTAGAATTATGAGTTGATCTAATTGTGGAACAATAAATGATAAACCTGGCTACAGTAGAGATTTCTTGTAGGGATGTATTGAAAGAAAAAATGGTGGAGAAATAATAAGGACCAGATTGAGAGAACTTTTACATTCAACATAATGATATTTTTTAATTTTATGGAGCCATCAAGGGTAACTGAGTGGAGATGTGGAGTGGGATGCATTGTGTGAAAGAATTGGTATTATTAAAACAACTATGACTATTCATGTATAATTTTTGGAGGTAGGGGAAACCTTAGGCAGACGTGGGGATCTCTCAGGACAGCATTTCAGTAAGCGTGGTGCGAATGAATGAAGGTTTGTGCTAAGATGTGGGCGCACAAACATAAAGGAAGAGAAAAATAAAGTAACATAAAAAGAACAGCAAAAATATTTGGTACCTGAGATATCAAGAGGGGGAATAAGAGGAATTAATGTGGTAAGTACTATTCATACTGCTTTTCCTCCTTAACTATTCAGTATACATTGGCAATGAGCCTATGCAGTGCACACCACATATGCCTGGCTTCATGCTTTGTTTCCTCTGGAATGGCAGGCACTTATCTACAAAGCAATAATGGTAGATACCAGGACAAGACCGGTGACTGCTGGGCCAGAGAAGTTCCAGCATAGAAATAAGGAATGCTGAAGGATGAGATTAATATCTGCAAAATCTATGCTTTGACCAAGGAAACATGCACAACAAAATGTATTACACAGCCCCCACAGCATAGCATTTAATCTTCTCTTGTTCCGTTTTATATGAGGCCTTTTCTCATATAGGAAAGGGATAGTCACTAATGTGAATATTGCAAAAGTACACAATATAAACAAGTAATGGGAAAAATGTGGTCACCAGCAAGAGTTAGCTGAATGACAAGGCAGATTAATAGTCAGTTTTATGTTTAATTTTGGCATTCTTGTCCTTGTTATGTTGTCAAAACAGTATCTGACCTTAGGCAATTCTTTTCCTTTTTTGTGCAGAAAAGGAAAGTCATCTAATCTAGTGAAGTGGAAGAGGTAGTGTTTGAGTGTGTGTGTGTGTGTGTGTGTGTGTGTGTGTGTGTGTACACACACAGAATAATATACATTCTTATAAGAAATCGAGAAAATATAAAGAGAGAATATAAATATTAAAAACTGATAAAATGAGTCTGAGCAAAACAATATTAAACATAATGCATTCCTTCCAAACCATTTTATTCAAAATATCAGTAGGGAAAGATTTAATAGTATTAATAAGTAACCTGCTCACAAAATATGATGAGTAGGAAGAGTGACTCTCATGATTCACTTTAATAACTAATGAAAAGGTAAGATGGATGCCAGCAGTCGCCTTCCATAACGCCCATCTTCATTCTCCTGGTGACTGACAAATTATTTTGTATTGCACCTAGGGTACAATATTAAATCCACTCCTAATCATTCATCACTTTATGGTTGTCCTGTCCTCAGGAACTTCAGTTATGTTTAATGCCTACTTTCCTTTAGTAATTGGTGCTTCATTCCAAGTGAAGTCATCTATCCTAAGCTAGCCTTGGGTTTAGCAGAGACACACGCAATAAAAGCCTCCAGTCCTTCCAGGCTGTTATGCTGGTGATTCTACCACAATGTATCCTACAATAAATGGTTGAAGAGCTGTCCCTGGATAAGAAGGCTGACAGGTTTAATACTAAGCCATAATGAAGAGATGTCACAAACATATCACGTATCCCTAATATTTGGTCTTTGGAGAGCCCATCTCTGTAAATCGCAGTTTCTTCTTGGCATCTTCCATGTTTTCTCTGGATCATATATCAATGTGCCCTCACAGGGCACCACATTTCAATAAGTCACCCTGCTTCCCCCCACCTCTCTACACACTTGCTTTTTATATTCTCCATAAATAGCACCTTGTCCTATCATTCATCTTCCATGCCTCATTCATTTTAAATCCAAGCTTCTTGGCCCTGTTTCTGCCATATTAAAATACTTCCCATAGCAAGCTCATGTTTAAAAAGAAAATCAATTGTTCTGATTCATTTGACGTGAGCTTCTGGGTGTTTTTATAATTTATTGTTCACTCTCAGGTCAATACCTCTACGATACCATCATTAAATATTAAAGGCTGCTTAGGGCACTGTCCTTATCAGAAAACTTTGCCCTGTTAACATTAGGGAGAATGATACTCTCCCCCTGGGAGAATGCTTGAATTTTTTAAAATTGCAAGCTCTGAAACTGGGTTTGCCACTTTGATATGGTGGTAAAGAACAAGCGCTACACCAGAGACAGAAAGATAACTAGAGGAGTTCAAAAGGCAGGTTGTCATATGTATCTATCTCTTTCTGCCTGCTGCAAAAAATGCCTCATTAGTAGGCTTAGACTGTTAAATGAAATGGGAAGTTAGAACTGCAGAGTACAGCAAGCCGTATGAATCTGTCAGTAAAAATGTCCATGCGCCTAAATATATGAACCCACATTCTGAAAAGTTTCAGAGTATGTAATGATGGCCCTGAAACTTCACTTGCCACCACAACCCTAGCTATTAGCACGGTTCTGTGGAGATGCTGAGACTTAAATCTCATTAAATATCTGAAAAGAAAAAACCAGGTAGAACAATACTTCTTAGTCATATGAGAGAATATCTCAGCAGTTGGGCTACAAAGTTCATCATGTATGTAAGCAATTGATACTTACTACAAAAATATGTTGGCACTTATCGAAGACTTTTATTTTTATCTGTCAAGATTTTTTATTTCTCTATCACCATTTTTTATCTTTGTTCCATATGTGAACATTCTTTAAGTAAATCTCTTTAAGGTTCTGATGTCAAAAGTTTATGAAATAACTCCCAAGGGGCATCTGAAGGAATGTCCAATCCTTAGTAGCTTATGGTTGAGGAATTGATTCTGCAGTGCATGAAGACCAAGCTGTTCTCAATTAGGGCATAAAGCACAAGCGCATGGGGTGTGTGTGTGTGTGTGTGTGTGTGTGTGTGTGTGTGTGTGTGTGCGCGCGCGCGTGCGTATGTGTGAGGTGGATGTCAGCCTTCTCTCCCTCACTTTTTTTCCACAGTGGCACTAAGTCAAACTATGTTTTAATGACAATGAAAAGTAGTAGTGTGAGAAAGAAAGAATGGTCTTTCTCTAAGACCTCAAAGCAAATAGTAGCAAGAGGATATGCATTGTATTGATTGCTTGTATGTACTTGAGGCTCAGTGTTTCTGGTGTGAGAGGTTCTTCAATATCTGACATATGCACGTCTCTCTAGACTCATTTACTTTTTATTTTCACCAGATGCATCCCTTTCACTGTCTCCAGGTAAAGTAAACTCTTCACGCCGTCAAGGCACCATGCCACTTCTGTTTCCATACATGGCCTTCCTTCTGCCTGGAATGCCATCCTTTCCCATTCCTGGTTAATTCCTTCTTTTCTATGACATTGCTTATTAGAATCACCCTGCCCATAGAGACTAAACCAATTTGGGGAGCCATAACAGACCAGATAATGCTTTATTTTAATGTGCACATGAATCACTCTGTTTTAATTTGTTAAACTCCCTCTGCATGAACACAGCTTAGCTGCACAAACCATTTATTCATTTTCAGGCAAATGCTACTGCTGTGAAGGGTTAGAAGAAGCAAATACATCACATTACCACCAGGCATCATTTACTGGTACACTATTATTGAAAAAGTGAGACATTTCAAAGTGAAATCGTGGAAAACATTATTGTGTATAAATTTTATTATGTATATAATATGTATACACATTATGTATATAATATGTACATATTATATTATGTACAAAACAGGTTATATATTATGTATAAGTTATAAATAAAATGGCTTAAATGAATAGTGAAGGAATGTTAAGTAAAACACCATATGCATGCATTTGTCAACTAACGTGAGTTCAGGGGCTCTGAGGACCAGCTAAGGTGTCCCTGTTGCTTTATCTGCCCTTGTTTCACAAACGTTAGAGTTGTCTCCCTGGCTCCCCAAAGCTTAGTGCAGTGCTTTGTACAGTAGGCATTTAATAATCTTTCTTGAATGTCAGATGAATGAATGACTCAGTGGAGAAAGGCATGTGTCTATGTGTCTGTTCTATTTATTCTGTATTTCTCACAACTCTTGTGGTAAGGAAGAACTTATTTTGTGGTAGGCACTGAAAAAGAAATTAAAAATAATATTTGTTCAACTTAAAGTTCTTAATTGCAAGCAAAAGAGACTTTAAAAATGGCCAACTTAAGCAAAAGAAGCATTACTAGAATATGTTATGGGCTCAGAATCAATGGGAGGCTACATACCATAGTAACTTATCTGCTTCTATTGCCTCCTCTGCAACTACTGTCAGGTGTGTAGCTTCTAGTCATTACCTACCCTTGTGTATCTTACCACTGAGAGAGAGCACCAAATTGCTCAAAATAAATCCATGTGCCTAGCTCTGTCTCTAGTGGGCTGAGGGAGTAAGGGTCTAATGTTGTGTGCTTCTTTAGGAAAAGGTGTAAACCTAGAATTTTCCTATCACTAAAATTGCACAGAGATCATTTCTGGATAAGAAATGAAAGCATTATGAGGGAGAGTAAATGGATTCTGGGAAAACAAAAAATATATATATAATAATCGATCTTATTGATTAATTTGAATTTATAACCCATGCTTTCTTATTCTTAAACTAGCAGTGAGAAATGGAGTCTATGCAATGCACTCCTGTGTTTTCAGAGAGTAGCCTATCAGTTACTCTTATTCTAGTAATCTCACTTGCCCCATTATGCATTTATTTTTATATTCATGACGTTTTTTTCCTTGTAGTTTGCAAAATGTAAATATTTATGAAATCACCTTTGTTTTGCTTCTTCACAGTCTTGAAATATTAAAGAAATCTGTTCTTGCTAATGGTTTTGCTCATTACCTTCTGATCCAGAAAAGCAGAAACTTTGCTCTACTCACTACTGCATCCTCAATGTCTAGAACAGAGCCCAGCACAAATACTCCATAAATACTTGTTGAATGTTGATTTTTTAAAGGTGTACATTCCAGGATGCTTACTGAACCATTGCTTATGATAGCACAACAAAAATGGGAGCAACCTATGTATCCATTGAAGAGGAAATAATAAGTACATTTTGATGTACCTAAATCTATGAGATGTATATATGTTAAATTTAAAAAAGTGAGTTGCTGAAAAACAGCACAGTAGAATCATATTTTTGTTGAAATATTATGTGTATATATAAAAGTAGTCATAGAAAAATGTACTAAAATGTTAAGAGAGCTTATCACCAAGGGTAGGTTTTGATGGGAAGAAAAAGAAAGGTACTTTTGCTTCTTTCACATAATTAAATAAAGCCCCTTTTTATTATTACAAAAGCATAACATGTACGTTGTAAAATGTAAGAAAGTGCTGACAAGAAAACCTAAAAAAATTAAAACAGATTTTCATCATTACCTTAGTATATGTATACTATAGTGTATGTCCTTTCAGATCTTTATCTCTGTATATCTATACATAAAGGTACTTTTTACCAAAATGAGACCATTCTGTACATACAGATTTTCTAGTAAATAATACTGATAGTTACATTTCTGTAAATTTTCATCTTATCTAATACACAGACATGTTGGTAAATTAGAACTCATCAAAATTAAACTTTAGTTCTTTGAAAGATGTGGTTAAAAAAATAAAAAGGCAAGCTCCAGGTTGAGAGGAAATATTCATAATATGTATATCTATCTGACAAAAGACTTCTAACCATAATATATAAAGAACTCTTACAATACAATAATAAGAAGATAACAAGCCCCTTAGAATAAATGGAAAAAATATTTGACCAGTTGACCAAGGACATATGAATGGCCAAAAAGTATTCAGATACTCAACATCATCAGTCATCAGAGAAATGCAAATTAAAACCACAATGAAATATCACTAAATACCCATCAGAATAAGGAAAGAATAACAAAATTTAAAAAAGAGACTGACATTACCAAGTGTTGACAAAGATTTGAAGCAACTGGAACTCTCATTTATACTGGTGAGAACAGAAAATGGTACAAATAATTTGAAGAACAGTTGGCCAGTTTCTCATAAAGTTAAAAATACACTTAGCAAATTGCTCAGCCATTCCACTCCTAAGTTTCACTCAAGATAAATCTAAACACGTCCACAAAAAGAACTGTACATGAACGTTCATACTAGCTTTATTCATAATAGCCCCAAACTCAATCAATGGTATTAAAAACTGATTTTATAGGGAGGACGTTACGCCCCTTCCAGAGGCCAGCTCCAAGCCAGGCTGAGGAAATGAGGAACTTCTCAGCATCCTGCTTTCCTCAATGGAATGTAAATATCATGAGTCTCAGATTCTTTATGTAGGCACTTAGACTCTCTGGGAAATTAAGCCCAGACTCGCTGACCCTATATCTGATCACTCTCACTTAAACATAGGATCAGCATGTCCAGGCTTGATTTCCCAGAGAGTCTTTTTCCTACGTACCTCAGTCACGTTGGATTCCAACATTTCAGATTTGGGTTTTATGTGGTTTGGGGAAGAAAAAAGTGGATCTAGTCTGAAGAACGTAGTTCGTCTTTTGGCTCCAGGTCTCACTTTCTTATGTACACACACGTATACACAATGGCTGACCGTTTGGGGCTAGTAATTTAATACTAATGAACTCACAGAGTTATTGTGACTGTTAAATGAGACACTGCATAAAAACTTGCTTTTCAAAATGGAAAGAGTTCCACTAATGTCAGGTACTAGTTTCAATCTTTAGGAGTGATGGTGGTAGGTGTCACCCAGGTCACACAAAGCAGATGACACCTCGTTGCCTGGTACAACTTCTAAAAGAACAAAATAAAGCTAAGACCTTGAAAAGCATAGAAGTCCTCTAAATAGTCCTGTGTTCTTACTTTCAAGTTACCAAGTGCTGTTGTTGTAGCTGTTTTTCTCTTAGAAATGCTGCCTGTTAGGCATTGGCACTAATGACAGGCATGGCTGAGTATGTATTTCCTATCTTGTGAAGTCATCCCTGAAAATACCATCCCAAGTGGCAATCCTCCAGGGATCAAGTGCATGCAAGACGTCTGAGCTCACTCACTGGCTCAGCATGGACACCAGCTCCACTTTAGACCTGTCCTAGTGTAAGAAACACAGTCACTCATCCACGAGGCTTCCGGGCTTTCTATGCTAAATAAAAAGAGAAATAAAAGGAGCAAGGAAGAGATGGATCTATGGAATTTCAGAACTTTCCAGAAGGAGCCTTGGAGATTTAGAGATAATGTTGTATAACACCTTCAACTTATAAATAAGGTGGGAAAGGAAGAGAAAGGGAAAATTGAGAAAAGAGAAGAAATAATTTTCACAAAACAAGGCTGACCAATTTGTTACTCTTAGAACTGTGCTCCTTATCATTTTCTTTCTGTGAATTTACAGTGGCTAACTATATACCAGCACCATTATCTAAAATTGTCCTTGAGCCTAAATATTGTCTATAAGTCTTTAGTCCACGAGAAATTCATTTTCTAGTTTTTCAATTCTGTAAATTCAAAATGCTATTTGTCAAGAATATTTAAATGCTGTTATATACTATTAAGTGTTAAGTACTATTAGATTGCCTCAGAGATTTCAATCCACATGGATAGGATTTGTGTAGTAATCCTTATTTCATGTAATTGTCTTCCTTTCAATACAGATAATTTAAAAATGTACGTATATAAACAATTTGGCTGTTTTGTATCTCATATGAATAAATTTACAAATGTGAGATATTTCATCTGTCAGCCCATGTGTTTCTGATTTGGGGTGCAGAAATGGACACAGCAGATTTGCCTCACTGTGGAGATAGTGTGGTGAAATGGGAGAAAAGTTATAGAACATAGATTAGACTACCAGCTCTGCCATTCACTAACGGTGTAATCATGTGTAACACACACCTAGACTCTCTCACTGTGAGATGTCTTCATCTGAAAAACAGACCTAATTCCTCTGCAGCACTGGGAAACATAAACTACTATACCTGCAACTTGAGGGATGGGTGACTGTCTGTGTCCTTGGCAGTGTCACTCTCAAATACCACCACATCCTGACCTCTAAACTCTGGTGCTGTGAATAAGCAGATAACCAAAGAGTTAGCCAGTGAGGACTATCTGTGCGCCCTAATCTTTGACTTCACCAGCCCCACACTCTTCTCTTTGCTTACTCTGCTCCAGCCAAACTGGTCTCCTTGCAGTTCCTTCAACAGGCCAGGGATCCTTCCCTATCTCAACAGTTTCCTCTGTCTGGACATTACACAGCAGGTTCCCTCAGGCTTCTGCTTACAAGTCACCTCAGAGAGGTGCGTCTTGACCATCCCTCATAAAAAAGGACCCTGCTCCACCATTCTTTGCTATTTCTCTTACTCTGCTATATCTTTCTTTATGGCCCTTACAGTCTGGCATATTTACATTTATTTTATTAAGCATTATGTATACATATAATATATCATAAATGTATATCTTCCGTGTCTAGAATGTAAGGTTATTGAGGGCAAGGAGTTTGTCAGTGTAATTCAATGCTATATTCCCAGTATTCAGAATAGTGCTTAACACACAATACAAATTAACCAATATTTATTAAATGAATGAAAAAAATGAATCAAGCAAATTTTCTAGAGGTTAAAAAATCAGGCGATACTCTAAACCTTCTTATGAGAAATTCAATGTAGATCATCAGATAAATAGTAAAATCTAGATATTGAAATATTATATTATTATAAAATTTACTGATTAGAATTTTTTGCATGTACTCAGAAAGTTTTAGTAGAAATCTGATATCCAGGAATTCTCAACATAGTTTATAAAGGTATGTGTCCTCAAAATTCCTCCTTTTGTTTCTAGAACCAGTTGGCATCCAAGATCTCTTAGAACAACGTGTAAACAGATTACTTTGGCTGAATTATATTCTAGCCTTTGCAAGAGTTGAGCTATAAGCTGGTGGTAAAATTATTGTAAATCTTGCTCGATATCTTATCCTGGAATATAAATAATGAAATAGTTCTAAAGGTGGTCCCATGACTGAAGGGTAACCTACTGTTTAACTATATTTCAAAAACCAAACTGTACAAATCTGTTTCTTTATTGCTTTTCCTAATTAAAAGGCTAGAAATCAATTTTTCTCAGATGCCCATGGCATGGTGATGAAAATAGCATTGGTCCTGACAAATTATCTTTATCCAAGATAACATGGTAGAGTGAAAGTTGGTTAATAACCACATTGTGATGTGGGAGAATGACCCCATTACCATTAGCTGGGAACTAATTGATCATTTTATAGTTATTCCAATAGGAAACTTAAAGTGTTGATTTCAGAAAAGCACTTCCCTAATCCCAGTGATGGATAGTAGGTAATTTATGCTGTACTGTCTGACTCATTTCACAGCAGTAGCAATAGGTAAGATAATAAAGTAGTATCTCTTAACAAAAAGCATCATGAGGGTCAGCCCGGTGGCGCAGCGGTTTAGTCCGCACTTGGCAGACCGGGGTTCGCTGGTTCGGATCCCGAGCACCCGCCGACGCACTGCTTGTCAGCCCTGCTGTGGCAGCGTCCCATATAAAGTGGAGGAAGATGGGCACGGATGTTAGCCCAGGGCCAGTCTTCCTCAGCGAAAAGAGGAGGATTAACAACAGATGTTAGCTCAGGGCTGGTCTTCCTCACACACACAAAAAAGCATCATGAATCAAAAATCCTGACGTCTGATTGTGAAATGCTGAGTTTCCCAGTCTCTAACTTCACTGAGAGCAGAGCAGACGATGAAGAGCAGGTGTTGTGGGAAGGCAGCATTTCTTTTTTTTTTTTTTTTTCCTTTCTAGCAATGTCAATAACAAACCCATAAAAAAATGAGACAATAAATAAAAAAATTAAAATATGTTTTTTATTTTAAAAGTATAATCACCAATAAATCTTTACATCCTCTTAGTAGCTAAATAAGCTTTTTTCCTAGCTTGTCTAATGACTTTGAAATTTTTCCCGTGTAGAAAAAAATGAGTCCTAGTGTAACCCTCCCGGTAACCATCAGCGGAAACTGTTACTCTTTTACTTAATTTTTCTTAACTCTATTAACGTAGGTGGGAGCTTCCAATCCATAACTCAGCATTTATTATTTCAGAACTTAGAAGATCATGTTGATTATTTCTCCCTGACTGATGAGAACCGCTGCTATGTCTTAAGTGTGTGTAAGCAAAACTTGTATTAAAAGGATACGGAATATTAAAGGCAGAGAAAAATCCTGGTGAAGCAAATACAAATATTGTATTTAAATTCCAAAAAATGTACACAGACATACAGTAATGTATTACAAGAATGTATACATCAGTGTTTCTATAGTGAGAGTAAGACAGACGAGTTAGAATGGGGCTCTGCCACTGACTAGCTATGCGACTTTAGAAAGTTGCTTTTTCTCTATTGCTCTTAGTTTTTTAATCTTTAAAATGAGGACAAGAGCGACAACCTCTAGGATTACTGTGAATAAAATCCTTTAAAGACATAACACAAGTTGGTGTTCAACTTTGTGTGTACAACAGAGTTCTTATATGTATAACAAAATTTTTACAAAGTTTCATAAATTAGAAATTTGAATCATAATTTAAATTATAGTTAAAATCACAATTATGATTTATAATTATCATGAATGATAAAGATAAATTCTCTAAGAAAGTTAGTAGAGTTTCCTTTATTGCCCAGATACTGTTCAATAAGTTTGACTTGCAAAAGGAGAAAAATATATTGTCCATAGTAACGTACTTTTCTCTTGTTGCAAGGTTGAAGTTAGAAATGATAAATCCTATAAAGTATAAAACAATCCAGGTGAAACTATGATCAGACTAGTATCTTCCAACCTTTTGGTCAATGATATATCTGTCAAATTGTTGCCATGCAACAGGACATTTGAAGGGCTAAATTGGCCATTGGTTCCACTAACCCCAATCCAATATCCAATGACTCATCTCCCCCCACACACACATCTGCAATCCCCCCTCTCCTCTAAGACTCACCATGGCTACCATCATTTCCAAACATTGCAACTGGACCAAAAATTGAAATTAAAAAAACACAGAATTTTGAAGTACACCAACATTCTTCTTATACTGATAAAAATTGCCTAGACCTTGACCACCAAGTAAATTATCTAAAACACAAAGTACAACTGCCGTTGAAATTTATATGGGATGCATTCAGATCATTACTTAGAAAAGGTATAAAATATCTTTTATTTACTTCTTTAGATAAACACAGGGCCTAACAACTTTTTTAGTTACTAAAATACTGTGTTTATGATGTATGTGTATGTGTGAATCGCTACTAACAACTGCTAACACTGGAATAGAAGGAAGATTAAAAATGTTATTTAATTTTCTAATCTCAAAACATCACCACAAAGCAGACTAAACTAACACTTTGTAATTCAGGAAAGAAGTTTTACACATTCACTCAATAAATATTTATTAATGGCTTGTATTATGCTGGGTACAGAGCTATGTGCTAGAGAAACTATACTGAGCAGTACAGCTAGGGTCCTAGCCCTCAACTGGCAGATTCTACTGGAGGGTCTATATCTCTTTAGGATTTTGTGCCAGTCTTACCCCATCAAATTTTATTCCTTCTAAATTCCTAAATGTGTTTCATAAAATTTTCCTATTGTATCATTATGCATAAAAATTTGTTAATAACACTAATACAAATAATAATAGCCACATCAATAAAGATGATGAATAATCTACAGTATTCCAGGGAGAAGCTTATGTATTAGGTATGTTATCTCATTTATTCTTTATATGAAGAAAGCAAACAATTAGGATCCATTGTTACATTTTTATAAGCAATGAAAAATTTAAAAACGTGTAATCAGGTTACTATGTTTTAGACTCTTTGTATAGTACATTCTATTTAATTATTCTGTACTTAATGAAAATATGTCTCAGTAATAAAATTTTATACATTTAGCTGTAAAAAAGTTCTATGTATGTTTTGCATCAATGTCAACATCTATAATACATTGCGAGAGGAATCAATAATATATAGTCAATGGTTTTAAAGTATTGTGTTATATAGTCAATGGTTTAAATCTCCAACAAGTTTTCTATTTTTTTTAATTTTTCTGTAAATAAATGGGTTTTTTGGATATTTCATAGCCTTCTTTCTTTTGACAAAATTATGTTTTTGCCATGGTAAAATATAACTTTACTGTAAGTTTATTTTATTGACTTATTGCAGTCCTTTCAACTTCATACAACAATGTACTTTCTCAGACAATTCTTAGATTTGAAGTTCATTAGGCTTGAGTCTAAGTGAAGGTGATTTGAAGACCAGATCTATAATAGAGCTATATACCTTTAACACAAATTAATTCCCCTATCTCTGTAGCACGCCTTAATGTGCTAAGTTCAATACATATGTTCTCTAATAAAACAGAATGTTTGCTCTTCTTTTAAAGACCAGTATCAGTACACACATCCCCCCCGCTTCACCCTGCTCACTCACAACACACACACACACTTGCACACAAACACGAGCACGCATACACACGTTTGCATACATCTGTGCATGTGCACATACACATTTTATTTTTCCTTTAGGAATGCAAAACAATGTAGAAATTGAATTTTACTCTAATTACAGATGCATATTTTTTCAACCTAATAACACTGTAATATCTTCCAAGTAATATTCAGCATCTTACTATTAATTCTACAGAACAAAGCATGTTAAAGAAATTTTCCTCCCAGCATTAATGAAAATCACATGAAAAAGGTTTATGAAAAATTCATGAGACAGGTTTGGCTTTGAATGAATAAATTTTCCACAAAATGTCTATCCATGAATATATACAAATTTATATTTGTGAGAAATTATTTTAAAATATAAAGTTATTTATAAAGAATCTTTATTTTCTTATTTTTATTATACACCAATCTCTAAATTCAGATTTATTTCATCAAAATTAGCAGTCCAGCAGTATTGGAATTCTTTGGTTTAAACCTGATAATCTCATTAACTACAGAAAATGAACATTATTTAGAGAATGATTAAAAACTATGATCTGCCTTCTGATCTACAATGATTTGAGTTAAAAGACCTAGCCCAAAATTATGAATCTACTATCAAATTTTCTTTTCACGAGTCCCCATTGCCTCTCCTGTTATTCGCATCCTGAATTGGAATATCTGCTCCGCCACTTACTAACTGCTTAACCTTTCCTTTTCCGTAAATCACAGATAACAATAAAACATAGAACTAGAACGCAGGTTGCCTGACAAATAGCCCAATTTTAAATCTGTTAATCTATTTTTATGTTATTTGACATACAGAGAAAATAAAAGAGCTATCTGGCTAATCTAGCATTGTAATAGCAGTATTACCCTAAATAGAAAATCTTACTGTCCCATCAATCTAATCTTCTAAAAACTTAAAGGCAGTCATAAAAATTCTAATGGTAACTTGCAAATTTGACTCAATAACGACAAATTTATCACTTTCCATGAGTTCATTTCCTATGGATACTAACAAGAAAAACGTCTAGTATACTTCTAAGCCTATGCATTAAAATTTTTTTCATACATTTAAAATTTCTTACTTAGGTATATACTATTCATCCTTTCCACAATTTTCCTCTCCATTATTATCTTTATATCTTTCCTCTCCATTATTCTAAGGAAGAAATATGAAAAGTTGTAAAGGGAGAAGCCAAAAATGAAAATGAAAGACACAGGAAGATTTCAAGTAAACTATTGATGGGAATAAACTAGAGGCCATTTATAAATAAGCAGTTTTTGACTATACAACTTTTAAATATCTTAATGTGAAATGTGATATTTCTTAATGTGAAATTTTTGATTTTTACTGCTAACTCCAACTGGCCTGTGGTGAGTATATTTAGCATTATCAAGAGCAGTCAATGGTTTGGCCTGACTGAATTTGTAGTCAGAATCCCATTTAATCCCTGTGGGTTCTTGGCTGGGTTAGTTGACCTCCCTACATCTCAGTCTCTCATGTGTACATCACAGGTATTCATATCAGCCCACCAGCAAGTTGGGAGGACCAAATGAGACAAGTTACACAATGCACTTGGCACAGATAGATGCTCGATCAACATGAGTTCCCTTCCTCTTTCCCTAGTGCCAGCTGGCTGGCAAACCACATTACACAAAAAAGGAAGCTATGTTCTCCTTTTTCCAGACAGCTGGTAATCCAGACATCACAGGCCTTCTACAAACAATGTTGACTTATTTTTGCCACAGCTGATGTGTATATATTGTGCTTTGCTGGTTCTCCTCATGGGTTGTTTCCATGACCATGGAATAACTGACTTGTTTTTCTTCGTTGTTCCTCATTTTACGGGACCAGATTGAGGTAAAGTGGCAGTTTCGTATTGTTTTATACATTTCACAGACCTGGAGGACTTCGTTTATTGTTTTGTAATAACAACAATAAAACTGTTTTACATTGTTTAGTCCTCACATAGCCCTATGATGTATATAATATTACTCTTTCCAATCTGTGGCTGCCACCACTAAGAAACACAGGTTAAGTAACTTGCCCAGCATCACGTGGGTAGCAGAGACTGAGTCAGGATTTGAATTGAGATGTCCTGATTCCAGAGCCTGCGTCCTAGACTCATAGAAATGAAAGAGCTGGATTCACATATAGAGGAAACACAGGCCTTAACATCCCATCTGCTTTCCACTGCACTCAACTGAGGGGTCGGGGTCGGGCACAGGACACATCACCAAACTATCACCTGAATGATACTAATTATGCATTTATGTCAAAAGAAGAACCCTGAAATCTCCTCTTGAGGGGTATATATGCAACCTCTTTTATAACACTCAAGTACAGTACCCATAGGCCATACATTCAACAGGCAACACATTTATTATATCTAAAATATTCAACAGTTTTAGAGGCATATTCCTGCTCCTTTTGGTCTCTTTTACCTAAGGGAAAGGGTCACGTAAGCAGGCTTATGTGTACATGCTTAGAATAGTGGCTGGTACATAGTGAGAATTATTTATTATTTTTCTTAATATTTTAATTTTATCATTTATTTTTACAATCTAGAGGCTGCATAGCATAGTGTTTAAGAGCCCAGAGTTGGGAGCCAGACTGCCTGGGTTCTAATTCCAACACCACTCTTCACTAGCTGAGATCTTGGATAAGTCATTCTACCTCTTCAGTTTCCTCATCTATGAAATGAGAGTAATAGAACTTATCTCACTGGGCAACATTAAGAATTACTTAGAATAGCTCCTGATTTATATAAGTCCCATACATGTATTAGATTTTATTATTAATATCATTAATTATCTTTCATTATAGCAGTAGTTTTGTTTATTCATTTACTTTTATTTATTTTTAATAGAATTTTTTCTTTGAAATTGGACACAAAAGTCCAATATACATACAGCAGATTTTCTATAGCAATATACATAGAGTTGATTTTGTCTGGTTGAAATGGCGGTGAGAATTTCTTCCTTTCACCACCCCCAGGTATATCTGTTTATAAAACACATTCAGGGGACACATTTTGCTCAGCATGTTACACAGGCCTAGACATCAGCAGATGCTCCGTGGCAGTCTATAAAACTGAACTGAGGAGAGTTGACTAGCAAGAATTTAAGAGCTCCTGGCCTCTTTGGTCTCAGGGCCAACTGAGTTTGGACCCAAATTCTGTTATTTGACAGCTGGGGCAGTTATGCCATCTCTCTAAAACTCAGTTATTTCCTTTGCTGTAAAGTGAAAAGGATACTATGACCACTTCATACTGTTGTATTTGGGTAAATAAACGTCTAGAAAAAAATTACTTCTATCATCTCAATCACACACAAATTATTGGTGTCCAAAGAATCTAAAAGGGGAATTCTTCCATCACTACTTCCTCCTGGAAGAACTTGTCTGAAAATGTGGAATCATATGAAATAATTGCTAAAGATAAAAATAACATCCTCTTCTTTTATACATCTGGTAGAAATAGGAAATTTTGTAACGTACTGTATTTGCTTAAAATAGGAGGCACCAGTAGTGGATTTCGGAGTTTAAAAATCTACCCACACTTCCCATTTTAAGTAAATAACATCACTTGGTTACGTCAAAATTTGTATTGAAAGGCCTGTAGGCATGCATTTTGAAAACTACATATTTTAATTAAATTTATACCAATATTGAAAAACATGTGTACTTATTTCAACAGAGACTTAAAACGATAGCTTTTAAATATTTCAAATCGCTTCTCCTTCATATTAACCAAATACTAGTTGTCTTAAAGCTGTCACGAAATCAATTACAATAGAAAGTTTTGCAATACATTCTGCCTCAGGAATATGAAATATAAAGATGTATGCTAGAATGAATGAATTCACTAGGAAAAAGATGAGAATTATAAGATTCCTACTCCCTTTCACTTTTGAAAATCATTTTAGTAACATTTTATAAGTTGAAAAGAAAGTTTCTCTTCACACACTTCATACAATTTTCAATCACTAGACCTGAGACATAAACTTGAATTTCAGTAATGAATTTAAGTTTTCTTGCCTAACAATATGACCTGAAAATGTGCCCAATAAGTAAGCAAAATACAAATATAGAAGAGATTCAGAAAAAGTATAAATGTGGCTGGGGCAAACAAAGAACCGTGCCATGCGGCTCGATCCTATTCAGTTAAATGAATCCTCCTATACTACAAAAAACCAGCAAAGGATCCACCCTCTCTCCTACAAACTCTATTAATAGGGACTCAACCTAACCCACTCCAAGAGTAGGGATTTACCAGTTACAAGAGACTGCAATGTACTTTGTCTCTCTTTGGCCAATTACTAGGAACATCAATTGTGGGAGAAAGTTCCTCTTTTATTTGGCCTTTGACTACAGATTATCTACTTAAAAATGTTAAAATATATATATATTTAAAATAAAATAAAATATACAGACATTCAAAATCGATAAACACCTCCCCCATTCTGACTTCTATTCTTAATTCTATAATCATGGTTTCATGAGGGTGTTTTTCATCATGGGATACTGTAAATGTTTAATAGATGTACTTTCCTGAACACAAAGAAATAGCCTCTACTGAATGAGACTATTCTACTGAACAATTATTCTGGATTCCATTGAAAAACTAATAATAGGTAGGTCTAAAATGGAACTGAGGTAAATAAAACAAAACATCTTTGTGTTTTCTCTATTAGATACTAAGGCAGTTACTTTAATGTTTCCATTTACATGGTCTTTGTAACACTTAAGTGACCAAATCCAAAAAAGAAGAGACTAAAATCAAATAAGGCATGTAAAATGATCAGTAGTTTCATGTTTGATAAATTGATAGGTGTTGTCTGATTGCATAATCAATGTGTCTCTCCATCTGCTTCTATCCTTCATCCATGGGACTTTGTAACATGGATAATCTCCTTTTGATCAGGTGACATGATGGCTTTAAGACAACTTAAGGGCCATCAGCAACAAGCTGTAACAAAATATGAAATAAAATTAATATTGGAATTTTGATTTATTGAAGGTTGGTCCATCACAGGTAGGGTGTTTGTCTCTTAAAAAATTCACATTCTGCGCTTCCTTTTGATATACAAAGCCAAAGCCTAGTCATAGGGCCAATCTTGCCAAATATTCAAAGCCTTGTATCCAGAGTAGTTATGAGTGAGAAACAAATCATATGAAACAAATAATATGGCAAGAGACACGGCACTTGTAGGGTGGGTCAGGCCACCCACAATCCTGTGCACACAGGGCCATTCAGCTCATCACACCTTGCTTGGCTGCTGGGCCCAGTGTCCACTCTGAAGCTTATCTCTTCTTCACGGCTTTTAATTACACAAGCTCACAGCTTAAAGGCAGGATTTAAAATGCAGTTCAGGAAAAGCAATTCCTCATGTCCCTTGAGTAACTGTGAACTTGGCACTAGTTTTTTAAAGTAATTTTTTAATCAAGGTTTACTTAAGTTGATTCTGTCGTGTGTTTTTTGTTTTTGTTTTGTTCTCTTTTCTTCAACCAGATACAGGTGACTGAGTTTCTTAAAAAGGGTACTTTGTAGCTTCTAAGTTAACTCCAGTTAAAAGCATTTATTTTGCATCTGCTTGGTCAAAAGAGTGAAATTATTTTATTCTCAAAAATGTTGGAAGGCTGACCAGACAAATGCAGGTTTAATGCTTTATCTGCAGTGATAGAGAAGTTCTAGGTGAACATAAACACTGCCATCAGGGATTCGAGTTTGGATAAATAATATTGATAAAAGGTAAGAATATGAAACACGAGAAAGTCTCTATCCTCTGATATCCAAATTCTAATCAACACATACACTTTCCTCTTTGAGAAAGGTATTTGGAAGCAAGGACTATGGTAAGCAACACATATTTACAAATTACTACTTTTCATGTTTAAGACAATTTGTGCAATGGTTTTTATTGAGTCTATTCTGTTTCATTATGATTTCCAAAAGCAATGGGAGTAGCTACAATTTTCAGTTTATTGTCATTCTTGCATTTTCCCTTCCCTCTGGAATTAAGCAGGCATCAAACATTTATTAGATGCCATCTAAGGTAATTCGTTGTTTGTGACAATGCCATGGACAATGCTCAGGTTGTGGCAACTGACTTATGATTTTTATCAGAACTGCATATAGGTCAGAACAACAACAACAAATAAAGGTGAGGGGCTCAGCTCAACCAGAGGAAGAAGCAAGGAAAGAAAGAGCAGAAACATCCAAGGTGAGTCCTTACGTGAATAAAGAAGACAGCAGATGCATGGCAAAGCTAAATGGGGAGGGTATGGAGTTAAGGAGGGAGGGAGGGAGTGGAAAGCATTTTATTTGATTTATGTCTGAAAGGAAATGTGCCTAAAATGTATCACTTGAGGAAGGACATAGCTCCAGAAAAAAAGAGGGAGACACACTGGCAGTAATAATTGTGCAATAAAAGAGATTTTTAAAACACATTTTAAAGTAGTTATTTTGACTTTTTAATGTGTTCAGAATGATTATACATCTCTCTTGAGATGCAGTATCCACAGTGGTTATACACATGGGCTCTGGAATCAGATCTGGAATTTGGACTCTGACACTAATTGATGTTGCAACTTATGTAACTTCGCTCTGCCTCGATTTCCTCATCTGTACAATTTTCCTCATCTGTACCATTTCCTCATCTGTAATTTATATCATCGTGAGAATTAAAAGTGTTTAAGTATGGGCCAGCCCCGGTGGCCTAGTGGTTAAGTTTGGCACGCTCTGCTTCAGCAGCCCAGGTTCTATTCCCAGGCACGGACCTACACTGCTCGCCTGTCAGTGGCCATGCTGTGGCAGCAGCTCACATACAAGAAGATCAAAAAGAGGAAGATTGGCAATGGTGTTAGCTCAGGGCTAATCTTTCTCAAAAACAAAACAGAAAAAAAATGAAAAAAGTGTTTAAGTATATAAAGCACTTAGGAAAGTGGCTGGCACATAGTAACAATACATGTTCTCTATTTTGTCTCAACATTCTTCAAATCCAATAAAGAATGTTAGCAGGGAGAATGATAAAGACAATTAAATGATGTTGCTAGTACATTTTCAAAGTATGGTTTTCCTACTTAATATATAGATAAAGCTAACAGATCAGAAACACCAATGCTTATCTAGGAATCAACCCAGTAGAGATCTCAAGAGAAGATGGTACAAACGTTACCAAGAGCTCTCTAGTTACAAAGGATCACTCCCATGTAGGGAAATTTATCTACAATATTATCCACAGCACGACGGTGTTAACAGAATCAGAATATGGTTCATATTGCATACTTGCTGATATCTCAAACTTTAGGGGAGCAGACTCCTCCTGAGTGTATTTTAATTCTGTGGACAATCATACGTCACTTCAAGTCCTCATCCCCACAAGAACCGTGTCCTAGAGTTCCTCTTAGGAAGCTGCACTTGTTCCCCCGCTATTGTATTTGCCCAAGCTGACTCCAGGACAAACTTCAATTCTGCCTCTTTATTTTAAAATTTTGTCTTTCCATTTGTCTTCATGTAACATAGACTCTACAAACACAACTTCTGGCTGAATGACATTTTTAGGGAAGCACAAAACCATGAGACAGAAAAGGCAGAAGTGAAGCAAGAGTTCACACGTTTTCAGTAACTTAGAAGACGATGCTACAATCTCAAATGCCTTTTCACCAATACTACTGAGGAAATTTTTTTTTCCTCAATGGGCCTTATTTCAAGATTAGGTTGTATGACTCAACTAACTGGGTCAACTCAAATGAGAGACTGGCAAAAAGCAGCAACTTGCACAAGCAAAGTAAGTGTAGGAAAAAGAATTCGAGCTATCTCTGTATATGATTGTCTTCTGAGTTCACTCACGAGGGATCATCTACAGTAAAGAAAATTAATGATGAGTGAAACTTAACTCCAAAATCTATCCCCAGAGTTCAATATTACTTTCATAAATTCCTGCGTCATAGCTGTGCCAGAATAATGGCCCATACCTGCTGTGTGCACATATTAATGAGGCTGCACATAAACACTATTCTTTTTTTGTTCTCCTTCTTGGCCTTTGAGAATGGGGCTTTACTCTGAACAGCTTTTCTCAAACTTTAATGTACAAATGGAGCACCTGGGGATCTAGGTAAAGATGCAAATTCTAGTTCGGTAGCTCTAGGATAGGCCTTGAGGTTCTGCATTCCTAACCAGCTCAGGTGATACTCATGCTGCTGACATACTGACCACACTTCGAATAGCATGGAGGTTATAAAGCAGTCTGAATTTTCCTCAGTTCTGTCATTATTATCAGCTCTCCCGAGCCAACGCTATTGGTTGAATTTTGTCCTCCAAAAAAGATATGTTGAAGTCCTAACCCCCAGTACCTCAGAATGTGAACTTATTTGAAAATGAGTAGAGTCTTTACAGAGGTAATTAAGTTAAAAAGAGGTCAATAGGGTAGGCCCTAATCTAATACGATTGATATCCTTATAAAAAGGGGAAATTTAGACACAGAGACAGACACACACAGAAGGAAAATGATGTGAAGACACAGAGAGAAGACGGCTATTTACACGCTCAGGAATGCCTCAGGCTGCTAGAAGCTAGGAGAGAGGCCTGAAACAGTTCCTTTCCTAGCACCTTCAGAGGGAGTACTGACCTGCTAACACCTTGATTTTAGACTTCTGGCTTCCAGAACTGTGGGACAGTACATTTCTGTTGTTTAAACTACCAAGTTTGTGGAACTCTGTTACAGCAGCCTTAGGAAGGTAATATAGTTACTGTATTGAGGACTTTTTCCCGACACCTCTTCTTTCTCCTCCTTGCTAACACATACGGAAAATTTCAGTGCACTGCTACATTTCGTACAATGTGAGGAATGCGAGGACAACATCCCACACACAGATAAGGTGACACAAAAGAGCAGGTCATGTTTCTCAGATTTGCCTAAGACTAAAGCTTGGGTTGGTTCTACAGCCACTGAGGTGTTGATAACTGAACAGGTTAAATCTACTCTTCATGGCATCTGTTAGCTCCCCTTAGGATCAAGGGACATATCCTGAGATTTTTGTGAATCTCTAAATTCTCAAATACTTCTATATTATATAATTTCCTTCAGAAAATGACATAGAACTCAAAACTTAGAGTGGCCCCTTAATGTTATTACATTAATTCTATAAACATAGACAAAGTAAATTGTAAGGCATAAAACAATTTTACAAATCACTATTTTTGTTGTTGTTGCTGTTGTTTCATAACACATTTTATGGACTCATTTTGACATAGATTGCCAATACTGCCAAATTTGAATTCCATAATTTATTCAAAACTCTTCTTGTCTATGAATCTCCACTGAAATTTTACCTCTTCACATCCTTTGCACTTCATTAGCAGACCTACAAATTGCTTTTCTTTTCCGAGCCATTTTTCTATGGTGAAACAAAGTTGTTTTTTTTTTTTGAAAAACCACACTATGAGAGTTTACAACCAACACAAGTAGAAAAAACAACCCACATAGATTTACATGTGAGGGTGTAGGCAAGAAGGAGGCAAACCAATCTCACTCAGTAGCTAAATGATGGGTTCCTACAAATCAGCCTCACACCAAACATGATTCAAACACATTCTTCAGCAAAGTGACAAATTACTTACAAGGTATTATAGACCTTCGCTTTCACTTTAAAAGAGTAAAAAACATGCTTCCAAGATCCACGAAAGTAAAAGGTGAGAAGTTCTTGATTCTGAAACTTGGCCATTACACTTCTTCTGAATATAATTCACCTTAATTTTTATACTCTTCATGCTTCCCAACTAGGGGTGGTACCACTCCCTCTAGAGGTGTTTGGAAAAGCATAGAAGTGTTCAAGTTTTCATAATAAATGGGAAGAGTTATTGGCATTTAATGGGCAAGGCCTGGGGAAACTAAATAAAACAAAGCAAGAGATGATAAATCTTTGCCCTTCACCAAATGCCAAGCTTCTATGTTGAGGCCCTCATCCCATTTTGACATTTCTTTAAGATTAATGGTCTTTCCAGTTTGGGCTCTGGGTTCACCTTTTGACTTCCACCAGAAACGATGTTGACATCATGGTCTCTTTCTCTCTGATTTGACAGGTGTGTCATTCCTTTGCATGTTCAAAGAACACTGTTTTCTCACTCATCCACTTGATGGACTGTGATAAAGAATCTGCTCTTTTTGGTTTGTTGTCTCATTTTTTTTGAGTATTATAGATAAATCTGACCAACACAGTGTACTTCAGATAGGACATCTTGGGGTGTTTTTAAGTATTCTTTTATACAACCTTTCAGTTCCCTCCACCATTACTGTTCATGTCTTATTCTTCCTCTTATCCATTCATTCTTCAAACATAAATAAGCACCTGCTATGCGAAGACATTGTGTTAGGCGCCATGGAGGAAGGCTGCAGACGATGATAATCTGATCACCCTTCTGTGATCGTCAGATTTAATCTCTCATTATTTTTTTCCTTATTTTCTCTGATAACTTTCCCAAACTTTATCCTTTTGCCTGAGTTAGAAAAAAACTCACTCTTCCACAAAATCATGGCAATCCTATTTGCTAAAACATCTCCATTCACAGTCTATACTAATTAGCTTTTTGATTATTTCTTCTACTATGGAAAAGTCCATATACATATTTTATCATTTTAACCTCAGATATGTGATTTATGCTAACATTGTATTACAGATGTAAAATCTGAGGTTTAAAAACGTTAAATAACTTCCCTGTAGTCAACCAACTTGTTCATAGATTTCAAAACGGGTCTAGCTGACAGTAGCACCTGTGTTCTTAATGAATATAAAATATTCTTGATAATCAAAATCACCTTCCTGTGACTGCCAGTGAACTTTATATGCCCTAGTTTTAAATTTTAGCAGACACATTTGCCCTCATTCGCAGCACCTTGACTAACTTCATCATGACTGTTTTAGAAAATTGGTTATACCTTCCAAGTTTCTATTAAAAATAAACCAAAAAATGCTTAAAACTTTTCTGGATTTCTTAGTTGATACAAATCCACAGAGCAGAGCTTCCAAATATAACTAGGAGTCCTCTGTGATTTTTCATTGCCTGCAGGCTTTTGAAGTGCTGTGGATTTGCCTTAATCTGTTGCTAGGAACACTGCACATTGCTCCAAACAGCCTGCCAGTCTGAGAACCCTAGCGTGAATGACATAAGTGTTTCTTTTATCCAGGTCAGAGGATGGTGTGAGGCGGTCTGGGAGGTCATGAGAGGGGAGGAATCCCAGGAGAAAGAAATTAACTAGAGGAATAGGAAGTGAAAAAGAAGAAAGAATCCACAGACCCTAAAAAAAAAGCTTTCCAACTGAAGCCCCCCTGCTCCCCACCAAGCACAGGGCCCTTGAGAGTTTTTGGAATCAGTTCAGTCTAGTCTGATAACAACTCAGAGGGGCCAGCGCACGGCTGACAGTGTCTCCTTCTCTTGTCACACCAATGGAAATCATCGATCAGAAACCTGCACACACCAGAGACAGGGATGCCACAATAAAGCGTCAGATTTAGGTATCAGGAGAGTTAAGAACAAGAAATCAGTCTACAATTTTTCTCTAACACTTATCTGGCCCCAAGATAAAACACAAAGCATCAGCTTTGGAACTAAAAAATAAATTAGTGATTTATATTTACACCTTCTTTGCTTTCCTTCATCTCAGGAGTGTGGGCTTCTGAAAGACATAAAGGATGTTGGGGCAGATGGAACAAAGAAAGGACCACTTTTGACACCTCCCTTCTGCTACGGGAACTGCCACGATTGCCACCAAGCCCAGGCATCTCTCAAGCAACAGGATGCCATTTCTACCTTTGCTCATGGCTGCTTAGTGACATGGTGGGTATAGCAGCTATTCTGTGCAACTTAGCACACCAAAGCCTTCGGTTAGCATGCAAACAGTTTCATACTTTACACGTAAATCTTTAACTCCTCTAGAATTCATTTTGATGTAAAGGATAAACCATTCCCCCCCCGAAATGGCTATCTAGTTGTACCAATACATATTGTCGACTTACTCCTCCTTCCCCCACTGTTTCATATTTGTAACACACTAAATTCTTGTGGGAAATTCCAGTAACTGGAATGGAGAAACTAAATAGGGAGGGTAAAAAAACTTCATTTCCATTGAGACACCATATGTACGCTTTCTCCTTTCCTAAATGTTTTAAATTGAAAAGGAGAAATAATATAAGGGCAAAATGCCTTATTTCTGAGGTTTCTCCTTCCTTGATTACTGGCTATTTCAGCATGTGTTGATCTATTCTAATTTGATAAATCAATCATCCTATTCAACTATTAAAAGTTCTTTGATCCCTCTGTACATTGCTGCTGACTCTAGGAGTACGACATTATAAATGACAGTCTTGCCAGTTCAGCTGAAACTGAGTCGCTACTCAATTTATGCATGTCCCTTGCCATATTGTATGTTTTTTTATAAGGGTATGGCTAGTTATGGATATTTTTAAGCGACAGGAGATTTCGCTTTTGTTTGAGCAAAATAATCAACATATTTTACTCTTCTTTTATGAATTTCTTTTTTATAATAATCAGACTGGAAACAGGGTAAAAGGCTCTAAGGGAATCTGAAGAAAATTCTGTCAATGAGTTTGGGTGACTTAATCATTTATTTGTTCTATAACTATTGTGTGCCAGAAGATAATTTTAACCAAAGGTGAATGGTGAACGTGCAAAGAGATAATTCTGTTAATAATCCTAGCCTAATTAAGGGTTTTACCAGAACCCTAATATAGAAGCATTTATTGTTAGACTCTAAATCAAATAATACATAGCTGTGTAGGACACGTAAAATGGACCAAATAATTCAGCAAAGAGGATTCAGTTATTTTCAAACCTTTTGTTGTTTTAAGGTATTAAATTTAAAAAACAAAAACCAATTAAACAAAAACCTTTCTGGAGTTTACTAGGAGAGGTACCTGAATTGATGGGGTTCATTTAGTGTCAAGAGATTATTGTCAATAGAGGACTCACCAGGTGAACACCATACTTGACAAAATGATGCTAAGTAGTTTATTCCTGTTTAGGTGTGTTAGTTTGTGTTAATCATGCCTTTTTATTTTCTATATTTCTGATGCTTTGACATCTGGGGTCTCGGCTGACCCTGGAGAGACTGCCCCTCCCAGGGCTAGCCAATTCCTAGAAATGGTTAAGACTCACCTGGGAGTGGGCCTTTTATAGGCAAATAAACCAATCCACAGCCCACACCCCAACCAAGTGCTTTATCTGGCTCTCATGAGGCTCTCACACTCTGGGCCACTCTCCATCTGCCCTAAACACCTCAGGGCCAGGTACCCAGACAACTAGGGACAGCCCCTGTGCCCCAGAGCCTGCTGAAATTATTCAAACTAGCCAATCCTAAACCTGCTTGCCCTGCCTCACCTGTCCTTCCCGTGTAAACCACAGTAAAGGCTCGTGCCCACATTTTCCCCTCTCTCCTTCTGCCTCCTCACCAACCCTGGTACTTTCTCATGGGGCTTCCCTGTGGCGTGGCATGTCCCCTACTCTTGGGAACTGTGAATAACACATTATCTTCCAATGGCAGTCGTCTCCTGACCTGTTGGTCTCACTACACCTGAATAATAACAAAACCTACATTTAAAAACATAGTTCTTACATAAGCTTATAAAGAAAAGATACTCCTTTATAGCTACAAAATAATCTCCCTTAACACATTGGTGTGTTCTGATAGGACTTACCAGTCAAGTGAAACCCCATTCTACAAGAGAGGAAGAGTTAGAGAAGGGACAGTCTCTAGGCTGTTTTATACTTTATTATCAAAATATTCAAAGCATTCCAATCTTTAAAATACTCTATCAGAAGACAGCATATTAAAGTCTCTTTTTATTGATTTTGGTATGTTGGAGTAGAATTCTTAAACATTTCCTTAAGATCCAATATGCCTATAACAGGAAACTTTGCAATAATTTCCTTTTGATGGTTTCTGGGCCACTAGAAATATTTGGAAGTTGTTATTACATTGTCTTGAAGTGATTATTTGAATTACATATTGATGAGAAATATTTTGGCTATTAAAATGTAGAGTTTAATTGGTTATTAGTATTTTAAAAAAATTATTTGTTGTGTGTGGTTGTGGGTGGCTATGACGGGGAACCTGGCTAGACATTGGGATCAGGTTTGAAGCCTGCCCTAGCACAAATAATTTAAAGATTTAAAAAACAGGAATTGTATTTGTTGTAAAAATGAGTATTTGAGATAAGCTACTTTGGGGGGAACCTCCTGTGGTGTCCAAGGATGACAGGCAGGCACAATGTGGGCCTATCTTCTAGCAACCAGACTCTACCCATTCCATTTCCTTAGAAGACACACTGGATTCAAGACAAATGAGGCAGACCTCTTGAACAGACTTGTAGAAAATGTGTTTAGTCTCCATCTCTAATGGAGAACTACTGCTGCCACCTGGTCCTACTCCAGCTGCCAAGTTCTCACAGCTAGTGGTCCACTAAGGAGCCCAGTGACTATTGGGACACTTTGTGCCCTCAGAGAGAATCAACCCAAGGAATAGTCATATCACACACCCTGCCTTCCGTGTTTCCTGTCTTCAAACAACCTAGGCATACTCTAAGGAATCTGGAAGAAATAGTAAAAATTGTATGAGTTTTACTTCTTCGTCTGAATCCCCACTACTTTGGGAGGAGTTAGTAGGCAGAATAGAACTTAATTACCTTAATAGTAAGGTAAAGAGACATAAAAACTACTGATACCGCTTTAAGCTAACCCCATATACTACAAATCATATTTAATCTCAATTTACCAACAGTCTTTGTGAAAGCGTAACTATGTTGGTATGTGTAAACAACTGTTGATAAAGGTTTCCAAGCCCATTTACAGACTAGATAGATAAGAAAGCATGAATAGCAGAAATGCCAGGCACGACAGACACAGTCATTACCTGCCTGGTAGCCATTTATCCCATTCTTTCCCACTAACCACCCAGGGATCTCTTGATCTCACGGGAGGTGGGTTTCTCCCTAGTCCCAGGAGATAAATCGTAATTGCTCTCTTGCCCAAGGTGAAGAGACTGGGTGTAGGTCTAAAGAAAGAAGGTTCAGTAAATTAAAGATTTAATAAATTTAGTCTCAAATAAAGAGTAAAGCTGAAAGAAGGAAGAGAGAACATAATGTGTTAAGAAGTTTAAGCTTTTTAAAAAATTAGAGATACTTATCAAATATATAAATAAAGGCTAATCTTTTCCCTTAACTAGGAGAATTTAATTGCATAGAAGTAAATGTGTTTGAACAGGTTGGCATGTGCTTTGAGGTCGGTACCTATAATCTCTAAACCTTTTTAAATCTCTTTGCATGTCGCAGTAAGCTAGTTATCTGAAGAATAAACACAGACGCTATTCAAGGCTTTTCTTGGCTGTTTACACTCATTCTGGTTCATCAAATAGATGACTAAGTTTCTAGTTTTTTTGTACGGAAGGTGACCATGGGTACAAATGGACACCACATTTGAACATACTGGACTGCAATCATTATAGAGATACAGATGTTCTCATGTTTATAAAACAGTGATAAGAGAGTATGGTGATAAAGTCATGTTACACCCTTTTAAAGAAGTAGCCAAATTTTAGATCATAGCAGCAGAAAAGCCAAGGTAGTACAGGTTCCAAAATAGAAAGGCCAACAATCAATTTTTTGTACATCTCAAGTTCCATATCTGTCAAATGAAACCACTGCTGTTCTTAACTCACATAGAAAGCATGACAATGTTAATCAGGTGCTTGCTCCTATTCCACAGTGTTCTAACACAATCTGAAAGCAAGAAACTGTGAAGAGTGCCCAAGGAACTTAGCAGTCTATGTGTATGTAGCCAACTGGTGACATTCCAGTTTAGATTATTAACCTCTTTCCAAACTGATATAATTCAGAAGTGAGACAAATGCTTTTGATATTGTATGTTATTTGTTGTGTTTTGAATAATTTTATGTTCATTGCATTTTAATATAACTTGTTACTTTATTAGTTTTCAAAGTCTACCCAAGTGGAGACCAATTTTAAATAAAATTTTAAAATATATATATTTTTAAATTCCAATTTTATCAATCTCAGCAACAGAATTCAACTTAATTAAGGCAAAGTACATTCCACAGGTTGACATGTTTTATTAAGAATTTTTGCTCGTGCCTTCTTTTCTGTTGACTCTGAATTTCCTTAAATATGCTATTGTTCTTTCATTAGACATAAAATTTGAGCAGTTGAAGTACTTTTCAGTATTCCATGATAATTATTCCTCATTTTAAGATATTATCTTTTCCTTCCATTTAAAATTTGATAGCTTTTCAAACTTTGTCTTACCCTATTTATACAATACCAAATTCCCATAATTTCCCTTTTCTAGAGCAGTGTTTCATGAATACAAATCTCCTGTATATTTATTAAGATACAATAATACAATGGATCTTCTTTATATTTTGTATGGATTCAGTTAGGTAACTAACATAAAAAACTGGTGCAGGATTAAGGCCTGTCAGTTTAGTCAAGAGCACATTTTGGACTCCCATTGTATTCATGGTGAGTACATACTCCATGTCCCCACATACCTTCACATGCAAACTGTAGCTGTAGTGTCCTTCTGTACACAAAATATGAAGTTCCAAAATTCAAATATGCTGATAACAAAAGCTTTATAAGCTGATCAAGTTAATCATAAGTACATCAAAAGATAGCACAGTATTATTTGGTTTTCTTTTGGTTCTTAAATAGTTTTTAGAAATACACACACACACACACACACACACACACACACACACACACACACCCCCCAATGGCCAAGCAGAAGTTTTCATTTCTACAAGCAAAAACACAGAAAACTCCCATGTTACTTTTATCACCAGATCAGACCCTAAGGCACTCCACTCTCTCCAAAGTTCCAACCACCAAAATGTGGGTGAAGGAAAGAATACACCACAGCAAGTACTCCAAAAAGGAGCAATTCAGATTTCTATCAGAAGCAGTTTTCATATGCTTTCAAATCTGTACTGGAATTGTGCATATGAACAGCTATTTCATTTGGCAGCAGCAATTAATGAAAGATTCCAAGAAAACGGCACTAAACTGATCACACTTCAGTGTAAGAACAGCACTAGGTCCAATCTGTTGCCACCATTTGGACACCGAGGCGAGCTGAATGGATCGTGACAGAAAACAAGAGTATAAATAAAACCACACACCATCTACGTTCTGGATTTATGGTGACAAGAATATCCCCAAATTATCAAACACAATCAACAGCAATACCCGGCAATTTGTCTCCAAATTAATGAAAAAGCACCCAGTTCTCACCTTGCACAAACACACACTTCAGTGGTCAGTGACAAATGCAGGCTGCACTTGCAGGCTGGGAGACAGAGCAGCTGCTCCGTCCTGAGCCGCTTAAAGCACACTCGAGCCCGGCTCGGGTCCTACTCTCAGTTGGTTCGCTGCAGTTTCTCCCATGACTCCATCACCCAGGAATGGAAACCACTGCCCTCTCCCCAGCACTAGTGGGCTCCCCAGCTAATGAGCTCAGGTAAAAATGCTGAGTCCTGCAAGGTCACCACAAGGTGAACACGGGCAAAAAGAGTGTATGGGAAGAGGAGAGACCGTCAAGGAAAGACCCTAAACTCCAGACACCCTGCCTTTCAAGAGATTCTGAACTCTATAAATCAGAGCTTCGACAATAGTTAGAGAAGCAGTAAATCCGAGAATCTCCAAATGGCACCGAGCCAATCTGCTAACCCAGGCGCCCTCTTTAAGCAATAATTCTCTCTCTCTTTCTCCCTCTCCTCTCTCTCTCTCACACACACATACACATACACAAACACACACAGACTTCAGTGTAGCTATTCTAATTGCCCAGACATCCTTCTCAAGCCAAAAAGGTTTTGCATACCCTTTCCAGGTAACAAGGCTTAAAGAAAGGTCTTAGAAAATTAAAGTATTTGCCAAAATCAAAATAGATTAATTCTTTTAAGACCAAAATCATTTCTGGTCCATTAATTAATTTATATTAATGAAGTCTTGCTTTTTGTGCACATACTGGAATTATGCAAATACCCCCCATATTAAAAAGATAGTAAAAATGTATTTATTTCAGAGATGACTGGCAGAATCAATTAAAATTTCTCATTAAAATTCTTAGCATCTTTTTCAAGATTAGTCTTGACTTATGCACGTTAATTTGGAGAGGTTTCAAGAAGGCATTTCTTGACTAAAATATAATCATCTGCATGTATATGTTATAGACAGATACAAACATGTTTATATATATTTCCTTGTGGAGTCTTTCTAGGTTTTTATTTCTCATATTGGTTTTCCTACCAGAAATGGAGAAGGGACTATTTAAGCTTGCAAGTACATCACAAAACATTTCTCTTAGTTGCGTTTTTTTTCTAAGTAAACAATTATTTACTGATGTTTGGATCGACAGGTTTAACAGGAAATTATTCTCATTCTATAGTCACTTTCCTCTCCCCTCCTCCAACCACTGCCGTTCACCAGCCATTTAACTTGAGCAACTTATCTAACCTCCTAGGCATCAGTTTTGTAATCTATAAAATGGGAATTTGTTAACTAGTGTCGACTCGGCTTCCTCCTGGGTTGGTGTGAGGGTGAAATGGGACAACGTGTATGAGAAAATGCTTTGTAAATTAGAGCGCTAGGAAAAATGTACTTAGCTGCATCTGCCTCCCTTTGATTGCCCTAGTTAGTACTGGGACAAGTGAATTACTTTCCATGTTCTCAAGGAGGACTCCTCCAGCTTCACAGCAAAGTGTTTCAACGAGGCTATAAATAGAGTTCAGGATTTTATTGAACTGCTGTCCTCCTTGTGGCAGATCTTGATGGCAGCGACCACATGGCCAGAGTCAGTTAATTGTGAGCAACATGAGCTCCGTCTGGTCTTTGAGGCAAAACCAGACCAGCTGAAACTCTGATAGAAAATGCTCACGTGCATGGCTGGTTTCACGGTTCGCCTGGTGTCCTGGCGTACTCTTGTGTTTGAGGGGGTTGCCCGTGGGGATTAATGAAGGGGAAAGGTTGGGGATGGAATGCCAAGTTTACTGCTGAGTTAACTCAGTAACGAATGCATCTGGGCATTCATGCTAATGTTCCTACAATTATGTATGCATTATTTAGAGATTAGGTTGTTGTGGTGGGGGGACCAGAAAAGGGAGACCAGCGGGGAACGAGAAAGGAGCTAACATTGTGAGCCCCTGTCTTATGAGACACACACAGGGCTGGGCGTGTCATGAATGCTATCTCAGTTAATCCTCATAGGAATCCTACGAGGTCTCTGTTGTTATTCCCATCTCATTGATGAGAATAACTAGCCTGCGCACTGTTACTTGTGAGTGGTGGAGCTCCAATTACAATCAAGGTCTGCATGGCCTAGAGTCCCATATTTGGAGTAAATTCGTTAACCTATAACTTTCTCAGAAAGAGAAAGAAAACAAAGTTTGTTTTTTAAATAGTGGGGGTAGGGAAGGCAAGAAGGCAAATACCAAGAAACCTTGAAAGCATTTACTAGGCAAGTTAACTTTTATAAAAAGCACAAATATTTTTAGAAAAACGTTTTGATTTTCTTTTAACAATGAAGTTGTTGCAAGATACAGAAAAAAAAACCCAATTTTTCTTAATACATGCCAATAATTCTTTTTTAAAATTTGTTTCTTCCTGTCTTCAAATTGAAGACACGAGTTCAGAGGTCTTTCTCTATAGTAGAATACTGCTCTGTTTTTCAACATATACCCAATGCATCATTCTATTTTAATTTCCTTAAATTACCAGATCCTTAGAAATGCCCACAAGAAAGCAAGGCAAACTCTTACCCTTAAATGTAGCAGAAAGACTTTTTAACTGTAGCTTAGAGTATAGTTGAGGAGTCTTAATTTTTAGTCCGCAGAGTCTGAGAATATTAACAAAATGCCAGGTTCTCTCAGTGTTTTTGGAAAAGCTAGAGGCAGAACCTGAACTACAGCCCTATGTGGTACAAGTTTCTGCTCTCCCCTTTTGAAGTGGCATTGCCAGCTGAAAGAGAAGCCTTGAAATTGTATCTGCAAGCCAGCAGCACAATGCATACCAAATCCGCCTTGTAAGCTAGGTTGTTCTGCCTTCACTCTCCCTTTTTCATATTTTTGCAGTCTTTTCTGAGAATGCCACTGGCTGATTATACCTTGCCTCTGCTTATAACACTCCCATCTGCAAACTGCACTATCCAAAATCCCTTCATAAAACCAGCCTTCTCATCCTCCCCAAATCTAGCCTTAGAAAGACAACTGTAAATTTGAAAGTCTCACAGATAGAATAAGTTTGTGTCAGATATTTTTATTAAAGCGAGAACTATAACTGGGCCACTGAGTAAATTAGTAACAAGTCAAAATAAACGGTGGAGAAAAAGAATAAATGCAGGTACTTACTCTCAATTTTTCAAGTCAAATTCTGAATTAAAAAACCAAAACAAGGGGCCGCCCGGTGGTGCAGCAGTTTAGTTCGCACTTGGCAGCCCGGGTTCGCGAGTTCGGATCCCGGGCACCCGCCGACGCACTGCCTGTCAGCCATGCCGTGGCGGCGTCCCATATAAAGTGGAGGAAGATGGGCACGATGTTAGCCCAGGGCCAGTCTTCCTCAGCAAAAAGAGGAGGATTGGCAACAGATGTTAGCTCAGGGCTGGTCTTCCCCACAAAAAAAAAAAAAACCCAAAACAATAACAGCATCCTAAACAGCCCAACAACCCACATAAAAGAAGGCAAAGAGCCTTCAGCTATTTGGTGTTCATTTCATTACTACTTTTGCTTAGAATATGCATTTTGACGCTCAGTACAAACCACTTGTCTAGTGGTATCATATTTAACTAAAGAGCAAGTAAAAAAAAGTTAATCTATCGTGAAGCCTATAATGACACATACATAACATATGGTAAAGTTAAAAAGCTGCTTTCTCTCATTCCCAAGTCTATTTTATTTCTGAAGAAAGGACGAAAAAACAACCACAGTCAGAATTATTGAAAAAATAAATTTAGAAACTATTGCAGTAATCTTTCAACAAAATAAAAATCTATTGGCAAAGTTTTCAATTATCTCTCAAGTCAGAAATAATAAAAAGGAAAACATTTTTGGGCACTTTCTTCAAGTGATTATACTGTCTCATTAAGGAATTCTGTTTTTCAAGCACTACAGCTAGTGTTTGCCTGAGAGTAATTCCACAGCAGAAAAACATGAGAGCACAGTGCCTCCTCCCCTTTTGTCTCAGAACCTTCATTTCTTCTCGGATTCTGAGATCCTGATTTCAGAATCATGTATTGAAAAGAAACTTGTTTGAAAGTTTAAATGTACGAAGAAGAAAACATTGGGAAGCATGGGTCGATATTTGCAATCGGTGAAGAAAGTAAATAAAATGTTTTGGTTTTCTGTTTGGCTCCTGCTCCCTTGCCACTGATGATGTCTTCTGATGTGTCCTAGTGGAGATGTTTAACTTCACACAGATGTCAAGGAGGTCTGGCCTGAAAGTCTGAGAATCTTTCCACTCGGGGTGGAACTGGGTTCATGGATGAGGAGGATGGAGTTGTTTCTAGTTTGTAATCTAGTGAGAAAAAGTATTTTTCTAACACATTTTTCCCTGCTCCTCCCTTCAATTTGACTCCTTTTCTTAGGCCTTAGAAACAACTCCACATGATAATACCTATTAGCCGTGGAGAGCAAATACTGTTAAAACATCGAAGGTCATTTGGGGGAAAAGTTTAGAATAATCTGAAATGTGTAAGCTTTTAGCATGTCAACTATTTTTGTGTGGATGCTTCAAGATATGTTTGTGAAGTCTCAATCTATATATAGTTAAAATCATTGAACACTCCCTGAGCAATCCTAAGTTACTGTATTTTTAAACAGAATTTTGCTTTTTACTGGATGGTAATTTTTTTTCTGGATTTAAAAAGATGTATCTATTAATGCTTTTTCCACTCTGTGATGTGAAGAACCACTGTCCTGGTTTTACTGAAAGCTTTCCTAAATACATTCAAGTGGTTTTAGAAAAAGAAATACTTAGGAGTATGAATAAAGGAGGAAAAAACCCTTAAGATTATCCCTTTGTGAACACAGGGGAAGGTATTTTTGAGTATTTAAAGATATTCTAAAATGTACAATCAGGATCATTGGAGATATGTGAAATTTTTGTGAAAATATAGCCTTGCAGCATAATTGTCACCCCCTCACAGTATGACAGGACATTATAGTCAGGTGGTCTGCAGGAGGGGCTCTCAGCCACCTGGCAGCCGGAGCTGGGGGATTACAGCCTCAGCTGCTGTTCCACCAGAGGACTTGGGTAAGAGCTCCTTTCAGAGGCCTGGGACACACAGGAACATCGGTGCTCCTGTTTGCTACCAAGGGGAGCCTTGAGGGTAAAACCTTCAAAAATATCAGTGTCAATGCCCCTTAACGTATCTTAGTTAAGATACATCCATACACCATACACTATGGTACAATACTGACTGAAATTTAGAGCTCTATGTTAGCATTTTTAAGATAATTTATGATACATTTACTGGGTAAAGCATATTAGAAAATAGTGTGTGCAATGTTATCTGAATTTTGTAATAAATATTTAATAATATAGAAAAATCTGAAATATACGCATTATAATGTTAATAGTTTTTATCTCTAGGTAGTGAGATTATAGCAATTTTATTTTCTTCTTGATCTTTTTCCATTTTCTAAATGTTCTGCGATAACTATTACTACCATGTAGTAAAAAGAAAGGAGAGAAAGAAAGAAAGAAAAAGAAGGAAAGAAAAAAGGAAACCAGTCACTCTAGTTCATGATGCTCAGAAATCATTTTTGAAAATATATTTCTTGACAAAGCTAATTAACCATGTTTATAATCTCTGCAAGTGGAAAAATTTAGTCTTTAGATCTATAATTATCATTACTCTCACCATCTGCATTAAAAATATTCATGAGTAAACATAAAAAATTTCTAGATGCTGCAGTATTATATTATAGGGAAAATACAGGGTACTTGGTTTCACTGATTTTTAGAATAGAAAAAAGGGAGATAGGGGAAATGACAGATGTGTGTGTGCGTAAACTCAAATACAAAGAGAATGGATATGGTGCAAACATAAATAGCAATGATATGCATTCATGAATACAGAATCATAGTTTGGGGGTCACTACGTATTTCTAAAAGGGAAATGGTGAACTAACAGTATATATATGATCAAGAAAATCTATTGTCTTCTAAAAAATGATCTTGCTTTAACACCTCTTTCAGAAACATTCCTTCTGCAATGGCAACACAAATTTCTTTGGAGGTGAGCAGGGTGCCAAGGGGAGAGACTGCATTGCTGATGTGACTGGGGCCTTACCTGTACTTTTGTGTGTTCCGTGTATCTTTCTGACCTAACTAGAAGCCAGCTGGTAGAGAACTCAGGATTACAAGAAATGCCTGTTAAATAAATGGCAGACTTGGGTACTCAATGTATGTACTTCTTGGGAACAGAAGTGTTGAGCACAAAAGTCTTGAAGCCAGTCAAGAATATTTAGACTCAACCTAAAATTCATTCACCTGCTAATGTTTTATTTGTTTGTTTGCTAAAATAACATTTAAGGAACTGGAGAAACAGCAAGACCAAATCCACAGAAATTGAGCATTTTACTTGTTGATAGTTAAGTCATAGCCATATGTTTTCCTTTTTAAGTTGAAATAAATTTTTCTAACATGCTCATATGGAGAAAAAGGTTCATTAGATGAACAAGGCTATACTTCAAGGGAATGGGGTTTGCTCTTTAAACAGAAAGTCAACACAAATGAAATTGGGAGCACACTGTGCTCTTCAGATATTATTGAGCTAGAGGCTCAAAAATATAAAAGTATGATAGTTTCAAAACAATAATCTCCAATAAACTCTCTTAAGGAAAACAATAAATACTTTTACTTATGCTATATCTTCATTTGGACTATAACTAGCAAATGTATGTGTTTGCATTATTCTTACTCTTTAATTGGGCTGGTGTTAGAATTTCAAGAGTTATTTTTGGAAGCTGAATAAATACACTTAAATTTGATTTTTATGGAATGAACTAATATCATGTATTAAATTACATCTTGGTTGATTAAACAAACAATTGACGGGCAAGCCTGGTGGCATAGTGGTTAAGTTTGTGTGCTCCACTTCAGCCACCTGGGGTTTGCGGATTTGGATCCTGGGCACAGACCTATGCACTGCTCATCAAGCCATGCTGTGGCAGCATCCCACATACAAAATAGAGGAAGATTGCCACAGATGTTAGCTCAGGGCCAATCTTCCTCAGCAAAAAAAAAAAAACCCCACAAAGAACAATCGAAAACTCATGATTTATGCATTCATATAGAAATACTAGTAAAAGATCTGTTTTATGGATTCCATTCTATCATGAAAAAAGGGAATATTTTTTAGTTTAATCTATTCAAGAGGAATAATCACATTATGTCTCCTGTTTAAAGTTTGGGAATTTACTATTAAGATAAGTTTCTGTTTAAATTTAAATATCTTAATTTTAAAGAAAATGATATCTACAGCCCCCTTACCCGTACAGTGTATGTGTATATCTACCTACATTACATACACACATACATATACAATTCTAATCTTTATCCATATGTAGAGTTTTATGTGGTTATAGTCATAGTTCATATATAAATTTTTTATTTACTATTTCACTTTGAATATTTTATAAGCATTTTTCCTTGTATCCAAAATCAAGTGAGATATTGTAAAAAGAACACCTTGTAAACTGTAAAATATATAAATAAAATTATTATTATGTTTGTTATTTTCAATGCCTGCATAATATTCTTTTGAATTAACATGGTATAGCTTATTTATACATTCCTCTTTTTGGGGCACAAACTTTGTTTCCAGTTTTTCTAGAAAAATTATACTATTATACTGCAAAGAATATTTTTGTTTTTCTGTAGATTTCTTTTCTTATTCAAAGTCTTCCCTTAAAACAAATTTCTAGAAAAAAAAGATCACTGGGTCAAAAAGTCTATTCTAATTGGGAACTTTGTTTTTAGGTGAGAAAAATTGGCCTATACTGGTTTAAAGCATCTCTTTTTGGGATGGAGGGTGAGTGAAAAAGCACATTTACATTTGTTTGTTATAAGTTGTGTCCAATACTTTAATGCATATACCAATTTTCTGTGTTCTGTTAGTCCAAGTTGTTTGTGCAAATTTTGTAACCATGGTTATTTTTATCCCTAGAACAAGAGCTAACATTTATCCCAATAAAACATATGCTGATGACACAAGTTGACACTGATCTCATAAGTTTCGTTTATACATGATGATAAATTCTAAATGACTACTTATACATTCTGTTTACCAAAACATCTATGTCATCCTAAGAACCTACCGCAATTTTCATTTGATAAATTCCATGTGTGGATCCTTTGAAGGTTTCAAAGTACATCTTGCAATATAAAAAATTCACTAACATTAATGATAGAAGACAACAGTCATTGTTTCCTTGTTGCAAGTCATAAATCATTTCTTCACTGTAAAAGGCATGTTTAAAATTATTCACATTTTATATTTTATAGTTTCAATAGTTATTTTAAAATTGGTATTTTGATACTCTTTCAATATATTCACGTAATTCCCCATTATTTAGACTAGAAAAAATAGAATACATTATAACAGTGAAAAAAAATTTGTACTCATATGTAAACTTGCTTTCTTAAACTGAACTTACTTCAGCTATATCAATAGAGCACTTATAAGGACTATATGCCTCAAATATGAGGCAGGCTATCCATTCTATAGTCTATAATAAAACATATCATAAAGATATAAAATGTGCATATGCAGAAGAACTTCCTTAACACCAACATAATTTTTCACTAATATATTTTTCTTATTCACTTTTCTTTTCTCTACCATTGCAAATTTTGACAAGGAGAATCAGAAAAATAAGGAAAATCTAAGTACCACCAAGCATCAGCAGCAAATGGAGGTGTCTGTGTTTGGTGGAAAGGGAGTGGGATGGGCGTCAAGTGGACTCCCCTTACCAACTGAGCAACCCTGGGCAAATCACTTCCCCTCCCTAGGTCTCAACTTGCTTACCTGTCAAAAGAGGTTCCAATCAGATATTGGATGTTGAAATGACATGTAAACTGAGAATCCAAAGAGGTGTCATTATATGATAATCTGCACTAAATTTTATGAATTTGGTGTTACATTGATTTTCATTGATTTTTAAATCAATTCCATAGCTTTTACTGCTAGGCAAATATAAATAATCACACAATATAAAGGCATAGTCCCATCAGCTCATACCAATATTTATTCATAAAGCAAAAGATAAAGGAATGATGCAGAAAAACTGAACTCCTAAGCATTGCCACACAGCTTTTGCAGTTGCAAACTTTTCCAACTGGCTAAATAGTGGTTCTCAAAATATTTCTTCTGATAACTGCTTCCCTCTATAAGTCCCATGACATTTCCCATTAAAACAACAACAAAAAAGAATCTATATAATGGCAAACAATCTGTTGTGAAGGGGGCTATTTTGATATGTTGAGAGAGAGGGGAAGACTTGGAATGAACAATGGGCACAGGCAACAGTGGAGGAAATAAACATCTCTACCCACAACAGGGATCAATAAATGCTGTTAACTGGCTGCAGAGAAGAAAACAAACACAAGAAAGATTTCACTGAGGAGGAAGAGGACCCAGTGTAGGGAAGAAAGCTAGAAGTGGAACCCTATTTCTCTCTAATGAAAAAATATATTACCTAAAACTGGTAATCATTTTCTCACTAAAGTTCTGAATGTTATGGTCAGTCATACTAGAAGCAGGGGAATGCATTTAAAAGGATCTGCTGATGCCTAATTGAGGCCCTTTGATGATAAAACCAACCACCCCCGCTGTGGTCTTGAATGTTTCTTTCCTGATTTACGTGGTCCCAAATTAGGCTAAAATGGACAAGAGAATGAAAGAGCCCACATGACACAGAAAGTTTATGCTTTGCATCCTGTCACCTTTCTGAGGAAAAAGAAACTACTCATGGAGCAATGACTTAGTGAGGATAATTATTTTCATTTTACAGACAAGGAAAATGAAGCTTAGGAAATTCAGTATCACTCTATCATAATATCAATATCAGCCAGTAAATGGTCAATAATGCAACATTTTCATCGGTCTAGTCCAGAGAGGGATAGGGACTTGGATTTTAATAGCTAAGATTACGGGATATCAGATATAGATTGTGCTAACTAAGAATTTCATTACAACAAAGCAATTAGCCAACTGGGACAGACACCAACCCAGACGTCAAGATCTGGGGCACAAGGGCCACAATATTGTATTAAAAATATCAGTAAAAGTCTTTACATTAAAGGCATTACTTTCACTGCACTATTCATGCTTTGTTTGAATAATACAATCAGATGCAAAACTCTTAATCCAAATAAAATGAATCATGTGGGAAAACTGCCATAGTTCACCTAATATTTCTCAAATAAACAATAAGTTTTCTACACCTAGATTTTATGATGTCTTCTCCTCATTTGAACCCAGCACTTAATTTTCAATTAAGGACATGAGGGCTGTCTATCAATCAAGACTTGTTTAACTATTCGGGCACCTTTCACTTTGAAGAATGAGACTACAACTGATAGATACAAAAAATACTGTAGGAATTTTACAATTGAGGACTCTGACACCGTCAGGTAAAAAAGTTCCTTGCCCAAAGTCACATAGATATTGAGCATTTAAGTCAGGCCTAGAAAACACAATGAGACTCTCCATTTGGTTGATATTTCTACTTTACTGCAAAGTTTTGTCTCATGATTGCTACTCAGTTAGGTCTTTCTCTCCATTTTTATAGATCCATTGCTCCAGTCAGTCAAAGAAAGGCCGTTTATGGAGAAATCTAAATGAGCTGCTTCCCTGTTGCTCCTGTGCTTACCTCCTATGTGAATGTCAGATCCATTGAGGTGTATGGAGTGGTTACTAACCTGTTGTGGCCTTCAGTCATAGTCTTTCCAATGAAGAGTATCACTGTTTCTGATTTTGTTCATCCTAGAATAAGGTAGTTCTTTTAAAAATAAAATAAAGCCAGAAGAAGGCTCTCAGTGAGTAGAGGAAGACACTATTTTCTGGCTATCAGACTTATGTCTAAGCTTTGAGGAATGTGGATGTCCAGGAAGTCAACTGAGTAATAGACCCTATGATGGAGCCAACTACATTGAGGCAGAGAGGGAGCCGTGGTGCAATTGAGACAGGTCACCCTGGAGAACAGGTGGTATTTCATGGCCTGATGATTTAGTTGCTTGTTATTTTCCTTGTGTTTTCCCTGGGTCTTTTGTAAGAATCCAGCCTTGTATCAGGTGTTCTACTGGCTATAATGGGAAGACTGTATTGATAAATTAGGAAAACAAGAGGCCCTATGAAGACATCATGGTGATGACAGCAAATAGCTAATGGAAACTTATCTCCCGAAGGAAAGAAAACAGTCAAGGAACTCAGAGAAAGAGAATTGGAGCTATGTGTCCCCATGTGAGACTCTACTGACAACTTGGAGAATCCAGGTTTTATTATTAAGGGTGGGAGTAGTTTCCTTAAAGCAAGAGACGACATTTTTTGATGGGTGAAGAAAATCCAGTTTTAAGTTCTAAATGTTGTGTTAGATTTATTGAGAGTCTGAAGGGAGGGTGAATTAGTTTCTTTGGAACTTAATGGATGTTATAAAAAATATTCTGAAATTCAAGATATTGTTTTCATAGTTACTAAAACCCTCATGAGCCTACGTTTGATAGAAATAGCCAGGTTTATTTTAATCAGCTATTATTATCCAACAATCACGCTATGAAGAAGACATGAAAGTGATTTTTTGGAAAGGTGAGAAATTCTCACTCGGAGCTCTGATAATTATTACTGAAAAATAACATTTATTATAAAAGAAAATGCTAATTATGTCACCAGCTTTTATTTCTCTATATGTATATATTTTGCACAGAAGAGTGACATAAGCATATTTGAAAGAGATGCTAAAATCAATTTTGCATGTAATACACATTGATTTTTCTCTAGATCTTCCTGACAATTTTGAACTTATCCACATGATAATAAAACATGTGAAGATTTTCTCCAGTCTGTAAATAGTTGCTCTTAATTGGGGTTGCATCTTTATCCTTAAAATTCTCTATTTTTACTACAATTATCACTGGGATGAAATGATAAACATTTAAGTAATAACGGCAACAGAAAATGAAATTTTAAATTAGAACCAACCTGGAAATTTTGTCCTAAAGATCAAGTAGCATGAGTACAAGAGGCAGAGGAGATGGTAGGCAATAGTGTGCCCTCCTTGCATACCTAATCCCTTTGGGCTGGGCAGTTCATGGCCCTTGACTAAGATTCTGTCTCCATCCATATTCACCAGCTGCCAGATCCCAAGTTCTGGGATAAACTCACCCCTAGGATGGGGAATAATGGAGAAACATCTGCTAAAGGGAAGGGAAGCTTCAAAATTTACATAATTTTAAAATCTTTATTAAAAATATTTTGTAGCATTTACAATTCAGCATCTTGGGACAAAGCCTTTTTGACCCTCACTAGTTACATCCCTAGAGGTCATTTCAAATGTTGCCATTTTTAATAGCCAATAAAATTTTCAAGGAACACATAAAAATCATGGGATCTCAGCATTAGAAAAGATGCCAGTGGCCATGTAGTTCAAATTCCTAATTTATTCTTGGAAGAGAAATGTTCCAAACCTTTCACCAATATAGAAATGTTTGAACAGGACCATATGTCATGACCCTTCAGGTTCACTCATGAAAAGTAAAACCCACCAAGTAAATGATAAGTGTGTACAATTAATGGATACACTGCCTTCATGCTCTCTTCTCTACGTAAGTAATTTTAAAACATCTAATTTTTTGTGACAATACCTCAAATTTCTAGTGAACATTTGTTATAATAATTTTATAGCTCTATAACTAAGAGAAAAATAACACTGTAGAAACATATTTTTGTTTGATTGGGATGAGAGAATGAAGTGTTGGTAGTTAGCCAGCTTGTAAAACAATTTAATATTTTCCTTAGAACTATTTATTACATTTGGAAGTATCCAAGATCACCACCAGGACAGATGAGGTAATAGAAGTGTGAAGACAAAAGGTTTTCTCCATAATACCATTGGAAAATTAAATTGCGCAAACGAAGTCCAGAAAATGAAGAAATTGAGGCATAAAAAAGCTAAGTGACGGGGTCGGCCCGGTGGCATAGCAGTTAAATTTGCATGTTCCGCTTTGGAGGCCTGGGGTTCGCAGGTTCGGATCCCGGGCGCCGGCCGCCACACTGCTGGTCGGCTGCGCTGTGGCGTCGTCCCATGTAAAGTAGAGGAGGATGGGCACAGATGTTAGCCCAGGGCCAATCTTCCTCAGCAAAAAAGAGGATTGGCAACAGATGTTAGCTCAGGGCTAGCCTTCTGCACACGCGCGCGCGAACACACACACACACACACACACACACACACACACACACAAAAGAGCTAAGTGACTTGCCCAGGATCACTCAGCCATGTTACATGGAGGAACCATAAGTAGAAATGCTTATTTCTGTGCTGCATTATGAAGCATATTGAAGCATATGCCTTCCTTTGCTTTAATTATGATCAAGAACAAAATGGAGAGCATGCTATCAGCACCACGGCCTTGCAGAGCTCTAGCTTTACTCAAGACATTACCTTTGTTATTTTACGTGTGAAGAAATTGAATCATATAAAGTTTAAGGGCATTTCTCAAAGTCGTGGAGCTATTTTGTGATGAAAATTAAAGATAAAAAAGATATTGTCTAACAAATTTGGTAATTCACTTATATGAAAGACTAAGGCTGCAATTTTTAAAAAGGAAGTTTTAGTGATAAGGCCTGCCATTTATTGAGTGTTGGTTATGTTCCAATGACTTTACATATATTTTTATTATCCACCCAACAGCCCTGAAAGGTAGACTTCTCATTTTGTCTCATTTTATAATCCTCACATTACAGATGAGGAAAATTGAGTCTCAAAAATTTAAGTGCCTTCCCCAAAATTACATACCTAGCAGGTGATGAATCAGGGTTTGACTCCAAAGACCATGTACTTTCAAACATACCTTTGGGGGACCCCGGCTGAGGTTGAATACAGGGAAATGAGAGGAAAGAGAATCCCACAGCTAGGCACACATTTCCTGCTCTTTGCAGTCCATCTTTGCCATCTGTTCCCTCCTCCCCTCAAAATTGCTGACCCACTTCTACCACTTATCATCCCTCTGGTCTGGAAAGCCCCATCCTTGTCATTCCACTAAAATCTTCCTTTATATTCTAAGGTTGCTTCACCAGAATGTTCTATGAGCCAGAAACCTTACACAACAATAAAGGATGTTAGAACTAAGCACTGAGAGTCCTGACATAGATTCTATACTTGAAAAAAAAAAAGGGGGATGAGTGCTAAAGAATGTTAACTAAACTTTTACATGTATAAATATATTCAGTTGCATTGTAACATGTTGGAAATGACTAAGCCTTGAATGGAATAGAGTAATTCCCTGTCTTACCTGGAGTGCTTTTTTGATGAATCACATGAACAATTCATTTATTGGCTCTGTCATTAATACTTCGCTATATGAATCTCCATCTAACTAGCTAGATATGATTGTTTCTTTTCTTAATTTTAAATAATAATATCTCTATTCTCAATTCTATTCAAATGGAAGGGCTCACTGGTTTGTGAATTTAAACTCCTTTCAATAGTTAATATAGAAACCTCAAAAATGCTAATAATGTTGACAATGGTGGCTAGATGTATGTCAACAAATATTTATAGTGATGACTAAAGAAACTGTCTTTGATCCTGTTTGTATTAATAGAACGTCCTTCTGTCCTAAACCAGTTAACCCTGGGGCTGGCATTTTCCTTTGTTTATCCAAAATGTTAACAGGGTGTCAGTAATGATTTTCTGCTCAAGGCTTATAACGGCTACTCAACTTAAATCTGATGAAAGGTGGGAGGGGTAGTGTGAATGATTCTGCAATGACCCTTTCTAGGACTTCCAGGAAGGCAGTTCATATGTAACAAAGAGCTTGTGTTCTGTCCAAAAATAATCTTCCAAATCACCTACCTTCTCTCACCAAAGAAAACCTTTTTTTTTCTTTACTTAATCACTCTTCCTTTTGGGTCTTTTTCTTTCATAATTAAAGCAGATAATTACTACCATATGGACATTTTGATTGCAGAACAGAGATGAAAACTATCATTCAAAAACGAGACTGAGAAAGAGCCGCTACTTCAGGGCCAACTTTCCTTAATTCTTGATTTACAGTCCACGCTCTCTGCATGATTTCTCTTGATCTTCCTTCTCTCTTATGACTTTCAGGAATAAAATACTACGAACAGGAGCCGAGGGGAGATGGAGTGGAAGTAATACCTTAGGATGTCTACAAATCTAGCTTTCAGACCAACCCTCCCTGGGATAGGCTAAGAAACTCTGGCAACTAACAGCATAATTCTTTTTTACTCGAAGAAACTCAAACAAAATACTTCTGCCTGAGGCAACTGAAGGAACCTCAGAGAAAATAAGACGTAAGTTACTGAGGCTTTCACATTGAACCAAGAAAGGTTAATGTGAAGAGCGGTTAGAGCAGTTGAAAGGAAGCTGACTTAAAGAGCAGTGCTGCTGGGAGGTCAAGAGCCTCTTTCACAAGTTAGAAGGACAAGGTCTGAAAACGCCCATTTAGCACCCGGAGGACTCAACGTCTTGCTTGATATTGATGACTGCTACATAATTTTTCAAAAGGATCACACTGAAATAAAAAGCACATTTTTGGAATTGGGGGACAGTACAAGAATGCTGGAACAGCTGGTCTCAGTCTCATTAAAAAAAGAAACAAACAGCTATGTAAGACTGTCAGTAAGTAAATGAATGTATTAGAATTAGTTAGGAAGGAAAAACTCTTCTGCTCCCAAGAAAGACTGATCAACATTGTGTTTATAAAGGCCCACGGAGAGGAAAATTGCTTGGGGCAGTGGGGCATGGAGTGGGGAGAGAGAGAAATGAAGAGAAGGGCTAAGAGGAACAGAGACCAAAGTTGCTGACCTCAGGGTAAGAAAAAGTCACTGTAATAGTGGGACTTGAAATGTCCCAGGGAGATAATAGGACCTGGAGGAGAATGGTGAAATGGCCCCGCTCTGGGGCTAGCCCCTAGACCTCTGGGCTCCAAGGCTAGACAAAGGCCTGAAGCCTCCAGGAATCTTGGCACAGAAGCAGCAGAACCATCCATCATCAGGACACTATGTGGCTTGGGCATTCATCATTTCAGCCTGGTGTGAGTTAAAGACTTGAGAGTCCTCTCGATGAAATTTTAACACAGCCCCCATTTGGGGGGTGGGAAAGAAGAGGTGAGGAGGAACAATAATGGCTAAGATTGAATTTTTATTCCTTCAATATCCTGATGACTTGGATTTCAGAGTTTGATTTAAGATAACTAGAAAAACAATGGAACTGTTTGGCACTGAATCAGTACAGGGGTAAAAATTATACTGTTACAAATATTTACATAATTTTACAAAATACAGAAGCTAACTTGGAGACACTAGCATTAGTTAGAAATATTGTTCTGATACTGAGTGCTTTTGATTTGGTTAAAAAGGTAAATATAGTTGTTCTAAAACAGTATAATATAGGTCTTCTGTTAAGTAAAAAAGTGTATCACATGTTTCTCTCTACCACCTGAAACATGCAAGGCTTTATTCAGATTGATGTAAATATGATTAGGATTGGGAAAAAGCCGTATGTAGCAAAAGCTACCATTTTGAGACAGTCATGAGCTTTCTCCTAAATATCTAATTCTTGAATTATATGGTATTCCCATTTACAGATGGAAAATTAAAACTAGAGATTATCCAAGTGAATTTATGAAAATAATAATTGAATGAGAGAGCAGGTGAAAAATCTTTATTTCTTAATTCCCATTTTAGTGCTTGTCTTACCAGATATCAAGGGATTATGTAGCAACCTTCTCTTGAATTCCTAATCCAACCCTCAATTAAAAAAAAAAAAAGTTGCTTCCACAGGGGACTGCTGTTACACAACTGAGTATGTCATTTGCCTCTGGGCATGTTAGGACTGTTTCATAAAGCCCTCTCTCGAAAGTACTGAGAAAGTATGATTTTAGACCATGTAATTCATGATTTTTAAACACTATTGCCAAATACAAAATATTTTCAGCAATTACCCTGGTATACAAACTAAGCTGCAATGAACTTTAACTTTATTGGCAGAAAGCATTGCTTCCTTGCTAAGAAACATATGACAAAATCCCCTAGATACACCTTCTCTTAGAATCTCCTTCAAGTTTCCCCTGCCCCACCTCAGATAGACCAGTGGAAGCCAAGACTGATGACTTGCAACTGATTTAATCAATCACTTCTTCCAGTCAGGAGTGAACTTATTCAGTTGGGAACCATTAGACTGAACCAAATTGGAACAAGTTTAGTTTCTAAATCAAAAGTTCATGTTTGTTGAAAAACCTTAAAAATGTGGTCAAAGAAAGCAGTTTAATGAGGTAGGCTGCTGGAATGAAACGAATACAATGCTGCTATACAAGAGACAATAAGAGTGTGTCTGAAGAAGAAATATTTAATCGGGAATCCATGGACTTAGCATGAATGGCCTTCAGAGAGTAAACAAAGCCCTCCCTGAAATCATATCCCAAATTCCATGATCATGTGCACAAGTGAGTTTTTCTAGGGAGACTATCCTGACTTGACATTACATTTCCAAACAGGTTTGTTAAGAACAACTGTCAAGGATTTGGACACTGCTTAGTTCTGGCTGACCTATCCTTGAAGCTCAAAGTTGATCAGCATGACTCTTTGTGGAGCATGCAAAGTTAATGAGCACTAATGGGGCGTTAACAAAAGGCCAAAAGAAGAATCTGAAGCTCAGGAAATTTACATTTTAATGCTGTGGCACACCTGAGCAAAGTACTTCAAATCATAAAGACTTTGCTACTAACCCTACACAGCAGGGGAATCATTTGTGATCAAGACAAATTTTAATATAATCCCTAATCAACACAGCGGAGGAGAGAATTTTACATCCTTCTATTCCAGATGGTGCCATTTTATCAGTTTCACTCCTTGGTATGCTCAGTTAATTAAAGTCCTTGCTGTTTGTTAATGGCAGATTTGTGCAGCAAAAATGACTCTGAAACAGATGTCGGCAAATTTGTCAAAGCGGCTGGATAATCATCCTGACTGCTTGAAGGACTATTCCATTTCACCCACACTGAACTCTTGCAGGACCTAAATATCTCCTTTGCCTTTACTGCTTTTAAAAGGGAGGCAAAGGGAAGGGGTGGCGGTGGGAAGGGCAACAGCAAGATCCTTGGTCAAAGTCATTCACTTTGCAAGAAATAATCAGTAATGAAGGCATTCCAGCACACAGTTTCAAATGCAAAAGTATCAAGATGATATATTTTATGAGACTCTACCTATACATCTCACCACGGGCTCCCTCATCAACCTGCATTCACACTTACTATAAACTTGCAGCTCAAATAAACTTTTATCTCATATCTTTGTTCTTGTTTTGTCAGCAGATGTCTGCAGCTAAGATGGCAGCCTATCATAACCAGAGATTACAAGAAAAAGAAATGGTGAGAAGCCGTTGATTAACACAAAAAACAACCAAAGCTATGGCAGGTACCTTGTCCCACCTCCAAAGCTCTATGGATCTTTGAACTCAAAATTGCAGAGGGAGAGTTCTGTGTGCATTTCAATATTGTCTGTCCTTTGGCAAGCACTGTATACAGCTAATGTCTTTAAGAGAAAAATCCAAGAAAGGGTTAGAATAGACAGCTTTCATTAGAATAAAATAAAATAAAATGGTTTGAAAGATATAAAGCCCTATACAGATGCCACATCTTTTTAAAAATTAATTGAGGTCTCTCAGAAATCCATCAGTTTGTGATATGATATATAATGATAAAAAAAATCTTTATCTGGCCTAGTAATTTGATTTGTATTTCTGAGCTGCCTGTTCCAAATGTGTGTATGTGTGTGTGTTTTAAATAAGCCAAATTCACTTTGGTCCTATTTGGTAGCATTACCTAGCTGTCTTATAGAGAAGATAAATTATCTCCTTTCAGTTAAATTATAATGTGTTTTTAGTGATTCAGAAAAATCTTGTTTTATATAGAATTTTACATCTAAATTTTGAGTAGAATATTATATTTCTATGCATAGAATTTTGCATAGAGTATTATACAAATATAGTATACATTTATTGAAATATAAACAATACATCTATATATTATATAAATAATATAAATATAATGTCCTTGTAGGACATTATATAAGATCTGTTGTAGAGATGAGGAGGAGCTGCTGTAAAGAGACACCGAATTATTCACCAAAGTGAGTAGAGCCAAACAACAACTAGACCTCGAGTTGCTTCCATACCAAGCTTTTTCACATGAAGTTCATCATAATAAACTCCGCAAAATTCTAAAGATTTTCCTAAATCTAATAGTATATATAGTCCCATTCCATAAGATCCTATTTAAAGAATTTGTTTATTTATAAAAATAGTTTCTGCCTTGGATTGGAAATGAAGTACTGATATTTATTATAAATGAAAACGCTTCAGAACCACTAGGAGCTTCTTACTCTAATAAGACTATGGCACCCTGTTTTCAAAGTCACTTTATGTGACCCACCACAGTAGGGTGCACAGTGAATCACACAGAAAAGAGGTGTGAACTGCCTTTTAAGTAACCAACCTGGGCAAATGTGGCCATAAATCTTAGAAACAGAAGAATCTCTTAACACTTAAAAAGGTTTGGGGGCAAATTAAGCTTCAAGCCCATGAAACATAAGAAAATATATGCAAACACAAAGAGTAAAAAGAAAAAGAAGAATAGCAAAATGAGCATCATAAAAAAGACATAAAAATTGTTCTGAGGTGTAGGTATGAAAGTGTTGCCTTAGTTCCCTGGTGGTCTGGTGAGAGTTTCCTGCCTTTCCTTCTCTTCACCCCAAGAATGGGGAGGAGGCCTTGGAAGGGATCCATCATAGATAGCAAACAAATTAAGCTCTACTTTAGTTAAGGAAAATGTTACTAGTAGTTAAGCACACTTTTCTATAGCTCTAGTATTTTATAGTATTTAGGAGACTCTAGTCATGGAAACTCAACCAGTAGAAGAAGTGACTGTAAGTATCCATATATTCACGTATAAGCTTCAGTCAAGCACATAAGCCAGACCCAGATGTATCATCATGTATTCTGAAGTTTACATGCGTATACCTACAAGGTACAGTGATAAAAGCTACATATTCCCACTGTGTGTCAGACAATTCCCATACCTTAATATATCGTTTGTTTGTACCTTCACCAAGTATTTTTTAATAGTTATTATTGTTTTGCAAATGTGGAAACAGAAATTCATGAGTGTTAAGTCATTTCCACAAGCTTTGCTAAAGAGTCAGGAATTCCAAAGCAAGTCAGTCTAACTCAGAACCCCCTGATCTTTTTCATTTCAATGTGCTGCCTATTGAAACTATCTTGATTTCCCATAAAATTATTTTTCAAAGCGGACATTAACTACTTTAAATCTGATTGTCCTGATCCTTTCCATTTAAAACTAAAGTATTATTTTTCTTTATTCACCATTTATAAATAAGTCAATAATCGTGAAGTTCGATTATTTCCTAGGGCATTTGCCTGTTCAACTCTTAAGGTGAACTCATCTGTTTTCTGTTGCTTGGAAATGAGTATATGAAAAGTCATTTCTTAACTCAAAACTTTCTAGCTTTAAAACTGAAATAGGTAGTGGATGGGGAGGGAACTATCTTCCTTGAGAACCTTTTACATGGGTGGTACAAATAAATATTATCTTAATTGGTTTACAGCAATCCTTAAGAGAAACTATTATGAGGTTCTGAGAGGTTAAGTAATTTGGTTATGTATAGGCAGCAATTGGTGGAAACCTTTGGAAACGAAGAAGCCGATGCTATCAGTTCTCATCCAAACATTGTCCATGAAGGGGCACTAGTTAATGGATTTCATTTATTTCAATCTACCACCAAGTTCACCCCTATTGTGAAATGGCTTAGTCTGATTATTAAATACCTGTTACATCGAATTCCCATTCTTCAGATTCCAGGCTCACCAAGTCACCTTCCAAACGTCACTTGGTTTTCCATACATCTTAATTTATTAAGACAACGATTTTACTGATGAGAATAATCCAGCTCAAGTAAAAGTGGTATTGGAGTTCTGGTCTTCTCCACCATTTTCTTGAGGTTGGATAATGTGAATACACCTATGATACACAGATGCACTAATAATGGGTTCATGGAATCTGGCTAACGTATTGCTAAGGTAAGGAATACCTCCTTGAGATAGTTGGCTCATTTCTTGATGCTACCTACACAAGTTTGGGGTTTGATCTACAAAGAACAATTATATAATTTTCAAAGGATTTCTACAGTACAGAGAAATGTAACAGTCCCAAAGATACTCCTTGGTTCTTTTACTTAGTTTTTGTTTTTTTTTTTTTGTGAGGAACATTTGCCCTGAGCTAACATATGTTGCCAATCTTCCTCTTTTTTTTTTTTTTTTTGCTTGAGGAAGATTAGCCCTGAGCTAACATCTGTGCTAATCTTCTATTTTGTATGTGGGTCGCCGCCACAGCATGGCTGGTGAATGGTGTAGGTCTGAGCCCAGGATCTGAACCTACAAACCCCCTGCCTCTAAATCAGAGCATGCCAAACTTAACCACTATGTCATGGAGCTGGCCCCAAAGGTATTGTATTTCGTGGGGGGGTGGGGCAGTTTGCCGAGGAAGATTTGCCCTGAGCTCACATCCATTGCCAATCATCTTCCTCTTTTTTTCCTTGAGGAAGATTAGCCCTGAACTAATGTCTGTGCCAATCTTCCTCTATTTTGTATGTGGGTCGCCATCACAGCATGGCTGATAATTGGTGTAGGTCCATGCCTGGGAACCAAACCCAGGTTGCTGAAGTGGGACATGCCTATCTTAACCACTTTGCCACAGGGCCAGCCCTAGATCTATTTTATTTATTTTAACCTTTATTTTATTTTGATCTATTTTATTTAGATCATCTCAGAAGACACCATCCTTTCATGTGCTCCAAGGAAGTCCCTGTAAATATATTTCAATTTTTACTTGGAAACAAAATCCCCATAGCAGAGCAACTCATCTGTCATATGGAAGAGGAGCCTTATATCATATTTTAACTATATGGAAAATTTTATATGATGTTTAATTAATTATAGCTAGACTTGATAACTTTTCCCAAGCTTTTACTTAATGTAAAATTAGACCAAACTCAAAATATAGTCCCCAAAATAAAACAATGTTTCTGGGGCACAGATTCTCTTACTAATCAGGAGGGCATTATAACAGGAGGAACTAGAGAGTAGAACCTAGGTTTAGCAAATTTATCACCCAATTAGATTGTTATTTTTATGTATTTTAAAATTGCTGTCCTTGAAGAACAAAAAGAAAAGAAAAATTGAAAATGTATAAAACTGTAGATAGTTTAAAATGACTGACCATCAATGAGACATAACCATTCATACTTCATCTGTATGTATTGTGTTCATCTTAAAGCTGTATGTACTTTAGAAGTCATGTGTTATTTATGTATTTAACAAGGAAAAAGGATACTTTATTTGAATAATTTCTCAGTGTGAATTGCCTTTTTCTCTTACTGAAAAATTTCACCTGGAAATATATTTCAACTGGATACATTCATCTTCTGTGTGTCTAGGAATTAATCTACCTGTGCTATAGTTTTCTTGAATAATGTATCAGGCAAACATTAAAATCTTTTAATTCCTAACATTGAAAGGAACTAAGAGGACCACATGGCTATAAGCATTGTTTCAGTATAGCCTCTTTCAGTTGCTACGCAGCAATGATTGTTCCAGCCTTTTAATGTTGTTTCATGAAATAAATAAAATTTACATTCTAATAGTTAAGCTTCATTATTCAAAACAGTTTCTGTCTGAGCATGTTTGTTTTCTTCTTTTCCTCCTCCTCCTCTTTCTCCTCCTCCTTCTTCTGATTCCTACCTTTGTCCTACGATGGTTTGGGATGTTATTATTTTACCATGTGGGGCCTACTTCAGCCTGGGATCCATCTTCTGCTTGGCTCTACCTGAGCAATTCTACTCTTGTACAAGAGCAAAGAGCTGGTGGAAATCCAGTCATCAGTCACTAGCACAGTGCTAATCCCGTACCACATGTTTCATCCTAAGTTTCCTTTTTCCTTATTTGTGTGTATTTTTTGAAATTGTTTTTGCTGTGCTTTTTTTGCCTGTTATTAAAATATCTTTGATTTTTAGAATAAATAGTATAAGCACCCATTTGCTTTTTATTTCATAAATATCTAAACTAATTATTAATTATTACTTTGTTTACTGTGAAGAAATCAAAAATTGAAAGGGAAGTGACTTTCAATTTCCAGAGTCATTATCAGAAATCCAACCTCGATTTACTATTATCTTTTCGATTTACTATTATTTTTAACTACTATTTTGAAAAACTTTTACCCTTGCATAGAAGTTGCAAAAATAGTACAGAGATTTCCCATGTACCCTTTACCCAGCTTCCCCTAAAGATAGTATCTTTGAAAACCACAGTACAATGATCAAAACCGGGAAATTAACATTTGCATAATACCATTAACTAAACTACAGACCTTACTGGTTTTTTGCCAGTTTTTACACGTTTACTCATTTTGGGGGAGTAGGGGGTATTGTATAGTTTGACAAAATTTGATCACATGTACTGATTTGTGGAACCACCATGATAATAAAGCTATGCAACTATTCCATCACCCCAAAGAAACTCCTTCATGTTCTCCGTTTAGAGTCACACCCTCTCCCCAACCTCAGCTCCTGGCAATTACAGCTCAGTTCTCCATAAGTATAATTTTGTCATTTAAGAATGTTATATAAAATGGAGTCATGCTGTAGGTAGCCTTTTGAGATTGGCTTTTTTCACTCAGCACCATGCCTTTAGGATCCACCCAAATTTTTGTGTAGATCAGTAGTTATTCCTTGGTATAGCTGAGTTGCATCAGATGGCATATATGTTGCTGAGAGAACGTTTAGTTAAGTAAATATGGCCTCTCATCATTGAAAAAAAAAGTAATGTTTTATAGCTTTCTGATTCTGTTTTAACAGAAATCCTGGGTTCAAAACTTAATGTTTGCACTGTTTTTTTTTTCCTTAGTAGTAAACTCAAGGGATTTGACTAAACTATGTTGTCTTTAATATAATTCAAGCTCTAGAAACTTGTAAAACTGATTTTAAAAAATGAAGAAGCTCATGCCATAAATTCTGCAGTTTCGCTCTTCAGCTATAGTACTTCTATTCATTCAAAGTTGTTTTGGCCTACCCAGCACAACCCACCTCAGTCTGCTAATAGCACTCTGATGAGGGCAGGGGTAGGGAAGCATAATGCCAGACAGGTTAAAAAAAATCACATCCCCCAGCCACACTGATTTTGGGATGGCATGTGGCCAAAGTCAGGCTAATCAGAGTCAACAGTACCCAATAATCAGATTTTTTTTGTTACAACTGATGAGAAGAAAAACTCTTTTGCTGCTGAATCATATCACAGTATGGAGGCAGCCAGCCTAGAATGAAGCCACTCCAATACTGAGAAATGGAGAAAAAGCAAATCCTGCTGACATCATTTCAATCTTTGGATTTTACCACCTTTGTTCTAAATTCATCCTTTTTGCCTGCTCTGTGAAATTAGATATGGCCCCTTTAAAAAGTTTTCCTTTGCCGGCTGGCACCATGTTAAACTCTGCCAGTCGAGAGCGTGAGAGAGACACTGCAGAAGACAATGGGTTTTTGCTTCCTGGTTCCAGTGTGTTGGCTCAGCAGGCTCCTGCAGCACAGCAGCTCCTCCAGCGCGCAGCTCCTCCAGCGCTCACATGGCCTCCTCAGTGCCCAGCACTGCAGTGGCCACAGCTGCTTCAGCATCAAGCACCTGCAGTGCGCACTGCCCCCAACATTGGGCAGCCCCCAGCTTCACCTGTACTTCTGCAGGCAGCTTTGCAGCAAAGTGCCTCCAGTGAGAACCTCTCCATGAATTTTCTGGCACCCTAGAGGGCGCACTTCAGGCAAGTTCTAGAGGGAGGACTTCGAGAAAGTTCTACCAGTGCAGCACCACTGTGACTGCCCAGCCATCCAGTGAGGCAGGGCCATGCCTTCTACAAGGAGGTCTGAACCTCAGCCTGGGAGGTGGGCTGTTCCTTGGGTGCTCAGTCTCACCCCTGGGAGTTGTGGCAGCTCCTTACATCTGCTATGCCTATGTTCTTAGGAGTTCTTTTTACTTCTCACCAGCCAATCCCTTGATATGCTAACGCCCTGTTATAGTTAATAATTCTTTGTATTAAACTTTCCTGTTCAAGTGACTCCAGTTTCTGTCTTCTGATTGGACCCAAATTGATGCACCACACCTGAAGGCTGAGCTACCCTTGGACTTCTCAATTTTATGATCTAATAAATTCCATTTTTGGCTGATGTTGGCTATAGTTGGGTTTTTATAACTGGAACCGGAAAGTTTTGATACAAAAAAGATTCAGAAAATTTATAGGAAGGTTAATACAGAGAAAATGATCTTAGAAAGCCCTATACATATATTTTTTAAAAGTAGACTTGATATTCAAACTTAACACAGATTTCAATTCTAGCAAACTTTTTCTCAGCTATACAGGAATGATACTCTGGAATATGCTCTAAATTATTAAACAAAAAAAACTGAGTAAATTTCACAACTTTGATTCAGGGCTTTCACAACTTTGATTTATACAACTAGTATAAGGGGCCAGTTTCATGTCACATCCCTTGCCAAATGCAGTGGAGAATCCTTCTCTCAGGGAGCTGACACTAATCACTCCGGTGGTGAATCAACGGAACCAAGTAAATATTAAGTAGTTAGTGCTCTTATATTAATCCAGAGACTATCCAAGATGAACATGGGTGAACTAGTGAAAGCAGACTTAATGTAAGATACAGATATAGTAAGCTGAGTGTTGCTAAGAAAGGAAATACTACAAGTTATTTTTAGTTTTGGTTTTGTGCTTTTATTATTATTTTATGTGTGTATAGAAGTTGGTTCTTAGTTGACTTTTTCCACCATGCCAAATTAACTGAAAACATCTCTTCTATTTTTGGAATTCATATAAATTGTGTAGTCAAATTAAAAATGCAGAAATAACAAAATCTGGATGCTCCCTAAAAGATATTCTCCAAGTAAGAAAATAGCACATAAATAAATAGCATGGTTTCAGATTCTGACTGCCAAAAAAACAGGAAAAACCACAGTGATTTGGATATGAATATTTAGTAATTATTGCTTATCTACAAATTTCCAATTAAGATGAAAATAAGCAGAAATATTCTAGATAGAGCCTGCCACTAAAGTCACATCAATAAATATTTCAAAGCTTAAAGAAATGTTGACTAAAACCCAAACATGCAGAGTGTCCAACTCCTGTTCACAAGCCTACAGTGTCAGCTGTCAACAAAGGGTGGGTGGGGGAGTCACCAGACTTTAAGGGTCTCAGCCCAAACCCTGTGTTTGTATGATTGCTATAAAAGGGACAAGGACCATTATATGGTCAAAAGTCAATAACCCGTCATCTCCTTCAAAAATGGGTAGGTGTACGAGAGATTCTAAATTATTTGGATTAGAGGTCTTGCCACTGAAGTTTGGGGTGCTAGGGGTTGAAATATGACGGAGATTTGATGCTTTCTTGGCTGATGTGCTTTTTTTTTTTGATGAGGAAGATTGGCCCTGAGCTAATACCTGTTGCCAATCTTCCTCTTTTTGCTTGAGGAAGAGTGGCCCCGAGCTAACATCTGTGCCCGTTTTCCTCTACTTTGTATGTAGGACACTGCCACAGCATGGCGTGATGAGCTGTGTACGTACAGGGCTGGGATCCGAACTGGCAAACCCCAGGCCTCCAAAGTGGAGTGCACCAAACTTAACCACTATGCCACTAGGCCGGCCCCTAATGTGCTATTTTTAAGAAGTGACTTGATTGGGTTCTGCCATTAATATCTCTGTATTTTATAGATATTTAGAAAGAACCCATGCATTCTTATCTTACAAATTCTTTTTGATGTTTTCAATGAAAGGTTAAATTGATATTTAAACTGAAATTTTGGATACTTAAAACTTGGCCTTATTAGTCAGAAACAAAGGAATTGGATACAGTTTTCTTTTCCATTCAGTTGAGAATATATTAACTTAGACTCATATCACTAAACGTGAAAGAAGAATTTTTTGTTTCTGTTTTTGTTATTGTATTGTCTGGTTTTTCATTAAAGTCCACTTAATCTAGCAACAGCAAAAGGAGGTTGTATGAGAGGAGACGGGAAAATAAAACAAGGAGTTCTAGAAGAATTGGAATCTGGCGGGCACCCAAAACACTGGAAAAGGGACCCAATTATCACATGCTACACTTACACTTTCTACTAGAAACTTTACATGTGCTATTTCATTAGACTCCACAATGGCCTTGTAATAATGGCATTATAACTCTTCCACGGAGAAAAAAAACTGAGTGCCCAAATAATCAACAATTAGGACTTTCATTCAAACCCTAATTTGTTGGAATCCACAACCCACAGTCTTTCTAATAAGCTATGTTGCCTTTCAGTGGGAAAAAGAGGAAGGGAATAGAAAATAGAGCCAAGATAGAGAATGATGAAGAAAAGGTCATTAGGTTATTACCATATTGTCTTGCCTCTGGGTAACACTAATTCTTTTGTTTAAATTCTGTGTGAATTTCTATATCAACATACACTTCAATTCTGAGACAGATGCCAATTTTAAAAATGTTAAAGTGTGAAAAACTGTAATATGGAATGGAGGAAATACGACAGTGAGAGGTGACATCCTTCTGTTTGCTTGGTGGGGCTTCCTTGCAACTGCATATTGTCTACTACCCGTGAAAAGGAGCTTTGGCTAATTAAGCAGTGTTCCTTTCCTCCAGTCCTTCTATGTCTCAGGCTGTTCTTGAAGGGGGAAAACCTGAGGGTGCATGAGGGCAGACCTTTATTTTATCAGTTGCAGAAATCACTGATGAGATGAAACAGGCGGTCAAACATGGTTACAGGCTCAGTGTTACTCCTTTGAAAGATCACATAATCAGAATTTTCTAAGACGGTCAAGATAATGTTCAAGTAAAAGAATTTTCAATTATATTTTGAAGGGAGCATATTTTAAAAGCATCATATACTACAATTATATTGGAGCATTATTTTTTCTCCCTTTGTACTTTATTGATTATGCCACTGGTTTCATGACTAATGTTACAAAAAGAGTACTGAAAACATCAGCGCAACAATTTTCAGTGGCATATGGGATCTCTTTTTCATTCCACTACTTTATTGACTCACTAGAATTCAGATATTCTCTTGACAGGTGTAAACTGCATTACAAAAGACTTACACAGCTACCTTCAGTAGACTCAAACAACTCTAAAAACAGTAGAAATAGTAATAAAAAATAGACATTTCCATTGAAAATAAAAGTAAAACTGATTTTTTCTCTCAAAGTTCCAGAATGTATGGTTTTATCCCCTACCTATGATAAACATTTAGATTGTTTCATTAAGATGTTGGACATGCCTTTCCCCCTCAGCATGAGGAACACTGTTCCCCAAAGAAAACAGCAAGTGTTATATGGTAACTCGTCTTAGTCATTACATCATACTGTTCAATAAATCACAACATTTTCTTCTCAAGTGGAGCCTCAGTAAATTTCCTTCAAAATCTCCTTATTTCTACCCCTATCATTTTGCTATTCCTTTTTTTGTACTATACATGCTTACAATGAATCATAAGTTCTCAGAAAGAAGGCACTGTTCCATCTGTGTTTTGGGTAACACGGAGCACACCATGGATATGGGTCAATATTGAAAAAAACACATTTAGGGACTATGCATTTCTTCTTTTCATAGTATACAGAAGAGCATTCTATTTTTGTGACAGGAAATGGCCTAATCTCATTCCATCACATATTTTATCTGAGATAAAAAAAGAGTATATACAAACTGAGAATCATAATTTTAAAACTTTGAAGACTTGTTTAAAAATAGAATGTGACGGAAAAGAGTTTGCCAGGTACCATAAACAGAACTATTTTTTGATTACTCTGTGGGAAATAAGGTTTAAAATTTCAACTAACTCCATTTTCATTTATCTGTCCTATGTTTTGCAAGCTTAGTATTCTCCCAGCCCCCGTATTTTAAAACCATGTCCCAAATCTTAAGAAGCAATATTCTTAAGATCTAGGGACATAACACATGCTCCACTTTGTTTCCTTAAGGATTCCTCATCACAGAAACTTACTGTAAAGAGAAATTAGAATTATTGCTGGCAGTTTCTTGAAATATACATTTCAGAGATATTTCAGATTCAAATAAGTGTATCACACTAATCTAGACAAAGTTAAAGCACGTATATTCTGTACTACCTCATGTTCACACAAGTAGAGGGCAGTGAATGGTGCATGCTGCAACATTTATGACCTCCTGCTAACACAAAATTTCATTCCTTAAGAATTTATTGGTGTTACATAACTGGAAGCTAACTTTGCTTCTTTTATATTTGTCAACTCTCTGTTTATCTTACTCACTCTAATTTACGGGGCCGGGAAAAATATTCCTTCATTTCAACCAGAATTTCTTCAGAAATTCACAGAAAAACAGTGAGTTCTCTGCCTACTGTGGTATTTTTTGAGCCTAATTAAATAATGACAGGGAGTTTAAAAAAAGTCCAAATATTAGTTGACGAGCGCAATTTGTTGATGTACTTCAGTGGTGCATGACAATGAGCTCTGACAGAGCTTCACACTGCACTAGAATAAATCAACTTGCTGATCTTAGATATCTAAAATACGAAATATAGCAGCTCTTTGGGATCAGATGTTTCCTAAGAAACTAAAGCCAAACAGGGACGATGTTGGGAGGAAAGACATATCAAAAGTGTTTCCTGAGGGAATAGCATTTTGGAACATTATCCATAAATTGTCATAATATCCCTCAAAATACTATTAAAGTGTATGTCAGAGTATATGGTTTATCTTTAAATTAGTTCTAGTGACTCTAAAGGGGAAAACCACAATATTTATTTTTAAAAAGAGGCCTGTCTATACAGATATCACCAATGGGGTACTCCCACAGGTAAGCAAAGGCTAGTTCCTTGAAAGCTCATCCCTCACAACTGTGTCAAACATAGGAAAATAAATGTATATTATAATTTTTTCACGTCTTATTTCCCTTGATTGCTACAGAGCATTTTGTCTTTGACTCTTGGCTTTTTTCACTCCAAAGAATATTCAGAATCTGCCTGCTCCATTCTTGGCTTTGGTAAAGGGCAGAGAGAGCTGAGAGAATCAAAAAGAGAAACTGCTTGAAGTAGGAAGAGAAAATTTTAAAAGGAGGAAAAAGAAAAGGAGGGGCCGTGGGCTGAATTTGAGGGAAAGAAATGTGGTTTTTTGAGGGTTCAGACAGGCTTTGGGGACATTGCAAGAAATGAGAGAATTTTAAGAGATAGTGCAATGAATCAAGAATTGGAATATTCTCTAACATACTTAGACTTCATGGGACTTAAAAAATATGTTTACAATTGCTGGGCAATGTTTCTGTAAAGTCTATGCTATGAGTGGCCCCTGTGTGCTTGGCTTCTATACAGATAACATACGTACTCCATTTCCCTTCCAAGTCCTTGACTTAGATTATTCCTTCAGGACCAGCATATTCTGAATTCTCTTAATCCCGATCACCATGTTTTATCTAAAATATAGTTTTAAAAATTATTAAAACTTCAGATTTTCATTGGGGTATGGCATTAAATTTTCCCATATTTTTATTTTTTAAGTATAAAGTTGTTTCAAACTTATTTGAAAAAAAGTTTGAATTGTTACAAAGGAAAGTAGGATCTCCATCCCATTCACTCCCATTCTCAATTTTCAAATGTCATCAGTATTGACAGTTTTATTGTATATGGCTGCTCTTTACTATACATATCCATAACACACATTTTTCAATATCATTTTTAGCTTCTTAAAACTCAGACCTGGCTCCACAATTGAACTAACAGCCCAATTCTTTCCATCAGGCTGGCTCTAGAGCTTCCTTAAGGGATATACAATGAACAATCGTACATTAACGACAACCTCCATCTTTACTTGGGAAATCCCCATTTTCTATCAAAACATGGGAAGTTTTTTTTTTTTTTTTGCCACCATGTCTATAACTGTACTAGTCAGGAGAAGCTAAATGATGCTGCACTAACAAACAATTCCATAATAACAACTATTTCTGACTTACACTCTTGTGCCTTATGGGTCAGCAGGGGCCTCAGCTCATCACAGTCATTCAAAGACCCCAATATGTGCTTCCACAATCCCAAAGCAGTAGTAAGGGCACATGATGATCTGGACAGTGGCACCTAAAACTTCTACTTGGAAGTGAGACACATCACTTCTGTCCATTTTTCATTGGCCAAAGCAAGTTATGTGGCCATGACTAACCTCAAAAGAGAGGAGAAAGAAGTATAATTCTGTTATGTGACTGGAGAACAGAGCCGAAAATATTGGTGAACACAATTCATGACTCAGTATTTTAACACACATAATTTCTTTTCTACGGTCACCTCTCAAATCCTAACCACTTTTGGTAAGGAGCAATATTTTACATTATTTCTTCCCATTTTTATCCTCAAATATGCCTTTCTGCTCTACCTGAATCTGTTACAGCAGCAGAATTTATAACATTGACTATACTGCTGAGACCATTATAAAAAAAATTAAGACTGCATAGATTCCCAAAGTATAGACATTTAGTTCCAATTCTAATGGGTTTTCTTAGACAATTTGCTTTATACATTATTTCATGGAGTTCCTTCCTTTCTGTGGTCCCTTATTTCTTCATGGGGTTAAAAAGAGTAAACACACAACAGAGTTTTGATCAGCACTGGACTCTCCATATGTGGCACAAGCCTGCTATTTGGTTCTTAGTAATAATAAATGTTTACTGATTAGTGGTTCAATGCCTGATATATTTATTTTTAGACCAGGTTTTCATTTTTTCCAATCTACTTCATGAAGAGCAAAATCATATGTTCAACAGTCTTACTGAACTTGGCTTAAAACAAAAGGCAATGACTACAGTGCCTGGAAGAATGCTTATTCATTATTCCCTAGACTAGCATATTTCTCAGCAGAGACAAGAGCATATACTGTAACCATGGAAAATCTGGGGAACTGGAACCCTTGAAAATACCATTTATGCTACATCAAACTTGAACCCACTCAGGCAATGTAAATCTTTCCCATATGTGATGAGTGCTTGTTGCCCAACTTCCAATTCTAAAAGAGACACTGTAAATATCCCAGATACTCCTTTTTAATTTCTACCAAGAGTCTGCAGCTGTCTTTATGCTTGCAGTTGAAAGAACAGTTCTCTAATAAACTAGAAGGAGAGATATTTCACTCTGGGAAGAGCAAAAAGACACAATCTTATATTTTAGGTATAAATTGAAACCATTTTCATATCCCAGAATACATCTAGATTTCAATAAAAATAAATTGTCCTTTAAATTGTAGATACAATAAAATTAAAGACAGTCAAAACACAATCTATCTTGAATTCTGAATTGTATTCTAAAACTTTCAATGTTTTGGCCCAGGATATAGTTATGGGGATCATTTTCACAACCTAAAATCAAGATATATAGTGTGATGAAGAATGACTTATGTTGCTACATGGAGAACAAGAGGCAGTCTGAGAGAGATAATATGGTCAATGAACTGTCAAATTTCCTAAGGCATTTAGATAACTTAAAGCAGTGCTTCTCAAAGTGTGGTCCCTGGACCACCTGCATCATAATCACCTGGAGTTTTTGTTAAAATACATTTTCTAGGGCCCCATGCCAAATTAACTGAATCAGAGATTCTGGGCACGTCTTCAGAAGTCTTCATTTTCAGTTCTTCAGGTGATTTTTGCACCTGCTAAAAAAAAGTCAAAACCCACAGATTTATTGAGAGAAGATAAGAGAAAAGAATATGTAAAATCAGGGCATTGGAAGACAGGCCAGAACCTCAGGCGATGAAACATTCTTATTTAGATCTTACAGCAAGGAGATGTAGGAATCTAGCAGTATTAGAAGAGAAAATGCCATACTGATGGCTTAATAGGACTTCTCAAGGGGATTTAGAAACATCCTTAACACTGCATCTCAGGGAGGGGGCAATCATAATCCCCAGGAACAGTTTCTATAGGGAATGCATTGAAATGGCTGGCACTAACTTCCCCATCCCCCTAAGACCTTCCAGTAGTCTACTGTGAATATCAGAAGTTCAGAATAGGCATAGTCCTGTAGAATACCTGGCTTTCTCTGATTACCAATACTTGTAATTTGCTTCTTTCCACTACCATTTGACTCTCATTGCTAGCTCAGCCCTGCCCCACACTCTCTAAGATGGATTTTGGGTTCTCCTATTGTAAACTGAGTTTTTGCTTTGTGGGTGTCTTAGTTCCTATCTCGTATCTAATACCCAATTAATCAATTGCATCTTGCGTTCCATTTCACTCTTAAGAAGAGTCCTATCCTGCACTCCAGTCAATCTGCTGACTGATTTCCCTGAAAACGAGAGCCTGCTTGACCTGTTTAGTATACCTTTTCTTTGATTGCCTACCATCTTGCTGTCTCTGGCTGGCTGGATCTCATTTGCCATACCATGGTACCCCTGATGCTGACTGCTTCCCCAAATTATACCCAAATGTTGTTAAACCTATTCCCATGGGTCATGTCTGGCCTTTCAGAAAAGACTTTTGTTCAGAGCCTGCATTTGCGCTTGCATGGAGTGACAATCTCCTGCCCCACCCATGTATGTACACAAGTCTGCTTCTGCATACCATCCCTCTCTCTGTCTGCACATGGGGTAACAGGTCCATAGGCAGGCAGTTACCAAGTTTTGGCCAAGAAATTCCATAGACATCCCAGGGGACTAGTGAAAACTTAAACAGGCCACAAGTTTGGAAAATTCTCACATCAGTAAGTTGAGTTAAGAACTCCTCAGGACTTAGATGCTTATAGGGAAGTTCTTGGCACGTCCAAATTTAACCTTTACTCTTTGAATAAACTATAAACCCCTCATAAAGCCAGTAAGTGATTTTTTTCCTTTCTGTCCTTGATCTCTGTGGAGACCACAGACTTTGAGCAGATGTTACTTTTTGGGCAGCTTAGCCGTGCTTTAAGAACTTGGGAAAGGATCACTCATTACCAGTATGGGCTCACTTTATAAGACACTTTTAGCAGTGCAATAATCCTTCTGAGCAATTTACCAAAATTTCAGCATTTGTTCTTTGTCACTTAAGATAACATCAGTAAGAAATAGAAAGATAACATATGTTTCTGGTCATTAGAGATCAGAATTTGGATGAAATAGGAACTTAAAAATGAAGCTCCATTAAGTTGTCTAGAGTAGAGATTTTCCCTTAAGATTACTCTTTTTATTCCCTAATCCTCTCACCTCTATGCTCAAGACCTAAACAGGTCAAATCCTACACTTTGTCTTTCGAGCTTTGATATCCCTCCAACTTCAAAGAAAAACAAGTATAATTTAGACTTTTGATGAGATTATAAAACATTATTTCCACACTAGCATTTTCTATAGTAAACTAGATAGTTAAAAGTAATTGGTTAAAGTTAAAAAAAGGATTTATGTAGAAGGGATGATTGGATGTCGGTCTCCAAAGTCAGGTGTATAACATGTAACTTCCTTATTCTTTTATACTGTCAGTTGGCTGAAACTTAGTCTTGGTTAATCCAGAGCCCCCACTTTCCTGGGAGCCATCTGATCTCAGGGACGTCCGGGGTTCCATGTCTTGGATGGGGAGAGTGGGAGTCTGGTCCACGGTCATCATCCTCTGCACACATGGCCGTCTCTGAGGTGCTGATTTCCTCATCCTTATCTGTTCCTGGACTTTAGTCCACAAATCCAGGAAGTAATTCCTCCTTCTCCTGACTCCTGGCTCCTCCAGGTTTGCCTTTCACTGCTCCTTCTCATCTTCTCTTGGCTGTACTGAGGGCATGGGGATAAGCTGGAAGCCTGTTTTGGACATGTCTGCCTAGATACTCATTTTGAACATCATGGCACCATGAAGAGCAGCACTAAGAATGATTCGAGTTTTGTAGTCTCCATTCTCTTCAAACAGGAAGTGAATCACAGATTCTTCTGCTCTTAGATTCCCTCAGTCTGATCCAAGTTTTCAGTTCTGTCTCCCATGTATCCAGATCAGGCATTGCGGCAGAGGGTGGCAGAACATGGAGCCCCTACTCAAAATCCCACCATCCTACAAGCATCCAAGGTCCCTTTGATTCTTCCCTTTGACCCCACTACTATGAGAATCACTATCTGCTGTCAGGGATGGGATAAAGAGATCTGTTTTATTTTGTTGTTGTTGTTATAATTCAAACTTTGGACTCTGAGGCTTATGGAGTTAGCCTTTTTTTTTTTTTTTTTTTTGTGGGGAAGACCAGCCCTGAGCTAACATCCGTTGCCAATTCTCCCCTTTTTGCTGAGGAAGACTGGCCCTGGGCTAACATCCGTGCCCATCTTCCTCCACTTTATATGGGATGCCGCCACGGCATGACTGACAGGCAGTGCGTTGGCGGGCGTCCGGGATCCGAACCCGCGAACCCTGGGCTGCCAAGCGCGGACTAAACCGCTGCGCCACCGGGCGGCCCCTGGAGTTGGCCTTTTGAAACTCAAAAGCTGTGGCAAACAAAAATATCCAAAACTTTGTTTTTCTGAATTATCCCTTTTCTGAGGCAATATTTGTCATAAAATGAATGAGATTTGAGCAGATATAAGGGGATAGACCACGAGTGAGCATGTCAAAATATTTCTTGAATGTCAGCTCTGAGTCTGTCTCCATCATGTGAAGGGACTACTGAAACTCTGACAAATGTGAAGAAGCTAAGATAAACAATGTTTAATAAAATATCTGAATGGTCATCTGCTTTATTATGAAATCTGAGTAAACATGAAATAAAATATGCAGAGCAAAAATCTGGACTATTTTACCCAGAGGGAAAAAGAAGCAAGCTCATGTTCTTTTGCTGTACCTTTTTACTTTCCAATCGACTAACCAGATGGCTAGTGTGACAGGCTGGCTGATCCTTTAACATATCCTGATGTGAAAATACCTCACATGGGACTTATGCCCCTTTGTAACAACAAGACTAGAGCAATACTGGGCCCCTAAATTTGGCATCCATGTGTCAGGCACTGTGCTAAGCACTGGTCACACAAATTTGTAAGACAAAGCACCTGTCCATCAGGAGCTTACAGTGCAACTGAACCAGGAAAGTGGGCCAGTAAGTGAGAAGTCAAAATGCAAAGTGATGAAAGCCTTAGAAAAGTGCTGTGGGAGTTAAAGGGTAGGGATGAAGTCAAGGAGAGCATCTCAGAAGAGGTAATAATTTCTAGAGAGATAAGACTGAGGAACAGTAGTCTAGGCTGAATGTGGCAAATAACACGAAGGGGAAACTGTAGAGAAATGCAGAAGCCAGGTGTTTATATGAGAAAGTGGCAGAGATGGTGACAAACCTGAGGGGAGGGAGGGAAATGTTCACTCTTATCAAGTTAGTTATTGCAAGCCATTTTCCCCAATATCTGTGTGTCTGTTCACAAGAAATACAGTATTTCATATCATAAAACTGCCATAACATGATGTTAATACTTTTTGAAATGTACAAGTATATCTCTGACACAGAGATTTACTTTACTTCAGAGAACACTCTGGAGCATTGGGAGTTACACTTTGGGGATAATTCATAAATATTTCATTATTTTATTTGTTATGCATGTCACTAATTCCCATTTCAGGAGCTGAAGAAGTTTAAAGTGAAGCAAATAGTGTCTGGAAGACTTTCTCCACCAAAAAGCATCTCCTGTGAATGAAAAAGAGGATGGATCTCTAACACATACACTGGATTCTAACCATTCCTCCTGACACTGAAAGATGGAGGGAGAAGGAAAGAGAAGACTCATGTTTATTTCTATGGTGATTTTGAGGTTATTCAATGCAATTAATATTCCAAGAAGTTGCCAGCATAACTGCAAGGTAGATGTTCTTATAGCATTAACACATACTAGATTTGCTCTATGATCACTGACAAGTCACTTGGCCCGATTTGGACTGTTTGAGTCATTTGGAATACATGGGGGCTTAAATACAAGATTTTTAAGATCCCATCCAACTTCCCTATGGTATGATTTATGAGACTTCCATTTACAAGTAATTGAGTTGATTAAGGAAATGAAATAAACCACAGAACTCTTTGATGCTAAGAAAGAGCCTAAGTCCTCTGGCAGAAATAACTTAGCAGTCTCTGGGGAAAGCACTAGTGGAGACACTAAAAATATCTTTCAAAAAACCAGTATTGGATCCAAGGGCAAATGGTCAGTTTATCTACCCAAAGTGACAGGCATGTGTCGATCTGGAAAAATGAAATTAACCTCTTAATCGAGGATAAAATTATGCTGAAATAATATTCCTGGCATACATCTGAAAATCCTTAGTCATTACTTTGGAGTATTTCCACTTAAATTTGACTGTGCTGCTGCATGGATTATTAAAACCAAAGAAAGAGAAGTAGTCTGCAAATAGGAGGCCTGGAGTCAAAAAATTTAAGATAGATTCACAACTCTACCACTTGAATGCTTTGTGACTATAAGGTTGAGTCATAAAGAAGAAAGAAAACCACCTGAAAACATTGAATACAGAAAAGCATCATGTAGTTTGTAGTTATTAAAAAAGAAGAAACACTTGTTTTACTTTTCTTGCTCCCCTTTCTTAAAAGAGAAAAATGGGACAGAAGACACCTTTGTCTTAAAATGAAATAACACCCACTTTGTTTTAGCATCACCTGTAATTAGGTCAAGGTCATTGGTATTATCTGGGTTTACTTTAGTGTAGATGTCTTCAAAAAACAAATTGAACTCACAAAGAATAAACCAGTCTCTTTAAGATTAATTGGATTCCATTTTTTTAGAATTAGCATAAATTTAATAAAATGTGCTCTTTTGAGTACTGTATGAAGGAATGCCTAGGAAGTATGCAGAGCGCTGTGGCTGGCACACATAAGAGTTCGATCCTTGTTATGTATTATTGGTACCCTTATTTTACGTGAGAAAATGGAGGCTTAGAAATATCAAGTAACTTGCATAGGATGATAGATGTAAAATGTGCCAGCGCTGGACCTCAAATTCTGAAATTCAACTCCATAGCCCTTGCTCTTAACCATCTAGTACGGACTCATTGAAAAATTCTGGGAGATTTTATATTTAAATATATATAAAGGATATATCTATAGATATATCTCCTTTTAATTGCCAGCAGTGTGGAGGATGGACTGGCATGGCAGAGGACTGGATAGAAGAAAACCAGTGAGGAGACAGTGGGTTAAGCAGAGATAATTAAATTCTGAGCAAGATGGTGGTCATGGGAATGAAGAGAAAAAAATGCCAGAATATATATTTTGAAGTTCTATAATAATTGACATCTGGTTGTACAGGAAGTGAGGTAGGAAATAAAAGATGGAGGGCCTGTTTGAGTGAGGGAAAGACATGGCATTTGTAGCACTAGATACCCAAGACAGCAGCAGATAAGGCGCCCTGACTAGCAGGGAAATGCATAAGGTTGTGCAAGCAAGTTGGGGCTGAAATCCAGCCCAGTTCCCTGCCAAGCTGAAGATCCTGATACGAGTGTTGTGCATCCAGAGAGAGGGAACCTTAACCATAACTCGTACAAAGTGTGGGTTAGAAGAGGCCTTGCTGACCACATCTCTAGATTGGACTTTAAATTGAAGCCATGGGACTGGATGCAATCTTCTGAGCAAGAAAGTATAAAAGGGCAAAGAGATACAAACACAGACACACAGACCACAGAGGTGGGAAGACAGGGGCCCTCTAAAGAGAGCGAAGAGAAAGGGAATGAACCAGAGGCCAGTACAACATCCTAATGTTAAAAGACAGAAATATTTCAAGAGGAGCATGAGCGTAAATAGCATAAATGGCAGGAAGAGCAGAGGTGAGCACAGGGATAAAAAGCTGTTGGAGTTAACAGTTAATTCAGCTATCATGAGCCACCTCTGAGAGGAAAGTTCAATATTGTGGTAGAAAAAAATGCGAAACTGCATAGAGATATAGAGTCAGAGGGAGGCGAGGAAGCAGGGAGAGAAAACACGAATTTTTCTTGGCCTCAGGGAGCGAGAGCTTGGTTGAGAGGGTTCAGTGTGTGTTTGCTTGTTTCGTATAGCAGAGGCCTGAACATTGGTTGTGCTCTGAGGTCAGCAAAGGTGCAAGTAAAGGACATAATTTATGAAGCAAATCTGGTTCCATCTTCATAAATATTTTGTTTAAAAGTTCCATGAACACCAGTGGCCCAGGAAATGCTTTAGCAAATACTCATTAACAAAATGACAGCTATTTAAAAATGTTCCCATGGCTATTATCTGTTTATCACCCCTTGTGTAATAAAGACCTCTGGCATGGAGTCTTGAGTTCTTTCTTGAGTATAAGAACGCTCCTGTCCCCTGGGGATTTTCAGAGACTAGGGTACATGGCTAACCTCTTACTCAGACAGAAGGAAATTATGCTTTCACCTCCTGCCCTGAATAAATGTATCACCCAGGCATTACTGCTTCTGGATGAATATAGAAATTAGACTGAGAGCCGGAAGCATAGGTTCTAGATGAGTAATATTTCCGGACTTAGTTCCCCTATTCCATAAAAAGAGTGATTTGGACTTGCTAATTTCTAAGTCATTACAGCTCTAAAATAATCAAATGAGCAAAAATCATATGTCAACAAATGCTTATTTTATTCATAACAGAATACACTGAAACAACATAGGTCCCCAATAATGAGGGAATGTGCTCTATTATGTACAGTGTAGCCATAGAATAGAATATTATGCAGCTGTAAATAGTTTCAAAGTGTTCTGAATGATATAGAAAATATTTTTTTCAAAATGTTCTGAATGCTATAGACAAGTTCCCAATGAAAAAAGATGGAATTCAAATTTGCAGTATTAAGCCAATTGTGTAAAAATAAGATGAAACAAGATATTGATACCATATTATGTACACGGACACAGAAAAAAATCTAACAAAAGGAAGAATCCATTAGAGAGTGGAATTGGTGACAATAATTTATTTTCCTTTTATATTGTCACTTTCTTCATAATTATTATAATTGTTAACTCCCTTGCAAGTGATGTAGGGCACTTTACACCCAAGGTTTGCAGGAAGGTTGTTGTCTTCATTTTCATTGTATTCAATTCTACTCGTAACATTTTCAAGTGGGGAGATGGACGACACACAGATGCCCTCTTCCCTGAGGTTCCAGCACTGTGCTGCAGAGAGGGACCGCAGAAGATATCCTTGGTATTAAACACATTCAAAAGCAAGTGGGTTGGAGAGAGAAGCTAAAGCAAAATGGAAGCTGATCCTTAGGATTATTATTACTATTGTTGTTGTTGTTATTTTTGTTAGCTTGGAAAGATGTCAGTGTTTTCCTAGAGCTCTGAAACTTATATAATCTTTAAAAATTACTTTAAAAAATTTTAAGATCACCAAAATAATTTTGGGCCTGCAAAATTGTCTTAGACTCAGCCACATTTATTTGTTCATCTAATTTCCTGCTGTTTTCCCAATAAAATAACAAAATAAATAATATTAATAAAATAAAATAGGAGTATCTGCTAGTAGCAAATGTATTATAAATTCCACAATACTTACAGCTAAATAAACAAAACAAAAAAAGGTTATATGAAAAAGGCTGACACCTTTATGTCCTCAAACTCTACTTTTTAAATTATTATTGACTATGGGCACCTAATGCTTTTTCTTCATAGCAATTTACAGTTCTAAATTAGTTTGCTAATAGCAATTTCATAATTTATTAAATGTCATTGCTTAATAAAGTTTTCACATTTTGGCAAGATCCAGCAGTAAACTGAATAACAAATGCTCCAATGATAAAATATGAAGTAAAACATAATGGTTTTAGTATCATTTTACTTGTTAATACCCTTTTAATTTAAGGATTGGAAGTTATATTCATTCAACAAACATTCATTGCATGACTAGGATGTACAAAAAGAACCCTGGTCTCTGACCACATCACCTCTTAAATTGCCCAGAAGTACCAATTTAGTACATTAAACAAAAGCCCATATGAAAGGTCATACTTGAGTCAGTTTGAGCATCTTTTCTGAGAAATAGTAATTGAAAATAAACTAAATGTGGATTTTTATGAGAACAAAGTAATTATTTTCTCTGTTCAACGACTTCAGAAATATCAATAGCTTCTCTCCCCTGTCCACAAGCTACAGTATTAAGCTTGACATCTCCTTGAAAACCATACATCTTGCTCACGGCATTCTAGTTCCTGAGGGGCTAGGTTCTGAGGCTTCTGAAGAATTCTCACGAGGTTGTGTTAAAAGGACTCTTATAAGGCATTATCAGTGAACACTAACATGCATTCATTTATATCAGTAGTTTTTTCCTTTTCTAGTTTAAAAAAGCATTTTCTAAACAGAAGTCTTCCTAAGTGTATATTCATAATGGCAATGAGTTTTCAGTAATTTTAAGTTTAGGCCTTGTGGTAGTATTGTTCTCGTTGTAAAATACACATTTCTTTATATGTCAAATATCTTAATTAGGTATGAATGTGAAAATTAAATTTTGATTAAACTGAAAGACTCAGTCAAGTAAAGCAAAGCTTTACTGCATTGACTTAAAGTAGTATATTTTCAATGAGAAAGAGTTGTGTTTCAATTGGGATAACATTTTATTTTAAAATAATTCGTGCCATTTAACTGAAAAAAGTAGAGAGCAAAAATAAGCAAAATCTTTAGCTATTAGACAATGCTACTAAATTTATATGGACCCTAAATTCACTGTTGCAGACAAAAGGCAGTTCCTAATTCATCGTTTCAAACAGAAATATTTGTCATATACACCATAAGATGCTTCAACATCCAGGAACAATTTCTACAGTGACTACGTGAAACTTGTATTAAAAAATACCTTAAGCAAAAAAGGGCCTCTAACACAAAAGGCCTCACAACGTAACTCTAAATAAAGCTGGGTGATCAAGTAATTAGCAATGGACTCCAATTAAAGTTGGAATTTAGAATTGCCCTGGACTCAGTATATATCTTCATGTTTCATCTAATATATCTAGTTTAAATTTTTTTCTTGTGTAGAGTGGAATTAATTATCGAGGTCATTAGAAACAGTGATTCATTTTGCTCTGAAATGCACAACATAAAAAATATTGGAAGATAAGAAAACGTATATTCTGCTACTAAATTCAATGCTTTATAACATTTTCAGCTTAAAAGAAGTTGCAAGTAAGTGAGGATGCGGTTAAAGAAATCAAGATATCATTGAGATAATTAGCCTTGCATTATTCTTTTTTTCCCTAAAGTATAATCTCCACAAAGAAGAACTGCATTGACTAAACGATGAAAATTTTTTTCCTTTCCTCCAACTCTTTCCTCCAAAGCATTATTATGCTATTTCCCAGTCATGCATGTATGTGAACAGCATATGTGTGAATGGGACTAAAATAAAATACTTAGTACTTGATTAATATTAAGTTTGCCTCTTGGGATTTGGTTAGTCACTGATTCCTTGACACACACCTCCAGCAACTTTATAAAAAGGAGAACAAACGGCACTTTCTGTATCTGATGCAGTAATGCCTTACTTGTCCCAGAGCCACCTCCATGGCAACTTCTACTACAGACCACAACGGAGAACTTGGACACCAACCAAACGTCTCCTGAGCACCTAAAATAGATGTCACTGTGTCTATGCACATTTTTCATAAGAGAATCTCCCGGGCTCTCAGATAAAGTTATCGCCTCTCATTCCTTCCATAATATTTTATAAACTTATTTTTTCTGGTTTTCTTGTGCACAGCACAAAAGAAATGATAATTATAAAGAGGTGGTTGAGGTTGAAGGCAGTTGTTTAAAGAATGCAAACTGTCCACAGCAATAAGTGAAGAAGTCACCCTTCCAGATGGACGGTGGACCCAGGAGAAAAAAAAATGTCCTGTCAAAATAATACAACAGTTTCAAAAAGCACAGTGATTATGTGACTTTTTGACATAAGAAGTTATAGCCTACCACACCCCAGAATAGGCCCCCAGAGTATCACGATGTTGCAGAATAATTCTACAGTGTGTATCCATGATGAGAATGCTGAGTAATTCAGACAACGTTAAATTGAATTTAGTCCATCCCAGAGAGATATCAAAATACATAGCGGATCTCAGAAAGATAACTATTGCAAAATGGCTAAATTCTTTCTAAAACTTTTGGACTTTTCAGGGTAAACTTGTAAGTTTCACTATTGGAAAGTCCACATATGTAGAACTCCTTAATTGTCTTTATTATTTGTTTATTGACCAGCAGCAAATATTATATATTAGCTAACCAGACCTCTGGGGAAAGAGTGACACCTCAGATGACAGGGGTCACAGGGTCCTTTCTGTCCACTCACTGCCACTTTGGGCCACTTCCCTTCTTCTACTCCGAGAGCCCCTTCACAGCTCAGTGATTTGAAATCTTGTTGCAAATACCACTCTTAGAAATATTGACCCTTTAAAGGGGATGAGCTTAAACAATATATATAAAAAAGCAGGCTTACCAGAATTTTAAAAAATAAGTGGGAGTGAAGGGAAGGAAGAGTTAAAATTAATACATATAGAAGCAAACTAGAGTAAAAACCCCAATTCAAAAACATGGCTTTTCCAGGTCAGATCCACCAAGTTGTGATGAGATCAGGGAGCCTCTACCGAGTCAGTTCAAGTGCCTGGAGCGGCCCCGTCCTGGTCCCCTGATCTCATTGGCTCTATATGGGTTCTGTATTTCAAGCTGAAGATGCATTAACCTACCCTTCCCCCTCAGTCAAGAGCATTCTGTACATTCTGTAATGTGAAAGCGTATCCCTCTTTATGTGACATGAACAATAAAACACAAAACCCACCTATGACAAGATACGACAAAGAACAAAGCTAAACTAAGCTTCAAAATAAAATAAACACCACCAGTCATTAGGTTCCTCAAAACAAAACAAAACAAAATCCTAATAGCTTCAAATATCAACAGCCACGACACAACACAGCTAAGGAGCTGAGATATTTTAAAGAGGGTGTTTTCTCTCAGAATAGAGACAAGGTGGGGAAAAAAGGTCAAATGGCCACAGAACACTCGTGCCCCAAACCAGTGAACCCTGAAGGAGATTTCAATGAGGAAAAAACAGTACCTTATAAGTAACTGGTCTTGTCTACTCACAGCTGTTTCCAGTGCCGACTCTTGTTTAACTGTCTACTGCCTTCAGTTTAAAGTTAATTCTGTTGGCAAAAAAGTACAGAGCTCGTCTGGAAAATGCTGTTTGGACATAAACCATTCCTTTCAAAGCGGTGGTAGCTATATTTAAGTTTTCTTGTAGAGAAGGATATAAACTCTTCCTGTAGTTAATTTTCTTCCTCCTCCTTCCCCTCGGACTTAGTCAGTATCCTCTTATCCCATATATTGAAGAAAGAGACAGAGTGGGGAGAAAAAAAACTACCGGGAAATATACCTTAAATAATGTAGTATTTGAGCATTTAGAAATGGACAAAAAAAAAAAAAGAAGAGATGAGAACCATAGAAAGCACATCGGGATCTTAAACATAATTTAGTCCAATGCTCTCATTTTATAGATAAGGAAGCTGATGCCCAGAGAAAATACCATTTTTCCAAGGTCACTGTCGTAGCTAATTAGTGTCCCAGTTAAGAATAGTTAGCAGATTTCACAGTTCCCATGTCAGTGCTGTTTCCACTACTCTCGTATACCTGAGGCAAAATGGTTTACCTTTCTCTCTGCATCCTTGTACAACACTCACATGTGGCAGGCAGCAGTACCACGATTATGATGTGAGAACCATCTGTTCTCAGAAAAATCATTTCCCTCCATTTTAAAATCCTTAATATCGAAAGTTTCCCTCTAATGCCAAATTTCTTTGTATACTTAGGAAATAATCTTTTCCTTTGCTCATTTTCCAGAACATTTCATGTCTCAGGAGTTGCCGTTTTTCAGGGGCTGTTAACATTCCTTAGCCCTCACAGAGGGCTACTTCTGTAAGAGATGGGGCTGTGACAGGTGTCAGATAAGTCTTTAATATTTCTACCCCAGTATCAGCAATATTGTTACATTGCTCTTAAGCTGGGAACATATTACTATTACCACAAATCCCCACTTCTGATTTGTTGAGATTTTTTTTTTTACCACACGTACAAGTTTATTCTGGGTTATTATTGTTCACGTGTTTTGTTAAATAGAAGAGAAGCAGCATAATAATTTTTCTATGTTATCTTTCACGTGACATTTCCTACTTATATATGAAGAAATTATTTTCCTCTAACTGAAGGAGTGATGTCCTTATTATGATAGTTAAAAAAAATTTCCTTTCTGAAATGTATTCATTCATTCATTAATTCACTTATTTAACAAATATTAACTGAACATTTATAAACCTACCTCATCCTTCCCTTATGGAATATCATAACTGACAAGCAATAGCTTTTTTAGAGAAGTGCATAATTTTCAAATAAAATCAAAGGGTTTAGATAGGAAGTAAAGCCAATTTTCTATAACTACCTTTTGATCCATTCTCACACTTCAAGCATGTCCCCAAAGTTTATTTACATCCTATCCACCGAGTTGCCCACTCTCAATAACATCCATCCTAGGGTCAGATGGGCCAAAATACAAAGTGGCCCAGATTGAAACTGCTCTGGTCACTGTTGACCTTTCTATTTTATCTGGCTCCTTGAAATATTAAAGCCAAATCTACTTTACATGTTACAATTTGAAAGCACAATTAGAAAATGCTCAGATCATTCAAGACCCATTTTCAAACTATTACTCATTCTTTAGCTCAGAAATTCACTGTTTGGTTTTGATCTTTCTCAACTACTTTCAAGATTATGTTGCATCTACTCTTGCCGTGGTCTCTGGCAGGAAGCAATGTAACTGTGACCAAATAATTATAAAAATATATTTTTTAAATGACTGTTAGATTTTTTGAAAACTTTTTTCCAAAATGTTGAGTAACTAATGGGTACTATATCAATTTTCCAACCCTGAACAATTAAGCAACTGAGATTCAAAACACATAAATGTTGAGAAAGAAATCTTGTAAAACCATACTTTGTGCTTTTTGACACAATGGCAGGATCCTATTCTCCTTTCATTTTCGGTTAATTTTGTCTAATTGAGCTCTATGCAAAGGTAAATCCCAAAGACATTAACATCTACATTCACACATGACATTGATTGTCAAATATGACAAGAGTTTGACACATTGATACATATCACTTGGGTTCACTGAAAGTGTTCCATATTTTTCTTCTACTTCTTAGACTTTACTTTTGATTTGAACATTTTGCCTTTTATCTGTCAGAAGGAGCAGGAAGAAAATACGTGTAAAACCTTGAAGAGAAGTAGGCTGTAAGGAGACGCACAGATTTAGATGGAATGAGTCAGGGTGATTCAGGGTTGCTAAGCGGACTCAGGAAGGAAGGTGTAAAGAGAAGTCACATATAAGCTGGTTGTTTAGAACAGAAGTGGGCTGAGCCACAGACAATAGATTATAGGTATTGGATTCAAGAACTAAAGTCTCTCAAAATAGGTTAAGCAGAGAGACAACTAGCAATTTTAGCGACCAGTGCAAGCAACAGGAAATTGGCCCTCAAATTTACTTTGTAATTCACGACATGGTTCTTTTCTACTGATTGGAAGAGAAGCAAGCGCTACCAATATGTGAATTCAACACGATCTAAAATAGCATAATGATATACAACTATTTAAAAATTTTTGTCCTTCTATATTTAGGTCCCTTGGACATACTCCAGGTTGGCCTACTCTGGCATGCTCTGGATTTCAGAATCCCAGGGTAGTTTAGAGGGAACAGTTACTGTATTATGAAGGCTGGACCTGTGGCGTTGAATTTCACTGATGGGAGAAGTACTTACAGCAGAGGTGAACTCCAGGGCAGACAATATTACCACAGGCAAGGCAGTCTGAATCCTCTAACTCTTGATCTCTTCCTCTCAGTTTTCAAGTTTACAGTAACACTAGAAGAAAGCTTTTACTAAGGAATCCCAGAGAGCTCTTTTGTGGTAGCAGTGAAGGGAAGTGAATGCATGAACAGCTACTGGGTTATAATACTCTGTTTTGGGAGATTTCATACATGGAAGTTTTTAACAGTCCCAGGGAACTGATCATTCAAGCTCATGCTTACTTTGTTGCCCGTGTTCTCTCACGATCTGTTCTCCTCACAGCAGCCAGAGTAATTATTCCCCTCTTCATACCCTCTAACGATTTCCCATCACTCCTCTGCTTCACACCATCCACTGGTTTCCCATCATTATGTTTCTTCATACCTTTCAGTGGTTTCCCATTATCCCGTTTCATACCCTCTAATGGTTTCCCATCATTACTTTGTTTTATACCTTCCGAGAGTTTCCTATTATTCTCCTGCTTCATATTGTCCAATGATTTCCCATCATTCCCCTGCTTCATCCCTGCAATGGTTTCCCATTGCCCTCAGTATAAATGCAAATGCATAACCATGGCCTCCCCGGCCCTACATAACTTTGCCCGTTCATCTTCCCTACCGCTTTCCTAACCCACTGTTCCATTTGTCTAGAATGACCTTCCTTTATATCTTCACAGGACTACCTCCTGTTTCAGCACTCAAGACTCATCTCAAAAGCTACCTCCTCAGAAAAAAGAAATCCTGACCACTCTAGCTAACCATCCTCCCTCCACATACACACACTCTCTACCCCATTTCTCTATTTTGATTTTTCTGCATGGCACTTACCACTATCTGAAATGATCTTTGGTTCTTTTTTACTTATTCACTCATTTAATTAGTTAGTTTAAATATGTTTACTAGATCTCTTCTAGAATAAGTTTTATAAGATCATAAATGTATCAAAAGTTACAAATAAGATCAGAAACATAAGATTTAGGGTTTTTAAACCACATTATTCCCAGTGTTCAGAACAGTGTCTACTATAAAATATGCATTTGACAAATATTTCTTGAATGAATTAATTATATTTCCTGCTTGGGTTACTACTCTTCAGTCAACAAACATCTAATGTAAGTCTGTAAGCATGAAGGCAAAAATCTCCTTCTGCAATTGACGTAACTTTGTAAATCTCCTGTGGTTCAGCAGCTAGGCACTGCAGGAAACAAGGAAAGAGCTCTTGCTGGGCTTGAGGTAGTTGTATCTACACAAGGTGCCTCTAAGCCATTGGATTTTGTTAACACAAAGGCCAGAATATATCCTTGACTTGCCAGAATATCCTCTGTGGATATAAGCACCTAATTAGATATGTGATTCCATTTGCTAGAAGGTCCGAAGAGCTTCCTGATAATTCCTTCATTTCCTGAACTCTACAATAGTTGCCCTTATTGAAATAGCAGATATCCTACAGCGAATTCTATCCTTTCCAGGTGGTTTCAAGAAACTGCTCTCAGCGGCCAACTCTTCAGGAGCAGAAGCTAAAGCCTTGCATTCACAACATATGTTTTCTAAATGAAAAGGGGGCAGACTAAATAATTTTAGAGAGGTGAGCTCACAGATAATTTAATCTCCCATCTCAGTTCTCCTCCACACTGATTCAGAGCTCTCCAGTGAGCTGTAAATTAGATTTCCTCTCCTGTCTTGTGTCCTACTGCTTCATAATTACCTGTTCTAGTGAGTCAGCCTCTCTGGGTCCTGGGGCTCAGACATATTGTGGGATAACGTGACTGGCTCAACACACTCCATCCAGCCATGTGAGAAAGATGGCTGTGCGGTGGCCACAAAGAGGCTGTGTGAGGCAGGCAAAGAGAGGATGATTTTTCGTTTGGAAGAAAATGACTTTCCCCAACTGCCACAGTAGCTGTCCCCTCAGGACATCCAGATAGAGAAAAATTTTGGTCTGAACACTGTTGGTGCTCAGTGGCAAATAACATCAGCTAAAATTATTTTTGAAAAAACTGCCCTTTTCCTATGGTACTGACTGTATATATATCTAGTACATAGGTGGCATTTATTTAGTCTATGAAACAAAGCTACCAATATTTATTGATTGTCTTCTATGGACAAGGCCTTGTGCTAGGTAATGAGATTCACATAATTATTCATTGTTCTCTCATGAGATGATAATATTTCTTTATCCAGAATACAAATTTCCCCAGGAAAATACGACAAAAGTTTCTTCTTTCCTTCCCTCCTTTCTTCCTTCTTCCCTTCTTTCCTTCCCTCAATTTATTGAAGCCCATATTTATTGAGTCCATATAATGTGCAATGCTTGGGTATAAAGAAAAAGACAAAATCCTACATCAGGAAGCTTGCCCTTTGGAGGTGGGAGAAGTTTACAGACTATTGGTAAAATCAGCACAGGATTATAGGAGCGTGCATGAAAGTAGCATGGAATCGATATGGGAAGCCACCAAACAAGGCTTCCTTGAGGAGATGAAACCAAAACACATTCTGAATGCAGAAGGAGAGGGAGAGGATCAACATTCCAGGCAGGAGATAGGGCAAACGTGGGTCACTTCAAGTAGTTCTATAGAGCTGGAATGTAGAAAGAAAGACTAACAGATAAAATATGGAGAAGGAAATATAGGCAAGAGCCAGGCTCAGGAATTTGGTTTTTATCCTGAAGGCAATGGGTAGCTACTGAAGGATTTTAGGGGATATTTTGTTTTTAGAATGCTAAGTGGAGAAAGCATTTAGGGACAGGTGGTCTAAAGGATTATTTAAGAGGTTGTTTCTTTATTCAGGTAAGACATTGTGATGGTCTGAAATCAGGCAGTAGGGACAGAGAGACAGAAATGGCCTCAAGAGATATTTAAATTTTTTCACAGGTAGGAAGATGTGGGAAAGGCAAACTTACTTCCAAAATCTCTATAAAATCATTACAGAAAAATGTATCCAGTATTAGAAATGCATGAAAATGTAGTAAGTCCTCAGTATGTAAAAGACATTTTTCATAAGTTCTCTCCACTGACAGATGAGGAAGCTGAGGCACACACCTTGAAAGAGTGACAGCATAATTCGAACTCATATCCATCTGACAAGAAAGCCTGTATTCTTTCCATTAAATTGCCTGTCTCTTTGCGGAGATGACAAATTTTGGACACCTTCTTCAACCTGGGTGACTAGACTTGAAGAGATTGTTTGGAATATAATTTGGCAGTATCTTAAGAGATTCCTTAGGCAGAACTGTGCAGGTTTTCTAGGCATGAGCATGTTCAGATTTGAGATCCAACACACAAACAACTGTATTTACATTATTTCTAAGGAACTACATGTTTAGCTATCCTGCAAAGCACAAATCCTTCATCAAATTTCTCTTGGTAATCTAATTATTTTTAAGCCTGGAAGATTTATTCACACTCTATACTAGGACAGCCAGTTGAAAGCAAAATAAAAGTGGACTTGGCAGATACCCTAGTTCAATCAAGTCAAATGTTGAGTTTTGAGTAGAATGGAGTTTGAAAGATAAATCAGTTTCAATGAGTCTAGGAAGGCAAGAGGTAAAACTCTTAAGACATTGAAAACAGAAAGGGCAGACATAGCTCAGACAGGAAAAAATGCTGAGATTTGTCTTAAAGATGGAGTAGGAAAATTCTTTCTCTAGCATATTTACATCCACTAAGGGGAGAATAACCATATACTTTACTGTCTAAACCTTGACTCTTTGAAAGTAAAAGGAGGCACTATTATTAATTACAATGAGATAGCAGGTAAAAACCAGAACTCTTATAGGCAAGTCTGATACACACCACCCTACCTAGAGGTCGGCATCAAACCTGACCTGCAGATAATGACACTATCAAGAATGAGGTCATAGGTCTTAGAGTAACTGGCTCCCAAAGTGTAGCAAGACAAGAAAAGTCAAGAATTCTTATACAACATGGACAAAGTGTTCAATACATATACAAAAGCCAGATCAACTAATCATTTGGGATACATTAATTATTTTAGTTCCATAGTTTATTTTATTAAAAAATGACACAAAACAATGAAAAATGACACTTCGTTATAAGAGAGTGACAGATAACAGCTATAAAGTGTCTAGTCTCCCATATAAAGTAATGTGTTCACATAAACATTTGGCTATAAAATATAAAGCTATTGGTATTGATGGTTGCACCCAGCTATCTTGATTATTTAAAAACAAGCAAAGGTTTTATTTTCCAATGTATTAACCCTCAGTGAGTCAGTATTAATAAACACCAAACTGAATCAATCTCAACCTACTCTCCTGTCCACTCCTGAATTCTTTCCTGAGATGAGGACATCCTTCCTTAGATGGCAAAATTCCTTACTAGGCTAGACAAAGAGAAGGATGGGCATAGCTTGGGAAGCAAACATTCCCAGGTACAAACAGGAGACATCAGCCAAAATTAATTAGGTGTCCAACCTTGGTTCTGTCAGCAACAAGCTGTCTTACCTTGGACAAACACTTCCTTGGGGCTTAGTTTTCTTCTGTATAAAATGAGAGGATTTAGGAAGATTACCTTGGAAGTTATATCAGATGTGAAATTTGACAATTATCTCCCATATGTTTTAAATTTGCTTCAAGTTTATTTATCTATGATGATTGAGAAGATATCTTTTGCATCATAAAGAAATTAAAACAGCCAGTTATTGATAAAACAACTGTAATGGTAACAACAATAATGATTTTTTAAGACTCCCAAGAATAGGTAGTGGGAGGCATTTTATTTTTTAGTGTATAATAGGAGGACTAGTACAATATTCTTAAGGAAAAAATCATCAGATATAAAATGCTGAACCACATTGTGCTTAATATTTTTTAAATATTAAGCTTATTTGGGCTCCCAAAACACAGTGAGGATCAATCTTCCTGAGTTTATACAGAAAAAAGAAGATCTCCCTTAGAAGTGTAAAGTTGCTTCCCTCCACTGCCATTTTTCACAAGGAAAGAATCCACATTTACAAGGTAGAATGTTGGAAATGAATAGAGGCGGCACCTCCCTGGTCTGTAATCTTGGACAAGTTCCTAGATACACAAGCCTGGTTCAGAAAATAATGAGAACAAATTGCCCGTCAATCCTGTGCTCTTGGATCTCAAGCTTCAATACAACCAAATATAAGGAAACTTGACTTTTTCCTCATATTATTTTGATTCCTTTTCAATACAGAAGTAACATTTTTTTATAAAAAATACAAACAATAAAGAAGTACATAATGTAAAATTTAACATTCCTATCCTCTCAACCCTCACTAATAGTATTAAGTACTATACCACTATCAACAGTTCGCTGTGCATCCATCCAGATTCTCTCTCTCTCCACATACATGTATATTTCTACACATGTACACATACATACATAGATATACCCACAAATCTGTTTTTGAAAAAGAAAACATGACCTTCCTTTACTCCAATATTTGGCAAAGTTGTTGAATTTGTTGATCTTTAGAGACAAGCAAGCAAGCAAGCATAATAATAGATGTGTCTTCTTTTCCCATTGTAAAAACTCCCTTCTACATTCTTATACCCTTGAACTTATTAGGTGGCTAAGAAAAATAAGTGCAATGGTATCTTACTGGCAGTCAAGATGCTTAGCAAGATGAGTACCTAATAAATGTTTACTGATTGGAATGAATGGATGAATCACACCAAGGACCCTAATATCATCAGTGTGGGAGAAGCTGCCAGGAAATAACCACATGTGAATTGACATCCCTAGTATCCATTCCTCTTTTTATCAAGTGTTCAAGAATTGCTTCTTTGAATGTCTCTTAATCATTGCTTTTGTGTAAGGATGTGTCTGTTTCAAACTTGAATCCTGTATTTTTCATCATCACTATATGACCACTGAGCAATAAGAAGTCTAATATATCTCCCTCCTTCATCATAAACTGGACTCTGTAGTGTCTCCTTCATCATTTTAATCAACACTTTGGGGGGAGTCTATTAATCCCAGTATACTTGTAGAATTTACAGTGTCTGACATTAAGAAATATCAATGCATATTTCCCAAAGACTTTCTAGAAAAAAAAACAAAACAACACTACCATAAGCCAGCCTAAACCAGCAGTTATTGAACTGGTAAGATAATGACTGGCACTTTTAGTCTATCCAGAAAATAATTTTATTTTTCTTAGAAATTTTAGTCAGCATATTCTTTATGTTTTTATCCTGGAAACTACATTTGATAGTCCCTTGGTCTTGCAATGAACTTCAACTCTGACTTTTGTCTTCACATTATTCAATGAATATATCATCATCTATGTTAGTAATACCTTCCTTTGAGAGAATACGTATTTCTGTCATGGAGAGATGTCATTGGAATTTGTTGTGGAATGTTAGAGTGTTTCTATTCTTCAAACTCAATTTGTTATTGATGAGTAGGTGATATTTAAAGATCTAAGAACAGATGAGATCACTGGAAGAGTGAGTGTAGTTAGAAAAGATGAACAGGACTGAGACCTGTGGCACTTCAATGAAATATTAGAAGTATTAGTAGTGTGTGTGTAGTTTAAAAACATATGAAATGAAACATACATGCAATAGGATATGCTGTTTTGAAAAACTTTGGAGATGCCTGTTTTCACTTGGATGGATGTGGTAACAAATAATTGTGCAAAGGTGGAAGGGCTATAATAGAGGTAAGAGTCATCACTAGGTTTTTGTAACTTTATTTTGGCATAATTTCAAACTTACAGGAAGATTGTAAGAACACTACAAATAAAATCCACATGCCCTCTTCCTTATATTTCCTCCCATCTCCCCTCTCACCTTCTCCTATACTTTCATTATATATAAATATTCACAAAGTAATAACAATAATGTTATATCTGCTTTCTGTTCTATAACCCTATTTTTGCCAGTTATTTAATCTCAGTCCTGTAGTTAAATTAATTCACTGTCACTGTGAGAATTTTAACACACATTCCCATTCTTGAGTTTTTGATTTTGATTCAGTTTTGGTTACATGAAGTTCACATTTGAGTAATTTTTTCAAGCATGCTTAAGTATTGCATAATGGAGAATATCCTCCTACTGCAGCGTGCCTGGATACGTTGTCATTGGTGTCACTTTATCATCCTTAGGACTTCCAGTGTCTGCTGGCACTCAGCATCGCTGTGAAGAAGTCTGAGGTAAGCCTTTTTGTTTTTTCCCTTTCTGTGTAACTTGATTTTATCATCTGGATGCCAGCAGAATTTTTCCTTTTCCTTTGATGCTAAATAACAAAGATACGTCCAGACATCCTATGCTTTATGTCAGTTCGATGTGCCCATTCAATCTGAAGATTCAGGTACTCCTTTCATTCTGCATTATGTCCTGAAATATTTTTCCTAGTCCATTTATTGGTTTTTACAGTACAGGCATACCAATTATCCCCTTCTTGTCTATCATCTTTTCTCTAATTATTTTAGTTTCTGTGTCTCCCCTCTGCTTTCATCACGATCTTTTCAAGTATTTCTTTTCTGCATGCCAGTGCTCTCACATGTAGCTCTGTCTTCAATCTTTCTTGATCTAATATATTTGTTAGATTTATAAGGGTCTTTTTAAGTTCTCAATTTGCCTCCTCAACTCAGAAGCATTTTGTTTCTGTTGTTTTATCACTCTGTCTTTGAGCTCACATCTGTGGAATTCATGGTTTCTTTAGGTAATGCATTTTTCTTTTATAATGCATAGCATTGGGTAATTGTGCAGGACTTTAGATTTCTACCTTGTTTTTATCCTCTTAGATTTTTTTTCAATCTATATTTGGCATGCTATTCTCCTTTGTTCTCATCTTTCTTTGTTCTTAATTTATTTTTTGTTATTATTTCACTGTAGTATGTTTGCAGGTTGTCATGTCAATCCATTTCACTTTGCTCACGGTTAACCCAGCAGCCGCATCTGAACAGTCTCTTTTCTCTGAGACTGTGAGGGTGAATCTGTTTGACATCCTTCCCACCTTGTAAGTACACTGTTTATCTTTCCTTCAGAGCAAAGATGACTCTTCAGGAGTTGGCACATTTCTTTGGCTGTACCCTCAGAAAGTCTTAAGATTTTTAAGTTTAGAACAATTCCTTTCCTCAACAGCCACTTCCAAGGGCCAGGTTATAAACCAATGTTAATAATGTAAGCATTGTAGTATTATATATACAAACATGTACTGTATTCTCCAGTTTACACATAAGAGGATCATTTGCTGGACAAAAAAAAAGGATAAGAGAATGTAACTCCTACCAAAAATGTTATAGTTTGGGAAGAGCCTCTCTTTCTCTCTAGAATCATATTTGACATTTGTTAACAATGGCTGGAATAATTTACTACAGCCTTGACTAAAATATAATACCGAAATTTGAAAACATTCTTTCTCTCTTCATTAATAATTTGCCCCTCTGTAGCAATCTATCTGATGAAGAACAGATGTCATTTTTCTTCCTCCCTTCCAGGTACTCAGGTTTTGTTGTTCTTGAGATGCTCTGTTTGAGTCTCCCCCAGTGCTGCTGGTATATACAGACAGCCTTCTTCCTCTTCCGCAGGCATGCCACAAACTGCGCTGTAGTCTTAGAGCACATCATAAAGGTGATGGAGCATTGGATGAATATGTGGTGTGGTGTGTGTGTGTTTGTATATGCATCATGGTCACATAACACATACGTAACACACACACACAAATTCTAAAAACACATATCTATATGGAAATAGACAGTTGGAAGCAGTGCAACCTGGAGAAACATTTAAATTCACTCAAAACCAAAACATTAAAATATTATTACCTGAAGACTTGAGCTAGTAAGGATAAACACACCATTCAAAACGATTTGTTAAACATTAAAATTGTAAGAAAGTTTTTGTTTGACTTTGAGGAGCAGAAAAAGACAAGTGAACACAGTGTAGTTCGGTTTTCTCAAATTAGAGCTAATGAATGACCTTAATGATTTCTTGTCTAGTGGGAAGCATTTGGCGTAAGTGGGGAATTCTGCATTTCCTCTTATTTATGCTTTCATCCTGAGAGACTTTTCTTCACACGCTACGCTTCCTTGCTCATGGTCCATGGTCATGCAGGAGCAAGTGCATATTCTGTCAGAAACCACAGGGCCATATATGGCTGTATTTTCGGTCTTTAATAACCATATGATCACCTGGGGATCTACTTAAAAATACAGATTCTGATTCTGGCCCCGGGGTGGGAGTGGAGACCTGAGAATTTGATTTTCTAACAAGTTCCAGGTTGATACTGTTGGTCAGAGGGTTACACTGATTTAAAAAGAATGGTTCAATTTTATGGACCTAGAGATACTGCAGTAGCCAAGGAGCAAGGAGTTCTTTCAGTGTGTTAAATTGCACCCCAGACCTTCAGGTAAGTACAATAAATTCCAAAATCTTCTTCCCATATTTTTATTATTCTCTCCTTCCCTCTCTTTTCTTTTATTTTTTTGTCTACACTCATTTCTCTGACCCCCAGCCTCCAACCCCTTCTCCACTTTTCTCTCTATATAACAGCATGGCTGAATCACAATATTGAAGATTAGGATATGGGGACATTATTTTGATGAATTTTCCCTCCAGGGCTTTAAGTGTTTTGATTTTGCATTACCATCATTGATGTTATTTTAAGATGAAAACAGATTGCAAAGTACAAGAAATCTGACTCAATAGTAAAGTGCAGCAAATCAACATCCTTAATGTTTGCACAAACTGTAACCCATAATTCATAGGGTGGGAAAAATACAAATTCTTGCTGGTGAAACAAAAAACAACTCTGTGCTAGTAAGTGTAATTTATTTCTGCTCTGTTCTTGACTTTTCATTACCAAAAGACTATGCTGTATATGAGATTTCATGTTTTAAAAGAGAATGGCCACTGATAAGAAAATATATACTTTCCATTTGAAAAAGCTGAAACCTAGAATTAGACAGGTTTTTCATGATACATTTTCAGTTTTCATGACAAACGACCTATCCATTCTTACTATCTATCCCCACTGTCTTCCACAGTTATTTTACTAATTTTTGTCCCTCTGAAACTGCAAATACATAGCAATTTTTTACTTAATTATATTTTATTAATATATCAAAAATTTGCTAATAAAAAATAGTAGATGTCCACAGTTCTTTATTAATACTGCTATTGTGCTTGGAGACCCAAGGGAATATTAAAACACTTTTACCCTTAAGAATTTTTCTATCTGTCCCCAAAAAACTTTTCTTACACGTACCTCAGTAAATCTTTCGACTTATATTTTCTAGTGCTTATTTGCTAAACATCAATTACTCATTCTGAATCCATAGCGAGCACTTATGTGCTCTGAAATTAGTCCACAAATCCATCAAAACAAAATTCCACTCACAAGCATGTTCTCATATTCCACTCACTACACAATCCAATGCATACATAATGAACAGAATTATTCTCAGATTAGTCTCATCAAATTAAGTTGAAAAGCACAATTTTAAGCAATAGCTACCTTTCACTAAACTCATTTTTTTCTAGAATGTATAGTATATTCAACGTGAGTTGACCTTCATTTAAACATTAGCTCAGGAATTAAAACTTAAGGTTTGATTCCTATGTTGTCATTCATTAAAAGGCTAAACAAACACTCCATTTCTATTGTATGAAAGCAGATACAGATTAAACCTTTCATAGATAATCAATCAGCTATGTGGGCCAACAGGCAAAAATCTCTGGGTCTTTCCTGTGATAACATACGCCTTTCACAGGGCAGCAAATAAGTGTACTTGGTTTGTTTAAATATAAACTCGTGTAGAAGTAGTATAAGCATTCCAAATAGGAAAGTACTAATAAGGAGCTGTATGATGAGACATCCTTGAGAATCACCATAACAGAAAAAGGGATAGACATGTCACACCAACGTGGCTAATATGAAATGCCTCCATCCTTGTGAGCCTTCAGAAAGTGCTCTCTTTATCACTTAAATAGCTTTTTGTTTATAGAAACAGAACAAAAGTAAGAAAATGTCCTTGGTTTCTCTTCTCTGTTAGCCGCTGGTAAAAAAAACACACACACACACAATTACTTTGGGGGCTGAAGAAAAGAATGGAAATGTACCTCTTGTTTCTGTAAACAGCTCGACACTAACAAAATCTCAGATCTTGCCTCTCAATCAATACCAGGCTGTACGGTTAACAGACCGCATCAAACCAGGGTTTCACGTGGTTAATGATATCAATGAAGGTAATCCCTGCACAGAATGAAAAGGTCACTAATCAAATTGCAGTGACTCCCTCACATTATTATTGCTTGGGAATGCATTTCATTGATTAAGTATCCCTGCACAGAATCTGCTCCCTTTTAATGCATTGATTATTGCAGGGGAGGACAAGAATATTGCAGGGGAGAACAACGTTGCCCCGTAAGAGCCCACACACTAGAAAGAAAGCAGATCTTGTCAGCATATCTCTTTATGATAATGCATTGAAAATAAAGTAGGAGGAAGTACAAATTAAATAAAATCTGGAGAAAAGAAAAGAACTGTCAATAAATTTTCTAAGAAACTCTCAGTGTTGTTTGTAAACTCTGTGGCATTCAGTATGATATATGACGCTGAATTCTACACTTTTTTTTAAATTTGCAAATCTATTTCCTCACAGATCTTAAAATATTAGGAGAGACAGAAAATGAATATTTAAAAAAATAAAGTGCGATATATACTCTGGTAAGGAAAATATAGGATGCTGACTTTTGAATTTTACATACAATGTTAATGTAAATATCAATCCTGTTTATTGCTGCTTTTGCATTTTGTAAAGGCCTTTAGTGCAGAAGACTCGAGCTTTCTCGTGCCTGATAAGAAAGCATGTTTGTGATTGCTTATTAAGACCATCATAGACTTCTGAAAATGTAAAGTCTGCCACCCCATCAGCAATAACATGTCAGGAAAGTAAAGGAGAAATATTTAACACACGCTTTTCCTTTAAAATAAAGAAATAAATGAATAGACAAACAAACCAAGAACAAATGAATAAGTAATCCTGGTCCTCCCTCTGCCGCTTGAAGGATCTGGGCTCCTCTCTGTTCTTCCCAGTTGGTTGGTGGTTAGAGACTGACCCTCTCCTCCAACCCTCTTCCTTCTCTCCCACCCCTTGCCTCTGGCTGTCATAGGAGTACCCTGCCTAAGGGGCCTCAATTATTCCAGCGGCACTGGGATGGATCTAATGGCTTTTCTGTGAGTTGCCAAACTAATAGGTTTTATCACCTGGAAAATACAAGAAACAGCTGTTTATGTAAGTGCCCTAGGCACCCTAGTTAATCATTCTTGCAAATAATATTACATGGGATATAATTCTTGTTTGCTGCACTCAGTGTTTTTCCTAATGTAAGAAAATAATGGCCTGGCCACCATAGCAGAATGTCAGTGATTTATCACAAATGAACATTATACTGCGTGCTTTTTCAGAGCCAAATAACTATACCAAATCATTCCACTTGGAATATTGACTTCCTGCAACTATAAAATGTCAGAATCTGGCAGTGGATATATATTCAAAATACTGATAAAACATTTGCAAGATTCAAACTTCTAAAAATATTTTATTTTAGATATTAGTAGGAAAATCAGTCGTCCAAAAGAAGACTTAAGCTATTACGTCATTAAATTTTAAACATGTACTTCAAAAAAACAATCATAGATACTCCAAGTTTTACACCATGTCATCTTGATTTTCCTTTCTTACAAAAAAAGCATTCCTGAACTTGCTGATCTTCACAGTTAATGTTAATTAAACCAAAGGTAGAGAGTAAATCTCTTTATTTTAGGCACATAGGAATTCTTTGCGTAAGTGTCATAGGAAATCGCTTCCCTCTCTTTTGGTGGGCCTGCGGTAAGGGAGGGCAGCAGAGCCTGCCTGAATGTTGTCAAGTGTGGGCTTTGAAGGCAGACAGACCTGGACCAACCCCAGCTCATTCACTCATGGGCTACATGACATTGGGCTTTTTTTTTTTAACATTTTGGTTCCCTTCACTTTCCTAATTTGTAAAACAGAGAAAATAATTCAGATAGTATGCAAAGTTCTTAGCACCGTCACCTCTAAAAAAACCATAGTTTTATTAATAACAATATTTGTTAATTTATATTAATTAGGTTTGGTACAGAGAAGGTTGAGAAAAGTGGAAGGCTGGTAGCAGAGCATTGTGTTTTCTCTCTCAGATCCTTCTTTTGACCACCTTCTTTTCTTACCTTCTCATTTTCATAGAAGTACCATAAGATTTTGTGGACATGAGACAAATGCTCAAACAGAGCCAGATATGAATGCATAAATGTAATTGCATACGACAGTTTTTAGATAAAAATAGAACCAAATTTCTTAATGATACCGATAATTGTTCTATACTGTAGCTTAGTATTTGGACACCATTTCGAGCAAATTGTCCTTTCTTAAATAGCATTCTCTATTCACCCATAACCATATGACATTTCAAATGGAAAACTGAGCTTAAGCAGAATACTGAAAGATGTGTCCACTCATGGGATGTATTTATACTCCTTAGCAATGCAATTTTACCGTGGCCACTGGCCAACTGGCTCCGTTCTTGAAAAGACAATATAAAGGCTGTGAGACATAAACAGGAACTTTGGGGAAGAAACAAAATAGCACTGTTGATCATAATACAGCCGTTACTATGGACTCGGTCTTTCCTCTCTCCACAAACACCTTAAATCTATTTATTGGGTCACTGAAAGTTATTCTCTCCCCAAGAACGGACGAGCCAGCATCGAGAAGGTTAAATTCTGCAATGCGGAGGTGAAAAGATGTCATCTCCGCTGCCTGCTCCTTGGGGGTCTTCTCTGCTTCTGAAATTCTCCCCTTCATTACTTCTCACACGCATAACATGTATTTGGGGCATATTTCTTGCTTAATCTGAAACTCCATCCCTTTCTCATACCATATGTATTCTTCATTTGACCCATGCATCAGGACCACATTATTTTCTCTTCCTTTAAAAATATCCTCTCAGTCTACTCAGGTTTCCAAATATAATTTCTATTGGTTTCTCTTTAACTCTGTTCTCTGGGTTTTATCCTTCCCCTTGATTGCAACTTCCAGCTTGGAGGTACAAAGAAGAGAATTCACTCATATGAACAAAAGGCCAGTGAAGATCCGCATGGTCCCAGGGGGGCTCTTTTAGGGTGGGATGCAGGTGATTGCTGAGGAGCTCTGGGGAGGGATGAGACTGGTAGAGGAGAACATTCTCAGCTACTCAGAGGAGTCAGCACATGGTGAGACTAAAAAGAAATCATCAGGAGGCTCGGAGAAATAGCTCAAAAACTATCTTGGCTGCGCTGATAACATTTGGGTGCATAGTTCTTTAACTTTGATAAAGCATAGAATAACAAGAGAGAATCAAATTAGGGAGAACTCCAGTTATCTCCAAGCTGTTTGTGATCTGCAGCACCATTTGGAGAGGTAATGGTGGCTTCCACACCCCTACAAAAGAAAAAGAACTTCTCCCTCCTAATCAGACTAACGTTTTCCTCATTACCATGTCTTCATTTTTCCTGCTGACAGTGCAATGCCTACAGAGATCTCATTACTGTTGTTTTCCATATTTTTGTTTTAAATTATTGATAAGCTGTAGTAATACTGATCCATGACTGAAAACAGGCAGAGGCAGAGAGCTAAGAAATATTTTTCAGAGAGCAATTGCAACATAACAGATATGCATCTATCAAAATTGGAAAGCAGAAAATGGACATAAGACACAGTTGGGCTGTTCAATTTGTGAACTACTTGGGGCAAGTCAGATCTCTTCCAAGGACAATGTGATGGGCCTTAAACTCTTCCAAGCTCTGCCCTTTTTGGCTCCCGGCCGGCTATTCTTCCTGCATCTCATTATGAAAGCAATTATAGTCCAAACAACATCATATGGCAATGATTTAATTGGCTTCAAATCTTGCTCCAAAGGTCAGTGTCACAGGCGTTTTGGTCCTATTCCCTGCTTTTCCTGTTTGGAAGCAGATTACTCAAATAGTAGAAAGAAAATGTCATTTCTATTGCCATATGAGACGCTCAATGCTACAATTAAGGAAAAATTCAAATAGAAAATTCTAAGTTTTTTAGACTTGCATGTAAGATTCCATTGCAATACAAAAGAATGGCATTTCATATGATTGAAACATTTACTAATAAGTATAAAAGCAAAATTCATAATTTGGTCAGTCATAAAATACTTTCAAAACTTTGATGTATAAGACTACAAGATCTCAGGTTAATCAGTTCATCGTGACTGCTGAATACTATTTTAGCAGTATTACTGAATATTAAAATAATGCAATCCTGAACCACTTAAAGTTGACTTCCTTCAATTATCCCAAGGTTTAATATTTGTTTATTATTATTGGGATTAAAATCAGATGTCTCCTCATTGAAATAATCTTTTGATATTTAATTTAAGAAATAAATTGAATTAAATGTATAATTCAGTAAATCTGCAGTTTTCCAGAAGAAATAAGGAAGAAAAGTTTATATTCATTTTGCTAAATGAAGCTCAAAACCCACAGCTATCTGTAACACTTTGGAACTCGCAGTTAACAAGACATTTTCCTCTTGTCTTCTTCATTGTCTCCATCTCTGAGTCAACTGCTGAACCTTGAAAATGGAGTTGGATTGTCTTTGGCCTCATTCTAACTGATCCATGGTTGTAGTACACAAAGCTTCTGAAGACGAAACTCCTTCCTCATTCCAAGAATTGATAAAGCACACTTAAAAAGTTTCAAGTTAACAACCAACTCCTTCCCTCTTTAATATCTGTCTCATATACCCCCTTCTTTGCCATTGCCCCATTTCCCTCAGGCTCATTCCCTCAGACCCAGGCAATTTCACTTTCTATACCTTTAATCTCTGCCCCAGCCCTGCAGACAGAGATACTGTCCTTAGGTGCAATTCTGATCATGTAGCTGTGCGTAGATACCTTCCAAAGTGACCACAGAATAAATTTCAAACTTCTTAACACTCTGCATAAAGCCTTTTACAAGCTGAGTTTAATATCTATGCCAATATCACAGCCATCAGTCTTTCTTCACTAGCCAAGCAGGTATCCATTAATTATTCTCTTCCTTTTTGCTAGAATTTTATCCCCACTACTTTCCTTGTAAAAATCCTACCTGTATTTTGAGAATCTGATTTTTCTGGCAAAAGATAATTTTCCCCTTCTTTATGTTCTCCTAACATTGGTTAAATCATTCTCCTATAGTCCTTATTAAATTCTTCCTCCAAAAGTTATTAGTGTATGAGTATCATTTCATCCTGTGTGATTCTAATGCAAAGGATCCCCAGATGACACACAGATAAAAAGTGATATTGGGATTCATATTTTCCAGTAATATTCAGGTTAAAAGCAAAATTCTATAAGGGTATGTTATATTTATCCTCACTGAACACCTAATAGTGAAATTTGGGGATTAAAGTACGATTTGTTTTTGTTAATTGTGAACTAAGTTGTATAGTTCATGTCTTCCTGAGGGACACATTGGAAGGATAATGGTAATGATAAGAAAGATAATAAAAATAACTTGTGTATTCAAGCCTCACTAGCAAAATTATAGCACATTCTGCACCCTAACCTTCTCCTTTCCTTAGAAGGGTCTTGGGAAGGCTCGTGCATCATTTTCTTTGACAGCCTTATTGTTTTTCTCTTCCACAGACTGTGGTCTCTGTGCCTTTCTTGCCCACTGTGTGGTACACAATGACTCAAATAATTCTTCCCTTTTTTCTCCCCCTTGTCCTTGCCACTTTCCACAAAGTTGTTCCTCCTCATGACATCTCATAAAGTCATTCCCCTCGTTAACCTGCTTACTTCCCTCCCTCACATGTGCCATGGGCACTGAAATGCTGGGCTCCCTCTCATGGCACAAAACTACAAAACAAGACACTCAACTTTTGCAGAGATTTCCTTAGGTGACCGCATTGGAAGACACTGTGAGTGGTATTCCTTTCTGCAAACACACCACCTGGATGGAGCTGGGGACTTGGGCTCTTTATCCACTGAGGGGAATACCTCCTCACCTGGCCTCCCTTATCTCTGTGTCACCTCAGCTTGTTGGAGGGGCCTAGCCATTGAACTTCATTTCTCAGTTCTGGACTTTAGGCCTCCTCCCTCAGCATCCACTCAACTGCGGCTTGAGTCCTAGCATGGACACAGAGAAGAGGCCCCTTATGGGACCTGCACTTCCCTAGGCACACAGCTGTCTCCAGGAGAGAAGCTGATGAATGCCTTGGAGTTGACAGACTTCTTTCACTATAACAGTCAGGTTATGTTTGTCTGTTATTCAAGTTTTTCTGAAACAAGCACACTAACACAATTAGATTATTAAAGTCATCGCATTTTTTAAGGGAAATAGCAGTGAATAGACTTTTTAAAACTATTACGCTTTTTTTCAAAGCACATAATACAGTCTAGCAAGTTCCTAAAGAATTGGTTCCACTGACCCCTTGCTGCCCTCTAGTGTCTGGTATATCCCCCTAGGGTTCCAATCGGGGTGAAAGTAGACCCGGCAGAGAGAGGGGCCGTTTGACCCAGATGGGCTACAGTTGATTCATTCGAGGTACAGAAAGGCCATCTGGCCTCCAGGGAAAAGCTGGGTTTCAGGAACCTTCAGACAACTGTGCTCCTCTGGTCAGAAGGCAAACAAGAAAACACACAAAAATAACTGTGCAGCATAGTCAAGATTACTCAGGGCCCCAGTAATACTCTGAAATGAACTGATTCCTGCATCACTGCTATAGAAGTAGAGCCAGTTCAGCCCCTGAGCGATTCCTCCTATCCTAGTCTTAATTCAAACCCCCATGGTCAACAAGGGGCTTTGGCATTATACTACTGTTCAGTCAACAAGTCCTGAGTCCTGGATGTCAACAAAATAAGCCAACTGTAGGGAATAAAATGCCTTGCCACAGCAAACAAACGAATGAACAAAAGATGGCAAAGAGGTTGGCACTGTCTTAGGTGTGATTTATGAAAACTTGCCTCTTTAAATAGTATGAAAACTTTCCTGACTCAAAAGTTATTGAAGTCATTGAAAAGTTTTAAGTCATTGAAAAAAGAAAAGATACTAAGAAAAGAGCTTGTTCAGTATCCAGAAATATTTTAAGTATCAGTATTTCAATATCTAGAAATATCTAAAATATTAATTTCAAGCCTCTCCTCCCCTTTTTTTTTCACTGTGAAACTCTGATTCTTATAATTTTTGAAAATGAGGAAGTAGGCTCTGTAAGTTCTTTTCCAATAAAAATAAATTAATATTAGTTTCTAATCCCCTAAAATTATATTATAATGAAAACATTTTGAGATTGGATTTTCAGCATTTTAAAGTCAGGTATAAAATGTTGCAGCTCTAATTTTTAGAAGCTAAATTAAGCTAAGCTAAGATCATAATGTCCAATTCCTAAAAATGTATCTTTTTAAATTAAATGTATAGAATAGCTTAAATACCTGCAATTATTTTGCATGGGTATGGGGTCTTTAGTTTAATCAGTTCATTTATTAACTGTTAAGAGATAATTTAATGAGTATGGATCTATTGTATCATCTGTGGGCTACTGTAATCTCAAATATTATTGCACGTCTTAGTGTCTTATCTTTTGTTAGAAGGGGCTATGAACAATCCTCGACTCAGTGTTACCAATCATAACTGATATAAATGGAAGCTTCCCAGAGAGCTAAGTTTCTCCCCCATAGACTGGTAGCTGAAGCAGTAGTGGCACATGGAGGAATATGTTTACTTTCCAATAAAATTAAAGAAGAAAACAAGCTATTCAATCATTGAAGAATTTATGGTTGTGACACGGTGTTGGTGTTATTATTTCATATGTTGTAACACTCAAGACCATACAAGCTTTGAGTGTTCATATTCTGATGTCTGACATCAGATATACCTAGAAATATATTGCACTGAGATAAGGAATCGACTTCTCCTCCACAATAAGCTTTCACTTACGAAATTTAAAGGCTCTTATTAGGTAAGCAAGTTAGTTTGCATAAAGGGAGAATTGTCCTCGTAAGTATGTTGAAATGATAATGAGAAAAAAGAGTCATATTGTATGATACTAGGAAAAATGCAAAATAAACAACCTCACAGAAAACTGCAATGGAAGAATCACTTCCCAGTGTTTTTCTGCTCAAATTTATGCAACATGTTCCTTCATTCATTTGTTCAGGAATTAATATAATGTTCACTCAAAGATACAATCTTTGCCCTCAAAAAGCTTACAGAACTTAAAACAGAGACAATCCGTACCAAGGCATTATACCTGGATAGCACTCGTAGCTACAAAGCTCCTTCAGTACGTCATCTAATCTGATTCTTGTAACAACCATGGTAGGTGGACAGGACAGAAATAATCATCCCAATTTTATAGATTTGTAAATAGAGGAACCAAAAAATGAAGGGGCTTGCTCAGTATCACATGATTCACCGATGTTTGAGCCAGGACTAATTTCAGTTCTTCTGATCTAAGTTCAGTACCCTTTCCAGTATTTCTGGTTGCTTTCAGTATTTAGCAGACTTTAAAGCCTCTTACCAATTGCTCTCTTCCTTATCTTTATAAATTCTCAAGAGTCAAATCTAGACATTACTTGCTTATAAGAACTTAAAGTTCAATGTCTACCCAACTATGAAGTATCAAATTCTTCATGAATTCACAAAATTTTAAATGGGATCTTTAAAATTGTGTTGCCTACCAAATCTCTCTCTTTCTCCTCAGAGGACTGTTTCAATCTGAGCTTGTCTAGGGAATATGATGAGACACTAAATATCACTGAAGTTTTTCTAATGTGGTTAATATATTAGAAAAATCTGCCATGTAATGTCAATGGAAGTTAAAATTTGATAGTTAAAATTAAGTGAAAGATATTGCTTAATAAGAAAGATATTGCTAAATGAGCATATTTCCAGGAAAACTATTGCTTGTTCAGAAGAATGATTGCTGATCTAAAAATAAGCCAGAGAAGGGAACATTTAACTGACAAGTATTTGAGGAAGCCATCAGCTAGTGCATAAAGCCTTATGTGTGGAGCCCACCAATTGCTCTCTTGAATTGTAGCCTTCTAAACACTATTCTGAAATATGTGCCAATTCAAAGGCTAGGATGGTACCCTGGTATTCAGAGGAAGATTTCTTAGCTATTGAAGCAAAGGCAGGTCTTATTACAGTTTGATGTGTGTATGAGGCTTTGAAATGAAGGCCTCACAAAATGACTACCTTACTATTTGAGAACTATAAGTATATATTTGAGTCCCCTCCCCATCCTAGGTTTAAGTTCTATGGAAAGTAGCAACATTTTTAATGACACCAAGTCCGCTATGCCAATAAGTCAGAATAAGAAGAAAAATAGAAAAACAAAAACCACTACAATTATGGGAACATGTTCTTACAATTGGACTATCTCTATACAACTCAAATCTGTGTTTTCCCTTCTGTAAGGGGCTGTCTAATCAGTATAACAATAGCTCTGGAAAGACAAATTCTTTCTCTTCTCCCGCACCACCGATAAGGAGGTGTCAGAAGATACCTTATCTGTTCATTCTCTCATCCTCTTACACTCATTTAAAAACTTTTCCCAAATTAAACATAAGCCAGATAACTGAAAAAGTTCAGTTCCTGTTCCTGAAAAAAATATTTTAATCAATGCTGCCAAAATTTACATTGCGTTATCCCTGGCAATACAAATCCTCTACAATCCCTGAATTCTGGCAGTGTTTAGTGGCAAGTATCTCCAGTGGCAGATCAATACAGAGAATCATAAATCAAAGCTGACATTTATTTAGGGCTTCCTTGTGTCATGGAAGGTGTCAGGAACATTACATATATTTTCTCAAGTAACACACAAGAAACACAACCCAGTAGTTTTAATGAGAGTTATTAACCCCATTTTACAGAAAATGCTCAGTTTGTGAAGCAGGTTGCTCACAGAATAAAGATACTAAGTGCCAGGGCCAGGTTTTGAACTCAGGCCTGTCTCTTTCCAACCTCTGTCATTCCCCCTCCATGATTCCAAAACATATAAGCACAGTGTCTCTCTCTTCTCATCTGTAAAATAGTGATGGGCCTTAATAATTAATACCAATTGATGAACATTGAATGAGAGCCAAGTCAGAATCTGGAACAGTATTTGAGTTTCTTGAGTTAACAAAGAGAATAACCACAAAGGCAGTTCAGCACACACAAATGACATCCAAGTAGAAATATGTGCTTCATGGAGTTGAGGGTTGCTCTGCGGTAAGATGCTCTGAGAGAATATTTTGAAACAGGGGAGTGATGCTTCCTGGTGGGCACAGAGTGTTTTGCAAGGGATGGATAGTAATATTGGGAAAGTTGTGCTTATCCACTGAGCTCCCCAGGAACTGCACACACAGACTGGGCCTCAATCAGGACTCATCCAGACCCAGTAGTGCCAGACTTTAAGGGCACCGCCCATGCCATTGACTTGTAAGGTGGAAGCGAGCACATAACAGATGACTGAAGCAGCTCGGTGCCTCTCCCTGGGGCAGCAACGGTTTCCAGATGCATGTTGATGCTTACACGGCTATGTGGCCCAGAGAGGTACTCTCTCTTCCTTGCCATATCCCTGTAGTTTGGAGATTCCTGGCATAGAAGTAAAGGAGGGAGGAAGGAAAGGAAGAAAGAAGAAATGTTTGATTTATCAAGCAAGAATTTAGGATCAAATGCTGTGCCGGGCAGTGCTGTAGGAATTACCGCATTTATTTTTCAGGTAGACAGTATCTGTATTCATTATTTGAATCAAGCTAGAAAGGTTAGTGATTTACTCAATGTCATTCCAGAGCAACCTAGAGTCCAGCTCCACATTTTCTCCTCTCCCCTATTCAGCTACCTAATTCCTACAATGATAAAGGACTCTGGCTTTGGCACTAGAGGGGATGGAAGGCAGTCTCCTTGGAGCATTCCTGAATGGAAACGTGGGTCTAGTTAATAGGAAACCATGATTTTGTAGTTATAACAATCCATATCGTCTTCTCACTTTATCCAGCAGAGCTTAGCATCCAAGATATTGCCTCTCTGTTTCAACAGCTGTTAGAGATTAAAAACTAACAAAGTTGAGCTGAGAGCCTCGGAGAGGAATTTGACAATTATCTATTAGGTTAAACCACATAAAATTGCCAGTATTTGACCAGTTTTGATCTAAAGACCCCAGAATTTATTATGGTCAGTCTAATACATAAATTTAACCCCCCCCCCCACACACACCATTTGAACCAGCTGGTGTGCCAAGATATATTTATAAGAGGTTGCAGTTTTGTTTGCAACAGCAAACACTGTAAACAACCTAAATATCTATTCAGAGCTGGATGAAAAATTTAATTATTTTGTATCCATACAATGAAATACTATACGGCTATTAAAAAGAATAAAGTAAATCTATGAGTGCTGATATAAAAAGATATCTAAGGTAAATTATTAAATGAAAAAATAAGATACAGAACAAGAACAATATCTCCAATAAATTCACAAGTGAATATGTGTATATGAATCATATTTATAAATAAACACACAAATATATGATTTGCATACACACATTCATGCATATAAATTTAGGCAGGGAGACTGATGATTTGAAGTCAGTAACCCAGTAAAACCCTTATTTTTATGTGTATACTTTTGTAGCACTTGAATTTTGTTACTGTTTGCATAGTACTTTGAAAATGGTTATAAAAGGCAAAGAAAACGTTCTTTGAAAACTACAACAAAACTGTGTAGAAGGGAGGGAGGTCTCTGAGACTTCTGCCTTGCAGTGGAATAGAAAAGGGGAAAATTTCTGAGTGGAAGAAACAAGATGGAGATAGAAAGGGATGAAAGGAGCCAAGTTAATCCCCTGGACTCTAGAGAGAAGGTGAGCAAGAGCCATTTGGGACAAGGTAACAAGGCCGTCTTGACCCTCTCAATCTCCTGGATCCATAACCCTCCCTGCTGGAGGTCCTCGTCCTGGCTCTAGAACCACGGCTGCTGAATTAAAATTTAGGAATCTCTGATCTCATTGCCCAATTAAAGAGGCTTTCCAGTCACTCCACATCACAATCCCCTGATTTATTTTACTTGAAAAAAAATCATAGCACTTATCATTACCTGATACTTATACATTAACTGATAATTGATTGTTCATACATTTGATTATTTTTTTCCTTGTTTTCTCCTACCAAATAACAAGTTCCAGAAGAGTTGACACTTTGCCTTGTTAATACTGTTTCCCTAGAGTTTAGAACAGTGCCAGGCACAGTATCCAAAGGGACAGATGGATGAATGTATGTCTCCATACATGCATGCGTGGAGGCATGGATATGAGAGGAAGTAGTAGCTCCTGCTGCCAAGATTATGGATAAAAAGCTCTGAACTCACTTTTCCTTAAAACAAACACTATACGCTATGGTTAAAACTATATTTGTGGGGACCATGGTTTTCAAACAACAATAAAAAGGAATGCAAAGTTTGACAATCTGATAAGGTTATATGAAAATGCAACAGTCCTGAAAAATGTTTGGTGTGTGGTTCCCATGACTTCTATAGAAATTAGTAATAATTTTTCAGACTCATAGTGAGTTAATCAGTTTTTTATTTGCAACGTTTTTTTCTTTAGGGCAGGGATGGAGTGAGATTCTCTTAAGGCCATAACAATGTTGTATAACAGAGTTGGCACTGAAAATGATTCTGAATTCCCAAAACAACTAACAAGCAACTATTTGAACATAAAGCTTGGTAAACTGGAGACTGCTTATAGAGCAAGAATTAAAGGAATCCCTAAATTCTACATTTGGAAAATGACATAAAGACAACATTTTAGGTCTATATTTCTGCTGCAAGTCCCTCTCTTGATGGCCATAGCTGGTTAGCCATAATTGAGCTTCTCATCCAGGTTGGGCTAGAGTCCCGTTCCTGGGAATTTTGGATAGGAGCGAAGAAAAAGACATTCAGTATCTCTGTGTGACTAAATGTGTAACCACATCTTTAGAGCTGTGGGTGGCCATATTCTGCCATATTCAAAGAGAGATGGTCAGCGTGACGAGAGAGAGGATTGATGTAGATGTACCAGAATATAGGAAGACAAGAGCAGAGAAAAATATTGCCTGTGAGACTTTCAAGTAAAGTGTTTTTGTTTATCCTGAGACTTAGTGGCAATTTTTCCTCTGGAAAATAACCCCTGAATTCTTATAATATTATCCCTTCCCTTTTATTTAAACTAATATGAGTTGCATTCTGCTACTTATGACTAACATCCGAATGAAGGTAACAGTTGAGCCCTCAGTCTCCCCACAACCTACATATGCACACAATCAAATTTATACAAATTTTTAACTCTGAAAATAGTAATACAAGCATACCTCGTTTTACCGCACTTTGCAGATACTGAGTTTTTACAAGACCCTCCACCAGCAAAAAGATTATGGCTCCTTGATGGCTCAGATGATAGTTAGCATTTTTTAGCAATAAAGTATTTTTTAATTAAGGTATGTACATTTTTTTAGACATAATGCTATTACACCCTTAATAGACTACAGGAGAGTGTAAACAACTTTTATATGCACTGGGAAACCAAAAAATTCATTTGACTCAGTTTATTACGATATTCACTTTATTGTGGTGTCTGGAACTGAACCTGCAGTATCTCCGAGGTATGCCTGTAATATAACAGAAAATACTTATATGGTACTTATGTAGTTACCATTTAATTTCACAACTGAGGCACCGAGAGTTTTAGTAATCTGCCAAAGCTCACATGGTACATAACAACACTGAGATTTGAACTCATTCTGATTTTGCTCTTATGCACCTGGAAATACTGCCTTTCTGCATCATATTTCAGGGATAAAACATATTTCTTTCTCTAGATAGTTTTATTTTCATGTCTTTTTGCAAAGCTTTCATATATTACATCATACGACTATTAGTTTTTGACTGTCTCTCATATGCATCTACAATTAAAAAGATACCCATATCTCATTTAAATATCCAAATATGTGACCTTGAAACTAGTTTGGATCATATATTCTTTCTACTTTTTAGTTTTCATTGCCAGGAACAACTGAGTTTAATCTACTAATGCTTCCTCTACTACAGGTAAAAAATGTGACTATAAAGCAGCATCACTGTTTTCAATCATAAACATTTCCCCAGACTTTATATATTCCACTGCCTCTGGTATAACATACTACTTTCTTGACTCCAGTATAGCATGTGTATGAGAAAAGAAGATATGAGCTGCTAATTGGACCAAGAATGGAAATCTCTTAAGAACTGTTAATATCCTATAATCATTGAAAAACACCAAGGATCATGTAACCCTTTTGAATATTTGACTTCTAGAGGTGATGATCATGCATAGAGGGAGTGGGATGCTCCAGAATGCTTACTGCTATGACAGATGTCAAAGTCAAACACTTGAAGTCTTCCACCTAAGTTAGGGTTCATTTAAAACTAACCAGCATTTGCACACTTGAAGACAAGCGATAGTCTTTCAGGGAACTGTAGAGGGCAGTATTGCTGTGTATTTTACACATAGTGATTAAGAAACTATTTCTGCAAAGCCAAACAACCCAGGCACGAACAAAACTAGGCCTGCTAGGTTAAAAATCTAATTACTTTTTAAATGATACCTGGTTTACTACTCCTATAAAGTCACTCACAAAATTTTAAAGCATTAGACATCTACCCAACCTCCCCCCGAAATCCTCCTCATTTATTCACAATACCATTTTTATTGACTGTTCCATCCTAATGATTATATTTTTTAAAAATTAAAAATTATTCTCTTTCAAACTCCAAATATAAATGATGGATGTTCAATTTTTGGCTATTTTAATGTCATGTTTTAGTTGGTTTTTGTTTTTTGTTGTTGTTCATTTCTTTCGCACTTGGTACTTTTTGTTCAACACAAGTTCAAATTATACCCTCAAGATTACTACTCAAACAAGATTTTTTAAAAAGCTGTAGTAGATCATTTATACTTGCAAATATCTTAATATTGTCACATTTTAAAACAAAACCAAAACCCAAACTGATGCTAAGAGATAGGAAAAGCAAAAAATGAAAAAACTTAGATTAAAAAAGAGATTTGCTCATGTTGCTCCGGGTATTTCCTTAAAAGTGGAAAAAATATTCTTTCTAATGCTGTTCATAGTGATTTTAAATGAAAGAAGGCAGCAGTTATTCTCAATATGCATTGGTACTGACGGGCAGTGGGGTCCAAGCTGTGGTTTGGTCACACACAAATAAGGACCCTGACATCCTGTACTCAGGCCAATCCAACAACCTTAGTGCCTCTCTTCTCCAGGTATGTTGCTGAGGGATACACAGAGACACAGAATATAGCCCCTGCTCCTGAGGAACTCACTATCTATTTGGGAAGTGAGGGTATGAGACGAATGAAAAAAAAAATACAGGCAATTATACAAAAGAAAAATAACAATTAAATACAAGAAATATCACCAGAAAATAATGTATTTTTTGTGATTTAGTGGTCCAAGGGTTGGTTATTGTGAGGTTTACTGGAGGAGAAGCTGGGCCAAAAGGATGGGTAAGTTTGTGGAGAAATAAAGAATGAGAAGGGCAACACCTCACGGGGAATCAACCTCAAAAGCAGGGGGACAGTGTACCACGATTTTAATATATGAATCCATCAATGTCAATTCTTGACAAAAGAACAGGTATTCAGCCTCACCTCTCCATTCCTGGAAATTGGGCCACCTGAGAACAACACTCAGTGAAAAAACTGGGCACTTACATTACTACTTTTCACTACCTCCCTCTTCACCACCCCTAGGAAATTTCGATCTCTGCTGGGGAATAAAATAAAACAAACAAAAAAACCTACCCTTGATTTTAATTAAGTTAAATCAAAAGGGCCTTTAACATGTAATTGTGGTCATTTGCTGACATGCCTGTTTTCTTAGTCTCCTGGACTGTTCGTCTCCAAGGGAAGGGACTGGGATGTGGAATCATACTGCCCAGAGTCATGCTGTGGGGCCAAGCGAAGCATTAGAATAAGATGTAGAACCTGAAACACACAAATTTCAGCCTCCAATCCAGTCCGGTTGATGGGAACTCTCCCGTCAATGGACTCCTCTAGCACCTTCTTTTCCACAGAGAGCATTCTTCTATGCTGTACACCTACTTCGGTACTCTGCAGCCAGTTGGATTATAAATGTCTCGCGTTTATGGCATTAAATGTTTTAACCATTTTTTATGTCTTCCACGCTGTGTAATGTGCAAGCAGGCCATGGTAAGTACTTGTTGAGTTTATAAGATTCTCCTTTTTTCACCTTTCCCAGGCACCAATTTACCCATATCTGACAATGACAACTACTTTGAGGATAAAAGCACTTTGCTTTACACTTGCATCCATATTTAAACATTGTCTCAAATTAATAATGGGGAGTATTGAGATTAGATCGAAGCCTAGGAGGCTTCTGAAAATGGAGGGCATATTTAGACTTGTCTGGCTGTGCAATGGAGCCTCGCACATGATATTCTATACCACCTGGCTCATTGCCTGTAATGACTGGAATACCTATTAAGAATTCTCTGAAATAAGGGCTTAACGAAGGGCATTTATGGGGATAGATATATTTTTTAAAAGACTCAAGAACCATTAAGAAAAAGCAGCACTACATAATGGAAATTATCCCTAAACCAATATGAAAGATGATTCAACACACATGTGTCTCCTTTGTTGCAAGTTGTTCTGGAGTCCTGTCAGTCAGGAATGTCATAGCTACAAGCAAGTGCGAGGTTTGCAACTAACTACACGTGGAGGGCTTACTAGAAATCTTGGTCAATCTGCTTCTCAGCCTCAAGCAATCTCCCTCTTTCTCTCTTTCCTTAAACAGTGGAGTATCATTTAATAACCGATATGCTAAAGGAATATTCTCATTAAATTTTCACACAGAGTACTAATTTTTCACTCTCATTTAGGAAATTCTATTCAGTCACTCAGTGATTTGGGCCTTATATCTTTTTTTACACATACAGAGTAAGGATGTAACTAAGATTAAAAGCAGAATTCTAAAAATTCATAGATTCAGGGAACATGGGATTTGAAGTCAAGCAAATAACCATTCCATGGAACACAAGCCAGGCCCCCTGCCTCTCTAGGGTGGAAGCTTAATGCCAAACATGTTTGAATTGTGGCATTACCGATACAGTACTCTGGGGTCTTACAAAATGAATAACATTTTTCAAGTGGAAAATGGCTTCCATTTTTTTCCATGAATTTTGGAAAAAGCTATCGTTCATATGTGATAATCAAAACAAACACAACAGAACCACTGGAAAAAGACGCATTTACAAATGGATGTATTCCTTAAAAGGGATGCTTTTGTTTTTTAAGATATTGAGGACGAAAATCATCTATGGAACAACTCAATAGCTCTTAGGAACAATCATTACTAAATCTTGGGATTCGAGATCTGGAAAAGACTAGAAGTTAAATAACAGAACAGTTTTTAGTCTCGATGTCATATTGCTGTTATGAACTATGCTACAACCCAGTAGTGGTTAAGGATATAGTAGTGGCATCTGTAGGAAATTTGTTTATTCATAATTAAAGTTGACTTAAGGTTACTTTCACTTGAGTTCTGGGGTGCTTCCCTGAATGGGAGGGCAGGGCTGGAATCACAGGCATTGCACACATGTGCTAACTTGTGGACAGTCTCAGCCGGCCTGTGTGTCTCTGTGGAGAAAGGCGAAAGGACTGAGAACTACTCCTCCAGGGCAACACTAACGTGTCTCTTCTCTGTGTTTGGTTTCTACAACTCTCTCAAACACTTGACTCGCTGTCCCTTAGTCTTCCTTTCAACTTCACCTCCAAGGTCCCAGACTTCTTTTATTCTCCTAAATATCTTCTTAATGACAATGACACCTTCTAGCTTCCATTTAAATTTGTGATTTTGTTTTCCCCAGCAGGGTAGTCATCTACAGTAATTTAATAACATGGTCTTCGTTTCGCTTTCAATTTCTTCCAAGTGAATCTGAAGTTCAGAAACATTCATCACTGCCCCGAGATTCAGATTTCTCATGTTAACCGAGATCCAGGGGCTCCCATGATGCACTGAGCCTTCACATGAGCCACAATTATTCAAGACTTCAGTCTCTGGGTCTGAGGTAAACCATGAGGTTTCCAACATTTTAAATAATTTAGGTGCCTCGTATGAAATTTCAAATATACTTTACCACAAAATATCTACATTCTAACAACTTTAAACAATAAACTTTAAAGTTTCAACTTTAAACTTTCTTCCTCCCCACTCTCTTGGGCCTGGCTTCATTTTCTCCCAGCTTCCATGTTGCAAAATATGAGAGACATCATCACTATCACAGCTCAATGGCTGCCTATCTCTTCCAGGAGAAAGCAGGCTTTTGGGTCAGCTGCCAGCTTCTGCCTCCAAAGTTGAGGACAATTGCCCACTCTGTGCTTTGGTGACCAAGTCCTGCCAAATGGTGGCAGATGGCATCTTCCCCGCAGACCCTCTAAGAGTCACACGGCAATTGGCCTGGGTGAATTTTCCAGCTCCTCCCTAGCCAGTCCACTCCACTCCACCCGACTTTTCCACTCCTTCCCCCACTTTGGCAAACAGAACATAGACTTTTAAATACTGTCATTTTTTCCATAATCCCTTCAATGGCAGTGAGAGTTTTTAAAGAGCAGATTCTTTTATTTGGTTTTGGTCTTTGAACTACATAATCATACCATGTGGCTGGTGTCTGCTGCCCTTGTAACATGTGACTACCACATAAAACATGAAGGAAAAGCACCAGAGCCTGCAAAAGTTATCTCCTCAGGATGCTTCTTTCCTCTGCTACACTCATGGCACAGAGCCATGATTTTGTAAAATTATGCACTAAAATGTCACTAGACACTGAAACAAATTCAGTTTCCTTCTCAGCTTTCAGTCAGTTTCAGTATTATTGCCCTTCCTCCAATTCCAAGGCAAGAAAATGGTCCACATCTGGGTAACTGAGGCAGTTCTTTGAGGTGTGAGCCATGCACATGCTTAATTGAACCAAACTGAATCTAAAAAAATATATATTTAAAAAGTCATACTCAGAGAGTGCTGAGTTTTACACATTTAATGACACGACTCAAAATTCTGCATTCAGAGATATTTCTGAAAAGAAAACAAAACCTGTGTATTAATAAAAAAAAAAAAACACCTCTCCCTTTTCTTTACTTGAGTTGTTTAATAAGATATCACCACAGATATTCTCCAAGATGTCCCCATCTTCGTCTAACAACAAAAGCCATTCAAGCACCATCTTCAGTATGATCTTGACATTGTTTTCTATAGTCTATTTTTCTCTTGTGCCTAGAGGGTCACAAATATCCCCCTGTCTGGTGCTGAAGGGAGAAAAACCTCCAGTTAGTGTCTTGTCTCTTTAGCTCCTTCTGAAAGAATAGCAAAATGGCTATGTGAAAGCAAAATAGCAAAACTGGCTCTGCCATTTTCCTACCTGGTGACCTTGGACAAGTGACTTTACCTTGAAGCTTCCATTTCTTTGTAAAATTAAGATACTAGCAGCTACCTTATAGCATTGTTAAATTAAATAATAGTCCAAGCATAATGAACAGAATAAATGCTCAAAAAAGTTAGCTGCTCCTCTTGCTCTTTCATGCATAGGGAAACTGTGTTTCTGGAATAGTGTGGGACCGATGAGGAGCATCGACAAGGGAGTATATATTTGAAAATATTTCTGAACAGAGGATAACGGTGGGTGAGGTGGGGGCTTGTCTCATGATAAACTAAGTCATGGGTTAAAAATATGCAAACAATGACATCTTCTTCCACTCACATGAAGAAAAGAGGGATGAGAGGAAAATGAAAAAGAAGATGATAAGAAGGTATTCCTTCATGGTTGATTAACTGTTTATTGAGTGCCAACTATGAGCTGAGCACACAGAGTATAATGGTAAATAAAACAGGTAAAAAGAAATCAAACAAGTTATGAAATTCAAAACACAAAGTCCCATGACAGCTTTGAACAAGATGATTGATGAAGAATATCAGGTTGGAGGTAGTTACCTTCAGTAGGAGGTCTCCTCCAAGAAGAAGACACTTAAATCGAGATTTGAATGATAAGAAATAGCCAGAAAATAAAAACAAGGCAAGAGCAGTAAAAGGAGGGGGTCTAACATGCACAAAAAGTCTTACATCTGAAAAATCTTGGGGTTTTCATGAACCATAACGCCAGCCACTATGGCTGGACCATGGTGAGCAAGGAGTGCAGGTGAGGGTGGGATCCTGCAGGGCTGTGATGGGGTTTGGATGATACGCTAACTGTGATGAGAAGCTGATAAAGGCTTCCTACAGCCAGTGACTTGGTTTAGATTATTTTAAAATGATCTTTCTGGAATTTTGGAGGAAAATGTATTCCAGAAATCCAGGAAAGAGATGATATGGCCTAGACAAGAATGAGGAAGAAGAGACAGAGAGAAGAGGATAGAGTGGAGATATATTTTGAAAGTATAACCAGCACCACTGCCTGACGGATTGGACATTGAGAGTGAGAAAGAGAGAGGATTCAAAGATTGTGCCCTGAGTTACAGCAAGTCTTGAGCTTTTCATTCAATTAAATACATATTGGCAACTCAGAGAAGGAAATACCAGAAGACGTCTGGGCAGACTCAAATGATGAAGGCTGGGGGCACTGGGGAGGCAGGAGGGAGGAGGCAGGTAAGAGGAGAGCCGGGTGGGGAGTCCATGCAGTTCTCCTTGCCCAAAGCTAGAGAAGAGGCAGTGACCACATTAAGAAAAGCAGTCAACAGAGCAAGCCAGGTGAGGCACAGTATCTAAATGCTCCTTTTATTTTCAAGGCTTTAATAACATCAAAGGACAATCCATGGTGATCCCAGGCTGGAGCTCGGGCATCCCCCTTGGGGCTAAAGTAGACAGCAGGTGGCAGACAAGAGAATTATTGAAAATTAAGGAATGAGGCTTTTTAAGAAACATGCTTGGTCTTGTGCTATCTGCAGCTGACTCAACCAGAGGGAGAAAACCTCATAATTTATAAAATAAAATCCAGTGCCAAGACAATCCAATGGGGAAAAATACTCTTTTCAACACATGTGCTAGACAACTGAATATCCACAGCAAAAACACTGTACACAAAAAATTAACTCAAAATGAGTCCTATACCTAAATGTAAGAGCTAAACCATAAAACTCGTAGAATAAAACTTCATGACCTTGATTTAGGCAAAGTCTTCTTAGAATGACACCAAGGGACCAAAGGAAAAAAAATAGATAAACTAGACTCATCAAAATTAAAAAGTTTTGTGCTTCAAGGACACCATCAAGAAAGTAAAAGGACAACCCATGGAATGGGAGAAAATATTTGCAAATCATATATCTGATAAGGAACTTGTATTCAGACCATAGAAAGAACTCTTACAACTCAAAAGTAAAACAAATAACTCCACTGAAAAATAGGCAAAAGATCTGAACAGACATTTCTCCAAAGATATATAAATGGCCAAAAGCACATGAAAAAATGCTCAACATCATTAGTCATTAGGGAAATGCAAATCAACCACAAAGAGATATCACTTCACACCCACTAGGATGGCTATAATCAAAAAGATAGATAGTAACAAGTATTGGTGAAGTTACAGAAAAGTTTAAACCATCAAATATTGCTGATGACAATGTAAAATCACGCAGTCACTTTGGGAAACAGTTTGACGGTCCCTCAAAATGTTAAACATAGAGTTACAATATGACCTAGCATTTCCACTCTTAGGTATATACCCTAAAGAATTGAAAATACATATCCACACAAAAATTTGTACATGAACACCCACAGCAACATTCTTCATAATAGCCAAAAAGTGGGAAAAAACCAAAATGTCCACTAGTAGATTAAGGAATAAATAAAAGTGGTATGTCCATACAATGGAATATTATTCATCAATAAAAAGGAATGAATACACAATACTTGCTTGTCACAACATGGATAAACCTTGAAAACACGCTAAGTGAAAGAAACTAGTCATAAAGACCACATATTGCATAATTCCATTTATATAAAATGTCAAGAATAGGCAAATCTATACATCTAGAAAATAGATTAATGGTTGTCTAATGCTTGGGGCTTGGGAGAAATGAGAGGTGGCTGCTAATGAGTATGAGGTTTCTTTCTTGGGGTAATCAACTTGTTCTAAAATTGATCATGGTGAGGGTTGGACAACTCTGTGAATAAACTAAAAATCATTGAATTGTACACTTCAAATGGATGAATTATATGGTATATGAATTATATCTGAATCAAGTTGTTAAAAAATAAAATCAATCACTTCTTCTGATAGAACAGTTAGGAAACCAGAAGTTAATTAATGATATGTTTGCCCACACTAAAGTTAATATAAAATAATATACTGCCTCTTAAAGAGCCCTCAATTTTGTCACTTTACACTAATTTGCTCACCATCAAGGTAGATATTCAAGAAATATTGTCCTCCATACTGAAATTTCCCAACAATAAATAGTTGGCATAACAAGATGGCTCAACATCATACTGGCAGATAAACACAGTCTCCTCATCTCTCCTTCCATATGATGTTTTAACTGCTTTTGGTCAGCTCCTTGAACAAACTTTCCATTAAATTATTTACCACCTTATTCTTAATACATTTATGTACATGGCCTTAACAAATGACTGAAAATGCTACAAAGTTTTTCCTATAATTGCACCACCCCGCCTCCATGTTGACACTGAATGGCACTATGACAACGTATGTATGTAGGGCAGATTGGGGAGGGAAGGCTTCCTAACATTCTGCCTGCCTCAGGACACGGGTATAACCACAGTATGGGCCACTCAACATCTGTGCAGGGGTGAGCCCCACAGCCTCTACAGTGCATGGGTAAGAGATAAGAGCAACAGACAAACCAATGCAAATACTGCTGTTTAGAGTAAGCGTCTCTTCAAAATCTAGCACAAACATCAAATATTAATTTAGCAAGAAAAAATTCGGATGTCAAATATGGAACCAATTCCCTAGTAACACAATATATAAAAATAACAGAAAAATTTTATCATTAAAATATAATTATAGTTTACTACAGATACCATGTTCCAGAGATCTAATAAGATCTCACAAATATTTTTACTAGAGGACAAAATTTTGATTTCTCTGATCACTTTCTAATTCTTATCCTAAATAAACTAACTTACAGAAGAAAACTTGGATCTGAACCCTGTGTCACTCACTTACTGGTTTTGTGATTTCGAAAAATTCCTTAAACTTTTGAACTTAACTTCAATATTAGGTTCAAAAAACAATATTTAACTCTTAAAAGTGGCAAAAATTAAATAAAATAATCTCTATAAAGTACCTAATACTATACTTAGCACACAGAGTACAAAATGATCTTTGAGGTTCTCTACAAATTCTGTAAAATAAGGTAAAGGGATTTATTGGTTTCATTTTTCTTACAATACTCTTTATAATATTCTTTCTGCCTTATCTCAGACTCAAACTGATTTCTTTAAAAGCCAACTCATGTTTGGAATAAAGTGATGGAGACAATAACAGCAAAGCACCCAAACACTAGAGAACGTATATTTTAATGGATTTAAAGCTATAATCTTAGAAATATAAAAAAGCCACTACCAGCCATCCCTTGGTTATAAAAAAACGTTTTAAAACAGTCTGGAGTCTACATGAATGAACAAAACTTGTAAAGTCTTAAAAAGCAAAAGATCTTATGTCATCCAGATTCTAGATCTCTCAAAAATGGAAATAGTATGCTAGTCCTCCTATTGCAGTTTTAGCCACATCTAAAAATATAGACACTCATCTCTCACTGAGGATTTTGACCTTTATAATTTCTGCTACGTGAGACAGTATCTATGTAATATATGTGACAGGTATTGAGAAAAGCCAAGAAGCTACTTCTTTATTGTTATTTTTATAAAATAGAAAATATTAACTCTAATTTGGAACATATTTTGAGTTCAAACAGTCTTTTCAAAAGTAGAGTATCTTATTTGTATTGTAAAGGAAATTTATTTATTTTAAATCTTGTTGACAGTCTAAGAAAAAAAATTCCCCCATTTGCTTTTGCTACTAAAGATGAAAATTTAATCTTAATAGGTGAATCTTAGGGTTCTATTTAAAAGTAATTTTCAATATTTATTTGGCCAAGGAATCCTAAAGATTCAAGTTTTGCTGAAAGGGTATGACCCTAATTGTTAATTGCTTCAAAGATATATTGTGGTTGCTGGAGATCCAGCCCAACTTGGCAGACAGTTTATTCACACAGGGATCAGTGTCTTATGTAGTGAAAGCCACGCTGCTAAGTGTGAGTCTTTCTTTTCACTGTAGTCTTTTTATTCTGACCCTTTCAATACAATTTCTTTACATTGTTGGTGGTTGTCAAGATTCTATGCTCTTTCATATTTTCAAATAAGTAACCTGAAGGTGAGTATGACTTTGCAAATGCCAAGGAAGTGAGAGCATGTAAAAGCTCCAAATTCAAATATTTGAAAAAGAGACCTCCTAATTATCTTGAGGAGCAAGGAGACGGTAATATTGCACTTTGAAGGAGATGGTGTTTTTAGCCACTACTAACATGCTGAGCCATTGTGCCTGGCTCTTTCTGTGTAATTAAGTCAGTAATCATTGGACTGAGCATACAACTAGTTTGCTGCCTACAGTTTCCCATGCACAATTAGTCCCATCATTAGTAATTCCGTCAGTAGTATCATTTATGCCCTTGAGGCTTTGTGTTCCAGACAACAAATGAAGAGGCACTGCTGGCTGCTCAGGAATACAGGAGGAGATATTTATCTTAAAGGAAGCAGCAATCAAATCCACTGGGGTCTGTAGGTTAACAACAATGGGCTGAGCAGAATGGGTAGACGTCAGTTCATATTGACTGAGGAGAGGGGTCATTAATGGCTCAGATCTAGACTTTCAGCATTTAGAGAAGGAAGGGAACACAACTGAGTAAAAGAAGTCGTTTTTTTACAACAGCACACAGATCATTCCTTTCTTTTTCCACTGAGTCCTTTCACACGATTTGATTTTTATATGTCACATCAACAAGTGGAGAAAATGACGGAGAATGAAGTTAGTAAGACTTATCACTGGATTCCAACACATTAGAAATAATGAGATGCCCCTTAAAGAGAGGCGGGTTGAGAACAAGTAAGACACACATGTGATGGTAGACTAGCAGGACTAATTTATACAAGTCACCATACTCATTTGTGTGACACGAGTTTGCAGACATTCACATATACCATCTCATCTGGTAATTCCATGGTTTAATGTTCATTTCACTGATGAGGAAATGGATTCAGGGATTAGAGGATTTGCCCAAGAGATACAACAGGAGCAGGAGTCCCATCTTCCCCACCAGTAAGTGCTGGACTGTTTCATAAATGGACTTGATCAGTGTTTCCCAGAGTGTTCAGTGGAACTCTACCTCTAAGGGATGTTCATTGGGATAATAAATTACAGCTCCTCGAAGATAAGAACTTGGCACATAATGTCTGGCTCATAGCTGATTCTTACTGAATGTTTGCTGAACTATTGAGTTACAAAATTAATATAACACTCAAGGCTCCTAATTATCAACCCCAGAATCTACCCATTTCTAGATTACACTGACTTCCTATGTCTGCGTCTCCCCTTCTTTTTCACCCTTCCTTCTTTCCCTCCATTCTTCCTTCAACAAATATTTATTAAATGGCTATGACATGTCAGGCAGTTGGCTATGTGTTAGAAATAAGAAGATGAGCAAAAACAGAGTTCTAGTTCTCATGGAACTTACACTCTTGTGAGGGACACAGACATTATACAAAAAAGTGCTAAAAAAATATAGGTCATGTGCCTTCAATAGTGGGTTAAGACATAGACTGGGAGGGAGGATCAAGAGCAGGTTTCCCTGAAGAAGTAACAATTGAAGTATTATCTGAGGGATGAGTAGGAGTTATCTCATGAATCTTGGAGTGATGAGGAGAAACCACTTTAAAAAGAGAGACTAGCATATGTAACTATTCTGTGGCTAGAGTGAAGTGTGGCACATTTGAGAAACTGAAAGAAAGCCAGTGTGGTTAGAGTTCAGACAGCAAGGGGGAAGAACGAAACACATTGGAATAGTCTAAGGAGGGGCCTGTAGGCTGTGATAAGATTTTCTTAAAATAGGAGATGACTTGATTAGATTTGAATACCAAAAATATCACTCTGTACATGGGAATTCTCTGTACTTTCTGCACAATTTTTCTATACATCTAAAACTGCTCTAAAGAAGAAAGTCTATTAAAAATATCACTCTGGCTACAGTGTATGGGATAGAACAGACTCAGGAGAAGAGTAGAGTCTGAGGACAAGCTTGAAGAATATTGCAGCTCTCCAGGACAAAGAGAACGAGGGACTGAGCCCAGGGGCTCTCCAGCATGAAGAGGTTAAGGAGACGAGGAGGAATAAGCAATGGTGACTGAGAAGACATGGGCAGTGAAGTAGGAAGAAAACCAGGAAAGTGTGGTGTCCTTGAAGCCAAGTGAAAAATGTGTATCAATAAAGAGGTGGTGATCAACTGTGTCAATGGTGTGATTGGGCAGTTATTATGAGGACTGAAACTGAATCATTAGATTCCGGAAAATTTGAGGACGCTGATGACATGAATAAGTAAAAGTCTGGTGGAGTGGGGTAGGGAACAAAAATAGATTGAGGCAAAGACAGGAATTGGAGTGAGTGTAGTATAGAGTATAGAGAAGTTTTGTTGCAAAAAGAAGCAAAAAATACAAGGTGATGGATAGTGGGAGAAGTGTGGTCAAGGGATGATTTTTTTAATCAGAGGAATAATTGTAATGCTATTATTGCTATTAATACTACATATATTAGATAGATAATGTTTGTATTTTTAAATCTTTAGTATGTATGAGATTAATTTGCTTTTTTAAATAAAAATGCCAGTTCCCAGGCTACCCCTGTAAGCATATGGGAATAATCCAATATACAAGACAAAACTACATAGCAAGATAGAAACAGTACAACCAATAGAATACGGCTCCTGAAAAGGTGGGAGTGGATGGAATTCAAAGACAGATGAAGGACTTGATTTAGGAAGGAAAAGAGACAGTTTCTCTGTTGTAATAGAGGAATAGAGGACCAAATGGCAGAGGTAAGTAGTTTTGTATATTTGGTATCAGAAAATTGGGGTAATTTTCATAAAATGAAGTTAGCAGTAAGGTTATCCGTGGGAGAGAGTGGCTGATCAAAAATAAAATACAAAATAAATCAACTATTCATATGATAACTGATTTGCATCAGTTATATCCATATCGGAATGAGTTACTTGTCTTTTAATCAAAGAACCCATTATGACAAATCATAGGCCCCAGATTAGAGCCAAATAGCCCCCAAGCACAGTTCTGTCATTATCTCCCCTGTGATTCCTGTAAGCAAGTGACATATCAGAAATAATGAGTCATGAGAAAGACAATGTGATTGGTGCTGAAGAAATGAACCCTACATCAGGTCATGCTCCTGCATTAGTCATTTTCCAGAAGCCTTAATTGCCTGTCTTGATACTCCCTGCTCCTCTATACCCTGAATGACAAGTTAGCAATTCACCACAGAAGGTTTGGGCACATGGATAAGATGTATCGAGGGCTCCCTGTGGCTTTCTCCCCGACTATACACATCACAGTAGTAGTTGATGCATTAGTGTGCCACCTTTAGAAAGGACTTGGTTATCAAAGAAAAATTAGTCTGACTTAAAGGAAAAAAAACAACCAAAGATAATAACAAAAACAGAAGGGTAATGTCTAGTCTATTTCCTTTAGGTAAAATGTTAAAAGCCATCAAAAACAACAAAAACAAACCTAGGAGCAAAATTAAAGAGAATTTTAAATCCAAGGACAATACGCAAGAAAGAGAAGCTAGATATAAAATATCTGTCCTTTCTCTGGAGAGCCTCCATTTCTATTTCACATATTCTTAGTTAATACTTTGGTTGCTAAATCAATCAGGTTTTCCAAAAGTTATGAAAGGACTGAATGGAATTGTGGACTGTGGCTTGCTATACATATAGCAAGATGTGAATTTCTGCCTTTTCTTTGAGGAGTAGGATGGGGCTCAAGCGGTCAGTAGGAAACATGAGGAAGAGCCTGCCCCATAAAAAGAGAAGCCTCTGGAAGAACACTGATGTCTCATCTCCCATTTTACTCTGTTCCAGGCTGAGTAGTGTTCCCTCAAAATACACATGTTTAAGTCCTAACCCGTAGTACCTCAAACTCTGACCCTATTTAGAGATAGGGTCTTTAAAGACCCTATTTAAGTTTAATGAAGTTAAAATGAGGTCATTAGCCCTAATCCAATCTGACTAGTGTCCTTATAGGAAGAAGAAATTAGGACACAGATGGGCACAGAGGGAAGACCATGTGAAGACACAGGGAGAAGGCAGCCGTCGACAAGGCCAGGAGAGAGGCCTCAGAAGAAACCAACTCTGATCTGACACCTTGATCTTGGACTTCTAGCCTCCAGACTGTGAGAAATAAATTTCTGTTGTGTAAGCCACCCAGTCTATGGCACTTTGTTACAGTAGCCCTAGCAAACCAATAAACGCTCTTTCTACCCACCTCTCTTTCTTGTCAGAGACATTCAAAATGTTATTTTAAGAATAGTGCTGGTCATGTAGGATTCAGGCGAAAACCTTCTGTATGGGACCAGAGGATCCTTAACCCAATACCACTTCATGTTAATAGTCTAGTAACTGTCCTAAGTTGGTGAGGCCTATTAGACCCATAGCTGGTTGATGCAATTTGAATGTAATATAGAAGTTTGAATTTAGGTTTATTACTCCCATGTTTGAAATACAAGCATTGATTAGTATTTAGCTATATATTTTGTAAAAATGTATAGCTTATTGCCTGTGTGAGGGAAGCTTGGTGTCTGAATGCTGCCAAGTTCCCTAAGAATCAGGGCTCCTCTGAGTTGGCCCTGTAAAAGGAATAGCCAATAGCCCCCTCTCCAGGACAGCCTCGGTCAGCAGGATGCATACAGGAATCACACTGCGTGTCCCTGGTACATCTTCCCACCTTACTCTGTTTGTACCCCTTTCTAGTCTCAGAACTTCCCTTCATGCCTTTGCCAATATTTTTTCATCCTGAAATTCTTAACCCCATAGTCATCTAATCAAATGTTTAGTTTCTTTAAATTCCAGCTACAGATCACTGCCTCTGGGAAGACTTCCCTGATTACTCCAGTCCACATTGACCTTTTGTTTCCTCAATTTCTGCTGCATTTATAATCCCATCTAAGACAATTCAGTATCCAGGCCAGCACTTATTTATATATGGCACTATACAAACAATTGTTCCAAAATGTTGCTACTTTTCACTAAGCCTTACTCCGGGCCAGGCAGAGTGCTGAGTGCTCCTCATACTCTTATCTCCTCCCATCCTCACCACAACCTTACAAGGGGTATTCTTACTTCATATTTACTAAGAAGAAACTGTGGTTTAGAGTCTAAGCAAGTAGCTTGAGCGGCAGAGCTGGGATTTGACTCTGTCTGATGGAGACGTCTCATCACTCTCTCCTCTTCCTACACTGGCTTCCAGAGCGGCCTTCATGGCTCCCCTTTCATCATCAACTCCTAGTCTTCTTCCTTAGATATCAGTCCTCCCAGCTCCCTGGGAGACGGGACCATTTCTGTTCTTTCTCTACGCTCATGTACCTAAAGCAAATAGTTTGCTATTTAGCAAAGAACCTGGAATAAATTGTGGTTTTATAACCCTTAGGTGGCTTTACCATAAGTTGCCAGTTTTCTTGTTAGGGGTGTAGGCACTTCAGTGAGTTGAACCATACCTTTCTGCAGGATCCAGGACCTCCCAGGACTCTCATCTGGGCCTTTCCAGGCCTGATGTAATGGAGCTGTGAAGATGAACAGTTTTCAAGCAAGGCACCATTTGAAAAATGGACAGGGTAAATGAACCCATAGACTCATAGACAAATAAAGAAAACATTTGTTTTAAAGCCAGGAAGTCCATCAGGCCCAAGGACTCATCATTGGGCTACAGATGGTCCTTGAATTTTCACTCTTTGAAATATTCAGGACCACTTCAGCTCAGTTTTCTATTAAAAAAGAAAAGAAAAATGAAAAAGGCTTCCCTGGTTCCCCGAGAGTTGGCACAGGATTGAGAGAGATGCCAGTTTTATCCTTGCTGCAAGCTGATTTCCCAACCTGCATTATCAGCAGCTGTCCTGCTGCAGACTCATTTTCCTGCTTCTGATATGTTCCTTTTCCTGTGAAGTATGATTTCTCTTTCTCAATCCCACATCATTTCTGACCTACTGGTTGTTCTCTCCACTGGTCATTGGCTCAAACACACTCTTTGCCCAGCTAAAAGACACAGCTCACAGAAGCCCTATGACAACAAAAGAACTGCCCAGAGAAAACTTTTCTCATAATAGCAGTCATCAACATTTGTTTAGCATTTTACTGTCTATTTTCTTAGCTTGATTGGATTGCAAAGCCCTTTTCAATTATTGGATAAAAAGACAGGTAAACACACACCGCCTGTGAATACGTAATTAAAACCATGTCACAAAGAACAACGAGGAGTGGGAAATCACATTTATTCCAGCAAATAACCTATTAATAAACAGCTTCTGGCCTCGAAGTACTAAGAGACACTCTTGGTTTTAGTACTCATGGAGGCCTGAGGGATGAGGCAATGCGGACTATTCTTTAGAGAGCAGAGTCTGTGAAGTTGATGAACTTCTCTTGTCTCCAGTGTCTTAAAGCATTAAGAAAAAGAGCTAGGATCAAATTAAATAATTCAGAGCTGCAAGGCTCTTTCAATTTTGGCTAATCCAATGAATTCGTTCCATACATAATAAAACTGAGGTCCAATTTATTCTTTAATTCAACAAACATGCATTGAGCATATACTATATGACAGGCACTCTGCTGGGCACTAGGGAGAGAAGGTATCATTTCTACTTTCAAGGACTTCCAACCCAATGGGAAGAAAGAGAATACAGACAATATAAGAAAAGCTGAGTCCCAAGGAGAGAGGAAGGAAATGCAGAGTACAGTAACTTTTAAATCCTTAACCTCATTTCTTCATTTGTCCTCCTTATTTCTCTTAACTCTTGGATATTTGGCCTCTGTGGGATCTAGATAATAAACCCACTTAAAATCTTATTGGTATGAGAAGGCTGGAGCATATGATGCCTCTGTGGGCTCAGATGGGTGTGAAGCCTGGTTTTAGCATTTATTAGAAATGTCAATTTGTGCCACTGTTTACCAATGAGGAGAATGGTATTTATCACAAATGTAGTCATATTAAAGCAGCCATTAAATATAAAGCCTGACATACATTAGTACAGGGCCCAACACATATTTCAGTAACATCAGCTATAAACATTATGGGAGTATTTCCCATTCTGATGTTAAAGGAAAACTGGTGGGTTAGGGGTAGAGAGATGTTAATAAATGAGTGGTGGGGGAAATAAACTACTCTCCTGAGAGAAGGATTTTGTTAGTTTTACCAGTAAACAAAGTACTGTTATTTTCTGTGAGATACTTAGATCTTTAAGATGCTAATGTACACTGTAAAAGGAAAGTTTAGAAGATAATTTAAGCTTATTTGATCCTGCATGGGATGCCTCCATCTCAGAATACTTATGAATATCTCCCTGAACTTGTGTGGACTCAAAGTATGGAAATATCTTTCACGCGAGGCACTCCCAATCTCCTATGAACAGTATTCATTTCTTAAAAAGTCATGTAATAGATTTTAGCTCTGGTCAGAATCTAGAGTTCTAAACAGGCCAAGGCAGGGTTTAAATAGAGAATTTCAGTTTGGTCACTAAAACTTTTTATATTCATCAGGATGGAAAAAAAAGATATTATTCAACGGTGGAGCTTCTAAACAAAAATGTTGGCAAACAGCTCCTGAATCATGATTCTGAGGGCCGGGTGATGCCACGGCCTGGGGAGACAGGCTGTCTCAGAGTTCTAATTCTGGCTCTGGTGGCACCAGTGAGGATTAGTGACTTATATTAGTATCTTTAGCCTCCTCTTCATAGGTTGGCTTTTTTTATCTAGCTACAGGGGTCGGCAAGCTATGGCCCACAGGCCAAATCTGGCCCACTGTCTGTTTTTTTACATTTTTAAGTGAATGGAAAAATCAAAAGAAGAAGAATATTTCTTGATATTGGAAAATTATATAAAATGCAAATTTCAGTGTCCATTAATAAAGTTTTCCTGGAACCTAGCCAATACCCATTTGTTTATGCTGCCACAGCAGAGTTGATTAGCCGTAACATAGACTTTATGGCCTAAAATATTTACTCTTTTGTCCTTTCCAGAAAAAGTTTGCTGACCCCTGATCTAGCATCTAGCATATAGAATGAAGGCTGGAATTGAATGTGAATGGATGACTATGTCTACCAATACTGTAAGAGAGCACTCCTAATACGAACTCTTCTCAGAACTGTGATCAAAGATCACACACTTCATCGTTCATAAATGCCCCAAATGCCTTTTGGTTGACATGGCATTTGCCAGGATTTCAAGAGATTACAAACATTTTAAAATGTCCTTTGTACTATTTTAATAGCCTCTTTCAAATGTATTTTTTAAAGCATTTCAAGTAGGAAGGGAATTTTGAAGGAAAAATTCCAAATACTTTTTTTTATATAAAAGAACACATAGTACCTAAAACATGCTGATTTTCAATGCATTTATTTAATTCATGTTCAGAACTACTTGTGTATATAGAATTATGTTTTCATACCATAAACAACTCCTACTCACATTCTCTAAATGATTTGCACACATTAACTAAGCAAAAAAAAAAAAAAATACAAGCTTCAGGGCTGTCTGCAGACTTAGGCAGACAAAAAAAGAATGCCATAGCTGCCTTTGGATCAAAAATATAATTGCATGATTTTAACTTACAGTACTGACACAAAAGGGAAAAAAAAATTAAGCTATAGGTAGTATTGTAAAATTAAATGCCTTAGCAGTATATTTAACTAGTGATGAAGAAAAATGACCAATTTTTATGCTAAAACACCCTTAAAATATCCCTGCATTTTCATATAAAATAGACACCAAATACTGGTTTACATTTTTAAATGGCAAGAAATTAATATATTTAACTTATTAAATTAAACATTATTTGAGAACAAATGATTGAACATTATTTGTTCATCCTAAGAGTTGCAAATACAGACATGGATGATAAACTTCCATTGCTGATGTCACATAATTATCTCAAAAACTCAAAAACTGGCTAAGCTTTTTTCTTTCTCAGAGACACCCATGGCTATCTCTCAGAACTATCTATTTCTCAGATGTCCTATCCCACAGAGCAGCTGCACTGGCCATCTAAGTAGGTTCAAGTTTTGGTAATTTAAAAATTTTACAGTCTCCAGACCCATGAAATGTTCTATCCAGGAAAAGTTCTTTTGTCAATGCATGAAATAGGGCTGTAGAGTTACATAATCATTGAGCCAGGAGAAAAAAAACAACTGAAGCAGGGAGGTAAAAGTCAAAAACTGATTAATAGTAAACCACGTAATTACAAACAATAGAAAAAATTTATCACGTTTATGCATGCATGTGTGTAGGGGAAATAGATAGATGGCTAGAAACAGAGAGAAAAATAACTAAATATAGAGACAGAGATAGAGAGAGACTCATAAAGTCTCTGGTCTCCAAATTAAAACTATGGTTCTTAACCTGGAGTCCACGACTGGGTTTCAGGGACGCTCTGAAGTCCCGCAAAGTGTTTGCAGTTTTGGTAGGTATATCCATTTTTCTAGCAAAAAGATCCATATTGCATTTATTGGATTCTCTAAGCACCCATGTTCTCTAATTTTTCACTTAGCTCCTAAAAATTCTTCTGGAAAATAATTAAATGGAAACATTTTTTACTGAAATTTATAGAAGTAATATGTAATTGTCTGAGGGCACTAGAAATAATTAGCATACTCATGGCTAAAGTGGGGGAGGGTAAATGATGCTTTCTCCTTTTTTGAAGGGCTTAATTTCATTTCCAGGCAGATGAAAATTACTTTAGATTACCTTTCAAAATTTCTCTTTTTTTTCTTTGTTTCCATAGCTGCCTCTTCATCCCTAATCCCCTTTTCTTATGTATTCCTCTTCTCTCCGTGGGAGAAGGAAGAAGATAAGAGAATCTCCAAGTTCTGGTTATTATTGGTTTTGGGCAGTGGGCTGAGATGCAGCTTTGAGTCTAGAATATTGGTAATTGCCTTTGAAACTGATAATGGGTCTCTGCTTGAATAATACCTCCGCAGGTCGGTGGACTGATTCCCAACATGTGAGTAACATCAGCTGTGCTTGGTGGTGGCTAGACAGTGAGTGATAACTTGGCCAGTGTGTGGAGGGAGTTTGCAAAGAAGCTGAGACAATTTCAGCAACGTGAGTTCTGTGATGAAGAGAACTGAACCCCAGCATGTCAGTTTTCTACAGGAAAAAGTCACAGATGCAGATTCCTCCTTTGGCATGGTTATTTACATATTAGTAAGGCCACTGTAGGCAAGTGTGTTTTTCTCCCCACTTTTTCATGACAGTGTAGTCGTGGCCTTAGAACACACATTCAAAAGAACCATAAGTGAGCATCTTTGTCCAGTGCCTTTTTTTATGATAGACTTAAACATACAAATAGTTGCCAATAAATGAAAATGCCTATTCTCACTTCAAGTGCCCAAACTGTCATCCTTAATGGATGAGTTAAGAACTACAAGTACATCCATTTCAGTTAATAATAATAAAAAAGTTCACATGTGCACAGTTCAGAAACTAGGCACCAGCCTCTAATCCTCTAATATCTCATATTTTTAAGTCAGATTATATATATATATCTTTATTTTGATTTCCTGGAATTTTACCTTTGTAGTAGTAAATCAGTGATATACAACCACACACACACACACACACACACACACACTTACATCTACACTCACTAGCTAGTGTTAGCTATTTGACCTTGATCAAATTACTTCTCTGTGCCTCAATTTCTTTATCTGGAAATGGACATCATAATAGAGTCTGCCTCATAGAGTTGTGGTGAGGATTCAATGAAGTTATACATGTAAAGAACCAGGAACATTGCTTGGGATACAGAAAACTAGATACAGATAAAGCTATAGATACTATAATGGACACTGTAATGCTCTGTCTGCTAGCCCTGGTGGTCTAGTGGTTCAGATTCAGCTCTCGCCATCTTGGCCCAGGTTCATTTCCCTGTCAGGAAACCACACCACCCATCTGTCAGTTGTCATACTGTGGTGGCTGCATGTTGCTATGATAGTATTTCAAAATACCAGCAGGGTCACCCACGGTAGACAGGCCCTCAGTTCTCATGAGGGCCTCTGTGAGCCATCAGCAGCCAATATACCAGCCTCTGGGATCTAGACAGAACATTATTTGTTGTTTGTGCCATCGAGTTGATTCTGACCTCTAGCGACCCCATGTACAGCAGAGTTGAACCCTGCCCGGTCTTTTTGAGCCATCCTCTCACTTCTGGCGCTATATCAGACAAATGCTCTACTGCTATTCATAGGATTTTCATGGCCAATTTCTTTTATTTTTTGAGAGAGATTGGCCCTGCACTAACATCTGTTGTCAATCTTCCTCTTTTTTCTTTTTTTTTCTCCCCAAACTCCCAGTACGTAGGTGTGTATCATAGCTGTAGAGTTGTAGCTCTTCTGTATGGGACGCCGCCTCAGCATGGCTGATGAGCAGTGAGTAGGTCTGTGCCCAGGATCCAAACCAGAGAACCCCAGGCCACCGAGGCAGAATGTGCAAACTTAACCACTATGCCACCAGACCGGCCCCTTCCTGGCAGATATGTTTGAAAGTGGATGGCCAGGTCCTTCTTCCTAGTCTGCCTTAGTCTGGAAGCTCTGCTGAAACCTGTCCACCATGGGTGACCCTGCTGGTATTTTGAAGTAGCAGTGGTAGAGCTTTCATCAGCATCACAGCAACATCCAACTGACAACTGACAGATGGGTGGTGTGGTTCCCTGACCAGGAAACAAACCTGGGCCACAGAGGTAAGAACGCCAAATCTTAACCACTAGACCACCACAGCTGGCTGTATTAGGTGCTAGGGATACAGTAACGAGGAAGAAAGATATGGTTTTTAACTATATGGGGTACATACTCCCCTGTCTCATTTTGTCTGTCTCTGTCTCTGAATCACTATTTCTTTTTCTCCCTCTGACAGACTATTCCTCTAAGAAAGTTAAGCATAATCATTCCATTAATTACTCTATTTTTTTTAAACACCACAAGGAAAACTTGCCCAGAACACATTTTGAGAAGCAAGGAGACCAACTGCATTTTCTTTCTTCAAGCACCATCCATTAAAGGTCTGCCAACATTCCTTTCTCAACCACATTTCCCAAAAGCTTAGCACTTGGCCATAATAGTTCACTCCAGTCTGAAATTTGGCATGTCTGACAGTGAAGTCTTCAAATTTGCCAATTTGGCTAACATCTTTTTTTGAATAACAAGTAGAAAAATAGGAAAAAATTGGAGTAAAGTGCTATAAATTATGGCTTTATTCAAAGACATAATTCATTTCTTGGGATAGTGAGTCTATAAGAAATTAATCCTAAATTATGGTAGTTTCTTTTCAGATAGGTTTTTACAAAAGCCTACAACCTGCATAGAAATATATTATTCAAACAAACGTAATAAGTAATATACAAAGAGCTGAGACCCTCAATTCTACTGAAAAATCTTGTTTGTTAATATTTGCACATGATTATTACTTAATTTCATAGGACATACATTTCAGACTAAAGCAAAAACAAAAAGAAACAAAACAAAAACTCCTACCTACATAGCATACATGGATAAATATATCGATAAATTATAAACATACAATAACACATGTATGGATAAACTGTATATGTGTGTATATATGTACACATGTGTATATATGTCTGTGTATGTGTGTGTATATGTATATTTTTTTCTCCACACACACACTTACACACAAATGTGTGCGTATGTACACAGTGCTAGAATATTTGGCAAACAGCCTCCTGGAAGCTTTTGTCAGTTTTGTTGGAAATTATAGACAGTTGAGATTAAAAGATTTAATCCTATTCATGGATATACCTTGGGTAGTTGGGCTTGAGGTATTTGTCCATAAAGACAGAATGGTGTTGGATCGGTAAGCACCATTTGTAGGATGCGTTTTCAGGAGTGGTGATCTAGAGAATCCCACAAAGAAAGCCACTGTAGAATAAGTACGCGTTAGGAGGAACTGCTGCCAGGCAGGTCTGCAGAGGGTTCTGTACAAGGCACTGACCACCTTTCTGCCATCCTTCCTGTCTCCTACACTTTCTGTCAAACAACACTCTTGCCACATTCCAGATTCCCATGTCAAACTATCTCGTAATTGGAAAAATTAGAAAATATTATCTTATTCCCATTTGCAAAGATAAATCAAGTGTCATGCTATCCTTAAGTAATCCTGATTTTGCAAAAATTGATTAAAATCATGTGACACTCATCCCCACCTTCTCACAGACATACGGAAGCATTTGCCTGGAAATTCCGTCCTGATATCAGGTGCACACCAATAGAGCCCCAACAACCAAGATTAATGGTGGTGACACTGGATTCTCAACGTAGCCATAGTGTTTTTCCAACTCCCTCTTTAAAGAAGCAATTGGCACAAATCTCTTGTCGCTTCATAAAATGATTCAGAATTATAAAACCTAATTTAGAAGCTACTACATATGTATTAATGATTCAAGAGGCATCTTTTCAAATGAGCAATGAGCATAGTGTGTTTACCTCCATAATTACTACAGCAAACCTGAATTTCCTTGAGAAATTCTTTTCTTTTTTGAAAGGACAACCTTCAGATTCCACATCACAGTCTTAAACTTCTTAAGCTTTGCTCATCAAAAGCCATTATGTCACATGCACTGCATGTGAAACATGCCCTAGAACAGCAGTCTTGGAGGGGAGGTTTTGTGACTTCCTGGGCTTAAAGATGTAGCTCTCGCTAGAACAATCTTGACAAGATCCATCTATATTATATCACAACATCTTCGCCAAAAAATGAAATATCTATGCAGTTCGTAGACTGAATGGGAAAGTAGACCTTTAGCATTATTGGACTAAAAAGTCAAAGTTGTCAGTTTAATACCATGCTCATTGAAAAGCCAATAGGCACCAATGTTTGAGAATAAATAGGAAAAGAAATTTCCTCTACTGATACTTCAAAGACTTTGCAACATCTGGAATTTGGTTCCATACACACTATTCCACTAAGAAGTAAGTATAAAAAGATTTTAACAGGGCAAACAAGATTCAGGTTTCTGACAATATGTTCTCCCTGGGGGAAAACAAATAACACAATGCATCTGACTAACCTTTCTGCACTTCAGCTGCATTAATTAACATTTAGTCATGGATTCCATTGTGAGCCAGATGAACTCAGTGCTACAGCTGTTTTCATTGAAGGGGAAAAATATGCTTCCACGTTTTATATTCCCAGCGTTTATAAATCTGGGAAAAATGTTTTTTCACTGCCTTTGTGCCAGCATTATTGATATGCATTATATATTAGCCACTCAAATAAATTCACACTCACCTTAGACTGCGATTAAATCAACGTCAATATCACCTCAACTGGGTCAGCCAGAGCCAGTGCTACAAAACCACATTCTTAACTCCCTTTTTCTTCTATCAAGGGTTAAGGAAGAGCTAAAGAACTGATCAAAGAAGTAGACCATGGCCTTGAAGAAATCATTGCTGGGTGAGTCAAGGATTTAGTGGCAATCAGGTACTCTGAGAGGGGTGGATACAGGTGACTAGAAAAAACTGAACAGATGTTGAAGAAATTTAACTGCAGGATCTGATGACTTGGCAGGGACATCCTCAACTCTACAAGCCAAACATGTGGAAGTGTTTGGTTGGGAGCAAAGCTGAGCCTTACAGAACTGCAATACTTGGTCAGTCATTGAAGGAGGTTTTTTGTTTTGTTTTGTTTTTATAGCAAAGTCTCCTTTAAGATGCAGTTTTATGAGGAAATATGACAGTGAATCAGCTGGGCAAGGCATTCTACCTGTAACACCTGGCTAAATTTTATAGCAACTTTGTTTCTAACAGTCTCTTACAAATGCTGTCATGACTTCTAGTCACCTCTGGAGTCTTCTGGACAAATGGATGTCCAATAGTCACATGACCATGTGGATGTCTGTGTCCACGTTCATTTGTACCAGTGTGCAAACCTGGAATCATGATCTGTGTAAATACTAACCAAATCTCACACTTGCCCTCTCAAATTAATGTTCTCAGCCACGACTTAGGGAGAATAAAGGCTGTCTGACCTGTCTTCACCTTTACCAACATGGAATAATTTAATCAAACCAGAAAAATATCTTACCTGGAACTACTTCAAAAAGGAATTTCCCTGGGCTCTCTTCATTGCAGGGATGTTCAAGGACTTTATTTCCAGGTAGAAAAATAGTACCCTGTGAACACAAATGCCCCAAACGTCAACATCATCAGATGACAAACACTGAAAACCATCATCCTGTCATCACAGTGGATATAATATCCACAGTGCATCTGGAGCCCAGCATATAGTACTATGCATCAAACTCATGTATGTTTCTGACCAATCAAAAATCATGTAACAATCATATTCATTCAACATTTAACAAACATTTGTGGACCATCTAATGTGTTTAAGACACTATGTTAGGTGTGGATTCTTTTTTTGTGTGTGTGAGGAAGATTAGCCCTGAGCTAACATCCATTGCCAATCCTCCTCTTTTTGCTGAGGAAGACTGGCCCTAGGCTAACATCTGTGCCCATCTTCCTCTACTTTATATGGTACGCCGCAACAGCATGGCTTGACAAGCAGTGCGTTGGTCTGTGCCTAGGGTCCGAACTTGTGAACCCTGGGCTGCCGAAGTGGAGCGTGCAAACTTAACCACTATACCACCGGGCCAGCCCCAGGTGTGGATTCATTTTAAACAACAATTTATTAAATGCATTCTGTGAGCCAAAAATTTTCTTGAGCATTCTACTAACATCATATTGTTTCGTTATTAGAGAAATCTTAGGAGGTAGGTACTATGTTCCCCATTTTATAGTTGTGAAAACCAAGGCAGAGACATTAAATAACTTAGCTGGCATTGCCATAACCTTCTCTTAATTATCGCTTCTCTTTTCTAACTGTTAGATTTCTCTCTCTTCAGTGGATCATTCCCATCATTATTGAGACAGATTCAAAAGTCTATCCCATTAAAAAAAAAATTACTTTGGGGCCAGCCCAGTGGCGCAGAGGTTTAGTTCGCGCTTGGCAGCCCGGGGTTTGCGGGTTTGGATCCCGGGCGCCTGCCAATGCACTGCTTGTCAGCCATACTGTGGCGGCGTCCCATATAAAGTAGAGGAAGATGGGCATGATGTTAGCCCAGGGCCAGTCTTCCTCAGCAAAAAGAGGAGGACTAGCAACGGATGTTAGCTCAGGGATGGTCTTCCTCACCAAAAAAAAAAAAATTGCTTTGATTCCATTTCCCCCTTCAGCTATCATCTAATTTTTTCCCTTGCTTAGCAAAGAGTTTCTACACTGAATTTATTTCCATACATGTATGCATCGCAACCTGGTTTGTGCACCCATAATTCCAACTACATGACTCTCACAAGCTGCATGCTTGACACTTTTCAGTCCTCAATGAACTTGACTTCCCAGAAGTATTCAGCACTATTAACCACTCTTTCTTTAGGTGCCTTCTTTCCTTAGTTTCTTGGTTTTCTCCAGGTGTTTCTCTTACTTCTCTGCTGGCAGTCTCTTTTGCTGGCTCTAACTGGCCTTTAAATGTTAGAGTTTTTCAAAGATGTATCCTGTGATTCCTTTTCTGACTCTCTTTCTCTAAGCTATCTCATCCATGCCTATGACTTCAATAACCAACTATATGCCAATAAATATCAGATTAATATCTCTAACCTAGTATTCTCTGAGCTTCAGACTTTTATATCCAAAAACTTATTTGATATTTCCATTTGGATATCTCAAAATCATCTTAAACTAAACTTAGTAAAATTAAAATGCAATTAATTCTGGTCTTGTTTATGTATTCTCTAACTCAGTAACTGGCACCATCTTCCAATCAGTTGTAAAAGCCAGAAATGTAGGAGTTATCATCTCTACTCTACTCTACTCCCACCACTCTCTAGTTCAAGCTGCTATTGATTCTAGTCTGGAATGTTTCAAACATCCTTTCACTGAATTCTCCACAATACTCTAACATCTTTCAATTCTTTTTTTTTTTAATGCAGTCAGAGTGATTTTTAGAAACAGAAATTTGATCTCACAACTTTCCTGCTTAAAAATCTTCAATGGCTTTTATTTGTCCTAGGATAAAGCTCTGGATGGTCTTTCTCCACCCACATCTCTAAGCTAATTTTTCCACTCTGACACTTTCAATGCTTTCTATGATGCAGCCAACTGTACTTCTATCCATATCATCATGCTCTCATCTACCTTAGGACTACATTCTTTCTCTGGCTATTTTATACTCATTTTTCAGATTGACTACATCTAAAATATACTTGCATAGCTTCATGAATCTTCCTTGGACTGACTTATCACTATATATAATTATGTTATTTATAAGATTATTTGATTAATATCTATCTCCATCGTTAAACTGTAAGGAAGCAAGGAAAATATGCATTTTGCTTCTTAATTTACGACCAACACCTAGCATTTTGCCTGGCATAGGGTTAATGCTAAAGAAAATGTACTGTGGAGTGAATGAGTGCTATTAGTGTAGTATTGCCAGTATTCAAAACCAAGTATGCTGGATTCAAAAGCCTATGCTCTTGTCCACTATATTATATCGTCTATTTTTCCCAGCTTGAAGCAATATTTAGCTCAAGTAATATTTCACTCAACTTTCATCCTACCTGGTTTGGCACAGAAAATTATAGTCATCAACTCCATCCCTCCTTCTGGGCTTAGAGTGAAAAAGCATAGCACTTCTTAACTAAAACCCAAGGAACTGTGGACTAGAAGTGTCCCTCCCCCTCCCTGTCTTACAAGGTGAGGTGTTGGAGGTACTGCCTTTGTTTTCCTCCTCGAGGAAGTAAATTTTCCTACTTCTATCATATCTAGTGTCCTCTGGCCTATGGATCTCATTTTGTTTACTGGCATTTTTCAATAATTTTAAAAAATTACTAAACACTTTAAAAATATTCATCATCATTAAGACCTTTCTTTTATACATAGGTTTAATCTATATGGTTTCACTACAAAGTGATAAAATTTGTTTCAATTACGAGTTTATTTTACTTACTGAAATGGTTTTGTGAAGTAATTAAATTTCTGATTTAGTTTAGTTTTAGAACATAGCTTCTTACATTCCAGATAGATAAAATATTCATTAATGTATTCACGCATGCATGTATGTTTGCATATGTTTATGTATGACTTCTGTTTAATTCTGTGCCTTCTGGCTCTACTTAGGATCTTAAGCCACGCTCCTGCATAAACTATTCTCCTGCATAAGCCACACTCCTCCTTGAAATCTCAAACTGCCTCACTTGGTGATTAAAAGACTCAGAGTAATTCTATCCTTTGTTGTCTTATTTGTAAGTGTGAAATAGCTACTTCTGGATACAATTTTATTTTCATTTTCAAATCTGACAATATACAGGTTTTATATTTCGATAGTTTTCCAAACAAACTGTGATGTAAAAGAATGGTTTAAATATTAGTAGACAATGTTTAGGGTAGGATATACTGGAATTGACAAAATTTACTGTGGTTAACTCATTAAGTCATTCAATAAGTAAAATACAGTCATTTAATTGAAACAACTAATTTGAACACGTTGTATAGAAACCATGTAGTGAAAAGCCATAACTAAGAGAGGTGTTTTAATTATGACAGTTATTTCCAAAGTAGTTAGCAACGTTCATACTGTCAGAAAAATGCAGATAAACAGCAACAAAAATCTATAATTTACCTGTCACCATAGATAACCAATATTAACACCATATACATCTTCCCATATTTCTCTATATTTATGTATACATATACAAACATATACAGTTATTTTTACAAAAACAGTAATCTAAATAAAGTTTTATTATCTGCTTCAAAACTTAAAAGCCATGTATGTTACTACAACAATTTAATAATCTACATCATTTTTAAAAGCTGAATAGTACAGTACTTGCTTGAACATATATACTTTCATATCTTCTACTGTAAAGTGTTTATAGTTTTTTGTAAGTGTTATAAAAAAGAATATTTTAATGAAAATCCATGAAGTTAAATCTTTGCGTTTCTCCTTAACTTATTCCTTTAGGACAAATATCTATGAGAGAAATTAGGAGTCAAAAAGTATGCACCATTTGTGTGAGTTTGATTAATTCTTTCAGAGTTGTTTTAAATTAGCTAAACAAACAAAAAACTGATAAGCAAATATAATTGAAGTGCTGAACCTGGTTCAAAAGTAATGTATCGAGACACTACTATATGTCAGATATTTTTTCTAGAACTATTTCAGGTGACATGAAATGTGTGAAAGAAATAAACTCTTTACTCTCAATACAAGAATAACACAATATATAACTACAGAACAAATAAGTGCCAAAGTATGTAGAAAAACAAACAAATAAAACAAAAGTTTAAGAAGAGGGTGTCATAAGAGCAGTCTGATTAGTTAGGAAAGATAACATGAAGGAAGTGGTTTTTAAAGGAAGATAAGGTTTTAAGATTTAGTGAGCTAGGGGTAATCTTCCAAAATGGAGTAAATAGCAACAGCAAAAGCAGTCATTAGATCGTTACGTGCAGAGCACATTACAATAAGTAGAAGATTCTTGTGGAGGAATAATTAGGAAGTAAAGATTGTTGGTAATGTTGAGGACATGCTGTGGAAAGTCTAACCCTAGGCAGAGGATGTTGCACTTGATATTCAAAACCACTGAGAGCCAGAGGAGGTTCTTGAGCAAAGTGGATGGAGATTTAAGAACACCAGCCTCTTAGAAGTTTGTTACCATGAAGCAATTAATTTGACATAAGATGGCAAAGTCAAGATCTACACAAAGCGGTCAGCAGTAGAAGTGGCATAATTTTGTATTAGAGATGCATTATTAGAGATATACTTTTAAGAAATATGAAATAAACTGGTCAGAGCTTAAACACAGGGAATGAAGAAGGAAGAGTCGAAGGTGACTTCAATTTTTTCTCTTCTATATATCTAGAAGAAAGGTGGTGCCTCTTGTTAGGAATGGGGAATTGGGAAGCTCAAGGCCCATGCGCTTGAGCCAAAAGTAGTGATATTCTTTAATTTTCTGTTAGTAGCTATACAGATATGCTGGATATTCTATATCTGCCCCTCCAGATCTTCTCTCCTTCCATCACTCTAGACTGTACTCCAGGAGACTAATCTCTAACTATTGCATAAACCGGGCTCTCTTGACAGCTGGCTTCAGGCTGGGTTTGAGAAGCCACAGCAGGAGGTCAGAAGGCTACAAGAGAGACAGACCAAGATACTTCTTGACTTAACTTTCTCCATGCCAGGCAGCAATTTGGTCCTAGATGCACCGCTTACCGTAGTCCACATCTCCTAAATTGGCAGGCTTCCCCAAGTTCCAGTAGAGCTAAAAGTGACATTGGGTTCCTCTTTGTTTTTAGCCCCAAGGTATTTTCACTACCTTTTGGTCTCTATTAATCTTTCCAACACTCTGTAAACGGTTTCTATATCACACTCTCCAATTACTCCTTTTGCGGTAGAGCCATCCATTTCTTCCTGGGATCTGAGTGACAAGATAGCCAGGATGCAAGGGCTCTGAGTTTTCTAAGAAAGGGCATATTATCCCATGATGTTCAATGTGCCTCAATGCAAGTTTTGGATGATCAGAGAGAAGAGACTCAAGTATAAGAAAGGGATATAAACTTTTTGATAAGAGTTCAGTACGTCTGGCAATAATTACATGCCAATAATTAATCAACACATTCAGAATGGAATTATACTTATTTTTATCCCTTACAGGGAAGATCCCTTTTATAAAGAATCTTTAAAACTTCAAAATGGGATAATATGTTAAACAAAATCCTTTACAGTTTGACAGAGTTGGCAGAGGAAACATTATTCAGAACCATACTACTATTTTGTTTTCAGCTAAAATTGCTATTAGAAAAGAAGGTCATCTCTAGTTAATATCAGATCACTGAGCCAAAAACCCACAAGATGTTGGGGTAAGACTAGATGCTGTTGAAAATAAGCATGGTGATCTTATTCTCCGGAATTTGGATTGAAAAAAATGTATGCATGTGCAGTAGCTTTGTTAGTTTCTACAAGCACAACGATGAGATGTTTTTTCCAGCGTGAACAATCATCATGAGCATCACAGGGAACTAGGCAAAGTCTCAGCTTGACAATATGTGTGTATTTTTAATGCAACTAGATGAGGTTTGAAAATGAGATCAGGGTGAAATAGATATTATTCAACAATTTCTATTAGAGTAACATAGGTTGGTTTGATTTTCTTTGTAGCAAGTAATTTCACTAATTCATTCAACAAATATTTATTAAGCACCTAGAATGTGCAAGACCCTGACGTAGGCACAGAGAATATAATGGTAAGAAAGTTCAATAATGTGGTTTGCACTCCTGGATCTTAGAATCACTTAGGGAAGACAGAAAAATTGAAGAAAAAAAAAAACTATTACAGATAAGCCCCTGTTAAGAAAAGGGGATAACAGGATACTCTATGCTTATGAAGAATATAAAATTGTATCCAGAAGCGCTCTGCCCACATAACAATCTACCAATGACGATGAAGTTTGTGGTTAAGTAAATCCGTTCTGGAGTCAAACTGCCTCGGTTCCAATTCCCACTGTACCACTGATTAGCCATGTGAGTTCAGGAAAAATACTTGTCCTCCCTCTTCCTCAGGTTCTACATTCTTAATATGGGTTTAAAATAGAACCTACTTCATAAAGTCATTGTGAGATGGTATGTGGAGTTTACAGAAAAATGCCTGATACATAGTATTTCTTAGCTGCTTTCACTATTTAAAAAAAAAATCTGTCTTATATACTAAAGTCTCAAAGATATTTGGGGCCCATATTTTGCTAAATCCCCCAATAATGAGATGATCCTAGTCAAGGTTCAACATATATCTGCTAGTATTATTATCTAGTTGAGTAAACAGGGAGGTAAACTAATCAGAAAATTTGAAGTCAGTTTTTACTGATTATCATGCTTGCAAGGCTAGACTAACCAAACCAAATAAATCTCTAATAAACAATCATAATAATAAATAGTATAGCATTATCATGTTGATAACGATGACTGGTAACACTTCTTGACTATTACTTTGCTAAACAAATGTTCATACTATTTATACCATTAATTTGCTCACTGACTCTGTGACGTATTTGTCATTTTATAGATAAGAGAATGAAGCTCAGGGAGCACCTAGCAAAGAGCCTGGCATAGTAAATTCCTAATACATATCTATTTAAACAAAAAATGAATGAATAAATGAATGAATGCAAGCTGCTTTAAGGATTTTATTTTTAGCTATTAACTCAATTTATGTTCCTATTTCTAATCCATTACTGTTATTTAAAGCAGTTCTACAAAGTCTTATAAATAGTTATCAAGTTTTTCTTAGGCTCTGAAATTAGTTACACTGATTCCTGGGATGCCACCAGTGAGGGAAGAGAAGGGGAGACTTGCAAATTGGTACAATTTTAGTATCTACCAAATAATCAAATCAGTTTGATGAGCAAACTGTTTGGGGAACACTGATCTAACCAGTGTTATAAACTGCCTTATAGAGAAAAATAGCATAATATTAATAAAGCTGTGCACACTGTAGAATGTACTATTTTTACTCAGCTACTAAAACGCAAGAAAGGAAGTAATAAATGTAATATTTTCAAACCAGTCTTTAAATTAGCAATGACAAACAGAATAGCATGAGACTATTTAATAATTATTGAATAAATAGAAAACCCCTCCTCATCCAACCCTGTATAAATTTTCTATACAGATGTCTCATCTTGAGGCTTTATATTATAAACCGCAGATTTAGCACTTGAGAATCATTGTCATTCTGGGTTCATTTAAATTTAAAACAGCATTTCCATAATATTATTACATATGTCTGGATCCCAGGAGGCTAACAGGACAGCACGAATTGTGAAGACAAAAAATATGTGCAGTGTATTGATGTAATTCATTTAAAAGTTTTCAATCCTTTCTTTCAGACATGAGGATCCCTTACCTCACGTGAACTCCCCCTCTGGACAGAACAGAGAAGTACATGAACTTCTTCCCCAGTGAAGTCCTTCTGTGTGAACATTCTCCCTGAGAACATAGCTATTACCCTTCTAGCTACATTTAGGTCGCTCCTATTTGTCTACATGTTTTTGATGCAGTGGAGAAAGGAGAAATTCCTTCTGCAGGGGGAAAAAACAGATTGGAAATATAGGAAAAGGAAGACATTATTATTCTAAAACAAAAATTCTAAAATCACACTGTCAAAATTGGTGGAGATCTTAGAAGGACCTTTCTCATGCTCATTAAATATATGAATCCCTTTGCAATACCAGAGGCGCCCAGAATTTGCTCGAAATATCCTGCTACCTTTGTGAGGGTGCCTCACAAAGACTGTAAGACTGTAATTGAAAGTCTTTTTGTAATTGAAAGTCTAATTTTGAAAGACTGTAATTGAAAGGGAAAAAAGTCCAAACATTGACACAAAATCCATCCCCCAATAATTACTACTCCAAATTCTTCCCTTCGGAGTGACATACCCTTTTTTTCACTTGAATCATTACAGCTAACATCTACTATGTGCCAGTACTCTGCTGTATATTGTAATCTACTAAAAAATCCTATGTGGGGACCAGCCCCGTGGCGTAGCCGTTAAGTTCGCTCGCTCGGCTTCCGCAGCCCAGGGTTCGCAGGTTCGGATCCTGGGTGCAGACTGATGCACCGCCTGTCAAGCCATGCTGTGGCGGTGTCCTGTATAAAGCAGAGGAAGATGGGCACAGATGTTAGCCCAGGGCCAGTCTTCCTCAGCAAAAAGAGGAGGATTGGCAACGGATGTTAGCTCAGGGCTCGTCTTCCTCACACACACACAAAAATCCTACCTGGAGGTATAATGACAACTGTCCATTTTACAGAAAGAACGTTGAAGCATAAATAGGTTGAGTAGCGCACAGCTGGTAAAGTGCAGAAATGCAGAAATGCAATTTGACCCCCCTGAAGTGCAAGCTCCACTTCCTTTATGTGATCTCTACAAATTGCTACAATGTGATTTATTGGTTCATTCACTTATTTGTTTATTCATCAAATATATATATTTGTGTTGAGGATGCCAAATCCTTTAAAAAAATGGAAATGTTAATATAAGTTATCTTTGAATAGCAGGTCATAGGTGATTTTTATTTTGCTAAGCTTTTCCTATTTTTTTATAATTTTAAAATAATGAGCACATAGTACTTGCATACTAAGAAAAAACATGCAAATATATTTTTAAAGCAGAGAAAAATGACAGGAGAAGGCAGAGCTGGATAAGGGTGTTTCGGAATCTCAGTGTTAGGCTTCTGCCTTGCAGTAAGGACTGTGGAAAACAGTTCTAGAAAACGTCTAAGCATAGTATAGCACTCTGAATAATGACCACCCAGGATATCAGGTCCTAATCCCTGGAACCTGTAAATGTTATTTTATGTGGAAAAAGGGTCTCTGCAGATGTGATTAAGGATCCTGACAGAGTTATCCTGGATTATCTGCGAGGCCCTTAAATCCAATCGCAAATATCCTTCCAAGAGAGAGACAGAGGGAGACTTGACACACACATAGAGTGAGGGCAATGTGAAAATGGAGGCAGATATTGGAAGGACACAGTCAGGAGCCAAGAAATGCTAAGTCACCAGAAGCTGGAAGAGTTCCCTGCTAGGGCCTCTGAAAGAAGTTTGGTCCTGCCTACACCTTGATTTTGGACTTCTGGACTCCAGAACTGTGAGAGAATAAATTGCTGTTGTTCTAAGTCACCAAGTTTGTGGTAATTTATTACAGCAGTCAAAGGAAACTAATACTTATAAACTTACACATATAAAATATACTTTGAAACAAACCTTCCAGTGACCCCTTGGGAGGAGCCTGTAAACAGCTGAGGTTTTAAAAGGAGTCCACCACCAGTTCTCAAGTGCTGGTAAGTGGTGCCTAACTTTTAATTAGCTAGTGATTTTGGGGGAAGTCCACAGTGCACAAAGCGCTCAGATAGATGGTAGCCAAAGAAAACCCCTCCTCATCCAACCCTCTACTCTCAATAGGAGGAACTGATTAAACTAGTGTCACATTCAACTCCCTGGAACCCCAGGACAGAATATCTGTGGCAAGGTTAAGAATCCTTATTTGGAGAGGAACAAGTTTAACTGCTAAATTTTCTCAATTAAATACTGAGACCTTGACCTTGTATTTTGTGTCCAAAAATACATGCCATTTTACAACATTTATTATTTCTTAAGTGAAAAAAGAAATGTCAGCTGCTCAGGGGGTGGTAAGTGCCCAACGTTTGCAGCCACGTCTATGGCAGTAGGAGAGAAAGCAAAAAAAAAAAAAAAAAAAAAAAGTTTTTGGAGTTTATATCTCATTAGGAAACAGAAATATGAAGAGTAAAAACAATCATAGCTATATAATATTTATTATGGGAAAATCTGGGGCCCTAAAAAGAAGGGTCCAATAAGCCATTTTCAATGGACTAGAAAATTGACAATTAAAATAGACCAATTTAATTCTTTATCTCAATTAATTAATAAAGTCTGTCTGTTTAAAAACTAAAGTGGAAAGGACCTAGGTTCAACCTTGAAAGAAACTGTACAATAACTAAATCTATAGTACCAAAATAACCGGGGATGCTGAATACAATGATCATGCTAATTTTTTTTAACAACCAAGTAAAATTGTTTTATAGTTAGATTAATAACTTTCCAAATATTTAAATTTTAAAATTGGAAAGTTTAACTGGCAGAAAAAAGTCTTTAGCAGGAAAAAGACAATTTAGGATTTAATCACAAAGCTGCTTTTGACACTCTAAACTTTAATAAAAATCTCCTTTGGCTTATGGTACCTATTTTTCTTGGCTTTACTCTACTTCTTTGACCTACTGTCAATTATGTTCAATATAATCTTTAAAATTTGGTGCTGAAACTGCATATGTAGTATAATATTTACTTGTGGAAAGATAATATTCTTTTGCAAAATTATAAAAATTTCACAACGTATTCTGTTGGTAAAGAAAACAGCATTCTCAAGGTAGGAGGTAGGAGGGCAAAATGGCAAAATTCTTATAGAGGGCACTTTGGTGATATTTATCACACCTAGACACATAAGAAATGACTTATTTGCAAGGTTATTTGCATTACAAACAGCATTGTTTGTAATAACAGGATTGGAAACAACTCAGTGCCCACCAATGAAAAATGGGTTAAATAAATGATGATACATCTGCATAATGGAATATTATACAGCCATGAAAACAAAATACGCTACATCTACTAGAGAATATTATATTAATAGCTCTCTACAGGACATATTACAAAGAGAAAGAAGGACAACTTAGTTTAGAAATAAGCATTCAGTATGTGATATTTTAAGTAAAAAAGAAATGATACTAAGAACATATATTTGTATTTGCCTTTATTCACATAAAAAAGAAATCATGGGAAGAATATACATGAAACTAATCAAAGTAGTGACCTATAGGGAATGTGTTGGAGGCAAGGGAGAAATAAAGATGGATGGAAAGTAAGACTTTTCAATGTAAACATTTAATAAAGTTTTGATTTTGAAATTATATGAATGTTTTATCTATTCACAAATTAAATTTAAAAAGATAATAATATGTAAAGACAAATTTTAAAGAATATTAATACTTTTCTATATACAGTTTAATTTTTTAATATGCTTTATACTTTTTTCTCCAGAATTTCTATATTGCAAGAATATTATTTTTTTTAATATAAAAAAGTAACCCTTTTTGTGTAAGAAGCTGTTTTGAGTTAATTCACTCAAAGTGTTAAAGATACAGCTAGTGGGCTGTATATTAACGTAGATGTACCAAGGCAACCTAGAACTGAGAAGCTGCAGGGAGTAGGAGTCCAGGCACAATTTTTAAAAAAATTTTGTTTCATATCTGAGTTTCTTTGACAATGCACGTGTGTGTATGAGAATATTTTTATTTTTAATTTAATTTTGGCCTTCCTTGGCAGACAGCTACTCTTCTTGCTTAGCAAAATAATCTCAGGGGAAAATATCAGTGACTAAGTTTTGGCTTCAACAGTCTAATATTTTTAATCTCAGAACTTCCATTGATTTTTATAATTGCTCTCACACATTGTCACAAAACACGTGTGTTCCTGGCCTCTGCCCCAAGCTACTCAAATATCATTGATTTCTTTTTCTACCTTAAAAATATTGACTTGGCTGCTATGATTAAGAAGCAAAGTGCTTCAATTTTAAATATTAATTTTCATCCTGCCCCTGTCAGATCAACTAGAGATAATTAATGTGGTAATACAATAAAAATCTAGTTTAACTTGCGATAGTTAAAATTAATATAACAATCTTCCCACTTCTAAAATAAATGAAGTAGAAATTCTTGTTTTGTTTTGTTTTGTTTTGTTTTGTTGGTGAGGAAGATTAGCCCTGAGCTAACATCTGTTGCCAATCCTCCTCTTTTTGCTGAGGAAGATTAGCCCTGAGCTAACATCCGTGCCCATCTTCCTCTACTTTATATGTGGGACACTGGCCACAGCATAGCTTGATAAGCGGCATGTAGGTCCGCGCCTGGGATCCAAACCTGCGAACCCTGGGCCTCCAAAGCTGAGTGCACGAACTTAACCACTACTCCACCGTTGTTTTTTTGATAGCCATTTTAACATGCATTGATTTCCCACACTAAAGAAGGCCTGTAACAAAACACAAGTATCCAGCAAGACCAGATATCATGACAATGATATAATCATAATACATTGTGGATTTTTATTGCATTTCTTCTCCAGGTCAGACAATGTTTCAAGTGCTGAAGATATAGTAGCATAGAAGGTAGACGTTATCCCTGTTCTCATGGAGCTTACATTTTAATGAAGGAAGAAACATACATATATCCATCCATACATAAATTAATTTAAAAACATAAGGGAATTATTAGATAATGTAAAGTGTTGTGCAGTAATTAAAAGGGGGTGGTATGTTTAAAAGTGCCTGGGTGGCTACTTTGGAATGACTGTTCAAATAAGGCCTCTCTTAGCAGGCAACATTTTAGCTGAGATCTAAATGCTAAGAAAAGTCCATCCATGTGAAGATGAAGGAGATAATGACGATGTCTGAGAGGAGGGCAGGGCTAATCAGGTCTGGCTTTATAAACTAAGGTTAAGTGTTTGGATTTTGTGTGTGTGTGTGTGTGTGTGTGTGTGTGTGAGGAATATTAGCCCTGAGGTAATGTCCATTGCCAATCCCTCTCTTTTTGCTGAGGAAGACTGGCCCTGAGCTAACATCTGTGCCCACTTTTTTCTAGTTTACATGGGACACTGCCACAGCATGGCTTGACATCAGTCCGCGCCTGGGATACAAACCCACGAACCCCGGGCCACCGATGCAGAGCATGCGAACTTAACAGCTATGCCACCTGGCCGGCCCCAAGCATTTGGATTTTCACTCTAAGGGCAATCAGAAGCCACTGAAGAGTTTTGAGCATGGTATCATCTGATTTGTATTTTTAAAAGAACAAGCTGGCTATTGAATAGAAAATGGATTGTAGAGGGACGAGAGTGGAAGCAGGAGCCCAGACTAGTTCAGGATAGAGAAGTTCAGTAGCCACTAAGATGAAGAAAAGTGGTATCATTTGGATTATGTTCTGGAGTTGGTAATGTGTTGAGTGTAGGGCTCAAGGAAAGAGAAGAAACAAGGATAATGCCTAAAACTGTGTTTGGGGACTGGAGCACTGGATGGTCTAATGTACTTTGATGAGGAAGACAGAGGAGGGGAGAAACAGGATTTGGGGGAAATTAAGAGTTCAGCTTAGGCCATATTCAGTTTGAAATGCCCACTAGACATGCAAGAAGATGACAAGGAGGAAGTTGGATATATGAGTCAAGTTTCAGAGACAGATTCAGGCTGGAGATCTAGTTTAGAGAGTCATCAGACTGTAAATTTCATTTGAAGTCATGAAATTAATTAAGGTAATCTTGAGAGAATGTGCAGACAGGTTAAGGTAGAAGCCAAGGGAAGATCTCCAGGGCACACCTACATCTAGATGACCTAGAGCGGAGAGAGAGCCAGAAAGAAGGCCGAGGAGGGGCCAGAGAAGGAAGAGAGGCAGGTGCAGGATCTTAAAAGCTATGACAAGAAAGTGTTACAGGAAAAGGCATCTGTGTCCAGTGCTGCTGAGCAGTCAAGTGAGAGCATAACTAGAAAACTGACAAATGGATTTGGCCAAAAAGAAGCTGTTGGTGGACCCGACGAGTAGTCTCAGTGGAGTGGTAGAAAAGCAAGTTCAATTCCAGTGGCTTGAAGAAATAATCCAAGATGGAAAAGTGGAGACCGTTATTATAGATAACTCTTCAAAAAGTGTTGATTCATCATTTTCTTCTTAGTTACATATTAGAGATATTAATGCTTTTTTGCACATAAGTACTTTTTCTTGAGTTTTCTTTTTAGATTTTTAGCTTTGTTTATATTGGGGTGGGAGGAAGGATTATATTCACAGTGCTAGCTCTAATCTTTGTTTTGTCTGGATTTTATTTTTAATTTTTCAAAGTAATTAACACATTTCTTAATATTTATTGAATAATTCTTCCTGTACCAATAAATCTGAAATGTAAAAAAAAAAAAAGTTTTGATGTGAAAGGGCTCAGACAAATGGATTAGTAGCTAAAGAAGGATGCAGGTACCAAGGTGTCTGTTTTGTTTGGTTTTAGGAGAGGATATAACAGAGTGTATTTATTTGCTGCTGGCAAAGCTTCAGTGGAAACGAGGAACAATAATCCCAGCACCATTTATTGAGAAGTTGATTCTTTCCCAGCTGACCATCTGATGCCAGATCTGTTATTAAATTACTTCTCATATATGTCAGAATCTATTTCTAAGTTCTTTATTCTGTTCTATTGGTCAATTTGTCTATCCCTGCACCAATACTACACTATATTGATTATTATATCTTGCAATTTGGTGAGGTAAGTCTTCTTGTTTCACTCTCCTTCATCAGAAATGTCCTATCAATTCTTGGCCCTTTGCACTTCCACATAAAGTTAGAACCTGCTTGTCAATACCTCTCTCCAAAATATTCTGTTGCAGTATTTATTGGCACTGCACTGAATCCATAGGTCAATTGCCTTTCTACAATATTAGACCTTCCATAATATTAATAAAATCTTTACAAGGTGAAGACTTTCAATCTCTAAATGTTACATCTCTCCATTAATATAGGTTTTTTAATGTCTTTCCACAAATCATTATAATCAGTATATTTTTGTATATATGTATATATACAAATTCATATTTTTATACATACTGTTATATATTATATACACAGTATAGATAATATTTTTATACTAGTATATATTTTGATATATCTTGCATGTTTTGAGGCTCTTAAAAATATGATTTTGAGCTGTTTACTGCTAGTGTATGGAAATGTATATTGATTTTGTATATATTAACTTTGCTAAGCTCTCTTATCTGTAAGATATTTGGGGGTTTTCTAGACACACATATTGTCTCTAAATACACAGGGTAAATAACGGCAGTTGTGCATCTTCTTCTCCAATCCTTGAACATTTTCTTTCTTTTATCCTACTGAGTACTGACAAGGACCCACTAATAAAATGGTGAATTGCAGTGATGATAGCAAATATTCTTAACTTAGTCCTGGTATTAAAGGGAATGCTTTCAACGTGTCATCACTAACTGTGATGATGGCTAGAGGTTTTTAGTAAGATATTCTTTATCACTTTCAGGAGCTTCTCTTCTATTCCTCGTTTGCTAAGAATTGTTTTGTTTTATTCTGTTTTTTAATATCATGAAGTGAAGCAGAGCCATTACTGTATTTACACAACCATTTCATTTCCCTCCTTAGCACACTACAAGATTTCATTTCCCAGTCACTCTTGTACCTAGATGAGATCATGTGACTGAGTTTTGACCAGCTGTGCATGGGCAAAAGTGATGTACTTCCAAACTTGGCTATACAACATCCTGTGTGATCTTCCCCTCTGTACCTTCCCATTAGTATGGCTGAAAAAAAAGGTGTCCTTAAATTGCAAAGCTACAAACTGATAAGTGCTTAATTTCAGACATAATTGTGTGTAGTGTAAATGCATACACACACACATATATGTATGGATGGATATATGTGTGTGCGTGCGTGTGTCATTTTTCAGGAATATTCTTTCTACAAATGCTTGGAGACCACCATTTCATGAGAGCTTTGAAACCTTCAGGAAATCATAATATCACAATGGGTACTATTTGAATTTTTCTGATGATGGTAATTCATTACTAAGAAAGGAAGCAGAGTAGTGCCACTGAAGGAATTCTAGCCCCTAGAATGTCATGGTCTTTCACACAGCTCAAGAATAGAGCTACATTTTATTTATTAGCTGTATTTTATTTATTTCTCCATCCCCACTAGTTAAGAAGGTTCGTGGCATATAGAAGGTACACATAAAAGCTTATTGAATGGCTGGATGAGTGAAGCCACCTAACCTTTTGGTGAGTTTCATTATTTATAAAATAAGGATAATTATAATTCAACACATACTTGAACTAACATAGAGGGTGATTTGGAGATTAAAATTAAATAAGGCATGTGGGCATAATTAAAATTAAATAAGGAATTTGTGAACTATGAAACACCATAGAAAAGATATTTTTTTTATTCTCCTAAGATAATTCATTTTGTCTAATAATAACAGATATTGAAGGATAGAATTGGTTTTCTTAGGTGAATTGAGTTCCCTTTTATCAGAGAAATTCAAACATGATCTGAGAAATCACGTGGTGGGTTGTTAGGAAGGGGATTCCAACAGTGTGTGCCTTTTGACCTCCTGACCTTTAGCCTTCTTTCCAACACAGAGGAGCCTTGATATAAGGGAGCAGGAGGGTGAAGAAAATGTGCATTCACTAGGATTATTTTAAGTAGAGAAAGACAATAAAGTGTGTAAGAGCACAGGCTCTTCCTGTGACTTCCACATCCTAGATATGTGACTTCGAGAAAACTATTATAGATATTTGTCTCTCTGTTTCCTCATTAGTAAAATTAACCTTAAAAAAAGAGCCTTTCATAGAGGGTTATTTAGAGGTTTAAATAAAATAATGCACGTGAAGCATTTAGCATAATATGTGGTATATGGTTAGGGATCAGTAAATAATAGCCATTATTAAGATTGTTTTCCATCTAAGTCTAGTTTGGTAATTCTTGGGGTACAGGACAGAGTTTTAGAATTCAATAAATGTTATCTATTATTGTGATTTACAATAAGGACTAATAGTACTATACACGTTGAAAAGTGATCACAAATACACATATTTAATGTTACTCAAAATACCATATATTGAGGAATAAATGAGGCCTGAGCGAGATCCTGTTGTATCTGTGAGTTTTCATGTTCATCTTGCGGGGAGTTTGTCTTTGGCAAATTAGGAAACGAAAACCAGCAAGCCTCCGAGCTAGAACCAACGGAGTTCTCACCGACAATCTCAGCTCGCTCAGACCATCGTGCCACCTACTAACAACAGGTAGGCGGAGATCAGAAAAAAGAAGTCTGTCATTTCTTTTCCTTTCCAAAAAAAGAAACATAAATTAACAAGTAATTCATGACATAAATCAGACGCTTTGTGAGTGCTCAGAACTCAGGGTGCAATAGTCATGCCGGTCCCCTTTACATTGAGGCTGAGATAATCAACTTTCATTCTTGTACCAGAGACACTGGTGACCTAACTTTTGGATGTGACAATAGACTGTCCAGCATTAATAGTGTTCATTAGATTTTCTTTTTTTCAAGTATACAGCTTCTGTCCTGCACAAATGTCCATAGGGTACAAACTATATTCAGCTATTTCTATTTCTAATGAAAAATAAAAACCTGTATGGGATCACTGTTTGTGGTTACCTAGGTGTTCACTCAGTACTTTCTGAGGATCTAAAATCTGAACATAAAATCTAACTGTATCTTATGATTATTATCACCATGGAAGTACTAATTAAGAATCTTATTGGAGGGGCCGCCCGGTGGTGCAGCGGTTTAGTCCGCGCTTGGCAGCCCGGGATTCGCGAGTTCGGATCCTGGGCGCCCGCCGATGCACTGCCTGTCAGCCATGCTGTGGCGGCGTCCCATATAAAGTGGAGGAAGATGGGCACGATGTTAGCTCAGGGCCAGTCTTCCTCAGCAAAAAAAACAAGGGGGGGGGAGGATTGGCAACAGATGTTAGCTCGGGGCTTGTCTTCCCCACAAAAAAAAAGAAAAAAAAAAAAAGCACGACACCAATCTCAAAAAAAAAAAAAAAAAAAGAATCTTATTGGAAATACTTTTCCAGTCACAGCGAAAGTAAAAGTGAAATAAATTACAGTTCTCATCTCTTAGATAGTCAAAATAAAATACTAATTCAGCAAGCACAAAAATGGGTTACTAATTTCTCTGATGAGGAAAATAAAAAAGCACAAAGAGGGGGCAGGTTCAGTGGCGTAATGGTTAAGTTCACACTCTGCTTTGGCAGCACAGGATTTACAGGTTCAAATCCCAGGCACAGACCTATGCACTGCTCATCAAGCCATGGGTGGCGGCATCCTACACACAAAATAGAGGAAGATGGGCACAGATGTTAGCTCAGCCCTAATCTTCCTCAGCAAAAAAAGAGGAAGATTGGGGCCAGCCTGGTGGTGCAGTGGTTAAGTTTGTGCATTCTACTTCAGTGGCCTGGGGTTCACTGGTTTGGAAGCCAGGTGCGGACCTACTCACCACTCGTCAAGCCATGCAGAGGCAGCATCGCACATAGAAGAGCTACAATTCTACAACTATGATACACAGCTGTGTCCTGGGGCTTTGGGGAGAGAAGGAAAAAAAGAGGAAAATTGGCAACAGATGTTAGCACAGGGTTAATCTTCCTCAAAAAAAAAAGGGGAGGATTAGCAACAGATGTTAGCTCAGAGCCAATCTTCCTCACCAAAACAAACAAAAAAAGGCACAAACAGATCATCAATATTTCTGCATTCTCCTTACCCACAAACACTGGTAAAAAATATTTCCTTGCATGGATGTATAGCAGTTATATTAGGAAAGAAATTTGAATTTAGATAATATAAACAAAAGGAGGTACTCATGTAATACATCTCAAAAATATGTCTTTTTGAAGGGCACATGTTTCAGTGAAATATGTGTTTTATATCTAGTGAAAATAAATTTTTCACTAGATTTTTAAAATAAATTAGACAGTTATAGAAAAATACTGAATTAAAAGTGAACTCTATATTAAAGTTCTTCATTATGACAGGTGAATTTTAGTAGGCAAGGTGAAATTTTATGTTAGCATATTTCCTTAATAGAAATTTTCACAGTATATTCAGCCATTTCTAATTAATACTCAGGAAAAATACATTTTATTCAATGGTCTTTAAAATATACAGTGATTTAATAGATGCAGTGTTTAACAGATTTGGAGTCCATCAAGGAGAGAATTTTTCAAATGGAATTTTGTGAGGTAATCTGCTCCCTGAGCTGATTCTATATCTACATGTCACATAATCCTAAAGCTGGAAAATAAAGTTACTCTGTTCACTCTCCTACAAATACCTCAATTCTGTCTTCATCCATCTTCTGTTGAACACTCCAGTGAAAAGGAATTTTCTACCTCTTGAGAAAGTTTATTCCATAATGGTAGTGTCTGATCCTTTCCAAGGATTAGCTTAAATCTGACTCGACAATCTCTGTCCCCACCCAACCCTCCAGCCATTGGCTGATAATGCACTCTGGCTCTTGTCATCTCTGAAGACAGCTACCAAGCCCACACTAAGTCTTCCCTTCCCCTGTTTATATTGTGTTCATCTATTCAGAAAAATTAGTGTCCAAACACATCATCATCCAGATGGCCTGCTCTGAATCGGAGCTTGTTTGTCACTGTTAAAGCGTAGTGTCCGGAACCCAGTACCCCACACGAGAAACCATCGAGTAGAAGTTAGGAGCATGAGTACGGGAGTCAGATCTCAGATCTACTTTGTTTGCATATAAGCTCTGCCCCTTGTTGGTATAGTCTTGGGCAAGTTCCTGAACTTCCCTGTGCCTTGGTTTCTCCATCCATAAGACAGAAATACTAGCAATTGACTTATAGGACTGTTGACAGCTTAACACAATGCCTGCACATGGCAAGTATACAAAAAATGCTAATTTTTAAAAACATTAGACTATAACCTTCTATATCTGGACAATGTAATACAATCAAAAGGGTCTAAAATTTTGCTAACACTGCAGGTGTTCTGATTACATTGTTGTTGCACCTGGTGAGTATGTGGTCACTTTTCACAAGAACTTCTATATGCAGACAAATAATAATTTTATATTCATTCGAGTAATGATTTAACCTAAATGTACATATATATATATCTTTTTGTATATTATATGTATATTCATATATATTTGTTAAATTTTCTTGTTAATTTGGGTCAAGAAACTAAATTTGGGGTTAAAGTATAGTATCCATCATTTGTATCAATTCTTATAGTTTAGAAAAGGATTTTAAAATATGTAACCTAATTTAAACTTAACAAAATCTCATATTTCATTAATTTTATAATTTTCTTTTTTCTCATTTAATATCTTTTAATTGGGATACATCTGATAGACAATGGAAGATCATAGCTTAAATTACAGTGTTTTATTCTTCTCAGTGATACATTAACTCATAGTATGTTTTACATCTGAAGTAGTCTTCATATTAATTAAAATACAGTTTAAATGTGAAGAACAGGTACATTCCTCATAAGAAGGAACAAAATCTAAAGTGAACTCTTTAGCAAACTTCTCCTATACTTTCCTAAGTGCTGGTAGTCTATTTAGATCTACCCACATGCTCCAAACTGTTAACACTTATTAGTCAGTCCCTTTGTCAATCAAATTACCTCATAAAGTTTTACTACTTTCATTTTTAAAAAATGTGTTGTCTCCTTGTTTATACTTTCAAAAATATTTACTAAACCCTACTATATTTTTCTAGGTGTTGAAGATATAGTGCTTAAAAACAAACAAAAAACAAATAGAAAGTAACAAAAACAAAAAGCACATCTTGTCCTTAGAGTTTACTTTGTAATGAGAGAGAGCCATATGTGTAATATAATGTCAAGTATTAATCAAAGTTTTAAGAAATATTTCAAAATAATTAAGGGTAAAGAACTGAGTATCATACTTTTTAATCCCTCCACAGGTCAGAGCACATGGCCTTATGCATAGTAAGCAGACAATACATTCAGCACTTTGTCATGGTCCATCCAAATACTGCCCAGCTTCCCCTGTCACTGCCTTATTTTCTCTTACTATTCTTATAGCCTCTACTCCATAGGTGTCTTATAAAAAAATTGTCTCACAGGCATCAATAAATTTTAATTCATAAATAAGGGGTTTGATATTAACAATTGAACACATTCTCATATGCATTTTTTAAAACCTGAACCCAAATAAGAAATGGTTTTACTGACTCAAAGGCTGGAAGAAAGAAAGAAAAATGGCAGAAAGAAGATATATTCAAGTGCATTATTAAAAACCTGTATGCAAATGTATACAGAGGATTTATTCATAATTGCTTCAAAACTGGAAATAACCCAAATGTCCTTCAGCAGGTGAATGGATAAACAAGCTATGGTACATCCATACAACTGAATCCTACTCAGCAATAGAAAGGAAGGAGCTACTGAAAACACAGAACAGCATGGATGAATTTCAGATACATTATGTTTAATGAAAGAAGCCAGGCCCAAAGGCTACATGCTGTAGATTGCACTCATATGACATTTGGAAAAGACAAAACTATAGGGACAGAAAACAAATAGTTTGTTACCAGGGGCTGAGGGTGAGAGAGGGAAAGACTATCAAGGGGCATGAGGGAATTTTTGTGGGGTGATATAACTAGTCTATACCTTGATTGTGGTGGTGATTACATAACTGTAGGTAAATTATACCTCAATAAACCTGACTGTTAAAAAATGCAGTGCCATTGATGCTCTGGGGGGTCGGAGGGCTTCCCACTGCTGCCAGCCCAGTCAACCTAAAACAGTAATTTCATCCTTACCCCAATGTTCAGGCCCATCTGCAATCTCATGCCACCGGCCCTGACCACCTTGTCTTGTGGTGTCCTCTCTAGTCAGATCAATCTACCCCATGCTCTGTGAAAGAATTTTGTGAATTTCTCCAAATGAGAATGCCCAATTCCTATTTCACTTTTTATTCTCATCTAAGTAACATGCTCCAAGACAAGAGTTATGAGCATTACGCCTTTTTCAAGCTTCTCCACAATATCACACTCCATGCAGAGAAAATAGTAGTGTCTTTCAGATGGTAGGTGCTCAGAAATATTTGCAGAATGAGTAAATGAATTGAATAAATGAACAAAAAATACACGAAGGAATTTCTCATATAACTGTGGCTCTTGGTGATGAGGCAACTTTCATTTTTTTTTTTTTTTTTTTTTTGTGGGGAAGACTAGCCCTGAGCTAACATCCATTGCCAATCCTCCCCTTTTTGCTGAGGAAGACTGGCCCTGGGCTAACATCTGTGCCCATCTTCCTCCACTTTATATGGGACGCCACCACGGCATGGCTGACAGGCAGTGCGTCTGCGGGCGCCCAGGATCCGAACTCGCGAACCCTGGGCTGCCAAGCGCGGACTAAACCGCTGCGCCACCAGGCAGCCCCGCAACTTTCATTTTAATTATTCTATTTTCACTTCCTTGACAGGATCTGTTTTTAACATAGATGAAAGTTAAAATTTTCTTCTTCCCAGCTTCATTTTTGTCAACAATGATCCAATTGTCTCAGTCATAACCTTGGTTGGGTCTTTAGTTCATTTTTCATTCATTTTTCTCCTTCTTCCTGTCAATATGCAGGTTTCTCTTCTCTTCTTTCCACATGTGACCTTTACTTCACATGGGTATCCATGATGCTTTCACTGGCAGCTACACCTCAGTCCATTCACAACCAACCTTACACAGAGCCAAGAAGTCTTCTCCAGCACTGTTTTGAACATATCTTACACTTTTCAGACCCAAAGAGTAGACTTCAAGGGTCACTTACAAGAAGTTAAAATTTTGCTCCTGCTTATTCACAGGCTGTTAATGAAGCTGGGTGGATGTGCGGTTGGAGAAACTAGAACTTCAATATACAAATACAAAAACCAAAGTCACATCAAAGTAAGCATCATCAACATTTTCACAATAATGAAGGCTGAGTTTAAATCTTCAAAACTGAGTACAAATGACGCTGTAAATTAAACATGAAGTTAATCTTGACAATCTACTCATGTACTTTGAAAACAATCTCAATTACAGTGCATCAAAGCTCACAAACCCCAAGGCAAACAAAACAAAACATAAACATTTATCTTTTTGGTTTTTGCATTATGCTCAATAACTTACTGATGGTTTTTGTAAAAAACATGTTACCAAATTGAAAGGGACTAATTATTTTTATTGTGTCTTCAAAATATATCTTTTCTGGGCTGGCTCAGTGGTGCAGCGGTTTAGTTCTCGATTTGGCAGCCCGTGGTTCGCAGGTTCGGATCCTGGGCGCAGACCAACGCACCACTTGTCAAGCCATGCCGTGGTGGCGTCCCATATAAAGTAGAGGAAGATGGGCACAGATGTTAGCCCAGGGCCAGTCTTCCTCAGCAAAAAAAGAAGAGGATTGGCAAAGGATGTTATCTCAGGGCTGGTCTTCCTCACACACACACACACACACTATATATATATCTTTTCTTATAATAATTTAAAATCTATAAAAACACTAATATGCTAATGACTATTGAAGTATTTCAGTTAAAAACACATTTAAGCAATACATATCATTAAAACAAGCATTTGTTTATTACTATTTCTTATTATTATTCTTATGTATATTATTCTTTCTTATTATTAAGAAAATTCCATCTGTAAATATAATGTACATCTGCTTCTCTCAGCCAAAAAAAAGAAGACTAGATGTTTTTTGTGTGTGTGGTTTTTTTTTTTTTTTTGGTGAGGAAGATTAGCCCTGAGCTAACATCTGTTGCCAATCCTCCTCTTTTTGCTGAGGAAAACTGGCTCTCGGCTAAGATCCGTGCCTCTGTTTTGTATGTGGGACGCTGCCACAAGATGGCTTGACAAGTGGCACACCTGGGATATGAACTTGTGAACCCTGGGCGGCCAAAGCAGAGAGTGCAGAACTTTAACCACTACAGCATTGGGCTGGCCCCAAGAGTAGATGCTTTTAAAAAACATCTCACTTGGGGCCATCCCCATGGGCTAGTGGTTAAAGTTCCACACTCTCTGCTTTGGCAGCCCAGGTTCGTGGATCCCAGGTGTGGACCTACACCACTAAACAGGTTCCCACATACAAAATAGAGGAAGATTGGCACAGAGGTTAGCTTAGGGCAAATCTTCCTCACCAAAAAAAAAACCTGTTTCACTTCTCTTTCATTCTGCCTTTTCATCAAATCATAGCAGATTATAGTTCCCTTTTTAAGTTCCTCCTCTCTCTTCACCTTATCTACATACTCAAAGATAACAGTCATAAAGAAAGAAGCTTTATCATATATGGATGTGTACATTTTATAGACATATATGCTAAAACCAGAGAGAGAGAAAAAAAAGAGAGACACATTCACAGGCCGACTGGAGTGGAATAAAGATGAAATAACCTTTCGGAAGAAGATACCCTGGGACTGCCGGATTTCTGAATAGCCTTTTTTAGACTGAGGAACTGGGTCCAAATCTCTGGTTATTTTGTCCTCTCAGACAAGAGATGAAGGAAGTGTGATCTGACCACACTGCAGATGGTTTGGATGATCAGCTTTCAAAAAAGAATTTTATTAAATCCACTTACCACATGTTTCCAGTCAGCTGGAGCCCTCATTTTATTTTACAAATACATACAGTGCACACATGTGTGTACATGTCTCTTTATGGATCTCAGTGTCACTAACTCTCTAGTTGTTGCTAATATGAGAGGTCACAAAGTTCCTGAATATCTGTCAGGACCACCCAGGAAATTCTCAATCTTAGAAAGAGAAAAGTGCAATCCACTGAAATCTGACCAGACAAGATATGAAATACAAGGACAGACTTTTCCTTTTATGATGGCTGTTCCAAATTCTTGATTTACTGATGTTATTTATTTTGCAGCAGAATGCAGCCGTGCCTATGGTAGAGCATTTTTGAAAGAGGCAAACAACAAAAACATCAACAAAAAAGTAGCTCTTAGGCAACAAAGACAGCAGATAAATAATGTGGTCGTGAAGACAGAGGGATATTCAAGTCTAGTGTGGCCACATGCAAGAAGAAATATAAGTAGCTGATGGAGGCAGAGGTAAAGGAAGTGGTTATTGTCTTAGCTCCTCTTTCTATAAAACTTTTCTTTAAAAGTCCTATAATATAGGGAAACACTAATAAAATACCCCAAAGTTATTTACTTTATTTCTTACAATGAAATTTTTTTTCCTCTTCAAGATCAACTTAATTAATTAATTTCTAGGGAAAAAAACAACAAATAAATATCCAAATTATATCTGCATAAAAAATACAATTTGGAATAATCAGAGAGGAAAATTTTATTTTTCTTTTGCCTGCTAGAATAGAGACTATAAAAGGGAAATGCTCATATAGGGTACATCTCAAAATCAATGAGAGTAATTTTCCATATTTTTCCTCAGTGGTATCTTAAAATTAGCACATATGTATAATCTACTACACATCAAAGTCACAATAACAGAAGTTTTTTTTAATGGAATCAATATAAATTTACATAAATATTCAGGATAGAAGCTCAGACTTTTACCCTTAATTTGATATTCACATATTCAAGTACTTACTCTGTCCCCACCTGGATGTCTGACTAATAGCCATCTCAGACTCAACGTAACCAGAACCACCATCAGCACCATCAACAAAGCTGCTCTCCCTGTCATCCCTCCTGTCTCAGCTGATGTCAATTTTGTCCTTCAGGTTGTTCAGCCAACAATCTTGAAGTTTCCCTTCATTTCCTTCTTTTTCACACACACCCAACCCAGTGCATGAGCAACTCCTGTTGGCTCTATCTTCAAAATACATCCACAATCAGCCTACTTCTTATTACCTCTATTCTCTGACCTCTTTAGGAAAGTAAAAACCTTGCTAGGTCTGAGTTTTGAAATCTTAATTTAGTTTGTACAACATAGTGTTTTCTTAAAATTACCAATAGTCAATAGATAAATATATCCTCTTCATCTACTCACTGAGTAGTTGTGCATTTATTCATTCAATAATATACACTGAGTACCTACTATAGGTCAGGCACTGTCCTAGGTACTTTGGATATATCATGAACAAAATAAAGATCTCCGTCCTGGTGAATCTTACATTTAATCATGAGACACAGACAATAAACAATAGATAAAATAAATACATTATGTAGTATCTTAGAAGATGATAATGACTATGGAGAAAGAAAAAAATACAGTAAGTGAGATCAGGAGTTATTTCGAAGTGGGGAGGGTGTCAGGTTACAGTATTAAATAAGGTGGTCAGGATATGTCTCTCAGAAAAGAAAAAAAATTTTTTATTTTTAATTTATTTTATTTAAAGAATTTTTTTTTGAGGAAGATTGGCCCTGCACTAACATCTGGTGCCAATCTTCCTCTTTTTCCTTTTTCCTCCCGAAAGCCCCAGTATATATTGTGTATCACAGTTGTAGAATTGTAGCTCTTCTATGTGGGATGACACCTCAGCATGGCTTGATGAGCAGTGAGTAGGTCCGTGCCCAGGATCTGAACCAGTGAACCCCAGGCCACCAAAGCAGAGTGTGCAAACTTAACTGCTATGCCACCAGGCCAGCCCCAGAAAAGTAAAATTTTTAATAAAAATTTGTCAGTTTGATTCCCTTCTGCATATCTAGAAAGAGAACTAAAAAGAAAGTGCCTAGAATGAAATGACATATCCTGCCCTACTCTCTGATTCAAATTTTTCTCCATACCAACCAAAGGTATGAAAAGGAGAAAGTAAGGAATGGATGCAGTGGGGAATGCAGGAGGCAACCCGAAAAAATCCACTTGTTATGGACTGAATATTTGTGCCCCCCCCAATTCATATGTTGAAGCCCTAACCCCCAATGGGAAGGTATTTGGAGATGTGGCCTTTGAGAGGTAATTAGGTCATGAGGGCAGGGCCCTGTCTGATGAAATTAGTGCCCTTACAAGGAGAGACATCAGAGAGCTTGATCTTTCTCTCTCTAAATGCACAGGCAATGAAAAAGCCAGGTGACCATCTGCAAACCAGGTAGATACCTCACCAGAACCCGACCATGCTGGCACCCTGATCTCAGGCTTCCAGCCTCCAGAACTGTGGGAAAATAAATGTCTATTGTTTAAGCCACCTCATCAACGATATTTTGTTACGGCAGCCAGAGCAGACTAAGACACCTCTACAGTGCCAAGTGTTGAAACATTGACAATGTGAGCCTATGAAGCCAGGAAGGACATTACATAGAGAAGTGTCATGTTCAAGTACAATTTATAGCCCCTCACCAATGTTGAGACATTTAACATTCAATTAATCCCAGAAAATCTTGTTAATTCTCCCTCAGAAAATTTTCTGGAATCTGCCTAATTCTCTATCTTCTACCAACACACTCCTATAATAGCCTCATATTTGGTCTTTGGGCTGCCCCTCTTGCCTCCTCAGGTACCACAGTCACAGAAATCCTACTAGCCCTCTATGTGTCCATCCCTTCATCAAATGACTAAATATGATTCAGTCATATCTGAATGGTAAGAATCCAAGTTCCAAGCTGACAAAGATGTTGAAATACCTGTATACCCAAAATAATTGAGTTTTATTGAAAATTGTCACAATGGGCAGAACCATACAAAGTTTTATTTAGTGAGTGCTTGGCAATCTAGCTAGCTGCTGGCTAGCTTCCCTTCCCACTTTTCCCTTCCTCACCCACACTCCCCTCAAACACACAACTCTAGCTTAATCTTGCTTTATGAATAATAGTATATTGTCTATATATTAAGATTAAAACATTAAAAATAAAATGAAGTGGCTGGCCCAGTGGCATAGTGGTTAAGTTTGTACACTCCACTTCAGGGGCCTGGGGTTCACAGGTTCAGACCCTAGGTGCAGACATATACACCGCTCATCAAGCCGTGCTGTGGCAGCATCCCACATTACAAAAGAGAGGAAGATTGGCACAGATGTTAGCTCAGGGCCAATCTTCCTCAGCAATAAAAAATAAAAATAAAATAAAATGAAGAAGGACTCAGCATTTCTATCACCTTGGTAGCTTTTTCAAATTGGGCTCTTCCAAGTTTAATTTTAATTAATCTCCAACAGCTACTATCGCCTCTGGTCAAGGCACCCTTCCTTTTTCTCCTGGCTTCCACTTCCTCCACCCCTACCCAAAGCATTTTCAGGCCTACCTTCTGTGTTTTACTCATGCTCTTCACTCAATCTGGAATGCCCTTCCAATCACCTTCTGATTTCAACATTTGACCCAAACTTAAAGCTCAAGCTCTACCTTCTGCACCATTCCTGTCCTCAGAAACCACGCCCAGTTGATTTCCATTTTATCTAATTTGTTAACTTTTCTTCTAGAAGATATTAACATATTCATATTACCCTATTTGCTATCTATTACACAACTGAGCTTATTGCCATAGCAGTGTGTATGTTATTCAAGGAATGTTCAATGGTTTCACGCATGTCTTTTTTTCTGTACACGACTAGATATTTAAGCTCCTTGAGTACAGAAACAGGGTTACATTATTCTTTATAACTTTAGAGTATAGCCCAATGCTAAGGACAAAATAGTTGTCTCTCTATATAATAATAAATAAATGTTTGTTAATAGCATAAATGCATGCTAGTTGATTAAATGAGTTGGAAAACAGCATAAAACTACAAGACCCTTTCCTCACTAGCTGATCTTGATTTCTCTTCCAATGATCTTCCACATCTCAGGGGGATTTTTCCTATGTTTCAAATTGTAGCAGTCATTGTCCACTGATATTACCATCCTCAACTATACCCAAACTGCACTCCAAATACATCCTACTAGGAAAGCTTCTGTTATTACCCATCCCTTTCACTGCTTTTTCCAATGGCAGGACGGAAGTGGGGGTGTGGGTGGGGGTGGGCTCAACAACATGACAAATGTTCCATTTGTCTCATCATTTCTGCATGGTGTCCTTTCATATAAGTCAACAAGGGACTCGGGCAACTCCTGCTTCTGCCCAGGGGAAAGAGCAGCCCCTGCCTTAGCCATAAGGACGATTTGCTGGGTACTTTTAGTCATAATGAGCACAATCAGTGTGAGTTAAATTGAAAGAATTTGCTTGAGAAATAAAGTGCTTGCACATGTGATGACAGTGAACTCTTTCCAGCAAACTAAATTGCTATTTAATGCAAAATTTTAAAACATATAAAAGGACATCCAACTTAAAATAACACAAAACCATCATAGGCATTAAAAGCGTATATGAAAATGTGTTAGCAAAGAGAAGGAAACAAACCATGAATCTGAAATGATTCAGATAAATCATTCAGCTTATTGGTTCTAAATAGGGTTGATATTTCTTGAATATACATCCACCTTTTCCTCATTCTGGTGGTAACAATATTGTGTGAATATATTTTCTTCCTATTATTTAAGTTACCAATCTGAATGTTAGATTCTAGTAAAAACTGACAATGAAGCAGGAACAAATGAATATATTTAGTACGAATTCTCTTTTAGGAATTTAAAAATAAGGCATTCTAAGACTAATTTTCAGTAAAAATAAAAAACTATTGATCCCTAAATGAGACCCAGAACTCCCAACTAATTCATATATTCTGAAAAATTACAATCACTCTAATATCTGGAAATGTTAGTCTATCTCCAACATGCTACATCATCTTTTATCTGTGTATGGCTAAACATAGATGAAAAGGAAACTGTGCATTCCTCCAGTTGCTTTAAACTCTTTGTAACTTTGTTAATATACTTCCTTCAAGAAAATAAATTCAAGTTATACTTTATCAGTATATTTCCTCTATGGAACTGGACTTGTTTTGGGTTACTATACGTGTCAGGGACAGGAGGTAGGGACTAGCAAACACTGCATAATATATACCAATTAATTTGCTTCCTATCAAATAAAACTGATTAAGAGCAAATTAAATGGATTTACTCTAATGAATATTAACTAATAGTAGTTAATTTGAAAACATCCATCTCTAACTCATTTGACTTTCTGCTGTTGTAAGCCCATCAAATGACTTTGATGGGATTTACTTAGCTTCAGAATTTTAACATATTAATTTCAATATTTCAGGGTCAGCGACAATCAGTAGAGAAAAAATTCTTCACTAATAACCAAACTTGCTCTGCCAATGGGGTTTTAGCTCAAGTTAGAAGGTTACCAGTTTATAAGGGGATACCTCAGACAAGAATTTGACTTCTTTTTTTCCATCTATGGTACGATTGGGCTTTCTGATTATGCTAAGGTAAGTTTCAGTTTTTAAACTCTTTTAAGTGGATAAATGAACCAGAAAGTTGCTAACCCCTCCCCACGCCCATATTATGGACAAACCCGTCTTCATTATGCATATCTCATGGCGTAAGAATATGAGCCATGGTCTACTCAGGGTGGCAGAGAGCTAGCACAGTCTTGTATCAGTGCTGTTTAATTTTTTATTTAGAGATGGATAAATGCAGGAACCCAAATATTCTTTTGCTGTACTTTTCACTGTGGGAAGTACAGAATCTGCTAAAAAATACATATATAATATTATGAGCATAGAGTAGAGATGACTGGATGGTTGAATTCTTCTACTAAAATCTCAAATAAAAACCTGTATGTTTGGCTTAAAATACCCCTTGGAGTATTAGGCATATCATTTTACCTTCACATTCATTCTTGTTCTCCTAACTGAGCTAAACATTGCATTTTTGTTTAGTTACTTCCCTCCAGACCTTGTATAAAATCAGACCACTCAGCGTATGATGCGTGGGGCTAATTTATTACTTGAGGAGATTTATTTAAGACAAGAATTATAACTAAATAACAATATTAAGATGAAGACCCATTTAAGAAAGGAAAGAAAACTGTAATATTTACGTATACTTTAACATACTCTTTCTTTGTAGCCTGAGAGTTAAAGATAAACTGAGAAAAGCATAGTCATGTACATGTAAATGTATTTATGCATGCGTATATTTATGTCACAAACACACACACACACACACACACACACACACACACACACAAACAGGGTGAGAGGGAGAAAGAGCAAGTCAGAGACAGATACAGTTTCTTCAAGACCAAGAAGACTTTTTCACCAAGTATTCAAACAGTATGAACATTTTTCTAGTCCTTTACAAAAATTAATACCAGCAGTCCTATAATCCTCAATTACAATACCAAAACTTTCATTCAAAAAGCAATTGTAGTGCTCTAGGCACTTGGCATACCATGGTGAAAAAGATAGATAAAGCTCCTATTCCACTGCAGCTTACGTTTGGTTGACGATAGTCAATAGTGGTAAGGTTCTGATCTGTGCTACTGCAGCCTGAGACCAAATCCCCTGTTCTTCCAGCACCACCTAGCTGATCTCCAAGCCCCTCCCGCATTAGCATCCAATGACTCTCTCCTATCTAAGCAATCCCATGGCTTCCCAAACCTTAAAGAAAAGCAAAAGCTACACATAAATAAACCAAGTACCACTGCAATCTGATCTGTTTCCCAAACTAAGTACCCTCTGCAAAATTTCTTACTACTGATTTCTCCCTAAACAAAAATTTTAATTAAAATTATCAGTATCTATACCTATATCTATATCTATATCTATCTATCTATCTAATTAGAGGTTGGGAAATTTTTCTAGACATTAATAAACATATGGTCTTTTCCCCCAATCCCATTTCTACTTACAAGGGGCACATCTGGTAGAGATGCAGAGGTTAATGCAAAGATTTCTACAATGGGCAAGGGCTCTTTAAACAGGGGAAATCTCTCTGAAAATATTTGCAGTGCCCTTATCTCTTGGCAAATATCTGAAGCAGAGAAGACTAATTGACTGATGATACAATATTTGGGTAAAAATCTTATCCTCTTTTTTAAAGTACCCCCCCCCCCCATGTTGCCCAGTGAAGCATTACAATTTAGGATTCTGGAGAATAGAAGTGTCTTCAAGTTTCACAAGTGGATATGGACTTCATCAGTTAGGCTTTCTTTTTCAATAAGCAACCAGGCTTAGGGACTTGTTTAGTGTATGAGGGCATTCTTCCCACAGAGAAGTGTGAGAGAGCTTCCCTTACACATACATACTCTATAGCATATAAATACTGTTGCAAGATATTTTGAGTAACGTTTCCAATACTACATCTCTCTACAAGTTAATTTGGGAGCTTTCATTAAAAATTGTATCAATACAAGCAGTCACCAGGGGCTCCATTTTCTTGGTAAACACCTCTTTTCATGACTTGCTCTGGAAAAATACAAGCAAAATTCCTAAGTTTATGGAGATTTGATACCTCAAAGATGTTTGATGATAGAGCATACTTACTTCACATTCTGAATTTAGTAGGTTTTTAGATTGTAATCTGATAGTCCTTTTCTCTAATAAATATTGCTCCATTTTATTTCCTTACTGACTTATGATTTCTTATCGTTGCATGGCATATTACATATAGGTCCAAATTCTTTGACACTGTTCTCATCAAGAGATGAAGTGTTTGACCTTTCCCTTAAATATAGGTGGCTCTATGACTGCTTTGAATCTGTGCCAATTTCTGCATGCAGCACTGTGTCTTGGGACACTGTCTAAGAACCCTGATACTCCATGAATAACTACTGGCTATTCTGAGACAGCCATGCTAAAGAGTTCACATGCAGGTGTTCTGATCAGCAGCCATGACTGAGCCCAGATGTTTGCACCAAGGTGCCAGACATGTGAGTGAAGTTGTCTTGAACCCTCCAGACCAGCCCACCCATACCACCGAGTGACTTCAGTTGCTGTCAACTGGAGCAGAAAAATTGTTCAACTGAGCTCTGCCCAAATTTCTCACCCACAAAATCACGAGATGTAGTAAAATCGTTGTTGTTTTAAGCCTCCAAGTTTGGAGATAGTTTGCTATGCAGTAATAACAGAAATATAAAGCAGTACCTGGAATTCAGCTGCTATTGTAACAAAAACCTAAGATATGTAGCATTGACTTTGGGACCAGGAACCACGCAGAAGCTAGAAGGGCTTCAAAGAGACTTCTGATGGGGGCATGGAGGACTATGAGGAAATTAGAGGCTGGAGAAAAGATAACCTCAGTTATGTAGTGGCAGAATGTTTGGCAACACTGCACCATTGATAAGGTCAAAAAGTATACTTAATGAGCTGGTGAATTTCACAAAGATTTTCAGGCAGAACGTTAAAAGTGTAAACTGGTTTCTTTAAATGCATATGATAATGTATGGATAGAAAAAGAAGATAAAAAGAAGACTTTAGAGAAAATATAAAGGAGGCAAGATTTACTGGGTGTAATAATAAATCTGCTTTTTTAATCCCCAATTTCTTCAGGCAACAAAAGATCACAAAATAAGCAATAGCCTCAGGGCAAACAGCAAATCTAGGACACCACCAGTCAAGTAGTAAACATCTCAAAAGTGGTTGTAAGACCTTTCGTGGAAACCTCAGAAAGCTTGAAGGGTATGCCTAGCAGAGCCTCTAAGAATCTTAAGGATATGACTCTCAGACCCTGTTTTCTAGTTAAGAGAGGCTCTAAGAATCTTAAGGGTTTGCCTTGTAGACCATATCAACTAGACGAAAAGACTTCTAAGAAGCTTAGGGCATTGTCCCACAGCACTCTGACTCTCCATCCAAGGTGTCGAAGTGCCTGTCTCAGCAAAAATGTGAGTGTAACTTTTGTTTAATAGAATGGATTTAGAATGTGATACACTGGAGGCCCATAAAGTTTTAAAAGAAAATGTATTAGCTTAGACAGGCAGGGACAGCAGCAACACAAAATGAAATGAGACCCATGATTCTCAACCTTCTACAGCACAGGAAGGAGGCAGAGAAAGCTGTTCAGCTTCAAGCACAGGCCATTTCTCTTGTCAAAAAATGAATGACTCAGAGAGCAGAGATATATAGATATTATACCATATGAGATTTGTTCTCTGAATGTAATTAAAATTTTAAAAAAGTTAAAATGTAATATGTTTTATTACTAATCATCAGGGAAATGCAGATCAAAACCACGAGCTGTCACCTCAAATCTGTTAGGATAGACTTTATTAAAAAAAAAAAACACAGAAAATAACAAGTGTTAGTGAGGATGTGAAGAAATTGGAACCCTTGTGCACTGCTGGTAGAAATGTAAAATGGTATAGTCGCTATGGAAAATAGTACAGAAGTTCTTCAAAAAATTAAAAATAGAACTACCATATGATCCAGCAATCCCACTTCTGAGTATTTATCCAAAACAACTGCAAACAGAAACTCAAAGAGATATTTATACTCTACTGTTTACTGAAGCATTATTTATATAGCCAAGAGGGGGAAACAACCTAAACACCCATCAATAGATGAATGGATAAAGAAAATGTGGTATGTACATACAACGGAACGTTATTCAGCCTTAAAAAAGAAGGAAATCCTGTCACATGCTACAACATGGATGAACCTTGAGGACATTATGCTAAGTGAGATAAGCCAGGCACAGAAGGACAAATACTGCATGAGTCCGCTTACATGAGGTATCTAAAGTAATCAAACTCATAGAAGCAGAAAGTAAAATGGTGGTTGCCAGGGCTGGGGGGAGAGGAAGTGGGGAGTTGCTCTTTAATGGGTATACAGTTTCAGTTATGCAGGATGAGAAAGTTCTAGAGATCTACTGTATAACACTGCATAAAGTTAACAATACCATACCAGACACGTCAAAATCTGTTGAGAGTAGATTCATGTCATATACTTTTTATCACAATACAAATATATTTTAAAAGGTCATTTTTTTTGAGGGAGATTGGCCCTGAGCTAACATCTGTAGTCAATCTTCCTCCTTTTCTGCTTTTTTTTTTCTCCCCAAAGCCCCAGTAGATAGTTGTACGTCATAGTTGTGCATCCTTCCAGTTGCTCTATGTGGGATGTGGCCTCAGATGGCTTGATGAGCGGTGTGTCAGTCCGCGCCCAGGATCCGAACCGGTGAACTCCAGGCCACTGAAGCGGAGCGCGCAAACTTAACCACTATGCCACCAGGCCGGCCTCTAAAAGGTCATGTTTTAATATTACAAAGTGTGACAACTTCAAAATATTTTAAAATAATCTAGAACATCTAATCTAACAGAAGCAATGCTTTTATCATATTAGCTCAAATACTTTTTTAATAAGTGAGTTAAGAGTCAAATGAGCAATCAAACAATTGAACGATCATGGTCTAGGTCTTTGTATAGACCCATCTATAAAATGGGATTTTTAAGAGCAGTCCTCTCTACATCAATAGCGGGACTTACCCTCACAGACAGGGGTAGAACTTCATCATTCCACCCCACTACAATGTGGGGGAGAATTTATGTAAGCATGTGCTGACAGATGGGAAGTTTGCTAATGGTAATAACACAGGTTCCCTTCCCGACCATCCTCCTCAACATACCCTGAGTTATATCTATAAGAATTGCCTTTTGTTGTTGTTGTTGTTATCTAGACTCATTGGTTTGGTTCATCCAAACTTTAAACCCTAATATAAGGATCAATGTAGGTATAAAAACCTATAATTTTTCCTCATTTCTTGGAATGTAGCAGGTAGAGAAGGGAGAGAGATGATTTCTGGCAATGGGAGATTCATAAGCAAATACATACTATGTGTCTTTAAAAGTGCTTAATATTTTGAACAAGCATGAGATTCATTGGCTACACTGGTGAGCAGCAAGATACTATTATTTCTTGAAGGAGTAGCTCTTGAAGGAGAAAGTTCTCTCTACCCTGTTTCCTTTACCCAAAGTCCAATACTATTAAGATAATGCGGTTTTCATAATGCCCGCTTCTGAAGGTCTGTCAAGAGGAGGTAAATGTGCTATGCAAGCAAGGTTCAAAGAACCACATAAAGTGGCAGGAATAGTTTTCTCTTGATTATTCAACTCCATACCTGACCTTTTGCATTCCTTGAAGGCACCTTCTTGAATTCTGTTTTGGAGGCTAAACTGATGATTTTGCATTCCCACAGCATCTCTAGCGTTTCTCATCTTGCGGGTTCCCAAACCAATGCTGTTCGGTCTGCATTGTGGCCGTGTGAGAAGGTCATTGAAGCTGGAGGAGTCAGTACGGCTGCCTGTGATTTCTCTCAGTTTATTCTGTAGGCTCCACAGGATGAAGGCTCATTGCCTCTGCTTTGTAAAACTGCACAGGTCTTAGACAACGCGAACCACTGGCTACTCTCATTCAAGTAAGATACTTTAAGCCTTTCTAGTAATACAGTAAATTAGCACACTATTTTCAAATTAGAGCATTCTGTTGAGATAATTGTAAGGTCACATGACATAAGTAATCAGGAATACTTGTCTCTCTGTGGCTAATTTACATTTTTGTGTATTTTTGTGTTTAATGTAGTGGCAGTAGACCACTGGTACTGGCACTTAGAGGACACTGTCCCACATAGCTTGGTGAATGCTTCCTGAAATAGATCCTCTTTTAGGGCAGAGTGTAACGTGGTTTTTAAGAGCCCAGACTTGAGCCAGACAGACTGATTTCAATTAGGCTCCATACTGGTTCCTCACCGTGGGAAAGTCTCTTAATTTTACCCCAGTTTCTTCATCTATAAAATGAGGATAATAGTAGCACCTACATTCTAGGGGCATTTTAAGGATAATATATAAATATTGTAGATAAAATATATACTCTATATAAATCATTTTGAACAGCATCAACACATAGTAAGTATTAATAAATCTTAGCTATGATATTTAGTTTATTTCCCCCTACCCTTCTACAAGAAAGCATTTTGTTATTAAATTGATGTAAATAAGGGCATAAATAACAAGCACATAGTAACAGGGCTGCTCCACAACTTCTCCCCAACTTGCTCAGTACGATTTTCTCCATGAAGATCGTTTCAGGACTGTTATCTGTTGTTGTTTTGCATATGGAATCTGAATACATAGATTTTTCTGAATCATTACATTTAAGTTTCATACATATACATTTTTTGGCCTCTTTCCTAGAAAAATTGAGCACTCTCTGGGGTGAGCTAGTGATTTCCAGATGCATTGAGAGAGCTCAATGCAGCTGTTATCTCCTACTGACCAGTCACGACTGGCTCCAATGTTCCAAATAGGATGGACCCCTGGGAGGGGAGCAGAGAGCTGAATGTCATATGAGTTAGCAAAGGCTTCTTGAACTTACATCATGTTTAATTGCATCAAATGCTGTTCATTATGTGGTTAGGTTTGTGGTGCTTCTTGGAGGAAGGAACAAGGAGAAAAATCATTGGCATCTGAAACAAAACCAAATATCTCTGTTCACTTGGGACCTCAAATTAGACTCGAGTCATACTACTGTCAAGTTGCTCATGCTGGAGTCAGCTGGGCTGACTGGCTTCTTATAGCATAATAGACACATTCTTATTTAATCTCATCGTCTAAGAAAAAATGGGAAAGACATTCCCAGAAAGCAAGATTTGGGAAGAGTTAGGCCATGATTTTAGTTTCAAGTCTTAAAATCATACTAGGAGTTTTTCTGCATATTTGAAGGCTATCTGTTGAGTTTAGAGAAAATTCTACAATAATTGTTATATAAAAGCTCTGGTGATCCATGCAAGATACACTCCTGGATGTCAGGACCGTCCTTTAAACAAGATGTGCTCTAATAGTCCTTTATCTTTAGGAAATCATCAGGAAAATATAAAGAGGAAGGTTCACTACTGAGATTTTTTTCATTCTTGTTAGAGGGGACTGTTAAGCTTTGGGAAGCTTGTGGTACTCAAAATATAAGTCCGAATTCATGTTATATACAGTACCATATCCATCCGTAAAAATGGGGAATAATGGAAAGATGTTCATGCACATGGACTTGGCTTCATTTTTATTTTACCTCTGCCACTTACTACCTACATGACTCTGGGTTAGTCACTTAACCCCTCTGAATCTCAATCTACTCTGAAATACGTAAAAATAGCACAACTCACAGATTTCAAATACTGTGTGAGTACATCCTAGTAGTAGGGCACTATGCATTGGGATGGAGAAACCATAGCCTCTATCCCCAGTAGCTCCCCATCTAGTACCATCAAACTTTGAATGAGAGGAGATACATGAAACTTCTTTGGCACATTTTTGACTATCAGTATTAGCTGGTTTCAATTTAGTAATATCATTCCAAATCTGTAGTTTACTTTGGCAGTATGGCATTAAGTGAAAGATTGATTATTCATTGGGTAGTAGGCAGGGCTTTTTGAAAACCTTTCATACTGCCCTTCAGTTTCTTCTAATTAGATGTTGGGACATGAATAGGCATGGAGGGAAAAAAAGGAGCAGCCATCGGGAGATATATTTCAGTAATAAAAGAAAGATTTAAAAAAAAAAATGAGAGTTGTTCCAGGACAGAAAGAGAAACTGTTGGGTGCCAGTGGTTTCTTGTCAATGGGACTGTTTAAGCAGAGGCCAAACAGCCATCTGGTGCTGCTCACGTCAACCAGATTCACAGTATTGGAGGTAACTGTGTCTGGATGATATAGGTGTTGATGACGCACTTTTCCTGAGCTTCCTCACTGACTCATGACCATGCCACATTTGAACCACTGGAAGGACCCTTTCATCTCCTCGGAGGGGAGTAGAATCTGAGAGGAAAAACTTCAAATAAGTAACAAAGTTCAAAAACTTCAGACCAAGAATATGACAGAAAGTCCAGTTAGGCAGAACCAATCTATTTCCTCTTATCTACTCCCCATTTCCACTTTCAACTGAATTAAAAAAGAATGTAAATTTGGACCTATAATGGGAGAGAAGAACTGAAGAACCAAGAGTGTCTATCACACTGATGAGACTCTCAGAGAAAGGACCCTGTGTCCTGACACCCTTGAGCTTAGGGTCAAGGTCAGTTTGCCTAGAAAGCAAGTGGTAGTTTCCTATTCCATCCGAGCACGGTGCAGTATCTGTTGAGTATGCCATTCCAGGAAATATGGAGATGCAGTTAAATCTTCACGTGTGCAAAGATAGAAAATCCATGGACTGAAGGCCAGAGACCAGGAAGACCCAGGACATTACGTTAACAGATACAAGTATGCAGAGATGATTTCTCTGCAGGAATGGCTTCCATTGTAGTGGATGCCAACAGGGTCTGGACACCTCTCTAGACAGTACATAGCCATGTGCCCCCAAGAACGTAGTGCCCATTCTGGAGACAAGGAGAGGAAGGAAAATCCTGTCTCAACTGATCGTGAATCTGAAATTAGCTAAGAATTGAGTGAATTATCTTTAATTATCAGTCAGAATAAGAATTTGAAATTCAGATTAATATGAATTATATAAAAATGTAGTTACATTTTATTTTACACCGAATTTGCAGTCTGAGAAATTGATACTGCCAAACTTTACAGTTCATTTCAACCCTGAGTATCTAGAATTACAATCTAAACAAACCTAAGCTTTCTGGTATTAACTGTACTTTTCTAACTATCTTTATTATTTGGCTCTTTTTAATGTTTTGTTTGTGTCTTTTATTATGTGCTCCTTTAAATTCTTTTTGAAAGTATTATAAATAAAAACAAATTTAGGCACTGGACCCAGATATCTTGCTGATTATGTTGAACTTTGATATTGCTTTTCACGTGAAAATAGCCCCTTTAAAATAATTTAGTAAAGAACAGCCTACAAAATTGAAAAATAATACATAATACCAACACATGATTGGCTCATGTTTGTTTTCCTGACATTTGATAGAAAGTGTATCCCTGACTTAAACAGACTATGTGTACCCATGGCATCACTTGTCAGCTAGCAAACAAGGACTTTATTCTTTTTGAAGGATCACTATTAAAAGAAATGAAAAGATCAAAGGGATTTTACCACTGTAATGTCATCAGAGGACTCACAACAATTCATGATTAAAAACTCACTTCACCATCAACAGCAGCAGCAGCAGGATGGGATACATCCTCAGTGACCTGCCAGGTCCAAAGGCTAGCTGGAAAATATATTCTGAATGTGAAATAGGCTAATTAAGTCCATTGTTCCTTGGCTGTCACTCTAAGGGACAGCAGGGAGGTACAGGCTGTGTGCCTGAGCAGGCTGAGTGGCAAACTCGAATCCCGACCCCCCCCGAATGTGCATATAAATTGGGGACTGTCTGGCAAGATCAGGAGTACAAGATACATCTCTGTGTGTAAATATGCTAACATAAACACGGAGGATTAAGAGCTCATTAAGATGTTGTGAGGAGGATGAAGAGAGAAGACCCCAGCAGAAGGAAAAACAATGACTCCCATGTGTGTCTTTTGCTAATGACCTTTATTTAATCAAAGCTTCTTGACTCAGAGGATATCCATGCTGCTCAGGTGCAATGCTGCTTGTAAAATGCCTGCCCCGGATCACCATTTTCCCCCAACGTGAGTGCTCTGCTCTGCCTCAGTAACGGTCCTTCCACACAGTGTGGCTGAAGCCTCCCTTCTAGACTAAGGGAGGCAGCTGTTCTGTGTGCATCTTTCATGTGCTGCCACTTTTCAAGTCCTGCTGGCACCTGTGTCTTCTCATGACACTGGAATAGGAAATATGGGAATCTTTTCCTTAACATGCTATTGTACTTCAAAACAACTACTTCTTTTGACAGAATTAAAGGGCAGTATGTTTAGGGAATGAGATGACATTGCTCCGTTTGCCTCAGCAAGACTTTTAAAAGATCAATAGGTACTGCTTGGCCCCCTCCAGCACTACACTGATCTTCCTCATAACTCTGCTCCTCGCTCTCCACAACGCCGGACCTGGGACGTGTGTTCCAACAATGGATCCTCAGGAGCCAAAAGGCCACGAGATAACAGTAGGAGAACCGAGACCAATATTTAGATTTCTTGACTCCTTGTCCAGTACTCGTTTTCCACTTCACTCACCCAACACTCTTAACTCTGCCCCCAATCCCCAACTGAGCTGCAGATGTAAATATGAATTCTGGGAGAGTTTGCTTAACAGTTGTTGCTTAACTCTAGTGAAAAGATCCGTGCTGCCCCATTTAGAAGATTTTGCAAAATGATCTCTCAGAGTTCCTGAAATATAAAAGGCAGCAGCATAGCAAAATGTCAGCATTAGTTTGATATGGCTTTTTGCTGAATGCAGAACAGTTCATTAAAACCTTAAACAGGTGGCAGGTTTGGCAGCCCACTGTGTATATGCTATGGACAGATTTATTATGCCTTTCATTTTAAAATATTTATGCAGAAACAGACTCAGTGAGATAAATTATCTTGTTCACAAGAGCATTCTGTTCAAGCCTGCTATGATAACTGCCATATCAATCAAATTATGCAATGAAAACTTACCATCAATTTTATAATCATCATCAATTATTTGTAACTTAGGAAACTCTTTTCGTTACTTTTCCATTTTAATTTTGGAGTCTTCCAGGCAGCTTTTACCTAACAGTGGGAGACAAGGCCACAAAATGGGGATTGTATGCAGGATACCACTCCAGTTGCTGAGGTTCAGAGTGGGAGCCGGGTATGCATTTCAAAGCAAACATAATTACGTGTGAATAGCACTGGCTCTAACCATCCTGCACGTGACTGTGGACAGAGAGGAGCGTGTAAACATCAGTGACATGTTCAAACATTGAGGCAGCTTTGCTTCATCAAATGAGGTGAGCCACAAACCAACTGAAGCTCAACATAACGTCAGTGAAGCAAAGTACACACTTCGGAGTCACTATTGAGACCTTAAATAATTGCAATAACTCCATAGGCTCACTGTCATCACCTTTCTAGGAGCCAGAAGTTTCTACTGGTGGCATCTGCCATTGGGGAAGCTTGGTAGTATCAACTTTAAATACTACAGGAAATTTTCTGTGAAAAGGATATCCAGAAATGGATTTCCTACAATCCAGTGTCTCACAGAACTTTCTAGATTCTTTTGGCCAGTACAGTATCTGGAGCTTCACACACATATTAAAAAATGCAACATTCTGCCAGCTACTTTCTAGTCATCCTAACCTGCCAATGCCACTTCCCACAACTGCAGGATACATGCCAAATCTCCAGATAATCGCACTTTCCTATGGAAAACATTCAGAGAGGGCTAGTGAGGGGAGATGATACATCCTGCATTTCTGATTTGGACTCTTGCCTCACTTCCATTAGGGAACCCTCTGATTACATTCACTGCTGTCTTAGCTGAGTATCTCAGGGACATGTGCATCTGGTTTTTCAACTGGCTTCTAACATATAATTGCCCTCATCTTTCTGCTACGTGCAGCCTTTCAGTCTTCACTCCTGGCAAGGACAAAGGCTTACCATCCTTTACTTAACTTACTCTTTTTCCTCCCGAGAAGTGCTCTCTCTTCCTCTGTTGTAAATCACATCACGTACCTTTCTTCAAAACACTGCTTGAGAATGACCTCCATGAAGATTTTTCAGCCTAACTCTCTGATTACAAATTGTTACGGCTGCCCTCCTAGCACCTGTGACTAAATCTGTACAACTCTAACTGGCTAGATGTACATTTATTTGTGTCTATTTGGGGCTTTATTTTTGTCCCCATTATTCACTAAGAATTCTCAAACAGTAACAAAAAGCCTACCTCAGGGTAGACCCTTCAAGTCAGTCCAAGAGAGTTATGAGTTTGGAATGTGAATAATTAGTTCAAGGTTAGGGAGGTAATCCTCCTGTAGCCTGTATAGCCAATATTATGCAGACTGAGACATCTTCTATGACAATGAAAGATGTCGTTAGCTCATCACTTTTCACTATCAGGCTGTCAGAAGAACACAGGACTTGGAGTCAGAAAAACTGTGTTCTCATCCTTGCCATCTCTGCACTTACTTAGATAAGGTATATATGCATTTATTTATTAAAGTATAAAGGCAGATATATTATTGTTACCACCATATATCAAAGACATTTTGCATTATTCTGGGATAAATGATATAATGACACAATTCACATAATCTTCTTAAAAAGATATGTACACATTTGACAGTGGAAGACAGTCTGAGTTTAATATTAAGAGGGGCTGTTCAGCAAGCCTGGTTGAGTTTGCCTGCTTAATCCCTTTTAATTAGGCTGGCAATAAGAGAAAAAACCCTACTACTTCTGCTAAGCAGAGGTTCATAACGTGGGATCACTGGTCCCGTAGCATCAGCAGCATCTAGAAAGAGTGTTAGAAATGCAAACTATCAGGCCCTACCCCAGATCTACTGAATCAGCTCTGCTAGGGGTTCTGACGAATGCTGAAGATTGAGGACCACTGCCCTGATCAGGAGACTGGGGTTTTAGTCCAGTTGCCACTAACTTGCTGAGTAAGCTTGGAGCCCAGCCTAGGATAAGACATCACAAGATTCTGTGCATTAACAACAACAAATTATCCCAGGTTCTCAGTGAGTGCAGATTTCTTTTGACATGATTATTCCCACTAAATGTGAGCTATGCAACAAAATATCATTTCCTAGACTTTTGTAAGTCTTTTATTATATATGTAAATTCACATGTTTTTTAAAAATGTGCATTGCCAGACCAGGGAACCAGATTTGGGGGTTCTAAAAATATGGCTCCTACAGTGATAAGGGGAAAGTCTCAGACTTCAGGTGACAGTGCACTAGCTCAAGCTTAGCCATCAGCTCTCAGAGCCACTCAAGGCAAGTCTGCCTCTCAGAGCTTGGATGTCCCCACTGGTAAAGTGAGACGATTGTACTAAAAGGTCCTCTGAGCGCTTCTGCAGCTCTCCCTGTCTGAACTGGAGCCTTCTTTCTTTCTCTTTCACTCACATCCTGAAAATGACATTTTTAGAGAGATCAGAAGGCATAAAGGAAAGACCAGAGAGAAACACTGGCTGAGCAGCAGAGGAAGAAAAGAAAGTAAACAGGGAAGTTTCATTTTCCACACCTTCCTTGAAGTGAATGATATAAAAAACAACTAAAATTCAGCTGTAAAATGAATATGAAACAGTACCAAATTTTAAGAATTACAGAATAAACTACGTTCCTCCTTTAAGAGGAACCTGCATATAGGTGAGTGGGGATGCCCTGAGCACTTTCTGTACTATAATGAAGGGGGATGAAGAATTGTCCCATGTAAAGAACAGCACAGGTGCAGATCTGCTACAGGGAATCTTGGAATCCACGCCACTAAAGGGAGATACGACTTGAGTGACAGGAAGGGCAGAAAGCAACACAGCTGCTACCGACTGAACATGTTCTCCATACAAGCTCATCTTTATCTTATTAAGGAAAAACCTCTTCTCCAGCTTGTTCTATCAAAACCATGCCCCAGGGGCCGGTCCTGTGGTGTAGTGGTTAACTTTGCGCACTCTGCTTCAGCAGCCCAGGGTTCACTGGTTCTGATCCCAGGGGCAGACCTACACACCGCTCATCAAGCTAGGCTGTGGTGGGATCCCATATATAAAGTAGAGGAAGATTGGCACAGATGTTAGCTCAGCGACAATCTTCCTCAAGCAAAAAGAGGAGGATTAGCAACAGATGTTAGCTCAAGGCCAGTCTTCCTCACACACACACACAAAAAAAACCATGCCACAGCCACTGGCTAGCTTCCTAAATGTGAAATTCACACTCTTCTAAGTCCAGAAAGGAGAATTGAGCTGAATATTTACAAAAAGTCCAGTGCCCTTAGAGAAACGATGACATAAATTCAATGTATTATTGAAGATAGCATGCTATGACACCATTATGGTTGCAGAACATCAACCTACCAGACATGAAGAAGATAAGCACTCAGCAGGGGAGATACTGACACAAAGAGGAACAGCTAGCCTCTGGATGCTAGAATTCAGTATTTTCCATTTCCACTTTCCAGATGTTTTAAAATAAAGTTTTCCCCCAATCCTCATCCTAATTGGTACTCAGCAGCAAATGTTTCCTTGTCATGGAGATATCCCCACAGCCAGCTTCTTCCTGGACCATCAGAGCCCAACTGGAACCAGGAGTCTGCCTGTCCTTCTTGTTTGGCATCAAAACTCACTGCTACAACAAATGGGTCAGCTGACTGGGTAGCCAAGCTTTGCCTGCTGATACAGAGCAATAATCAAGCTGGTAATGGGAAAGATTCTGCCTTAACTCACTGCCAAGCCTAGTCTCTGCAACTCCAACCAAGGGTGGGGGAGGATACTCAAATACAACCACTCCCATTTGGTGTCTCCATTGTGACACCTGAGTAATCTCCTGAGCCATGGCTGGAAAACGGTTACGAAGTTATGAGAAATCATTTGCACACTCCTAAAGGAAGGCCTGACTAAAAGGAAGCACAAGTTAAAAGGAAATTCAGGAACAAGGGAGGTTTGTAGCCAGAAATTGAGAAGTCTCATCTTGCCACAACATGGCTTAATGATACATCTCCTCTCCCTAGTTCATTCCAACTCCACTCTGATTTTCTTCCAGTGCTGTTTCTCTTTCTGCGCAGGCTAAGTATTTTAAAGACAAATTCAATCCACATGGTTTCTGATTCATTCATACACATAAGACACATCAGAATAACAGCAGAATGGCTCCTGATGTGCAAAAAGTTTTCTGAGCCTGTTTCCTCGTTAGGAATGGAAAATTGTTCTGTGTTCATATTAAACTCATTCATCTTCTCATAGGTTAAAGTTATGCTAGAAATCTTGGGTCCCAAAAGAATGGAATATGTCAAAAGTTGGTAACTCTGCTCCTCAAATGGGGAAAAAGCACTTACCTCAGACCCTAGGTCTTTTGAGGTTTCCGAGCCCTGTTCTTAGAGATTTTTCTGCATTTGTTCAGTGGTATATGTGCAGCACATTCTCCCTTTTAGTAGAGGCATCAGCAGGTATTCATTTTTACAGGCAATCCTAGCCTTCAAGTATAATTTCCCAACCTTTGAAGTCAGCATAAGAAAAGTTCTACAGAAAGCTCTGCTTTCAATCACACAAATATACTGGGGCATGTAAAAAGTGTTTTTGGAGACTCCAGAGGAAAAAGAAGTGTCTTCTTAACAGAAATGGATGCCCTGGACTCACAGCTCCAACATAAAAGGCTGCAGCAAAAACCTCTGTTTAGACATAGCTCCCGGCCTCCTCATCCACCAGCTTTGTGGAATCAAAGCTTCTATTCATTCATGCATTCATTAGTTTACTCATATCTTCACTTGACAAATATTTATTTCCTGCTTACTTGGAGCCACGTTATCAGAATATGGAAATTTAAATATTTTTTTTTATTTCTTGGAAGGAAAAAATGAAACAAATATAATAATTTTTATAATGGACCTATATGGACAAAATATAGAGGGCACACAGAAAACAGATAATTTAATTCTTGATGAGAAGGGCAGAAAGACTTAGAGAAAGCAAAGCTAGAAAGACAGGTTGGATGATTCAAGGAAAGGGCCATGTAGTCAGAGGTAAGGTCAAGTGCAGAGGCATTGAGGCAAAAAGGAAAATGTGTTCTCCTAACTAAAAGGAGTTTAGTAATGATGAAGCAAAAATATAAGGTGTCACCTGAGAATGTCCAAGGCAGGGGACAAAAAATGAAGGGCTCTGTATGCCATACAAAGAAATTTAGATTTTATTTTGTAAGATAGTCTTTATTAACTGGGTATAACCTAGAGTTCCTTTTCCAAACACACACCTGGGCCTTAACCCAAGAGATTCCAGTTTTGTAGGTCTTGAGTGAAGCCTTTCCTCTACTTTCTTGAACATCCACAGACCATGCTGCATGTCCCTGCTTTAGAGCTGCTTTAGGCTCCTGGGAACCACTGAAGGACTGTGAGCATGGGAAAGCCATGATCAGCCTGAGTGTTGGTAGGTCCCTTTGAGGGGAACGTGAAGGAAATTTTGCATGTGATAAAAAAGATTCTAGGCAAGGAGTGGTTTGAGAGGCAATGCAAACTTTCAGGCAGGAATGAATGAAGTCCTGAGTTAGGATGTGGCAGGAGGCAAAGCAAGTGGAATTGAGAGAACTGATGTGAATTAGATCACTAGGAACTGGTGACTTAAAATTCCATTCTCTTGGGGCCAGCCCCATGGCCGAATGGTTAAAGTTCCACGTGCTCCGCTTCGGTGGCCCAGGTTTGTGAGTTCGGATACTCATCAGCCATGCTGTGGAGGCGTCCCACATACAAAGTAGAGGAAGATGGGCACGGATGTTAGCTCAGGGCTAGTCTTCCTCAAGCAAAGAAAAGAAAAGAAAGAGGAAGATTGCCAGTGGATGTTAGCTCAGGGCGAATTTTCCTTAGCAAAAAAAAAAAAATTACATTCTGTCCCTAATTTCTGCTTTGATGACACCATTCCCCAAGAAAAGAGACACGGGATAGAAGAGAGAAGGAGGAAGCAAGTTCAAGTTCTCATCTGCTTAGCTGATTGGGTTGAGAATGTAAATTATGTAGGAGACTGAGAAGGTATTAATTTAATATTCCCCAGAGCTTTCTCTTCTGTTTGCCGTATTGGTGATTTGGGAGTGGTTTTATTTGAATTGTCTACCATAGCACTTAATTAAGATTTCACAATTCCAAACACCATCAGCAAGTTGCAATTCTAATAATTTACGTCAAGTAAATGTCAAATAGAACCACACTATCCTCCTCTAAAGGTTGGGAGGATCCTAAGCAGGCAGCCTCAGAGAACTTTCTCTACCTGCCAATGTTCTTCCCTCTCTGTGCTGGGACCACTAGGCACTGTGGTCCTTGTTCAGCTTCTTTAGGCAGCCAAACAAGCTCAGCGGTTTACTGGATAAAAAAGTGGCTGAGGGACACAATATTCAAGTAGGAGAAATTGTTCTTGGGATAGAATCAGAGTTGCAGCCACCTCATCCCAACCTAGACAAAAACTGCTTTCCACAGCTTCCCATCCCTTCTCTCCTCCTTCTACTTCTCCTGGCCCCCTTCCAACAGTCAGTGCTCTGGGGTTCTGTACCGAAGCTCCAATAAAGGGTGTTGACATATTTTCCTACACAAGTGAAGAACCTAGCTTGCCAATATTCTGGGTTTATTTTTCCTGAATTATTGACAAGATCCACATATTTGTTTTTTTTGTTATAATATCCCCATGTGGAGGAGTAGATGCACTAAACAATTTTTCTATCACTATCTTCCGTGGAGAGTTCAGTTCACTAAAATATATGATTAGATTGAAACTTCTCATGCACCAGATAGAAACCTATGTTCTGTATGTTTGAAAGTGCAGGGCCAATGCAGTCTACTTTTCTATCTTTTAATCCAGATTTTATATATATATATATATATAAACATATATGCACACACACACATCCATATATATGTTTGCAGTGTCAGTGATTTGGGAATGGTTTTATTTGACTTGGCTAACATAACACTTATGAAGATTTTACAATTCCAAACACCACGGGCAAGTTGCAATTCTAACAATTTATGTCAAGTAAATTACATTGTATGTAATGTATACATAATGAATATATATGTATGGATATATTACATACATTACATACATATATAATTTTTTTTATTAGTGATCACTTCTTTTTTTTTAACAGCACTTCCTCCTATCAAACATTGTCTCTGTATTTCTCTTCTCAACTTCCTCTTCTCATATGATGTCTGGAAAAATGTAAAGTGTGACTGTCCCAGAGAGATTAGGATGGGCCTAGTTACCTGCTGTCATCCCCCACTCTCCAAATAATGTGCACTATGAACTTTTAACCAGATATGTTGCCACAATATGTTGACAGTATGGCCTGAAACCTAAATCAGGTTTACAGGGTAGTAAAACATCAGATTAGGGTCAGACTTCCTCAATTAAATAAAATCATATTGTTTTTCTAGATAATTTACCTTGGAAGTGAAGATTGAATTTTGAGGCAATTTCCCCCTGGGTGCCAGTATAACAGATAGATTTTGAAGGCTCAATGTTCCTAAATTTTTTGCACCCAACTATGAATAGGCAGCATGGTCACTGAGCCAGAAGCTGTGACCACCAAGCACTTCAGAGCAAATCCTGTCACTTTTAGTGATGAAGTGGCTGCTAAGAGAATCATAAGAAAGGTATAATGCGAATGGCAATGCTAGCAATTCTACCACTTAACGTAAAATTTAACTCTATGCACTTTCAGCATTCACCTTGGTTCAGACCACCGACATCTCTCTTCTTGATTACGTCACCAGCCTCCTAAGTGATCACCTCTACTTTGGTCTTTCCCCCGCTCTTCTTTTCTCCACAACTAGAGCCAGAGTGATCTGTATGAAGTGCATATCAGCACTTTAGTTTATAGCTTGAAACCCTTTCATGACCCTGCATTGTTCTCTGGATCAAGTTCCAGCTCTTAAACATGGACTGGTCCATCATAAGCCCCATCATGAAGGAAGGACCCCATTCATATCCCCATAGCTTTATTTCCTGAGGCCTTCCCTCTCAAACTCAGACAAAGGAAGATACTCAAAACCCCAGGCTCTTTGCAAGGATGGTCACCTCTTCTCTCTTTCTGGTTAACTCCCACTCACTTTTCTGATCTCAGATTAGAGGTTATTTCTTCCAGGAAGATACCATTAGCCCCTCTATATGCTACTAGAATAACCTGTACTTGTCTATATTTACATAGCACTTTGCAAATGCACTATAATTGTCTATCAACTCCCCTGCTCTCCTTCATTTTCCCCATCAGCCCCTTGTGGATAGAGTCTATTTTGCATTCCTAGTAGCCCCTGTAGCTAACTCAGTGCCTGCATACAGAAAGCTGTCAGTTACTAGTTGTGGAAGAGATGAATGAACGAATGAAGGGAGTAAAACTGTATACCGTTTAATGTTTTGTTTTAATGGTCTTTGACCTGATGACAGAGTAAATTACAAATTACAAGTCTGGTGAAAGTCTATGAAGAAAGGATGAGGGTAAACCAACTAAAACACTGAAGAGAAAATGGGTAAAGCGTACTTTAATAAGAAATTTACTATGCTTTGACTCCTGTTTCTTTTTACCCCCAGGCTGTCAAGGGGTGCCGTGAAACTGAAGGGCATCACAGGGGATCATCCCAACTAGCATTTAAACAAGTCTCGAGGTGTGTAACTTTTCCATATTTAAAAGATTTTTACGATTTATATTACTCAACCACTGAAGGTTGAGTATTTGTTTATTTCTCCTTACCACAGACAATTTTAGGTGTTCCCAAACTCCTTAACTTCAATTGATGTGTATTTCCTCTTCCGTGTTTCTAGACACATATGAGAAAAAATAGCAGTTAATTGTTGTAAACCTCAAGAGAATCAGACAACAAGCCAATAGGTAAGTAGAGAAACACTTTTCTGTCTTTCTGGTAGACTTTTATTTGTCTTTCATGGTAACCTTGGATTCTTTAGGACACTGGATACAGAAAAACACAAATGTTAGCTTGCTGATATGGACTGCAGTAACATAATTTATGGATGGAAAGGGCAGAAGAGAAAATAAATGGCAAAGTTAGGCCGAAGCTGTATATTTGACAAATTAAATCAAACTTTCAGGTACCTTGTAGTTTCTGAAAGTTTGCAAGTCTAGAGTAACAAAATAAAGGGGGGGGGTCATATGATGATTTAATAAGCAAACTGTAATAGATGAGAGTCTATGGGCTATTTCCTTTTGACCACCAGAGAAAAAGTTAAACCAGAAGAGTCTGGAAATTGGGTTGCCCTGCTCCTTCCCTGATCTTTAGAAAGATTCATTCCCCAATTACTCAATTTTAGTTAATTGTACAGCTTTCCTTCTTTGCTGATTATTAACAAGTTACAATCTGTATTTTGTGTCTGTGACACTATCTATTCACCACATTCAATTTCAGGAAGATGTACCCACACATCAATTTTGTTATAAAACACGTTTGCTGCAAAATCTGTGCATGTTCCTAATGACTTCTCTAGGTTTGTAACATGCATCAATCATCCTTGTAAGGTTTCTGATCAGATGTCTGAGTTTAGATATCTTAGTAAGAAATAAGACAATAGAAGCCACGTGCATCATGGCATTTGTCTATGACTGTTTCTATTTCCAAAGTCTTAATAAAAGTGGTATAAGTGAAGATGAAGTGAAACTCTCAAAATGCCAAATGGACTAGAAATTGAAACTCTAAAAATAACACAGAAGATTCTGTCTACCAACAGCTTTCCAAAGAATCCCCACGTACAGGTTCTCTTTCAAATTAATGCTGCCAGGCCCCCTCCTTTTGCTGAGTCTCATCATTTCAGTACTTGCAACTCTGGACATCTGGGTTACTGAAATCAGTAGCTGTGAATTAATTTTTCTGGCTGTTTTTTATATTTACATGGAAGATGCATTTTAAAGCTACTTTAACAAAGTGTTTCAAGAGAAAAACTGACATTTTAGAAAACGGGAAATATTGAGCAGTGTTAACTAAAGTGTGTGAGAATTAATTCAGTCACTAGCATCTACATTTTCCTTGCTTCATGGCTGGTGGGCAGGTCTAAGGTACTTACTGACTGGCTCCCCTAGAGAAAGGAATGCAGGTAGGGAGAGAATGAGAGGGACAGTCACAACTTTGAAGTTAATTAAGAAATTCAATTTTAGGCACTCAACTGCAAAGCTAAAATACTTTAAAATCTCAGGTTAAGCACATTCCATTTTTTCCACATAACCCACCAAGCTTGGCTGAGAAGTAATAAGGCCAACTTCCCCAGCAACAAGTCACACTGCCCTTGTAGCTGCCTGATCAGTGCAACTAGTCTAGACTTAAAGGAAAAAGGAAGCTATTTTGAAGGACTAATAGGTGAAAAGAAACCAATTATTTTTAGAGATGGCCTCGAAAGAATATCTTCTAAGCTATCAAAAATGCTGCTTGGAGAAGTATGTGGTACTAACCTTGGATCCAAAATAGCAAAAGAATGTAAAGGGGAAAGATCCCTAACATAATCTCTCTTTCTTCAGTCAGTCTAGCATGAAAATCCTCTTCATAAAAATCAGTCTGAGTGAGGGCATAAAAGAACTATAATGTATTAGGAAACATATTAATTATAACCCTTGTTGTACTTTAGTTACAAAACATGTTTATCAAAATGAGGAGACAGAATTTTCCAAGACTAGAATGATATCATTTCAAATAATACAATAGAACTAGGGGGAGAAAATTAATATGGGGACTATAGTCCTGGTTTTTCTACACATCTGAAATATGGGAACCTATGCTAAGCCTTGCTGAAGACACAGGCCTAGTTTGAGACACTATTTCTATTCTAGAGGAATTTAATTTCTGAAGGAACCACTTAAAAAATACTTTAAGAACAGATACACTTTAATCTTATTTTTACTTTATGACATTGTAATATTTGAAATTAGTCTCTTGAAAATCTAATAGGCACCTCAAAGAGACAGAACTCCTGACTTCAGTTCCCTAAACTATCCCACTAGTAGCCTCCCCATTCTGTAACTGGCAACTCCATCCTTCCAGTTGCTCAGGCCAAAAGCTTTAGTCCAGAGTTTCTCAGTTTCAGCACTGTGGACATTTGGGGCCGGATAAGTCTTGGTTGGAGAGAGCTGTCCTGTGCATCACAGGATGTTTAGCAGCATCTCTGGCCTCTATCCACTAGATACATATAGCACCCTGCCCAGCTGTGACAACCCAATATGTCTCCAGACATTGCCAAATGTTCCCTGAGGGGCAAGGTCATCCCCAGTTGAGAACCACTGTCTTAGAGTTCTGTCTGTCTTAGAGTCGTGATTGACTTGGCTTTCTCTCACATCCCACATAAATCTCTTAGCAAATCCTATTGGCTCTGCTTCAAAACATTCCGAAAATACAAGCACTTCTCACACACCCCCTGCTCCTGCCTTAATCCAAGCTGCTATCATCCAAATCCTGGATTAATTTCAAGGGCCTCCTAAACTGTTTCCTTGCTTCCACCTGTGGCCACCTACATTCTATTCCCAACACACTAGCCAGAGAAATACCATCAAAATGTTACAAACTTCTCTGCAAAAATTTTCCATTGATCACCTATTTTACAAAGAGTAAAAGCCAAAGTTCTTAAAATGGCTTTTCTGATGTCATCTCATTCTACTCCAATCACACTGGCCTCGCTGCTCTTCCTGCAGGCTTCAGACAGGCTCCTGCCTCAGGGCCTTTGTACCTGCTGTGTCCTTTGCCTGGTAGGCCTCACTCCTTCAAGGCTTTGCTCAGATGTCACCCCCTCAGGAAGGCCCTCCTTGACAATTGGCTTCAAAATGGCACTTTCCCCCACACCCAGTCTTTATCCTGCTCCCTGGGTTATTTTTCTCCAAAATACTCATCATCTCACTGTGCGATTTACTTATGTATTTTGCTTATTGTCTGGTTCTTCCCGTTAGGTCGTAAGCTCCGTGAAGATAGCACTTTCTGTCTACTTTTTTCACTAATTTATCTTCAGGGCCAAGAACAGTTCCTGGCACATTATCAAGAGGCTCTCAATCAAAATGGATTGAATGACTGGCCTCTCTAGGATTACTATGGGAGCCTCTCAAGGGGAATTTTTGGGGGATTTTTCAGAACCAAGTTTTGACATTGGTTATTCAGTTTGGAGAATTAAAATGTAAATATTTTGCTTGTGATTAGTACATTTTCAACTTTTTAAAACTATTTTGAGGTCTCAGAATAACTTTTCTTAGTGTGTTCCTGAATTTGACAAGCAAGTTGATATGAATTATTGCCCTCACACTCACAGAAGTCCAAGGAAATTTTTTCTTGTCAGTTAAAACTGGACAAATCTTTAGCAGAACCATTTGGTCAAAACTGAATCTTAATAGTTTTTGAACACACTCTAGAGTCACACATTTCTTCATTACTTCACTCAACCTACATCAATTTTTAAACCTCAACTATGTGCAAAGTATAACGCTTGATTTTGTTAAATAATTCATCTTGTAATTTGAGAAAATCCAACTTCATTTTCTTCTAGGAAGTGTTTTTCCTTTTTTTGTCTTGAATGACCTCAGCTGATAAAAACACTATTGATACTTATCCACCTTGGAACCATTCTTCTCTTGTTAATTCTTTTTCTAAATCAAAACAACCACTCAGAAAATACCTTCAATTGCTTGAATGTTGAAAGCACTTGAGTACAGTTTAATTTTTCATGTTGTCTGTTTATGAGGGAATGTATTTATTTTTAATTAGTTTTACTCTTAATTTCCCTTTGCGAGTGTTGAACATGAGAGGCTGGAGAGCTTGAATTTCTCTGCTTACCTCACCGGTGGGGTGAGGCTGTCTTCCCCACGTTTGCTAGCCACACCACTGTGCTCACAGAGATGGGTGGAAGGAGCTCCGAGACTTGGCCAACCACAGAGAAAAAATGGCTTCACAGATTCCCCACGGCCCATACCTATGACTAACCTGTGTGAGAACATGCTGATGTTACTATGAAGATGGTCCTGGGAAAAGAAGTCTAAGTGTTCTGGTGCTGATCCAGATTCAGTCTCACATAATGAGATACTTTTCCATTCAGATAATCAATGCAAAGTATTTACTGAGTGCTTACTGTGTGCTTAATTCTATGTCAGAGCATCATTTCACTATCATAAATTGGAGTTCAAATAATATTTATAAAAATGTTTCTACTTTGTCCCACAAACAACAGGTTGATAATAGCGGTTTTTACTAGAACAATTTTCTAGCAAAAGTTTCAAATACCTTTCTGAGAAGCTCTTTTAATTGGTTTTTATGTCAAGAACCCAGTCAGTGCTGAACTTTGTCTCAGGGTCCCAGGCAATAAACTTCAAAGATCAGCTATATATTCCTTCAAATTTAATAATTTTGCTTTGCTGACTGAGAAAAAAAAAGAGGAGTAGCTGATCCCAGAGTCCCAAAAGTGATAACTTGAGCTGTTTTAATTATTAAAAATGTATTCTATGGACACTTTATACAAGAGCAGGAGAGAGCAAAAGAGTTTGCTCCTTCTTTTGTCAGTGACAAAAAGAAAGTCTTGACAAATTGACCAATGAGACTGAAATTGTAAATGAAGCCGTGACATTTTGTAAAATTTCCACTTTGCAGTTATCATCTACCCCTTAAGTACTTGTACGTAGCCAATCAAATGAGAATAATATTCCCTTGTGAAAGTGCCTGGAGAATAAAGTCATTAATTTGCCTGATGCCCTGTCCCTGAGGGACAGCAGGCTGACATGAAGTGTTCTAAAGATTACTGTGTTTTGACCATTTCCTCTCCAGATTTTTTTAGAGACCTTCTGAAAGTTTCATTGCTGGCTAGATATTAAAGATTCGCTGTTAATTTCAGCACACAAGTTCTAAAAAGGAAGGGTTAAAAAAGACAGATGGTATTTCTCCTTTCCTTGGAGAAATCCTTCTTAAATCTTAAGAAATTCAAAAGGAAGAACAAAGTAGACCACTTAGAATGCATTACCTTCCCTCCAAAGGTTTCAGTGTGCCTGACAGCAATTTATGAAAATACAATCATGGATAAGATCCAAGAAATTCTTCTCCCAATTGTACAGTTGCATAAGTTGAGGCTTGGAAAGATGGAAAAATTCAGCCAAAGGCCAGAAAAAAAATGAAAAGGCTAAGAAGAAAACAAAATCCAAGGGCCAGTTCAGTGGCATAGTGGTTAAATTTGTGCACTCTGCTTCAGCGGCCCAGGGTTCATGGGGTTCAGACCCCAGGCACAGACCTACACACTGCTCATGAAGCATGCTGTGGCAGCATCCCATATACAAAAAATAGAGGAAGATGGGCACAGATCTTAACTCAAGGCCAAGCTTCCTCCCCCCGCCAAAAAAAATTTCCAACAATAGTCATGTCTAAAAACGAGAATAAAATAAAAACAAGACAAAAATTCTTTCCTTATTTTATTTAATAGAAAACTATTCCAAAACATCATTGAAATGTTAGATTTGTATTATTCATGCATTTTAAAATTTTGACCTTATTTTGCACTACTCCATATGAGTTGCTGTAAACTTTTTGACTAACCTAAACTTTGGCCAAGAATAAATCTCAACAATCTATGAAAGGAGCAAGGCTTCTCAAACACTAATACCATTAGTTAGGCAACTATTGTATGAAACTCACATGACAGCTATGGTTAAACACAGCCTCAGGCCATGATTATCAGCTTGCACTAAAAAAACAAAGCTGATTGCTTTAAAATATGCTTTATTAACTCATTCATATGAAATAAACTAATTGATTCTAAAATACTTTCTGCTCTTTTATGTGTTGAAGGATTTTTATGCCAAAACATTTCAGGCAAAATTTAAAATTCTCACTTTCTTAAAATGTCATTTAAATTTTTAAATTATAATTTCAAATTCAGTGGTTGCACAAATTGTTGCTTTTTCTCATTTTATAACAGTGTTTTATAATATATTTCAGAATTGCCTCAAAAGAATATTAAGTAGTTTTGGGTTTACGGTTACCATTTTCTCTTACTAAAAGTAAATAATTCACAAAATATGCTTTGACCCAAGAATATAGGACTATAAGTGCCCATGCAGGTTGCAACAGCTGTAGGCAAATTCTAAAACTGCAATTTGCAACTTGAATTTATCCAGCAGTTAAGGAAACAGCATATTTACTCTATTGGGAAGCAACCCAATAAAAGGTGACTCCATCAGCTGCTGAGTGAAACAGCTTTATTTTATTCTGATAAAAATTTCAAATATTTTCTTCAAGTACACAGTACACTTGTTCTTTCAAGGCAGGCAGAGTCTAACCAAACTTCCATTTTAAAGCTGCAGTGTCTATGATGGAGAGTTGTACATAAGAATTTCCTCTGGCAGTTATCAGACTGAATAAGTTATTAAAATGAATATGAATTAAAATTTCCTATTCAGCTCATGTCATATGAAGGTTACTTTGTAGTAGCAATTCCCTAAAGGGCATTAATCAATAGCAATACTAAAATAGTATGATTGTATAATAAACCTAGTAAAACGTCCACCACATACAAGAGAATTCATGGAAAAGTCACCTAATGGTGAGGACATTTATCACCCTGCACCCCTGAACAGAGAGAGCTCTTGCAATCTGACTATAAGTGACCTAGTCTGAATATTGTGTTGCAGCAAAGAAGGTTCATATGCCCACATAGGCCTAAAAACAGCTGCCACAAAAGCTTTATGTTATTAATGAGGAATATTCGAAATATAAGAAATATTTTAAGAATAAGCATTTTTAATTGTTACAAATTCTTTTCTGCCAGTAAATAGGAGGAAAAAAAATAAAAACAGAGTATCTTAAAAATGATAGCAAATTTTCTATATATTCAATGTAATTAGTGTCTACTCTGTATGAATTATAACATATGCATATTTTCCTTATATTCAAAACCTGTGTCCTCGTCTTCACTGATTAAGTTATTAAGGTAGGATACAAAGTACACATGTATACATGCACATGTCTACATCATGTTCTGCTGTCATGAATCTGACTACACAATAATGTACATTTTAAAGTGTCAGAAGCTAGGATAGAATCTGTAGCCAAGTGCCTCTCGATCCTCCTGCTCCCATTCTGTAGAATATAAGTTTCCATCAGTTACATAAATAGCCTTAGATTTTTTACTTGCAAAATGTGGATAAAAATGTTTATTTTTATTTATGAATCCATTTATAATAAAAGCATTTGTATAAGAAAGATCATGGTATATAGCATGAGAGAGGCCTGGATTTGAATCCCATCTCTAGCAACTACTAACTTTTTCTTTATGGTCATGGTTGTCTCATATGTAAAGCAGAGTAATATGACCTACAGTGTAGGATTGTGTTAACCATTCATAAAAAAATATATGTTAAAATATATATTTTCTGATATATACTCTAGTAACAAAATGTTAGCTCTACTTCCCTTATAATTATTATTAACAATTAAATAAGAGATGAGAGAACATGTATAAGTTGTATCTAGAGGAGCAGTGTCCAATAGAATGTTCTGCCATGATGGAAATATTCTGTAATCTGCGGTGTTCAATATGGTAGTCATTAGGCATATGTGGCTACTGAGCATTTAAAATGTAGAATGCTCTGCCTTCTACTGGAGAACTGAATTCTTAATTTTCTTTAAATTATTAAATGATATGTTTTAACAAATATAACAAACAAATTTGTTTAAAAAACAAATTATATTTATGTTTAAACAATTAACTTATGTTTAAATAATCATATATGGCTAATGGTTACTGTATTGGACAGTGCAAATCTGAAGTGCCTACATCTACTCATGTTTAGCTTTTTCTAAGTTTTTCCACCACATAATACATAGAGGGACTTCTCTAGGTCCCTTTATCAAATTACCACAATTAGTACAGAAAATCTTCCAATGACTCTATCATTATTCATATGCATAAAATATAAAATGACTTCTCTATCTACAACAGTGATGTGTTCTTTTATTCAGTTCTGTGTAATCAAAGGCCTCATATTTAAACACAGTAACATTTCACTCCCTCTTATTATTTTTGGTTGGAAATTTTATCAGACTTTCCCTTGCCTTTTGCACATAATTTAGCCTTGAAGTCACAGATTCGTCATTATGAATGTCATGATGGAAGAAAAACATTTTACTATCATATATTTACACTATGTCTCAAGAGCACTCCACATCTTGAGGCAAAATAACAATTCCAGGAAAATCAACACTAAAACAAAAAATAAGGAAAACAAACTTATGCCCAACTCTAAAACAAAACAATAAACAGACAAAAATCCTTGGTTACAACCATCACATAAATGTATCAGTTCTTTCAAAGTTCTTCCTTTACTCTACCCAATCAATCAAGACAGACCAACTGTGCAACAATTGCCCTATGTAATGGAAGTGCAACAACACACCACACTCTCTCGGCCTTCCCAAAATCTTTAGTTTCCATATCCCTCAGAGGTGCATCTTCTCTTCCACTTGTATTACATTTTGTGTGTGTGTGTGTGTGAGGAAGACCAGCCCTGAGCTAACATCTGTTCCAATCCTCCTCTTTTTGCTGAGGAAGACTGGCCCTGGGCTAACATCGTGCCCATCTTCCCCTACTTTATATGGGACGCCACCACGGCATGGCTGACAGGCAGTGCGTCGCGGGCGCCAAGGATCCGAACCTGCGAACCCCGGTCTGCCAAGCGCGGACTAAACCGCTGCGCCACTGGGCCGGCCCCTGTATTACATTATTAATTGAAGAAAAGGAGAATCCATCCCTCATATCTACAAGAATTGGTGCTAGAATGACTCAGGAAGTTCTTACTACAAAGCTTAAAATTTCTCCTTCATTTTCATCATTAAATACTTCTGCAGATATGAGAATTTTTGCTCTGCTTTAAAAAAGATTTGCCTTGATAAAAATTCTAGGCACAAGAAACACATAAAATGGGAATATTAATATTAATGATCTTGAAAACCCTAACTTGTATTCAAACGATGAATCAACTACTCACGGATTTCTTCAATAAACAGAATTTCGCGTTCTGAATTATATCTCATTTCAGAGGCTGAGTCAATGAAGTAATATTGTGGGACAATTAGGTAGTACAACTATCCTTAATTAGTAACTCTATTTCCTTATGTGGAGTACTATCATTATCACTTTTGTTTAAATGACATTTCACTAAGTGACATGTTATCAAATAAATAAATATAGAACACTTTTAAAATCTCTAGTATGAATATTGGTCATTAATTTTTTTTCATTGTAATACAGCATGCAGCATAAAGTCACATTTTACTCTCATACTAAAAAATACTTGTTGAAGACGAAGTGAGCAAGCAAAACAATAGACCAGTTTCATCAGCATTTTAAAATTTTCAGACTATAAGCTGTGCTAAGAAATGAGTCTTCTGAGAAAGACATTAAATTGTTCGCTATCAGAGTTTTCTTAATGATTTTCATATCTCTAAGTTCACCTATGATTATTGTATCTAATTTTGAAAGATCAAAAGCATCCTTTTAAAAATCAGATCTGGTTTAGTCAATAATATTTTTTATTAATCTTAATGAAATAACTTACAATGGAAATGGTTCATTTAATTAAAGATATGACTTTGAGAGAATATGCAATCATCAAAATTATTAAATTATATAAAGATGCAAAATAATATAAGACCACTTATGACATAGTAGTAAGTGAAAACAAAAAGAATTCAACTACACGTATTCTATGTTCAGTTATGGAAACCATACATGTTTGGATAAAGGCTAGAAAGGAATATGTAAAAATGAAACACTGGTAATCATGAGGAATTTTTAAAATTACATTTTACGCCTTTAAATATTATTTTTATAGTTATTAAAAAGTGAACTGAACCACAAATCACATACCTTTTCCATTTAGGTGAATACAGCAAAGATTGGGGAAAACCTCCAAGTTTTTCTGATTCCTCTGTGGCCCTCCCGTCTCACATCCAATTCAATCCCAGCAAGTCCCATCATTTCTACTTAAAAACTTTTCACAAGTCCATCCACATTTTCCACTCCTGAACTGGTGAATTCGTATCCTTACCGGTCTTCACCCAGGGTGATAGTAAGTCTGGCTCAGAGGAGGAGGAGGAGGAACCTCCAAGGAAGAACCCCCACACTGCGACCACCACCAATGGGTATCTCGTGACCAGTCCTTGCTCAGTGGATGATTAATTACCCAAAACTACAAGTCCCAAGCAAAGTGAACTATTCATTCCTGGAAATATGTAATAAGTCGCAAATGCTGTTCCTTTCATGATACATCAGCACCAGAAACAAAGATTAGGATTATCAAAGCATTTTGAATAGTTCACTGCCATATATACTGTCTGTGAATGAAGAATTACCACTCTCTACATGTAGGCATGCTGGATGTAATTGATACAGGGAACAGTATTTGCATTTGTACTGTCTTAGAATATTATTTATTTTTTGTATTGTTTGTAAATCTGTGGACAGAAGAGGGTTTTCTTATTCCTTTTACTCTCTAGGTTCATGATAGTGAGAGAGATGCTCCATCTGCTTCTACCCCTTTCTATTGCTGTAACCCAGTCTGCTGGGAGCATCAACTTAATCTGTCCCTTAGAGAAAGCAAAACCCAGCGCAAGATTCTCTGACAGCTCCAAATAGGTTTGCTGTCTTTGTGCTACAGTAACCACTTTAAAAATGCCTATGCAGTCTCAGTGACCATTCTCTCAGTATGAAGTTTAAACAGGATGAGCTGGGTGTTTTAACTGTCACTCTTCATGGTCAATTAGCAGTTCAAACTGAAGAGTATGGTTACTGGAAAAAAATACAACACTCTACACCCCACACCCTTAGTTTCCCTATTCCCCAAGTCTTCTCTACTCAACAGCAGGCCACTCTTTGGCTTAAAACCTTTCAATATTTTTCCACTACTTTTAGAGAATACCCAACCTCTTTCCAGAAACACCCAAGAACCTGTATGGCCCCAGTCCTATCTCTCCATCTTTCTCTCCTGCCACTCTCCCTCTTGCTCACTAAACTCCAAGTTCACTAAATGTTTTTCATCTCAGGGCATTTGCATATGCTGTTCCCTCCACCTAGAACACTCTCCTGACACAGGTGCTCCTACAAGGCTAGCTTCTGCTAGCCTTTAAGTAAGTTAATGGTCCTCTATCTAAAGTCAATCCAAAGAATCATGTTATTCTAGGACCTTATACTTCTTATATAGACTCTGAAGAAATCATAACTTCATGGGTAATTGTTAATGCTCAATTTGCACTTGACTAAGGAGGTTGATCTAGGAATATGCATGTCTATTAGCAGAAATGGCCTCCTTAAGGATTAACACTTTTACAGGTCCCTTATTGTTCTCAGAATTCATCTTCTCAGTTAGAACACTACCTTCTTCATGCAGTCTTCTCTGAAACAGGACTTCCCTCCTTAGCTTGATTATAAATATACAGAGTGTAGGGACTATGTCTTACTCATTGTCATATTTCCATAGTGCATTGTGGATAGTATTAACAATAATGATTATTATATTACAACAATGTGATAACAGCAAGTGCTTATATAAGGCTTACTACAGGAGCCGGGCACTGTTCTAAGCACATGATGTACATTACCTCATTGATTGATGTGAGGATTAGTCACATCAACCCCATAAGATAGGCACTCATTATCCCCATTTTACAGATGAGAACACTGGAAGCTCTGAGCTTGACGACCAAGTTTTCATTCAGCTAATGAGGAAGCCGGGTCTCAAACCCAAAGAGTCTGCTGTTAACAACAATACTAAATGCATATTCAGTATTGAAAGAATGACATAAATGATCATTTCTTTGAGGCAATACTTTTGTTTTCTGATGATTTTGCATAAAAATTGTTGAGCTAATTTTTCTAAGGCTTTGCCTAAGTCTGTCCTAGCTTCCTTTGGTGACACTAAATAACCTATAAATAGTGTTGATTATTCTGCTAAATGGTTCACTTCTAAATCCCACCCTCTTTTGCTTCACTGGTAACAACATGACTCCTGGTACAACCTTCCAAGGAAAGATATGGGTTGTTTTACCTGAAATCACTGTTTTATACCATTATCAAAGACCACATACTTCTTATATTTACCCTATATAGATGAGCAGTATAATGTCTTTGATTTTTTAAGTAAGAAATATGGGAGTTAGTGTAGTGAAAAGACCGCAAGATTTGGAGCCAAAAAGTCTGGATTTTTTTATTTTTTTCCCTCTATTGCTAGCCACGTGACCTTCAATGACTGCTGTGATATCTTTAAGCCTCAATTTTCTCACCTGTAAAAAGAGAAGAACAATGCCTGACATTTAAACGCACTATGAAGTCTAATGGATATCAAAGAAATGCAAGGAACTTATCGATTAAAGTATCAATGTTGAGGCTACTGAATATATGCAAGACATCACACAGTGGCAGAAGAGAGTCCACACGTACTTTATTGCTTGTCCAATGAAGGATGAAGGAAGTAAGATGAATAGACTCTGTCAGGGAATTTGTTCTGGTTTTGCTGGACTGGTATTGTTTCACAACTAGAATATATCAAATTTTGAGAATAAGTCTCAATAGCCAGTTCTACAGATGAGACATGTCTATGACAGAACCTTACACGAGTCAATGGCCTCTTAACCATGAATTAAAGTAATCTGGAAACCAAGTGACAAACGAATACTTTACATTATATTAAATGCCATGAGAATACCAAGTCATTAAGGAAGGGACTGTGGTGCAGTGGAATAAGCCCTAGACTTAGAATTGAAATACCTGGGTTCGAGTTCTGGTTGTGCCATTTACAGCTGTGAAAATTTCGTCTAAGAATTGAACACTCTGAGACTGTCTTCTCAGCTCTAAAAAGGTCATATATATCCCCACAGGACTCTTATGAATATTAAATATGATAGTGTATTTAAAAACAATATCCAGTTAACATGCTAATAAAGACATGCTAAATGAGACAACCAAGACTAGGGGGATTGGCTATGAACTGAAGCCATTCTGGACGAGGGAATTGGACCGTTTTCATGAAATGTAGAGTGCCAGTCAGGGGTTAGATGTTTAGTAAATACTGTGGAATTAAAGTAAATCACACAGAAAGTCCTTTTCATGATATCTACTAAGCCAATTCCCTAGTTCATTTGGAGCCATTTAAAAATGGCATTTTATGTCCAGAAATAGAATATAAACACATAATATTTTTCATAATCCAGAGTTCTGACTACATATATGTGACATAGCTGCAAACTCCTTTTAGGAAGGTTAATTTCTAATCGGCAATTTTTAAAAATGAAAAATTTTAACATGTTCTACTTTAGGACATTGTAACTGGGTGTACTGGTGAGATACCAACATGCTTTATTCAAGGAAACTGAATGGCAGACCTTGGGAAGCTCCCCAAGGACACAAGCATTAAGTTCTAGGAGGCAAGGCTGACTACATTTCCAGGAAGAAAAATAAAGCTAAATTTTGGGAAACAAGTGAAATATATCAAACCAGCAGGAATTTCACAAGCTGAGAAATTTTTTTAAATTTATTAGTTCACAAGCTATATCCCACTGAAGATCTTCCTGTTAAAACTTAGAGGACACAAATAACAATTTTCACTTGCATAACATATTTGTTTCTAGGATTTATGATAATACATGGCAACGTAATATCTTTGGCTTTGATTGCTTTAAAGTTGTCTGTTCTGTCATCAGTGCTGAGTGGGGTGGATCTAGTGTATCTATTTGCAAAACCTCAATGTATAATATATATTTAAATATTCCTGTCATCTGTATACGCAACATGCACTACAATTCTTTTTATCTGGGCGAATCTTTTCACTTATTCCTAAACCGGTTTTAAGTAACTGATGTGCCCATGCACCTCAAATGCAGTGAGAAATATGTTAAATTAATTTTGTAACTGTAGATGAATATCTAATAATAATATGCACTATATGGTAAGATTTCAGAGAAGCAGAGAGAAAGGTACCTTATCTCAGGACTTCTCAGGGACCTCTATGAGACACAACTGACAATAATTTACCTATCCCTCTTCTACATGGAATGGGATCGGGAGTTCCTACATTTAGAATAGGCAAGTTAAGGTTTTGCTTGTGGAGATAACCTGTAAATGCATACATATTGCCTAGGATAGGTATGAACAAGTCAGCATGAAGCATATTTAGCTGACTACATGAGCTGACTTACTTAGGGGCATTCATGCACTCATTCAATCAAAAAATATTGAAACAATGACAGTCACTTCTCTGAGCATTAGTGATACAGCAGTGAACAAAGTAGAAGAAAATCCCTTCTCTTGTAGAGCTTATGTTCTAGTTGGGGAAAGCAGATTTGAAAGAAATAAGTATTAGTATAACAGATAGTGATAAGTTCCATGGACAAAAATAAAGCAGAAGTGAACAGAGTGTGGTTGCAGGGAGAGGATTACAATTTTTAAAAGGTTGGTCTGATAAGGTTCACTGAGAAGATGACATGTGAGCAAAGATCACAGACATCTGACATCTGAGTATTCAGTGCGTTGCCATTGTATCACCACCACTGCCATGGCAGGCGGCACCCTCATCATCAACTTGATCATTATGATTAAAACTCAGTTTTACATCCATTATTGTATTTTTTTCTTTGAGGTATTATTTTCTATTTTTGTGTGTGTGTGTGTGTGTGTGAAAATAATAAAATAATGAGTGTTTAAATAACCTGTTTAACGTCACTCACTTGTGAGAAGTAGCATTAGGACTGGACTTCAACTCCAGGTCACTTGACTCTCAAACTCTCACACTTATTACCATATCGTGGTGACTATGGAGGTGGGTCATCACAGCTGAATGTCTCAGGACATGAGGGTGTTAGGTGCTGGACTCAGCTAAGGGACTCCAAAAGGAAAGGCAGAAGAATGTTGGGTAATTTTGCTCAATTTGCTATTTTGCAGTGATTTGGTTGTATTTGGTTTCACAAATATATCTCAATAATTCAGTAGAGATTATGCAAAGTAAGAACACTTCATAGAATATTAATTATAATAATTAAATCCAATTTCACAGTTACTTTTCACCCTGCACACCCAACCTTGGGCCCTCGGACCTAACTGGAGTGCCTGTCTCCTCACTTTATCTACTAGAGAAATGTCCTTCAAATGTAAACTTCTGGCTCTACTCCTACTATCACGCCATTTCTTCCCAATTCATCAATTCCAGTTAGAATTCATTTCTCCCACCTTTATACTCACAACCCAGTTGCTTGACTTATCAGATTTTTATGTATGTTTATCTCTTCCACTAACTTATGAATATTTACATGGCAGCTCAATACCTTTTTCATCCTTGCGTGCCACATAAATCTGAACACAAGGCTTTACTAATGGCATATTTTTCACAAATGTTGGTTGAATTGAAATCAAATCACAACTGTGGCAAACACCCTCAACTAGACTCTAATCTGCACTGCACTATGGCCGGATCACTGTTTCCTTGGTTCACTTATATTTTTGCAGCAACTAACTAGTGCACATGGAAGGCAAACAAATCAGAGATTACAAAAATTTCATGATATTTTAAAATTATAACTTAGTCAAAAAGTCGTATTTGCATATACAATCATGCATTGCTTAACGATGGGGATACATTCTGAGAAATGTGTCGTTAGGCGATTTCATTGTTATGTGAACATCATAGAGTGTACTTACACAAACCTAGATGGCATAGCCTACTACACACCTAGGCTATATGGTACTAATCTTATGAGACCCCTGTATAGTATGCAGTCTGTTATTGACCAAAACATCACTATGTGGCACATGACTGTAGTTTATACAATAAAGGTCTATGAATTTATAGTCATTTAATCCTAAAATGATGCATGTTTGAAAAATGACTTTTTAAGTAAAGAGAATATAGCTTGTGGCTCTAAGATGAACTAGTGGAAAAAATAATGGTACAAAAATCCTTCCAAATTCATATTATCAAAAAGAATTGAAAACTGAATAAAAAGTAGGTATTTGCAGTATATCTTTTTTTTCGCCTTAATGACTTTGCATCAAGTAAATGGAAATCATTGAAAATATTTGTTCAGTGAGATAGAACTAACATCTACAGTTTAATAGATATTATATAAACAAGCAAACATTAAGACATTCTTCTGTAATACAGATTCATAATGTATTTGAAATCTCCATAGAATTAGACTGATAATATCAAAACTATTTAAAATATGTCTTATATAAATTCTTAAAAAAGCTGTTAGCTGGATTATCAGTTTCTTCTTGTGGGCCTCAAAATTCACACTATAAAAAAAATTTGTATGAAAAAACATTTATTGGGAGTGAAATTTTCCCTCCCATTTACGCTTCTTTTTCAGGGCTAAAATGAAATTTACTGAGCAAAGACATTTAGCACAAGACAGAGCACAGACGTTTGATGTCCATTTTCCAGTGCCGACCAGCATAGGCATCTGCTTTTTTTTATTTATTTATTTTTTTGGTGAGGAAGATTAACCCTGAGCTAACATCTCTTGCCAATCCTCCTCTTTTTGCTGAGGAAGATTGGCCCTGGGCTAACATCCATGCCTATCTTCCTCTCCTTGATATGTGGGACACCAGCCACAGCACGGCTTGATGAGTGGTGCATAGGTTGGCACCCGGGATCCAAACTCACGAACCCCAGGCTGCCGGATTGGAGAGTGCAAACCTAACCACTACACCACCAGGCCAGCCCCAGGCATCTGCTTTTTAAAAGTCAGTTCCACCTTAGACAAAGACTACATTCATACTCAGAGAGGATTTTCTAGTATTAAAGTAAATCTTTATATTTTTCTATCTATGGTACAGTTTCCTTATAATCAAGAATTGCCCTCCACTGTTCCTCTTGATTATCATACAGACTCTCTCATTCTTGGCCATAAAGCAATAATATAAATATTGCATGCAAAAAAATCAGAGCCTAAAGAAAAGAAAAGTGATTTAGGACCAAATTCCATTACCAAAACCACCATGAACCTGTCCTATTTTTCCTGGAAGTTGACTCTATGAAATAGTGTTTGAATTAAATGTGTCAATGACCAGAGCATGGAAATGATTTTGTTATATGGAAATTTTGATTAAGGCATTTTTTTAAATGATGGTCTTACTCTTTGTTATTAAACTGTCTGGAATATTTATCTTAAACTACAAACTGTATGAAAACAAATAATAAAGTATAAAAATAAGCAGATGTCCACTGATCATAAGCAGAATTTATCCAAGAGAAATCTGCTTAAATGTAATTTTATTATCTAGGCTACTCTTACTTCTAATGGTCAATTTTTTTTTTTTTTAGTAACAGAACACTTTCATGACTATCATTATAAGACCTGATTTTCACAAAAAGTATAGGAAATGAGTTGCTTCTTCCTCTTGCCATCATCTATAGCATGAGAGCACATGAGTTTCTATTTATCAAACTGAACTACGACAATTTAATGAGATTTTGCTAGATCTTGCAAAATCCATGTATAATTGTCCTATTGACTAAAATGAGTGGTACACATAGGACTGTGGTATGCCTTCAAAGAAAAGTTAGCTGAAAACGAGCAAGAGTAGGCACTTGTATATATTATTTAAAAGCTTACATTGTTTATCTATGAGATGCCATACATGTGTCATCATCATTCATTAGTATTTCTTGAAGCCCCATATTATCCTTGCAATGCCAACAATTATTTTAGTATCAAATAAGGATTAATAAGAATAAATTCTATTGGTGTAGTCTAATCTAGAGAATAAGTTTTCTACAGAAATGAGTTACGCATTTGACGAATGGCTTTAAGGAAACATGCCATCATCAGCATTATCAGATAATTACAGACTTTTATAAGGAGAAGAGGTCTTAGATGTAATCTGGTACTATTCTTTCGTTTTCAAACACAGGCAGAGTCATTAAGTGACTTTTAACCCCATGCCACTAGTTAGTGATGAAGTCAGACTTAGATCTCAGTCTCAAACCTAATATGATACTCTTTCCATTAAACAAAGCTCCCTTCACAAGGTAAAAATTATAGTAATATCTGATGATTATCAAGTGATTCCTATGTGCCAAGACCTGTTCAGAGCGCTTTTTTTTTTAAATTTTTCATTCAATTTATTTAAACTAAAAAAAAAAAACATTTCTCCCACCTCCACCATCCCCCACCTCTTGCACTCTTGCAACCACCAGTCTGTTCTCTGTATCTTTGAGCTTGGTTTTTTTCTAGATTCCACATATAAGAGAGATTGTACAGTATTTGTCTTTCTCTATCTGACCTATTTCACTAAGCATAATGCCCTTGAGGTCCATCCATGTTGTTGCAAATGGAAAGATTTCATTCTTTTTTATGGTTGAAAAATATTCCACTGTATATATACCACAATTTCTTAAGCCATTAATCCTTTGATAGACACTGAGGTTGTTTCCATATTTCTCTATTGTAAATAATGCTGCAACGAACATGAGGGTGCATATATCTTTTCAAATCAAAGTTTTCATTTTCTTTGCATAAATACCCAGAAGTGGAATGGCTGGATCATACGGCAGTTTCATTTTTAATTTTTTGAGGAAACTCCACACTGTTTTCCATAGTGATTGCACCACTTTACATTCCCACCAACAATGCACAAGTGTTCCCTTTTATCCACATTCTCACCAACACTTGTTATTTCTTGTCTTTTTGATAATAGTTATTCTAACAGGTGTGGGATGATATCTCATTGTGGTTTTGATTTGCATTTCCCTGATGATTAATAATGTTGAGCATCTTTTCATGTACCTGTTGGCCATCTGTATGTCTTCTGTGGAAAAATGTCTATTCAGATCTTCCGCCCATTTTTTAAATCGAATTGTTTGGTTTTTGCTATTGAGTTGTATGAGTTCTTTATATATTTTGGATATTATCCCCTTATCAGATATATGATTTATAATTATTTTCTCCAACTCAGTAGGTTGCTTTTTCATTTTGCTGATGGTTTCCTTTGCTTTGCAAAACCTTTTAGTTTGATGTAGTCCCACTTGCTTATTTTTGCTTTTATTGCTGTTGCTTTTGGTGTCAGATTCAAAAATCATCGCCAAAACCTATGTCCAGGAGCTTACCACCTATGTATCAAGTGGTTCCTATGGCCAAGCCCTGTTAAGCTCTTTATTCATTTTAATGTTCACAATAACCTATCAAGTAAGTACTCTTAGCTTCACCATCTTATAGATGAAGCAACTGAGACAGCAAAGTTTAAGTAACCTGCCCTTTACATAACTAGTAAGCATTGAGCTGTTTTGGACCCAGGAATGATGACTACAGAGCTGTTGCTCTCAACCAGGACATACCATTGCATGTATTCTACAAATAGACAGCTTTCGCTTCACGGGCTGTGCCAAGAGTAAAATCAACAGGTATCATCTTTGACTTAGACTAACTTTCAATATAAGATACTTAATAATAACATAATTAAATATAATTAAAGAAGCCTTGAAGTTAACTTTTCCTGGACTTACTCCAGAGACTCAAACCCATAGCTGTGGGTGTCAGCGACGCTTTGCCTATACCACTACAAATAACAATGTGAGTTCACAGTGATTAATTCATTCACTTGTCCCTTCCTTCAGCAAATATTTACTGAGAACTCACTATATACACCAGACAGTCTTCTAGAGAATAAAACAAAGATCTCTGCTCTCATAGACTTGCACTTTTGTGTGGGAAATAGACCACAAAGAATAAGCATAATGAAAATAAATCTTGTAGTACATTAGAAGGTGATAAATACTGTGAAAAAAAAAAAGACAGAAAAGTAGAACCAAGTTAAGGGGTGTTTGAAGTGTGGGGAGAGGGCAGTTTGCAATTTTAAGTAGTGTGATCCAGATAAGCCTCCTTGAGAAAGTGACCTTTGAACAAATATTTAATGAAGGAAAGAGAGTTAACCACGGAGCTAACTGGAAGAAGGGCATTTGAGGAAGAAGGAAGAGCTGCTGAGAAGGCCACAAGCTGTGATTATGACCAGGGTTTTGATCCCAGGCTGGGGAGAGTGGTCAAGGGAGAAAGAAGTGGGAGACACAATCAGAGAGATACCTGGGGGCCAGATGGTGAAAGGTCTTGAAGGTCACTCTGGCTTCTGTTCTAAGTACCACAGGGAACACTGCAAGATTCTAAGCAAAGGAGTGACATGATCTGACTTATTAAATTTTAGAAAGATCACTCTGGCTGTTATGTTAAAAACAGACTGCAGTGAGACAAGAACAGAAGCAGGGAGATGAGCAGGGGCTTTTGGAATAATTTACGTAAGAAATGATAGTGGCTCAGACCACGGTGGTAATAGTAAAGTAGTAGAAGTGTAAAATGTGGTAAATCTTTGGATATATTTTGAAGGCGGAGCCTACAAGATTTTTTCCTAATGGACTGGATGAGAGATATATGAGATATGAGAAAATGAGAATAGTCAAGCATACCTCTAAATTTTTTGGTCTGAATAACTATGCAGGATGGAACTGCCATTAACACAAGTGAGGAAGGCTGTTGATGAAGCAGCTTTAGGGGTAACAGCAGTAGTTCAGTTTGGGGCATGTTGAGCTTGAGATATCTATTAGTCATTGAGCAGCTTGTTGGAAGTAGTTGAATAAATAGGTCTAGAAGCCCAGGAGAAATGAATGGATTAGAAATATACATTTGGGAGTCAACAGCATATATAAGGAATTAAAACCATAAACCTGGATCACAGTAAACAGAGGGAGTAAATACAGAATAGAAGAGTACAAAGACTGATTTGCACGGCCCTCAAACATTATGTAGGTAAGTGGTCAAGTGAGGATAAAAAGAGAATTAACAAAGGAGACAGAGAAGTGAAAAGTAAGGTAGAGGAAAACCAAGAGACTGTGTAACCTGAATGTCAAATGAAGAAAATTTATCAATTGTGTCCAGTTTTGCTTATAGTTTTAGTAAGACGAAGAATGAAAATTGACCATTGAACCATCTTGGAAGTAGTGATCACCTTGGCCATTGGTGGAATGGCAATAGGTGGAGGTGAGAAAAGCTGGATTCTGGTATTAAATATTTTATTCTAATTATTCTCATTATTAATTTGATTTATATTTCTCCTCATCAGTTTTTGGGCTTATGGAGGAATAGGTCATAGCTCATTTATCTCGACATGCTTCAGGCTTGATAAATACTTTCTGATCAATACCAAGTGTTCAAGAATTTTTTTCTGTTCAATGGATGAATAAAAATATTTACATGTAATATACAGTTTTACCTTTAGTGGAACCTATATAGTTGGAGAAACAAAAGTCTGGTTTAGACCAAAACTGTTATAGCTGTTCAGAGGAAGGAGCGCTCACTGAGGGCTGGGTGGCCAATTAAAGAAGTAGCAGGACTTTAGTTGGACTTTGGAGAAGTGTGTCAATGTGCATACGAGCTCTATTTACTCTCAAAGACTATCTGCACTATCACTTAGCTTCATGATAAAAACACCTCTCTCTTAAAAAAAAAAGAAGAAATAGGCAGTTACCGGCTTACTTTGCTACGATTTTGATTTTTTAAAGCTCAACTGCAATGCTGTCTGGGATGTAGCAGAAATCAAAAAGATAAGTAAAAGCTGAGGTTCACTTCTTAGTCAACAATCAACTATAGAATATGTTACAGGCTAAATTGTGTCCCCCCTAAAAAATTTCGTGTTGAAGCCCTAAGCCCCACTACTATAGAATATGACTGCATTTGGAGATAGGATCTTCACAGAGGTTATTAAACTGAAACAAGGTCATTAAGGTATGTCCTGACCCAATATGACTGGCATCCTTATAAGAAGAGGACATTTGGACACAGACACACAAGACCATGTGAAGACACAGGAAGAAAATGGCCATCCACAAGCCAGGGAGAGAGACAAGGAACAGATTCTCCCTCACAAACCTCAGAAGGAACTAAACATGCTAACACCTTGATCTTGGACTTCTAGGCTTTGCAACTGTGAGAAAATAAATTTCCGTTGTCTAAGCTGCACAATCTGTGGTACTTTGTTATGGCAGCCCCAGAAAACTAACACAGAATATAAAGCTAAAATGGCTCATCTTTTACGTTTGTCTGCAAAAGGAAAGGAGAATTCCCCAAGAGAATGGAAGGTAAATTAGGAAGTTATTAAATTTCTTCTGAGTTTGCAGTGACTTCTCTATTTGCTTCAGTGCTGCATTCTGGATTTATCTTGTATCCAACTATAGAAGCGAAAATTGTTTCTACAATTCGATCAATATAAACAATTTTTAAATTATCTTTCAACTGATGTACTCTATTCTATGGCCCTTTGTGCCAGATAATCAAATCCTGACTATATTTATGCAAATGCAAAGAAATAAATGCATTTAAAGATGTAGTGAATATAAAAAGAAGTGATGATTACATTTTAAATAACCATCACTCTTTCATTTAGTTGCAGAAAAAATTAGTCACAACTAGATTATAAATTCTCTGAGGGCAAAGACTGTCTTATTCATCTTGAAAAGCAGTATGACACCTAGGATAGAGTTACACTTAGTAGGGCCTCAATAAATGTTTGTTAAACATAAAAGTATATCATGAAAATTCTTACAGTCAACATTAACACTTTGAGGTAGGATGTTTTAAAATATAGGTCTTATTATTATTTAATATGGCAAGGCTAATAGATAGGAGACAACTGCCATTGAAAAGAGAGTTTGTTATATTCACAGATCCCAAGAGGAGGGGGTGGGGCACACAAGGAAGCAGCAGGTTGGTCAGAAGGAGAGGGAGTGGGATGGGAGGAGAAGGGGAGAAATGTGGGCAGGAGGCTTTACTGTGGTTTTCGTGGGAAGGAATGGGAAAGCAGGATATGCAGTTTTAGGATTGGTTAGTTCCAATAATTTCAGAGGGCTTTGGGGTATAAAGGCTGTCAATAGCTGTCTTGTACCCGGCCCTGGAGTGATTAGGGCAAGTGGATAGTGGCCTAGAATATAAAAGTATAAGAGATCCATAGAGGAGGTGGTTGGGGGTATGGGTTCTGCATTGGTTTGTCTGTATTTGAATGGGGTGCTCCAGGGCAGGTCCTTTACTAAGTTTAGGAATTGGCTAATCTAGGGAGGAGCCACCCCTCCAAGAACAGCAAAGCCCCTGATATCAAAGCATCAGAATATAGCAAATAGAGACTATATAGCAAATAGAGAATATAGCAAATAGGAATTGCTTTATTTTCCAATAATTTGCCGTTTTCTTAGTAATTAACAAATTGAGCAATATTTCTGAATTTTTTCAGTCTCTCATCATAACACATTAGCCCAGTCTTCCCTTTGGCATTGATGCTGATACACAGTTGCACTAAAATCTGTATGAATCTTAGTAAATCTTTCATAATTTTATAACTACTTAAAGAAAATAATGGTCAATTTTTCCTTTTTTGAAAATTATTTACTCCAGTGAATAGATACAAGAATTTAATATAACTCATTTTTATTTATTTATTTTATTTTTTTTTTTTTGTGGGGAAGACCAGCCCTGAGCTAACACCTGTTGCCAATCTTCCCCTTTTTGCTGAGGAAGACTGGCCCTGGGCTAACATCTGTGCCCATCTTCCTCCACTTTTTTTATATGGGACGCCGCCACGGCATGGCTGACAGGCAGTGACGTCAGCGGGCGCTCGGGATCCGAACTCGCGAACCCCGGGCTGCCAAGCGTGAACTAAACTGCTGCGCCACCGGGTGGGCCCCAATATATAACTCATTTTTAAATGAATTTTTTGCACACACAAAAAAGTATAAAAAGACATCACAGAAAGTTAAGGTTATCAATTTTTCATTGACTCAAAGGACACAGTAGCAATTATTTTCCTGAATTATACTACATAAACATCTTGGAGCCAATTCTGAGAGTTCATTATCTATTTAGGTTTATTGAACACAGGACAGGGTATAAAGAATCCTATTTTCCTTCCTGTCTTGGTCTGAGATTCAGGTCAGGTGCCTTTGCTTCTATAGCCTCTGGATGACTTTTTTCCCAGTGTAACACTCAGGATAACACTAACCATATGGACAAAGGCTCTTCAAGCACACTAAGATTCTAGAATTTACTGAAATAGAAAATAGTACTGAATTTTTGTAGTGACTCTGCCCTATAGCTGCTGAGCAAACAATAGATTATATCTAAGACTGTGATTAAAGATAACAGTGGTAATGTTTGATTCTCAAATCCATGGGCTACATTCCCCTCTTCTAGGTGACCCTAGGACAAGTTAAGAAATAATCAACAAGAATAGAAATTTACAGCATTGAATCATTAAATAGATCACCATTTCATTAGATATATATTAGAAGCACCCATCTAAAAATTATTCTACCTTCCATTTTCAGTTTCATGTCCATATAGAACAAGAGAAGGCCTGAGTAAGAAGTGGTAAGAGCATTCTGAAAGTGAGCCACATAAGAGTTCATGTCAATGTATGTCAATGACAAGAGTATGTCAATGACTACGGTCAATGTCTAATGACGTGAACCAGAAGCATTAGGTTCTTGTCTTTAATTCATCAGTGTTTTTATCACTAGTCTCTCCTTAAAGGAATTGTTTATCTTCACATTTAAAGGTAAAGATAAAATTATTTATCTTCTATTTAAAGAAGAGAGTTTTCAGTAGTAAATATCAAACCGGTATATCTCGTATCTGCCCACTAGTAATTCAATGCAAATCATAATTTAAATTAAAAAAAAAAGGTAGTTCTCACTGAATCAGTTTGACAAGATGCCCCACACATTGTAGGAGTGTGTGCACACACACATACACAAATGAAATTAAAATTGATGTTAATACTACAGGGGAAGAAAAAGGTGCAAGAACACACAGTCTTGTTAACTTGTATTTAACACTGTAAACACAGTGTATGTAAACACACTGTATTGTTAAATTGACTGTCATGGAATTTTCTTCAAGTTTAAAATAAGCAGCTATCACTTATAGAATTTCTCTTGCCATAACCATCAGAGAGTTTTGGAGAAGTCACATGTCAGTTGAAGAATGCATCCCCTTAGTTTTTCAAGTGGCGCCAAAAGGTGTTAAGAAAGAAGAATATTAAATTGCAACAGGCTCTTCTCTAAATTCGTTGGAACAGCTGAGCTAAAACCACTAAGTCAAGCAGAATCTTACTCAGAAGAAGTTGTATCATATAACACGTACAAGTCAAATAAGCATCATTAAATACGGCATTTGGATCTAAAATAAAGTACCAGAGACTAACACAAAATTATTTCTCTGGCTAAATTATGGCTGTGGTTCTTCTTAAATCAGGACTAAACTAGAGTTATGAACATACAAGACCATCGCGATTGGTGAGAAGGGGTGGAGATGAGACAAGTTATTACAAAGTGATGCCACATTGCTGGCTTACCCTGGTGCTGATTACTAAGGATACACCCTGGGACAACACTGTGGTGTGACTGAGATGGTGTGGGGTGTAGAAGAAGCTTCTATGCTGGAGATGAGACAAAGGGTGTGTAGATTTCAGATAAAGCCTCATAAGAATGCAAACCACAGTCCTAGTTTTTAATAACAGTCTTCTATGTTAATACCTGTTCCTATTTTAAAGAACAACCTCAAATATCTGTTTGATCTAGATCAGCCCTGTCCAATAGAAACACAATGTGAGCCGAATATTTAACTTAACGTTATCTGGTAGCTACATGAATAAAAGTAAAAAGAAACAGATGAAATTAATGTTAATTATACATTTTATTTAATCTAACAGGTACAAAACATTCTCATTTCAGCATGACTATATCTTGAAAATATTAAAAAGATATTTTATATCATTTTTTCAATATAAAGTTTTTGAAATTGAGTGGCTTTTACACTCAGAGCACATTTCGTTTCAGATTAGTCACATTTCGAGTGCTGAAAAGCCACATGTGGTTAGTGGACACCATGCGTGGCTATTGACAAGACAAATCTAGATGTTGGAATCCATTATGGAGGAATACTTAGAAGACAAATACATGTTGAAAAAGGAAAAATCAGTAAAGCTGATTGCATACCTAGTGGTATATAAATTAACCTAAAACTTCTACTATTCGTGATCTCCTCCCCGCTGCATATTTGTTGACAAAATTGGGATTGTAGAGGCCAGGAAGTTGATGTGAAAGATCTTGGCTCAGATCAGTTTCTCTGTCAGTAGATCTGAACTATGACTGTAGGTCTAGCTATACTATCCAGGGAGATAATCCAGGGATAATCATCTCAGTTTCAGATATCTTGAGTACGCATTGATTCACAATTACACCCTCAGGACTAAACAAAAAATACACTGACTTCTAGGTAATTCTGGCTATCTATGCAACTCAAGCATTCAATTAATGTAGCTTGAACATTTTTCCATTTGCACTTGGCTCCAGATTCAATATTGCTTACACATTTAACTATAGAGAAAATCATTATGTGTCCATGAATGTGACACTTTGGGGGCCTTCTAAGGATATCACTCATTCTTTCCTTCAAAAAATTATCTATGAAGTGCTTACCATGTCCATAGATGGCAAAACACTGAGGAAAAGAAAAGAGGGATATGAATTCATGCCACTAGTCACTTACAGTTTGGTTTGGAGGAAGATACACACCAAATTAATGTATCTGATTAGTGTAAAAACGACATTAAGAAAAGGGAGAAATTAACTGGTTTTGAATTTTCAGAAGAGACGTCACGGGGAAATTCAAACTTGTAATGGGTCACAAGGATAAGTGGGTTTGGACTGGCAATTCCAAAAGGTGGAAAGAGTTTCAATAGAGGAATGAAATTGAGCCTTTCCACTGCATTTTCAGTGGACAGTGATAAGAACAGTCTAATTTAATTGGCAATTTTGTGTCAAGGAGTAAAAATGATAACTAGTATTGATTACACATATAATCAATTATCAAGAGGAATAAAGTCAAAAAAACCCATGGGTTCTATTTGGAAAGAAAGAGGAGTTCAATAGAATTTGAAGGCAGTTCTCAGTGAAATATGAAGAAAGTGGATTGTAGCTAAAGGAGGCAATGAGAATAAGCCTCTGGTCTGAGAATTTTGGGTAACCCTTTTTTTGGTGTGTGAGGAAGATTAGCTGTGGGCTAACATCTGCTGCCAATCCCCCTCTTTTTGCTGAGGAAGATTGGCCCTGTGCTAACATCCGTGCCCATCTTCCTCTATTTTATATGTGGGACGCCTGTCACAGCATGGCTTGATAAGCAGTGTGTAGGTCTGTGCCAAGGATCTGGACCCATGAACCCCAGGCTGTCAAATTAGAGTGTGTGAACTTAACCACTATGCCACTGGGCTGGCCCCTAATCTGAGAATTTTGGTGCAATAAAGTAGAGAAGTGCAACGAACTAAAGAAATATCAATACCTCTCAAAGTCTTCATTCACAAAACATACAGTTGAATGGCTAGGGATGAATGTGTCAGCAAGGTCTTCAAGCTACTTCCTTAAGCAGAAAGGATGAACAGGTGGGTAATGGTGGCAGACACATCAGTGAAAAGAGGACAATCTATGCAGCCCGTGGAGAAAGTGTACTTTTTTTTTGCTGAGGAAGATTGGACCTGGGCTAACATCCATGCCCTTTCTCCTTTACTTCATATGGGACACCACCACAGCATGGCTTGACAAGCAGTGCATAGGTCCGACACCCGGGATTCAAACGTGCAAACCCCAGGCTGCCGAAGCGGAGCCTCAAACTTAACCACAACACCACCAGGCTGGCCCCAAAGGTGTACTTTTTAAACCAGCAAAATAATCTGCCCAGAGTGATCTTGGGAATAAGTGGGTTAGGAAATTAAAGAAGGTGAAGATTACTTGAAAAAGCTGATAGATAACTGATAATAAATGAATAAAAAGTTATTGTTGAATATTGGGAAATGTTTAATTTTGATTTGACACCATGCTTTTTTAGGAGGTAAAATCTTCATGGCTCTCCATTTTCCCCAACAAAATTTTCAACTGAGAAGGGTAGAAATGGAAGAAGAAAATGGTTACTTGGAAGGACATTAGTTAAAAAGTAGTTCATGTGCTCACTATGAAAAAACTTCATGAAAAAAATCATACACTGGTCTAGGTAAAAGAAATAAATAGCTGACAACCATAGACGTTTTGAAATACTATTTTCAAACTAAATACAGATGGGGTTCTCCATCTGATCTGAAGGTGTGTTCATCTAAGGATTCCGGCATATTTTGTTAGGCCCTAAGGCTGTGGGTTATAATTATTTGAATCATAGGAGAAGAGAATATCTTTTTCAAGGAAAGTAGATAAGAGTCAAAGTATTTCTGAGTATTTCGAGTCTGTCAGTGAAAATGTCTTTTTACCCATGCACTCAAGTCTGAGATATAGGACAAAGGCAGCAATGAAAAAGAGTAAAACTTGAAGGAATTGGCATGAGTGGTAGCTTCATTGAGGATGGGGGTATTTTAGGAACACAGATCAAGCCCAACACTGCTGGATTACCAGCAGTAATGTTGGTGTTTAAGTTAATATGAGCATCAGTGCCCTTTGTGGGTATTTAAAAGAATTAAATATAGGAGATGACACAAAGAGGAATGCAAGAGAGGAAGAAATTGACAGAATCTATTTGGAAGCCAAAGGAATACCTCATTGAGCATACAGTAGACATCTGAGAATAGCCGCCAGTCTTTGGACATATTTGAAGATGCTTAATTCCTGAAAATTGAGAGAAAGCTGAGCCAGAGAAATCCGATATTTTACTATTATCATGATCTTAATTTGCCTCCAGGCTGAAATTAGAAATGGAGGAAGTGAGGAATATTAGTGATAATTAGAGGCAGAACAAATTTATTGATTTGAGTAACTCCATAGAATACTTAGCATATAGGACTCATAAATTCTTGAAACAAAACTGTTAATACTGAGACAAGGTATCTTTTTATTTCTCCATTTCATATTAAGTAATCAATATATAATACTTACTCATTGACTGAAAGGGGACCAAACCATTTATGAAATGTTTTCATTCCTTAGTTAAATTAGTCTGCTAATTACTACATGCAAAACATCAGTTGCATAATTACATTCAAGTGTAATGTCAAGTCATTTAAATAGAAGAAATTGTAAAAACAGTAATCAGTATATTCAGAAGGGGAAGTGTTTCTGCAGAATGTAGTTGGGGAAACAATTAAGGACCTATCTATGATAAAAATCAAAGAAACATTTACTTGGAAAAAGAAAATCATGTTGATTCACAGGGGCCAGAACCAGAGGTATCTGGCTGCTAAGCCACTCTAAAACTCAGAACTTAACTTTAGAAAGGAGGAAACAGGCTCCCAAAATATTTTAGAAAGTGAATAACAATTACACCCATCCTAAAAGTATCTCTTTTGAACTACTGATTTACAATTGCTATTTAAAAGGGAATAAAAACTAAGGACTTAATCTAAAAGTGCATTCTAATTTCCTAGATCTTAGTGAGTGAGAAGCAGAATAAGGTAAAAAGATAGCCAATGGTTGTAGGTATCACTCTGCTAGAGGAACTTCTTGGCAAGAAATTGTGTATTTTACATAAGGCAAAATAAATTGAGAGGTCAGTTCAAGGAGCAATTTGCATTAAAATTTTAGGGCCTTGCAGATCCCTAGAGTTATAAGAAATTGCCCAATTTAAACACATGGTAGCATAGTTCTATCCTAATAGAAGACACTGAATAAATACTTGTTAAGGAAACTCTAGACTGTATCCTCATTTGTCAAAAATCATTTATATTGGGTAACTTTCTAAACATTCCAATATATTCCAAGAAAGAGTAAAATATCATACAAAGCATATGCCTTCCCTATGTGTGTAATTTATAATTAGATTGACAGATAAACCAAAAGATACACATCAAGAGGAAAAGAGCTCGGAGAGGCAGCCAAAGAAATGCCAGACAGTGAGAAAAGCAAATGAAAACATAGACAGCCATTCAGAGGAACAGTTAATAAGAGAAGTGCCAAGATTTCCATATGGGCAGTGTGGTAACACTATATGCAGACGTACACTCAGCATTTTAATAGCCAGGTTTCACTAGGAGCTGAAAACAGTAGGTGCTAGACAACAGTGCACTCATTATTATCTTTTCCTTGAGCCAAACATACATATTAAAAAAATGCTATTCATTAGAACAAAACCAAAAGGAAGAATTTTTAATGAGCCTAATATATTCTAAGTAAATGATACTGTTCCTAAGGTAATTAGCATGCTAGAACATCTGTTATCTCACCAGGGAAAACAAAATCTAATTTTATCTCCTGATATTCTAAAACATTTATAAACCTGCAAATGACACCCTCATGTCGTGAAGAAATATACAGCACAAGGTAATTGCTATTGCAAAGCTAAATGGAGCTTGGAGAGGCAAGCATTTTATCGGACATTGCTATTAGACATTAATTTGCTATTAATTAATGCAGACTTGGCAGCTGGGCTGCATACCTGTTAACAGAAAATTGAATCCTAAATCCCCACTGTACATTTGTGCTATAAAAGGCTTAAAAACACAGTGAGACCACAGGAATGTTTTCATTTTGTATTTCCTTAACCAATTTGTATAACCTACCTTAGGTTCTCTTATTATGTAAAATCCAGTGAGATGGAGCTCTGAGGCCTTGCAGGAAAATGCAAGAAAATGCCTCCTGTCCCAAGCATCCCTCTTTATTCTTTTACCAACAAAAGAGTGGTTGTTCTTCAGGCAACACATGTTCCCAGTTCCCCGATTACGTGACACACAGTTTAGGACAAGAAAAATTTTCCCTGTAGAAGGTCAGTCTTGTGGCTGAAACTGCTAATTGTCTCCCAATATGTATTTTCTCATTCTTTTAAATAGTAATAAAAGCAAATTTTTATATGGGCACATGGCTATACAAGAGATCAGAGAACAGATGATGAGAAAACAAAAATAGATGAATGATGAGCTGATAAATTCAGGAAAAGAGAGGAAGAAAAAAAAATGAAAACACCAGAGAAATAAAGACAAAATTACAGCAGACTAAATGACAAGACAAAGGTGCATTGGAAAAGATAAAAGAAAAAATTTAAAAAGAGAGTTAAATGAGTTTTATAAAATGACAGATATGGAAACAGACAAAGGAATACATAAAATATTAAAATATAAATTACAAGGAAATTTTCCAGAAATAAAGAAAGAACTGGATCTATAGATACAAAAGACACACCATATATCAGGACCATTGCACAGTGAGGTGTATTCTAGTTGCATTATTGTATTTTTCAGATAAAGAAAAAATTCTTTGGGCGGCCAGGTGGTATGATCAGATCATTTTGAAGCAGCTAAAATTCAGTCTGATCTCAGTTTTCTCTATCACAATAGTCACCATTAGAAAATAGCAGGAAAAATTGATGACAAAGACCTCAAAAACATAAAATATGATCCAATAATTTTATACTCATATTTTTGAACAAGCAAAGCCAAGGAATATTGCTATGAGCTCATCTTGACAAAGTGTCTCGAGTAATCATTTTTGCCAAACAGGAAGGAATGAGAAAACTATAGCAAAATGATTAGAAGTGAACATTGAGTCTATTTAACTGAAACATACACGGGAATCAGGTTTATAGAACTTATATATATGTTATACATCCTGACAATATAATAATCTAACAAAATGGGCAAGAGAAGAAAGAGAGAAGGTTGGAAATTTTTTTTTAGTGTAAAGTTACTTTTCTCTTACAGCTAGTTGAAAACGATATCACTTAAAACTGAGCAGTTGGAGAAGTTTCAGCTTATTTAACAACATAGAGGCATACATTAAGAAATACAACACTGCCAACTAAATTGGGTGCGGAGAAGGAAGGAGAGCAAGAGAAATATGCTAACAATCATTACTCTAGGGAGTAAACAGATATTTGTGTAAAATATAAAGAACTAAGGATTTTATATAAATTTCTAGTTTAAAGGTATCTCCTCGAGTAAAAGTAAAATTTTCCATATTATCAGAAGAAATACATGCAAAACAAAGTCCACGCAACAAGTCCAAACACGCAAAACAAGTCCAAAAAGCAAAATATTGAAAAAATATCCCATACAAACTGAAAGCATAATGTGAAAGAACACGACAGAATTATCATATCAATTATATCAACATATTGTAAATGGGCTAACCTCAACTATTACATATAAAAGCAACTAACAAATTGGAAAAAGAGTGAAACCCAATTGTACGTTGAAACCAAGAGATGGACTAAAAAAAAACAAACAAAAATCAACTACACAAAACCCTCAATATATTCTAAAAAAGTAGAATCAGCATAGATGATATTTTCTGATAACTATTTAATAAAAATAGAAATTAACAAGAAAATGAGAAAAAGAACTAAGAAACTGGAAATTAAAAACAAATTAACTTTCTCGTCAAAAACACAAGTCAAAGATTAAATGAAAACTAAAATTTTAGAGTATGTAGAAAAAGATCAGTACTAAAATAATTACCTAGCAAAGCTCATAGGAGATACCTGGTAGAGCCTAGAAGAATATTCCTACTTTAAATCTTTGTATTAAGCTAATAAAATTAAAATAAACAATTATATATAAAGAACTTTGAAAGAGAACAATATGAAGCCAAATTGAGGAATTAATAAAAATACAAGTTGAAATAAATAGCAAAACAAAAGTAATGATAAAACTCTTAGAAATTATTATTGGAAACAGCAATAAAATAATAAACCATTAGCTAAATAAAGTAAAAAAAAAGATTCATGAGAGATTACTTAGCTCAACTTTGTGAAAATACATTTTAACACCTGTATGAAATGATCAATATTTTAGATAACATAATTTATTAAATGTCACCAGAAAAGATAGAAAATCTAAACCACTCAGTTTACATAGAAAATATAAAGAATGCTGTCAGAATGCTATCCTAAAAGTAGCACCTTGTGTTTATACAGGTTATTCTACCAAGCTCTTAAGAAAAAGATGATTCCAAAATTCTTTACACTATTCTGGAGCCAGTGGTTTGCAAACTTTAGTGAAAATGAGAATCATCTGGAGAGCTTGTTAAAACACAGACTAATGGCCCCAACCCCAAAGATTTTTATTCAGTATGTCTGGGATGAGGCCATGAATTTGTGCTTCAAAGAAGTTTCTAGAACAGTGGGCTTTTGCCCACCAGGGACATCTGTCAATGTTTGGAGATACTTTTTCCTGTAGCGACTGTGTGGGAGGGTGCTAATGGCATCTGGTAGGCAGAGGCCAGAGATGCTGCTCAATGTCCTACAACACACAGGACAGTCCCCACAACAAAGAATTATCTGTCCCAAATGTTAATAGTGTTGAAGCTCTAGGTGTTGCTAACTCTGCTGGTCTCTAGACCACACTTTGAGTAGCACTGTTCTAGAGCACGAGTTGGCAAACTTTTTCTCTAAAGAATCAGATAGCAACTATTTTAGGCGTTATGGGCCACGTACAGTTTCTGTTGTACATTCTTTGCTTATTTTTACAAGCTTTAAAATTATAAAAACTATTCTTGGCTCATAGGCCTTACTAAAACAGACCCTTCTGTGAATGATAGGAGTACAAATTTGTTGTGGAATATAAATACAAAGAATATAAATTCTCCCACAACATGAGAAAATATGTCTTTCTTAATCTTAAAACTAATGGTCAAGATTAATGACAAATTGTAGCAGGTCATTAATATCAGGGACAATAAAAATATCTTTACTATCACCACTATTGTTTCACACTTTCTAGTGACGACAGCCAATGTAATTATACAAGGAAATAAATTATTCTTCTAAAGATTGTCAAGCAGAAGTATAGTAGAAACTAGCTGGATGATCACCACATCTATGTTTTACTTTTCTTGTACATATATAGACTAAATTTCTCAGTAAGCAAGGCCATACAATTGAGTTCTACAAAGCAGAACATGAGCAAAAGTGAGGTGTACTAATTCCAACTCTGTCTAATAAAAACATTCCAAGTGATCTTGGTTTTTTCTTCCCACGTCTGCCAGCTGGATACAGAGGATCTAATGTAGAATTCTGAGGTCCGAGAACAGAGGTTGGCAACTACCACTCATGGGTGAAATCTGGCCCCCGCCTGTTGTAAATTAGGTTTATTGCACAGCCATGCTTATTCATTTACGTATTGTCTATGGTTACTTTCAAGCTACAACAACAATTGAGTAGTTGCTATAGAGACCGTATGGTCAGCAAAGCTTAAAATATTCACTGTCTGGTCCTGTAGAGAAAAAAATTTTAACAACCCCTGCCCTAAAGAAATAGAAAATAGAAGAAGCCTATGTCCCTGAATTATTCCTTGAGTAGAGCCACCCCACCCTATCATATTGCATTGAACTATATTGTAAAACAAAAGTTTATTTTGTTAGGCCACTGAGATTTAGTGTTTATTCCAGAAGCTAGCTAGTGCTGACTATCTTTGGAAGGTAAAATTATGAGCAGATATGATTGGTTACCTATAATATCCAATGGAACCAACTGAAAACTTGTGAAAAATGAGAAGGGACTATATAAAGACAAGTGGGCACAAAATTAATTTAAAAAATCAATAGCATCCATATACATAAACAATCATGAGCAATGGTTTAAAAAAGACCCTCCTCCATAAAATTGCAACAAAAATAAGAAAAATCTACATTAAATTTAACCTGAAACATGGAAGATCTATTTGAATAAAACTTTAAAACATTACTTGGAGATACCAAAAGGAACTGGGCCATATCCTATCTTGACTAAAATACTTAAATTATAAAGATGTCAGTTTCACTAAATTAATCCAGAATTTTAACTTCTTTCCAATAAAAGGAGTCATGGGATTTTTTCCCCCCAATTAGACAAGCTTATTCTTTACTTTATACAGAAATATCAACATGCAAAAATAACTGGGATGTATACCTACACCTTACACCAACATAAGGCCAGATAGATCAATGAAGTTCAAGTGAAAAAAGAAAACCTAAAACTACTAGAAGATACCATGGGAAACTTGTTTTAATAATCTGAGTGTGGAAGATCTTCCCAAGTATGATGCAAAACCAGGAATCCATTAAAAGAGAAAAGATTGGGGGCCGCCCGGTGGCGCAGCGGTTTAGTCTGCGCTTGGCAGCCCGGGGTTCGTGAGTTCGGATCCCGGGCGCCCGCCGACGCACTGCCTGTCAGCCACGCTGTGGCGGCGTCCCATATAAAGTGGAGGAAGATGGGCACGGATGTTAGCCCAGGGCCAGTCTTCCTCAGCAAAAAGGGGAGGATTGGCCACGGATGTTAGCTCAGGGCTGGTCTTCCCCACAAAAAAAAAAAAAAGAAAAGATTGAAAATTTCCACTCTACAAACTCCACAAACTGTCTCCTTCTCTCATATATACATGTGTGAGTGTGTGTGTGTGTGTGTGTGTGTGTGTGTGTGTGAATGTGTGTGTGGTGGATAGTATAAACACTGTCAAAGAAAAGCAAAAAACTATGGAAAATATTAACAATATGTATCACAAAGGCTCATTTTCTTAAACAGTCAAAGTTCCTAGAAATCAAGTAAAAACTAATATTTTTTTAAAAGGGACTCTAACACACAAACATATGAAAAGATGCTTAATCTCATTTATAATTAAGAAAAACATAAAGAAATATCTTAAAATATTTTTTCACCAGATTGCCAAAGATAAAAAAGTTTGATAACACACAATGTTGGAGAGGGTATGAATAAAAAGATACTTTAACATATTGTTAGTGGTGGTGTAAATTGGCAAAATTCCCATAGGGACAATTTGCAAATATCTACTATAATTAAAAATTACTTTCCACTTTTAGGAATTTACCTTGTTGATACATTGAACATGTGCAAAACGTTGCAGAAGTATTATATGTAATAGCAGAATACTAGAAACAACCAAAATGCGCATCAACAGAGGGCTGATTAAATAAATTGGGGTACATTCATATAATAGAATACTATGTCGCAGCTATAAAAATGATGAAGAAGGTCTTTGTGTGCAGGTAGACAAAAAGATAGATAATAGACAGGTGTACACACACAACTCAAGGACATATTTTTGTGGGAAATAAAATCAAGGTAAAAAAATAAAATCTGTAGTTTGCTGCATATTTATAAAAAAGAGGAAAAATACACGCATACATCTATGTATGCACTGAGCATCTCTGGAAGGCTACATATGAAGTGGTAGCAGGGGTTGTCTCTGGAGGCAACCGGGGGCTGAGGAGCAGAAGTAGGAGGGATCTTTCACTGTATGCTCTTTTGAACATTTAAAACTCTGCTTTCAAAATGTTAAATATATCTATATATCCATATATAGATTTATATAGAGAAAGATTTATATATGGATATACAGATATATTTAACATGTAGCTATACAAATAATATATTTCAAAATAGATATATTTAACTTGATATATTTAACATAGATATTTAGAGACATGAAAAACTGTTATGCTTTCCCATGACTCATTGGTATGTAAATAAATGCAAAGGTTTGCTTCTTATAAACTGAGATTTAGAGAAAAAGACTTTATTTCTAAAAGGGAGTAAAAGTACAAAAAGGCAAAGGAGAGAGCCTTTGCAAAACTGAGAATAAAAGACAAAAATACAAAAAAAAGTGACAATACCTTCTATTATATCTATTTTTCTAGGGCTTAATTTACACAAAATCATGACCAACAAGAGAAATGGAGCCAATGATATCTAGAGGCTTCAAACACTAGAAATATCTAAAATGTTATAAATAAGAGAGTTATAAAAAGAAATTTTCACAAACTGTTGAGATTAATATTTTCTTTCAAAGTCGGCCATTGCAAAAACAAAACATTTCAGTAAAGCTGGAATCCACAAATTCTTCGTAACACATAGACTAGGCTTTCCATAACTTCCTGTTAGCCATTCTGATCACAATATTAACTACTTGGAAAATTCAGGAAAGCTGCTCTAAGATAACTAGAAATCCTTTGTTTTAAATATGCCTCTCAGCTGCTGGATTAATACAGTTTCATACCTTCAGTTTTCAGGCTGGAAAATGAGATGAAGAACTCAATGATGCAGAAAAAGCATAAAAGTTTCTCTTCCTTTAAAGGTAGCAGTTTGTGGTTATTAAACCTCTGAATTCTCCATGAGTCTGATCTGCTCTGAGGCACATAATTCAAATACACATCCTTCCAGCATCAGAGAAACACAAATACACAAACAAACTAGATTTTGTCCAAAACCAGCCAAAGATGCTGTCTTGGAACAGACATTCTAATAATGACTTTTCTAAGATAAATAATATAAACAATACTCTCAATGACCACATATTTTTGCATACTTACATGAATTAAAAACACTTAGTGACTAATAAAATGGCTCCTTTCAACTAAGATTTTCACTAGTTCCTTGTGTGAAGAATTCTCACATTAATTATTAATTAGCAATTAATACTAGAAGCTGTGTAATCATTGGTCTGCTCTCTGCAAGTCTATATTTGCTTAAACATTTCATAATTACAACATAGTTAATTCTACATCATGGGTTTATATATTCTCAATTAATATTTTTGTTATCAAAAATAACATCTAGCAATGTGAGAGATGGATATGAGCAATGACACATGTCTCAAATCAACTGAGAACTGGGGAAAAGATTCCGCCACCAAAGGTATGCAGACCAGACAACTGCAAACCGTGCTTTAGTTACTTCTGCTCAGGGGAGCTGCATATTAAATACTGAATATCAAGGAAATCAATCTCTCAGTGACTATTATTTCTTCCAGTAATCAGTCATAAAATTAATTAATATTTTTCTTTCTTTAAGAAGGGTTTAAATGAAGGCATGTTTTCAGATAAATAACATAGCAAAGTAAAATAAATAAAAGTAATAAAGCTGAAGTGTAAGGAAAATGAGAGAAGGAAAAAAATGAAATATGGAAGGAGGTTAGTATAAATAATTGCATGCTCTAAAACCTGTGTGCTCAACCCGATTCAAGGGATAAATGTTATAGAAAATTGACAGTGTTCATAAAGCAAATATACGTCTGGTATAAAAGAAAAGCACACTCTTTTCTCTTAATGAAATTGAAGAGAAATTTCTTCTGTGGGTTATTCTGAGGATAAAATTGTAATGTGATAGACAACATCCCTACAATAAATACAGGGACAAGTTAGTTTTCACAGGTCTTTTTCTTATACTGTTTCTAGATATAGGCATCGGACATCAAGTTAAATTACATTTCAATAAAAACAATGCTGTGATGGCGAAGGAGGGCCATCTGTTAAGAAATATCTATGTGACTCTTTGATGGCCTAGTTTAATCACAGGATCTATGAGCAATTTTTAATAATGACAGGATTCTATAGTATGATTAATCTCCTAATATATGATGCTATCAAAAGGAGTTAATGTGACATTTAAGTGATTTAAAGGCATGGAAAGTTCACCCTGGGGCGTTATACAACGGACAGCAATGGATCAAATGTGTATAATTTGTTCTGTGGTTGGTGCCGAGGCTCAGAATCAGTCCTCGTGCACTCTGGCTCCTGGATCGCCCAGAATGGATGGCTCTGAGAAAATTAGGGCTATTCGGGAAGTCACATGGTGCAACCTCCTAGGGTTGATCAGAGTAAAGCTGGTCAACTTTGAATCAAGGTTTAGGGAGGATGGATATAGATGGTTGGACTTGGGAACACTATTCATCCTGAAAAGTCCTCCATGGTAGCTTGTCATATGGTCATTCGCCATCTTTTTATATAAGGTTGTTTGCCCCTTTTTAAGAGATAGGATGAAGTATGTGCAGCTGCTTCATATCTCAGGCAATAACATATGCCTGCCTTTGCAAAAGAAATTGGTGAACTGAAGACCAAAGCAGGCTTTTTCCTAATCTTTTCCTACCGTATCCTATTTCTCCTCCATCTCTCCAAAATAGATTTTAATCTTCTCTCTAGTTTTTTCCTATACTTCAATGTACCACAAATAGTTATGAGGTAGTTTGCACTGAATTTTCTCATTCCTTTTTGTCTCATTTTTTTTTGTTTATCAAGAAAATATAAAGTAATATCCCTCATTTTTTCTAGAATTTCTGTTAAGTGTCTATGATTTTCCTGTGCACTTTTATGCTTCTTAACAAAAGAAAAAATTTTATTGGGGTAAAATATGTATTTTGTTGTCAAAATATACAGTAAAACGGATCTTTTACATTTCTCAACAGTTCTTGTTCCCAATAACTCTACTATTTTCTCAAAAGTAATAACAATTTTAATATTGATTCTAACATTTTGATATTCAATGGTTATCACAGGAGATAATCCTAACGTCTAGTACAGTTCAGGCCACCTAAGTTTGGATCTCCTTTTTTCAAGGAAAGTACAGGAATAGAGGTGTCTATTTGGTAGTTTACTGTATTATGTAGGATTCATACTACTACTCACGAGTTCTGCAGCACATGGAACCAATCTCAAAGACCTGCATGTATTACAATATTTCAAATGACTTCCTCCACCAGCACAGCGCCACAACATGCAGTCAACATGGTAGACTGAGTTAATCTAGTCAGGTATCACCAATTAGTTGTCTGCGAATACTCAGTGCTCCAGTTCCAGAAGCATGCCTTGTGCTCTCCTGTTTAAAAAATATCACTAATCATTGCCTTTCCTATCAAGGAAGACATTTGGGGGCTGAACATTTTTTCTGCTTTCTTCCTGAAGAGTTTTGTTAACAGAGATGACAGTTTTTTATCTACTGCTTCATCTCAATCTGGTTATATGTTTTGCCACTGAAGTTTTAAAGAAAAGGTTTGCATGCTTAAAAATACAAGAAGAAGAAAATGAAAACCTAGCTTCCTTATTCTGACTGTAAGCTTGGTCCATTTGTCTTTTCTGTCTTCATTTTCTTTTGCCCCAAATGAATAATGATGCTTATCTCTTCTATTTCTTACAAGGAAAGCATTAAGGATAAACTGGTTCTGAAGGACACATAGAAGACACACTGATGAATACTATTATTTTTTTTAATTCTATGGTTATATATGTCTACTTTTTTTACATTAAAATTTTTGGAAATTATAATTGAAGTTGTACAGGTTTTGGAAGAAAGAACATACATCTGGAGACCTAAAGACCTGGATTCAATTCCCAGCTTTGCTACTTAAAAAGCTAATTAGTGAACTCCTTTGAGTCTTAGCTTTCTCATCTGTAAAATGGAGATAACAATACATATCTCATGATGGAGACATGAGAATTATGTGAGATTATGTATGTAAAGCACCTATCACAGTGTCTGGCACATAGGAGGCAATCAATAAAAATAAGATATTCTTACTTCTTGTGGGTGATTGTATTATTTTTCTTAATTCTTTACTCATCTCTCTGTACATAATTTACCATGACACTCTGAGTACTCTTTCCTGCCTCTTGACTTTAGGCTTTAGCCAATGGGATGTTAGCAGACACGATGCAAAAGAGGCTTGATATGTGCTGTGTTACTGAGTTTTCCTTCTTGGGCTTCTGTGATTACCAAGAAAAGGTCAAGCCCCAAGTAGTCATAGTCCAAAGAAAAGAAGAGGCATGTGGAGCAGCTTGTAATCCAGCCCAGCCGTGCCCAACCTAGAGCAGCCAGTCTTCAGCTGTGAAAATTCAGTGTGATTTTTCCATTGAAAGCAAGAATGACTCACGATTGTTATAAGCACTGATTATCATGATGGTTTGTTATGCGTTATTGTCGCAAAAGATAAGTGATAAAGAAATTGGCACTTGGAATAAAGGAACTACTGTGCCAAAAACCCAATATGTGTAGCACTACTTTTCAGGTCGGGTAGTGAATCATAATGAACTATTACAGGAGGTTAGAAAAACGGAACCATTTCACGTACTGGTAAAAAATGTTGCCTGTGATAACTTGGAGACAGAAAATATACCTAACAAACTTGTGATCTTAGGTAAGGAGGTTTCCAGCTAGATATAATGTTAGAAGAATGAGCAGGCTTCTGGTAGGTATATTGGCCAAGATGCTACAAGAAATAGACAAGCTCAGCAAAGAACTGACTGGTTTGCAAACAAAATTGAGAGGACATATAGTGAACTCAGAAATGCTGGGTTTTGTTGGCAGGAAAATAAAAGCTTCTCATTTCTAGCCTCATTAGTCATTAAAACACCATCAAATTAAGGTATAACCTGAGGGCAAAAATCAAACTATATATATATTTACATATATATATGTAAATATCTTTCATAATGCCTGATAGTTGGAAGAATTCAATAAATTTAAAATCTTTTATATTATAGCGGGACTGGTTTCATGCAGTGGACTATTATAATGCAATCAAAATTAATGACCCAGATACTAAATGTATCAACATGGATAAAATTTTAAAATATAATGCTCAGTGATCAAAGCAAACTATGAAAGGAGTTATAGACTATAATGAGATTTATTAAACTTTTGAAACATACACTCAGTGTACATTGTTTATGGACACACACGTATGTAAAAATATGCAAAAGCATGCATGGACATTAACATACCAACTTCAGGAGTAGTTAACTCTAACATGAAAAGGAGGGGAAAGGATGGGGCTTTTGTTGTATCTGTAACATTTTATTCCTTTACAAAAATGCTATCTAAAAAAAAATGGCAAAATGTTAATCCTGTTAAATGTGGGTGGTGTGTGCATGGTTAACTTTTAAATTGGTTAACTTTTTGAAATATTTCATAATTCAAACTTAAAATAATATTAAATGGAGAAGGAATAAAAAGTGTTCCTTTCAATACATAGCTTCAGACTAGTTCTTCATAGATGAAAATAAGAAAATACTTATATATTAAATTATGTATTTTTCTAGTTGGCTCATCTTGCTGTACATTGGTCTTAAAATACAATTTTCACAACCTGAGAAGAGGGTCTAGAAATAGCACGTTGTTCCTTGCCTCCTGTGCGTGTGTGCACACACGTGTGTATAAATGTAATGAGAGAACCCAATTTATCCATATATTTGCCTGACTAGCCACCAAAGAAATATAACCCTAATTATTTGCACCAGTTATTTTTTAAGAGTTCCTTGCCAGTGCATGCAATCAATTACAACATACCCACTGGTACTATAACAGAATCTGGAGAAAAGTACAGGTCAAGTAGGGGATTATAATTAAATACCTGAATGAAGAAAGAAGATGTGTCTGCTACATAAAGTCTGGAGAGAGTTTGAAAACAAGCAAGATGTTCTGCTCACATTTTTCCTGCATACGCCATCAAGTTTCAACAAGTAGGCAGTACATATTTTCATTAGACTTTTGCCACTGACTCAAGAATAATCTTAATTTCCAATCATACTCTGCATTTTGTGAGAGAGACTCATGAGCCTGAACTGTTTTTCTTAGAACACTGCAAGAGGAAGGAATCAGGCCACGGAAGGAGAGGGAGGGAACAGGAGTGGAGACTACCAATAAACAGCTCAGGTAATGTGTTACCAATTTTTGTAGTGCTAACTAAACGTTTCCATAAACTGAACACTTTTTAAAAGACGAAGAGCTAATCATAGTTTCTAAAGCTCTAAAAATGCAGACACTTTTTAAAACCATCATTTTCCTTAGATGGATAACTGGTGAATAATTGTCTTGGGATCCAATGGAGATAGATGCTTATTATTACACAATGACTTTCATTTACCCAAACTGTGGCAAATGTGTTCCATGCATATTAGTTTATCCACACGATAACTTTAGGCAGGTCTTTTTTATTTGAAAATTTATTATCCAAGTCCCTACATTTACAAAGTCACATTGGGAAGCAAAGGCTTTGATAATATAAAATATTCACTTATATAGTAAGATTCACTTATACTTATAAGATTAATCTCCATTCAGATATTCTTCCCAGCTTACCAACAGCAGTAGCACAGTTGCAATTATAACTTGTTTCATATTAGATGAAATACGCTTATTTGCATATAACTGCATTTTCAAGATAAAAGTCCTAATAAAACATTATTTTTTATGAAATTAGGTCCTTCTTTTAAATGGATTCACTTTTTTCTATTTCTAATTTTCTTTAATAATAAGCATTGTCTGTTCTAGTATTATTATGATTTTTAGATGAATAAATTGATGCCAAAAGGCAGTCTTTCTCAGTTTCTCTCATACCTATAAAACACCACACCAAGAACCCAGACAAATCCAGGTCTAACCGCCTTCAAAGTTCTCACCCATTATGCAGTCTAACTCTCCAAGAGAAAATAATGAGAGCCACCATATTTGAGGCACTGCTGCAGGGAGTCCTGAGACACAGTGAAAGAGATAGTAAGACTCTTGTTTAAGGTGAACGGAAACCTTGGGAGCTGCTAATATACACAAGACTTTTGAAACTGTTCACCACGGTAGCAAGAATCACTACATATGAGAAACAAGTCTGCCACTTTTCCCCTAAGGGGCTAGAAACCAACTGGAGAGATTGATTTCTGGTATTATTCTAGTTCAGCTTCACCCATCTCAGAGCCTTTGCATCTGATCTATTTCTGTTGATACTGAGTCAAATCCATTAAAATGCATCAGTTTGGCTCAATAACCCATGAGTGCTTTCTAAGGAATACATGCCCAAGAGTATAGCATCCTATGTTCCCCCTTCAACTCAACACACCGATGCAAACACTCTGCTAGACCTGAGCAACAATAAGTTGATTCAGATTTTGTCCATGCCCTCGGGGTGCTCACACAGATAAACAATGCTCATTAAATTGTCCTATGCCCCAATCATTACATAGTCTAAAAATATCTGTTGTGAAGTGGCTAAAAACAAGGTAACCTATCACATATAAAGTGCAGTTTGATGGCATTTACACTGAAAGTGCCATAGCGCTAAGCAATGAAGGATCTCTTTTTTAGTTCATAACCCAATCAAAACTTCGTCTTCCCCCACAAAGGGAATACCTTCCCCACTTTTTAAATGGGAGCAACAGGGAAGGCACAAAAAAACAAAGAAGCATTCATGTTAGAAAAGAAGTGAAAGCATTCTCAGGTTAGTTAAAAAAAAAATAAAAGCAAGGGCGTGTATTTTGCAGAACATATTAAAGGAAAACAAAGTTGCCTTAGAAACTGATACATATTGGACTGATGATGAACTTGGAGCATTTGCAGAAGCAGTGACAAAAACTCAGTCCTGAGACAAAGTTAACACTGTTATCCCAGAAGAGTGTGGGGCACGTAGAGGAGGATCAATGGGAGTAGGACAACATAAGGATTCTAGATTAGAACAGAAATAACTCCATTGTTCTTACTGGCAAACCATGTTCACCAATTTCTCGATGAAGGGAAAACTCAGTTGATATGAGCACCCAGTATATACTATTAATATTATTCAGTCTACTTTTAACAAAATAGATAATTGTATAGGGTTTCATTTCAGAGTGTGGACTTATTCAATTCCTAATTAAGTAATAGCAAACACTATTCTAGTACTTACTAAAGGCTAAGCACTTCTCTAAGCATTTTATACACATCATTTATTTAATCATCACAATAATCCTTTGCTGTAGGTAATATTATTCTCAGTTTACAGATAGGAAATCGGAGCCACAGAAAGGTCAAGTAACAAATTGAATGTCACACAGGTAGTAGGTGGAAGAGCCAGGGTTCAAACTAGGCAGTCTGGCCCCAGAATTCATGTCTTAACACTGTGCTGGTTCTCTAAAGAAAATCCTCAGGTTTGGTTATACTAATGAATTCGTATCAAAGAATATTTATTGAGTACTATCAACCAGGTACTGTATTAAGCATATGGCTACAGAGATGAACGCTATTGAGTACATGTTTATATGTAAATAATAAAATGTGAACAGTCTCACAGACACCAGGCTATATATGCGACATCAGCGCAGGGCACAAAGGAAGGAGTGGTCAGCATACTATAAATAAGCATAATAAGTATAATATTATACTTGCAAACCTATAATATTGTACTTATACATGTAATAAGTTTGGCTACTTGACCTAACTATAACACTCAACTTGGTTGCCTCTATTGATAAAAACAGGGAAGCATTAAGTAATTAGCATCCTTTAAAAAATTCCGTATTAACATGTCTTATTTATGTCCTGAAGTGTTACATATTACAACAGCCTCCTTCCCTCCCTCCCTCTTTGGTTCTCTCCCTTCCTTCATTTCTCCTTTCTTCCTTCCTGCTTAAATTCAATTCATATTTTTTTGAGTATACACTAGAACAAGACACTTTCTGCTCATTCATTATAAACAACGCAATACAATCTGTTAAAGACAAAAAAGGGTCTTAAACAGAAGACATCTTTAAAACTTAAAAACATTTCATTTCATTCTCAGCTTCCCCCTACCTCTGACACATTTCACAGCTTCCTTTTCATAACTGTGTACCCACAGACAGTAAGAGGCGCACCTGTGTAAACACCAAGCCCCCAGAGCTGGGAGTCGGTCTGCAGCCAGCCCCAGGCATCACGCAGTCTCATATTCCCACTCACTTGAGCCCCATTAACACCGGAGGAAAAGCACAAGATGCAGGGACTAAACCTGAGAAACTTGGCTCAGTGTGGCCACAGCTCCAACACCTGGGCTGAATGAGGAAGGATCAAAATTAATGTTTGACCATTTTCAGAAACTTTTCTTTTCCTTCCTCATGATTTAAAATTCACCCCAGAGTGTCTGTGTTTTACGTGAATATAGAAAAATCCACAGAGACATATCTAGGAGAGATTAAAATGAACTGAATTTATTAAAGATATTAGGGAAGGGGTACAGAGCAATGGACGTGTGATACTTTTTAGTGATATTTAATGACCTGATACCAGGGAACTGTTAGATTATGCGGAGATTTCTTTTTTTTTTGGCCAATTCTTACTTTTTCACAGAAAATTTATGGTTAAAATAAAAGGGACTTAAAGGGGCTTTGATGCAGAGTGCATAGCTCCCTATAGGGAATGTTGTCATCTATATTTCATTAGTTCTATTTAGGCAGAGTGGAAATCGTCTAACCATTTTGACCCTGAGAGAGATTGTACTATTCTCATTCCATCTATTTATAATGTCAACTCCTTCTCCAGAGGGAACTTGCCCCTAAGTAGAGGAAAGTGAACTCAGGCCCTCTCTTACCAAAGGCAAATAGAACTTCACGGAAGAACTATAGCTGCATGATATTGAAGATACCCTTCTACACTTCACATAGTCCTAACAAACCAGTGAAGGGAGTAAGGCATTTATTATTATTGTCTCTCATATTCTTCAAGACTCTCTCAAATGTCATCTCATCAGTCTTTCTCTGGCAACTGTTTATAAAACAGCAACCATCTTCTACACTGCCTGCCAGCCCTTTCTGTCTCTGTCTGGCATACTACAGACTTACACATTTATATATTGTCAGTTGCACTCTACTAGAATGAGAGGAGAGACTTTGTTTTGTTCACTGGTCTGTCCTTGGGGCTTGGAATAGTGCCTGTCGGATTTAGTTCGTATTTGTTGAATGAATGAATGATGAATAAATGAGTGAATACAAGGGCTCAGAAGAATGCGACTTCCTCAGGCTATAAAGCCAATTGGTGGTAGACTCTAGACTCAAACTTGGATCTTAGAAATCTATACCTTATGCTTTCCTATAGAAATCCTAAATGCCCCTTTGAGACCTAATGTCCCAAAGAGTGAATATATTTCATAAGGCATTTAGCACATAGTAGGTACTCAATAAATTTTGTTGCATAAGAATCTAAACAACTGAGAATAATACCCACCACATAAATGTTACGATTTCCACATGCCTGAAAATCTTTGAAAGAACTCCAGTGGGAGAAGGGGAGAGGCAGACGGCTCCTGAGGAGGTTCCAAGGAGAACAAGAAAAGGAGGCCAGCTACTGTAAATAAACTATAATTCTTGAAGGAATCCATTGCAATCCCCATAAACACTTCGGTTACTGCATACACCCCCAATCCTATTCTCCCCACTAATCTTTTCATGGTGAAATCTATTTTTGTTGTTGAACTTAGTGCATGCTCTTCATAGAAATTTAGAAATGCATACAAAAACACAGAAGAAAACATAAATCTCCTGTATGTAATTTCACTGTTCAGAAAAATAATTATAACACGCCTCTGCATATCATTTCCACAATATGTATGTATGTAATGTGTTATAAACAGTTGTGATTTTAAGGTACATACTGTTTCATACCTGCTTTTTAAAAATTTAGCAATGAGTTATAAGCATTTTCCATTTCACTGAGTATTCTTATAGTATGAGTTTAAATGGTTGCATATAGCTCTTTTTGTATGAATGCAATATATTTACTTAACCAATTTGATAGGCAAAAAATAATCTCTAATTTTCTATACTTTTATCTCATGACAAAAATAATATGTATTCATTGCAGAAAACACACAAAAAATAAAAATCACCGATATTCTAATACACACAAATACTGTTAACACTTGAGCGTGATACTTTCAGCTTTGGTTCTTTGTATGTACATATTCATGTATGAATGACCATAGCCATATATCTAAATACAATCAAAGTTTTAAAGTGGGATGATACACATCTTTTTAACTAAAAATATCATGAACATTTTCTCCTTATTGGTTATTCATATACAAGAACGTTTTAATGGCTGCTTAGCGTTCCAACATACAAATTGATTTATCTTGCCAAGTGCCCTACTTCTGGTCATAAAAATTAATTCCAGTCGTGTCATTTCAAGCTTATTTAATATTAATAAAAGGGTTTCTCATATGTTTATTGACTATGAGTAATTCTTCAATGATTTGTCCCATCTAGATCTTTTTTTCAAAAGATACGGCCATAGTTTTCTTCCAAGTGTTGGACAGCTGAAGATTTCCATGGCAGGCAGGATAAGCAACAGACCAAAGAGGCGCCTCTCACTTCGACAAGCAGAGGGAACATCATTGTCCCACCCCAGTTCAAAGCATCTCATTCAAGCCTAATGAGTCATCTAAGCCTGTTACTGGAAAACAGGAAATCTCAAGTTCCAGTCCAGCTTTGACATCATCTGCTTTTGTCGTCTAAGGCAACATCTTGTTCTAGAGACTGCATTCTGTCCAATGGATGTGATATTTACTGAGCTGCCTTACCAGGATTTGCAAAGATGCGTACCACCTTTTTAGCAGTTCTAAAAATCTTGGGAAAAGTGAATAAGTCTCCTTTTTGCTCAGTGTATTACCAGGTGATAACTTAAACAATAATAAGTAATCCTGTTTGCATAATGAAAGCTTTGACTTTGAAGACGAAAATTTTATAGATACCTAATTGATTCAGAGAGCCTAGCCCATCATCCACTAGTAACCTAACTAATTACTTGACTTTGCAAGACAGAAAAATTAGTCCTCCTGCAATGTTCTGTTTCTCAGAGTGTAGGACATGAGTCTCTGGTCACACTAGCTACAGACCTTCTTCTTGTAATCCCTTATCTAATCTCTCCTCAGAAACTGTTGACTTTTGGTCTTTGCATGTTCTAGGTCAATCCACTTTTCGTCTCAACTGTCACCTCTTCGGTTCAACCCACCTGCCACATTTCCAGGCCCCTGAAATCTTTCCGAGTCTTCTCTAGCCTCTTTGGAGGACCTTTTCCATCTGCAGACAGTGTAAACTTTCAAATATGGATACCCTATTCTTTGTGATGAGAGCTTCCCATTGTTATCATCATTCTCCAAACTCATCTCCCATTACTTTACCTCTCGTCTTGCCCCTGCTGTACCTGCCTGCTTTTAATTATTCCCACCATAGTGCTTTCTCTTATACTGTTCCCTCTGCTTGGACAGTCCACACCACCACCACCGCTGTGCCCCTGCTGCCCCATCTTCACAAGCTACATCCTATTCATTAAGACTTGAACACAGATATCATTTCCTCAATGAACACATCCTTAACTTTCAGTTTAGGTCACATTCCCCAATTAAGTATTCTCATAGCCTCAGGAACTCCTTTTCCTAGCACAGCTACAATTTTACATGCATTTACTTACGTCTACCTCCAACACCAAATTACAAGTCCCATTAGTGCAGGTGCATTAAAGAACCATTAGTGTAATCTCATAAATGTATCACAGCACCTAGCACAGTGCCAGAAACACACGAGGAGATCAAAACATAAACATGAAATGAAAGAACGAACAAGTGAATATGTCGTCTTCTCCCTTTACTCACACCAAGGTTTTCCAATATATGTCACCCAAATTATACTACTGGTGACTATTTTGGTTTCAATTTGACCATCAGCTATGAGTGAGAAAATTAGTAATATTCTGACGACCTTGGAGGTTTTAGCTGATTTTCTTTTTCTCACTCAGAAACATACATAATATCCATGTATTAAAGATAAAAATATTTAGTATTCAAATTATCTTTATAAGGGTCCTTTGAAAAACATAAGGAATATTTTCTATACCTAAAATATTAAAGGATAAAATTAATAGTCTATTGTATGGAGGAAGGTGTCCAGGATAATTAGTGAGATGCACCTAAGCTCCCACAGTCAGTAGCAGACAGGAGCCCAAAGGAGGAACAGTCCCTATACAGATGCCTTTCCAAGGTGGTCAGCCACCTCCATATGTTCTTAAACATTCAGCACTTCAAATAAATGACCTTATCAAAGACAATTTATTATGTGCATTTTCTTATTCCCCAAATTAACAGAGGACAAAAGGCCATGTTAATTAAGTAAAAATGTAACTTTAGTTTCTCCTGTAAATGAAAAATATTAGTTTGCTTACAATGATTAAGCAGTTTATTTTCTCACAGTGCCATGAGGTGTAACAAAATAAATGGGCTGCTCCATTTAAGAAAGCAGCATCTTGCTCATAAATGTCACTGAAGGTGGATTTTTATGATCTTGAAATATAAAATAATCCCTAACATATTAAACAATAAAACAGGGCAGCTTGATGCAGTGAGGTGATGATTAATCAAAGATAATTTCCTCAGTGTCATCACAAAACACACACTGCAAGATTCCTCTCTAAAATATAATAGTGTGGGACCTAAGATGAAAGTCCCGTTTATCAAGGACTGAGGAATTTAGAATAGGACACCAAGAGAAAAACATTCAGAACTTGCCATGGCAGGAGGAGAGAGGCCACTGTTTAATTCCCCAAATCAGTTGAATTAAAAATCCCACTAGAATTTATTATAAGACAATATATTACATAATTTTTGACTTATTTGTGTATCACTGTTCTATTTGCTTTCGTTCTTAAATTGAAATCAGATTAGTAAAATAATTTGAATATAGACTAATGTAAATTACATGAGTTAAAAAGATGGTATTGTGATGAGCCAGGGGGTAGAGGGGTTCATGTTTAATGCAATTTCATCTGTACTATGGTTTACTTTGATCAATAAAAAAGATAAAATTCTGGCAAAAGTCATGTAAACATCTCACTAAAAGCTCTACCACACAAAAAGACTCTGTCTACCTTCCCACATGCTTTCTTAGAAAAGCCCTGCTTCTCAACTTGATCAACAGAGTCAATGCATCCCAATCAAGATCCCAGCAAGTTATCTTGTGAATATGTGCAAACTGATTCTAAAGTGTACATGCAAAGGGAGAAGACCCAGAATAGCCAACACAATATTGAAGGAAAAAACAAAGTTGGAGGACTGACACTACTCGACTTCAAGACTTACTATAAAGATACAGTAATCAAGACAGTGTGAAGTTGATGAAAGAATAGACAGAGAGATCCATGCAACAGAAATAGAGAGTCCAGAAATAGACCTCCATAAATATAGTCAACTGATCTTTGACAAAGGAGCAAAGGTAATACAATGGAGCAAAGATGGTCTCTTCAACAAATGGTGCTAGAACAACTGGACACTCACATGCAAAACAATGAACCTAGGGGCCGGCCTGTGGCATAGTGGTTGAGTTTGGCACACACTGCTTCGGCAGCCCGGGTTCACAGGTTCAGATCCCGACTGCAGACCTACACCACTCATCAGCCATGCTGTGGTGGCAACCCACATACAAAATGGAGGAAGACTGGCACAGATGTTAGCTCAGGGCTAATCTTCCTCAAGCGAAAATAAAAAATAGGAAGACTGGCAACAGGTGTTAGCTCAGGGCAAATCTTCCTCAGGAAAAAAAAAATGAACCTAGACACAGACTTTACAACCTTCACAAAAAGTCACTCAAAAAGGATGATAGACCTAAATGTAAAATGCAAAATTATAAAACTCCTAGAAGATAACATAGGAGAAAACCCAGATGACCTTGGGTATGCTAATACTTTTTTAGATATAAACAACACCAAAGAGACAATTCATGAAAGAAAACAAATAATTGATAAGCTGGACTTGATCAAAATTAAAAACTTCTGCTCTGCGAAAGATAATATCAAGAAAATGAGAAGACAAGCCACAGACCAGTAGAAAATATTTGCAAAAGACATAGCTGATAAAAGACGTATCCAAAATATACAAAGAACTCTTAAAACTCAACAGTAAGAAGCAATTTGATTAAAAAATGGGCCAAATACCTGAACAAACACCTCACCAAAGAAGATATACAGATGGCAAATAAGCATATGAAAAGATGTTCCACATCATACATCATCAGGGAAATGCAAGTTAAAACAATGAGATACCACTACCCACATATTAGAGTGGCCAAAATCTGGATTGCTGACAACACCAAATGCTGCCAAGAATGTGGAGCAGCAGGAACTCATTCATTACCGGTGGGAATGCAAAACGCAGTCACTCTGGAAGACAGTTTGGCAGTTGCTTACAAAACTAAACATACCTTTTTCATATGATCCAGCAATCATGCTCTTTGGTATTTACCCAAAGGAGCTGAAAACTCATGTCCACACAAAGACCTGCACACAGATGTTTACAGCAGCTTTATTCATAACTGCCGAAACTTGGAGGCAACCAAGGTGTCTTTCAGTAAGTGAAAGAATATATAAACTGGTACAACCAGACAATGGAATATTATTCAGCACTAAAAAGAAATGAACTATCAAGCCATGAAAAGATATGGAGGAAACTTACATGCATATTACCAAGTGAAAGAAGCCAATCTGGAAAGGCTACATACCGTACGATTCCAACTCTATGACATTCTGGAAAAGGCAAAACTATGGAGACAGTAAAAAGGTCAGTGGCTGCCACAGGTGGGAGGAGGAGGGATGACTTGCAGGGCAGTAAAAATACGCTGTGTGATATTATAATGATGGATGCAAGTCATTAAACATTTTTCAAATCCCAGAGACTATACAGCACCTAGAGTGAACCCTCAGGTAAACTATGGACTTTGGCAATTACGATGCATCAATGTAGGTTCATTCTTGGTAGCAAATGCACCACTCTGGTGAGTGATGTTGATAATGGGGGAGGCTATGCCTGTGTGGGGGCAGGAGGAGTTTGGGAAATCTCTGTATCTTCCTCTCAATTTTGTTGTGAATCTAAAATTGCTCTTAAAAAAAAAAAGAAAGAAAAGCCCTGGGCCTGGGTTGCTAACTGAACTCTGCTCCATCTCCTTCCTCCCGTGTGAGTAAGAGTTCTGTCTAATCACCGCAGTTAAACCAATTTTGCCTCCTAGGGACTGTCTATGTTCTCATCTCGGGAACCCAGCTTCATATGCTAACATTTGTCACTGAAAGTGTGTGTTCTTTGTTGATCTCTGTGAATTAACAGTTTTAAAGAATCTGTGAACCTTTGAAAGAACTTTTCCAAATGAACGCAAGGAAAAGATGATTTCCATTTCTGTTTACCTTCTTGATAATATATCTATAAAAATTTAAATAAAACCTTCCACATAGAAAATGCCAAAACTCAGCATTCAATGCCTTGGAACTTGGGAATTTTCAACATTTTTACTTGTATAACCATGAAAATAATTCTTTAGTGGTTCTTAACTGGGGGCATTTAGCAATGTCTGGGGACTTTTCTGGTTGTCACAACTTGGAACTACTGGTATCTAGTGTGTCGAGGCCAGGGATGCTGCCAGACATCCTACAATACACAGGACATACACACAACAAAGACTTGTCAAGCATCTAAAGTCAATAGTGCTGAGGTTGAGAAATTCTGCTTTATATAAAGTAAGTTAAAGGAAAGGTTCAAATAGAAAAGGTTGCCACACAGAACACCAGCAAGTATTTTTCTATTACATGAGTTTTGATAAATTAGAAATACCAAACTTATTTCCAAGTGTCCATTCAGTCATTTATGTATGTGACAAATATTTATTGAGCAATTACTATGCACCCAGAACCATATGAGTTCTTGGAATAGAACAGAATATAATTTCACTTCCACAGAAGTTACATTTCAGTTGAGAAATAGAAGACAAAATAATACATTAAAATATAGACTGCAATGAATGGCATAAAAGAAAGAAACAAAAGAGGCTCTTATAGCATGTTGAGAAAAATTAATCAAAAATGAATAGAATAAATCTGCTCAATGTGTCATAATACTACTGCAGTGTTTGGACAAAATGAATATACTCTTTGTGCTGTTAAAGCCAAGCCTAAAAGCATATTCAAATTTTATCCATCACTTACCAGTGATCTTGCTCAGGAAGTAAGTCTGATTTGAACATCCATTTCTTACATTCTTTTGTAAAAGAGGACCAGAATGCAAAACAAAAAAGGCTTTTCGAGGCATGCATCAATTTGAATACATTGCCCTGGGAATGTTTAAAAAAAAAAGTTTTCATGGGAGTTGCTAACACAGTTGAATAAGTATAGCATATTACATGTGCCTTGCACGAAACGCATATTGATGGAAACCACACCACAAAAGAGAAGCACAAGTTCTTGAAGTGAGTAGCTCAGAACAGAAATGCCTGAACCATGAAAATACTTGACCGCGTGTGAGGTCAAATATCCTGTGGGGTTTTAGCTTTCCAAAGAAAAGCAAGTGATTTCTTTAAGGCACTTCAATGCAAAACTTATTCTATACCAAAATTTGAAAGTGCTGTGCCTTCTAGATGGTTTTCTTTGATAGATGAAGGCCCTATCTCCTCTCTCCTGACCTGGAGAACACAACAGCCTTCCTAACTATTACCCCTGCTCCTTTCTTACTCTTCTGAAACCCTTTCTCCACAGAGAGTAGCCACAGTGAATTTTTTAACATAAATTGGATAATATCACTGCCCCTCTTAAAACTCTTCAATACATTTTCCATTACATGCTGGGAAAACAAATGTCTTTAAGGTCCTTAACAAGGGCCTGGGTTATCTAGCCCCTGCCTATAGCTCCAGATGCTTCTGCCCCTCTCACTGCAGTAATTCTGCTTCAGTCACAGTCATTTCCTTTCTGTGTCTATAACATGCCAAGCTCTTTTACACCCCAGGACCTTTGCACTTGCTGTTCCCTTCTCCCAGTCTGGACCTCTTGACCTAAAGGAAATCTGCCATCCCATCCCCTAATTCCCTACCTCAGCACACTGGTTTCTTTTTTCTCTTTACAACACTTAATATGATTTATAACTATATTTTTATTTTTGGTTACATATTTATTGTTTGTGTTCCCAAATAAAATGATAGTTCCATGAGGTCAAAACCATGCTACATTATCTCAATTTTAGTCCCAGCACCTAACAGGTTGTTTGGTATACAGTAAGCATTAAATATATTAACTGAATGAAAAATAAACAATGTAAAATGAATTCATTTTGCTTAAAATCATTGTTATCTTTGCAGACCACAATTTGCAAAACATCTACAATTACTACAATTATAGAGTTTATTAAGGGCATTTTATAAAATACTAACTATAAACAGTAGAGTCATTTGTCACTTATATTTGAATTTTACCGTAGGAATTGTGATACATATAATACAAAACTAAAATTTAATACATCAATTTAATAGCAATTCACATGTATCTCTTAGAGGAAAATGTTTCCTTTCAATAAAATCATGAGGTGCAATGTTATTACAGCAACGTCACCAATGTGTGGTTATTAATACAACACATCCATTATGAGGGGTCACCTGGGTAAACAAATCCAATGGAATTTTTCCATCCAAAAATCATGGATTTTCTCCTAAGGTAAGGAGGCTGCTGTTCTATGGCCCTTTTATGTACTAGATTTTATGGCATTATTTACTAATTCCTTTTTCCCACAGAAGACATACAGCATAGTGGGAAAAGGAAGGAAAGTTCAAGAAGAGCTGAGCTCTGTTTCCAGCTCGACCACTTCTCTAGGTCCAGGCTCTCAGACAGGCTGCTCAACACTGCCAGGCTCCAACACAATCTTTTGTGAAATGAGGTGTTTGCTTTCATATGTTTTAATACCCTCTGCCAGCACCCTATTCTAAACACCTCTTCAGAGTAAGAGAGCCAATCACCTCCTTTAACTCCTCCTCTCTCTCATTGCTAGGGGCATGGGTGGACCATTTAGACCTGTGTTGTCCAACATGGTAGCCATTAGCACACAAGGCTATTGAAAACTTGAATGTAGCTAGTTAAATTAAAGTATGCTGTAAGTGTGAATTACACATAGATTTTGAAGACAGTCCAAAAGAAAAGTCAAATATCTCAATGATTTTTATATTCATTCATTACATATAGGAATTATAATATTTTGGGTTAAGTAAAATGCATTAATAAAATTAATTTCACCTGTTCATTTTATTCTTTTTAATTAGGCTCCTTGAAAATTTAAAATTACCTATGTGGATTGCATTTGTGACCTGCATTATATTTCTATTGAACAGCTGGATTTAGATAGCTTTTTCAGTTTGCAATTACTTGTTTGCCTTAGGAAATGTTGTAAAAAATTATTACTAAAATTCCTTCAAACTTGAATGTCCAAGTTCCTATAAATCTCTGATCATATAACCAAATGGGATTATTATTATGGATCACCATTAATACCATATGAGATCCGGCACTACAATTCAATCCCTTGATTGATCCCATTCATCTTATTCTTTTCAAATAATAGTTTCCAGTGCCAGAAATCTCAAGGAATCATCACACATTAGTATAAGGATGAGCTACTGAGAAACATCAAATTATAGTTTGGCCAGGATGTCAAACACACACATATACCCATACTTATACACACACACACACTTTTAGCTCTGACACTAAACACCTATGCGATTTGGGACAAGATATTCACCGTTCTGAGCCTCAGTTTCTTTATAAATGAAATGATGGAGGGGTGTTAGAAGGAATGAAAATTAGCCACCATAATTCTGATATGTCCAAATATAATAATAATTAGAATGGAATATAACTGTAGAATGTGAGAATAGCTCCATATTTGGGCTTAATGAATTCAGACTATTTCAATATCTCCAGACCTTGTACCCACTTATTAATTGGACAGAATATAGCTAAAAATTTGCCTCATTTATAAAAGAAAATAAATGAGTTTTTAAAATAAAAAGATGAATTGATATCAAATTCATCTTTTGAGAAGTTTCCACTTTTTTTGCTTTATAATGTGACTGCATAATGAATAAGGATTCTTGTGATAGATTAAACTTTAACACATCCATCCCTTAGGATAGCTTGAAATCATTCTCCATGTTAAAATGAAGGATGAAAGGTGCATTTGATAATCTCCCAAGTGTCATCCCATTTGTCACAATACCACTGTCTCTCATAATTATGGATTCACAAGTCTTCAGATATCTTCATTGATATTTTAATTGGGAAATTAGTTTGCTTAATTTCATGTTACATCCAACTTACTATAGGTTCAACTGAGAGAATATTCTGAAAGTTAAATTTCATTTATAAAGATTCTCTGCTTATCAATCTGTTGAGGGAATGATTCTAGATGGAAATTATCAAGGTATTTATGATGAACGCTATAATAAATAAAAATTCCACCTCTTTACATACATAATACTCTCATTAAGCAAACATTTATTTAATGCCTCCCATACGTCAGTACCTACACAGAGAAAGACATAGCCACTGCCCAAAAAGAGTGTAAAGTTTATATTTTCAGAGAGATTCCATGTAAAATAGCTGATAAGATCTTTATGGTAGCCATACGACTGAGAATAAAGGACCAAAATACAGACATAATTGGGGAATAGGTAATATTTTTCTTTTCTTACCGCTTTAGGCAACCCCTTATCCCTAACCTCCCCCACCCCCTCTTTCACTCTCTCTAGGTACCACTTCACTCTCCTCCAAGAAGAGCTTGGTTTTCTCAAGAAACTTGGCTTTCTCAAGTAATTTCTCCTTAATTTCTTAACTCATATCATTCTCAACCAATATTAATGAGGTGCTCAGTATATGCTGGGCAATGGGATCAATAAGACTCTGTGGCTTCCCTCACGAAGTTCCTACTCTAATAACTTCATTTAAAGCAAAGAACTCAAACATCAAAAAAGTTAAGTACTGAGTTGTGGGCTTTCGGGCACTGTGGAAGGGTGTTGGGTGATATTCGATGGAAAGGAGAATTTGTCCACTCTCCTTTAAATGAAGAAAGCAAAGTTAACAAATTTATCTTTTGTTCTGATTATCAATTCACACCAATAAAATCATACATCTTAGATTGAGTGAAAGAATATTTCCTAAACATTTATTCTAATATGCAATTTATTCATGAAAGTAACATACATCTACAGAAACTATATGTTCAAATACTAGGGGTTACAATGAGAAGTGAAATCCTTGTTTAAAAAAAAAGCAAAGTATTTTGCAGTGACAGGCTGAGTACACTGCATGAATCTGCTACTCATTGTTCCTTTAATGTGGACATCGTTTTTACAAATGATGGTTTTATATATTTTTTAAATAATTTTATTTTAAAAGGTACTTGGACTTAAAATATTATTATACTTAGTTAAAGAAGAGTCAAAAGATGGACATTTTGAATGGTGTTGAAAAACAGTAACGGTAAACTTGAAATTGGATTCCACACTCCCGATTATTGTAAAAAATTCTAGCTATTAAGCCACATAGCCTCTATCTTTTCTTTTTTCTTTAGAACAGCTATGGCAAATGATAGATATTATGTTGAGCTGTTTTATATATAAATTTTATTCCATTTATTTCAGAAGAATATTCAGAATTTCAGCCCCTTGGATTTCCCATTTTCTATTTTAGAAAAGCTGGTCTTAAAATTGAGAGGCAAGTAAGATTACAGGAAGAAAACGCATGCAGGACTTTTAACTGCTCGCTTCACAGGCATCTCCAGGTAAATCAGACAGGATCCCCTGGACCCCTGAATAGTCTCCATCTCTCTTTTCTTCTCTGACCTCATCCAGCACTTACCTAAACATCATCGGAACAAAATTTGCTATAGAAGACAAAGCAAAAACAGAAATGCCACTTATCAGTTGCTTTTAAATAGCTATATTATGAGGCTCGGGACACTGACTGCTGATCTTTTCGGCTGCCCACTCTCTACTTAACGTTTGACCTTCAATGCTGGTACAACTCTGGCTCCGTTCCCAACAGCACAAAAGACTGCCAGGCATAGAAGAATTAGAATCCTCGAAATAAAACCAGACTTATGAACATGCATCACAGTTTTTTTCCAAAGAAAAGTAAAACACATTTCCAGGCATTATTTGGTTTCTACTTGTCATATTCCATTCTGTCTATACAGGTTAGTGGTGCTGCATGGGAAGGGCACCATAATCTCTTTTTTCTCAACTCTGTCCTTTTGCAATTGTGAAAGCTAAAACCAATGGTTTTCATTTATATTTGACTACTCTTTAACTTCCCCCATATACAGTTCTAAGAATTGTGGCAAATTTGTTCAAACAAGTGAGATCATTTATGTTAAATTTTAAATAAATGTACTTTTAGGTCTACCTAAAGTGCATTAATAATTTTTATAAAAGTTGTAGGGAGTTTCCAGCAGTAAAATTGGGTCGGCTATAAAGTATGTTCTTATGGGGGGCAAGCATGGCAGATGGCAGGTACTCAATGAGTGTTTATTTTAATTAAAGAAAGAAGGAAGGAAGGGAGAGAGGGAAGAAGAGAGGGAGGAAGGAAGGAAGTTTTCCTATTTCAAACAAATTAAAATCTCATTTACATTGAATAGTCATTTTCTTAAACATCAGCATCTTTGTGCTACCAATTCACTGTCTTGCAATCATACATTAAGCACTGCTTTAAGAGAGAATTTTCCTTCCCTTCTTAAAATGGGGATAATCTAAATTAACATACAAAATATACATTATAGTAATTGGTAAAAAAAAACGTGACTTGGTACGGAAATTTGCAGCAAAGCCTTTGAAAAATATCAGATCGAATTACAGAACTTAAAACAATTAAGAGGGAAATATTTGTAAAATGAAAATCCACATTCTATTTTTTTTAAACTCTTGGATCTACTTTGAAAGCATTCTTTAATGTATAGGATTAGTATGAGCTGTATATGTTTATCAAAGTATTTTGATGGTGGATGCCTCAAAACTTAAAAAGGCACAAAAAACACAAAATGCAAAATTTCATCTCAAAATTTACAGCGTCCTTTACTTTTGCCTTAAAGGATGAAATTTCTCTGTGTTAAGTGTAACAAAGGAAACCTGTTGAATTAGTTTCCCTGAAGCACATCCAGACTCCACTGGAACCAACTTGATGCTCCAGCCAAAGATCTCTCTCTAGCTATATCCAAAGAAGACTTATTCGCCTCGAAAGAGAGGATCAAAGACAAAGATAGCTTGATATTGGGAACCAAAGGAAATGAAAGGTTTATACATCTCTGGCTAATGAATTAGCTAGAGGTGTAGGAGGGTTAACCAGAACCAGACTCATTAGTGAGTTTTCAGACATGCCCCCAAACTGGTCATTATCATGATTACATGATAAAAAGAACTTGTTTAAACATTAAATGGAAAAAATAAAAATTCCTTTCCCTAGTTAAGCTTACCGGTGCTACAATGTTCTGTCTTCTGGCTATTTTTTTGCATTACAAAGTTAAGAGCATTCATGGAATGTTAATAAAAGGTGTATTTTAAGAGTTATCAAAATCTCAGCTAGAAGAAATATTGTGTCCTCCAATGCAATCTTCTATTTTTTTTAAGATGAGAAAAAGAGCTTCCAAGGTGATTAATTGTTCAGGTTTTAAGTGGCAGAGTTAGGACTAAAATCCAGCTCCTCTGATCCCTACTAGACCCCAATTCCATTTGTTATCAAATATAATTCACCTCCATGCAAATGCCCACAGCAGTTTAATCCTGCAGAGCTAAAAGGAGGTGGTAGAGTTTACAGAATCGCTGTCCATCATATGCCAATGTCTCTGAGGCCCAAGGCAATTTCCTTTCTGAAGTTGTCTCCCCCTGCAAACTTCACCTTGCAAATTTATCTCTAAGAATGTCACCTGATGGCCTTTACGAAGGAGACAACTTCTTGTGCCTCTCCATTTTAAATCAGTTCAACATTAAATTAGAAACTTTATGGGTCAGAAAGAGAGGTTAAGTATTCAGGGTACAAAGACTTCAGCAATCACTGCTTTTATACTCCCTCCAATGCACTGACAATAAGATATAAGGCTAACGTTTTTGAAACCTTGGAAGGGAAATAAAGATTTAGTTTATTTTAACCCCCCAATTACAGATTTAAAACAATCTCAGGAGTAAAAGTAGAGAATCATCCTTTGAAAAATGTATACTCCCCCATAATGATTTTTTCCAGCTGTGCACTTGAAGAGGCAGACGTTCATGTTGAACGTGCGTGTGTGATACTCCTTCAGTCAACAGACATCAACTGAGTACATACTGTGGGCCAGACACTGTGCTACAGGAGACGGTCTTTGAACTCAAGGGGTCACAGTTAGACAGGAGAGAGAATAGCAATCCTATATGACAAGTGCTATCAAACAGACATTCACAGGACTCTGGGAATTCACAAAAGGAAGCTAGTAATTTCCACCCCCATCCCCCAGGCTGGGCAGAGACTGAAGAAGGGAATCATGGAAGAGGAGAGTGACACAATACATGCTTTTAGTTTCTCTTAAACAAACAAACAAAAGCTATTACATTGAAGGCAGCACAAGGCATTTAGTAGTAAGCAGGAAGCACCATCAATAAAGGATTAAAAAGCAACACGGGCCTTTTGTGGAGAGTCCAATCACGTGCATGTGTAGCATTACCTGTACGGCTGTTGGAGAAAAGTAACCCTACCTGTTGACTGGGCTGAAACCACATTCAAAATAAAGGCAGGGATGAGCAGAAACCCTTCTTAATGAAGTCACCAGTGCACAGGCCTGTTTTTTTGGTGCATGCTATTCCCTATGCCCAGAATGTCCTTCCCTCTTCTCCTTGCGTGACTGAGTCTTCGTCATTCTTCAGCCTCTTCCACCACTGCATCATTATTGTCTCTCTAGGTATCTATTCATTTCCCCCACAGCACTTTACTAGGTTACCACTATGTGTTAAATGGCTGTTTCCCTCATTATAACTTAGCTTCACAAGAGCAGTGACTTGTTTTATAGCAAGCACCATACTTGGCATATGTCAGCATGCATACATCTATGCATGAATAAACACAGAAGGATGGGAGGATGGAAGGAAGAGAGGGAGGGGAAAGAAAATCAAGAGTCTTATTCTATCAAGTCTGAGGGAGGATGCAACTGTATATATTTCATCCATGAACATGCTGCATACTTAGATCACTATTTGTCAGATTTGGCTAATATATGTAGTTGTAAAGGAAAACAAAATTTCACTGGCTCTTAATGTAAGCTTAAAATATTTTTTATGGTAATAAAATAATGTATTAACATAAAACTCAAAGAAATTTACAAATCTATACTGAACAAACTAAAAAACTAATATAATTTAAATTATCAACATTAATGTGATCTACTAGATGATGTTTTTTTTTAATTAATTATCACAGCATGAATCAGGTACTGATTACTCTAGCACAGGGAGCATGTGACGCCTCAATCCACCTACCACTTATCTCTGTTCCAACGACTGGGAAACCTGTGTTCAGACAGTACGGTATGGTGACATCATTTGGCCTTCACTTAAGGAAATGCAACATTTTCTGTATTAAATGTACCTCTGTTCTTTTATTGGGTCAATGAAGGAATACTACTGGGGCCAATGTGATTATAAACAAAACACAGCTATTGAACACATGAGGCTGTCTTTGATTATATAATAGTTACACAGATATTTTTAAAAATTACTACGAATACTTTTAAAATTCTGATAGAGAATTCATCAAACTCCCATTTTAAGAAGGATTCACATGCTGGATTATTGCCTATTCTCTGGTCTCAGCGCTTACAGCAGAAGATCTGGATTTGAAACTGTGCTCAAAAACATGAGCTAGGTGAATCCAAGCAGTTGTCAACTTTACTAAGCATGAGAACCCTTGTATACAAAACTGTAGTCTTCTCTGACCTTCAATTTCCTCTTCTGTAAAATGTTAGACTTGGAACAGTTGATATTCAAGTTCCATTCTGTTTGAGATACATGGATTGGCATTCCAGTAAAATGGTATTATAATGGCATTTGGCAGAGAATGTAGGAATATCTGAGACTTTCATTCAACCAATCACCTGTCACCATGAGGCTGTACACAAAGGCTGTAAAGCAAGGCCCAAAACACTTTGGTATTGGCTCAGGCTTTGGCCCAAAGCTCCTGTATAAATCTCTGATAAGATAATACTGACAAAAGAAGATTCTTTTTCCCTATGCAAGGTGACTATAAGAAGCCTTGAAGTTTTACTTCCTCTATGTCTACCCCAAAGTCCAAATCCAAGTTTCAGTTCTTACCACTCCACTGGGATGTAATGCCTCACCCAGCGTCAGAGCTGAAAGAGTGAGAGTGAGAATGAGGGAAAGGGAGACAGAGAGACAGAAAGAGAATCATGCAGAGAGAGATGAGAGAAAGAGGGAGAGAACAAGAGAATTCCCCAAAGCAAGGAGCCTTCCACTGCGACCTTCCTAGAGAGGGCAAGAGCCCCTGGAACCAGTTGCTGAGAAGACACAATGGAGAAAGAGAAAAAGCAAGATAGAGAGAAGCAGAAATACAAAGAGAGACACTCAGGGAGTCAGAAATTGTTCCTCCAATGAGGGATCGGGATCAAGTCTTTTATAGGTTGGGCCAAGAACAAACAAGATGCAAAAGACAAAGACATAATTGATCTTTTCCCTTCTGGATAGTAGTGCCTCTGGAACTCAAGTGCGGATGGGGATTAATGTCTGGACATGCTCCAGACTGGCCTTTGTAACCCATTACTGTGAACCATCACTAGCACAGTGGCCACTGAAAGACCCTCAAGTGTGACCTACCAAAGCAGAATTTGCTTTCCTTGGAGATGGAGTAAGGAAAATGGAAGGGAAGGCGAACATCTTTTATCTATTCAATTCCATGAAATTATAAAAATTAATTTCATTCCTTGCCATCAATGTCCAAATCTATTCTCCAACATTGTCCTTTCAGCAAGTGTTCAATCCCATAGCCTTTTTATCCTCTAAAGTCATAACCCTAAAAGGGACACACAGCTTAAAAGAGCATCTTTGCTGTGGATCCTTTCAGGTTCCTCTTCAGCCACCAGAGATACATTCCAGATTTGTTTCCACAGGAATCCCCAAGGTGGTTGGCAGAAGCTGGTTTTGATCGGCCAGTACATGCTGTCCTCAGTTCCCTGTCACATGTCGAAGAAGGCAGTCCACGCTACATTGCCCGGTTAGCCATTTCCACGTTATGTACAGTAATTCAGTAGACAATCATCAGCCACTGTCTGTATCCTTCTTGTCTTGTGTCAGAAACAGAATGCATCACATCTGCTTTTGTCCATGAATCCTCTTCATTAAATGAGTTTGTAAAGACAGCCAGAAATAAAACTCAGGTTTATATTGGGAGGTGCTGATGGATCCGAATGGTGTAATGCGAAACAACTAAAAGTGGGAACCACCTGCAAATGCCTACAGAGCTAACAGAGGCTTATTCCATGAATGACTGTAAACACTGAGCATGAGATGCAGGCAGATGTAGGCTCTGCCTCTCATCTTGGATACATACTCTTTGAGCATACCTCCCAAACCACCAAGTATCATCTCCAAAGGCCAACACCTCCTCTCCTAGGACCTCTCAGCAAAAATTATGAGTTATTAATATAATTCTTAAACCTCCAGGACGCCTCTAAATTGCCATTATTTCAAAAAGTATAAGGTTCTTCAACAGGGCTCTATGCAAGCTATATTCTTCTGAATTAAACTAAGTATCCATTTCTTCTTTTTTTCTCTCTTATTTGATAATTATTTGTGCTCAAAAACCTCTTGACACTAGTTTGGATCCTGCCCACCTCCACAGTACATTTATTTTTTTCCTTCCTGGCCTTCTTATATCTTTCACTGTTCTGCCTGGTTTTGCCAATTGTTAACCTTCGGATATAAACTTTTTAACCCTTATGAAGCTCAGTCTCCCCATCTATAAAAAGCTATGCAAATAGTGTCATTGTGAGAATTAATGTGGTAAGAATGTAAATAAGCACAGAACATAACACATAACAGTTCATGACAAATGTTTACTTCCTTTTATCTTCCTGGAAAGCCACAGTGGAGTAGGGGATTACCTCTTAAAATGTATCTTCAATTTTTATCAGCTGGAACTATTTTAATTGCCAATCTAATCAAATTTTTGAAATTGAGGAGTGACTTGAGTTAGTTACACTCCAAAATAAGAAAGCTTATTACTGTATTAGTTTTTTAGAATTTAGTACAATTGCTAATATATTTCATAAGAGAAAATCTGAAATTTTCAGACAGATATCAAAACAGGAAGGTTAGAAAAGTATTAACTGTGTGGAATGCCACAAAATGAAAGTCCTCAGGGACAGCATCACACAACTCTTGCCTCCCAGTCTACAATACATGAGGAGAGAATGGGTCAGAAAGAAAAATGTCATTTCTGGTGAAGGAGCTAATCAGAAATATGTAAACTTGGGAAGACAACAAATATTACTTTTACAAATTACTTTTCTATGATCAAAAAAAATTATGTGATTCAAAGTATCTTAATTAAAATATGTTGAAACTTTCAACTCAGACTATTACCTGAGATCTGTAAGTATTTTGAGGATTTTTTTCCCCCAGTAATACTAAGATATGTTACGAGAATTGAAAAATTAACACCTGATATTTAAACTGACCCCATCGTAAATGTTTTGGATAGTGACATAAAGAATGTTGGAGTCTCTGCTTTGAAAAATGAATTCATTGATAGAATTTCAAGCAGTAAACAACAGTCTGATGAATGATTTATGCACGTTTAAAAATCCAGCCAGGTTTTCCATTTCATGAGTTTTATATCTCATAATTTTGGAAGAAAGGATTTCAGAGGGGGAAAATTCATTGTTTGTATCTTTAAAATATTCTCAAGCATTTTTAAAGAGTCAAAAAAGAGGAACAATATTTTAAATAAACATTCTCATTTTATCACAATTGCATGTGAAATGATGACACTTGAAAGAGGAAGTTTTGAAAATAGAGTATTTTAGACAAGCAATTATTTCAGTATCTGTGATAATGACTAAAACTGCCTTCACCAAAGATTTTTGCTTAAATGTTCAAAATGCAGACTAACATAGAACACTGAAACATTTATGAATCTTTGTATAGTTTGAAAATGGAATTACTGCTCATTTTCTCCCAGAATACTCTAAAGGTAAATTACGCATTTCCAAAATATCTGTGGATATTACAATGCATATTTTATAGGCAAATGTAATGATTTGGGAAATAATAAAAAGTATTAGCTCACTGGAAGAATCATGAGAGTTTAATTTTTAGAAAGCAGGAGCATTTGTGGAGCTAAGCAAAACTTCTAGAAACCTGGGATTGAAAAGCAACTCTGAAACAACTAGTTTCATCTCTTCATTTAACAGAAGTAGTACAGGGAGAAGTGACCAATATAAGGTGACATATAATATTAATAGAAGAATAAAATCCATAACCCAGGAGAGCCCTTGGCTCTTGTACCACCACATGTATTATAAAAATAAATTAATTAATTTAAAAAAATTGACCAGATGTAGAAAGTCTCCTTTAAAATCTAGAGAAAATATAAGTGTTAAGTCTAAGCATTACAAAAAGAAAAAAGAAAACAACAACTAGGAAAAAGATTCAAAATTGATACAGGAATTTGGCACTGCAAAGCTGTCTGAAATTTATTAGAGTCTTACTGCTGATGTTTTCTGTCTTCCCAAGAGGAGGTTATGAATGTTAAATAACACAAATTAAATTAGAGTTATGTTGTTTTATTCAAATAGTCAGTGCACACTGCAAGCAAGGCTGGGACTATAGCATATTGAACCCACCTCTAGGTCAGTGAGCTCATAGCTAAAGATTCAGTCCTTTACTCCAGTCATCTATCTTACACTTTCTCAAGATTGGCCACAAGGTAGACCAAGTATAAGATGTACATCTATTTATCTGAACTAATTTTTTTTTAAACTTTAGTTTGGGATGACACACTATTTGAGCATTTGTGATTCCACACCTAGAAAAACATATTTAAGCAGGGATCCAGGTTCACAAAGATGATCTGAGAATTCTGCTAATAAACTGAACTGAGTCTGTTTATCACTTCTAATGACTATGACACAAACAGGAACAATGAGTTAGAAGAGAAAAAAAAAATGTATCATGAGGCAAAATATATGTAGTGGTTATTATGATATATCTTTAGTACTTTAGTAATATTTTAGAATATTAAAAATCATATTTATGTATCTGGCAAGGTACTTGGCTCATAAATGGAAAAGAATATTATTTTAAGTTAATAATCATAAGAAATCAGTCACATGAAGGATTTTAACAATCTCTAGAATTGCTAGCTGATGAGAAAATGTTAGTTCTGCTTATCTGGGAGAAAAAAGTATGTACATTTTATTTATGAGTGGTAATTGAAAAAATATGAAAGTATGACATAAATTTTTATAATACAGTGTTGAGTAGGAATTATCCTATTGTCCTAGACTGATTTCTGGAATCTAAAACTAGAAATAAAGAGATGCTCTTGGCTCCTTTGTCAAAGATTAGCTGTCCAGCAATGTGTGGGCTTATTTCTGGGCTTTCAATTCTGTTCCACTGATTGGTGTGTCTGTTTTTCTGCCAGTACCATGCTGTTTTGATTACTATAACTTCATAGTATATTTTCAATTCAGGGACTGTGATATCTCCAGGTTTGTTCTTTTTTCTCAGGATTACTTTGGCTATTCAGGGTCTTTTGTTGTTCCATATAAATTTTAAGATTCTTTGTTCTATTTCCATGAAGAATGTCATTGGGATTCTGATTGGGATTGCATTTAATCTGTAGACTGTTTTAGGTAATATGGACATTTTAATTATGTTTATTCTTCCAATCCATGAACATGGAATATCTTTCCATTTCTTTATGTCTTCTTCGATTTCTTTCAATAATGTTTTATAGTCTTCAGTGTATAAGTCTTTCACCTCCTTGGTTAAATTTATTCCTAGGTATTTTATCTGTTTTGTTGTGATTACAAATGGGATTGTATTTTTGACTTCTCTTATCTGCCAGTTCATTGTTAATGTAGAGAAATGCAACTGATTTTCGTTGATTTTGTACTCTGCAACTTTATTCGGTGATAGATAAAAACTGGACTGTTGGTGGTGAACACAATATAGTCTATACAGAAATTGAAATATAGTGATGTACACCTGAAATTTACACAATGTTGTAAGCTAATATCACGTCAATAAAATAATTTTTAAAAAAAAGAGAGAGATGCTAAGTGCCTTACTGTTCTAAGAGATAACAGAATGGAATCCAACCCAATCAGATATTACTGCTGTGGCCACCACCACTAGCTGGCTTCTCCTTCCTGCAGAGGGAAAGAAGTGGAAGGGGGGAGCCATAATCCCTTCAAGTCAAGGGAGAAGGAACTCCAGGAGAAATGCTAGAACTGGGGAGATTGGCAGCTTGCTCCTCAGTTTATCATGCACTTAGGCTGCTCTGAGCTTATCTCTAAGTAATGGACAAAAGAACTGCAGGGCAGAAAAAGTTCTGTGGCAGTGTGGAGGAACCTGCAATGCCACATTTGTCATGGCAACCGTGCCTGGAATTCCAGGAGTTCAAGTTCAACCAGGGAAGGTGGGTTGCCTGGTAATGAGATCCTAGCAGCAAGAAGCTGTGGGTGTACTGCCCATGCTGAGAGCTGAAGGGTCAAAAAAGAGGACAGGATACAGCCTCATCTCCAACACCGTGAGCACTCAAGACGGTCATAAACAGCCATAAAATTAGCCAGAGAAACACAAGCAACAAAGATGGACTTGTAGTGCCCCTATAGCGACAGGCTGTTAGGTAGAGATGCACTTATACTTGCTCTCCTCTTCCCCTCTGCCAGTCCTCAGTACCAGAGCCTCAAAGAGAAAGAAAGAGCATCCAGTCCATGGTCCTCTCAAACACACAGACACGCAGACACACACATACACACACACACACCCACTCTCTCCTCTCTCTCTCTCCCCCCCAGTGCTGGAGAGAGAGGAGGAGAACAAGCACAGACTGCACTTCGTCCCTACTTGAAGTGCCCTGTCGAGACTGGCAAGTGGTGGGATGGGGTGCAGAAGGACATAGATGAGATTTAAACTAAGCGTGAGGCTTGAGTTTTAAATTAGATTGAAATGTAATCATTCAAAATGACTGGCATAGTTCCTCAAAAGGTTAAACATAGAGTCACTGTGTAACCCATCAATTCCACTCCTAAGTATACAACCAAGAGAAATGAAAACATATGTCGCACACAAAAACTTGTACATAAATGTTCATAGCAACATTATTCATATCAGCCCAAAAGTGGAAACAACTCGAATGGCCATCAACTGAAGAATGGAAAGACAAACTGTAGTATATGGATACAATGGAATATTATTTGGTCATATAAAGAAATGAAATACTAATACATGCTACAACATGGATGAACCTTGAAAATATGTGAAGAGAAAGAAGCCAAAATTCAGAGAGTGGGAATAATAGTTCATGCATCTGGGGTTGCTTCCTTGTACATAAAAAGTGATCAAAACATTTTATAAATTATAATTTATGCAGTTAACAACTGATAAATAGTCACTGAATGAATGAACATATGGTAACAGTGGTAGAAAAATAAAGAGCATCTGGATTTAGGCAAGATAAAGCTAAAGAAGAAAAGACAGAACGATCAAGTGCCCAAAAGAAACCTAAAAGAGAATAAGTAGCAAATGGCTGTGAAATATTTCATCTATCAGGGGAAGAAAAAGTAGCCTTTTAAAACACATTACTCTAAACACTAAAAATGTAAATGTTCAAATTACATTTTCACCCATCCATATTTTTTTCCATAAATTCTCTTCTCTATTAGTTGGGATAATGGAAATATGCCCAAGTTATGCTAATTAGATAGTCTGTATATGAATTATCTGGACCCATCTATTGAATTGCATCACAGATAAAAAAGTCTTCAGTCAATACAAGTAAATGTTAGAAGCAGAACTCAAGAGATTCAAGTCCAGGAGTTCTCTCTCCAAACTTGTGTTAAAGAATAGGTGTTGCATGTAATACAAGAAAATCAGGGCTGCTTCTCTCTGGGGTGGTCCAGTTTTGCAAAAAGAATCCTTCAAGTCTCCTAGGCTGTCATCATAACCATTTTGATAAGCTCTGAAGGAGCCCCAAAAGTAATTTAAAAAAAGAGAAGAGACATACAAAAAAGATGAGCATTGTTTTCTTTCATGTATTGACAACACAGATACAAATGAAAATGTTATCTTCTGCTCTGAAGTTAGCATTACTTACATGAGCTGATCATCTATTATTTCCTTCACTATGCAATTAATAAGGTATATATTATAGATCCAGACTGTTAAACTGCTGTGTCAGAGTATCCTGATGGTAAAGGATGGCAAAAAAAAATGATGATGATGATGATAGTAACAATAGTTAATATTTATTAAGTGTTTAACATGTGGCCAGGTACTGTATAAGTATTCTAGAAGCATCATTTCATGTATGCGAACAACTACTTATCAGAGAAGTATTATTATTACCCACATTTTACAGATGGCGTAACTTACCCAAGTAAGTAACAAGTAACTTACCCAAGTTTTATAGCTAGTGATGGAGTCTAGACTGAACCCAGGCAATCTGACTCTAGAACCTGTATACAAAACAACTGGGCTCAACTGCTTTCCAGAGAAATGTCCATACTGGACAAAATCAATTCCTGAGAAAATTATGAGGATGAAATATTCTTACACACTGTGATCCTTCCGGTCTCTATGCCCCACCCATCAATTTCTCTCTTTGTCCAAGACATCCTCTGCTGCTCTTCACCCCAAGTGTCCTCTCCAGCAGCAACGGATTTTCTCAGTTCTTCCTCCTACAGTCAGAAGTGATCTGACAGGCATTCCCATAATTCAAGCTTAGACAATAATGGATGACGGAAGGTCAGGTGTTTATCCATAGCATAGTTGCTTTTCAATCATTTTTCTGGAGTTTATGTCATAATACAAAGTAGTGGATTATAGGAACACCAGACAGAGTTGCAGAACCATCAGAGGAGGCCTTTTTGGATAGGTGGGCATGTTGGATTCCTTCACAATGAGCTACACAGAGAATGAGCCCTATTTTAACTGTCTAGCTCCGAATCCAATAAACTTATGAAAACAGGCACATAAAATCAGGGCGCTTATAAGGTCTCAGGATAAAATCTACAACCCTTAACACTCCTCACTGGACTCTTAACATGCTCGTCCGTGCGTACTTCTCCAAATTCCTCTCTCATTACTGCTTTCTTCTTCCTTGGGTGCTGAAATACTTGACATCATTAATTCCCCAACAATCTACTGAAGAGCCTTGGCCTACACCTTTTAGTCTATCACATCTACCGCTCCAACAGCTTGTAATAAAGCTACTTCATTCTTTAATTCTCAGGTTAGATATTTATTCTTTGGAAAAACTCTCCCTGAACTTTGAAGCGATGGTAGGTGCCCCTCCTACAGCCTCCACTTGTTCCCTATGTTTTTCTTATTAAAATACTAATTATACTGTACAGTAACTGCAGTTGTCTATAACACCCACTGAAATTTAACACCATCTTCATGGAGGCTTAGTATTATTTGATCACCTGTGGCAGAGACTGCAAGCTCTTTTTCAATACCCATGTTCTCGTCTGTTCCCAGGATAAAGTTAGGCTATACACCCAGCCTCCTTTGCACTTAGGGATGGACATGTGACTCAGTTCTAGCTAATGGAATGTGAAGAGAAGTGATAAGAGCCACTACCATACCCGGTCCACCAAATTTCTATGCAATATATCATTTTATCCACCCCCCCCAAGAAGGGGGATATGACTGAGAAGGAAATGACCCCACAGTGAATTTGGAAGCCAAAAGTTAAAATTGCAAATTGCTCACAGCCTGAGTTTCTAAACAGTTGTTTGAAGCAGACCCCCCTCACTTACCTAGAACCTCTTTGGACTTTCACTTGAGAAAGAAATAAGCTTCTCCATTTTAAATCCTTATTTTGAGGGGTCTATTTTTTTATAGCATTGGTTATATCACCTTTATATCTCCTAGAATCTAGTATAATAACTGTAGGCATATTAGAAATCTATAAATATGCTTTGAATAAAAATATTGAATGAATGAGTAGCATGAATACCTTAATAACTAAATTCTCTTTTTGTCATACTAATATAAAAATAGCTAAGACTTATTTCATGCTTACTATGTGTCACTGCTTTCTAAGATCCTTTAGATAAATTATCTCATTTAATCCTTTCAACAATGTTATAAGGTAGGTACTATTATTATCTCATTGTATAGATTAGTAAATTGAATCTTAAACCAGCTTACCCACTACCCAATGTATCAAAATTAGTATGTGGCTGAGTCAAGATTCAACCCAAACAATCTGACTCAAAAGCCTACATTTTTAGCCACTCTGAAATAAATAATGCCAAGACTATATGGCTGTACAGAAGTAAGCAATAAAAAAATTCTTCAACTAATAGCAGAATAAAATATTACTTTATATTAATAACACTATCTCTTGATATCATTTCTAGGAAAGAGCTAAGAGTTCCTAAAAATTTATGATGATACACAACACTAATGTGTCTTTTTAAATACGAAGAGACTTACAGATGCTACATAGAAAGTCAGTTTTCGGTTTGAAGACGAAATCTAAATTTCAAGATTTCTAGTATTATTTTAAACACTTAATTGGGGGGTTGGGCTTCTACTGGCTCATATATTTTAACAGAGAACTGCAATTGCCTTAGAGATTTCTAGATTTCATTAACTCACAAGTTTCATTAAATATATAAAATTAGAGCTTACTCTTAAATCAGTAATCAATTCTTGCACATTTAGAGGTCAGCCCTCAGGTTATAATTCACTCAAAATCATTTTATTCACTAAGTTAAGAAAATCCATTGTGATCTAATACAGTGTCATCTTCATCATGTCCAGAAAAACCCTCCCGACACAACTGGATCAATTTCTGTTGCAGAAAGTCTAGACTAGGTTAATTGGGTTGGTGCCTGTTTGGGTTTTAGTCCTTTTATTAGGAACCTCAGACTGGCTTCTAAAAATCAATGCTTTCCAGTATCAATTTCTAGTACCCAGGTTATGTCAGAGACATTCACTAGTATGGTCAAACTTAAGACTTAGCTATTATTTAAGTAATAATATACCTCACAAGAGAAGTAAAACAGATGGTTCCAAAAAAGCACTAGGAATTGATCATGGAATTCACTAAACAAAATCTGCACAATTGCCTTATTTTTAGGATAACTATAATATTCACTTTATCTCTGACTCAACTGCTTCCTCCACGTTACAATATCTATAATTAAGACTGCAGTCATTTGTCATCATTATCAGTGAAAGATGACTGAGCAGATATTGTCACAAACTCAGTTTAAATCTGTTTTAAAACCTTTTTTAAAAGCTACCCAAAAGTCCTAAGGATGTGCAGTATAGATAGAAGATCTTTTTTAAAATAGATTCTTCTGCACAGTATGAGTTTAACTTTTTCTTCCATATATAAATATGACTATTTTAAAGATGAAAAATTATTACCTAAAAACTGGAAAAATACAGTACTATAAATGTTTACAATTGAGGCCTATAAATGACAGAAATTATGGATACATTAATGTAGTTTCAAATATTTGGCTACATACATCACTTTTCTGTGTCTTTTTCTTTTCAGAAACAATCAAAATCAACTTTATTTTTTAAAGCGGTTCTGAATAAAATCTGTACCTGTGTAAGTACAAACACTGTAGAAAATGGTTTCTGGAGAAAGTTTTGGCCTAGATAGACTAAAGTTTCTCCCATTTTAAAAATTACAGGGTACTAAGGATTTTAGTTTGATTTATCTTAAATATAAAATAGTTATATTTTGAGATAGACCTCTAACACATTGCCATGAGAACCCTTGCTAGGGGCTGGAAAGTCTTGTTTACAAATCAGGTAATGTTCCTGGAGAGAGGAGAACCTACATGCATTTTTGCCTTTTGCTCAAAAAGAAAATACATGAAAAGTGGCAGTAAGACTTTCTAATTTCTCAAACTTCTGCAGTTTGAGGAATATTTGGAAGGCAAAGTGCAATCTGAATAACAAGAAACACCAACATTAGGTTCAAATAATTAAGTATACAATTCACTAAATCAGACATATTAGGTTCTAGTAGAGATGAAAATTGATGGTACAGATGGAAGAAAACCCTAATTGGGAAAATTATATTCACTAACATAGGTTTTCAACATATTAGATGTTATGGACTGAATTGCCACCCCCCCCCCACAAATTCACATGTTGAAGCCCTAACCCTCCCCATATGACTGTATTTAGAGGTGGGTCCTTTAAGGAGATAAAGTTAAATGAAGTCGTAATGGTGGGGTTAATGTGATATGACTCCTGTCCTTATAAGAAGAGGAAGAGCTACCAAAGCTCTCTCACTTTCCTGTGCACAATGGAAAGGCCATGTGAGGACACAGAGAGAAGGCAAGTCTGCAAGTCAGGAAGACAGGCTTCACCAGAAACCAGCCCTGGAGGCACCTTGATCTTGGACTTCCAGCCTCCAGAACTGAGAGAAAATGCATTTCTGTTGTTTAATCCCCCCAGTCTGTGGTGTTTGTTACGGCATCCCAATCAGACTAATACATTAGGAAACAGCTGCCATTATTTCTTTCTACCAGATAAATTTAGTTTTGCAGCTTGAGTAGCACAGGTGTTCTAGAAATAGCTTCCCATTGCCTACAAGAGAATCCATTCTCTTTGTGCAACACACACATCCCTCTACGTTGTGGCCTCATATATCTCTCTAAGCCCATTTCTTGCTATTTTGCCACCCTCACAATATAGAGCTATCTATAGACTTCTATTTTATATCCAGATGTCCATATAGACATCTATGTGGAGATATGGAACTCCACATCTTTCCTCTGCTCTGAATTCTTTCCCCCAATTTACCTACCTAGAAAACTCCCCAACCTTCAACCCCCCAGGTAAGAGTCACCTCTTGCTCTGTGCAGCCTTCTCCAACCCCTCTAGACAGTCATCACTCACTCCTTGGCACTAATTGTATCTGCGTTTTCAGATAATTCAGTGCTTACATGGTAGCCTGTGCCAATTATAATTCCTCTTATATGATTCCTCCAACAAATGAGAAGTTTTTAAAAGCAAGGATAATGAGGGAGTTTGACTTTTTTATTGAGTTGAGGAGTTTTACTAAAGTAAATTGAGAACATTTTTCTAGGACAGAAGGGACACAAATTTCAAGAGCTTTAATATTCTCGTTTTAGAAATGCCTTCTAAGAAAGTGGAAAATAAATCCAGATTAAGTTCATTGAACATTTTTAGCTAGTTAGGAACGCTTAAAAGAGTGAATTTTTTTCATTTCACTAGTGACTTTTCCTCCAGTATTACTGAACTAGCCCTCATCGAAATACATGAAAGCCAGGGCAGTCTTATGTTTGGAAGAGCCTGTATTGAAAATGAACAACCAAGAAGTACTTCTGACTGAAAGCAAATCTAAAGCAAAGTTGAGGATTGGTGAGCAGGCAAAGGCAAAGCTCAGGGAGCACTGGATCAGGAGCAAAGGATCTGACTTCTAGTTCTTTATCTGCCACACATTAACAATATCCCATGGCTGATACACACATATATACACACAAACACACACACACGCACACATAAACACATACACACGCTATTTATTGAGAAAATGAGGGGTTTTATGACAGCTAAATTTCTTCTAGTTTTAACATTTTTCATGACGTTCAGTTGTTCTTCATTGAGGTGATTAATTCTTTAAAAGTATTCTATAATATATCACCACAGGATTATTTAATATAATTTAAACCTCACTGTTTTAAATACAGAGTTGTAATCTTGATATTTGAACTTGAGAATAGTCAATACTACTCACAGCACCTGATCCTGGCCCTGCCCCCATGGCTATAGCTATCTTCCTCTGACTCACTCACTAACTCAATCAAAAATAAGCTTTAGCACTTACAATGTGCCAGGCTTCTACCCTTACTTAAAGAATCTACTTTAAAGTAAAGAATTAGTCTATTCATAGGCAAATATGTGCGCCTTTAAAATTACTAAATGCCCTCTGATATAGAAATTGCTGATTTTTAATCTGATTCTGTGTGGATGTGTTTAAACATCAGCATAAAAGATTAAAATTAAACAGCATAATGTCAAAATTCCTGGTGCTTGAAATGTCATGGAAGATGATCCATAAAAAAAATGAAAAATCATAATTCAAAGTTATCTCAAATTTTGACTGCTTTATGAATAGCAAGTCTTTAACAAATAATATGTAGAAAGAAAAATTAAGAAATATTTTTTGGAGGGAATGATGGTAGTCTATGTTTGGTTTGTATAAGAATTAGTACTTTCTTGTCAATACAACTGTATTTTGTTAATTTTAGTTATTATAAGTCTACAAATACTCATAACATACTAATATTAATATAATATAATATCTTAGAAATATTATGAATTAAAGTAATTTTCATTTTGAGGCATATTTTCATTTGAATTAATCAGAAGTTTTTGCATATTATTTATATTTCCAATTTTTTTATCAAAATAACTACATTGCACTGAATATTATCTATGACTGTGAAGACCTTCTAAGAAATTATATAGATGAGCATAGCCAAGCCAATATGATAATATCCTCTTTGAACAGTTTAAGGCAGAGCTCAAGCTCTAGGGCACACCTTGAGCTGGGGTTCACGTACAGATTCTCTGACATTTGCAAGCTCTCAAATTTAGAAACATTGAGATTGGGCTTGATTGCTGTATCCCTTCTTCACGACTAGAAGATATACTGAGCTCACCAGAGTCAGAACATTTGTTTGGTCTTCTTTCAGTTGTCCACTCACTCAGCTCCTGAACCCTCTGCTCGCTCCCCTAGTTCCCTGTTTAGGTCCTAGATTGGACCTAATTAATCATTTCATTTGTGCTGATTCTGGTTAACAACCCAGTCCACGCGAACTACGCCAGAATGAGTCCATGGGATAAAACATTGAATCTTACTCATACTTCTCCTATTTTATTCAACGTGTTCCTCCATATCAAAGTCCCCATTTTGGATTCCCTGTATTCTACGTTTTTTTCACATTAACCTGATCTCTTTCTCTTAGTTAGGTAAAATTGATTTTATGTTCAAGATAATATCTTAATGTGAGTATTATATAGTATAAAACAAGGTGCAATGAGAAAAGAACCCTGGAGTGTGAGATAAGAGACAAAAGACTTTACTGCTTTGCCTCTGATCTCTATAAAATCTTGGTCACGTTGCTTCATATCTCTAAGCCACAGTTTCTTCATCTGTAATGATAATCCCCATATTCCCCACTGGTTTGCTATGATGAATGCAATAAGAGGCATAGAAGTGCACTGTAACTGTCATCATACCAATATGGGATTTATTTATGAAGTCAGACTTACATAGAAGCAAATCATAGCACCACTATCTAATGCTGGGTAATGTATATTACCTAACCTAAACCTTGGTTTCTTTATGCATAAAAGGGGATAATCCTACCTCATAGAATTATTTTAAGCATTTCATAAGATAATATATATAAATTCTTAGTCTAATGCCTGGCCCTGGTAAATGCTCAAAAACAGTAGCAATTTCAAACAGTGACTGGAGTTTATAGTATGTACTTTCATTGCTATTTTATGTAATTCAATTAGACAAATGATAATTTTGTGAAATTATAATGTCTGAGGAATTTAAAATACTAAAGCAGACCCCTGATCCAAATTTCTAATTAAATTCTTGAACTTTAACACAAGGCAAATAGCCTCAAGGACATACTGTTAGGAATGTTTATGTAAACACTCCAAAACATTTCTTCTCTCATTCATATATCCTATAGACGCAGATGAAGGGAAAACACAGAGATGATGCCTCAGTTCACATCTTTCATCAATTGAAAAGCAATGATCACTGCTAAGAAAGCTTGTTGTTACAAGATTGTTGTTACAAAGCTCTCATTACAGCTTAGAGATTTGTGACTGAAAAAATGATAAGTAAATAAGCAAATAAAAGACTAAGGAACCACGAAGAAACACGGAAACTATTCCCAGAGGAGTATATTGCGTATACTGGTGGGCTGGATCAGTGTTGTTCGGTTTAGCACCACATCCATATTTTATGTGAGTTAAGGTAGAGAGAAGCCCCCAGAGAATCAATACAGAAGATGTCTCAGAAATTAACTGAAAGTTGCATCTACCAACTTCCTTCAAATCTGTGCTTTCAACTTATTTCTGAGAAAAGGAAAGATATTTTGGCCATAATATATATCTTCCAGCAGATGTCCATTAAAATTTTCTCATGAAGTAAGCTTGCCTGAGGGTCTCAGACATTCGTTCCAGCTTCGTAAAAATCAAAATTAACATTAGACAAGTATAATTTGCTTCTTGGTCTCAATTAGCAAGTTCATCATCTTGAACCAAAGTAAACAATGAGAAAAAGTGTGAAAGATGCCAATGAACTGAAAGAGACCAGGTTATCGGGTGGAGATCTGTCTCCATCAGTTTCTGGCAAACGCTTGTTGGACTGCTTAGGCCCAGAGTGCTTTTTATTTTCTCCTACTTACCAAGGGCTTGGTTTCATCTTCATCTTTGAAATAATAGAGCTGATCTCCCTTGAGCACAAACCAGCGGGTATGCCACGTCTTCACAAAGCCTCCTTGCTTCCTCAGCCACCCACACTTCACGGCATTGTTCCGCCCTGGGCCTTGCTGGGGGTTCTCCATGGAGTCATTGTTCTCCATTATCAAGCTGATGGACTTTCCTATTTAGCAAACAAACAAACAAACAAAAAAGGAAAGAATAAGGTGCTCCGATATATTCAATTTTCTCTTACATCACCCCTGTCCCTTAAAAAAAAGCAGGAGTGAAAAATGTATGAACACACTCACGAAATTTCCGCAGACCTGACACCGATATGCCTGGAGGCAACTTGGAGACAGTTTGTTGTGTCTTCCTTAAATGAGCTAGTCAGCTGGATGATAATAACCCTTTTTTTCCTAAGTAGAACTAAAGAATGGGAAAGTTCTAAAGGTAATGTATTAAGAAGTAATTTTTGAAAACAAACTAAAACAACCAACAAAAACATAATTCTCATGATAATGGGCCTCTGTGTCTGGTGTGCACTGATTGGGGTCTGCTTGTGCAGGCCTGTGATTATCTGAGCAAACACTAGCCTGACACATGTTAAAGTTTAAAGGGACTATTTTAAAAACCTCAATGGAAGACATTTGTTTTACATATGTGAAAATCTCTCAAGATGTATTGGACCTCCTTTCCCCCAAAGTATCTCCTTGAGAGTTTCTTTGGCTGGTCAGGAATTAGTGCAGCTGAAAAAGTTTAGGAAAAAAAGCCCTGCTTGGCCAGTTAAGTTCCCTTCCAACTTTAGGAGTGAGCGGTGTGCTCCAGTCAATTGCATGATGAAGAACATTTCTAGGTTATATATATGTGAAGTAGTACAAGGCCATATACACTATACACAGCGAGAAAAGGAGCATAGCAAGAAGCTAACCTGCCACAGTAAAAACAGAGGAGGTGGGCTTTCTGGGAGAGCCAGGGATAAGTGGTTAAGAAGAAAAGAGATTTTCCTGTCCCAAGGTTTCCTGCAAATTCTCGCTATTTATTTTTAAGCACTTTCTCAGGGAGTGAGAAGTCCACTCTTACCGTTGTGTCTTTGATGAGAATATAAGGATAAAGATTAATTAATAAAACATAGAATATGCACAAACCTCCTATTTTATTATTTCTGATTGATTCCAGAAGACAAGCTGTCTTTCTTTCTAGTCTTTATTTTCACACCTAATTTTTCAATTAATTTGTATGTACACAATCATAGTTATAAATTCCATAAAGTTTCAATTATCAGCTCTTGGTTATTTATGTTTCATCCTTAAAGGTACAGGGTCAAACCTTCCAATATTAGGTCGTTAGTTTCTTTGAATTTAATCCTGCCATTGTAGTTGCAGGGATGAAGCAGAACTTCGGTTCTAATTACTTCTTATTTTGATATTTTCCACCATCGTCTCAGTAGTTTTGTCTCTTCCATTGGCATGCATTCCAATCTATCTCCATCCTTGCTCTTAGCTTCACCTCCTTAAACTACTTTTAAGCTTCAAGTTAGTCACTTGACTACTCTTTGTCTCACTCAACATCCACTTTTCCCTTTCTTGTACTGAAACATCCTTCCGATTAACAGGCCCTCATCTCTACAAAATGCCTTAAAACTTCCTTTGCTCCATAGGCCATTCCCCTGACAGTAACCACTTACTGCAGGAAACACTCTCCCACTGGGTGTGTGCATGCATGTGCACAGATCAGATCATGCCTGATGCTTCAAGTTTGTTATGCCCTTAGGGCAGGAACTTTCATCTCTTTTCTCTCACAGTACTTGACCTTGTATAAAGAGCCAAGTAAACCTCACTCTAAATGAACGATAAATGCTGTAATATAATTTAGAAAATAAGTATGCTTACTTAGACCACTGTAAATAATCTTTTTTTTTGTCTCCTGGTATTTAAATTGTCCAAATCTACACAATTTGCTATTTCATCATCACCTATTTATTCTTTGACCAAATAACTTAAAAAATTGAATAAGACCTTAAAAAAAAGTTCCAGCATACACAAACACATGCACACACACACACAAATCTAGAGTTCACTGCACAAGAACAAATTCTTTCTTCTGGGCCCTTCTTTTTTTTCTTTCCTCTCATATTCATGCTTTCTATTCGATTTGAAAAATCTCCTCTAAAATGTTCAAGGTAATTAGCAACATACCATCAATAATATAAAAAGTACAAGTGCCCAATTTCCCTTTTGTCTACCATTATAATGCCTTAGTAAAAAAATGTGTGCACATTAGTACATGGTTTATGATTCTTCTTGCACATGTTGTTTGTAAGTCTGGCTGAAACCAATGACAGAATTGCCCATTGAACTCGCTATAATGCTTATATTTTCAAAACTTCAGCATGCATCAGAAGGTATTTAAATAATACTAACTGTAACAATTCGTTATAACAGAAATGAAAACAGATTGCATCCTATCCCTAAGGGAAAATAATACCACAACTACTGCTGGATGAGTAAAATTAAGTTTTACTAAAATGACCATGATCTTTATAGAGGAGTCTTGATACTGTTGGAGAAATTAAATGCTTCAAATTCTCTTTCATCTTTAAAATGAAGATGCTGGACTGGATCATTTCTAACTGTGATCCCTTCTAGCACTTTGAAATCTATCATCTGTGTAATTCCATAAGCATAAGGACACCAGATATCCTCAATACTTAGTACAATGTCTGGCATATGGTGAAGCTCAATCAATGTTTGATGAATTAATCAATTTTGCAATAGGTTTGGAGCTAGGTATCTAAAAGTCAACATGATCTCCCTCTGAAACCTGATCCTGCCCTACACCTGACCTGAGGAAATGGCACCATAATACACCCAGTTACAAAAAAAAAAAAAAAGAAAAGTGATCTTCTTTACTTCCTGCCTCTCCCTCATCCTGAATATCAAATCCATCAATAAATTAAGAAGATTATATCTCCCCAAAATATTTCAAATCCATACAACTGGCTCCATCTCCATTGCCAACCTACAATCCAAGCCACCATTATCCTAACTAGATGATTCAAATAGCCCTCCAACTGGTTTCATTGCTTCCATTTTTAACCACAAACACAAACACATAGGCATATGCTCACATATATTTCATTCTCCACAGAGCAGCCAAAGTGAGTTTTTAAAAATTTAAATCAGATAACGATTCTCTACATTTAAATTTTTTTATTGGCTCTCATTGTACTTATTTTAAAATCTAGAGTCTGACTATGGCCTACAAGGCTCTGAATCATGTGGCACTTGTTTACCCATCTAACCTGATCTTATTCCCCCCACTCCAACACACACATATACATGCTTAATAGCTCTGATGCAAGCAACCACACCAGCCTACTTCAGTTCTGGAAACACCCAAGCTCCTTTATGCCTTGAGTCTTGATACCTGCTGATCTCCGCCTAGAGTACTCTGCCTCATGCTCTTTGCACACTTTTAGCTCCTTCTCACTTTTTAAATCTCAGCCTAAAATCGACCTCCTCCATTAAGCCTTTACTAATCATCCAGTGAATTAGTTCCCCTCTTGTTATTCTCTATCACTGAACTCTGTACTCTGTCTTCCTGACACTTCTCTAAATTGTGATTTCTTTAGCTGTTCATTGTCGATCACCCCTCCAGGAGACCAAAGGCTTCATGAGGTCAAGGACATGCTTTTCCTCACTACAGTATACCCAGTGCCCTTACAAGTGTTCACTTGGTGTTGAGTAAACATTTGTTGCATCTACGAATGAAGCTATGTAACAACACAATGGAATTCCGACAAAGACTATCTTGGAGAGTTTTTAAATTGTATTCAATGCCTTAAAGAAGACAGTATACCTTAAAATTTTAATTTTATTTCTTTTGACATAGGAGACTTCAATTAGCATGAAACTTGTTCTTAAACACAATGTCAAAATCATGAAACTTAAATGAACCTGAAACTGCCCTGTATGAAGAAACATAACATTCAAAACTTACACTTTTTAGCCGTGGCAGGAAATACATGCAATCAATTGTGGTTTAGCACGAAGAAGAGTACAGTTTACTCACTCGAATTCTCAGAGAATGACTTAACTGAATCTCCACTGGGAAAGTATTTTCACTGTGGTCAGGCCATGGCAGCTGGGTGATATATGAGGTTACAAAATAGAACTATCAACTTAAGCTTTTAGCAAATCAACAGAACAAAAACATAAATAAATGGTTACGCTAAAGTAAAACAAAAACAAAATTGAGAAGTTAACGTCTATCTTCATATCAATCTTAGGAAAAAGCCTTAATGATGACCACTGTGCCATGCCGGGGATCAGAAATTTCCCATCATTTAATGGGCTCCTAGCTTTGAATTATTTTCCAGGGGTGGAAACTGGTTTGTATATCTACTCGTATGGTTCTTTTTTGCAAACAGATGGGCTAGGAACACAACAAATAGTATCACATGGTGCAATCAAAGATGAAATTCATGCTCCTAACAGAATTTTCTAAAAGTCAAACAGCCACACACATAGGTATTTATTTTTGTGACTTTGTTCCAGCAAAGAATACATAAACATGCAGATAAACAAAGATGTATATAAATAGAATGCCATATGCCATTGAGTTGCAATGTGTTTGAGTTTACCTACAAGACTATACATGTCCAGCAAACACAAGAGAAACAAAGAAGGAGGGAGCTAGAGAGAAAGAGGAGGGAGGGAGAGAGAGAACAACTTTCATAGCATAAGCAATCCCACCACAATACCTCCATTACATTCGATGAACACAGGCTCCCATGACAAGTGGAAGGTGCCTTCTTACAGTCAGTATCAGTTCCCTCAGCCTCTGGTGGAGTTAGTATCTGGCTGTGCAAATGTGATCCCAGAGTTTCATCGTACACATGATTTCACACCACATGGCCCCTCAACACAAACAAACTACTCCACTGGTTCAGTCAAAAACCAGTCATCTGTTCTATTGCTAGGGAAGAAAACAAAAATAAAACTGGCAGAGTTGGTAAAATACTGCAATTTGTGAGAGATTTATGTTACTTTCAAGAGTAATTTTGTTCACATCCAACTGCCACCTTTTGTGTTGACATTAGAACCTAACTTCTTTGTAAAATGAATGTGATTGCACTGTAACGATATATACCTACAGACAGCCAACGTTTATCTGAATTCTAACCTTTCTTATTCAAAAAAAAAGAACCAAAACTTTGTTTTGCAGCTTTGCTAACATGATGGTTTTCAAGCAGCAGTACATTTATTGAGCTGTATGTCTAAATGCTAGCATACAGCCTTTCTATAGGTAATGGCTCACACAACAAAAACATACACAGGGAATGAGATATATGCATGAGTTTCTGTGTGCATGTGCATACATGTCTGTATGGTGGGTGTGGGTATATATACATTGTGTGTGTATTCTCCCTAGAAAAGAAAATTCTTAAAGGCAAAATATTTGTTGAGATTCTTCTCTTCTTTTTTTTTGTGAGGAAGACTAGCCCTAAGCTAACACCCAATGCCAATCCTCCTCTTTTTGCTGATGAAGATTGGCCCTGAGCTAACATCCGTGCCCATCTTCCTCTACTTTATATGGGATGCCACCGCAGCATGGCTTGACAAGCAGTGCATCAGTCCACGCCCAGGATCCAAACCTGTGAACCCCGGACCACCAAAGCAGAGCACACAACTTAACTGCTACACCACCAGGCCGGCCCATCTTTTCTCATTTTTTAAATACTAAGTTCCATGCCACTGGAAGACATGTGAGTATATTCCTGCAGATCTGACATTCTTTGATGAAGCAAAGAACATAAAAGAACTTCGCCACACACTCTTCACTGAACAACCTGATCATGGTATATTACGGTCAATCTATAAAGTTACAGATTTATTTTTATTTTTATTATTTCCCATAACGTTTCTTCAACAACTACAGTTGTGTACCTGATGTAGAACTTAAAGCTCTTTTAATATTGTAAATATTTAAATAATTTCAGAGTTGATCTCTCTCTCTCTCTCTCTCTCTTTCTCTCTCTCTCTCTCTCTCTCCCCAAGCAGGCATCAAAGAAAGGCCATATGAGCACACAGCGAGAAGGGGCAAGACAGGAAGAGAGCCTCGCCAGACCCTAACCATGCTGGCACCCTGATTTCAGATTTCCAGCCTCCAGAACTGTGGGAAAATAAATATCTGTTGTTTAAGCCACCCAGTCTATGGTATTCTGTTATGGCAGCCAGAGCAGACTAAGACAATGTACATTTACAAAAACTGTATAAGAAAACATTTATAGATTTGAATCTTAGTAGCTTGTTGTGAGGTGCTGACTAAAGAAAACTGATGAGTGAAACACAATTCACTTTCTGTCCCTCACTCTCTAGCACACCACCTCTTCACTTGAAGAATGAATCAAATGTGGTGCCTACAAGGGAATCAGCACTCTAGGTCTGATATTGCAGAGGACCAAGTGGAGACTGTTTTAGATCCACGATAAATTCCAGGAGCCTAAATCTGCTTTCAGGAAGCAATTGAATTTCTGAAAGTACCTTGAAAGGGCCTTGTGTTTTCATACATGGTTGTTCTCACTGCCTGGACTTCATGGTGAACTTTTATTCATCCTTCAGCTCCTCCACAAAGGCTTCCCCAGTGCCATTGCCATCCCCAGTCTGGATATTCCCCTTCCATGAGCTCCCATATCAGTCTGGACATACCTGTATCACATGTGGCCCATATGTTTATTACCTTTAAGTTCTCTACACCATAACTCACTGAGGATTTGGGCTCCCCAGAACCTCCCAGACTAACTAGCATATACCGAATACTCAAAGGTTTATTGAATAAATGTAAGTGAATGAAGGAATGAATAAATGAAAAAATGCATCAGTCAGCCTTTAGGCCCTACTAGAATTGACCCCAGAGGTCTCAAGGTTCCCCAGAGTACAGTGCAAAATTCCTAAAACATTTGATCTTATTAGACACCAATGGAAGGACTTCAGTCCAAATTCTCCCATCTAAATCCAACCCTTTAAGCTCTTAGTGGCTTAAAGCTAAACTGAACTTCAGAAACTATTGAGCAAAGAAAATTCCCATTTGTCTCACTGGTTACTACCCTTAATCATAATTAAACTTAAAAATAAAGGAACATTTCTTCTTAAGACTGAAGAGTTTAAGTGTGAAGATAACAGGGGAATTGAATAAAGTACAACAGTCATGAATACAGTTTAAAATAGCCCCCAGAAGTGCACACCTGGGGGATCTTTAACAGTAACAATTTTGTAAATGTGCAGTTATTTTCCTGAGGAAACACTAAATATTCTGTTGCCTGATTCATTTGAAATTAAACTGTCCAAAACATCAGAGAATAGACAATAAAAGAAAATTATGTATATGTTGGCATGGATCAAGAATCTCAATCTACATTTTATGTTTTAAGTTTCAGTATTTCCATATTCACTAGGTAAAAAATTAAAATGACTTAATGGAATGAACCATTTTAAAAAATCTCTTTTAAGTATCTGCTTTGTTTTTGTTATGTTTAATGTCTCATACTTTGTAGAGAGAATTGCTCCCTCTTAAGGAGGTTTTAATCCAATAGGGAGAAAAGTATTTTAATATACACTTAGATTTCTTCCCCACCACCACATCACTATCTGAGGGACAAGTAAAAATGAGCACCATTGGAATTTCCAATGCTGAAACTTGAGAAGAAACAAAAATCAAATTAAAACAAATACTTTACTATCTATGGGATTAAGAAAGAAATGACAGATACATGTATATTGTACCGCTGCTCTTCAAGCTCATGGCAGACATCATTAATTAATCACATTTCTCTATCCTGTGGAACCTGAATACATCCCCAGATGACTCCTCAGTACAATACTCTAGACAGTCATGATCAATCAACCACATATGAAAAGGAGAGGGAGACTCTTTGTTACCCTGATTCTATAATCAAATCAAGAACTGAAGGTAACCCTCTAACATAAAATAGAAACTCAGGTGTTCCCCATGAGAGAATGCCATTTGGAATAGGAAAAGAAGAGAAAGTCATCAATTTTTTTCCTTTTCTTTATTGTGGTATAATTGACACAACATTATATTAGTTTCAAGTGTATGACATAATGATTCCTTATTTGCATATATTGCAAAATAATCACCACAATAAGTCCAGTTAATATCCATCACCAAACATAGTTATAAAATTATTTTTCTTGTGATGAGAACTACCAAGAACTGCTCTCCTAGCTACTTTCAAATATGCAATACAGTATCATAAGCTCAGGCTGTACATTACATAAAAATATAGAACACTTGGGAGTGATGTCAGCATCATGGCGGAGTGAGCTTCCCCTTTAAAATTTCCCCCCACTAAGATACATCAAAAAGGACACTCACATACCAACAGAGGACACTCACACAACACAAAGGACGTCTGAGAGACCCAAGCAGCTGTACATCTTACAGTGGAGGTGCTGGAACCCCTGAGTAAGTGGAGAGAGGTAATGAGAAATCCTCTCCCTCCCTGCTCTATCAGTGACCTTGGGTCCACACGGCTCCCAGAGAGAGAGGGGGGAATGGTGGCTCTCTGTGGGAAAACTCAAAGTTCTCTCACACTCTATGGGGAATTCCCACATGGAGAAGACTAAACTGTTGCAGGGGTGCCGCCATCATCCAAGCACCCCAAGAGAGCAGACAGCAAGGGAAGAATGAGAAGCCCCCAGGATTGGGCAGGCAAAAGAGAGAGCCCCGCCCCCCACACGCCTGGCACTTCCACACAACCGGTCAGCCAGAGCGCCCCCAGATTGCAGAGAGGTCAGAATACACAGCACTTGACCCCCACCCCGTGGTGGCAAGTGGAAACTGCAACCAGACATTTTCAGTATGAGAAAAAACAAGCCAACATCCACAGGCATGATGCAAAAATATATTACATCTCCAAACCAGAAGGAAAATGACAAGCACCCAGAAATCAACCCTGAAGGCACAGAAATTTATAACCTAAACAACAGAGAATTCAAAATAGCTATCATAAAAAAGCTCAAAAAATTACAAGAAAATACAGATAGACAATTCAATGATATCAGGAATTTCTCCACAAAAGAGATTGAAACCATAAAGAAAACCCAACAGAAATGTTGGAGATGAAAAACACAATGGAGGAGATAAACGATAATCTGGACTCTTTAAAGAACAGAGCTGACAATATGGAGGAAAGAATTAGCATTATTGAGGAAAGGAATGCAGAAATGCTCCATCTAGAGGAGGAGAGAGAACTAAGACTAAAATGAAATGAAGAAATTCTCTGAGAAATATCCAATACAATTAGGAAACACAACATGAGGATTATAGGTAGCCAGAGCAAGAAGAAAGGGAAAAAGGAGCAGAGAGCTTATTCAAAGAAATAATAGCTCAGAACTTCCCAAACCTGGGGAAGGAGCTGGAAATACCAGTGAATGAAGTCAATAGATCTCGTAAATATATCAACATGAAAAGACCCTCTCCAAGGCATATAGTAGTAAAGCTGGCAACAGTCAATGATAAAAAAAAATATTAAGGGCAGCGAGACAAAAAAAATAAAATAAGATACAAAGGAATTCCCATCAGGCTTTCAGCAGATTTCTTGGCAGAAACTCTACAGGCTAGGAGAGACTGGAATGATATATTCAAATTTCTGAAAGACAAAAACTTTCAGCCAAGAATACTCTATCCAGCAAAAATATCCTTCAGATATGATGGAGAAATAATAACTTTCCCAGATAAACAAAAGCTAAGAGAGTTCATTGCCACAAGACCCCCACTACAAGAAATGCTCAAGAAGGCCCTCATGCCTGAAAAAAAAAAAAAAAAAAAAAGGAGGAAGGAGATACAAAGCTTTGAGCAAGGAGAAAAATAGGTAGACAAAACCAGAAAAATCACAGCTCTCTATCAGAATAGGTTAGCAAACACTTAGCTACAAACATCAAGCTTAAGGGAAGGAGAACACCAAAAATAAATATAACCTCATCACTTTAAATACACACTCACAACACAAGATGGAATAAGTTGTGACAATATTAACTTAGAAGGGGAAAAGGAAAGGGATTGAATTGCCTTAGTCTAAGGAAATGAGAGACCATCAGAAAATGACCTATCTCATCCAGGAGATTTTTTTATACAAACCTCACAGTAACCACTAAATAAATGATCAGAACAGAGTCACATACAAAAAACAAGGCAAAAACTAAGAGAATCATCATATAGAACTACCAAACTGAATTGGAAGTTCGAACACATGGGACAAGAAACAAAGGAAATGCAGAAGAACCAGAAAGTGAGCAATAAAATAAAAACAGTAAGCACACATATATCAATAATCACTCTAAGTGTAAATGGATTGAATTCTCCAATCAAAAGGCACAGAGTGGCGGGATGGATTAAAAAACAAGACCCAACAATATTCTGCCTCCAGGAAACACACCTCAGCTCTAAAGACAAACACAGACTCAGAGTGAAAGGATGGAAGACAATACTCCAAGCTAATGGCAAACAAAAGAAAGCAGATGTTGCCATACTTATATCAGACAAAGTAGACTTCAAGATAAAAAGGGTAATGAGAGACAAAGAGGGGCAATAAAGGGGACACTCCACCAAGAAGACATATCACTTATAAATATATATGCACCCAACACAGGAGCACCAAAGTACATAAAGCAACTACTAACAAACCTAAAAGGAGATATTTATAACACAATAATAGTCAGGGATCTTAACACCCACTTACATCAATGGGTCGGTCATCCAGACAAAAAGTCAATAAGGAAATAGTGGACTTAAACGAAAAACTAGATGAGGTGGACTTAATATATATATATACAGAACACTCCATCCAAAAACAGCAAATTACACATTCTTCTCAAGCATACATGGAACATTCTCAAGGATAGACCATATGTTGAGAAACAAGGCAAGCCTCTATAAATTTGAGAAGATTGAATTCATAACAAGCATCTTTTCTAACCATAATGCTATGAAACTAGAAATCAACTACAAGGAAAAAAACTGGGAAAGTGACAAAGATGTGGAGACTAAACAATATGCTACTGAACAACCAATGGATCATTGATGAAATGAAAGGAGAAATCAAAAAATATCTGGAGAGAAATGAAAATGAAAATACACCATATCAACTCATATGGGATACAGCAAAAGCAGTCTTGAGAGGGAAACTCATAGCAATACAGGCCCATCTCAACAAACAAGAAAAATCCCAAATAAGTAACCTTAAACTACATCTAACAGAACTAGAAAAAGAACAACAAAAAAGCCCAAAGTCAGCAGAAGGAGGGAAATAAAAAAAATTAGAGCAGAAATAAATGAAATTGAAACAAACAAAAAAACAGTAGAAAGGATCAATGAAACAAAGAGTTGGTTCTTTGAGAAGATAAATAAAATTTACAAGCCCTTAGCCAGACTCACTAGGAAAAAAGAGAGAAGGCTCAAATGAATAAAATTAGAAATGAAAGAGGAGAAATTACAACAGATACCACAGAAATACAAAGCATTATAAGAGAATACTATCAAAAATTATATCCCAACAAATTGGACAGTCTAGAAGAAATGGATAAATTCTTAGACTCATACAACCTCCCAAAACTGAATCAAGAAGAAACAGAGAATCTGAATATACCAATCACAAGTAAAGAGATTGAAACAGTAATCAAAAACCCCCCAAAAAATAAAAGTCCAGGACTAGATGGCTGCTCCAGAGAATTTTACCATTCACAGAAGATTTAATACCTATCCTTCTCAAACTTTTCCAAAAATTAGAGAAAGATAGAACACTTCCCAACACATTCTACAAAGCCAACATCACCCTGACACCAAAGCCAGACAAGGACAATGCAAAAAGGAAGACTACAGGCTAATATTGCTCACCAACACAGATGCAAAAATCCTCAACAAAATATTGGCAAAGCAAATACAACAATACATTAAAAAGACCACACCCCACTAACAAGTGGGATTTATACCAGGGACACAGGGATGGTTCAACATCTGCAAATCAATCAATGTGATATACTACATTAACAAAACAAAGAATAAAAACCATATGATCATCTCAATCAATACAGAGAAGGCATATGACAAGATCCAACATCCATTTATGACAAAAACTCTCAACAAAATGTGCATGGAAGGAAAGTACCTCAACATAATAAAGGCCTTATATGACAAACCCACAGCCAACATCATACTCAACGGAGAAAAGCTGAAAGCCATTCCTCCAAGAACAGGAAGAAGACAAGGGTGCCCACTCTCAACACTCTTATTCAACATAGTTTTGGGGTTTTGGTCAGAGCAATTAGCCAAGAAAAAGGAATAAAAGGACTCCAAAAAGTCAATGAAGAAGTGAAAGTCTCACTATTTGCAGATGACATATTTTATGTATAGAAAACCCTAAAGAATCCATTGGAAAACTATTAGAAATAATCACAACTACAGCAAAGTTGCAGGGTACAAAATCAACTTATAAAAACCAGTTGCATTTCTATATGCTAATAACGAACTAACAGAAAGGGAACTCAGAAAGATAATCCCCTTTACAATCACAACAAAAAGAGTAAAATATCTAGGAATAAATTTAACCAAGGAGGTGAAAGACCTATACAATGAAAACAATAAGACATTATCGAAAGAAATCAATGATAACATAAAGAAATGGAAAAATATCCCATGCACATGGATTGGAAGAATAAACATAGCTAAAATGTCCATACTACCTAAAGCAATCTACAGATTCAATGCAATCCGAATCAGAATCCCAATGACATTCTTCATGGAAATAGAACAAAGAATACAAAAATTCATATGGGGCAACTAAAGACCCCGAATAGCTAAACTAATCCTGAGAAAAAGAAGGCAGCTGGAGGCATCACAATCCCTGACTTCAAAATATACTAGAAAGCTATAGTAATCAAAACAGCATGGTACTGGTACAAAAAAAGACCCACAAATCAATGGAATAGAATTGAAAGCCCAGAAATAAAACCACACATCTACAAGACAGCTAATTTTTGACTAAGGAGCTAACAACATTCCATGGAAAAATGAAAATCTCTTCAAGAAATGGTGCTGGGAAAACTGGACAGCCACACACAAAAGAATGAAAGTAGACCATCTTCTTTCACCATACACAAAAATTAACTCAAAATGGATCAAAGACCTGAAAGTGAGACCTGAAACTATAAAACTCCTGGAAGAAAATATAGGCAGTACACTATTTGATATCGGTCATAAAGGGATCTTTCCGAATTCCATATCTACTCAGTCAAGGGAAACAAAAAAAAAATAAACAAGTGGGACTTCATCAGACTAAAGAGCTTCTACAAGGCAAATGAAACCAGACCAAAATGAACAGACAACCCATCAGCTGGGAGAAAATATTTGCAAATCATATATCTGACAAGGGGTTAATATCCATAATATATAAAGAACTCACACAGCTGAAAAACAAAAAAACAAACAACCCAATCAAAAAATGGGCAAAGGATATGCATAGATACTTTTCCAAGGAAGATAAACAGATGGCCAAAAGGCACATGAAAAGATGTTCAATATCACCAATCATCAGGGAAATGTAAATCAAAACTACACTGAGATATCACCTTACATCTGTTAGAATGGCTATAATCACCAAGACAAAAAACAACAAATGCTGGAGAGGTTGTGGGAACCTTGATTCACTGCTGGTGGAAACGCAAACTGGTGCAGCCTCTATGAGAAACACTATGGGGATTCCTCAAAATATTAAAAATAGAAATACCTTATGACCCACTATTGGGCATCTATCCAACAGACAAGAAATCAACCATCACAAGAGGCTTATGCACCCCTATGTTCATTGCAGAATTAATAGCCAAGAAGTGGAAGCAACCCAAGTGTCCCTCAACTGATGACTGGATAAAGAAGATGTGGTATATATATACAATGGAATACTACTCAGCCATGAAAAAGACAGAATTGTCCCATTTGCAACAACATGGATGGACCCAGATGGTATCATATTAAGCAAAATAAGCCAGAGATAGACAAACACAGCATGATTTCATTCATATGTGGAATATAAACCAACACACAGAGAGAACTGTTTGGTGGTTACCAGGGCAATGGGGAGGGGGGTGGGCACAAGAGGTGAAGCGATGCAGTCATATGGTGACTGACAAACAATAATGTACAACTAAAATTTTACAATGTTATAAACTATTAAGACATCAATAAAAATAAAAAAATAGAGAGAACACTTCATGAATTTGCTTGTCATGCTAACACAGGAGGCATGCTAATCTTTGTATTGTTCCAATTTTAACGTATGTGCTGCCGGACCAAGCATGACAGTCAACCTCTTTTAGTGGAAAGAACTAATAACTTGCTGAAATATAGCAACTATCATTGCATCGCATGGCCACAAAGAACCAAGAAAACAGATCTGATGCAAGGAAATGGATACATGAGCTGGTTGTCCCTTACTTTATATTAATTAATCAAATCTATCACTAGAACCTGAAAAAGAGAATCAGAAAGCTGATTTCACAAATATCTCAATTTTTAAGCTTTTGTGTGTCTCTCTCTTCCCTCACTCATAGTTCATTATTAAAATTTCATTTTGAAAAGCTGTCTCAAGGAACAAAGAAAAGAGGTTTTCCACACCTAAATCTGAAAAGTAAGGGGATTATAATATCCAAAGGATGGGGGAAAAATGGCAGCAATGAAAGAGCTTTTGTACACAACAGGAAGAGTGGAGAGAGCGAAACTGAAGTAATTGGAATGCTGAGAAAGACAGTCAGGCTCAGGTGGGGAGAATGTTCCCAGCTGGGTCCTTCCTCTCACAATAGGAAATAACCCCTGGGCCTATCATTTATTGAGTTCCTCCATCTCTGTCCTCTGATGGCCATATTTTTAAGCTTAGATAAAAGCTTGTCTGAAATACTACTTTTAATGTCAGATTCCTTTAGTGAGTCCAACCCAAGAAAATCAGATATTTTGTCGATTACATTATCATTTCAAGGCTGTCTACGGGGCCAGCTTTTTATTCAACCACACTTCAAAGAAAATACTTTACAAGTAGGTGACTTTGGCTGAGACAGTTATTTGTCTACAATGAACTCAGGTTTTCTCTTTCAAATGCGAGCCTTGAGGTACTTAATGATTTCCAACAAGGACTGCTTCTTCGTCTTCAATTAATCCCGTGGGCTGAACATCATCAGCCTTTCTTTATAAGCTCTGGAAAATTATTAGGCACTTTAAGTATATAAATCTTGTCCTAATCACTGAATCACAATTGCTCTCCCAATGGTTTATCATATTAAGGTATGGACAATACAATTTTTTCATTAGAATTTGAGGAAAGTGGGGAGATGTCAAAGTGAAAAAAAATCTGACTGCTGCTCCACTTTATTCGGCATCATTCACATTATGATGGACTTTGATGTATTAAACTTTGATCTTTGATGATGTATTATTATTCTCATACAATTTGAACACATTTTAGTTCCTCAAAATATCGAATTAATTCACACTTTAGTTTTAGATAAGCTGAATAGAAACCTAGCTTTACTGCATCTGAATATATTTAATTAGCAGTTCAGTGAAAGATAAATAAATTCTATATATAAAAAGGAAGCTTGGTGGGACATATGTTATTTGAAATGTCCAGAAGCCTATCTTTGGAGAACCCTCTCCTCTTCATGCCACATTGTTTCAGTTGGTAGCACCATTCCACCGCCACAGGGTGGGCCTGGACTTGATTACACATAGGTCCTGAGCTCCCTAGCAACAGTGACCAGCCCAGGGAGTGGGCATTTGACTAAAGTATCGCCAAGTGGAGTCCTTCCTTAGGATGGCTATGGAGACACTGGAAAGATGCACATCTGAGTCTGAGAGCATTCATATCCCCTGCCCCATAGAGAAAGCTGTCTGCAAAATGAAGCTATGCAGAGGCAAGCAGATGTGAGAGAAGAATGGAGAGAGACCTGGAATATCCATCCTACTTACAGCTCCTGAAGTCCTGGCCTTTGTGTATCTTCCATGAGTCCTTTGAGATGTCTTATGCTTCCAAGCAAAGTGAGCAAATATTAATTCCCATTTGCTTAATCTAGTTTAAGTTGATTTTAATCACTTGCTACTCAAAAGAGTCTTTATTAATACCTTGGAAAAACATTTAATGAAAATATTTCTGAGAAAATTTTCTTTAAAATAATAAAAATCTAGGTTTACAATGCATAGAGCTCCCCCTACCTTGCATCATACACAAAAATTAACTCAAGATGGATATTAGACTTAAACGTAAAAACTAAAACTTCAAGAAGAAAACATAGGAGAATAAATTCACAACCTGGAGAAAGAAAGTGATTTTTTAGAAAAGACAACGTAAGAACCATAAAAATTTATAATTTAGACTTTATTGAAAATAAAAACTTCTGCTCATCAAAGGGTATCATTAAGAAAATGAATATGCAAGCCAGACGCTGTGAGGAAATATTTGCCAAACATAAATCTGCCAAAAGACCTACACCCATAAGGTACAAAGGATCCCCACAACTCGATAACAAAAAGACAAAAAACCCCACAAATAAATAAATAGACACTTCACAAAAGGAGATATACAAATGTCCGATAATCTCATGAAAAAATCCCAGCACCATTAAGTATCAGAGAAATGTATGTTAATCACAATGAGACACCATTACATAAACGTTTGAATGGCTAAAATTTAAAAATAGACTGACAACACCAAATGTTGGTGAGGATATGGAGCAACCAGAATTTTCATACATTGTTGGTGAGAGCATAAATGGTACCACCACTTTGATAAAAGGTTTGGCAATTTCTTGTAAAATTAAGCATACCCCTACCTATAACTTAGCAGTTCCAATTATAGATGTTTAACCAAGAGAAATGGAATCCATATGTTCACAAAAATATTTGTACCGAACATTAGCCCCAACTAGAAATAACTCAAATGATGCTCATCAACAAGGGGGTAGATAAACAAATTATGGCATAACCATACAGTGAAATACTCCTTAGCAATAAGAAACAAACTACAATATACACAACATAGATAACTTTCACTGTCATTACAATGTGTAAAAGAAGCCAGATACAAAAATATACACTTCATGATTCCACTGAAATGAAGTTCTAGAATAGGCCAAACCAGTCTATGGTGATAGAAATAAAAAAAATGGCTACTCTTGAGAGGGTGGATATTGACTGGGAAGGGGCACAGGGGACTTTCTAAGGTGATGGAAATGCTTTATATCTTGATAGGACATGAGTTACATGGGTGTAGACATTTGTCTAAACTCATGAACTGTACACTTGAGATTTGTGCACAAATTATGTTCTAATAAATTTTATTCCAAAAACTTGCGAAAAATATTGAATTCTAGTTAGTAGGTTTGCATTTTGCTGTGGTATGAGTCAGCAATTCTGAAACTACCTTCTGTGTATTCCAAGGTGAACAAATAAATATATATGTTCAACATAATGGAAAGCCAGGTTTCTCACTGTTGGAAAAGAAAGTTAAAAATATGGAACTGGGAAGACAAGAATGTATCCTGTAGTTTGAGATTAGAATTAGATTAGGATGAACTCATGGTCTCTATTTTATTTTTTTAATAAAAATTGTATATATTTAAGGTGTACAACATAATGATTTGGTGCATATATATATAAACATAGTGAAATGACAGTCAAACTAATTAACATGTCATCTCCTCACATAGTTACCATTTTTGTGTGTGATGATAGCACCTGAAATCTACTCTCTAAGCAAATTTCCAGTATTCAAAAAAAATTAACTATAGTCATCATGCTGTATATTAGATCTCTAGACTTATTCATCCTATATAACTGCAACTTTGTACCCTTTGACCAACATCTCATGGTTTTTAAAATATAGATACATCAGATATAGAAACAAATATAGATATAGATTTACTAATGCTGTTCAATGAGGAGGCCTAGAAGTCACAACACACCAGTAGCAACGAATGAGTACACCTAGTGTCCAGATCTTGACTTCTAAATAGAAGCCACTTACTTTGAAATAGAAGCATGGCTACTTTGATAAAAGGTTGATTCCAGGGCTTGGTCAGGAAAAGTACAAGATGATCCTAGAATGACATGTGCCAGAAAGTAAGGAAATACTCACGAATGATGGAGAAATATCAAAAGGACAAAGAAGCTAGTTTGAAGTGATTTTAACTGGCTAAGTATGGGACAATTTCGGCATTTGAATAAATAATGAGAGTAATAGATCAGATCCATAGAATAAAATAAGGATACAAATATATAATAAGTAAATAAGCAATTAAACAAATAAAAAAATGGAAGACGTGAAAAAGCTCTTCCTTTCAGTAGAATATCAACTAATAAGTATGGAAGCGATAACGGAGTCACAAATTATCAATGGATGCAAAATCTAGTGGGTAAAAGTTTGCTGGGGAAAAGATATTCACATAATCTGAAAGTATCTCCCCACAAATTAATCATTATTTAGAAAGGGTGAAACAGTAACTTTGTGGAGCAAGTTGGCAGACCCAGTGCAATCAAAGTTTACATCATCAATGTTGGAATAAAATGACATCACGTGCCTCCTGATGTGATGCTCTGAGAAGGACACATTATCTATTATCTCTGTGGTAGTCCTGCCCAAAATGCGTAACCTGAACCTAACCATGAGCAAACATTATACAAACCCAAACTGAGGAACATTCTACAAAATAACTGTTCTGTATTCTTCAAAAATCTCAAGGTCAAAGAAAGGTAAGGGCCTCTTCCAAATGAAAGTACACTAAAGAGACACGAGAACAAAATACAATGCTTGACCCTGGCTTGGATCCTGAGCCAGGAAAAAGATAGATTGGAAAAATTGATAAAATTTAAATATAACTGTGGATTAGACAATATTATTGCATCAATGTCAAATTTTCTCATTTTGATCATTGATAATTGCAGTTATGTGACAGTGTACTTGTTCTTAGGAAATACACACTCAAGTATTTATGGTAAAGGGACACGATGTCTCCAACTTATTTTCAAACAATTCAGAAAAAAATCATAAAAAAATAGATATATAGATAGCATGATACAGCAAATGGAACAGAATGTAAACAATTGGTGAATTGGGGTAAAGGGTATTCAGGAGTTCCTAGTTCTTATTCTTGTACCTTTTCTATAAATGTGAAAGCATATCAAAATAAAAAGTTACACAACACATATGGCTTACTATAAAAAGACATAAAGGAGAAGCAAATTCTGTTCTTCACTGGACCACCACCAGCAGGTTTCAAGTATGCTATTGTAATTGAAAGGGTACTACACTAGAAGTTAGTAAACGTGGCTTTGGAACTAAATACTTACCTGACCTTGAGAAAGTCTGGTATGCTTTCTCAATTAAATAGTTGTGTGTATGTGTGTAAATATATTCATTTAATCCTCACAACAACTCTATGAAGTAAGTATGATTATTATTTCCACTTTACAGATGGGGAAACCAAGGTACTGAAAGGTACCTACAGTCCTACTGCTAATAAAGTGGCTGTTTACAAACAACCACACATTCAAAACTAGGCAGAGTGGCTGCAGAGACTGTGTTTTTAATCACCCTCTACATTGCCTCTCAACTATTACATAAAAATATACTCCAGCACAAAATAGCCCACGCATTCAAATATCCCATAAGAAAAAGTGATCTGAGTCATACAACTATTTATTCTTCATGCCAGAATCTAATGCCTGGAGAGAGAGGGTGTGTGTGTGTGTGTGTGTGTGTGTGTGTGTGTGTGTGTGGTGTGTGTGTGTGTGTGTATTGTGGTTACATAGCCTCATTTTCCAGATCTATTACTAATATATTCTTGATATTGATATATTGATATTTATGCACATGTATTTCATTTTGAGTTTTTACTTTTAAAATTCTAAGACCTGGCAGACCCTTCTTGAGAAGCTTTTGCCACATGGACTTGCTGCCCTTTCCCCTTCAGCAGCTCGAAAACAGTCAGGTGAAAGAGCTCAGAAGCTGCTCTTGGTCCATCCTTCGCAGAGGCCAGCAAATAAAGCCCGGCCAAGCTGCAGCACACTTGGTATTCTCAACCCAGAGGAAAAAAATGTAACCTACGTGTGTGGTCTTTTATGAAGAAAAAATTAGCAGTGAAAGTGACAAATTCCTTTTTGCCTTCAGAAAAAGAAATTATAGGGCACTCTGTCATTATAGGTGGAAAAGTACAAAATTATAAGTCCTAAGAATTTCATTACAGCATGACTAACATATGTTCCCTCACTCCAGGTGCCAACATCTGTAGTCACCTGTTCAGCTCAGTGAGGCCTTCCTAGATGCTGGAAAATTACTCATGCAAATCCCAAGCTCACCTTTCATGAGACCTGGATTCAAGGAAAAAATAAAGCTGAACAACTGTTAAGCAATGGAATTATCTGAGAGAGTAGAGAGAGGGAGTTATGACAACAGTAAGAATTGGAATCCATCATATTTTAACGTCTGACACATTATCTTGCAAAAAGTAATAATAATCACCAATATTTATATGTAACGCTTCTCATAAATTCCATATAATCTGAATTCCATAAATTCCATATAATCCCGACAAAATTCTTAAAAAGTAGTGCTGATGTCCCTGCTGTATATATGATCCAAGAGGCTAAGGCGACTTGCTCAAGCCATAAACCTAACAAGTATCTGAGCAGGTATTATTTCACTCTGAATCTTGAAGGGGTTTTTTTCCTTTTTTTTCCCACTGCTTCATACTTACATCATCACCTTATACAGGCCACTACCTTATACTTACTAGTATTCCAAAAAAATGAAGGAATGAATAAAGTAATAATAGAACACAGAGTGGGTGCTTAAATATTTATTACATTATAGTTTAACATTCTAATAAAAATGTAGAAGACAAAATTAACAGACCATTGGGGAAATATTCTAACACTATTTACTTTTCACAGAGCTACTTTAGGATTTCAAGAATTTGAACATAAAATGGCAATGTTACATGAAAGGTCACATAAAAATTCAACTATTAGCACAACTTAAATTACAATCTTAGAGTGAAAGGAGAAATAAAATATATTTTAAGGATTGTAGAAAAATTCTGCTTTCCAACATGGTTATGAAATGTAACAATGAGGTTAATCAAATCCAAAGTATACTATTGCTGTCTTTTATACAATGATCAGATGGCCAATTTCCAATTAATTAGAAAAAAATAATCATACTTATCATCAGAACTATAATAAACACAATTCAGGCTTGCTTTGAGATTCAGAAGCCATTCAGAATCTTGTAATTCTATAAGGTTAGTTATCAGCTTTTTTATCATTAACAGAATGATAAATAATCCAGATTCAATCATCATTTTCTCTTTCCCAGCTGTACCAACAGTTATTCATAACATTCTTCCTGCTCCCACAACTAGAATATTCTTTTTTCTGTTCTCCCCACTCCCTCTATCCTAACTAGCTTTGTTCTACTCTCATCCCCACCCCTTTGCCTCACATCTGGACGATGACTTCATTCTCATCCCCAGTTTCATGCTTCTAAGGGCCCCTCTCTCTGTGAGATTGCCAGACGGATAATTTTCAAACATGTATTTTATATACTCCAGAACCTTCAATAGCTGCCGACTGCATAGCACATCATGTTTAAACTTAGCTTGATTTCCAGGGTGTCAGAATCTAACCCAGTTTACCTTTCCAATTTACTCTTCATTGCTCCCCAACAAGCGCCCTAGGAAGCAGCCATCCAAATCAATTTAACCCAAACCTGCGGTGCTTAGTCTTACCTCTTCCTCCTTGAAACTTACCTCAACTAAAATAATCATCATAATTCTTATCATCATCATCAACAGCAAACACATATATTACTTACTAGGCGCCAGGCAATGTCATAAGTGTTTTATAAATTTTAACTCACATAAGCCTCATAATAACCTTGTGAAATAGATGCTAATATTATCATCTTCATTTTATAGAAGGTCCAAAGCAGTCAAGTAACTCATGCAAGGTCACACAACTAGTAAAGAGTAGAGCCAGAAATCAAACCAAGCAGGTTGGTTCCAGATTCTACACTCAACAACTATCTATATGCCTCTCAGTAACCAATGAACACAATATACTTATTGTCAATAACATAATTAGCTATTAATTATTTCACATATGCTACTTTTATCTCCTTAATAAATTATAAAATTATACCACTATTTTATTTCTTTGAAGGTCCCCTTAACATTAGATATACAGTTAGATCCAACAAATGTCTCTTAGGGACAACATTTTATTCAAAGCATAAATATTATGAAAGGCAAAGATTCAAGAATCATGATTAGTCAAAATGTATAGAACTATCTCTTGTCACCAACAAAGTCTTCTGAACCAGGACTTGCCTGTGGCAAGAGTACTGAGAGGATGAAGACTGGAGCGTGGGCCAGGCGGTAGCTGCTAGAGGATTTCTACACCAGAGAAGGACAAAGCAGGACAGTTTTCTGCTTAGGGGGAAGACCAGAGATTCAGAAAACTTGCTTTGAAGCTATAGTTGCCCAACAAGTACACTTATTTAGATTGTAGGTTGTGAATCAAAAAAAATAGCAACATTTTCTAAAGATGCTCTTACTTACTCTCTACATAAGATTGGGAAAACATAAATAAGCCATATTAATTAAATTATTATTCATTTATTAAGTATGGAGGAGGGTGGGCAGCACTCCACTTACCCCTCAAAACTTTACAGTGCCACTAGTGACTGATTATGCTGATGACTGAAGGAAGAGTTAAATAAAGGTTTGAGGATGATTAGAAATAGAAGAGTCACTTCTTTCACTTTCAAATGAACCATACAACTTTTTGAAAGAAAAAAGAAAATTCTTACACATAGAAGTACACATATAAAATTCCAAGACTAGAAATTTGAATAGAACTCTGGTTTATTTCTAATAGGGCACTAAGCCAGTCCTTCTATACTCTCAAGAAGAGTAGAGACTCATTCTTCAAGGTCCAGCTCAAATGTCAATTCATCTGCGAAGTTTTCTTTTGCATAATTGATTACCTCTTCTGTATTGTAATAGCATTTTATAAATATCTCTATTGGATTATATGGTATAATAACTACTACTTAGGAAATGTGCTGATCTTGACTTCTCAACTGTTATCAACCCAAATGTGCATGAACAAGTGAACAAAGGAACAAGTGAACAAGTGAACAAACCAATTGTGATACAATTGTGTAATCAGTACAATTCAGCAATAAAAAGGAACTAACTATGAATGGGTAATTCTCAAAAATGTTATGCTAAGCTAAAGAAACCAGACACAAAAGAATACATACTGTTGTCAAGAACTGTGAAGGATCTGAGATTTTACTCAGTGTGTAAGCTTATAAGTTTCATGGATGCTGGCAGAAGACAAGAGACTCCTGGGTCAGAGACAAAGGACTTAATTACTCACAGCAATAGGGTTAGCCATAGTATCACACCTGCACAAAGAGTGGGTTGTGTTACAGGAGAGGAACCTGGGAGCTTCAGGAACCTGAATCTCTTATAATGGGCAGTAAGTCTGACTGACCTTTGCCCTAGAGGTACACATTATCTTTAGTACACTGCACAATAACAAAGCTGTCCTTTTCTCAGGAGGAAGACATCATCTCTAGCTTCCAAGTTTGTTCACTATACAAATACCCTTGGAAAAATAGTCCTGAACAAAAGTAGTCAGTACCTCTGCTCACAGGACATGCAGAATCACGAAACTCATGGAGAACTGTCTCCTGATAACTATATATTTTCATTCGTATAACATCTTGGAATAGGCAAAACTAGTCTATGGTGGGAAAAAAAATCAGAACAGTCATTGTTTGGAGTGAAAGGTGACTATAAAGGATCACAAGGGAAATTTTTAGGGAGAAGGGAATATTATATATTTTATATGGGGTGATGGTTATAAGGGTGTATATTATATATATATTTTTTTCAAACTCTTCAAACTGTACACATAAAAGTGTATGTAAGTTGTATGTAAATTATGTATGTACATATTGGGTATATAAATTATACCCAAATAAAGTTGATATAAAAAGAAAAATATGCTGATCATTACTTCTAGACTGTTATATTCTCAAGGACAAGGATTATGTCTTATTCATCTATCTTGCTGATTACTGAGAAGAAACTAGCCAATTGAGTACTCTTAGCAGGTGCTCATAAAGGTTGGTTGCATAGAATTATTAATGTTTAAAATGTGCCTCTAAGTATTCTTCTTGGTCCTAAGCTGATTTGAAATGCCATTACATTAGATTTTTTTAAATTGTATTTGATAGTTTGTTTATAAATATTGATATATGTGAATATCAAGGAGAATTACTTATTTGTATATTAAAAAATAAATTCTCTAAATACTAAATTATTCTGATGCAGATTAGTTTCAATAATATGATGAGTTGTTAAAACATGAAAATGTGTACTAATCATACTAAGGTTATTTGAAAAGACATTCTTTTCCATATCACAAACCTAGTTAACTAATCCCTTTAGAAACACCATATTTTTTCAAGTAAATCTTCAGACAGTATAAAAATATTTGAAATTTGAAAGTTTCAAAGACTTTTTCTGATTTTGCTTTCACTTAACCCATTTAAATTTAGTGAAAATATCTGGTGTCTGTTAGGTGGTAATTTAGCCTAGCAAAGACTCAAGAGCAAAAGTTAAAGGTTTAGTTTCAATTTACAGCAGAATTTTCAAACCCTTTCTTCTTTTTTTTTTTTTTTTTTTTTTGGTGGGGAAGACCAGCCCTGAGCTAACATCTATTGCCAATCTTCCCCTTTTTTGCTGAGGAGGAAGACTGGCCCTGGGCTAACATCGTGCTCATCTTCCTCTACTTTATATGGGACGCCGCCACGGCATGGCTGACAGGCAGTGTGTCGGCGGGCGCCCGGGATCCGAACTCGCGAACCCCGGGCTGCCAAGCGCGGACTAAACCGCTGCGCCACCGGGCCGGCCCCTCAAACCCTTTCTTCTTAATATATACTTTGGTGTGATTTTTCTAATTTATTTTATAGATGACAGCTATTTGTTTTCAAAGAATATTATATATTTTAATGTGAGTTAAGTAATTCCCTTAACTCACATGAAAATAGTCTTTGAAAAAGTAAAACAGGGGATCTAAATAAAGCTATAAAATGGTTTGTGATCTTAGTACATATTAAATTTTAAGTTAAAAAATTTATCTCACTCTTACATATTATCATGTTATCCTTCATTTTTTCTTACTAAAACTTGGAAAGGAGGAAAGTAATTCCTACATTTGCTAAATGGAACATAACAGGAAAACATTTTATCTTCATTCCTAACAAAAATATTGTATGTGCTTGCAGCTTTGCTCTATAGACAAACCAAATATTTTTGGTTCAGATCTTAGAGACTATGCCAAGATTTACACTCAGGGATAGATATTTTCTCATTTTGTAAGTAAACTTTCATATTCTGTGATATATCTACCATTTATACATCACCCTAATTATCTATAAATTCAATGATTGTATAGGTTAAATATTCAACAGTAGTAATATGGGGAAGTGGAAGCAAAACTCTGCAAAAGTCATCAGGACGCAAAAGTCGTTAATAATGCAAATTAAATTGAGATGCCAATATTTACAATATTGGTCCTTCATCACTGTTTAATAAAATCGACTTTCCTTTATAAGCTCAGAAGCTATTTGATGACTGATATAAAATACTATTGATCAAATTTGAATATTTTGAATAACTAAATTGGTCCATAGACTTCTGTACTTACACCATGCTCTCGAAAGACTTTGTTAAGTCATGGTGGCTATGACCTCAAATATCAAATCATCGAACTGCCATCACATACCATAAATATAATTGCCTGCCCCCATTTTCTTGATTAGGTTGATCCATACCCAAATTGCTGATATCTGGTAAATTTTGACATGCAAAAATGGCAATTTCATCTGATTTAACATAATATAAAGTCAAAATAGTAAAGCGGAAGTAATCAACCTTGAACACAGTGTACTCAAAATACATTGTTCCTCTAACAGCATTTAATAGACAAGTTTCTTTGCACAGAAGAGATCGCAGTTTTCTACTTTCCTTCTTGAGCCCTGATAATAAAACTGTTGAGTAAATATTTCCGATCCGAGTGTCTAGATTACTTCTGTTTCCTAGTCCACTTTATACCTCAAAGTCCTAGAAAGGACAAACCTGTGAGAATGTTATTGGGTTTTTTTCCCCCAAATTTTTAATGGTCAACAGGGTAAAACATAAATTGCTTTTTCCCAAGGCAGCACAAATGACTGTCTTTGTTTTGATTTTTTTTGCTTAGACTGCTAAATTTATTCTCCAAGTGTATGCCTTCCCTAAATTAGCAAGTCACCTTTCAGATTTGGTGCACAATCTATACCTTTAAAGAAGTACCTGTCCATCAAAAGTCAGTGGGGAAAAACCGTGATACCAAAATACAAATGAAATGTTATTAAGTGACTTGTACACACCACAACCTATGCTGCATTTGATTACATTTGAATGACTATTTTTAAGCTTCTCAATTTCCAGAATGTAAATACATCTCTAGGGGTACAAGTCCAACAAATAAAATATTTTCCCTCAATGATATGCTGGCTCCTAATGACCAGATAGTATCACAGTCTGTAGCAAAGCATACTTAATGATGCCAGGAGTTCATTATAATCCTGAAGAAAGTGTTCTGCAATTGTAGATGCCACAGGTAAACATGGGCAAAAGAAGGGTTTAAAAACTCAAATAAGCAATACTTTTTCTAGATATTAGACCCAGTTTACCCTAGAGGATATTTTCAACATTTAGCAGGAAGAAAATTATTTTTCCCTACAGGAATCTCCAGCTCTATATGGATTTTTACAGTTAAGTTGTTTTTCGCTCACATTCTTTCACACTGAAGTCCTATATTTCCATTGCTCAAAACAAACACGTCTGCCCTGGACTAGAGTCAATAATCAAAAGAGGAAAAAAGAGAATGTTGGAGTACAAACGGCTGGGCCCAAGAGCAGAGACCTTGCATCAATAGTCAATGTGTTTTTCTCTAATTGTGTCTTAGACGTGATCTTATCTTACCAACCAGATGGAAAATTTCTCAAGGTCAAGGATTGCATCTTATAATCCCCTCATGCATAGCCCAGAACTGAACATGAAGTGAGTACTTGGTATGTGCTTGTCCAATGATTGACATGTAAATGATAGACTGAAAAAAATAAAGGTAGAATATAGAGTATCTAACATAGCATATTCTTCGGTAAAGATGATTTTCCTTCTCTGGATTAATTTTTCCTTGAGTAAATTGGGAAAAATAATGAGTCTCTTTCTCACAAAATGTGCTTGGAATACCACGGCCCACAGTAGGAATGTGGTAAATTCTTGTGGCTTTAAATACTGATTTTTGATAAGGCATTGTATAAAATTATACTTATGATCTGAAATGTTCATGAGATATATTTTTCTTATTACAAACTTATAAATATTCACACACATACAAACCTCAGTGTGTGTATTTTAAGTTACAAAAAGGCACTATCCTTCAAATCATATCAGCCAAGTTAACACATTAATGGTAATTTATCATTGACAGTTTTATCAAAAGGCAATTCTTCCTCACTCTTCCTCATCTTTCTTCAAGATCTATAGTTAATTTAAGTTCACAAAATTTATCTAAATGCTTCCATTATAAAGAAATATTGCTTGTCATAGTTGTCATAGATACTGTTACTTATTTAGCAAAATAGCTACAATTTTTGGCATCTGAACACTAAATTTCCTTTCTGATCAAAAGCCCCCACACCTTTTGTTTACCAGTTAAATCACTGAAACAACAATCTATTATAATTAGGTAGATGTGTTGATCAGAGTTTGAATGAGTAATAAAAAGGTATTTGGAACAGACTTGAAAACAAAATATGAAGGACTATCCAAGAGAATAACTACACCAGCATATTTTCAGTGATGTGTCATTATATCTAATCTAGAGAAAAAAATGTCCATCCATAACATATATGCCATCTACTCTTGGTATGTACGTATGGCCTATACGGTATGCGCACTGAAGATGCTGAACAAAAATAAAACACAGCATATTATCTAATGTATCTTCATATGCTATACGAGGGATATAGTATAGGGATTCTATGTTAGAGATGCAAACATCAAAATCCCACCCACACAGAGATGGGATTCCTGGGCACCTCAGCCATCAGGACGTGGAAACTGCACCCCCAACCAAGGCACAGGCTATCTGGAAATAAAATAATTTATAGATGATGCAGTGATCCTGAAGTATTTAGCCAAATAACTGAATGCTGGAACATTAACTTCCTTAGGGAAGCATTTGCTGATCTCCCTGGTAAGAAAGTTTTAAGTGTTTATAGCACCATATACCTCTCTCCATGGTACTTGCCACAAATATCATTTTATATTTATTTGTGTGATTCTTTCATTAATGTCTAGTCATCTGAGTAGACTTTAAGCTCTCTGAGAGTAACTACCACGTCTTTTTTTGTGTGGGAGTAAGGTTCGTGATTGTACCACTTCAATAGAAACAGTGTCTGGCACATAAGAGGCAGTCAATAAACACTGTTGTCAAATTTGTTGAATGAATGGAACACAGGTGAATGTTGAACACTAGAAATGTAAACTAAGTCACGGCATACACGGTACAATTAACACCATGAGACACAAGTGATCACCAACTGGGAAGACTGAAAATAGAGCCCTCCATTGTTTGCAACATCCAAGAGGGGAGCAATGGGAGAATGCATGAAAGGGAGCGCTAAGGCACAGTCAGCGTTTAGGACAGGAGTACGAAGTAAGTCAAAAAGAACAAAACCATAAGAGTGAGTCATGTACAGAGAGAAGCACCAAGGCTAAGTAGGTGAGAAACTGAAGAGGGGCCACCAAGTTTGGAGATTGGAGGTAACTAGAGGATTTAAGCACTTTCAGAGTGTCAGAAGCAGAATTGAAAGGGAAACGGAGAAAATGGGGACAGTGAGTATGGACTAGCAAGTTTACTCTTCCAAGAAAATCAGCAGTGAAGAAAATAGAGAAAAAAAGCCATAATTTAGGGATATAGGTTTTTTCAAACTCCACGAGGGACTGGGAGACATATGCATAGACAGACAGACAGACAGATGACAAAATGTTGAATGTATTTCACTAAAGCATACTTATCCACCTTGGAAACTAGGAAAATTCTTTATGGACAAAATTAACAACAACAAAAGGATAAAAATATCCCCTCCCTCAAGATGGTGACCCAAAGTTTATGTGGAGGTTTTTTGATTAAGAGGAAACATTTCACCAGAGAATTAATACTATGTTGCCCACACGCAAACATAACTAGTAGCTACTTTTTAAACTCTCCACTAAACACTATATATTTTATCTCAGACTGTCTGTTACAACATTTTATTTAGGCTTTTATAACCTCTCATATATAGAAAGCAAAACACACAGCCATGTCCTTGAAAGTGACTTTGTTCCAGGTGTCAGCCCCCGGTCTTAGCAGAGAGGTTTCCCCTTCCAAGTGAACGCCTTTGTTGACAGAATTGGCTTTTGCCTATTGAGAGCTGCCACTGATCAGTGACTAGAATGACCTGAGGAACTCAGAAGCTTTCCATCACTGACAGAAAGCAGTGGACAATATAAAATAGCATTATACACTAAGGATTTGTTGACGCTTCCTAGCAGTGACAAGATTAGAGTGGTCATAGCACAAAGTTTGTTTTCAGGCAGCAAAATTGTGAAATGGCAGAAGGCTCATGGAAAATAATAAGCTGCTAGGAATAACTGTTGTCAGATGCTAACTGATGTTAAAATGTTTATGGTGTGATCCTGGTATTTGTAGCTCCTTCTTTCAAAGATCACCAGACATTATATTTGGTATTAAATGTTATATAGTCTTTCATGGAAAGACTAAATTCTGCAGGGTCAAATTGTAGATAAAGAATGATGTTTTTATAACAGCAAGTTTATTCTCCAATTGTACCATATACTCTCTATCTGAAGAAAATTATACAGACAGGCATGATTATAGATACAGATGATGTTTCAAAAATTGATTATACAATCCTCAGTATAAGTATTTGTGTTAATTATTCATGTGCCATCCACAGCCCTCACTCTGGTAGGATCATTTCTGTTTCCCTCCGTCCTGATAAGGAATTCATTCCTCAAAGTCTCTTCATTTTAACCAACAAGGGTGAATTTTATCTTCCCACAATGACCCTAAGTGAAACACTATCACTCACAAAGAGACAAAATAGGAACCAATGATATCTCCTAGCACATAATTCTAAATTTTTGGATCACAATTCATTTCCCATTGTGAGTTTAAAATTGATTCCTGAAAACAATGGTATCCATCATCTCCATTATCATTTCATATGGCTGAGTTGCTATTATAACTTGATAAACATTTGTGCTTTGTCTGTCACTATATGGACAGTACATCTTAATGAGCCCTGCAAAACTTAGGACTCTACAGGTAATAGTTGCTCATTACAAAAAGAACCGTGGGAACTGGTCGCTGATACAGCATGCTGTGCAAAAGAGATAGACTTTGAAACAAGAAGCCTGGGTATGAAGTCCCAGGACTGGTATTTCTCACTTTGTACAAGTGATCCTGTACAAATCAGTTTACTAAGCTTTTGTTTCTTCACTTGTTAAATGAAGGAAATAAAAACTCATTTTATAGGATTGTTGTGAGAACAAAAACAAACCATGAATATGAGTATATTATGAAAAAGCAGTTATATACTCAGCATAGTTATACTTAAAGCAAAGGTAGTTGAAATACCTATATTAAGGATTCAATAAAACATAAATAAATTAAAAGGCCAGTAATAAAATACTAGGTGTTGAGGTGCTTCTGTTTTCCTACAGTCATCAGCCTAAAATCAAAACGGTTTGGAGAAACTGCGAAATAGTTAGACCTGGAAGGTCACTCGTGAATAGGAACACACTCCTCATCCCTTCAACACACTCACCATGTCAGTCAAAGTCCTGTGCTTAGAGACCTCATGCTCTTCTGTATCACTCATTTATCCACTCACTGAACCAATATTCACTGAGGGTTTCCTATGCTCCAGACACTGTTCTAAGTGTTGGGGACGTAGCAGTGAACAAAATATGCCATCAACGTATCTTAGCAACAATAATGGCATCTCCCAGAATTTGGTGTGCGTTTCTTTCACTGAAATCTTCATTTTCTCTTCCTCTCTTGGCCCTATATTTTTTAACCTCTGGGTCAGGCCAGCTGCTGGACTCATGGGTCTTGATCAAAGAGTTGACACACAAGGCCCATTGATATGCTTACCACATATACCCTGAGAAAGGAAAGACAGAATTTTACACAGAAAGGGAAACTAACCATCTGGCCCATGTAATTTGTGTTTCTAGAAAATTATAGAATACTACCAACCTGCATAAAAGCTAGTCTTAAAATCCCAAACCACTTTCATTATGGAAAATAATCCCCGCACTTATGTAAATAAAAAACCTAAGGCCTAATATTCATTTACTCATTAATTATTTCTTGGGACAAAAATTGCTAAGTGCCTACTCTGTATCTCAGCCTTTAGAATGAACTTCCTAGGGATCCTTGCATAATTAAATACATAAAATAAGACCTAAGAGAATCTGGACTTGCTGAGTGATTTCTGACTCTAGTCGTACACTAAGGAATGTTAAAGAATGTCAGACATAGTTTCTAATTGTAGAGAGCTTACAATCTATTCAGGGGACTGAGATATTACATATGGAACAATTAGTAAAGCCAGTACTAAATAGATCAATATTATATTTTCTCAATAAAGTGTTATTTGAGTGCTTATCAGAAAATTGCAATCCAGAAATGCATTCCAAGTACCTTTGTCCTGCAAAATGAGGGTATTGAAAATGTACAGTAGAGAGAGATGATGCATTGTGTTCTCAGAGACTTCCAGTGTAGCAAGCCCTCCAGGTTAGTGAAGGGGATGAAGAAAATATTCTTATAAAAGTTAAAAATCACAGTGAAACAGTTCAGACCAAATATCCACAAAGGGGAAGTTCTGATAACAAGGTAGTACTGCACTGTGAAGACAAATGAACAGCTTATTATGCTTCTCATTCATTTGGAAAAGGAAGTATACATTTGTTAGAACTTCACTGGCTTCATATCTAACGCTTTTGTACTATTTGCAGACCCACTAGACCCCTACTTTTTTGACAAAACTGAAAAGTAGCTTGGAAATGTTAACTTGTTAAGTCGGCCTGCAGGAGTATATGGCACTTCATTTTTTTTTTATTATTATTAAGAAGCAGATTCCTTTTGTAAAGGAATTGAAAGGTAATTCTTTCACCATAGATACACACAAGAGTGAGGTCCATTTTTTCAAACTTTCATACATTCAGCAAATAATAATTGAATGCCACTCTAGCCTTGGCATTGTGAATATACTATGAATAGACTTAAATTAACCACCTCTCAAAAGAAACAAAATAAAGTAGAAAGATTATTTTTGAAAAATAGCCCAACATTCATATGGCTAATTACAGAAATAAAGAAATCAGCTTATAGTCAACCAGATGGTACATCAGGTTTTGCTTGGCAGAAACCTTCCAAATGGGATACCTAAAATATTAATAAGCCAGCAAAATGACTTGAAAGAAAACACTTTTAACAAACTATCCCCAAGAGATAAATTTGTTGCCTAAAGAAGGTTAGTCAAAACTGAAATTGCTGAGAAGAACACTAAGCAAAAAACCCTCCACTCCCCAGCAGACATTTGGCAATATCTAGAGATATTTTGGGATGTGACAACTGGGGAAAGGGGTTCTACTGGTATCTAGTGGGTAGAGGCCAGGGATGCTACTAAACATCCTACAATGTACAGATCAGCCCCTACAATAAGGAATTATCTGACCAAAAATGTCAATAATTCCAAGGTTAAGAAACCCTGACTTAGAATATCTAAATGGTGATGAAGAGCCAAAGAAAGAATGATCCAAAGAATTTCAGGGCAAGTGAACTTGGATAAGTCTTCTGACAGGTTTCATCAGTATTTTATTCTCAATCAGCAATAATCTTACACTTAGAATAGTAGACCAAGTCAAGCAAGCCTTCCATAACCCAAAATTAAACAAAACTCAATTATAAAGAAACAGGTGCTTTATTTAATCAGACTTAGGAGTAGCATGCCACAAAATTATGCATCACAACATACTTGCTCATATCTAAAATTTAATTTATGACTGGTGCCTCTAGAACACTGTAGCTCATGGTCCTTTCTCGGTAACAAATTTGATTTCCAATTGAATGTCTGATGACAACAACAAAATCATTTTATATTTATGTGTACATAACCTTTAAAATATTTGTACCTCTGATATACCACAAGAATGACTACATGATATGCACAAGAAGGATTCTGCCGTGACTGAAGATAACCCACTGAAGAGTAGTCAAGGTGTTATGTATTTAATTCAGAAGACCAAGACTTGTCTCTATCTTTGATAGTATTGAACAGATAAATATCAATTGAATATTATTACAATTATAATCAACTGAAATGAACAGTTTTTTATTATTGCCTAAGCAAAGGATGCGACATAGAAACAATTCATGTCCAATGACAACAATCTAGGATTCGTGCATATGCAAAAGACATACAAGCAATATTCATCTGTTTGAATTTTGTTAACAAACATATAGTGCTTACAAGGCACTGTTATAAGAGCTTTGGAAATATTAACTCATTTAATCCTCAGGGAAATGCTATGAACTAGATGCTATTATAATCCCAATATATACAGATATAGAAACTGAGATATGGAGAGGTTAATTCACACACCCATGTCATTAGAACCTAATTACATCTCGCCTACATTACTGTTACAATTGCTAACTGATCTTCCAGCCCCCAGTCTTTCTCCCTCCAATCCCTATGCTACACTGGTGCTGGAGCCATTTTTCTGTAGCATATCTACTCATTAATTTCTCTGCTTAAAATTCTCCAACGGCCCTTGATTTCTTTCTAGATTATTACATAAAATAAGGAATAGCATTCTTAGCAAAAAATAGCTAATATTTTTAGTGCCTTCCATGTATAAAGCCCTGCATTAAGCACTTAACCTGCATTATCTTGTTTAAACCCAACTGTCGTGGCATGGAATACAGGATTTGCCACAACCTGTCCCAAATAGACACCTTTTTCCATGCTTCTATGCCTTTGTATAGACTGGTTCCTTCCTTTAGTGACTTTCCCTCTCTTTTCTTTTTGGTGCAGTCATACTCTTCAGCTCCCCTAGAGCTAGGCATTCTGTTCTTTGTGTTCATAATGCACCTCAAACACGCAGCTATTATAGCACTGAGCATGTCATATCATAATCTATTGTTCATACACCTGTCTCCTTTATCAGTGTTTGAGAAACTCATTCCACACTCGTTTATGTTCCTGGCACATAACAAGTGCTAAACAAACTTATTGAATATATGTCTCAGGAAATCAGGAAAAGAAATTGGATGTTTGTTGTCAATGCTGAGCATCAGGAAAATCCACAGCCACTTCTTTGATCAAACCAAAAGATTTCGTGCATGAGGTGAAATTTCTGGAGTCATTTAAAAGAGAATAAAAAAATACTTGGCAGGTTCTCAAAGTGATGCTTGGGAAGCAGTATAAGAATGAGTGTACAAAAGAAAGCATTAAGTTGTCCTCCCGTGGACAAGAAGAGAACTAAGGTATAAAAGAAGAGATGAGTGAAAGAGTTCAACACACTCAGGTAAAATTTTCCATACGCAAAATAAAGATCTCTGAGCGGATGAGACTAGCGGTGGGAAGACATTCAGGAAAAAAGTGGCTTCCTCAAGGTGGAAGTGACCTTCTGTATCTGAACTTCCACAACACCTTTACGGAAACATTATGGCTTAAAACTTTTAATTTTGCCTTCTTAATATTAATATGCATTTTTTATCTTCCCATATAGGAAGTCTGCCCTGCTCATCACAATACTCTACTCTACCTAGTGCAATGTTTGACATATAATTAATGCCCAAAATGGGTTTGCTAAATGAATAGAAATCACAAGTGAAGCTTATAATAAGACACAGCCTTAGAAAAGGCAGCAATTTCCTCTGAAACTATTCCCACTTCAGCTTTCCCTACAATAACATAACGATATTTCTGTCACACCTTTCTCTGGAGCTCACACATTCCATTGATCTACCCCACATCTCCTGAGAGAATCAAATGTGCGGGATATTACTGACCCATAATCGACAAAGCAGTGAGTGAACTTTAAATAATATCCAAGAATAAAATTAATGTTTGAACTCCTAATAGTTACCTAACAAATGTACAGATCATGCACAATACTCCTAAAAGTAAAATATTAACATCACATAACAGAATTGCTTCCTAAGTATGTATCTAATATAAATAAGCTGAGCACTATTTATCTTTAAAAACAGGAAGATATTTTTCCTCATGTGTATATTCTGTATAAGAGACTCATAAATTTATTACTGACGCTCAGTTGTTCAATAGGAGTAGTTAAACGGATATTTGCTTTCAAAATTTCAATAGCTATCTAAAGCAATCTCCAGTAGAATCCTAAGAAAGAGATCAGACAAAAGTGAGTTCATTAAATAGCAACAATCAGGAAAAATTATCCTATGAGTTTTCCTTCTTTCTTCATACAGGCAGAAGCCCTGTGGTCTTCAATGCTGGCTTCAAGACAGCCCCCATACCACAAGTAGCTAATACCTAAAATCACTAAGGTTTTACCAGGCAACTACTTTTATTTCATAATATGATTTTAAGAAAGCTATACTGAGGTGTGGGGGGAAAAAAATTCTTTAAAACATATTTCATGCCCTGTCCAGTCAAGTTAGTGTTCATCAATACAAGGACATCAAAACAAACTCTGAACTCATTAGGCCCATAACCTCTATTTCAAAGGAAGGAAATGGAACAAAAGGATGAAAAGCATACACCTCTGAGAATGGGCCCCCTGGGGGAGCAGGAAGTCCCCTATGAAAAACCTGATTCTATTTTTCTAACACAAAGACTGAGGACACAATAAAAGGGTGACCCTCTAAGAAAATAGAAACACGGGGAACACCCACTACAACTCAGAAGGAACTCCAGGTTGTGGCTCACTGCATAGGCGACATCCAGGGCTGATGCACTAACAGTAAAATATTTGCTGGGATGCTTTTTTCCAGGAACGGTGACAGGTCTGTGCTGAAGCAACAACCGTATAACACCTATTCCCCTGGAACGCAGTCTCCAAAAGACTGACTGGGGTGATTAAATTTAATGAGCTAAAAACATGCAAAGAACCTAGGACAGGATATGACACACAGTAGGTGCTCAGTAATTAGTATGGCTTATTTAATAACATCCTTGGCTCAAATACCAAGCAGTATGTTTTGAAGATTAAACCACGGTTTTTGTCTAAGAAATTGATGAATTTCCATGCTGATTTGTTTTTTAGAAAATTCATCAGAATTGTGTAAGCTGATTTTTTTTTTAAAATGAGATGGTTAAAACCTCTTCTGGTTTTCTGAGATGAATCCTAGTGGAGAGAATAAAGAAGCTTGAATAAAATATAGTAAGATATCTAAAAGGTGAGCTAGGAGAGGTGTGAAAAGAATGTAAATGTATAGCCACAAACATGAGCTTTATTTTTTAAAAAACACTGATAATATACATGGGCATGTGAAACTATTACTAAAATTTAGCTCTAGGAAAAAGTCCAATTAGATCTTGAATATTTTATAAATATTACTGAAGTTTGATATCAAAGACATCATAATTTGGATATTAGTAAGACAGTGGATAAAGTGTAGATGTAGGTGAAACTGAGTCAAACTATGCTGGACTCTAGCTAAAAGATTAAGAGATCATACAGATAACCTCCATTATAAAAAAGGAATGTAAAGCCACTCCATTTCACAAGAACACCAAAGGCAATCAAAATAAATCAACAGAGTTGGGCAATCAATAAGCTATCTCCTAGCTTTCCCCTCTCTTCATCCCTGTCACATTTACTAGACTTTAGTCTGCTAACATGTTTTTTGTGTTTATGAGATATTATGTGTCTATTATAGAACCTTAGACTTTTCTCACTAAAAGCATCGTCTAGGCCACCTCCTATAGTAATTCAGGTTGCTCACTGCAAAGGGGCACCTGATGGAGAGAGAGGTAAAATCTACCTCATATTCTGTTCATTCACCCCAGCATGGGCTGCATCTTTTGAAGGATGAAGAGCCTTTTCCTATTTCATGTAAAGGTGCCATATGAACTAGTCGTGGGCCTGTGCATTGCTATGAATCTGTAAATGGGCACTGTGTCATAGTGATTCCAGTTTAGACTCTGGACTCAGCAGTATTTGGATTTAAATCCTAATGCCATCTCTTACTGTAAGTTTGGCCTTATCCAAGTTACCTAATCTCTCTAATCTATCTCTTATATGTAAAATGGGGACAAGATCATCTACCATGCAGGGCTGTTGTGAGAACTGCAGATCTTGAATGGCCATAGGACATCATTTTATGCTCAGATATTCAATATATGATAGACACTATTATTATTAACTCTACAGTTCTGGATAGAAACTTTAACTAAATTAAATAGCTATCCATTAAACAGTTAAAATCTTATACAGCATGTATTCAATGTTTACTAGTTGCAGATGAATAGTAGAAGCAACATTAAAGAACAATAGTTATGCCAAGAATATAGCTATTAGACATCGAATGCTTAAGATCACCAGGGAATTTGGCAAAAATGTAGCCCCATCTCAAGATTCTGGTTCAAGGGTCCAAAATGAGGGGTCAGGATTCTGCAGCAGAATTCTCCAGGTAATTCTGACATAGGTAAATCACACTCTACAAAACCATGCTCTGCGTAGATTATTTTGTTATCATCAAATGAGCCTGTGAGTAATAACTGATAAATCATCCAATCTCCAAAAGGCTAGCTAGATATACAAATATAAACCATGGGCACAGAATTCGGTAGTTCACCATCACCTTTATATGAAAATGAATAACCTATATAAGGATCAATCCTATCATACTGTAATCATGTCAGGATCATAGGTTTCAGGGTCAACAAGAAATGTGTTTATTGATATGCCTGTTCCCTATAAAATTTTAATTCTGATGTAAAGAAGTCAATAGAATCAAATTCTTTGAACATTTTGTCTCGTTTCCTTACCAAGAAACTTTCCTCCACAGAAGAGAAAAATAACCTTTCTTCCTGCTAACTCATCCATAAGGCATTTATTTATCTGTAAGCTAAGTGACCCAAGTTGCTAAGTATATTCACATATTATGGATGATAATTCCACTGAGAAATTTAACATGCTCCTTTAAATATGTTACAAACCTCTAAAATAACGTTTTCAACATTATGCCTTCAAATTGTTCCAAATTACACAATTATCTTTAGCTGAAATTTTGGTAATTATGATGTTTTCCCACCATTTACCCTTAATGTAAAGAGAAAAGTGTTTCTGAGTTGTTTTATATTTTGCTTTTGTAAAGCCACTTTGGAATCCTGAAAGATAAAGAGAGTACAACCTCTTAGACTAGATAGATGGAAAATAATAATTCAATTTTGGCTTGGTTTGAAAATGTCACCACTTCAGAAGGCAAATCATGCCAGCAGCATTTACCCACAGTCTTCACCTAAGTTCTAAATCTGAATACTATTATGACAGTGGTCAAGATAATGAGCCTTTGGAGAGAGATGTCATTCTTTAGTCCCAATCTTCACTTTGTCACTATATTGTATCACAAGGAGAGGAACACCACGTACACGAGCTCAGTGAATCCCACAAAGGGTATTTACTGAGAACCCAGGCACCTAGCACATTACAGAATCAGAGTGAAGCACAGGTCCCTGAATTCCAATAGTGCACACAACCTAGAGAGACCCTCCACACCCTCATGCAACAGCTACAGAGCCGTTAGTGATTCAACTAGTTGTCTTGGCCATATTCGCAGTATGAATTAAGGAGATGAAAGAAATATATGAAGTTTAGCGTCATCAGGAAAAGTCTCATTTACATTAATGAGACTGTCAATGGCACAAATAATAAACATTTATATTTGTTTAAGGAGGGCTTCTGTTTACTCCTCCAGAGGGACTATCCTAATCATATTTTGATTAAGTCATGTCCAAAATTGGTTTACATTCTTTGAGACATAGCAGTGGATGGCACTAAGGAGGTGATCTGGGGCATATATGGTTGCAAGCTATAATTGTAAGTTATTTTTTCAAATGGGAAATGTAGGAGTCATGTACAGTACTCGATTAAGTACCTCAGGTCTCCTCAAAAGAAAATTTAAGTTACTTAATACATTATTTTCATCTTAGAGTTAACAGTAAAATTAGATGACACATGGGAAGTGTCAGACATGTAATAAGTATCCTTAAATAGCAGAGGCCTTCCTGACTGTCTGAGAAAAGAATGTGGTCTCCGTTTATGTTTGGGCCTTTGTTCTCAGTACTGAATAGCTTACATTATCTGAATACATCGGATACCATTCTACTACGTCAAAGACTGGCAGAGCCACCTGGATGTGTGTCAGCCGCCAAAGGGCCAAATGACCAGCCCATCTGGCATGTGGTCATGTGACTACCAGGCTATTTACATACACACATCAGACAGAAAGATATAAAAGAGGCCCTTTATTTGAATAAGCAGGGGAAAAGGCAAGCCAAGACAAAGTGAGAAACTACAGTTCTACATACCTCTAAGCTGGCCCCAAAGGAAAAAGAAAAATCACGTGATTGCACAATTCCCTTACTTTGTTATCACGTGGATAAACTGAGGCAGGATGGCATGACTGCACAGTGTAGTAGAACAGGCAAGAGTTTTGGAGCCAGGGATCTGAGTTCAAATCCTGCCTCTACCAAGTTCTAAACTGTACAATCTTGGATATATTACTTAAGTTCTTTGAGCTGCAGTCTTCACTTCTGAAAAGTTGGGACAGCATCATCTACCTAGTTAGGTTGTTGTGATGTTTACAGATAATCCTGAAAAAATACCCAGAACAGTACCAGACCAGACAAGAATGCGAATGAGTGGCGGGGGGGTGAAGCAGGGAGGAGCAGTGTAAGTAGTAATAACCACAGAAAGCCTGTGTGCTTCATCGCCGCTACCTTCACTGCTGCTGCCGCCAACACCAGCATCAATGCTTATAATTACAATGTTACGGAGAGTGTATTGTGAAAATTACAATTTGTAGCAAACTAGGGATTTCCATTTTAATGTTTCATCAGCTGAGTTTATCACCTGAACCAAAATCAAAACAAAACAAAAAACTCTGAGATGTGTGATTGAGCTGGACTAAATTTATGGGTTTTGTTTATTTTATTAATGTGTCATTTAAAGTGTATTTATCTTCACAATGGTCTTGAATAAATCAAAGGTCAACTAAGTATCTTAATTTTCTTTTCCAGGCTTAGCCTATACTCAGGTACTAATAAAACAGATGCCCTGGCATTGTTCTATTCATTTTAAGAAGTTTTAATTGAACACTTGCCAGAACAATTCACACAAAGCATATTTTTCTAGAATCCAAACACAAACTGAATTGAAAACCAGCATTGTTATACATTAAGATACATATCATTTCCTGTTTTCTTTAAACTTCTCAGAAAATTCTATAAGACAAGCATCAAACATTTCAATGATTTTAGGAATGAGAGCTAAATAACTTGATAGCTTTAGCATTTCCACTGGCATTCTGACATAAACCATTTCTTTCTAACATAACAGCTTGCCGTAACTTTGGTTAGTGTCCTTGATTGTCACTTAATAAATAACTATATGGTCTCTTAAATGGATCATAGTGAGATAGTTCCAGTGGTTTCTTGCAAGACTCATGAAAAATACATACTACGCTCCTAACGGCATTTTAAACAGGGGAAAATTAGTTAAAATGAACATCAAGTGCAGTTTTATTAACTGAATACATAGTACATTAAGATCAGCAGTAGGCAGAGATGCTGAAAGGGGAAAAGGAGTGACCCAAAGGTTAGAAGTGTCACAAAGAATAGCATGCAGCCTGAGGATGCTGTGTGACGAGAACGAGGAGGTGGTGTTGCAAGGCTTCCAGGCGGGGGGGCTGCCTGTGTTGCCTTGGGAATGAAGATAGGAGGATGTGAACTAGAGGGTGGTAGTGTACGAGCGTGAGTATGTCTGGATGGAGGTGGTAAAAAAATGGGGAGCACTGGGGCCGGCCCGGTGGTGTAGTGGTTAGGTTCATTCACTCCACTTCAGTGGCCGGGGGTTCACAGGTTTGGATCCCGGGTGCAGACCTACACACCGCTCATCAAGCCATGCTGTGGCAGCATCCCACATACAGAATAGAGGAAGATAGGCATGGATGTCAGTTCAGGGCCAATCTTCCTCAGCAAAAAGAGGAAGATTGACAATGGATGTTAGCTCAGGGCCGATCATCCTCACCAAAAAAAAAAAAAAAGGAGGGGAGCATCACATATAACATATATATTACCATTTCAAGTTGTTCTTAAAACCATCTGGCAGCACCCTGCCCTCCATTCACCTGATACTGGTCTCAGTCACTATGTAACTTTCAATGCCTTGTCTCAATCTCGGAGGCCTCCAAAGGTTAGCATCAGAGTGGGGAATTGACAGGCAGAGCATCAGCGGAGAAAATGGAATAACAGCATTTTTGCTTATAAGTGAACCAGAATGTCATTTTGAGAGTCAGTGTATTGAGGCTATTGTTAAAGGGCTTGGGAAAAAGACCATTCAAGCGGCCATGTTATAACCAAATAATATCTAAACTATAATTTGGCATAGGTTTTCTTAGCCAACTTTTCTGCTCTCAAATCTTCCTCTAATCTATTTTCCACTCCTCCCACATACTCTCTATTGGAGTAATTGTCATCTCCCTGAGTGTTCCTAAGTACACGAAACATTCTCACCAATTTCATTGGTCAAATCATTAACCTTGCCTAGTATTCCCTTTTCCCCATATTTGGCCATCCAAGTCCAATTCATGCTAATTCACGTCTGCATCCTCAAGATTTCCTGCACCAAACATTTCACATGTTCAGCTGAACATCCTCTGAATCAACACTGGTAGAACTGGCCACTGCATATATAAGGGCGACCTGGATAAGCTCAATACCTTATAGGTAAGAGAAAAGACAAGGGTTATTTAGCATAAATTAGAAGACAGAATGTGGAGAAATAGTTAGGAAACTTCCTTCCCCTTTATCATTGCCCATATTTGCAAGTATTTATTATTGATCAAGAACCCATCGTGTTTTTGGTACATTAGGTATTATTGAAGGTTGTGTGATGAACTGGCACTCTCAGAGGGAACATTATCTATGCTCACCCTCTCTGTTAAGGAGCCTTCTACATTAAATGAAATCAAACAAGGTAGATAATGTAGCTCAGTATTGACATTTGCTGTATTCCCGGATAAAACAGTATTGTAATCTAAGAAATCCATCAATGCCTCTAGTGACTTATCCACATCTTTCCTCCATCACTTGGCACTCAGATTTATGGATCATCTGAAAAGTCCCTGACAACCTTTTCACGTTTTGCATCACAAAACTGCACAAATCTTACATATTTTCTTACACTGAATGTAGAAATTAAACCTCTTTTTAACACACCATTTGTCTTGCTTGGCTGGTTTATGGTGAGAAAGAAAGCCAATGTTTTTGAAGCAATAATTCATCAAATATAAAGGTAGAGTGTGTAAACAGCTTCATCTTACTAGGTAAGCATGTCTTCAAATCCTCACAAAATACAATGTCACACCTCACCAAAGTTAAAAAAAAACAGGGAGGAGGAAACAACAATTAAATATATTTTTTAAAAGTGAGTTGCAAAAGCCATCATCTCCACAGAAACATTTTTGCAAGATGGAATGTTGAAAATGATGTAGGAGAACATTTGACAACAAACCACAGACAGGGAGGGCTTTGAAGACAGACAAAGAACTTTCTTTCATTTCTCTTTTATAATCAACAAGACTAAGAGATTGCCAGTCCCAATGAAGAATTCAGTGGACGGAAGGGTGAAAAACCAGCTAACACGTGACTATATAGAGTGCCTTGATCTTAAAGTCAGCTGACGTGAACCGTATTCCTCCAAAAGCAAACACATTCACATCCTAAAAGAATCTATAACTGCTGCTTTGGAAAGGCTTTTGGGCTGACTCAGTTGTTCTGAGAAAGGCAACTAAATGATAAACTTTAAATTATAATTTGATTGAGGGGCCAGCTGGGTGGCGTAGCAGTTAAGTTCGCGAGCTCCGCTTTGGCGCCCCAGGGTTTCCCAGGTTCGGATCCCAGGTGCGGACAGATAGATGCACTGCTTGTCAGCCACGCTGTGGCAGCGTCCCACATAAAGTAGAGGAGGATGGGCATGAATGTTAGCCCAGGGCCAGCCTTCCTCAGCAAAAAAGAGGAGGATTGGCAATGGATGTTAGCTCAGGGCTAGTCCTCCTCAAAAAAAAAAAAAAAAATTACAATTTGATTGAGATCTTGTTTCATGTGTATGTTCTGTTTCTCCAACAAAATTGTAAACCATGTCACCCACTCTCAACCTCTCAATAATAGTTAAAAATAATTAATTTTCTGATTTACTTGACAAACAGTGAACCGAGTCTAGGCATGACACTGGGCCAGGGATCAGGAGAAAGGGATTAGCCATGTGGGGAGAGCCAGAGAGTCCTGGGTTCAAAATCAACCTTGGGTAAGGAGGGTAACCTCTCCAAGTCTTTGTTTCCTCTCTGGGGAAGTAGGATAATAACTGGGTTGGAAAATAAGTATACGGAACAATGGCACTCAGCTGGCATTCAGTACCTATTAATAAGTGGCACTAAAGGGGAGTTGAGGAATAAATCATGATCATTATTCCCAAGGAGTTTAGAATCTAGGAAGCCATATAAAACAGATGACAATTTTTATAAAATGTCATCCATCTGGTACTCCTGGGAACAAGTCATTCTTCACAGCCAATTTTCTTGGTTAGCTAAGAATTTTACACCTCTAAGCACTTTTTAAAAAATTATTTGAGTTAGAACTGTCTCTAAAAACACCTTATATATTTCTTTGATTTTTCTCCATGATATCCTGAACATCATTTAATATTTTCATAACTGTGCAATTACTTTATGAACATCAGTTGAGGGCACTTTGAGGTCTGTTTGGTCGACCTTCAATGGTCTTAGATTGCTATAATTTTGAGGATTTCTGTGTGATATTTTTAGAAAGTCTCTTGTCCTTTCATCAGGTGTCACTTCTTAAAGCTGTCAGAGTCCCTGCCTGTAATATCACTTCTGCCTTCTAATTTACTGCTTTAAACCTGCATTAGTCCTGGGAAGAAAATCACTAAGCAAGTTAGAACTGCTCCTATATTTCAGACAAATATTATGTATTCATTTAAAATTAAAAATACATATCAACCCTAAGAATGAGAAATGATTTTAGAAATGATGAATGAAATAATAAAAGCAAAGACCCACAGTTTTCTAACCTAAAGTTTAAAATATCAGCCTGACAAAATACAAATAAACATTAAAATTTAGTAAACTGGGTAAGCATTGCAGTAAGCATGATTAATGAAGGATTAATATCTTTATCTGCAAGTTCATATAAATCAGTAAGAAAACATTGAAATAAAAGGCAATATGAAAAGCAAGTTACAAAGGAAAAATGAAAATTAGTGAATAACATATGAGAAAATGTTTAACCTTTTTAACAACCTAAGAAATGCAAATTAGTTAGCCTTTTGGTTATTAAAGTAATGACAAAAACAATTTTTAATTTAAAAAAGTTTTTAATTTTATGACAGCTGTATATCGATTGCTCAATTTTGGAAAGCAATTTGGCAATCTGTGTAAAGAGTGATAAAAATGTCCACAATTATATAATATTTGGAAAAGCAAATACACAATTTGTTGTTAAAGTTGAAAGGAAAATCTTAGTTGTCCAGAAATAAGGGATAGATGAAGGAAATTATGTTTTATTAAGTCAAATATAGTTATTTGGTAGTGGATGAGCTACACCTGCTAAATGTAGAGGTTTAAATATACCATGAAGCTTCTGTGTTTAAAACAGTGAAGCACTGGCTCATGCACAGACAGACTAACAGAACAGAAGAGAAAATTCAGAAATGGATCCAAGTATCATGGAAATTTGTTATATGATGAAAGTGTCATCTCAAATCATGGGGAAAAGGATGGACTTTTGTTGGGAAAACTGGATAGCCATCTGGAAAAACATAAAAGTGGATCCTACCTCACACTATATACCAGAATAAACTCCAAATGAATTAGATACCTAAATGTAAAAAAACCCACAAAGAAACAAAACAAAAAAAACGAAACCACACAATACCGGAAGAAAACATAGATACACGGAAAGCATTTTTATTTATGATTTAAAATCCAGATCCAATAAAAGTTTGATAAATTGGATAATATAAATTAAGGGAAAAAATCTTCTACATGACAAAAAAAAAGTCAAAAGACTAATGACAGAGAAAATACTTGCAATGTGTATCACCAACAAAGACTAAATCTTTATCACTTTCATATATAAACACTCTTAGAAATTGAGGAATGAAAATACCAAAATCCCAATAGAAAAAAATGTACAAAAATATGAAGTTCACCAAAAAAAGATACACAAATTTCCACAAAAATAAGGAAAGATAGAATTCTCAAAATAAGAGAAATTCAAATTATAACTATACCTATTAGACAGACAAAAATGTTAACATTTGACAGCATACTCTGTTGGCAAGCCTGAGCAGAAACAAACATTGTTACATACCGACGTATAACCCTATGGATGAGAATATGACAATAGCTAAAATAAACTATACGCACTTACCTTAAAGATTCACCTCTAAAATTATGAAACAACAAATGTTCAGGATTTACTTAGAAAAAGTGATAGTAATAATAATTTTGTAATAATAGTAATAATTTTGAATAATAATTTTGTAATAGAAAATATGGAAATAGCCTAAATGCCTAGGAGACTGGCTAAAAAATTTCTGATACTGCAACACAATGAAATCCTACGAAGCTTTAAAAAAAATTTTTTTTAAAACCAAGAAAGAGTTCTGGGAACCACTAATGAAATGATTTACAGGACATACTGTCAAATGAAAAAAACAAGATATAAAAGAGTATATATACCATAACTTTTGTATAATACAAAAAAGAATACATATATCTTAGTTTATTTATTCCTTTTTACATAGTTCTGGTTTTTAAACTATATGAAAGATTTACCATTCAGAAAATAAAATTAAATCCCAAAGAATAAAAAAAAGTGTCCCTCTGCTTGGAGGAGATCTGGGGTCACAGGAGAACACTTAGCTCATGCATGCAAGGCAGGCTGAAAGGACTGAAGGATAAAGGCCCAGGTTCCAGCTTCCCAGATGAGTTAATTCTGAAGAATATTCTACATCATCTCTCAGAGGGTGCCCAGCAGGATTGGACCCCAGCCATCCAGAGCTGTCACTCCATAAAAGCCCTTCATTGACTTTTCTACCTCCCTGTGAGGCTTCGCCATTCCTTCAGCTTAATTCCTTGGATCACCTCCCCAAAAATGACTTTCACTCAAATCCTTGTTTCAGGATCTGCTCTTGGGAGCACCCAAACCAAGACAGATTGTATCACTTTTATTTACAAATTTAAAATAATTTCCATATTTTTTATTAATGCAAAGACAATACATGATCCAGTTGGGCCAGTTGTTTGTAGTCAATAAGTCACTGGACAAGAACTTCAGACAAGTTTAAGGGCTTTCCGGGAAGTTGAGAATAAATGTGACTTCCTTCACCTCCACCGCTCTTTTCTCTCTGCCACTCCTGATTCAAATCGTCACTGGGTCTACAAGTGGCTAGCATCTAAGAAGAAATCTCTGCAGCCTCTTCCCCTGTGGGCTGAGCAAGCTCCATTCTTAAGCTTGGTCTCTCAGGGCCCCAGGAAACCAAAGAGGGAAATAACTAAAAAGTGTGAGTCCTCTAGACCCTTGAGTGTGGGAAGCTAAAAGTATAAAAGAGCAGAGAGACTTCTTCCAGGCATTGTAACAGGAAAATAAAGCCCAATTATGTTCCTCCACACTGAGAGGCTCTAGGGAAGAATCCACTTCCTTGCCTTTTCTAGCTTAAGGCTGCCTGCATTCCTTGACTCATCCCCCTTCCAGCATGAAAGCCCACAATGGCAGGTGGAGTCTTTCTCATGTCACATCACTCTGACACTGACTCTTCTCCCTCCGTCTTTCCATATTTAAAGGACACTCGTGATGACATTGGAACCATCTGGATAAACCAGGAAAATCCCTTTATCTTAAACCTAATTCCATCTGCAAACTTAGCTCCCCTTTGCCAACTAACCTAACATATTCACAGGTGTCAGGGTGCAAATTTGGGGGGAAGTCACTATTCTGCCTATCATAAATGGTGTATGTTTTTCCTCTGACATTTCTAGTTGATTAATTGCTGATTTCCAGGAATGCTATTATTTTATGTACATTCTTCTTATATCTTGTGAACAAGCCAAACTCATTTCTAAATTGCTCTAATGATATATCTGATGCTTCTTTTGGATTTTCTATTTGGTCAATTTCATTATTTGCAAAATTTTCTTTTTCTTTTCCTTTTAAGGTCTTGGACCTCTTCTTTTTCTTACCTTCTAAAGTTGGCTAAGACATCTGGTACAATGCTGAATAATGGGGATAATCCCAGGAATTTTTTATCCTTTGCTGACTTTAATAGGAATGTTTATGTTTTCTAAATAACTATAAAGTTTTGGAGTTGTTATTGATAGACATCTTTCATCAGAATAATTAAAAAATTTCTCTATTCCTGATTTACTATGAGTTTTTATCCCAATTGAGTGTTGAACTTTATTGAATGCTTTTTTCTCTGTCTATTAAGACAACCATATGAGGTTTTCTCCTAAATTTTACAGATGTCTGAATATTAAACCATTCTTGCATTTTTGGATAATCATTTCTCAGCTATCATGTGGGTTTTTTATACACTGCTGAAAATGTTTGTCAATATTACATTAAGGTTTTTGCTTTTACATTCATAAGTGAGAATACACTGTAATTTTTCTTATTCTAGCCTTATATCCATTTTTAACATCAAAGTTATACTACCTGCATAAAGTGGTTTGGTTAGACTTCCTATTTTGAGTGTCTGGTCCAGTTTGCCTAAAAGAGGGATTTTCTGCTTTTACAGGTGTTTTAAACTATGCCTATAAATACCTGGGCTCAGTGTCATTTGCAGATGGGGGGGCAGCGAGACATTTTACCATTTATTTCTTTCATGGTTACTGATTTACACGTGCTTTCTATTTTTCTAGGCTAAGTTAATAATTTGCTAAAAAATCATCCATTTAATCTAAACCATCAAATTTATTGCTAGAATATTGCCATACTACTCTCCTATGAACTTAAAATCCCTTTTGTATATATAGTTTTAATGCATTTTCCTTCCCAATGTTGTTGATTTGTGCTATCTCCCTTTTTCCTTGCTTCCATCTCTAGATGGTGATTTCTCCTGCAGCTGCCTGCAGATGGTTTGCTCCATGAACAAATCCTCCTGTGAAAAAGGAGATGAGAAACCATTTGAGAGAGGCATAAAAGGTCAAAGTATCTGTATGAGGCTGCTTCTCCCGGTAGAGACGGAAGATGTGAGAGAACTTAGAAAAGAGGAGCGCATTTAGGGATTTGAACAAATATCTGGAGAACAGTCTGTTGAAGTGGCCTTCTATAAATTAGCCTCTATGAATATGGAAAGAATTCTATACACCTTTGTTACCCACCTAACTCCATAATTTATTTTGCATATTTCAGACCCTCATAAATATTTAATGAAGTGTTACTGACAATGGAATTTTAGACAATGTAATACTAAGTTATGTAATAACTCAGACTCACTTGTGAATGACACTTTGCATACACAAAGTGATAGATAAAATTGTAGATGTTATTCAGTGTATTGTTGCAAAAGGCAATTCAAATATCTCATTCTTAAACCCATTAAGAAATAAATGGATTATATATAACAGAAAAGGGATGTGACTAGTTACTGAATGTGGAAAAGGTGAGCAACGTGGCACAGAACTAACACAAGAAAAGGAAAAGGCATACACCCTGTGTGCAGTATTATGCAGAAAGGGAGGACTTTGTGCCATCATAGAATGAAAGTTGCAGGAGTTACATTTAAATGGACCATTCCACAAAGATTTTCAATAAGACTGATGAGGAGATAATTTCCAGAGACAGAAAATAGGAATGCAGACCTTTTCTAAGAGAACAAATTGCAGGTAAAGTCTACATAGACACATTAGGACCCCTGTCATGACAGCTCTCAAGTAGAGCAAGTGAAGATATGACAACTGTGACTAAGATCAAATCTCTATGACAAACAGCAAAATTACAGACAAACCAGAATCAGGCAATCTGAAAAGTGGAGAAGAGGATTCATGCCAAGGGGTAAAAAATTCATGGAAAAAAACAAAGCAGTAGATAAGAAAACATTTCACAATATCAGATACATTGGGTATTTATTATTTTAGTGCCCCAAATATCACTTAGTCTTTTGAGAAATTCTCCTTTAGACACATGGCTCTGGCATTAGCTGACTATGATCGAGTCCCACTCCACTGGCGAGGATGTACGTATTCTATTGAGCTGAGTTAATCAGAGCCTATTGAGGAGATTGACCCAACTTGTGCTATTTTTCTTTTCCCATTAATAGACTGTAGGAATTTGAACGAGGTTTTCCCCCAGAAGGTTCCCTCGCTGGTGAAGAAGGTAGTTTCAGAGAAAAAAGCCATCATGCTGAGACAAAAAAAGACGAATGTAGAGAATCCTGACAGTCATCAATCCCCAGTTCTAGTCTGTCCTAAAGTCAGCTACACACCAACCCTTCCTATAGTTTACTTATATGAGCCAATAAATTCTTCTTTGTGTTAAAGCTATTTCAAATTAGTTTTTTTTCTTTCGTAGATAGACTCCTGACTAAGAGACCAGATGCACATGTATAATGAAGTTATAAAAAAAATACAAGAAACCTTAAAAAAGGAAAAGAAAAAGAGAGTAATTCCAAATAGGGGGTGTTTAGGCAGCTGGACAGAGAACTGAAATTTGAACAAAAGAACATGTTTCTCCTTAAACGTGGTGTGCTATGATTTCCCACTGTTTTCATAAGTGGGATAAAAATGATGGTTAACAGACAGGTAATGAAGTATTAATAGTGCCAGGGGCCAGAAAGAACACTCAAGTAGGAATCCCCACGTGGTTGAACATGGTACCAAGAGGGAAAAGATTTAGGCTCCCTCCAGCGATTGAAATCGTGCTCAAGAATTCCAGAGTCTATGTTTCCCCTTCACTCAAAGTGTCCACTGGAGCTTTGGCAGCCACTTCTGAACTGACAGTACCACATAACTTCTTTCCCAATCCTCTTTTCAAGTTAGGTGGCAAATTCCCTGTGGAATCACCTCTTGATTGAGACATTCCTGTGAACAAGTGAAGGTCCAGCAGCTATTACTGCCATCCATCTGTGCATAGAGCAGAAGGTGAAATGACACAGGGAGGGCTCAAGATCCACAAAGGGAGACAAATTCAGATTAATCTAAGAGGCAGCAACTGTTTGCCATGACCAAGCATTTATCAAGATGGTCCACACACCTAACCTGAGAACACACTCAAATCATTTTTGGGTACTCTGTCCTCTGGAGTGTGAACAATTGATAGAGCACTGATTTTAATTAGCCTCTAATTCACCCGAACCTCTTTGTGACAATGGGAAATAATTTAACCACTCTCAGCCCCTGTTTCTTCTGTAGCAAAGAATGGCTCATCATTACCACACAATATCTAATATTCTTAGTTTGGTATTTGTTACATGCAAATTAAATAAGCTTTTTTTTTTTTAGAAAAAAAACTTTTTAGGACAAGATAGAGAAATCTGACCAGGACTCGGGCTCCTCAACTTTCAAGTCAATTCATTAGTTGTGACCCACAGTGCTAAATTATCCCAGGGATCTCCAAATTTCTAAACAATCTCAAAGGCAGGGGAAATTAATGAACTCTTTAGCATCTAGCGTACAATACTTTAGTAAAATACAGTAACCTCAACCACTCCATAGTTGAGTACTCTCTGACAGCATTTTCAACATCTACAGTATACAAATTATAATGGCCCTGAGTGACTGAAATTTAACATTTAATAAGTAACTACAACAGGCCAGGTACTAAGCTAAGGTGTCTGTAACTACAGCATCAATAAAAATTATAACCTAAATAATAACTAAAAGAGGCTAATATTTACTTGTACTTACTATGTGGTACACGTAGTATAATGGCTAAGCATTATCTCGTCTAATCTTCACAGCACTATCAGGCAGGAACTATGATTATCTACATGTTACAGTTGAGGTGAAGTGAGGTTGAGCAACTTTCCAAAGGTGACACGGTTAATTGGTGGAGGAATGAGACTGGAACCCAGACTGCCTGTTATGAGTTGAATTGTGTTCCCCCAAAAAGACACATTAAAGTCCTAATCCCTACTACCTCAGAATATGACCCTATTTGGAAACAGGGTTGTTGCAGATAGAATTGGTTTAGATGAGGTCATGCTGGAGTAGGGTGGCCCCTAATCTAATATGACTGGTGTCTTTATAAGAAGATGGCCACGTGAAGACAGAGAGACATACAGGCAGAACCCATGTGATGATGACAGCAGAGACTGGATGATGCAGCTGCAAATCAAGGAATGCCAAAGATGGTGGGCAAACCACCAGACACCAGGAAGAGGCAAAGCAGGATTCCCCTACAGCTTTCAGAGGAAGCACGGCCCTGCTGACACCTTGCCTTCAGACTTCCAGCCTCCAGAACTGTGAGAGCATAAACTTTTGTTTTAAACCACCCAGTTTGTGGTATTTTGTTACAGCAGCCCTAAATAACTAATACAATCCCTAGCTCCAAAGCCTCAGAGTGCCACGTTTTATTACCACATCAGCATGAAGTCTTTCCTGGATGACCAAAGAAACATTTAATTACATGTAAAAGAGATATAAGTTTTCAATTTTATTAAACTCTAATTACATGAAGAGCCACATAAGACAGATTTTTTTTTTAATCAGAATTCCTATTCTCTCCCTCAGCCATGGTAAACATAATTTTTGTAGTTATTTTTAAATATTTTACAAAATACTTTAATTCTATCCTTTGAAATTACTGGAATAGCCAACATCTATCCTGGAGCAATTTTCATCTTCAAAAAAGGATTCTTTGTATTTTGTGTGTGGCTGTTAGATTCTTTTATTTGAATTACCACACTCTAAGATCTCATCTAGAAGAAACACACTTATACTAGGGCAGGCAAACAAGACAAGTTTACACAATACACAGATCCTACACAGCCAACATTTTACTAGAACAGAGACATGGATTTTCCTTCCAAAAGAAAGAAATAGTAGAGAGAATAGAGACCCAGAGGAGAGAGAGAGGAAGGATATAGTGAAGACACATTGTCACGGAAGTGATAGAGAAAGAAATGGACATAAGAGAAAAAGCAGGGTGAATTGAGCAGAGGAAGAAAACTGAGACTGAAGATAGGAGAGGAGGCATGTAGAGAACCTGGGTAGGAGAGGAGGCATGTGGAGAACCGGGGAAGGAGAGGGGGAGGCTGGGAGAGAGAGAGAGGACGAGGGAGGGAAAATATGCTGAATATGTGTGAAGGTGTGAAATTTTGCCTTTCTGCTTATTGAGATGCATGGCAGACATTTTCCTCAGGGTCCTAGTGCCAGCTTAAACAGAATGAAATGAGACACAATCCATCGCACTTTCTCATAATGATAAGTATCCAGTCAAAACCCCAAAGGAGGAAAATACTCTTAAAAACTGTCTTTTTTTTTTTTTTCCCCCAATCTTGGCAAAGTCTTTTCCCTGAAACAAAAGAGCAGTGTGCATTCCTATCACTTTATTTTGAAGAGTCCCTTTTAAGAGCCGCCACATTACATGCAATACTTCATCCCCATCAAAGCCTAGGTTTTCCAGTGCCAAGAGCCAAGCGTGCTGTGGTTTGATCTTTGAGAAATGTTTCTGTTTAGTAAAGATCAAGGGCCATAAACATGGAGGCACATCTTGTCACCATTCTATCTCTGTGCTCTAAGAATATGATGTTTATTAGGAGCAGGGCTTTCCCAGTAAAATATACAACTACAGCAGCCCATAATACAAACGTAGCATTTTAATATATTATATTTAATTTATAAATATACATATAATCATAATATATATTTATTATATACTATAAATAAAAATATATATATAATTAAAAATCACATGAAAAGTCGTAGGGTTCAAATCAAGTAAAATCATTCTTTAATATAACCAAACCAGGGGAAGCATCATGAAAAAGCAAAAGTAAAGTCAGCTGCATTAAAGTTGCATATTCCAAGCCAGATTTTTATTACGCTCTAAGAAGAAACATGCTGCCAGGTTACAGCAGATGAGCTTTTCAAAACACATGGATAAAAAAAGAGTTCCTCAAAGGGAACATGTTCTTCAGGTACTGTTTCAACTTTTAATACTAGAAAATGTTTCCATATTTCATATATTGATAATTTTGTCCTCTTTCTGTAACATGTTGCATATGTTTTTAAATGCATGTTTGTCTTCTTATAATCTATACATCTCTTTTTCTTGTATTTTAGTGGTTTTTTAAATCCAATTAAGAAATTTCCAGTTAGGACATACCAATAAAAGGTAATACTAGAAAGCAGACTGTGTGTGTGTGTGTGTGAGGAAGATTAGCCCTGAGCTAACATCTGTGTCAATCTTCCTTATTTTGTATGTGGGTCACCACCACAGCATGGCTGACAAGTGGTGTAGGTCTGTGTCCGGGATCCAAGCCCACGAACCCGGGCTGCCAAAGCAGAGTGTGTGAACTTAATCACTATACCGTGGGGCCCACCCCTAGAAAGCAGAATTTTGTAAATGATAGATCAGTTGTATAGCTAGAGAATTCTCTAAAACTTCATACACTGGTGTGATCGCTTGTTGCAAGAACAGACTGGAGCAAGATTTCATGGAAGGACAGAACTGGAGCCAGGCCTGACAAGACTCAGACAAGGAGAGAGGAGGGATTTCCAGGCAGAGAAAGGCCTAAAGAAGGGAGGAATATTGGAATGTGGGAGGAGGACAGTGGAAAGACTAGCCTGTGAGGAAGAACATACAGAGAAAAAAGGCTGACTGGGTCAATTATGACTGGCAAGTCCCAGCAAGAGGAGGCCAATGTCAATTTGTGGAGAGAAGAGGCAGGAAGAAAGCAGTGGTTTATCAGACTGAACTAGCATAATACAAAAGACGGATTTAATTGCAGCAAAGGCCAAAGACAGATGGGTTGAACTGTTGCACAAAATAGCAATAATCCAGGCATCAAATGGCGAGGGCCTGGGTAAGGGTGACAACAGTGGGAATGGAAGGAAGGAATAATACGCAAGATGAATTATCAAAGCTCAGAGACACGGTGCTGGAGTTTGATCTTAGGATCTGCATTGTGTTTCTCTTTTGGCTGGCAGTGACAAAATTTTTCTGTCTTTTAGCCTTAGGTTAAATGCCTAGGAATCAGGCAGAGAAACACTCCTTTTTTTTTCCTCCAGCTTTATTGAGGTAAAATTGACAAATAAAATTGTAAGATATTGAAAGCGTACATCACAGAAAAACACTCTGAAAGCTGTAATTTAAGAATGGAAGATCACTCCTGAAACCTCCAAAATAAACCACTCAATTCTGCAAATATTTCTCTTAAGATGGTATCTCTCTTTTTTAAAGTTTTTAGTACACTATTTTCCTTAATAATAAAATTGTCACCCCCAAATTATTTTCTTTGGGTATATTTGAACCAGGATTTCAGGGAGGAAAAAGTTTTATGTTTTCCCCATCCACTTTACAGAAGAGCAGCCACATCAGCAAAGTGAAGGTGTATTTTAATCGAGATATGCTTTCCATACGGTGGAAAAATTCAATCCTGAGGCCATATATTGGAAAACTTCAAAAATATGAATCAATTCTAATTACGTAAGGCTACCAAAGAAAGTTTTTACTACTGCTGGAAAGGCAAAAGAAATATGAAAATATTCGTGGACTTGTACATATCAACTTTATTCATAAGCAAAGAATTCAAGCTTCTCAAAGTTTAATCAGAATTTAGACATTTATCTAATAAGGGTGGCTATCTGAATTTTCAGGCAGATGGAAAATAGAAATATAGAAAGTGGCAAGGGTAGGGACATCCCATTCATTCTTTGATTCATTTAAAAAACAACTATTTATTGAATATCTATTTCTACACAAAGAGATAACTACAAAGATGAATAAGAACCTGTCCCAAGCTGAATAATAGTGCAATCTTGGATTTACAGAGTACACTATACTTTATCAAGTCTTTTCACTTAATGTGTGAACATTTCCATCAACCCCAGGAAGCAGTTAGGAGCCATTTTCACTTCTTTACTTTAGATCAGAAATGGAACTGAAAGGTCTGTTGCTACCCACATCTCATAATGCTCATGCCCATCACTGTTTCTTTGCTTAGTCTCTTTCTTCCAATGAGAATGCTCTCATTTATTCATTCATGTATTGATGACATTCATAAATACAACCGAATACCCACTACATGCCAGGCACCAAAGGCTTTGTGATGGGAAAGGTAAAATAAACAGAATCATTGTCCTCAAGTAGTTCACATCCCAGTGAGTAAAAAAGGCAAGTAAACAGTTATAGAAAAGTGATCAATGACCCAAAAGAAAGCCCAAAGTGTCAATGTGCAGATCTCTGGGAGCTCCCTCCCCCAGTCCAGGCAAATCCGACCATCCAAGCTCAACCCCACCTTCACTGTGTAGCCTTTTACACAACCTCAGTTTATGTTTGTTTGTTTTCCCCTAAATTCCCAAACAATTAGAATCAACCAAATTTAGTCCTTCATTATATGTCATTTTATATTTCCAATTTTTAAAATGTGTTTCTTACTTACTGTACCCAATTTCTAAGTTCCACATGGGCAAGGATGAAGTCTTATGGGCTCCTGTATTCCACTCTGAGGCCATGAACATTCCACATCTGGGATGATGATTCATAAATATTTATTTGATTTATATGCATCATGTGATACAACTGGAACAACATATTTTGCTTAGCTAATTTTCACTAAGATAAATTTCTTTAAAAGTTGTGGCAAGGAAATCTGGAGTAAGAAAAAGATTTTAGTAAACATTTATTCAGTCCTCATTCTAACTTGTCCTAGTTGTTTTAATGCGTCAATACCCTGAGGTTGGCATTAACTCCATTTGGTTGATAATCTACATTCTTATTCATAGAGTAGTCAAGTTATTTTCCAAGGTCATAAAATTATTTATTGTCATCACCCAATAATATATATTTAGTCCCTATGGGAATCATGCTATTAAAATAAATACCATGGAACAATGGACTTCTCAGTACCTAATACTATGGAAATCAAGGGCTGTCATAGACATCTGGATCAGCATCGTCCCACAGATATATAGTGGAAGACACATATAAAATTTTCTACTATCTAGATTAACACAGTAAAAAGAAACAGGTGAAATTGATTTTTAAAATGTATTTTAACCCAATATATCCAAAAATTTATCATTTCAACATGTAAACAAAAAATATTGGCAAGATATTTTATATCCTTTTTTCGAAGGCTTAAAAAATCCAGTGTGCATTTTACACTTACAGCACATCTCAATTTGGAGGCTAAATTTTTGTTGGAAATACTTGATTGGTATTAGGTTTTATAAAATTTACTGTATAAAAATTAGATTCCCAGAACGAAGTTATTCCAAATAACACTTAATTTTTTTTCAATAATTGAAAAACATATGTTTTCAAATTTAGATATAATTTAAGTAAAATTAGAAACTTAAAAACTCAGTTCCTCAGTTGTGCTAGCTCCATTACAAATGCTCAGTGGCTGTGGCTACCATCCTGAACGGCACAGACCTAGATCCATCTCTACCCACATTGCTTCTTCAGCAATAATCTTTAAGTTGAATGTTTCTTTGTCTTATTTTGGTTCATACTTTGTTGTTTAATGGGACCCTCCTTTAAGAGGTGATAATGGGAGATGGTCATAGTGGCTAATGCTCTTAAGTGTTGGTCCTGGGTCCAGTCAAGGGTGTAAAGTAAGTGAGAGCTGTCTTCAGTTGGATCCCATAAGAATGCTCCTAATTTTTCATGGCTTCAAATATTTAGACCTTGAGTCATTACCACAGACAGGAGGAAAAGAGGGAATGAAAGAGTGATAAAGGCTTTCTAGTCTTCCAGATGTTTCTAGCCCACGTAAAGCCAAGTGAGTACACGTTAATGATAGTATGTGCTGTCTTCTGAATGATTCTAAAGCTGAGCATTTCATTAATATTAAATTCAAATATGAGCTTGATTATAAAACCAGAGGCTTGAACTTCTGATAGGTACACTGAACTTCACTTACATTTCCCACCTATCACTGATGGCCTTTTTAATCTAGTCAATTTAGAAAGCCATCCATTCATTTCAACAATGCTGCCATTACCAAGATGGCATATGTTGATGGCATACCAAGATAAATGTTGACACATTCTTTCCAACATTGGTAAATGTTCTTACTCTAAGACAATAGATCTGATTTAAGTTGGAAGTCATTCTGAGCAAGACCTAGTAAGTAGGTAATAACACTGTAGTAAGAACAACTAAACAAAAAACAATAGGCTGATTATAAATAAGAACCAGCTGTGGAACAAGTATGAGGAGCTTAACTGAAAGGTTTCTTCTCTGACCTCATGAACGACACTAGTTAATCCAGTGAAAGTCTAAATTGTCTGAAGCAAACAAAAGAAAAAATAAATGTATCATAAATATTTGAAAAGAATAAGTTCTTAATGATGTGTTCCTTTTCTCTTAGAGGCACCTTTCATTTTCTTAGACATGTGGATAAGCGCTTATTGGTTACAAACAGGTGCATTTTGTTTTTTTATAAAAGGATCATAGTAGGAGGTCGAAGTTTTAGTAAATATTCTTAAACTTTAGTGGATCAAACACTCACTTGAGGAATTTGTAACAATGTAGATTGCAAGGCCCTATTTCCAAAGGTTGATTCTTCCCTAGGCTTTAGGGGAGAAGGGCTCTCTTAGCTCTCTTCACCCTCTTGTGACCAGGATAACATATGGGACCATGGATTTCCCCACTCAGGGGAGGGGTTCTCACCCCCTAGAGGCAGTTCAGCATGAGGCTCAGCCCAGAAAAGAGGCACAGAGCCACTCCGTTCTAGGGCTTTCTTCCTTTTCCCATTACTAAAACAAAAATTTTAAATACCAAAGTTAAGAAGGTTATGGGGGGGCCGGTCCTGTGGCCTAGTGGTTAAGTTCGATGCTGTCTGCTTCAGCGGCCCAGGTTTGGTTCCCAGGTGCAGACCCACACCACTCATCCATGGCCGTGCTATGGCAGCAACCCACATACAAAATAGAGGAAGACTGGCACAGACGTTAGCTCAGGGACAATCTTCCTCAAGCAAAAAGAGGAAGATTGGCAACAGATGTTAGCTCAGGGTGAGTCTTCCTAACCAAATTAAAAAAAAAAAAAAAAAAGGTTATAGAGAAAATAACAGCACAAGCCATTTGGGCTGCTTTCTGTCTAGTGTGGGGTTAAAGTTTCTGTCTGCAAAACTTGAGTGAGGCCTGGTCCAGCTCACTAGGGTACAAGCCACGTGGAAATCTGGTACTGAGAGCCAAGCCAGGTATTAAAGATGCCCATTATTTTACAGTGTCCTCAGTTCCCCTGTAGTAGGCGTCTGGATGAGATTCAAGATATTAGCCACCTTTGACACATTAACACTGATTCTTTGCAAACAAGTATTTTGTTTCCTCACAAAAATCTCCTTGTTCCTGTCAGCAAAGAAAAGAAAATAAACTATTAGCCTGCCTCATGGCTTGTGCATTTATTTTACTTGGATAAAAGCACTGCACACTTTTCATTAACCAACTTAAGAGAAAAAGGAACTCAACCATAATTCTTGTTTTGTTTAGAAGAGAAATTGAAAAAATGGAGAAGGGAACTGAATGCCGGGGAGACCCAAGTGTATGGCAAAGCCGTGGTGTGTCTGGACACGGCTGCAACAGCATGACTGAAAAATTAGGGAAATGATGTCACGTTTCTTAATTTAGCATAGAGGAACTGATTTTGCAAATATACATTTTCAATGCTGACAAGTAGTAGCAGCAGGCAACAGGACAACAATATATTTTGCATTTATATAGTTTTCACAAAGTGACTTCTCTCCTCCAATTAGTCTTTATAAAACCATTGAGAAGTAAGTATTCTTTTCCAGAATTTAATACACACAGAAGTTATTTTCCCAAAGTTGCACACATGACTGACAGAGTTGAGACATGAAACCTTATTTTTAGGCTTCACAAAAGCATGTGATTTAATGCCCTGATTGGGCTATTCAGGATGGGGCAGAGGGAGACTTAGTCACTAACATCTGTGACTAATAAGCTCAGTTGGTTAGGGTCTTTCCAATCCCCTTCTCTCTAAACTCCTTCTGTTAATTGGTCACCAAGTTTAGTCATTTTAACCCTTTCATAATTCTTGACTCCTTTCCTTCCTCTTCATCAGCAGTGGCCAAATTCATCCTAAACTCCTGGACATTTACCAAACATCTCCTAATATTCTCATCGCAACATTGTTTCTTTGCATATGGGTTTTCCTCTGCCTGAAATTACCTCCGCCCTTCCTTGTTCACTTGAGAACTTCAGAAAATGACTTCCTTCCTTCTTTGTCTATCCATAAATTTCACATTTGTCCCTCAGTATTCTGTTGGTAGGACCTCTCCCTGGAAGGATAGACTTTCCCCAAAAGACAGTTGGGTAGTATCAATTTCCCCAAAGGTTTTCAACTTGTGGCCAAAATATGGGTGCTAATGTCTATAGCTAGGAATCTGCAGAACTCACATGAAAATGGGGCACAAACCGTGAAACACGGAGGACCTAAGGCTGTGCTTTTTTATTATTACGACTGAATATATCCTAGAGCTTGAGTATGTTTCTCTTAACATTGGTGCATGGCCATTTTCATTTATATGTTGTTGAACTTTATCCTTGTGATTAAAACCTGTCCAATATGACATGACATACACTTGTGGTCAAAAGGTGACCAATAAATCATGCAAAAGATTATAACCTTCTCAAAAGCCAGAGGGAAAACAGACTGCTTCAAGAAAGGAGTTCTTTAGGTTATGAAAAGTAAACAAATAAACATTCCCACCATACCAAGGATTCCCGTGCACAAATCAACAGTGACTGTGATGGACCTATTTCTGCTGTTGATGGCCCTCTCACATGGTGACACTCACAAGCTGTAACTGTTTTACAACTGCTACGCCAGGAGGGCACTCGCAACCAAAAGCTTTCCTAGATTTCTGCAGACAAAGGATGACAATACCATATCAATGACTCTTTTATTAAACCTCAGTAAATAACCACCTGTGGTATTTTCCTTTTCATGGTTCCCGGTAACTCTAAACACGCACTCTTCATAAGCCAAGAAGTTACAAGAATGTTGGCATTTGTATAAAAGAAAACAGTTTTGTAACCACTAAGTGTGACTAATAGTGGAAAATGAATTCACCAAAAGAACGAGTTCACTATGCTATTTAAGATAAAAGATCAAAATCTCACAAGAATAACAGTAGTCTAACTACTTCACACAGTCCATAGGGTTTGGAAGCTACGAGATTAAAATGGGACACAAACATATATACACTACGTGGTACTACTGAAAGATGAAAATTTTCTTTCTCTATCCAAGAGAAATAATGCTGTCACTCATAAATTACAGCTAAGGAGAGAAACCTGAGCTCTGAATCACCATCATACCTCTATCTAGCCATCAGAAATGCTTGCAACACCTATCACGTTATAGGGTACTAAATTCTGACGCACTATTCAAAATAGACATCCTAACAGAAGTCAATTTGCCCTCATGTTTGATAATTCCCGATTAATAAAAATAAACTTCTTCTGTGCTTAAGTGTTACTTGATTTGGGCTAGTCTTCCTCTTTTTAACGTTTCCTATCATGGCCCCCCCCACCACCACTTTCCAGCTCCCTTTCCTCTTCACTGAAACCCGGAAACAAGGCAGGGCGAGAGACTGTTGTCCTCTGTAGTTTAGAGGTCTCGTCTTTCAGAAAGACAAAATGGCTTGTCAGGCTGGAGTGTCTATTTCTGGCTTAGATCACTCCTTGTCTTGGAACTTTTCATGAAATTTTATCTTATTGTACTCAGTTACAGAAACTAGCAAGAAGGCTGTTTTCTGTTATTTTATTTCATATGTGAGAGACTTAACTCACTCTGAAGGATATTAAGATAGTAAAAAACACACAGTAATGTTATATTATTTACTCTTTAACAGTTGTCTCCTCTTTCACTTCATCCTCACCTAAGGAATTGAAGATGTTCTGTCTTAACTCTTTGTAATGCAAAAATAACTACTCCTACTCTTTTTTGTGCCTATATCTCTTAAATACTCATGTATCTAGTAGTCTAGAAAATGCAGGTATGATGATGAGACCCAAAGCGAGGCTGGGTACACAAATAATAAAAACCATGAAAGCAATAACATTTGGTGAGTGCTTATATGTGCCAGGCACGCTTCTGAGCACTGTACATCTATTAGTTCATTTAAACTTTACAACAACCACGTAAAGGAGTTCTATTTTGTTCTCATTGTCCAGAATAAGAAAGTATGGCCAATAGAGATTAAGTAGCTTGACTAAGAACCACACAGTGGGTAAAGTAATGATCTGAAACTGAGTAATGAACCCAGAGCCTATGTACTCTGAGCTATTGCAACGTGCAGTTTCCCAAAGAAGGGAGAGAATTTAAAGTGCAGATGATGAAAGTTCTACTCTATATAGAGGAAATATTAAAGTGCCACACCCTCAAAGAAAATGGAACAAACATTTCTATGAATACTAGGAAAAGAACATTATTTGTGTTGTTAATCCCACCTAAAGTTAAATAGATTTTTAAAAGAGTGAGGATGGGGGAAAAGCCTAAACCATCAGGTATTAACTGGGATTCAGTGGTATCTCAGCCATTTAAGGTTTGGCTAACTAACAAATGACTGAACACTGGGCTTCAGTTTTTCACTTGTTTGGGATTTTGTTTTGTTGGGTTTTTTTGTTTGTTTTTTCATCAAATAAAAACTGTGATACTTATCAATAATAATGACAAAAGGTATGTGCAATAGAAAAAAGTTCCCTTTGTCTCTTTGAATATCTCTTATGCAGAATTGGTTAGGAAAGACATAATATTTTCAGTGATGTTAGAAATGGGGAGTGAGGCCATAAAATTGCATGTAACCTCCACCTTGACAATCTGAGGCTGATTCAATTCTCAGTGTAGACTTTGAGGAAAAGAATCAGGGAATGTGGAGTTGGGAATATCGAGAAAGAGCCAGAACAATAATAGGGAGAGTTAAAGAAAGAGGCTTGAAACAATACTATAAATAAACTATTATTTACACTGATTCCTAACCAAATTCTAGCAAAAGCTTGAAAAATTAATTCAAATTTTTAAATAGAGTGTTACGCAGTTTCTATGAGGTTTTACATTTTCCTAATTGTTGGCAGCATACCTGTCCAAAATCCACAACAGTTAGAAAGTGTATTAGAAATATGAAGCTTCCTTTTCGTGTTGGTAAAAAAGCAGGTATCAAAATTAGTCTATTAAAAAAAAAAAAAACACCTTGATTTTTAGGTAACTTGCTGAAGTGTACAAATATTCAGATCAAGAAGATATCTCCATAGTTTTCCTTGTAGGCCCTAGTGTTTTGATTCTATTCTCTAAGGCTAAAGAAAAAAAAATTTTACACAAATATTGTATTCTATTAGTAAATTTTTCACAGATATATGGGTTAGCAATTCTGAAAGTATTTCACATGTATTGAAGGATTAAGGAAATAAGTAAATATAGGAGAAAGGTGATACATTATTTTGTGAATGAACACATCTAACACCCAGATCTTGGTTTCTAATACTGTTCTTCAATAAAAGAAATCAGGGCTTCTTGAATGGCTGATTCAAGAGCTGGATCAGAAAAAGTATAATATGAGCCTGAAGCATCTTGTGGTACCAGAAAATAAGAAGTGTTCTAAAAATGAAGGTGAGATGAAGAAAGGATGCAGGATCCAACTCTTGAAGACTGGCCAAATGGCCAAATCTGGACAATTTGAGCAACAAAATAAATACCAGTTCTAACGGATTATAACACAGAATAAAACAAATATCCACAAGTCCATAGTGATATAAAGAAATAATTAAATAAATAAATAAATGGAGGAAAAAGGAAAGCTCTTTCTTACAGAAGAATTTTAACCAACAAATGTAGAAGTAATGATAGAAGAAAATCACCATTTGGCAAACACCAGTGACAACTGTTTCAAGCAGGAATCATCAGTGACTGCTAAAATTTGTGGTTGAAAGTATGATGAGAAACTGGTCCTTTATATAGTCTTAAAGTATCTCCCCACAAGATGCTTACTAATCACAAAAAGGAAACTAGCAACTTAGTGGAGAAACTTAGCAGACCTCAACTGAGGAACTGAAGATAACATCATTAGTAATTAGACACCTTGACATCACGTGCTTCCTGATATGATGAACTGAGAAGGGCACAGCATCATTCTATGGCACTTTTTCCAAAAATGCATAACTTGAATTTAATCATCAGAAAACCCACATTGAGAGACATTCTCCAAAATAACTGGTCAGTACTCTTCAAAAGTCTCAAGATCATGCAAAAGACAAAGAAATATTAAGGAACTGTCTCAGATTGGAGGAGACTAATAGACATGACAACTAACATGTGTGTGATTCCTGTTTGTATCCTGGTCCAGAAAAAGGACATTGGTGATACAATTAATGAAACCAGAATAACATTTATAGATTAGTTAATAGTGTTATATCAAAGTTAATTTCCTGGTTTTGATAACTTTAAGATGCTAACATTTAGAAAAGATTATATGAGAATTCTGTGTACTACTCTTTTGCAAATTTTTATATGTATGAAATTATTTCAAAATAAAATGTTAAAAAATATATATAAAATTTAAAATGTCCTATGATATTGAACGGTGATCCTCTTCAATAGTAATTCTCAGTAACAATAACTAACATTTGCACCATGAAATGCTTTCAGCTACATTATCTCATTTGACCATTATCCCCATTTTATAATACATTTTAAGTGATTTGTCATTGCCAGTGAATATCAGAACTTACTCTCAAATCTAGAGTGGTTTTTTATTTAATTTTTTAATAAATTTATACCCTTCACTCATTTCTCCCAACCCCTCCCCCCTGCCTCTGGCAACCATCAATCTGTTCTCTGTGTCTATCAGCTTGGTAGTTTTTTTTTCAGATTCTACATATAAGTGAGATTATATGGTATTTCTCTTTCTCTAATTTATTTCACTTAGCATAATGCCCTCGAAGTCCATCCATGTTGTTGCAAATGGCAAGATTTCGTTCTTTTTTATGGCTGAATAATATTCCATTGTGTCCATGTGCATACATATATATATATATATATATATATATATATACACACACTACAATTTCTTTATCTGTTCATCCATAGATGGACACAAGTTATTTCCATATCTTGGCTATTATAAATAATGCTACAATGAACATGGGGGTACATATATCTTTTTGAGATAGTGTTTTCGTTTTCTTATTTTAAACCAAGAACTAACTTTTGCCAAATCAGTTGCTTATCTGGTTTGACATTTCTACAAAAGCTTTATGGGAGTAGGAATAGAAAGGAGGAGTTAATAATAATAGGTATACAACAGTTTGTTCAAGCAGTTTGGGACAGTTAAAGCGGAATATTTAGTGCGTGGATTCACCCAAAGGGAACAAAAACCATGATCAACACAGTGCATCCTGGAAATATGTAACTGAAGAAGAAAGAGGGCTGGATAAACATTACGAACAATAATAATGAGGAGGAAGGTGGAAAGAAAACAGGAAACTGAAATGACAAGGTTCTGGGATAATAAAGAGATGAAGCAAAGAAAGTAAAGGGAATCAAAATGGAAGAAAGAGAAAAGAAAAAAGTGGTTAGAGGACGCATAGAAGCAAGACACTGAACTTCAAAGAGGAAAGGGCCCATCACTCTGAATTAGAAGGAAGTGAAGGGGCTGTTGATGTGGTCGCTAACTCATAGCTGTCACCTGCCCAGTACAGTTTCAAATTCATTAGAATTCAGAACATGAAGCAGCTGAAACTTCTAAGGAAACTTAAGATTCATTTTTCTGAGGTAGCACTACGGACACGCAGAGGCTTCGGAGGCTGTCGTCACGTGACAAAGTCCCTGGTCTCCCGGTTAACAGTGTACTCTGGCCAGCAGTGTAGATTCATGGCAAAAGTCTAGATGAAAAACACCAGTTCCGAGACCCCAGTAAGTACCTAATCCACTCCGAATCCCTCTTGGGAACCCTGCCCGGCATCACCGATCTCTTCAGTCTGGTTTCCACACAACCATGTGGTAATGAAAAGACCACAGGAGTCCTGGTGATTCCTTTTTTTTTTTGAATTTTAATACAGTTCAAATCAGCGTGCTTGGTTCATTTCAGCTCCTTTACTGCCAAACCTGGGGGTAGGGACTGCTTCAGTTTCTCTGCCTTCTCTTTGTCTGTGATGACCAACGTATAATAACACCTGAGCTGAAATAGAGCCTGGCTGACTTATTAATAATATAAAAGAGTGAAAAAGTCACAGAACAGTGAGTGGCTACTAATAGCAGAAGAGACTAGTTTCCATTGCTTATTTTTGTAGTCATAATTTCTGAATCTGCTATTTAAAGTAAAACACAAAAATTAGCAGAACAAGTGAGAGAGAACAAAACTGTTACTTTCTTAAAAGCTCAGTTTAAATGGAAAAGATGTACCATACTCGCCATCAATGAACTAAAAATTAAACAATTATAATCTAAAAATAGTCACTAATTATGGAAAGGTTATCAACTTAAGATTGGTCTAGAAAAGCATTATTTTTATGTGATAAATTGTAAGACATTTAATATCATGCCTGATTTAGTGAAACCTTTGAAGAGAATAAAGCCAGATAATAGAATAATCGATCAACTTCAAATACTAAGTTTTTTACCAACCCTTATAAATACCACTCCCAGGTGAAAAAAAAGAGTCAACCATGCTTGAATATCAAAGTGTTAAACCAAACAAAACCTACTAATAAAAGACAAATTGGAGTCTACAGAAAAAAGCACTTGCGTTGGACTAAAAACATAAAGATTAAAAAATCTGAGACTCCAAATTATATTGAATGGTCTCTATAGAGAAAAATTCATTAATATATTATACAATAGTGAAGACTTTTATGATATCATGCCATACAAGTACCGTTTTGGAAAAAAAACACAAACAGAAAAATTTTTCAAATAATCTATCAAATACCAGTTAGTTACCCCTTACTTACCACAAGCAATAAGTGTACACTCCTAGACCTGCAGCAGTAAACGCATCATTCTAATAGGAGTTGGGGCCGCCAGGTTAATAACTTTCCAAAAGCTGCCAAACAAACATTCTATGCTGAATTGTCTACTTCAGTTCTTAACAGTCAAAAATAATGGTGCTTCCCTGCCTCTGACTTAAATCAATTACAGCACCAAACTCAGTCTCTCAGAAAGCAGGCAGGTAGACTGGTTCCTGTGTGAACTCACTCTAAAGACAATTCTCTGGAAACAACAATGGAATAACAGGAAGTTGCAAGGTAAAAGAGCTATCAACTCTAGAAAAACCAGCTAATACCTTTGTTTCAAATCAAAGCTCGGATTTAAGATAAAAAGCTAACCTGGTCCATTGGAAAAAACATGTTACCAAAGGCCTTGGCTGCCTGCCCCCGGGTCTGTAAACACAGTCCTAATTACTCTGGTTACAATTTATGGGTCAACATTGGTATCAGGAATCAATCTCGAATCTCTGAAGCAGTCACAGGATCTGTCCCCTGACAACCTTGACAAATAGCAGCACCAGCTGTAACTCAGCATATCCCAGACTGCTAGGAAACATCACCAGCAATATCAGAGCATTCCACCTTAACATCACAGGCATATTTATTTATTCGCTCCCTCTCTCTCTTCTCTCTTTACCTCCCCTTCACTCCTGCCCACTCCAGGCTCATGGTAATATGACCTTTACATATCATTTACTCTTTCTAATTATTTTAGCATTTCACATTAATAATACAGCTCGTAAATGATATCATACATTAATTGCTTGGCATTTCCACAAAATAGTTCAATATAATTTAATTTTACTTAATGGCTCTTTCTAAGACATTAAGAAAATCTTTATTACATCAAACAAAACAGCGGTAAAAAATATGTCACTATTATTATTAGTATGCATTTGGTCAGAGTGTTATTTGCTAAATAAATAAGGACTAACCCTCAAAGCCACTGGTGTCCTACTCTTGCCTGAAAATAAATATATTAGAAGCAGAGTCCCAGATGTAACACCACTGAGCCGCATGCCAACATCTGAAGTAAGTCTAAGCATTTAATATTCTCTTCTGAGATACACAGGTAATCTCATTTCTCTGAGATAGCATCCTACACTTTTCAGAACTGCCTGCAAAGGTAGGTGGAGCAGCATGCTCTGGCGCCCCACAGCTCAGTGGCACAAAGGTCTCACCTCACTCCCCATGAAGAGCCCGTCTACCAGCTGAGCCATGAGCCGCAGAGCCCACCTGCTCTATTCACCCTCCCCCGTTTCAGAAAGGAGTCAGTCGGAGCCGTAAAGCCCCAGTGCCAGGCTCATGGCAGCGAAGCTAAGGATACTCCCTGGAATGTTCCACAAATTAAACAGTAGAGGATGGGATGGCAAACAGAGAGACAATAAAAGTACCACACAGAAAGAACTCTCCCTGTTTCTCAGCTTTACACAGCGGTTACCATGAGTCGAAGCCTGGTTTCCCCCCCCTCTCCATTCTCTCACTCACCTTCAAGGATTATTTGACTCCTCAAGGCTGTGCTTAAAGAGATTAACCACTTAGCTTTGTTCTTATTTTTGTTTTCTGCACAAAATCTCTTTAACTGCTAAATACCCTGAGACTTACTTATTTCTTTGTTTTCGGGACTATGAACAGCATAAAATAAGAGAACAATGTACAATTATAGTGTGGCTTGAAGATTGAATTGAATGAAAATCTATAGTGCATCAAGAACATTCATATTAAATGGGTTCAACATAATTAATACTATTATAAGGAATTAGCTTAAAAATGTAACCAAAACCAGAAAGTATTACAAATTACACCTTGATTTTAATATGGTATATTTTTCAGCAGCCTTCACGGTTAATCTTGGCTTAGTAAAAATGCTTTTTAAAGTGTTAATTACAGATTCACTTGCTTTTTTCTCAGTTGTAATTCCTCATCTAAACAATAGAAGGCAGAAAATCATGAGTGACTTTTCTCAATTTTGCCCCATGGTACTTAATTAGTCTTTTCTAGCTGCCCAGCAGAGGAGGGAATTCATTATATGCGTTGGATGCCTTAGGCTACCATCTGAGTTTAATTGTCTTGGGGAACTTGAGGTAAGAAAGGCCTCTGAGGAACAGGGCAGCAGGGTGGGAAAACCAGTCACCAAAATCGAGAGCCTGGTCAGCCTCGTCCTGACTCCGTGTTCTGGGGCAAATCATCTAAGTCTCTTTGGACTCATTTTTCATATTAAAAGACTGAGGTGAGATGGTAATGGCTATTTTCTAAGTGAGCTTTTGTTCTGATGTTCGATAAATTCATTCTAAGGGAAATGTAGCATGTAACTTTTAATTTATTAATTGCAGGGGCCTAGCATAGATAATGAACATGAAAGATCATTCAAAAGACTTTTTCTAATTCTATAATTTCAACCTTCTAGTCAAATCTAAATTTCTACCAAATTCATAGGAAAAGAAAGTTACACATTTTGATTTCACCTCCCCTCCCCCTTCTCCTGCAGAGGTATTAAGGCCCAGATTCACCAAAGAAAGGAGAAACAGGGGTTCCCCTTCATGCATGGAAAATATACAGTTGGCTTTGGTTTGCTAGACAACAATTTTATCCATACAACACCCTTTTTTTTTTTTTTTTTTTGCTGAGGAAGATTTGCCCCGAGCTAACATCTATGCCAATCCTCCTCTATTTTGTATGTGGGTCACTGCCACAGCATGGCTGATGAGTGGTATAGTTTCACTCCTGGGATCCGAACCAGGGAACCAGGCCACTGAAGTGGAGTGCATGGAACTTAACCATTATGCCATGGGGCTGGCCCGCATGCAACACCTTTTATACCCTCAGTATCTGAGAGCTGAATATAAGCAGTACTTGAAAAATGTACACATTAACCAACCAAGGACTTGACAAATGCAAGAAGAAAGATGGAAGAGGGAAAAGAATTTTAAGAAAATGATCCTGTGTAAGTGATTACAAAACAAAGTTCACCTCAAAATTGAAAACGTTATCAAGGTGCTTGAGACAGCCCTGCCTGAGTCACTGAGGCTGAATGGGCTTTATCCTTCACCTGACCCAGAATACACAAGGCCAACCCAAGAGCAGAAGGAGGCACAAGGAGGAACAGGAAGTACTTATGTCCCTCATCAGAACATATAGAGCTGTTAAGCAAGTGGTATTTCTTATCACAGAGAATCAAATCTATGCATTTAATGCTTTAATCATGACATTTATTTGAACACAAGAAATATCTAGTTACAATTAATGGAAACTTCTGTAAGCCACTTCATTAAAAATACAGCTGTCACCAGGAAACTAGAAACTTCATACTCAAAGAAACTACTCCTAATATGTCTTCAAGTTATAATTTGCGCACTGTGCTAACAGAGCTGAGATTTTTTACTGCTTTTCTTACTGCCTAGTCAATATACAGTGCAGGGAGCTGTAGGCAGTTTCCTCTCATGCATCATGAGCATCAGTTGTCATCTAAGAATAGATATTGTTTGCATTTGTGTTACTGAAACAGCAGAACGTTCACGACTTCATTTCCAATTTCCCAGATGACGTTATAAAATATGGAATTAAACTTCAATCTTTTAACTTCATTAGCCAGTTTCTCAATGGGGATGTCTTTGGTATTTGGGGAGGGAAAATTCCTTGTAGTGAGGGACTGTCACACACACTGCCAGACATATGGCACTCTTGACTCCTAGGCATTAAATGCCAGAGCTTCACCTCATCGTTGTGATGACCAAAAACACCCTCACGCATTTTCAAATGCCTCCTGGTGAGTGGTATCACCCAACCCCCGAAACCCACAGCTGATGAAAACTAGCTTATGGGCACACGGAATTTGTCAAAGAAAGATCAAACAAAACTTTATCGTGTAATCTATGCAGCTTCCAGATCCTCACTCTTCTATAAAGTCAAAATTCCATTTTTCAGAGCTCTGCCAATGCATACACATAGCCACATTCTTATCAAAATTGCTAAAAAAACGCATAACTACCATTTAGAGACTTTCCCAAGGCTAGTACAGTCTTAGAAAGAATTTACTCCAACCCTCTTATTTCTTAGATAAGGAGACTCAAGTCCAGAAAACTAAGCGATTTGCCTGAGTTCAGAGATGCTAGTGAATACCAGCAGTAGGATCAGAGCCCCCGTCCTCCTAGCTCCTTGCCCCTTCACTTTTCTCCAACCACAGACTGCAGAGTAACAGAGGATCTTTCAAAACATCTCTCAAGCTACCGATAAATGTGAAATTTTACCTGTGGTGAGCCAGAAGGTAGACTTTCTTACCCTGAAACTTGTTTTTCCTGACATTTTGTCCTGAAAAATATTTTCACACACCCTCTAAGAAGTTACTTTTAGAAAAGGTAATATGCACCTATTGAAAAGCTGCTTTTTAAAAATCCAAGGTGATATTCTCTTTTTAAAAATGGAAAAGAAAGTCCTCAAATCTTGTCTAGTGAATCTGGATTCTGTGTTTTCAAACAGGATACTTTTAAGTCTTAAAGTAAGTACACCCACCAACCGAAAACCAAATATAACAGTAAGACACATTAATGAACAAAGGCTGGTCAATGCAATAAAACCTGCTCTCTCTTTAAAGTAATGGCATAAAATCAATAAATATCTTAAGAACATTCATTGTTTTCTCTAAGGGCAAAAAAATACCCCAGTATAAAAATTTAAATCACTTCCATTTTTACCAAAAAGATTTTTTTTATCTTCAGTATTAGTATTGCATTAACTAGATTTCCAATGTCTTCTTGCCTGCATGTGCTTTTCAAAATAAATATCTCAATTAGTAAAATACTGAATGCAGTTTTTTATGAGTTCTTAATTTAATTCCCAATTTCACAGCTGTTCAGGCATCTGGACTATTATCATTAAAATGTTTCATATTGAACCCAACTTAGACATTCAGGGTTCAGGGCTACTGATAAGGAGTGTTAAGTTTTTATCTTGTAGTTCTAGAAGAAAGTACTGGATGTGATTACTTAATGTCCTTCTACATATAAACTAATTGACTCCTGTGGGACTTACCCACCTGCACTGTGGCAGGTGCCATAGAAAAAACAGAGGAAGTAACTACACAGAACCAAAGTCACACAAAGGACAGCATTCTGCGGAGAATTAAAATCTATAGTCAATACAACACATCATGTACTTTTAACCATTCTTAAATAATTTAGATGTACCCTTATCTAATTTTTTCATGATTTGCAAATGCCACTTTTGAATACTCAGTGGTCCTTTATAACCTGGAGGCGTTCCTAAAACACAAATGGCTGGGCCCAGGTGGGGCTCAGTAATTTGCATGTCTCACAAATTCCCAGGTGAAATTGATGCTGCTGGTCCTGGAACCACACTTTGAGAACTGCTACTTCAAAGGATTTTTTTTTAAATAATTTTTTAGGATAGTTATCAATAATCAGAAACACATTTTTCATTTTTACCCAGCTTGCAAGATGCACATACACACACACACACAAATGGAAATTAAAACATATGAAACAATTCTTACTTTTACCAAATATAATGAACATTGACTTTTTTCTATTCCATCCCATCTTATTCTATTCTTTTTCATTTAAAAAGAAACATTGGTCATGAGCCACTAATTTGATTTTATGACCAAAGATAGATCAAGACCTCAGTTTGAAAAATACTGCTCAGGATTCCCATGTTCCTCACGTAATTTAATGATAATAACCGTTGACATGTATGGATACTTTTACCAGAAGCCAGATACCCTTCCAGTCTCTTTAAATGCATTGCACGCTTTATAAATTAAAAACCCATAACACCACTCTGAGGTAGGTATTATTAAACGCTATAACTCACAGAGAGGAAATCTGTGGTTCAAGGAGGTTAATGCAACTCGCCGAAGGTCACAGGGTTTGAACATATCAGAGCCAGGTCAGAACACAGGTCTAATTCCAGAGCATAATGCCAAAGGTTGCTCCCTTGGAGTGAGATATTTTTAGTTTTGAATCCCAGATCTACCACTCAGTGGCTGTATGATTTTGGTAAGTTACTAAGCCTCTCCAAGTTTCAGTTTTCCCATCTATAAAAGAAAGAGAATACTAGGGCCTACTCCTCTGGGAGCTGTGAGGATTAGAGGAGATAACCCATGATGAGTGCTTGGCATAACTAGCACATAGTAAGCCTTCAGTAATTGTCATCTATAATTAGACAGAGACTGAATTCTTAATTGCCACATCATACACCACTCCCCTTCCCTTGGCTTTTAGTTCCTTGTGCTATCTATGATATTGCCTTTTCTCCTGTTCCCCTGGCTTCTGACACTTGTTATCCCACAACCTTGCTTCTCCCCTTCTCCCATCCTTCTTCCTCCAGCAGCTCCACCTATTATGCAGGAGTTCTCAGAGCTCCTCACCCAGAAAATTGCTTGTGTCCTCCACCTGTCTTGAGGCACCAAAAACCAAGGCTTCCCCATGGAACCTGCCAACCTGAACCTAACCCCATAGATACAGAAGTTATTCCATGATGAAAGTGTGAGTTGTTACCAACATATGAAGTCTCTAATCAGCAAATCACAAATGTGAGAGGGCTGAGGCTTCCTGGATACTCCATAGATGCCTTTATATAAAATCGTCAACATTGCACTTGACCATTTCACAACAACAATTAAACCATAATGGGGTACAAAAACCAAAATGGAACTCTGAAGGTGGTACTTAAGTGGCAAAACCATAGGTTTATGCAATTAGGTGCAACAAAATAACATCTGGTCCCTCTAACTACCCTGGCTCACCTTTTCTTGCTGGAAGTTCCTTCATACAAGAAATTTTAAAACCAGATATTCCCAGCACACTGAAACAATCAAAGATGACTCCTCAAGGAGGCTGGAGAATTGTCTTCTCTAGGTATCTTTACAAACAGGAGTAAGATGCACTCCAACAATTCCTGTGATAAATGCTCCTTCCTTGAGAAAGACTGGCTTGGAAATCACTTTCCCTATTGCTCATTTCATTTGTATATGCTCAGTGAGTACTGCACTGCCACCACTAACTCAACTTTTCTCCCCTTCTCAGTTGCCGCTCCTAACGAAATCATCCATCCCTCGTATATTTCAGCTTGCCCTTTTGTCCTCAGACCTCGGACACCCTACTCCCTTCTCTCTCCTCCACCTCCAACTATCATTCACAGTGTTCCTGGAGCATACGTCCCCAGGTCTGGGAATTAAGTGATGGGGACAGATCACTGAAGCTCCATGTACTATACCTTTTCTGTTTACCTCTCACCAGAAAACAAAGTCTGGTCAGGCTGATCACTATAGATTGATTCAGTTACTGGCCTATGGTAGAGGGAGCCTCTTTTCTCACAAGAGAAGCTCGATAGTGGTACCTATCCCAGGGGCCCCAACTTATCAGCACAAGGATGCTGTCATCTGAAAGAACCAAAAGAGAGCTCCAAGGCCAGTTTATTGAGACCAGAGTCTGCACTCTCTGTCAAACCCATGGAACACATAGATTAATGATTCTAAAATTAATAACTGAAGAGAAAAGCACTGAAAGGAAGGTGACAGTAAAAAGAGTAGGGTATTTGGATTCAGATAGATCTAGTTTTGATTCTAAACATCCTCATATAATGGGAATAATAAAATCTGAATTAGATATAATAGTTTATTTCTAGAATTACTAATTACTCCTACTACTTGTAGAATTAGTAATATGTATATTCTAGTAGAAGTAATGTATATGAAAACATCTGTGGAGTACTTGGTACTTAGCAGGTGCTTAATTCATTAGAGTGATTATCATCATGAGAATCTGTGAGACTTAAAGAGAGAGAAAAATTTCAGGACAAAATGAGGATTATTTTCCCCTCTTGCAGAATTTGAAAAATTACTTTGTTTTGTGAAGACTCAATTTAAGGGGCAGAAAACAGCCCTAATTATAGCTCCATAGGCTTTAATTTATGGATAGATCTCATTTGTAATGAAAAGAAAGTTTTCTCTTCTGTTTCTCAGAGATATCCCCAAGGGCACTCTTCTACACATTATGATACACATATTGAAAAGAACGCACATGTTTGGCCTTAAACATCTACTTTCAAAATCACTCAGCCATGATTTTCCTTCTAAGGTTTTCAAAAAATGTAACATTTGGGGCAAGGCCATAGCGGTTTCGTCCGCGCTTGGCAGCCCAGGGTTCGCGAGTTCGGATCCCGGGCGCCCGCGGACGCACTGCCTGTCAGCCATGCCGTGGCGGCGTCCCATATAAAGTGGAGGAAGGTGGGCACGGATGTTAGCCCAGGGCCAGTCTTCCTCAGCAAAAAGAGGAAGATTAGCGACGGATGTTAGCTCAGGGCTGGTCTTCCTCACCAAAAAAAAAAAAAAAAAAAACAAAACCAGTACCTCAAATGTTTCAAGGAACCACAAAAAAATGATCTGGAAAAAATATTGGCTCTAAGATACTAAACTGAAGCTACAAAATAGAAATTTACCAATATTTAACTACAAGTCTAAAAAGAGTAAAAAACAATACAAAAATGAAGGTAATTCAACCTATTTTAATAATGGATTTGAGTTAACTTAGTTAAAAGATATGCGTGTGATAGGAGCATTAACGAAAAGCTAAAAGGATGCAAACCAGGTCATCAGAAAACCTCGACTAGGATACAGTTGATCCTCAGATTTAGTTCTGCGCTTCTTCAGTGATAAGCCAAAACAAGACACACAGTGATTTCTTAGCCTCCTTTCTTCTAACAAAAGAAACAACACTAATCAGAAGAGACACACTTTTTAAAGCAGTAAAATCAAAGATGAATTTATGGAGATCCTTGTATGAGGAACATTGAAATACACAACAAAAGCACCTAGATATTTTCCATGCAGCCCATCTCTTTTATATTGACTTCAGCAAAAAATAAAGAGTATTATATTAAAGCATAGTGTAGGAAGACAGTGTAACAAAAAAGCATTCTAATATGATTAGGATAGGTAAATTTCTGGTCATATAATTTGATAAAAATAGAGAGCATGGAAGATTTAGAAAACTAAGTAGACTATTATTCTTAAATATCAATGATTGCTCTTCCAGTCTTCTTAGAGATACTATATAAGAAGCAACTTGAATGTAGGGTCCCTGGCTAGTGCCTGAAACACAAGTATTATGCATTCTTGATTGAAAAATTTTCCATGGGCTAAACGGCAGCTATGCAAGAGACAAGATATCACTCCTCTGAAAATGAAATGAACCCATTTGTATTTTGGCTCAAACGGAGTGTAACCCCCACTTTTGCTACATGTTAGGCAGCAGAAATAACTGTAGACATAGACAAATGTTTTCAGAAAGAAACTTTAGATTTGCTTACGTGCTTAAATGAGATGAAAAGAAAATCAGTATGGTAAGGAATCAGTAACAGGAAAGACGGTTCCCCTCTGAATTTCCTCCTCTCCATCCACCTCCAGATTCTCCTTTAATTAAATCCAATTTCCCTCAAGCACTAGCACTCAAGATAATTATTAAATAGCCAAAATCAGTATTTCTATTTTGTTTGATTAATTAAAATTATTGCCCATTCCACAGGCAACAGAATCTCCAAATTTACCTCCATTGTTAGTCTCACAGCCAAATCTAGGACCTCCCACTGGGATTTGATAGATTACAGATTTTATATTATAATATAAAATACAATTGAGGAAAATGTGTATCTATTCTTACTGTTTCTACTATCTTTGAAATCAAGTGCATTTTGTGATTTCCAAAAGAAAAAGATGATTCCACAGTAGCTTTTTGTTTTGTTTTGCTTTTGCTTTAGAATTGCAAAAGCACAATGTTTCACATATTGTAGGAATTAAACAGGCTTCTGTGGGCTGGTCTGGAAAGTGAATTACGTTTTGTAGCATTGTTACTTTGGGAAAATAAACTCTGAGTCCAAATAGATATTTTTCAAATGGACTTTTGGGATATAACTTTCTGCACAAATTGGAGTCCACCAGTACTTTATTCATTCATGACTTTGCTTGCTCATTCACGAAGGAAACATTAACAGGTGTCTATTATGTTTCAGACATTGTGCTGCACTAAGATTCAGGTAGTTCTCCCACCACCAAGATGCCCATTAAAGAACTCACTATAGTTGGTTGGGGTCGGGCAGGGAGGGAGAAATATGTAAAAATTATTGAAATAATTGCTCAAAGTATATTCAAAACACCATGGAAGCAAACAAGATGAAATGACTAATTCTTCCTTCGTGGAATTGGGCAAGTTCTCCCAAAGGAAGTTTCACTTGAAATGGATCATCAAGAATCAAGTGGGACTTTCCAGGCAGAGGGAATTCCAGGAGAAAGAAAATTCATGAGCAAGAAATCAGAAGTATGAACAGCGAGGGGAGAGAAAGCTAAAAAGGAAGGGCTTTGAAGAGCTTTTAGTCACTACACTAAAGAGTTTAGAGTTAATGTTGTAGGTCATTGGGATCCATCAAAGGTGTCAGAACAAGGGACTTACACAATTAGACCTGCACTTTATAAAGGTTAATTATAGCACTGCCACAGTAGAGTGTAGATGCTGCTGAAAAGCACACATGTACACAATAACCGCTGAACACTGAAAATTCTTTGACTCTTCATCACAATAATCCTTCCACTTCCAAATATGCTTTTACTTAGCTGCTGAAACCATCATGATCTTGTAAAGTTTAAGTTCATGTAGCAAAGAAAGACAGATGGGTTACCATTGCACCTCCAACCCTTCACATGAAGAGCATTAACTTCATGGCTAAGTTGCCTATTTACAATTTTATTTTTAAATACCGTCCTCCATCTGAGAGAAATCTTAATCCTTTAGCCACGGATTTAAAAGTAAACAGTCATCTTTTTATTTTAAATCTCTTCTGCTTTTTTCCTCAGTAAAATGTGATCAGCGTAGAAAAGATGCCTCAGGTTCTGGTCATCAACCTACACACCCATGTATGACCAACTGGGTAGCTGTCCCTTCTTACTGGACTCCAACCTAAGGCTCTATCTACCTTCCCCATATTGTTTTTCCAAAGCACTCACCTTTAACAAAAATTAAAACATGGCAGAAAAAAGGAATCAGCATTACCTAAGCTCGACTCATATGAAAAGAACCCTTAACCATTGACTGGAAAATACCACAGGAAAATAACTACAGGTAACTAAAATGGTCCTACAGCACAGCAAAAACTAAGAACAGGAACCAAGTACATGGTCTGGACTTTGCAGCAGCACCACCTGCTTTCTGCCCTAAGAAACCAACCCAGACACTAAGAGAACCAGAAAGAAAACACATTTCAATGGGCCAGTAAGTCACAGCAAAACGACTAAGGGCACTGTTGGTAAACACCAACTAGGCTTTGGCCAAAGTAATCAGACTCAAACCACTCATTACCACCTGCTGCACATTCCTCACCCTTCCTGCCCCACCCCCCATTTTTCCTAACCCCCACCCTCCACCCTGGAGAGTCCAAGATCACACAGTCAATAAAACCATGACCAACGAAAACTCGCAAAGTTTTGGCCATTACCATATGGAGCAAAACCTGAAAGGATTTCACTGGGGATTTCTGCCCAGAACACTTACACTTTTATGCTTAAATCTACACTCTTGTCTGGAAGGCTACATTGCTATTTGTTCAGCAGTGATTTTTTTTTTCTTGAGAACATAATTCTTCCCCATTTACTACTAGGTTGTATTTTCAAAACTGTTCAAATTCACAGTATACATGGCCCAAAAGAACATTACTGAGAAACTATCCCTCTCTCAAATCCAAACCCCTGAGATTAAGTAATAAAACCAAATAATACAGTTGAAAGCCAAGGACAGACTGAGTTTCAACAGCCTTTCACATGTAGAAAGAATTACTTCTTCCTCTTCCCACACTAATTGTGTATTCCTTACACATACCTCAAACTAAATTCCAGATCTGAAAAACTCACACTTTATCTCTTATTCTCACTTAAAGGTCTTCCACCAAATACATACCTCTTCTGAGCGGTAGGAGGATGTTATTTATTTTAAAGTTTTGTCAATATCTCGGTCCTCCAAGATGTCTAAGGTGAATTCTCTGACAACTCAGCATTGGCTCTAAAAAGAAGAGATTTCTCTACTTGCTACCTGAAGGTCAGATGCTCAGGGAAGACAGAAAGGAGAATTGTATTATTGGGCTCTCTTAGAAGTTGAAATATTCCCAGAGAAGAGGAAGTATTAAGAAATTTAAAAGGGAGAGCAAGATCTTAACAAGTCTGATGTGGCTTTATGCTTGTTTTCTGGCTTTCTCTAACATATTAATTCTGTGTGTTTTGTTTTATGATGCCCAGTTTAATACCAACATCCATTCTTGCCCTTAAGGGCTGGTTATGAGTTCTAATTAGAATCAGGGGACAGATTGTTTGTATTTAATCTGTGTGTCCATCTTCTCAGTAATTGAGTAAAGCTCTTAACTCAACTGTAAATATCCCTGGATTTCAATTAATTTGCCTTACTTAGTAGACACAGCAACACATATTGTTTTACTTATGGATAAGCAAACCCTTCACAACTTTTATATTTCAAATACTCAGAATGATTTAATTATTTCCTCTTTTTAGAAAAAAAAGCAATGATGAGGTCTTGCTAGGTTAAAAAAGAGTAACATAAACTATGATGGAAACAGAAATAGCTTGGAGATTATCTTTTAATTCAAATGAATTAAAATAGACAGACTACAAGGGAGTCTAGACTCCCTACTGCTGATTGGTATTGAAAACCTAACATCTCTAAGGAATCTGGAGTAATATTATCTCCCTTTCTATTTGAGGACTTATAAAAGAAATGCAGTCTCAAGTATTTTTTAAAAATGAGAACATATCACATATTTATTCTCAGGAGAGGATGGATGCTTCCTCCAAAAGCTACTTTTTAAAAAACCTAAACAAAATCTTTTGGGTGGTTAAAAATTCACCAAAGATTCCCTAACGCTTTGTGTTTGCAATAAAAGTGCTTATGAAAACCTACACCTGTATGCCTGTTATCTAGGAAACTCATAAGACACTAGCGGCAACAAGCACGGGGGAACGGGAGAAAGGACAGTAAGGGAAGTGAATTGCACAAAGAGTTTTTATTAATTCCATCTATTTTTAAGCCCAGAAACACATACTATCACATACACGGCTTGCGCCGTTTTTATCCTTTTAAAAATAAAAAAGCATTGTTTCCCACCATACACACACGCGCGTGCACACAGACACTGCACCAGCACAGGATTCCTGTGAGCCCTCCTCGCCCCCAGGAGCCCTCTCCCCTGTCGCAGGCAGCTGTGGCCGCAGCCCCCGCGCGCCGCCGAGGCCGCGTCCCAGCCTCCCGCGGTGGCCCCGGCGCACACCCCCGCCGCGGCGTCACCTACCCTGCTCGGAGCGCACGACAGACGCGGGACGGCGGCTGCTCCGAAGGAAAAGGCTCCCAGGACAAGTCGCAAGAAAAGGAAAAGAAAAAGGTGGGGAGAGAAGGCTGCCTTACTTCCCACAACAAGGGGAAGTGTTGCACCCCATGCACTTGGTTGCTCCGCAGCTGTGGTTTCGGAGGAAATGCGCGGCGGCTGAAAGAGCTGCGGCTGAGGTGGAAAGTTGTGGGTGTTTCTCCCCCGCCGCCCACGCCGCGATCCTCTCCTGTCCCCGCCGCAGCCTTGACAGCTCCCCGGGCCTTCGAGACCTTCCGGAGCCCCGCCGGTTTCCGCCCGGACCTGGGCTGGGTTGCCACATGCACTTGAGAAATCCTAGCAGTTGCGCAAAGAAGAGTCCCAGAAGTTAGAAAGAGTGATTGTGGGTGAATGTGTAAATATACAGTACAAGAGGCTGGAACAACTGAGCGGGGCCAACCCTCAGACGCAGCCCGGGGTTTCAGATTTCATTTGGCAACTGGCAGCTTCATAAGATTCGAGCCGCACTACTGGGGAGGCCGGGAGGAGCCCTGCCTTCGCCCAACGCTTTTCTGCTGGGTTATCTCGGAGCCTGAGTGACACTGCCGGGCTTCAGGCTCCCCGACGACCAGACAGAGCCCGCCCTGCCTCTGTCCCTCCGCAGCTGGCATCACTCATTTCATTTCAAGTGTATCATAGATACCTATCGGTCACAGATCTGGGGCTGTGGGTGCGGAGAAGGATGAAGAATACATGTCTCCTGCCCTCTAGGCGTTTTGCATTTCTTTGGCCAAACCCCACACATCAGTTTTACTTGCTTCTCTCAGCTCTCTGTGTAAAATCTTATTTCTCCTATCAGAATAACCTGGGTCATTAAACTTGTATTCCTAGAAATCCTTATTTAGATGGATGCCCTCTAGTTAGATCCTTAGAGAAATTCAAAGCATAACAACTTCCTTATCATGGTTTAAGAGCTCTCAGAATTACACAGTATGAAAGATGATGTAGTAGTAAACGTTTTGCTAAGGCAGTCCCCTTTCCCCTTCCCACCACCACCAAAAACAGTCTATTTCGAGTCTAGGTCTTGCAGTATTGGTTACCTGGAATGCCAACTCAAATTATTTCAAAAAGCTTTAGATTATTTAGAAATCATCACCAGATTTCTCTAAGATACAAACTAGCGTGTCCTCATTGGGGATCTCCAGTGATATGGAAGAAAGAGCACACATTCAAATTTAGAAACACCAAAAATAAAAGTCTGTGTAGACGCTGATATGTTTTTTTCTCTTTTATCCACTTTCTCTGGTTTCTTGGAGTCTTTCTTCCTGGTGATCTGCCCCATCCCTGCCTGAGGTCGCACTAGAAAATTGATTTTCTGGCTGGAGAATTCTCAGCCCTTTAATGAATCAAATTAAGTTCTTCAAGGAAGAAAAAAATCTCTTTTGGCATTTCCTTTTTTAAAATGTGCATAGAATTCCTAGCCAGAAGCAATGGAGCTTATTTTCTAATTGGTAGGAATAAATGACCTTCATCAACTCATATGGCTTTACGTGTTCCACCTGTACCTTGGCAGATAAATGCCAATGGGCCGTTGTAGATGAAAGCGGAAAACAATGAAATTAACCAAAATGAAATCTGCATGCTCTTGATGGACTCAAAAGCCTCAGGAAGACAAGTGTCAATAGGCATGATTCAAGATCATGACATTTGAAAAAGACAAGGAAGCTATCATGTCAGTAACCTATTTCAGGATCTAACAATTATTACCACAAGCAATTTAGACTCAAGACAATACGAAATTCAACTCAGCGTGGTTACTGGGTAGTCCTTAATCCAAAAGGTTAAGACATGCCTCTGTGACACCCTCTTGCATCCAACGCCTTTCCTTTCACATCTCCTGACTCCCATCTCCACTCTTTCCACTTGACATCACTTCACTGACATGTGTGATGTATGTGATTATCTTAAACTAGACAGTGCAACTGAAGGATAGGAAGATCGTCACTTGGGGATTAAGCAAGGGAGAGGTATATCTATCAAAGCCTTCTCTTCCCCTCCCACTTCTCTGAAGAAAGAAAAGGGGCACTGTATTTCTTTTCTAGGAGCCCCTTAGGGATTTAGCAAAGATCTTTGCCACAGGACGGTATAACCTGAACTAGAAAATGCTTGGTTGTTCACGTGACTCAGACTATGTTATTCCTCTCTTATTTTTTGATTAATTGGGACTAGGAGACATCCCTCATCAGACTGTAGCAACTTTAGAGGAGAAACAAATTCTTAAACAAGAGACTTGAAAGATTCTAACCAGAGAGGGCTGCTGATGTGACTGGTACAGACTCCGGGGAAGGTGGTGTCTGTCATTCAGTTCCTAGGGTTTCTGGTAAGAACTTGCCCAGGACATCACTTAAAGCTGAATGTTACCAGTCAGCTCACTTCTGAGTTAAAGGCATGCTTAGATGAACTCCACAAAACGCACACATGCTTCCAGGGTGGGGGCTAACCTTCCAGGATTTCTAAGTCATAGACACTCTCAGAAGAAGGGTCTATGAAAGGTGGGTATACAAGGCAGGCAGGGTTTGAGGGGCCTCAGATTTACAAGGGGAATGTGTAGTACCTCCAGCACCAGAGGATTTCGGGGACCTAGAAATGAAATAGGAGGAGGAGGAGAGAAAGAAAGTAGATAATGGCCTCACTACACTTGGACAAATTGTTAGTTATCAGCATTGCCAGAGTCAAAGATGGTAAAAGCATCCACAGACCAAGCCCCCTGGATGCTGGTGTAAGGCCACTTTGACTGGAATTTAGTTAGAAGAAACTTAGCAAGAGTTTGTACAACTAATATTTCAAGTATATGGGACAAATAGTACTATTAAACAAGTACTGATTAAAAACGTGTTTTAATGATCTTTACTAATTTAAAAATTACAAAGTTTTCCACCAGATCCCTTGCCAGATTCTTTAAAGACCTTAGCATAGAGTAATATATTGTCATGTTACTCACTTGTCCATTAGTATCAGATACTAGGGCTCTTTAATTATGTTTTCTTTTGGGAAAACATAAATTCCTAAGAGGGCAAAAAACACAGTAACAAAACTGAATAGTCAAGAAATGCCAAAATCCTAACATTTCCTTCGGGCTCTCACCAACAATGCAGAATTTGTGTGGGTACTGGAATATGCCAAGATATGATTTCAGGATTAAGATAGAAGACTGTGCTTTAAAGCATGTCTGTTTCAAAACGTCTTTTTTTTTGTTTTTTCTTTTTATTTCCTGGTGGAAGTTCCATTCTGAGAAAGTCCAGTTTTATCTTAGCTAAATAAGGTGGAAAGAGATTGAAGGAGTTTCATGCCCACTGTCCCCAAAACTTTGGATCACATGACGCAGGGAAAGGGGATGCTCTACTACTGTTAAAATGGTGGCACCAAATAAATCCAGCTAAATCCCTGTGAGAAAGATAACAAAGGAGAGAAAATGGCAAAGAGAGAAAGGCTACTATGATGGTGGATTCCTTCCTGCCTCTGTAATTCCATCACAGGCCTGCTGCCAGTCAAGGGCTTTAAAAATGAAGCAAGTTATGTGCCTGTTTAGATCCTGAGTGGAGCAGAGCATCAACCATCACTATACTCTTATTGAACTGACATGTTTTTGGTGGCAACCCATGTCACACTCCATCATCCCCGAGACCCCCAGATTACATGGTACAAAAAAAAAAATCCATGATTAAATCCATTTCCAAAATAGTGTTTGTTGTTTTTTGTCTAATTACAAAATTAACATATGTTCAACTCATGAAACTGGGAAGGTACAAAGAAGCATAAAAGAAGAACTTAAAAACTGCCATGATCTCGCCATTCAGAAATAAGTATTGCTAACATTTTGAACATGTGTAACTGTTTCTTCACCTCTGTGTATGCGCCTATCTTATGTAATGGTTTGGATCATTTTACTAACCAAAGCGAGGATCTTTTTGCCTAGGCCCCAAATTTAAACCTCGGTTTCCAATTAAGATAGTTTTCTTTGATACTGGTTACACCTAGACTCAGGAGTTAACTGGATTCTGTTAAAGAACTAAACTCTCCCTTCCAAGATATGCAGATTCCTCCTAGTCAGCTCCCAGAAACATCTCCTGCTTTATACTTTCAGTGGCCACTTCTAAATCTCTCACTTACTATTCTAGAGTGTCCTTGTGCTTGCTAGCTCACAATTTCTCTGACAGCCTTTATTTTCCCGTCATTCACATCTCAGCTCACCACATCCTCTCTCTTTTCTCTACTCACCTATGAGTACAGGCGTGCACACACACACCATGCACATTCACATCACACATGCACACCCATAAAGTGAAACATTCCTCCAGACATGCAACTTCCCACTTGTGGACTCAGTTCTTAATATAAAACTGACATGAAACTTAAAATATTTAAAAATCTAATTCCATTTGAGCACGAGTAACAGCAAGATGGCTTACTTTCAATACACGTACCTTTTTGTAGATTTCAAGTTCATTCTCATGTTGCAATCTTCTCATTAAGTCTGCATTTTTTAGAGATTAAATACTGCCATAGAAATAAAACCATTCTGCATCCAAGAATTATTTACTTATAGACTACCTAAATTATGTATGTCTTTAAAAATTGCTTTCTATGCCTTGTACTCAAGCAGATAGAAAGTTAACTATCAATAGGTCTTTTACATGTGTCTACTCGCAGTGTCATGTATATTCCAAGCCTTATCATTTGTCTAGGAAATCCTCATTTCATCCTATTTTCATCATATTCCAAGCTCTTGAAATAATGGATGTACTTTTTTGTCTCCTTTTCACTTATTCTTTCCCTCTGCATTGCCTGCTTCATTTAGTTTCAGATAATTTGAAAGTTAAAGAGAAAAACCTTTACTTCATTATGAATTCTTGTCTCAGTGATAGAAAATATACTGTCAAATACAAAGTTGAGCTATTAAGACTGCTAATGGATGTGAATACTAGGCACAATTGACCCCATGCTTGAGCAAATGTTAGTTTCCTGGTTTGAGCTGTATTTCAGTTAACTAGAGACTTGGGGCTGAGGCCATTACTTTAAGTCATTTAAAACCAACGAGAAGAATAAAATGTTTTATTGTTTTATTGTCACAGAGTGCAACTTAGTAAACTATCTTGCATGAAAACTAAATAAGAAAGTGTAAATTAATCAAAATAACTCATTCAGATTAATAATGATGAAAAATAATAATAAAATAATAGGAATATTCCTTACAGTTTTTAAAGTGGCTTCGTACAAGTGATGGCTTTTCACTGCAGTAGCCCTGTGAAAAATCTGTTATTGCTTATACTTTACAGAAGAGAGGACAGAGAGAAGCATTGTATACACCTTGCTCAGAATCACATAAGCTAATGAAGGATGAAGATAAGACTTGAATTCAGGCCATTTGAATACAAATTCTGGGTTCTTTTCACTAACGTGTCAGCAGCAGCATCTCCCTATGCAAAGGACAACAAAATTTCGCTTTTGTATATCACGTATACTGGTCAAGTGCTTGACCACAATTGTTATCATTACACTCTTTTGTGAGGAGGAAGATGGTCATCCTCCTTCAGACCAATTTTAAATCCCATTTTAGATATTAATTTTAATGTCCTATCCTACCAAACCTTTTATTCAAGTTTCCAACAAATAGCAAAATTAACTGCTCTGCTTTTTTCTCTCTGTGCTCACCATCTGTTGGAGGTGCTAATGAACAGTGAATCAGCCAAAAAGCAGGCGGAAATATCAGGAAGAACAGCAAGTGGTTTAGATAATTCACATACTTGAAAATTAGTTCCTGAGAAATGAGTATTGGTTTTAAGATCTTGAAGTGAAACTGAAGGAAAAAACGAAATAATGTTTGCTTGTTAAGACGTAGAAAAAGATAGGCAGAGGTTGATTATGTAAAAAATAGAGTTGAGCATCACTAGTTCTTCGATAGTCGAAAAATTTCCAAACATAAACTTCCTGGGAAATCAATGAAAATAATGGGATTTTTGAAAGATTTTCAAAATAAACTAGGAAATATTCCAAGACAATGATCCAAGGGCAGTTCCACATGTGGGTTATTAAGCAGACCAAAATAACTACAAAGTTATTGTCCTCTCCATTTCCATTTCTTTTCTTGTACTGTCTCAAATTTCTCAACTTTTTCAAAGTTTGAAAATGGTAGCAAGCAAGCTTTGTAAAGGCTTACTTTGCAAGAGTGGAGAGGTTAGGTTGGAAGTAAGATGGGACTAAACTCAGCTGAGGCTGACGAGGACAAATGATGGCTTTCTAAGTGCTGAGCAATCATGCTAAATGGCTTCGGCGGGAGACCTTCTGGCCTGTGTGCCTTATTCAAGAATGGACAGGCCGGTAAAATAGGCTTCTCCATGGCTATCATGGAGAGGAATCCCACAGGATGGAAACTGAAGAACCAAGACTTCAGCCCGAGACACCAATGCATTTTCAAGGAAGAAGGATGCTTTTGGATGGGACATCAGATGAGTCCATTCAAATGTCCTCTGAATTAAGTTTGGGGAAGATGATTCCAAATTCCTCAAGAAAGGGGATTTCAAAAACAGACAAACAAAAGACAGAGAAGGAGACCATCCTTTGGGGGACCCAATAAAATTATCTTTACAGACAAAGAAAAGATTTACTCTTCATATGGTAATATCATTATTTTAGACAGATGCTAGCCTAGACTTTAACCAGTATGTAAAGACAGTTTGACATATTTTATATTTTTGCTCATTTGTTCTTTAAATTATCTATGCATTACTTTATAGATATATATTTATATGGATATATTTAATGTGAAGATTTTCCAGGTACTTACCAGGTGTGTTTTTCTTAGCATGTATTGCACAGAATCTCTGGTTTTGAATTGTACAATAATAGAAAAAAATCACTCACTGTTTATAAAAAAATTTAGCTATAGTATCAAATCTTTTGAAAATCAGTTTACAAACATTGAAATATTTTCTGGATTGAAAACTACTCCAGGAAAGCCTAAAACACCACCACCAACAACAACAACTTTATTTTAATCTCTAGCTTTAATTGCTTATGAAATTCTACAACCATATACATTTGGGTTGAAATTTCCCATACTTATTTAAAGTGAAAATTTGACAAAATGTAGAGAAATGTAATCTGTAGGCTTAAAAGTAATTCAAGCTACCTTTTTCCCCCAGGTCTCTTCTCCTTTTTAGAGGATCACTGTAAAAATATTAATTTCATTAGGCCTCATAAAATTGATGTTATAAAACAAATATTTAATATTGTTACTTGTGTATAAAATGACATTAATTCCTCATGATGTGCCTCATTGAATTAAAAAAATTAGAATCAAATGGTTACTTAAAATAATTAATAAACTGCACACAAAGATTATATTGATTTAGAATTTTTGAGACTAAGAATTTATGTTAATATTTAAATGAAAAGAAAAGATTATAGCAAAGTTGTTGTTTAATTTTATTAATGAATAATGCCAACCTTAGGACAAAAAAGCTTGTCTAAATTCAGCCATGTCTACATACAGTTTCTTTCAATAGCTTATCATATTCAGGGATTATTTTGAAAGCAAAATGATTTCTAAACATAAAGTCCAATAGGCCAAGAATTCAATACTCTTAATGTGAATATGTTATTAATTGACCCATGTCGACTTTGTAATTACTGGTTATGTTTCTGAAATATACAATTTTATATAATAGATACTGATAAACCCACTAATAGTAAAAAATTTGCTTTTGCATTTTATCCAGGTAAGATTACAAACTTATGATTGTAGTTTTTATTTAATAACCACAGGAACACCCGGTGAAAATAGCCCTTTCCAGCGTGAAGCATACTGTGCTCAAATGTGAACTCATAGTCCATGAACACACAGCTTTGTAATTACCTAGGACACCATGACAAATTTAGGTATAACTCCTTATTAGTCTACTAATGGGCTTTAATAAGCCAACCTATGGATATTTATCAGAACTTTGTGTTATTTTTGAGCAGTCATAAGGCTTTAAAATAAAAAAAAGAATTGTTTGCTTAAAAGGCTGCAATAAAAAGATTAATAAATTATCTACATTGAGTGATATTTACAAACATCATTGGTCATGCCAGGGCCCAATAAAGTCAAAATTTATTTACTATATGAAGAGCCCTTTAATTATTCATTACACAAAGTTTCAATATTCACAGAATTAGGGACAAAGAATAAATATTCAGTTTTATTCTTCCTTTAACTTTATTTTGTTCCAATTATAAATACAAATATATAAAACAGAAATTCGTGATAAGTTATAAGAAAAACATTCTCACGCAAAGAGCAAATAGATGCCAGATGTGTTGACATCTACACTCTAGTAACCCACTCTCCTTTTTCCTAACTTCCTGCTCAGATTGACGTCACAAGGAGAAATTGCAAAAATATGAGGTCCTGTCATCTTCCACTTCAGATTTCCAATACTATTGGCCCTATCTTGGGGAGAGAGGGAAAGGGAAGGGCAAGAATACAGCAGTTTTGTCCGAGGACTAAAATATCATAGACTCAAACAAAAATTCACTCGTATTGCCCATATGGATGTAGAAGTTGTGACTAATAAGATGCAAATTACTACTCAACTCATAGAACTTTGGTATCTGTATACCTTCAGTTAATCAATAGGATACTAAAAATACAACTACGTACGCGTGAGAAGGCTTTTAAATATTTTGACATTATCAGAGTTTGTAATAGTTGGGAAAAGACTGAAGACCTTTGCCTTAGACTGTCCCCTCTTCTTTAGTGTTTCCATTGTTCTTCGAAGGTGGAAGAGTTGTGTAGGGAGGGATAACATACGTTGATTATAACTACTCTTCTCAAATAGCACGCACAGAATTAATTCATTACACAATTCCCCACAGAGCAGTCAGGGTCACAGCTCTTTCTAGAGTCCACAGTCTAAATATCCTGCTACTACAGTTCTACCAACGGGGACATGAGAGAAATGTGCACAATGGATTCCTTATAAAAACTATTGGGCTTGTTTCAAAATAGCTTAATTATTATTGCTACCCTTAATGGAACTCATTGAAGTGGCTGACATGAATGTATCTAGATGGTTCCACTATAATTCTATTTTAATTAACTTGGTCATTGTTTTTAACAATGCTAATAAACAAGCTATGCTACAACCTTATCTTAACCTTGAATCTGTCAGCACAGAATTTAGAGATTTAAACATTTTCCTTTCTTTCTTTTTTTAATTGCTTTAGTGATACTGAACAAATTACATTTTTAAAATCAACTAATTCTTGTTACCATCAGTCTTTCATTAGCAACCTTCAATAAATTTATGCTCCAAGAGGATTTCAACTGTCCTCCTGTCTGACCACTAGCTTCATATCACAGCACACAAGGGCTCCAGCAGGAACAATGCACATATTGATGTTTGCATATTATGAGTACGGAGGTTCAAACATTTTATAACATACTCATGGACCTGGCAAGCATTTGAGATCCTTCAGATATAACGAGGGTTGTGAAAAAATGAAAGTTCTCGGGGCCAGCCCGGTGGTGCAGCGGTTTAGTTGGTGCTTGGCAGCCTGGGGTTCGCCGGTTCGGATCCCGGGCACCTGCCGACGCACTGCTTGTCAGCCATGCCATGGCGGCGTCCCATATAAAGTGGAGGAAGATGGGCACGGATGTTAGCCCAGGGCCAGTCTTCCTCAGCAAAAAAGAGGAGGATTGGCAACGGATGTTAGCTCAGGGCTGGTCTTCCTCACAAAAAAAAAAAAAAAAAAGAAAGTTCTCAAATCTCATAGTTCATTGTATAATGCATTCTGACTACTATTAATATTATGATTTTATGAGATCCAGAAAACTACACATACCAGAATCTGCATAGGTGCTTCACCCAGTGGAATTGTAAAGGGTGGGGCCAAGGAGCTGGAATAAGATACTGAAAAAATGTCATGAGTGCTAAGTGTTTTCCTAGAAACTCCCAACAGGAAACTGACCCACCTATTGTACAAGAACCATAGATTTTTCCTGGAGATCCCTATTTTTTGTTAGTCTTTGGCCCAAGTTTCTTCGATAGTCTAGTCCTCACTTGCTGGCTGATCTCCTGCTATTATATTTGTAATGTTCTAATAATGGATTCAGTCTTATTTGGTCCTTGTTAATCCATGTTCTCCCCACCAGAGATTTCCTTCTCAGATGTCAGTCGCTGTCTCTGCACTAATCCCATAGGTGTGTCCTCTCCAGCTGTGAGTCATTAGTGTCATGATGGTACCCCACAGGATTATTTGCATGTGAACTGAAAATCACAATGTCTGACACAGGGAACACATTTAACAAATGGGGGCTCCGGCTCCTATTTTCCTATCATTCAGCTTGAACATCGTCCATCGAGTCTCTGCTACCTTAAACTACAGGAGACACCCATCTCCTTCATTCCTCAAATGCTCTTTGAGACCTTGACCTTCATAAGTCCCCAAGAAATGAATCACAGAACCAAGGTGGCCAATACATTCAATATGAGCTTTTGTGGCAAATGTTGGAAAAGACAAAGACTTCAAACACAAAAATCAAAATATATTCTTTGGGAAGCTGGCAAATTGAGTCAGGTATCAGTTATATCTATTCCAAGAACGCATGATGCTGTCCAACCCTTCAATTAGGTAGTTCCTAATATACATTCAACTGACTTATGCACAACTTTCTAATTTAAATGGTTGTCTAGCCAAATGGCTGAATGAATTTCCCATCCTACCCTTGGAATTCCTCTACTTTCTTTTTTTCATCTTTTCTCCACCACTCATCCCTGTTTTACACCAGTCCAAAAATAATCCAGGAGAGGTTTTACAGAGCTAGGAAAGGATTGCTGAGGATAAAGAAGAAATGGGATGGCAGTTCTCTCTCACAGACCCTGTCCTATCTCTTCTTCTCCTTCTTGCACCTCTCCCAGAGCCTCCCCACCTTCACAGTGGAATGCCTGCTCTGACTTCTGGGACAGAATATCTAAGATGTCTTTCCTTATAAAAACTGACTCTATCTTCTCTCCTAAGTGAAGGTGAGTCTTAATTCAGCCTGTTAGGTGCTAGAATCCTGGTGTGAGTGATGGGAGAGGATATGACTTCCAGCCCAATTGTCTATTTCAGAGGTGCGTCCCACTGATTAAGGACTAGAGCACAGGTTCTTCTTCTCTGAGACCAAACAGTGACAGGACCAGAACTAGACCCGAAAAAGTGATTTTCCCTTGCCAAACAAAAACAGCAACAAGTAGCTAAAAAAATAGACAAACAAACCTATCTACTAACTTCAGAGATAGGAGATAAAAGCCAAAGTTGCAGAAATTTTGCTTTGTCACAGTCAACAAGGGAGAAGAGAAATCCTTGCTGAAAGGAAAGTTTACTAGTGGTTACAAAGAAAAGGAAAAGCTCCAGAGAGGGCAGGAAGCAAGACCGAAATGGAGCAGTATCCCTGAGGTCCATTTCCCTAGGTTGCTTCTGATCCTCGTATGCTCAGCTCAGAGCTGGAGGAGTCCTCAGTTCAGCTATTTAATAGTCATGTGAATAGGATGAGGGGAAACAATCTAGCCTGGTGCCACACTTACAGCAACAGGTATACATTCCTAATAATGTTGATTGAAATTATAAATACATTTTCTCACATAAATATTGTTCACATGGTGGTTAGGTCCTAGAACATTTCTGCGTGATGGAATTAGACTCATATGATGAGTTACCATCTTTGAAATATTGACCAATGTGTTTTCGTTTCTAGTATTCCCTTCTCCCCTGTGCCTTCAATCTATGAATTCATTTGCTTCAGGCAAGGGATGGCACAGGGAAAACAACGAAAACAGCAACAAATCAAAATCAGATTCAAACCCCTATGACTCAGGGTAAGGGAAAGACTAGTATAAATAGGCATCAAACCAGGGAAGAATACACTGTGATTTAGAGATAGCTCCTCAACTCTAGTCTAGAAAGAATTCCCCAATGTGGAGAAATAGGGGCCATGAAAGAGATGTGGTGAGAGAGAGGATGAGAGATAAAGGAATGAGACATAGAGTGACACACAGACTTGGGCAAAGTTCTTCTGCTGAGATCTCCAAGCGTGCCCCTAAATGAGCATGTCCACTACTCCCACCTAGGAGTTGTGCAGGATCTGAGGCCATAGATGGTCCGGTTTCCACTCCAGTAAACAATGTATATTGTGTACTCAGAGAAGCTATGCTAGTCTCTCCCTTTGAGAGCCCATCAGCCTCTATCCATCCAGCAGAAAAACCGACCACCTGTTCAAGACTTTGCTCAGTTTTCACATTACCTTACGTTACCATCCACATGCACAACCTCCTTTCAACCCTAAACCTGTAAATAGGCAATAGAGGCAAAACTGAAAGGCAAAAAGGGTTGATTTGAAAAATGAAAAGGGAGTGGCAGGTAGGAGGGAACGCCCTCCTGAACATGTGCACTGTTATAGTTCAGGTGCCTTAATGGGCAAAATCAGATCTCGTGGCCATGCTAAGGAGTTTTATCTTCATTCTAAGAGTTTTTATTTCATTCTAAGATACTGAAGGGTCTAAGAAAGAAATTGACATGATCAAATTTGTGTGTAGAGCAGTGGCAGTGTAAAGAATGGAGGGTCAAATGAGAGAGGATATGGGTTAGTAATATTTATTAAAGACCTATTTTGGTTTAAGAACTATGATAGACACTTTGTGTATATTGTCTCACTTGATTCTGTAACCAACAGTATGGAGTCTGGAAGAAAATGAAATTCAGAGATGTTAAGTGACATCTAAATTTACCTAGGGAGTAAGCAAACAGTTCTGGGGTGAGAACTTGAGTCTAACACCCAGTGCTTTTTCCTCTAGCCCATGTTCTCTTCCAACTTCCTCAAACATAATTTAGAAACAGGCATTAACATCACAACCTTTTCATAAATTGGGGTTTGGCTGTCATGAACACCAACCATACTATATTTTGTTTCCAGTTTCAAAAGAAATCCCTTAAGCACTATCCCTCATTACCAATAATGATCCAATCAGTAACGAGTTCTTGAATGGTAGTCAGTCTTCTCACACCCCACTCGAGCATAACTCATTTCAAGATTTTTGAAACAGGTATATGAAGACGGTAATTCACATGATGAAGCACCACAGAGAAAACTGAAGCAAAGCAACTGCAACCACAAGGAGAGACTGGATTTTATGAGGATACACTTGGAGAGGATGCAATAATTGCAGACAGACTATTCTGACATTTGATCACCTGAAAAGCAATTTGCTCTCTATATTCATGAGTGGCAGCAGATCAAGGATTGGGGCTTCAAGACTAGAAAGTAGTCTCCGTGTGAACAAGAAAAGTAGGTAGCAGGGGAGTCCAAATGCAAGTTGGCAAAAGTCCAAGAGCAGAAGGTGGCAGGAAGCTCAAAGTCCATGCAAACAATAAGCACCAGGAGATCCTTACAAGTTGACTAAACAGATAGATCCATGAGGTCAAAAAGCCAAGAAAGGGTCAACCACCAAGGGGTATGCGACATTGTAGGAGTGAGGGACAAGCAGGCAGAAGAATAGATGCCCAGCCCCTGCCGTGGAACAAATGCTCTGAGAAAGGGACAGTTGGCCCTCTCACCTTCACTCTGAAACTCTCCATGTGAGCCTAAAGACAGTAGTCTGGAGACTGAGTCTCTGAGAGTAGAGAAGACCATTGTGGCAGACAAATTTTTAGATCAGGCTGCAGACAATAATCATGCAGCCTACAATAGAAAATGGTTTAGTAGTTACTGATATTGTGAATAGCCAATATAAGGATGTCAGTGAAGGCTAAACTATCTGTCACAACATTCCAGCGTCATTATCTGCATATGCAAACTTCAATAGATAGACATTAACACTGTATACTGCATATTTTTGTGCTTAATTCTAGACTCATCCAAAAATCTTTTTTTGGTGAGGAAGATTGTCCCTGAACTAACATCTGTTGCCAATCTTCCTCTTTTTGCTTGAAGAAGATTGTCCCTGAGCTAACATCTGTGCCAATCTTCTCCACTTTGTATGTGGGATGCCGCCATAGCATGGCTTGATCAGCAGTGTGTAGGTCCTTGCCCAGGATCCTAACCTGCAAAACCGAGGCTGCAGAAGCTGACCATGCGAACGCAACCACTATACCACCGGGCCGGCCCCAAACCGTTTTTTTAATATTGTTTGGAGAGGCAGGACAGGAAACCTAATTGAGGAAGTTATAGAGTACTATTTAGTGCTCACTGCCTACAAATCAGTTGTGAAGCAGGCAAGAGCTTCTGAAGAGAAATTTGAAGCGAATTTCCCTTTGTGTCTGGGACATGCTGGGGAGGCTTAAAATAAGAAAAGGCTTGATTTTATCAGTTGTCTTTCCTTCAATGGAGAATGTTGTTCATATGACGGGTTTCAGAAGGCTGGAAAACAAGATGATCTCCAATGACTACATAGCCAAAAGGCAGGTAGGGAATGAGAGGTAAAGAGACTAGTAACGGTGGCTGCATATGTGTTCTAGCCTAAAGAAGGTTCTGTGGTAAATGGTGCTCTACGATGTGGAAGATTTTAGCTTAGATTACGTCTTTTTTCCTTTTGCTAGTACCCTTAGAATCAGGAAACTACTTTTCTGCTGGCACCCATAAGGGCAAAGGAAAGAACTGGCCTTGAACTATGAAGTGTTATTCATGACTTGCGACCCCCTTGACATGTATTTATTCTGCAAAACTCTCTGCCTTCTCCTTCCATCATAGACATCACTGCCATTAGCAAACAATGCAGTAAGATGTTAGAATTTGTTTTTGTTGTTTCTTAACATTTTATTTTACCTACTATTTAATAATACATTTTGAGAATGAAAATCTATCTATCTCTACTGTGCTAAAGTGATATGAGAAGGGATTTTTGTTGAATGATTGGCCTGGAGAAAGTGGAGATGTGCCACAGAATTTAGTAGCAGAAGCAATACATGAGGAGATAACTTCAACTAAGAAAATGTTGGAGTCTGACTGAATTGTAGCCCCCTCTGTCAGAGCTTCTCCTCCTGGGAGCTTTTCTCTACTCATGTGTTGGAGCAGAACAGTGTGTGTTTTGCACAGCAGGGCCAGTCCAGGAGAGTTTGGAAGATGGTGGTATAGGAGGATCTTGAACTCACCTCCATGGACACAACAAATCTACAACTACCTACGGAACAGTTTCCTCTGAAAGAGATCTGTAAACTGGATAAAAAGAACCTCCACCACAAGGGACCACACAGACAGGGCTGAAAGAGGCAGAGTTACAGCCCCACTGAGGAGAAAAACACACCCTAGCCATGGTGCTTCACAGCCAGGAGCGATGTCAAAGGTATGAAGCTTTTCCTGGAGGAGCAGGGGATTTGAGCTCCACATTCGGCATCCCAGGCCTCAGATCCAGCACAAGAGAGATGAGATCCCATAATACTTGGTTTTGCTGGTTTTGCAAACCAATAAGGAATATGCCTAGGAAAACTACAGAACTTCAGGGAAAGAAAAACCTGCTCTTAAAGGACCCATACACAGACTCACTCAACTCAGAAACCAGCACAAAAACACCAGATAGAAAAGTGCATAGTCCATTGGTAAAAGAGACTGACTTACTAAGCTCAGAGTGCATCCCAGAGAGGCAGGAGGTGGTTGGGCCCACCCCCAGGGACTTAACACTGGTGGCAGCCATTATTGGGACCTAGTTCAATCATTTTGACACAAACACTGGCAGGTGCCATTGGATTCCTTCTTCTAGCCTGTTAGCCCCACCCAATAGAGCCCCAGCCCTTCCCACCAACAAGCCTGCAGCAGACTTGTGAGCCCAGAGCAGACTTGTGCCACTGGACCTCACAAACAGCCACACAGGGCATTGGCCCTGCCTACCAATGCCTGAAATGGTTGTGTGCTACTGTGCCTAGGACCTGCTCCACCCATCAGCACTCCTGAGGCTGCTGTGCACCACAAACCAGTGAAGCCAGTTCTTGCCAGAGCCCTATTCCACCAAAAGTGAGCTGACAACAGCCATGAGCTGCACAGCCTGCCTCACCTGAAGCCTGCCCCATCCACCAAAGCAGAGGCAGCCGGCACTGCAGGGAGCTACACCAGGGGCCTGCAGCACTTGTGTGCCGCTGGGCCTAGCTACCAGCCATGCTGGGGGCCTGACTCACTTACCAGCAAAACTGCAGTAGTTGTGTGCTATCAAACCTTGCAGGCAGCAGTGCTGGGGGCTTGCCCTGGCCAATAAAATGCCCATAGCAGCCACATGCAGCTGAGCCTCACAATCAGCTGGCCTGGGGGCCAGCCAAGCCTACATGTGCACCTACAGCAATAGGAACCCCACCACAACAGAAGGGCACACACAGCCCACACAAGGGACACCCCTGGAGCATTTGACATGGGTGACAAGAGGGAAGCATGCTGCTGGGCTCCATAAGGCATCTCTTACATAAGGCCATATTTGCAAGATTAGAGATGTAGCTGATCTATCTTAGTACATAGAAATAAGCACAGAGAAGTAGGCAAAATGAGGAGACAAAAGAATATGTTCCAGATAAAGGAAGAGGACTAATACTCAGAAAAAGAACTAAATGAAACAGAGATAAACAATCTAGCTGAGAAAGAGTACAAACTAATACTCATAAGGATGCTTACTGATCTGTGGAGAAAAATAGATGAACACAGTGAAAACTTCAACAAAGAATGAGAAAATTAAAAAAAAGAACCAATCAGAGATGAAGAAAATAATAATGGAAACAAAAAGTTCACTAGAGGGAATCAACAGTAGAGTAGATGACACAGAAGAATGGATCAAAGATCTGGACAAAAGAGTAGAGCAATCACCCAAGTTGAACAGAAAAAAGAATTAAAAAGGACAAGGGTAGTCTGAGGGACCTCTGGGACAACATCAAGCATACTATCATCTGCATTATAGGTGTCCCAGAAGGAGAAGAGAGAGAGAAGGGGGCAGAGAACTTATCTGAAGAAATAATACCTGAAAATTTTCCTAACCTGGGGAAGGAAACAGACATCCAGGCACAGGAAGCACACAGTACCAAACAAGATGAACCCAAAGAGGCCCACACCAAGACATCTTATAATTAAAATGTCAAGAATTAAAGATAAAGAGATAATCCTAAAAGCCACAAGAGAAAAGCAACAAGTTACATACAAAGGAAACCCCATAAGACTATCAGCTGATTTTTTCAGGAGAAACTTACAGGCTAGAAGGGAATGGCACAATATACTTATAGTGCTTAAAGGGAAAAACCTACAGCCAAGAACACTCTACCTGGCAAGATTATCATTCAGAATGGAAGGAGAGATAAAGAGTTTTCCAAACAAGCAAAAACTAAAGGAATTCATCACCACTAAACCAGGCTTACAAGAAATGTTATAGGAACTTATTTAAAAGTGGAAAAGAAAAGGCCACAAATAAGAAAATTATCAAAGAAAAAATATCACTGGTAAAGGCAAATATACAGTAAAGGTAGTGGATCAACCACCTATAAATCTAGTATGAAGGTCAAAAGACAAAAGTACTAAAATCATCAATATCTATGTTAAGAGGTTAAAGGATATAAAAAATAAAAGAGGTAAAATATGATATCAAAAATATAAAATTACAGGGAGAGAGTAAAAATGTAGGGTTTTTAGTAAGAGGTCAAACTTAAAAGACCATGAACTAAATATAGATTACTATTTACATAGGTTATTATATATGAACCTCATGGTGACTACGAACCAAAAATCAATAATAAATACACAAAAAATAAAGAGAAAGAAACCCAAACATAACACTAAAGAAAGCCATCAAATCAAAAGGGAAGACCACAAGAGAAGAAAGGAACAAAGAACTACAAAAACAACCAGAAAAAAAGTAACAAAATGGCAATAAGTACATACTTATCAATAGTTACTTTAAATGTAAATGAACTGAATGCTCCTATCAAAAGACATAGTGTGTTTCACTAGATAAAAAAACAAGACCCTTATATATGCTGCATACAAGAGACGTACTTCAGACCTAAAGACACTCACAAACTATAGGTGAAGGGATGGAAAAAGATACTCCATGTAAATGAAATGAAAAGATCACTGGGACTCAATACTTATATTGAGACAAAATAGGCTTTAAAACAAAAACTGTAACAAGAGGCAAAGAAGGACATTACATAATGATAAAGAGAACACTCCAACAAGAGGACATGACACTTGTAAATATCTATGCAACCAACATAGGAGCACCTAAATACATAAAGCAAATATTAACAGACATAAAAGGAGAAAGTGACAGTAACACAATAATAATAAGGGACTTTAACACTTAATTTACATCAATGGACAGATCATCCAGACAGATCATTAAGGAAACATTGGCCTTAAATGACACATTAGATGAGATGGACTTAATGGATGTATACAGAACATTCCATCCCAAAACTGCAGAATACACATTCTTTTTGAATGCACATGGAATATTCTCCAGGACAGATCACATATTAGGCCACAAAACAAAACAAGTCTCAATGAATTTAAGAAGATTGAAATAATATCAAGCATCTTTTCTGATACGATTGTATGAAACTAGAAATAAACTACAAGGAAACTGGAAAAGTCACAAATAAGTGGAGATTAAACAAAATGCTACTAAACAACTATTGGGTCAATGAAGAAATCAAAGAAAAAATCAAAAAATACCAAGAGACAAATGAAAATAAAAATACGACATACCAAAATCTATGGGATACAGCAAAAGTGGTACTAATGGAGAAGTTTATAGCAATACAGGCCTACCTCAGAAAAAATCTCAAACAAACAATCTAACAACACACTGAAAGTAGAAAAAGAAGAACAAATGAAGCCCCAAATCAGTAGAAGGAAAGAAATAATGAAAATCAGAGCAAAAAATAAATGAAATAGAGGCTAAAAAGACAATAGAAAAGATCAGTGCAACTAAGAGCTGTTTCTTTGTAAAGATAAACAAAATTGATCAACTTTTAGCTAAACCCACCAAGTAAAAAAGAGAAAAGGCTCAAATAAATAAAATCAGAAATGAAAAAGAAGAAATTACAATTGATAGCACAGAAATACAAAGGATTATAAGAGAATACTATGAAAAACTATATGTCAACAAATTGGATAATCTAGAAGAAATGGATAAATTCCTAGCATTGTACAACTCTCTAAAATTGAATCAAGAAGAAATAGAGAACCTGAATAGACAGATCACTAGTAAGGAAATCAAAACAGTAATCAAAAACCTCCCAAAAAACAAAAGTCCAGGACCAGGCAGCTTCCCCAGTTAATTCTACCAAAATTCAAAGAAGATTTAATACCTATTCTTCTCAAACTCTTCCAAAAGAATAAAGAGGAGGGCACTCTTCCTAACTCGTTCTACGAGGCCAACATTACCCTGATACCAAAACAAGACAAGGACAACACAAAAAAGAAAAATAAGGGCAATATCACCGATGAACATCGATGCAAAAATCTTCAACAAAATATTAGCAAACCAAATACAACAATACATTAAAAGGATCATACACCATGATCTAGTGGGATTTATTCCAGGGATGCAAAGATGGTTTGACATCAGCAAATCAATCAATGTAACACACCACATTAACAAAATGAAGAAGAAAAACCACATGATCATCCCAATAGACATAGAGAAAACATTTGAAAAGATCCAACATCCATTTATGATTAAAAACTCTGAACAAAAGGGGTATAGAAGGAAAGTACCTCAACATAATAAAAGTCATACATGACTCTATGACAAACCCACAGCTAACATCATATTCAATGGTGAAAAACAGAAAGCTGTCCCTCTAAGAACAAGAAGAAGACAAGGATACCCACTTTTGTCACTCTTGTTTAACATAGTATTGGAAGTCCTAGCCAGAGCAATTAGGCAAGAAAAAAAAAAGTGATCCAAACTGGAAAGAAAGAAGTAAAACTGTCACTATTTGCAGATGACATGATTTTATGTGTATAAAACCCTAAAGAATCCACCAAAAAACTATTAAAAATAATAAACAAGTAAAGTTGCAGGGTACAAAATCAAAATGCAAAAATCAGTTGTGTTTCTATACACTAACAACGAACTAACAGAAAGGAAATCAAGAATACAATCCCATTTACAATCATGACCTAGGAATAAATTTAAACAAGGAGGCGAAAGACCTGTACACTGAAAACCATAAGACATCGTTGAAAGAAATCATAGACAATATAAAGAAATTAAAAGATATCCCATGCTCATGGATTGGAAGAATTAACATAGATAAAATGTCTGTATTACCTAAAGCAATCTACAGATTCAGTGCGATATCAATCAGAATCCCAACAACATTTATCATGGAAGTACAACAAAGAATCCTAAAATTTATATGGAACAACAAAAGACCCCGAATAGCCAAAGTAATCCTAAGAAAAAAGAACAAAGCTGGAGGTATCACACTCCCTGATTTCAAAATATACTATGAAACTATAGTAATCAAAACAGCATGGTACTGGCAGAAAAACAGACACACAGATCAACAGAACAGAATTGAAAGCCCAGAAATAAACCCATACATCTGTGGACAGCTAATTTTCAATAAAGGAGCCAAGAACATACAATGAAGAAAGGAAAGTTTCTTCAGTATAAACTGGACAGCCACATGCAAAGAATGAAAGTAGAGCATTATCTTACACCAGACACAAAATTAATTAAACTAAAAAAACACAAAAAACAAAAGAGCCAGTCCATTTACACAAATTTAACTTTTACCTCAATAAGAATGAATTAAATAAGCTGTTTAAAGCCAACAACATGGACACATTAACCACAATTATGAGTACTCATAATTATGAGTACATAATTGGCTCTTCAATAATTTGCTGACTTCTTGAGTCATGCATGAGTGTATTAGAGCCTGCAAATGGCAGAGCAGGGTATATAATTATTGTGACATCCATGAAATAAATGGGACCTAAAAAATTAATGCATACCATAGTGGGCAGTGTGACCAAAAGATAGCATCAGAGAAATGCTTATAGGAGTAGGTCAGTAAGTATTTTAGCTGATGACCCTTAGGAGGGAAGAAACCAGGAGAGAAGGACCAGAGCTGAATACCTATTTATCCCAGGGAATTAAAAGACTTCTTTCCTCTTAGGGAGGGAGGCCACTGGGAACAGTACAAGGTCAAACTTCAGGAGTACTGGGCCAAGAAGTTAGATGATGGGGGAGCCAGGGATGGGTGAACTGACAACACAGAATCACCCAGGAGAGCCAGGGCCAATTTGAGATCATGCTGGAGCTCGTCAGAATGCTGGGAATTTGGCAAAGCCAGAGCACCAAGATGAGCAATGAGAAGCAAGGACAGAGCCAGAAGTCAACAGCGAGTTAACAATGTGGTAGAGTGAAGTCATTATTTTTGTGAGATCTTAACTATGAATACAAACTTGTTGGTGACTAACACGCCTTGAAATGACAATCTAGACATTCTCCTATTTTCTAAGGTGGTCACAGTATCCCAGAGACTAGCCCCAGGTTAGATTTGGTTTCGACAATTCCCTAAGAACTTTCCCAGAATCATAATCACTTGAAAGTCCTAAGTCCTAAGATCATTTTTTCCTAAAACAATGGCTCTGAAATTCTATCAGTTTATTCTATGACTAGAGATCCAAATAGCCTAAATACTTTAAAGATCATTACTTGAAATATGTGGCATGTCTTTAAAATTTTTTAATAAAAATTTTATCATGAAAAATGTAGAATTTTAGTCCCATCTCATCATAGTTTAAATCATTTTTATTTACTTTTCTTTTGTCTAGTCCTTTTTACACATCGATTTTGTGTTCAAGTATTTTTTCCTTTATTTCAAGAAGCACACATTACTATCTTTTCTCTCTTTCTCATCCCATTTGCATTACTGTGAACAAGAAATGTTGATGGATAAGGAAAAGAAAGCTGTGGTGCATTTATCAAACATTTAAAATCTTGGACAGATAAGGTCACTCTCATTCGAAAACAAAATCTATGGGAATACAAAAAATAGTACACAGAGTAAGATAATAAAGGATCATGGTTTATAATATATTTTTAAATAATCAAGCAGATATTATTTATAAGTCATACAGTTTGAAAATATCACATGAACTCACTCCCTTCCCTATCAGTCAGAGTGATGAGTGTGGGAGGTTGCAAGGAGCAGGGTCTAAATGCAGGTTCTCAGTCCAGCATGTGGTTACTCAAGGCATCCAAGACCGTAGTTGATCACATTAAAACAAGACAGAACCAAGTTTCTAAATATATTAATGACAAAATACGCCAGAGAAGATATACAAGATCTAATAAATTAAATACTGAACAGATAAAACTACCATATGAAATTAATAAAATGAGGAATTCTAGGTAATCACTGAGCTTCATAGCATTCGGTGTCATTAAACATAAAAGTTGTTATATAAGAAAGAAAGAATATTGAAAACAATGATTCTCTTTTAGAAAAATTAATATCAAAAACAATTTAACACACCACTTTGAGATTAACATTTTAATATCTGGGTAAACCCAGGAGTGGAATATTTGTACACACTGATACAGAAAGATTGGAGGAAAAGAAGTGTGTTTCCGGGAATCAATTCTCTGCGATGGTTGGAATTCGCAGGGTGGCTCTGACTTTGAAATTGATTTAATATTACTGCCGTTGGTTCCCACTCACCCCACTTAATAAGAACCAATAGTGAGACTGTGCTGTTGCTATTTTGAATTTTGGAATTTCTACTACTAATAGTCAGTCACGCCTGGATCCACTGCATTCACATCTTCCTCCTTTTGTCTTTGCTTCCAATAATTGTCTGGAAATGTGTGTATATATACACATACATGTTTCTTTCTAAGGTGAGAAGTCAGTATGTGAAAAAGATCATTGAAAGCATTCACTCTATTTGGAGGACCCTGACATTTAGGAAGAATAGTGCTTCTTTTCTCACAAAGAAAGATCTGCCCAGTGGTGCTTCTGTTCTGTCAGCCATTCTCTAATATTTCCATTCACCTGCTTGGCAAAGGGAATGCCTGAGAAGCCAACATCCCTGACCAAGTGCTTCTTTCATCTCCTAGATGAAGGGCACAGGACTGTGAACAAAGCTCATGCGACAGCTCTACACATCCCCTGTTCACTCAGTATCCCCCCTTCATTCCTTTCTAAATGGGGCTGTTTATTGGTCTAAGGAAAATGGTAGAACATAGGTGGCAATCCAAAATTATAAGTTAAAATATGTTTGAAAGAATGGAATTGCAGTTTTATCTCAGGCCCGTAAATTGGAATGCTAGTATTTTTCAGATTCATTCAAAACACATGGCTAGGAGACCGTCTTCAATCAAGTGTTCTGGGTGAATACTATGGCCCCTCAGTAGGTTTGGGGGAGAGAAATGCCCTCTTCTCCACTTCCTTGGAGATCTCAAGATCGTCACCCAGATTTCAAAAATAAACAGAAAAAGGGCTACTCCAGCCTGAAAGCCTATATTATGTCCCTGACCACTCTCTGCGAGCCTTAGTAAATATTATTTCACACACAATATTTACCTTAATATTTCTCAGCCTACAGGAGATTAGAAGTGGCAAGCTCAAAGGGGCAGGAAGAAAGGATGAGTGGATATGGGAAGTTTGAGAAAAACTATTTGAGGAAGATGAAAAGCAAAAGAAACAACAGCTCCAGGCCTTATTCTATTTTTGTGACTAAACAAATAAAACTTATACTAAATAGTATCATTGCACCAGACAAAAATTTATGTTTGTAATGTTCCAACCATAGACACACACAAACAAAAATCCAGTACTTTCCTTTAAGAAGTCAGAAAGCTTTCCGATAATGGATAAAATGGGCAGGGGATGGGGGAGAAGTAAGCCCCAAGTATTTGGAAAATGATCTGTGTTAAGCACATGAATACTGAATAAAGGAAATGTCACTAAATCTCACAGGGCAATATTCGCTCTATTATGCTCTGCCAGGACAAGCAATCTCTCTGCACCTTGGTTTCCTCATCCTAAAATTATGGAATTAGAATACTCAGGTTCCTTTTAGTTCTAAAATCTTTCAGTGCCATGATTTTATTTCTGATAGTCAATTTCATTATAAGGTTACTTCTTAATGCACTGCAACTTTGTGTAGAACAGATCAGACAAAGTCTAGAAAAACCCCATCTGAGCTCTAGTCTAATGCTGTGGTTCTATGGAAGAATTCTGACTAATTTTTTTCAGTTGAAATTTCCAGACAAATAGTTATCTGCCACAAAATATATGTAAACAGCCTAAAAACAGCTCAAAAGACATGTGTAACATTATCAAAGAAAGGGAAGAGAAAAAGACAGCTTTTATATAAGCCTAAAAGACAAAGGATGAGACAGCAGAAAGCAAAAGTCATTTCAAGAGAGAAAGAGAGAGATGCAGACATTGTGCATGTGGGGATTCTGTGGTAAAACCGCAGTGTTAAATTATTCCTTGGGATCCCATTGGTTCTTTTCTCTCAGGGAAGGTAGGGACTGGCTGTATTTGTCTGATAAATGAAGTCGGGTGTGGTTAGTTATGTAGTTCTTAGCGATAACGAAGTTCTATGGCAGAACCAGCTGCCCTTGCGTGTCACTGTGACCCCAAAATATTACAGAAGTTTCTTCTTAAGAATGAGGGTTTGCCCCCACATAGAAGGCTAGGGCTTACAGCCTTAAAACAGCGAGGAAAAAATTGCCCAAGAAAAATGCCAATAGAGAACTTAAAAACAAGGTGAGTAAATTGAGACCAATTCAGTGAAATAAGGATAACTTCACAAACGTGAATGACGTAGGTTGGATCTGAATGACAAATGCATATTTTCTCCCAAAGTCGGTGAAGAGTTGGCACTTGTATAATTAAGGGAATTTTACTTGACAAGGAAAACTGAAACAAGCCAAGGAATTTTTAAATAGATTCAAATGCTCAGGTTCTGTAGATAGGCACGAAGGTAGAAGGAAAGTTACACGCTGGAGGTGACCCCAAAACCCAATGCACCATTGGAGAGTTAATGTAGGTATCAAGTATTAACAAAGATATTTTGCACAGATGAATATGAAGATAAAAGAGGTCTGAGAAGAAAATGAGATCTGAGAATCTAAAATAATCATAGATGGAAGAGAAGGGCGGATATAGGAAAATTTGAGTCAAGACAATTGATAGAGAGAACTTACTTTAACATATATTAAGATGGGCCTGGTCTCTTGCTTGAGAAGCCAAGTATGAAGAGTTATTATTAAAAGGAATCAGTCTCTAAAGAGGAATTGGAAAAGGGGAGACAAGCCCTCTGTCTGATTAATACTGTCTGTTATGATTGCCTGAATGACAAAAAGTTGGTCTGGAAGACATTATGGTTTTACAGCACTGTTCCCAACTCCTTCTGAAAACAATTTTCCGTCTATACAGCTATTAACCCATCTCCTCTCTTTAAGAATAGAAATGAGATGGAGTATAGCTGTGCGAGGTATTAGGTCCTTCCAGGAACACATGGGAGAGGAAGGCAGGGGTCTATCCTCTAACGGATGCTGAGCAGTGTATCACAAGATCAACACACCTGGAGGTGTGTAATTCGCTTATAAAACCAGGATGACACACCCCTGTAATGTTTATGGCAAAAGTCTGTTCCTACTGAGACCAGGAAAATCCTGTCAACTGACTCTTATTGCATCATGATCGTTCATATTTCCCCTTTCTGAATGCTGACAGTCACAGCTTCCCGCCTGCCGCAGCATTGAATTTTACTCAATGAACTGGACGTGTCACCATAAGAAACACTAATCCAATGATAGTAAACATTTAAGCTTGAGGTTGTGCCAGTTTTTATCATACTGGATGATGAAAAGAAAAATAACCATCTAGTGAAACAGCAATATATTTGAGAGGGGGAAAAATTGCAAGCTGGAGTGAATTCGACTGCAGGAATAAACATTTCAGGCATAATAAAATTTTAATATGATAATGTTGACAGATAAAAGAATGTTAGCAAACTCAAGATAATTAAGTTATGAGAATGTCATCTGATCCTTATTTCAGAATTCCCAGGCCCTTTGCTCAGCTGTCTGCATTCACTGTCCAATGGGCAGTCATTCAACTATCTGTCGGGGCTCATCCTGAAAAGACACTATGAAAAACGAAAACATGAGCAGAGGATTTCGCACAGCACTTTTTTTTTTTAAAGTAAATTAGTGAGGAAAAGGGGTTCCTGATTTATCATTCTCTGGGATTCTAACAATATCCTCCTGGATCCTGGAGGCCACATTAGCTGGTTTGAGAATTTACATAACAGGAAAGCAAATATTCTTTTCTAAAATATATTGGACCAGCAGGCCCATAGACTCATCCATCCATGAATGCTGTTGCTCCAGGGAGAGCCCTTAGACTCTTGTTAAATTTCCATATGTGAGTTCCTGTCTTCCTCTAAAGCCAGCTCTGAACCAGACCCCCCGAAATCTTGGTTAGTTGGACACTCCACTTATTTGGCCCAAGTATAGTAAACATATCTCAAAATCAACCCTCTTTTCCAAACCTGCCCATCATTGCTTATTCAAACTGGAGTGTCTGCACTGTGTTCCCCTATGGTTCTTCCCAGAAGAATCCTCAGTCCCTCTGGCAAATAGATAAATGAGAAGCAGCCTTTACTTGGCTCCCGGGCATGCTGAGACATCACCTAAATCCCAGGATAAACACCACAGTTTATTCTCCAACCAGAGCTTCTGCTGCACTGTCATTTCACTAACTTTTATGTATTAATTAGATAACATCAAATACATCACTACTTTAAGCCTTGGCCTATAAAAATAGGCTATAATGCAGCTTCAGTTGGGCTGTACCTCCAGTGATTACAGTTATCATCTAGAGTGATGGTAATCTTCAAAGAATTTACACAGTAATTTTAATTCAATTGACTTTTAATATAAATATACACTAGCAACTAAGGAGAAAATAGAACTCATTTTAAAGTGAGATTTTCTTTCTCTCTCAGTGACTGACATTTATTTAGTGCATACAATGGGGTAGCCACTTGGTTGAGCATTTTACAAGATTTTGTCATGTAATCCTCACAGCAACTCCATGAGGTAGGTACCATTATTATCCCCATTTTACAGATGAGAAAACTGAGGCTCAACAACAAGTTGAGAAACAAGGTCACAGTTGTTCATTATAGAAAATTTAGAAACTCTCATAGGGAAAAAGAATAAAACTGGAATTCACCCCAAATCCTACCTCCCAAACTCAACCACAGTGAACACTTTGATGTATTTATATATTTAAAAATATACATTTATAGGATCAACTTGTTATATTATCTGTCTTTCACTCAACAACATATTTGAATGATTCCATCATTTCTGCTTACTGGTATTACATTCTACAGCTACACTATGATGTATTTATGGTAGCCTATCATTGGACATTTAGCATACTCATAGAATTTTAAAAGCTCAAAAGACGAAGAGTGTCTTTGTTCTAGATGTACCAAAACCTGTGGTGTACTTGAAAATGTGTGGCTTTGACAGAAGAGTTCTCTGTTTAACTTGATGTAGTACCTTGGTCAAGTCATTTAACCTTTTGAAACGTTTCCTTACCTGTAAAAGGAGATTATTATTTACTCTTCTCATTTATTGAAAGGATTAGAGATAATCCCTGACCAAATGCCTGACATGGAGCCTGTATTCAGCAAGCTGTCCTCATCAGAAACACCATGTGAATTGTCACTGACCTCACTCTCTGGGCCTACAAGAGGATTTTATTAACTGACCTCTAAGGACTAATTAGTTGATTACTGGAGAATTAAGACTCTATGATTTTAAGTTTCTGTTCAGAGACTTTAGAAATCATCTAATCCTGTCTCATGATGTTGAAGTAAAACTTGGAAAGATTGATCCATTAGTGCGCAGCTAGTCACGTCTCCACAGATATCACACTACCTCTCGTGGCTGTGTGTAGGAATCAGTGGTGAACTGTTGACCACTTCTTGTGGGTGGCCTATTGATGTATTGGTTTGAGCATCTGCAGTGCTGTGATGCATTGGAGTATATGTCACAGGTCATGAGGTACTTATAATACTTAAAGGAGCAACATTTTCAAATGAATCATGAATAGTCAGTAATTCAGTGGATCCAAGAGTATCCCTCTTGTTAAGATTTCCAATCTTCTTCTATTCCATTGTGATATGCTTCTCTCATGAGAAAGACATGGAGTTAAACTGTGTGCTGGAGTAATAGCTGCTCTGACAGATGCTACTTCACCTGGCTATCCCACCTGTGGGATAGTGTTTGGCATGTTAATTCCTCACATGGGTCAGGGAGGAAAAGGTGGAGAACCAGTAGGCGAGAGCTCTGGACTGAGGTAAATCATGTGTTTAATACTATATAGCTTTATTCTGTTCCATGACTAGAGACCCTGCCTATCCCAACAGTTCCCGTTTCCTCAGGAGAGCACCAGGGTGACTCTGCAGAGGCTATAAACAGGTCAGTGTACATCTATTACCCATAAAAGAGAAATTCCAAGGAGCCCGTGGCTTATCATATCCCTTTGTTCTTAGATGAGGGCATATTCACATCTTTATTTCTGAACTCAAAATAACTTTAGCTGGTTGGTATTTTACTATTTTTTCATAAAATACTTGCTTCTGTGTTAACACTTTGAATGGAAAATAGTGCAAACTTCAAATGATTGAGTAGGCCCTTAGGAGAAGATTGTAGTTTTTCAGACAGCTGCAAGATGGTCGAGATGAGGAAGTGAAATAAGTATTTTTGCAAGTTGGTGATCTATCTGGTACTGAGGTTTTAGGATAAAAAACGATCAAATACCAGTAGTCCCAATATACAGGTCAGTCATTTTTATTGGTAAAGGGACTTGTTGATGATAGGAAAAGTGTTGATTTTCTGAACTCTCCTTTGATTAGACAGTGGAGACTGGAGTTTATAAGGATGCAGCCTGCAGTGTAGGGAAGTGAAAAAAGTCATGACTCACACCTGCAGCTTGTTTTGTGTAACCCCGGAAGAAAGCTCCAGGACAATTTAATGAAATCATGTTCCATGCTAGAAAAATGTGTTTGCAAGGCTGATGAAAATAAGATGGGCATTCTGCCTGGAAGACTGTAAGGAAATGAACAAATGTTTTCCACTATGATTATCAAATCAACAAAGCTCTAACTTTGATTCACAGAGAAATCTACAGAATATTGACACAATTGGTAATTTGTAGGATATTGCATTAAATCAATCATCTTTTGGGATAAAGTTATCATGGAAGAGAAATACTATCCTTTCATAGCATTGGTGCCTTTTTCTTTTTCTATAGGTTTCTGTGTTTTGTTAAGTCTAAATCTCATCTCATCCTTTTTTCCCCCTAACTCTGGGAAAAATTGTGAACGGACCAAATTCTGCTAATATCTCTTCTCTGTTATCATTCTATTTCAAAGTGTGATTTATTTATTCATGTGTTTAGCATAGATTTCCTGAATAACTTCTATGTTGCACTAGGGATACACAAAAATATTAACATTTGTTATATGTCCTCAAAGAGTTTATAGTCTTATCTCCTTTGAAATTGTTCCCCTTCTTCAAATATCCTTCTCGGATGTATTTTGCTTTTAGACCAACAAATGTTTCTCATGAAGTATTCCTTGAATTACATAAGAAAACATTTGTGAACGATGGTGGCATATTACAGTGACTGAAACCCAGTAGGTGCTCAATAAATATCTGTCTCTCCTCCCTTGGTAGCTAGGTGTCAACCTAAGGAATGACCCATTCAAAGGATATTTTCATCTTACCAAAAACTCTTAAATACCCAAAGGAATGAAACTGTTAATATGAAATGGTAAATAGGGAGGATAATATTTGGGGCAGAGGATTAAATGCTGGATTAAATCCTGGGGGTATCCTTCCCAGGCCTCCTTTACCAGCTAGTGGACAGACTCCAGCCGCAGTGAGTCTGACTGCTATGGCGCACATCTGCCCCTCTTCTCCAGAGTTGCCTTCATCCCAACTTTGACTGTCACTGGTGTACAAAAGGCTGTCCCCCTTGCCTCAGTTGGGACCAACTCTGTGGTGCTATCAAGGCTTCTGAGCTCCCTCTTGGCTCAGACCAAAGCCGGAGTTCTCCTGATGACACATTGTTGCTTAGCTTCTTCCCCTGTCCAAGCTGACTTCCCTCACTCCCTTTCTTCTGTGAGCTCTCCCTCGATAAATCATGTGCATCCAAATCCCCATCTCAGGATCTGCTTCCAGGGAACCTCCTCAAATGATCCAATTAGCCAGTAACCTACAGGGCATGTTCTTCTTGCTCTATAATCAACAACAAAAATAAATAAATAAAAATAACAACACCTTAAGTCTTAAGCAAGGTTATCAAATTGCTTAACAAATCCAAGACATTCATTATAAAAACATTTACATAGTAACAAAAATGTCAACCTCATAATAAAGTTAAAGCAATTTTTTATTTTTAATGTCTAAATAATAAAAGAATCTTTTTTTATGTAAGCAATATTATAAAATTATCTTCATCATTTATCCTAAGAGAAATAATAAATAAGCCAGGACTTATTCTGACAAACAAAGGAAGTAACAAAATAATAACAATGGTAAATATAAATCTCTGCTGTTTAGATATTTTGAAATGGCTTTACTCATTTTTATACACTGAAATTGAAACATAGGCAATGCTTACCAATGTTTACCAAGGGATACAGAAGTCTTCTGTCATGTTGTCTCATCATCATTAATTTTATAGTATTTTAAGTTTAAAAATGTTAAAATGCATTGTTTCCATTGATCTTCACAATAACCCCAGGGCACAGAAAATTCAGATACTTTTTTTAATCAGATGGGGTATTGAAACCCAAGTAATCTGTCAACTCTGATTGCACATTAGAATCACCAAGGGGAGTTTTTAAAAATACTGAGGCCTAGACTCCATGCCAAATCATTTAAACTCAAGCCTGGGGGAAGAGGAGGCCTCGGTAATCATGTTTTAAAGCTTTTGGATGATTCTAATGTGTCACTGAGTTGAGAAACAACAGATAAAGTAATGTGGCCAAATCTCTCCAGCTGCTGAGTCCTATCTGAACCCAGGTTTCCCCAGCCCCATTGGACTTCCTTCCAGTCATTCCACTTCACCAGAAGTTCTGAATTTTAACTGGAATTTAGAGGAAAGAATGTAAAGTAGGATTTGCATTCTACTGGAAGGCAAAAGATATGAAAAAAAAAATCAAAAAGCTTTGGCTTTGAATGGATGTTCACAAAACAGTTTGGGATGGGTAAACGATATAGGGATGTGTAAATGAAATTTCCTTTTCAAACAGAAATGGACTTAGAAATGACAGAAACTGCTCAGCAAAGCATAAACAAAGTTCGATTGTTCCCCAAGTGTTTATAAAACACAGTAGTTGAGATTATTTAGCCTAAAATATGTCCCCATCAACACAACCCATGAAGATAGTATTAAATTCTCAGAAGACGACAGGACAATAGAGAAGAATGTCTAGTAATTGATAAAGAATTATCTCCCTGGTAGGATCACCAATTAAACATTTGACCTTTTTTCCTACAAAATAACATTTTCTTGAATTTATATTTATATCAAACTAAGTTTATGGAGACATTTGGTTGATTACTTAGAAGTCAGTGGTGAGAAATTCAATGTGTAAAACAAGGTTTTTAAAGCTGTTTGTGGAGTTGTATGTTCTACTAGTCATAGTGAATGTGCATGTTGGACTGGGAGGAGGGACTAGAAGGGTGTTTAACTGAACTCTGAGGACCTCAACAAATACTGAACACTAGCATCCTATTTGACCCTTACAGGGCTTGTTCCCTGCTGGAAGTAGACTCCAGCTCTCATCTCAAGCCTGGCGGAATGGAGTGCTGAGCCCCAGCCAATAGCTGCCAGTCCCCGATACTCTAGATCAGGGTTTCTTAAACATTTTGTGCTGTGGAGTCCTTGGCAGTCTAGTAAAGCCTGTGAATTCCCTCTCGGATTCCTCAGGATTGTAAAGGAAACCAATCATATTGAAAAACTATTCTAACTCAAGTTTCTCACCATGAAAAATCACCCCTAAAAATATAACTATGGTGTTCATTTGGCATTGGAAACCACTGAAGTCTAAAAGTCCTTTCTTAGATTTATGATGCTTGGAGTTCTTAATTTGAACTGCTGGAGCTTCAAAGATGGAAAGCAGCCTTCTGCTTGGCTCGGATATTTCCTGCCCCCAGCTTCCAGAGAACTGCAGATTCTGAGCATATCACCAGAGCTGAAGCCACGTAGTTTATGAAGCAGCTAGTCATCAGAGACTATGTTGGGTCATGCTGTGATTTGCAATCCAAGGAACTGATCAATTTAGAGATTTGTTTACTTCATTGATGTTGCCTATGTGATGAAGAGGAAGACTGGGGCTCTTGGATTTAAAAAAATACACTTAAGATATTGGCACTTCATATTTCCTTTCTCTTATGGATATGGATATCATTGTTTTGGTGCCTTCTATCACCATTAAAAAAATCACACAACTGATTTAGGCAGGAACAAAAACGTTGGTTGTTGATTAGACTGCTAGGTCCCCATGATTTAAATCCTTACTTGGGATCATGAATTTATATTAATAGACTACATATTTGTCTTTTTCTTTATGTACTTTCTCCAGAAGTTACTCTCAACTAGTCTTGCAAACTATGAAGCAGATTTCTTAAGTGATTTTGGGAAGGAGAAGCAAAAGAGAAAGTATTTTTCATTTTTAGGGTAGAAAGTATGATTTTCTCTTCTCACTGAAGTTCACTGAATTTTTAGCAATCATCGATTGCATTGATAGCATTTCTGCATCATTTACTCAGCACTCTTTCTCAAAACATTTATTGAGCAAATGCTTTTTCGCCAAGGGCTGAAATAGCCATAATTTTTTTAGAAAGAGAAGGTTCAAGTCTGTACAACATTTAAGAAAGCACCTCCTTAAATTATTTGCCTATTAGTCACTGCCTGTAAGTTCTCCCCAGCCAACATGAGGCCAAAATTACCAGAATAACACTGCTAAAACACACCTTGGACCAAATGATGTAAGATAAAAGTAGCATTTTCAGTAACGGAAAGGCTGGGGGCTTGGGAACCACAGTTTATTGTTTATGGCACATTTTGGATCTTCATGTTTATGGGAAGAAATTTTAGGCTGTCAAATAATTCAATAAAAGCCTTCACTTTACCTTTGTTTATTGTAAGTTAAACTCAACCTTAATGCTTTATTCCATTATAACTGCTTCTGATTTGTAAATTTCTCTTTGATAGAAGTTTTTCTTGGAGAAAGGGAATAGCTGGCCAAGCTGGTCTTCCATGTTCTGACTTTAATTGTATATCAGGGCAAAGTTTGAGCTCCTACAACAAAGAGACCTCAATGCCATGGCTTAGAGAAGAGAGATGTTTAAGTGTCTTCCGTGGAATAGTCCATCTGGTCCAGGAATGTGCGGCAGCTCCACTCCAGAAGGCTCTCCAGGAACCTGGACTGGAGAAGCAAATCTGCTATCCTTAACACGTAGCTTCCCAGTATGGGTTGGTGGTCACCATGCTCAAGAGGGAAGGGGGAGGTAGCCAGAGGAGTGCACGCACAGAGCTTTAAGGACAAGACCTGAAAGGGGCACACTCACTTCTGCTCATATTCCATCAGCAGGCGCATTGTCATATGGCCACACCAAGCTACAAGGGAGGATGGGGAATGTAAATTCTAGCTGGGCAGCTTTGTACCCATTCAAAACTCTGTTAATAAGGAAAACAGGAAGAATGGATTTGTGAAACAACTGTGAGTCTACCACTAGCTGGATCTGCATTTCTGTTTACATTTTCTGTTTTCAGTGTACAAAAAGATGCACAACTAGCCTTTATCAAATATGATAACTCATCCTAGCAATGGTTTTACATTTGTAGGGTTTAAGTGAAGTGGGTATTGTATGTCAACTTTGTATTTTAGTGTTTAAACCCTTTGAAAAAAGTCTTCTATTATAACAATTTATATGCAAAATATAGGGAGAATTTTAGACTTTGATTTTTGCCACATGTTCCAAAACGTCTCTACATTTTCAAATTTATGTTCCAATAATTATGCAGAGTTAAGAATAGATTGGGGCCCCTAGAGTTACATGTATAAAATGTTTTAAATTATAAAAAATATATTAACCACAACCATCTATGAAGTATTTATTGTGTCTTAGTATTTGAGTTAGGTTCATTACATACGTTATCACACCTTCAAAAGTACACCTTAAAAAGCCAGCACAATTCTCCCAGTTTTGCAGATCAGAACACTGAGGTGAGAGAGTAGATAACTTGGCCAAGCTCCTAAGTGGTGAAGTAAGGATTTGAAACCAGAGCTGTCTGATTCTGAAGCATTTTCTATTCATCATCTCACTTAATCCTCATAACAATTCTTTGAAGTAGGCAGCTGGTCTTTGCTTCATTTAATACAGTAGAAAATAAAGATCAGAAAGGTTAAATGACTTGCCAAATAAACATAGTAAGTAACGAAGTGAGAGTTTCTGATTCTAAAAATCTATGCTGTTTGAATAACTGTTGTTGAATCAAAGTCACACTGGATTTACAATCAACAAACCTGTTCAATCAGCAGAACAGGTATCATCTTCTATTTGGGTGATCTTGGGCAAGCTACTTGATTTCCCAATATTCCAAGAATGATAATAGGCATCTCAAAGTGCCATTGCAGGAATTAAATACATTTATGTAAAGTGCATGCAAAGAACTTGATGACGGTAGGTGCTCACTCTATAATTTTCGCCCTTTCTCTCTGTATCTGAATTTAGTCGCAGCTTTAGAGAGACTGTATAACCATATTTAGAAACAGAAACATGGAATGGAAAATGGAGCTCTCCAAAGTAATAACATTAATTGATCAGCCTTGGGATCCTGCTAAATTATAAAGATTAAGGGTATTGGAGGAGTCAATTTGAAGCCAAGTACAAGAAAGGATTTTTTAACATACTTAATTTAGTAGGTGCAAAATATAATTGTTATTTACTCGTAACTCAAGGAGGAAGCCGGGAACAAATAAATGTTCTTGTCTCTCCCAAGGAGCCATGTAACATCACCTTCTCACCTAGTTGGTCTTTTGGCCTCTTTGTGATTAACCCTTACGTCAAAGATTTAGGGAATTCCCTCTCTAAATCCTCCTTATCCAGTAGGGCTATAGATACACTAGATTTCTTTCTGCTTGTCTCTGAATTTATTTTCTTTATGCTGTTGAGTCCTAGGATTTCAGGAGAATAGTCTCTCGTATGTCACACAACATGAGTGAAAAGGTAATAATAATGATTAGTAGTCAAAATAGTCAAAATAGTCAAAATTATTTATTTAACAGTTTTCTAGGTACATGTTGTCTATTAATTATTTTAATATATAACAACCCTAATAGGTAGGTACCATTATTATCTCTATTTTGCATATGGAAAAAATGAAGCACAGAGAGTTTAATAAACTTGTCCATGGTCCCACTGTTGGTAAGAAGTCGAGTGAGGTTTCAAACCCTGCAATCTAGCACCAGTCTAAAGAAGTCCTGCTTGTTCAAGAGAAAAGACTTCAATGGGTTCCAGTACTCTTTTTAAAGTGTTTCTTTCTGATAGAGAATTAAATATCACTATCTTCTTTTAAAAAATATTTTATTAGAGAGTCAATTGATTTATATGTAAAATTCTTCAAGATGTCAAAAAAATCTGACAAATATTTACAAGTCTGTATACATTTAACTCTCCCTCTCTCTTTTATATGATGCAACACAGTTAAAATTAAACTTCATTTTTCTTTTCTGTTGCCAAATTATGACTGTCGAGAATGGCATCTCCCATTTGTTACAATAAGCAGGCCTGGCCTGACGATGCTGAGTCTATGAATTCTGACAGTTGTAGAAAGTAAATATTAATTATTACTTGAGTCATTCCTTGTAACTGATTTACTATAGAATATTTTTGTTTTCATAATGCATAAGCATAGAGAATAAAAACATAAAGAAAAGAAAACTGCAACCCCAAGTGTCTTTCTTGTTCCACTTCCTATTCTATCAAAGATGTGATGGTAGAAATCATCTCAGAATCAGTTTTTCAGTTGTCTGTTGATTTGCCTTAGGCCTTATGGCCGTGCTGTCTTCTCTGAGCTAGGCAGCACATTAGGATCTCAGCCCGCGGGTGATTCGAAAGACTACTGTAGGGTCCTGCAGCGTGTACTGGGATGGGCTTCCACCCTGGACCGGGCTTCACAGTGGAGATGAAAGTGCCTTTTCTTTTCCTACCAGTTCACCAAGTGGAGTCACTGCCACTCTGTCTCTTGTAACCTGAGGCCTTTACAGGCCCCCACAGCTCCTAAATCTAGATAAACAACTTTAATTAGAGTTGTGCCCAAGTTGTTTCATGCAAAGTCATTTTCACTTTTATTTAAAAGATAATGGGAAATTGGGTCAAAAACTCCACCTGTACTCTAACACATTGTTGGTCCTTGTGTCCTTTGGACTTAGAAAACAGTATGTTAGAGAATGTGAAAGTATGTTCCCCATGACTTCTCAAATGTCAGTCTGAGGAGATTTTAAAGTTTTAAAATTTTAAAGTTTTCAGGTGCTATAGGACTATATCTTGTCAGGGTCTAATGCCTTCACTGATCACAACTGTATAAGGACCTTGTTAAATTGATACCACAGAGTTTGATATGTATATTGGTTGGAAAGTCAAGAGAAGGCCAAAATAATTGTTTTAGGATATCAATGTATTTGTCTCCCTCCTCAGTTTGCCTTATTTTCTTCATAGCACTTATCATCTGAAATTATGCTAAGTAGTAAGTTATTCGCTTTCCTATCTACCTCACCTACTGGAAGGTAAGTTCCATGAGGACAAGGACTTCATCTGCTTTGCTCACTGCTGTATCCCCAGGGCCTGTAGTAGTGTTTGGTGCATGGAGACCCCTGGTTAGAATAAATGAACGTATGTATAATGCACGTATGAATGAATGCACAGCATTTGCCATCAAATGGCTATTCAACATTCAGGCTTAGCAGGAGTGAGTTGTAAAAACAAAGCATGGATAGCTAAAAGAAGTAGAGTCCATAAGTCCACTGAGACACTGAAAATTGCTGTCATCAGCAACAGCAAATGGTGAGAGCTTTGGCTGTGATGGCATCACTGTCAGTGCCCTCAATATTAAACATCAGGGAACTAGGGGGAAATCTTAGCTCCTTTGGCCTTGAGCATTGGCAGCTCTAGATGGACAATAATGCCTTCAGTCAGCATCAGTGGTATATCTGCCACGTTGGGCATCAGTAGTAAGCAGGCATTACCATAACGAGCCAGAGCAAGTGAGGTGGAAAATGAAAGGCATTGATTCTAGACTTCTAATTCTGACCATCCTAGATTTCTCCTAGATCAGTGTGGAAGGAATTCAAGAGAATCTGGAGTCCCTTCAAATTGTGTGAGTCAAAGCCATAGAAAAACTATTTTGCTTTATTGTTATTATTATAACTCTATTTTTATAACTGACTGCTTAAAAGCACAATTATGTTTTCTAAATGGAGTGAGGGAAGAGATATTAAAGGGCTGAGTTGGCAGAAATTAGTCTGGGAGAAAGAGGACCAAGTGGGGCCAAGGAGTAATTTTTCTTTGGGGGGTCAGGTGGTGCAGCCCAACAAAACTGAGAAGGAGAAGAGGAAAGATGTAACCTTTAGTAAACTGGTACCAGGAGCCACAGCCTAAGCATCTGTTTGGTAGAGCACAGCCCTGGAATGACCCAGGAGGTATTCTCAGGAGGGCACCCAATTGTAAAATTTGGTTGCTGTCTCAGAGGCCACTGAGAAGCCAGAAGGAGGCAGAGAAGTTTCCTGCCAGAATGGATTAAGGAAAATAGAAAATAACAGATGAGATCTGAGAGAGGTTTGGGTTGGGGGATGCAGATCACATAGGGCCAGGGGATTTAGGCCATAATAAAAATTTGTGATTTCATTTTGTGTGAATGGGAAGCCTCTGGGGAATTTCAAGGAGAGGAGTAACATTTAAAAAGAATCACTAACATTTTAAAAGAATCACTCAGACTGCCAAGAAGGGGCAAGAGTGAAACCAGAGAGCCTGCAATAACCCAGGCAAGCAATACTCTTTGACTTGAGCCATAGTAGTCAGCAGTGAGAAAGAGTTAGATTTCTGGAAGTATTTTGAAGGTAGAGAAAATAAAACTTATTGATGGTTTAGATGCACAGTACAAAAGAAATAGTAGAGAGGATGACACCAAGGTTTTTGGCCTGAGTGACTGGAAGGATGGATCTGCCTTTCGCTGTGATGCAAAAGGCACAAGAAGAGCAAATGGACACAAAAATTAACAGTTCCTTTTTGGCACACCTACTTGACATCCAAGCAGAAATGCCATATTGCCATTGGACATATGAGTCTGAAATTCAAGGAGTGATCTGAGCTAGAGTTATCACCATATAGGTAGGGTTTAAAGCCATGGGACTGGATGAAATCACCTTGGAAATGAGTGTAGATAAAGAAGATGAAGATGACTGAGCCATGAGAACACTAACATCTAGAGGTCAGAAAGACAAGGAAGATCCAGAGAAGACTGAAAAGAAATGGCCAGAGAGAAGGAGAACTTCATAATATCATTTTGATATGTATATGTGTTCAAATAAGGAAAGAGAAGATGGAAGGGAGGAAGGAAGGAAGGAGGAAAGAGGGAGGAAGGAAGGAGGGAGGGAGGGAGGAAGAGAGGAAGGAAGGAAGGGAGAAAAGGAAATAAACCAAGAAGGTAATAGTAGCTATCTCTAGGTAGTGAGACTGTACGCATTTTCATTTTCTTCTTTGTGTTTTTCTTATTTATATTTCTTTTGTTTTGTTTTTCAAACTTCCCATGGAGAAAATTTTTTGGAAAGAAAAATTTTTATTATAAAATTAAGGAACGCATTGGTTTTAAGTATTTTAAATGCTGTAACAGATGAAAATTGGGACTTGTCAGAACTTGATGGTGATTGTCTTAAACATGTTAAAGCATACATTACATTCCTGAAAAGAACATGTGTGAAAAGACTATGGGCCCAGCTCTTGGGGGCAGAGCCCTTAAACTGTGCTGTATGAGCTGATGGGCCTATGAAGAGCTAGCCTGGCTTCTTAGAAGGAAAGGTAGGCTGGGAGCCAGAAAGAAAAAACAGAAAGAGAGACAGAATATAAAGTGATCTCTAGAAGAGACGAGGCTGAGAGAAAAACCATTCAAAGGACCTAGAGTCTAGGATAAGAGAGAAAGTTTACAGAGTTGAAGGGAAGAGGAGAGGAGAGCAACACTTACTGAGCATCAAGCCCCCAGGGGGCTGAGAATAAAGCCTGCACAGCAGAATACAGAGTCAAAATCCCAAGAAAAACCATATTCTGATGGCATAATTAGAGCTCCAGGATCAAGCCATGACTGAAGTTATCCCTGGATTTTTCAGCTCTCAGCTAATAAATTTCCTTTTTGTGCTTTAGAAAGTTTGAATTGGGTTTTCTATCATTTGCTGACACAAAAATCCTGACCGACAGAATAATGACATTAATATCTAAGCCGATATCCCCTAGTAATAGACTCTTTTAAGCAACCTTTAGTTTTGAAGTAGGACATAAAGGTGACGTTATAATGCGGATAAAGCTAATTAACATTTATTTGACACTTACCATATGTCAGACTCGGTTCCAAGTATTTTACAGATTTTATCTCATTTAATCTTCCAAACAATCCCAGGAGGCAGGTGCTATTATCATCATTATTGATTTCATTTTATGAGTGAAAAGCCCAAGAGAAGTGAAGAAACTTGCCCAGCTCCACACCAAGTAAATGACAGATGACCAATGATAGAAACGCTCTGCAAGTTCAGAGAAGACAGTATTCTTGAGTGACAGCTTCTAATTTCTCAATCTTTGGTTTATTCTCAGCAAAATAATGCCTCTAGGTCATGTGACATTGTATTCAAGACGATAAATTTTAACCTCCAGTCAATTTAGCTGTTTTGCTAAAATATTACATTTTATTTAGATTTTAGTAAAATGGGGAGAAAAAAAAAAACCTCTCATCTGTTCCAACCAGACACTGCAGTAAAAATTCAAAGCGTGACATGAAAGAATTTTCCTTTGTGATTTCTCAAAACCATTTGCTCTCAAGCTGACACCAAAAATGGGATGTTTCTTCTGGTTTATAATGGAAAATTCCCAGAAGCCATGACTTCCTTTCACAAATGGTTTTGTGAAAACACAAAGGCAGAAGTCACAGTTCCTTGTGGAAGCACCAAAAGAACTCTCCAGTTAGACAAGATGTGCCTTCTACTCCTTCCACTTAAATCCATTTTATTTTCTCAGCTTTCTTACAAACCTGAACTAAACTTCAACTTTCAACAAAATTGCATAAACCTTTGCTGGGCTGTTACTTTAAAATATTTCACCAGAGACTCCACAAGGTCAATGTGATGAAGGTGTTCAGCTGGAACTCTAGCTCACGGTCAATTAAAGTCAGTGTTTTTACTAGCCTGGCTGAAAACGGCTTTTGTGTTTATGAATTTATTTTGCAAAGCCTCGGAAACTATACCCTTTGCTTTAAGTTGCCTTAGGGCACAGATACACATAAAACTTCTTTAATTAAAATAGTAAACTACCTAGGTCATAAATAAAGAGCTGGTAGTTATACTGATTGTTAAATATAGGGAGCTAAGAAATCAGGTCTCCAAGCTGAGCTGGTCAGGAGGAAAGTACAAATTTTTTTAAATGCTTTCCTGTAGCTTCCCAAAGAAAATTTTGGAAGAGGTATGAAAAGGTAGGGAGAAATAGCATATTCTATAACTAGAAGTTCAAGCCATTTCCAGACTGAAATCTGTAGACTGACGTGGACTCTATAGACAATAGATGCAATTGGAGTTTCTTTGAACCTGCAAATCCCTGAATTGCTACAGCCTCTGGAAAATATGGGATATACAAGTCTGAGGTTTGGTTGAGGTGTCTGGACTGTAGATAGAAATTTGAGACTTATCAGCATGTAAATGGTATGTGGAAGTGGATATTACCTACTAAATCAGTGGGGAGAGAAAGAGCCTAGAAGAGAGGAGAGGGGAGGGGATGGGAAAGAGAGAGGAGAAGAGAGAGCCTAGGAAAGAACCTTGGAGTTAGACAACCAATGGAATTATCCTAACACAGATTCAGATGGTGTCTGTTCATGTTAAGTAAACTCCAAAAATAATTATTCAGATTCTCTAAAGCAGCCTATTTATTTTCAAAATAATGGTATTGAGTACAACAGCATCTTTTTAAAATAATTTGCAGCTTAACTGAATTTAACTATTCTTTAAATCAGTTTGAAAGTATTGATGACTATGCTAACGTTCACAGCAGGCAAAAAGTCTGGAAAGTTCAAGAAATATCTTCTGTTCATGTTCTGAATAAACAACACTAATTACTGAATTTATTTGACTCACAGACTGGTCCTGGAATACAGCAGAGTTAGTGTTAATTATATATCTTTTGTCCATTTAGCAAATAAGCTTGAATCCTATCAACCTTATTTTTCACACCAGAGATCCAAACTCAGTCACAGCTCCCATCTGAGGTTAATAAATAACATTTAGTCCTTTGAATTAAACCACAAAGAGAAGAATAAGAAATGAATTCTTAAATGCTTTTTATTTTTACTATTTTATAAGTCACTAGTCTTTGTGTCTTATATTTATAGTGTTGATAAAACTGAAATCTGTGTCTGAAAACTACATTTGTTGATTTTGTTTTCTTTGGAAATTTATTTCCCTGTCCATTTCTCTTTTTGTCTTTCTTCTCCCTCTGGCATTCAATGGCTTACAAATTATGGTCAATTTTAGATTCAAAATAGCTCTTAATCTTTCTCTTTATCCCCACTGCTACTACCTTATTTTTTAAATACACTTTTTTTTTTTTTTTTTGTGAGGAAGACCAGCCCTGAACTAACATCTGTTGCCAATCCTCCTCTTTCTGCTGAGGAAGACTGGCCCTGGGCTAACATCCGTGCCCATCTTCCTCTACTTTATATTGGACGCCGCCACTGCGTGGCTGACGAGCAGTGCATCGGTGGGCGCCTGGGATCCGAACCGGCGAACCCCGGGCTGCCAAGCGCGGACGAAACCGCTGCGCCACTGGGCCGGCCCCTAAATACACTTTTAATTGATGTATAATTCATAAACAGTAAAATGCTCAGGTCCTAAGTGTACAGTTTGATGAGTTTAGATATATGTAAGTAATCTTCACCCCAATCCAGAAACAGAATATTTCCCTCATCCATGTAGTTCCCTCCTGTCCCTTTCCAGGTAATCTCACCCTCAGCCTCAATCTGAGACAGCCACTGTTCTGATTTTTCTCACCATAGATTAGCTTCACTTATTTTAGAACTTCTAACAAACAGAATCATATAGTGTTTATTTCTTTTTGTCTGATTTCTTTCATTTGGCATAATGTTTCTGAGGTTCATCCATGTTCTGCTAGTATTAGAAATTTGTTCCTTTATAGTGCTAAGTAGTGTTCCATTGTATGAATATACCACCATTTGTTTATTCAATCTCCTGTTGTTGGACACTTAGATTGTTTTTAGTTTTGAGCTATGATAAATAAGCTGCTATGAGCATTTCTCTGTACATATGTTTTTACTTCTCTTGGGTAAATATCTAGGAATGAAATTGCTTGGCCACAACCTCATTTTAAATCCTCATTATCACTAACCTGGATTAGAGAAACAGTCTCCTAAATGATATCCCTATTTCATTCTTCTGCTCCAACCCTGTAGTAGACAGAATAAGGCCCCCTAAAGATATCCACATCCTAATCTCAGGAACCTGTGAATGTGTAACCTTACATGACAAAAGGTACTTTACAAATGTGATTAAATGAAGGATCTTGAGGTGGGGAGATTATCCTGGATTATCCAGGGGGACTGAATGTGATCACAGGGGTCCTTAAAAGATGGAAGCATGAGGGTCAGAGAGAGAGAGAGATTTCAAAATGCTATGCAGATGCTATACTGCTGGCCTTGAAGATGAAGAAGGGAATGCAGGCAGCCTCTAGAAGTTGGAAAAGGTAAGGAAACCAATTCTACCTCCAGAAGCAACACAGTCCTGCCAACATTTTGATTTTAGGGCTTCTGACCTTCAGAACTGTAAGGCAATAAATTTGTGTTGTTTTAAACCACTAAATTTGTGGCAATCTGTTACAGCAGCAATAGGAAACTAATTCATACTCCTCAAACCCTTCCTACTCAACCCCTCTGCCATCAGAAAGATTATTTTGACTTGAAAATTAGATTCTCTTATTACCTTTCTTAATTTTTTTTTCTCCAGGATCTGGCATATTAGATAAAGTTCCATATTCTTGGCCCCTACCTGTATGTCCAGACTTATTAGCCACCACTCTCCCTAAGAGGACTCTGCTCCTTACTCGGCATGCCATTCTTGATTTCCGACATTGCCTACTCTTTCCAGAATCTGTGATTTCTGCCCCAAGTGTTCCTCCCCTAATTACTTAGCAAGCAAATGTCTATTCATTCTTAATGTTTTAAATCTATCAGTACCTCTTCTGCAAAGCCTTCCCTGACTTTTTCCATCAGGGTGCAGACTCTCTCTTTGAAGATCCTATAAAACATCTATTGTGACATTTGTCATTGTATATTACAATTGTTCCCTTGTTCTCTTGTAGTTGGATCTGCCTCCAACTACTGTATGAGCTTCTTGAGAGCAAGAAGTCATTCAGAGTTATTGAATGAATGAATGAATATATAATTTAATATTCATATAATTATAATGCAAGTATAATTTTCCAGTAAATACTTGTATACATTTTTATCATCTTAAATCTTTCCAGTAATCTCATTTATCATTTTGTGCTTCTTTAATGTATTCTAAATATTTAAAGGCAATTATTATTGTTTTAATAATCAATAAAATGTTAACAAAAGAGATTTCTCTCTTTATGAAAAAAGTATATTCTCAAGGTGCTTTGGACCATAAGTTTAAAACAAAAACATCTCCCTTAAATGAAAAATACACCAATATATAATTTTTTCCATAGTACTCTTATACATACGTACTTTGTATCATGATCTACAGGCTTCTGAGGTTTACTCTATAATCATGGATGTTAGCCTAACATGTCTTGGGAGTTGCACTGGGTGAAGGGTACTTCTGGTTCTAATAATTTTGATTCCATGAATTATTCCTTACTTGGAGTCAGTAAACTCTACATGGTCTCAAATGTGACATGATGAAACTCTTCTGCCTAGAATAAAGTTCAGAGTCATGCCCTCTCTATGATGTTGGGTTGAGAAGTATCATCTGTGAGGGGTAGGCCCATGTATCTCTTGCCCGTTATACACATAGTAACAAAGCACAGTGCTGAAACTCAAATACTCATTGATTTAATAAATGAAAGAATTCTGTCAGATGCCCTGGAGCTAGACTGGAGAGAGAGAGCTCTAAGATTGTTACTTGGGCTACAATTCACAGTGGGCATAATAACTAAAATGATCGTTTTTAGGTCTTTACTACCCCATAAGCCTTTCTAAGCAGGATTTTCTCCCTGGCAGTCACCATCAACTTTCTATTATTTCTCTATTTCTTGCATTGTATGAAAATCCCAATGAAGTTCATTGTTTTTATCCACCATGAATAGCCTCTTTCCATCTTTGCCTGCAAGCACTACTGAGATGGTAACTTTCTGCTTATTTTAAAATAAGGACTACAGAAAAATGTTGAAAGAAAGGGAAATGGATCAAGGAGAGTAAAAAAGGAAAATATGTGCTCCTCTATTGCCAATCCCGGCCCCCTGTCAGTTGAGCCAAACAAACGAAAGCTTATTTGGTCCTTCCATCTCGCTTGTATGTCAAGAGGCTCCAGGTGCTCCCAAGTTCTCTCCCTCCATCTGTAGATCCCAACCGTGAGCTTTAGAAACGCTCTCAACAATGTCTCCCAGAGAAATTCCTACTCACTCTGCCATGTGCATCACCTGCTGTTGCCAATGGTTTGTTCCCTCTCCTGTCAGTCCTGACATTTCTCTATCCGCAGCTGAGCTTCCTCCGAGAAGGCTGAGTGACTGGAGAGAAGCTGTGAGGACACCAGGAAAATGGACCCCATTACTCCTCTCTCACAGAGAGTAGAGTCCACCTGGTGGCACTTGAAGACAGAGACCAACAGAGAGTGGGTAGAATTACAGGTTCCGATGGTGACGTGCTATCTGAACCTCTCAACACCAAATATCTGAAATGCCCATACATGGAGTTTTATGTTGTTTTGAATAATTCCATGTTGAATATCTCGGTGCAGAAGACTTCTTTATACTCTGCTCTCCTTTTTGGCACATATGAAATAATACATACCTTTTAAAACAGTAAATTCTTTTGAAATCGTTATAATCAGTTATTAAGGGATGCACTTGGAAGATATTTAACAAATAACTTATCAAAGTGTGCAACCAAAAAAATGGTGCACGGTTTATAAATTTTAGTTAGCATCCAAATGAGCATCTGTTTACGGCTGAGACTCTGCCAAGTCACCTGTTCCAGGCCATGCTTCGGATGGCCAACAGGTTCGGAGACCTTAATAGCAGAAGGTATTGGCAGCATTTGTTCATCCTCGGTCTCTGCGGTAACCCCTTAATATCACAACACGGCATAGAGCACCATATGTACTTCCTCACTGATAAACTGCTTTACCTGAAGGCATTTTAATAAGTAACACAGGCTAGAGATGATGATGATTAAAATTTATTAAACAAATACAGATGCCATCCAGAGCTCCAGCATTGACTGAGCATCCCCACAGGCCTGGCGCTGCACTGGGCCCCTCAGAACCTACCAGAGATACTGCTCCCAGTAGCCCAAGATTGCTCCCTATAATGAGAAAACAATGAAAAGTTCCTCCATACTTTTTCCATGGAGACAGGGTTTCGTGGATATTAATAAAACAAAAACAAAATGTGTTTCTCTCTTTCTGTGTTAAAAAAATAGTTCTTAAAAATAGAGAAAATTTTCTAGGTCCACTTTCTCATTTAAACTCTCCTAGTCCATTAAACTTTTAAGTAACAGACTCTAAGAATTATGTGCTTGCCAAATCTGGCTACCTCTAGGTGGCCATGACTTTATCAGCTTCTCAGATCCTGGAATCTTCTCTCTCATGACCCAATTCCTCATGTACCCTCTTTGGAATCTAGAAGCCAAAAGCAGACACAGAGCTATATCTTGCTATAAAGACTTCCTCACCTTGTCTAAAAGTCTGGAAAAGACTCACCTGGGAAGAATGTGTTCACAGAGAAAACAACTGCCCCTTGCCCAGGCCCCTCCCATCTCCCTACTGTTCATTTTACTCCAACCCTTCACCTCACCTGAAGAGAAGTGCAACTGACCAGGGGGCGTGAGCCCCAGGCTGCCCCAAGCAGATTCCTCAGCCCCCAACGTCCATAACTGCTCCCAGCTCTCCTCTCTCATAAACCCAATCATCACTTCTAGCTTCCTGGTTAAAAACAATCTGCTTTTTTGGTTAGATCCACCCCTTTTCTTACACCTTCTCTTTTGCGGGAATGATCCTCTTAATACGTAAATCAGATCATTATTTTGATTAAAACCAATAGCTTTCAGTGTACCTAGAATAAAATTCAAACTCTTTCCCATGGACTATATTACAAGGCTTCCTCCCCTCTCTATCCCTCCAACCATTGCCTCCCTCCTAGCTTATGTGCACACACATATGTGCATGCACACACACACATACACACCCACACACACACATCCCTTATGTGACTGGCTTCTTCCATCTTTCAGGTCTTAGCTCCCCAACATCACTACTCAGAGAAAACTGTAGTAGGTAGAATAATGGTCTCCCAAAGATGTCTACATCTAATCCCTTGAACCTATGAATGTGTTGGGTTACATGGCAAAGGGGAATTATGGCTGCAGATAAATTAAGGTTGCTAATCAACTAACAAAATAAGGACATTATCTCGGATTATCCTGGTGTTCCCAATGTAATCACAAGAGTCTTTAAAAGTGGAAGAGGAAGATATGACTATGGAAGAGAGAGAACCAGAAAAATGGCAACGTGAGAAAGACTTGGCATCTTTGAAGATGGAAGAGCCATGAGCCAAGGAATGTGGTTGCCTGGAAGCTAGAAAAGGCAAGGAAACAGATTCCCCCCAAAAGCCTCCAGAAGGAATGCAGCCCTGTGACCCCTTGATTTTAGCTGTGTGAGACACATTTTGCACTTCTGAAAAACTGAACTGTAAGACAATAAGTTTGCATTGTTTTAATTAAGCCACTAGATTTGTGGTAATCTGTTACAGCAGCAATAGCAAACCAACACATACACCTTCCTTGATGATCCCACTAATACAGCCCCCCTCCTGTTATTTGCCAGATTTATTCAACCGATATTTTACTGTTGCAGCGTCTATGTGTCAAACGCTGTTTTTGCTCCTGTAGATACACCCAGTGAATAAAATAGATAGAAATCTCTTCTCTCATTTAGCTTACAATCTAATACATAAGCTTTATATTTGTTTTTTTATCACAACTTGCATTTATGTAATATTTTGCATACTGTCTGGGGATTTATTTTTGCTTGACTCTTCCACGACAGATACCATTTCTATGTAGTTCATCACTATGCAAATCCAATACAGTGACTGACACATAATGTGTTCGATAAATATTTATTGAATTAATAAGTGGATGACTCAGATAATGAAGGATCTTCTATCAATGCACAGTCCCCAGAAATTCCTCTTCTCACCATTTATTCTCGGGTTCCTTTAGTTCCTGTACATTTATTAATCAAAGACCCATGAATCAACCATGTGTAAAGGAACTATGGCCTAAAAGAATCCTAACAGTAAGGTTGTCTTAGTCAGTTAGGACTGCTATATCAAGAATACCATAAACTGACTGGCTTAAACAATAGAAATTTATTTCTCACAGTTCTGGAGACTAGAAAGTCCAAGGTCAAGACATCATCAGATCCAATGTTTGATGAGAGCCTTCTTTCTGGTTTGCGGATGGTCATTTTCTCATTGTATTCCCACATGGAGGAGAAAAAGACAGATCAACTCTATCCTGTCTCTTCTTATAAGGGCACTAATCCCATTCATGAGGGCTTCACCCTCATGACTTAATTACTTCCCAAAGGTCCCACCTCCAGATACCATCCCATTGGGGATTTAGGCTTCAACATGTGAATTTGGAGGAGGGGGCAGATACAAACACTCAGTCCATAGCAAAGGCTTTAAGCAATTTGGGGTGTTTAATCCCAAATAGCTGAGATGGATGCTTTTGCTTTCCTTGATCAAGTCTCACATTTCCCTAGACTAATGGATCCAAGAAACCATGCCTTATTCCTTAATTATCTTTATGATCTCAGCACTTGCTGTTGTGCCTGGAACATTCCATGTCTGATTGTGGAATGAAGGGATGAACAATGAATATATTTGTACTTCAGATTACAAATGTTTATAAATTGGGGCTTCATATGAAAAATTTATTGATTTCTCTCCATTCAGAGGTTGTATAGCAAAATATTGACTTGCTACAATTAGCAGAATTACCCAAGACAGTAAGTGGACACTTGTCCAGTGGTGTTACGCTTTTATTTGGGAAGCAGGTGTGGTGAATACATGAAGTGCTTTTCCATATTTATGTAAGGGAACAGTAATTTGAATCAAGTATTTATTGAACAGTTCATTAGTGTTTAGCCCTCTTCAGAGTGGCAATATCCTGCCATCTATGGAAATGCTACCTATTAAGTTGGTGTCTTAGGAAAATTTTCAGCCTGGCCTGCAGAATATCTCAGTCCTGGTGCCAAGGACATTTAGGTCCCAGAAAGGGGGACTGAAGGACAGTCGTGGTGGAAGGTGGGGGATCATGATCAAGGGCACAGAGAAGGCATTAGCAAAAAATAGAGATGAGACAAAGATTGTAATGTCTCTTAGTTTAAAAATCCCCCAAAGTGATCAAAAATGGATTCTTTGTTATAAGAGCATGTCATATGAGGATATAGTCAAGAACGATTGCTTTAAAATGAAAATCAGTTGTTTTCACATATGGAAAATACATTTTTAGTCTTTTCTAACCTTTCACATATTTATTTTTTATTTTAAAGACTGGAATAATATAAACATGACCGTAAAGGAAACTGAGTGTTTAGTGTGCTATTGTTTCCTTTTATGAAACTTCCTCAGTTTATTGCGTCTATTTTTAGAATCCTATTCCTTTAACTTCTTGTCCATTCACTTAGATTCAAAAAAACCTTCCACTTGTAATAATTTGTCCTCTATTAGAAAATATTTAAACTACTTCAAATATTAACATAAACATACTAATTATAGTAAAAATCTCAAGTTTAAAATGTTTTCCAGACTCACATATCCTAGCACTTGAATTTTCACACTATGATTTGATGATTACACTAGGATTGTAATGCCTCTGTCAGGTTAAAGATACAACACTTCAAAATCCTTAGCCAAAGCAAATAAAAACCAAGATGCAAAGTAAACTTAATTTTCTAAGACTGAATGTTACTCTTAATCTCATGACATCATGAATTATATACCAGATTCAAAAAGCATGGCTTTTATTTGGCAGACTTAGTGGTGCTTTGTGTCAATGGCATTTGACATATTAGTTGACGTCTCAAGACATTTATTTTCCAAAATGCTGAATTATAAAGATACCCATTCTTTTCTCGTACCTCATACCACCTCATTTGAGCTCTTGATTTTCAACACACTTTAGGCAAAAGTTTGGGGATAAATTTAGCTTCAGGTTTCTCTATTAAGAAAAATCTGTCATTGCTAAATAGCGTAGCAGTGAATAGTGGTGATTGCTGGAAACACGGGGAATGATTACTCAGTACAGCAAATCCTGTTAGTGCTCACATCACTGAGTGATAAAAAGGGATTTTGACAAAGGAGAATGATAAAGATCCTGTGTGATCTAGTCACAGATGCCTCAGGTTCTTGCTGCCTATGAGGATGAATTGATCCACAGCCCTTCTTGGGTAAGAAAGCCCTTCTTCTCAACTGCAAGGTCACATTTCTAAAAATGTTATTGCCTTGCTAACTAGATATGCTTTTATAGGAGTATGTACATAAAACTATTAAATATATATCTTTAATATTTAATATAAGAATATTAAAAATATATTTTTTTGGCACTTGAGTTTTCAGAGTCTAATTATTAGTAGGAAGGAATACCAGAATCTGGAAGCTGATGGTTATACAAATCGAAAAGATGCTACAGGGACTAACGAGTTTATAGTGTGCTAGAGCTCAGTTGACTAAAGCATGCATTAATGATGCCAAGGTCACTTGCCCCACCCCCCAGAGCCATTTGGTGTCACACAAAGGAAGAGGTTGCTAATTAAGGAAACCTTGGCCCTGAAATTGACATGCCTGCTGTTGGTCACAAATGAGATAGCGTGAACATTTTAATGAGTCCCATAATCCCAGTGGAAAAACAATTCAAGTGCATTATTGAAAATCAGTAGCATTATTTTTCTGACTGTATACAAAGGGAGAAGAACTACTTTAAATGGAAAACATAAACAAGCCAACCAAGCTCACCACATGAGCCAGTAACGAATTTAAACACAATTCTTAAAGTGTGGTTTTGAATCCTTTATGACACTTATTAGCTAGATATCATTGGACAAGGTATTTAAAATGTTCACAGTCTTAATTTCTCCATATAGTACCCCTGCTCTGACACATACATACATAGGATTGTTGTGAAGTCTAAAGGTGCCCTATGTGAAAGTACTTAGCATAGAGTAGGCACTCGATTAAAGGGAGCACACTGCTGTCATGTGTTGCTTACTTTCCATCAGTAATTACTGCCCCACTAGGCAGAGGTCCATGAGCACAGGGACCTTCTAGTCACCCCTTATTTGCCAGCACCAGACAACTCAATTCAGTTTGAATCAACACACATTGATTTTGTCCTTACTTTAAGGTAAGTGCAGTATTACATACTAAGGATACAAAGATAGATACAACAAAAGACAGGGGCCATGCCTTTCTAGTAAAAGATGGACAGTTCATAGTAAACACTGGTTGAATTAATAGATGAACAATGGTAAATGGACAACAAAATACTACTGTTATGTCATTTGTGCCTGTCTAATAATATTTCTACCCTTCTGTATTGAAACACAAAACCACAACATATTTTTGCTCTTTGTCATTGATATTTCTGGCCATAACTGCTAAATTAAACAGCTGGTGAATGCGACTAATGATTTAAGATGCAATATGAATAGGTTATCTTTGTTATGTTTCATTCATTCCAAAACAACTCTAAAGACAAGTTCATAAACTAAGTGTGGGAAAGGTATTTACACTGATAGGGGTTAAATTTGTCCAAAGAATATTGAATAGTCTTTCTTATCCCTTTTTAAGGACTTTTGTTTTTTTTTTTTTTGCTGAGGAAGATTAGCCCTGAGCTAACATCTGTGCCAATCTTCCTCTACTTTTTATGTGGGTTGCCACCACAGCATGGCTGACAAGTGGTGTAGGTCTGTGCCCAAGATCTGAACTTGCAAACCTGGGCCACTGAAGCGGAACATGCTGGACTTAACCACTACACCACGGAGCTGGCCCCAAATAGTCTATTTTATCCTTATGTTTTCAGCAGCAAGCTAAAGAAAGAGCAAATATCTACTCTGAATTATTAATCTCAAAACACACTAGGTAGTTATTTTCTGCAATAGATACTATTCTATTACCTGGACGTGGATCTAATCTTTAATATATCACTTCATGATGAAAATAAACAGCAAAAAATTTTGTAAAATCTAGAAGAGCAAAAATAAAACATAATCACTAAATTATTTTATTACTTTTATCTTTGTTCTTTCTTCCATATTCAGAGATATTCTGTATAGTTCTAATCAAATTATACTTAAAATATGGATTCTGCTTTTTTTAAACTTCATAGTTGTTTTACATGTACTATTTTCTTCTGACCATGTACCATATACCATCCATTCCACCCAACTGACCCTTCTACATGGTCATTGCAGGAACAGTGGTGTTCCCTTGACCCTGCTCCAATGGCATGATTGATTGATCCAGAGGAAGGCACCAAGTCTGGATCAATGAGAGTCTTTATTAAAATCTGGATGTGGTACCAAAAAAGAAAATCAGACTAGTTTCTTTTCATTGGCTAAAGCTATAGATTATTAAAAACCAATCTGAAAAGAATCTGTTACATATGTATGTGGGCATACATACATATGTATGTATAGATAGATCAATACACATACACATAATCTGCTTTTACAATCAAGATGAGATGTCCTCAGACTCGTTCCCGAGGCTCAGCCTTGCTCCTGTCTTTGGGTTCCGTGTATTATCACTATACTCTTAGAGCAAATTCAGCTATTTGCTTAAATGGATTTAATTTGGGCTTTTGGCACTTGTAATCAAACAAGTTCTAATACAACATTATATAAGTGCTTTTCCAGTTAAAACATAGGAGGACCAAATTGAAGTAAGAAAAAAAAAAAAAGGAAATTCATTCATAGAACAGAAGACTAAATTAAAAAATAATTGTGAAAGCAACCAAGCTGTCCTTCAATAGGTGAATGGATAAACAAACTGTGGTACATCCATTCAATAGGATATTATTCAGCACTAAACAGAAATGAGCTATCAAACCACAAAAAAGGCCTGAGGAACCTTAAATGCATATGGCTAAGTGAAAGAAGCCAATCTGAATCGGCTATATACCGTGTGATTCCAATTATATGACATTGTAGAAAAGGCAAAACTATGGAGACAGTAAAAAGATCAGTGATTGACAGTGATTAGAGGGCGGGAGGCATGAATAGGCAGAGCACAGAGGACTTTCAGAGCAGGGAAACTACTCCGTATGATACCGCACCGGCGGACATCTGTTGTCACATATTTGCCAAGCCCCATAGATTGTACAGCATGCAGAGTGAATCTTAATGGGCTTTAGTTCACAATACTGTATCAATATTGGCTCATCAGTTGTAACAAATATATCACACTAATGCAAGATCTTAACAACAGAAATTAGGGGTTAGGTCAGAGGGTTTATGGGAACTCTCTGCACTTTTCACTCAATTTTTCATAAATATTTCAAAAAGTAATTTTCATTTTCAAATCTATCTTTATCTCCCTGGAAGCAATTTTTCAAATACCATTTTATATGTTTCCTATAAAAAAATTTTTATATTATACATTGTCAGCCCCTTGAAGACAGGGTTAGTGTCTTGCAAAGCTTCATAATTCACTGATAATCTAAGGCAAAGGGTTTATACATGGAAGGCACCCCATAAATATTTGATATAGCGGATGGATGCACGAACATTATACTGTCAACAAGCTGACGTGTCACCTTCAGTGATTAAAAATTGCAATAAGTTTTTCAATTAACTCTTGGTTTCTCTTCATCTATAACCATTCACATGGCAAATATAATATTTCTCAGGTGTCTAAAAATATAACTCAATTTAAGTTGGCTTTCAAGCTGCAATTTTGTTCAAGAATAAAAAAGCAAACAAACAAACATAATGTTTCCCATTTGAGAGAACTCCATTTCCCTTTAATTTAAAAGTCAGTCTCCTGGGGTACATACTCAGTTTAATTCATAGTTCCCCTTTTATTCCCTGCTTTTGTAAGATAATTTAAATTACTAAAAGGCTTACAAGCCATCCTGTGAAGGAGACTGGTCTGCGTGCCAGCCTTTGCTGGATTGCACCGAGGCTTAGCTGCCCTCACCTCCAGCCATGGTAGCCAGTTCTGTACCTGCTGCATCTGCACCCCTAGCCTTGGCAGGGCCTCTGATTGGTGGGTGTGTACCACTGTAGTTTCCTCTTCAAACTTAAGCTCTGGCCCCCCATCCTATGCCAGCTTACCTTGTGCCTTCCTGGGGTACGTGGGTGCTTCAGATGATTTTCTGCATGACTTGTAGGTGCTCTGGGCCCTGTGGTGCTGTAGTGGTTTTATTTTCCAACCCCTTAAGGCCTTAAGCATTTGTACTGGCTCTTCCCTTTGTCTGGAGTGTTCTTTTCCAAGATATCCAAGTGGCCCATGTGACTCTTTGTTAAAATGTTGCTGTCTCAATAAGCCAATCCTGATCATTCCTTAAATTTTAACACACCCCTGCACTTTTGGTTCAACTTACTATTTTTATGATACTATTTTTTCCATAGTAGTTATCACCTTTTAAGATATTTTCACTTTTTTATTATGTTAATTGTTTATGGTCAGTTCTCACCTCCCCATACTCAAGGTAAACTTTATAAAAACACAGAATTTTTTTCTCTTTCTTTCACTGCCATATCCCAAGTGCCTAGAGCAGAGGTTGGAATATAGTAAATGCTTAATAAATATGTTTTGAATAAATACATTTCAGGCCTTTTAAATAAAACTGGTCCTCCACGCAATACAGAACAAGTTTGTCAATACAAGCCATATGGAACAATGCCTGTCCCTGTCACTTGCACACATTCCACACCCTCCACCCCATCCCACTTCCCTGACTGTCTCAGCTCTCCCTTGTTTATCCCTGCCTCTCTGTCTCAGGCTCTCTTCTCATATGTTCAAGATCTGTCTTTAGTCTTCCTCTTTCAGTGGTGACCCTTGGTACTCCCTCCTTCAGCTTCTCAGCCTTGCCTTCCCCTTAAATTATGGTTCTGGAAACTGTCTGAAGTCATAATTTTTCCACTCATAATGGAACTTCCACCATTCCTGTAAGCTCACCCTCACTGCTTCAGACAGCAGAGCTGGGAACTAGGAGCGAATACAACTGCTGAGGGAGACAGGATAGCGTGAGACGAGTTCTGAGCATGGAACCCTGGGAAGCACTAGTATTTAAGGGATGAGAAAAGTAGAATAGGTAAGAGGAGCCTAAAAAAATTAAAATTAGAGAAGTAAAGAACTCTTGGAAGCCAATGGGGAAAAAATTATTTCACGAAGATAGTAGCCATCATCAGTACCAATGCTGAAGTGTAGTGAAGTAAGATTAGATCTGAAAATCCTCCATGTTTTAGTAATTAAGTAGGTCACTGTGTTCTTAGTAGGATCAGTTTCTGTGGAATTGGGGAAGGGTGGAGCCTAGACACCAGATGGGAACGAGTTGAGGCATAAGGGACGAGGATGTCGTTTCCCCTGCTCATCACCAGATATTTGTGAGTGAGTCCATCCGAGACCAGAGAACTGCTCACCGAGCCCAGCCTAGATGGCCCACGTACAAACTCATGAGCTGAATAAACTGTGTTCTTTTAAGTTATTGAATTTTGTGTGAACTTTTATGCAGCAAAATTGCTATATGAGCAAGACTTGATCGTGTATAAAATGGATGAGAAGTTGCTTGGAAGAGAAAGAGTCTGAGAATTTGGAAAAAGGAGGTAATAAAGCCAGACACATATGGAGAGTGAGAGAGTGGGATTTGAAGCAAATATAAAGGATAGGTGTAGATGGAATGAGTTGGTAGTGAGGGGATAGGAGATTGAGGGAGAGAATTCATGGCCTGAAGGCTCACACTCACAGCCTGGAGACAAGTCAGAGGCTTGAAGAGAGTGGCAAAGCTCTGATTGATTCCCTCTTAAGTAATGCTGTTGCTAAGAGATTCCACGTCTAGTCACACTTCTTTTTTCACCACATTCTTCCCTCTCCATCCATTTCTGAATTACCTAGCAGTGAATACCACAGACAATTTAAATCACTGCTTCCTGGGTAATTTTGCTATGCAATAGTAAAGTTGTAAAAATTTTGCAAATTCTTCAAAATAAGTAAGCAAGAGACTATGTCCATCATTGGAAATTCAGACAATGAGGGTCCCTCTCCTTGTCAGCAGCCTAAAGAATCAAAGATTAAACTATAAATTATTCCTTTGACTTTTATTAAGAGTTTTATTGAGTTGATAAAAGTAATCATATATGTCAGCTGGGCAATTCACATGACGATTATTGGAAGTTGAAGTAAAACTCTTCAAAATAAATCTTATTTAATCAAATACCAAAAAATGGTATTTATTTTTATTTGGAAAAATGAGATATTATGGGCTGAATTACATCTCCCCAAAATTCATATGTTGAAGCCCTAACCCAGTACCTGAGAATGTGACTATATTTGAAGATAGGACCTTTAAGAGGTAACTAAGTTAAAACGGAGTCATTAGGGTGAGCTATAACCCAATAGGACCAGTGTCCTTATGAGAATGGGATATTAGGACACAGACAACGTAGACAGAGGGAACACCATGTAAGAACACAGCAAGAAAGCAGCCATCTGTAAGTCAGGAAGAGAGGCCTCAGGAGAAACCAAACCTGCTGACACCTTAATCTTGGACTTCTAGCCTCCAGAACTGTGAGAAAATAAATTTCTGTTGTTTAACACCCAGTCTGTGGTATTTTTGTTATGGTAGCCCTAGCAAAGTAATACATGAGGGGATTTTCTATTAAAAGTAGATCAAGGAAACAAAAGTCATATTTTATACACTTGCATCAAGAGGAATGTCAGCGATTTGGATTGATGAGTGAGGGAATGAAGCCATGAACTGGAGAAGACTGACCCGGGGTGGTGCTGGTAATAACCATTCCCGGTGAAGGTCTAGCATCCAATAGTAGCAATCAGCAATCCAGTACAGGATATCTAATGTGTGACCAAGAGACTCACTTTAGGTGTGAGGAGGTCCAGTCTGAAAGGTAGTGAACTTCAATGTATGCACAGGCACAATCATGGGATGATGCTAAGAGTCAGGTGGATGGGGTCCTATCTATGATGTTAAATGTACAGAGTGAACTATGTCTGTCTGTAGGTATGGAGAAAAGGGTCCAGTTCCCAAGCAGAAGAGGATTTGAAAAACTAGGGAGGATAACAGAGTTCCAATCAAGCTGACCAGTGTCATGGTAGGTAGTCAAATCCCATACGGAAATCAGAAGGCTCAGCCACACAAACTGCTTGATCAATGGGCCAACAGAGTTGGGCCAATTGAAAGGTGGTTATGGGGAGACGGTTATTTGGTAGCAAATGAGGGCTGACTGACCCTGCAGGAGCATGACTAACTCTATAGCCCCACCTGCTGGTAGTAGCAGGAGGTGGTTAAGATACTGCCTGCGTTTGTCAGGGCTGTCCCGGCAGCCAGTGACCGGAGGTGTCCATGTCCTCGGCTAAAAAGACTGTAACAATGTCTGCTGGAGGGATGCAGACATAGCATAGAAGCAGCAAGGTGTTCTGGGATGAGAAATTGCATTAGACTCTCCAAATTGTCCTTTTTTACAACTTGAAAGAGGATTAAAAATTTACTCCACATTTCTGCATTCTTAGTGCTCAGATATCTAAAGTAACAGAACTCAGGATGTATTTCCAAATCAGTATGTCAGGCATTACCTTGGGACTGAATATACCATTAAAGGATTTCGTGTGTGTCAGGACAAAGAAGGAGCCATTTAAATAAGCTTTCTTGCTTATTAAAGCTCATCTCAACATAGGGACACTTCCAAAAAAACACAAATCCTACCTCCGAAAACCTTTATGTTTATTGAGATCTTACCCAGGTAACCTCACCACATCTCTTTAGATGTGTCCATTATTATTTATAAACTTCATAGAGAACTGAGTTCAAAAAGGAAAATGATTTTCTAGATATATTAGGCAGAGTTCTGCTATGAAAATGCTGTCTAATACCCAAGCTCCAAAATCTCAGTGGCTAAAGGCAGACATTTATTTCTCTCTCGTGGGTCTTAGTTCTGCCAGGATGAGTCCTTTCAGGCTGCGGGTAAAGTTCAGTTTCAGGTCTGCTCCATGTGCCTCGTCCTGGGACCAGTGGCTTCCCAGAGTATAGTCTTTGCATCTACATGGCAGAAGGACAAGCAACCACACCTAACCAGGCAAACACATTTGGAACTTCAGTTTACGTAACATCTGCTCACATTTCATCGGCCAAAAAGTCATATGACCGAACCCAAAGTCAGTGGGGTGAGGATGTATACCCCGCCTACTCTACTGGGAGGTAATGCAAAGGCTGTGAATGTGCAATCCTATTACAGGATGAGGGTGAAGTTGGGGAACAGTAATCCAATCCGTCAGAACAGTCTGTCAGTAGTTGTAGCTATGGACTCCTCAGGACACCTGGAGATTAGTAGTGAATTTCCTGCCTTGCTGCCCCAGTTTCTAGGAACTTTAGCAATATTGACTTCTACAAACACAGATTTGTACCTTCTAGCCAATTCTGTCTTCATAATGGGGTATATGACTCATCAAAGGGAATATGTCTTTGTCTTTTAGGTGATTGAACTATAATATAAAATTATTCCTTTGACTTTTATTAAGAGTTTTAACTGAGTTAATAAAAGTAATCATATATGTCAGCTGAGCAGTTCAAATATCACCAGCTAGCCAATGTAACATAATAGAAATTCACACAACTAACTTTAAGGGCCATTACCACAGGGCAGGTCATAGAGAAATTTGCTTTGATCAGTGATCAGTAAGAAAGAGATCAGAGGTAGAAGTAGTGGCATGGCAGAGAATCTCAGGCTTAGAGAGGAGAGACAAGCCTTTGGGTACTGATACAGTGCTGTGCCCTGCCTAGTTTTTAAACTAGGCTCTGAGCTTCTTCCAAATGAGAGTATCCCACTAGTTCAAGCAGCAGTGACCACTCAAATTTGCACATCCTTGTGAAGAAGCAGGAGACGTCAGAGCATTGCATCCATTCCCTTGTGATCTTCTCTGAGATGTATTCTTTGCCTAACTAGTTGCCTGGTTTAGTAGTTAACTAAAGTGAAAGCAACCTTGACCCATGTTTGGATAGTTATTCTCGTTGTCAGTCTTCATATCTGGACAAATTCCCTAATCCATGTCATTCAAAACAAGGCTACTTTTCATCAAGAGATTAATGAAATTTAATATAATAGAAAAAATAAGGAAAATAAAAACTAGAAAATACTAGAAGCTACTTAAGATTCCAGAAGTTAGAGATTTTGCAAACTGTACATTTGGATGCCAAACATCAGTATCAGGACAAGAATAGAGACACCTGACTTCATAGGAACACGAGTTTTTCATGAACCCAGTTTCTGATATTGTACATGTCAGCTCAATATTACAGACCTTATTCCTTCCGAGAACCTATTACTATCTTTACTTCTTTGTAGTTCTCATAGTTGTATAATGTAGAGACTCTGATTGGGATATTCCATAGAGTTTGGAACAATAAAATCCTGCCTTACTGAAGGCCTCTTAATTAACAGATTTATTCATCATGATGCACATTCAGACAAAAATAAAGAATTCAAAATATTTGTCTATCCTGTTATCCCTGAGATTCCCGAGTTACAAGCAGCCTAGGTGAATGGGAGTTGAAATGTGAACATCATTATGATGCCTGGATCGTGACTTCTGGGAATACCAGACTCCCCCGGGATAAACAAAATTCTGAACACTTACTACATTTACAGAGTCAGAGATACCAGAGAAAAGAACCTCCTTTTTTTTCTTTTCACTCTGTAGGAATACAGCAAGAACTGCCTAGAGCTGAGGGAGGGAGCTCTAGGCACAGAGGGCCCCTGACTCCAGAGCCTTGGAGAGCCAAGCTGTGCAGCAGAGGGAAACCCCCATCGTCCCTTTTGATTGCCTTTCCCTTCCCTTGGACATCGCTCCCTCCACCCCCAACCTCCCTCTGCCCTCCCTCAACAATCTCCAATTATCCTACCTAAACTGTCTCGTTTCTTCAACTTTCTTCTAACAGCCAAGTGTCTGACTTGCTAACTGAGATTTGTGCAACCTGAAGGAAAGTCATCTGTACCACAGGAGCCTTCTCTTTTCAAATCAACTCCTCCATTGACCAATGAAAGGGCGGTAGTGCTTGTTCACCACCTCTTTCTGCTATTTGCTGGTTTTATCTTGCATTTTCTTTCCTCTTGCTGATCTGCTCTTGCCTTCTGTCTTCTCACTCTTTTCTCTGTATCTTCCCATACTTTCCGATTCTGTCATTCCCTTTCTTTATTTCCACTCTACCTTCCCACATGCTTGTATACTGGTTACTTCTATTCAAGCCATCATGTTGTGGCCGTGAAGGAATCTTAGAGACCACCCAGTCAGAAGCATTCATTTTACACTTGAGGAAGCTGAGGTCCAGAGAGACTGTGACTCAGCATCACCCGGCTCACACCTGACCTCAGGACTAGAAGGCAGGACCGCGGACACCCAGCTCCTTCTCTTCCCACAATGGCTAGCAGAATTGTCAGCACCTGAGGGAGAGCTTTCTTCCCTTATTGTCATGAAAGCACCTATTTATTGGCAACCAACTGTGTGATATTGCTCAGCGTTGAATATAATGCAAGTCCAGATATCTACTCCAAATCAGAATCCAACAACATCTTAAGTCACCAAAAGTTCACCCCAAGTGTCTACCCCTTATCCACCAGTCCCACATGTTGCCACCTCTAGTCTCAGAGACACTGTCCATGCCCTTTTCTAGACACCAGGACCGCTCCTGCCCACAGTGCTCTGAAGTGCAGGGTGGAATCGCGGTGTGAAGGTGGGCTGGGCAGAGAGAGTGACGAACCTCAAACCAGGCATTTCAGCAGGACAGGGTGTCCTGCAGTGGACAGAGTCCACCCCTCCCCTACTATCAGAGAGCCTAGTTCACAGCTGGAAGGACTGTGGTCTGTCTAGACTTTAAGTTTGAAATCACTGTTCTTGTTGCTGTCACTGCTGCTGTTTGTTTGCTTGCTTGCATTTTTAATTTCAGAGATTGATCAGGGCAGGTTTTCTGAAATAAAATTAGAGCTAAAAATATTTTCTGTTTCCTTCCATCACATGGGTTGCACTTTTCATGTTTTCTACTTCTAGTAATCAAAGGGAAGAATAATGAGAGCTAACATTTACAGAGGGCTTATTCTGAGGCCTGTGCACTACCCCATTTCATCCTCAAAGAAGTTCCATAAATGAGGTACCATTATTAGTCACGCATTACAGATCAAACAGCTAGCAATTAGAGGAAGCCAGGATTGGAACACAGGCAGTAGACTTGTGAGCTGGCCCTTTTGAGGTATCTCCATGAGGGAATGGGTACATCACTGAAGCCATTTCCAACTCACTTCACCGTTTGCCACAGGGAGCTCATCTTTTGAAGCACTTTAGTCTGAATCCTGGGGCTGCGGGGAAGCAGTGGTTCTCTCTCTGACATCCCAGCACCCACTACCAAGGAACACTTGAACCCTAGCAATGCCTTATAAATTAAAAACAACAACAAAGGATTACCCTTTCTGCTGTTAGCATTATTAATCTGATCCTGAACTGGCCCAGCAAGTGTACGCAAAAGCTGCTTAGCCATTTCTTCTATTGGCAAAGAACAGAGGACTTGCCCCTGTACTCATCATTTTCTCATTTGCGTTTCATCCCACACAGTTGATCTATTAAACCAGTCATTTGTAACTCATCCTTGTCAAACAGATTAAATTTAGCTGGTCTCAGACAAATGCATAAATTGCCTTCAAAATTCCCAAATTTCAACAACCAACAAAAAGCTAATGTTTTGGCAATGCAACATGTCCTCATCTAATACAGAAACCGGGAGCCTTTCCATAGATGTTTTATTGTCGTGCACAGAATTTAAAAACCAAAACATAAATTCACAAGCCTGCCTTTGCTTTTTAGACTGCACAGCATCTCCTTTTGCAGATTAGGGCTGTGTCCTTTCTAGAAGGAAATCTGTAATTTAGAAATAGAACCTTTGAAAACAGTGCCAGGTAAAAATCTAAGACAAATAGCAGGTGTTGATGGCTGATGCTGAATAGTCCTTAATTGCAAGTGGCACACACAGGAGAATAAATCAGTTTAATTCAAGCCATGCAGAGCTCAAAACACAAAAATAAAATGGAGGAATTTATGCACTACATTTCTTCTAGAATCTGCATTTACTTGCAAAAGATTTTGCTCCCTCCTACTGATAATTTTTATTCTGAAAAGGAAAGGAAAAGTTTACAAAAAAAAATATCTTTGCAAAGATAACCCTTCCAACTGGGAAATTTATCCCACTCCTACCCATCTCCTCTGAGACCTGACTCCTTAAGTATTCCAGGATTTTCTATAGTATCTCCCCCTCTTCTAGCTCCCGTTTTTTCCAACTAATTAGAACATATCCAGATATCCACTTCTGTTAAAAAAAATAAAGCTACTTTTAACAATGCTTTCCTTCATATTTATTTTTTAAAAAAATCTATTCTTGAGGTTTCCACTTCTGTTCATTCTTTCATTCATCCATCCATCCATGCGTTAACTCAACAAATATTCATTAAGCATCTACTGTACATAAAGCATTGCATTAAGTGCTATTTGAAAAAATATATAAATAATCATGTTCTGTGCTTATCTCATCATTGATTTGCCACAGAAAATTATACATTAAAACGAAATCATTATAATTTTCAATAATTGATAATAAAAGTTCTTCCAAAGATTTGCATGTTTTAAGGCTGTTCAAAACTATGCTTAAATTTCTAATGGTGGAATTTCAGGCATCAGGAAAAATGTGTTTTGAAAGAGACCACTGCTCTGTCTTTCTTAGGGGTTAAATGGGAGGTTAGCTACAAGACAAAACAATAGAGAGGAAGTTAGATGGAGGTGGTTGAAAAGGGGAGACAGAATGAGACACAACAGATTAAAGCAGAGTTTCAACCAGGGGCAGTTTTGCCGTTGGTCAGTGTCTGGAGACACTTTTGGTTGTCACACAGGGTGGGTGGTGCTACTGGCATCTACTGAGTAAAGGCAGGGATGCTGTTAAACATCCTACAGTGCACAGGACAGCCCCCATAACAAAGAATTCTCCAGCCCGAAACATCAATATTGTCGAGATTGAGAAACCCAGGATTAAAAGAACGAGTCTGAATTCTTTCTTTTTTTCTTGCATACCACAGCAGTGATGACCAGATAGCAAACTGGAGTGGGCCAGCTTGAGTGTGTAAGAAGAGAGGTCCCGAAAATATTCTGTCAATGTTCAGGAAACAGTGCAATTATTTCCATAAAAACGAGGTGACTTTCAACTAGAGAGAAGGGGAGCGAGCAGCTGTGATGTGTGGGAGAGAGCCCTGGGGTGCTCCTCCGAATACCTGGGTTTGAATCCAGGCTCATATTTATAAGATTTTGTGATTTGGGCAAGTCACTAAAACATCACTAAGATAGTTTCCTCATCTGTGAAAACAATCTGACAAGATAGTTAAAGGACTAGAACAGATAACACCCAAGAATGTATCTAACACATACTAACAATTACATGGCTTATATTTCAGGAGCTCTTACTACCTGTCTGGTGTTCTAAGCACTTTTTGTGTATTAACTCATCTAACCTCATAACCAAATTCTGGGTAGGTGGTAGTGTCATCTCTGTCTTATTAGATAAGCAAATTTAAGCTAAGAAATATTAAGCAACATGCTCAAGGTTGAACAACTGGCAAATGGTGGAAGCAGCCAGGTTCCAGAACCCACACACCATCTCACTAAGCTTTTCTGAAGCTTGGTTGATCAGTTGCCTCAGACATTGAAGATAATGAAGCATGATGTAGGCTATTCAGTTAACAAATAATTCTTAAGTGTTTACTATGTGCCACTTACTAGAGATGGAATGATGAGCAAAACAGATATCACACCTGCCCATGTAGAACTCTCAATATCAGCCAGTGTGCACAAAAGAAAAGCTTGTCAAAGATGTGGATTCCCAGGCTCATCCCTGAGAGTTCAGTTTGGTTGATCTGTAGCAGGGCTCAGGATTCTGCATTTCTAATAAACACACCAAGTACCTGATACAAATGGTTTGATGACTACGCTTTGCAGAATATTTGGTCAACCATTGGTTTTGCAATGTGTGCTACTGGGTTGAAACAGTACCACATGGGTTCATTACAACTCAATACCACATATTGGGAAAGCAATTCAAAATATATGCCACATGCTAGACATTTGACTCACTGAGGGCAGAGAGAGTGTCAGAGCAGCACTTAAGCAAGAGAGGTTATCTGACGGGCACTAAATCCTAACAAGAGACCAGTTAGGAGCCCAGAATGCTCAAAGCCCCTTTCTAGAAGGAAGGTCTTTTGCTATTCACATAAAAGATGTCCCCTAGTTAATTCCTCTCAAGACCATGTCAGGCAGTGACTCACTGTGGAGTAGACTGACTGAGAATCAAGGAAATCTGACTACAATGAGGGACAAAGAACTCAAAATTCTAGTTCTCAGGGGTAGCTCCCAATTTCATTTCCTCACTTTATTAAGCCTCTGCCTGTTCCCTTCTTGCATGCATACCAAGAGTGAATGACAACCAAAGATTTTGCATGTATCAGTATCTAAACAATAGAATTTTAATATATATTTATATTCAAAACTATTACATAGTTACAATTCTAATCTTTAGGCAGCCCAACATATACACTGCCCAACACAAACATTAAAAATTAATGCCCTAAACTACTAATTACATGCTGGTATCGAGAACAGAGCATATCCAGAAGAATCAGAAGACCTGGGTTCTTGGCCTAACTACCCATAAAGATTGTGAAATTCACTTAATTGCTAGGGCTATCCAAATCTTCTATAAAATGAAAGGCTGGTCAAGGTGATCTATAACACTACTTTCCAATTTCTGTTCACAAGTGTACATGGAATATAAAATTAATTTAGTGAGTCGAGAATAGAATAGAGAATAAGTGCTTCTCTGTGGTGAGAATAAGTATTATTATTTTGAGTGTGTGTATGTTTAAAAAATTTTTGTTCCAGATATATCTATGTAGACACTGAGTCATGATGTAAAATGCGTTTCTTATTGTAGGTTTTAGTCAACACAGCTGGAAACCCACTGATTTAGAAGACTCCTTCTAGCTCCAAAGTTCTCTACTTCTGTGATTTCACCTCACTTGTTATTGACCTTGTAAATCACTATATGATGCTAACTAATCCAAATGTGTTCCTGCTTTGCTGCAGCTTCAAGCACCAGATGTGTCCACTGTTAGCATATTCTGAAGAATACTTATGCTTCCAGAAGGTCACTGCCCAATCTCCTGCGGCCTCTTCTTTTCTTGTGAGCTGATTCTGGTATTTTCCACTGATCAATAGACCTAAGGTAACAATGTACTACATAGCTACAGCTATATTCTCTAAAGTGATAGAAAATATATTTTTAAAAGAGGTTAAAAAAAAAACCCACCTCAACCACTCCTATAGAAATGAGAAAAATATAAAAGCCCACCTGAGACATGATCTCAGAAAATTGACGGGCATATAATTAAACCATGATGTTTGGAGGAGCCAGAATAGAGAGCACGATAAAACTAGTATAAACTAAAACCCTGGAGAAACTATTAGCAGAAGTTTCCTGGGCTCTTAACTCCTCAAGTCCCTCACACGCATTCTGAGAATTCTGTTGCACTGACTTTCAACCCTGCGTAAGAGTAATTAAGTTAGGCACATTATTTCATAACTTGAGATTTATAACATAACCTTTTAGTGACAGTTGTTTTTTGGTATACGATATGAGAGAGGTACCCTCACCCCACAATACCCACACTTCCCCTTCATTCCTACTCTCTTTATCCTCACAGAAAAGTGTATCAGAATCACATCAGGGAACTTCTCAATTACACCTGTCCACCCGGAGAGTCTACAAATCAAAGAGTATACATGCTCACGTAGTCACGTATAAAGGCCACCCCAGCTGAGTAGTGTACAGTTATGACTGGAGTTTCTGAGTTATGTGACACTTTTGCATCATACTCCTCCTCTCCTCCATATCTAATTGCATCAGTAGATTTACATGGGTGCTGAGGAACTCTCGAACTGTGATGACATATAAATATATCTAGCAAACTGAGGATGCAGGCAAAGGGGGACTAACATTAGTGGAAGTTCAAGTAATGTCAGCTGGGGCTTGAGAGAAAATTAACCTCAAGGGAAAGATATGGAAAGGTTGAGGAGAATTTGCTCAGAGTTTGAGGGTCCGAGAGGAGACGTGGTTCCAGATACACAGCTAATACTGGATCTCTCCCCACCTAGATTCTGGGTTGATTTATATATACCCTAAAGAGAAAAGGGCCAGTTTTGCTAACTGAAGAAAATATTTCACTGAACTTAACATCTTGAGGCCTAAGCTACCTTGCTAAGGAATCCCCATACTGATTGTATTCTAGAGGAAAGAAGGCATTCCCACGTCCACTCTGTAGCAAAAGAACTGGGAAGGATGAGAGCACTGGTGACCTGAGCCATCAGCCTGGCTGCACACACACTGACAGTGGACCCCGTTCAGTCGGCACTGGTGACTGCAGGTCTCCGGCCTTGGCAGTAGAAGCAAGAGCAGCAGTGTTAATGAATCCTAAGTCAATGGCGTGGACTGTGTGTCTCTGTGTGAAAGACCAGCAACAGACAACCTCCAGCAGCAGCAGCAGCATCAACAAGCAGGACTAATTTGGGGGCACATGGAAAATGTCCTTGAAGAATCTCAGATACATTTGGGAAGAACTTTGCAGGCCTGGAGTGCCTGCTATACAGTGCAAGTTTTTAGCCAGTGCAACTTGGATTCAACTGCGATCAGGATATTATCGTAAACTGGTGAGGCCTTTAGATATCTGTATTGGAGACAAAAGGGAGTAACTTCATTTTAAACAACCCCAAACAGAAATCAGTAAAGCCATTTCTGAAACAAGAGCGTTAAACATTCATGGTCATCTTTGCAGGCAGAGTAATTGCGAAGAAGCTTCACCCTTGGTCACAGGAAGAAACAATTATTAAGAACAGTAACAATGGGGTGGCCCATCAGAGAGGTGATATTTATCTGTCACATACAGGGAACTCCGCAGGGTGCCAAGTGTTGGGAGGGGAGCAGAAATTTACCTTTCAGGCTTTAAATGCTCACTAATACCTCCTGTCTATCTGACTTAAATTCCTCTGAGATTATAAAGCACAGTAGTTTATAGTGAGTTCAGTGAGAATTGGAATTCTCTCTATACTTAAGAGAGAGAAAAATAATCAATTATCTCCATAAGCTTTTCTGGAGCTTTAAAAAAAGTTAAGCAAAATTAGCATTGATTAATCTTGAAACACATTTACTTGTGGACCTCAAAATGAATTTAAACTCCTAGTTTTTGTAAACTATCAACTACAGACTGAGTGCTTCCGTTAATGAGAGTGTAGTGAATCCAGTGCTGCCTCAGGCACTTTGGGCATTGCATGGAGCATTGCTGAGGATAAAAATGGCTGAAAAGTCACCACTTAGTTCTTCAAGAATCTAAAGTCTGGCTGAGAAGGTAAATTATACAAAATGAAACAAATCAAGATTATAATTTCCAGAATCTTCCTTTGCTCTTTCTGTGGAAGATCTGTGAAATCCCAGAAACACTTGGTTCTCACACAATATCATGTGAGTGAGCATTCTCAAAAGAATTATTTGATATACCCAGGAACGTAAAAAAGAATAGATGATTAATATAAACAGTGTCTGTGAAGGAGGAAAAATCCTTTTTGGGTGAATACCTCTACATTTGCTGATTTTTGTAGTTCATATTCAATAATGTGCCCATGATCTCTTTGAAGACCACACAGCATAAAAAATAAAGATAGTAAAATGTATTCATCGGAAAGACAGAGAGAGGAAGTGGGAAATTGAGTAAGTTTATTAAAATAAGCCCAAATAAGGCTGCTGTCTTTTAAGTAACTGAGAACTGGTGAATAACTTCAGTTTTATATATAAATATAGCTATAGGCAAGATGTTATCAAATATAATCAGTTGTTGAATTTTAAAAATAAAATAATCTTTCCCCAAATAATTGGTCTGCTCCTCAAGAAATCATAAACTAATAAAGCTTCTGGATTAGGAGAAAAATTTTAAGTTCTCTACTTTGAACATCTATCTAAAAATCAAAGTCCTATATACTGTTTTTAGCAAACATTTGTCTCTTCAGCCTCTAGTTGAATCCATCTATGATGGAGAAGTCACTGGCTCCAAGGACACAAGTGCAAGCTGACACATAGTTGTCTCCTCCCCTCTTTATTATCATCAGTGTCCATTTATATGACCACCGGCAATAAAAATGCTACTCGTAAACATGTTATCACCCTCAATTCACTATTCTATTTCACTTAAATGAAGTATCATCCATTATTTCAGCAACATCCCTTTTATGACAGTGTATATTGTCCTAAAGCCAGTAGTTTTTTCCTCCTCTTCATCCAACAGCATGACTAGAAGATACTCCTTACATAGACTGACTAGTTTTTTCCAATGTCGTCCTTAATATTTGACTTTTAAAAGATTTCTAGGCATAAAGGATACTGTTTAAAATGCAGACTAAGTATTACTGTGAAATTTAAAGTATTACATTATTTTTAGGTTTGAGCAAGGGGTTGAGGGCCCAGGTGACAGTAGGGGACAGCATAGATACTTCAAGAACTCGTGGCCAGATGAGCTAGAGCAGCCCAAGGGCATCAATCTCTGGGATATGGACTACAGCCAAATGCTGGGGACCCAGAAACACTGGCCAGGGACTTGTTGCTCTGATAGAATAAACCAATATTAGGATGGCTAAGGTCAGACTGAGAAGTAGAAAGCTAGAATGAGAAGTAGATCAAAGCACAGACTGGGTACGCAGCAGAAATAAAAGCCTTGTTTTAACCAGAGCTTAAGAAAAGAAGAAAGTTCCTCCAACTGTGATGTAAGCTCCCTGAGTGTAAGGGCTATGCCCAGATTGTATAGAGAGGGAGATGGAGGTGGAGGTGGAGGTGGAGGTGGGGGTGGAGCTGCAGATGGAGATGACATGGAGATGGAGATAGGGATAGATAGATAGCCATTAGCACCCATCAGAGTGGTTATTTAATTAATGTTTGACAAAGAATGAATGATTTTATACCAATAGTTTACTTGAGAAACCAGACCTCAACCTCTAGACTTCTTCCACTTGATTTTATTTTTATTTTTACTCTATTTTAATTTTACCTTGTTTTTTGCATCCTAAGAGCCTTGATTTGAGGGAGGATGCATTTCAGTTGGGCTTTGCAAGATTAGCAGAGTTTCAGGAGGCACAGATTGGAACAAGTGAAGACACTGAGGTGGAAAGGTGCAGGACAGGTGGGAAGATTGTGAAGTCTGACCTCTGTGTGATGTGTCTAATGCCAAACATTGAGGGTACTGCAGGAAATGGAGGCACAGAGAGAGCAACTTTTATATGACTGTTGACCATTTAATGAGCAATCTGTAGGCAATGGAAAGCCAATAAAAATTAAGTCAGTATTTGACCAGCACTGTGCTTAGAAAGATTGCTGGGGGCAGTGGCACAGAGTTATATTTTTAATTGAGATATAATTTACATATGGATCTTAAGGGTTCAGTTCAATGACTTGACAAATGTACACACTTGTGTAACCAGGACCAGCCTTCTGGGTGTGTGACCTGTGCAGTCCCACAGGGACCCGCACTTAGAAGGGCTACATGCTTGGTTAAAGGCTCTGCTATTGCCATTTTAAAATTCTTAATAACTTTTGAATAAGGAGCCCATGTTTTCATTTTGCACTGGACCCTGCAAATTATGTAGCAGATCCAGTATGTAACCCATACCTTTATCTAGATACTAAACATTTTAATCCCCCAGAAGTTTCCCTTATGCCTTTTTACTTCAAATTACGTTTGCCTATTCTAGAGCTTCTAGAATAAACATTGTGTTCTTTTTTTAAGGGCCTCATCTACAAAGAATTCAACAGAAAGGTAGGTCTTGAGATATAATTTCCATGTAACAGGTCACTGACCAATCTTTGGTAATATCTTTTCATAATCTCTGGTCTGCCTAGAACATAATAGGAGCTTAATAACTTTGCATGGCTAAGTAAGTGAATAAATGATCTTCAGTGTTTTCCCAGACTCTAAAAACCTACATCTTCAAGGTCAATGCTTGGACCAAGTATTTCTTTTTCTCTGGAACTTAGTTGGTTCTAAAATATTCCTCTTTTAAGGATATAAAATCTAGGGAACAAATCAGAAAAAAATATATAACTTGCCCCTTCATGTATTAAATTACTCTAAATAAGTAAATGTGTGACACCTTTGAAAACTTCAGAACAATTACATTTTTCAAAGAATAATTACCATTACATTTTAATTTAATAGGGGGCTGTAATATCACCACATAAATAAAATCAAACCAGCCATATTTGCTTCATTCCAGAGGCACTTTATTTGCGTGTTATTTCTAGAGAAGAGGTTGGCAAGTAATATTAAAAATAATAGTAATAATAAATAATTTCAGCATCTAACATTTATCAAGCATTTATCAATATGAAGCAAGGTGCCAAGGGCTTACAAGGGTGTTAACTGTGTGACCTTGGGCAAGTGACTCAGCTTCTTTATTTGAAAATTAGAATAATAACTGTACCTTCCCTAGGTTTATTGTAAGAATTACTGGGACAATGCACATAAAGTGACTGGCATAAAATAAGAGCTCAGTGAACATTAGTTCCTATCTTCATTAGGTTATAATTTAAGCAAAACAGCAACGCCTGCAGAAACTGATGAACTTACCGGGCAGGTGCTGCCATGTACGTGAGGGGACCAGGACTCTAACCAAGTCTCTCTGACTCTAAATTCTTGTGTTTACTCTAAAATACTGCCTCCTGGGAATGACAAAATAGGTACTTTACAGTTCAAAACAGAAACTCTATGCATAATTTCTCTAATTAGATTAATGAATTGTTCTTTATGAAAATATTTGCCTACAGCTTCAATTTTGCTCATTGTATTTTTGTCCTCTACTGCCATGATTTACTCTGAAAGTCTAGTCAAGTGACTTTTTGCATACTTTTCAGCCATCAGTGAACCAAAGACAGCATCTTTTTGCTGAGAAGTACTCGCACGAAACAGCCTGAGATTAATTAGTTGCATGCGTGAACTACATTAGTCAACAGCTTTATTTGATTCAAAATCTACCAGGAGCTGTCCTTTCTGGGGTGTGTCACACAGCAAGGATGAGCACCCTACACTGATCCCTCCAGATGTTTCTGTTCTTTACCTCCTGGAGAGATCTCTTTACCTGTCTCTTTAAATATAACACAAATTTCACAGATGGTTTACCTTTAACTCTGAAAGTTTCGACTTGAGAGTATGGGACGTTGTGCTGAGTGTCTTCTCTTTACCCCTCACGGCCATCCCCATCCTTCTCCACCCTGGGACACTGACCTGCGCGGATTGTGCTGGGAGCTACCTTGTCCTCTGGCTTACAGCAAGGCAGCCACTGGCATACAGAGGAGGCACAGCAGACTCAAAGGGAGGGAGGAGAAGAAGGTCAGGCACGTATGCCCTTCTCTCCTGACTGGGTCACATCAGATTAGCTGCATCTTTCTCCCAGAGGCCGTCTCTCGCCGGACGACTCCCTCTGCAATTTCCGTAGCCTGGCAGCAGAAATGGCTCTCTGATGTTACTACCCAGGTTCCTCACTCTCACCTTGTTCCTTTACCTAAGTTGAGCCCATACCTTTGTAAACAGTCCCTTTATTAAACTCTCCTTACGTTATCTAACCCTGATTGATCCAGGTGACTTCATGATACACCTGTGTCTGGTCTGGAGCGACAGTAGCATTTCCCAAAGGATGTTCTTGACACAGACATAAAAAGGTTCCAATGTTAAACTGGTTTGCCAGACTGGGTTAAGCAAAATTAAACAGAGTTCTTACTTTAGATTCTCACATATTTTTGATGTGTAAATGTTCACTGAGAATCTCCAAGAGGAGGAAATTATGAGTAGCATCTCCTACATTTTATTTTTCCCCCAGAGCAGCTCCTAAGACTACAAGGACATAATCAAGGAAAGACCGCAGTAGAGCGATAAAGGAGCTGGTGATGCAGAAGGCTTTGCCTAGAGTAGAAGCAGTCAGGCAACCACAGGCTCCTGTCCTGGGCTGGTAGGAGCGCCTCAAATAGAAACTGTGATGGTGTCAGGGGAGGCCGAGCTATGCTTGCCAGCACAGTGAATGATCTCTGGCTGTTGTACTCAGCTAATTGGTATTTCATCTGCCTCCTGCCTGGTGAGGATTTCTGTTACTGGCTGTCACTTCTCATCACACTCCCTCACGAGTATTCATTGCTTTCTTCTCTCTTCTGGCCACATTGCATTTGCAATGAGATGAGCCAGTTGTCTTTCTGAGACAAACTAGTAAGTGGATATTTTAAAATATTCTTTCATCAGTCTTTTCACTGTTTATTCTGTTATTCTCCAGGGCTTCTGGGCTTTGGTGTCAATGAGAATTGAATTTTATTGTAATTATTAGCCAAAGAAATAATGCTTTTCCTTTTAGCCATTAAATGATCTCAAATATGTTATGGGCTATTTTTATTGTTTTGGATTATTAGCCTTGTAGCTTATTTTCATGTTCATTATTGTTTGGAAAGTTAATAGTGCCAGACATCTGAAAGTCAGATAACCACCCAACTGTACATGCTATTTTTATTTTGCTCATTCTATTTGACTCAGTTCAGCTCATTTTACTAATATACAGCTCTCTTTTGAAATATGTTGATACTCTAATTGGTTTTGAATAGCACTAACTACTCTCTGCAATCAATGGTGTATTTTACCATTCTTAGAAGACATGTCTACTTACAAAGTCTATTTACATGTCTATTTACAAAGGACATACAACTTTATAGCTCGAAACTTAGACATAGCAATGACCCCCTGACTTCTTGCCCCCATAACCCTTAATTTCCATAGCTAGGGAGACTTAACCTCAAAAAACTGAATTCAATCTAGGCCTATGATGTACGACCAGTCTTAAATTAAAACATCAGTGATTCAGCAGCAAGACAGGCTTGCCCCTGATCCCACACTAATCCTGAACATCAGTTGTTATTATTTCACTCTTGCCTAATTCTTCCTGAGGCTGTCTGCCTCTTCCTCTAATTACAATGACTAAGCCTTAGTCCTACAGAGGAGCATACAACAGTGTCTGATGTTGGCGATATGCTTGTAGTGTGTAGTGATTAAATGTGAGGGCATTAGGGTCCAACTGCTTGGGTTTAAGTCCCTGGTCCCCCAGTTGCTAGATTTCTGTGCCTCAGTTTCCTCATTTGTCTAGTGGAGCTAGTACTAGTTTCTACTTCATAGATTTGCTGTGAGGCTTAAACCAACATACAATAATGGTTCAGTAAGTGTTTATCATCATCTTAGGTCCTTTGAGACTGGGGTCCTATCTTTTTTCTTTAGTTATATCAGTCAAAGTCTCCATAGGAAACAGAATCCAGCTCAAAATATTCAGGAGACTTGAATGAAGTTCAGCTTACAGAGGGCATGGTTTAGAGAATCACCAAGGGATTTTGAGGCCGCTGAACACTAACAACAGTGGGAAGCCATTACCACCTAGCCTTGAAACACTGGGATCCAATGAGACAACTGCAGCAATGGAGCAGGGGCTCCCTGCGAGGAGCTGGAGCTTCACTGATGGAAGGACTGAGCCACTGGCAGAAACGTGGCCCAAGCTGGGCATGGAAGAGAATCCCCTGCCCTTCTCTCTTCCTCACCTTCAATCACTACCAGCAGCTCCCAATGGAAGCCAGCCGGCGAGGGACTCTGGTTAATGAAGTCCATAAGTGGAGGCTTCTTGTGGCAGACGGCAGGCCACAAAGGATGGAAAATGGATCTAAGGACAAGGCCAAGCAGAAAATAACCAGGAACACCTTAAGGCATTTTTCTTCTAATCCAGCTCCCCTGGAATAGAGTTATAGCTGCCACACTTGGCTGATGTTCTACCTCTTCTGATTCTGTGTCTGTTCTAGAACTGGGCTGTGAGGTCTCCAGATCCTGACTATCCTAGTCAGGCTTTACTATAGTCAGGCTTTACTCAAATCAGGCTTTACTCTTAACCCTCAAGCCTTGATTCTGAGGGAAAACATTTTCCAGTAGGATGTTTTTTTGCATAACTGTTATTTTTATTTTATTTTATTTTTTTGGTGAGGAAGATTAGTCCTGAGCTAACATCTGTTGCCCATCTTCCTCTTTTTGCTGAGGAAGATTGGCCCTGGGCTAATATCCGTGCCCATCTTCCTCTACTTTATATGTGGGATGCCTGCCACAGCATGGCTTGATAAGCAGTGTGTAGGTCTGCACCCACGATTGGAACCTGCAAACCCCAGGCCGCCGAAGCAGAGCGTGCGAACTTAATCACTACACCACTGGGCCAGCCCCACATGGCTGTTATTTTTGACAGCCTTAATGACTAATGTCTGCACAAATGACCATGTCAGCTATAAAATGGATCCAAATTGACTATTGAACTAACAGATTGAACATTTTCCTCCTTGGTTTTGGTCATAAGTGCAAGGTGATAGTGTGGTGGGGGTATTGGAAAGGGGGAAAAATAGCTACCAAGAAATGGAAAGTAGAGAAATAAACTGTTGAGAGAAACTCCCTATGAGTGTCATGCATTTCTGCATGTCTTAAAAGTCCTTTGTTGTAGACTATATTTTCAAGGATGTTTGTATAGTAAGCAGCCTTGGGGACTAGAGAGAGTGTTTTCTTCCAAAGCAGAGGGTAGGTTGGCTTGCTGCCCATTATAATAGGTTCCTATTCCCTGAGGTCAGCACTCTCTCCTGTAACTCAACCCCCTGTTGTGTGTGGGTGTCACTGGCCTCTTTGCATCACCCTGTGGGAACTGGAGCTCAGGGGACAGCACACAGATGCTGGTTATCTGACTGCAGGCATTGGCTGTGAGTAACAAACTGTGTGTGCTACGTCTCTAACCCGGGAGACTTGTAGCCCTGCCATCAACGAAACTGGCGGCCTAACTTGTTCGGTTGCAACTAAGGTAAATCTCAAACCCTTCATAGTTCTTGACATGTACTTCTACTTAGTATAACAACATAGACTCCTTTAGATAATGATTTGTGTGGGAGCCATGCCAACTGGGAGCTCTGTCTCTTTTAAGAGATTTTGTTGGCTATTTCCAACTTTTTAATCTGTTCCCACTCTAAGATATAAATTCAAATTTTTAAAAAAGATACAAAATATCTTTACTTAAATGGTATAAAAGCCCATATGAAATATACTGTTTTACCATTGAGAAGTAATACACCAGCTTTACACACTGCAGCATTTCTGTTAAGCTAAGGAAGCATCACGCCCCTATGCACACATGCATATACATGCATATACACATACATGTACCACATAAATGCCTAGGCACACACACACACAGTCTATGAGACTAGATTATTTTCTGGATTTAGTTATCTGAGGATACAAAATCTGTTTAAAAAACAAGGTAGCCTCAAAGGGTAGCAGCAGCTGTGGCATATCTCAGCAAAATTTCCCTAGTGGTGAGACGTTCTAATAGGAAATGCAAGCTACAAGTGTCATATTCATGCAAAGACTGGTCTCATTGGGTCCAGAAAACTTAATTCTTATTCTGTCAACATTCTTTTATTCTTCAACTCACATCACCATTTTAGAAGCACTTGCAAGTAAAATCAATGCTCTGTACTCTAGGGGAATATTTACAAGCACAAGGCTTTCTGGATCTTGAACCACAATCAAATTCAGCAAAGCTTCGTCCTGATTTTGGTGTGGTGGGTGGCATGGATGTGGCAAGGAAGGGGACCTGCTTAGCTTCAGCTTTCCAGGTAATCCCATTCCCTCACAGTCACCTGTGTATGAAGGAAATTATCCAAAAGACAGGATTTAGAGAGTTTCAGGCAAGTCTCTAATTTCCCCAAAACCTGAACCAACAGTGGAAATTAATTTATGATTCATTCATTTGTAGTAAGCATTGCCTGCTGCCTATATTCTTTTTGTAAAATTGCTATAAATGCTTCCATCTCCAAGAAAAATAGCCTAGTAACTTTACACATGGGAGGGCCTGTGGCAATATGAGAGAACTGGTACCTGTGGCAGAAGGCAGGGAGATTAAAAAGATATGAGTGTACAAATGAAGAGAAGAAACCACAGTGTGCTGAAGACTTTAACCATCTTTGAAACCAAAATGGTAAACTCCTCCCTATTGTCCCTAGGGAAGTCCTAGTTAAGAGAGCAGAATGATGTAACGAAAACAACAAGGCTTCGGATCTGGAGTTAGGCAACATGGACTTCCAATCCTAGCTTCCCTCTTATTAGCTGTGTGACCTTCAGCAACATACTTAATCTATCTGGGCTCTAGTTTCCTGATCTATAAAAGAATAGTTTTTTAAAATACCTGCTACAAAAGATCACTGAAAATATAAAATGACATAAAACATCAGCCCCTGGAACATAGTTAGCATTCTCTAAGTGTCAGCTTATGTCATTATTATTTTTTTTATTATCATTACACTATATTGCCCAGAAAACAATCAATAGATATCAGTTCCCTCAAATTAAATCAGATTGAAGTGATATGTTTGACTACATAAACTGGCAGATTCTTTACATTCGGATGTTGATTCTCAAATAGTCAAAGTGAAGCAACAGTGAAAGAAGTTTCTCCATTTGCATTTGTAAATCTTGGAGAGGAGAGGAATGTGTATGTATTTCGCAAAAAGTGTGTTTAATATACCTATTGTTTTTACAACACAAACAATAGAAATTAAAACATGACAAAATTATCTTGGAGGTTGACGGTCTGAAGAAGATAAAAGGATGGCAGAAATAGCATGGATTAAAAATGGTAGCTTAGAGGATGCATATGAGTCTTAGAACTGGAAACCAGAAGTCTTTCATTCCCACTATCTTGATAAAGACATGTAATTTCCTTATTTTTCCGTGCTAAATTTCCTCCTTTAACACAAACAACGAGTTCAGGTTATCCACTCATCAAATTTAAAGGAACATACACATTTATTAGGTCTGAGATCATATACAATTTCCAAGTGGAGAGGTCACCTCCAGTCCTAGCCCTTCTGGAAAATTCTGGCTCATTTCCTCCCATATGGATCAATTATCCAGCCTACCCATGTGAAGGGCTGACCAAAGGATTGTAATTTCTCTCTTGCCACAAACAACCTTGAGAGACTCTACAAGTTAATGGAAGACCATCACTTTAGACATGAGAAATGATGGCGGATTTCTAAGCCAGACTCTTCTAGATGATTCACAACTGTAGGCCATTTAGTGTCTCAGCAAGCAGTTTTTTGGGAAGAGAAGTTTCTGTTTGTTCTTCTTTATATAGTCTAAATGTTAGTACTCATAAAACAGATGTCTTCAAAGCAGTGCCAGTTAGCTTAAATACAAATATGAAATTAGTCATTTGTAAAGCAGATTCACATATTTCTCTAACAGGCTGCAAGACTGATTTTAAGTAATAATTCATGTTTTAATACATTTCTAGTGGCTCTCGAATTAGCTTCTCAGCCAAGCATCAGGGACTATTTTTGGCTCATTGGACTATTAATTCTAAGTACAAAACAAAATCCTATGAGAGAATGGATAAAGAATTTGTCCTTTCAGTTACACAAAGAGACAAAAATTCCCTCCAGGAAATTAATACTCTAATTATAAACTTTCTGGTTGAGAAAGTCTTGAAAAGCTTTGTCTCTTCTATGAAGTCAAAAGTCTTTGGTTTGGCTTCATTTAATTTTTCCCATTCAGAACATATGGGAATATTCCCCAAACATCAGAGCAGCTGGTCCTTTCAAAATCAGGAAAATTTTCTTTCTGATACTACTTACACTGTAGAAAAAAGGAATCCACACTGCTGGCAAAACAGCTGTTCTTATTTCTGAAGGATACGGCATGGCTAAGGCAACATGTTTTGCTACTTAAATTACAATTTTGGAAAAGAGAAAGATCAATCACTGTTTATAAATTGAGTTGTAATAATATCAGTTCTTTCTTTCAACTTAGGCCATCTAGAATGTTTCCAAATATTGGGAGGATTATCACACAGCTTTCTGTTCTATGTTACCTATATTCTATGTTCTCACACAGAATTATGTTCACATTTTGACTGACTTTCCCAGTTTACATTTAAACAGTTAACATCTTATAGTAGATACAGCTTTTCTGGAAGTTACTATACTGCACTGCATTTTCTACCAATATTTATACAGTTGTACATGCAAGATATCAATAAATGTTAATGATGAAGGAAAAAGAGGCAATCTAACAAATCAAAACAGTATATTCAGAGTTTAAACAATATCCTAAGTCTTGTATGCCCTCAGTAACAAAACAATTTAATACCTTGGTCTGTGCTCTCTTGGTCTCGTGGACACAGGACCATATTAAACCTCAAATGTTTTCAGTTCTCTTGCACAAAGGTGACAAATTTTCCTATGCAAAATGTCCACAATTCAAAATTGTATCTATAGAAGTATTCCCCCATCCTTTTTTGGATAGAAATATACACTTCTTACCAGAGATGAGTAAAGGTTGAAAGGAAAATTGTTTCCCTGGACTTAAAAAGATGTGTTAGAACAGAGGCTTAGCAAATATTTGATTAAGAAAACATTTAAAGATTCAAGAATAAAGAATCTATGTGGCAAGTCCCCATCTCTGGCAAGACCAGAGCATCAAGAGAGTTCTATGTCACCACGTAATTGATATGATCTGTAGGACAAAAAATGTTTGCTACTGATCAGCAAACTCCTACATCAGATTCCCTAGTTATTGGCTTAACAACAAAATGGAAGCTATTTTCTTTGCTGAGCCACTTAATTCATGTCATCTTGCAGTGAAAATAACTAATGACTTTTAAGCTTCAACTACAGCCAGAAATGGGACTCAATGCTTTATAGACATGATTCATTTTAATCCTTGCATTATGCATATGGAGTGGGTGAGATTACTCCTTTTTTACAGATGGCCAAGTGGACTTAGTTTTATATCATCTCTCATTTATCTTAAAATTCTTCAGGGTGGATAATGTGATATATACCTTTGATGTATAGTCTTATTTTATTCCCTAGAGTGGTTAGTAACATCTGAAGTACCTAACTGGGAAAACACAGTGGGTCAGCACTGTGAAGGACTAATCAAAAGCCACAATCCAGAGGCTGATACTCTAAATTCTTCATTTATCTTTAGACAAAACCAAAGCTTTTGTTAATTAGCATAACGGAGGATACTAACATATCCCAAAGAATCGCAAGTGACCAAATTGGTTTAGGTCACTTCACAGAGTGGTTACATAACTTGCTCGAAATGCCACAGCTGGGATTTGAACACAACTTTTCTTGACTCAAAGACCCTTGCTTTGAACCACTGTGTTTGATCCCTCTGACTTTATCTTCCATCAGCACAGATCAGTGTGCTCATGGAGCTGGGCCCTTGATTGTTCAGTGACTGATATATAAGAAAAGTGAGAGACGGGGAAAGACAAGGATCCTCTTCCCAGACTGTCGCACAAGTGACCCCACCACACAGTTCTTATCCTGGTGAATCAAAGTCCTAGCCCCTTCATTCTCCTACACTTGGCATCTATATTAGTTTGCTGGGGCTGCCATAACAAAACACCACGGACTGGGGGGCTTAAACAACAGAAATGTATTTTCTCACAGTTCTGGAGATTGAAAGTCCAAGATCAAGGCGTCAGCTGGGTTGGTTTCTCCTGAGCCTCTCTCCTTGGCTGTTTTCTCTCTGCACCCTCACATGGCATTTTCTCTATGTGCTTGCATCCCTGGTGTCTCTCATGGGTCCTAATCTCCTCTTTGTATAGGGACACCAGTCAGATAGGATTAGGCCTCATTTCAACTTAATTGCCTCTTTAAAGACTCTATCTCAAAAACAGTCCCATTCTGAGGTACTAGGGGTTAGGGCTTCAACATATGAATTTTGAAAGGGACACAATTCAGTTCATAATAGCATCTTATCAATCTCCCACTCCAGGACATTCTGCTGTCCCTTCCTCTTCACTGGCATTTTTGCTCCCTTGGTTTAAGTCCTCAACATACCACCCTCCCCAGTATCACAGTCTCCCCACATCCTGTCTCACACACATCCAAAGTGTTCTTTATACCGGTGCCTGCTGACCATTTTTGATCAAGCCTCTCTTTTGATCCCGAGCATATACAGATATGTTTGTATATCTATAAAGTATGTTTAGGATTTTCATCAATGTATTAAATATTTCTACATCCTAATTTAATTCTTGGTTTAACAGGATAACAAATGTGATTCTCTTTATTTACTCTCAGCTGCAAAGGTTGAGAACCACTGCAAAAGGAAACCCAAACTAAATCTCACAGAAAGCTGCTAAATAACTTAAAAGAATGTGTGAAGAGATGATAAAACCTATCCTTCAAGAATTAGAGGTCACTTTCCTCCAGTTACAGAAAGGCTGGGATTAATCCGGCATTTGCAGGGTGCTGTGGAGCACCCCACCCTCCAGGACACAGTATTTCCCCATCTCCCAACCCAAATGAGAGGTGATTTAAGGATACCAGTCAGATAGCTAGACAGGTGTCTAGGAGTTCAGGGAGATTAAAGACTAGTATGAGATGCTGAAGTCATATCAGCCCAAGACAGAAGAAGAGAGATGGAGACAGAATGTGTGTGTGTGAGAGAGAGAGAGAGAGAGGAAAAGAGAGATTGAAAGAGAGAGAAAGTTAGAGTGAGCTAGAGAGAGGGACTGACCTGCATTTTCATTTATGATGGGAGTGAAAGTGAATATACATATGGACCAGCTGGGAGAAAGCTGGTCTGGAAGCATCTTGAAAGGTTCTCCATCCAAAAGGGCTAAAGCAACCCTGCAGAGGGGTCGATTTCTAGGAATCTGACTGGCTAAGAAAGAGTGTAGCAATTGGCCTGCTGAAGGAAGAGAGAGAAGTACCCTCGGGTGGTAGGAATTGCAGTTGCAGGTTCTGAGAGGATGAATCTCCAAGAAAACCTCAAGAGCACCTCATGACAGCAAGAGTCCACATGGCCCCAGAAGGTCCCAAAGGCAGATCACAAGTGTACTCAGCACACCTCCGTCCATGATCCACTCCAACTCCGGTGCACAGAGAGGCAGAGAAGAAGGAAGAGAAGAACAAGGGGAGAACAGAGAAGAAGCTTTTGCCCTCCAGCTTCCTAGCCTGAAGAATACTTAATCTAGGGGAGAAGAAAGCTTTAACTTCAAATAAAGGTATTGTTTTCATTATTGCAAGGACTTGGCATTTTAACTCTTAAAATGATACAGTACTTGTCCCTAAAAGTGAGCAGAAAAGCAATGAAACCTGCACCAAATTTCATCCATTGGCAGGAAAGGAACCAGCCCACAAAGTGGGTTAAAAAGTGGGAGAAAGAGTAAAGATTCTTTCCAATGCTTCCCACCAAATAAAGCAAATCTAATAGTTTTATTATTTTTAAGATACATAATATAGTATTTCCTTCTCAGTGGTCCCTACATCAGAGACCACTGCCCCACTAACCACGTGGCTGATTTTCCAGGCTGGGCTGATCAAGTTACTGCTGAGCTTAAAATCCTAGATGTGTTTCCATTGCCTGTGGTTGAAATCTAACTTTGATAAGAGCACGCAAGATCTGTAAGCTTTTCTGGCCTCCTCTGCCTATCCAATCGCACTTGAAATTTACCAAAATGCATGCAGTTCCCTGCACACGGCATGAAAGACATCTTTCTGCATCTCTATGCCATTCCATTGAATTTCTCTCCTTTTTTTCTTTTTTTGCTGAGGAAGACTGGCCCTGAGCTAACATCTGTGGCCAATCTTCCTCTTTTTTCACTTGAGGAAGATTAGCCCTGAGCTAACATCCACGCCAGTCTTTCTCTGTGTATGTGGGTCACCAACACAGCATGGCTGACAAGTGGTGTGGGTCCGTGCCTGGGATCCAAACCTGCAAACCCAGGCAGCCGAAGCAAAGCGTGCCAAACTTTAACCACTAGGCCACAGGTCCAGCACCTGAATTTCTCTTTCTTTTTTTCCCATTCCATACTCAGTTTTCATTTCTATTTAAACTTTACTTCAGATGGTACTTTCTCCAGCCTCTCTGCTTGCCCTCTGTCCATCTACCTCACTTCCACAGAGTGGTATTTGCCCCCATTACTCCATGGTTCTTCATACACCCTTCTTTAATAGTATATGTATTATTTTTGTCACTATTTATTTATCTACCTTCTCCACCAGATAGTGAATTCCTGACAGTGGGATTTGTTCTTGTTCATTGTCATGTCCCAGTATCATGTGCAGACCCTGGCTCTTGTAGATCTTTAATAGATAACTATTAAATGAATGAAAGTTACAAGGGTAAAATTTGGACTATAACTATTTCTCTTTCTACTACAGCTTTTACCACAAAGTTCTCCAGCTTCTACTACAAAGATAAGCAGTATGGATTTTTCACTCATCTGGGGTTTTTTTTTTTTTTTCCATTTTATCATTTTTCAAGAGACTGAGTAAAGCATTAATTATTTTGTGGAATTCAATACATGTATGTTGATTGCTCTGAATCTGGGCTAACAGAATTTGATGACTAAAATATACCCCCAAAATTTTCATGTTATCTATAAGATCCAATAAAACTGCCTCTGAATTCCTAAATCTAGGCATGGTACACATAAGGTAACTAAACTTTCAATTTTGATTTTTTCTTTGATCTTTGTTTCAGCTCATTTTTTTAAACTCCCAAGTGAAAAAAATAATAATAATAAGGCTCCTTTTGACACTTAGTTGTCAGCACCTTTTAAGACAAATTTTACCCAGCAAGACAGCATTGAGGACAAAGGCTTATTTTGAGACACACTGTCTGTGGGACAGTTTATTTTAAGCCATGATATTATGATATTAGCAGGTGGTTATTCATAGAGGCATTGATTAATATGCATTTGCTCCTGACAGCATCAAAGCATGAGCCTGCCCATTTCTCCCTTCCCTCCACCTCAGTTCACATACAAGGTCCCTGGCACGCAGCATATTACAAAGACCTAACGCAGTGTTCATTCAGTCTCTGTAAGGTTGTACTGAGCACAGGCCTTTGTTGCTCAGTGAAAGGAAGACATGTCACTTCAAAACATTTGTAGCTTGTTTTAGCAATTTATCTAGAAGGGAGAGAAGTTCTGCAGTCCCTCAGTGGTGAAATTGGAAAGAAAAGTGAATTTTATTAGCAAAGAGTTGATAAAGTCCAACATCTCATAGGGAAAAAGAGCAGGTTGGACTAAATGGCTTCAAGATGCTTGACGTCTCCCCTCGAAAGACAGAGGATCTGGTTTATTTCACCTAAGGACCAGATTTCTTTTTCATCAACCAAATACATACCACTTAACCATCAGCATTCAAAAATTCATAAATTTCATTCAATCTTACTACCATTATAAGTAACAGAAAGGAAGCAAATATAATAATATTATGAAATGAGCAAAAATGTTTAGTTAATTGTAATGCTTAATGATGTCAAGGTACAATGAGGGGATCCTTTTAAAACATAGTTGTTCAGAGTAGGAATTTTTAAAAATATATCATCAAAAGACAAAAAGGGTAACACTCTTTGACCCAAGAATTGCATATATATAGAAACCTGGCCTAATGGAAAAAATATTTACTTAAAACTATGTTCATTACAATGGTATTTACAATGATAAGAATGATTAAACAAGTTAAGGTACATGCATAGGATAGAATATTCAGTTACTAATGTTTTGGAGAGTAATAAACAAGAATAACTCAATGGCCACTATACACCAAGTACTGCTTTAAGTGTTTTCCATCTATGGACTCAACCTTTTTTGTGTGGGTGTGAGGACGATTAGCCCTGAGCTAAGGTCCATTGCCAATCCTCCTCTTTTTGCTGAGGGAGATTAGCCCTAGGTTAACACCCATGCCCATCTTCCTCCACTTTATATGTGGGAAGCCTGCCACAGCATGGCTTGACAAGCAGTGTGTCAGTCCACGCCAGGGATCCAAACCCGCGAACCCCGGGCCACTGAAGCAGAGTGCACGAACTTAACCACTACACCACTGGGCTGGCCCCTCACTTAATCTTTACAACAATGCTATTAGGTCTCAACTATTGTCATTGCCCATTTTATTGGTTAGTAAACTGAGACATAGAAAGGTTAGCAAGCCCACGATGACACAGCTTGTCAGAGGTAGAGCTGAGGTTTGGACCCAGACCTCCGAGCTCTATTATTTATACACTCTACCACCACACCATAGGTATCAGTTTGCTAGAGCTGCCATAACAAAGTACCACAAACTGGATGGCTTAAACAGAAATTTATTGTCTCAAAGTGTTCGAGGATAGAAGTCTGAAATCAAAGTGTTGGCAGAGTTGGTTCCTTCTGAGGGCCTTGAGAGAGAATCTGTTTCATGCCTTTCCCCTAGTTTCTGGTGTTTTGCTGGCAATCTTTGGTATTCTTTGGCTTGTAGAAGCTTCACTCTGATCTCTGTCTTCATCTTCACATGGCGTTCTCACTGTGTCAGTATCTGTGTCCAATTTCCCTTTTTTTGTAGGGACACTAGTCACACTGGACTAGGGGCCCACCCTACTCTAGTATGACTTCCTCCGAACTATACATCTGCAAGGACCCTATTTCCAAATAAGGTCACATTCTGAGGTTCTGGGAGTTGGGACATAAACATACGAATTTTGGTGGGACACCATTCAACCCATAACACCACAGTTTCTAACTATACTAATATTCACACAATAAAATGGTAAGTGAACAAAAGCTGATAATAAAAATCTATACACACTGTGACCCCAGTTTAAAAATACACACACTGGGAGGTGGGGGTGGAATATACCAAATAATAGCATCATAGGTCTTACATTTTTCTTTACCCTCATTTGTATTTTACGATAAATTTTGATATTATTTTAATCATTTGAAATGCAATAATGATGTAATTGCATCTGAAAAGAAGTAGAAATATTTTTCTAAATGTATTAAGTTGATTCATGTTGTGTGGTCCTGAATAGCTATTTTAGCCATTTGTGTACTCAGGCCAGGGCCACATCCTGGGCCAGAATTTTAACTTCAGTGTCCATCTTCCCTACTCTACATCCTCCAAATACAATGTTTTGGTCCTGTGTCCTTCCTCCCATCCTATTTTCTCAGCTTTTCAAATGACAACTCGCTGCTCTGTGGCCTCAGTATATTATCTGATAGGACTCTTGAGATATGGCTCAAACAATCAAACCGATACATTTTGAAAGGTAAAAAATCTCTCCCCAGTGGTCTTCAAAGCGGGGTGCATGCACCCCAAGTGTTATGCAAGATAATCCACTTAGGATGTGAGGACAATAAAAAGACTTCCTTAATATTTACATACTGATATTCAAAACATGGGTTGGCACTCTTACCTCACTCAGTTTACATGCAGGTGTCAGGATTCAGGTGTACTATCTAAGTATCCTCTGGGAAGACTGGGACAGTTACAGGGCAGAAGAGTGGACGATGGGACCTTTGTTTCCTAAGGCTGTCATAACAAATTGCCACAAACTTGGTGGCTTAAAACAACAGAAATTTATTCTTTCACAGTTCTAGAGTCCAAAATTAAGGTGTCAGTAGAGCCATGCTCCCTCCAAAGGCTGTAAGGGAGAATCCTTCCTTGCTTCTTCCACCTTCTGGCAGCTATTGGCAATTCTTGACATTCTTTGGCTTGTAGACACGTCACTCCAATCTTTGGTTCTATGTTCCCATGGCCTTCTTCCCTGTGTCTCTCCCTGTGTCTTCTGTCACTCATAAGACATCCATCATTCGATTTAGGGCCCACATAATTTAAGATGATCTCATCTCTAGATCCTTATCTTAATTTTATCTGCAAAGATCCTTATTCCAAATAAGGTCACATCGTGAGGTTCCAGGTCGACATATCTTTTGAGGGGCCACTAGTCAAACCACTACATGGCCCTAAAATGTTACCTTGCTTTCAGAGTAATGAAATACCTTTCAGTATACATGAGCATGGTTAGGTGGATTTATAGATCATATTAGCTAGTTTTAACCAAGTCAGTCTTCACAAATTGACAAGAGGATCAAAAATTTCAGACAAAATAGCAAGAGATTAAACACAGTAAGAATATACAAGCCCAAGAGAAAAACAAGAAAATAGAAAGGCTGACACTTCTTCCATCCTTTGTATGAGCTCTTTATTAGCCATAGAAAACTACAATGACATAATCATACCTAACAAGAAGTAGACTAAAATCTTTAAAATTACCAAGAAATTTATTTGAAATATGGATTTACATCTACTACCATTAACAATAAATCTTATTTAAATAGTGTTCCTTGAGATTTTCTTTTAACGATGGTATGAAGTCACTACAATTAGTAAGACGTATTAAAACTGAGCACTCAGAGACCCAGCCCTGATGGCCTAATGGTGAACGTTCAGCATCCTCTGCTTTGGTGGCCCGGGTTCAGCTCCCAGGCACAGAACCACACCACTCATCTGTCAGTAGCCATGCTGTGGCGGCAGCTCACATAGAAGAACTAGAAGGACTTACGACTAGAATATACAACTATGTACTGCAGCTTTGGGGAGGGAAAAAAAAAAAGAGAGAGAGGAAGATTGGTAATAGATGTTAGCTCAGGGAGAATCTTTCTCAGAAAAAAAAACAACTAAGCACTCAACACATGAAAATATAGATCCACAATTTTTCAGTCACGTTTAAAAGTCACCTTAATTTTACAAAATTTACTAAATTTCATGATGGACGTAAAATTCCATTTTGAAGTTCCTCACTAGGAAAAAAGTTTTAAAAGCCACATACTATTTAGGAAATGGTTATTCTTCTTTTCTTTGGCAAAAATTAGCTGAAGACACACACACACATACACAGACACACTATGAAGACAAAACAATATGCTTTCCCCTATGAGTACATTGTTTTAGAACATGCATAGAACACATGTCTGAAGACTGGAAGAAATAAGAACTGTGGCAACAATCTACACATGGTAATATGTTTTCTCTAAAGTTAGATGGAAAGTGTAGATGATTCTAATATGACAGTATGTTGTACTTGCTAGATTCTGTTTCAAAAATAAGATACATCAAAACTAGCTTTTTGTGTACCACAGAATTAAAGATGTGTCATAAAAGATACGTTATTGACAGAAAGTGAGTTCCTTAATTTTTTAAATAGTGGTTTTTTTCCTACAAAATTTAAATTACATTAATGGAGCAACTATTTTGGCTGGAATAAAGGAAGAATTATGAGAAAAAATTACAGAGATAGGACCACACTTTTAATCCATTCACTTCATTGTCCACAGGCAAGCTATTGCAGCCCAACAAGAGCTAGCAGTATACAGAGGGCTGTAGGTAGTCACTGATGGAATTCATTTTTTAGAAGGCCTTTAAAATACAATAGAGTTCTTATAATACCTCAGCGATGAGGTGGGGGGTGAGCAAGAGAATCTGTTGCACAGCCCAGAGATGTATTTGTTATCCTGCATCAAAGTCTTGAAAGAGTTGTTGAACTAAAGACGGGTGGTGCAGTTTTCTGTTAAAAGAAGATGTATGTTCCAAATTTGCTGACCTGTTCCATGGTCAGCACCATATGCCATCCAGCAGATAATTTCTAAAAAATAATAACTACGTATAATCTGTCCACTCAATGTAAAGGTGAAGCTTCAATAATGAACAATAAAGAACCTGCTTTTAAAGAATGATGAAAAGAGAGATATTTAAAATGACTGTTTTTAAATGTTTCTATATCTATGTGCATTTTTACAAAAAGAATATAATATGGTTTGTACCATCTATAAAAACTCATATTCTCCCACTTTAAAACTTGGAAACATTCTATAAAATACCTGATCAGCACACCTCAACAATGTCAAGGTCATCAAAACCACGGAAAGTCTGAAAAAACAAGGAAAGTTAGCTGTCATAGTCTGGGAATCCTAAGGAGTCATATCCTATCCTGGAACAGAACAGGGATATTGGATAAAAGCTAGGGTGATCTGGAAGAAGTGTGGACTGTGGTTAATAATAATATACTAGCATTGGTTCATTAGTTGTGACACATGTAGCATACTAGTGTAAGATGTTGACAGTAGGGAAACTAGGGGTGAAACTCAATGTACTCTCTTTGCAACATATCTGTAATTCAAAACTATTCTAAAATTAAAGCTTATTTAAAAATTGCAATCAGAATTTTCTAACCTGTTTATAAATCTTCCAAACAAAGGTTTGCAGTGGGTTTTGGACTCATATATTAAATATACAAAAATGCAGCATCCTCTGAGTAATTTGAAAGAAAATTTACTAATGAATATCAGGGAATTTACTAGTCAAAATGAAAGCATTTGCATCATTAGTATCTGGGAATAAAATGAAAATCATGATTTAGTAAGCACAACTAACATTGCACTCCTTCCATTTGGATCTGGTTATCTCTGTGGGGTATCGTAACCTATGATAGAAATTAAAAACTAATATGCAAATAAAATGAATCAGAACTTCAGATCTCTAAATGAAAGACTGTAAGCCAAAAGTTTAAAAATAATAGGATATTCAATTACATTGCTCACACTAAATTATTATTATATTAGTGAGAGTAAATTGTTCTCTATAATCATCCCATTAATAAATTAAAAATAAAAAGTAATTTATAATCATTATATTTGATTTGCATCACATCCATTTTCATTTCTATCTCGGTATATGTTTTAGAATACATATATGTTACTTGAATATACTGGTGGCTCATGCTCAAAATTTTTCACAGATAGAGTATGCACTCAGAGGATTTGGAGACCACGCTCTATCTTATGTCTTATGATGACATCTCACTCTGCTACAGTGGCATCTATATCACCAGGACCATGTTCATCTCTAGACTATATCTTGGCTCCTTATTCACTTTGAGCTCCTCCAAAAGCACACATTTAAAAAGCAGAATTTTATTTGTGTGCACAGATTATATAGTCAGTCTTAATTATTGATGTTTTAATAAAAACTAAAATTACTTAATTCTAACCAAGGCAAAGCACAGATGAAAAAGTAAATTTAGTCTAAAAGCACCCACTCCAGAACACAACATAAATGGTTGTTGGATGGCATGCTGTGCTGTGTCTGTGTTCTAGCCTCCCCCAGTGTTGCCTCTATGCGTCCATAACCATCTCCTCCTGTATGACCTGTGAGGAGGGCCACAGGAGTTTTCATCCCAACTGAGACACTTTGGAGACTACAAGTGAACTCTATTAATAATTACACCTGGACAGCTAGTGTAAACTAGAATTATCTCAGATAAACCTACTAATGAGCTAAAACAGTTTAGTACTCATATGTGAAGGCTCTGAGCCCAGCCCTGCCAGGATTCAAATTCAAGCTCTATGCTTAACTAATTGCACAACCTTGACCTACTTACTTAATTCTTTTGTGCCTCAGTTCTATAAAATAGGAATAATAATGCCTACTTTGTAGAGAATTTGTAAGAATTTCATGACTTAATATAGGTAAAACACATAGACAATGGCTGGCCCAGCAAAGACTCAGTAGACATTCTCTAACTAGCTGTCCAGAACTCCCTTGCCTAGCACATTGAGTACCCCAGCCTCATAACATTTGACCGCTCCAGAGGTGTTGCACTCTGCACTCTGTTAACGTGTCTATGTGTCCCCCTCTCCCATGTGTGCCTGAAACTCTATCGGGCAGAGACCATATGTGCCTTGTTACCTCTTGTGTCCTACAACCATCCTAATGCCTGCTGTGCAATAAGTGCTTTTGAACGGATAGACCTACATTTTTAATGTTTAAAGGTCTTGGTAAAAGTTTGAAAAATGAATGTCATTGGAAGATGGCAAAGTAACCTCAGACCAGCCTATAAATTCCTTGAGAAATTTTTAGACATGTCTTATTTCTGGCCTTCCTGGAACATGCGCCTTGAAAAATCTTCAATAAATATTTGTTGAATGAATTAACAGAAGTGTACTTCACTGAGTCACCTATTAAAATTTTTGTTGAGCATGTTCTAGGCACTACAGATAGAGCAAAAACAGAAAAGAATCTGTTTTCATGGAATTTATATTCTAGTAGGAGAGACAGGCAATTAACAAGATGTGTAGTAAGAAATTGAGATGCAGAAGTAAATAAGGTAGAGAAAAAAGTGAGGGGCAGTTACAATAGGGCCACATAGCTGGGTGACTATACACCCCAGTTTTCCCAGTACAATCCTACTTTATGCCTGTTATTCCAGCACAATTACTATCAGTTCCCCTTTCACTTTCAAAGTGTCCAAATGTGAAAAGTAAGTGTTATGGTCATTCTACTTATAGTCATTGCAATGACTTTTCTTTTACTCTGAAATGGGAAGACATTTTTGTTACTCTACTGAAAAGAGATTAAAGGAGCAAGTTCAGACACAGGAAGACCACGTGGGAGGCTGTTGCAATGATCCATAAGAGAGACAATGGTAACTTGAATTCCAGTGGTAACAGTGGAGTTGGTGGGGGAAGTGATCAAATTTTTTATATATGTTGAAGGTAGAGCTACCAGAATTTTCTGATGGGTCTGACAGATATTCCAAGGGAAAGAAAGAGGAGAATCAAGAATAGTTACAAGGTTTTTGGCTGGGAAAAATGGATGAATAGAATTACCACTTACTAAGATGAGGATGTCTATAAGAGGAGCAGTTTTCGGGGAGGTTTGTGATGATTTTAGGACCTATTACATTAGAAATGCTTATCAGAAATCCAAGTGGCGACATAAAATAGGCATTGGATTTGCAAGTATGGAGTTCATGGGAGGGGTCCAAACTTAAGTTACAAATTTGACAGATAGCAGAAAGTAGAACGTGCTAAAAATCATAAGACTGGATGAGCTTAGCAAGTGAGAGAGTAGTGACAGAGAAAAGAAAACCCATCACTACTTCCTAAAATACTCCAATATGGAGGAGTTACGGAGGTGGGAGGAAACCACAAAAGACTGAGAAGTGGTGGTCAGAGAGGTAGAATGAAAGCCAGTAATGTGTAGTCTTCTGAACGGCAAGTGGAGAAATTATTTCCAGGCTGCTGATAGGTCAAGAAAGATGAAGACTGAGAACTGACTATTGGCTTGACAACATTGAGGTCATCGAGGCATTGATAAAGGCAGTTGGCTCAAGACAGAATGGGAAGAGAGAATATAGTAATAACATGTATAAAAAGCTGTTTCAAAGTTGAGAAACAGAAATAGAGAAGTATCATGGGGGTAAATGAGGTCAGCAAAGGGTTATTTTTATTTGTTTTGTTTTTTAAGATCAGAAAAATAATGACATATTGGCATACTGATGGGAATAATCTAATAAAGAGAAGAAATTGACAATGTAGAAGAGAGAAGAGTTGCTGGAGCAATGACTTTGAGTAGGTGAGAGGCAATAGATTTAGTAGAAAAAGGAAGGGGTTAGCCCTAAGTAGGAGTATGGAAAGTTAATCCAAGGGAAAGTAGTACATATGACCACTAAATGCAGGTAGGTGGATAGGTGGGATCATGCGGAATTTCTTTTCTAATTGTTTTTATTTTTTCAGTGAAATGGGAAGCAAGGTCAACAACAGAGAGTAAGGATGGGAGAGGAGGTACTGGAGGTTTGAGGAAGTAGATAAAGCATTAAATACTCATTTGTGAGAATGAAAGAGTGATTGGATGAGAAATTGTAAAATTGATAGTGTGGTAGGTTGTATTAATGTAAAAACATTCACTGCCCTTTCCTACTAGCTCCTCCTTACCATGCTTGTCCTTGAAGGAGGATCATAATTCCCACACCAATGATGTTAAGCTTGGCCAAATGACTTTCTTTGAAATGAAATATAAGTGGAATTGACATGTACCATTTCAGAAGAGAAGCTTTAAGAAATATCATGGGGTTCTACCATCTCTTCTTTCCTTCTGCCATGAGCACAGCAGCACCCCTGGGAAGGAGCTGTTTCATTAGCCTAGTCTCATAGTAAAGGGTCAAAACTGACCCACAGTGTACATTTAAAGTAAATGAGAAACAAACCTTTATGCATTCACTACTGTGACTTTGAGGTTGTTTGGTACCACAGTATAACTAGACAAAATTGGTTGCTATAGGCAGAATCGAGGGCCCACTTGAAGTTACCATCATGAATATACAGTAAGACCTATTGGCATGGCTGTGGCCTTTTCCCAGACATATTCATCTGCATGGAGGCAGGCATGGCATGAGTGTAGAGTTGGATTTAAACAGAGTTGTGTCATTAAAGTGCATTTCAGGAAGGAGAAAATGGGCAAGGGATTTGAGAGTGTTACAAAGTAGTTATCATAATTGACTATGAAATTTAAGGGAGAAATAAGAAATTGAGGACACAAAAGAAAAGTAAAAAGGTGTCAGGGAAACAGATTGAAGGCCTTGGTGGGAATCAAAGGATTTTTGGAGTTGAGGTACTGGAGGGAGTGAACTGAAAAGATACAAGATTATGGTCAGAGCATGGGATGTTGCTTCTATGGAAGAATGGGCATTACTAACGACAAGCTCCAAAGAGTGCTACTCAGAGCACAGTGGCAGAGCAAAGACAATCTGTGAACTTCATATGGGTCCACAATGAGATAATTGCAGAAATTGAGAATAAACATGCAGAAAATTTGATAGCAATTTGACAGTGCCATGACACCCAAGCATTTGGTCAGTGGGCTTGCATTTTTTGCATCTACATCTTTTTCTAATTTATCTTTATTTCATTTTTCAAAAGCATCAGTCTATGCTGAATTAAACCTTACAAAAGAACAACAACAATATAAAAAGGGAGTTCCACCTTTCTAGACAGTTTGAGAAATTTGGTCAAAGGCAGCAGTTGTCAACTTTTTGGTTTACACTCTTAAAAATTATTGAAGGCAAAAATATTTTTTATGTAGATTATATCTATTGATATTTACTGCATTAGAAATTAAAACAGGAATTTTAAAAATATTTATTTTATTCAATTAAAATAATAACAAATCCATTAAACATTAACATAACATATTTTTATAAAAAATAACTGTTTTCCAAAACAAAAACACGAGTGATGACTGGCATTGTTTTACATTTGTGCACATCTCTTTAACATCTGGCTAAATAGAAGACAGCTGGATTTTCATATCTGCTTCTACATTCAATCTGTTGGATATTACATGTCAGGTAGCCTCTGGAAAACATTGTACACTCGTGAGAGAATGAGAGAGAAAAAGGTAAGTAATATCTTAGCAATATTATGAAAATAATTTTTGATCCATGGACCCCCTGAAAATGTCTTGTGGACATCAGGGTACCTTGGACCACACTTTGAGAACTGTTGGTTCAGGGTATGGGCAATGGAATGAATTTCTAAGGCAAGATGTAGGACAAAATGATTGGAGGAGAGAAATTGAAGAAACTGAGTGGCCAGAGTATTGGAAATCACCAATAATCATGGCAGGCATTGTGTTGAAGACAGTGGCAGTGTGCCAAGAGCTGAAAATCTTCAAAGCATAAGGGAGAGTAAAGCAGAAAAGGGGTAGGCCCTGGATGACAGCACAAATGAGTAGTGACTTGTAGCGTCTTCCTTTGGAGATTATGGAATTTAAACAAAACCATTAAGACTAAGTGTTCAGCTTAATAAAAATCCGGAAAACTAGTTAATTCAACTCTTTACAGAGCATTGAATATGATAATGCCAGAAGAGATCTAGGAATTAAAATGAGTTTGATTCTCTCCTTGGTGTGATTTCAGCTCATTTATATTTAATTGATAGTTATTAACTGCAATGACTTTATTACCAGCAGATCTGGATGATGCTAGCTAGCCATGGTGTTCACTTTTTTGACACTCTATAAATCCCCTCCTATGGTGCAAGAGGCTAATAAAATAATCATTACAATCCTTCAAGAAACAGTCAATAGTTTATAAAATCTAGACAGTGATTGACGTGTCTGGTTTTATTCTCTGCCAGCTATTAGTAGCAAAGGTCAAGGAAGAACTATAAGTCAACTGAAACTTCAAATGAGCAAACATCTCTCTTTTTCAGACAAATGAGACCCATGCTCCCAGGAATGTGCAGGTCAGAAATCAAAACGACATCTTTGGCTCAGCTACAGGAATAGAGAATTGGGAATTTTAAGTAGACTCAAATGCCACACTTAGGAAGGTTTTAAAATAAATCACGTCTAAATCCCAGACTAAATTAAAAGGCAATTACTCTTGTTCATTTTTGGCATTTCTAAAAAGATCTCAGGGCAGAAGAAGGAGGAATAGGGGGCCAGGACAACAGAACAGAGCCAGGGATCTCCTAGTTTCACCAGTGAAAACATTATCTAACAGAATAGGAATGATTTGTCAAGGCGACATTCACATTCCCAGAGTAATTAATTTCCATTCCCATCATTGAGTATGAAGAATTAGAAAGTTCATGAAGCAGAGAATTACAAATGTCTCCAGGTGAAAAATAAGAAGCCTCGACAGTATTGGTATTATTGAACACTCACTGGGCACCAGAAATGGGCCGAGCGTCGTCCAGAACAAGGCGGTAACATGCCATAAAGTCCTGTGAGCTGCTTTGGTGAGTTGAGGTCCTTATGTTTCATCAGTAACACTATCTGTCAATCTCGATTAAGTAGCAATTTAAATTCTGGCCATTGCTTGGGAATGCTTTGCTACACCATTGCAGCAACACCACTGCCATAAAGCAAACTCAGCAATTGCTGGATTGATTATGCACCTATTAAGGATATCTTCACTTTGATTCATGATTTGTGCATTCATATCATATCATTCAGAAGAAGGAGAGCTCATGTCACAGTTTACAAATTTACAAGCCAGTTTACCACCTCTTCCCCCTGCCCAACCTGCAGTACTTTGAAGGAGTATAAAAAAGGTGTTTCTTGTATTAAAAGAAATGGCAGGAAAGAAAGAAGATGCATAAACGTTTGTGGGTGAAGAAATAAAAGGATGTTTACCCTTATTCAATTCCCATTCCTTACACACCCATCTGTACCCCAGATATGCTATGCAGTGCTGGCTCTTCCTTCCCTGGTGAAATTAAGAAAAGCATTTAAGGCATTGAGTGCTCCTTGTTTCTATGTGACACGACTCAGCAAATGTGAGAACGGTAAGGCACAATTTAGAGATCTTAACAGAGGAAGAGCAAATTACAGAGTACTAAACCTTAAAGGAAATAATGGATTTAAACATTACCATAGCTAGTATCACAATCTTAACCAAGGAAAAAAGAGAATAATGGTATATGCTTGAGATTCCCTCTAGAATTCCAGAGAAACACAGAGAATGCCAGATATGGATGTATCATTTCTGTGTGATCATGGAATCATCAAATAGGAAGTACAGAATTTTCTTTCACTTATGCTATTTCTTTCCCCAGAACTAACATGTTTCATGTACAACATAGCTATATGACATCCTGACATGCTCTAGACATGCATGCCCCTTTAAAACAGTGCTTCAAAAGGAGCAAACTAAAAGCCCTTCATCCATGATGCTCTTCTCAATCTGTAATTTATTATTATTATTATTGTTATTATTTGGTGAGGAAGATTGGCCCTGAGCTAACATCTATTTCTGTCTTCCTCTATTTTGTATGTGGGACGCCACCACAGCATGTCTTGGTGAGTGGTATATAGGTCCACGCCCAGGACCCAAACCCGTGAACCTGGGGCCGCCAAAGTGGAGTGCACAAACTTAACCACTACACCACTGGGCTGGTCCCTGTAATACATTACTTTTTGATGCATAATCCTATTTTTCAGTTTATCCCTCTTAACTTAAGCTGAAGTTTTGCAATTGGATTGCTGACTAAAGATTCACTCTAAGAAGGTACCATACTGTTTTGGCAAATGACCAACTACCGATGATAAGTTTACATTAAGCTGCATTCACATTACCTTCAGCACTGCTTTGGTTCAGGTCTAACTATGGAACCATTTTCATATGTACATAGATTTTCTATAATGTTTCATCCCATTTAAAGTGTTTGTGTCAAATGACTGTTAATGATTGTGCATGCCCAAGGTCAGTTTGCTTATTTCATTTATGTCAAGTTGAAAATGATATAGATTTGTTTCAGACTCTGATCATAAATGATGGTATTTTAGATGATATTACTAATTTGTAAACTAGCCCAACTTTAAATTAATTTTTTTAGGGATGTAGATAATATACTACATCAACATGGACAAAAGAAAAGTGATAACAAGGAAGTAATAGAGTGTAAGAAAATATAAATACCAAAGACAATTACTTCAAGCAAATTCTCTCATCTAGATAACTTATCCTATGTTTAAACAAGTGATGTATTTCTAGAATGGATTGTTTGACGTTACAGTTAAGCAAGGGGATAAAGCAGACAGTAATTCAGCTATAGTCAGCCAGAATGCTTTTGTGTCTGGAACACTCTCACCATGGCAGAAATAATGAGTTTTGTGGCTTTTTGAAATTTTTTCAAAGAATATTCATATGTATTATCTCATTTCATTCTCATCACCACCCTATAAAGTCAGTACATCAGATACTTTCATCACATATTATAGAAGAAATTAATGCAAAGATTTTCTCAGAGTCATAGCTAACTGTAAAATCAAAAATGAGAACTTAGCTCTCCTGGTCCGTGATGTGAGAGGTTGGGGTAAGGTCATTTCCAGACCCTTAGCAAAGTGAGGAAAAATATGCTCAATACTCCAGAGAAGGGTCCCTCAATCTCATGATGAATTATTCTTTGTTGTGGGGGGCTGTCCTGTGCATGGTAGGATGTTTAGCAGCATCCCTATCCTCTACCCACTAGATCAGAGTCACACCTCCCTTTCAGTTGTGACAATGAAAAATGTTTCCAGACATTGCCAAATGTCCCCTGGGGGGCAAAATTGCCCCAAGTTGAGAACCACTGATCTAGGGACAACTTCAAAGAAATCACACAACTCTCTTGCTCTCAGTGGGCAGGGAAGAGAACTGGTTTAGAAACTTTTATCATTTAGAGCTATAAAAGAGGGTCTGCGAGAGATTGCTTTTAGGCATAATGTAGGTTTTGTTTTTCCTGCACTCTTTTCCCCTCATGTCAGGAGGAAGAAATTCATATCAACCTTATTCTATAAGTTTGTTGGTGCCCTAACAGTCCTTACCCAATGTGACCTTGTTGATGAGAGGAATCACCTTGTATCTTGAGAATGCTGAGACACTGCCCTAGCAGGCTGGGCACTAGAACTTGGGACTTTCATGTATGATCAACGAGGTTGTGCCCTGCACAAGAGCACCTAGCTGAGGTTGCAAACAAGGACCAAAATACAACCCATGCTCCAAAGTCAAAGTGTGAGACCTGACACGGTAATACATCTCTCAAGGAAAGGAATCAATTTTCCAATTCACTTAAAGGTACCATTTGGGCTAGAAGTTCTACTGGGACATGGTCAAAGGATGAGGAAAGAGATGGAGGAAATGAGAAATGGAGATTCCAGGAGGATGTCGTCCATTTGGCATGGATAACACCATGGATTCAATGGTCTCTCTGGCAAAGTCAACTTCAGGTACAACTACCCTCTATGTGGGCCACTTGCTAGGCATTAGGACTTCTGCAGCAAGAGGCTGTGTGGTGAACTGCCTGGGGTAAAGGGGGCATGAAACAAAGGTCTCTAGAATAAATTGGAGAGAATTATGAGGAGTGAACACCCCACAGTGAACTACTTGAAGAACTAGTAAATGTTAAACAGATATCCATCAATGACAGACAAAAATGGGGTAGCAACCTTACCACCGCTGACAGCTGACTCACCATAAACAGTTTTATAAGGAAATTTCCTCTTCTATGTCTTCCCTGCCCCAAACTAAAGATCACAGGAAATAACAAGAGAGATGTAAGAAGGCCCCTCTACTCCAAGATGCTAGAACTGTTAAGTCCACATGTGCTCAGGCCAGAAAGCATTCTGAATTAAATATGAGATAGGAGTTTTGTAAAGAAACAGGACTACATTTCAAAACTAGTATAAGACTGTTTTAACAGTTAAATGTAACCCAAAATGGTAGAGTTAGAATAAGATGCCACTGGGGAGCCTGCCACCCAGAAGAAAAGGTTTGACAGAACACTGTTCTTAACTATTTTGGAGAAAATAAAACCACTTCATGTTTGTGTCTCACGAGTTGTGTCTCTGAAACCAACGTGTCACACTAATGAACTAATTGTTAAACACATATGCATGTATTTCTTCCTAAGAAATTGATCTTTCTATTCTCACTTTTGTCCTCAAGGACAGTTTAGTCAGAGTCACCTAAATAGGCAGAGGGCATTTAATTGTCACTGAAAGGCTGTGTGTTCCATACAGAGATTTTCAATAGTCAGTAATTATACTATTTCAGAATTTGGTGGGGCGGGTACACTTCATTATTAGGATAAGATAGCCAACTCTTTAAAAAATAATTATTACTAAAATTAAAATTATACTCAAGCTTAATTTACGGATAATGACAATTACATTTTCCTTAAAAATCACCTTCATGTTTTAGGTCTATGTGTTGTATTCAATACTGTAGGTAGAAATCCGGATATTTTCATAGATGACCAATCAAGCCAGATTTAAAATTTTCTTTCCAAAGGGCTTCTCCATACTTAACAAACAAGATATGAGCCCCCATAAGACCCATACTTCCTATTTTTTAACAAGGCAAGGCCTTAGCATCCACCAGACAGAGAAACTCATTCCTTAGGCAACTTCAGCTGCTCTTGGATTCCCTGTAATCCCACCCTATAAGGTAACCACTAAAAACTAGCTTTGCAACTCTCAGGATTTCACTGACCCTGCCTCTCCCTGCTACTTCCACCATCAATGGCAGGTATTTACCATGCAGATCTAAAGGTTCTTCTAATCAAGAAAATTCTTGATATCTTCCTAAAATTTTAAAGGAAGACAAAAATCAAGAATCTTTATATTTCTTTTACTTCTCAGCTTATTTACTTATTTATAAATGGCCAGAGACAATGGTATTTACTAATCTGAATGAAAAGAAAACAGACAGGAGCTTAGGGAGAGACTCAAGGGTAATGATGAGAGCAGAGACTTTAAGCTAGATAGAGAAGGAAAAAACGTCAGAATCCTATGAATTCATGAATTCTCCTTTTGACTACTTTTTCTCATCTAATAGAAAAAGCAAGCTATTCTTTCATTTATTTTTTCACTAAACACCAATTAAATGCTGATTATGTGTCAACATAAGAGTTAGGCCCTGGTGATGCCAAAACAAAATAAGAAATTATCCTTCCCTCAAAAGATTTACAATTTAGTGAAAGGAGACATGTATTTAAGCAAAGTGAATTGGGGTGCTGGGATGTCTGGCCTCTCTTTTTCTGGAGGAGCGGGAGGGGTCTTAGGTTAGGACTGGTAGAGGCAGCAACTGTCAGGCCTCAATGTGTCCAGTCTTTGTCTTTCACACAATCTTCTGGAACCTGTATGCAAATAGAACTGATAACTAGATCATCACTCCTCCAGCGAGCTAGGACATGGGTGTTTTCAAGCTCAGGCACTTGCCCTTGTGCCCTCATTCTGTAAAGAACTTGGAAAGAGGTTAAAGTTGGCAAACACTACTATAAAGGCTTCCTTGGTGAAGAGGTGCTTGAGGTTTTTATGTCAGAATAAAAGGAGAAGGTTAAAAGCCTTCAAACTGCTGTAGCTACAACTCTTAGAGTGTGTAGGAGTTCACTGTCAGCTTATTTATGTGAAAAAGACACACAAACAAATTCATTTTGACTAAAACTCAGTTGGCATGCATTTTGCATTTCCTTTTAGGGAAAAAACCCATTATTGATAGAAACAATATAAGTTAGTGACAAGACAATTAGTTTGGTTGTTGTTCAATTAATAGTTGTCTTGCTGTAGAAAATGTAACTTCAATAACAGTTTAAACTTTTTTTTTATGCTATTAATCATAACTCTATATTACCTCCAAGTTGAGCTAAAGATGATGGTGGACATTCAAATGAAGATGTCCTATAAATAATTGGAATGAAAAATTAGAACATTTTTAAGAGGTCATGACCAGAGAAATGGATTAAGAAGTCATTCATAGAGGTGATAAATGAGCAAAAGGATTGATTACAGAGAACAAGGGGACAGGGCCTTGGATAACTTGCTGTTGACAAACAAAAAAAGAATGAAAAGCCAGGAAAAGAGAAATTCACCATGAGGAGGATTTCTGAAAAACAAGGCAGCTCACTGTCATTGAGGCCAAAAAGAATCTATCTTCTTTTCCAGGTATCCTTAGTGCCTGGCACAGTAAGTTCTCTGTAAATATTTTACATTTATGTGGATGTGTGTGTGGGTGTGCGTGAAAATTAAGTTAAAAGTTATAATGTTCCAACACAGTAGAAGTTTACTTCTCCCTTATGTAAAATCTAAAATATGTATTCCTGCTCAGTTTTTCTCTTCTAAGTGTTGGCTCAAGAACTTAAACTCTTTTTATCTTATGTCTCTGCCATCTTCAACACCTGGCTTCCAAGATGTTGAAACACCTGGCAGTGCTCATCTGTATAAGGCTGCCAAAATTAGAAATTGGCAGACTTCATTCCCCCTCACATTCCATTGGAGAGAACCAATCTCCTAGACCCACCTAGATACAAGAGTGGCTGGGAAAGACAGCCCCTGGCTGGGCATTTCTCTCAGACAACTACAGTATAAGCTAGAGGACAACTTTTTGGGGGGATGATTAATCATCTCTGAAATGAGTTAGGAGTTTTGTTTGTTTGTTTGTACAATCATTCAAGTTAGAAGAATTAGCTTGATTTAAAGTGTTGTCAGAAGAGATGAAAAAAGAGATGCTATAGATTCAAATGAAGACAAACAATTACATTCTGGGACAAGCCATACCAATTAAATGGCATCAAATCAAACAATTTATTAGTCTTATTTTATTGAGTGATTGGAAAAAAATTCTGTTTCTTAACCCTCATACTATTTAAAAAAGTGAAATAAATTGTTCATCTTTTGGAGTATAATTAGCAATTTCAGTTCATTGCAGCTGTTAAGCTGCTAAGAGTGATTATTCTCTTCCAATTGGGTGGGAATGTTTACCCTGAGGGCGGTGCGATGGGGTGAAGAAGAGGTATCTATAGGCCTACAATTACAATGTTTTGTTCAGGCAAAATGAAGTTGTGAGAAATGGGTACAGCAGTGTAAGTGCCTCACATTAAGCTTTTGATTGTAGTGTAAGTGTCTGATATTAAGCTTTTGATTGCAAACCATCCATTTCAAAAGACATCCATTTTGAATAAATGTATTGCCAGCTCTATGACATAGCTGCTGGCAAAACAGCCAGATAAAGAAGGAGGCCACCCACACCCATGAAGTTCCCCTTTCAGAAAACCCTGGGTGACCTAGATAACTGACTGTTTGAGGCACCCTGCCTCCACTCTCCCATACTCTAATTCCCCAAGTGTCTGCTTCAAATTAGCCAATAATGAATGACCCAGCAAAACCATAGACACCCTACCCTTGGACTGTAATAAAGGCAGAGTCCCAAGTCCTCACGCTCTTTCTTTCTACCCGCCACCTGGCTGCATGGCTCTCAGGGGGGCCGTGTACCCTCCCAGACCTGTGAGTAGTAAATCTTGTTCCTCAAAGTTCCCTGATGGTTTTCTGATGAAGCGTGCCCCACTATTGTAATAAGAACCCCAAGGGCCTGTCCAGCTACAACATTGGCCTCAGTAGGGGAAATGACTGCGGGGCTCACTAGGATCAAAGAGCAGGGCGAGTGCCTCAGGCATTCCTAGCCAACAGCGTTACCATCAATAGCCTGGGACTGGCACAACAAGTATCATGACGGAAAAGCACTAAACTACTTTAAAATTTTTCTAATAGTAAAGCAAACCTTATTTGATGCTAGAAAGTAAAACTTGATTTTTTCCTCTGTTTGGATTAAATTTAGCTACAATACTTGTAACTGCAGGATTTTCAGGACCAGTTCCACTGACCCCATCTCTTATCAACAGAGTGATTAAGAATTGCCTTTCTGGGGCTGGCCCAGTGGTGTAGTGGTTAAATTCTCGAGCTCCACTTTGGCTGCCTGGGGTTTGCCAGTTTGGATGCTGGGCATGGACCTACTCACCGCTTATCAAGCCATGTTGAGGCGGCATCCCACATATAGCAACTAGAAGGATGTACAACTATGACATACAACTATCTACTGGGGTTTTGGGGAGAAAAAAGGAAAAAAGGAGGAAGATCGGCAACAGATGTTAGCTCAGGGCCAATCTTCCTCAAAAAAACCACAAAACATGTTTTGAAAAAAAAAAAGGAATTGCCTTTCAGAAAATCTGTAAAGTCACGTAGCCAGAGCTTGCTCAAAAGGACAAATCGTGACCTGAAGCAACTGCGGAACCAAAGATCCTCCTTCCCACAGAACCCAAGGACCGGGGCTTGACAGGAACTTGAAAGTCAGACTCTTATCAGAAGCGAGGGGTCCCTCATTCCGGAAAATCTGGTGTTAAAATGTCACCCCCACCTCATAATAAACGTTTAGAACCCTGTCATAAATGTTTAAAACCTTACCATGAATGCCTGAAGCCCCCCAATCAAAACCTGTCCCAGCAGCATTTCCATGTGTCAGCCTGTTCTCCCTAACCTCTTAAATTTTGCCCCAAATCCTGAATCAGGGAGACAGATCAGAGGGCAGATGCCCCCTGTTCTTCCTGCAAATTGATCTCACAGAATAAAGTTGATCTCTTTTTCCCAAAGGCTGATGCCGTAATTAATTGGCTTGTTTATTATGCGCACTGGGCAGAGAACCCCAGTTTTGTGCAGTAACACATTCGTCAGAGATTCCTGGCCAATCTAAAAAAAACAAAATCCCATAATTTCATACTAATAAATTATGTAATAATAAAGCCACTGTCCCAAAATCAAGGGGAAAAAAAATCCCTGGACCATACGGCAATGTGTTCTACGGGCCAATGAAGATAAACTAAGGAAAAGATGGCTCAATTCCAAAGACAACTCTTCGACTAAATACCGCAGAGGGAGAATGAGATGTGGATTTTCAAAACAAAATGAGAAGCAGGGTGTTTTAATAGCAGAAAGGTCTTTTTTTTTTTTTTTTTTTTTTTTACTGTTAATGATTTTATTGAAATTTAGTGAAAATTTTCAATAAAATTTCATGAAAGTTTTCAATAAAATTTGGAAATTTTAGAAATTCATTTTACAAATTTAGAAATTAAAGTTAGAAAAATTTAATGAAATTTAGAGCTATACACACTTTTTAATTCAATGCCAAGTAACAAATTTCCATTTAAAAGAAAACTTGATGGAACAGAGTGTGTAGGAAGATGGAAGCAGTCTTTAATGAATAACACAATGTTTACTCTGGGGAGAAAATTCTTCATTTGGGCCTCAAAACCACGGTATGGTGATGATGATGATGATGGTGGTGGTGGTGGTGGTGGTGGTGATATAGTGGAGGAACTACACACACACATGCCTGGTCAGAAACTCGTTTCTATAGTACAGAAGTTTTGTTTTTTCAAGTCTACTGTTTTTCTCTTATCCAGTTAGGTCCTTCCCAACACCTCCAATAAAAGTCTACATGTAATGTAGTGTCCTTCAGTAGATTATACAGGGATTTATGTAGAGACAAAAAACAATTGAAATAGCAGCCAAGTTAATAATAAATAAGATTTTTTATTCTTTGTTTTATTGTAGCTTAGAAAGGTAATAATGGCCACAAACCTGCCTTTCTATGTGATGGTCGTACTACTCCCATCAACCACCAAGTCAACAGGTTCAGCATTGCATTCTACAGTCAAACAACTTGACTCCACCACGCACTGTCACTTTAACCAATTGCTTAACCTCTCCTACGCCTCAGTTTACACATCTATAAAATGAGGATGATAATAACAGTAGTAGCTACCTTACAGGGTCTTTAAAAGATTTACATGAAGTAAAATATATAATGCACTTAGTGCCTTGCAAATATGGTAGTACAGAGTATACACAGTATAGTCATTTGCTCTTATCGTTACATTTGTTGAGATTTAGGCACTACGCTTCATAAATCTCAAGCTATCTAAAAGTACCACCTGGTATTAATCATTACAAGGACAGAAAATATAAACCCAAATAATTACTTAGTTAGGTCTGCGGGGTAGTTCCTGCCTGGGATGCCACTTGGCCTAACTTGATATCATTATTAAATTCACCCAACTAAGGAGGCTTAACTGAACAATACATTGATGAATGATTCAGCAATAGTGAATCGCATTACTTGCGAAGGCCTTGAAAGGGGGCACTAAGTGACTGTTGCCTGGATATGTAGGAAAGCCTAAAACGAAAACAGAAACAAACAAGTAAAAGAACTTTCACTTAGGACTTTGAAGTCCAGAATCATAGGTCTGTGCCAAATAGAAAATCATAGGTTCTCTGGCTGTTAGTCATGTCCAGTGGGCATGTACATGTCTGTCATACTGGGGAAATAGTAAGTACCAGTCACAGACAGGATGATGCACAATGAAGTGAACCAAAAGTAATATAAAAGCTGACAGAATTCTGAGTAAATGCTATGCCCTCAGTGCATGTTGATGGATGAGCTAATGATGTCAAAGACAGTATCTGAATCTACCAATTAAGTACTGTCTTAAAATCCTTCCCAGCGTTCACCTCCCCTAGGTAAATTTCTCAAGCAATTTCTCTAAATAGAGTTAGCCATGGCCACCCATCTTTATTTTTATATAAACCCTATATAAAATATGATCTAATCCACCTTCCACCATATTTTCTACCTGACAGTGACCAATGTCCTAATCCTAATACTTAAAAAATATCTTGCTTGCTCTGCACTGAAAAGAACAGAGTAGCTGCTGATTTTAGAATCTGCCCTGTTTTTTTCAACTACTGTAATAGGTGAGTTAAAATGTTGCTGGGTCCTTTTAATCTTTTTATTCATTTGTCACATAAGGCAATAATTTCCTGACTTTGGGACTCCACAGACTCCTAAAATTTTCCCCCATAAATTTGGGAAATCGTCTTACTTTGGACCAGTGGAACACTTGTCTCTGACAGGCACTGGTCTAAAGACAGTTGTACGGACAGGCACTTGGGAGCCACTGTTTCCAGGGATCGATGCTAAAACTGCAACAATCCTGAGCATGTGATAAACTTGAAGTCACTTCAGGAATAAGACCTTGGTCTAACTGACACCAAGCACAAAAATCCAAAACAGCATGGGAGCCCAGAGGCCAAAATGTCTGAACGTACCTTTCTGAGCCTCTGATCTCAAAAGAGAGCTAACATTACCTAACTGACAAACTGCAAATTCTTAGTGGTTCTCATGGTGAGTCGTTACCATCCTCTCAGCAGGCGGCCTGTATCCTTCCATTCCCAGGAGGCCCCGAACATATGGATAAAAGAAAAACATGTCTAATAATAGTTTGAGGAGACAGATATCCTGCAACATTTGAAAGTCACATGCAGAGATATTTTCCAGAGATATTCAGGTACCGACTCCATTTTCCACTCCAGTTGGCATTGCTAGTTCTGAGTTTGGTTCATGAACCAGGAGAAGTTGATATATATAAACAATCTCTTAAACAGAAGAACATAGGTTACTTGTGTCAATAATGAGATACAAACTGAAGTAGAAAAGAGCATGGAAGTGGCAAGAATTCAGCCTCTTTTACATCTCTTGCAGGGTCCTGACAGTCCAGGAATGTCACAAGCATAAAAAATCCAGGGGAAGAGAAAAACCTTAGTAAACATACTCCACTTGTTTCTGCTGTGTGTAGCTACCTAACTTCCTTTAGGTTCCTATATCCTTGGCAGGGATTAGAGACAGAGGAAGAGAGAGGACGTGTGTGTGTGTGTGTGTGTGTGTGTGTGTATGATTTCCCCTTGTCAATCCATAACCCAATTTGCTACACTGCACATAACACCTACTTAGCTGTAAACTGACTGTTAAATTTGTTGGCAAGTCACCAAGTTCTGTGAACGTTCTGCAAAACACATAGGAATCATGATGTTACAATTTATGGTTCACCATATAGATGTTGCAGGTGGATTCTTATTTCCAGCAGAAAATTTGATAATGTGGAATTATATCATCCAATTATTTACAATGTGATCTCAGTATATTCATTGATTCCACACATGCATAACTCCTCACCTCCACTTTAGCCCAAGGGCTAGGAAGAAGTAAAGCAAACACTGGAACAGCTGAGCTCAGGTTTCTCTGACCTGACAGTGTAATGACAAGAACCACATGACTAGACTACTCTGTAACTAAACTCCTATACACTGTGCAGTTTGAACAGAAAATAGCCAACAAAATACAATAACCATATTTGCAGACGACAAGAAAATGTAATGTCCGTAATGCAAAGTCTCTAGCACATGCAATCATTTTAACTATTCTACTCTTGAGAAAGAGCATATTGTATTCGGGGTTTAAGGTAGAGCTTGTGAAATGTGAAGTGTTACATTTATTTAACTCTGTGGCAGTTAAATTAAGCACTCTTGGTTTTGTGGCCCCTTTTAGAAGTATTTATTTTAACTGACCCTTTCTGAATTTTTAACACGATCGGAATTGGAAGGCATCCTACAAAGTAATAATGGAAAGGGAAGGCTCTGTATGGAACAAAATCTTCTGTAAGAGAAACTTGCTGAGTCAAAGGAGATGAAAGACAATGATGAACAGAAAGGAAATAGAGTTAAATTACATTGCTGAGCTATGCACCATGCACTGAACTCAGTGCCGTCTAAGATATTTCATATAGTCCTCAAAAATACTATGATTTGGTTATTATAGTCCACATTGTCATTGATGAGGAAATGAATTCAAAGAGCTAAGGTCATTTGTCCAAGTACACACAGTTGGGAAGTGGTGGGTAGAGTGGGGTTTTGAACCCAAATTTTTACACATTTTTTACAATGCATACATGGCTTATTCTAGTGTACTTGGGAATTTGAGGACTGCTCACAATATCAGTGAACTTCCTCCTTTATCCTCTCTGTCTCTCAAATTGCTTTCCCAGTGCACCTGAAGAACCACATCTTTCATGAACATTTCCTTGATAATCCCAGGCTCCAGTTTTCTCTTCCTTGTGTGAAATCCTATAGCATTAACTTACCCCAGCACTTACACATCCTCCATCATATGCTACGTGGTCTGCTAGTCAACTTCTACACATTATTATCTTCTTGATTAAATTATGCACTTGAGGGTAGAGAGCAATATTTTAAAGATCTTTGGGTTCCTCATTGTACAGGGATGCAAAATAAATTTCTCCTCCCCTACCAACTTTGAGCAATTAGTAGTTACTGCCTGGAGTGTCATGTTGAAAAACTTGCACAGCCTGTTTCCTGCCTCAGTTAAATATGGTCTTTTGACTGATTAGTGATGGTGTTGTGGGTGTGACTGGCAAGTAGGAGGACCAGGAGGCAGAAGAGTGGCAGAAAATGATAGCACTCATATACGTATCTCCTGAACCTGCTGTAGTACTTTAAATAGAACTTTAAACATTTTAGATTTACATTTTCAATGAAACTAATTCAGATAAATGAAGATAATTTGTCTAAAATTTACATCAAAATTATAATCCACTAATTAAAGCAATTTTTAAAAATTCAGCTTAAACATGCAGAGGAAATAAAGCTTTTTCATTTGTTCTAAGGAACTCCTATCCACAAATAATTCCTGTGGTTGACCCCCTAGTGAGGGAGGGGAAAAAATTAGTTAAATTTCCAGGCCAGAGTAAAGCTTACTCCTATCTGTATAGGGTTCATTTTGTCCTGATACGAATTCTCAGTGTCTCTAATATTCTCCTCCTCCCTCTAACTTCTCTAAGGAATCTGCATGAGTAGAGAGGGGTAGAGTGTATAGAACAGATGTCTTTGTGGGCATTGCAGCCCCCAGGACATTGGTAGAAATAACTTCATGCTAATCCTTAGATATGTGTTCTCTGTTGTCCACTGTTCAAAAGGGCTATGACCTTTGACCTTGCCACTATGAGCCCTGCAAGCCTCCTTTGCTGCAGTTTAGAGCTGGAAATTCATGATTCAGTTTTTCGGCTGCAGAAGCACTCATAGGGAGCATCAGCCATCTAACTGTTACCAACTCAATCTGTTTTCAGTTCTTGCTGGCTGCAGCTCTTGCATCTACAGCTCCTCCTCCACCCGGCCCTGGGTTGCTCCATCCACTCCAGCCTGTGTCTTGAAATGCCTCCTGACTCTCAGCCCATGATATGTAAACTTCAAGGTTTCCCCACCTGATCAATGGTATAGCCCAGTTCTAATGTGGGTGGCCTCCTCCCAGAGATGCAAACAAGTACTAGGTCTAGAGCCCCTAACTTTATTGAGCCTCCTAAATTTAGTAAGCCCCCAAGTTGAGCCCCAACCAAGGCCCTGAAAGGAAACTGGGACACACACATCTAAATGTTTTGGTATCCTCTTTTCTTTCCAACCCTCTTCACGCAAATTCCTGAACCAGCCTTGTGGTGAGAGAGCTTTTATCTATTTCCCCTGTGTCATAGTTCCTCCTATAAGAGAAGGCCTAACAGAGGAGGAAGGAATGAATTCTTTACACTATTGGAGAAAACTATGAACAGAGTCCTTCAAACCTAGACTTAATATGCTGAAGGAGGGGATAAAGGAATTTGGAAAAACCTTTTTCAAGGCTATGGTAAGATTTTCAAGGCTAACATGTGGCATAATTTTATTTTGCATGTAAGAAGATGAATATTAACTAGGTCTTTCTCTTTGTATTCTACATTATCGGTTCCTAATATAGTCCCAGGCAATGTCTACCCCTGGAAACTAGCGTGAAGGTCTTATATTCAAAAAAGAAAAAGAGAAAAGCACATTAATAATTTTCAAACTATATTCTTACTATAACTCAATGTCAGTAATACACAAAATAACTAGTGGTTGGTGTACTCTGTTCACCAGAAGCTAAAGTCAACAGTCTGACTCCCTAAAAGACCAGCTTGCTTCAGTAATTATGGTTATAGGTTAAACTCTAACTTCAAGCAATCATTCTATAATAACGTAACTAGATTTTAAAAAATGAGCCAAAAACTCTTTCATCATTTTGTAAATAATATCTGGATCTTTAAGTAAACAAATAGCTAGCTCTTAAGGGATCTCAGTTATGTTTCTAAGCCTTGTCATTTGACCAAACTGGTTTTGGATTCAGTGACTGTCCAACTGATGAATGGATGCCTATTTATGGCCTCTTTCAAATAAAAAAGCACATGTTGCCCTTCAGTTAGAAAAAATACCCAGTGCTTTACTCATTCATGCAGTGTTTCATTCACTCCGTCCAAAGAGGGCGGGATCAGACACTGTGCTTAACTCAGCTGATTTTAAACAACGAAAGTAGGGCACTAGAATTCTGCCTTTGACCTTGATGGAGGAAAGGGAAATAGACTTACCCCTCACGGTAAACAACTAGAAAACTGGATAAAATACACTCCAAAACTGTGTTCAGATATTAGACAACAGACAGCATAAGATGTAATCTCCAAAGAAAGAAAAACAAATGAAATGGTCCCTACAATCTTCCCAACTTTCTACCTCAAGGCACTATCCAGGCCAAGGTGCAGGGAGCAGGTCCCTAAGGAAAGCATAGACATCTCCCTGAGTTAGGAAGACAGAGATCTGAGTGCAATGAGGCTGGGTGGCTGGAATTTGAAGGGCAGATGTCTAGAGAGGAAAGCACTACAGAGCCAGAGCTCCAGAATCCACAGAGGGGTTCCTCCATCTTGCTGAATACAAAGCCATGACGCATAGGGTAGATTCCACAAGTCAGGACAAATAACAAGAGCTGAGATCTGAACAAGAGGTCACACGGGGCTGAGAGACATTTGAGTTTTGACTACCAGAGAGTGGAGTCCTTCTTGAACACCTGGGCGATCAGGAGAAACTCTAGAAGAGAAATGCCTTAGTGGTAGGTCTAAACTAGGCATAGATTAAAGGCTATTCTAAATTCAAAAGCCAGTATTACTACAATAACAAAACCAGAAAAAGTTATTATAAGAAAAGAAAACTTCAGATTATTATATCTCATGAAGAGAGATGAATATCTTTTAAAAACATATGCAAATAAAATTATAATAATAAAAAGATAAAATTGTGACTAAGTGGGTTAATCACAGAAATGTAAGTTCAAGTTAACATTGAAAAATCAACTGATATAATTCAGTACATTATTAGAAAAAAATATGTATATGTAATAAGACAAACAGCCTAATTGAAAAGCAAGCAAATATGAATGGCCAATAAGCATCTGAAAATATGCTCAGTATTATTTGCAATCAGAAAAATACAAATTAAAAGTACAATAAGACATCACTATGTATTAGAATGACTAACATTAAAAATATTGACAATTCCAAATATTGTGATGGATGTGGAGCAACTGGAACTCTCACACATTTCTGGAAGTTTAAAATGGTGCAACTACTTTAGAAAGCAATTTGGCATTTTCTTACAAAATTAAACAAACACTTACTGGATGACATAGCAATTCCACTCTTAGGTACTCACCCAAGAAAAATGAAACCTTTGCCCACACCAAGAATTATACATGAATGTTCACAGCAGGTTTATTTGTAATAGTAAATTTAAAATAATCCAAATATCCATCAATAGGTGAGTAAACAAATTTTGGCACATCCATAAAATTGAATACTACCCAACAAGAAATAGGAACAAGCTATTGACTCACAAATGGATGAATCTCAAAAACATTATGCTGAGTGAAATAAGCTAAACACAAGAGTATGCATTCTATGGTTCCATTTAAACATAATTCCAGAAAAGGCAAATCTAATCTATAATGATTAGTTATCGATTGGGTGATATCAATGTTGTCTAGGTTGATTTTGGTGGTAGTTACACAAGTGTATGCATTCTTCAACTCATATAACTATGAACTTAAAATCAGTGGTTTTTATTGTGTATGTAAATTATACCTTGAAAAAGTTGATCACAAAACTTGGGGCGGAAAAGTACTTCGTTAATTACCTTTCCTTTTGCATTTTTCCAAGTCACGTTCTGCAATCAAATCATGAGATATTTGCTCAACCTTGAATATAATACCTTGATAGTCTATAATTAACAGAAGTCTACATGTGTCACTATTATTCCTTCAAATCTTTGCTATATGAACTCTAGATATTCAGGTGATATCTTCTAATAGGATCACCAGCTTCTATATTGCTTTGGAACTGCACTAAAATGATGACACAGGCATCATCAAATGAGAGAGATAAGCAAATCAGAAAAAGACCTGAAATATAGCAATGAGCTCTATTGCATAGCTATGGAGAAAGAGTTACTTAGAATACAATAAAGGACAGTGATTTGCCATAAGTAAGACTTAGGAAAGTGGAGATAGGATGAAAACATACGTCTAACTCCCTACCTGCTTACTCTTGAAATGAACTAAAACTTATAACTTCATCTTGGTGAGGAAGTTTGTAGGATTCTTATCGACCATGGATTGTTAGAACCAAAGGATGCAAGCAGAAGTGTCAGGGTTTTAGCACAACAGTCAGTAGAAAAGAGATGAATTATCATCTTTCCTGTGTTAGAGTTTGAAGAGATTAGACAAAGGTAGATAAATAGCACTTTCTTCTAGGAAAACAATCAAACATTTTAAAGTTGAAAAAGTATAAAATTTCCTTTGAGTGTATCTGAAAATCATTAAAACAACATACTTTTTGAATTAAAAAACTACCAAAATCATTTTTCTTAGTATTGAACAGAGAAAAAAGTCAATATTTGCAAATGTATTAAATGATCTTTTTAAAATGTAGCCTGTAAAAAATACCTTACCATTCTCTCTGGCAGTTTAAATATGAAAAATAATTTACTGAAACAAGCATGGATACCTTAAATGGCTGAGACATTATAGGGAAAGTGTCAGTTAATTCTCCACAGCTAGAGTTTTCTTTCTACAAGAAAAATCCTTATGTGAAAAGAAACTTCTGTGGCCTTCCCACTGCCTATAGGGTAAGTTCCAAATTCCTTGGTATGGCAATACATGTCCATTTATACTCCAACCCCATCCTACCTTACCAGCCACATCTTTCATTACACTCTCAGCCTTTGCCTTCCCTAAAAACTAAGCCAATCCCCATTTCACAAATATCCAGTGTTCTCTGTATCTCTATCCTTTGTGCATATTCTTCCATCTTTCCACCTATTCTTGACATAGTTCATCCTGTGAGGCCCAGCTCAAATACTGTCTTCCCTGTAAAGCCTACTTGGTCCTCTGTGTTCTCCTGGCCCCTGGTACGTAGCTGTCTTACGGTAGGTATCATAAGACACTGTTAATTTTCTATGCCAGCCTCCTTGACTGCACTAGAAGATATTTTTTCCAGGGCCAGAACTATATTCTATTGATTTCTGTTAGTGTGTTTCTTAATCATTACATTTCCCATTCCTTGCGTGGTCCTTGTGAATAGCAGAACACAATAAAGTCTAATGAATTGAATTTTATTAGGCTTTAACTTGTTTGTGTTTGTTTTGTTTTTGGTGTAGGTGAAGTTATTTTGTTTTCTTTCTTTTTTTTTTTTTTCCTCTCTGAGCTCACTAATTTCTCCTAAGTGTGGTTTTTTTTTAAGGATATGCTTGATTTCTTGTGTGTTTTTTAGACATTCCGAGGAAGAAAAATTCCTTACTTGCAAAATAGTGATAAAGAGGCTTAGATCATCACTACTATGGAGAACTCTTCAAAGTGCATGTACCTTTGTAATGCCAGGGTCAATGTAATTTTAATGGAATGTTTCATGTATAAAATGCTAAGTATACAAGACCTCCAATAGCTTTTCCTTACACTTCAGACCTGCAGCACATATTTCCCCCAGATTCTATCCAAATCTTTCCGAAAGGTTATATTTATATTTTTATTGTAAATCTAAATAATTATAAATTCTGAAACTCTGGAGTGGAAATCACTACTCAAGAAATTCAAAGGGCTGGCCCCATGGTGTAGTGGTTAAGTTTTGTGCGCTCTGCTTTGGCAGCCCATTTCGCAGGTTTGGATCCTGGGTGCAGACCTACACCACTCATCAGACATGCTGTGGTGGTGACCCACACACAAAGTGGAGGAAGATTTGCACAGATGTTAGCTCAGGGCTAATCTTCCTCAGGCAAAAAAGGAAAAAAAATGAGAAAAGAAGAAAATTTTTAAAAAAAGGAAATTCAAGACAGGATTTCATTTCAGAATTTCTTAAATCTATTTCCAATGCTGTTACTGGACTGATTATAACTCATTCTCTGAGATTAGTTGTCTACATATTCCCCAAGTGACCAAGACAACTTAGTTACTTTATTCAAGTAATCAGTTAAAAAATAATCAGATTAGGTATCAGCACTGTAAAATCTCCTAGCCCGCTCCCCCCCCCCAAGTACTCAACACACATTAAATCAGTCTTTAATTTTCAAACACATATCCTGGTGCCTCTAGGCCAAACCTTAGTTATCAGTGACTGTAAAAATGGAAAGCTTGAGCACTGTTCATTGAATCCCTCTGTGTCAGTTTCTTCCTAGACATAATAATGAGGCCTAGAGAAGAACTTTTTCCCCGGGGATATAACCCAGTGGGAGAGAGCTAAGGTATAATACAAAGTCGCACCTGCAAACTTCTACACAAAACTAGAGAAAAAGTCTTCATGATAGCATGTGGAAGCACCAGGTCATCACATTCAAGGCTTTTTCAGATGGAAAAGATTCTAATGGTTCTCTCACTTCATTTTTTTTTAATTTAATAAATGTCTATATAGCACTAACTACAGGCAATGCTCTAGGTAATTTACAAATATTAACTCATCTGCTTTTCGTAACAAAACACTGTGAGATGGGGACTATTGATAGATAAATGTGAGGCTGTTAGATGCCCAAAGACTTGCAGCTAATAGGTGACTGAACCAGGATTTGAATCCAAGCAGTCTGGCTCCATGGTCTGTGGTCTTAACCTCTTTCCAGTTCAGCCTCTCCCACAGCTCCCAGACTTCTAGGAGTGGGGCCAAGATATCTTGAGGACTCTCTTCCCAGTTCCCATGAGTGAGAATTAGCTTACCACTAACAATCATATATCTGAGAGTCAGGAAGGAAGCTGACATTGATGCTACAAGGTTACTACAACCTTACATAAGTGTCCTTTTTCTTTTCTTTTAAGTTGGGGTTATATTCAGCCTTCTCAAATTTTTGTGCCTAAAAGTAACTTATAAGATTACAGTGATAATTGCAAAAAGTCACATAAAATTGACCCAAACACCATTGATTCTCTGAGTTCCATTTCTAAGAATGTAAATGTGTCTTCTCTTGGTAATTTCTTAATAATTTTTAAATTCACAGGTGTTTGAGCTATCATCGACCTCTACTTCTGATGCAAATGACCTTCTTCCTTTTGAATATTACTACATAAATTATTCAAAAACAATCTCTGTGCCTTACATGTATTATTTAACTTCAAAGACTTGTTAGGAGCTAAAATTTCCTTTAAAAACTACCTTTCCTAAAAATCAGCACCAGTTGCAGCTTCATGAAATCCAGCGATGTCGGAAAATTTTAAATGGGTTTAGTACAACAAAATGGGAGCAGTGGATGGATAAGAGGAGAGTTGAGCCCTATTTGATCTGGCTGGGCTTCCCCCAAATAATCAAGAATTATTGCCTGAGTCTCTGGGAACTGAACTGCACACATCTGTAGGAGGATTTGCGAAGAAGCGTGCCTTGCAGTTTACCTCTAAGCTGGCTATTCAGACCTTTCTAAAAATAGGTAAACCCAAGTGAGGCAATAACGGTGTTGGGTCCTGCCAGCCTTCAAATTCCAAAAGATTTCATGAATTAAGAAGTCTGTCAAGACTAGGGAGGAGGGTTAACAGTTTGGCTTCTGGGAACCATCAGAGAAAGAAGGGCCTTTAGGAGAATTTCTGCTCCTAACTCTTACAACTATAGCTTGACTCACAGAAATGGGTGCAAGCATGTGAATATATCTATGTCCTCCTACTTATTGAAAAGAGCCAAAAGGGAAAAGGGAAGATTTGACCGAGGCATAAAAATTATTTCCGAGAATAATTATCTAAAATTGATATCATTTCTCTAATAGCATGCATATTAGTACATACAAAAGTAAAGTTCATATAAATACAAATATACATGACAAATTTTATATGTATATGTACATGATATTAGAAGAAATATGTGAATGAAAATGCGAATGGATAACATTATACATTCTCAGAAATAGTGATGGCTTTTCTCAAATAGATGAACAGCTATTACTGGGAAAGAATTAAACCTATTTCAGGGAGCTCCAAAGAGTAGAGCTAGGATCAAAGAGTGGGAATTAAAGGGAAACAAATCTCACTCCTGTGAAGAGAAAAACTTTCTAAAATATCAGTTATAATTCCCTTTCCTATATTTTTTCTCTGGGAACTTTCCATCATCTCCACTATAGTTTCCCTTTTTTGGCACTTCTATTAAGCTCTTCATTATTTCCTGATGCTTGAACTTCCTAGAAAGCAATTTGGCAATGTCAAAAAAAAAAAAAAAAGAAAAATTTTTTCAGTTTGTATAACTAATATGAATGTATTATAAATAAGTAGGAGTATTGCTGGTTAAAACAAAGGTTTGATTAATTTTATAATGTGTTTGTAATGGTTATTTTATTAAATTATTTAATGAATACTCATCCTTTCCTTTGAGGAAACATAAAACAGTATGTGTCACATACTGTTTTTCTCGATAAATAATGATGCCCTTCATTTCTTGGCAGCCATGATCAACGTAAAATTTTTATAGATAACCAAGAACGATGCCTCCAATCGGTCCCCCGAGGTATAAGAATATCATAGCTGCCAACAGCCACCTTTTCTAACCATTGAACTATAATAGAGACATACAGATGCTTACATCAAAATAAACTAAATGAAGTAAACTAATCATTCCAGAGAAACTAAATGAAGTAAAAATATTACCAAATAACAAAAAACTTCTCTAAATAACCGACAGCAGCCTTGATCTTCTCTCCTGTCTGCTTAGGATGAAAATCCCTTCTACTATGTGGGAAAATACAACCGTGAAACCACTGATCACTGTCTGTTTTACGTTAGGTGGAACTATGGCTCTTTCCAAGTTAATATGTGAAAAGGACACACTGACAGTCTATGTATCTCAATATCAGCTCCCAGCTTCCTGAAATCCGATCCAGTTAGTCTCAGTGGGCCACATTCCCTTCTGTGACCCGAAAGAGTTACAGTAGACTTCAAACATATTTATCTTCATCCCATACCTCTGTCCATGAGTTAGAGAGCACCAAAATTTCTGTTTGCCATCTGACACCCCATAGACTCTGAAAAAGACTCACGATTTGAAAGACCAATATCTCAGGTTGCCAGCCCCGTGGCACCGTTGTTTGCGGGTACTAAACCAGAAAACCTGACTGTTTCAGTTCCATACAATTCACTGACGCTCATTTGGGGCTGGGTAAGTTAGCCGTGGGTGAGTAATTCAGTGGAACAAGTGTAAATAGCATTTAGGCCAGTGTTTCCTACATTTATTTGAACATAAACCATTTTTGCCGCTCAGCACATGCTTTAACACCTCACAGAACTAATTCTTCATGAAAAACAGTTTGACAAACACTGGTTTAGTCATTACATGCACACATACATACATGCACACTCACGCGTGTGCATACACATCTCTCTAAATAGTACCAATGAACTGCCAAATATATGGAAGCCTAATGACATTTTAGGAGCACACAAATTCTTCTACTAACAAATGCTAAATCATAAGGACAAGTTAGAAAGTTGGAATAAATGTGTGTCAAACCTGAATAATAAATATTTGCCAGAATGGATTAAAATAGTCATACTCTTTCAACTAGTAAGTCAGAAATCTGCCTTGTGGAAAAAAAACAAAATTCAGGCAAATATTTATATCCCCAATTTTTTATTGCAGCCTTATTTATAATAGCAAAAATACTAGAAGCAACATAAATATCCATATATTCAGAATACTACTCAGTGATTAAAAATTATCTTTCCTAAAAATATGTAATGTGGGAAGATGTTTATGATATAATATTTGGTGAAAAAGCTAGCAGAATCCAAAATTGTATAGACAGTATAACGTCAACGTATAAGACACAGGCACATTGAAAAACATTGTGCAGAAACATACAAAAATGTTAAAGTATTTATTTCTAAAGTGTGAGATAATCCATAAATGTTATTTTCCTCTTTATACATTCTGGTATTGACTAAATTTCCCACAACCGACATATATTGCTTTTATTAGCAGGAAACAAAAATAAATTTCTCTTCCTTATAGAGCTGTCCATAACTGTTTCCTGAAGAAGCCACTCTCTAGGCCTTTTATCTCATAGCATGCTGCTTCTCAATGATGACATTTTCCCAAAATTTAATTGGCAATTGTAGAAATGAGAGAAAAGAAAGTTAAACAGAAGAATGTGACCTCCCCAAACACCTTTCTTTTAAAGGGAGTTTTGATTGTCATGACAGCTCTGGGGAAACTCGACCATTCAAGAGGAGAAACTTTCCCCCAGAGCAGTGAAAGGCAATCCCAGTCTTCACCTCTTGGGATCTCTGGCTTCCTCTCACCTCCTTCAAGATGTCAGTCAAGTTCCGGATAAGCTTGGTAAAACAATCTAAAGCAGACCATTATTAGTTTGTCTTGCCGGCTCTGGGAATGGTAGGCGCTCTGGGAATTCAGATCAATGTGGTTGCTAGGCACCGCTCATCTCAGATATGTAAATTCATTAACTACAAGTTACACAAGGCTGGAAATCAAGCCCTAAAAGGAGGATTGGGTATCCAAGTCACACTCTCTCTTCAGACAGCATGAAGAGTTTCTTCCCTAAACTGAGGGGGTGGGGGGAAAAGCTTCTATGCAGCAATTTGGATAAATATGCATTTGTAAGTAGTACAACAATTAGGAAATATGTTGATGTCTCCCTCAACTGCTACTACTTCTTCCATCCAACCTTCCTGTGAACCATTATACACCTGTTGTGTGAGTGTGTGTGTATGTTTGAAATTAAGGGTTAAGAGCAACTTATGTAAAATCTAATTTCCTTTGGCTTCACCAGTTCCAAAAAACGTTGATTTCATAAACTCTTTGAGGGCCCACTATGTAGATGACACCGCACAGCAGGTGAAACCAAGAAGACAGAAAAGAGACATGAACCGTGGTTCACACTCACACAGTCGGAGAGACAACCCAATTCCTCTTCTGGTCAAAGGACAGCACAAAAGTCTCACTTCTAAATGCACATGTGTCTCTCCAGCATCCTCTTCCTCCACACTTTCCTTCATTAGTTTCTGAGCATATAACTGGTTTCATTGAAAAGAAATAATAAACAGAAAGGAATTATCATTCTAGGACCTAGAAACAAAAGCTTCAAAAAAGACTGAGAGAGAGAGATGAAAAAAATCCATAGAGAGATGAAGGGTTTAGACAAATCACTCAATAATTTTAAAAATAATTTCTCTTTTAAGATGAAAAATTGAGCTGATATGGCTCAAAAAAATAGAAACAAAAAGCTAGGGATGAAAAACTAAGTGTAAAAATATCACCACAAAATAAAAAAGAAATTATGAAGAAGATGATAGATATGAAAGGAGATAACCTGGTCTGATATATAACCAGTGTTCATAATGCAGAGAGCAGAACAAGTGGAACAGGGGAAAATTTTCAAAAATATCATAGACGAAAACTATATTGAAATAAAAATTAACTGAAGATTAAAATGGCTCACCATGTATCAAGGGGGAAAAAAAGTTACCAAAATTAGGATGGATCCCTGGGAAATTCGACACAAAAATTTGATGCAAAATGAGCAACATCAAGATATATTTAGGGAAAGTTACACAATTACAAGGATTAAAAAACAAATCATAAGGGATTCAGGAAGAAAACGTATGTAGAAGTACCTTCGGAGTCCAGTCACATAAGCCCAAGCAAGGAAGAGAAGAAAATGTGAACTTGCCAATTAATTTCTTCACCTTTTATGGTACTATTAAAGTGGAAATATGTAATTAAACATGAACAAACAAAGAAATAAATGAGTGCTATTTTTCATTAGCTTTAGGGAAATATTTAAAGACCCAGTCAATCTCTCTTGTAGAGAAACATTCATCTGAAACCTATTGCTTTAGATAATTCAGCAATTCCTTTTTATTTCAGAGGATGATACTTTTATTAAATGTAATTAAATGAAATTTAATGTTTAAAAATTGAATATATGGTGTAATCTATTTATTTTCCTAAAATTACCTTGAAAGATCTATCTGTACATATGGATACAAAGATATTTGAAATGACGTTATCAAATTGTGGTTATTTTGTGGTTGTGAAATTTGAGCAATATTTTACTTTGCTTTCTTTATACTTTTCTATACCGCTCGAATTTTTAAACAGAATATTTTTATGAAAATAGCAATTATGTATTAACAAATGAACAAATAATAATTTGAAATGCTTTCTCTAAGAAAAATAAATAATTTGCATGTATTTTATGTGTCCAGCATGAGGGTCCCATCAACGTCTGCTGACTGGTGTCGTGATCCAGGCAATGACTAACCTGAGGGCTCTATACAAAGAACATCACTCTACAAATCACATCAGACGAAAGACAACACAGGAAATTCAGGTGTCAATCTACACCCATCAAAGCAAGGATTTAAAATATTTGCTACATCAGTGCTTTTTATTTTGCCACTCATTTTATTTAGTCATTCATTTATACAGTCTTCTGAGATACACTGGGTCCCTTTTCTTTCCTTAGCTATTTTTATTCCGTCAACTGAAGCTACCCTAGAAATAGTCACACTTTGACATTAATCTATACTTATAGTGAAAGACTCAGAGCACAGGTTAAAAAGTCACAATGAATTGTGTGAGTTGATTTTTGATGATTGCCATTATCCTATGGTTGCATTCTGGATGCCCAAATAAGCATACTTTTCTTAATCTTTTAGCAACTATCTTGGTTGAGACGCTCACAATTCTAGCTAAGATTGGGGGGAGGCTCCTAAAGGATCCTTCTGCTTTTTGTCTGTTCTCTTCCCCAAACTCCATCCCCATTTATCCTCCATGGTGTAAGCCATTCCAGAACGACCTTTATAAAAGTCAAATCTGTTTCTCTTACCTCTATTATTAAAAAATTCTTTAAAAATTATTCATTGCTTTTCCTATAAAATCCAAACCCTGTTATGTCATAGAAAATTCATTATAACCTGACCTTGCCTCCCTTCATAAGCAAGTTTTAGAGGGGAAAAATGTCTCCCCACTCCAAGCTTTCTTGAGGAGGGATTGTTCCTAAGCATGGCACTGGCTCTTCGCCACATTTTACTCAATCCACTCCTGAGGAGGTAGAGATCTGATTGGTAAATTTAGGAAGAACAAAGTGGAATGTGCATGGTGAGCATCATCCTTCTTCCTCTAGGGAGTGAGCTGCTCATGGGGCACAGGATTCTGCTCCTCCTCCCAGTCTCTGTATGCCCTGGCCCTTTGCTTCTTTGATTGGGCCAGGAAATCTAACCCATCTGGGTTTCAGAATTATTGAGCTCATTTGCCTACCAAACCTGAAGCCACATGCTCAGCCCAGACGCTATTAGTAAAAAGAGAGATACTATGCCTCTATCAGCTGCTTTTCTTTTTTTTTTTTTTTTTTTTAATTTTTCAACTCTTTCAGAATCTTGGTGGGGAAGAAGGGTGCTGTTTACTGAATGCCTCCCCAAAGACCTCAATAAAAGCTCATATTTCACCGAGGGATTATACTTGCCAAGTACTATGTTGATGAGTGATGGAATGCAGGTTATGTCATTTGGTCATCACAACCCTCTACCTCTCCACAGCTTTTGCCACTCGGCCCTTGGCTCCTCAACCCCCTTCAAACACCCCCCATCCTTAACCTTCATGTTGTCTCCACTGAGCTTGGTAGGGAAGGGAAGATTCCCTACTTTGATTTGTAAAATAATAATGAGATGGAAATTTTAGGGAATCAAGAGATAGAACTGGTAAATTGTTTCACATATGCTGACTTTACTGCAAAATGTAAAGCTCGAACAATATTTAGTTATCATACATACCCTCTTGAACTTTCTGCCCATACATGGGAAATGTTGGTGATGCAAGTGGTTCTGGGCCCTGAAGCTAATGCTTCTATCTTGGTGATTAAGGATTAGATGACAGAAAGGGGATTTCCTGACTATAGCTGAGCTACTCTGGGGAATTTCTAATCCAGAGTTCCTGCTTGGGAACAAAAGAGCATGTTGAATCTGTTGTTATTTTACCTGGTATATGATTTTTGGCCCTTGGTAAAAGTGAATTATGTACTCCACTATGATAAAATCCCACTAAACCTTGACCCATGGTAAAATACATTATATGTTTCTTTTGAACCCTAAACAAAGTAGAGGAACATATTTATCAAAAGAGTAAGCCAGTGGGATTCCTAAAAAAGAAGTTTCATAACAGGATTTACTTATTATTTGTTATCCATTAATGTATATTTGGAGACATTATAGAAAAGGGAGGAGTTATGTTGGCCTACTTTATTTAAGAATAATTGTTCTATTTTATTATTTTTCATTTGTTCCCATAAAAGAAATGTCATTGCATCATTATACAGTCAGTGCCTTAAGGTTTAGTCCCTGGTGAGAGTTCTCCAAAATCTCATATAACACCATATTGTTCTCTTTTCTGATTTGTAGCCCTATTTATTTTCCTGTTCTGTTTCTGATATAGAATTAGTGACAAAATATGACTTCTATTAGGTCTGGGAGAACAAATGCCATTATTTAATATATTTATAGAGCAATAAACATAGATTCAAGTAAGAATAAAATTAAAGAATTTAATTGTTTGCATCTTTCACATTTTTTGAGATAAATGATAATGTAATAAACAAATAAGGGAGAATAAGAGGAAAACTACATATGCATATTTTAAATAAAATATTAAAAATTTTATATTAACATTTTTAAAATTTTAGATAAGTGCTAGTTTATTTCTTACAATAGTAAAAGCCCCAAATAAAAGATCTATATTTAATGACTCTATTTTTTTCTATGAACTTGGGTTTTTATTTATTCATTTATTTTTAGATTCCACATATAAGAGAGATCAGATGGTATTTGTCTTTCTCTGACATTTCACTTAGCATAATGCCCTCGAGGTCCATCCATGTTGTTGCAAACGGCAAGCTTTCACTTTCTTATGGCTGAATAATATTCCATTGTATATGTGTATATATAATCACAATTTCTTTATCCATTCATCCATCTCTAGACACTTAGGTTGTTTCCATATCTTGGCTATTGTAAATAATGCCGCAATGAACTCGGGGTGCATACATCTTTTTGAGTTAGTGTTTTCTTTGGATAAATACCCAGGAATGGAATTGATGGATCATATGGTAGTTCTATTTTTAATTTTTTGAGGAACTTCCATACTGTTTTCCACTGTGGCTGCACCAATTTACATTTCCACCAACAGTGCGTTAAGGTTCCCTTTTCTTCACATCCTCACCAACACTTGTGATTTCTAGTTTTTTTGATAATAGCCATTCTAAAAGATGTGAGGTGATATCTCATTGTGATTTTGATATACATCTCCCTGATAATTGATGATGTAGAGCATTTTTTCATGTACCTTTTGGCTATCTGTATGTCTTCTTTGAGAAAATGTCTGTTCAGATCTTCTGCGCATTTATTAACTGAATTGTTTGGTTTTTGCTATTGAGTTGCTATTTTGGATATTAGACCCTTATCAGATATACGATTTGCAAATATTTTCTCCCATTTGGTAGGTTGTCTTTCCATTTTGTTGATGGTTTCCTTTGCTATGCAGAAGCTTTTTAGTTTGACGTACTCCAACTTGCTTATTTTTGCTTTTGTTGCTTTTGCTTTTGGTGTCAGATTTAAAAAATCATCACCAGACCTAAGTCAAGGAGCTTACTGCCTATGTTTTGTTCTAGGAGTAATGACTCTATTAAAGTGTATCACAAACTTGAAACTTAGCTTTCTTATTTCATTAATTATTTTAAAACACTAGAGAGAGGAAATTGATAGGTGTAGCAGTCAGCCAAATAACTTCTAATTTGTAATAAATGAGACAAATCTCTTCCAAGGAAATATAGTTTCAAAATCAAATCAATATGCCATTTCAGTTAAATTTTTTTCCATTAAAAATGAAATCAGTAGCGAGTGTCAGCCAGCATGCCAATATTTCAACTTAATCTGAAAGTGCTACTTTCTGAAAGCAGAATGTCTGGCAGTAGCAGCAGAATGGACCGGGAACTTTCTATTAGGTTAGCCATCAAGTCAGGAATTGAAGAAATCTTTTATTTCCTCCAGAAGAAATGATATCTCTCCAGTGAGAATACAATTTATTAACTAGCATCTAATAAAAGTAATCAGATACATCATTATTAGCCTTAGTCAAATTACTGAGAAGTTAAATATAAAACCTAAACTTAGTGTTTAAATGTATGAACCACCATTGCTTTTGCAGAAATGTGCTTCTATGCTAGACAGAAATATTAAGTCTGAACCATGACCAAACCCATCACCAAAGTCACCTGAATAGATGGCCAGAACTGCAGCAGCAAAGCCACAATTAGAGAACCATCAGTCTCTCAACGTGGCTGAATAAGCATCAAATAGATCACATCCCAAGCTAAGCAATTCCATGACATTTAGACCAGTGTTGTACTCAATGGCTGTGCAAAAAGTGTTTGACGATGATTATACCAACTTCTAACCTATTTGGTATGAACTATAATTTGCATAAAACAATGTATAATATTGTGTTGAAAACAACACATTTACATGGTGAATCTGAATTTCTGAGATTGGACTGAAAAGCTTACAGTTTCTTCTCATTCTTCTTATTGATCTGATGTCAACCTCTCTGAGTTTCAGGTTTATTTTCTGCCAGTATGTTGCCATATATTGGGCAGGTTAGGAAAACGATATATTTTCAGACATTGAGCTTTGTAGAGAAAAGGTTCTATAAAAATCCCAAGTAACAGTATTACTATTTATAATGTACACAAGAGAACACATAACACAAGAGAAATAATATCCGCTGAAATTAAAGGGAGCCTGTCTAAATTTGATAACAGAAAATGGTTTTCAATGGATTATCTAATAAACCCTTGAATGTTTCTGAGTATATTGTAGCAAATATTCCATAAACAATACCAAAAGTTAAAAGGAAATAATTTACTCTTACAGGTAAAGATTTCTTTTATTTCATTTGGCTTCATAGGCAGTGAACTTATGCTCAGCTTTTTATTCTTCTGGTTTTGGAAAGAAAAGAACTTCTAACTGTCCTTTTTTCATCCTTCAGTCTTTCCACCTCCATTTTCTAATTTGAATAAGAACCTCTTCTGTTTAAGTGTCACATACAATTGGTATTGGTATTTTTATTGGTATTTTTATAATATGCTACTGACACACTTTAATTCACTGATTGATTCAGTCAAAAAAACAATTTTTGTTATTGGGTACCTGTTCTGCGCCAGACAATGCCCTGCTTATCTGCAAAGTCTGTTTTACAAGATGTCAGCGGTCATCATTTGCAGGTGCAATGCAAATTGAAAAATGGGAGGTCTTTTGTACAAGAATTATTAAGAGTTTTTAGAGCACTAACCAAGGTTGGGCAGCTGTACAGATTACATGCCCATGAAGCCAGCTTCACATGTGGCTTTAGCAATGAGCCTTCTTTACTCTTTTTAGTGTGAAAAAATCATGATTATCATCCATTTAGAATGCTTTAGGAACTATGGAATAATAGGATAGGGCAACCAAGCTCTTCACTGGCAGTATGTTTGTCTCTATTTATTCACATTTCTTTATTTATTGAGTTCAAAAGCACAAGATTCTGGGGAGGGCCAATTCTATATTTGCATAATGTTGTTAAACAAATACTTTATTTCTCTGCTTACAGAACTGAATACTTCAGAGACTAAGAAGCACAAGTGGTAGCCACTGTAGTTTGAATCTAGGGCCCATTCCGTGGTGATAATAACACCTTTCTCTGATATAGATAAACAGCTAATTAAACAGCCTGCCTACAAGAACTCTAGTGTCAAATACAGAAGTACTGTCAATTGTAAGCACAGCACAGGAAGGCCTTCGCCTCTAGGCCTCTGATTTGTTTTCAAATCAGAGCCAAAATAAGATTAATATAAACCACATTTGATCGGTTCAACAAATATTTAATTGAGCACCTCCAGTGAATCAGGTACTCTTCCAGGGGTTGGGGGTACAGCTATGACCACAAGAAAGGTCTCCGTCCTCATGAAGCTCACATCCTAATAATTGATAGCACAAAAAATAATCAGAAAGTTGACACCCATGTGTGAATGTGTAATCTTTCTTTACAACTTATATTAAAAGAATTTTCTCTTGATAGGCAAATTCTGTTAGTTTGTATTTGTTTACTCACTTATTCATTCAACAAAAATTTACCAAATAGCTTTTAAGATCCAGGCGTTATGCTGGGATTTAGAGTTGAATCTATAATTATACAGTTGCAGCTGTAGATTATGTTGTTATTATAAGAAAAGTAACTTTAACTTCAACCCAGGCTTATCTCACAATTCTCCATTTTCTATGTCTTCAAAAGGCTTAACTGTCCTACCTAGAGATTTCAAATATGGGGCATCTATGCCACTGTTCTTTCCTTTACACATAACAAAGACCACTGATGGCTTTGGGGTCTTTTTCCCACTGAACTTAAACATAGCTTCAAAATTCTGCCAAGGTTCACCTTCCACAATCAATCCTATAACTTGCTAATGAGGTAAAACCTATTTGCCATTTTTGTGTGTGTGTGTGAGGAAGACCAGCCCTGAGCTAACATCCGTTGCCCATCCTCCTCTTTTTGCTGAGGAAGACTGGCCCTGGGCTAACATCCGTGCCCATCTTCCTCCACTTTATATGGGACGCCGCCACAGCATGGCTGACAGGCAGTGCATAGGCGGGCACCCGGGATCCGAACCTGCGAACCCCAGGCTGCCAAGCGCGAACTAAACCGTTGTGCCACTGGGCGGCCCCCTATTTGCCATTTTTAGCTGAGCCTGGACTTCAAAATCCACAGTTGTTTTCTGAATGATGGGCACAATATTTAGGAAGAATGGTAAATCTACTAACAAATTGTATTGCTCAAGGTAAGCTAACCACTGTAAATAAGAGTTTCAAATCTTCTCAGCTTAACACTATAAAAATTAATGTTTTTTTCACTTCACAGTTCCAAGCAGCATGCCAGAGGAGATCCAGAACACTACTCCATGCAGTTACTCAAGGAATCTTTTTTTTTTTTCATCTAATGCCTCCACCATTCCTTGCAGTCCTTAAATCTTCCACTAGACTCCTCCTTCAAAAGCCATGCGGATGGGAAAAGAATCAGCATGAAGGATGGTAAGACAACTTTATGTGTCAAGCCTGTTAGGGGCATATTATATTTTTGCCCACATTCCATCAGTCAGAACTCAATCATATGACCGTGCTCCTCAACTGCAAGGGAGGCAGGGAAGTGTAGTCTATCTATGTGCCTAACAGAGAGATGAAATGAGGTTTGAGGAATATATAGCATATCTCTACCACATCAACCTCAAGCAGGGTGGGATGGTGATGCATTTTGTAAATGTGAACTTATTTTACTAACAATAAATAACTCTCAGTTTATAGCACTCAGCCACTTAATAATACTCTGAATTTGGTGTTAATGACCAATACCTTTAAATACAGCTAAATCCATATAAGATTCTCCATTGTAATGAAAATACTATTCTTTGGACCAATAGTTACTATTAGAGAATTTTTGTTTGCAGTTTTATGACAGCTATGATATTTGTGTACATGATGCTTTTTTTAATTTTCCTATATAAGCTCATTGAGGTTTGTAGCCTTATATAAACCTAGATCTAATTTCTAAGGAAGCTGCAACCTTTCTAAGTCAACTTGGGTCTCCAAATTCAATAAGGACTGGGAATTTGGTTTGATATTCTATTTCTAGGGTTAGTTAAGCCTATAAGCCAGTAACAGGCTTCTTAGAGGTCCCAAAATATTGTTTCCCAGTTTTCTCAGAAATCACCCAGAATTTTTCAGAACCACCAAGATGGTACCCAGTGAGAGTGAATTCCAAAATAAGATGATTCCCATGGGTTTATTTCACAGGATTCTATTGAAAAAGAAGGACTTACATCTAAAAATAACAACAGCAGCAATAAAAACTCTGTTTCTGATATTCTGTAATGAAATAAGATATTTTCAAGCTGGAAGGAATCCTAGAGATGATAAATTGTGTTGGTGTGCATTCTGGAATCCACAGGCAACATTTGGCCTGTCTGAGTCTTTGGTGGGGCTCAGGAATGAGGCTTGGAGATGGCCAAATTCTGCTTACTGTTTTCCACCCTTAGAAATCACTTGTTGATCAATGTTTTGTGGCTCTACTCCTTGAGTCTGGCTATTATGGAAGAATGAGTTGATTGAAATTACTGGGCAAGCAGTGTAAGAAATGATCCCTCATTGTGGAATACAGGAGGAAAACAGCAGGTGGCACCGTGTGTGTGACAGGCTGTTTTCTAAATAAAATGTTAAATACTTCTATGGCTACTGCCAAGAGAAAAGTGGCTGATGAAAATCGTATGTTCCAACACAAGGGGCCTGGAGAATAATATTTTTTAGATTAAAAACATTGCTGTTTTTTTCCCATTTGCAATGGGAAAATCTTGTTTTGAAGAATACAGTATTGAGTCCCCGTGTGATAGACTACATTTTCAATTAAGGGGTGTAGAAGGCTAGTAGGGAGACAAAACATGCCAATTTCAAAAACAAATTTTAATTCAGTCTCAACATTCCATCATGATAGAGCTGTATTGTATTTCCTGAAATTTAATTCAAAAAAGAAACTCTTTAGTTACAGACAAATAAGGAAAGAAATCTTACATATAGTTGCAAATATTGCATTTCCTGATATAATACAATAATTAATAAAATTTGTGTTTTATTTGTTTCAAAGGACAATTTTTCCTGAATTGATATTCATGCAAATAGGGCACTCACAACTAATCCAATCCAATCTCCCCACAATAAAGGCAAGAAAACAGTTATCTGGAGGAGTTAAATATTTTCTCAAAGCTACAAAATAAACTTACACAACTGACACTGGAAAGTAGGTCTCCAGAATGTGAATCCATGGTTTTCACTACTGAAAATAATAAGCTCAAATGAGATATTTCTTTTTAGTGTTGCTCTGTGTCTGTAGCCAGCAAGTGATGGCTACTAATTATAATTTTTACATATTCTAATTTGCACATTATTTACATAAAATTACATTTTAGATATGAACTATAAATCCAGTCATACAAAATAAAATGAATAACAACTCATTAAGTCTTCTCCACTAGTGTTTTAAATATAATTGCCTAGACACCTCTGAAAATATGAAATAGATATTTAATAAAAGAAGTGTGATGATCTTGATATTTAATAGTAGAGAACAGGATAGGTTAACCACGTCTCAGAATTCAGAGATATGATTCTAAGAGGTTTGCAAGGTGGGACTCAAAATAAATAGTTATAAGCTATAATCAGAACTGAAAGGTAAAAATCAATATAACAGTTCCTAAAATTAGAGAAACTACTATTAGTCTTATACAAAAAAATCAGCTCTGTGGCACAGAAGCAAATTCCTAGTCGAGTACACAACACGTTTTCAGGGATAAAATTGTGCAGAATGCAATGATAAAACAGAATTTCCTCTGGAGTAGTAGCAACTAATGAGAAATGGAAAGAACTAATAATTTAGCTGAGCAAACCTGTATGGCACTCAAATTCATTCCCTTTGTTTATAAAAACATGCTCCTTACCCTTGAGGGTAAATTCTTTGAGGAGTTCATGGCCTAGTTGGAAAGACAAATATGTTTGAAATAACAACTGATACTTCCCTTTTTTCCAGTATTTCTGACTGTCCTCCATTTGTGCAACAATCTGGTCTTATAGCACACAGGCTTCAAGGAAGATTGATTACTGTAGTAAATATAAATATTTTTAGTTTCAAAAGCCTAGCCTCTGAGAGGACTGAGGGCAAACAGGAAACCCAATGAGTTAGAGCTAAGTTCCCTCCTCCCAAGACAGAATAAAAATTCCCCAGCGTGGAAGGAAGAGAAATTAAGTAAACAGGAAGGGAAGAAGCAGTTGTAAGAGATAAGACATTGGTAGAGCCTAGGACAGTGTAACCAGACCTCAAGGGATCCTGCTGCGAGAAGAATTAGTACTCAGAGGCCACCCTACCTTCAGCTGAATTCCAATTTAAATCATCTTAGTCTATAATCTATCTGGTAGTCCCAAAGAGCAGCTGCATGCCATTGTGATGCTTGTGAACTCCACAATTCTAGGGGGTTACTACTCACAAAGACACTGATATGAATGGCACCCTCTGGGGTTGTGCTGCCATATGCAACAACCCTAGAAGCCTTATGGAGCCAAGGTAGCCCTTGAAGACTGCCCAGTCTCTATCCATGGCACGTTGCGGGTGTGGAGAACTCATGTTATCTATCCTTCCTGATGGATCTGGTGAGCTGCTTCTTTGATGTCTGTCAGCAGCACCTCACCCACTGACCGTCAAACAGGCTGTCTGTGCCCTAAAACTGTACTTGGCCCACCATCCAACCTACCCTCTATTCAGTATTCAAGGACACATACAGTTATAAAATTCTGTACTACTCTTTTAGAAGGAAGGATAAAGTGGACGGAAATGCATAAGAGGGATCTTTATCCTGTACTGGTAATGAAGGATCGGGGAAATTTTTAAGAAGCATCGTCATCTAAGTTGACTTTTCAACCTTGAGGAAGTTTTGCAGCTTGCCAACAGTTTACTACAACAATAAGAACCATTAACAATTTTTATATCGTTTTATGTGCCAAGCATTGTTCTAAATTCTTGGGAAAAGACTAGTATGGGAAAATGATATACCATTTAAAATAAGAATACAAGTAGCAATTAAAAGTGAAGTCTCTGGGATCAGGCTACCTGGATTTGTATTCTGACATCCAATTCTTACTAGCTCTGAAATCTTGGGCAAATTTCTTTTGTATGCCTCAATTTTCTCATCTGTAAAATGTAGTGTCATAGGAGATATAAAAAAGATACAAATCAAACTTCTACTGATCAAAACTATTATGTCTGAGGTCAAAAATACACCGGATGGGATAAACAATGAATTAGAAGTTGCAGAAAAAAACGATTAGTGAACTTGAAGACAGCAAATGAAACTATCAAAAATGAATCAGAGAGGAAAAAAAAGACTGAAAACAGAGTATCAGTGAGCTAGGGGACAACTTGTGAAGTATGTGTAAGTATGGAATTGTAATTAGAATCCTTGAAGAAGAAGAGTGGGGACAGAAAAAATAGTTGAAGATCTAATGACTGAAAAACGTTCAAATTTGATGAAAATGATAGGCCCATTGATCTAAGGAGTTCTATTAACCCCTAGTACACGAAACAAAGAAAACTACCACTGAGGCACGTCAAAATAGAGGTAGTTAAAACAGGGATGAAGACAAAATCTTAAAGGCAGTCAGAGAAAAGACACAATATCAAAGTAAAGTGCTTTTGCATGGCAAAGGAAACCATCAACAAAACGAAAAGACAACTCACCAACTGGGAGAAAATATTTGCAAATCATGTATCCAATAAGGGGTTCATATCCAAAATACATAAAGAACTCATATATTTCAACCACAATAACAAAAAACCCCAGTCAAAAAATGGGCAGAGGATATGAACAGACTTTCTAAAGAAGACATACAGATGGCCAACAGGCACATGAAAAGACATTCAATATTGTTAATTATTAGGGAAATGCAAATCAAAACTACAGTGAGATACCTCACAGCAGTGAGAATGGCTATTAGTAGAAAGACAAGAAATAACAAGTGTTGGAGAGGATGTGGAGAATAGGGAACCCTCATACACTGCTGGTGGGAATGTAAATTGGTGCAGCCACTATGAAAAACAGGAGGGAGATTTCTCAAAAAATTAAAAATAGAAATGCCATGATTTAGCTATTCCACTTCTTGGTATTTATCCAAAGAGCATGAAAACACTAATTCAAAAAGATATATGCACCTCTGTGTTCATTGCAGCATTATTCACAATAGCCAAGACTTGGAAGCAACCCAAGTGCCCATCAAAGGATGAATGGGTAAAGAAGATATGGTACATATGTACACTGGAATACTAGTCAGCCATAAAAAAGACAAAATCTTGCCATTTGTGACAGCATGAGTGGACTTTGAGGGTGTTATGCTAAGGGGAATAAGTCAGATGGAGAAAGACAATTACTGTATGACTTCACTCATTGTGGAAGATAAACAAACAAACAAACACATAAATATGGAGAACAGATGGGTAGTTACCAGAGTGGAAGGGGATTGGGGAGGGCAAAAGGTGTAAAGGGGTACATGTGTACAGTGACAGATGGAAACTAGACTTTTGATCATGAACATGAAGCAGTCTATACAGAAGCTGAAATACAATGATATATGCCTGAAATTTATATGTTATAAACCAATGTGACCTCAATAAAAAAAAGAAAAGAAAAACCAAAAACAAACAAAAGACACAATATGTACAGAGAAACAAAGATAAGAATGACTATAGGTTTCTGATAAAAAACAATGCAAGTTAGAAGACAGTGGAGTAATGTCTTTAAATTACTGCCAAACCAGAACGAAAATATCTTCAAAACTGAAGGTGAAATAAAATGAATGCTTTCCCCCTCAGATCAGGAATAGACAAGTATGATCACTCTTACCACTTCTATTGAAATTTTTATGGGAGATTCTAGACTGTGTGGTAAGGCAAGAAAAATAAATAAAAGGCATACAGATTAAAAAGGAAGAAGTCAACTATATTTGCAGAAAATATAAATGTAGAAAATTCTATGGAATCTAAAAAAAAGCTAGTAGTTGGGGCCGCCTGGTGGCGCAGCGGTTTGGTCCGCGCTTGGCAGCCCAGGGTTTGTGAGTTCGGATCCCGGGCGCCCGCCGACGCACTGCCTGTCAGCCATGCCGTGGTGGCATCCCATATAAAGTGGAGGAAGATGGGCACGGATGTTAGCCCAGGGCCAGTCTTCCTCAGCAAAAAAAAAAAAAAAAAAAGAGGGGAAGATTGGCAACAGATGTTAGCTCAGGGCTGGTCTTCCCCACAAAAAAAAAAAAAAAAAAAAAAAGCTAGTAGAACTAATTGGTGAGTTAAACAAGGTTGAAGGATACAAGAAAAATATACAAATATCAATTATATTTCTATATAATAGCAAAGAGTAATCAGATATTGAATTTTTGATGACATTTATAATGATATTAAAACATAAGAAATGTTTAGGGATAAATCTGTCAAAAGAAGCGCAAGACCTGTACAGTGAAAACTAGAAAACATTTCTAAGAGAAATTAAAGAAGACCTAAACAAACGGGAGAATTTACCATGTTCATGGAATGAAAGATTAGATATCAATTCTCTCGAAATTGATCTATAGTTTCGATGCAGTCCCAATCCAAATCATGTCCTGCCTTTATTGAGAGATTGATAAACTGATTCTAAACTTCATGTGCAAATGAAAAGGACCTAAAATAGCTAAAACAACTTTGAAAAAGAAAAACAAAGCTGAAGGACTTAGACTTGGGGATTTCAATAATTATTATAAAGCTGTAGTAATCAAGACAGGGTAGTATTGGGGGGCAAAACAATGAACTTTGCTCAATACCTTGTCCCATGTATAAAAATTAACTCAAAAATGTTATAGACCTAAATGTAAAATCTAAAATTTTTAAATTTCCAGAAGAAAATATAGGAGATAATATTTGTGACCCTGAATTAGGCAGAGTTCTAAGATATGACCCAGCAGCACAATCCATAAAATTTTTTAGAAAATTGATAAATCCGACTTCATCAAAATTAAGAAGGTCTGCTCTTCAAAAGACACTATAAAGAGAATGAAAACATAACCACAGACTGAGAAAATATTTAATAATCACATATCCGATTAAAGACTTGTATGTAGAATATATAAAGATCTCTCAAAACCTAATAATAAGAAAACAATCTGAATAAGTAAATTAATTAATAAATTAAAGCAATAGTTTGAACAGACACTTCACCAAAGAAGAGCGACAAATGGCAAATAAGTACATGACAGATATTCAACATCATATGTCATTAGAGAAATACAAATTTAAAACACAGTGAGATATGCTACACATCTATTAAAATTCTTAAAATTAAAACTCTGACCATACAAAGGTTGGCAAGATGTGGTGCAACTAGAACTCTCGTACACTTTTGGTGGAAATATAAAATGGTACAATCACTTCGAAAAACAGTTTGGCAGTCACTTAAAAAATTAAATACACACTACCATATGACTCACCCATCCTCCTCCTTGGTATTTACCCAAGAGAAATGAAAAGAGATGACCATACAAAGACTTAAACATGAATGTTCGTGGAAGCTTATTTGTAGGAGCTAAAAATTAGAACGAACCCAAATGTTCCTAAACAAGTGAATGAATAAATAAATTGTAGTACACCCACAGAGCAAGAAAAAGATATGAACTATTGATACATGCAACAACATGGAGGAATGTCAAAATAGTCACACTGAGTGAAAGAAGCCAGATGAAAAAGAATACACACTGTATGATTCCATTTGTGTATAATTCTTGAAAATGGCAACTAATTTATAGTGCCAGAGAACAGATTAGTGATTGGGTACAGGCTGAGGAAGACAGGAGGGAGGGATTACAAAGGGGCATTAGGAAAGTTTTGGGGATGACAGATATGTTCATTGTCTTGATTGTGGTGATGGTTTCACTGTTTATACCTATGTCAAAACTTAACCAAATTGTTCACTTTAAATATGTGGAGTTTATTGCATGTCAGTTACATCTCAATAAAGCTGTTTAAGAAAATAAGAATTTATAGCACCTCTAGGATAACAGGAAGGCACAGTAGAAACAGACTTCTGCTTCCCAGCGAGCCTAAATAAAAGAATTTTTCTCCATTCACAAGATAAAGGCCCTCAATCATTCTACGTACACGACAACTGTGTAAGGAGACACACAAATACACAAAATTTTCTTTTTGAATCACCTAGCTTCCAGAGAGGTAATACAATGCTGGAATAAGCATACGAGCCTTCCCTAAGGACAAAGATGTATTGTTTCTTCTCATGTGAACTCACTGAAAATTAAACACGTGCTACTGGATCTGGTCTGTCATTCATTCTGCTGCTATTATGGGAGTTCTCAGGCAGCTGAGGCCACAGAGGGCAAAGATGCCAACGATTTACATATCGTATTAAGCATGTGATGACAGAATTGCCAGGCCACTTTAATTTTTCATTCCGCATGTACTACAACGGAGCAGAATAGAAAAGGAAAATGCATTTAATGTGTTCCATGAGGACATATACATTACAGAGCATTCCGGAAATTCCCTTGTTCAAAATAAATACATAATCTGGGAAAAAACTCAAAAAACTGCAATGGTGTTGCCTCTGGGGAGTAGAAACAAGAGAATAGAACGGTTTACTTTTTGGTATGGCTTTTTATAGGCTTGGAGGTGGCTGTCATGTGCACGAGTTACATTTTCAAGACAAAAATAAATAATAAAAATGTTTAAATGAAGTGCAGCTCTGCCACTGGGACTGCTGTGCCTGGGTCAATCCTGAGGAATGGGTGTGGTACTAGGGTTCCCGTCTCCAGATCAAAATAGTTCCCTTTTTTTAATTCTAATTTTCATTATTATTTTTTTACTACTGCTTCTACAAATTCTATTTGACATATTAAATTGGTGCACCACTTGCAGAGATAATTGGGGGATGGTGGCTGGTAACCTTGTAACTACAGATGGGGGTGAGATATAAATTATTAATGTTTAGGAGATACCCCTCCCCCTAGCTATAATAGCTGTGAAACATGGGTTAATCCAATAGATTGTTTCTTCATCTATAACTTGAGGGCTACCTTTACCCTTATGTAGTTGTAGCTAATTTACATTCACTTGGCATCTTTCAAAAATATTCATTTTATATAGCATTAATGTTAATTTAACTGCTTTCCACAGGGAAACAAAATGTGCACTGTTATCCATCCTTAGACATGTCATTGAAAGATATTTTTCTCTATCATTTAGTAACTTTGCATCCTATTAGAAAAGCTTCCAAAATGTTAGGAGGCATCCATTATCAGACCAAATACCTCTTACTTTCAATTTTTCATATACATCAACGGAAGAAGAGTATAAATGTTCTTTGTATATTATCTCCTAATAAATTCTACTGGAGAAAGAAACTTTTTATATTCAAGAAACCTAATTAGAGACTTGAGTTTATTCTTGTGCAAGCACTCAAAGGAAAAGCAGCATCTGTGCTTAAGTAATTCATTTTCTTTAAAAAAAGAAAGAAAGAAAAATGTTAAATTATTCTTTACAAACCTGCATAAACACAGGTTATACATAACAATGGTATAATCTCCTATGAACTCTTTTTAACAACAATGCATTTTTTAAAAATTATGTGTTACTGGGCCAGCCACAACGGCCTAGCAGTTGAAGTTTGGCACACTCCTCTTTGGCAGCCTGGATTTGGTTTCTGGGCGTGGAATCACACCACTTGTCTGTCAGTGGCCACACTGTGGTGGCGGCTCACAAAAAAAAAAAAAGAGGAAGATTGGCAACAGATGTCATCTCAGGGTGAATCTTGCCCAGCAAAAAAAAAGTTTTCCTTTCCTTAGAAGATCATCAAAAGGGACCTTAGTATTCAAATTAAATTGGCCAATGGCTAAAGTTCCAAGAGCAATTATTGTACCAAATCATTATCAATTATTCTCAGACATATCTGGTTTCAAAACCAGACTTCATCACCGACTAACTCTGCAACTTGAACAAGAAACATAACCTCTATAATGCTCAATTTTCTCATCTACAAAATGAGGACAGTAATCCAGGCATTATAGACTTATTGTAAGGTTTAAATTAGATGATATAGGTAAGATGCTTGGTATATAGTAGATATTCAACTAACATTCTTACCTTAACCTTCAAAGTTATAGGTAGCAGACCCAGCTCAGCTAGTATTTTAAAAAACAGAAGAATTGAAACCTCTCTTTCTGCTGATGGCTCAATCTTACCAAATAAGTTTGGTTTAATGGGTCATTACTAGACCACACACATATTTTTATACAGTGTTTGCATTCAGTGACTTGGGTCTTATACATTCTACTACTGAAAACATAATAGTTTCAGAATATCAATCTCATAAACATATATATAATTTCCTGAGGAGTAGTAGTTCCACAACAGCTACATCATGTGTTTTATGTGTTTAGAAACAGTTCTTAAGTTATGTTATCACTTCAATACTGTCAAACTTCTAAGACCCAGGAAACCATTCACAATCATTTGAGCACACTGAGATACTACAGGAATAATTTTACAGACTCAGGCTGAGATGTGACACCCTGATCATCCAGAGATGTTAGTATTTGGTGAAAAAAGACCCAAAGTGACTAACCGGCAACCAGAAAAACTCCTTTATAAAGGTTTTCTCCAACCAACTCTACTAAAACATACCCAGTAATCAAAAACATACTTTATAAATATTCTAGACACCAAAAAAAGGCATGAATATTCACCAGCCTTAAACAATTGCAATCATGCCATTCTTCATTCAACATACTTTTGTTAAGTGCTTACCAGCTATCAAGCTTTGGAGACCCTAGATGAGAAAGACATACCATCCTCCCCCAAAGAATCCACTTTTTATTGACTAAAGCTGTCAGACACGTAAATAGGTCATTGTGGTAGTGGGTAACATATGCTGTGATGAGGCAGACACTATAGAGTGCTGGAAGAGGGGCACCTGGCCCAGAGGACAGATGTGAGGAAGTCTTCAGGGATAAGGTGGTGCCTGAATTGCATCCTAAAGGATGAGTAGAAGTTAGCGAAGCCCAGATGCAAGAGAAGAGCCGTGTAGGCAGATACCCCTAGGACGCTGTCTAAATGAAGAGCTGGCTTCTGGATGAAACGCTAACGAACTTTTTGAAAATTTGCCATGTTGATATTAGTAAGGAAGCCTTAAAATGAAGCACAGTTTCTTTGGAATCTGACAGGCTATTCCCTTACCATCTTAAAATTGTAAATATGAGCTGTTGTAATACTGACTGAAAATGTCACCACATGCAATTCAATCTATATTAATCCAAAATTGTCACATAGCATATTTCAAGAAGCTGTATTAGCAACCACCACCAACCAATATAGGCAAGCAAAATTAGAAGATTTACTTCATGAAGAGAAAGCTTGGAGTGTGTTAACTAAAGAAAGAGTGTGCATCCAAATGAACTCATTAACGAGAACCTAGCAGCTGCCAGAATACTACTGAGAAATGAAGAGCCCATTGAAATGTAAACCACAAGAAAACAGAGCTGGACAAGTGGTAAAAAACACAAAAATATTCCTCAAAAAGATTCCAAAAATACATCAATTGTCACTGCTTAATTTAAAAGAATAATACTTCCCTCAGTATGGGAAATTCCTATGTTAAAAGAGAGGTCCAGTTTTATACGTACTGTTTTTTTACATTCACTAAGTTGGGCTTTATATATTTTATGGACTGGATACATTTTAGACTCAGAGCATCAATCCTCATAAGTGACCAAATCAATCCAGGTGTTTTAACATCCCATAGGCATAGACATCATGTTTATTAGATAAAGAATCAAGTTATTAGGGTAAAATCTGAGATTTTTCCCATATCCCTAAGAAATCATCACTGGCACTTATTAACAAACTTCAATCTCAAAAAAAAATGTATGTTGATGTGCAGTACTCCCAATTACCAAAGAATATTGGGAGATTCCCCTTTGCCTAAAACTCACTCTCTTTAAAATATTCATTTTCTTTTAGACAATCAGATCGATGAACAGATCCTGCACTCACCTCATTATATTTTATAATGCATATTCTGAGCACGTTTTGCCATGTCACATTTGTGTATTTTTCTTCAGTATAAAACCATTCATTATTTGCCCCCATGCAGGAAAAAAATTAACCATAAAATCCAATATTGCTTTAAGGTTATCCCCCAATATGCTTTCATATTAATTGTCCAAAGCATTACAAAAATAATTTGTGTTCACATTGGCCTGTGTTGAAGAATATATTATAAATAACAAAAAAAATTCATGGAAAGGTTAAGCATACAGTGAAAAAATTAGCCTTTCAGCTAAATACTGTCTACAAGCTGAAGGGAGAAAAATATGTCCATCACAGCTTCACATTCTACGGAGCTCAGAATTCACTATCAGAAGATCTCAGGCGGTCATGTTTTTGGCCTCTATTATGTCTAGGAACAAAACTGTTAATGATATACTCTTTATGTGAGAAGGAAAGATGTGTATCTGATTATGATAGAACGAGGTAAAATATTTTCATTCCTGTTATTTAAGAGTATTCACTTTGCTGCCTTATATCTTCAAACGAATATGTCACGCTTCTAGAAATGGATGTGTAACAAGACTATGATTTCTCTTTTCTTTGTAATGCCCCACAGCACCTGGTGCAATGTTCTGCAATTAGCAAATGATCTATAATCATTAATGGTCTGTTGGCTAAACTTTTCTAATTTAAAAGTAAGCCCATAATCTGTCTCATGAAGTGCCAAATGCTTGGCAGGAATCCAATGTGCTCAAGGAAGAGTTGTTCAGAAGTTATTCTAGTCACCCTTCCAGAACTTCATCTTGACACTCATATCTCTGTTAAATAAATAATAGAATGGGGACATTTATGGATTTAACTATCTCACCCAGGGCATTGGAGAGTTACCCTGAAGGTCCACGAGACACTGATTTGTAATTTTTCTAAAGTACAAATTTAAGTTCTTTGAAACTGTTGCAGATTTTCTGACTGCTGAGCTCTGAATTGCAGCTGTTTTGTTTGAAGCTAGTCATCCTTGAATTACTTACTTTGGAAGTATTTGTGATTTGGGGATTTCAGACAAGTTTTAGGATGCATCCCTCACACATATCTCCTGCCTCACTTCTTGTCATCCTCTTCCAAGCGTCACCTACAACTACTACAACACACACACACAGCCTATTCTCAGTCATCCATTACAAATCAGAGACCTTCAACCTTTCTCCACCCTTTCGGGTCTGCATTCCTTTATGATGGGGAGTCATTTGAGAGGCTTAAACAGAGAAATAGCGTGAACAGACTTTGTTTCATAAAGGGCACTTTGAAAGGTTAGTTTCCAATTAGGTTCAGTGAAGGATCTCTCTTCCACGCTCTCATCATTGCATGAGCATATTTGCCAAAGATTTCAGGGACAACAAGACCCAGATCCTCAAAACCCACATCTTCTCTCTGCAAATCTTGAGCCCTTTTTACCAAGTGGCCCCTTCAGATGCTTTGCCCCAAATTACATGATTCTAGGATTGTCAATAACCTTAGAAACTTCCTCTTCCAGGGAAGATGGAGTAACAGGTGACGGATTTATCTTTTTTCTGAAAAAAACCTTCACATGGACAAAATATATGAAATGATGATTCTCAAGATAGTGGACATCAGACAATGAAAAACTGATTTCTAAGAGACAGGAAACAAGGTGAACCCACAATTGCCTCAGCTTAGTGCCTAGAGAGTTTTATGGACCATGATTCAGGGAGGGAGAACCTATGCCTGAAAGACTTATAAGATAAGATGACCCTGGGAAGCCAAGGCCTAGAGCGTTGGCTTAGAGAGTTCATAAAAAAGGAAAAGAGAGGAGAGAGCTGCAGGAAGAGACTGGCAAGATCTGAGGAGCATTCCCCTCATGCTCTCAGCTGACTACTGATCAGAGCACAAATGTGAGGAATCTATTCAAGGCCAAGGAAAGAAACATCCAAAAAGATCAGAGAGGAAAAATGCCAGGGTTCACACGGGGCCACGAACAGTTCCTGGTCTCACCAGCCAGAATTGAAAACCTCATAAATCACAGGAAATTAATTACAGTAAACAGAAGGATTTTGCCTCAGTAATGGGGAGAAACAGCCCTAGAATAAGTGCAGCTCTAGTTCTACCTAACAAAGTTTAAGGGCAAGACTCAAAAAGCTCAAATGTTTCCACTTAACTGTGTCTCAGAATAAAACTCAACAGGAACTGTAGCAATACAAAAATATCCAGCACCCAAAAAAGTAAAATTCACAGTGTATGGCATCCAATAAAAAATTAGCAAGCATGTAAAGAAATGTGAAATTTCACCCATGATGAGTTGAAAAGAAAGTCGATCAGTTGGAATTGACCTAGAAATTACACAGATGACATCCCATACACACATACATCCCATATGTTCAAGAAGTTACAGAAGAACTGATCATGTTAATTAGGGACATGGAAGATATAAAAACACACTCAAATCAAGTTTCTAGAGATGAAAACTATTATGCTTGCAAAGAAAATACAGAAACCACTGTAAATATAAAGACACAAATATATTAAAAGGACCAATAATCTCAGAAGAAATTGACACATTATTTTTATAACTTTTTTTGCCTTGACAAAGAACTAATTTCTTAGAAAGTATGTACTCTTCAATATCTCACAGAATAGTGGGGTTTTGCTTCTATTTTTCATTTACTTTCAGTGTTTCAAAAACAATAAAATAAAGGCAAATGCATCACCTCATAATCCTAGTTTTCTTTGTGATAGATTAGCAAATTAGGCATCTGTTTGCATCCTATGAAAACTTTCAAGAGAATTCAGTGGTACTAGGAAACCTAATATTTATTCAAAAGTACACCTTGTGTGACATTTTGGCAGATGCTTTGCAAACCGAGTGTACACAAATGAGTTAATTTCTTTTTATTATTCATAAATATTGTGTAAAACTAGACATTTCACTGTTTACCAATCTTGATTTATAATTTTTATGCAAAGTATATTGATTTACATAACACTAAACTACTCAATTACAAATTATTAAGTAGGTAAAGACACTAAACGTCATTGTAAAGAAAAATATAATTAACAGTAATCTCTCCAACAAGAAATATTCCAGCTTACAACAAAAATGTTATAGGCAAGGGTACTCTGTTTTATCAAATAATGATTTACAAAGATCTAGGATAACAGATATACACAGCACTATAATTTAGAAGTATGAACATAATTACATACAATTTCTAGACTACTTTAAAATTTGTTTCTGTAGGAGGTTTTTAGCTCTAAACAAAATGCTTTGTAGAAAATGATTTAAACCATATTTTCTCACTATAATCACCATAATTTTGAGGTGATTGGATACTTTTAAAATAGAGGACTTAAGGTACCAATAGACTAAGCACTTTGTCCAAGGTCCCATGAAGAGTTATTTAGTTCATTTGTTTATTCATTAATTCACCTATTTATTCATTCAAACATTTATTAAAGGTACTGCATACAAGGTACTCTGCTAAGAACTAGAACAACAGAATTGAATGAAAAACAACTCTTCCCTTCAAAGAGTTGACATCTGCTGTGGACTGAATGTTTGTATCTCCCCAAAATTCATATGTTGAAACCCCAATCTTCAATATGATAGTATTTGAAGACGGGGTCTTTGGGAGGTAATTAGTGCCCTCATAAGAGGAGACACAAGAAAACTTGCTTCCTCTTTCTGCTCTCCTTCACATGAGGATACAATGAGAAGAGGGCCATCTACAAACCAGGAAAAGTACCCTCACCAGATCTGCTGGTGCCTTGATCTTGGATTTCCCCGTCTCCAGAACTGTGAGAAACAGACGTTTGTTGTTTAAGCCCCCCAGTCTATGGTAATTTGTTATTGCAGCGCAAACTGACTGAGACAACATTCCAGTGGCTAAATTAGATGTAAATAAAAATTAAATCTCATGGATCTTTATATTTTAGTCTTTTGTTTGTCATTTTCATCCTAATTTATATACTCTTCCAAAAAATGTATAATCTTATTTTCTCCACTGGTAATCACAAGCATTATAATTTTGATTAAAAGAACAACATAGAATATAATCTAATAATTGGTAGAATACAAGTAATTATTATTGGTATTATTGTAGTATATTATACGGTATATGAGTTAGAATAGGCTAACTTCTATTCAAAAAAGGCCATAAATTTATACTAACTCAAACACAATAGAAGTGTATTTCTTGATCATAAGATAGTATTCGATGGGTGAGTGAGTAGGTAGGACAATCTCATTCTAGAGTCATTCATAGAAGCATGTTGAAAGAGGTTCTGCCATCTTGGTGGCTTCCAAGGTCACCTTGGACATTATTTCTATTCTTGACAGCTGAAAGGAAAAATAGATGGACGACACTGGTAGGAGGATTTTAGAGGTCAGACCAGTGCACATTACTTCTTACAATCCACTGGCTGGAACTCAGTAACATAATTATTTCTAATCACAAAGGAGCCTGAGAAGTAGAGTCTAGGAGAGTATTTGGGTGAGCATCTGGGATCCTCTGCCACAATAATAAAGAGGTTAATTCTCTATAAGCAAAAATCGAATTGTGAATTAGAGTTGTCTTGAGTAAAGTCAGTTTTATTAATAAATTATTTTCCCGTACTTCTGGAAATAAATTAGAATATTTAACAATAATAATAATGTCATACACAAAGATTTAGAATTACTAATAACATGCTGTTATTTTGTTTCTAAACATATTCCAATAACATTTATTAATTTCATAGTTCATCATAAATTCCCTAAACAACGCCCTCCCCTTCGATTTCTTTCTGTTTTCAATGAAATTACAGAGGGAAAGAGTTTTTACTCAGACCAATGTAGATATAAATCTTATCTTTTTCACTACCATGCATTGTATTTGGGCAAAATATTTAACATTTTGAGCCTTGATTTACTTATCTCTTTATTCACGATAAAACACTTATGCGATGGAATTATTAAATTGAATAAATAAGCTGTATGTATATACAGTAGTATGCAAAGTATGAAGCCAGTGGCCTTCACAATAATGTTCCAGAAATAATGGCTCTTATTTTTAGGTCCCTCATTATTTCATGTCTTTTGTTTTGTTTTGTTTTTTAACTATGGTAAACTATACGCAATAAAATTTACCATTTAAACCATTTTTATGTGTACAGTTCAGTAGCATTAAGTACATTCACATTGTTGTGCAACCATCACCACCATCCATCTCCAGAACTTTTTAATCATCCCAAACTGAAACTCTATACCCATTAAATAATAACTCCCTATTACTCCCTTGCCCCCCAACTCCTTGTAACCACTCTTCTACTTTCTGTTTCTATGAATTTCCTTTTGTGTATATTCCATAGATATTTTCTTTGTGGTTACCACGGAGGTTACATATAACATCCTAAAGTTATAACAATCTAATTTGAATGGATATCAACTTACCTTCAATTGCATACAAAATTCTACTCCTATATAGCTCCCCCCACTCTCCCCCCACTCAAGGTTGTTGATATCACAAATTATACTTTCATACATTGTGTACACATTAGCATAGATTAATAATTATTTTTATATTTCTTTTAAGTCCTGTAGAAAATAAAAAGTCCCTCCTATAAGCTTAGTTCAGCCATGGAGAAACAAGAACTAGGAGTTTCCTAGCCTACCATTTTGTTGACATCCAACCTCAAGTCCTTTTAAATGGAACTTTATTTAGTTATCACAATTACTTTATCTACTTTATGTAGATGAACCAAAAGGTATTCTCTAAATTAAATATTTATAATAAGCAAGATACACTGTTATGTTTCTTAATCTTTTGTCAGGATATGGTAGCTATTAAATATACCATCTCACTCTTCTGGAAGAGAGCCATTTACTAGTACTAGATTAAACTTTAATAAAAGTTTGCAATTTTCTAATTAGCTCTTAATAAATTCAATTAAAAAATCACCTCAGAGCCATATGCCTAAAAAATAGAATCAATGTCCAATAACTCTTTTTCTTTCTCTTTATTCTACTGACTATGGAATCTTTCTGATTTTCTCTCAAAGATTTACAATTAACCTCTGCTAACAGGATCCCTCTGCTTATTTTGTTACCTTTTATGTAACCCACTGGCATTGCAATTTGAGCTTTATTTTAATTAATACTACATTACTTTAATATTAATGATTTTAATTAATACTACATTTTCTAAATTAGGAGGTAATTCAACTTGAAAGATGGAGATTGTTACCTAGAATATTGGTACTGATCATGACTTTAGAGATCATATAGTTCACTTCCTTCATGATGCAGATGTTAACATAATAGACCAGATTAATGTTACTCAGCTAGTTAGTCCCAATTAGTCCTAAAGTCATAATACAAGAAGCCCCTGATAGTCTTATGCTCTTTTAATTATTTCATACTTTCTTTTATCTGTTCTCCCAATTATTCTAATAAAAACTAAGTTGAACTGTAAAGTATGGTCATTTCCAGTGTGACACTAAAAATGTTTAACAGAGAGGCTGGAACAGAGTTCTGGAAGAGAGCCTTATGGTTCCAGATCGTAACCTTTTGGATGTAGAGGGTAGAGGTGAGGTCAATGGAGGGAATGAGATAGCTGGGGATGGTGAACACCCATCTGGATCAGTGTAGTGGCTATTTACCAAACCAGTATGGAATTTGTTTCAGTATTATAATAGCAGATCTAGGGTATACTGGCTTAATATAAGATCAAGTCATTCCCTGAATTTTTATTTGTGTCTATGATGCCTCCATGATAATTTTCAAACCCTAGAACATGTTTGGATAAATCCAATCTTTTCTGCAAAACTGTAAGGCAATTTACCTAGCAACCCCTCCTGCTTTAGGAAGCTGATGGGAAAACTGGTTGCTAGGCAACCACTAATTTCTTCTAGCAACAACAAAAATGAACAGGTCACATTTGTTCCAACAAAAAACAAAGCCTTAGGTCTGTAGAGAACTGACCAAAACCAGGTCTGGAGGCTCTCACTGGGGTATCTTATGAACGCTGTCCATAATTAGATAACTAAGACTCATTCTTATTCAAGGATACAAATGAGAAACTGCAGGAGAGCTTGTCACATCACAAATGATGAGAGAAACAACATTCAGGCAAAACTACAAAGGATGGACAGTTAAAATCACCTTCTTTCCCAATACTTTTCATTTCAATAACTGTATGTTAGAAACACTATACAATTCACACTGGAATACAGAGTGGTATGCCAGGGGTTATGTTTTCACAGGATAAAGACAACTTATCTTCCTTCAACATCCATTATATTTAGTAGTAAGAAAATTTTTTAATTTATTTTTGGATCAAAATAAACATAGATGCATCACTGAATAGAATCCAAAATCACACAAATTTTTAAGGAAACATGAAACAATTATGGACTAGCAGTTTAGATTATATCTCAGTCTTAGACTCCCTGGATGTGGGGGCCATATTCCTTGACTGTTCTCTACCCTGGGTTGTTTCAGTTATCTCTTTCTGTATAAAAACCACTACAAAACTTTGCAGTTTAAGATAACAATGTCTCACAGTTCTGTGGGTTGTCAGTTTGAGCAGTTATTTTAGTCTCACTTGTGATCACTCGTGTAGCTGCTGTCATCTGATGGCTCAACTGGGGCAGGAGGGCCCAAGATGGTCTCACTCACATGTGGCAGTTGGTGCTGGGTATCTACTGGAAAGCCTTGATTCTCCTGCATTTGGCCTCTCAGCCTTCACAGACTACTCTGGGTTCTTCACAGGATGGTGGTTTCAAGGTTCCAATACGGTAAGAATAAATGCTACAAGACCTTTTAAGGCCTAAGCTCCAGAACTTGCACTATGTCATTTGTGCCATGCTCTATTAGTTAAAGCGAGTCACAAGGCCAGCCCAGATTTAAAGTGTGTAGAAATAGATTCTACCTCTTGCTTAGAGGAGCAGCCAAGTCACAATGCAAAGGCGTGTGGATACTAAGAGTTGTGACACATTGTGGTTGTTATTATAACAATCTACCATGGGATATTTCAGTGAATTGAGCAGACTCTAGTGAACTGAGTGTCATCCACTTTACAAGTCCTTAGGAATGCAAATCCTTCACTTAAGTGAAAAGAACACCAATTATTTCACATGGAATATACTCAAAAGCATGATTGTATTTTCAACTTGGGAGGTGAGGCCAACACAAGAAAGGCTTGTGTTAGCAAAGATATTGCCTTTAACAAAGGCAAAATCAGAAAGAATGTGGGTGGTTGCTAAGCTGCTCCCTGAAGTGAATATAAGTAGAAGCCAAAAGCCCCAAGTCTAATGAATACTAAATCAGAAAGGACCAACACCATGACTGATAGAACTCTCAAAGATTGTGAAACATCCACACCTTGCAACATATGCTATTTCTGTATCCTTTGGTCTTCAAATTGCCTAAAATTAAAAAACCAAATTATCTTTGGTATACATTTATGGGAGGATAAAAGTAGGTGTGGGTAGCAGAAGAGATCGCTATCCCCCACCAATCAGACTTATCCATAATCAGAGTTATGAGGGAGACGAAGGAGAGGAGACAGAGCGCCCAGAGCAGCTGCATAAGTCAAGCGAAGAGCGTGAAGAGCCAGTCCACACCTTAGAAGGGAACTTAGGGAACAGCCTTCAGTAAATAAGGAGTCTGTGTCAGCTAAAACTTCCCAACCCCAGATTTCATGCCTTTTCTCAGCAACCCTTCTTTCCTGCCCCCTCAGCAGCAGCTATATCACCAAAAAACCTGATCTTAATAAGCATTCTGAGGAGAAGGTAGGTAGCTTTTAGAACTTCATTACTGGCCGACTGAATCCAAGTTATATTAGCTTAAAAAAACACACACAGAATAAGCTATGCCAATTGAAAAGGTTTTAAATAGAAAGTTTTAAACAGGAAAATTCATTAAGTGAGAAAATAAATTTAGCAATATGAGTGTCACTGGGGACTATTAATACAAGAATGACATATTTTGCTAACCCCAAAGCCTTACGAGGCCTCATCCCATATACAGTTTAAGACTTTTCACATTACAGCATTGGAAGTTATAAATAAAAAAATCAGTAGAAGCCCATTTGCTCTCAGTATTACTCAAGGCAATTTGGGGTCTTATTGTGCCAGTTTGACTACTTCATGTTTGAGAAACTACATTTTCCTATTATTCTTCCGATGTAATATGATAAAAGGAGATGGAGCAAGAAAAGCTGATAACCTTTAAGTAAATCATATTGGAATCTTCTCTTTTGAGATTGTGGTTTTATTTATTAATATTTGAGTAATTTGCATAAATATTTTATTATAATAGCCATCAAAATGATCTGTGAGAATTAATTGACACAACTAAGTTACACATTGATCATGAGATCTTTGTGATAAGAGTCAGCTGTAGAGAATAGTGTTCCCCCCTCACTGTGTGTTATAAAAACTCTGCTTTTATGGGAAAATGCAAGCCTAGAAAATACATCTTATGAGGGGGATACATAAAAAGAAGTGTACATATACCAAAATACTGTACAGAGTGTTTTGGTTTTGAGGTGAAAACTGTTAGGAAAGAAACAAGAAGGGAAGTTTTGGTACTTCTTAAATAACATTGGATAATGAGCTGCAAAATGGAAAACCACTTAACATGGGAGCTGCCCATGTACATGCAGAAAACTAAAGCTCTGAAACTCTTGACAACCCTAAGTAGTTGCCAAACTCAAAGTGGTTTCTAATCTCTACATCCATTCCCCTCTTGCCAGCGTGGATCACTTGATTCTCCCCAGTAGAACCAATTCCATCATGGTGTCCAAAACAAATTCAAGTCAGAGTCAGAGTTCTATGGCTTGGGAGTGAACATCAAATCACTCTTGATGAAACACACTGGGGTGGTTATAAAGATGTGCTTCTTAGTCCTCCAACTACAGAGAGAGTAATTGACCAAGAGTCTTAGTTGCTGTTCTCTGAAATCCATCGCCCCACTGGCACCAAGGCCCCACTTTCCCACAGGCTCCTCTGAACCAATGACTGAGCACTGCAGGCATACTGGGGCAGGCCCCCTCTTGTGAGAAATAGGAGGCCTCTTATGGTTGACACTGGCTGAGGATTCCCAAACAACCTTGAGGAACCTTCATTAGGTTGCATGTCAGACTAAGGCACTTCCACCCAACATTCTCTCCCTTTCCCCTTCAAGTTTAGATTTGCATACCATCGAATGGCTATCCCATTTTTTGTAGCTCCCTCCCCCATTTTCTCTCATACAGCCATTTCTTCTAATAAAGTTATTGAACTTTTAATTCTGCCTGATGTCTGTTTCCCAGTTTAAGCACATGCTCCATAAATATGAAAAATGAATTCCTACCTTTTTCTCAATTCCTAATTTCCTCTCACGTGTAGTCCCATGAATCTCATTTCTTATACTTGAACTTCTGTCTTAGTCCTCTGTTGTGAGTTCTCAGGTGATAACCCACTATCAATGTACCAATAATAACTGGGGCCTTTATGTCCAAATATGGACTTTCCAGATACAACTGTTTGCTAAATTCATCCTCAATCTAAGTGTAGCTCCCTTTCCACAAAATTCCCTCTGATTTAACTAGATCTTCTTGTTACAACAATATGCTACTTTATGTAATTTCCCCACTGCCAATGGATTGTGACCAGAGATTGCTGAAATCCTGATGTTCTGCCTGATCACCAAACTGATCCCCTAACCAGTGACCTCTGTAGGTTACCAACTACCTCAGTGCTGTCCAACTTCACTGAGTAGATTCAGTAGTTCTAAATCCTGCTCTGTCCACTTGTCTCAGCAAATCCTAGGATGTGATAGTAGGTATTTAGTTAAAATTCTTAAATAAGACATTCATTGGCTAAATATAAAATGCTTATCTAATAATGAACAAGCAATAGCACAGAGGAGAGTGAATATACCTCCTTAGAAGGAAACTTGTGCAAGGAGAAAATCGAAGTTGTTGGACATGTGTGTTCATTGAATTGAAAACAAAATGGCTTAAAGGTACTGAAATATCTATACTGTATTTGAAGACATGATTTCCTAGGTTTCTTTGAATCAATTTTTTCATGTAAATACAAAGTTAAGGTTTACTCATCATAGAACAGTTATTAAGGTAAAATGAAATAGGAGTTGACTTCTTATAAAATTTTGGGCCGTGTTACACTCTTGTTACTCAATTACTGCTAAATTGAACTGAATCTTGCTCTGGATCACATGAAACAAAACATGACCTATTGACTGATTCTGACCCAAAACTTTATTTTATCCAGTCCTTGGTCCCATTAAGGAAATCAATGGTGCCTTTGCCTGGGGAAAATGCCAGATTATCACCAATGTAGTGTTTCTGAATCAATGATTAGTTTTCATATTAATGATAATATTGTCCATCTCCCATGGGGTGGGTCAGGGGAAGGAACTAGTTGCTTGCTGCTCAACTTCATGAAAAAAGTCATACATCTTTGGAAATTTAGCTAAAGAAATAACAGTGGTGATAGTCTTAAAACCTTAGCTATCCTTAATGATTCCTTAAAAACATCCTCATGAATGAAAGAGAACCACTGGCTCAAGCTTCCCATTTAGCATGTCACGTGTGGACTGTGATGACTGGCCTGTACTATGACAAATACAAGCCAAGACACAAAGGAGCCTATTGAAGCCACTTATAAAAATACCATAGTTCTATGCATAAATATCATCAGCTCTTCCCTTAATGTTATACTAACTGGAGTCAGACAATGTCTGAGCAGATCTCTGGACGATTTCAAACTGATTAACCTTTTCTTAATGATTCCAAACTTACATCGGGAATGGGAATTTATTCCACATTCAAACTCTCTTTAACAGTACTTTACAATACTTTTTTTCACTATTTTCTGGGGTAGATTTTAACAATTGTCAATTTTTTTAAAATTTTTTCAGGAGGCAGATTTTTTCTCTGTGAAGAGAATTTCCTTTGGTCCACAACTTTAAACAGAAGACAGTCTCCCATTATGTCATAGTTAAGCAAAGAATTAAATATTTCTAGGGGGAAAAAATGAGCATGGCTGAGAATGAAATAATGAATAGACCAAAAAATGAAACAAACTACATTTATCTGAGTGAGTACAGAGAAATTTGGATCTATCTAGGGAGAGAGAAAGATTTGAAAAGCAAAAGCAAAGAAAAAGTCCTCTTTGAATGTTTGGTAAATAAAAAGCTTGTAGACCAACTAAATAGTGTATATGATAAATTTCATCAGAGATTCTAGGTTATGAAAATCAAGACTATGAAACTGTCACAGACCAGAGGAGGCTAAGGAAACATAACGACTAAGTATAGCGAGGTGTCTTTGAATGGATCCTGGAAAAGAAAAGGGACATTAGTGGAAAAACTAGGACATCCAAATAAACTCTGAAGTTTAGTTGATAGTAATTACCAATGTTAATCTCTTAGTGTTGACAAATGTACCGTAGTTATGTAAAATATTAACATTAGACGAAGCTGGGGGAAGTGTATACGGGAACTCTGTAAATATAAAATTATCCCAAAATAAAAAGCTTATCAACAAAAATGTAAGACTGCCAACAATTTTATTTTCACACAGGAGATAGAGGACTCTGAAATCTTAAGTTAGGTGATGTATAGACCATGGACTTAGGAATTACAATTCATATATTTTGAGGCAGCCCTTTTGTCTCCACTGTTACTTTTTTTTAAGCAGTGTTTCCTAATTTTTAAATAAGCTTAGAGTTAAATTTAATTAAGACACCCACTGTTTCAAAGAGTCCTGGTGAAAGGAAGTAGGTAAACAAGGAGATTCAGCTTTAGCATTCTTACCACAGTATTTTACATTGTATCAAGAAATGGGATTTTTCCAAAATGTTTGTTTTATATTAATAGGCCATCCCTCTTTATCAGTGAAAAGGAGACACAATAGAAATGTCTTAGCAAGAATGTAAGACTATATAAAGATGCAAGAAGTTCACTAAACAGAAGGAATTCTTTTGTATTTTCATGTCTCAGCTCATGTTCCAAAATAAAATGGGAGCAGAGCATCCCATCCACTACTGCATGGCTCTCAACAAGTGGCAAGAATTTCCTCAATCAATGTCTAATGAACCACGATTGAACTTTATCGGTAGCAGGCTTCTATGAAAGGATGGCTTTTCATCAAAATAATAAATCGCATCACCATTATACTGTTTCCTTAGAACCATCTATATTTTTTAAATGGAATTTACCACAGTGATCTTGAGAAATATTTTTTTTGGAAAACCATCTGCCCATGAGCATTTTGAGTAAGGAACCATGGAAGAAAACCAGTGACCCCAGAATAGGCCACATTCAAAGGCACTGCTCATGCTTCTGGAAGCCTAACAACAATAAGAGCTCTCTAGAACACTGGTTTTCAATGTTCTATGGCCTCAGAATATTCTCTTTAGTCAACATTTATGCAGAAACCTAATACTACAAAGTGTTCGTAAAGTCTGGAATCGGAGAAAAACATAATGTCACCAAGGACATCTAAAATCTGTAAAAAAAAATATGTTTCCAAACATTATGGATATCCTTTGTATCTGAAACTCATAAATGCAGAGTTGCTTTGGTTTAAATAAGAACAGGGGATCCCACAGATGTGCACTCAGTGTCCGCACTTCAGTTTCCATAGAACAAAGTAATATTTACTAATATTTTAATCACATTTTTACTCTTTACTATCTCTTCCACATCTAACTCCATGTTTTAAAACATAATGTGAACCAAAGCAAATCATGGTAAGTAATATTAATGCATTTTTCCCTTTTCATTATGCAACAATGTACTCAACTAAATATGCAATAAGATAGTCCCAAAATGCATATACTTGTGATCCACATGAGATCATTTGTGTTACCACAAGGAATTAATATATCTCCAGCCAAAAAATAAATTATGCTTCAATTAGCCTGTGCAGTCTTATAATAGGAAAATGTGCTATTTCAGATAAACATTTTGAATTATAAATAGTTGTTCAATGCACAAAATGATTTTTATGGTTAACTATAAACCCAGGACTCAAGTTTGGGAATCAGTGCTATAGGGGCAGGCACTGACAGATTGCCAGTATTTTCTCAATTAATACAAGTTGGTCAATTAGTTTACGTCAACTAAATATTTTTGGTTTCAGTTCTGGACACCTCCACCATAAATGAAGCAAAATATGTTTATGGTATGGGGGAAAAAAGGATAAAAGGATGAAGAACGAGAAAGATTGATGAGTAAGGAGAAATACAGTGTGTATCAAAGAAGTTGGGCTCCTACATTGGGGATGACAGTCACAGATGTCCTATGTCTAGACAAGAAGGCATGATTAACGGGGAGGGGGGCGGATAGAGGAGGGGGATGCTAGAAAACCATTCTAGTACCAAAGTAAAAAACCTTGGTTGTTCAAATAAGATTCACTTGACAAAATTTCACACTAATTTACTATTTCTTAAATACCTTTTTCCCCAATATTGAAAGAAACAGGGAACTGAAATAGTGATATTTACAAAGCAATATTTCCCTTTACAATAGTTCTTGAATTCTCAAAGGATCTTGCATTCAGTACGAATTTTGATTAGATCATATGACCATTCTACCTAGAAGAGATATATCACCATGAAGTAAAATCAATGTTGCCACGCTTGCCTATGCAGTCTTCTTTTTCATATCCAATTTCGCCTCGTTCTTTAAAATAAGAAAGGGCACAAAAATTTCACTACAGGAGTGGAAGACATTGTCAGAAGAAATTTGGGAGTAGAACGATTGATATCTTGAGGAATTAACACCACGAACAGTAACATATCACATACATGATGGTTAACTGTGTTCAGGAAGGCTATTCAATGCTACACTTTTGTAGTAAAAATTCAGCTTTTATCATTCATATTTGTAATGTTCTTTTCACCCAAATCTCTTTCTTAGTCTTTTGCTATAAGAGATTCAACAGCATCCTCAAGAATTGTTTAGACACAACTGGGATTTTCTAACACCTGACTCCCTGTGATCAGAGCTGATGGAATGGTGGCTGGATGCAAGAAAACTAGGCATTTGTGTAAGAGCTGGAAGATAAGGCAATGCTGGCTTAGGGCAGGCAGAATCAGGGGTACTAGATAAGGTCATACCAAGTCCCTTTCATGTGCAACTTGGCATGTTCCTGACCAGCAAGTCCCGGGTTCTAAGGTGGAACATTCCTAACACCTCAGAGCGCTCTCTCCTCACAGTGAGAGCAATTGTCACACCTCCCCCAGCCATATACCATTGCTTTATAGCACTTGGATACAATGTGACTTAATAGGAGTTGCATTAATGTGACTTAATTCATTCAAAACCACTTTCTAACTACAGAATAGTCCATTTATTTAGGAGGAATGAACAATTAACTCATCAGAAGAGTTTTCTTGCTCAGGCTTGTTAGAGGATCTGATCACGTATGTGCCTTATAAATTCAAGTTCCTAGGGCTGGCATGGCACCAGGATTTCCCTGAGGTTTGTTTGTTTGTTTTTACTGAAATCCATTATGTGCTTCATGGGTGGGTAAGAGGTCTCAGGATTACTGGCATACCTGTATTTCCACTAGATATTATGGCTTGACTCAGGTAGTACCAGGAATCCATACTTGAAGACTTCCAGATTACCAAGGGAATTAGTTGCCCCAGCTTTTCCATGACCTCTGCAAGGACAGTCATTCTGGACTTGAGTACAGAAGTACCGCATCAGAAATATACATTATCAACAGGCCACTGCAAATTTTTATAGCACTTCAATTTCCATTGATGCATCCTAGCCTAATGCTTACTGATATATTGCTAACTCCTGTTTGCCCTGACAGTTTCATACTGACCTTATTATTCAAATCTGCCATATTACTATGCTAAATATGATGCCTAGCACTTAATGACACAGCAAAAACACCCTGAAATCTTCATTCCCTCAGGTTCAGCTCTCTTACCACACTCCAGACCCATATAACTCTTGCTGGATAGCACTGAGAAACAACGTGGTTTAATAAGAGAAGCCACTTACTCAAAATCGGTCTCTACCTGCAGAATAGCTGACATACCTAGGAGAAATGAACAATTACCACCTTCAGAAATGTTCACTTGTCCAGGCTTGTTGGAAATCTAATTATGTACGTTTCTTATAAATTCAAGTTCACTACTTTGAACTGCAACTTTTTCTCAGTCTTGCAATGTATGTGTTTTTATGAATTTACACATTTAGTATTCAAACACCTTAAATTTCATGTGAAATTATTATTAAAACTTTGAAAGACAATATTTCAAAAATGGTAGGAACAAAATTCATAATTTCAAAATAAACATTTCTTTAGGCTCAGTATTTTACTATTTTTATAAAGTAATGCATGCGCATGAGGAAGTAAAATTATAATGGCACAAAAATCTTGTTTCCTCACCCAAATCTTTTTCTCCGAGTCCCATTCTTTAGAAGTCCTCATTTTGGCTTTTAGATCTTCTAGTGGTATCACCATAATTCTAAAGGATATGCATATACCTCTACTGATTGGTGTATTAGTCAGGGTTCTTGAGAGAAACAGAACCAATAGTCTGGCTAGATAGATAGATAGATAGATAGACAGATAGAGAGGTAGATGATAGAGATTTATCATAAGGAATTGATACATGATTATGGATGCTGATGAATCCCAAGATCTGCAGAGAGAGTCAACAAGTGGGAGACCCGGGACAGCCAATGGTCCACCAATTTAAATGTTAATCTCTTCAAAAACACCCAGAATATAATGTTTGACCAAATATCTGGGCACTCCATGGGCAGTCAAGCTGACACATAAAATTAACATCACACTTGGTTTATCAACTTTTTCCATCTACTTTCTCTACGGATCAGGTATGGTACCAATTGAATCTGCTAACAACCAGCTCACACATATCACTCCCATTTTCCCTCCTCTTCCCTCCACTCCTCACTACCTAGGTGTGTTGGTTATATTTCTAATTTTTAATTCTTCCACTGATTAGCCCTAAAAAGTTCCATACTTAAATTTCTATCTTGCTCTTTCAACTTTAGCTACAGTTTCTTAACATCTTACTAAGTACCACTCTATACTAATTTTCTCTCTCCACCTCCTGACACCTGTCAGTTTTATCATCACATGCGTATCGTCAAGGTTACAACATTTACATCCCATTCTGTAAGTATAATTAAAATCTCAGTGCTTCATTTGTAAAAATTAGAACCTATGAAACAGCATTTACAACCTGATGATTATGTAATTGCTATTAATTCTAAAACTAATTAATTGAATGGACCCATAGAAAAAGGAAAATGCACTTAACCCCGATCCTATTAGAATGTTACACACATCAAGATCAAATGGATTCCCTTTCTTTTCACTCCAAGAGCTCAAAATCACCCTAAGTTTTGATTTGCTACATATGTGGGCCATGGCTTTCTTGTATATTTTTTTCTTTTATTTGAATTTCAATTTGCTTTCTTCTGTTGTTGCAATAGCTATTTCTCTTTATTATATTATTAAGAACTTTCCTTTTTGTAATTACATTATCCATTGAAAAATTTTATCCTATTCTTCTGAAAGATATTCTTAAAGGAGGCTTCTGACTTCTTGTTCTAATTTGGACCAATTGCTTTCCAGAACTGCTGTGCATTTGTTATCCTGGGATTCCTTTTTATTATAATTTTGAATAGTTCTTTTGTTTCCTAACACATAGTCTTCCTTTTTCTTGAAATTTTTTTTTTCATTTCCTGCTCCTGCAATAATACTCAAGTAGTTTTCTTTTTCCCTGCCAATAAGGAAAGGTTGGTTGTAGAAAGAGTTTCTGAATTCTTGCACATTGTAAAACATCTTTATTGTTTCTTATTTTTAACCGGTATTTTGGCTTGGTATGGATCTCTATGTGCAAAATCACATTCCATCCAAACACTCAACACGTTATGCTATTGAAGAGAAAGAAATCTGATGTTAATCTAATTATTATTCCTTTGTACATATTCCTTTATTTTATTTCTGGAAGTTATAAGGAATTTTTATATATCCCTATCTTGAGAAATTTCACAGAAATATATTGTGTGTTTCTTAAAAGATATTCAGTCTGATTGACTTCAGTAGACACTTTTAATCTGAAGACACGTCTTTCTTCAGATCTAAGAAAAGTTCTCATATTTCTTATTTCTTCTCTTCTGCTTTTTCTTCTTTTAGATGCATATTAGACTTTCTATATATTACTACTTATTGTCTCTTAAATCTGATATATTTTCTATCTATTCTTTATCTTCTGAAAAATTCATTGATTTTTTTTATTGTGGTAACATTGGTTTATAACACTATACAAATTTCAGGTGTACATCATTCTACTTCTATTACTGTATGGATTACATCACGTTCACCACCCAAATACTAATTACAATCCATTACCACACACATGTGCCTAATTATCCCTTTCACCCTCCTCCCTTCCCCTCTGGTAACCACCAATCCAATCTCTGTCTCTATGTGTTTGTTTGTTGTTGTTTCTCTCTTCTACTTATGAGTGAGATCACACAGTTTTTGACCTTCTCCCTCTGACTTATTTCGCTTAGCATAATACCCTCAATGTCCATCCATGTTGTCACAAATGGCTGGATTTCATCGTTTCTTACTGCTGAGTAGTATTCCCTGTGTATATGTACCACATTTTCTTTATCCATTCGTCCCTTGATGGGCACTTAGGTTGCTTCCAAGTCTTGGCTATTGTGAACAATGCTACAATCAACACAGGGGGGCATGTATCTTTACATATTGGTGTTTTCATGTTCTTTGGATAAATACCCAGCAGTGGAATAACTGGATCGTATGGTAGTTCTTTTCTTCATTTTTTGAGGAATGTCCATACTGTTTTCCATAGTGGCTGCACTAGTTTGCACTCCCACCAGTAGCGTATGAGAGTTCCCTTCTCTCTACATCCTCTCCAACACTTGTTGTTTCCTGTATTGTTAATTATAGCCATTCTGATGGGAGTGAGGTAATATCTCATTGTAGTTTTGATTTGCATTTCCTGATAGTTAATGATGTTGAACATCTTTTCATGTGCCTGTTGGCCATCTGTATATCTTCTTTGGAGAAATGTCTGTTCAGATCTTTTGACCATTTTTTAAATGGGTTGTTAGTTTTGTTGTCTTTATATATTTTGGAAATTAACCCCTTATCACAGATAAGGTTTGCAAATATCTTCTCCCAATTGTTAAGTTGTCTTTTCATTTTCTTTGCTGTGCAGAAGCTTTTTAGTTTGATGTAGTCCCATTTGTTTATTTTTTCTATTGTTTCCCTTGCCTAGTCAGACATGGTACTTGAAAATATGTTACTAAGACTGATGTCAAAGAGCATACTGCCTATGTTTTCTTCTAGAAGTTTCATGGTGTCAGGTCTTACATTCAAGTCTTTAATCCATTTCGAGTTAATTTTTGTGTACGGTGTAAGATAATGGTCTACTTTCATCCTTTTGCATGTGGCTGTCCACTTTTCCCAACACCATTTGTTGAAGAGACTTTCCTTTCTCCACTGTAGGTTCTTGGCTCCCTTGTCAAAAATTAGCTGTCCATACACGTGTGGGTTTATTTCTGGGCTCTCAATTCTATTCCATTTATCTCTGTGTCTGTTTTTGTACCAGTACCATGCTGTTTTGGTTATTATAGCTTTGTAGTATATTTTGAAATCAGGGAGTGTGATTCTTCCACCTTTGTTCTTTCTTCTCAAGATTCTATTCAGTGTCTTTTGTTGTTCCATATAAATTTTAGGATTCTTTGTTCTATTTCTGTGAAAAATGTTGGAACTTTGATAGGGATTGCATTGAATCTATAGATTGCTTTAGGAAGTATGAACATTTTAACTATGTTAATTCTTCCAATCCAAGAAAACAGAGTATCTGTCCATTTCTTTGTGTCATCTTCAATTTCTTTATTCTTTATTCTTATTCCTAGGTATTTCATTCTTTTTGCTGCATTCATAAATGGCATTGTATTCTTAATTTCTCTTTCTGCTATTTCACTTTTAGTATATAGGAACACAACTGATTTTTGTATGTTGATTTTGTGTCCTGCAACTTAACCATAATCATTTATTATTTCTAGAAGTTTTTTGGTGGATTCTTTAGGGTTTTCCATATATAAAATTATGTCATCTGCAAATACTGACAGTTTCACTTCTTCCTTTCTGATTTGTATCCCTTTTATTTCTTTTTCTTGCCTGATTGCTCTGGCTGGACTTCCAATACTATGTTAAATAGGCAGGGTGAAAGTGGGCATCCTTGTCTGATTCCTGTTCTTAGAGGGATAGCTTTCAGTTTTTCACCACTCAGGATGATATTAGCTGTGGGTTTGTCACATATAGATTTTATTATGTTGAGGTACTTTCCCTCTATACCCATTTTATTCAGAGTTTTTATCATAAATGGATGCCATATCTTGTCAAATGCTTTCTCTGCATCTATTGAGATGATCATGGGATTTTTATTCTTCATTTTATTAATGTGGTACATCATGATTGATTTGCAGACATTGAACTATCCCTGCATGCGTGGAATGAATCCCCCTTGATCATGGTGTATGATCTTTTTAAAGTATTGTTGTACTCGATTTGCTAATATTTTGTTGAGGATTTTTGCATCAATGTTCATCAGTGATATTGGCCTGTAATTTTCTTTTATGTGTTGTCCTTGTCTGATTTTGGTATCCAGGTAATGTTGGCTTCATAGAATGAGTTAGGAAGCTTCCAGTCCTCTTCAACTTTTTGGAAGAGTTTGAGAAGGATAGGTATTAACTCTTCTTTGAATGTTTGGTAGAATTCACCAAGGAAGCCGTCTGGTCCTGGACTTTTTATTTTGAGGGAGGTTTTTATTACTGTTTTGATCTCCTTACTGGTGATTGGTCTATTCAAATTGTCTATTTCATCTTGATTCAGTTTTGGAAGATTGTATGATTCTAAGAATTCATCCATTTCTCTTAGCTTGTCCAATTTGTTGGCATATAGCTTTTTGTAGTTCTCTATAATCTTTTGTATTTCTGAGGTGCCCATTGTAATTTCTCCTCTTTCATTTCTGATTTAACTTATTTGAGACTGCTCTCTTTTTTTCTTGGTGAGTCTAGCTAAAGGTTTGTCAATTTTGTTTATATTTTCAAAGAACCAACTCCTGGTTTCATTGATTTTTTCTTTTAGTCTCTATTGCATTTGTTCATGCTCTGATTTTTATTATTTCCCTCCTTCTACTGATTTCAGGCTTTGTTTGTTCTCCTTTTTCCAGTTCCTTTAGGTGCATTGTTAGGTTGTTTATTTGAGATTTTTCCTGTTTGTTGAGATAGGCTTGTATTGCTATAAACTTCCCTCTTAGAATTGCTTTTGCCATATCCCATAAATTCTGGCATGTTGTATTTTCATTTTCATTTGTCTCCAGGTATTTTTTGATTTCTCCTTTGATTTCTTTATTGACCCAACCATTGTTCAGTAGCATTTTGTTTAATCTTCACATATTTGTGGCTTTTCTGACTTTCTTCCTATAATTGATTTCTAGTTTCATACCTTTGTGGCCAGAAAAGATACCTGGTATTATTTCAATCTTCTTAAATTTATGGAGACTTGTTTTGTGGCCTAATATGGGATCAATCCTGGAGATGATCCATGTGCACTTGAAAAGAATGTGTATTCTTTGGTTTTTGGATGGAATGTCCTGTATATATCTACTAAGTCTACCTGGTCTAATGTGTTGTTTAAGGCCAATGTTTCCTTGTTGATCTTCTGTTTGAATGATCTATCCATTGGTGTAAGTGAGGTGCTAAAGTCCCCTATGATTATTGTGTTACTGTCTAAATCTCCTTTTATGTCTGTTAATATTTGCTTTATATATTTAGGTGCTCCTGTGTTGGGTGCATAGATATTTACAAGTCTTGTTGGATTATGTAGTGACCTTCTTTGTCTCTTGTTACAGTTTTTGTTTTAAAGTCTATTTTGTCTGATATAAGTATTGCTACCCCAGTTTTCTTTTCATTGCCATTTGCATACAGTATCTTTTTCCATCCATTCACCTTGAGTTTGTGAGTGGCTTTAGGTCTGAAGTGTGTCTCTTGTATGCAGTATATACATGGGTCTTGTTTTTTTATACAATCAGCCACCCTATGCCTTTTGATTGGAGCATTGAGTCCATTGACATTTAGAGTAGCTATTGATGTGTATGTACTTACTGCCATTTTTTTTTTACTTTTCTTCTTGGTGTTTTAGTAGTTCTTCTCTGGTCCTTTCTTCTTCTTTTGCTCTCTTCCCCTGTGGTTTGATGGCTTTCTTTGGTATTACGTTTGGGTTCCTTTTGCTTATTTTTTGTGTGTATTTATTATAGATTTCTGGTTTGTGATTACTGTGAGGTTTATATATGATAACCTATGTATATAGCAATCTACAATAATTTGATGGTCTCTTTAGTTTGACCTCTATCTGAAAGCTCTACTCCTTTACTCCCCTCCTCCCAAACGTTATGTTTTTGATATCATATCTATTCTCTTATTTGTGCATTTGTATCCGTTACCCTCTTATTGTGGAAATAGATAATTTTTTCTTATTTGTGGTCTTCTCTTTCCCCCTTAAATAAGTCTCTTTAGCATTTCCTATAGGACTGGTTTCTTGGTGATAAACTCCTTTAATTTTTGCTTGTCTGGGAAACTCTTTATCTCTCCTTCCATTCTGAATGATAACCTTGACAGGTAGAGAATTCTCGGCTGTAGGTTTTGTCCTTTTAGCACTTAAAATATGTCATGCCACTCTCTTCTAGACTGTAAGATTTCTGCAGAAAAGTAAGGTGATAGCCTTATGGGATTTCCTTTGTATGTAACTTATTGCCTTTCTCTTGTGGCTTTTAGGATTCTCTTTATCTTTAATTCTGGACACTTTAATTATGATGTGCCTTGGTGTGGGCCTCTTCGGGTTTATCTTTGGCTCTCTCAGTGCTTCCTGTACCTGGATGTCTGTTTCCTTCCTTAGGTTAAGGAAGTTTTCAGCTATTATTTCTTCAAATAGATTCTCTGCCCCTTTGTCTCTCTTGTCCCTCTGGGACACCTATGACATGGATGTTAGTGCACTTGATGTTGTCCCAGAGGTCCCTTAGACTGTCCTCATTCCTTTTAATTGTTTTTTCTTTTAGCTGTTCAACTTGGGTGATTTTCTCTAATCTTTTGTCCAGCTCACTGATCCATTCTTCTGTATCATCTACTCTGTTTAAGTCCCCTAATGAATTTTTCATTTCCAGGATTGTATTCTTCATTTCTGATTGTTTATTTTTTATATCTTCCATTTCTTTATTGACATTCTCACTGAGTTCATCCATTCTTCTCCCAAGATCAATGAGCATACTTATGACTCTTTGTTTGAACTCTCTGTCAGGTAGATTGCTCATTTCTGTTTCATTTAGTTCCTTTTCTGGGGTTTTGTCCTATCCCTTACTTGGAACGTATTCTTTTGCCTCCTCATTTTGCCTCTTCCTCTGTTTTTATATCTATGTATTAGGGAGGTCAGCTACATCTCCTGATCTTGGAGAGGTGACATGTAAGTGATGCTTTATGAGGCCCAGCAGTGTGCTTCCCTCTGGTCACCAGTGCCAAGTGTTCCAGGAGTGACCCCTGTGTGGGCTACTTTGTCCTTCTGTTGTGGAAGGGTTGCTCTTGCTGTAGGTGCCCAGGGAAGCTGAGCTGTCCCACTGGCTGGCTGGTTGTAATGCTCAGCTGTATGTGGTTGCTGTAGGCCCTTCAGTCTCTTGATCAGGTGTGGGGAGCCCCAGGACAGTTGGCTACAAGGTCTAATAGCACATTCCTGTTGCAGTTTTTCCATTAAATGAGGAGGCCCCCAGTGCATCTGGTTGTTAGGCTCAGAGGCTTACAATTGCTATAAGCCTCTGGCCTAATAGGCCCTTGTCAGCTCTCTGAGGGTTGCAGCTGGGTGTGGCTGGCCCCAGGCACAGGAGAACCCAACTGTCTCAGGCTTTGGAGGGTGGGGCCAATCCCCTATGTGGCTGTTTGAGAAGCACAAGTCTTCTGCAGCTGAGAAGCCCTACCACTCATGGGGCTATGCATACAGTCAACACAGTCTTGCCACATGTGTGCACCCTGACCCCCTAAAGTGGACCCAGTCACTCCAAGGCAGGGGCCCCACACTCTCCACCCACTCCTCAGGCTTGCCCTACCCCCACAGAGGTGGACCCACTTGCCAGGCTGCAGAAAATCCAGGCAATTCTCTTAAGTAGGGCCACAAGTTGCCCGAGGACTTGTTGTTGGGTGAGTCTAGCCCCTAGGGCAGGCTGCTTTCCTTGGCTGAGCTGGATTAAATTGGTGCTCTAGTGGGAGGGGCAGATCTGGGCTAGCAGGCCACAGGGAGAACTCCAATGGCCTCTGCCAGTGTCTGTGTCAGCACACTCATACCAGGTCACAACCATGGCCACCACCAATGTCCCAGTCCCCTGGGAGGTCTCACCTCTCACCGAGATGCACCCAGAGCCTATCAGGTGAGTTTCTTTTCACCAAAGGACTGTGTGCCTTTCTTTCTGGTGATTTTAGGTTGCTTTCCAAAATGGGTGAGTTTGTGCATAGGCCCTTTAGGACTGGCTTTGATTTCTTTGTGTCCCAGCTTTTCTGGGGGTATTCCCCATTGTTGTTACTAACCAGCAAAGCCAGATATTATGACACTTGTCTTGGTTGTGCTGGGTCCAAAAAATGCCTATAGTGGCAATGCTCCCTGGCTCAGCCCCCCACCCTCCCAGGGAAGGTTGTGTACCTTTGGATTGCTCCCAGGTGGCTGTGAAACATTATGGCTTGGAAGGTGGCATTTTTTTCTCTCCTGAAGGGAATTTCTGCCTCTCCCACCTCAGTTAGGACTATTGTTTGCTGCAGGGGTTCCTCCTATCCAGTTTTCAGTTCTCTCTGAGGGGTAATTTTTCCAAGATTAGTTGTAAATCTGCTGTGTCCATGGGAGGAGGTGAGTTTAGAGTCCACCTATGCTGCCATCTTGACCTCTCCCCCCAATTCATTGATTTTATTTTCCAGACTTTCTGATTTTTTAAATTTGAGCAAATGTAATTTTTAAATTTCTAGTTTTTAAAATTTTGTTAAACTCTAGTTGATCATTTTTTATAAAAGCTGTTTTTGCTTTATGGGTGTGTTCCCTTCACAAATTTCTCTAAGGATAAAAATTACAGTTCATAAAGTGTGATTGATTGGTTGGTTGGTTTTCGGTAAACTATATTATTCCTGTTTATTTCTGGCTTCATTTTTCTGTTTTGTTCATCTTGGTCATTCTCTTTTGTGTTGTTTGCATTTCCTAAATATCTAATGATACTTAGGTATTGGCTCATATTTTAAAAGGAAAGACTATATTGGATAATATAGGTAGATAGCATAAGTTTCTTTTGCTTTTGTGCAAATTTACTTTTCCAAATATAACTCCTCCATCAATGGAAAGTTGACTGCATTCTCTAATTTGTGAGCTAAGATTCCAGCTGGAGAATTGACTTTATGGTCTAAGATTTGGGAGCAGACTCATTGACTAATGTGAAAATAAGGAAGATTTTACTCTGGTGACAGCAACTTGAACACTTGTAGCCCTGGGTCTCCCCAGGCAGATCACTCGATCTCTTTTGAAAGCAGTCTTTTATTGGGTAATATTTGTTCCTCTCGACCTCACACTGCTAAACTAAAGCACATGATGTAATGTACTACTAAATGCCTACTTAAATGGCATTTAAGAAACTTCTATTCATTTAGAATATTCATGTTGTTATGATTCCAGTATGTCTTTTCTTTCTCTTTTAAAAGGTTCCCCTTCCTTAGAGATACACACAAAGCCCACAAACTCTACCTGGTGCGTGCCCATACAGGTACACAAAGGGCTTTAATAGTAAATTCAAAGGAACATAATCTAGTTTCCCACTAACTTACACCTGCCAAGAATGCAATTCCTAACTTGTATGCTATGCAATGACTGAAAATAATTTCAAGCTCTAAATCCTCAAAAATCCTTAGCAAGCTCAACAATAAATACACATGGGCACATGTGTGCGTGCACACACACACACACACACGCACAAATAGGAAGTAAAGGAGCTTGAGAAAGAAAGAATACAAAACCAAGTGATAAGAAAAAAATATACAATCTAGTCCATAATTTTGTCTTAAACCTAGAACAATATCAAAAAATTTCTTCCTTGCTGACATGAAATGTAAGTTATTTAGTCATTTTATGAGTTTTCATTATTGTTACTATCATCTTTTGGCTATAATCTTCTCTCCAGTCCACTTAATTTACCTGTCATCATAGATATTACTGTTGAGATAAAAAGCTGGCTAAAACCTGCATGAGTTTCAAGCATTTTTACTACGAAACATGACAAATTAACACTGTCAGTCTTTCCAGAGAACTACTCGGTATCCCTCACATAAGCAGGTACAGCTTGACTGGAGGACCAGCAATATCTGCACTGTGTATCATCCTGCGGTGTGATTTCTTTGAAGATGACTTTATAAGTCACCCGACATTTCCCTCATGTCATTGTCTTGTAGCCCCCAGTGAACTTTCTAGGGAAGCCTGTCACCACCTGCCTCAGCCTTAGCATGTAGGGAGTAGAAAGGAAATAACTATTTCAAGTACAGATTTTCCCCACCTGGTGCTTGAAAGATGAGGTATAGAGCAATTTCTCTCAACCCTGAACATCTGTGTGTCTACACTGAAAAACTCTAGGCCAAAACCAAGTGTTTGTTAACCAGAAAAAAAAAAGGAAAGGAAAGAACAGCAACAAACAAAATAATTCCATGTTATACATAATGAACATCTTCAAATCTGTCATAATCATAATCAATTTTATTCATTCATTAGGAATTATTTTATTTAACACTTATTATTTGCAAAGCACTAAGGAAGACACTGTGGATAACGTAAAGGTATTTAATATACTGTCTTTATCCTCAAAGAGTTTATAATAAACAGAAGTTATAAGCCATTACTACCCATAAATAAGGACTGAATATGATAAATATCAGGTACATGGAAAGTGCCATGTATAAAGATTGCTTACTTCAAAATGTTTGGTATAAAATTCCCAGGTGAATGTAAATAATGTGAGTAAAAGAGAAGATGGGGCCTAGAGGGAGGAAAAGTCTAGTTCTAATTAAGATGAATTCATGGAAGCAGAGGAAGGATAAACCCCTGGGACAAATTAGATAGCTCAAGGGCAAAAATAAACAACTAATGGTATTAAAGATTTAGCTTAATGCTAGGGGTCATGGTCATTATTCCCTTAGATAGAAATTCTAACTGATGAAGTCAAGTAGAGGTGCAATAACAGGAGGCATTTACTGTAATTAATTACTGACCCAGTAGTTTGATCAAAATGGCACTTGGAAGAGCAGGGAAGAAAGATGGCCTCGCTTAAGGGTCAAGACCAGAAAGAAAGCTAGAGAGCTGCTGAAAGAATACTTGATACAGAGGGTACCAAGGGAGCAATGGATGAAACTGGACATGGACAGTGAAAGCTCTAGACAACAGGCTGACTTCTACATCTGGTATTGGGGCAGGGGCCAGTTATCACAGGATGATATCTTGGAAGTGCATGGCCTCTCCACCCTTAAGCAAAGGGAGACATCCATTTCTGCAGTCTGTTGGATCTCAGGATGAAGGTTCTAATTGCATTCCTCTGATACCCTCTAATTTGCTGGAAGAAGAGAAAGGAGTCTGCAGACAACTTGTGGGACATTCAGAACAGTTAAGATGGGGACAGCCTAGGGAAAGGACAAGACCTGATTGTGAGAGTGCAGAGAAGGGAGAAATTACTTCCAATTGTTAGAATCAGTGAAGGCTATGAGTTTAGGGGTCACGTGAGCTGAACTTTAAACTCTAAGGTGGATTTAAACAGGTGGAGAGGGAAATGGCAACAGGGAAACATTGGGTATTTTTAGGGAATAATGAGGAGTCTGGTTTGACTCTAGCAGAGACTATATTTGAGAAAGTGGAAGGAGATGAAGCTGGAAAGGTAAATCATATTATGGAGAACATTTCCTTCCCTTCCACTTGAGAACTTATGAAGTGATAAGCATTTTCATACACTAACTCATTTGCTTTTCACAACAAACATAAGAAGCTGGTATGATTGTGCCCATTTTGCAAAAGTACAAACTGAACCTAGAGAGATTACATAACTCACCGCAGGTCATCTACCTAGCAAGGACTCAGCTCAGAAACAAATTCAAGAAAAGAGACCAATCAAGGAAAAGAGTTTGAAATCTGTTTCAACCATTCAAGAAAGAAATCCTTGAGGAGGGCTTAAATTAACACTGCAGAGGTGCAAATATGAAAGGTTTCTCTGGGAGACACAGAAGAGGTAGAATGGATAGGGTTTGGTGACTGATTAGACAATGGAATTGAGAAGACAAGCAAAGGAAGATAAAGGAGGAATACTGGCCAAATCACACTGCACTGTGTATTTGTGTGTTTATACACACACACAAACACATGATTCTCCAAATAATCTATAGAGTGCCACTTAATAAGGAAAAAATGGAATCTAGTCTCTGTAGAAGGAGAATCTTTACTCCATGAATTCAGCTTTAGCATAACTGTCTCTGGAAATAAATACATATAATAAAAGTCTATTATACTCTTAGTCTATAACATAGATGAAAGTTCTGCCCCCACCACTAACAATATTGTAAATCAAATTCCCACCAACCTAAGTAGTATAATATATACTGACACGTATAGGTGCAAGTAGGGAATTGCTTCTTAAAGAAATCTACAGATTAACAATTTTCTTCTTTGGTTTTATTTGTGTTGCTTCCATAAAGTGGATTGTAAATAACCTGAACTATTATATCATAACTATAATCTTAGCCAACATAGCCTGGTGGACAGAGGTATCAAAGGAGGATGGCAGCCATTATCCAATTGCCATGTAAATTCAGTACCCATGTGGCTTGGGAGCTTGAAAATTTGGAGAACTACTAGATATACATAATGTACTTGTGAGATTAACTATTAAACAAATGAGCAGTTTAAGAATTTTGATCATATAGTCATTGATATATCCATGTGTATCAGGCTTTATGACAATTAACTGAAACTCCAAACTAAGAACACAGTAACAATACACCCATTACATATATATGAACAAAGGGAAGATTATGTTTATCCATATGGATTTCTGTGTTTCATAAGCAGAGTTTGTTGTTAGTGCCTTTGAGCTGATTCCAATTCCTAGCAACCACTGTAGCTGAACCCTGCCCCATTTTGTTACACCATCCTCTCACCTTTCCATGCTATATTAGACAATGCTCTGCTGCTATTCATAGGGTTTTCATGGCCAATTTTTTCAGAAGTGGGTGGCCAGGTTCTTCTTCCTAGTCTGGAAGCTAGGCTGAAACCTGTCCAGCATGGGTGACCGTGCTGTTATTTGAAATACTGGTGGCACAGCTTTCAGCATGACAGCAACATGCAGCTGCCACAGTATAACTGACAGATGGGTGGTGTGGTTCTCTGACGGGGAATAAGCAGAGCAAAACCTACCAAAATGTTATGATTTGCTGGATCCTGGAAAGTCACATGACTCATATAGCCCCTCTTCTGGCCTGCTAACCTGCAAATAAATTTCTTCCTTAAGGGCTTTTTTGTTTGTTCTTTTATATTCAATTACAAACATATTTAGAGAAATAATTTAAATAAAGTGATTGTTCATTGTGCTAGAAGTTCTGGAGGAAATAATCAAGGCACTGTGATTGGGTACAGGAACACTTTAGATACAGTATAAGAATATCTCTCTGAGGGAAAGGCTTCTGAGCTAAGATCTAAAAAATAAGATGGTGGCTGCCATATGAAGAGATGACGGGAAAGCATCCTAGGCAAAAGGAACATCAGGCTTAACATTTGGAGGAACAAAGGGCAGCCTTGAACACAGTGTTTAGGGTAAGTCATGGAGCTAAGAATAGAAGGATAGCTCTGGAATATATCATGGAGGGTCTTCATGGCCAATAATTACTTGTTTTGCCTTCTGCTTGGCTTGAAGCTCAATGTGCAACTGTGTCTTTAGGCCATAATGTTCCCCAAGTCTTCTCGCTTGCTTTCAAACTCTTACTGCATCTATCTTCTCAGGCTCTGAATCTTACCAGATCTCCCAGTGTGACTCAGCACTTCATGCCTTGTGCTGAATTACTTATCATCACTTCTCTCTTCTAAAGTTTTCTCTGCATTGCAGAGGGAAAACTGACGACTTTATTTCCAGAATCCTCTTCCCTCTATGTTTCCCAGTTAGATCCTGTTACTCACTGAGACTTGGAGAAAGAAAAGACCATTATTCTCCAAAGGCAGTTTCAGCCAGATGCTGTGAGATTCACAAGTAGGTCCCTGGTAAGCTCTTGAGATGTACTCACTTCCATGCTTCATGCTAAGATTGTCAGTAGCAGTTTCCCTGGCTTTGCTCTCCTGCTCTTCCAACAACTGTAGGAGCCTCAAGTTCCTTATCCTAAAACCATCTAATCTGGGCTATAGAGAATAGCTTTTATATTTGATACCAGAAAGCAGAACCTCAAAAGATAGGAATGTGGAATCAAATCTATGGGTTGATCAGATTTGAAGGCAGTAATAATCTCACTGCCAGTAAAAAATGGAATAATGATAGTTCATGGCATGCAGTGGCAAAAGTTACTGCACATATCAAGTCTCATTGCCTGGAATCAAGTGCTTAAAAATGTCAGAGTTTCAGGGAAAACAAATATATTGATATGGGCATCCTGAATAAATAATTCTGGAGTCAGTGTTTTAGCTTGAGTAGCTAGAAGTGTTTCTACCAGTTCACTTAGTTCACTGGAATATAGATTCCACATTGGCCTACATTAAATGAAATTAAGATGCTAGAACTTCTTTGTGTAGTATGCAGGAAGGAATCCAATGGCTTAGGGGATCTTGGAGGGGACTTATTGCCTGTGACCTCACCACCCCCTAAATATGTCACAGTGAGGATCTAACAGACATTTCCTTCACTAAGGTATTGATTGAACCAGTTAAGCCATCCCTTTCTTCTCCAACTCTACTCCTTTGACCACTATGACACTACATTCTCCTGATTGTTCCTTCCCAGAATTCCATGCTTATTCCTCTTCCTTCACTGAGCCATAGTACTGGTCTACCGCAGGGTCCATTCTTGGTTCTCTTTTTTCTTCACTCTATACCCTCTCTCTGTATGATACTATCCATACCCATAGTCTCCTCTACAAATCATGCACTATTGACTCCTAAGCAATGTCTCTGCCTCATCTCTCTCTCTTAGCTCCAGACCCATATATCCTGCTGCTATTAAATTTATCTATCTCAATGGCTCTCAAATATTTTCCTCTCAGGAACTAAACCCTTTACACTCTCAAAAATTATTAAGAATCCCAAAAAGCTATTGTTTATGTGGATTGTATCTATAGATATTCACCATATTTGAGATTAAAAATGAGAAATCTTTTGAAATTTTATTTTAAAATATTCATTTATTTTATTAAATATTAAATAAAATATTATCATTTGAAAATAATAAATCGGTTATGTGCTAGCATAAATAATGTTTTCATTTTTGAAAACTATATTTTTCAGAATAAAAATAGTGAGAAGAGTGGCACTGTCTTACTTTTTTGCACATTGTTTAACGTCTGGCCAAATGGAAGACAGCTGGATTCTTGTATCTGCTTCACTCAATTTCCTGTGATATATTATTGTGTTGGTTGAAGTACATGAAGAAATTCAGCCTCACAGATAACTAGTTGGAAAAGGGAGGAGTAATCGAACAGTTCATTCAGATAATTGTGAATATTCTTTTTTAATACGACACCAAAACTCAATGAGTAGTAGGTTCTTAAAGGTAAGTTGCAATACGAAATCTGAAATCATATCAACTAACTTTTCATAATTTTAATTTACATTAAAATCCATTGATTTGAGAATGTAGAAAGCTGGAGATAGTCATCCCCATCTTAACAATGAGATGCTAAGTCAGATAAAGTACAAAATCAGAACTTTTTTGATCCTATTAGATAGCTAAGTTCACAAGGCAACCAAGTAACCTGAATTCTAAGTAGAGACTAGTTTCTCTAAGACAGAATACACAAAGTGTCTTACCTGTGGCAGAGCCTAGGAAGAAGTGGCCAGTAAACAAAGAAGAAATCAATGAAATTTTTAATTAATTATTAAAGGTCAAGGGTGGACTAGCATGTCAGTCTGGAATAGCTGGAGGCCTCAGACACAAGAGAATTGCACACTCACTTGTGAGCTCTTTTTCTTGGACTTCCTCTGAGTGCATGAAGGAATGGGGCAAGGCAGGAGTTCAAAAAAAACCAACCTCAATGGTGCAGGACTGCAGGAGGTGGTCAGCTGCTGCTGGGGGAAAAGACATGAATTCCTGCTTGCTTCTCAGACTCTTCTTTCCTGAGAAGCAAAAGCCTTAAGCTGCTGGGGATGGGGCAGCAATTACTATAGCTCCCGGAGCACAGGCAATGATCCACTGCATCTGAGAGAAGGACAGAAGAAAAAGCTACCTCCCTTGGAGAGGGGCAAGAAACCATCCTGGTTCCAGAAATCAATATGTGTCCCAAGTAGAGGTGTGCTATTGCTTAGTTAGGGGAGAAACTCCTACCTAAGACAAGCCACAGAGACAAGACTGAGTTTAGCTGCCACAGGACAGAGAGGCAGAAATGCTGAGAAAGCCCCACCTCTGAGATCCAGGCATACAATCTTTTTGTAAGACTGAGGCTGAACTAGGACAACAAACAACCTCATCATCACCACTACAAGCCTAGCACTGAGTGACCAGCAAGAGTATGGAGAGATACCCTCTGTGGTACAGGCATGCAAGGACACCTGAAAGCTGAAGGTAGAGCACAAACACAGAAAAATCTGCTGGCACCTCAGTCCCCACACTAAGCTGAAGGCAAAAGCAGCCCAATATCAGAGAAATTTGAAGACCATGGTACAGTGAAGATAATAATAGCAGTGGCAAACACCAAATCCGGAACAATCTTAACTAAATTGGCTCAAGTCCCCACATTAAGAGTCCTGCAAAAAAAAAAAAAAAAAAAATGACATGCTTATTTCCTGGCAAAAATATTACTGATCTCAGTCTCTACTGTTCTATACATACTGTCCAGCATTTAATACAAAAATCACAAGACACACAAAAAGAGAAAACAATGAATTGTTTTCAAAAGATAAAAGAAAAATAATTAATTTTCAAAAGTTAAAACAATTAACAGAACCAGAATCTGATGACCCAGATATTGGAACTATCAGACAAGAGACTTTAAAATAATTATGATAAATATGCTAAAGGATCTAGTGAAAAGGTAAGCAGCATGCATGAATATATGAGCTTCAGCAGAGGGACGGAAAGTGTAAGAAAGAATCAAATAAAAATATTTGAATTTATTTTAAAAAATGCAATATCAGAGATAAAGAATTTCATTAAGAGGCTGATCAGTAGACTTGAAAGAACTAATGAAGTAATCACTAGCTGAAAATCTATTGCTCTATCTTGTATGATTTTGTAACATTATAGACTGGTCATTTAAAAATATTCATTCACTTAATTATACAGAACTTCCAAATGCTGGCACATTTTATTCTACAATATTTTTAAACTATATTTTAATGTCACCACCAATCTCATTAAAAAAGCCTTTAAGTATCGGGAAGCCATCAAGCTCATGGTAGTAAACAAATTTTTCAAAATTCTCATTTTTACTTGAAAGCTCAAATTTTATCATTAGCAAAAAAATACCATCAGTTATTTTTCTCAAAGTGACAGCTCATTTCATTCATTTACAAGAACATAACTGCCAAAGACTCAATTCTGAACAATTACAGTTTTTCTGTCAGTTTACTCTTAAGTAAAAATGATATTCCATGAAAAAACGTGGCTAGTTCAGCTCATAATTCAAACACAAGTGATTCTCCCCCAGATAAACTTTGTAATTCAATGTGCATACTTCCTATGTTACTAAGTGGAATATAAAAAGATGTGTACTAAAGGGTCAAAATTAAATAAATTAATAATTTTTAGTGCTTCATCAAGGATATTCTTAAATGAAACTCAGCATTTTTTTAAGCTGCATGTGGATGGCAGTAAAGACCACAATAACAGCAGTCCTACAGTTTGGCACCACTCCCTTGGTAAGCACCCATTATTCATGCTAAAGCACCAATAATTTTTACCCCCAATTGCTCTTCACTATCAGTGCAAATGTCAACACAGTTAAAAAGGCAATAATGTCTCAGTATTATTATGAAAATGATTTTGACCTCACTGACCCTTTGAAAGGGTCCTAGAGTCTCCAGGCATCAACAGACCATGTTTTGAAAATCACTGATCTATCTCAATTTTTCACAGCACCTCAAACTCAAATTATTCACATCTTGATTAAAAATCTTTCCCCTAAAATTCAGTAACTCACCTACTTTTCTCACTTTGAATGATTTCACTACATTCTGGTTACTCATCAAAGTCCAGAAATAACGCCGAAATAGAAATAACACCAGAAATACCACTAGAAAATGATCTCTCTTGTCTTCCATTTTCTCACACTAACACCCATGTTCATCATGTCAACTAATCTCAGTGAAATTACTTGTGTCTAGTGCATTTGTCACTCCACTCCACTTTCCCCACTTTTATTATTTATGATGTAGTTCCCTATTATTTCTTCTCCATAACATTATTATAACATACTAACAATTACTTCTGCTTCCCCACCCTCCTTTATCATCAATCTTCCACACTGCTATCTTAGTGATCTTTCTAAAATTCAATTCATTTTCCCCACCCTATGTGCCCTTGACAAACACAGTTGAATTGTTCACAAAGTCCTCCCTGATTGATATCTGTCTACCTTTATAGTTTAGTCTTTAACTCGCTTACCTGCACACACACTACACTACAACCACAGAATATTTCATACCTTCCCACCTTATACCCCTGACACATTCCTACTTATCCTGAAGACTCAGCTCATGTATATCCTCACCCAAGTGAAGCTGATTATCTGTCCTTGAAGACCTGATGAAGGGGAAGAAGCCAGCTATGAGACGAATAGGAAAAGAGCCTTCCCAGAAGAATATGAGTAAAAACACAATTGATTGCCCAAAATGTTAGTACTGGAAATTAGGATTGAAGACATGATCACTCTATAACCATGTTGTTTCAGGATTTTGTTATATGTAGTTTTTATATTTTGGGTAATAGTTTTTCACTAATGTAATGTATAATTCTTCTTAATAAGACTTACTATAATAGAGGGCTACTCAGCAGAAGTGCCCTAATTTCATTTTCAAAAATATATTTATTAGAATGTAGGACATCATAATATACTTATCTGCCTTTCTATAAAAGATCATTTTAAAAAACAAGATTTGTATAGGCTTCAAATGAGATTTTAAGAAATGCCCTCATCTTGACCAAAATTAAATCACATATACTACTAAAGTAAGATTTAAGCAAAACAGACATCTCAGTACAATTCACCAGAAAAAGACATTTTCCTGCACAGAAAAGGAACATCTGTTTTAAAAAGTGCCCAAATGTCCTTCTTATTCTATGTTGTCTTCTCTCTTAAGGGGGATCCATTTGCATTTCATTCAGCAAATTCTGCTGTTCCCTTGTCTATGGTTAATGAATGTGTCAGGGAATCTGACTGTCAGCTTTTTTTTTTTTTTAATATCAGTTTCGAGTGACAGCCAGGCATTTAATTTTTTCATGAATAAGGTGAATCCCTCCAGAGAAGTCCCATACATTGGGATACTGGATTCTATTATCCTTCATACTATTAACTAGAAAGATTTATTAATCCACACTTCTGAATACACACAAAACATTGATAATTATTGCTAATAATAGCAGCCTCAATGTGCTATAATATCTTGAAATACATGAATAATCTGAATCAAAGGAAGGTTATATTTTATTCCTTCTTAAACTATAGATCTGATTACGCTGTTGTCCTGCTCAAACACTTTTTTATTCTAAAACATTGCTTACAGCAATGGCTGAAGTTTTTCCCAAACCGTGTTCCATGAAACACAGTTATCCCTCGACATATTAATAAAGATTCCAGAAGCAAAGTTTCCATGGTTAAGTAAGTTTGGGAAACACTATGTAAAACAAGATAAAATAAGTCTTTACTGCAAGATTTTTCTGAGCATTTGCCGCACCACTGTGTAGGGTGAATGCCTGAGAGGAGGACATATGCAACATTTCCCAAACTCATTTGTCCATTGTCTTTTGAGGAAAAGTTTAATAGTCTACCAAACACCCATATTCAGTGAAACACTGGCTTTCACAATAAAATGCCAACTATTTAGCATTGTATTTAAAGCCGCCTGACCTTGTAATTGGGCCTTTGTTTACCTTTCCAGCCTTATCTCCCACCACCAGCCCCAGAATACCTACATTCCAGCCATAGTAGACTACTAGCCATTTTCTAGGCCTACTCCCCTATTTCTCACCTCCATACTGCACCATTCCACCTACTATGCCTGTTTTGTTCTCTCTGCCAACCAAACCCTACTCATCTTCCCAGGTAAAATCACCCCCTCAAAACCATTCAAGCTAAATGAATCTCTTAGTCCTCAGTACTCTCAGAGCATCTTTGTGCACCAGTGTACATACAGATGAGATGAACTGTTGCTTCCCTCAGGCTATAAGTGCCCTGTGGACAAGGGCCATGTCTCATATATTTTCCATTCATTTAAGAATCTACAGGGCCAGCCCCAGTGGCCTAGTGGTTAAATTTGGTGTGCTCCACTTCAGTGGCCTGGGTTTGGTTCCCGGGAGTGGACCCTATACCATTCATCTGTCAGTGGCCATGCTGTGGCAGTGGCTCACATACAAAAAGAAGAAGATTGGCAATAGATGTTAGCTCAAGGTGAATCTTCCTCAGCAAAAAAAAAAAAAAAAAGAATCTATAGTAGATAGCATAGTAAGCATTCAATTTGTTATTATAGAAGTTAGATTAGTTATAATTTAGTTTTAAAAACATTTACCATTTCTTGGAAGATCAGTTGTTTGTGTTTTATATATGGTAATAATTACTTAAAATATTTGATGAGCTACAAATTCCTCATTACCTAATTATGCTGAATAACCGAATCTACTGATATGGGACATTCAGAAAGTGTTTTAGCATATCCAGTAATAATTCACTCTAAAGGAAACAGACCCAATCAAACCAAAATTAATCCATTTATAAATTGACAAATAAATTGAATGTGAAGGATGAACATGGCTAATTTTACAATTACTCCCCAATTTATCTGGAGACAGTAAACAGCCTTGAATCATGATCCACAATCAATAATGACTAAGAAAGGAACCCTATAACCCTACAAAACAATGCCCTTGTTTTAAAAATTAATAATCTGAGCTTTTTTCTAGAACTTAAAAAATTCACTTTTTTAGGGAAAAAAACCTTGAAATATATGAGTGCTAGAGGTTTCAACTTTCTCCTCTACTCTCAAAAAATGTTCAAGCAGCCAGCCCCAGTGGCCTAGTGGTTAAATTCAGTGTGCTCCATTTCAGTGGCCTGGGTTCGGTTCCTAGGAGCAGATCTACACTGCTCTGTTAGCAGCCATGCAGTGCTGGCAGCCCACATACTAAAAAACAGTGGAAAATTGGCACAAAAGTAAGAAAACTTTTCTTTCATAATCCTGTAAGTTGTAGCATATAAGATATTAAAAGGAAAGCATTTAACACTGCTCCCCTACCCCCAAAATCTCCTCCCCCCCACACATATCTTTGCTTTTAGATTTTTTGAGGTCATTATCTGAGTTAAAGCAAAAGAAAAGCACATGGAGATAAGGAGTTTAAAGGGAGTGAAGGAGGACAGGCATTTTTAAGGAGAAGAAACCTTAAACTTGCATTTCAGAAGTCCACAGGTAAAGTAAGTACCCCAAAATATAAAGTTAAAAAAGCAGACCCCTTCTGCATCCATTTCCCCTTTCTTCCCTTCCCCTTCCCTCCCCTCTTTCCCTTCCTAAACTTTTCCATCTGAAAGGTTATGAGATGGGGCAGTGCAATGTAGGTAGCCATGCAGAGGAGAAGCTTGGTGTAGGATGTCAGAGCTCAAACTCTAGGTGAATTGAGAATTCCATCTACTGATCATAAAATTAGAAAGTTTGTATTCATCTTATACTGTGAAGGCTTTCAGGGGAGGGGAGGAGGGGAGGTGGGCACATCCATAATTACCTGGGTTAGAAGATAAGACATCGAAGGCCTCAGCTTTGGCTGACACGAAAGTTTCAGAGGAAGAAGAGAGTTGCTTTGTTTAAAAAAAATTTTTTTTAAAGAAAGTAATTTGCTTTTTTATTAGTTGTTTTTCTTGCTTGCTTGCTTACTCCTGAAAGAGAATTGCAGAAAGAAGAGAAAGGAAGAGAAGGAAGGAGAGGCCAAGAGGGCAGGAAAGGCTGAGATGGATAATTCATCACAGTGCCAAGGCAAAGGGGGGATATTTTTAAAATGGTTAACACCTGTGTTGACTATTAAAGTCATTTGTGTCACAGTAATGTAAACCTCTTCTCTGCCTCCTCCATAAAATCCTCAGTAAATTCTATTCACTAATCAACGTTTTGTGTCAGTGATTTGGGGTAAAACTCAAAGAGATGCAAACTTCAGGTGTTGGTCAACATAAGATAACATGTTATAGGAATCAGGAAGAGGTAAAAAGCCATTGCAATGTAAGACCCCTAAAAATTAGCATAAATCTAGGTGTGGGCCTTTGTATTTTCACAAGCCATGGTTTTAGTAAGCTCTGGATCCAGGTATACCTACTTGACCTTGAACTCCACCATGACTGCTTATTAGCTATGTTATCTTGGGTAATCTTGTTAACTCCTCAGTCTCCATTTTCTTATCCATAACATAAACATAACGGCAGTGCCCCCATTGTGTGCCTGGCACTTAGTAAGTACCCACTTATTGTTAGTTATAGGAACTTTAAATTGTTTAGCAAATGGATTTGCTAACAACTGGGGCTCTCATTGAGGAGCTAGTGCTACAAAGTGAAAAATACAAACACTTTATTGAAGAAGCATTTTTTAAACCAACATGAAATTTCTTTGAAAATCAAGCCTCTCTTGTGTTGTAAGGCAGTCCCATTGTGACTTTCAGTGCCACCTGGAAGGGTCTGAGATGTTCCAAGGATTTCTTCCTCTGCATTCCTGCTGTTCAGTTGCTTGGGTACTTATAGAGATGTAGGAGCGGACATAAGAGGAAAGGGTTAATTTGTCCATGACTGATTGCCACAGGCTGGTCTCTCAGAGAGGAAGTTGTTGAGCACCAAAAAAACAGCTGGAGTCAGGTGCTAAAGCTAATCCCCATAGAATGCTGAGCTGGTGGGTCAGGCCCATGGGCCACCAAAGCATAGAGCTGCCACCACAAGACTGGGGTCCCATCCTCTGATCAGGCCTACAGAAAGGCTGGCATTCTCCCTATTTAGTGTTGAGGTAGAAAAACAGGACAAGGGACCAATTTCTACCATGTGATCCTTTATTGTGCCCCTGATTACACCAGGGCAGGGGCTGGTTTTCCCCAAGCAGGCAGTTTATAAACTCACAACCAGGCTCCCTCTCCTGGAGTCTGATGTCTGGTGCTGCTAGATGTACTTGTTGCCCCAAAGTAAAAGGGGAATGGCGTGCCCATTCCTGCTACTATTCCTATCTCTGTGCTCCAAAGAACTTGAGATATGTGTGCTGCCTGGCCACTCATCATTACTTTCTTATTGGGACTCAAGGGAGTCATCTAAACTTTGGGCATTTTTTTTTTCTATAATATTAGCTCTACAGTTAATTGGGCATTCTATCTGCTGATCATAAAAAGGAAGGCAAGCCTAACCCAGTGAGATCTCTGTATGAATTCGGTGGCTGACAGCTTACTGGACGGTTTTTCACAGGAGACTGTCTGATGGGATTAAATTCAGAAGCAAAAGTAAATGCCACTTTCCAATTACTAGCCTTGAGCTTTTGTTTTCACTGAACCATTTCCACCTCCTGCGTATCTTCTCTCAGTTGTCTTGTTCCAAAGATATGACCATTACTTTAATTAGCTTCCTTTTTTCCTGCTGTTTCTTCTTATTAAGGCAACCCATCTTAGCAGAGCATGGAATCATTCCTTCTCATAATTTTGCTGAAGAAGAACTGGAAAATTTTACAAGTTTATTTATAAATGTTAACAACCAACCAACCAAACAAAAAACCCTGAAGAGTAAAGGCAATAACTAGATCTACACACATTTGGAGGGATTCTAGATTATGCCCAATATGGCTCAATGTATAAACATGATCAGAATTTCCCACCCACAAGAAAGTAATAATTACAGACAGATTGCACAACTTTAAGGACACAAAAAAGGGTCATGAGAGGTATGTACAAACAAAGTAAGAGTGCTGGCTGAGATCTGAGGACATCTATGTAAATTAAAAGGGGCTAGGGAGAGGCAGAAATAATGAGCTATTTGAGCTACACTCATAAATTCATTTCTGTTGTAGCGAGAAGATGGCTTTTCTTGTCCACTGAAGAGTCAAGAGGTATAAACTAAGGCTGAAAGTATAAACACTCCCACCTGTCTTGAATTTGGATTCGTCTATGTATTCTTAATACCCAAAAGCCCTGGACAAATCACCTGGAGGCCTGGAAGGATTAATGTGACTATTATGGCACCAATGTCACCCTGTCCTTTTGCTTCTTTAGGGTCAGGTTCAGTTCCTGGTCAATAGCAGGCTTACAGGTTCATGCCAAGCAGAACAAATGTAGGCAAATAATTCTGAAAACTCAATGTGATTCCCAAAGGCCTCTGAGCACCTGGACCTTTTCAGGCGTAGCCCAAGGAAGGAGGTCTGCCCAGCAGAGGCTGAAAAGACTATCTTGAAATGGATCTTTACACAAACTCTAGAAAAAATTACCTTCAAAAAATAATGAAGATGATTTGAAGTACCTTTAGATGTTTCTAAAGTAAATCAGATTTGATGCCAAGGCTTACAGAAAAAAGATCTAGTGTGTTATCCTATGTTCTCTTTGGTGTCATAGCTTTGCAAAGTGTTTTATTCTAAAAATACCAGTCTTCACCCAACTTTTCTTCCTTCCACCCTCTCTCCTCCTTCCCCTACTTTTTCCCTCAAAACCCTATTGAGAGCTTACCATCTGTGAGATAAGTGTACAAAGAAAATGTGGATGTACAAGATACAATCATGCACTGCATAAGGACATTTTGGTCAAAAATGGACAGCCTATACCACGGTGGTCCCATAAGATTAGTACCATAGAGCATAGGTGTGTAGTAGGCCATACCATCTAGGTTTGTTAGGATACACTCTATGATGTTCCCATGACGACGAAATCACCTAATGATGCATTTCTCAGAATGTATCCTTGTTAAGCAATGCATGAATGTAATGTGCTAACGGCCATTTGTTTTCAATATCTTGCATGAGATCATCTCCCACAAACCTCATAAATGTCAAGATTTACCAAAAGTCTTGTTTTTTCATTGACACCATATCTTTAGCTCAGAACTCTCTACCAGCTTCAGACACATATATACAATTCCAGAGTAGATGTCTCCACCGTGGATATGCCATTGTCACTTTTACCTGAACGTGTCCAAAACAAAATATTTTCCCCCAAAACCTGGTTTTTTTCTGCATTTCCTATCTTGTGGACTAGCATCACCAACTTACTTGTCCATCCAGGGATACAGAAGATATACTAGAGACATCATTTTAATGTCTCTAATCTGTCCCTTTTCTCTACTCCCCACCACTTCCTTAAATTAAAGTCATCTCTTTTCCCCTGGATATTGCAGTAGCGTCATAATTAGATGGCCTTCCCTCAGTCTGGCCTGCTTCCATTGCTCCTCCTAACTACTGCCAGAATGATGTCCCTAAAAATGTAAATGTCATTTATCTCCTCTGCTTAAAAAATCCTTTTGTATATCCCTATAATTTTCACATTAGAGTTCAAAATTCTTCACTTATGCACAAAGCTCTTCACGACCAAGCACCTACCTATTCTAACTTCTTCCATCACTCCTCCACATGCTTCTTCTCCTTAGTTCCACATCAATGGATTTATAATTATTTACACATATATATTGTTTCAGACTCTCCTCCACTCAAATGCCTTTTTCCTTCTTGTTTTCAAGCTAATTCCTTCTTACCCTTTCAAACTTCAATTCAAAGGCAGCCTACTTCTGGAACCTTCCAGAATCCTTCTTGCTTCCATCTGATTTGTGTTCTCATTGAGCATGCCTCTATCATAGCCTTTATCCCACAGGACTATAATAGTTGATTTGCAAATCTATCTCCCCAGTTAGACTGTAGAGGCTCTTTCAGGCCTCAACTATATCTGTCTCACTGATTCTACCAGTGCCTGGAGCAGTGCCTAGCAAACTCATTCTTCAGTATAGAGCTGGAGAGTGAATTGTTGAAAGAAAGGATACAAAGCATGTGCCGCATTCTGCAAAATTCTTAAACTTTGCAAAGTATTCTCCACTCCAAGCAAATATTTATGAAAATATATGAGACGGTTTAGGCTAGGTTTCTCTTTTCTAAGAAGATAACAACACTTATGGGACATGAGAAGAATCTTTATGAAGATTTTAGAAAGAGTAGAGAAAGAAAGAAAAGTATTTCAATTTGTATATGTGAAGTCCAGAAATTTAATATAAGACCCCAAAGGGAAAAAATGAGCACAAAAGAAAATGAGGCAGAATATTTTTAAAAATAGTCTTTATGTATATTCCTCCCCTAAGTCACACAAACACAGTATGACACTCAAGAGAATTAGAAACTTTGAGGGGAAAAGTATGAAAAATGCCAAGTTGCTACTCAGATTAAAAAAACTGTTCCCTATAGAAAACTTGTCATCCTACGCATGATAAAATGGTGGAATGGAAGTTTCTGGGCTCTCAGTCTAAGCTTTGTAACTCACTAAGGACCACGAGCACTAGCATCTATTTCCTAGTGATAAATGGAAACTCTAGGACATCTGAAAAATTACCAGCATAAGTATATTTTACAGTAGCAGAGCTAGTTTCTCTGCTAGCCTTTGTTTAGATAGATAAAGCAGTATCAAGGTTATAGTTACTACTTCAGGAGTGACCCAGGCAACAGGTACCTTCCACAACAGTAGTCACAATATTCCCTTTCATTGCATGCCCAATTATTTTAATTGAGGTATAATATTCCACAGATAACTAAATTACTTTCACTCATAAACATTCACTCATCAAATAGATAAAGGGATTGCATTTGAATGAAGCCATTTCCATGTAAATTATGGGTGCATTGTTTCAATTCAAAAAGCAGTATGAGTTATCAAATGATATTTATGTTGGGAAAGAGAATGCTGTTATGTTGAAGTCATTCTATGTCCTAGAAGTTAATGACTACCCCCAGTGGTCACTAGTAAGTTAACTTAGAGAGTACTAGAATCCAACGGTGATGTGAATTTCATTATAATTTGGTTGCAGGAACAGGAATTAATATTTCACCTTAAAAGTTAACCATACAGGGGATATATGGGAACTCTCTACTTTCTGCTCAGTTTTGCCTTGAACCTAAAACTGCTCTAAAAAATAAAGTCTATTTTTTCAAAATAGAAGAGTTAACCATATATCAAGTTTTTACTTTATCAAGATGTTACTTTGTGGTGTGAATAAAATGTCTCTCAACAATGCAAACAAATCCATAGGATGACTAAACTATTTATAATAATTCAATCCTATCTCTCCCATTTGAGGTCTTTAGATGTTTACATTCTACTTTCTAAATTCTGAAGAAAAACAAAACCTTGCCAAACCACCTCTTTCAAGAGTAGTCAAGTTTCCCTAATTCTAGATCAATACACCTTCACTTCCAAACAAGTGTGCCATAAAATCAACAAAAAGCACAATTGGCTGGGCCTCTGAGGCAGCATATACATAGATTTCTTCCAATGCTGCTCACTATTGAAACACAAGGCAACACTGTGTCAGAATGAAAAACAGGCACGTGGCCCCCAGTGGTAACATTCCCCAAAGTCCTCTTCAGTGAATCTAGTTGGGGCATGAAAATCTCAGGTAATTTCTTTACCCCCTTATGGGTAGACTCAGACTGTTTGTCTTTGATAGGTGTGTACATGTGCGTGTGTGTTTGTGCATGTATGGGTTTGCATGCGTTGTGTGTCTGGAAAAGAGGGAACAATTATCAACTAGACAATCAATAGAATAAATTCACGTTGGTGGGGAAACTTAAAGCATCTACTCTGGATCATTCTGTGGGACTTGGAATGTCATGGGTGACAATGAACTCTCTTGGGTGTTATTCTTTTCCAAGTAACTCAGATAAGGGGAAATAAACTGCTAGGGGAAGCAGGATGGGAATAGGCTCCAGTGTGACACCAGTTCCTATGGTTAGGAGAGGAGATTTCTTCAAAGGTGTTCAGAGTAAAGGTATTCTCATATAGAAAGAACCTAATACACAGGAGCAATAGACATGGGCACCCCTGAAAGACTGAATGTCTTGGATGGTCATCCTCGCTTGACCATGGAAAAGTCCTGTTCATAACATGTAGTTTCCATTTTCCACCATCTACATTGGAATTCAACACAGTTACCCAAATCATTGAGTAAAATCCTATAGATACATAGAATTTTATGTGATATTGGTGTAGAGAATCAAGGGCTTGCCTTTCTAAGCAAACCTTCATGGAGGCAGTAGCAACTACTGAAGGGACTGTGACTAGATGTGCCAGAAGGGGACCAGGAAGGAGGGAAGAGGGGGCCCACTCAGGAACAGAAGCAGCCAGAAAGAGCACTGATACTAATGAGCAACCAACTGCTGCCAACTCAGGACACAATGAGACCCTCCACCCACCCATCCCTTGGCCACAGGAAGTATCAAAATGTGCAAAGCTGAGGCTCAATTTTCAGCTCAGATTCTGACAAAATAGTGACTATTTTAACTGAAAGGGAGCAAAATAAAGTCCTGCCCTTTGTCCCAGCCCTCCAAGGAGAATGCAGCTGGTCTGAGAACATAGATGTAGGACAGCATTGAGGTGAGAAAGAGAGCAACAAGGTCAGGCAAGCCAATAAGAGCTATTCATCTGTGAACAAAACAAAGCAGCCAGCCACAATTTCAGAGCACAATAGAGAGAAGTTTGGCATTTTGTGAAAATTAATAAGTAAAGATTGTGTATTTAAGGGGAACATGGAGTAAAATTAGGGAGAAAGTGACAAATAGTAAACCTGACACAAGAATACAGCCATGAAAGAGATTGTATTCTCCAGGTGGTACCACTCTCCTTTTTGTCAATAAGAGAACCCCAGTTTTAGCTAAAAGACAGCATTTCCTAGCCTCCATTAGATCAGGCAGTTGCCATGTACCTCAGCTGTGAAGATGAGATGCAAGCAGAAGTGCTGAGTGGGACTCCTGGGAAGGCTGATTAAAGGCAGCTGCCACCTTTGGAAGGAATGCCCCTGTTATCATCCCCTTTTTCCTCCTTCCTGTGGTCTAAAACTTGGACACGATGGTGAGTACATCAAAAATCTTCTCATACTATGAGGTGACCTTGAAGTTGGAGGCACCTGCAAGGCACAGGAAGAAGCAGAAACTGAGAAAAAGCCTGAGTCCTAGTGTCTATGGAGCCACCAAATTCACCCAGCACTATCTATCTCTGGATTTATTTTGCAATAGAGAAAAATAAACTATGTTCTCTAAGTAGCTGTTATTTTAGGTTTTCTGTAATACTCAGCTACACCTAATCATAAATGATAAGACAATCCCAGCACAGAGCCTGTAGGACAGTAATGCCACAAGTGAATATCAGCATCATTAGAAAGAGTTGAGGAAAAGGAGAGTACAGACCAGAAAGGAAGCTGTTAACTTGCGTGGTATTTAGTGGTGTTAGTGAGAAATACCTAAGTATAGGATTCAGGACCATTGTACATTTATACATAAGATAAATGTACAGTAAATTGTATACAGTTTCAACCGAGAACATAAGTTCAGTCATTCTCAACAAATCCTTTTGTCATCTCCATTAACTTTAGAGATAAAGAAACTCACCAGTACTTATAGGGACCAGAATTCTGCCTGTCTATCAAGTGTCTGATACCAATAGTAAGCAAAAACAGACCAGCAGCACTCCTTATACAAGCCTGAGACTCACAGACTTATTCCTAAGTGTGATATAAGTTACCCAGGCTCCACAGAAAACAATGCAATGTATTTATACTCAAAGCATGGCCTCCTCCCTTAACCTGCTTGCTTAGGTTTAATAATGGTTTATTGGGCATCTACTATACATGGGTCATATAGTAGACACTAGAGACAGAGGTTAATACAAGACATGCCCTTCCCTTAAGGAACTTACAGTTTAGAAAGGGACAAAGAACAAGTAAACTGTGTGATGAAGGGGAAGGGTCTTCCTCATAGGAAAGAAACTGATTCAATCACAACAAAGTAAGAAAATGCTTCCCACCAAATGGCACATTAGAGGTTGGGGTCAAGATAGCAGCATAGGCAGACTCTGAGCTCACCTCCTCCCACAGACACAACAAATTAGCAGCTACTCTTGGAACAAGTACTCCTGAGAGAGAATTGAAAACTGGACAAAAAGAACTCCCACAACAAGACACAGTCCTGACTGAGGTGGAAGAGGCTGACATCCCTCTCTGGAGAGAAAAAAAGCGCCACCTTTGCAAGCCACAGTGCTTCACAGCCATCTGGGAGCAACCCACAGGTAGGCAGGCTTCCCTGGAGGAGGGGGGAACCTGAGTGGGGGAGCATTACTGCTATAAAAATCTTTGGGCCCCAGCACAACTGAGATGAGTGTCATAGTGTCTGCCTTTGCTGGCTACTAACAGTGGTGGGGAATACCCCCAGAAAAGCTATCAGACATAATGAAAGAAAAGCCAGCTCTTAAAGGGCCCACACACAAATTCACCTACTCTGGAAAGCAACATAAAATCACCAGAAAGAAAAGTGCACAGTCCTTTGGTGAAAAGAGACTCACTTGATAGGGTCTGGGTGCATCTAGGTGAGAAGCAAGACCTCTCCAGGGACTGAGACATTGGCAGCAGCCATTATTGTGACCTAGTAGAGGTGTGTGGACACAAACACTGGCAGGCATCATTGGACTTCTTCCTCTGGCCTGGAAGCCCAAGGTCTGCCACACCCACTAGAGCACTGATTTAATCCAGCTTATCCAGGGCAGGCATCCCACCCTAGGGACTGGCCCCACCCAAAAGCAAGCCCTTGGGCAACTTGTGGGCCTGAATAGGCGGGGTGCCTTGATCCTTGGCAGCCAGGCAAGTGGGTCCACCTCTGTGGGGCAGGGCATGCGAGAGGAGTGAGTGAATTGTGTGAACCTTCTGCAGTGAGGCATCTAGGTCCACTTCAGGGGGTTGGGGCATGCACAGGGCAGGACCGTGTTGACAGTGTTCGTGGCCCTGTGGGCAGTGGGGCTAGTCAGCTGCAGAAGACTTGTACTTCTCAAACAGCCACATAGGGGATCAGCCCCACTTTCCAAAGCCTAAAGCAATTGGGTGCTCCTATGCCTGCAGCCAGCTCCACTCAGCTGCAATCCTGAGAGAGCTGACAAGACCCTTGTAGACTGGAGGCTTACAGCAATTGTAAATCCCTGAGCCTAACAACCAGCCAGGCTGGGGGCCTACTCATGTAACAGAAAAACTGCAACAGTAATGTGCTATTAGACATTGCAGCCAACTGTGCTGGGGCTCCCCACACCCAATAAAGTGACTAAAGGGTCCACAGCAACCACACACAGCTGAGCAACACAGCTGGTCAAGCAGATAGCCCAGGCTCCCTGGGCACCTGCAGCAAGAGTAACCCTGCCACAACAGAAGGACACACATAGCCCACACAGGGGTCACTCCCAGAACATTTGAAACTGGTGTTGAGAGAGAAGCACACTGCTGGGTCTCATAAGGCAATTCTTACATAAGGCTACCTCTCCAAGATCAGGAGATGTAGCTGACCTACCTAATACATAGATATAAGCACAGAGAAAGAGGCAAAATGAGGAGGCAAAGGAATATGTTCCAAGTAAGAGAACAGGACAAAACTCCAGAAAAAGAACTAAATGAAACAGAAATGAGCAATCTACCTGACAGAGAGTTCAAATAAATGCATAAATATGCACACTTATCTTGGGAGAAGAATGGATGAACTCAGTGAGAATGTCAACAAAGAAAAGGAAGACATAAAAAAGAACCAATCAGAAATGAAGAATACAATCCTAGAAGTGAAAAAATTCACTAGAGGGACTTAAAAGAAGAGTAGAGGATACAGAAGAACAGATTAGCGAACTGGATGAAAGACTAGAGGAAATCACCCAAGCTGAACAGCTAAAAGAAAAAAGAATTTAAAAGAATGAGGACAGTCTAAAGGACCTCTGGGACAACATCAAGTGCACTAATATCCATGTAATAGGTGTCCCAGAAGGAGAGGAGAGAGACAAGGGGGCAGAGAATCTATTTGAAGAAATAATAGCTGAAAATATTCCTAACTTAAGGAAAGAAACAGACATCCAGGTCCAGAAAGCACAGAGAGCACCAAAAAAGATAAACCCAAAGAGGCCTACATCAAGACACATCATAATTAAAGTGTCCAGAATTAAAGATAAAGAGAGAATCCTAAAAGCCACAAGAGAAAGGCAATGAGTTACATACAAAGGAAATCCCATAAGGCTATCAGCTGACTTCTCAGCAGAAACCTTACAGGCCAGAAGAGAGTGGCACAATATATTTAAAGTGCTAAAAGGAAAAAACCTACAGCCAAGAATCCTCTACCTGGCAAGGTTATCATTCAGAATGGAAGGAGAGATAAAGAGTTTCCCAGACAGGAAAAATTAAAGTTTATCACCAAGAAACCAGTCCTACAAGAAATGCTAAAGGGACTTATTTAAGGGGGAAAGAGAAAACCACAAATAGGAAAAAGCTATCTATTTCTGTGATAAGAGGGCAACAGGTAGACACACATAAAAAAAGAGGTAGATATGATATCAAAAACATAAAATGTGGGAGAAGAGTAAAAGAGTAGAGCTTTTAGAAAGAGGTCAAACTAAAGAGACCATCAACTTAATATAGATTCCTATATACGTATGTTATTATACATAAACCTCATGGTAATCACAAACCAGAAACCTATAATAAATACACAAAAAAGTAAGAGAAAGGAACCCAAACATAATATTAAAGAAAGCCATCAAACCACAAGGAAAGAGAAGAAGAAAGAAACAGAGAAGAACTACTAAAATACCCAGAAAAAAAGAAATAAAATGGCAATAAATACATACATATCAATAGCTATTTTAAATGTCAATGGACTCAATGCTCCAATCAAAAGGCATAGGGTGGCTGATTGGAGGAAAACACAAGACCCATATATATGCTGCATACAAGAGACACACTTCAGACCTAAAGACACTCACAAACTGAAAGTGAAGGGGTGGAAAAAGATACTCCATGCAAATGGCAAGGAAAAGAAAGCTGGGGTAGCAATACTTATATTGGACAAAATAGACTTTAAAACAAAAACTGTAACAAGAGATAAAAAAGACACTACGTAACAATCAAGGGAACAATCCAACAAGAGGATACAACACTTGTAAATATCTATGCAGCAAACATAGGAGCACCTAAACATACAAAGCAATTATTAGCAGACATAAAAGGAGAAATAGACAACAACACAATAATAGTAGGGGCCTTTAACACTCCACTTACACCAATGGATAGATCATCCAAACAGAAGATCAATAAGGAAACATTGGCCTTAAATGACACACTAGACCAGACGGACTTCGTAAATATATAGAGAACATTCCATCCAAAAACCAAAGAATACAAATTCTTTTCAAATACACATGGAACATTCTCCAGGACTGATCACATATTAGGCCACAAAACAAGTCTTCATAAATTTAAGAAGATTGAAATAATACCAAGCATCCTTTCTGACCACAACAGTATGACACTAGAAATCAACTACAGGAAGAAAATCAGAAAAGCCACAAATATGTGGAGATTAAACAAAATGCTACTAAACCACCAGTGGGTCAAAGGAGAAATCAGAAAATACATGAAAATACAACATGCCAGAATTTATGGGATACAGCAAAAGCGGTTCCAAGATGGAAGTTTATAGCAATACCTCAACAAACAAGAAAAATCTCAAATAAACAATCTAACAGTGCACCTAAAGGAACTGGAAAAAGAAGAACAAACAAAGCCCCAAATCAGTATAAGGAGGGAAATAATAAAAATTCAGAGCAGAAATAAATGAAATAGAGACTAAAAAAAAGGAAAGAAAAAAAATCAATGAAACCAGGAGCTTGTTGTTTGAAAAGATAAAAAAAATTGACAAACCTTTAGCTAGACTCACCAAGAAAAAGAAAAGAGAAGTTTCAAATAAGTAAAATCAGAAAGGAAAGAGGAGAAATTACAACAGGCACCTCAGAAATAGAAAAGATTATAAGAGAATACTATGAAAAGCTATACACCAACAAACTGGATAATCTAGAAGAAATGGATAACTTCTTAGAATCATACAACCTTCCAAAACTGAATCAAGAAGAAATACAAAATTTGAATAGACCAATCACTTGTAAGGAAATCGAAACAGTAGTCAAAACCTCCCAAAAAATAAAAGTCCAGGACCAGACGGCTTCCCTGGTGAATTCTACCATACATTCAAATAAGACTTAATACCTACCCTTCTCAAACTCTTCCAAAAATTTGAAGAGGACAGGAAGCTTCCTAATTCATTCTACGAAGCCAACATTACCTGGATACCAAAACCAGACAAGGGCAACACAAAAAACAAAATTACAGGCCAATATCACTGATGAACATCGATGCAAAAATCCTCAACAAAATACTAGCAAATCAAATACAACAATACATTAAAAAGATCATACACCATAATCAAGTGGTATTTATTGAAGAGATGCAGGAATGGTTCAACATCTGCAAATCAATCAACATGATACACCACATTAACAAAATGAAGAATAAAAATCACATGATCATCTCAATAGATGCAGAGAAAGTATTTGACAAGATATGGCATCCATTTATGATAAAAGTTCTGAATATAATGGCTAAGGAGGAAAGTACCTCAACATAATAAAGTCTGTACATGACAAATCCACAGCTAATATCATTCTTAATGGTGAAAAACTGAAAGGTATCCCTCTAAAAAGGAACCAGACAAGGATGCCCACTTTCACCACTCCTATTTAACATGGTATTAGAAGTCCTGGCCAGAGAAATCAGGCAAGAAAAAGATATAAAAGGGATCCAAATCAGAAAGGAAGAAGTGAAAGTGTCACTATTTGCAGATGACATGATTTTATACATAGAAAATCATACAGAATCCAACAAAAAACTTTTAGAAATAATAAATGAATATGGTAAAGTTGCAGGATACAAAATCAACATACAAAAATCAGTTGCATTTCTATACAAAAACAGTGAAGTAGCAGAAAGAAAAATTAAGAATACAACTCCATTTACAATTGCAACAAAAAGAATAAAATACCTAGGAATAAACTTAACCAAAGAGGTGAAAAATCTATACACTGAAAACTCTAAAACATTGTTGAAAGAAATTAAAGATGAAACAAAGAAATAGAAAGATATTCCATGCACTTGGGTTGGAAGAATCAACATAGTTAAAATGGTCACACTTCCTAAGCAATCTATAGATTCAATGCAATCCCTATTAAAGTCCCAATAACATTTTTCACAGAAATAGAACAAGGAATCCTAAAATTTATATGGAACAACAAAAGACCCCAAATAGCCAAAGGAATCCTGAGAAGAAAGAACAAAGCTGGAGGAATCACACTCCCTGATTTCAAAATATACTACAAAGCTTTAGTAACCAAAACAGCGTGATACTGGCACAAAAACAGACACACAGATCAATGGAACAGAATCAAGAGCCCAGAAACAAACCCATACATCTATAGATAGCTAATTTTAGACAAGGGAGCCAAGAACCTACAAAGGAGTAAGGAAAGTCTCTTCAACAAATGATGTTGGGAAAACTGGATGGCCACATGCAAAAGAATGAAAGTAGACCATTATCTTACACCATACACAAAAATTAACTCTAAATGGATTGAAGACTTGAATGTAAGACCTGACACCATGAAACTTCTAGAAGAAAACATAGGCAGTATGCTCTTCTACATCAGTCTTAGCAACATATTTTCAAGTACCATGTCTGACTGGGCAAGGGAAATAATAGAAAAAATAAACAATTGGGACTACATCAAACTAAAAAGCTTCTGCACAGCAAAGGAAACCATCAACAAAACAAAAAGACAGCCTAACAATTGGGAGAAGATATTTGCAAACCATATATCTGATAAGGGGTTAATCTCCAAAATATGTAAAGAACTCATACATTTCAACAACAAAAAGCTAACAACCCAATTAAAAAATGGTCTAAATATCTGAATAGACATTTCTCCAAAGAGGATATACAGACGGCCAACAGGCACATGAAAAGATGTTCAACATCACCAACAGGAAAATGCAAATCAAAACTACAATGAGGTATCACCTCACTCTCGTCAGAATGGCTATAATAATAAGAGAGGAAACAAGTGTTGGAGGGGATGTGGACAGAAGGGAACTCTCATACACTGCTGGTGGGAGTACAAACTGGTGCAGCCACTATGGATAACAGTATGGAGTTTCCTCAAAAAATTCAGAAAAGAACTACCATATGATCCAGCTATTCTACTGTTGGATATTTATCCAAAGAACATGAAAATATGCATGCATAAAGATATGTGCACCCTTGTGTTCATTGCAGCATTATTCACAATAGCCAAGACTTGGAAGCAACCTAAGTGCCCACCAAGGGATGAATGGATAAAGAAGATGTGGTATATATACACAACGGAATACTACTCAGCCATAAAAAATGATGGAATCCAGTCATATGTGACAACATGGCTGGACCTTGAGGGTATTATGCTAAGGGAAATAAGTCAGAGGGAGAAAGTCAAATACCATATGATCTCACTCATAAGTAGAAGATAAAAACAACAACAAACAATCACACAGAGATAGAAATTGGATTGGTGGTTACCAGAGAGAAAGGGGAGAGGGAGGGGAGCAAAAGGGATGATTAGGCACATGTGTGTGGTGATGGATTGTAATTAGTCTTTGGGTGGTGAACATGATGTAATCTACACAGAAATAGAAGTATAATGATATACCCCTGAAATTTGTATGATGTTATAAACCAATGCTACCACAATAAAAAAAAGAAAGAAAAATTCACATTAGCTCTCCAAGCAAAGATAAAAACGGGTGGGGAATACCCAACAGGGAACGTCCCATGTAAATACAGGAAGATCCAAGAGAGCAGTGTACATTCAGGGCATAAGTGGTTTGCTGAATGAGCTGCATTTGATAGGACACAAACAGGAAAAATTTTTCTCCTATTGCTGAGTTTAACGCGCTCCTTTGTGTCTTTCCCACACCCAGCGCCAGGATGCCATCCTGGGCCAGTTCCATAGCTTTTCAGTCATTTTCAGCTATAAAAATGGTTTCAGTTTCAGATATAAAATATTCCAGAGCCACATAAATCAAAACTTCAGTCTCATTCAGTCTTATGGCTTTAACTGACATCCACACTGACCACTTGAAAATTTCTATCTCTAGCCCCAACCTCCCCCTTGAACTCCAACTGCCTGCAGGACATCTGCACTTGGATATCCAGGCATTGCAAAATTAACCTGCTCCCAACCTACTCCTCCTACATTACAGCCCTTCTCAGTTAACAGGAGTTCATTCCTTCAGTTACTCAGGCCTAAAATCACACTAGTCTGCCTTGTCTCTCACACCCACATCCAATCCTCAGCAAATCTGGTTGTCTTTATTGCCTGGGAAACATTTCTCATCTCTTCCACTCTTAACACTCTACCCCTCCCAATATGTCCTCTCCACTTTCCAACTTTTTTTTTCCATAGCACATAACACCTTCTACATATTTGACTTGTGTTTACTGTTTTAATTTGTTTATTCTTCCCCCTCTATTAGATTATAAGGTCTGTAAAGGTAAAGATCTTCTCTGTTTTCTTCACTGTTGTATTTCCTGTACCTAGGAAATAGTTATGCCTGCCACTGTTCTAGTGGCAGGCATAAAATAAATGCTCAATAAATGTTTACTGAAAGAATGAGTCAAGTACATCCCGTTCACAATTTCTCTCCTCTCCTAGCTCAAGCCTCCCAGACCTGCAGTGGGTAAGGAACTCGGTCCATTTCTTCACTCTTCCTGCTTTGTCTTCTCCCCACCCCTCCAAGCTTCCTGAAGGTAGAGAATAAGAGGAGAAGGGATAAGAAGACATAGGGCAGAGGTCTTCTTATTTGGCAAGTGTGCTTGTAGTTCTCTCTTGGCTGACTCCGACTGGATATCAGGCCCTCCATTATGGAGAGCATTCAAATGCTGGTTGTTTAATGAGATTCTTGGATGTTCTTTAGGGACCCCTCTGGCCTCTGCAGGGCCCTCTGCACCGCATTCATTCCAAACAGACGACACACTCCCTCCACTGATCTTTGGTAAATCCCCTCAAGCTCCTGCCCCTGGGGGTACACTCTCACGCAGAGTATAGAACTGGATTCCCCTCACCCCAGTGGGAGTTGAGTGCTTCCTCCATAGCATCCACTTGGCCCGTGGGGAACTCCCACATCCTTGCCCTAAGAAATGCTTCTTCTACCAGCTGTTGCCTTGTCTCCTTCACATTGGTACTCCACTCAGCCTCCTGCCCTTCAAACTCACCAGGGGGATGCAATGACCAGGCTTCATGGTCACATGTTTCTAGTGCCTGGGGAGAATTCTCTCAAGACTTCTGTAAACTCTCTGCTCCAGTACATACTAGAGCTCAAGCTATCAATGCCACTGAACAGGGAACACTGAGCAAGTTTGTGAGACGTGGATTCCCCTCTTTCAGACACCTCTAGCCTCTACAATTGATACTCTTGATGACTCCTCACGTGTCTTGGGGAAGAAGATGCAGTCACTCTGATTTCCATGGAGAGAGGAGGGGAAATACCATAGCACCATCTACCACTAGTGATTTTCCTACTTTCCAATGAACTGTCTTTTGAACTTCTAATTTTCTCTTGTATAGACTGGATTTGTATAGACTGGTGGGTTATAGAAAATGATAGTCACAAACTCACATTATTATGTTTTAGAAAGCTCTATAGAAATGTCTAGTAGCTCTCAGAAGTTGTAAATACCTGTTACCTACTTTGCTAAAGCCCCAACTTTCAGGCTTTAGCAGAAATTCTAAGACAGCAGGAAAAGACCCATTCCACATTCACCAACATAGGCAGTATCTACATTCATCTCAGTATGGCAGGAGCTTAGAGTGGAAAGTGGAAAGAGTTCCCAGATATAAAGCAATATAGCTAAACAGGGGCTAGATCATAAAGGGTTTTGTCTGCCACACTAGGAAATTTAGACTTTATTTAAAAGCATTTCAGAATCATTGAAAAGTTTTAAGCAGGAAAGTAAAAAGGTCACATTTGCATTTTAGCAAATATCATTCTGGCTGCATGAGGGAGAATGGATTAAATGTGAACAATACTGGAATCTAAGCAGTTGCAGAAAGCTAGAGCAGTAACCCAGGCAAGAGATGATCAGACTGTGAGCTAAGGAAAGATGTCAAGAAGTGGTAGAAGACAGAGATATTGAGATGGCAAAGGACTTCATATTGACATGTTGAGAAAGCAGATGGGAGAGTCACAGATGATGCTGGGTTTGTGCTTGAACACCTGTTTGGATGGTGGGGGCACTCACCATGGTAAGAACTATGGAAGAGAAACAGATTTGGTGTGAAAGATGATGAATTCAAACTGTGAGACAAACACTAGCAATATGAGGTAGTAAATGACATATAGGAAAGAAATGGCACTGTCCACACTGCCATAGAGGTTCAGAGGAAAGGTAGACTTCTTGGGTCTTATGTGGGAAGAAATGTCCTTGGGAGGAACAGAGATCTGTCTTGGACTTCTAAAATCAGGAAGGAGGAGAAGGGATGAGAGCATCAAAGGTAGGGGAACCAATCGAGCTAAGTTACAAAGCCAGAGAATCCACATGTTGGAGAACTGCTACTGCACAAATGGGTGGAGACTGTGGTACTTAGCAAGCTAGTGGAAATTAGCTAAGATCAGACTTTCAAGAGCAGATATATTCAGAATACAGAACACTAAGGAAAAGCGATGAAGAACCTACCCTCTCTCCTCTGGCTTATGACATTCAATATGAATGGCATCCAGCCAAGTTCACTACATTTTGCCTTATCCTCCCCTTAAAATAAGGGAAGTCTCTCTGTTCTATCTGGCAAGTTGATGATGTCTACTACAAGGAAGGATGTCAGCCAACACTTAAGCAGGAGCAATCTACTAACTGGGAAAGGCTATAAAGCTTTTAGAAAATACTCATGCCCAACTAACTTGCCATTATTCTTGCAAGGAAGAAAGGAAGGAATAAGCAAACAAGTGAATAAGTAAGCATGTGGAAAAGAGGATAATCTATAGTTTAATTGATTTGGATTACTTAGAAGTCTGTGACAGCATTGCTTAATGAAGACTTCTTGGAGAATTTAAAGTAATATGGATTTGTAGTGTAAAAGATACTTTGTCATGAATGGGGAGTTGGTTCAACGTCAGAGGAAAAGCGATAGTGATAAATGGGCATATCTTTCCTTTTTTTTAAGTATTGAGTATTCTGTTCCAGGTGATTAACATACATTCACTTAATTTAGTTCATCCAAGAACCCGATGAAAGGGATGTTATTATTTGCCACTAATGTAATGAGAAATCTGAATGTGAAGACCAAGAGAAAACCTCAGATTGAATCTGTGGAGGATCATATTAACTTTATTAATCAAATAGAACTTTTATAGGAAGATAATTTTAATCACTTGTAAATCTGAAATTACGACCTGTAAAATCTCTGGAACGTTTTTACCTGAGAATGGTACAGAGAAGGCTAGGCTGCTGCTTCTCTAAATGTAGTCTGATTCTTTTAGACTTCTGTACAAAGAACATTAACCTATAAAGCACTGACTTTTTAAAAATACAACCAATATAAGAACCAGAATATGGCCCTATGAGCAGAGATATTTTATTCTCTTTTTCCTGTGAACTTTTTATTAAATCAGCTAATAGTAAAAACAAAAAAGAATCCCATTGGCTATATTCAGTGCCTTATAATGCTTTTTCACATTGCCAAACAATGCTTTCAGTGGGAACCCAAATTACTCTATCAAAATGGAATAGCGGCATAAGCAGTGGAAGTCTATTACATGTATCTAAAAGGAAAGAAGCAGAGTTCTGATATGATACTGATATGGTAACCCCAGTAAATCCAATTACTTGAGACAATCAATTTCTAAATTGGCTACCAGTCCCAGGTAGGACTAAGAGTTTGTTTACAATTCAAGTTTTTAATGTTTTTTATCTAAAGTTCCCTGCAGGGCATTCCTGCTAATGGAGCTAATCAAACTTGTTAGGCCACTGTGACAAGTACGTTTAGACAGCACTGTGTTTCTGCTTGCAGCCTCCATTTTATGTCAGCTCAGTGAAAATAGGAATACAGAGTTAGGGGGAAACCAGTTGGACAAATACCACACTTTATCCAGTATATCTGGTCTTATTTTTTTTATATATTGATTTTCTTGCTAAATAAACTTAGTCAACCCACTCACTTAACTACATTGGACCACATCTTTTCAATTTGAAAAATATAGATAATTAATGCTAGTTTGTGATGTTTCACAAGAATTGAAAACTCTGTTTAAAAAAATTCCTGGGCCGCCCGGTGGCGCAGCGGTTTAGTCCGCGCTTGGCAGCCCCGGGTTCGCGAAGTTCGGATCCCGGGCGCCCGCCGACGCACTGCCTGTCAGCCCTGCTGTGGAGGCGTCCCATATAAAGTAGAGGAAGATGGGCACGGATGTTAGCCCAGGGCCAGTCTTCCTCAGCAAAAAGGAGGAGGATTGGCAACAGATGTTAGCTCAGGGCTGGTCTTCCTCACAAAAAAAAAAAAAAAATTCCAAAACATCTAGAAGGAATCTTTATCAAGAGTATATATCAGTAGAAAAAAAGAGGGTCACATGTCTTCCAACGGTGTTACAGAACGGGTCTTATAAGATGGTCAAAATGTATTCAAATCCAAATATAAGAACACCAATGAAGTTATGAAAACAGTGAAAGGTGATTATTGTAACTATTTATTTCAGACGGTAAATAAGTATATTAGATAGAGCTCCATCTTCCTTGTTTTGATCCCTTATAGAGAAGTTTCTCCTAAGCTACTTTCAAGGAATAAGACTATCACCCAAAGTCCAAACTTGGTATTCAAAAAATCCTGTAGCCCTGAAAAGAGAATTATTTACACTAGTTGAGCATACAAAAAGAGGTAAGCTGTTATATCCAGTCTCTCTGCTCATGATGATTGACTCTCACATGTGCACACGTGTACAGACATGCATACACGCTCCTTCTAACTTTTCTGATGCTATTAACCTAAAGCCATTTTACTGTTAAATGAAGTTATACATTGTGCCCTTTGTTTATTCTCTTTATTTAATCTTTTCCCCCTTTCCCCTGTAAAATTCCCCCACTGGGGAGGAATCTCAGTCCTGACAGAGACACACAAGGCAATTGGTGGTTGCATACAAACACCCAGCCCTGCTCGCCATTGCCCCCTCTTCACTGCAGTGAGTGTAGCCACAGGCAAGTGTAAGTGAAAACACACATGGTAGAGAAGCGTATAAATCAGTTTCATAGTCATTACCTTGTTTCAGCCCCAAAGCAGCTTTGCAAAATCTGAAGGACATATATAACATCCCCATTTTACACATGAGAAAAGTAAGGTTTTGGAGTAGCCAAGTAGCTTGCTCAAGTACTGATAGCTAGTAATCAGTGAATTCAGGTGCTCTCACACCAAAGTTAGTGTTCTTTTACTAAATTACAATGTGTCAGCCTGAGATATCAAGAAGTGGACTTGGGGATGGGCCCCATGTGGAGGGTGAGGGAAAGAGAGGGAACAAGAATAATCCCAAGTTTTCACCTGAGCAAGTTCCCTTTAACTGAAATGGCGAAGGCCAAGGGAGGAGCAGTTTTGTTGGTAACACAATAAATACATTGTACAGTTGGCCCTCCGTGTCCACAGGTTCCTCAACCACGGATTTCAACCAACCACGGATGGAAAGGCCTACAATGGATGCGTCCACACTGAACATGTACAGACTTTCTTTTCTTGTCATTATTCCCTAAACAGTGCAGTATAACAACTATTTACATAACATTTACATTGTACTAGGTATTATAAGTAATCTAGAGATGATTTAAAGTATCGAGGAGGATGTGTGTATGTTATATGCAAATACTATGCCATTTTATATAAAGGACTTGAGCAACTGTGGATTTTCTTATCCATGAAGGTCCTGGAACCAATCCCCCAATACCAGGGATGACTATATACCTTATTGATGGATGCTTATATTATTTTTTCCACTGTTAATGACAACATTCAATTAATATGTATATGTACCTGTATACCATATATACATACATGTGGGTGTTTCTGGAAATAATGTAACCACAGTTCTACCAATAAGGTATAAGAACATCCATTTTCTAAAACCATGCCACCACTACCTATTATTTTAAATCTTTATCAATTTATGGATACAAAATGAAATTTTATTGTTTATTTGGTGTTTCTTTGATCACTATGGAGATTAGACATTTTTTACCCATGTTTTTAATCAAATTATAATTTTTTATGTATTTGTGTGTGTGCACATGAATTGTTTGTTCATATCTTTAATATTTTTATACTAATAGGGTATTACTCCTTGTTATCTTATAGTCTCTCTTCATATACTTACGACAATAATTCTTTGCTCAACCCCCCCCAAATAGCATGAGATAATTTTGCATATGCATTCCTGTGTCTGAAAAATATATATATATCAGTCACAGTTCTTCCATAAATTCGTCTGTTATGTAAGTATCTTTTAAGCTACTTCTAATCAATAAAAATATTCTCCAGGAAACAAGTTCTATGAAAAGAATTCCTTATAGTACTGAACAGAGACCCTCATAGACATAAATATTTATAAATGAGGAAACGTGTAAAGCTACTAATATCTCATCTAAGATCACAGAGCTAGTGAGTGGTAGAGCCCATGCTTTTATCACTACTGAAAACAATGAAGAAATCTTTGGAAAGTATAACTTATCTACAGAGAATGAACATTCCCAATCTTCCTACAGAACTGGAATAAGTTTTATTCACTCTAATGTCTCATCTAGACAAGTTCACATTGTTTAAATTTAACATCCACACTTGTCAAAAGCAGCTCCAAAAGTTGTCTTAATTTGTGAGTTTTTAGAACAAGAGGCTACACGTGTAAATGATTTAAATATGGCACCTGGCAGCCATTTTTGAAGTTACAGTATAAAGTATATGTGCCAACTGTCCCTGTTAAAATGAAAGAACATAAAATAGGAAAATATCCTTTAGATGCTGAGAAATCTGGCAAAGATTCCTAGTGAGTCACAGACAATTGGGTGTGAATATTGCCAATGATTCATAAATGGTAAAGGCTTGGGAGTATAATGCCAAATGGACAAATAAGCAGAAAGAAGCAAAACTGGCAGGATCATAAATGATAATTACGTTCAGGAGATGGAATCTTACTCCAGAATTATGGATTGGTATACAGAACTCATAACGTTTTGGAGGAATCATCTCTCAAGATGTGTACCATAGGAGAAATTACATCAGCTAAAACTTGGGAGTAGGCACTCCAGCACTTGGAATAACTAAAAGTTACAGAGAAAATCCTCATGAAAGGAAGACTGTGTAAGAATATCTCTCAAGAAAACATTTTCCACCATGTAAGTCAATGGCGCCCAAGGACTTTCTTTAAAAAAAAAACAAAAAAATACCCCAGCAAACAAAAGTATTCCTAGCTACTGCTGTTTTAGAAGCACAACATAAACACAGAGCACTGGGTTTATTTTAATGTGCCACTTTAATGTTCTGGGCAATTGAGCTACATGTATACCAATGGAAAATCTTGAGACTGAGGGCCCAAATTTCAATGTAACAACGTTTAGCGGTTCTAAGTAAGATCAAACATAACTAACTAAAAGAAGTCAAGAAATGCAAGAGCTTTTTCAAAGACAAATCCAACACCATGAATGGTTTTCAGACAACCTAGAGAAAATGCTAATCAACAGCTAGCCACTCAATTCCAATTTTTTAACGTATCAGAGAATAAATAAGGATATAGGTAATATTTTAAAACTTTTGGGAAGAAATTAATATGCTCAGTATCACCCTACTAACTCTGAGAAACAAAATAAATTTATGGAATAATAAGCTTCCAAAAAATCAAATGTCCAGTTAAAAAAACCATATGCTATCATTCCTTTACACTAGAAAATTAGGTCCTTGAAGGCAAAGGTTGTTTTTCACCTCTGCATTCCCAAGTATCTGGGACAGTATCTGACACAGAGTTGGCACTCAATGTTTATTAAATAAGTGAACCGTTTCCAATAAAAGGAATGATTTTATGTCATCTAGAAGGATATGGTAATTACACCAGCTCAATTTCTTAAAGCATTTTCACAAGCATAGCTCAGTTTTCACTAAACTATGACATCACCCAAAATTCATATCTAACACAGGCCTTCATTTATTTGTAAACATCTAGTAAGGATCAAGCACTCTTGAAGATTCTGGGAAATTAGAAATGAAAGACTTAAACAGGATTTAGGCAGTTCCTGCCTCCAGAGCTCACATTCTAGTGTGGATGACAACAATAATAACAGTAAGAAGAAAAGACCAAGGAGGAGGAGAAGAAAAAAAGGAGGAGGAGACACATTTACTATGCCAGGCACTGTTCTCCCTGTGTTTACTCATTTCACTTTTGAAATAATCCCATGAGATAGATTACCATGATAATTCCATTTTACAAAGGAACAAACTGAGGTACAGAGAGTTTAAGCAACTTGCCCAAGAGTTGGTAATAGTAAAATTAAATCCAAAAGTGTCTACCTCCAGAGGCCAAGTGGTTAACCATTCAGCTATACTGCTTCTCAAACACCTGAATAAATAATTACAAAAGAGTAGGGTAAGTGCAATGGAAGAGGCTCTGGATGCTTGAAAGCATAACTAAGTACCCCAACCTGAACTGAGAGATCAGGGAAGGCCTCCTGGAGAAGCTGATATCCGCACTTAGGCTTGAAGAGTGCATCAGGTCTGCCAGACAGAGGATGGGGAAAGAGGGATGAAAGTTGTGATACATAATAGAAAGGCAAGGCTTCAGTCGGTTTATGAAGAGAAAATGAAGACAACCTCTCCCTTTCTCCTTACCATCCACAAACACATATAATATCATATTCCTTCTAATTTAAGAAACTATCAACTATAAAATGCATCTAGATTTTTCACCATAAAATGTGGAAAAAATGTGCATCTTTGAATTAATAACATGCAATATGCAGGCCTCTGTTAGCAATGAAACTTCAAGAAAGTATAGGCACCGCCTGCTCTTGCAATCTAGCTGTTAGGTCCCACCTTCATGGATATAAAGAGAAAAATTTTAATAGAAAGCTTAGTATGTTTCAATCATATATTCTACTTGATTGTATTCACCCTTGTTTAAAAATGGTCTTAGGAAGTTTATAAAAATATCTGCCATATAAGATTAAAAAAATAGAAAGTAAGAGAAAGATAGAATATAGACTTGTTAAAAGTGGGAAGCAAATTTGCCTCTGAGATTGTTAATGATTGATCCAGGAAGGGATACACAATTAGTTACTCAATACATAGTTTTCCTTGCATAAAAACAAACAGCAACCATCAAGAAGCAAAATCATCCCCCCATTCCAAACCCTAAGAAGAGTTTCTCCCCTGAATTCTTATAAAGAAGACATCCTGATAGAAAGTGAATTATGAACGTTATTTCTTAAAACATCTTTCAGTACAGACTAATAGTATACTACCAACTGCAATTTAGTAAAAGCAATTCAATAAGGGGATAAAACAATTCTACACATCTCTCTGACAATCTGGCTTAATTCAGGGATAAACTCTCATGCCTAATAGATGGATTGCATATCACTCATTTAATCTTGAGGCTAGGAAGATGGCTAGTCTCAGCTTTCAAGAAGTATTACATGGCAGTAAATCAAGGTAATACTCTCTGACAAAGACCTGGACTGCAGCTATTGTATTTTTCCAATCAGCTCAATCAGCTGAAAGCTTAACACCATTCTCTGAATAAGGAGAAGCTTAATCACAACATATGTATAAGTAAGGATGCTCTTAGAAATATTTAACCACTAACAGTATGGCATAAGACACCAACTATAGTGTGGAATACGTCCCAGTAGTCCCCCTACTAAGCCAAATCTTAACTCTTAAATTAATGGATTATGGATAGCTATAGATAGTTCCAGGATGAGGGGCTGGGGTGGCTGGAGCAGCAGGCAGGCATTCAGGGGGCTTGGAGGCAGCAGCTTTATAGTATCCTGTACAGAAGGGTTCAATGCTTTAACAACCACTATCACTGTACCAGCATATGCTGCTGAATTTCAGTACTCAGTATTAGTACATTCCACTTTTGTAAGAATTGAGTCTGAATAACATAAAATTACAACAAACCACAAACACTGGGTTAAAATTGTTCTTTTTCACGGCAATGTTTTCTGCAGCAATCCTAATCATTTTGTGACTCCTTTGATTCTCCCCATATATGTAAAATTCTTCTGATACTCCTTATTCTATCTTTTGCTTACCCTCAAAATAATATCGAAAAAGATATTTAAAAGAAATCAGTTAAGATTATAATTGCAGCCCAGAAGGGAGATGCAGGCAAGGGCATGGTCATCTTGAGTCTTTAGCTGTATTTTAAGCTGTGTGTAGGCAGGAAAAATGTGAGGTTTCACAGAGAAGGGCTAGTGAGGTGTTTTGAGCTCAACCAATAATCTGGAGGACACACAGAAGTGGGAGACATTAGAAAACCAAGGAAAAAAGATTTAAAAAATTAAACATAGAATGAGTGATCTGTGTAAAAATATCAAGCAGATTAATATACATGTAATTTTACTCTCAGAAAGAGAAAATAGGACAAAATAAATAATCGATGATGCAAGTGATTGATATGGTTGGGCCTAAGTCCGTTATCTTGCTATTCCTTTTCTATTCATTCCCTCTGTTCTTTGTTTCTTTTCCTGTTTTCTTTTGGACTAAGAAAGCATAGTTTATTATTCCATTTTATCTCCTCCTTGGATTTTTAGCTTTACTTCTTTGTTATTTAATTGGTTGCTTTAGAGATTAGAATATGAATTTTTAACTTATCACAACCTTATATCTCTTCCTATGAAATGAAAGAAAACTTCAGTGATAAACTTCCATTCACCCTAATTAAAGATGGGCAAAAGATTTGTATGGACACTTCACAAAGAGAAGTTATATTAATAGACAATAGGCACATGAGAATACGCTCAACAGTATTAGTTCTCAGGGAAACGCAAAGTAAAAGCACAATGAGAAATCACTACACACTCCCTAGAGTGGGAAAAAGACAAAGATTTACAGTGCGAAATGTTGACCAGGATGTGGTGCCCCCAGAACTCTCACACATTGCTAGTGGAAATATAAAATGGGCAATAATTTTGGAAAACTGTTTAGCAATTTCTCGGAAAGTTAAACATATTCCCACCCTATGGCTCAGTATTCCATTTTTAAGTATTTACCAATATAATAAAAACATATGTCTACAAAAAGATTTGTATAAGATTGTTCTCAGTGGTTTTATTCAGAATAGAATGAACCTTAACTGTTCTGTATCTTGATAAAAGTGTGGTCACAGTGGAGTATACAATTTGTCAAAGTCATTGAAATTACAAAGTTCATTTCAGTGAAAGTAAACTCATATTTTATTTTAAAAATAAAAATATTAACTGATAAACATAATAACTTAAAAAGTCAGTACATTTATTACTTCCACTTAGAAGTAAGTGAGCCATGCTCAACTCAGGAATAAATGTTTATTAAATGCCTATACTACTTATATCATTTTATTTTGATTCATAGGTTCTTTACCTATCCCAGAGTTCAACTATATTTACTTTGTTCAGTCTAAATTACTAAGTATCTTTGTTCTGAATCACATGAATGAATTCAAACATAGTCGAAACTCTCAAGTCAATTTGTAACCACATTAACAAACTACAGCATGAGAAACTATATAACTGAACATCAACTGAATATGAACTAGAAAAGTGGCCTTCACTATCTACTGCAGATAAAAACGCTCAATCCTGAATTTCTATAACACGACGAAGTGAAGTGTCCTTCAGCTATAGGTTATTTAATTTGCAAGGGGAGAAAAATAAAATCATGACAGCAATCTTAACAATGTTTTTACACTCGAGCAACGATACGATAATAACCTTTGATGTCCACCAAGATAATGTGTCACTTTGCATATTCTCTAATTACAAACCCTGTATAAGGCAAGAGGCGTTAATATTCTCCTCTGCTACTGCTGCCAATTTTCCCAACACCACCAGCCCTCAGAAATTCCATTGTGAGCATCTTGGTGAATGTGATTAGTGAGACCAGTAACATAATCTTTCTACTCTGGTGGTGCAATCATGATCAGAAACAGTGGTTTCCTTTCCAATAGTGACACTTTCTTGCCTTGGACATCTTGCTAGCCTGCTTACTTGTCCTGACTTGTTGATATTTGTACCACATCTTTAACATAAAGTAATGATGAAGGATTTTTTTTAATAAGCAGAGGAATAACAAATAGGATCTACCCCAACTTTTAAAATTCTTAAGCTATCTATGTTGTAGAAAGCAGCCTCAAGCAACCTCCCCCATGGTCCTGTGGCAATAACATAACTGATTCTACTTAGGAAATGATTTATGTCTAATGAACACAAAATGAAAATATTCCCTGTAGTCCTAAACCCTACATCTTTAAAAATAATAAAAGGTCTCCAAAAAGCTAATATTAATGAGAAATGTTGCACATTCTAAGAAGGTGCCAATGAAATGGAATGTCACCTAAGACCAGCAATTGCCAACAAAAAATTCCCAGGTGATTGTTTTCCATGATAAATTGATTGCAGGCATAAACTGTGCAGGAGAGATACCTGAATGTGTGACCACAAATGAGAATAATCAGGTTCTCAGGAGCAGATCACATTAACTAAGCTCTCAGATACTAGAATGACAATTTTACCAAATCAGAACATTTTTCCCTATAAACAAGCTACATGAGAACACAAATTATCATAAATTTGCTCAGCAAGCACAGATGCAGAAAGAGGGGAGTTAGTTGATGAGATACAGTTCTCAAGTAAAGGCTAGACTTGCCACCATTATTCATGAATTCATTCAATACGTATTTAGCAGGAGCCTACTGTGTGCCATTAAACAAGAAATGCAGAGTTCCTGCTCTCATGGAACTTATCTTGAGAGACACATATCTACTTGGCAAAGCCATTCTCTCTACCAGATAGTGCTTAGATGGGCACTGTCAACACTGGCTTTTCTGACTGTCCTACCTCAGTGCATCCACGGCTCATCAGTGTTTCACGTTCTCCACAGTGAGCATGAAATCATTGATGGGGTTTCCTCTCCCCAGTGCAATTTCATTCCTGTCCTTTCTCCTATAAATTATTCTGTCCAGTTCTCCTTCATTGGTGTTTTAGCTGTTCCATACTCTTTGGCAACATATTTGCTCTTACAGATAATCACATGTATTATATTTGGACTTGATTAGTTTAACACTCAGAAGACAATTTAAATTTCTACGTTCTTGGAAAATACTTTGTTGGGTCCCCCATCCTGGCACCAAGAACAAAGTTCACTTTTCTACACTATACAAATTAATCATACATTTGTGCTTTATTTTGTCATTATTTCTGTCAATCTTGACAAATATTAGACTATTGTTTCCATTAAAAATAAAAAGGCAGGGATTCTCTTTTCAGGGATTAAGCTACATACCACCTGCCATAGTTTGGTTACAAAAGAACCTTCATTCTTGGATGATCGCTGCATTCTGAATCTTTTCTCTGTGTGCCTGCGAGGTCACAGCAGGAGGCTGAATATGGCTGAATCTGAAAACAGTTTCCATGTTAAGGGGCCTACAGCACGCATGCAGAGCCTTGAAATCATCTCTTCTTGAATAATATTACTTGGTTATGGCTGGAAACCTTCATGTGCTACTTACCAAATTGTGTTCATATGGGCAGGCTCTTATATTGTGCAACCTAATCACTCCTGCTGGCTTGATGGCTCAGCAGACAGAGGTAACATACCTATAATCACAGCCTGACTGCACCACCCCTCACTGCCTTCATAGCAGCTCTCTGCACCGATTCATCATTTCCCTTTCAAAACAGGGTCTTTGCTGCTTTGTTTTGATATGATCTTGAAAGTCTGGCTATTTTCCATCAGATCAGGAGTAGACATTTGAATTATCATTTGGATAACAAATGACAGGACCAGTCTTAAAAATATGAAAGAGAGTTTCTGCTGAAAGGAATTGTGCTTCCTCTCCATATTTGAAAAATTAGTGTTCCCTACTGCAGATCTAGTTCTTAAGTTATATATTCAAGGAAAGGACACAGAAAAGTAGGATGGGATAGGGCAGTGGTTTTCATCTGTGTTCAGATATACCTTAGAGGTTTCTTAGGGTCTTCCTAGGAATAGGAAGGGAGACATTAGTGGATTTCACTGGCCTGGCCTCAGCCCCCAGTCCCACCCACATCCCCACTTCAGCCAGGGAGGGCAGCTTTGCCTTCACTAGCACATTCGTCTTGAAATGAATAAAGCTAAACTTCAAGGACCCTCACTTGCTCAAACCCTTCCAGGCCCCCTAGCAACGTGTTCACATGGTTATATGTTTCGTAAAACTTGCAAAAGTAAAAAAAATTAACCACAATTAGTTAAGGCCACTGTCTCTTTCCATTCTAACTTCCCCTGATATTAGGTCGCACTGGAGTGGCCACAGGCATTTTGGGGGATGAAGTTAAGAGGAAATTTGGAGACAGATTTTGTCTAGATGTAGGGGGATATATGTATGAGCTTCACAGTCAAGCCTGTGTGTGGTTGAGTATTGTTAGCTACCCAGTGCAGAGATGGCTTCTAGGAATGCTCCCCTCACTCTCTTTGCCAACCCACTTGGCATCACAACACAAAGGTGTAGGGCCAGCGACGGTATAGTGACATGAACACATCCTATGGAACGCACCAAGGTTTGAAATGTATGAAGCCAGAAGTTAGTTTGTATAAAATTTCTTCAATCATCAGACATGTAAAAACATAAGGAGACCCTTCAGTTCTTATCTATGCTTAGTCTAGAGTGCAAGCTCTGTACTTGCAGAGAGAGGGAGGAGAGAGATATCAATCAATCAATCAATCAATCAATCAATCAATCTATAGCTATAAAGTCAGATACAGAGACGTCTATAAAAAAATAAAGCAAAGAGGGATAGTAGGGTTGAACTTTTAAATAGGATGGTCAGGAAAATAAAGTATCACTTGGTCTACTATTTCATAACAATGATATGGAGTATGCCAAGTGTCAATATTTATTAAGAGCCTGCTATGTGTTAGGCACAACTAACACAACTGTGAAATATGTATGAATAATCCCTGTTCTAATGGAGCTTCCAGAATAGAGAGTTATACAGCCAGTAAATGTTGTGCAATGTGGTGTGTCGTGTACTATGGTGGTGGGACACATTAAGGAGCCCCTTACTTGATTTAAAGACTGATGAAATTCTTCCTCATAAAAAAACTTTCATGCCAAAGTCTAAAAGATAAATAGGAGTTATCAAAAGTGAGGTGAAAGGGAACAAGATGCAAATGGCCAGAGACTGGAGAAAATATGTCCTGTGCAGGGAACTCAAAATGGTTTAGTAAAAAGTATAAGACAAAAAAGGAGGTTGGAAAGAAAAGTAGACTCCATTCAGATCAACGCTTCATTAACAACAGAAAGGATTTTAGACTTCTAAAGAGTTTTCAGCAAGGATAGACAAAGCTACAATCATAAAAATTATATTATTAAAAAATTACTCTGGGGGCCTGCCCAGTGGCATAGTGATTAAGTTCACATGCTCCACTTTGGTGGCCCGGGGTTTGTAGGTTCGAATCCTGGGTGTGGACCTATGCACTGCTCATCAAGCCATGTGTGGCAGCATCCCACATATAAACTAGAGGAAGGTGGGCACAGATGTTCGCTCAGGGCTAATCTTCCTCAGCAAAAAGAGGAGGATTGGCAACAGATGTTAGCTCAGAGCCAGTCTTCCTCATACACACATGCAAAAAAAATTCCTCTGGCTGTCATGTGGCATAAAGAGTAGAAGAATGCAACACTGGAGGGAAAGAAACCAGCAAGGAGGTTATTGCTATTATCTATGGGAAAAAATAACAATGGCCAAAAGTTGGGAAGTGACAGTGAAAATTCTTAGAAGTGCATAAATTTGAGATATATTTAGGGAATAGAATCAGTCGTGATTACTTGAAATGAGAGGGTAAATAGAGAGTAATGAAGGGCAATGTCCGGATTTCTGACTTGAGTAACTGGCTGGTACCTGTTATGGCCAGAATTGTGTCCCCCCAAAATTCATATGTTGAAGTTTTAACCTCCAGTGCCTCAGAATGTGACTGTGTTTGGAGAGAAGGCCTCTTAAGAGGCAATTAAGTTAAAATGATGTCATTAGTGTGGGCCCTAGTCCAATATGACTGGTGTCTTTATAAGAAAAAGAGATTAGGACACAAAGACACATAGAGGGAAGATCATGTGAAAATAAGGGGAGAGATGGCTACCTACAAGCCAATAAGAGAGGTCTCAGAAGAACCAACCCTGTTGACACCTTGGTCTTGGACTTTCAGCCTCCAGAATTGTGAGAAAATAAATTTCTGTTGCTTAATCCACCCAATATTTGGAGCTTTGTTATGGGCAGCCCTAGCAAACTAATACAGTACTCTTCATTGAGAAAGTGAATACATGAGAGGAGAAGAAAGTTTGGGGTGGAGGAGATGATGCCTTTTTGGAGAAATTAAATTTTAAGTGTCTATGAGACATCAGGGTGAACTTGTCTACAATGCAGTTGGGACCTCTACAGAAGCAAAATTGAAACTAATGGCATACTTCCATAGTGCAGAATACTCTTGATTCCCATGAAAAACAGCTTCTTGTGCAAACTAGCTCACAAGATGACAAACCACACAAGAAAATAAAACTCTCTAAAGGAGTCACCTAAAACAATGGGGAATGTGCACATCGAAACTGAATATTGTAATCTGTAAAAGATAAGAATAGAAGCCATGAGGTAAGAACAAAAGGGTAGGAAAAACAATAGATTAAAAAATTTTATGCTAGCAGTGAAAATTAGAGTCATTGAAACAAATAATTCAATGGATAAGTTGAAGAATTGACTAGATACAGCTGAAAAGAATTAGTGAATTGGAATGGATTTAAAGTAATTTACCCAGAAAACAAAACAGAGGAACAAAAAGATGGGAAATATGAAAGACTATCTAAGTGGCATGGGCGATAGAATGAGTAGCTCTGAGGCATATATGATAAGAATTCCCAATGGAGAGTATATAAAGAATGGCAAAAAATTATATTTAAACAAACAATTGAAAATTTTCCTGAGTTAAAGAAAGATATGAGTCATTCTCAGATTGAAGGAGCCCAACAAGTCCCAAGTAGGATAAAGAAACATAGATCTACATCTAGTGAAATGCAGAGCATCAAAGACAAAGAGAACATCTTATAAAATATCTGAGAGAAAATGCGAATTATCTGCAAAGAAACAACTATATTGACAACAAACCATAAGCAACAATGCCAGAAACAATGCGAAAGTGCTGAGGAAAAATAACTGTTAACCTATATTTGGCTAAACTATCATTCACAGGTAAGAGTGAAATCAAAATATTTTCCAGAATAATAAGTCTGAAATATTTACCACTTGTAGAACTTTGCTGAAATGACTACTGAATATACAACCCAGCAATAAGAAAGTTGAACCAAGAAGGAAGGCTTGGGATGCAGAACCAAGAGTGAACAAAGAAATTGCTAAATATAATGGAAATTTAAATAAATATTAATTGTTAAAATAGTAACAATAATCACTGATTATAGGAGGTCAGAAAAAAGGGTGCAACCAAAATACTCAACAACAATAGCACTGAAGTTGAAAGATGGAAGGTCAGAGTTAAAGCATTTGTGTGTTTCCTTATATAGTTTGGGAGAAGAGTAGAGCTCTTGACAACTTTTAATGTCTTAAAGGTACATGTTATAAAGTAAGAATAATCACTGAAATAAAATAAGTTGAAGGAATAAATTTCCAAACCAAAAAAACAAGAAAAAGGCTTCATCTCTAGAAGATGCAGGCAGCATCTAACTTGGGTTCTGCAACTAACTTGGGTCCATTCCCCCTGATGTTGTCCCATCGCACAGCCCCGAGTGGCAGCACAATGTCGTTGCATTCAACCAAGGACTGCAAATCTTAATTTAATCAATGCTTTTTGGAAAGCCTACACAAAAACAGATAAAAACAAAAAGAGAAAAAATATTTAGGACCCATTTCTCTTTGTTAATGACCAAACAAATGGCAAAATAGTCAAAAGATGTGTAACATAGATTAAATGAAAACAAAACAAAAGAACAGGAGAATTCCCCAAAGTTGGTAATGCCTTAATGATCAAGAATTGACTGTACTATTTATTTTCATTTCAATACCACAGTAGGTATTGTTATCTTTATTTTATAAATGACTCAACTGAAGTATAACAAGATCACACCATTTTTCTGTAGCACAACCAGAAATTTCATAATCTCTAAATCAGACTACAGAATCTCTAAATTTACAATCCAGAATTCTATCTTGTTGCATAGCCTCAGTTATGAGATCTAGAAACACTAGTTTGTTCTTTCATAGCTCTGAATTTTTAAAATTCAAATATTTCTTCTAATTCAAGTAATTGGATTACCTTCTAGGATTCAAAAATTTTTTTGTTATATGCTTGTTTTTGCTGTTAGATTATCTGGATTTAGCTTTTTACATGAAAGAGTCCTACAGTTAATCTAGGAAAAACTTTACATATTCTAAAGAAAACAAAACAAGCTGATCCTTGACTTATTCTATTCTTCAATTCTTTCTTTAAATTGTCAACCCAGGTTGGCTATGTAATTACTGGGAAGTAGAAGGAATTTTTCAGTACTCCATTTTATTTTTGTTATACCCCTGAAAGTTACAAAAGGAAAACTATTAAAACTAGCTAAAATCAGTGTCCTAAAGAATTCTGAAAACCTTCTACCACATTACACAACAAATGACTTCCATACCAAGGGCCAAACACAGGACAGCCATGTAATCTCATTAAAAAATGGAAGAAATTTTCCCTTACAAACTTTGACTTTAATTTTTTAGAGTCAAAAATTGTTCTTTGCCATTCCATACATGATGGATATGGATATGACTTTGGTCAAACATTAAGAAATTAATGAGACATCCTCAAAAACTTTTTAAAGAACTTTAACAACATGTTAAAATATATTTTGGGGCCAACCCCTGTGGCCTAGTGGTTAAGTTTGGCACACTTTGCTTCGGGACCTACACCACTCGTCTATTAATGGCCATGCTGTGGTGGTGGCTCACATACAAAAGGAAAAAAAGAGGAAGATTGGCAATGGATGTTAGCACAGAGTGAATTTTCCTCTGCAAAATATATATATATATTTAATATATATATTATTTATATATATATTTATATATATTATTTATATATGTGTATATATATTTGTGTGTGTATGTGAGGAAGATTGTCACTGAGCTAACATCTGTACCAATCTTCATTTTGCTTGTGGGACGCCACCACAGCATGACTTGATGAGCAGTGTGTAGGTCCACACCCAGGACCTGAACCCACAAATCCTGGACCACCAAAGCAGAGCACGCAACCTTAACCACTATACCACCAGGCCGACCCCAGTATCTACATATTTTTTGATTGCCCACTTCCTTGTCTATATCTCTTACATTCCAAGTTCTCATTATTATATCCCAAGGACTTACCACAATGTCTGGCATACACATGTTCAGTGAATTAATTAATTTGTTATGCTAGACATAGTCTAGTGGTGGCTTATAACCTGGTGAGGAGTTTCATTTCTGCATTTATTTATGAGCTTAAAACTGTGATTAGAAATTGTTATAATTCAATTATGGCTTTGTAGGAACCACAAAAATAACCAATCATTAAATAGACATGTTTTAATGTGTTGAGAAATAATAAAGAACCATGTCTGAAATTTTACAAATATGAAGTGCTATTCCTATTAAAAGCAACTGAATATTCCATTCTGCTAGAAATATTCAACAATATAATATTTAAATGAAGTAGCACAGCAAGTATCTGCTAAAAATAAAGAGAATCCAATGGCTGCTAGCAGATGCTGGTGAAGAATCTTCAAAATACTTTTCAGTCATCTTTTCCTGAACCCTTAAGTTGACTTCTCAACCTAAATATTCATGCTAAATACTATATTTGAATGGTTTAATCCTCTTTATTGACTAAAATTCTTTCCAATATTTATTATTCACAAGTCATTTCATATGATATATAAATGGAAGAAAACTGACACAAAGCCTGAAACCCAAACTGTGAAATTGTATAGGCTTGTTCTATTTTTTCCAAAATTTGACTCCAAATAAAGGTCAATATGTTACATTCTTCATTTATAAGTATTTTTAGCCCTTTAGATTCAAAATTCATAGTCCATCTCTCTTGAAATAGGAATAAATTGCTTATAATTATATAAAGTCAGAAGAGAAACCTTTCTGTTATATGACTGTTAAAATTTTTCTATTAAATCATTTAAATGTTTTTTTGCTTTTTGTGAGGAATATTAGCCCCTAGCTAACATTTGCTGCCAATCCCCTTCTTTTTATTGAGGAAGACCAGCCCTGAACTAACATCTGTGCCAATCTTCCTCCATTTTGCATGTGGGACGCTGCCACAGCACTGCTTGATGAGTGGTGTGCAGGTCCAGGCCCAGGATCCAAACCCGTGAACCCTGGGCCACCACAGCAGAGCCATGTGAACTTAACCACTACACCACCAGGCCGGCCCCATTTAAATGTTTTGAGTATATTTAATTATAAAACAAATTCCTAGCAAATAAAATTGAAAAAAAATATATGATTAAGTCTAAAAGTTTCAGCTTCCACAAGAAACCAAAACAGTAGTAAATCTGATTAGATTTCACCTGAAGCTTCTTACTGGAAGAAGTTTACATTCATAAAATATTTACAGAATATCTAATCTATCAAAATATTTATTTATAACTAAATTATTTTCTTACGATAAAAATTTTAATCAAAAGCATATGTGAAATTATTAAAGGAAAACTGTCAAAGATACAATTATCATACATTTATCTCAAATAAATTATATATTCAATCATAAAATGTGTGCGTCAGAGTTGGTGGTGGTTAGACTTATGCTATTACACTATACATAGCCCATTGCCATTGTATTCAAAAATCTGAAGAATATTGTGATTGATTAAACAATTACTTTCTCTTATAATCACAAAAATACACTGTAAAGATGAAACCATAAGGCAAGGAATTTACTTTTGCTTTTCTTCAAAATGTTATGAAAGTCTTTCTTTAAAACTCAATGGTGCCTGAATGTCTCATGATGTCTTATTTACTATGATTTTTCCAAGCAGCCTAGTGGCATTTCATGCAAACACAACTTTTGTGGTTTATATGTTTATTGATGTGTGTGTGTGTGTGTGTGTGTGTGTGTGTGTGTCTGTGTGTGTGTGTCTATCCAGACATTCCTATGGTGGATGTGCTAAGCTCTCTTCACATTAAATTTACAGAAAAATGTGGCAAACATAGGCAAACATTCATTATAGACCAAAGGGCATGATATAAATCAGAATTTTCCTTTAAGAAATGAAAATTGGGGCCAGCCTGATGTCGTAGTGGTTGAGTTCGCACACTCCACTTCAGGGGCCCTGAGTTCGCAGGTTCAGATCCCAGGTAAAGACCCAGGCACCGCTTATCAAGCCACACTGTGACAGGCGTCCCATATACAAAGTAGAGGAAGATGGGCACATATGTCAGCCCAGGGCCAATCTTCCTCAGCAAAAAGAGGAGGATTGGCAACAGATGTTATCTCAAGGCTAGTCTTCCTCACAAAAAAAAAAAGAAAAAGAAAATTATTCAGCAGATGCTGTTGGAAAAACTAGACATCCACATGCAAAAAAAAATGAAGTTGAATACCACTTTACACCATATACAAAAATTAATTCAAAATGGATCAAAGACCTAAAAGTAAGAAATAAAACTCTGAGAAGAAAACAAAGGGGAAAAGCTTCATGGCATTGGATTTGATAATGATTTCTTGGAGATGACACCAAAAGCACAAGCAACAAAAGAAAAAAAAAACAAATGAACTTCATCAAAATTATAAACTCTTGTGCATCAAAGGACACTCTCAACAGAGTGAAAAGGCAGCCAACAGAATTGGAGAAAATATTTTCAAATCAGGTATCTGATAAGTGATCAATATCCAGAATATATGAAGAATTCCTACAACTTAACAACAAAAACCAAACAACTCAATTCAAAAATGAGCAAAGAACTTGAACAGACATTTCTACAAAGAAGATAAACAAATGGCCAATAAGTGTATGAAAAAATGTTCAACATCACTAATTATTGGGGAAATATAAATCAAAACCAAAATGAGATACCACTTCACACTCATTAGGATAGCTATTATCAAAAAAACAGAAAATAACAAGTATTGATGAGGATGTGCAGAAATTGGAAACTTGTGCATTGCTGGTGGGAATGTAAAATGATATAACCACTGTGGAAAATGGTATGGTCATTCCTCAAAAAATTAAAAATAGGATTACCATATGATCCAGCAATTCACTTCTGAGTATACACCAAAAAGAATTGAAAGCAGAGACTCAAATAGATATTTGTACACCCATGTTCATAGAGGAATTATTTACAATAGCCAAAAAGTAGAAGCAACCCATCCACTGACAGATGAATGGATAGACAAAATGTGATATATACATACATTGGAATATTATTCCGCCTTAAAAAGGAAGGAAATTCTGACAAATGCTACAACATGGATGAATCTAGAAGATATTATGCTAAGTGAAATAATCCAGTCTTAAAAGAGCAAATATTATATAATTCCACTTATATGAGGTACCTAGAATAGTCAAATTCATAGAGACAGAAAGTAGAATGGTGGTTGCCAGGGGCTGGTGTGGGGAGGGAGGAAAGGGGAGTTAATGTATAACGGGTACAGAGTTTCACTTGGGGAAGATGAAAAAGTTCTGGAAATGGATGGTGGTAATTGTTGCACAACAATGTAAATATACTTAATGCCACAGAATTACACACTTAAATGTGGTTAAAATGGCAAATTTTGTGTTATGTACATTTAACACAATTTAAAAAATGAAAAATAAAATTTTAACCCTTACCAAAAACATAACCGCAGCATTCTTAAGATTTGTCATAGATGTTCATTTTTGCTTTCATATACAATATCACTAAAGCTACAGCAATGGACAAATCTTCTATTCCTCTATCCCTCTGCACATAAGCTCTATGAACTATGAAATAGTCCCAATCTGAAAAGCTGTTTGAAATAAAGGAGGCTTAAATTTGCAATCCCAGGATGCATTCTCCCAGTGGAAGTTTGCATCGGTCCTTCAAAGTTTTAAAGTCCTGCATATTATTCACCACCTCTTTATATACATCCTATTGGCATCTTTTCCCCAAAATAGAACAATTTCATCTTTATTGGGTGAAGAACTCTCCTTCTCAGAAATTACATTATCAGCACTTGCAGCCTCTCTCGGCACTTTGATGTCGTGCAGATTCTAATAGGCCTGGAACCTATAGAACTAGCCAGAGCCCACGGCAATAATCTCATCAACCGCACTTTCACCATGCTTGGCTTTGAATTATTCCAACAAACTCCTAGCCATCTTCTGAATACACATTAAGCTAATAAACATTCAACTTTGATGCTGATCCTCTAGCTTTACAATCAAAGATTTTCAATTCTGTCAACCACTTTTCCTTTTATCAGCTGCATAGGCCCAACACCTTTCACAAAGAATGAATGATCACTCTTGTTCTTCCTAACTGTTTCTACTGTGAAATGATTCATCCTATATTATATATTTATGTGCAACATTTATCTTTTTTTTTTTTTTTTTGGCCGCTTTCAATTTTTACCACTTATCCCTCTTCTTATGAGCACTTATACGGCCAGTGTGACAAACTTAAATATCAATGCCAACCAGGTATAGGCAGTTAAAATAAACAGGCTATATATAAAAGGGATTTCTGGAGTTTATAGCAAGCCTGAAAAGTGCACGTTCACCTAAAAGTGCATAAATCGAACAAAAAAATTTTTTTAAACCACTGAATTGGCAAAATCAAACAGTTTGCAGTCCACGGGCCACCAATTGATGAATAATGCCTTACCTTAACCAACAGCACATGGCCAACACTAAACTGACTATAGATCATGTGAACACCATTTGTTGATGGTGAGCAGAACTAAGAGAACTTGCTCTAGAACACAGCTCTGTTCATACCTGTGAAAGTTCTAAACTGACGAGAAATAAAGCATCATTGGAATAGTGTTGTTATATCACCACAAAGGAAACAAGTTTAAAAAAAACTGTTGGCAACTGCAGAAAGGTGGTGAAAATATTGTAGACCAGCAATTTTTTTTACATTTTGTAGCCTAACTTTATTCTAAATTGGATAATATATTTGTCTGGACATGTATATTTTCATGGTCTTTGACTTTCATTTTAATCAGACAGAGCAGAAAGCAAATATGACCCCGTGAAAGGCTTGGATTCCTTGGAGACCTACGTTATATACATGCCATGGAAAATAAGGAATTTATATATCGCAGTTGCAAGCATCCAGTAAGTTAAAATCCTTCACAATGTTGCAGGCTAAAACTACAGAATCTACTTTCTAACTAGGAAACATAATTCAACTGGGTTAACACTTCCTTGTAGTTAAGAGGCACTCCATGCTGTTTCACTAATAAGATGAAACCATTGACTTGATACCAAAAAAAAAGGCTTTCCAGAGTGTGGTTAAATGCAAATTTGCCATCTGCCTTGCAGAGCTGGTGATTAGTAAGTTGAACACACTGAGAAAACTATGTTCAAAAAGGTGCAGAAGGTGATCTTGTAGATGAGAAAGCAGTACAGCAAGGATGGACATCTGCAAGAGGATCAGCTTGGGACTGGGAGTTTGGAAAGCTGATCACTATACACTCTGAGTTAAATTTTTGCTGATGCTTGTTTTGTCGTTGTTGTTGTTTGTGTGTGTGCTTGTTTTTTTCCCTTTTTTCATTTCAATAATACGTAAGTTGAACAAGATTTGTACAATGTCTAGTTAACCACTCATAAATCCCAAATGATCAGTTAGTTTTTCTCTCTTCATGAAAATGTCCATGTTCCCTTGACTAACTTAGAGCTTGCAATGCAACAGAAATGCAAGGAATATGCCTGAATTTATAAATGAATAAATGTTCAAAAACCCAGGAACATGTAGATATAACTGAACTATTACAAATTTTAAAAATAATTCCAATTTTAAAAAAAGAAAATGAATTGCCAGTGTACTAACAGTATTCCACAAAACTGAGGGTCTAATTTTGTGTGTGTGTATATATATATATATTTTTTATATATATAAATTTTATATATATTTTATATATATAAAATCTATCACATATGCATTTCTACTATTATTTACCCTACTTATATCAGAACTGCAAAAAAAAAGAAATGAATATGGCATAGGTTTAACACTTTTCATTGTTTTTTAATTTCAGATTGTGACCTTAATTGTTGCAATAAAAATCTAGTGGGAGGGGCCAGCCCGGTGGCACAGCAGTTTAGGTCGCGCTTTGGCAGCCCGGGGTTCACGGGTTCAGAACCTAGGCGCCAGCTGATGCACTGTTTGTCAGCCATGCTATGGCTGCATCCCATATAGAGTGGAGGAGGATAGGCACAGACGTTAGCCCAGGGCTGGTCTTCCTCACAAAATAAATATTTTAAAAAGTTAACTTCTCAAAAAAAATCTAGTGGGAGAAACATGTTCATCATGTATAAATTGAACACTATTGAAAATGCAGGCAGCTATCCACAAAGTATGATATCAGGAAAGCCACATGGCATCACCAATCTACATGTCTTCCACAACACCTGAAATCCCTACGTAGCCATCAATCCCTGGGTTTGTTTTGCTCCCCCAAAGTGACTTGTAACATATAGATAACACAGGGGAAGCATAGAAAGGCTTGTGTACACATCTTCTTTGATCAGAGTAGCTGGCTGCCATTTTGGATAGTGAGGAAAGCACCCTGATGAGATAGGGCATGGGACAAGTAGCTTTTGATGGTGACTGTGTGAGTGCAAGAATTGAAACCACCAAGAGCTGGGGCACACCAAGAGACCAAGCATCCAGGTGACCAAGAGAGAACACTACAAGACAGAAGCCAAGGACAAAGCTTAAAAACCTCACAATTTCACTTCTCCTGCATATAGCTATCAAGGGAGGGCTCCTCTAACACACAACCCCCTCCCCTCATCACCAACAAACACTGTTTTTTACTCAAGATAAGCACTCAATAAAAGTTTGTGAGTGTTTTTATTAGAGGCTTTATACATAAGGTACAAAATGAATCATTATATAGACTCACTCGTGTTGCATTCTTAAATTCCCAAACACCCTTTAGTCAGATCCAAGCTGCACAGAAAAATAGCCATGTTAATAAAAGAAATTTAAAACCAAATTAACTTCATCTTTAAGAATTCAAAGTTTTTACTTGTTTTGTTAGAAATGACCTTATATCTGAAATGCTAATTTAGCAGTATACATACCTACAAGACAATGACACATTTCTCTTTAACTTTGGAGGAAAAAACCCAAACATTGACTTTTGGAATGTAAAAGATAATCATTTGTTTTAAAGTGACACTGCTGCCCCATATGGCTAAATATCCTTAGTTGTTTTTCTTGCAGTGGTGACAAATTTGTGCAACGTTATCCATACATTCAGCTGGACTCTCCTTTAGCTAACAGCCTATATTTACAACGCCTCCAAGTAATTTAGGCCAAGAGGAGCAGACATAAAATCAATACCATTTGATTTATTTACTAGTGTCTGTCAGCACTCAGAAAAGTGATGGCTATTTGTGTGGTCCTCTGAAATTGCAATAGTTGAAACAAATAATACGTAGTGATACCTACCAGAGGTGGACAAAATTAAGAAGTGAAGTCTTTTAAACTTACAAAGAAAGACTGAGATGACAAATTAATGATAAACTATGAAGTGTAATGTTATGTTATTTTTGAAGTCCCCCTCTTCAATCTAAATGATTTTTTTATTAAAGGATAAAAAACCCAGATTGTATTGCTAGATTTGTTACTCTTTAAATAGAGTAGCTATCATATTTATCTCCTTGTCAGGTAGACAAGTAAAAGAAACTTAGACACAAATGACAGTGCCATCTATCTATCCATCTATCTATCTGAAGAAAGAGGGAGAGAGTTAATCCACGTGATTCCTGTTCCTTGTGGGGGCATTTACCACAAGGCAAAACAGCAAGGACTCTCTGGTCATGTCTATAATGCACTAGCAAACATTAAAAGTCAAGGCATGAAATCCCTTGGCTAAAAGCTTCAGGTAATTTAATTGGTAGATACCAAAGTTAAAAATGAATCCCTCAGGAAATTTTATGTCATCTCTCAATCAATCCAAACATATTTTCCTTCTTGCCTATTTACAAAATGGCTTAGGCCCTCTGAAGAAAAACATTTGAAAACAGCTTTTCAAAAAAACAGGTCTCAAAAAATATTGACTTTTTATTTACTTTCGGGAAGAGAAAAGAATCATTGTTTGGGAATGAGAAGCAGCAGCTCTGAGTTGAAGGGAAGGCTCCCGAATGCCTTACACATGGAATATTACTCTTGCACATTCATTGAACATAGTTTAGATAGTGCTCCCACTGAAGATGTGAGTTGAGTGTGCCAGGGAAATGTCAGGTCTCCTAGCTTCAGACGGAGGGTGAAATATCTCTAGTGCTCCTTTTCCCTAGAGATCATCTGATCTATGGCTCATGAGGATTAACTATTCTAAACCATCAGAGGCCTCTCTAGAAGGAGTGATGTGTTATTTGATGTCTAACAGCCATATGACCAACATTCAAAGCTTATTATAGAATTGGTGCTCTGTATTAAACAAGGAGTATGAGATCCTTTGTATCTACAAGGCGTTTTACATAAGACTTAGCAAGGGAAACAGAAAAGAGTGCATAGAAAATAAATCACCTATCTTTTCCAAAGGTAGAAATTTTCCTTCAATCTTTGTATTTATAAACATTTCTATCTGTGAGGGGTTAATTTAATTTCAGGATAGTGAATATCAAGACATAATCAAGAGGACTGAGGGTCAAAGAACAAAGACCCCAAAATAGATGCACACAAATATACCCAACTCATTTTTGACAAAGGTACAAAGAAATTCAGTGGAGGACATACTGCCATTTAACAAATGATGCTACAGCATCTGGATGCCCATGGATATGGACTACAGTTCCTTGGTATTCTCTTGTGTCTCTGACTTCATCATAAAGTGCCATCATAACCTGGCTTTTCCCTTCCCATTCATTCCTGATATTGGTAATTTGTGTTGACTTTCTTTTTTCTTTGTCAATCTTGCTAGATATTTATCAATTTTATTGAATCAACTTTTATTTTCATTGGCTTTCTGTTTCATTTTTCCATTTTTAATTTCAATGATTTCTGCTCTTATCCTTGTTTTTCATTCCTTCTGCTTGCCTTGGGTTTATTCTGCTCTTCTTTTTACAGGTTCTTCAGAGGAGAACTTAAATTAGTGATTTGAGATTTTTCCCCTTTTCTAATATATGTATTTAGTGATATACATTTCCCTTTAGCACTGCTTTAGCTGTGCCCACAAAGTTTGATATGCTATATTTTCATTTTCATTCACTTCAATGTATTTTTACCTCCCTTGAGACTTCCTCTTTGACCCATGGATTATTTAGATGTGTGCTATTTAGTTTCCAATTTTTTTGATATTTCCCTGTCATCTTTCCGTTACTGATTTCTAGTTTGGTTTCATTGTGGTTAGAGAACATCCTATGCATGATTTAAATTATTTTAAATTTGTTGAAGTTTGTTTTATGGCCCAAGTTATGGTCTATCTTAGTATATGTCCCATGAACACTTGAAAAGAATGTGTATTCTGCTATTGTTGGATGGAGAATTCTGTAAATTTCAATTAGATCCTGTTAGGGGATGGTGTTGGTGTTCTTCTATATCTTTGCTGACTCTCTGTCTTCTCCATCAATTATTGAGAGAGGGTTCCTGAAGTCACCAACCATAATAATGAAGTTGTCTATTTCTCCTTTCAACTCTATCAGTTTTTGCTCCGCCTAATTTGCAGCTCTGATTTTTGGTACATGCACATCTAGCATTGCTAAACCTTTTGGTGGATTGATTCTCTGTTTCTACAGGTGCTGGCCCCTAGTTTTGTCATTTTTTAACCCATTCTATTAATCTCTGTCTTTTAATTGGTATATTTAGGTCATTTACATTTAACATAATTACTGATATCCTAGGGATTAAGTCTATCATTTTATTTTTTATTCACTGTTCTCCCTGTTTTTCATTTCTCTGTTTCCTTTATCCTAGATTTCTGTTGGTTATTTCAATATTTTTTTAGAATTCTATTTTGATTTATTCATAATGTTTTTGACTGTGCCTTTTTATATAGCTTTTTTACTGGTTGTTCTAGATATTATGTTATTTATGCATAACTTATCAGTCTACTGGTGTTGTCATTTTATCAGTTCAAGTAAAATATGGAACCTTTATTTACCATTACATTCCTTTATTTCCCCTCCTTATAACATAATTATTTTAAATATTTCCTCTATATACATTTAAAATCACATCAGTGTTATAGTTTTTGCTTTAATCATAAACATAATTTAGAAAGTTCAAGAGGAGAATGAAAGCCTATTGCTCTTAGCAGTAGTCTTGCTTATCATGTTCTTTAGACTTTTATGATCTTCCATTGTTCCTTCTTTGATCATTTCCTTTCTCTTCAGAGAACTTCCTTAAGCCATTCTTTTAAGGTAAGTCTGCTGGTGACAAATTTTCTTAGTTTTCTTTCATTTGAGAATGTCTTGATTTCCTCTTCATATGGAGGGAATTTTTTATTTCTTTTTTTTTTTTTTTTGGCTGAGTATAAAATCTTGGCTTGAAATTTCTTTTCTTTCACCACTTGAAAAACATTATGTCACCTCCTTGGGCCTGTATGGTTTGTGATGAGAACTCCACTGTCATTTTAATTTTTTTTTTCCTGTAGATACAGTGTCATTTTACTTTGGCAAATTTCAAGATTTTTCATTGTCTTTTGTCTTCAGAAGTTTAATTATCATATGTCTTGTAGTGTATTTCTTTGGTTTTACCCTTTGGGGGATTCACTCAGCCTCTTGAATCCATTGGTTTATGTCTCTTGCCAAATTTGGAAAGTTTCATCCATTACAGCTTTGAGTACTTTTTCAACCCCACCCTCTTCCTACTCTCTTCTGTGACTCTAAAGATATAAACGTTAGAACTTTTGTTAGAATCCCAGAGATAGCTGATTAATTTTTTTGTCCAGTCTATTTTCTCTCTAAGCAATATATTATTTATTTTAGCATATTTTAAACTTTACACAAATGTGTTCTTTAGGTATTCTGAAATGTACACTTTTTGCTCAGTATAATCTTCCTGAAATTCATCCATGCTAACATTAAAACATTCATTTTTACTGCTGTAGTATTATATTATGTACATTTACTGCAATGTTTCTATCTATCCTACTGTTACTGCTGATGTGCTGATAATGAACATTTGGGTGTTTGCTTCTGGCATGTGTGCCATTACAAACATGCTGCCATGAACACCCTTCTATCTGTTTCCTAGAGTACATGTTCAAGCGTTTCTCTAGGAAATATATCCAGGAGTGAAATTGTTTTGTATAAACTAGGGTTGAACCAATGCAATTTTACAAGATAATAGCAAACTCTTTTCCAAAGTGTTTTTTTTTTTTTTTTACCCTCCTAAAAGCAGCATGTGAATATTCCAGCTATATTCCTGGGTTCCTACTTTCACTTAGTTTTAAGGAATCTAATCTCCCATACCATCAAAAACAACAGTCGATCAACTCAAGCCATCTCTTCAAGAAAGTAAATAATATGGGAGTTAAAGGTGAAGATTCTAGAGCCAGACTGCTCCAGATTGCTATAAAAATTAGGTTAGTTAATACACATAACATGTTTAGACTGATACCTTGGACACAACAAGCACAAAATGATTGTTGGGTATCATTGTTGTTGTTATAGTGAATTACTTACAGCACCCTGAAAACACTTTGATTGTAGTGTATTGTATCTTGGCATATTTGCACATATTGCTTTCTTATACTGAAATGTCCTTCTTTCCATTCTCCATCTGAACTTCATTCTTAAAGAGCAATTCTGTAAATTGCCCTCAAACACATGCAGAGTTCATCATCCTGATTAGGGCTACCACTGCCTCTAATATATGACCTACCACACTGCATAACAATCATTTACTTCCTGTCCCCCTTACTGAAATTTCAGTTATTTTGCAAGCATAACCTTTTGTTTTTATTCCTTATTTCCTGGTCTTTAGTAGGCCCTTAGTAAATGTTTAATAAATAAATGGATGAATAGATGAATGAATAATTGTGAACAATTGCAACATCAGTGGTACCTGCCCACAAACAATGATTTATTTAGCTTTGCAAATTTAACTGGATAACAAAAAGTTAAAATGTATATATCATCATGTTCTCCTAATAGACTCTTATTAAAGGAATTCTGTGTTTTTTTCAACATCCTAGGATAGATGAATCTTTAAATGTGACCTTTTTATCTGTATGCATCCATGGTAACCTTTTCTCCAACCAACTTTGTAAATTAATATTCTCTTTATTTTCCTCTCCTATGAGAATGTCACCCCACAGCAGAACTGACAAAAAAATGTCCAGAGCATTGGAACACAAAGTCATTTTATGGATCTACTTCCTCCTGTTTTAGTCTTTAAGTTGATAAATAAAAATATATATATATGTATATAACATTTGTTTCTTTCCTTTTCCTTTAGATTTAGAATGAAGAGATGATTGGCCACTAAGGTTTTAATACATATCTGCAAACCTCATGCAAGAAATAAAGTCCACGGCCTGTTAACAGGAGTGCCTTCTGCTACTTCCCCTTCAACCAGCATTGGTGTGAACAGCTCTCATTCACATGAGATAGCACCAATTACTATACTGTTACATTTTATAATGTGTCAAGTCTTCCTCCCTAGTATCTTTACCTAAATGGCCTCAGTTTTGACACTGGCATTGGGCATTGAGGCCAAACACTTCAAAGCAATTTTTCTCCTAATTGTGACTAGGTCCTTTAATGCCTCTTCACATAATGTAGAATTAAGCTCATCTGGTTGACTAGTGCTTAAAATGTAGCACCTGGAATTGAAGACAATACTCTAGATCCGACCTAAAAAGTTTACAATGGATTATCATTTATGCATTCTATTAATTTTACAAACACATACTACATCCCTTGCTTTATTGTACATTTGTATTAATATAGCTTAAGAATATATTTGATTTTGAGGGATAGCAATGTCATACTATTAACAAACACCAAGTCTTTTTCACACAAACTTATTTTTATTAAATTTCATCTCTTTAATTTTGTACTATCATTGCCAATTCAATAATGTGAATTTTTAATTCGTATTATTTCATCTAACAGAATTGCTATTACATTTGCATTTGAGTCATCTGAAAATTTGTTGATATGAAGTTTTTTAAGGGGATGCCTGACAGACAATATCATTTCTGGGTTCAGAGCATACCACAATATCTGGTAATAACAGTCGTTCAATATAAAGTTAATGAATTAATTCATAAAAGAGTGGATATTCTTTAATATTAAAGTCAGTTAAAAACCAAGCTCATCTACTTTCTTTAAACACCTTTGTTTTTTCCTATTACACTGTCTCATAAAATGATGCAATTATCTTTTCATATTATCCAAATTTTAAATCTTGGAATCATTTTGGATTGCACCTTTTTTTTACCCCCAACATCCAATCGTTCACCAACTCTCCATCCACAGTGTTGACTGCATAACTCTTGCCCTTTCTATTCTAATGAGGATGCTATTTCAATCCTTCATTAAGAACAGTGACATTAGCTTTTATTGCTAATGAGACACTTGTCTCCTGATATTATAGAATCCTCATCAGGAGTTATGTCTTAACTTACTGGAAATCTGCTATTTGCAGAGTATTCCCTTTTCCAGATAAGTGAGTACATTTGCTCAAACAGCTGCACTTAGCAGCAGGAAACACACATGCCATCAAAACAGGGAACTGCCAACTATCTACTGATAGTTTTCTATGTTCAGGGAAGAAATCATAAGAATTGCATATAAATATCCAAAATGTTTATGCTTGTTTTTTACATACACACCAACTCTCAGATTTATTCCACATCTGTTAACTGAGAGCCAATTGGGCCAGGCGTTATGCTGTTTGCAAAGATGAATGAGACACAATTCCTGCTGTCAAGTTTACAGTCTTGGGAGAAAGACCGATAGAGAAAAAAAAGATCCAGTGTGAGGTATCTATAGTGGTATAAACAGGTACAAAGCATAGGAAAGTTCATCCAAGTTCTGGGACCTTTGGGAATAACATTTTAGAAAAAGGTACAGGAATGGAATTAATATGCATCATGTTCCTCTTCTATGTCAAACTCTCTGCTAAAAGTTTGTTCATATTGCTTTATGTAAAATAGGAAATATATGAATAACTAATGCTAAAGATTTTTTGGTGACTATGAAAATAATGTTGATTCTTTCATCAAGAAAAACTGCAGGGGCCAGCCCGGTGGCATAGTGGTTAAGTTCACGTGCTCTGCTTTGGCAGCCCAGGGTTCACGGGTTCAGATCCCGGGTGTGGACCTACACACCATTCATTAAGCCATGCTGTGGCAGCATCCCACATACAAAATAGAGGAAGATTGGCACAGATATTGGCTTCAGGGACAATCTTCCTCACCAAAAAAAAAAAGAAAGAAAAGAAAAGAAAAACTGCAAATATAGAACGACTGACTTCTAGTCAAGATGAAACAGTAAGATATACCACCTCTGCTCCAAACACAAAGCAATGATAGACAAAATATGACAGATAAAGCCAAAGAGACAGAGTTGGAACAAGATAAATATCTGTTTTAACCTGGCCTCCCAAGAAGTCATAGCCTTGCGCAAAGGCTTACTATTTTATTGGGGAGTACAACCGCATGGAGCAGAAATGAAGGAAAAGAGAAATGAGACAGGGAAAAAGAAAAAAACAGTTTAAGGTGTTAAGCATAACTGATTGATAATCATATAAGACTGTCTTCTCAGAGGCTATATAAATGACTTCCCAATCCATGGGAGAAAGGAAGAATTTATTTGCAGGCTCCCATCTCCCATTGGTTAAAACTTTACTGCACAGGTCTTTAACTCTCCCTCTTCCACCCTCTCACACACACTCTGGGTTGTATATGCTTGGGACCACGCACCACCTGCCTGTCTTCAACAAGGAGCCAAGGGGCAGGAGGTGAGAGAGTGTGTGGTAAGTGCTATTTAGTTGCACCTGTGTGAGGGTTGTTTGGCTTCTCCAAAGAGAGTTGGTCAATGAAGCTGCGGCTGTGGCTAAAATGAGTGGTCAAAGGTCCCCCAAACAAGTTATGACAAAAGGATCTGAAGTGTCTGAAATGCCTAACAGGTGTCTGATATAATTTCTATGGACTTGAAATGCAAAGTAGTGAACAGAGCTAAAGCCATGGTCTACTGGGCTTGGACCTGGAAGCAGACAGTGACCTCCATCCTACGTGACAATGATAATCACAGAATGCCGGGTGGAGTTTACCCCTAGGGAAAGAGAGAGAGAAAACAGGATCAGGAAGAAGTTAGCAGGGATTCAACAGTGACCGTCGTCTTATTTCTTCAAAGGAGCTCTGAGGGGAAAAGGGCAAAATATTACACTTGTGTGAAATTGAGTGTTGGGTACATGGGTACTTGCTATGTTTTCTTAACTTTTTGTATGTTTAAAGGATAGCTAAATAAATAAAATGCAAGAAATTAAAATACATATGATCATTAATGTAATACTGATCATGTTAACGATACTAATTATTTCCATTTGGAATATATTGTGAGTATGGGTCTAAAGTCATATGTTTTAGTTGAAGATATTCCCCTCTAGTTTATTTTTTTGAAAAATCAGTACGATTTCAAGAAGTATTTCTCACTGGCAAATACCAAAGGAAACAGGATACCTTTTTGGAATATATTTCAAGCTCAAGTCAATCTTTAAGACACCATTACAAGTAGTTTGAAAGGGTGGCTTGTGGACACTCTATTACCCAGTGACTCCATAGGTCGCATGTGGTTCGTCCTATTCACGCAGTCGTTTAGTACAAAATGAAATGAGGACCCAGAATACCACCTCCAAGTCTTTTCACTAACATGTTCTGCCTTTGTATCTCTCCAACAGGGCTTTGCTGTCATTCTGTTGGGAAGCAAGAGTACAGGTGTGCAATGACTCCTCCAGTCTTACACGTCTTCCATTTCCATGCTTTAGTACCCTAAGTCTATGGAGACCCATTCGTTCCTTTCACCCTCAACCATGTCCCTTCAAAAAGAAGTTGTCAGCTTTGCTTACCAACTAAAGAACAGTTAAAAGTTGGAACATTTCTGCTGAACAGAACTCATAGTATATAGTGACCACTTAACCTAATCAATCTCCTTTGGACAGCCCAAATCAGATTGCCTTTCTCAATAGAATACTCATCCCACTTCCTTTAGCGTTGGACAAATAATTCCTACCAATTTCTTCAGCTTTCTCAGCCAATCCTTGACCAGCTCTGAAGCAGGATTACTTTAAACCTCTCTGACAACACAGGAAAACTAGAACTGTAAATATAATTAGCGACGTCTTTCTACATTTTCTGGGAGACATTTCCTGCCCTGGGAGATTGGGTGCTAGGAGTAAGCAAAGGAGGAGGAAGTAATGGAGAAAAGGGGGAAACTTACACGATGAAGGATAAAGTATGAGGCCCATTACAGTGACTTTCAAGCTCTTTGCAAAAGCAGTTGAGCAGTGCCTACCTGGACTATTTGGCACTCAGACAAGATCATTTTCCACACTCTCCTACTCTATACAACAAAATCACTTTCAGTAATAATCATGAAATGGAATATATAATAGCCAGGAAATACACAAAGATAGTGAACTTTTTCTTTTATTAAATTTTGTGTATATATCATCATGCTAGTTTTTTTAAAGTAAATTTTAATAAAACCAAAATGTCTAAACCTACTAAATCATACTGATGCAATGTTTTATTTCCTTGATTAGTTCTTTAGTTTTCAAGCAATTAACAAATATACAAAGAAGAGTAAATTTCAATTTTAAAGACACTATTTGAATTCAATAAAAGAGTTCACATAAGAACTAAAATTTGCACTTAGAAAACAAAAATATTACATCTCTTGGTTTGCCCTATTCTCTGTTCAAACTTTAAACACAAATGAAAACTTCAAATTGTCACATAGAATGACACAATTGAAATAACTCAAGGTCTAATTCATCATATTTACACATGCTGTGCCACCATTGTTTATTTTTAATCTATTGTTTAAATGTAGGAATATGTATTATCACAGGGGTTGGAAACAAACAATGCCCAAAGTAAACTAGAAGCAGGTCAAACCATTACAAACCAACCCTGGAAACAAGGTATGTAGCTGGTTTCATGTATGCCAGAGGCCAACTGTATAAATGGGAATATTCCATGGAGAATACAATGCAGAATACAATGTTTATTTAAAAATAAGCTTAGAGTGATGTCAGCATCATGGCAGAGTGAGATTCCCTCTTTGAATCTCTGCCCCCTACAACACAACGAAAACATCATTTGCATTCCAACAGAGCTCAATCAAACACTACAGAGGACTTCTAAGAAACCCCTGCTGCCGTACATCTGATGGTGGAGGTGCGGGAAGCCCAAAAGGACGTGAGGAGAGGTAAGAAGTTGTACTCCCCCTCCCCAATCGATAGGCAAAGACAGCACAGCTCACACACAGAGGGGAGAGGGGCGGCCCACAGCGGGGAAAACTATCGCCATCCAGGTGCTCTCACAGACTGTCGAGAGATACCCACTGGGAAGCACGATGGACTGTTTAGGGGGTGTAGCAAACACCCTAAGAGAGCCAGAAAGGAAAACCCTGGGTCGAGCAGGAGAAAGAGAGGACCCCTCCACCCACACACCCGGCGTTTCAGCATAATCCCTCCGGGGGCTGCAGCGGGCTCAGAGCATAACGCTCGCGATCTCCATCCAGTGGCAGCAGGGGGAAACTGCAGAACCAACTTTATCATGAGGGGAAAAAGTAAGGCCGTACCCGTCGGATCCTTGCGACAATTTGTTATGGCTACAGACCAAAAGAAAAATGACAAACACCCAGAAACCAAACCTGAAGGCACAGAATTTGATAACCTGAATGACAGAGAATTCAAAATAGCTATCATAAACAAACTCAACAAAATACAAGAGAACACACAGAAACAAATCAACGAATTCAGGGATTTCATCACAAAAGAGATTGAAACCATAAAGAAAAATCAGTCAGAATTATTGGAGATGAAAAACAAAATCAACGAGATAGTGGAAAAAATGGAGTCTTTAAAGAGCAGACTGACAATATGGAGGAACGAATTAGCACTATTGAGGATAGCCATGCAGAAACGCTCCAGATAGAGGAGGAGAGAGAGCTAAGACTAAAAAAGAAATGAAGAAATTCTTCAAGAAATATCAGACTCAATGAGGAAAAGCAACATAAGGATAATAGGTATTCCAGAAGGAGAAGAAAGAGAAAAAGGAGCAGAGAGTTTGTTCAAAGAAATAATAGCTGAGAACTTCCCCAACCTAGGGAATGAGAGGGAAATATCAGTGAATGAAATCAATAGATCACCTAAATATATAAACAGGAATAAAAAATCATCTCGCCACATAGTAGCAAACTTGAAAAATACCTGTGACAAGGAAATAATATTAAGGGCAGCTAAACAGAAAAACAAAATAACATACAAAGGAAACCCCATCAGGCTCTCAGCTGATTTCTCGACAGAAACTCTACAGGCTAGGAGAGACTGGAATGATATATTCAAAATCATGAAAGACAAAAACCTTCAGCCGAGAATACTTTATCCAGCAAAAATATCCTTCAAATATGATGGAGAAATAATAACTCTCCCTGATAAACAAAAGCTAAGAGAGTTCATCACCACAAGACCCCCACTACAAGAAATGCTCAAGAAGGCCCTTAGGCCTGAAAAAAAACAAATGAGAAAGGGGATACAAAGATTTCAGCAAAGAGAAAAGCAAGGAGACTAAACCAGAACAAACTACAGTTGGATAACATCAAAAATTAATTCAAGCTCATCACTGGAAACACACATTCATGACACAATCTGTAATAAAGAGATAACAAATAAGGAGGGGAAGAGGTAAGGGATTGAATCGACCCAGCCTCAGGAAAAAGGAGGCATCTGAAAAGGTACTTTCTTATCCAGGAGATCGCTTATATAAACCTCACGGTAACCACTAAACAAATAACCAGAAGAGAACCACACATGACAAATAAAGAGAAAACTAAGAGAATGAGCATGCAGAAATACCAAATTGAATTTGCAGTCCAAAACACAAGGGATAAGAAACGAAGGAAATGCAAAAGAACCAGAAAATGAACAATAAAATAGCAACATTAAACCCTCATATATCAATAATCACTCTAAATGTAAATGGATTGAATTCTCCAATCAAAAGACCCAGAGTGGTGGGATGGATTAAAAAACAATATCCAACAACCTGCTGCCTCCAGGAAACACATCTCAGCTCTAAAGACAAACACAGACTCAAAATAAAAGGATGGAAAGCAATACTCCAAGCTAATGGCAAACAAAAGAAAGCAGGAGTAGCCATACTTATATCAGACAAAGTAGACTTCAAGATAAAAAAGGTAATGAGAGACAAAGAAGGGCAATATATAATGATAAAAGGGACACTTCACCAAGAAGACATAACACTTATAAATATCTATGCACCCAACACAGGAGCACCAAAGTACATAAAACAACTGCTAAAAAACCTAAAAGGAGATATTAACAATAACACAATAAGGGGATCTTAACACCCCCCTTACATCAATGGATAGATCATCCAGACAAAAAGTCAATAAGGAAATAATGGACTTAAACGAAAAACTAGACCCAATGGACTTAATAGATATATACAGAGCACTCCACCCAAAAAAAGCAGAGTACACATTCTTCTCAAGTGCACATGGAACATTCTCAAGGATAGACCATATATTAGGAATCAAGGCAAACCTCTATAAATTTAAGAAGATTGAAACCATTACAAGCATCTTTTCTGATCATAATGCTGTGAAACTAGAAATCAACTGCAAGGAAAAAACTAGGAAAGGGACAAAGATGTGGAGACTAAACAACATGCTACTGAACAACCAATGGGTCGTCGATGAAATTAAAGGAGAAATCAAAAGCTATCTGGAGACAAATGAAAAGGAAAATACACCATACCAACTCATATGGGATGCAACAAAAGCAGTCCTGAGAGGGAAATTCATAGCAATACAAGCTCACCTTAACAAACAAGAAAAATCCCAAATAAATAACCTTAAATTGCAACTAACAGAGTTGGAAAAAGAAGAACAGACAAAGCCCCGAATCAGCAGAAGGAGGGAAATAATAAAAATCAGAGCAGAAATCAATGAAATTGAAACCAAAAAAACAGTAGAAAGGATCAACGAAACAAAGAGCTGGTTCTTTGAGAAGATAAATAAAATTGACAAACCCTTAGCCAGACTCACTAAGAAAAAAAGGGAGAAGACTCAAATAAATAAAATTAGAAATGAAAGAGGAGAAATTACAACAGACACCACAGAAATACAAGGGATTATTAGGGAATACTATGAAAAACTTTACGCCAACAAATTGGACAACCTAGAGGAAATGGACAAATTCTTGGACGCGTACAACCTCCCAAAACCGAATCAAGAAGAAATAGAGAATCTGAACAGACCAATAACAAGTAAAGAGATTGAAACAGCAATCAAAAACCTCCCAAAAAATAAAAGCCCAGGACCAGATGGCTTCCCTGGAGAATTTTATCAAACCTTCAAAGAAGATTTAGCACCTATCCTTCTCAAACTATTCCAAAAAATGGAGGAAGATGGAATACTTCCCAACACATTCTATGAGGCTGACATCATCCTGATACCAAAGCTAGACAAGGACAATACAAAGAAGGAAAACTACAGGCCAATATCACTGATGAACATAGACACAAAAATCCTCAACAAAATATTGGCAAACTGAATACAGCAATACATCAAAAAGATCATACACCACGATCAAGTGGGATTTATACCAGGGACACAGGGACAGTTCAACATCCGCAAAGCAATCAACGTGATACGCCACATTAACAAAATGAAGAATAAAAACCACATGATCATCTCAATCGATGCAGAGAAGGCATTCAACAAGATCCAGCATCCATTTATGATAAACACTCTCAACAAAATGGGTGTAGAAGGAAAGTACCTCAACATAATAAGGGCCATATATGACAAACCTACAGCAAACATCCTACTCAACAGGAAAAACTGAAAGCCATTCCTTTGAGGACAGGAACAAGACAAGGGTGCCCACTCTCACCGCTCTTATTCAACATAGTACTGGAAGTTCTGGCCAGAGCAATTAGGCAAGAAAAAGGAATAAAAGGACTCCAAATAGGCAATGAAGAAGTGAAACTCTCACTATTTGCAGATGACATGATCTTATACATAGAAAACCCAAAAAATTCCATTGGAAAACTACTAGAAATAATCAACAACTACAGTAAAGTGGCAGGGTATAAAATCAACTTACAAAAATCAATTGGATTTCTATACACTAACAATGAACCAACAGAAAGAGAACTCAAAAAGACAATCCCATTTACAATTGCAACAAAGAGAATAAAATATCTGGGAATAAATTTAAGCAAGGAGGTAAAAGACCTATACCATGAAAACTATAAGACACTATTGAAAGAAATCGAGGAAGACATAAAGAAATGGAAAAATATTCTATGCACATGGATTGGAAGAATATAGTTAAAATGTCCATTCTACCTAAAGCAATCTACAGATTCAATGCAATCCCAATCAGAATCCCAATGTCATTCTTCACGGTAATAGAACAAAAACTACTGAAATTCGTATGGGGCAACAAAAGAGCCCAAATAGCTAAAGCAATTCTGAAAAAAAAGAACAAAGCTGAAGGCATCACAATGCCTGATTTCAAAATATACTATAAAGCTATAGTAATCAAAACAGCATGGTACTGGTACAAGAATAGACACACAGATCAATGGAACAGAATTGAAAGCCCAGAAGTAAAACCACACACCTATGGACAGCTAATCTTTGACAAAGGAGCAAAGAACATACAATGGAGAGAGGGAAGTCTCTTCAATAAATGGTGCTGGGAAAATTGGACAGCAACATGCAAAAGAATGAAAGTAGACCATCTCCTATCGCTGTATACAAAAATCAATTCAAAATGGATCAAGGACCTGAAAGTGAGACCTGAAACTATAAAACTCCTGGAAGAAAATATAGGCAGTACACTAATTGCGATTGGACATAAAGGGATCCTTTCAGATTCCATGTCTACTCGGACAAGGGAAACAAAAGAAAAAATAAACAAGTGGGACCTCATCAGACTAAAGAGCTTCTACAAGGCAAATGAAACCAGGATCAAAATGAATAAACAACCCACCAGCTGGGAGAAAATATTTGCAAATCGTTTGTCCGACAAGAGATTAATCTCAGTAATATATAAAGATCTCATACAAGTGAGCAACAAAAAAACAAACAACCCGATCAAAACACGGGCAGAGGATATGAACAGACATTTTTCCAAGGAAGAGATACAGATGGCCAATAGACACATGAAAAGATGTTCAACATCACTAATCATCAGGGAAATGCAAATCAAAACTACACTAAGATATCACCTTACACCGGTTAGAATGGCTATAATCACAAAGACAAATAACAACAAATGCTGGAGAGGTTGTGGAGAAACGGGGACCCTCATTCACTGCTGGTGGGAATGCAAACTGGTGCAGCCTCTACGGAAAACAGTATAGAGAGTCCTCAAAAAATTAAAAATAGAAATACCGTATGATCCAGCAATCCCACTCTTGGGCACCTACCCAATGGACATGAAATCAACCATCACAAGAGGCGTATGCACCCCTATGTTCATTGCAGCATTAGTCACTACAGCCAAGAAGTGGAAACAACCCAAGTGTCCCCCAACTGAAGATTGGTTAAAGAAGATGTGGTATATACATACAATGGAATACTACTCAGCCATAAGAAAAGACACAATTGTCCCATTTGCAACAACATGGATGGACCTAGAGGGTATTATGTTAAGTGAAATAAGCCAGAGAGAGAAGGACAGACACTGCATGAACTCACTCATATATGGAATATAAGTGAACACATGGACAGAGAGAACTGATTGGTGGTTACCAAGGGGAACGGGGGTGGGGGTGGGCACAAGTGGTGAAGGGTTACATCCACAAGGTGACGGACAAACAAAAATGTACAACTAAAACCACACAGTGTTATAAACTATTAAGACATCAATTAAAAAAATGGTAAAAATGAACAAAAAATAAAAATAAGTTTAAAAAAGTGATCATTTGAAATTTAGAACTTAAACCAAGAAAATACACATTTTTTTCTAGGAGGAATATTTTACCACTGACATTGTTTTAGAGTTGCCAATTAATGGTAATAATTGAAAAAAAATCAATTTTCAGTTAGTTTATTATTGTTTTTAACTTTTCTACAGATCATGTGCCTCCTTATTGCCTGTTTCTGGTAGTTTCCACTGTTCTACCTCCACTCGTGATCTGCCACAGCAGATGAGTAGATATTCTGGTGGGTTTTTTGTTTTTTCTTTTTCTGTGTGTGAGGAAGATTAGCTCTGAGCTAACATCCGTTGCCAATCCTCCTCTTTTTGCTGAGGAAGATTGGCCCTGGGCTAACATCCATGCCAATCCTCCTCTATCCTATATGTGACGGTGCCACAGCATGGCTTGACAAGCGGCATGCCGGTCTGTGCCCAGGACCTGAACCTGTAAACCCCGAGCGCCAGAAGTGGAGCATGCAAACTTAAGCGCTATGCCACTGGGCTAGCCCCTGTTTTTGTTTTTGATAACAGAGAACAATTAATACCAAAATGGATATCAGGTACCAATGGCTACACATTGATCAATCTACCCTAATCTAACAAGTTTAGAGCTCACTAGAAGCAAATGTATTGAGCAGCTTAGATTTCTGAACAAATAACAAATATTAACATAAAATACATTTTTATCTGTCTAGATTGTCTTTTTTCAAAGTTTTACAATGAACATATTACTTTCATTGATATTCATTTAAGATAAAAATAAGATTATAAATAAAACACACCCAATCTGAACTCTCTATTCAGTTCAGTCCACACTCTAACTCTCTCAGATATGGGGGAAATATGGCAATGTTCCTTCCCACATGAAGAGAGAAAGGTTTCTTGCTGCCTCTACCTCCAGAATTCCCTAGAGTTCTGGGACTTCCAAAAGCCACATTTCTGGCTGTAGCCAGAAAACCAGGATTCCTTGATATAATTTATATCATAACTTGCATTTTATTAAAATTATACAGATGTGCTCAAATTAAAAATTTTCTGTGTGAAAACAGAAACATGACTGCAAATATAAATTAGGTATAGGGAAATCTTGTATAGGATTCCTGTCACAAAGACCAAAAAATTTTTAAGCTAGATGGCCTCTCAGAACATTCTTGAACTAGGTAGGTAACTCCCTGGGGTGGGTATGAGTGGGACTGGTAGTGAGATTGGGTACTTAGAATATTCAAAGACATATCTATTCTTTTATTTCAGGCAGATATCCTTTACAACAGTAGCTCTTAACCTTGAATGCACATTGAATCACCAAGGAAACTTTAAAAAATACTGCTGCCCGGGCTCTACCCCAAGAGATTCTAATTTAATTGGTTGGAGGTGCAGACTTGCCATAGGAAATGTTAACCATCCCCTTGCCCTGATTCTAATGTGCTGCCAAGACTGAGACCCATTGCTTTAGAAAATTGCTTCTCTGCCCTTGGCTCTTAAGTGGCAGCTACAAAATTTCTCATTAGGAAGGACCTAAATGAAGCAAGCTGGTGAAAGCTAGGAGACTTAGAAACATATCCTGAAGCTGTGTCTGCATATGAAACCCACAAATTTTACTTAGGTTATATTATTTGGAGGTGATTAAAGGTGTTATTTTGATTGGTGGGAAAGACCCCTGCCACTAACCCTGTGTATTATCCATGTAGAAAAGAACTTTGGACTCTGGCAGATCTTCTTCTTGAATTACGAGTGTGGGTGGCCATAGTGGTGCACGGCTCAGATCTCCCTCCAGGAGAACCTGCTCATGGGATCACAGTTGCCTGGCAGCCTCCTCTGTCTACACATTGGGATCCATCTTGGAGCTCACAGAGTCCATGCTTCCCTTGGGTTTCTCCTAACCAATGGCAGAGTATGGCAGGAGTGTTAGAACTAGGCCATTTCTACCCAATGCAGGACTCCTCTAATGGCCATCTTTTGCTCAGGGATTCCCTGAGGCACCAGCCTGAGACTTTCTCAGAACTCCGTGCAGTTTGAGGCTCTTCCTACTAAGACTCCCTTCCTTTTCTCTTCTTTCCCAGGGGTCAGACCTGCATCATAGTCTGAAGACTCTCCTGCTCCCTCCTTTATCTTTCACAGGCATTCCCTCAATAAATCTCTTGCAAGCCTAATCTCATCTTTTTGTTCACTTATCAGAGGACCCAAACTGACACACGACTCTAACACCACTTGATATTGGGACAGCTAACAATCTTCCATAAGTTTTGTTTTCTTTGTGTGTTAAAATGGAGAGTAAAAACTATAAGGGATATTGTGAAGAATGAACGAGATATATTATCAGTGAAACAGGTAACCACCTACCTGGAACATAGAAGGAAGTTAACAAATATTAATACCTCTTTTCAGCTTTTATGGACAAGTATATTTCCCTCACATCATTGAACATTTTGTTCTATAACGTATGTTTTATGCACTGTGGCTGTGCATAGGGTATGGCACATGATGAATGAGATAAGGGGTTTAGAAAAGCAAAGAGCTTTTTAAAACAAACAAACAAAAAGATAAATATGTGAGGTGATGGACTGTTAATTACCTAGATAGGAGGAATTCTTTCACAATGTACCTATATCAAGTCATAACGATGTGCACTCTAAATATCTTAAAATCTTATTTGTCAATTATGCTAAATAAAGTTAAAAAAAGAAAAGGGGTTTCTAAAGACAAATACAACAATAAATAGCACAGTAATATCATATACCATATAACTGATATTAGTCATCTGACCAGAGACAGATACCCAAGATAAAAATAAAATCCTGGGAAAAATGGTTTTTCCTTATGTATATTTCATATGCATAGTTATTAAATGTCATATATGGAAGGTTTCAACTGTCAAACTTCCTCTCAAATTCAGAGCATGGAAAAACAAGGATGTATTACTGCCGCCAATTAATATCTCTGAGCCTAGAGACAGACTCCTGCAGGTTTCTGCCCAGGTCCAAAGGTATACATTTGCAAGAAATCATTCACAGTCCATGTAAATCCAGACAGGCTTGCTGCCCAGAAAAACTAGCCAGCAGACACTTTGCAGAGATCTTGCAAAAAAGTAACAGCACTATCAAAAAAGATGGAGGGAAAGGAAGAGGAAAAATAGAGAATTGTATTACTTGTTGCTCCAAAATATAAATAAAAGCGAAAAACTGAATTTGAAATCTGTCAATTCTGCTATAAGATAATATCTGCAATCCTTAAAATTAGCATGCTATGCAAAACCACAATAAAAACTACAGGGATTATAAGAAAATGGGGTTAGGGACACAACACACAGAAATTTCATCAGTGATACATTTTTTTAAAAGATAGAAACCTAGGGGCTGGCCCAGTGGCACAGCGGTTAAGTTCGCATGCTCCGCTTCGGCGGCCCGGGGTTTGCAGGTTCAGATCCCAGGCATGGACCTATGCATGGCTTATCAAGCCATGCAGTGGCAGGTGTCCCACATATATGGTAGAGGAAGATGGGCTCAGATGTTAGCCCAGGGCCAATCTTCCTCAGCAAAAAGAGGAGGATTGACAACAGATGTTAGCTCAGGGCTAATCTTCCTCACACACACACACAAAAGATAGAAACCTAATAAAAATGGTAGCATAGTTTTATAGATGTGAAATGGTTACAAAATATGTAACTACTACAATAAATATGGCACTTTACCTTAAAAAAGACCTGAAGTTTGCAAAAGGGTTGCAGCTTGTGAGTTATTATGAAATGATAGACGGAGAGTTATCCAACATGGGTCTGAAAATTCTACCACCAGATGTGAGTGGGTGTGGCTTATAATACATGTGGTGAACTGAGGTAGATATTGAAATGTGCCTGTGTGTGTTTTGTGAATTCCTATGCAGCTGAGTTCAGCTGGCTACAGCTTACTGCATTCACCTACAGTTTCTCACAAACAAAACTGTGCAGAAGCAAACAAAATTTGGGTCATGCTCAAATTGTCCCCTAATCTATCAATTGTGTTGGAACAATTTCACATTTTCAAAATAAGCACCATAGCAGAACTTACTGTACATTGTAAGTCCCATAAGCAAATTTTTTTCACTGAAAGGAGATATTTCATTAACACATAAGATGGAAGGATCAAGTTGGTGGAGTAACTTCTTGATATGAAAACATTAGTGTTTCAGACTTTGAATTGAGAGCTCTTAGGGGAAGCATAATGATTAGTGTTGTCACTGTCAAAAATCTAAAAAGAGGAACTGGGATCTTTTTAGTCTTTTTAGTCTTTTGCACTCATGGCATGAAGAGTCCTCCATGAGGATGTCTTCATTCTTCATTTGGGGTTTTTTTTTTTTTTTTTTTTTTTGCACTTCTGACACTGGATGTCTCTGGCTGAAGATTTGATGTTTCCTCCTTAAACTGTGTGTCCTGTTAATAACAGGTACTGTACTGGGCTCCATGTAAGTGTCACTGGGGTAGGACCAATATTTTAATACTGTTCCTAATGTTTCATTTTACTAGCAAGAAATCTTTGATTTCATTTTATTCTTTGTAATTCTAGACACTAGATTGTAGTTGAACCATACTGATATTTTAGAAAAGGGATATATTTTCTTGCACAGTTGTTCAAAAAGAGACATGTTTTAGTCCTCAATGCTGCCCTTTGTTTACAGGTACAAGTTTCCTAGCTCAGACAACTAAGACAACCATAGGCTGTTTCAAGGTCTCACTCACATGCCCTCGGGGCTGTTCATCTGAGGTGCAGACAGAGTGGGACTGTGATGGTACAGTGTGCACAGGTACTGTTCTGAAAGACTGGGATTTTCTGTGCTAAAACTTTATTTTGTATCAAAAGTTAAACAGACTTTAGTACAATAAATAAAGGTCAATTTCTGTAAAAAAAAAAAAAAGATGGAGTAAGAAGATCCTGAACTCACCTCCTCCCATGGACACACCAAAACTACAACTATATATAGAACAACTATCTCTGAGAATGACCCGAAGACCAGCAGAACAGATTTTCCACAACTAAAGATACAAAGAAAAAGCCACATTGAGACAGGTAGGAGAGGTGGAGACACAGTCTGCTACATCCCTGGCATGGCAACCCACAAGCAGGAGGGATATCACAACCATGAGGTCCTCCCTGAGGAGTGAGGAGTCCAAGCCTCACATTAGCCTCCCCAGTCCGGGGGAACTGCACCAGGAGCATGAGCCCCCATAATATCTGGCTTTGAAAACCAGTGGGACTTATGTCCAGGAGAGCTGGAGGGCTATAAGAAACCAAGCCTCTGCTCTTAAAGGGCACATACACAAACTCACTCACTCTGAATCTCAGCACAGAAGCAGCAGTTCGAAAAGTACCTGGGTCATATGTGAAGGAGATTCATTGACAATTTTAGGACATGTGCCAGAAGGGCAGGGATCTGTTGGAACTTTCTCCATGATGAAAGTGCTCGTGGGCACCATTTTTTTTAGTCTCCTTCTTCCTAGCTGGCCCAGCCCTGGCAGTCACCATTTCTGACACTCTCTATCCACCCTGCTTTCACTGCTTGCTCACCCTGGTGTTTCCTTGCAGACTTGCCCCACTCAACCTGCCCTTCCAGGCCAGTGTCCCCCCAAAGTGGTTCCTGCCCTGGAGGCCAGCCCAGCACACCAACACACCCACAGCAGTTGTGGCTGGGCCTTACAGACAGCCACCCCAGGGGACAGCTTCACACACCAGCATGTCCACAGCAGTTGCAGCTGGATCTCACAGCCAGCTGGTCTGAGGGCCAACCTCACCCACCCACGTAACCTCAGCTATCACAGCCCAGCCACAACAGAATGATGCATGCAGCCTACACAGGGGTCATCCCTTGAGCACCTGGATCTGGTGACCAGGGGAACTGTGCTACTGAACCCCACGGGACACCTTCTACATAAGGGCACTTCTTCAAGACCAGGAGTCATAGCTGATCTACCTAATACATGGAAACAAACATAGAGAGTTAGGCAAAATGAGGAGATAGAGGAATATGTTCTAAACAAAAGAATAAGACAAAACCTCAAAAAAAGAACTACACAAAACAAAGATAAGCAATCTACCAGATAAAGAGTTTAAAGTAATGGTCATAAAGATGCTCACTTAACTTGGGAGAAGAATGGATGAACACAGTGAGAACTTCAACAAAGAGATATAAAATATAAAAAATAAATGATTGAGCTGAAGAATACAATAACTGAAATGGAAAAGACACTAGAGGGAATCAACAGCAGATTGGATGATGCAGAAGAACAGATCAACAATCTGGAGGCAGGTAGTAGAAATCATCCAATTGGAAGAGCAAAAAGAAAAAAGAATTTTAAAAAATTAGGATAGTTTAAGAGACCTCTGGGATAACATCAAGAGTATTAACATTTGCATTATAGGGGCCCCAGAAGGAAAAGAGAGAGAGAAAGGGACAGAAAATCTATTTGAAGAAATAATGGCTGAATACTTCCACAATCTGGTGAAGAAAACAGACATCCAAGTCCAGCAGGCACAAAGAGTCTGAAAGAAGATGAACCCAGAGAGACCCACACCAAGATACATTACAATTATAGTGTCAAAAGTTAAAGATAAAGAGAGAATCTTAAAAGCAGCAGAGAAAAACAACTAATTACACACAAGGAAACACCCATAAGACTATCAGCTGATTTTTCAGCAGAAATATTACAAGCTAGAAAGGAATGGCATAATATATTCAACGTGCTGAAAGAAAAAAACTTACAACCATCCCCAGTAAGGTTATCATTCAGAATTGAGGGAGAGATAAAGACTTTCCCAGACAAGCAAAAGCTAAAGGGGTTCATCACCACTGAACTGTCCTTACAGGAAATGTTAAAGGGACTGCTTTAAACATCAAGGGGGAGACCACAACCAGAAAATAAGAAAGAAAAAAACTCACTGGTAAAGGCAAGCATATAGTAAAGGTAGTGGATCATCACCTATATAGCTAGTATGAAGGTTAAACGACAAAAGTAGTAAAATCATCTATACCTACAATAATTAGTTAAGGGACACACAAAATGAGAAGATGTAAAATATGACATCAAAAACACAAAACGTGGTAGAGGGGGTAAAAATGTAGGGCTTTGGAATGTGTTTGAATTTAAGTGACCATCAACTTAAAATGGACTGGTATATACATAGGTTGTTATATATAAACCTCATGGTAACCACAAACCAAAAACCTATAATAGATACACAAGAAAATAAAGAGAAAGGAATACAAATATAACACTAAAGAAAGTCATCAGGGGCCGGCCTGGTGGCACAGCGGTTTAGTCCGCGCTTGGCAGCCCGGGGTTTGCAGGTTCGGATCCCGGGCCCCCGCGGACGCACTGCCTGTCAGCCATGCCGAGGCGGCGTCCCATATAAAGTAGAGGAGGATGGGCACGTATGTCAGCCCAGGGCCAGTCTTCCTCAGCAAAAAGAGGAGGGTTGGCGACGGATGTTAGCTAAGGGCCGGTCTTCCTCACAAAAAAAAAAAAAAAGAAAGTCATCAAATCATCAGGGAAGAGAGCAGAGAAGAAGAAAGGAACAGAGAAGAACCACAAAGCAACCAGAAAAAAATCAACAAAATGGCAAAAAGGGCTGGGTTGGTTCCTGCAGTGCTGGCTGGGCTGGGAGGGAGAGGCATGTGGGATGCTGTAATTTTTAACACTTTAAAAGTTTTGGGACATCAGCATCATGTTGGAGTGAGTTGTTCCCTTAGTCTCTCCCTGCTAAGTTACAACCAAACAGACATTCATTAACCAACAGGGGATTCCCCACAAAGCACAATAGGACATCTGAGAGATCCACACAGCCATACTTCTGAAGGTGGAAGTACTGGCTCACCCAGAAGCAGTGGAAGGAAGTGAGCAGATCCCTCCCCCTCTCTGGCAATAGTGATCTAGGTGACAGGTCCTCACACAGCAGCCAGGGTGCAAGTGTAAGAGGAGTAGAAGGGCAAGCAAGCCTGCATGCAAACACTTTCACATTCAGAGTTGTAGCCAAGTTCACAGGAGCACCCACCATGCCACACTGGCCCTGCCTATGTGAACCCTCCACATCAAGTGGCATGGCACAGCCACTGCATAGGCACTCCCAGCTAGCACAGCAGCCCAGGCAAACCATTCATGAGTGGCCCTGTGTGCACAAAAAAAGCACCCCTTCCCTCCTGCCTAGCACACCAGCTCAGTCAGTCCTTGGCCAAGGCAGTGGTTTGGTAACAGAGTGCCTGTACATGCATGTGTGACCTGCTAAGTGGCTGCAGCCAGTGGGCAAATGCAGGGGAGTCCTACCAGCATAACTTCCAACGGGTGCAGCAGATTCAGAAAACACAGCTCCTGCCCCCCAACAGAGGTGGCAAGTGGAATGTGAAATCTGAGACTACTACAAATGCCTCAGTAAAGGATCAGTTCATAACACTATGAAAAACTACAGTAACACTTCAGAGCACAAGGAAAATGACAAGTCTCCAGAAACCAATCCTGAAGTCACAGAAGTTTACAATCGAAATAGAGAATTTAAAATTGTTGTCATAAAAAAGCTCAATGAGTTACAAGAAAACTCAGAAAGACAGTTCAATGAACTCTTGAATAAAATTAACGGGAAGAAGGAATACTTCACCAAAGAGATTCAAATTCTAAAAAAAAAAAAAACAGAAATTCTGGAAATGAAAAACAAAATAGATGAGATAAAAAACAGCCTACAATCATTAAAAAACAAAACTAATGTTATGCAGGGCAGAATTTGTGATTTAGAGGACAGAAATATAGAAATGTTTCAGGTGGAGGAAGAGAGAGAACTAAGACTTTAAAAAAAATGAAGAAATTCTTCAAAAAATATCCAACTTAATTAGGAAATGCAACATAAGGATTATAGGAATTCCAGAGGGAGAAGGAGGGAGAAAGGAGCAGAGAGCTTGTTCAAAGAAATAACAGCTGAGAACTTCCCACACCTGGGGAAGGAACTGGACTTACAAGTACATGAAGCCAATAGTACTCCTAATTACATCAATGCAAAAAGACCTTCACCAAGGCATATAATAGTAAAATTGGCAAAACTCAATGACAAAGAAAAGATATTAAGGGCAACAAGGCAGAAGAGAATAATCTACAAAGGAACCCCTATAAGGCTTTCAGTGGATTTGTCAGGAGAAACTTTACAGGCTAGGAGAGAATGGAATGATATATTCAAAATATTGAGAGACATAAACTTGCAGCCAAGAATATTCTATCCAGTGAAACTATCCTTCAGATACGATAAGAAGTAAAAATTTTCCCAGATAAACAAAAGTTGAGGGAGTTCATCACCACTAGACCTCTCTTACAAGAAATGATCAGGGATGTCCTCATACCTGAAACAAAAAGGTGAGGATTTACAAACCCTTGAGCAAGGAGATAAACAGACAGACAAAATCAGAAAATTGCAGCTGTCTATCAGAAGAGGTTAGCAAACAATTATAACATAAAAAGATAAAGGGAAGGAAAGCATCAAATATAACTGTAAACACTTCAATTTAATCAGAAACTCACAACACAAAACAGAATAATTTGTGACAACAATAACTTAGAAGGGGAAGGGGAAAGGGGTGGAACCTGCTTTGGTGAATGGAGATAACAGGCTATCAGAAAATGGACTATCTCCTCTATGAGATCTTTTACACAAACCTCCTGGTAACCACTAAATAAAAAATCAGAGCAGAGCCACAATTCATAAATAAAGAGAAAACCATCACAGAAAACCACAAAACTGAAATGGCAGTCAAAAATACAAGGGAAAAGAAACAATGGAAATATAGAACTGGAAAACAGGAGATAAATGGAAGTATCAAGCCCTCATACATCAATAATCACTCTAAGTGTAAATGGATTGAATTCTCCAATCAAAAGACACAGAGTGGCTGGATGGATTAAAAAACAAGACCCAACAATATGCTGCTTCCAGGAAACACATTTCATCTCTAAAGACAAACACAGGCTCAGAATGAAGGGATGGAAGACCATACTCCAAGCAACTGGCAAGCAAAAGAGAACATGTGTTGCCATACTTATATCAGACAAAGCAGACTTCAAGATAAAAAAGGCAATGAGAGACAAAGGGACATTCCACCAAGAGGACATAACACGTATGAATATATATGCACCTAACACAAGGGCACCAACGTACATAAAGCTACTAATAACAGACTTAAAGGAAGAAATTTACAGCAACACAATAATAGTAGGGGACCTCAACACCCCACTTACAAAATGGATAGATCATCCAGACAGAAAGCTAACAAGAAAATAGTGGAATTAAATGAAAAACTAGACCAGATGGACTTAATAGATATGTATAGAACATTCCATCCAAAAACAGCAGAATACACATTCTTATTAAGTGCACATGGAACATTCTCAAAGATAGATCATACGATGGGAAACAAAGCAAGCCTCAATAAATTTAAGAAGATTGAAATCATATCAAGCATCTTTCTGACCACAATGCTATGAAACTAGAAATCAACTACAAGAAAAAAGCTGAGAAAGTGACAAATATGTGGAGACTAAATAACATGCTACTGCTAACAACCATTGGATCAATGGAGAAATCAAAAAATACCTGGAGACAAATGAAAGTGAAAATACATCATACCAACTCTTATGGGATGCAGCAAAAGTGGTTCTAAGAGGGAAATTCATAGCAATACAGGCCCACCTCAATGAACAAGAAAAATCCCAAATAAGTAATCTTAAACTACACCTAACAGAACTAAAAAGGAAGAACAAACAAAGGCCAAAGTCAGCAGAAGGAGAGAAATAATAAAAATCAGAGCAGAAATAAATGAAATAAAGACCAAAACAAACAGTAGAAAGGATCAATGAAACTAAGAGCTGGTTCTTTGAGAAGATACACAAAATTGACAAACTCTTAGCCAGACTCACTAAGAAAAAAAGAGAGAAGACTCAAATAAATAAAATTAAAAATTAAAGAGGAGAAATTACAATGGGTATCACAAAAATACAAAGGATTATAAGAGAATACTATGAAAAACTATATGCCCACAAATTGGATAACCTAGAAGATATGGATAAATTCTTAGACTCATACAATGTCCCAAAACTAAATGAAGAAGAGATAAGAATCTGAATAGACCAATCACAAGTAAAGAGATTGAAACACTAATCAAAAACCTCCCAAAAAAGAAAAGTTCAAGACCAGCTGGCCTCTCTAGAGAATTCTACCAAACATTCACAAAAGATTTAATACCTATCCTTCTCAAACTATTCCAAAAAATTGAAGAAGATGGAATACTTTCTAACTCATTCTATGAAGCCAACATTACCCTGATACCAAAACCAGACAAGGACAACACAAAGAAGAAAATTACAGGCCAATATTGCTAATGAACTTACTTATATGCAAAAATCCTCAACAAAATATTGGCAAACTGAATACAGCAATACATTAAAAGGATCATACACCATGATCAAGTGGGGTTTATACCAGAGATACAGGTATGGTTCAACATCCACTCAATCAACGTGATACACCACATTAACAAAGTGAAGAATAAAAATTGCATGATAATCTCAATAGATGCAGAGAAAACATCTGACAAGTGCCAATATCATTTATGATAAGAACTCTCAATAAAAATGGGTATAAGAAGGAAAGTACCTCAACATAATAAAGGCCATATACGACAAACCCACAGCCAACATCATACTTAATAATGAAAAACCGAAAGTCATCCCTCTGAGAATAGGAACAAAACAAGGGTGCCCACTCTCACCATTCCTATTCAACATAGTACCAGAAGTTTGGGCCAGAGCAATTAGGCCAGAAAAAGAAATAAAAGGTATCCACATCAGAAAGGAAGAAGTGAAACTCTTGCTGTTTGTGGACAACATGATTCTATATATAGAAAACCCTAAAGAATCCACCAGAAAACTATTAGAAATAATCAACAACTACAGCAAAGTTGCAGGGTACAAAATCAACTTACAAAAATCAGTTGCATTTCTATACACTAATAACAAATTAGCAGAAAGAGAACTCAAGAATACAATCCCATTCACAATTGCAAAAAAAAGAATAAAATACTAGGAATAAATTTAACCAAGGAGGTGAAGGCCCTATACACTAAAAACTATAAGACATTATTGAAAGAAATCAAAGATGACATTAAAAAATGGAAAGATATTCCATGCTCATGCACTGGAAGAATAAACATAGTTAATATGTTCATATTACCTAAAGCAATCTACAGATTCATGTAATCCCAATCAGAATCCCAATGACATTCTTCAAGGAAGTAGAAAAAAGAATCCTAAAATTTACATGGAACAAAAAACGACCCTGAATAGTCAAAGCAATCCTGAGAACAAGAACAAAGCTGGAGGCATCACAATCCTGGACTTCAAAATATTCTACAAAGCTATAGTAATCAAAACAACATGGTACTGGCACAAAAAGAGACACACAGAACAATGGAACAGAATTGAAAGCCCAGAAATAAAATCACACATCTATGAACAGCTATTCTTCAACTAAGGAGCCAAGAACGGAGAAATGAAAGTCTCTTCAATAAATGGTTTGGGGGAAACTGGACAGCTACATGAAAAAGAATAAAAGTAGACCATTCTCTTACATCCATACACAAAAATTAACTCAAAATGGATTAAAGACTTGAATTTAAGACCTGAAACCATAAAATTCCTAGAAGAAAACATAGGCAGTACGTTCTTTGACATCAGTCTTAGCAGCATCTTTTCAAATGCCATGTCTATTCAGGCAAGGGAAACAAAAGAAAAAATAAACAAATGGGACTACTTCAGTCTAAAAAGCCTCTGCAGGGCAAAGGAAACCATGAACAAAATGAAAAGACAACCACCAACTGGGAGAAAGTATTCACAAATCATATATCCAACAAGTGGTTAATTTCCAAGATGTGTAAAAATCTCATACAACTCAACAACAAAAAAACAAACAACCCGATCAAAAAGGTCAGAGGATATGAACCGACATTTTTCCAAAGAAGATATACAGATGGCCAACAGGCATGTGAAAAGATGTTCAACATCACTAATTATCAGGGAAATGTAAATCAAAATTACAATGAGATATCACCTTACACCTGTCAGAATGGCTATAATTAACAAGACAAAGAATAATAAATGTTGGAGAGGATGTGGAGAAAAGGGAACCCTCATACACTGCTGGTGGAAATGCAAACTGGTGAAGTCACTATGGAAAACAGTATGGAAATTCCTGGAAAAATTCAAAAGAGAAATACCATATGATCCAGCTCTCCCACCACTGGGTATTTATCCAAAGAACTTGAAATCAACAATTCAAAGAGATTTATGCACCCCTAAGTTCATTACAGCATATTCAGAATAGCCAAGATGTGGAAGCAACCCAAGTACCTATCAACCGATGAATGGATAAAGAAGATGTGGTATGTATATACAATGGAATACTACTCAGCCATAAAAAGACAAAATCGTCCCATTTGCAACAACATGGATGTACCCAGAGGGTATTATGTTCAGCAAAATAAGCCAGACAAAGACAAACACTGCATGATTTCACTCATATGTGGAAGAGAAACAAACACATGGATAAAGAGAACAGATTAATGGTTACCAGAGGGGAAAGGGGTTGGGAGTTAGGCAAAAGAGGTAAAGGGACACATATATATGGTTATGGATAAAAATTAGACTATTGTTGGTGAGCATGATGCAGTCTACACAGAAACCAATAAATAATGTACACCTGAAATTACACAATGTTATAAACAATTATAACCTCAATAAAATAACTGAAAAAATGGCAATAAGTACATACCTATCAATAATTACTTTAAATTTAAATGGGCTAAATACTCCCATCAAAAGATGTAGTGTGGCTGAATGGATAAAAAAGCAAGACCCATATATATGCTGCCTACAAGACATTCACTTCAGATCTAAAGACACAAACAGACTGAAAATGAAGGGATGGAAAAATATATTCCATGCAAATGGAAATGAAAAGAAAGTTGGGGTAACAACACTCATATCAGACAAAATAGACTTTAAATCCGAGACTGAAGAAGAGACAAAGAGGGTCATTACATAATAATAAAGAGATCAATATAACAAGAGGACACAACATTTATAAATATCTATCTACCCAACAGGAGCACCTAAATATATAAAGCAAATATTAGCAGATATAAAGGGAGAAATTGAAAGTAACACAATACTAGTAGGGGACCGTAACACCCCACTTACATCAATGGATAGATCACCCAGACAGAAAATCAGTAAGGAAACGCTGGCCTTAAATGACACATTAGACCAGATATATACAGAATACTCCATTCAAAAACAGCAGAATACATATTCTTTTCAAGTGCACATAGAACATTCTTCAGGATAGATAACATTAGGCCACGAAACAAATCTCAGTAAACGTAAGAAGATTGTAATTATGTCAACTGTATTTTCTGACCATGACAATACGAAACTAGAATTCAATTATAAGAAGAAAACTAGAAAAAACATGAACACATGGAGGCTAAACACCATGCTACTAAACAACCAATGGGACAATGAAGAAATCAAAGAGGAAATTAAAAAAATACCTGGAGACAAAAGAAAATGAAACACAATGTTCCAAAATCTATGGGGCGCAGCAAAAGCAGTTCTAAGAGGGAAGTTTATAGTGATACAGGCCTACCTCTGGAAACAAGAAAAATCTCAAATAAACAATCTAACCTTCCACCTAAATAAACTAGAAAAGGAAGAACAAACAAAGCCCAAAGTTAGTAGAAGAAAGGAAATAATAAAGATCAGAGTGGAAATAAATGAAACAGAGACTAAAAAAAATAGAAAAGATCAATGAAATTAAGAGCTGGTTCTTTGAAAAGATAAACAAAATTGATAAACCTTTAGTCAGACTCATTAAGACAAAAAGAGGGCCCAAATAAAATCAGAAATGAAAAAGGAGATATGATCGACACCACAGAAATGCAAAGGGTAAAGTTTATTATGAACAATTACATGCCAATAAATTGGATAACCTAGAAGAAATGGATAAATTCCTAGAAAGATACAATCTCTCAAGACTGAATCAGGAAGACATAAGAGAATGTATCACTGAACTAACCAAAATAGCAAAATAACAAGTTGTTAATTAGTCCTCTGGAAAAAAATCTTTATGCACACTAAACTTATACAGAAGTAGAAGGATGTAGACAGATTGGGGCCTTTTGTAATATTGTTTTATCATTTCTTTTTTTTAAGAAGTTTTTACTGATTAATTTCCTGACATTATGAAAAAAGAAAATAAAAGGGGACTAAATTCTTCTTAGATTGCAAAATATACATATCTCTTTTCCTTCTTATCTAGAGTTAATGTCACTAGCATTTTTCTATGATCAAGTTTTCATCTTTGTCAGGGTCTCATACCCTGGTGCTTGCATTTCACATGAGTCTAGGCCAACATCAGCTTCTCGCACTGATCATTAAGAAAAACAAACTATCTTCTGGTCCCTCTTGGCCATTCATTAAATTAGTGACCATAGACTGAGGCTTAGAGAAATCATTTATCACTACAAGGCCCCTGTTTCTGTAAGAGAGAGTGGAACTGGATTTTAAACTTCCTATCAAAATTATTATGATAGGAATTCTGGACTTAAAATTACAATCCATTTGCACAGAATGTGACAGCTAAAATTTTACCTTCATATGGTATTTTACAAGTTTGTCAAGTGCTTTCACAACTATTACCTCATTTAACTTAATGTAATTACACCGCCCTGTAACAATGCGCCCTGTGAATCATTTTCCTATTCATTCAATTATTTTTTTCCATTCATGTTATTCAAAATCTCTCCAACCTACTTTTGGAAAAAGAGACTTAACCAAGCATTTCCAGAAACGTGTTACATTGAGTGTTTGAAGAGATCAGTTATAGCCAACATATGTAAAGCACCTGGGGAAACCTGCAGCAGAACTGAAATTGATGATGCATCAGTCGAGCCATTCAACTGTTGAACTTCTCAATTACTTAGAACACATAAGTCTTTTGTGTCTATTTGTTTGGTTTGGTTTTTTCGTTCTGGAGAGTGGAACAAGTTCCAAGAACAGGCTATCAACAGAGGCCACGGGGGGAAATCCAATCAAGTTCTCTTAAGGTGGATAGAACTTCTCCAGTCTTCTGCTTTCCATGAGAAGAGATCTGAACTAAATACCTCTAGCTTCTTGTGCCCAAAGATGAGTGATTTATCTGGTTGGTGATTCATCTGGTTTCTTTCAGAAAAGAACTGGACATAAGTAGCCCAGTTCTTTCTGCCCGCCCCTTCCTTGTGATCCAGCTAACTACAGAGGGTAGGCATTCAGTTCTATTATTCTAAATCCCGTGTTTTAGAGGGCAGACTCTGCCTCTGCCCACAATCTGGAAGTTCAATTCAAGTGAGCATTAGGATATGGTGCCTTGAGCCAGGAATATTGAGAAATAGATGTGGAGTGCAATTTGGGGAGTGAAAATAACATTGAATCTTGAGGCACTGGGTGAGGTCAGGCTATGTCTATTGTTAACTTTGGTGGTTTGCAGGGGCTTATAGTGCACCATGCCACTGATTTTCATGGTTGTGTGGTGTGCTTATAATCAGTGCAGCCTAAGTAGCAGCTTTAGATCTTGGATTTTAAAGGGATGGGTCACTATGGGATTTTGCATTTGGTGGGGAATTGCAGCTTATGGTGGCTTGTCCACAGGTGTGTGACTATTTTTATACAGTGAGAAGCTGTTTTTACACAGGCAGGGCTTCCTAGGCCTTAAATAAAGTCATATGGGCCACAAAGATCTACAGAAGCCGGCTGCTACAGCATGACCTTGGACTACGTATTGTATGTGAACAATAAGTGAAACAATTTTTGTAGATTTTACTGTATTTCTCAACTACGTTTGTAGGCATTGTCTTTAAGTGCACACATGTCTAAGTTCTACAAGTGCTTTCAGAGCACATATGCGTGAGGTCCTAGCTTTAGACTTTTTGTCCCAGATAACTTTTTCTTGAAGAACACAGGGCTATACCTGTTCTCACTAAAATCCCCCTAAGACTACAAGCTTCAAGAAATATAAATGACAATGTGAGGCATTCTGAAATCTGCTGAAGATGTTTCTCCAGCTAGAGTGAAGATGAAGAGGAAAAAGAAACATTCTCTAGGAGAAAGAGTTCTTGGGGTTACAGTTTCTTAGCAAGAGCAGTGGAATCAGTCACCAGGGCACAGGAGAGAGTGCGGGACGTGTCACTAGACAGAATCCACAGTAAGTCACTATCAGAATGCCCCCAGTAAAGACCCAAAGGCATGCTTGATAAAAAGGTAGAAACCCTTGCAAATTCCTCAGTTTTCCCACTACATCTCAAATGTCCCTTTGTAGGAGAAGAGACTGTGTTTATAGATGGATTTTCTCTCAAGATCTGGTAATTCCCTAGGGCAAAAGGTAATATATTTGTAGATGACTTCTCCCAGTTGAATTCAACTTCCCAGGTCATAGATTCTGAAAAACTGGCATAGATGGAGTGGCATCCTGATCAGACTAAAATCAAGACTGTTCACCCTGTTCTCAGATCTCATTCAGTCTCTTCTAGAATCTTTAACATCACTAAATAGTGAGTTTGAGGAACACAATTTTCCCTGGAAAAACTGCTCTAAGGTCCATGGATTAATTTTTTTCCTAAATTGGTGGGAGTGGGGCCAGTGCTGTGATAATCTTGTGAACTCCTTCTTAAAAAACTAGGTACATCAGAAACTTGGCAATAAACTAACACTAGTTCTGAAGCTGTGAAGGCACTATACCCGTTCCATGAGAAATAACCCAGGATGCAGCTGCTGAAGGAAATTCACCCTCTCCAGCCATCAAGAACTCTCTGCTAAGGCTGATCCAAATAAGAAATTGGAGAGGAAGATTTTTTTTTTCACTAATTTCTTTGAAATCACAAAAGTAAAGTAATTGATTCTGGGTTTTAATTCATTTGAACTGTAAAATTCAAGGGAATTTAAATTTGTACTTTAATTTTTGTTGAGAAATTTAATAGTGGGCAGAGATTTATATTTAAATACAGGACATCTAGTTTTTTGCCATGTTATTATTGGAATAGCTCCATGTGGTCATTTGCTATCATTGCAAAACCTCTAATAAGCTTGGACAATGTAGCTGGATAATAATTTGGGTTGAGAATAGAAAGGGGAGAGAACTTTTAGCTTCAGTACAGACTGACCTTTTTGGAACCTTCTACTGGAAAAAGATGTCCTGACCACTGTTCTGGGCAGATGCACAAAAAGTCAGAGATCGACTGTAGGACAACAGCCTCGTGATGGTGGGACAAGGCTATCTTGATAGATGGCAGATTTTCTCCTCTAAGATAATCACAACAATCCTGCTTTCCACGGACCTGATGGTTAAGCTCCATTAAGTAAGAAAACAAACCCCTAGGGTCTTTTGAGGGGTGGAGAGTGAGGACATTCTTTCCTCCCCTCAGGTTTCTGTAATAGGGTTTTTCCAAGGTTTCTCACTTCAGAAAGTTAGAGTCAGTTAGCTGATCAATCAGCTTGGGAGAAGAACTAGGTTGGCTTAGATCAGCCCCCTGCCCCACCTCCCCAAGGGAGCCAGTGCCCTGAGAGAATATACACGCTCTACCCTGCCTTCAGGTGGAACCGAGACAGTTTCCACCCGGGGCCTTCCAAGCTGCCTGACTCTGGCTAAGCCTGGAGTTTGGTATTAAGATGATGTTACTGCCACTTCCCCAAGTCACATTCTCCAATATTAGTTTCATCAATCATAAGGGATAACAGTGATATTTTGATCTCTTTGATCTCCTTCCATCTTACTCCATACATGTGGGCAAGACTGACATATACATATATACGTATGTATGTTATTAACTCAGGCAGGGAAATGAAGGCTGTCACTTGTTGGGCTCGTTAAGGATGTACAAAGCAAAAGAAGAGGACTCCCTCACAATATTCAGTCCAGTGAGTTAATAAAGGGAAGCCTAGATCCAGGGTTTGAGAGTAATGGAGCTATAACAAAGGAAGCTACTGAAAAACCTTGCTGCCCTCAAGTTTCCAAAAATCTTAGAAAATCTGAGCAAAAAAGAAGAATTCCAAGTACAATATTTCCAATTTCACATTCACTCAAGTTTTAAGTCTGTAAAGGGAATCCCATGGAATTATCTGAGCATCTAAGCTTAAGAGGCCAAGAACACAATGTGCCTTAAAGCAGGAATTGGGTCATAGAAAAGTTATAAAAGAATCAAAAGCAAAAGCACAGCTGGAGGGTGTCAGCAGTGACACTGCACATTACAGGAGAAGATAAATTATCTTTTCCTACTTCCCTCATCATCACACCTTTAGCAACCACAGTCGTGCTGAAACATTCAATATGGTCATGTGCAAGATAGCCATGTATAGAATGAGAAGTTGGAATGCTGAAGAAAATTGAGGAATGGGAAAATAAGCAGGGCACTTTCCTAATAGTGTTCAGTTAATCTAGTGAAGCCCACTTTGGTGACCACCTTGTCACAGACTATAGCAACAATTCTATTGGCCTGTATAGTTTTAGGGCACTTTTTATATGTCATTCCCAACATTCTCTGATATAAACCAAATAAACACTATTCTTCCTTACTCCCCCCCAAAACAAACAAAGAAAAAAACAACCAAAGCTTAGTCATGCCCATGGTTTATTTAAAGTAAAGCATTAGCCACAACTAGAAGTGGCAGCTCAGAACCAGAGGGCTTAAAACCCCCACCTTCCTTCAGTATTCAATATTCTTCTATATCCTTCACTATTCAATATTATTCTTTGTAATCCATGCTTTCATGAAGCTGGAAAATTAATATAGAGGTATTTTTCTCAGTAAAAACTCAGTCTAGACTTGACAATTCCCTTCCGATCACCCAGAGAAGGATAAACTAGAGTTTCCTTACTCCTCTAACATGGACGACAAGATAATCCCATTCCATGTTATTCTTATCCTCAAGTGAACTTAAGTAAAAAGAAAGACATGATCTACGTTAATGAAAAAGGTGGATGAAAAAATATTTTTTACATTTTAGTGCCACCCAAACGTTGCGAGTCTCCAATTCTCTGTACAGGATTTGAAGGTTGAAACTGAGAACATCTCAATGGTGAAAATAATCAGAGCCTCTTGACACCTGCCCCCTCTACCACCAATGACTACCTCACTCGTAAAAATTGTTCCAAAAGGTAAACATAAAAACAACCTAAAGAAGTGAGATTAACACTAAAAATTAACGTGGGGTAAGATGGAGCTCTCTGACGGACATGACTTCTTAAAGTTGTAATCAAGTGTATGCGAGTGTGTGGAGAGCGCGCGCGCACACACACCCGCACACCCCATAAGACAGTCCTCCGACTGTATTCTATTTATTCACCACATCCAGCTCAGACTGTTGATCAGTTACCTTGGCTATGGGGAAGCTCAGAAGATTTAAGGAGCTAGACTCTTCCAGACAATTTCATCTGAAACTTTTCAGTTGTTCCTTTCACTACTGCAAATCAAATCAAAAACCCTTTCCCCCGACTCTTGTATTTCAGAGGTAAGATGTAGCAGGAAAAAAATCCCTCAGAAAGCTAACTCTGCTGTCAGGGATCAGAAATGGATACACTGGGAACCTCCAGTTTTTGTATAGTTCACTTCTATTGGAGAATTAGAATCCTTTTAGATCTCCCCATTTATTTCTTCCTCTCACCCAACTACTGACAATCTTCTTCCATCTCTACCATTACCCCATGGTTGGTTGAAAATCTGCAGAAATCTTTTACTAAACCCATGCTGACTGGCTTTCGTTCCTAGATAACTGGCTCCACAAAGATGTACTTGCCACGGAATATGAACCATAGACTAAAGACTTATTCATAATTGAGGCTGACACTCCATACAACCTCTCACTGACATAATGTTCACTTTAAACCCAGAGTAACAAAAATGAAGGTCACATACTTAGTTTATCTGCACCTCACCCACCTGAATCTATTTGTGACCTTTGGATCATTGAAATGTTATTTTTCAAGAGGGCAAAAATCATTCAAGAAGACCTTTGTTTTCATTGATTCTTACAACAAAAACTACCAAAGACAGAAGAAAATCATTAAAGCAAACTTAAAGCAACAGATATCCAGTCAAAACACAACACACACAATAAAGCCAGCTTATCTCTCGTGAGAAAGTCACATAGCCTCACAATTTTGTTTGGTAAGAAATATTAACAGCTTTCCCATAACAGAATTGGTATAAACCTTTACTGAAAGAAAAGGCTAGGATTCTATTTGAATCAACTTTTGTGGCTTACCTAAACTATTGCTATTTACTTCCGACATAAACAATAAATGAATAAATTGTATCCGGATACTCACAGCAGAGAGCTCAGTTCTGGCCCCTAACATCAGACGTCGCCGCTGCAGACTGAACGCCACTGTTGGGAGGTGCTTTTATTTTCCTAACAAAGTAGCACCCTCTAGTGGCTTTTAGAAATTATTAAGAGTACACACCAAGCATGTGACATAATTTGTTTACTATCCAACTACGCAATGTCAAAACACTCAGGTGAGAACAAAAGATTGTTCTGGGTATTACAGGAAGCATATTGCAACCTCATTCTACGTTTTCTCTAGGGATGATGGCTTTTAAAGGAAAAGATGGTTCAACAGTATTCCTATTTCACATCTATAGTGTGCCTCTAGAAAAGTATACTCTTCTCTGATATTAGTTTATTATTATTCTATTATTATTATTCCTATTATTACTAGTATCATCATCACTATTACTATTAATAGAAAACTTGCCATTTACTGAACACTTGCTTTATACCAGAAAATATATTCATTGTTTTATGTTTCATCTCCTTTAAAACTCACTATGAATATATAACCCAGGCTTTACCCTCATCCTGTTTTATGGATGAAAAAATTGAGGCTCATATATGTAATTAAGTTGCCCAAGATCAACTACCCAAGAAGAGGTAAAGAAACACTGAGATTCAAACTCATCTTTATATGTTTGCAAAAACTCTTACAATCGTGATTTCAACCAGTGGAAATTATCAGTAGCTTTCACCTGTTTCGGCCTCATGAAAGTGAAAATCCAAAAGAATTATTCAATAACAATGAAAATAAAATTGAAAATTTGTATAAATTCTTTTATGTTTATGTTAGAAATACAATGATATTCCATCATAAATAAAAGTCAACTACCAATTCTTGGATGGCAAAGCAATAGTCTCTAGGAAGCCAATTTAGTTCCTCATATTTTACCATATGCCTTACAAAAGTGTACAACACCTGCTCAGTCACGATATTTTATAAAATCAAGTGTTCAGTTAGGCATTCAACAAACATTAATTGAATGCCTCTAGCATTACCTCTAGTTCTGATAGTCAATGAAACAAGATCTCTGCACTAAGCAGGTTGCTGTGTGAATATCAAGAATTATCAGGCAAGAAAGACCCCTGAACAAAGAATTTTTTTTATGGCTGCAAGATTTATACATTCCATCTTAAATGTCATGTGTCTGATCCCTGGTAGATAAAACTCTTTTTGACATTTGTATAAGGCTTGAAGGAACCTAGAAAAGCAAACAGGAAAAAGTGTTTATTAAGCATCTCCTAGGTTCTTGTTAGTAGTCTATGCCCTTCACATACATCACTGTGCAGAGTCTGCTAACTGTTCATCAAATCTATTTCCTTTTCTTCTTAAGCACATAGTTGACTACATTTTCAGCCTATGTTGTACTTGGGTGTGACCATGCCACTGGATTCTAACCACTGGAATGTGAGCAGAAGCAATGTGTACCACTTCCACACCTAGCCCACGAAAACCTCCCTCTTGAGCTCATCCATATTCCTTTGCCATTCTGGATGACTAGACTGGAGAAGGTTCCCAGGCAACCGTGGACACATGTATTTCCGATAGCAGAGACACAAGATGGAAGGAATGAGCCTGGGTCCCTGAATCATTGCTTGGAGAAAAAAACATCTGACAATCAGGAGCATCCATCTTGTAGTTTAGGTGAGCAAAAAATAAACTACAAATTTTGAGTCATTGTGCAGTTTTTCATTTTATTGTTGCACTAAGCACTACATTAATACAGCTACTTAATCTTCACAGTAAAGTTAGTAAGTTTATGTGGGTTTACCCCTATTTTACAGATTAAAAAAACTGTGGTTCAGATAGTTTAATAACTAGCCCAAGTATTTACAACTAATAAAATTCAAACCTGGTTCAAACCCATATCTCTCTAACTCTAAAAGATATGCTCTTTCCTCTATGTTACACTAGCAGTTCATCACCCTGACTCTTAACAATGATGAAGCTACCATGTTCTTTTGTATTAGTCAGCTTAGTTATGCTGTAGTAACAAATGATCCCCAAAATTTGAGGTTTTTACAATACTAATGTCATTTATGTTTGTGTCAGCCTCAGTTCCTGCTGAACGCTTTCTTCATCCTAGGACCCAGGCTGAAGGAGCACTTTTATTTTGATCTCATAACAGAGGGAGAAAGAATAATGATAGAAGTACATAATGGCTCTTAAATGTTACTTCCACTCACATTCCATTCACCTAGCAAGTCAATTGAGCAAATCTGATATCAATGGAATCAGGAAGTACAAGCCTCAAACAGAAAAAGGGGAAAAAACAACTGAGAAAAAATATATATTTGACCACACCCTTACTCTTGGAAACTAAAAGTTAAAAGAAATGTTATGACAAAATTAAGAGAAAATAAATTGTGACCACATTATGAAAAAGAGCAAGAGAACCAAAACATCAATGAGATGATATACTCTCCTCGATCACCACCAAAAACATGCAATAAAGCTAAGAATTCAATTAAAAGGTATGATCTGAATCCAACTTGCACACTGGAACAGAAATCAGATTTCTGAATCATCTCAATGGGTATCTTAAAGACACACACACACACTTAGATATGTTAAGCTATAGGTTGTAAAATAACTCATCAACACAGAAAATATATTACTGAGTGAACAGAGCAAGCAAACCAAAGACATGTTTGTCAATTAAGAAATAGAGGTGAGACAAAAAAGATATGGGGTGGAGGTAGGGATAATGATTGAGAAAAACCTACACACCATTGTTCATAAAAACATAGACAAGGAAGTCATGGTTTAGTTCTGGCAGGTGACATTCCCTATTCATTTCTTTATCTCATAGTCCTATCTATATTTTTAAAGGAAATTGCTTGTTAAAAGTATGATCAATCCATCCCAAGTTATTAGTGTCTTTATTAAATCAGACATATTGATCCAAAGTTTTCATCTCAAATATTTGATCCAATTTGCAGGTAATAATAGCCAGTCAAAAACACCTCTGTTGCCTTATAAAACAAATTGTTCTTTGGGGCTGCCCGGTGGCGCAGCGGTTTAGTTCGCGCTTGGCAGCCTGGGGTTCGCGAGTTCGGATCCCGGGCGCCTGCTGATGCACTGCCTGTCAGCCATGCTGTGGTGGCGTCCCATATAAAGTAGAGGAAGATGGGCACAGATGTTAGCCCAGGGCCAGTCTTCCTCAGCAAAAAAGGGGAGCATTGGCAACGGATGTTAGCTCAGGGCTGGTCTTCCCCACAAAAAAAAAAAAAAAAAATTGTTCTGAGCATCTTTATGTTCTCTGAAATCATCTTATATATTCTAGTCTCATAGACTATTTGACAAATGGATGAGTGAATGAATGAAATGGAAATTCTCTGCTTCCCAACATGATTTTACTTGTGTATTTAATACTTAGGAAGTTCTACAGTAAGATTCAGTATTGTATTATTCTCTGGAACCCAGTAAAGAAAACCAAAATAACACATGTACAAGGAAAACAGCAGTGAGCCAGAACTAAACATCAACTTCTAATAAGTGGGAAGAAATAAAAAATCAACAATAGAATAGACAAAATAGTCAAATTCAGCAATCATTTGCAGAACACCTATGGATTAAGTGCAATGATATTTTTAATGTTGGCATTCAGCATTAGACTGAAGCTCTATGAGAGCAAGACCCATATCTGTTTTAGTTGTCATATGCTTAGAACTTAACACAGAAGCTACCACAAAAAGAGCACGGTAAGTACTCATCAGGTTGAATGAATGTCAGAATGGCTCTGTGACTGATGAGTTAGTATAAATTATCTTTGCTGATCTTCAGAAAAATCCATGGAGTTGGGTTTAGTGATCTCAATTTTACTAAGGAGGGAACTAAAACTGGAGGGATAAGATGAGTTGCCCAAATTTTCATAACTAATAAGAAGCAGAATCAAAGTGAAAAACATTAGTAGGTCAATACATAATTTATTCTGCCAGGAATAAGTGCCTGATAACTCAGTGAAAGCAGTTTTACTGGGTTGGTTAAATTGGAGGGCAAGATAAAGGACACAAAATAGGAAATTCATTTATATAAAATGGAGCCAGATCTTCAGTGGGTTTTTCCATAACGATAGAAGCTGACAGGAAATAGAATAGCAGCAAGTGGGATTACAAATATACTTATCAGAACTACAAATGTATATATGAATAAAAGCAAGAGACAGAGGTCCTGATAATGTCAGAAATGATGGGAATAAGATAGTTATATTTCTTTGTAGAAATATGAACTTTATGATTAAAGATATTTCTTTGGCCTACAGAAGAACTGCATGTATCAGAAATGTCAGACATACAAGCCAACTGCAGCACACCATGCAATGGCAAAATAATTCTCCTTAGTTCTCTTGTGTCTAGATCTCTGATTTTCCCATTGTTTTCTGTCACTTCTCTGGTTGGTGTATACCTTCCTGTGATATACTAGTCAGGATGAGGGCTTAATAATTGTCTCAAAATGATAACGAGGTAAATAAAATGAAAAAATCAAATGGCTGCCTTGCCTTGGCTATACAAACTGTTTTCCAGATTATAAAAATAATCCATAAAAAGATATTCTTCTTTATGGATAAATTCTAGCTAATAAATGCAGATGGAGTGGTAGAATTAGAATATAACTCTTTTGCAACCATAATGAAATAATGAATGTAGGCAATGATCATCAATGGCTGCTAAAATCATTAGATGAAGGGCTGTTGGTAAAGCTATAATGGATAGATCAGCTGACAACATCTGAACCCACTGACCAATCTTATCACAAAAAGGAATAACCAGACATCATGAGCTTCCCTGTGTGGTTCAATAAGAAATACATAGGGGCCAGCTTGGTGGCATAGCACTTAAGTTCCTATGTTCCACTTCGGCAACCCGGGGTTTGCAGGTTCTGATCCTTGGCATGGACCTATATGCCGCTCATCAAGCCATGCTGTGGCAGCATCCCACATACGAAAAATAAAGGAAGATTGGCACAGATGTTAGCTCAGGGACAATCTTCCTCAACGAAAGAAAAAAAGACATACATACACAGTACGTACCACTAATGAAGTGTTCTTGCCACAAAAGTAAATGTGAATCTGGTCAAGCCTCTAGACCTAACTAACTCTTTCATAGAAAACCCAGGAGATGAGAGGAACATGGTAAAGAACACCTCCTGGAATTCAACCAGCTAAAACCAGGATGTAGGAAATCCTAAAAACGAGTGACGTGTTTTCTTCAACAAGTTAAATGACAATGGGAAAAAAATAAACAAGAAGGAATAACTGTTATTAAAGAGTCTTAATATGTTCTTCATGCATAGAAAGAGATATACCAATCAATGTAGAGCTTGTTTGGGACCTGATTCAAATAACACCAACTATAAACAAACATTTATGATATAATCTGGGAAATTTAGATACTAAATGGATATTCAGCAATATTAAGAAATGATAGTTTGGGGGGCGTGATGATGTTAAAAATAGTCTTTAATTTTTTACAATATATACTGAATTTTAACAGATAAAATAAGGTTTGCTTCAACATAACTCATGGCAGGGGTGATATAAAAGATCATAGTGGAAGTAAAATTGGCCATATGTTGGGAATTGTTGAAACTGGGTGATCAGTTCTTTATAGTATTCTCTCTTCTATTTTTATTTTAAATTTTCCATAATGAATGATAAAGAGAGAGGTCACCTGACAAAGTTTATAGAACTCAGTATCTCCTTATCATAAAATGAACTTTCAAGGTGTTGTGAGGAGCGAGGTGTAGCATTGCAGTAACTAGTTGAGCCCCCATCCCTAGAAATCTAGACAGGCTCATGCACAATATGGCTGGAAGAGCAAAAGTGGTTTCTTGCTGGAGTAATGTTTTACAACACTATTAAAGTTCCCTAGTCTCTGATACATTGGCTGATTCTCATGAGAACCTTCTTGGCTTTCATTCTAAAGTCTCACTTTGATCTCCACCTTTCATATACTTGTATCTCTTGGCTATCATACTGTCTCCCTTTTGGCAAGAATATTTGGAATAACCAAGTCACAGAATCTGTGCCTCAGGATGAGGGTCACATTGCCATATCTGAGTGGTCGTTGAGTTGACCTACCTAACCTGCCTAAATATTGCTCACCTCTGTGACCCTGCAAATTTAACCTGCCTCCTGAGGGCAAGGATGGCTTACATTTTTTTCTTCCTATTCTATTTGCCTAATTCTGCAATCTTGCCTGCTAATTTCTATTCCTAATGATTTCTAGTGGTCAACTTTTATCTCAATTGTATTGATTACTCATCCTCTCACCTAAATGACGTAAATTTTGAAATATCTAGCAGAACCAGTGACAGCTTCCACCTTTTGGAACAGTGAGCAAATAAAAAGGCAAAACTTTGTGATCACCATTCTCAGTTGTCTCACAGCTGAAAAGCTACCACTTGTGCTGGGGTTGGGAGTGGAGAGGCAGCCGCTGCCCCTACCACAAACCCATGACCTGCTGTCACCCATAACCCTGCACAACAGTATGAAACTAAACACTGTCCATCCATAGCAACCACCTTGGTGCCATGCAGACTTGTGGGAAGCTCTAGGAAACATTTGTCAGGGTTGGTTATGCTGATTCACTACAAACTTGGCAGTGTTTCACCACTGCCCACCCTCACTCAATTCTTCTGCACACAGTTTCCAGTAACTTCAAGGGGAATCAATATGATGAAAAAGATACCCTCAATAATTTGGCCTCTTTTTCCAAGAATGTTTATTTTAGCAAGACTGGCAATGGACTTTTGTTGAAAAGCCTTTATTTCTTTAGGGAAAGGTAACAATGCACCTGTTCACATTCTTCATCTGCAGTAGAGAGAACCAGGGAGAAATGGTCAGCCCATTTGGCAGCTACGGATAGGCAGGGCTTCCTTCTGTGCAACCCTCAGAACGGAAATACTTTTTTCATTTGGCAAATACTTTAATGCTGTATATAGCTACAAACAGCCTTTGGGAGACTAGTAACCCAGATATCAGGAGATAGACAATATGATATGCCCCACCATTGAAGAGGAAATCATAAGAAATTGGTTGTTTTGAATCGAGTGTTATGAAAATCTGGAGAACACCTGCCAGATTCAAGAATTCTTAGGCTGACAGTCAAACAGAAGATGAAGTTGAAAAGGTCACAAAGAAAAAAGCTAAAATTTACTCCTCTGGTCATATATCAAGTGGTGTTTTTCCTGGCTAGGAACATTTACAAAATAGGGTTGATGAGCTATTTGGGGAGAAATATTGTGTGACATTCTGTATATTATAATTTATAAGTGTATATTACAGTTAAGCTTTTCAAGTTCAAAGACATACTATTATGGAAACAGACCATTATTTTATTATTTTTTTTTTTTTGGTGAGGAAGACCAGCCCTGAGCTAACATCCATTGCTAATCCTCCTCTTTTTGCTGAGAAAGACTGGCCCTGGGCTAACATCGTGCCCATCTTCCTCTACTTTATATGGGACGCCGCCACGGCATAGCTGACAGGCAGTGCGTCGGCGGGCGCCCGGGATCCGAACTCGCGAACCCCGGGCTGCCAAGCGCAGACAAAACCGCTGCGCCACCAGGCCGGCCCCGAAAAAAACCATTATTAAATAGTAAAAAATATAGCTAGAAATCTAAACTCATTTCTACTCACTTTTAGTATATACCTTTCAAAAGGCATTAAACCATATAAGGAACTGCCTTTAAAAATGAATTAATTCCAAAGACCCACTTGGAAATTGAGATTTGCTATCCAACCTGAAAATCTACAATTTGTCTGATTCTGGAGGAATAATATCTCAGGAAAAGTTGGCCAGAAAGTTAGAAAGTAACATGACATGAGTTCTATACTGATAGTCAAGAGACATGATCTCTAGCGCTGGTTCAACTGTAAATTAGCACGAGACTAGACCAGCCAATTAGCACTTCTGAACCTCATCAGCTTCATTGCATGTAAGATGAGGGATTTGTACTTTCTGCTTCCAAAATGACTTGGATGACTTTATAAATTAAAAACATTGTAAAACTTGAGAATTCTGGTTTAAAAAAATTCAAATTTGGGGGCCAGCCCTGTGCCCTAGTGGTTAAATTCAGCATGCTTCACTGTGGCGGCCGGGTTCAGTTCCCAGGGCACAGACTTACACCACTCATTGGCAGCCATGTTGTGAAAGCGACTCACATACAAAACAGAGGAAGACTGGCACAGATGTTAGCTCAAAGCCAATCTTCCTCAGCTTAAAAAAAAAAAGAAAATTCCAATTTGAAGGTTGACCATCTAAAAGCATAAATGGGATTAGCTGTTACAAGATTTCTGAAAGAAACTAATTGCTAGATTGGGACACTATTTGGTTTTTTGTTTTGTTTTGTTTTTTTTGCTGAGGAAGATTGGCTCTGAGCTAACATTCACTGCCAATGTCCCTCTTTTTTTTGTACGTGAGCTGCCATCACAGCATGGCCCCTGACAGACAAGTGGTGTAGGTCCGTGCCTGGAAACCAAAACCTGGCCGCCAAAGTGGAGCACACCAAACTTAACCACTCGGTCACTGGGGCTGGCACGCAGTATTTGATTTTAAGTTTCCTTGGAAGAATTTTTCAACATTTTTTCAAAAAGAAAAACAAATTCATCAGCAAAAGCAACCTTATCCCTGGAAATACACTTAAATAGGAATTAATTTGTCTCCTGACTAATAATAAAGAATCTGACTAACATTGTAAAAAGTTGTCATTTAATCAATTACGGCTTTGTAAATAGCATAGAAATGTTGCTCAAATGCAGGTTTCTCTTATAAACCCTCTCAATATAGATGGATCAAAACATAAAAGATACTAGGATGAGACACTATGGCCTAGAAATGCTGTTCCCTGATGACTTCAAGGAACAGAAAGAACTCTTTCTCAAATATCAGAGGTCTTAAGAGAACTTTATGCAAAGCAGCTTTGTAGTTGGCATTCCAAAGACCTACTTGGAAATTGAGTTGGCATACAGTTGCTTTCTCTAATTTCATTTGTATTGCATCTAGGCTGTGATGTTAGCTGAGGTTCAAAACATACGCTTTAGATACCAGAGATAAGGAGGTAAACTTCCCATTTTGTCGTGAAAAATACCAGCCTGACTAGTATTTTGCCCAGATATGAGGCTAATCTGCTCTGTATGTACAGAGGTAGAGACTTCCCCTAGTTGAGCTAATTAAACAAGAACTTGAAAACTTTCTAAGCCCCTGGATGCGCTAATTTTATAGATCAGAAGAGGACTTGCACGTGCAACAATTTATAGGGATCTTTTTATATTAAGGATATAACCTTTGAGCTGTGATTTTTATTATTGCCCTTTCAGACTATCATTCTGTTTTGACTTCATTTATGATGATTTTTGTCATATTAATTTATATTTATTATTATATGATGAATTACATCTGCCTTTTCCTTTATGCTGTTAGGTTTCCTGTCTTGTTCTCTGCCGTGTCTCCTATTGTCAACCTACAAAAACAGAAACCAGATTAAGAGGCAAAGCATTTATTTGGGATCAAAAAATTGCAATTTGGGGAGCACAGATTCAGATAGAAACCCAAATAGTGTCCCGCTAGGGAGTAAAAGTCAGGAGCTTTTAAAAGCAAAGAAGGGACGTTGTATTACAAAGAATTTTAATTGGCGTTGGAGGCAGAAGTCACTCTTGGCTAAACATCAATTGACTATTGATTCCATCTTCAGAAAGTCCACAATCCTCAGTCTTTGTGATCAGGATGTCCGTTCTCCTGCAGACTTCTCAAACAATTGCTTGTAAAACAATTGCCGTCTTGGCCCAGTCCAAGGTTCAAGACAGCAAGGCAGTTTCTTCAGAAAGGCATCTGCGACTTCATTTTAAAATGGCTCCACTAAAGTCAATTTTGACACTGTTTTCTTTTTTTTAAATTTTGAACCATCAGGAATTTATTCTAATACATGATGTGAGGAAGGAATCTAACTTTATTTTCTTCCAGATGGATTGCCAATTAAAATAGTGGCTTTATTAAATAAACTTGGATTGGGATTTTATTTTAAATGTGAAAAACGGCATACACTACTGGAAATTTTTTTTATTTTTATGTACATGGTGTTAAGTTGTTCCCTAGGAGAATTACTGGCCAAAGATCTAGGTGCTTCTTGAAACTTATTCTACTTAGACAATAAAATTATGTCTCAAGCTTAAATGATAATGATTACCTTTAGGCTTATTATAATCTAAAATCCTTAAAGACAAAAATCATATCTTATTCATGTTATATCCCAAACAGTTCATGGATTACTTTGCATATATTAGGTATTCAACAACACCTCTTTAAATTAACACTATGGTAGTAGAGTAAGTATCCAATTTTTCCTAGAGAATTGAGGATATTTTGAAAAGAAAAGAGGTTCAAACATAACTGCATATGTCACCATTGGAGACTCATTTTGCGTGATGTGATAACATGTCTACCAAACGCAGTTAACAGCAAAATTCCCACAGGTTTAGTGTGATTACAATATTTGTAAAAAGGAAGCCACAACATAAATGAGCATGATAGCAAATTAGGAGATAGGAAACTGCTGCAAATACTGTTGATTACATACCCAACAGGCAGGCCCCTTCTTCCTTGATAGCAAATCAGACTTTTGTTTGGGGCTTCATTCTCTCATGTGAGAAGGTTAAACTCAAGTGGTGAATTGTGACTGTTGTCAGCCAATCATGGCGTCTCATTCCTCTTGATAGTGATGATTCAGACAAGGACACGTGGCCCAATTCAGGCTGATGAGACCTACAGGCAAATCTGCTGGAGAACTTCTTAGAAAAGTTTTCTCTGATAATAACATGGAATGCAAGAGAAGATAGGACCCTCTTCTTTTTCTCTGGTTGTTGTTGATCTTTTGCAACCATAAATTGCTAAAAGATTAAAAGGACCTGGGTCCTGGGGCCGGCCCCGGCGGTGTAGTGGTTAAGTTCACGTGCTCCGCTTCGTTGGCCCAGGGTTCACAGGTTTGCATCCCGGGCATGGACAGATGCACCACTTGTCAAGCCATGCTGTGGCCGCATCCCATATAAAGTAGAGGAAGATGGGCACGGATGTTAGCCCAGGGCTAGTCTTCCTCACACACACAAAAAAATTAATAAATAAATAAAATTAAAGGACCTGGGTCCTTACGGACATTGTTGAACCACTAAATCAACCAACCCTGGTACTTTGTCTGATTCCAGACTTATCATTATCTGGGGAATCAATACCTGTTTAACTTGTAGTTGGATTTTCCTTGCTTACAGGTGAAAGCATTGTAGCTGTGTACACCGTACGGTGAATATGAGCACAGACTTTGGATCAAATCCTCGCTTCACCACTTACTACTTTTTATATGGAGATTGAAATAAACTTCTACCTAATTTCTTGTATCTAATTTTATTCTATGAACTAAAACTAATCCCAATTGAGTTCATTAATCAATGAAATATAATTATAGGCAAAAAAGGGATATATAGACCTATTAAACATTTTGTATTTAGAAATAGAATTGTACAATTTTTCACCAATCTGTAAAATGAAGACCTTTCCTTGATTATTGGAGTTCCATATAAATATTGTGGGTTACCATATAATTTATCATCCAAACTAGGACTTTTGAGAGTGAAAGAGGTCACTAAAGTAATTAAAGTTATATAAGTTTTTGAAATATGTACTTATTGACAAGTGGCTTTATATAAAATCTATTCTCAAAATTAAAACTTAAAAAAATAATGCGTGTATGTGTATATTAAAACAAATGTTAAAAATCTTCATATTGATTATCTGAATATTTAAAAATAAAATTAGCAGAATAATTAAGCAATCTCAATATGCATTTACATACTTTCACCAGTTTCTTAGCCATGTCTTTCTAATCCTGGGTCACTGGTATTTTTCTAACTGATGTAGTTTTTCTAATACGCTTTTACTGGTTTGTTTGTTTTGTTGGTTTTCCCCCCCACAAAATTGCCTTCAATCATCTTCAAAGTTGCATTTTATAGTCAATACATTTTAAAATGTTGACACCTTCAATTAACTAACTTTTCTGTGCAGGCATAATATTTTTTAAATAGGAAAATATTCTCACTCCCTACAGACAGTAATGTTTTCACTTCGAAATTTGTAAATATTTCAACCCAGGATTTTCAGATTATTGCTTTTTTGCCTACACTGAGTACCTTTCTTCAGTAAACATCTTTACAAAACAAAACTTGCCCAATAAGTCATCTCTGTTTAATGCATATGCATCTCACAAACTAGTAAAGAGGCCATCATAGATGCCCCCAATACAAAATAGAGGTCTAACCCAACCTGGCTTACTTTAATGCAAACATTAATGATAATACTTTCTTTCAGGAAAAATGCTAAATTAGATGGGACACTGGATTGCCAACCATAAAACAAAACCATTCCAGACAAACCAGGATGCACAGTCATCCTTCCTAAAATGTGATATCAAGGATTTCCAGTTGGAGTTTTTTTAAGTAGAGTAACAAGTTAAATACTTGCTAAGTAATTTGAACTCATACATTTTTTACAATTTATCAATTGCAAGTTCATTTTTATGATTTTCCTCACAGTCTTTTACATACTTCAATCTTTTACCTAATTCAGCAAATTATATTTAGCAAGTCTTTCCACAGTATGAAGTTCAGTTTTCATAGGAACACCTACTGTCTTATTACACTCCTGTAGATTTTCATAATATTTAATTAAAGTTTGAGATTTAAAAACACAAGTTTAACCAGCACAAATAGGTTTGGGAACAAATACAATTACTCTTGGTCATCATCATTCAATCAGAATAGCATAAGCCCCCTCTTTGAGACAAAAAATATGAAATCAGAACTAAAAGTCTCCCCTTTAAGAAGAGAATTAACTTTTAAAGGGACATTATGAAGCAATTACTAGACTTTTTTTTCAGGAGTAGTGAAGCAAATTACCCCTGTTTTGGAATATCTACTGTACCTTGTGATGTACTAAACTTCCTACTGGCCTTGTTGGCCTAAGATCAAAGGTTCTGACACAGATTGTTTTCCGGTATTCTGTCTCACGCTCCCAATATTTCCCGACGCTGAATGTCTAAGGAGAGAGGAGTTATCAGATATACATTTTTTGTTTTAAAATATAAACCCTAACTCCTATTCTTGTATATATTTTAAGTTCTGTAAAGTTGTGGAAACTGCATATGCACATCAGCATGATTAGTAGAGAAAAAGGGAATAGTTCTGAACTTTTGCTCATACTACTTAAAATAAGAATAAGCTTGCAGTGAGACAACTAGGTACTTTTTAATTTCTTCTTTCCTGTTTTACTCTGGGTTTTCTATTTCCCAATAATATTAAAACTCAATGTAATATCCATGAGTCCATACTGATATAAATAAATGATTGAATACATAAATAAATGAGAAAGAATAGACAAATCTACATAGAAGAATTCCAAATAATTTATGTAGATACTCCACTCTCAAGGAAGTGAAGCATAACTCCCCACTCCTTAAGTGTAGGCTGCACATAGTGACTTTCTTCAAAGAGTACAGTACAGAAAGGAGGGAGAAAATAACTTTACAGGAGAGAAACCTGACAAATACTACCTTAGCCACATAATCAAGGTCAACATCAACAATGATCAGTTGATAAGTCACATTGACAGTAGGTACCCTTGATATGATGTGATGACAATGATACCTTACCTCTGTGGTCTTCCTTCAAAAAAACGATAACCCCAGTCTCATCTTCTTATGTAAAAAAGTTTAGAAAAGTTTTCACTTCCAACGAGGACAAAGTTAGTTTAATAACAATAAAATCCTCAGAGGTTTGCGTGACCCTCCAACAGACAGATCAGTTTATAATTTAGGACATGCAGATACATGAGTTAGACCATCCTTTCTGAATTATAAAGTCATTTTCTCCAGGATTGGAGCCAATTATTCAGGACAGTTTCTAAATATTGTAGCAGGAGAACTTCTCATGAGAACACGTTCAATTTTAAATGACAGACCAAGGAGTGTGTGTGTGTGAGCGTGTGTGTGTGCGCTCATGTGTGTGTATGTGAATGTCTTCTACTAGCTTCTAGATGGGAAGGTCCTTGGAATACATAAAATAAGGAGAGACAATTCTAGTGAAGATTTCTACCTCTATTAATCTTCTTGTCCAGGCTATGTTACAAGAAATCCAGATAGATGAGCCTAAAGCTTTTCTTGAGATCAATTATAAACCACTTGAGGTTTTGCTATTGTGTTAGGTTTTTCCTTGGGGAGGAGTGATAAAGATGAACAGTGCTTTCCCAGGTGGGTGCGATGGTGGTGATGGTGCTGGTGGTGATGATGCATGATGATGATAACAGACAGCAACATCAAGCCAGTAATAGTACAATTTAGTGAAGAATTTCTCAGTCCCAGACACTATACCAGGTATTTTACATTTAGTATCTCATTTAATACAACAAACTTGTGAGGAGAATATTATTATTCCCATCTTAAATACAAAAAAATGGAAGTGCAAGGTAATCGTTAAAAGCCATACTACCAATAAGTGACTTGAATGTCTGGGCCTTCTCCACTATGTGGTACTCCTCTCACATATGAGTGATCCACGTGTGAAGAATGAGTAGCACACACGTGTTAAAATGCATTGATCTTGCTAGTAGTTGGAGCAAGATTAGGGGAAATGTATTATTTTTTATAGGAGCCAGGTGGCACAGACCCTAACCTTCAGATAGTAACTAAAAATACAGTTGCTAACCCAGGGTCACCAGGTGTCAAAGTCAACTTGATGGCACATAACAACAAAAACCCACTGTCACCTCCTCACTAGTTTTTACCGGAAGTCATGGAGCAAAAATGAACTGAAATCTCAGACATGAGGAATCTTCTCATGTCAACTATATCGCAAAAGTCAGACAAGAACATTAGATGATCAGGATCCTTGTCTTTGATCCCCAATCCTGGTGATGTCATTAAGGACACCCTCAGATTTAAGGAGGATACTTCTGCTTGAGAAATTCACAGTTATCAGGGAATAAACACAGCCAGAATTAGTTAGATCTAGGAGAGCAGTCACTGCAGCAAGAACAAATAGCTCCTTTGACTATCTCAGAGGTAAGGTAGGAGAGCTAAAGAAAAGGCTACTAGAAGCAATGACTGCGTACAGGCTCTGGCTAAACAGAGTAAGATGAAATGACAGTCAGCCTGAGAAAAAAAGGACCACCAACTGGAAAGAAACTTGAAAGAAAATTACACAAATACAGGATGATAGAGTTATGGGTTGTGTCATTTTTCACAAATAGAGAAGATTCCAAATTACATGTATGCTTATAGAGCATTGGGCTAAGAAATACAATGATTGGAAACACTGGGTATCAAATATCATCAATTAAAGTTGTGCATGAGAAATATTCTATATTTCTCAGTATTTTGTTTGTTTTCCAAGTATGTCACACACATTGAAATTAGTGTTCTCTCTATTCTTATAAAAATATGTAAAGAATTTAAGAAGAAGGTCTTCAAATGGCTGGCAGGCATCAAGAAATTCCTTTATAGAGTGTTGCATCATTGGACAGAATATGTTGCCATCTTCATAATTTTGTGGCACTCATAAAGGGGCTCTGAAAAGTAAATTGTGCCTTGGTTGTCATGGTAGGTTTTTATTCAGTTTTAGTACATTATACCCAATGTTAGCATGACAGTCACCATTCTAAGACTTTATTATGAATATTTCCAAGAACAAGAACCTTCAGCTTTGTTTTCTTGTTAAGAGAGGGAATTGAAAGGCACCAACTGTAAGAATCCTGTTCTTGATGATAAGTGGAACATTTATTAAAGCCATTCTAGAAATAGGAGAGTGTTAAAAAACAAACAGACAGAACTAATAACTTATGTGAGATATCTCACCCCCCAGCCTAAGTAACTTTTGAGAGAGAATTGAGATTACACGTTGTATCTTTATATTGATTTCCTAAAAATAATTGAGGATGCTAAGAGATTATATTAAGTAGCACCACTGATTTCAATAACTATAGTAATAATAGAAAACATTTATTGTAATTAACACATCTAGGTTCAGTAACTTGCTCAATATCTCACAGCTGTAATTGGCAGAATCAGTCTGTGGTCTTACACACTATGCTGTTTCTAAAAGAATGTAATAACTCTGAATTTCTTGACATAAAAGTGTTCTAGGACCTCCCTTGATGTACTCTAGGACTGGACTCCTATTTTCTTGTAAGGAAACCCTACTGATTTTAAGTGTGCAGCTGTCAAATATTCCCTGAAATACTCAGATTGATTCTGAGGATCTCATGGGAAAGATAGGGGGAAGAAAATAAACACCCTTGTTGAGAACGAGCATTGTGCACTGGACTTTTCACCCTTACTTTTGGTACTTCATTAAAAGGTGGAAGCAAATTAATACAAAGTAGACATAAAAAAACAATTTAGTAGGATTTCAATAGATTAACAGCTATGGCCTAATCTGGTCCAATGGTTCAATAGCTAAGGCTAAACTCTACTTAGTCCATATTTCAGGCACACCTGAGAAGTTCAGTCTGTGTTTCTCGAGCAATATAAAAGGCAAAATATTTCATAATTGGCAAAGTCGCACAGTGAACTGGGATGAGCTCCACATGACCAGAGCCTTGGGCAAGGAGCCCTTGGACTCTTGCCTAATATTCCTTCATCTGCTGACAACCCACTGGAATTTTCCTCTAAGATGGGTGATGGCAGGTAAAGCTGGACAGACGGCAAAAAACAGAACACCGGTAGGCTAAGCCATAATTACATAAATGCATCATCTTCTCTTCCTTTCCGAAACTTGAATACCCAGCATTTACATCTCACATTCAACTAGATAATGTCTAAAGACTCTGAGAGTGATGACATTCTCTGAGCCTTTGTGGGAAGAAAACATAAACAAACAAGAGAATGTTTATGGTGACACGAACAAGAGAAAAAGTCCCCTTGAGGTTTTTTTTAAATAAAAGTAATTACATGTGATAAATTATTTTCAAAGCTATAACTCTTGCAAACATATTTCTTTTTCAAAAATAAAATCTGTATGCACCCCTGTATTCACTGCAACATTATTCACAATAGCCAAGATGTGGAAGCAAACTAAGTGCCCACCAAAGGATGAATGGATAAAGATGTGGTATATATATAAATAAAATACTACTCAGCCATAAAAAAGACAAAACTGAGGCGCCAGCCCTGGTGGCGGAGTGGTTAAGTTCAGTGCAGTCTACTTTGGTGACCCAGGTTCATTTCCCAGGCATGGACCTTGTGGTCCGCCAGGTGGACTTGTGGCCACGCTGGGCAGCGACCCAGATACAAAATAGAGGAAGACTGGCAACAGATGTTAGCTCAGGGAAAATCTTCCTCAGCAAAAAAACAAAAAAAAGGCGAAACTGTGACAACATGGGTGGACCTTGAGGGTATTATGCTAAGCGAAATAAGTCAGACCAAGTCAATTACCATATGACTTTACTCACATGTGGAAGATAAACAAACATAGATATGGAGAACAGGTTGGTCGTTACCAGAGGGGAAAGGGGCTGGGGGAAGGGCAAAAGAGGTAAAAGGGCACATGTGTATGGTGACAGAAGACTATTAGACTTTTAGTGGTGGACATGATGCAGTCTATACAGAAGTTAAAATATAATGACATACACATGAAACTTATATGTTATAAACTAATGTGAACTTAATTTTAAAAATCTGTATGTATATTTATACATATATACAGGTACAATACAGTATATACAATATACGTACATACATATATACAGATTATATATGTGTATATATATATTTATATATATATATTAGAGAATGCTTTCCCTTTGAGAAATTAGCTTAAGGTATAGTTTCAGTTTATACAAGTTATATGTCTTCTAAAAAGTCAACATTTCTTGATAAATTCAACAGTTCTTGAAGAAACTTAGATAAAGAGATTGCCTTGAATCAAAAGGCTTCATATCACACCTTAGCATCATTTTTTAACACACTTGACCTAGTCAGGTAACTATTCAGAAGACTTGCAGAGTCATTTCTTAGCTAGCTGATTCTCTATCCTTCTGCTTTCACAATAACTTTTTAAAAAGTGACTGAGACTGCTCCTACTCCCTTCAAAATCTTCCAGTAGAGGTATTTAAAACAATGCAAAGTTAAAAGGTAAAAGCTTTATTATTTTTATGGAGAAAAATATCCCCACCTAGAAATGAAGAGACCACGTTCATTTTTTTAAAGGACCTATATTCTTCATTGACCCCTAACAGGAAGTCTTCTCTGAAAGAAAAGCCATCTGTTCTGCTGGACTGAAAGTCTGGCACAGCACAAGTTAAAGAGCCAGTGCAGAGGACAGGAACGCAGGCACACACCTGGTCTCACAGGTTGAATAAGAGAGTTGTACGGGTTGTCAAAGGCAAGTTTTTACACAAAACAAAGAAACCAAACCAAGTCCTCCTCACTTTATGTTCAAGCAGTAGAGTCCAACATGTCTTTATCATTTATTTTTCTCCAATACAGAACTTTGTATTTCACTGAGCTATGGACTTGAAACAATTGCATCATCATCAAATACACAAATATAAGATTGGTGGGTTGGAAAAGGTGCTGTCAAATTTCAGAATTTCCAGAAGAGTGCAATGTACAGACCACCTCAGAGGACCCTCATGGGAGAAGATGAGGTGAGGCCCACCCTAGAGCTGAGTTTGTTTCTTTCTTTCTTTGCTGGGGAAGGGGCATCATGAAGAATGCTAACAGGATCTTAGAATGTAAATGTGTGTGACAGCTTGGGTCAGCCGAAGGTGGGCAGCAGAGTCAGCTCGTACTAACATACCCCCTAAGTTCACACCTTCAGCTGAGTGGTTCCTGACACATATATAATTTTAAATTAAAAAGAAAAAATGAACAGGTGAAATTAATTTTAATAAGTTTTTTTAACTTTATATAGTTAAATAAATATGTCAGTCTCAAAGACAGCAATGTCACCTTTCAACTTAACTTAGTCCTTTGGTTCCTCTAAAGTACAAAGTAGGGAAGAAACTGACTATGAATTGCCCGTAAATTCATAAGTATAAAAATGCAATGTCTTTAAAGTTTCTTTCTGATCATAGCATCTGCATGCTCAGTAGCCATTAGACAAATGGTTGGGCCTTCTATTAAAATATAACTTTAAATAGAGTTATGAAGTATCAAATAGATGAGGAAGCTATGAATTGGTCTATTATCCTCTTCTTATTTTAAAAAATTCTTTCCCTAAGCTACTAATGTTACAGGAAAAATTTCAGTTTATTAACAAACTTATATATAAAGTAAAACACATCTAGCTTTCCATCTTTCCGGCTCCTAATAAGAACAACTGAGATAACATTGTGGTTTAAAAATTATGTATATTCAGAGCATCATGGCGGAGTGAGATTCCCTCTTTGAATCTCTGTCCCCTACGACACAACGAAAACATCATTCACATTCCAACAGAGCTCAATCAAACACTACGAAGGACTTCTGAGAAACCCCTGCTGCCATACATCGGACGGTGGAGGTGCGGGAAGCCCAGGAGGACGGGAGGAGAGGTAGGAGGTTGTACTCTACCCCCAATCGATCGGCAAAAACAGCGCGGTTCGCGGACAGAGGGGGGAGGGGCGGCCCACAGCGGGGGGGAAAACTATCGCCATCCAGGTGCTCTCACAGACTGTCGCGAGATCCCCACTGGGAAGCGACGTCGGACTGCTTAGGGGGTGTAGCAAACACCCTAAGAGAGCCAGAAAGGAAACCCCCGGGTCAAGCAGGAGAAAGAGAGGACCCCTCCCCCCACACACCCGGCGTTTCAGCATAATCCCTCCGGGGGCTGCAGCCGCCTCAGAGCAAACCGCTCGCAATCTCCATCTAGTGGCAGCAGGGGGAAACTGCAGGACTAACTTTAATCATGAGGGGTAAAAATAAAGCCGTCCCGGTCGGATCCTTGCGAAAATATGTCAGGCCTACAGACCAAAAGGAAAATGACAAACACCCAGAAACCAACCCTGAAGGCACAGAATTTGATAACCTGAATGACAGAGAATTCAAAATAGCTATCATAAACAAGCTCAATGAAATACAAGAGAACACACAGAAACAAATCAACGAATTCAGGGATTATGTCACAAAAGAGATTGAAACCCTAAAGAAAAACCAATCAGAATTATTAGAGATGAAAAACAAAATCAACGAGATAGTGGAAAAAATGGAGTCTTTAAAGAGCAGAACTGACAATATGGAGGAACGAATTAGCACTATTGAGGATAGCCATGCAGAAATGCTCCTGGTAGAGGAGGAGAGAGAGCTAAGACTAAAAAAGAAATGAAGAAATTCTTCGAGAAATATGAGACTCAATGAGGAAAAGCAACATAAGGATAATAGGTATTCCAGAAGGAGAAGAAAGAGAAAAAGGAGCAGAGAGTTTGTTCAAAGAAATAATAGCTGAGAACTTCCCCAACCTAGGGAATGAGAGGGAAATATCAGTGAATGAAATCAATAGATCACCTAAATATATAAACAGGAATAAAAAATCATCTCGCCACATAGTAGCAAACTTGAAGAATACCCGTGACAAGGAAATAATATTGAAGGCAGCTAAACAAAAAAACAAAATAACATACAAAGGAAACCCCATCAGGCTCTCAGCTGATTTCTCGACAGAAACTCTACAGGCTAGGAGAGACTGGAATGATATATTCAAAATCATGAAAGACAAAAACCTTCAGCCGAGAATACTTTATCCAGCAAAAATATCCTTCAAATATGATGGAGAAATAATAACTCTCCCTGATAAATAAAAGCTAAGAGAGTTCGTCACCACAAGACCCCCACTACAAGAAATGCTCAAGAAGGCCCTTAGGCCTGAAAAAAAACAAATGAGAAAGGGGATACAAAGATTTCAACAAGGAGAAAAGCAAGGAGACTAAACCAGAACAAAATACAGTTGGATAACATCAAAAATTAATTCAAGCTCATCACTGGAAACATACATTCATGACACAATCTGGAATAAAGAGATAACAAATAAGGAGGGGAAGAGGTAAGGGATTGAACTGACCCAGCCTCAGGAAAAAGGAGGCATCTGAAAATGTACTTTCTTATCCAGGAGATTGCTTATATAAACCGCACGGTAACCACTAAACAAACAACCAGAAGAGAACCACACATGACAAATAAAGAGAAAACCAAGAGAATGAGCATGCAGAAATACCAAATTGAATTTGCAGTCCAAAACACAAGGGATAAGAAACGAAGGAAATGCAAAAGAACCAGAAAATGAACAATAAAATAGCAACATTAAACCCTCATATATCAATAATCACTCTAAATGTAAATGGATTGAATTCTCCAATCAAAAGACCCAGAGTGGTGGGATGGATTAAAAAACAATATCCAACAACCTGCTGCCTCCAGGAAACACATCTCAGCTCTAAAGACAAACACAGACTCAAAATAAAAGGATGGAAAACAATACTCCAAGCTAATGGCAAACAAAAGAAAGCAGGAGTAGCCATACTTATATCAGACAAAGTAGACTTCAAGATAAAAAAGGTAATGAGAGACAAAGAAGGGCAATATATAATGATAAAAGGGACACTTCACCAAGAAGACATAACACTTATAAATATCTATGCACCCAACACAGGAGCACCAAAGTACATAAAACAACTGCTAAAAAACCTTAAAGGAGATATTAACAATAACACAATAATAGTAGGGGATCTTAACACCCCCCTTACATCAATGGATAGATCATCCAGACAAAAAGTCAATAAGGAAATAATGGACTTAAACGAAAAACTAGACCCAATGGACTTAATAGATATATACAGAGCACTCCACCCAAAAAAAGCAGAGTACACATTCTTCTCAAGTGCACATGGAACATTCTCAAGGATAGACCATATATTAGGAAACAAGGCAAACCTCTATAAATTTAAGAAGATTGAAATCATTACAAGCATCTTTTCTGATCATAATGCTGTGAAACTAGAAATCAACTGCAAGGAAAAAACTAGGAAAGGGACAAAGATGTGGAGACTAAACAACATGCTACTGAACAACCAATGGGTCGTTGATGAAATTAAAGGAGAAATCAAAAGCTATCTGGAGACAAATGAAAAGGAAAATACACCATACCAACTCATATGGGATGCAGCAAAAGCAGTCCTGAGAGGGAAATTCATAGCAATACAAGCTCACCTTAACAAACAAGAAAAATCCCAAATAAATAACCTTAAATTGCAACTAACAGAGTTGGAAAAAGAAGAACAGACAAAGCCCCGAATCAGTAGAAGGAGGGAAATAATAAAAATCAGAGCAGAAATAAATGAAATTGAAACCAAAAAAACAGTAGAAAGGATCAACGAAACAAAGAGCTGGTTCTTTGAGAAGATAAATAAAATTGACAAACCCTTAGCCAGACTCACTAAGAAAAAAAGGGAGAAGACTCAAATAAATAAAATTAGAAATGAAAGAGGAGAAATTACAACAGACACCACAGAAATACAAGGGATTATTAGGGAATACTATGAAAAACTTTACGCCAACAAATTGGACAACCTAGAGGAAATGGACAAATTCTTGGACGTGTACAACCTCCCAAAACTGAATCAAGAAGAAATAGAGAATCTGAACCGACCAATCACAAGTAAAGAGATTGAAACAGCAATCAAAAACCTCCCAAAAAATAAAAGCCCAGGACCAGATGGCTTCCCTGGAGAATTTTATCAAACGTTCAAAGAGGATTTAGCACCTATCCTTCTCATACTATTCCAAAAAATAGAGGAAGATGGAATACTTCCCAACACATTCTATGAGGCCGACATCATGCTGATACCAAAGCCAGACAAGGACAATACAAGGAAGGAAAACTACAGGCCAATATCGCTGATGAACATAGACGCAAAAATCCTCAACAAAATATTGGCAAACCGAATACAGCAATACATCAAAAAGATCATACACCACGATCAAGTGGGATTTATACCAAGGACACAGGGATGGTTCAACATCCGCAAATCAATCAACGTGATACACCACATTAACAAAATGAAGAATAAAAACCACATGATCATCTCAATCGATGCAGAGAAGGCATTCGACAAGATCCAGCATCCATTTATGATAAAAACTCTCAACAAAATGGGTATAGAAGGAAAGTACCTCAACATAATAAGGGCCATATATGACAAACCTACAGCAAACATCCTACTCAACAGGAAAAACTGAAAGCCATTCCTTTGAGGACAGGAACAAGACAAGGGTGCCCACTCTCACCGCTCTTATTCAACATAGTACTGGAAGTTCTGGCCAGAGCAATTAGGCAAGAAAAAGGAATAAAAGGACTCCAAATAGGCAATGAAGAAGTGAAACTCTCACTATTTGCAGACGACATGATCTTATACATAGAAAACCCCAAAAATTCCATCGGAAAGCTACTAGAAACAATCAACAACTACAGTAAAGTGGCAGGGTATAAAATCAACTTACAAAAATCAATTGCATTTCTATACACTAACGATGAAAAAACAGAAAGAGAACTCAAAAAGACAATCCCATTTACAATTGCAACAAAGAGAATAAAATATCTGGGAATAAATTTAACCAAGGAGGTCAAAGACCTATACAATGAAAACTATAAGACACTATTGAAAGAAATCGAGGAGGACATAAAGAAATGGAAAAATATTCCATGCACATGGATTGGAAGAATAAATATAGTTAAAATGTCCATTCTACCTAAAGCAATCTACAGATTCAGTGCAATCCCAATCAGAATCCCAATGTCATTCTTCACGGTAATAGAACAAAAACTACTGAAATTCGTATGGGGCAACAAAAGAGCCCGAATAGCTAAAGCAATTCTGAAAAAAAAGAACAAAGCTGGAGGCATCACAATCCCTGATTTCAAAATATACTATAAAGCTACAGTAATCAAAACAGCATGGTACTGGTACAAGAATAGACACACAGATCAATGGAACAGAATTGAAAGCCCAGAAATAAAACCACACACCTATGGACAGCTAATCTTCGACAAAGGAGCAAAGAACATACAACAGAGAGAGGGAAGTCTCTTCAATAAATGGTGCTGGGAAAATTGGACAGCAACATGCAAAAGAATGAAAGTAGACCATCTCCTATCGCCATATACAAAAATCAATTCAAAATGGATCAAAGACCTGAAAGTGAGACCTGAAACTATAAAACTCCTGGAAGAAAATATAGGCAGTACACTAATTGCGATTGGACATAAAGGGATCCTTTCAGATTCCATGTCTACCCAGACAAGGGAAACAAAAGAAAAAATAAACAAGTGGGACCTCATCAGACTAAAGAGCTTCCACAAGGCAAATGAAACCAGGATCAAAATGAATAAACAACCCACCAGCTGGGAGAAAATATTTGCAAATCGTTTGTCTGACAAGGGATTAATCTCAGTAATATACAAAGATCTCATACAACTGAGCAACAAAAAAACAAACAACCCGATCAAAAAATGGGCAGAGGAGATGAACAGACATTTTTCCAAGGAAGAGATACAGATGGCCAATAGACACATGCAAAGATGTTCAACATCACTAATCATCAGGGAAATGCAAATCAAAACGACACTGAGATATCACCTTACACCGGTTAGAATGGCTATAATCACCAACACAAAAAACAACAAATGCTGGAGAGGTTGTGGAGAAACGGGGACCCTCATTCACTGCTGGTGGGAATGCAAACTGGTGCAGCCTCTATGGAAAACAGTATAGAGAGTCCTCAAAAAATTAAAAATAGAAATACCATATGATCCAGCAATCCCACTCGTGGGCATCTACCCAATGGACATGAAATCAACCATCACAAGAGGCGTATGCACCCCTATGTTCATTGCAGCATTATTCACTATAGCCAAGAAGTGGAAGCAACCCAAGTGTCCCTCAACTGAAGATTGGTTAAAGAAGATGTGGTATATACATACAATGGAATACTACTCAGCCATAAGAAAAGACACAATTGTCCCATTTGCAACAACATGGAGGGACCTAGAGGGTATTATGTTAAGTGAAATAAGCCAGAGAGAGAAGGACAGACACTGCATGAACTCACTCATATATGGAATATAAGTGAACACACGGACAGAGAGAACTGATTGGTGGTTACCAAGGGGAAGGGGGGTGGGGGGGGCACAAGGGGTGAAGGGTTACATCCACAAGGTGATGGACAAACAAAAATGTACAACTAAAACACCACAGTGTTATAAACTAAGACATCAATAAAAAAAAAAAAAGAACCTAAAAAAAAAAAAATTATGTATATTCAGAGATGGCAATGTAAGTCACATCTCCCTGAAATTGATTTCTCATATTAATAATTTAGTTCAGGACCAGTTGTTCTTACTCCTTTTCTCTTACAATGTTGCTAAACCATGTTTTCTCCATGCTTTATTTAAGCTGGTTAATCTTCTGGACACCAGTTGTGACTTTACAATTGACCAGTTAAATAATTCTGTTTGATTTGGCCCATCATTCTAGCCTGCTATCATTCTTTGGAAAGCTGGTTCTGCCATGCAACCATGCCTTCTCCCCCTAAGCTCCATCCATAGGCATGCTGTGCACATTCTGGCAGGGAATATTTTATTTATACACTAGAATTAGGTTCCCTGAAACACCAGAAACAAAATGCATATATCATAAAAATAGCACCTTACGAAGACTGAGTGTAGAGTGATGCTTTGGATTTTGGCAGAGTAATTAGAAAAATCAGTATAGCTTCTCAAGATTTGTTCCCTTGTTTGTTTTTCCAGCTTTATTGAGATATAATTGACAACATGGTATAAGTTTAAGGTGTACAACATAATGATTTGATCTACATTCACATTGTGAAATGATTACCACAGTAAAGTTAGTTAACACAAGATTTGTGCATTACAGTATGCTTATTCTGGCAGGTTTGCTTTAAAATTATTCAAATTAATTTAACACATATGCCTCATTTATTGATATGCCAGTGAATCAATGCATCATTATGAAGAGGCAATCTACTCAGTACTAGTAGTAACTGTGAAGTCTAATACTAGGTACATAAAAAATTAATAAGTAAAACACAAGATGCTTGTTAGAGCCCAGCCTACGTGGTAACAAATGCTGTTAACATTTGGATTCAAGTCAAGACGTGAAATCAGACCACTGGTTATGAGCTCAGAGCCATCAGGCATAGGACATTGCACATTCAACAGGGAGGTGGGGTTTGGAGGGACACAGCTAATGCAGGATTTAAGAGAAGGTCATTACATGAGAGTCTCAGTTAAAGAGATGAAAGCAGAAACGTAAAGTTAGACAGGAATCAGAGCCTAAGAGTGAGCAGGATGATCAAAGAAAGATCCAAACAGAATGTGTGAGCCATCCTGAATTCCTGTGATGTAAACAACGAGTTGTTAGGTAACCTAATCCACCAAAACTAATTAAGAAACATAGCAGAGCATTTTCAGACTGACAGCTCTTTAGTACCCCCACTCCCAAGTTCCAATAATTTACTTCCAAAATGGGAAGATCCCATCTTACCTTGGTTATGACCTTACAGGAGCATAAGCCCTGAGTGGATGGGGAATTCTGTAGGGACCAGAAGTCCTAGCTTGGGTCAGCTGAAGATGGGCAGCAGAGTCAGCTGGTACTAACATACCCCCTAAGTTCATACTTCAGCTGAGTGGTTCCTGACACATATCTAATTTTAAATTAAAAAGAAAAAATGAACAGGTGAAATTAATTTTAATAATATTTTTATTTAACTTTATATATTCAAAAAGTATCATTTAAACATGCAATCAATATTTAAAAATTAATGGGATAGTTTACATCTTTTTCATACTGTCTTAAAATTCTGTATGTATTTACGCTTACAGCCGGTATCAATTTGAACTAGCCACATTTCAAATGCTTAATCGCCGCATGTGGTTAGTAGCTACCATGTTGGACAGTGCAGAGCTGAACTATCACTCAAATATGTCTATTATAGCCTTCAACCGGTATGCAAAGAAACAAAAATAATGACAACTCTCACTTGTGAATCACATTACAATCTAAAGAATGTTTTCATATTTTATCCTCTAGGATTCAAAAGGATAACCTATGGGGTTGGTATGACAAATACTATTATTATCTCTGGCTGCCAGATTAGAGAACTTAATAACTTAAGATCTCCATAAGCAAAGATCACAATCCTAGTAATAAACTTGAACCCAAGTCTTCTTCTATCCAGAAATTAGTCTGATTAAATGAGATTAAATGAACTGCCAAAGGCTAGCCAGCATGTCAGCTGCACAATATGAGTTAAAATCTGGGCCATTTTACTCCCCAACCAATGCTCTTAATACTACAACAGCATCGGCCCTCACCTTCAGCCTCCCTTCCCCCGCAGTTGGTCTGAAAGTCGACACTAATCACATTACTAAACTTTGGGTTGTTAGTTGAAGTGACCAAGGCCTATTCAAAAGAGGGATGTAATTCTTCAGCCCTCTCTTCTCATTTATGTAACACAATTGTCACAGGAGTGTTTTAACGGATTCTTATGCTTTTTACGGCAAGAATAGGTACCAGCAATTTGTAAAGGAAGCATTTGAGACAAATTGCTAACAGTATCCTTTTATACAGTAAAATGCACACAACTAAACATAACATGATCCCATTTTTGTAAATCAATGACAAAATGTCTTTCTATAATTACATATTTGAATAAATATAACATGTATGTATTATATGTTTTTATAGTTTTAATAGCATGCAGAAGAAAACACTGCAGATTGATTACTTTGGGGATGGGAGGACTATGTGGTAGAGGGTAAGGGATAAGTAGGGAAAGGAGAAGCAAATGAAAAATAAGAAAGAGAAAAAGCTCCATCTATAATATGACCCTGTATACAGGTACATATACACACATACACATACATATTTTGGGGTATATATATACAGACACAAATGTACAATATATTTTTAAATGATCTCTTTAGAGTCATGTCATGTGAATAGTTTATAGCTGACAGCCAGACACCAGCAGGATTGATTACCTTTTTAAAATGTGAAGCATTGAGACTTGACAATTTAATTGTAGGAATTTCAGGAATACAAATTTTTAATTTATTCCACATAGTTCAATGATTACTCTGAAAGACAGAGTCCATAGACTGAAACGTCAGTCAGAAGGAAATATCGTTGACCCCTCACTATGATCCAGGTGCAGGCACTCAGGACACCACGGTGAACAAGACAAAGTCCTGCCCTCAAAGAATTTACATTCTAACTTGGGGAAGCAGACAGTAAACATAGAAAAATTAATTAGGATAATTTCAGGGACTTTTAAGTGCACTGGGTAAAACATAGTGACAATTTGGTTTAGGTTGGTAGCACTGAAAATGATGAGATGTGGTCAAATTTGGGATATAATTTGGAAATACAGGCAACTGGAGTTGCTGGTGTATTCGATGTGGGCAGTGAGGGACAGGATTCAAGAATAATTTCCATGTTTTTGGCCTGAACAACCACTGGGTGGATGATGGTGCCATTTACTGATACGTGAAAGGATTGAGAGATGATAGATTTTTTTTTTTTCTTTTTTGAGAAAACTAAGAGTTCTGTCTTGACCATGATAGGTTAGAGAAGCCTAAAAGACCCTCAAGTGAAAATGCTGAGTAAGCAGTCAGGTGTATGATTCTGATGTGCAGGACAGGATTCAGGGTGGAGATAAAAATTTGGGAGCCATCAGCACATACATAGTATTTAAAGGCATGCGACTAAACAGGCTCTCCTGAGGAAAGTGTAGCTAAGGAAGATTACAGGGCTGAAAAAATAAACTCTAGGGCACTCCAACATTTAGAGATGTGCTCAAGAAATGGAGCTGGCAAACCTAAGAACAATTTGAGAAAGCAAACTGATGAAGAACACAAGCCGAGAGCAATAGAGTAAAGGCAGAGTACACTGCTAAAGATATAGGCAGGGGGTAGAAAAATGAGGTATTTCTTGTTGATTGCATCTATTTTCTCTGGGAAATATAAGACCAGGTCACCAATGGAGAGTAACAAAGAATAAGCAGTGTTTTGAGATTGGAGGAGAGAAGAGCAGATGTGGAATAGTCATCTAGGGAGGATGAAGGTGAATTTACTAGAAAAGTGAAATAGGATTTTCCAGCAGTGTTCAGTGCTTTTGAGATCTGGGGTCATAAATCTGGACCAAGGTCAGTCAGCATCGTAATAAGATCGTTATCCAGCACTGTTCAGCTGCTCTGGTATAGGGCCAGAATAAGCAGATAACTAGGTATAAAAAGGGCTGAAGTTTGGTCAGGTGCATGCAATGGAGGAGGAAGGGGTCAAGAATGTTAAAGATGTTAGTAAGGGAATAATCATAGTGCCAAAACATGGAATCTAAATTGGGGAAGAAAGGAGAGGGAGGTCATTAAGGGGTTTTGAATAGCAAAAATGTAGAAATGTCAGTTGATAAGTCTTTAAGAGGTAGAATTCCCAAAGTGGGAAGACAAGAGTTAGGAGTTAGCAGGCTGGGAGGCAGTCAGGGAGGAAAATGGGATGTTGGAGGTGGTGCAGTTGCTAGTGATATTAGGTTTGGATATAACCGTATACCTGAGTCAGGAAGATGGAGAGGAAGAAGATTCAGAATCCTAGAGCTAAGAAAGCCAAGCAACTGAGAGTCAAGCATAGCAACAAGAGAAGTGGAAGAGAGAAAGGAGGGAGCCATGGGTTTTAGTTGCCCAGGAGTAAGGGGAAGCATCTGGGAACAGAGTAAATGGCACCTCGAGGTGGAATAGTGGTAAAATCTGAAGTCATGAGCTAAAAAAGAATTAGGGTTTAAAAAGAGAAGGAAAGGAAGTTTTGTAGGCTGCAAAGAAGGATGAGAAGCCATCTACTCACCTCCAGGCCCTGAAATTCACATGGAGTATGAGAAAAAACACAGCTGCCTCTGAAGGGACTGCAGAGGAAGTGGTATCAGTAAAACCTGGTGTCACCTGAATAAGAGTGTGATAGGAACAATCAGACAAGGGTTGGACAATGTTGAACAGTTTATAGATGACAGACCCTGGCTTCCCAAGGGCAGAGTGGAAGAGTATGGAGAGGGAGAGGCAGGAGATAGCATCAGACCAGGGTATGTCCTAAGGAATAAGGAGAATTGTTTTGAAATGATGGATAATCCAGGAAGCCTCATCTTTTAATGGTAAAACTCAAGGTAAACAGGGATGTGAGGCTTGTTGGAACTGGTTCTGGGAATCTTGGAGCCCTCAGCTCATGTCCATGGGAAAGACATTGGCCTCCCAGAGCCATTTAGTGGTTCCTGCCCACAGGTGGAGAGGTCGCAGTAATGTCTTCAGGGACTGGCTGTCCTTTTGTATATAAATGCTTTTTTCCCCCTCATCAAAAGGATCAAAGACTAGCCCGAAAACCAAACCAGGCAAAAACCCAGGGCCTGAGAGGCTGAAATAGAAGCAAGAAAATACTTAGGAACAAGTTCCAGGACACTATTGCTTTCTAACACAACAAATTGATGTAATTTGCAATTTGAAAAAAAAAAGGAGAAAAGAACAAGACCTCCTAAAGCATAAGGCTGTTCTTCTCGAATAGTTAAGTCTGGGAGGAGCCTGGGCTGCAAGGTGAATAAATCATGTACTTTCTCCAACCTGTATCTGTTATGACCCATTTGCTGTTAATTTCCTGGACATTGATTACTGTGTATATCTAAAATCTTTAAATTCTCAAATACAAAAATAAGTATCAAAAACTTGTTAAATTTGGGAAAGAGGAGGCAAAAAAAAATAGAATGAGTGACAGAAAGAAAACGAAACAGAAAGATACGGTGTGCATATTTTGATTAAGTAAATAATTTCCTTTAACAAAAGATTAAATTGGCTGTTAATTCTATGCATTTTTAGTGACATGACGAGAGCTCCTATACTTATGTTGAACAAATTAGCTTTCCAAATGTAAAGGTCACTCATTTCAATAGTTGAATTTTCTGACTTTTTCCAATTATCAGAGCAATGCATGTGGAAAATAAGAAATAATAGTCCCATTACAATAATATAACGTAGTAAAGGATAAGCAAGAAAGAAATCTCTTGGGAAAGTCAATAAATAGGCAGCTTAATTAAATGATATTACACTTGTGTTACTGCCAAGGCAATATTTTTTCTTAATTTGGAAATGGGAAAATTAGCTCTAAAGACAGTTGATTGCCTAAAGATGACTTTACTCAACAATTGCCAAATAATTAAATTTACAGTGATACATGCTCATCCAAATGTTCTTAAAGCTGGAGAAGCCCACCATCTGCCCTTACACCATTTGGAAGTGGAATGGGTATTTTGGAATCATAATAACCAAAGGCTTTTGGCCACACACTGCCAGGTTCACCTCCTTACTCCTGTTGTTGAGAGGCAGGCTGATGACCTTAGAAATAATTCCTCCATGAATCACAAAGGATCAGATATCCTTAATGCAGTCAATAGTTTGGGTCAGAGGATGCTCACATTGTAACACATACACACCTAGTTTCTCAAATAAATAGAACTTTTAAGGGAATTTATTTAGAACATATGTCAATAGTTAGTGCTAGGAACATTGTTTTCTTTGAGCATTAAGCTAACGTGTTTCTCATAAGCCAAGTTTACTACAGTTAAGTCAATACCCAATTTCAAAAAGCAAATGGCCACCTATTATATGAAACAAACTGGGGCGAATTCCTTGTTTAAAAATTCAGGGAGTTCACAATCTTCTAAAGGAGATAGATAAAATCCAAGTAATTATGAAATCCTGTGACTACAATAGACCAGACATTCTGTAACCATGTATCATTATCTTAACTGGTCTGCAGGTGGGTCAACCTCATTTCTGGTTGGAAAAACTGAATGGAATAATGAATATGAATCGGCTATTGTAAGTGCAGAATCCCACTCAAGCTATGGGAGGTGGAGAGTATTTTAAGTTTATATCCTCAAAGTATCTAAATAAAGTCAGGATTTCTATGAATAAGAACTGGACTTGAAAAGCCAGTCAATATCACAGTCTCCATCAGGTGGCAGTCAAATAAGCATTAGCTTAGTCTTTATTTCTTTCCTCTGTTCCCTCTCTCTCCATGACTGCATGTGGCCAACAAGGCCATGAATCCCAAGTTTGCTTGATGTCCTGGGTCCAGTGCCTACCACTGTTTATTTGAATCAAGCTCTCAGTATCACAACTCCAAATTCCAGGCTTAGCTTGGGTCAGACATCCATCCATGGTCCAATCAGCCATAACTTGGAGGATGAAGTCATGTGATACATAGGGCTAATCCTTCCAGGGATTAAAGGAAGACAGATTCCCTAAGGAAAGGGTGTGTGTAGAGAAGAGATGATTGGCATCTCTACCACAATGGCATTCATTCTTCATTGAACAGCTCCCAGCACACCACAGCATTTGTCAATGATTAGCTCAGAGGTGAACACACAGTGGTAGCAATCAGCCTTGGCATTGCCTTGGGAGTGTAAGTAATAAAAGGCCTCCATCATATGACTGCATTTTAATTAGAATGTGTAAAGTCACAGAAGGCTCTCTTTTGGACTCTTGCTAGTGGTATGAAACTCTTGCGACACCCCCTATAATAATCCCAATGGGAAGTCAAATATCCCACACTCCCAAGGTAGTCTTCTTAAAAGCAAAAAAGAAAATAGCTTTGCTGCAAGCAGAAAAAATCGCATACAGTTAGTGTTACATGTATGCAGAATAAAAACAAACAGATGTCATTGGTTAGTAAGTGACTTCCTATATTCTTTGATTCTGAATATTTCTCCTCAGCCACCTGAGGTCAGTTTTTCTTCCTATTGTTCTGAAGTCTGCCTTATCTCAAAATCCAACATATTTCAACATCTGATCCAAGCTGACTTTCTCTTCTCCGTCTCCCTTGATCTCTGCTGTCTTTGACAATTCTGGCTGAAAGTCTCTTCTGATTTCCTCATACAGATCCCTGAGTTCTCCTTGAGCCGTTATTGCTAGGGTCCAGAGCCACCCGCCTCCATAGTATAAACAAATCAGCTTGTCCCCTGATTCAGCACATCCCCCATTCACTGGTGGCAGTAAACACTATTACCAACAATAATGCCGAGAGTAATTAACCTCCTGATTACTGGTCTGGATAGTAATTACAATGAGGAAATTCAAATTTTGCCTTTAATTTACTGGTGCTTGGTGTTACCAGGTCAATATCATCATAAACAGCTCTGAGAGTATTTTGTTATAACAAACATGAGCACCATATTCTACTCTTCTTCCTAAACATTCAAGCAACAAAATCTTTTCAACTATTGGCCCAAATGGGAGAATAAGAAGACAAAGGTTTTTCTTATATAGACACAGATCATGAAAAAAAGTCTGAGAATAAATAATACATACGGTATCAAGAAATGGCAACTAAGAAAACAAGTTACTTTCATATGTCAAAACAACACTATTATATTCAGCACTTTAAGTAATCAGGATTCAAACTAGAGCAGAGTCCATTTATTCATAAACACCATTCATAAATGCCTGCCTTACGCAGATGCTATGCAGGACAAATTAAAAATTAAAATCATATCCCTCGGGAACCTGAGAGTCTAATTGAGAATGGAATGCATAATAAAGAGAAATAATCACTCACAACTTCTTGAGATCCTGAATACATTCTATCACATTTTAACCAGCCAAAAGCCTTATGCCTTTTTCACCCACTTGATTGACAGCTTAGTGAGCATAGAATTCCAGATTGGAAATCATTTCAATCAGAATTTTGAATATGTTGCTCCATTACCTTCTAGCATCCAGTGTCACTCATAAGATGTGTGCAATTTTGAATGGTGGACAATTTTTTTCCTCCTTGGAAGCTTTGGGGGTTTCTCTTTGTCCCCAGTTTTTGCAAATTTCATGATGATGTACCATAATGTAGATCCTTTCCTCATCCTTCATTCTGTGGTCCCCATCAGTCTGGCAAGTCATATCCTTCAGATATGGGGTGTTTTCTTGATATATCTCCCCAGTCGTTTATCCCCCTCTGTTCCCTCTTTCTGTCTACTCTATTATCTGGATGGGGGACCTCCTGAACTTACTTTCTAATTTTCCTATAATTTCTTTACTATTTTTCATATCTTTGGTTATTTTACTCATGAAAGTTCCTCAAATATATCTTTGAAACATTCTATTGAAATTCTAACTTCTGATCCCATAGTTTTCTTTTCCAAGAATTCTAGTTTGTTTACCCAATGTCCTTTTTCTGTTTTGTTTATGGGATATATTTCCTCATCTATTTGGGAATATTAATTATAGTTTTCTTATTTTACCTTATTCTATGTATTTTTTATTTACCCTATGCTCTTTATTTCTACCTATTTGGTTTGGCCTCTGCATGTTAAGAAACTGCCTCAAATGACTGTTGATGCTTGATTGTCTGCTCATTTTAAGAGTGAGGCATTGAACAGCTAAGTAGATGCTCTATGTGTAGACGGGACTTGTTGACCACCTCCCTGATGTGGATCTGATGGCGCCATCTCACTCAGCCCCCAACTGTCAACATCTGTAGACATTTTCTCTTGGACTGGTAAATTTCACCAGAGAGGAAACTTCCAGATCTTACCTAAGAGTCTGTCAGTATTATCAGGACTGATTTAGGAAATGAGGGGAAAGAGATTTCATGGCACAATATGTAGATTTTAATTTCATATCTTTGTTTTCTTCTGCTTCCCTGCTTTCAGGTGAGCCCAAGTCCAGAGTCTGTTTCGTTCACATTCTCTGGAAATTAAACCTCTAGTCTTCTATCAGCATGGAGAAGGGGCTCAGTAAACTGTGGGAGGAGATCAGAGGATCTAACTGGCTTCACACAGACTTTCAACCAATCCTTTCCAGCCCACTTGTACCCCTCTCCCTCTTTTCAGAAGTACCTGAAATTCCTAAACATTTCTAGGGCTCTGAGGCAGATTCAGCTGACCTCTGTGTTTCCCTCACTGCTGGCTTGGGTTTCAGGTTCCTCTGATCTTCTAAGTCTGTTCCTATTCACATCAGTAGGCAATAGATTAAAGATGGCCACAAGTTTTTTGCCCCATTTGTTCTATTGAGATGACTACTCTGACTAATAATGGAAGCTCTGCCAAAATGGAGCTGCACTAGTTGTCAGACCCAAGCCTTGACAGAGGGACAGCCTCCATAACCAGTCTCTTGGACACTCATTCTAGGGTCCCTGAGCTACCAGGTGAACACTCCAGCCGCCCTGCAGGAGAGGCAGCACGGTAAGGCCCTGACAGACTACACGGAGAGGGAAAGAGATACGGCTGAGCCCAGACTCCCAGCTGCGGCTGCTGAGGTGTGCAAATGAAGCCATCTTGGACCAGAGCAGCCCTGCTGCTGGATGAACACCCCAGAGGGGTCCCAGTCAATGCCACACGGAAGGGAAGAATCACCCAAGGGAGCCCTGCCCAAACCTTTTACCACAAAAATTGTGGAGTATGATAAGATAGTTGTTGTTTTAATCTCTTAACTTTTGAGATAGTTAACTATGCAGCAAGCGAAGACCAAAACAATCTGCTTTCCCCCTTCCAAATTCTGTTGGTCTTTCTGTCCTTGGGGCTTATGACATTTTTTAGAATCTACATTGTCATTTTAGAGAGTTTTCACTGGAGGTGTTAGTGAAGGCAGGCATGCTATCCACCATGCTTAACGAGAAGCTGCCTCATTTATTCTTTAATCTCTTTTATTTTCTGAAGCATGATTTATCTTTGGTATATTTCATTGTTAGGCTTTTGTCAGATTTTCAAAACCTAAATGGAAAATTCTGACGGCATAAGCTACTTCTTCCATTAATTACACTTCCACAAACCAATGTCATTTTGATAAAACAATTACATTCCTTCTGGTCTACCAACACATTTGCAATATTAAGATTGAACCATATTTCTAATAAAGTTTAGCATTCATTATTCTTCCCAGAAAAGCCTATGACAGATAACAGCAATGAATTTAATGCCACATGTCAACTCATTTTACCTAACTAAAGAGACGGTTCTCTTTTAAAATCTAGTTAAGGAAATGTTTAATCTCATCTTTTAACCCTATTCCTGACAGGATCTATTAGTACACGGTAAAAACTGATAATGCTTTCTGGCATGTATTAGCAGCTAGCAAGGTCATTCATTAGTGTGTGAAATACACCCAGCATTACAAATAGAGACGCCATTTGAGAAGGGAACACACCAGTGCCATCCCAATCGCTCCTGCACCCCAGCCCTAGATGTAACATGTGATCCTTTTCAGAAGCATGGCATTAGGTGGGAGGATAACCAACAAAAGGCACTGTGATTGATGTTTCCCTGGAAGTCAGCACCGCGACTGACATACAGCTCAACAGTGATTACAGTGATTTAGGGATTTACGTGAATCTGTGACTCCTGCTACCATAAGCCTGATTATAACAGAGAATCTGGGGGTGGGGGAAGAGGGAGGAAGGATAACCCCCAGATATGTCTGATTTTTCAAGGCAAGCACTTAATAGACATTAATTTCCTGCCCCTTTATTTTGTCTCCCTGTGGAACAATCTGATGAGCACCATATATGGAGCTAATTCAGGAGAAGGAAAAGAAAAGCGACTCTGGAGTGCATGCTCTAGTCCAGTGCTTCTCAGACTTTAATGTGCATACAAATCACCTAAGACCTTGTTAAAATGCAGATTCGGGGGGGCTGGCCCCATGGCATAGTGGTTGAGATTGGCGTGTTCCGCTTCCGCAGCCCAGGGTTGAGAGGTTCATATCCCGGGTGCGGACCTACACACTGCTTGTCAAGTCATGCGGTGGCAGTGTCCCATATACAACATAGAGGAAGATTGGCACAGATGTTAGCTCAAGGCCAACCTTCCTCACACCCACACAAAAAATCAGATTCTGATTCAGTAGGTCTCATTGGTGCTGAGATTCTGCATTTCTAACAAGATCCAAAGTTACGCCAAAGCTGCAGGTCCATGAAACACACTTTGAGAAGAGCGACTATAGTCAGATGTTGATATATCTCTCTTCCTTCATTAAATCCAGAGTTTATACTCCCAGTGTACCAACAAAATTCAAAAGATGTTTTACTGAAGGATTAAGGCAAAAGAGCACAGCATAGCAACTTAAAAACCGAGCATGTATATATCCCTAAATACCTCATTATTTTATTATGCTTTTTTTGAGCTCCATAAAAAATGTTATCATCTAGAATCTTCTGAGAATTACTTTTTTCATCAAAAAATTTTTTTTCATCTAAAATTTATCCATACAGTTGCATTTTCAATAATAATGAAAATGCTCTGATTCTTAGGCTGGGTCATGTGTTCACAAGTGTTTGTTTTATTATTATGCTTCAAAAATGAAATATCACTATATTTTCTTTTATATGTATCAAATATTACATTCTAAAAACATTTTAACTATTTAGCGCTTCAGTTTTTAAAAGTCCTGCAGTCATTAACACCTCCCACAGTATTTTACTTCTGATAATCCCTTCTGTGGAGCCCAATCAAAGACAACTTTACTTGGCTCCAATCTCCCTCCCTCCCTCCTCTCATTTATTTTCCTCTAATTGCAGCTGTTAACCCTTCAATCCCTATTACTGATTTTTCTACATTATTATTCAACATTAACCTGTGATACATAACCTCAATGTCTCAGCAGCTTAATACAATAATACAATATTCTTGCTCATATAATATCCAGAGTTGAAGTTTCTGGCCAGGAGATCACCTGGGAAGTTCCTCCAAGTGGTCAACTCAGGATTCAGGATATTTCCATTGTGTGCTCCACCATCTCAAAAACCTTCCTTTCTTGCTGTGTGTTTAGGGAGAAAGAGTAAGGAAGATTGCACAGGGACTTTTGTGTGGCCAAATTTGGAAGTGATATACATTACTTCCACTCACCTTCCATTGGAAGAGCTCAGTGACACAGACAACTTAGACGCAAGGGGATACTGGGACTTATATGTCTTCCTGTGTGCCCAGGAGACAAATAAAAGAATTTTGTGGGGGGGAAAAAAGACTTTACCCACCCTCCCTACCACCATGTATAACAGTGCCTTAAAAACTAAATTGTTAGTAATTTCATCAAAAGAATTGGCATGGGTAGTTACCCATGAATAGGAAAATAATCTGACTGCATACACCTAGCTCCTTGAGTAACTGCTAAATGTTTTGAAACTACATTTTCTCTTATTGGTTTAAAAAAATATGCATATGTAATTGAAACTCAATAAAATATTCATTGAGAACTAGATTAAGACCTTTGGGTAATACAAAAAGGAAATCATAGTCCCTGTTCTCTGAAGGCTTATAATCTAGTTACAAAGAAAAGATACTAGCCGTGTAAAAATACAGAATGTAAATATCAATTTCAAAATAACACATTACAAGACCAATTGCCAAATGATTGTTGCAGATGTTATGGAACATAGGTTTTGATAAGGAAGTGGTAAATTACGGCTGGGGAAATCCAGAATAGTTTGAAAAGATGATAGATAGATAGATAGATAGATAGGTAGGTAGGTAGGTAGATAGATAGATAGAGCTAGCTAGATAATAGAACCTTTTCTTCAAGAAGTACAAGGCACTCTTGTGATACACAGAAGAGTACAAATAGAATTTAACGTATTTTTATTTTATTAGCTTGACCTATGCTGCAATAGGCCCATTTATCCTATAGCTCAGCTCCTAGTATAGTTTATGCCCCAGTAAAAATAAGATACTATAATGTTCTACTCTAACTGTTATGCTTCCATTTTATATTAAAAATCCCCTTGGTAATAACAAAACAGGCAAGTTTATTTATCCCACAGGGCCTCTAAATGCAGTAGACAACATCCTGTATTGCCTCTAAAATTAATCACATCCCAGAGTGCCTCGAAATGAACTTTAGCAAATAATGCAACTGTGAGAAAATTTGCATATTAGATTTACAGTGTATTCAAGACTTCTATTTCTCCCCCTTCCCCCCCTCCACACACATCTCAGCACTTCTCTCCTAAATGAGATTGTATGTATCTGGTAAGAGTAAAGGTGAAGTGCACTGCAAGGAACGTCAGCCTTACTAAAAGAAGCGGCTATGTGACTTTTTGCCCTCTGGGACCACAGTAACAATGTTTGAGCAGATGGTGAAGCTGCAGTTAGATTTGCAGTGTAGTTTGGGGCAGGACACACAGGTTATCTAGCAATAGGGAGATGGAGCCATTTAGAATTATTGAAGGGAAAAGTTGTGACTCATATTTATCAAAATCAATGCTACCCAAAATTCTAAGACATCAGGACTAGCCAAAAAAAAAATCCAAAGGCATTCCCACCATAATCTTTCAGTGACCTCTCCCGTTCCCATGGCAAAATCTTCTCTCCTGCCTGCCATTACAAGCACATGACAACCTCTGGTTCTCTCCATCAAAATGCTCTCTTAGAAAGAGATCTGCTACCAGCTAGTGATCTATCTGTACCCTAGTGCTGTGCTTCTCAAGAAAGAAGCGTGGGCAACGTGGAGCAGCTGCTGGGGAAGCAGCGTGCCAGTGGGTACACAGGGTCTCTGAGTGAAACTCATGCCATGCATCGAGAAAGTCATCTTGATTCAAAGTTGAAGACTTTCATATTAAAACACACAAGCAGAGTAGAATTTACATTTAAATTAATTCTAAAGATAAACTCTCAGTTTACTGCAGATTGGCTTCCTGATCTACATCACTGTTCCCTCCAGCTCAGGTCCAGACGTACATATCAACCTTCCTCTTCCCTGACGGTACTTAGGAAGAAAAGTGTGAGAGGCACCATCTCCACCATTTTGGGATCTACTTTAATTTTCAGTTCAGTCCCGTTACTTTCCAATAAGTCCAGAAGCAGATCTGCACAGGAAGCTCTCTTCTCCATGGAGCAAAGCTTCTCACCTTTTTTCTGCATGAATACACCTGAGGATAAGACACACTTCCATGAGTGACACTTACAGACAAGGATTCTCAGCCGGATATCAGAATCTTGGCCAAAAGTTAATTCTGCAGGTAAGGTCATCATCAAATGCACACGAGATGCTTCTGCTCTTTGAGAACAGAAAGCTATTCTAGCCTTAGAAATTGCCTGGTGTCCCAGCATTGGGGGCGGGCCTCACCTTGTTTGTGAGGTCGTGCAGCTCTCCCTTCCAGAAATCAAAGGAACCAAAGCCCACACAGTCAGGCCCTGGCAGTGTTCGGTGGCTCACAAGCTTCGTTGATGCCCCTGAAACAGCTGTGTAAATGATCTACTCAACTGGGTTGAAACAGCAACTTACCTTCCAGGGAAAAAACTTTTATGCCATGGAAAATTGTATTTATAAAGATGCAGCCAGCTGCCAACAAAAATATGATGGCATAAAGCAGGGGGCAATGAGAATCAGAAAGAGCTATAAAGAGGATTTCTTTCTCTTCAGCAACCAAAGGGGTGCACTTCTGGCATTCTCTTCGAAATAAAATGAGAATCAAGCGACACGCCTGTAAGGAAGGCACTGCTTAAAACTGAATTTCATTTGAACCATGAAATTGCATCTACTATCTAAAGTGTAAAATGTAAAGATTTGGGTGGGATCTAATTGATCCCATCTGACAAGAAATATCAGATTTTGATACCAATAGAAGGGAAATGTTGAATATTAAACTAAGAAATACCAGAGTCAGAGCATGAATGAAAGACCAAGTATGGAGCGAGGGAGGAAAACAGAATGGGAGACTGGTTTACTGTTTGCTTTTAATCTTTACTTGCTTATTTTTTCCTTTTTACCTTTTTCTCTTTCCACTTCTACTTCTCTTCTACCTCCTCTCCTCATTGAGTGTTCTTTTTTAATTCCTTATTCAATCTGATCTCCCAGCGTTTGCCTGAGTGGTTCACTTCTGGGCTTCAGACATGTCTAAATTTCTCTGACAGACTTGGGGAAAGGGGTGGAGGAAAGAAATATAGAAATCCACTTGCAATCAGGACTGAGAAGCAAGCCCCTTGGGAAGAAATATGTCCAAAGAATATAAATGACTTGGCCCAATAACAAAACCTTAGTCACCAGCAAAGAGAAAGCAAAGTGTTTATCATAAGCCATCTGCCTTGACCCGTTGACTCAATCCTAGTTATGCTTAAATTAATATATATGTGATCTTTTCACTAAAACTTCTAAGGCACTTAGACCAAGGCAGCACCAGGTTGGTATCCACATGACAAAACAAAACCTAACATGGGAGAGAGACACCCTCCCACCTCTGCAGGGGGAAGCTGAGCTGAGGCCCCCGCATTTCACTGAATGTCCCACACAGCACGGTTCTGCCTTAGGACGTCCAAAGGCAGCATCGGCACTTGGTGGTGGTGCCTAGTGGGAGGCTGTGGACACCAGAAGCAGCTAGCACAATGCCTTTACATAGCCAGCAATAGTAAAAAAAAAAACATATTTGTGAGACCACAGGAGACCCCCCCATAGACATCCAGAAATGTATAGAAGAGATACGACGAGTAATGGAAATAATGAAATAGTAGGTAGTAAAAAAATCCAGAAAAAAAGTAATTTTACTGTAATTAATATAAGTACATTTTTACCCTTAAGCTGGTGTAGCTCAGCAAAATGCAAGTTTCATGTACCTGGCATTTACTTTCATGTAACAAAGGAAGTATGGAATTGGAATAAATTGACCTTTGGTCTCCTCCCCGATCTACATGAGTAGATCCTGTGTATGTCTTTTTATTCATTATGTACTTAGTAAAATACAGCTTTCTCCACTGACAGGTTTTTGTGCCAGCATATAAATGTGCTTGTAAATAAAAACTTCAAAGTATAGTTTTATATATATAACAATTGTTTGGCTGTCGACAATGAATTAAATGTGACATATAACATACAATCAACTGCCCAATAGATGTGATCTTCTACCTCTGAGCAAACTATCCATAAGATATACTTCAAGATATAAAATAAAAATTCTCCATAAAAGAACATCCAGGTCATACTTGCAACACCTTCCAATTTGTTCTCTGATTTTACCTAAGTATCTAATAAATTCTTTCTTCCTAAATAGAAAATTCCATGGCCACCTTTGCCCAGTATTTCCACATCTGAACTGCATTCTCTCAATAACATTCTTTAAACGTCACTCCCTTCTTTGTTCTATTTCATGCTCTCTTGCTTTTGAACTATTATACACTTGAAGAGTTTCCTTTCATACACCTTTTCTACACCCCAAACTTTATCTGTGTTCATCATGTTCACCTTTCATTTCCTTCCCAAAAATGAGTGCTGACCTCATTTTTTAGCCTCCGCAAGGAGCTGTGACCTGAAGATCTTTTATCAGCGTGGCTGTCTTTATTAATGCTTTGTTATCATTCCTGTCATGGAAGATTCAGGAACATGCACAAAGCTGCAAGTGGGATGTCTTCCCAGCCCTTTGAAATGCTTTTATAATGATATGTACCAGAGTTCCATTAGCTTTCCCGACTATTAAGATGTTACTGCTTTCTTTTTGTTTCAGCTCACCTATAAATCTTGTTGTTAATATCCCCTTAAAATTTGTTATTTTAGTATATATTTCTTTGCAAGCTTTGGCCTAATTCTTTTCTCCATTTTTCTAAAATTTTTCTATGTGATTTCTAATATGATATATAACAAATGCAATGACACATTTCTTTAGTACATAAGTCAGTAAAGTAATTATGTCCTTCTAATTAAATCAATTTACATAAATGTTTTATCTCACCAGAATACCACTTAATGGTCTTCTACATGGTATTTGTCACAAAGGGAAAGGGGGCCAGGTGACAGGGAATGAATGGAAAGAGTAGTGTAGGACTATCCCTGCTGCTGGAAGAGGAACCCAAGAAACTGTATTACTGATTGTAGACGGGTAGAGTTAGCTCTATATGAAGAGCATACCTTGAGGATTTTTGTGGAAGTATTTACATGACTTGAAAGTGTTCACAAAGAGTATAAAAATACAAAACTTGCAAGTCAACAATAACCTAAAACTCAGAGGATCTATATTTTATTATCAGCTTTGGTTTTTGAGACTTTGATGGCCTTCATTTTGGTTTTGTTTTTATTTTACAATTCTGAGAAATAGATGGTGAAAAATGCCCAAGCACAAATTGTTAAAGGTCACATACAAGTCCATTACACAGTGAGAATGAGAAATCAAAGCAGCCATGTTCACACTGCAGATAATCTCTTGCCTTATTACCTCAGAACACTCTGTAATTTTGCTTTCCCCGTTTCACATTCCAGGAAAAATGACAATTAGTGAACTCTGAGATGTGTCATCTTCTTTTTCTTTCCTCACCAATTTCCCTGAAACTAAAACGCTCAAAATTATTGATCACATCCATATCTTATCTGCAGTGCCCAAAGCAGAGGAAAAAGAGATCCTTGAGCACTGTCTCAGAAACACTGAAAGAGGCCACCAGTATAGGTAAAAGAGGAGCAAGTCAGCGAATGGTTCAAACAATCCAAATCTCTGCTTGCTTTCTTTTATATACGTTTACCTTTTCTCTTACACTTCCCACCCTCAACTGTGCTTACCTAAGAAAGTTCCTACAGAGATGTACTTCTGCTCAATGGAACCCACTTCTGCCAATCTGGTGAACCTTCTGCCAGAATCTTGAAGATTGGAGGAGGGAGGGTATGTTTTATTCATATTTTCAGATCAACATGTAGCAAAATACTTGCCACATAATTGGTACTCAAAAATGTTGAATGAATAAAATATAATTTGAGCATGCTATAGTCTACTTCTAAATCATGCTTACATTTGACATCTCACTGCCAAACTATAGGTAGTGAATCATGCCAAATATAGGTAGTGAAATAACTTTGTATGATTTCTTATTTCTCTCCTCAGAGTTTACTATCATGTTTTATTGTTAAGACTCCTACCACCTGTGAGAGACAACAAACTCCAGTGAAACATGAGCCAAATAATGCATAGTATTGTGGGTAAAAGTGCTGACTCTGGAGCCAAGCTGTCTGGATTCAAATCCCTGCTCCGCCACTTACCAGCTGTTGATGTTAGGCAACCTAATTAATCATTGCATGTCTCAGTTAATCCATCTGTTATAACACTATCTGCTTCATCAAGTTGTATGACTATTTGATGAGCTAATATTTATAAACCATTTACAACAGTGTCTGGCACATGGTAAGGATTATATAAATGTTTGTTCTAAAAAGTTGTCTTCTAAGATACCACCATCAGTTAGTCAACTAAGAAGAATTTTCTAAGTATTTGATATAGAAAAAAAAAGTCACGGTAGGCTATTATATATCTCTATAAAAATATTCCAAGCCTTATGTAATATTTTAATTGCTAGAGCCTATCAAGACCTGAGAATAATTAATTGCATGATAATGGGGATAAGTCATAAAACTAAACTTCTCTTCCCCATCATCCTCTCCCCGTTCATACACAATGCAAAAATTTTAGAGTAATACTTCCTCTTAAAATCTGGAAATGCCCTTTAAAGCAGATTGCTTGTCCTTGCCAAATGGAGGGAGCTTTGGCCTTTGGCAATGTGAAGAACAAGATATCCTGAAAAATCCTTCCAGACAAAACACCAGTGCAAGGTGACTTGCAAGAAAGATTCTTTTAAATACATAGCTAGAATCCAAAATGTAAAGGAAATCCTCAGAAGCCACAAAATGAAGAAGCAACAGGAATACAGTGTGATAAATTGGAACTCAAATGACTCCTGCCCTGACTCCGGGAACCTAGAGCCTTACATCTTAAGGCTACATTGGAAGGCTTAGAAAGAAATCTGCTACAAGATAGCAACACTTATTATAAAGCTAGAGTAAATATGACTGCTCAGTAATGCTGCAGGGATAGACAAATAGATCAATGGAATAGAAAAGAATGTCCAGAAATTAACACATACATATGAATATACGATACATGACAAAGGTGTTATGACAAATTGGGGGAGAGGTTATTACAAATTGAAGAAAATGTGATATATAACAGAGGTGTTACTACAAACTGGAGGAGAGGAAGTATTATTACAAATTATAAATAAATAATCTAGGGTAATTGGATATCTTCATTAAAAAAACAGCTCTGCCTTCTGCCACAGACTAGTGTCACTTCCAAGTAAATTAAAAACCTATGAGAAAAGCAAACCATAAAGCTTTTGGAAGATAATATAGGAAAATATCTTCAAGATTTCAGGGGAGGGAAAGATATTTTAAGATACAAAAATTAGTAAGCATAAAGAAAAGAATTGTAAACTTTACATTAAAATTAAGAACTCTTTATCAAAAGAAACCATGGAGAGAGAAGGAAATGAGCAACAAAGTAGGAAAAGACATTTGCAACACATATAACTGACAAAAAACCAGTATAGAGAAGACATAAAGAACTGTTACTAATTTATCTGAAAGAAATAAACTACCTAACAGAAAAAATCAGCTAAAGATATGAACACTTTAGAAAAGAAAGATCTGAATGGCCATTAAATATATGAAAAGATGATCAACCTCGCTAGTAATCAGGTAAATGCAAATTAAAACACATTGACACACCACTGCACACCTCCTGGACTGCCAAAAAGAACAGAAGCCAAACAATATCAAGTGTTGGTGAGAATGTAAAGCAAAGAAAATTCTCATACACTGCTGATAGGTGTATAAACTGGTAAAGCCATTTTGGAAAACAGTTTGGCATTAGCTAGAAAAGTGATGATGCACATACCCTGGTTGAAGGGAAAATGGAATTTTTAAAATTTTGACCTATGCTAAAGAAGGTAGGAAAAGAGAAAGAATCACATAAAAGGACAAATAAAAACTATAAAATAAGATGGAGGAATTAATCCAAATATGTCATAAATTATGTTAAGTATAAAATTCAAATTTAAATGTTTAAATTTACCAATAAAGAAAGATTCTCATGTTGGATTTATAAAAAGTGTTCAGCCATATGCTCTTTACAAGATATAGCTAAATGATTAATATAAAATATAGAATTTTTAATAATAAAAAACATGTTTCAGATAAAAATCACTCAAAGGAAATCTGGTGTAGCTATATTAGTATCAGACAAAAATAGATGCTAAGGCAAAAAAGAATGATCAGAATTCACTACATAATGATAAAATTTTTTATTGAAAAGGAGCCTCTAACATCTCCAAATATGTATTCTCCTAGTAACACAGTTCCTATGGTAGACAAGCCAGCAATTCACCAAATGTGGGACTGCAGTTGAACTATATTTAGGTGATGCCCCTATGTTAGGCGAGGCCATTTGACCAGTTCTTACCCATGGAATATAAGTGTTTCATTTCAATGCCAAGGGGACGGCCCTATATATATATAATCATTTATTTAGTAATTCACATCTATTCAATGCTAATTGTGATTATTAGAGATACTTAGATATTAAGACAAAGTCCCAAATAAAAGTATTATATTCAATTCTGACAACTCTAAAGACATGCCTGTTTTAATTAAACCAAGAAACTTAAACTAGCTTTTATTTACCAAAGATTAACTAGATCATGTGAATTTGAAGAATATTTGGGTTTGTTTCTGCATTTCTGAGAGTATACTTGATTTATATATATGCTCTGGTACAGAAACAAATCCAAATATTTCTGCATTTCTGAGAGTATACTTGATTTATATATATGCTCTGGTACAGAAACAAATCCAAATATTTCTGCATTTCTGAGAGTATACTTGATTTATATATATGCTCTGGTACAGAAACAAATCCAAATATTTTTCAAATTCACATGATCTAGTTAATCTTCGGTAAATAAAAGCTAGTTTAAGTTTCTTGGTTTAATTAAAACAGGCATGTCTTTAGAGTTGTCAGAATTGAATATAATACTTTCATTCTACCTAGGTTACTAAAAGTCAAATAAGTTCATGTTATCTGTTAAAGAATTTGTCAGTAGGAATATAATTTAAGACAATAGTTAGCTGTTTAATGGTTTGTGAAATTTTCACAACTAATCTAAACATAATTGTTAAGAATAAGTGAATTAAATATGTGGAGGTAAGATAGTTTATAAATGAACATATCAACAATAATTATGCTTTACAGTATGTCCACTTAAAAATAGTTTCCAAAATCTTTTCAGTAACTTGAAACCTTAAAGTTATAGTGAGATAAGTTAAATGATGGATATTCATTGAATATCTAGATCATTTCCAAATAAAATAAAATTCTGAAACATCAATTTTTTGTTTGTTTGTTTGTTTTTTGTGAGGAAGACCAGCCCTGAGCTAACATCCGTTGCTAATCCTCCTCTTTTTGCTGAGGAAGACGGGCACTGGGCTAACATCTGTGCCCATCTTCCTCTACTTTACATGGGATGCCGTCACGGCATGGCTGACAAGCAGTGCATCAGCAGGCACCCAGGATCCGAACTGGCGAATCCCGGGCTGCCATGCGCGAACTAAACCGCTGCGCCACCGGGCCGGCCCCTGAAACATTAATTATTGAACACAAGTTGATCTACTTTTGGCTTCTTATTACAAAGGAACTAAAGACATTTAGGTCTATCAGTGAACATGCTTTGTACCACCTTGAAAAATTTACTATGAGGAAGAATATAATTCCAGAAATTATGAAATGTATTTATAAATTTACCAATCCACAGAATGCTAGTGTAACAGACAATCCATAAATGTTTACTTCTTACTTTTCACTAGAAAGAAAGGATTCTGAGAGTTAAAAATTCTCAATATATGCAATTAAAACTGCTTAGAAATAATAAGAGTGAAAAGAAACAACTGTGTATGAAAAGTAGGTAAGGAAAGTAAAATGACTGACTGTTCCAAAATGAGAAAAAGAAAAGAAAAGAAAAATAGGACAAAATCTGAATGGATATTAAAAAGTTGTAGAAGGTTTGTGGAAAAGGAATCTTGGAAAAGGAATTTTATGTGTGATCAACCTGGCTAAGATTGGAATGGATTTATTTAAATTTTTAATAAATGAGTTCTAATATGAAAGTACACTGGAGCAAAATTAGAATTTAGTTTTCTCTTTGTTAAAAGAATAAAGTTTTCTTGCACTATTGGTCTGCTTTTGATAAGAGATTATGAAAGGTTTTTTTTTTTTCTTTTTTCACCTTTTGGGTAATCTACCTGGAAAGCAAAGATTTTGTGTCTTACCAAAATAATTTACTTCGCTTCATATTGTTTAATCAGTTCTTTGATTACTTAAGAAAAACCAGTCTTCTCAATATTAAAAGAGCTAGGTTTTGTTCACAACTATGTAACTTTCTGTATTTGCCTTTCAAATCTTCCATTGTCACTTTAATTAAATAGATAATTAAGTATATTTCATAATGATCTGTGATCCTATTTAGCCAAATGTTCAAACCGTTTGACATTTTGACAACTTCCCCAAATCAAATTCTAAGTGGAATCTTTCTGACCTCAAAGTAACTTTGAGATTTTCCTGAGGGCCCCTGGGAAATCTCAAAGGATTTGTCTCTAATCTTGTAAAAGATGTTAAACTAATTAGGTTTATTGGGTGTGCTAAATTACATGGGAGGCATTGTCAAATAAGTGACAGTAAACCTTCTTAGGTTATATTTGTATGGATGCATGTTATTAACATAAGTGTTTTAGAAATCCCATGAAATTCCTAAAAGTCAGATTATGTCCTGGTATAATATTATCAGTCATAATTCCAGCTATTATCTTCAAATATTGTAAGTCACAGAAATAACCAAATTTCCTTATCATTTATAATATTATCAGTCATAATTCCAGCTATTATCTTCAAATATTGTAAGTCACAGAAATAACCAAATTTCCTTATCATTTCCATTATAATAAACTCTCATCGGATCTTTAACCAAAGATATTTTTAAGTCTTTTCTTATTTACAGACAGTTACTGTTTTACTCTGATGCTTTTGCAAAAGTGAGATTCACAGAAAGGACGCTATCACGTACTCTTGACCACTGACTACTGCTGAATTATAAGGCATCTAAACTTGGGTGCATATTTCACAACTGAAGAAGGCCCCACCTGACATCCGGCCCTGTGCAAATGCTGGAGACCTCAAAATCAAATTGACTAGGAAGAGAAGTAGCCAACACCAATGTAAACTGCTTCCTCCCAAGACATCAGATCAAGAATGTTTCTTTCCATTCCTCCTTCCCTCTCTGACCATCCTTTTCCTAATTCTTACACCATGATGGTCTTTAAGATGTTTCTGTTCACCTTTTGTCTTGCTCTGGCCTGGAAGGATAATACCATTGTTCATAGATCTCAGGCCATTGCAAGTGGGCATAATCCAACCTCCAAATGACTGTGGATTTGCCATGATCCTGGTGATCCTATGGTTCCGCCTGTCACAAACCTCTCCCTGATTTGCAATGCCTCAGTTTCTCGAGAGCAAACTCAGCCTCCTCTCTGTTGTGTCAGACTCCCTAACTCAAGCAGTCCATTTCCTTGCCTCTGGTTAACAGCTTCAAACACAGGGAACCTTGCATCCAGGCTCCATATGAAGAAAGGGATACAAGCAAGGGCAGCCAGAATAAACCCACCTGTGAGGTCTACTGACCCTTAAATTTTACTGGCCTCCATGGCTGTCACCTTTCCGGTCCCAAGACACAGACTCAAACAGAAATTACCAGGAGGCATTCATGAGTCAAAATTTGCTTCCTTTGGCAGATTCCTACTCCCCTGACTAGGGGTCAGTGCAAATGAGACTGTGATCAGGAACCTCTCCTTAACTCTTGAGGATACTGCAGAATCTGCTGCTAAAGCAACAGCTGCCCAACAAAAATCCCTAGACCCTGTAACCAAAGTTGTCCTTGATGATAGGATAGCCCTGATTACCTTTTACCTGAACAGAGAGGTGTTTGTGCCATGGACAATACCACTTGCTGCACTTGGATTGATACTTCTTGGGACATTAAGACTCGGCTACATAATATCACCAAACAAGCCAATTAGCTTAAGAAAGTCACTCCTTCGATGCAGTCTTTCTTTCACTTATTAGATCTTGATTGGCTTGGGTCTTAGGGTCCATGGTGTCAAAGTGCATTGCAGACATTGGGAATTATCCTGCCTATAATAATCATAGTAGTCTCCCTGATGTGCTGTATTCTCTCAAAAGCTTTAAGTGCATGTTCACAGCCACAAACCACCAAGCAAATGATCTCCCTAAGAATAAAACATTGGAAAAAGAACAAAGAAAATCACCAACTGAAAAAAGAATGCGACCCTGACATCATGACCTGTGAATACCACACAAAGATTCAGCAAAATCTGTAAGAATCCAGAGCAGTAGCTAGGAATAGCGCTAATGACCAAGTTTTGATAAGTCTCTCAGTCAGGCTGAAAGTCTGATTAAAAGATGGGAATTGTTACCATCACAAGAGGCGTAGGCACCCCTATGTTCATTGCAGCATTAGTCACTACAGCCAAGAAGTGGAAACAACCCAAGTGTCCCCCAACTGAAGATTGGTTAAAGAAGATGTGGTATATACATACAATGGAATACTCCTCAGCCATAAGAAAAGACACAATTGTCCCATTTGCAACAACATGGATGGACCTAGAGGGTATTATGTTAAGTGAAATAAGCCAGAGAGAGAAGGACAGACACTGCATGAACTCACTCATATATGGAATATAAGTGAACACACGGACAGAGAGAACTGATTGGTGGTTACCAAGGGGAAGGGGGGTGGGGGGTGGTCACAAGGGGTGAAGGGTTACATCCACAAGGTGACGGACAAACAAAAATGTACAACTAAAACCCCACAGTGTTATAAACTATTAAGACATCAATTTAAAAAATGGTAATAAAAGGAAAAAAAAACAAAACAAACAAAAAAAATGGGAATTGTTAAAAAAACAAGACAACAAGGCCAAAGTGGAGTTGTTACCAATTGAGTTCCCTCACAACCTCGGAGGGTCCTTCCTGTTTGGTGTCCCATATCTGAAACAAAATCGAAGCTGAGCTTTCAACAGCACAAGCTTTATTCAACAGCCAAAGAATGGAGAAGCAGAAACTAAGTTCACAAATCAACTTCTCAGCTCTTGGGGTGATTAAACAGCTGTTATAAGGTGTCAAGGTAATGAAGGGGAGGAATATTCATAGTTATTCAGGGAAATGGGCAGGCTTTTCTAAGAAATGGAGTGCCACCCCTTTTCTTCCCTTATTTGCTCTGGTGTTTCCTGTCATCACTGCAGGTGGGTGTGTCATTTATCATGCTAATGTATTACAATAAACGTATAATGAGCTGTGGGGTCTAAGTCAGGTCAAGTCAGACTGCCATGTTGCCTTCAACTGGCTTAAACCGGTCCTGACCACAAGTCTCAGCCATCCTCTCCTTCCTCCTTTTGTGGTTTCCTATCAGCTAGAGGTAATATGTTAGGCTTGTTCTGAGCAGGTTGTGGTTACTATTTTATGAGGCTAGGGGCCAGGGTAACAGAGTCACTTATGCTAAGCCCTATGTCACCAAACTGAGACTTAATTACAGTTTTGGCTCTCCCAGAAATGGAATCTTAAACCAGTCAATCAGAAATCACCTGATCAGCACTAGTTAGGTAATCTGCCTGAGAGATCCCTGAGGCCCCCTAAAGAAAAGTAACCTTGCAATAACCAACCCACTTTTTTGCATAGTATGACTTCCTTGTTCCCCACTCCCTTCTGCCTATAGAAGGCTTTCATTCTCTATAGTTCTTGGAGCTCCTTTCCATTAGCTAAATTGGATGCAGACTGATTCCAATCAATTTTTGCTCAAATAAACTCTTAAAATTTTGAATATGCTTCAGTTTATCTTTTAACAACATCCCCCCACACCACCACCAGCCTGGAGCTTCAAGTTTGTGGTCACTGCACTCTTCTATTTATGTCCACAGCTTCTTGTGGGAGGCCTCTACTTTCTTGGCAATGGGTAGTAATAGTTTCCCTACTGCCGACAGTCCCAGAGTGGTTCCCTACCACCAGCTGATTTTGTCTCCACTTACCTCATTGTGTATGTCTTCTGTTTTTTGCCCAGATCTTGACCAATATAACTTCTAACAAAATGCACTTTATCTAAGAGAATGAAACGATGCTGAGCTAGTTCTCCCATTAAACCCTAATCCCACGCATGAATGGGCATGGATTTGTTTCTTGATTAACCAGTGTATAGAAAGAACTCAAACTTCTGATTCCAAGAAGATGAGACATAGAATAGACATGTTTTGATGAACGTACAAGTAAAATGAGTTTGCTGAGTGCCCACAGTGGTTAACATGGAGGAGCTGGCAACAGCAGGAAGAGCAGCAGCTGGGAAAAGGGACTTTCCAAAACCAAACAGGGAAAGTAGAGAACCATCTATTTTGATTCCTACAGGATAACAGAGAAAGAAATCAACCCACTGCTTTGCGATTTTTCCTGGGACTAACTTTATTTACCCCTTGATGCCTTCTAATTCTTTAACTCAATATCCAATGACTTCAATTAATAAAAACTATTGCTCTTTTTTAAACTATTTTTTCTTTAATTTTTCTTAAACTGAGAGCTCAATGCTTGTTTTCTATTTTATGTATTTCGTAAGCAAAGATCCAAACAAAATTGATATTCTCCCTAGTGAGAGTTTTCAAGATTAATATGCCTAAATACAAAACTGAGCTAGGGACAGGTATAGGTCAGCTGTTAACACTTCGTATCTAGTTAACACTATTGCCTTTCAACTTGCAACTCATGCCACCTAGTGACACAATTTGGTATTACAACTTGACAATACCAGCAAGTATAATGATTTCAGCTCTGAAAAACACAACTTGAAATTCTTGGTTTCCTACTTAAATTAATGATACTAAGGAAATTTGTCACATTATGCCATCATGTGGTAAAAGTCTTCTACAGAATGGTACTGGATGAGAGCCTTTTGGTTTTTTTTTTTAATTAAAGCTAATTAAAAATAAATACTAAAACAAAAACATTTTGTCTTATAACTCTGTCTGCCTCTTTTCTTCCCCTCAGTTAAGACCAAGAGCCATTCAAGTAAATTGAAAGCAAACATATTTGAAAATTAACATTAGGAATGTCTTCAACCTAACTCTATCAGTTTTCTTATAATAGTGAAGAACTCTCCAGATTTCCAGTCAAACTGCTATCATTCCCCTTTCATGTCATATACGGCAAAAAAATTAAACATCTTATTCTTTAACTTAGAGAGTGAAAGCAATAGCCCACTTTTTATTTTTCCATGCACAACATTCTTTCAAATTCAACAAATACTTATTTTGTGCAAGGTGCCATTCTAGGTTAATGAATTAATGGGGAAAAAAAGGATAAAATCTCTGCCTTCACTTAAGTTATTAATTATATCCTTGAATACTCAGAATTATAGAGTTGTGTAATTGGTAAGATATCTTAGAGATCAGTTAATTCAACCTAGTTGTTTCACTTGTAATTCATTACTTACGAAGAGGAAAACACAAACTCAGCTGGTAGGAACAGAAGTGCACACAGAAGCCTATCTTTCAGCATTCACAATAATTTGGGTTTATAGAAAAGCTATATTTCCAACCAGACCTGGTATTTGTTATACAAGAATAAGCCCTAGATTTAGACTCAAAGCTACTGCTGTTCCATCCCATCCCCACCCTGCACTGGTCCCATCCATATTGGACTCCTGCCTGCCACCATGCCATGCTCTTCCTAGAGAATCCAAATACTTTTCTCGTCTGTCCCCAGCACTAGGCTCTTATACTGAAAGCCAACCTGCTTGACTAGGGCCCTGATGCCCCACCTAGTTCCTGTGTGTCCTCCCTCAGCTGCAGGGTCAGATCCTGCTTCATGCCAGCCTTAGGTGGGCTTCCTGAGGAGACTAGAAGGGAGTCCTACAAGTCTACCTGAATTTGGATAATTCCCACCTACTCAATTATTGAATTCATGTGTCACGTCCTGGTGGTGATACTTTACAAACCACACACAAATGTGGCATTCTCTTTGGACACTGTGCCTTGAGTTTTCCTCATCAGGACTGGCCATTGCATTTAGAGCAGTAACTCCAGCTACATTTAATTTTCCAATGGCTTTCCAGTGTCATTAGGCTCACTTGTATTATGAGATTTGCAAGGTACCACCATAGAGATGATAATACAAGTCACAACAGTGGACTGACAGCCCAGGGATAGGATGTAAAGAATAGGAAGAGAAGATGCTCAGTATCTATTTGGGAGCCCATCCTTCTCCCATTCTCAGGCTATGTGGTTCAGAGAGAGATATTAAAATCCCAATTCCAGGAGTGAGTATGTGATCCAGGACTGGTAATTTCAAGTCCTCCCTTCCCTTAACCATAGTGATTGATTGAGGGGTGATCCCAGAACCCAAGCTAGGCCAGTAAGTATCATATCTCAGACTTCTATAATGTTACCAGAAAAGGGACATTCTATTTTCCCCAGGAAAATGTAAGGATAATGTAAGCCTGGAGCTGTCAGTGGTCCACTTTGCTATCACATGGGGCCTACAGAATGAAGGAACACAGAGCAGAGAGATTCTAATGACAGTGTGAATCAGGCCCACCTCTAGCTTCTCTGTTATCGCTTAGATGGATCTAAGTTGGATTTTGATCACTAATAACTGAGTATTGATCCTCAGGTAACACCCATGTTTTTGGTTGTGTACAAAAAACAAGAACCAATGAAATAAGTTACATAAGATGGTCAAATAAGTATGAAGAGAAACAGGAAGCTAAAGAAAGCTACAAATATGAGACAGAATTGTGAGATATAGGATAGATTCACAAAGTCAAATATCAAAGAAAGGTTATATGGTATGGAGATGAAGATGATTATTGGATTTGATAAGTAGATGCTAACAGGTGACTCCTGAGATAAAAGACTTATGGATATAATAAACAGTATATAGAATAAATGGAAAATGAAGATGTAGAAATATAAAATGAAAAAGTGTAGAAGTGGAAAGGGCATTGACTTCTTCAAGAGATTGGGCAGTAATGGGCATAAGGATGGTGGGCTAGGGCAGTGGATTACGAAAAAGCAGAAACAAGAGTTGGTACAAGGAAGATTGGGAAATGTATTTGAGCTCAAGGGAAAGAGATGTGAAGATAAGATGGTTGGAAAAGGGCTTAAAGAAGGATTAAGAAAGCTTAAACTTGAAAAAGGGTTTGGAGCCCTTTCTCTGCTATAAAAGGAAAGAAAGTTTAAATAAGAATTAAATACAACTTGAGGTTAAAAAAAAACAGAGAACATGAGTGAATCCATATCTAAGAAGGCCTATATTTTCAGTAGATAAGTCAAAAAATCTACTAATGAAGAAGAATGTTGGATGGGTTAAGAAGTCCACAAATGTAAAAGTCTGAACCAATGATCATGAGTAGTGAAAGAGGGAATGAGCGAGGGAGTCGTCAGAGATAACTAAAAGAATGCTATAATTGCATATGTCATTGAATTCCAAAGAAATATTCTCATAAACCAAAACCCATTGGTGCGAGATCTAATTTCTTGTTATAAGAATAAAAAGGGAGAGCAGATTGTGAAGATATAGAACAGCTGAGCATAAAAACATGGGCAGAATCCACATTCAGACAGTAATTAAGACAAAATTTATTCATATTCATTTATCCAAAAAGCTGATATAAAGAGCCTACTATAAGCTAAGCACTGTTTTAGGCAACTGAGGATTCAGTGAAAAGCAAAGTGGAAATATCCCTGCCCTCAGGGAACTTACGTTCTAGTAAGAGAAACAGACAATGAACACTAACAGAGCAATATATAATATAATATAATATAATATAATATAATATAATATAGTGAGAGTTCTGGAGTTCTATGATGAAAACCAAATCTGGGAAAGAGGATAGAAAGTTTCATTCAATAATTTTTTATCATCACCCCAATGGACTTTTACCTCTTTTTAATTAAAACGGCTAATCTTTCTAATAAAACTTTTTTAAAAAGTTATAAGGAATGCTTATTTCATAGTCACATTTTGAGCTTTCCCTGGTTCACCTACTAAACTTTCAATAAACAACAAAATGGACAGTGTATGAAAGAAAAGGGAATTCATTAAACTTGACTGTACCATCCTTGAGAGCAAGGACAAGTCTTCTCAACTGTTGTTTTATTGCCCTGTCTAGCCGCACCCCTGACATTTTTCTCTATCTATCCATCTATCTATCTACCTACCTACCTATTTATATACACACATACATACATACATGTATTTATTTATTAGATCAATTAAGGAATGAAAGAATGAAGGAGATACTGATAACTGATTCATACTGATAACTCACTAATTAGATAATCCACCTCTGACTTTTCAAAATTCAACTACAGTACGACATCACAATCCTAAGAACATGTTTTATGAAGGTTATACCAGCTGACTCTCATTTGCTTCTATATTATATTTTTACTTTCTTCTAAAATTTGCCCATGACATGTTGAAGATGAACAGCAGGGTAGATTGGGGTTGAAAAACTTCAGGTGATGGGAGGTTGTTTACAAATCTGGCAGAGTTTCCCAATGGTTCCAAGTGTTGAAACGTCCTGTGTTCCCAGGAAATTGACAGCATCACACGGCTTCTATAACATTTGACCCTTACTGACTCAAGTCCATCAATGCCAATGCACATCATAATGTTTTATTGATCCCAGAATGTTCAAAGAAAACAGTAGACTCTTCCCTGCCCAGGTGTTCCATGGAAAATAAGTGATCTGGAGAAAAAAAGCTGTGTCAAAGTTTAGAAAGTATAAGCTTAACTCCTTTGGAGTTTCACAATGCCCATTAGCATAGTAAAGACTAAGAAATCCCAAATTAATTTTTAAATTGTGTTTTAATTTTTTAACCCTTGTGCTTCAGATTGTCTGTTAGTAATCAGCACCATTCCCTGCTCTCCTGTATAAGAGGCGCTGAGAGTCAGGGAACAATATTTCCCAGAATCTCCTGCTGATGTGGTTCTGAGTTATAATTTACCAGGGAGTGATGCTCACATGAGATTTAGAAGGCAAAAGAGAAACAAAAACGACTGTTTTGCTCCATCATCAATGTGGGCAAATACATGAGCATTGAAACACATGAATCCCGAAGAGTTTCACTGCAAATCACCCACTTCTTAAGGAGCTCATCAAGTAGTAAAAGGAGACATAACAATAACAATTTAAAACATTTACTAAGTCTTTACTATGTACCATCATTTTCTAAAGGTTTTACTTTTATTAATTCCTTTAACCCTCACAACAACACTTTGGGGTAGGTCCTATGATTTAGATGATAGCTACTGATATTAACTATATTGGAAATTAAAGCTGAGAAGTTTATAAAATTTTCATTTTAAAAAGAAAATTTTTTTAATTCATTTAAACAAAAGAAGAAAATAAACAAATGGGACTTCATCAGATTAAAGAGCTTCTACAAGGCAAATGAAACCAGGATCAAAATGAATAGACAACCCACTAGCTGGGAGAAAATATTTGCAAATCATATATCCAACAAGGGATTGATCTCCATAATATATAAAGAACTCACACAACTGAACAAAAAAATGAGCAACCCAATCAAAAAATGGGCAGAGAATATGAACACACATTTTTCCAAGGAAGATATACAGAAGGCCAACAGGCACATGAAAAGATGTTCAACATCACTAATCATCAGAGAAATGAAAATCAAAACTACACTAAGAAATCACCTCCACCCATTAGAATGGCTATAAAAAAGACAAAAGAAAAAAAACAACAAATGTTGGCGAGATTGTGGAGAAATGGGATCCCTAATTCACTGCTGGTGGGAATGCAAACCGGTGCAACCTTTATGGAAAACAGCATGGAGATTCCTCAAAAAATTAAAAATAGAAATACCTTATGATCCAGCTACCCCACTATTGGGTATCTATCCAACGAACTTGAAATCAACAATCCAAAGACTTACGCACCCCTATGTTTATTGCAGCATTATTCACTACAGCCAAAAAGTGGAAGCAACCCAAGGGTCCCTCGATGGATGATTGGATAAAGAAGATGTGGTATATATATACAATGGAATACTACTCAGCCATAAAAAAGACAAAATTGTCCCATTTGCAACAACATGGGTGGACCTATGTTAAGTGAAATAAGCCAGAGAAAGAAAGACAAACACCACATGATTTCACTCATTTGTGGAATATAAACTAACACACCAAAGAGAGAACTGGTTGGTGGTTACCAGGGGCAAGTGGGGTTGGGGTGAGCACAAGGGGTGAAGGGATGCATTTATATGGTGACTGACAAACAATAACGTACAACTAAAATTTCACAATGTTATAAACTAAGACAACAATAAAAAAATTCATTTAAAAGATAAACCTACTACATATAAACACAAATTACACATTTTTATGAAAATAATTACATTTCCCAAACAAAAAAAAAATGTAGTGAGACAAGTGCTATTGTTTTACATTTTTATAAATCTCTGCAGTGAATGACCTAGTGAAAGAGTTGTATCCTCTCATCTGCTTCAGCATATGCAGCCTGGTGCAATATGCTGTTGTGTTGAAGTACGTGAAGAAAATCCAACCTCGTGCAATATGCAGTTGCAAAAGAAAGTTTTCTAATAGCCTTTTTGGACAAATTGTGGATACTCTTCCTTAATATTACTAGCAAAATTCTACCCAAAAAAATAACACTAATTAATATCAGTACTGATCTCACCAGAAATGTCTCTAAATATTGGGAGGCTATCAACCTCACTGTGGCAGGTAACAGTTTTCCAAATTCTGATTTTCATCTGAAAGCTCAAATTTTACTATCAGCAACAAATACCATCAGTTGTTTTCTTTGAAATGACAGGCTCACTTTGTGTGTGTGTTTGTTTTGATTAACCAATTTTACTTTATGTTTTTCCAGCTTTCTTGAGGTTTGATTGACTAATAAACATGGTATATATTTAGGTGGACAACACGATGTTTTGGTATATGAATATATGGTGAAATGATTCCCCCAGTCAAGCTATTTAAACTTTCCATCACCTCACATATTTACCTTCTCTGTGTGATTGGTGAGCCCCCTTCAGACCTGCTCTCTCAGCGGATTTCAAGCACACAGTTCATTATTATTAACTCTAGTCACCATGCTCTACATTAGATCTGCAGAATCACTTTGTTTCTCAGAACAGGTCTCCCAAAGACCTAATCTGAATGACCAGAGTTTGCCTTTCTTGCAGATAAAAATAGAGTTTTGTTTTTAAAAAGTGATTAGTCAGCTTACCTCAAAACAAGTGCACTTCCTTAAGAAAACCATCATACTTCAGTATGCATAAAGCATACTTTACCTTTTGTAACAAAGCACACTAAAAAAATGTATACCCAAAGGTTGAGATTTTTAAAAATTAAATCATTTTTGCAGCTTCACTGGGGACATTCTTAAGCAAAACTGGTACCGCAAGTGTTGGTGATAAAGACTCATGACTACTAGCACCGTTTGGTGCCACTGCCTTGTTTCACGCAAAGATGCCAGTAGTTTCATCCACCGCTGCTTTGTATCACCCATGCAAATGTCAACGTGATGAAAAAGGTAAATAACATTTGAGCATTGTTATGAAACTAGTTTTCACCTCACTCAGCATTTGTTGTCTAAACCATTCCTTCGGCACTTCCTACACTGCCTTTGTTGAAGGTATCCTTTGTGGTTCCTTTTCACAAATTAGTCACACTTTTATGAGCTGACACCTTGTCTCCCCAGTTTTCTAAGGGCTGAGACCATGTGTTACAAATTTTTGTATACAGCACAATGGAGGATACATAGGTTCAAAGATAATTTTTGAATGAGAAGTTGTGGTTGCCCCAGCTCATCTGCTAAAAGCCAACTCCTGACAGTCTTCAAGAAATAATTTGCTATCTAATCATCGATGAACATCTTTTATGGAATGTCAAAACGGAAAGAAAAAATGGACCATAAATTTCAGCCACAATTATTTATACTTCTCTAATGTGGTCCCTAGGACTACACTATTTGAGACAAACATTTCTTACAAATTATAAGCTTGACAAAGAACATGCTCATGTTAATAAAATATCCAAAGGCCATTCCTCTTGATGACAATCCTGTTGTCCTGGTGCAACGAGAAAAAAAAAAAAGACTAATTAGTGCTGGTTCTGGTTTGTGTGCTCTTGACTAGAGATCTTTTTACTAACCAGATGTTTGAAGACTGTTCTGCTTCTGAGCATTTTCTGGCAGTTTGGACTCTCTCTGAAGGTTTATCATAGAAGAAACAAACAAAAGAATGGTCCAGCCATTGTAAGTGCTGAAAATGTTTTGTCTGTCCCTCTCTAGGCAACAAGATTGCATCATATATTCAGCAAATTCTATCAAGAGGCCTTGAATTTCACAATACTTTGAGATTCTCATCAAGGCTATCACTCTGCATGCTGGAAGTGTATTTTTGAGTCATCGAAAAATGTTTTTATTATAAGCATAGTCTTTTAAGTGAGGAATTATAGGAGAGAGAAACATTCTCCAGCCTGATTCTGGTTTCACAGAAGTTAGCATTAGAAAATCACCGTGACAATCGTTTGTAACCTCCATCTCAGGTCTATCTTGAAGAATCAAGTGAGTGAGCGGGATTAAGTGTGTGGAAGGCTAGAATGGGTATGGGGGAAGTAAGGGGTAAGGTATATGAGACAAATTTGGAGATGAAAACTTTACATTTGTCTGAATGTAATTTAATTTTCTTGATAAAGTATATACACATACCCACATCCTCTTTTGTATAGCTACTATGAAACAGAGAGGGGTTAGAGATGTTAGCAACACTTTGTGCTTTCAGTCTCATGTGTAAGAAGTATCTTACATAGAATTGAGTCTGGCCGATTTCTTAATGGTAGGATCAATTCTTAACAATGGATTTTACAATTAAGTAAAAATATCCCATCTAAATATATGCATCTACCTGCTTTTTAAAGTCATACTAAAAAAAAAGAGTAAATATCAAATGAATCTTAAATAAATTATATTAATCTTCAAATAAGCCTAAAAGAGCCCTAGATATTATTTATTCTAAAACATGAGATTTCCTGGAGGGAAAAACAGAGGTTCAAAGTGGTTGTGATTTTTGCAGATCCATACAGGTGATTATAAATAGAGCTAGGACTAAATCCCAGGCTCCAGATTCTTGGTCCAGGACTCTGCACTTCAGCACACTGCCTCTTTCATACCACATTTGCATAATCAAGTATGCCCAGGCATGATGGTTATTACAAATGCCAATGTTTATTAACCACATTCTCAGTATTTCCTAAATGAATACAAATTTCAAAATTATGATTACCGCAAAATGAGAAAACTAGCTTTTCTCTTTAGCATAGTGATCCCTAACAGACTAAACTGGAAGAAATACTTGTTTGTATTAATAAAAGTCTGAATTATGAAGTGTTTTGCTTATAACATATCTTATTCCACAGAGTATTTGGGGCCATTATAGAAATATAATTGTTAAATATGAAGAAATATTTATCATCAGAACCACAGAGAAATATAAGTTGGGAGAGACAATTACAGACTTCAAAGGTAAGGGGAGGGCAGTGTGGAGGAATTAGAATATCTATGATGATCAAATTTATGACTATTGTTCAGTTATCAATTTAATTCAAAGCTGCCTGCATGCCAAAATGGAAAGGGAAGCATGGTCAGTTACACATTTGACATTATCCACCAGGGTGAAATACTCTAATTCTCCAGGAAAGTAAACATTTCCCACATCTCATGCTAAAATTAGTTTCTCACATGGGTCATATATTTCATCTACACCAATGGGCAGCTAAGGTGGTCTATAAGTTTATAATTTTAGTAGTAATTAGTAACAATTAGATTAATTGTGATTAATCTAATTAGACAATTAGATCTAATCTAAAACAATTAGATTAATTTGTGATATTAGTAAACACCATAAAAATCAAAAAACAAGTGCTTCACAAAATATGGTTGAGGTACCACCATCATCAGAACCACCTGTTGCTTGTTAAAAATGCAGATCCCTAAGCATCTCTTTAAATCTAAAGAATCTGAATTTCTCCAAGTGGGGTCAGGAATCTTCATCTGACAAGTTCCAAAACTGTTTCATATATATTCTAAAGTTTACGAACCACTGACCTAGACTATCTAGAGCTTTAACGAGCAACCCTCATTCTATAGGGATCCATGGAGCCTTCCCAGCATGACCACATGGCTGTGATCTAAATCCGAATGCAACTTTCATGCCATCAAAAATACAGGAATTTGAAATCAACCATCGGTCAGAGTTTCCCCTTGGGAAAACAGCTGATCATGACTGTAGTTCAAACAATCCTTCTGTCAACCGGGGTTTTGGCCAGTGTTGGACAGTAGACCACTCTAGGCTACAGAAGGTAAGCTCAAAAAAGCAGCAACTCTGTTTGGTTTACTGCTACCTCCTCTATGCCTAGAACAGGGTTGAGCTCATAAAAGAGACTCAGTAAATATTTGTTCATTCATTCTTTGTCAAGGACTCAGGAAATAAATATTCAATGATGTCAAATGTATATTTTAGCAATCAATTTCCTTTCAGAAGATTTTCATTTTCCTTTTAGGAAATTCTACCACCATCATATGGAGACAGAATAGAATCCCTTAAAGTGACAATTTTTGTCATTTGAGAACAAAAGCTAGAAAAATGTAGGTTAAAGCTATGATTTAATGAACATCTAACAATGAGTAATAATGATTTGTAATTATCTTTTTAGGATCATTAGCATAACAAGGAGATTTTTCTTATTTTATCACTATCGTGTTTACATTAAAATTGATTCTAAAATACTAACGTGTTACCTTAAGTAAACATTTTCATTAGGATCTTGTGTTATTCTAACATTTTATAGCTACCACAAAGGTCAAATTGCAAGCAATCTCAGAGGTAAATAGTAAAGCAAATTACTGAGGTTTTTTTCTCATAATTTCTCTTTTATGTCACAACAAAATAATGCTAAATTAGATGCCTAAGGTTTGTCACTAAACTCCTTTTACAAAAACAATGATGACTGTTGATAACATTATAATCATTTAGTTGAAAAAGATTTTGTTTTCCTGTGGAGATAATATTAAAACCTCTCAGTTAAAGCAATGAAATTAAAGCAATACATAAACCATGGTACTATTTTACTGCAATATAAAAGCTTCAAGCAAATTCTAAAAGGTACTATTGCCATGTAACAATGGCAACATGTCTTCTGCAACATCCAAAAGTCACAACTAAAATACTTTACATATCACAAAGAAAGTAAAGAATTTTTCATATGAGCTTTTCATATTGCTGTCAGGTGTAAACCTGGGTGATTACAACCTCTATAAACTGACCACGGGACATAACTATAGTTTACATCCTAAAATGCACTGGTTATGGCCTAACTTACAGCAACACAAGCAGTTTCATGAGGCTAGCAGACGTAGGCATGGCAGCGATCAAGGACAAAGTCATCCTCACTAAAATCTAGAAAGAAAACATCAACTTCTCATGAAACCAAGTGAGACAGAGCAACTAGTGAAAACTCACATGAATGTGTAACATTGGAGAAAGCTCCATCTTATTGTGTTAAGATTAGAAGTCATCATCATTATTATTATGTTATCAATCTTCATTATTATCTTCAGATCACAAGTCAGAAATTAGCCCTTATGTATGATGATGAATAACATAATTCTCTAAAAATTTAGGACTATTTTGAAAATAGCTGTTATAAGACGTACTAAATGCTATACAACTGACCAATGAATCTTGGCCAACACACTAAAAGTTCTGGGATTTAATAAAAAATATGAAAAACATTCTTCTAGTTCTACCACATAGCACAACTATAACAAATGAAAAAGAATAATCTCTACACTACATTTGGAATTGAGTATTTGTCGTCTTTAAGGAAATAATCAAAGCTTTTACTCACTTGCATTTTCATCCAGAGATTTCTATCCCAACAAAAGGTTATCAAAATGTGTCAAGGTATTGAGAATTAAAATAACTTAACCCTCGTTTACCTGATTAAGGATTTTGTGAGGTATTGTTATTATTGCTTTTGCATGGATTTCTTCAAGTCACTTTTGCATACATTATTTAATTTATCCTTCAAAGATCCCCATAGGAGCTAGATCCAAATATGTTATTTCTACTTCTTGAAAAAAAGGCTAAGAGAAAGAAATTTTGCAAAAACTTTGCATAAGTTTAAATCCAATATCTGCATCAGAATGATAGATCCAATTCAGCCTAAAGATCCAAATCTTCTAATTTCCAGATTTTCTACTCATGTTTCTATAATCAAAGAAATTTGGAAGATTACTGCCATTTATGGATAATTCAAGCCATAATTCATATTTACAAAACAAACAAACAAAAAGATTTAATTAGGTGATTTTTTCACTTACAGAAACAGTTTCTGGAGGATTTCTGTAAATAGCATTTTAAGAGAGAAAAGAAAGTACCTAAATCAACTATGTACCAAGTAGGTTGCTAGGCACTTTGCATGTTTTTCCTAAATTTATTTTCCCATTAGTCCTGAGAGGTAGGTATTATTATATCATGTTATATAAACTAGCTCAGAAAGCTTCAGAAATGATGAAGTCCAGTGCTTTCTCCCTTGGCCTGCTGCTTCTCAAACTTAATCCCCACAGCGCCCCTAGGGGTAGAAGAGAGGGAACATGGACCCTGAGGTCTAGGGTCCCAACCTATCTTTCCAGCCTTGTCTCTTGTCCCTCCACCATCACTAACACCCTTGTCACACCCACACACAGTCTGGGTTACATCCCACAGGGACACACCAGGTCAACACACCACACCCTTGAGACCATTCAGACACACCAGGTCCACACATACACAGGCCATTTCACAAGGCTGAGGTTCTGACCTCCATATTCCTTCTGCCCAGTGTACTATTTGCTGACTTCATTACTCCAAAACCTCTTACTCCTCCCCTCAAAACCCAACTTAAATGTCACCTCCTGAATAAATGCTAGATTCTTTTTTGACTCTTACAGACACATTTTGTTCATACATGTATAAGAACATTAACTACTTTTATTGTGATTATTTATTTCCTATCTATTATGTCACTAGACTTTGAGCTCTCTGACGGCGAAGATCTCTCTGATTCTTTCTGATATCTCTAGTACAACCACAGTTCCTGGGACAAGATAGATTTTCAGTACATATTTGTTGAATGAACTGTCACTCATTAGTGGGTAAAGTAAAAAGTCTTGTAACCACTGGGTTGTTTGAACACGAATATGCTTCCAAATTATTTCTGGATAGAGAATGAGTGAAAGTTAAAAACAGCATATTCTCATTACTCTTTAAAACATTCTTTCTATAATCTTGTTTTCTCAATCTATTTACTCTACCATTGATTTAAGACCTGGCTGGAAAAATTTCACCCAGCCTAAACTATGGCAAACTGCTAATTAATATCATCCAAATTAATGAGGTCTGGGTGTTTCTAAAGGGAAAAAGGATACAGAGAACTGGAAGGCACCAAAATATACAAGGAGCTGTTTCTTTTAATAATCAGAATAATCAGGTTTAACTAACCTACTCAATAGTTTGTATCCTGTTACCATGGGAATACATTTGAATAATCTTGCTCAAACAAAAACCCTAATGCTATGAAAATAAATTTTTATAGAGTGTTTAAAAAGTAGATGTTTTTAAAATTCCAAACACTAGTGTATATCTTTTACAAAGTTTTAATGAAACATAACCAAGTAAAACTTCTATTAAAAGGAAGAAATAAATAGGTGTCACTGTCCTCTCATTACTCATTCATCTCTGCTAGCCTTAGGGAAATACACATTTTCATGGAAATTACACACATTTTCAAAAACTACAAAGCAATGACAAGAGAAAAAAGATAAGATAAAAAAGCTTCTCCCCTGTGCTGAAATCAAAAAGCTATTGTTTTCCTATACTTGGATGATTTTGTCTAGCCAAGATTGTTGCTCTAATAATTTCAAGAATAACAACACTAATAATATGTTACAAGAGGTGATATTCTTTATGGAGATTTGTTTCATTATGGGGTTCCCCTGCCCCAAGAGCAGCAAATGATCCCCTGACCACCCCTAACACAATCGCAGTTAATGAACCAGCCACTGAGGACCACAGAGGGCTTGAGTAGAGTTAGAAGCCTTCCTTTGGCATCAGAGCCACTTTCATGACACAGTAGATGTGCAAACACGAAGAACACAACCACCACCAAACCATTAAGCCTGCAGGAAAAGATGCAAACTGGTCGAAGAAATACTCACTGATTCCTGAGTGAGTGTGACTGAAAGCTGTAGCCATCAGCCCCGGCAGAAGGGCTTCTTTGAGGGCAGAGTGGAGGGTCAACATTTTTGGCATTAGCTGGCAAAATACACAGGAGGGGAGAAGGGGAAAAAGCAGCCCCCTGTGGTGAATTATAGTGGAAATATCATCCAGGCTCCAGCTTATGAAACTGTTCCTGGGAACCCACCTGCTGACTCCCCTTCCTCCTCCCTTCATAGGACATGAAAGCAGCCAATCGGAAGCGGTTATGGGTGCCGCCCACGCCGCCACTAATCCCTCTTAGGTTGGCAAGAGAACGTGAAAAGGAGATCAGTGCCACCCCGCTCTCCTGCCTTCGCAGGCCAGGGTTAATACTGATAATTATTTGGTCACTGGCGAGTCCAGCCGCAGTAATTGCTACCTCCTCCTTCCCTCTCACATTTGCATTTCAATGGCCTTCATCCTAACACTGAAATGGCTCAAAGCTTTGTTTTGCCTGACCTTGTGTAGATAACGTGTACTTCTTCATAATCAGTCACTACCCACCATCTGTGTCTTCCTTGAAGGGTGCCTGGATAATGTCCTCTTCTCCCAACAGATGTTCTAAAAATAATCAGGCTGTTTTTTCTTTTATAAGCATGAGTGCTTATAATAAATACATGTAAAATTTACACGTGTATATGCGTGTATACATAAATGCATGAAATCTGATTATATGTGCCTTTTCTTGCAAGCTATTTGGATGGTGATCATTCAGCTTTAAATATTATCATAAACAGCAAATTTCATTTTGACTAAGGATGAGAATTTTAGTTCCATCTGTAAAGGAAGCTCTTAAATAGTAGCATATTTATTTGGTGGGGCTTAATAGCTGGAAAAGTCAAAGTGTGGGCTTCACTAACAAATGTGATTTGCCAAGTACTTTCATAATATTTGAGACACTAAATTAGGCACTTCCTGCAGCCAGAAAAATGGCAGTCTTTCCCTTATTGGGTTTATATTCTAACAGATATCACCATCTGCTATTTATTCTCCTCAATTTGAACATGGTATCACAGAGACACAATAAGTTTAAATGAATTTGTAAGATTTCGGAGTTAACTTATTCCATCCTGGGAACTGGGAAATGTTTAGAGGAAATGAGTTTTTTTAATTTGCTTTTATTGGAAGACATTGTCTCACTTACACCGGTGATTAAGAGCACAGACTCTGAGAGCAGATTGTCTGAGGTTAAATCTTACCTAGCTCTACCATCTCATGATTGTGGTAGCATCCTACTTAACTCTCAGTCTCCTTATCCACAGAGTGAAAATGATAGCCATAACTATTTCTTAGAGTTGTGGTTACGGGTTAAATGAAGGAATGTATATAAAGATTCAGGGTCACGGGGCCGCCCGGTGGCGCAGCAGTTTAGTTCACGCTTGGCAGCCCGGGGTTTGTGAGTTCGGATCCCGGGCGCCCGCGGGCACACTGCCTGTCAGCCACACTGTGACGGCATCCCATATAAAGTGGAGGAAGATGGGCACGGATGTTAGCCCAGGGCCAGTCTTCCTCAGCAAAAAGGGGAGGATTGGCAACAGATGTTAGCTCAGGGCTGGTCTTCCCCACAAAAAAAAAAAAAAGATTCAGGGTCACAGTAAATACCACATCACCACTAATCATTCCCATGAGCTGCCCAAAAGGTATGCCTGTAAATGCAGTGTTCAAGACTACATATTCACCATTTCTATATATTTATACACATCTTCAATTACAATCGCAAGCCTAATTTAAACGTGAGTACAGCAACATTTCCTGAGCGCCCACTGTATGTGTCTTTATCTGCTCCAACATTGTTAATTGTCTATCCAGTATCCAATCTCCACTTTTCCTCACCAACATAACCCTTTTTATTTTGAGAGTAGCAATATGCCCAGCTAAAAGAAAGAAAACACATTTCTCAGACTCTTATTCAGATGGGGGATTCATGTGAGACAGTTCTGGCCCATGAGATATAAATGGAAGTTTTTGTTGAGACTTCTGAGAAATCTCCTTAAAATGAGGTAAATTACTGTCACATGTAGTTTGCTTTTGCTCATCTCCTTTTTCCTGCCTGGAGAGTGGATGCAATAGCTGGAGCTCCAGCAGTCACCAGGTGACTATAGTAAAAGGCATTCTCAAAGACTGGCTAAAAGGATGGGAAGAGCCTGGGTCACGATGATTGCATAGTAGACCTGCCATACAGCCCTGAACTACCTTTTAAGAACTACCTCTCAACTTACTTCTCATTAGGTAGTAAAAGAGAAACCCTTATGCTATTTAAACTCTATTTGGATTTTCTATATATGTAGCCAAACTTATATCTCTGATATATCCACTGATATAAGTGGGAATCATTGTCCCCATTCACAGATAAGGTTAAGGAATGTGCTGTGATGACACAGCTTGGAGATGACAGAACTGGATTTGGAACCTAGGCAATCTGGGTCTTAATGATACACCGTATGTCTCTTAAAAGAGTACCAATAGGATTAGATTTGGGAAACAAAAATTGACTTTTTTTCCTATCTGTACACTCCCTTTTCTTGATCCACCATTCATTCCTTTGGACAACCAACAACCATTTAATGTAGTAAGTGCCAAGCGCTGTGTGCCAGGCACTGGAGATACCACCCTGAACAAGCAGACAAGATCCCTGCCCTCATGGAGCCTACATCTGCAGGGGGATATAGATAAGACATAGCCAATTGCAATATTGTAAGCACTGTTATGTGGGTGACACAAGGCACGATGGGAAAACAAAGGAAGGGATCTACCTCAGCCAGTTTTCTCTCTCTCCCCCAAAATATTCAGTTGCTAACTGTCCTGATGTGCAGGAAAAATTCAGCAATAGTGAACTTCTATACTTGAATAGTCCTGTGGACGATTTTCTCCCCAAGGGGAGGAGGCAGACTGGACAACTTTCCCTTGCACCATCTTGACTTGACATGGGATTCACGAGTCTTTTTCCACATTTACTATGCATTCGCCCTTTCTCCTACTTATAATTATTCTTACTCTTGAAGTTCAGGGGTGAGAAATGTTTCCTTATTCTCTCACACATGGTACTAAAGGTCTGTTACTCTGTTATAGGTTAGTGCTGCCTCCACAAGCTGTGTTACCACCAGCACTCAGAGGCCATCCCTTCAGTATGTTTTTTGATAGAGCTGTCACCACTACACTTGCCTTGGTTCACTCCAGTCACCCCTGGATGGGATGGCAAGTAGAATGAGACAATGAGGACCTTCCTTTTAAACCTTCCATGTCAGATTCAAGTAAGAGAATTCCCTTCTCTGGATCCTAAAGCCTGAGCTTTTCTTCTGAACCCACCTCAGGCTTCGTCTATGATTCACTTACCTACATATAAAGACCTCCCTTTGTTAATCACTGCATTGAGAAATCAAGTAAAATAATAGACTCATCTCTTTTGTTCTCACCCTCAAGGTCTTTCTTTCTCAATAGAGCAATATATCTCATAAGATTCTAAAAAGGAAAGGCAGAATGAGATTGTTAAATCTCTACTGCATTTTGATCTTATTTTATCCAGTTAATTACCCACTCACCATTTGCCTTCTGAGTATGCAACGTGGAAACAGAACATCATGGGACATCAAGTTTTACTTAGGTGGTTTCTACCAGTGACAAGAGCCACCGTGGAGTCACTTGACAAACCTAAAAGCAAGGACAGTGTTCAGGTAATAGAGACAGACCAAGTAACAATAATGAAAAAGCAAACATATAACGTTATTTTATTCATCCTTCACGGCTTAAGAACATGGCACAGACTATGTTGTTGCATGAATAATGGTCCCTTTTGTCTTCCAGATTTTTGGATCAACGGACTTCCATGCCTGTCTCACTTCTTAACACATTACCTCTGGTCATTCCATTTGTCTCTATAATTATGTGACTCGAAGGGCAATAATGTGGTGAAACAAGGACTGTGAGTTCTCATCCTAAGCCAATAACTTCTCTTATGACCTTGGAGCAGTTATCAAGCTCCACATTCCATCTTTAGAATGGCAGTGACAACAACCTACCTCATAGGTTCATGTGAAAACAAGTAGATTTTTCAAATTATGATAAAACACTTCATAAACAAAAGACTTTGAAGCTGCATTATCATTCTCAGACTTGTGCTGCATTTCCAATTACAGAGTGAGTCAGTTACTGATTAATCATCACTGAAGCACTCGTCCCTTCCCATGAAGTGCAGCCACAGGGCAGAAGAGTGTCAAGATGAAATATGCACCAGAAGATCACTCTCACAACTTTGGATATCAAAAGCCGCCATCAGATCTTTTCTCTGTCATGAAAAGCACCTGAGCTCTTTGCATCCTCATAGAAAATTGAACATGGGGAAGCTTGATAGAGGGGAGTCAAGGATGAGAACATTGATTTCCATCATTTATCCTTGCCATTTTGGAGGAGAATCTATAATGAGCATGAAATTGAGGCTGCTATCTTCCCATCTACTCACCTGTGCTCAGTGTCTGACAGTGGCAAGGTTTAGTATGTTGGGCAGAAAATGCAGATTCAGATGGCCAAATAGTGCTCAACACCCTGGTATGCCGAGCCTTCACCCTCATTTTCCCTCCTTCCGGCATTCCTGGCTCATTCATAAGTCTCTGACTAGATTTTTGAACACTCTCATTCTTGTTCTGCTCCAGGGTGCTGGGCCTTCTCTGTATTTCCAGAATTTTAGAAGAAGTCTCCACTTATAAAAGCTTTATTTGTGGTGAACATGTACATTTATTAGAGGCAAAAGATGGTGGCAGTCATTAAACTTAACCCTGCTGGAACTGTCTCTGAATTTTTGTGTGCTTTCTGCCTCAACATTTCCTGCTTCGCCTGGCTCTGACCATTTTTGTTAGCTCCATTCCCTTCTCTCTTGATTCACAATCCCTTCAGATTCTCAAGTGAGAGCTTGGTTTAAGATGAAAAATTTAGGAGCACGGAGGACAACTGCCAAGCCTGTGTATCCTTCCTTGCTTCCACGCTTGCCCACCTCCCCCTTTCATGCTTTTCTCCACGAAGCCACTAGGGGGAGATACGTTAGTACCTACTTCACTATATTACTGTGAGATTTAAATCACGTTACATGCAAAGCATTTAGTACAATACCTGACATTTACTATGTGTTTAATAAATATTAGCTATTCACAGTAACTGAAATATTGAAAGTTCCCTATAAATGCTAGTAATTGTTATTATTGGGACAATGTCATCTTTATTCTTAACCTATGTCTACTGTAGCGCCCGGGTCTCTAAGAATTTGCACCATTGATACTCATTGCATTTTGAGAACGCTTCTTCAGAATTAGGTACTATATATCCTATTTCAGCTAAATGACCTCATAAAAGTATAAAATACATGTGTATAAATTATTTCAGAATAAATATATTCCCTTGATATAATTTGCAAATCTTTGATTTGGGAAATAGAGATAAAAAAGGAAGAGGCTTTTAAGGGAAAAGTTCTCATATGTGAGCTATATATAGCAGGCTAAGGGAGACAGGGAGTGTGGGGATCGGAGCGTTTGAAGAAGGTGTCCTTGAGAAAGTGATGTTTTAGCAAAAACTTAAAGAAACCAGCTGAAAAAAGGAACAGTTGAAAAAAGCTCCTAATGTGAAAAGATGCCTGGTATGCTGGAAGGACAGCAAGAAGGCCAGGATAGCTTTCTGCATGGGGTAGAGTGGGAAAGTAGTAGGACAGTGGTCAGAGGGGTAACAGAGGGCCAGAGCGACTAGGGCCTCAGAGTCTAGTATAAGGATTTTGGATTCTGGATATATTTGAAAACAGATCCAAAAGCTTCCTTAATGGACTGGATGTGGATTCCTTAATGAGAGGCCAAATGAAGTCAAGATAATTTCCAGAATTTTGGCCTGAGCAACTAAGCCTGAGGATAGACTTGCCATCAACCAAAATGGGAAAGTCTATGGGCAGGGGAGAGGGATTAGTAGTTTAGTCTTTATCAGGCTGATTTTTAGATGTCCGGTAGACATCCAAGTGGAGATGTCTAGTAGGAGGCTCTATATGTGAATCTAGAGCTCAGGAGAGAAGTTTGGACTTAGAAACCATGGGCTGGATACTAGATGACAGCATTAAGTGAATGAATATAGATAGAAAAAGAAGACCAAGGAATGAGAAGTGCTTGATCCTCAAGAAATCCACTATGACAAGTTTAGAGAGAAGAAAAGGAGACTGAGAAGGAGTTAGCAGTGAGGTATGAATGAGGAAAACCAAAAGAGTGTGGTTTAATGGAAACCAAGAGAAGAAACTGAACCAAGGAGTATGGTGTGATCAACTGTGTCAAGTGTGCTGATAGATAAAACACGAGGAGGACTGGGAATTGACCACCAGACTTAGTAATATGGAAAGCATTTGTTACCTTGAAGGAGTCAATTCTCTGAAGTGCTGGAGTAGGCATCCTGATTGGAATCAGTTGAAGAGAAAATGGGAAAAGGGAAATTGAAGACAGCCAATGCAGATGATTCTTCTCAGGAGTTTTGCAGCAATGGGGAAAAGAAAAGGCGGGTAACTGGTGAGAGAATGAGGCCAAAAGAAGATTTTATTTTAAATGGGAAAAATAGCATTGTTTGCATGTCGATGGGAATGGTCTGGTAGAGAGCAAAGAAAATGTGTAGAAGATAGAAGAATTGCTAAATCAATGTCTGTGTAGCAAGAGGAAAGGGGATCAAGTGCACAAGATGATGGATTGACTTTAGATAAAGCATGGATAGCTAATCTGTAGCAATAGGCAGGAAGGTAGAACATGAGGGTTTAGATACTGCTAAACATGGTGGTAGGCATTCCATGGGAGTTCTCTCTTGACTGCTTCAGTTTTCATGTGTGGAAGATGACAGGGGAGAAGAGGTGATGGATTTGAGGGTAGAAGAGAAATGTGAAGTAGTTGTGTAGGAGAATGGGAGACTGAATGGGCCAATACAGCCACCTGGCATGGTTGAGGGACAACATGAGGCTTGTATATTGAATTTAAAGTGACCCAGTCAGCATAGTTTTTTTTTAGCAATATTCAGCTTCATGATTGTGGGCTTAGAGAAAGGAAGATTTAAGCCAGTTGTAGTTTCACAAATCAGTACAATGAAGGGAGAAATGGGGTGAGGGAGATTATGATGATTGCCCATGGATTAAGCTGGGTAAGAAGGGTAACGACAGTTTAAAGGTAGTGGATCAATAAACTGTAGGTCCCAGGGAGGTCAAAAGAGGCTGGACGTAAGATGAGAGGAGGTGCTGGTTAGAGAGTGGGGTATAAGAAACTGAGATTATGGGGGTTGCATTTATCACTAATCACAAGGTCCAGGATAGAACCACGAGAGTGAGGGGCTGCACTAGGTGGCAGACAAGCTGCAGAGCAGGCAATGAGGGGTAGATTTGGAGATGAGAGGTGATAAACTGATGGCTGACACACCGTGATCAGGATTTTTCTTTATAAGCCATTATGGACAATTTGATGCTTTTAACCACATGTATTTTGATAAAACATTTTGAGTTGAATTTTATTTCCTAAAATCATGTATCTGTAATGCAAGTCCTTGATTTTCAGGCCTACCCATTGAGTATTTCCTCTTAGCTGCCCCGTATATACCTTAAATTCATGAATGAACCATCCTCTTCCACCACTCCCCTCCAGAAATCCTGTGCCTGCTTCTCTTCCCGTCTTTCTTCTCTCACCTGGTAGCCCTAATTCAGAAAGATAGTTAATTTAGACACCCCACACACAGTCACACACATTACCACACATATCCACTGCCACATACACACACCAACATCTAGTTTGTCACTAAGTAATATCATTCAATGTTCTTATCTCTCTAAATTGTTCCTCCTTTGCTTTCCTCCTGCCTTATTATCCTAATAACTGTCCTCATTATCCTAATAGCGTCCTAATGGTCTCTCAACACTCCCCAATGCACCAATCTATATTTCCCACTGCTGCCAGGGGCGTTTTCTAAGTTCAAATCTTATGCTATCTCTCAACCCTCCCTGAAATTCATCAATCAATCACACTCCATTGCTTTCAGAATAAAATCCAAATCCCTTAGCATGGTACACAAAGGCCTCCAGGGTCTGGCTACTTGTCCAGCCTCACTCTCAACATACTCCCAGATGTATTTTATGTTCCAATCACACCAAACTTAGGGATTTCTCCAACAGAAAAAGCTTTTATAATGGGAATCAGATATAATGCAATTAATTAATTATGAAACCTATTTTGCATTGTGTAAACTATTATTGATTATCAGTCAATCTTTAAGGGAATTAATAGCTCACTAGTAGAGGGGAAAAAAAAACTCATACAGACAAAGCATGGAAACACATGACAGCTTTGAGTGCATGGCCAGATGATCTGCTAATATCTTTCTGGAGACTTCTGTTCTTGGGCTCTTTTCTTTACCTTTGGCAGCTGTGAGAAATGTGGCAAACAAACTGTGAAGTCAGGACTCAGCGACAGAAGGAACTGAGGCTGTGTGGACCAAAGAGTAAATGAGAAAATGTTTAGTTTTGATTTTGCCCATTTTGATTTTTTTGGTTATAATATAAAAATATCCTTATAACAAGAGAGATATCTTTATTATTGAAATTTCTGCAAAAGAAAGAAAACATTGAATATTATAATCTTGAAGCTTTCTAGCATCTTGCCTATCTTTTTCCACTGAAGCAATTATAACGTGACTTTTAAAAATGGGAGGTTTCTTAGGAATGCAGCCATCAGACTCTACTTCCTCTTTCTGGCTAACTTCTGCTGATCCTCCCTGACTTAACAAAAATATCATCGCCTTTGGAAAGCTTTTACTGATTCTCTCGGCCTAAATCCAGTGTTCTTTATCCCTGCTTCCATGACACTCTGGAAATATTTCTCTCATTGAAGCTAGCACTCTATGTTACATTGTTTATTTAACGCCCTCCCTCTCTCCTGCCTGTTTCAAGTGGGAATTGAGAGCAGGAGCCCCCCTTCATCTGTATATCACCGTGGCCTCAAGTGGTGCATCACACATAACACGTTCACAATACGTTTGTTAAAAAAGAAGCAATAGATTGCCATTCTTGTTTATTCTGCAAATTTTGAATGGGTTATGAGCCCCTTCCTCAAAATTTTCTCAGGGGCTCCAAATTTCCAATCTATAAAAATTTGCTGCTAGCATTTATTACTGTACCTCACATGCAAATTGGGATACCACTCTGTGGAAAAATCATTCTATTCATTTCCCATTCAGGGAGCCGGACCACACTTAATCCATTATCCATCCCACCTGAGAAAGAGGATTAGCTGGCATTGTCCTCTAAGATCTGATTCTGTTGCCAAACGGGGAAGACATTTAAAAATCAATAACTCATAAAACATGCTAATAGCTTCAAATAAGCTTTTTCAGTATTGTACCATTAATGGAAGTCACTGGATAACATGTACTATGTCCACCCTCTCCCATACACATCAAACATTAAATCACCAACTGTGTATATTTATTTGTTCATTGTTTACCTAAAATTTATACTCCACCTTCCTTAAGTAATTTTATAGGAGTGATTAGCTAGGATTACCATTAATATCCTTATTTTGAGGTCCTTATGATTCACGGGTGTGTGGCAGTAGGTAACAGTAGCTTGGTTATAAAACTAAATCTTAGTTTTATATCTGCTTTCTTTGGCCTTTATATCTGAAGTTTTTCAAGAATGGTTTATGGATCAAGAAGACAGTGATATCACATAGCTTGTGTGAAGAAAGTGTGGAGTCTCTCTGTATGAGTCTGTGTGTATACAAAACAAAGAGAACTTATTGAATGCTTTCCTATATAACCAAATGATTGGTAAGTCTTTTTTAAAGTTCAATAACTACAACTGAGAGAATTCAAGAGCAAAACATTATAGAGAGTAATTCTATCTTTTGAAAATCGATGACTATCACAAACTACACACTTAAAATGGATGCATTATCTTTTATGTAAATTATGCCTTAGTAATTTGAAAAAAATCAATATCTATAGTGACAGAAAGTAGATTAGTCGTTTCACAGGGCTGAAGAGGTGGGGATGATATAAAGGGGCATGAAGGAACTTTTGGGGATTATAGAAATATTCTATAATATATTCTATATTTTGATTGTGGCAGGTGATTATTTGGGTGGATATATTTGTCAAAATTTATCAAACATGAAAAAGGGTTTATTTAATTTTATGTAAATTATACCTCAATAAAGTTGAGTAAAAAAAAATCATTGGCCAAGCAAAGCAAAATTCTCATTTTATTCAAGCCCCATTAGATTGCTTTTTAAAGATTTATAATAAATGAATGGTGAGTACTATATCTTAATGGTGACTTTTCTTTGCCAGATACCTCACAGACAAAATAATGCATGTAGATCTCATTAAATGAGTAACATCATAAAATTTCTTTCTCTATGAAGAGAAATTATTAATGTTCAATACTGGAAGGTCACTGAGTTGCTCATGCAAATTAAAATGTGTATAACATTCCACACATATAGCATCCAGTCCTAAAGCCTGTTCGAAAAGAAATGCAAATAGCTGGTAAACTTGTGAATTCACAAATATAGTTCACCCTGTGTTATATTTAGGTGGAGAAATTGTCACCTCAAAATGGAGGAACTTTGACAGTAACCTTCCTCACTGGATGATGTCTGAAGAAGAAACTCCTACAGATAACAGTGAAGTGCTGTAATTGGTAAGTGTACATGGCACTTTATAGTGGAGACCTCTCATGCATGGCCTCCCATCATCTTTTGAATATTCTATACACTTTACGAGTTTCTCCATTGTAAGTTTTTCCTTCCCAATATAAAATCCAGAAAACCCCTTTTCCCACATCCTAGGCATCTAGGTCTGCAGGCAGATGACCTTGGTCCCATTAATCAGATGCAGCCACATGAAGTTTCAGTTCCTAATGTGAGAAAACAGGCTACATGTCAGACACCTATTTTCCTGATGCAAATGGCAGCTGAGTAGCTTGCTCTAAGGGGTAGCAGCAGAAGTTGAGATAAAGGTGAGTATCTGGCATCTATAGCAGTTTTAGAGAAGCTGAGCTCCTGGCATCTACAGTCTGGGTTGCCAGTTCCCAGACTAGGCAATTCTGCAGCATGCTTCTGGGGTCAGAACCAGCAGTGACAGTTTGCTCATCCAGCCACTGTGTGGTTGGTTCTGGACATGGTTTCTGATAATTTGGCCTGACGCCTATTTCTTTGGCCCTGCCAAGGATTCTGTGAGCTACCTGATTTTCTCTACTAAATTCTTTGTTAGCTTAAACAAGCTGGAATGGATTCTGTTTGCCACTCTGACCAGTATGCATACCTTATAGAGGGGTTTGATCAGGAAGGAGCAATCCCAGCATTAGACGCTTCCTAGGAATTTAAGAACATGCGGAGAAAACTCTATTCCGGTTTATTTCTGAAAAGTCTATTTTACTATAGAGGCTGCAGAGTGGAAACCATCTCACAAACTCTTCCAGGGAGTTACCTGCTCTACCCCAAACTGGGCAGTCTTAGTGTTTATTCACTACTTAGGTTCTTTTTTTTGCTGAGGAAAATTCGCCCTGAGCTAACACCTGTGCCAGTCTTCCTCTATTTTGTATGTGGGACGCTGCCACAGGATGGGCAATGATGAGTGGTGTAGGTCCGCACCCAGGAACCGAACCTGGGCCCCAGAAGCAGACCATGCTGAACTTAACCACTGGGCCACCAGGGCTGGCCCTACTTAGGTTTTTTTTATTGGTAGTTTACCCCAGTACCCTGGGGCACACACTGAACCCCAGGGCTATGTGTAATGATTATAAATTGTATCCTTCAAGACTTGTCTACTTCTACTGTCTCTTTCTTTCTAAGTGACCCCATCAAGTCTCAGGGTTTTAAATACTATCAATACGTTGATTACTCCCCAATTTCTACCCAATTTGATCTCTCCTCTGAACTCCAGACTTATATGCAACTGCCCACTTGCTATCTCCATTTGGATGTCTAAGAGGTAACTAAAATTTAACTTGACCATTTCTTAGATATGACACTAAAGGCAAAAATGACAAAAGAAAAAAAAGGATAAACTAGATTACATCAAAACTAAAATCTTTTGTGCTGTAAACAATATCATCATGAAAGTGAAAATACAACCCAAAGAAGATGAGAAAATATATACAAATCATATATCTGACTAGGTGCTTGTATCCAGAATATACAAAGAAATCATACAACTCAACAATAAAAGAAAAAAAATTTTTTTAATGGGCAAGGATTTGAATAGACATTTCTCCAAAGAAGATACTCTACAAATGGCCAATAAGCACATGAAAAGAGGCTCAACATCATTAGTCATTAAGGAAATCCAAATTAAAACCACAAGATACCACTTCACACCCACTAGAATGGCTACAATGAAAATACAGACAATTATAAGTGTTGACAAGGAAATGTGGAGGAATCAGAACCCTTATTCACAGCTAGTGGGGATGTAAAATGGTGCAGCCACTTTGGAAAATAGTTTGGCAGTTTCTCAAATTGTTGAACATAGAGTTACCATTTAACCCAGCAATTCCACTCTTGGGTATATACTGAAGAGAAATGAAAACATACGTCCAAAAAACACTTATACAAGAACATTTGCAGCAGCATTATTCATAACAGCCAAAAAGTAGAAACAAGACCAATGTCTATAAACTGATGAATGGATAAACAAAATGTGGTATATCTATATGATGGAATATTATTCAGCCATAAAAAGGATTGAAGCACTGATTGATACATGCTACAACATAGATGAACCTTGAAATATTAACTTAAATGAAAGAATCCAGTCATAAAAGGCCACATATTGCAGCATTCCTTAATATGAAATTCCAAGATTGGAGAAATCTATAGAGATGGAAAGCAGGTTAGTGGTTGCCTAGAGGCAGGGGAACAAGTACAGGTTTCTTTTTGAAGTGATTAAAATGTTCTAAACTTAGATTGTGATGATGATTGCATGGCTCTGTGAATATACTAAAATATCCTTGAAGTGTACATTTTAAATGCATGGATTTTATGGTACGTGAATTATATCTCAGTGCAGATGTTAAATAAAAAAGAAAAACAGCCTTAACGAAGCTGAAACTGAACCCTTAACTTCTTATTCCCCCAAACTCAAACCTGTTTCTCTCTAATTTCCCCCAGTTGTCCAGGCCAATAGCATAGAAATCATCCTTGACTCTTCTTTATTCATCCCCCACATCCACTCCATCTGCAAATGCAGTCATCATTATTTCAAAATATATCCCAGTTCTGACAACCTCACTCATTCTCAGCATTAGCCCAAGTCACCATCGTCTATATTCCAGTGTAAATGTGTTCTAACTGGTATTTCAGCTTCTATATTTACCTATGTGAGTCTGTTTCCTCATTACAGCTAGCTGACTTTTTAAAAAGTGTAAATCAGACCATATCATCCACTGCATAAAACTCTCCAATGAATTTCTGTCTCAAATAAAATTCAGTCTCCTTTCTGTAACCCACCAGTCCCTACAGAATCTAACGTCTGTCTTCCTCGACAAATCCCCCGCACGCCCTCTGAATGTTGCTTCCTCCTCTTCCTTGAATAGACCAAATGTGTTTCAGTCCCATGACGTTTGCACTTTCTATTCAGTCTGACTCTCATGAATTATCCACATCCTCATTCAGGTCTAAGCTCAAAAGTCATTCCCTCTGAGGCACTTTCTAAAGTAGCATTGCCTCTCAGTAACTTTCTACCCTGTTATCCTGCTTTATTTTCTTAACAGTACTTATAATTAGCTGAGATTATCTCAGTTATGTCTCTTTTCTTATTGTGGTAAGAAACACAAAACATAAAATTTACCACCTTAATCATTTTTAAGTGGACAGTACAATAGCGTTAACTACGTGCACATTGTATCTCTTAGATCTCTTAGAACATTTTCGTCTTGCGAAACTGAAACTCTGTACTCATTGAACAGCAACCTCCTTTTTCCCACCTCTCCCCAGCCCCTGGAGACCACCATCCTATTTTCTGTGTCTGTGTTTCACTACACTAGGTACCTCATATATGTGGAATCATGCAGTATTTGTCTTTTTGTGATTGACTTATTTCACTAAGCATAATGTCCTCACGGTCCATCCATGTTGTAGGATATTGCAGAATTTCTTTCCTTTTTGAAGGTTGAATGATATTTCATTATATGTATATGCAGCATGTGCTTATTTCCTTGTTGAATCTGGCTATTATCTGTTCCTCTGCTAGACTGTAAGCTTCATGAGAGCAGAGACATTGTCTGCTTTCTTTGTCCATTGTTGTATCCCCTGCACCTAGAACAGTTAAAGGAAGTTCCATAGAGATGGCAAGACTGGAGTTGAAACATGGAGCATATGATTAAATAAAGGAAGTAATATTCCCCAAGAACAAAGGGCAGGAATGTTGGCAGAGATGTTGGAATGAATATGGCCTGCTTGTGACATAAAGAGATTTGTATAATTACATAATAAGATTGGTGGAAAATAATTTGATATAGGTAGTTAGAGCGCAATTCTCATGATCTTGAATATTAGTCTTTCTAGTATTTCTAACATTAGAAATATTAGAATTTCTAGATTTTATCCTGGAGGCAACAAAACGATGAAAAGTTTTGAATAGGAAAACATATTAGTAAATATCACTTGCTAAGCATCTACTCTATGCTACATACTCTTGCATACATTATTTCATTTAAAACTTACAACAATCCTGTTATTGCCTTCACTTTCATGAAGAATATTTTGGATAAACAATTAATTAGTGACAGCAATTCAGACTACAGCAATAAGAGTAGAAGTATTTTCATATTTTTATTTTTAATTTTTAAGTATTTAATTTTTCAAAGGAAAAATAATAAGACAAGATAACAGATTGTGAAAAGACAAAGAAAGAGAAAGAAAAATTATTCCAAAATTTATTACGAGAGTGTCAGTTGATTGGGAGATGCAAAGTTGGCTGGTTGAAAAGGGTAAAGTTTTAGCAGAACACCTAAATAGAAAAGTCCTGTAGATATGGAAAAAAATGTGGCACTGGAGTAGTCACAAAAGATCAAAGCCGGGAATAGAGAATTTGAGTATTGCTTCCCCCACAGATGATGTGATTTTAGAATTGAAATAATGACTTGGCAAACTTAAAATGTAGGCCTTCTTTTAATTTGATTTTTCTAATAAAAGCAAATTCTAGCATACTCCTAATGATTTTACAAAATTCTACCCACTTCAGATTTAATTTTAGGCTCAGCCTCTAAAGTCAACTGGCTTGAGACACCCACAGAGGAGGGAATTCATACAAAGTGAGATCATGTAAACATGGAGAAAGGAGGAGAAGGACGGTATAGTTTAAAATTATTGTTTTACAAAGCCACACTTGCTCTTTAGCCCCAAGATTACTTTTAAATTTTCCTAAACCAAAAAAATAAAGCAGAAGAGTTCAGATGTCCCACAGCCACTCTCTGTTATGGAAAACTTCAACGGTATTTCAAAGACTTTAGAACTGGAAGTCTAAAAAGTGTCATCTTTGGTTGTTTTGATCATCATTACTTTTCTCTTCTACATTAAGTCTTTTTCATATCTGCCTCCCCGGGACAGTGTTTCATGCTTGCATTCACATCCAGTTAATGCTAATTATTCATCAATACCATCTTTCAGATTTTCTTCCCTAAATTATTACAGTATTACATTGGGGAACTTGAGATTTCAAGGAAGCTGTAAAATGGCTTAACAGCAGTGGACAAAGATAAAAAATAGGCTTTGTTGAATTTGGCTTCCCATTAGATTTTTCCAAAGTTAAACTTTGAGTTTTATGTGAATATATTTGAATATATTAAACTTTAATTTTTTTACCTATTTATCATTTACTGGTATGATCAGTGTGAACATGCACACACACACACACTGTACACTTTTCATTCATTCTTTCATTAATTTATTCAACAATTCTTGAACCCCTACACTATACTAGGTACTACACTTAATGTTATTCCAGAAACCCTGATCTTCCTTATTATTATCTAATTTAAAGCTAATTATTCTCCAGTATTCCTTTTATGTTTTTATTCCAGAAACTAGTTTTGTTATTAAAAATAAGAATATTAAGACATTGATCCACCTGTGATTCTTAAGGGTATTCTATTAAAACTTTGTTGTCTCGCTAGAGTTGGTTTCCCTTTGAAGTTTAATAAGCACGTACTATGTGCCAGGTACTGTAAACTAACTTCAAAGTGTAGGGTATTCAACAGCTGAGAGCAACACTACTCTAATAAGGCTTGCATGTGGGCTGTATTACAAAATGGCCCCAACCTGCCTTTTCAACAATATCTTTACTTCTCTGTGCTCTCATGGGCTCACTATTCCAGCCATATAGAACTATCTCACAAATTGAGTTCATAAAAGACTTCAAGCTTCAGATCTTGTATTCAAGATTGCCTCTATTTCTGATTCAAATTAAATGAAATATCTGAGAACTGTCATGTACTCCACAAAAAAATACACAGAAATCACAGAATGGTAATTTTGTATAGATATTTAAGCAGAAAAACTGCAGAGATTTCTTCTCGGTAAGGAAAAAAATATGAATTTTAATTATTTTTTGCAATAGTTTAGCATTCAAATAGCATCACACTTACAAAGAGTCCTAATGAATAGCATATAATTGGAATGCCAATATTTGGGAGGACATTTGTCTAGCATAATAATATTTTTATAACAGAATCAAATATTTAAACTAGAAAAATTATACCATACTGGGGCTGGCCTGGTGGCACAGTGGTTAAGTGTGTACACTCCGCTTTGGTGGCCTGGGATTTGTAGGTTTGGATCCTGGGTGCGTACCTACATACTGCTTATCAAGCCATGCTGTGGCAGGGGTCCCACATATAAAGTAGAGGAAGATGGGCATGGATGTTAGCCCAGGGCCAATCTTCCTCAGCAAAAAGAAGAGGATTGGCAACAGATGTTAGCTCAGGGCTAATCTTCCTCACCAAAAAAAATTATACCATACTGACATATGTATATGATAGAGGCAGAATAGCATAGCAAATGGGAAGGCTGGCTCTGGAGGACAACAGTCCTGAGAAAGAAGGTGGGACTGTCACTTACTAGCTGTATGACCTCTGAAACATTAACATCTCAAAGTCCCAGTTTTTCTAATTTGTAAAGTTTTGCTAGCCACACAGTGATTAAACAAGATAAAAGTTAAAGTGTAATAGAATGAAAGCACATAGAAAGTATTCAACAAATGTTATCAAGTGTTTTGTTTTTATATCTTCTCTAAGAGTGTTTAAATTTAATTAAGTTAACCTGATATGCTGCTTTAGTGAGATTGTTCCTTAGAAATGAGTAGTGTCAAGTGTTCAGCTTTAGGGAAGGAATGGAACGACAATGTCAATACTGGGCTATAGAAACTTGTTTCCTTCTCTCCAAAATAATAAAATAGATTAGAAACTCATATCTTGGGATGCCAAACTCTTCATTAGGTACATTTAACATGCTATTGACTACTTTATCTCCAAATGTAATTGTACTTTTTGCCAGATTTGGACTGGGTAAGGGGAAGGTACTCGTATAAGTGTTGTATTACTTTTGTGTGTTTGTGTTGTGTTTCAGTGTTTGTTGTGTTTATTTGTGCTGGATACTGTCATTCAGACTACATCTAGAGTAAGGAATTTTAACCTCCAGTGAAAGAACCTTCTCTTTACCTTTTCATCTCCACTCTTATCTGTTCCCCAAAGATCCGATTCCAGGTTTACCAATAGGCCCATCACTCTAAGAAGAAGCTTCCACTAAACCCATATGCTTCCCCATCCCCTCTCTTTTCTCTGAAGAAGGCAAGTATGACCTTTCATTGAATTGAAATTCAAGAGTCTGGTTTGGGTTTGAGGGTGGAAATGGATAGAGTGGGCTTAATTTGAGGCTACTTTAGTGTACCTGATATGAAAGTCCATTAAAACACTAGATAAAAGTATTAATTGAATGGGTGCCATTAAAATGGCATTATGGTGGTCTTTGCTAGGACACATAAATACTCAAACCTACTTTAACCCACATCTCTCCACAATGTCATGAGGGAGGTATAAATACATATGATGAATCAAAGCAAAGCCACACTTTATTATCTCTTATTGTTATTTGTGGCCCTGCCACAAACTCCAATATTAAACCCCAATTTTCTAGATTAGTCCAAGTAGAAAACTTTTCTACACCAGATAGGCCTGAGGAGCCCTGAATTGGAAGGTCTGTTCTGTTTGTTTCCACTCCAAAGCCAAGTTCAAATCTCAGATCTTGTTGTGTCAATGCTATACAGAAAGCTGAGAAAAGGGAGGACAAGAGCATGCCATCCCATGTATACCCCTCCTGCTTAGGTGCCACTCCTGGAAACGGCTTGGATAACGTCCTGGTGAATCCCATTCAACAACTCCCCTCACCGGAGTGGAGTAGAGAAGGGTAGGGAGGCAAGGGGAGATATAGAAAATGTTCTTCCCCAAAAGGCCGACAAAAGGTTTTCTCGTTAACTTTAAAGTGTTTAATAAAATAAAATTATGAGGATCTGCAAGCCTTCAGCACATATGAATTAATTTTAATGTGTTTATGATCACTGCATTTGCCAGAAAAATACAGAAAGATCATTGTCTCTATGTAATCCTAAAACAGATAGCAAAGCCGAAGGCTCCAGGAATATTGATGTCAAGTATCAATAAAAATGAAGCCAACTTGCTAGAGTAAAGAACTGACTTTGTATACCCACAGTCGTAGTGATTCATGACTTATTACTGTGCGATCTGTAGTCCAGCACGTTGGAAATGATTCGGCAGTTAATTGACAGCCTTTTCCAAAGAAAAGCGCAGTATGGTTGATGGGAAATGTTACATGATGAGAAATGCAATCTTTCTCTTTAAAGAAGAGAGGAAGAGCCAGTTCAGAAAGGGGCCTCATACCTGTCACAGACATTTGTAGCTACCATTATTTTTGCAATTTGTAGGACTTAAGCTAGGCAAGCGTTGGCTGGTCAAATTTGAATTCTTTTTCCAAATACTCTCACATGCCTTTATAAATGATCCTCCCATGTCTAATATTTCACTTAAATACCAAGCCAAAGCTTAATAAAGTTTTTCTTCTCATCACTAACATTTTCTCACAAATAATGTTCCAAAAATCTGATACTCTGATCTGAAAATTTATACTTTTTGGAAGAAATGACAAGAACCAATGTAATATTGATTTGCTCAACTAAACAATTGCATTTGATAAAAAATAATCTCACTGACTGAAATGGGAAGACCAAGCAGGAAGATTTCAATGAAAACCATACACTTTGGAAATTAATAGTTAAGTTGTCTCTGAAGGGAGCCCAGATCTTCAACTTCATCAATACAATTATATTAAAACAAAAGTAACTTTTGAAAAGAAGTAGAAATATGGACAAAAATAATAAGTACATATGGGAAAGAGTTAACACTCTCCATCTCGGAATACGGGCAAGGATGAATGAGATGTGTGTGAAGTTGGTTTATAAAGTTCTAAACAGGTATTAGTTACCCACCTGTCACATTAGAAGTGCTCAAAAAGTTTTTTGAATGAATGATTGCTAGTTAACTAAATAATTAGTTAAAATAAATGCTCAGCGAACCAGGGACATGAAAGATAAGGTACTGTATTGAAGAAAGATCTGTGTGACTCAACCAGTTTTCTGGTTGAATGGGCCAGCCTGGTGGCTAAGTGGTTAAGTTCCCTCACTCCACTTCAGCAGCCTGGGGTTTGCAGGTTCAGATCCCAGGCGTGGACTTACACACTGCTCATAAGCCATGCTGTGATGGTGTCCCACATACAAAACAGAGGAAGATTGGCAACTGAGGTTAGCCCAAGGCCAATCTTCCTCGCCAAAAAAAAAAAAAGGTATAGATGAAGAAGCACTCAAATCACCAGCTATGCCAGATGGCTGACAGAGTTTATGAGCTGCCCCAAATGTCATCCTAGGGAACACAATGTCCCAAAGGAAATAGAAAGCTAGGGAATGGATGAATCACATCTGCCATTGTCATGGATACTGTTCATCGTGTCTGTGTGAACTTGAAAACTAAAAGCACCATAGAATAAAGTGGCTAGCTATGTAATTGAGGCCTCATCTGTTACTAAAAGACCTAGTCCAGTGGAGGCATACTTAATGTTTAATGAGCACTCAAAGTGTAGTTGGCCTTGTGCAAAATGTGCGAAATGCACAAACAGTTTCTATTCTCCTGTCCAACTGCTCTCTACTCTGGGTGCTCATTAGAATCATCTGGAGAACTTTAAAATATATCTTTAATGGAATTCTATCCCCAGATAGTCAGACGTGGTGGTATTGGGAGGGAGCGGGGAACCCGAACCTGGATATTTTTAAAAGATCCCCAAGTGATGCTAATATTATACAGCCAGGGTTAAAAACTGTTACTCTGGGCTCCTACAGTCACAATAATGTGCAGAAACACATGTAACATACACACACATTGAACTCCTTCACATATTAACACTCTTCATAATCCTTCACTTATCCAACTCAAATATTCAGGGAATGGTTAACTACAATTATCTGTGTTAATGCTTGTGATCTTCTCTATCTTCTAGTTATTTCAATGCTCCTCCCCTGTCAGAGAATCTATCAAGGTAGGGATATAGGCAAATGGAAGGTAGCAGATTTTATTGTTGATATGAAGCTGGATAGAAGAGGAGCTTGAAGCTAATGATTAAAATCATTGATTCTGCTAACCTGTGAATCTTAGGAGAATCACATAAAAATCAAAAGACAGATACAAAGTAAAATGTACATTTTTAAGTGGTAAATTATCTGAAAATAAACTAATTTCTGAATATATATTTACAATTTTATAAAGCTCTGAAACATCTGCACTTGTAGGAATTCACTACATTTTCAATGACTTTGGAAAAAATTGTCTCATTTTGACCATACATGATGCCTAAGAACTTTAATTTGTGGAACAAGGCACCATAATATCCAGTAAAAAATATTTAATTTTCTATACCATTTCAAATTTTTGATCTAGAAAATTTATATTTGCATGTTTAGTCATTTGTTTGCTACAGATCCTATACTGAAAAGATTGCTTCCTTTTGACCAGTTTGGTACACCCATAAAAAGTAGAATGCTACTCTTTAGTTTAATTTGTTTTCACTTTTCAGAAACAAATGGCAGTGAGCAATTCCACTTCTAAGTATATATCCAAAATAATTGAAAGCAGAGATTCAAACAGGTATTTGTACATCCATGTTCATAGCAGCATTATTCACAATAACCAAAAGGTGGAAGCAACTCAAATATCCATCAACAGATGAATGAAAAAACAAAATGTGATATATACATACAATGAAATACTATTCAGCCTTAAAAAGGAAGGAAATTCTGACAGATGCTAAAAAAATGGATGAACCTTGAGGACATTATGCTAAGTGAAATAAGGCAGTCACAAAAAGACAAATACTGTATGATTCCACTTATATGAGGTACCTTATATGAGTAAAATTCATAGAGACGAAGTAGAATAGTCATTGCCAGAGCTGGAAGGAAAGAGGATTGGGGAGTTGTTGTTTAATGGGCATAGAGTTTCAGTTTGGAGGAAGAAAAGAGTTCTGGAGATGAATGGTGATTATAGGTGTATAATAACGTGAATATATTTAATGACACTGAGCTGTACACAAAAACGTCTAAGATGATAACTTTTATATGTATTTCACCACAATTAAAAATAATAAAAAACAAAAATGCCAGCAACAGTCATTTATTTTGCTCATGAACCCACAATATGGGCAGAGTTGGATGGGGATGGCTCTATCCTGTTCATGTGGTGTCAGTTGGGGCAGCTCAACTGTACCTGGAGGATCCACTTCCATGATGGTTTTACTCACATGACTGGCAAATTGGCACTGCTGTTGGCTGGGAGCTCATCCCTGGCTATTGGTCAGGAGCCTTAGTTCTCTACATGGGTCTCTCTGTGAGCCTTCTTGGTGGTATAATATACTGCTTGTTTCCTAGAGGAAGTATTTGAAGAGACAGGAATTGGAAGCTAACAATCTCTTGAGATTCCAAAATGGCACAGGGTCACTTCCACTGTATTTTTTGGTCAAGTAATCAGAAAAAAAGTCCACCTAGATTAAAAGGGAGGAGATATACACCTCACCTTTGGATAAGACAAAGGGTCAAAGAATTTGCAGCCATCTTTAATCTACTACACCAACTAGCCTAGTTTTTTTCTCTCTGTATTCCAGAATTTTCTCTACCTGACAGCTTCTGCTTATAACTCTGATTGTCCTGACCTTTCAAAGACCTAAATCTAATCCCTCATATGTTGCTCCTTTCTCACAGGCTCCTGTCTATGCATCCTTCGGCTTCAAACCCACTATTAACTGCCTAATTCTCTTTGTTCTCAATTCATGTAAATGGGAGTAAGAATGCGATCAGCCCAGATCATCATGTCATGCTAAGTCATGCTTGTCATAGGTTACAAACAGATCTATTTTGCCACTAGATACCATTAGATCAAGCACTCCTAATCCAATACCTATAATCAAAGAGGCAGGGTCATATGATATAAAATATAGCTGTTTTGTCTCATCTTTTTCATATATATGTGACTATGGAAGTCAGGGATGTGGGTAGAGTTGTGCACAGGTTGTAAATGCAGCAGGCACCATAATTCATCTTTCTAAAATAAAGTGGATCCCTTAGTGGTTCTGAAAATACTTATCCATTGCTTCCTAGGTCATTAAGGTATTGAAGATATAACTGGTTTATTGCTTCTCTTTTTATACCTCCTTCAAAAAACTCATGTGACTTTCCTATAACATTTTCTTTTCCCCTCAAGATTGCTTTTAATATCTACTTAATGCTATGGCCTCTGAATAAAAATCATAGTGTGATTTTTCCCTGGACCCTGCATTCTACACAAGATTAATCCTTCCTATTCATGTTAGCAGTAAAAAGGTAGCAATACAGATGTGATTATTTACTCCTGGTTGACAAAGACTCTCTACTTGACCAAACTTTAGTCAGCCTCCTCTACGCTCCTTCTCGGCTACTCTTTGACTCTTCAGTGTCCTTACTTGTTGGGCCCTCATCACCTACTTCAGCAAAAATCCTGTTAAGCCAGTTTAGAGAGAATCCCCCATGCTCCATATCTGGTCACCTTGATATCTGATAAATTCCTCATCTCTCACCATCCCCCAGGTGATATCTGATCACCCGGGCCTGTCTTCAGCAAGAATCCTGCCAAGGCAGGTTAGCCAGAATCCCCCCTTACCCCTGATGTTTCCTCTCAGTTATTTTCCACCCACTGACCCCCACCCAGCTCCTTGGCGATAAATCCCCACTTGTCCTTATTGCATTCAGAATTGAGCCCAGTTCCATACTGAGATCTCTTTTCTCCTATTGCAACAGTGCCTGAATAAAATGCGTTTTTACCACTTTAATAAAATGTTTTTAACCATCGAGCTCTGGTTTTTCTTTAACATGGTTTATTATTATCTGACTTTATCCATTATACTTTTCCGTCATTTTCATCTTTACCTATTCTTATTTAGAGGATTTAATCTGCACAACAGACCTTTGACAGAAGTTTTAAAGAGAGGGAAATGTTTAAGAAGGAAAATGTTTTCTGATGTAGGTGAGATACACACAGGGAAATAAGAAACCTCAAGAAGGACAGGGCAGACAAAGACTAGAAAACAGAGTGAAGGCATCAAAAAGTCACATTAATACGAGTTCCAGACATTCATCAAATATAATATGCGTATGTGTTTAGCATGAGCCTAATATGGTCCAAAGTAGCAGCTGAATCAGCATTTCCAGATTTTCAAGTATGTGAAGAGGTATGGTCATCCTCATTTTCACTCATGCTACTGCCTGTTTTCCCCTAGCGATGCAGAAAAGTGAGTTTCCAAAGTATCCTGTCACTACTCCCCTCTCCATTTTCCCCACTGAAGCATGATCTTTTTATAAGTCATAGATTATATCTCTCCTCTGCTTAAAACTCCCCAGAGGCTTTCAATTACAATTAGAATAAAAGACAAATTCCTTGCCATGGTCCACAAGGCCACCACAGTCCAGCCCTTGCGTATCTCTCCAGCCTGAGTTTGTACCATTCACTCCTGTAATCCAGCCATATCACTCCTTATTTGGATTTTTGAACCCCTTGTTTTCCTTATTTTTTAACCTTAGTTCTAATGCCATTTTCTCTGGCACTCCATCAAAATCGTCCCAGCCACTCTATGTTTCATTCACTAGTGTTGTTATAGGACTTATTGTTACCAAAATTATCATATATTTGTATGTCGCTTTGTTGACTTCACATATTAGCTCCATAATAGCAAAGACTCTTTCTTGTATTATCAGTTATTAGGTCATTACCTAGCATATCATAGATTTTTCATGAATATTTGTCGAATGTATGAACGATGAATGCCATCTTTCACAAATATCAAGCTTTCCACTAGAAAGCTCTTTCCCTCAGATGTATAAACCTCTACCAACACAATACAGCAATGCTAATAAATCTTTCCTTTCCAACAATGTGTTTTTAAATTACAATATAAAGAGAGTCACAAAAACACTAACAGCTTTAGAGATATTGACCCTTATCAATACTGATGTTTTGAACATCCCTATAAATAATGCCTCAACTCAACTGAATTCAGAGATTCTACTTTTCTTATCTGCTATTGTGCTCACATTTGTTAATATTAGTTTTAAGGGCTAAATTGCAACTTTACCTTTTTAATTGGCCCACCCAAAGGGAACAGTAATGAAACGAAAACTCAAAGAAGTATATTGTCAAGTAAACTAATTAAAAGAGACAATTACTTTCATTTTGATGAAAGCAATATAGGGAATGCACTAAGCATAACACTGATGCGTTATTATAAAAAGGCTGGAACACCCAAATAACGTATTTGATGTTAATAAACAGTTCCTAGAGAATTGAGAGACTTCGATTAATAGTATTCACTTAGAAAATTCCAGAGACCTATAGCTAAAGAAATAAAATCATTAGGAAGCCAGCGAATAAGGGGGAAATTATGAGGATCAGATATAGTTCCTAAACAACATCTTTAAAATTTCTAACTTATGAGATAGACCAGCTAAGGTGTCAGTCAAGGAAATAAACAAAACATGATCTACATACCTTATGTAGTGATATTAAAATACGGTCTGACAGGAATGGTGGAATTTTAATATACTCTAAAACTGCAAAGTACAGCATCAAACTGTGCCAGCCTATGTCTTACATAAGCCTTTATCATGTTTGTGACAGAGCAATCCACTCTATCTCATGCCCAAAAGGATGACCTGCATGTTCTATGTACAACCTAATCTCTACAGGAGATAAGAGGAATAAAACTCAGCATACAGCATCTGTTCCCAACACTTGGAAGTCATGGCTTGTAGCAGCGCTCAGTTGATTACAGCTGTGATACTATACTGTGTGAATCTTTCAGCTGAGATAAATTTCGAAATCAAAATTCCATGGTTAGTAGAAAAATGGTGAGAACAACATAGGTGGGTAAAAACATAAATAATAAACATAACTTCAATTCCAGCAGTAATCCTACTTTGGGGAGAAAGTAGCAATTACAACTGAGATTCTACAGTGTATGAATTTCTACCTCTTTGCTCTGATGAATTTCAAAACCAAAATTTCATGGTTAATGGAAAGTGATAAAATCAACGTGTGCAGGTATAAATATAACTCTAATGCTAGTAATCTTAACCTGGGAGAGAAATAAGCAACTGGTACAATCTCACCTCTATGGTTATGAGAAAAATTATCTTCCCAGATTTTTAATATATATAATATGATCTCTTAGTAAATCACAATAAGCTGGCTCCTGAGATGCAGCAGACCAAAGTAAGGAGACATCGCAATCATCATAGCTGCCCAGGCTACTTACGGTTATTACATGGTAACAAGAATTTCTCCAGGCTACAGAAAGTGATCAAATGCACATGAATTCAAGGAGACTGTCTAATAAGATGATTTTATCCTGTAGATCTCAAGTTGCACAAAGACTAGTCTCACCTGAGACCACCTTCCAGGTTCTCCACTTTGGTCCAGGCTCAGACTCTTTCTCCTTTATCATTTTTTCAACAAATATTTATTGAGTACCTATTAAGTTTCAGATGCAGTAAAGCACTGCCCTCATGGAGCTTACACTCCAGTGAGGAAAGTCAGACAATAAACAAATAAGTACATTACATGATATATTACATATACATATATATACAATTGAGGAGAAGAAATCAGGTCAGAGAGATGAGAGAAAGGCTATGGGGACAAAAGAGGTATTTAAAAATGAAGTGGTTGTAAACAGCCTCACTGAGAAAGTGACATCTGAGAATACTTAACATAGTAAGGAATCCAACTGTGTGGATAGCTGGGAGAAGCTTGTTCCAGCCAGAGGTAGAGGCATGCCTGGACTATTCTGGAAACAGCAAGGAGGCCAGTGTGGCCAGACCAAAGGAGGGAGGAAGACAGTATCAATGATGAGGTCAGAGAGATCATAGAGATCAGATCATGCTGGCCCTTGTAGTCCAATGTTAAACTTTGTTGAGCAATTAGAGGGTTTTGAACAGAAGGTTCATATAGAAAGTATTTAAAATTGCAACTCACCCCCAATCCCCATATACCCTCCAGATATCACTTACTCTGCACAATTTTATTCCACAGTACATATCATCTTCTTACATACTTTATTTGAGCATACATTATGTTTATTACTCATTGTCTGTGTCTCCCAGCTACAACTTGAGCCCCACAAAGGCATGGCTCTTGTCTTTTTTTTTCCTAGTTTGTTTATTAATGTGTCCCAGATGCCTGGCACATAGTAGGCTTTCAATAAATAAATATTTGTAGGATGAGTGATCTGCTTTTATGAAGTTACTCTGAGGCAAAGTTGAAGAGGTAGGGAGGAACCAGACTATATAAGCATAGTAGAGACTCCCCAGGAGCCAAGCTAAAAAAGTAGCAGCTTGAAGCCCTAAGAACAGGGCAGAAATATCAGATATTGCATACCAGAGTAGATGAAGGTTGTAGTTTTGAATCTAGGCAAGATAACTGTCTACTAAAAGAAAACCCAACAATTCTCTGAACAAAAAAGAATGCAGAGTCACTACAACAAAGTGTTTATGATGTCCAGTTTTCAACTAAACATGAATAGACATGCAAAGATTAGGAAAATATGTCCATACTCAGGGGAAAAAGGCAGTCAATAGAATCAAGCCTCCAATTTAATCTGAAATTTTACTCTTTGAACTACTTTTATTTAGTTTCACTAGCTCAAAACTGCTTCACAAAGTCACTCTTATTTCCTAAACACTTACCTCTTTTTTAGATTGCTATGAAGCTATTATTTATGAAACTATGTGTTTATGAGTTCTAGTCTTTTAGCAATAATCAATTTATATGTCTACTACCACCATCCTGCCATCAATTAAAACATCTTGATTACCTGTCTTTTAAAATTTCCTATGACAAATTCTTATGAATATCTTCATTCAAGGTTACTCTTCATTTTTGAGAAGGAAATCTGATTTTTTGAAACATTCACAGATCAATCAGAGAAATAAAGTGAACATGAGTGATGTAAGCAACATTGCGGAGTGAACTGTTCCCTTTGTCTCTCGCCCTCTGAATTACAACTAAATGGAAATTCATTGACCAACAAAAGATACCCACACAACACAACAGGATGCGGGAAAGACCCACACAGCTATACATCTGAAGGTGGATGGACTGGATCCCTGAGAAGCAGTGGAGATAGGTGAGCATTCCTCTCTCCCTCCGCAGCAGCAGTGAGCCAGGTAGTGGGTCCTCACACAGTGGCCTGCACTACTCTAAGAGGAGGCAGCAGCAGTCAGGCATGCACGTGAACACTATCCTGACTGAGGGGAGTGCACACCATGCCACCACAGCCCCACTGAGGGGCCCCAGCTTGGCCCCTGCAAAGGAGCCTCACCCACCAAGCAGCTGGTGCAACTGTAAGTGGAGGTGGCAGCAGTCAGGAGCAAGCACAAATGTGATCCCAGCCTATTGGAGTGCCCACCATGCTGCAGTGGTCCTGCCAGTGGGAACACACCCTGGCACGACCGAAAGAGGAGGAGATAGCAGTCCTATGCATATGCGCACGTGTCTGCAGGAGTGCCTGCAGGAGTACAGCCTGCAGAAGTGCCCATGGTACCCTCACAACTTCCAGCAGATGGGCTGGGAGCAGAAACACAGCTCCTGCTTCCCCCCCAGCAGTGGCAAGAGGAATCTGCAACCTGATACTACCACAGATGCGCCAGCCAAGGACCAGTTCATCAAATACCATGAAAAACTACAGTGACACTTCAGAGCAGAAGGAAAATGACAAGTTTCCAGAAACCAACCCTGAAGTCACAGAAATTTACAATCTAAATGACAAAAAATTCAACATAGTTTCCATAAAGAAACTCAATAAGTTACAAGAAAACTCAGAAAGACAGTTCAATGAGCTCAGGAATAAAATCAATGAGCAGTAGGAATACTTCACCAAAGAGATTGAAACTGTAAAGAAAACCAAACAGAAATTCTGGATATGAAGAACACAATTAATGAGATACAAAACAATCTACAATCCTTAAAAGAATACAGCTGACATTATGGAGGACAGAACTAATGATTTAGATAATACAAATATAGAAATGCTTCAGGTGGAGGAGGAGAGAGAGCTAAGATTTTTAAAAATGAAGGAATCCTATGAGAAATATCCAACTCAATTAGGAAGAACAACATAAGGTATTCCAGAGGGAGAAGGGAGGGATAAAGGAGCAGAGAGCTTGTTCAAAGAAATAATAGCTGAGAACTTCCCACACCTGGCGAAGGAACCAGACTTACAAGTACATGAAGCCAAGAGAACTCCTAATTGCATCAATGCAAAAAGACCTTCTCCAAGGCATATAATAGTAAAACTGGCAAAAGTCTATGACAAAGAAAAAAAACACTAAGGGCAGCAAAGCAGAAGAAAATAATCTACAAAGGAAATCCTATCAGGCTTTCAGCAGATTTATCAGCAGAAACCTTACAGGCTAGGAGAGAATGGAACAATATATTCAAAATACTGAAAGATAAAAACTTTCAGCCAAGAATACTCTATCCAGCAAACATATCCTTCAGATATGATGGAGAAATAAAAGCTTTCCCAGTTAAACAAAAGCTGAGGGAGTTCATTGCCACGAGACCTCCCTTCAAGAAAAGATGAAGGAAGACCTCATACCTGAAACAAAAAGCCAAAGGTCTACAAAGATTTGAGCAAGGAGATAAATAGACAGCTAAAATCAGAAAACTGCAGTTCTCTATCAAAACAGATTAGCAAACACTTAATTATAACATAAAAGATAAGGGGAATGAAAGCAGCAAAAATAACTATAAACACTTCAATTTAGTCACAAACTCATGATACAAAACAGAATAATTTCTCACAACAATAACTCAGAAGGGGAAAAGAAAAGGGATGGACCCTGCTTAGGCTAATGGAGATAAGAGGCTATCAGAAAATGGATTGTCTCATCTACGAGATCATTTATACAAACCTCACTGTAACCACTAAACAAAAAATCAGAGCAGAGCCACAATTCATAGATAAAGAGAAAACTGAGAAAACCATCAAACTGAAATGGTGGTCAGAAATACAGGGGAAGAGAAACAATGGAAATATAGAACTGGAAAACAAGAAATAAAATGGCAGTATTAAGCCCTCATATATTAATAATCACTCTAAATGTAAATGGATTGAATTCTCCATTCAAAAGACACAGAGTGGCTGGATGGATTAAAAAACAATACCAAAAAATATGCTGCTGCCTCCAGGAACCACATCTCAGCTCTAAAGACAAACACAAGCTCAGAGTGAAGGGATGGAAAACGATACTCCAAGCAAGTGGCAAATAAAAGAAAGCAGGTGTTGCCATACTTATATCAGACAAGCAGACTTCAAGATTAAAAATGGCAATGAGAGACAAAGAGGGTCAGTATATAATGATAAAAGGGACATTCCACCAAGAGGACATAACACTTATGAATATATATGCACCTAACACAGGAGCACCAAAGTATATAAAGAAACTATTAACAGATCTAAAGGGAAAAATTAACAGTAACACAATAATAGTAGGGGACCTCAACACCCCACTTACATGAATGGATAGATTATCCAGACAGAAAGTCAACAAGGAAATACTGGATTTAAGTGAAAAACAGATGGACTTAATAGATATGTAGAACATTGGATCCTGAAACAGCAGAATGCACATTCTTCTCAAGTGCACATTGAACATTCTCAAAGATACCATATGTTGGGAAACAAGGCAAGCCTAAATAAATTTAAGAAGATTGAAATCATAACAAGCATCTTTTCTGACAACAATGCTATGAAACTAGAAATCAACTACAAGAAAAAACCTGGGAAAGTGACAAATATGTGGAGACTAAACAACACGCTACTGAACAATCATTGGATCAATGAAGAAATCAAAGGAGAAATCAAAAAATACCTGGAGACAAATGAAAATGAAAATACAACATACCAACTCTTATGGGATGCAGCAAAAGTGGTTCTAAGAGGGAAATTCATAGCCATACAGGCCCACCTCAACAAAGAAGAAAAATCTCAAATAAGTCATCTTAAACTACACCTAACAGAACTAGAAAAAGAAGAACAAACAAAGCCCAAAGTCAGCAGAAGGAGGGAAATAATAAAAATTAGAGCAGAAATAAATGAAATAGAGACTAAAAAAACAGTAGAAAGGATCAATGAAACTAAGAGCTGGTTCTTTGAGAAGATAAACAAAATTGACAAACCCTTAGCCAGACTCACCAAGAAAAAAAGAGAGAAGGTTCAAATAAATAAAATCACAAACAGAAGAGGAGAAATTATAATGGATGCCACAGAAATATGAAGGATTATAAGAGAATACTATGAAAAACTATGTGCCAATGAATTGGATAACCTAGAAGTGGATAAATTCTTAGACTCATACAACCTCCCAAAACTGAATCAAGAAGCTATAGAGAATCTGAATAGACTTATCACAGGTAAAGAGACTGAAACAGTAATCAAAAACCTCCCAAAAAGCAAAAGTCCAGGACCAGATGGCTTCTCTAGAGAATTCTACCAAACATTCGAAGATTTAATACCTACCCTTCTTAAACTATTCCAAAAAGTGAAGAAGATGGGATGCTTCCTAACTCATTCTATGAGGCCAACATTACCCTGATACAAAAACCAGACACAGACAACACAAAGAAGGAAAATTACAGGCCAATATTGCTGATGAACATCAATGCAAAAATCCTCAACAAAATATTGGCAAACCAAATACAACAATACATTACAAAGATCATACACCATGGTGAAGTGGGATTTATATCAGGGATGCAGGGATGGTTCAACATCCACAAATCAATTGATGTAATACACCACATTAACAAAATGAGGAACAAAAATCACATGATCATCTCAATAGATGCAGAGAAAGCATTTGACAAGTGCCAATATCATTTATGATAAAAACTCTCAAAAAAATGGGTATAGAAGGAAAGTACCTCAACATAATAAAAGCCACATATGACAAACCCACAGCCAACATTATACTTGATGGTGAAAAACTGAAAGCCATCCCTTTGAGAACAGGAACAAGACAAGGGTACCCACTCTCACCATTCCTATTCAACATGGTGCTGGAGGTTTTGGCCAGAGCAATTAGGCAAGAAAAAGAAATAAAAGGGATCCAAACTGGAAAGGAAGAAGTGAAACTCTTGCTGTTTGCAGACGACATGATTCTACATATAGAAAACCCTCAAGAATCCACCAGAAAACTATTAGAAATAATCAACAACTACAGCAAAGTTGCAGAATACAAAATCAACTTACAAAAATTGCATTTCTATACATTAATAATGAACTAGCAGACAGAGAAATCAAGAATACAATCCCATTGACAATCACAACAAAAAGAATAAAATATCTAGGAATAAATTTAACCAAGGAGGAGAAAGAATTAAACACTGAAAACCATAAGACATTATTGAATGAAATTGAAGAAGACATAAAGAAATGGAAAGATATTCCATGTTCTTGGATTGGAAAAACAAACATTGTTAAAATGTCCATATTATCTCAAGTAATCTACAGATTCAATGCAATCCCAATCAGAATCCCAGTGACATTCTTCACGGAAATAGAACAAAGAATCCTAAAATTTATATGGAACAAAAGACCCCGAATTGCCAAAGCAATCCTGAGAAAAAAGAACAAAGCTGGAGGCATCACAATCCCTAACTTCAAAATATAGTACAAAGCTATAGTAACCAAAACAGCATGATACTGGCACAAAAACAAACACACAGATCAATGAAACAGAATTGAAAGCCCAGAAATAAAACCACACATCTATGGACAGCTAATCTTCAACAAAGGAGCCAAGAACATACAATGGAGAAAGGAAAGTCTCTTCAATAAATGGTGTTGGGAAAACTGGACAGCCACGTGCAAAAGAATGCAAGTAGACCATTATCTTGCACCATACACAAAAATTAACTCAAAATGGATTAAAGACATGAATGTAATACCTGAAACCATAAAACTCCTAGAATAAAATATAGGCAGTACACTCTTTGACATTGGTCTTAGCAGCATCTTTTCGAATACCACGTCTATTCAAGCAAGGGAAACAAAAGAAAAAATAAACAAATGGGACTATTTCAGACTAAAAAGCTTCTTCAAGGCAAAGGAAACCATGAACAAAACAAAAAGACAACCCACCAACTGGGAAAAGATATTTGCAAATCATATATCCGACAAGTGGTTAATTTCTAAAATATATAAAGAACTTGTACAACTCAACAACCAAAAAAACAAACAACCCGATCAAAACATGGGCAGAGGTTATGAGCAGACATTTTTCCAAAGAAAATATGCAGATGGACAACAGGCACATGAAAAGATGTTCAACATCACTAATTATTAGTGAAATGCAAATCAAAACTACAGTGAGATATCACCTTAAACACCTGTCAGAATGGCTATAATTACCAAGAAAAAATATAACAAATGTTGGAGAGAATGTGGAGAAAAGGGAACTCGCATACACTGCTGATGGGAATGCAAACTGGTGCAGCCACTATGGAAAACAGTATGGAGATTTCTGGAAAACTTAAAAATAGAAATACCATATGATCCAGCTATCCCACTCCTGGATATTTGTCCAAAGAACTTGAAATCAACTATTCAAAGAGATCTATGCACCCCTATGTTCATTGCAGCTTTATTCACAATAGCCAAGATGTGGAAGCAACCCAAGTGTGCATCAACTGATGAATGCATGAAGAAGACGCAGTATATATGTGGATAGATAGGTGGAATCTACTCAGCCATAAACAAAAGACAAAATCAGTTTGCAACAACATGGATGGACCTTGAGGGTATTATGTTAAGTGAAATAAACCAGACAAAGATAAACACCACATGATTTCACTGATATGTGGAAGATAAACAAACACATGAACAAAGAGAACAGATTAGTAGTTACCAGAGGGGAAGGGGCTTTGGAGGGTGGTTGAAAGGGGTAAAGGGGTACATATGTATGGTGATGGATAAAAATTAGACTATTGGTGGTGAGCATGATGCAGTCTATACAGAAACTGATAAATAATAATGTACACCTGAAATTACACAATGTTATAAACCATTATGACCTCAATAAAATAATTGAAAAAAAATAAAATAAAAAATAAAGTGAACAATCTGGTTGAGTAATACTTCAGTATTTTTAAAGTTATTATCCAGAAACAAATCAAAACTATATAACAATTTGGTATATAATTAAAGTGACATTGCATTTAAAATCTGAAGAAACAGCGAATTATTTGAAAAATTGTATCACGGCAACTCAGTAGCTATTCTTTTTTAAAAATTGAGATCCTTGTCAAACCACCAACATAGACATGACATACACACACACTCCAAATACTCCAGATGTAGCAGAACTTAAATGTAAAAATTGATTAAAAATGATTAAAAGAAAACATGTGGAAATGGGTACATAATCTTGTCAGTAGGTAGGCCTTTCTTAGCATGATATCAAACACATAAGGCATAAAGCAAAAGATTGACAGATTTACTACTACATTTTTTTACTACACAAAATATAAGAACTTCTTTTTGCCCAGAAAACAGTAAAACTGAAAGTCAAAAAAAATGGAGAAATATTTGCAAGAAACATCACCAATAAACACTTAATATTCTTAAAAGAGAAAAAAAACTATTGGAAATCAATAAAAACATAAATACCCCCCAAAAAAACTAGACAAAAAATGAATATGCAAGACACAAAAGAAGTAGTACAAATGGCCAAGAGACATATGAGGAAAAAAATCAACCTAAGAATCAGAGAAAATCCTATTAAAACAAATTGACAGGGTTTTTGCCAATCTACCTGGAAAAGTTTTTTAATAATTCACAGTGATGGCAAAAATATGGGGACTTATAAACCCATAAACATTGTTACTGAAAAAAATTAATACAGCCTTCCTGGAGAAGATCTAATGTGACCATATTTTCATTTTTTAAAATTACTCTAATTTCAGTGCAGTTGTAGAATATCAGAAGATGCCACTTTAGAAGCTTTTCAGTTGTAGAGGTAAGAGATGATGGTTGCTTGGCCTACCTAGGGTAGTGGCGGTGGAAATGAGAGACATGATGGACTGGGGAGTTATTTGGATCATGAGGATAATTGAACTGATGACTGATCAAGAAGTGAAGGGTAACAAAGAGGGAGGAGTCAGGAAGAGCTTCCGGGTTTCTGGCTTGAGTTTCTGGGTGGGTAGTGATACATTTTACTGATATTTAGGACCCGAGAAGAGGAGAGGGTTTGTAATGGAAGATGATGACTTCACTTTTAAGAATATGGAATTTTAAATGCTTGAGAGAAAAGGTAATGAACATGTGTTAAAAATAACAGATGTTTCTGTTTTTGTTTTGTTGTTGTTTTTGGCTGCCTAGCATCAATTTCTCCTTCCCTATAACACCCCAGTTTTCCCTTTGAGGACTTACCTCTTCATCAATAGACAAAATCCATTAGGACTGTCATCAGAAACCTGCCTTCTCTAGTTAGGGAGGAGGCATGTGACCGTAGCGAGGCCAATCAGAAGCTATCTTACCAGAATGTGAACCTTGAACAGAGAGACTTAAACATAGTAGAATTCCTGCTACAAGATAATTGTAGTGGTTTCTCCTCTCATTCCTTGCCTGGTTCCTACCACAGTACTTTGACCAAATTCTGTGAACCCTAATATTCTGCCAATAACTTTCCCCTTGATTAAGTTAGCCATATTTAGTTCCTGTTACTCGCAACCAAAGAACCTAAATAATACAATATCCATAATTGGATATGAGCATCTTTAGTTCAGGAGGATATTTGCCCAAAACAATGAATTTAGCAAAAAGATGGTAATTGATGGCATGGATGAGATCACATAGGGAGAGTATGTAGAATGAGCATAAAAGCATAGCTAGGTATGAGAGCTTAAGAATGTGAACAGGATCAGGTAAGTGAAGAGAAGCCAGTAGAATAAAGTTTAAAAGAACAGACAAAGGGGCTGGCTCTGTGGCATAGTGGTTAAGTTTGGCATGCTCAGCTTTGGCAGCCCAGGTTCATGGATTTGGGTCCTGGGCATGGACCCATACTACTCATCAGCCATGCTGTGGAGGAGACCCACATATAAAATAGAGGAAGATTGGCACAGATATTAGCTCAGGGCTAATCTTCCTCAAGCCAAAAAAAAAGAAGATTGGCACAGATGTTAGCTCAGGGCGAATCTTCCTCAGCAGAAAAAAAAAGGACAGAGAGGTAACAGGAAAATCGAAAGAGTATGGTAGCAAGAAAGCCCAAGAAACCTATAGCAATAATAATACACGTAAGTAAACACTTTGTAAAGGATGTTTATTTTAACATTGTATGAAATAGCAAAACGTTAGAAACAACCTAAATGTCCAACTTAAATAATTTAAAGGATAGCCTAATTATGGAATTCCGTGTCATCATTGAAAACGGTGTTGTAAAGAAAATATTTAACAGGGGCCGGCCCTGTGGCGCAGCGGTTTAGTTCGCGCTTGGCAGCCCGGGGTTCGCGGGTTCGGATCCCAGGCGCCCACCAATGCACTGCTCGTCAGCCATGCTGTGGCGGCATCCCATATAAAGTAGAGGAAGATGGGCACGGATGTTAGCCCAGGGCCAGTCTTCTTCAGCAAAAAGAGGAGGACTGGCGACGGATGTTAGCTCAGGGCTGGTCTTACTCACAAAAAAAAAAAAAAAAAGAAAGAAAATATTTAACAGCATGCTTACTCAGTGAGCACTATATATAAGTGTTAGTGTTATTTTGGAAAATTTAATATTCTCCATTAAGCTCAAGCATACAAGGGAAGTTTACTTGCTTTTCCCTCAAGAAATATTCTTCTGATAAAACAAACACAGGTAATGATCTTACTAAAAACTAAGATACACGTTTACTTCTACAGTGCTACCTTTAATAGAATCAATAGACAAGAATTTGTAAAGTACTTATTATGCGTTTCCCATTGTGCCAGGGTCTCTGAAAGATAGCAAGAAATACAGAATAAAGTCTCTTATCTTACAAGGAAGTGGCACAAATACAAGTAGTTCATGAAGTGAAATTGTATCTTGAAAAACAATGAAGAATTTGCCAAATGAATATGAGGTGATAGGGTATTCCAGCAGAGGGAACCACTTCTTCAAAAACCCAAGAAGAGGGGCTTCTTGTCCCATTTGTCCCATGTCAACTATTTCCCAACCGGTTTTCTAATCAGAAATAGAAAAGAATGGCCAAATCAATGGCCAAAACCATGTATCTGAGGCTATGTTCTAGCAAAAATACCTTGTCTAGCACAGCAGCTGCAGTGGAGGTACTACTTAGCTGAGCTTGCAGTAGCCTACAGTCATTCTTCAGGATCCATCCAATTTCTGCCAGGGCCCGGGCAGGCAAATTAAGTGGAGATATGATAGGCACTAACATTCCTAAATCTTTTAGGTCTTCAATGGTGCCATTAATCACCATCTCCTCCATTGCTGGAATGAGATATTGTTTTAATTTACTGTCTTGGATGGAGGCAGGGGAACGACGGCTTCAGAGGTTTCCACTTGGCTTTCCCCACTATAATAGCTCTTACCCCATAGCCCAGGGACCCAATATGAATACCACCCCAACTGTCAAATATCAATTCCAATTATACACTTGGGGACTGAGTAAACAACCACCACTGAGTGGGACCACTGTGGGCTTGAATTAACCAGACACAATTTATCACCTGGTCCCCAGAAACCCCCACTCTATTGGGGTCCATGATGATGCTTGAAGTTTCTAGGTGTCGATGTCAACTAAGTTCCCATGTCCAATAGTCTCAAAGTGACTTGGTATTCCCTTTTCCCCAGTGTATAGTCACCTAAGTAAATGATCATAGGTCCCTGTGGGAGCTTTGTAGATGTTAAGCAATACCCTCCTTGGCTCTTATCTCTTTTTCCATTAGGGATGCTCTATTATCCATCTCCACAACTCCCTGCAAGTCAAGCTACCTTGGCTGCCCATCTGACCTTGCTGGTCATTATGGGAGTCACAGACTCCCAGTTTTGGGCATTTAAGCACTGTCGTGTGACGTCAATTACTTAAGGGAGCAGGGGAGTCTTTATCTCCAGAGATATAAATGAGTCCAGTTCTGTGACTGCCCATCCTGCCGGTGGCTCTGGCCTGCAGAGAGCCACCACTAGCCTTCATAATGATGCTGGTGGTACTCTCAGTGCGTTCCTGATGGCCTCTGCTATGTCTTCCAGCCTCACATAATCTATCCACTCCAGCATGCCCTCTTCCCTGAGCCTTTTTATCCCATCTTCTACCATATGATAGTGCAACTCAGGCATTTCCACTTTCCTTAGCCTTGACAACTACTTCCAAAAGCCATCTACTTCCCATCTTCTGGCCTTCTTGCCAGTGTGTTAAATCCCATGTCTTAAGAGAGCCCCTCAAATCAATGAATTCTTTTCTTATACGGTCATATATTCCAATCCCCTTAATCACGCACCCTCAAATTCTAATCCTGGGGCTACTCCCCTGGTTTCTGCTTGCAAGTGCTACCTAGTTTTCACAGCTCCTTTGGTGCATAATTTATTTCTTCCCTTTTTAAGCCTAGCATGTATCTAGCCAGGTTATGCTAGGATGTAACACTCACTATCAGCCTGGCAGCAAGGAGAGGAAAGGGGGCAGCTCCTGAAAGGGCATCCTTTGCTTGTGGGTGAGATATATCTGGCAGGTCCTCCAGCACGGGGGAGAGGCTATCTCTTACTATGGAGGCTAGGCCACTTCTGAAAGATCTGAGGGTTCAGGGAGGTCTACAGAACCAACATTGTCAGGATCATCCATCCAGAAGTCTTTGTCCCATTTTTTTCAAGATCTGAAGTTTTCCCAGTCAAGACCCTGACCATAACAGATCTTCCTTAGCTGACCATTTAGATGTCTCTGGAGCTCTGTGACTCAAAGTACCGGATAATCTGCTGCTCAGCTATGTCTGCTCATTCACTGCAAAAGAGAAGAGCCTCTTTGTAAGCAACAAAAGAAGTCTTTAACTGCTTATTAATGGCCCTCAATCTCTCATTCTCTCTCTCAGAGCAGCAGTGCAACCTTACGAGTAACCAGAAAACCCTGCTGTCCTTGTAGGCACCATTTACCCCATGTCTTTCAAATACCTGAATCATTGCATCTGTGGTAATATTTCCTTCCACTGGGCTGTTTTCCCAGATCACCACCAGTAAAATCTTTAGCAACTGGGCTGCTACCTTATGCCAGAGACTATCCGTATAAACCACTCAAGACGACCTCCTCTACTTTCAGGCAGCCATTGAGCCAGTTCCCAAATCCAGCCTTATCTATTGTTTTCTTCAAGCCATTCCAGACACACTTTTGTTAGTTTGAACCCTCCACAGAGAAAATGCCCAGATGGGATTAGATGTGCAAGAGATTTACTGGGGGGAAATCCTGTGAAGGATAAAGGAGAAGGAGCCAGAGAGGAGGGGACAGCCTTCACACCAGACCATGATGCAGGTCTGGCCCCTGTGAGAGAGAGAGGAATGAAGGAGGATTGTATAGGAAAAGTCTCAGATGTGGCACAGTTCTAAGAAAGTCTCAGCCAGGGAGAGTCCAGGGGAGTCCTCAAGCCAAAGTCACCTATTAAAGGAATCCTGAATCTCATAAGAATGAGCCTGCCTTAGAATGAATCCGCATTCTACTCAGACTTGGCTGAGAGAAGCCTGTGGGAAACGTGGTCTCTATGTGAACACAAGAGTGGCTCCAGAAGAACAGCATCGGGGGCCATCAGTCAATCATACTTCCTGCAGCAGGAAACCTGAGTGCTGCATTTTCATGACCTCAAATGAGGAATAGCTACAAATGAGGCCACAAAGTAGGCAGGCAAGGGTCAGATGATAAAGTACTTTGTATTCGAGTGCTACAAAGTTTAAAATTTTTCCTGTAGGTCCCAGAGTATAACAAAGGGGTTGGAATAAGAAAATAGAGTCAAGAGATAGCTATAAAGTAGGATTAGCTGGACATGATGGCAAATTAGACTTGAAAAGAAGAGAGAGCCTTGACTCTCAGGTTTCTGTCTTGGGAATATATTATATGTGTTGCAAGAGATTAATATTTTTGAGACAAGATGAACAGAAATTCATCACTTACTATCAGGAGAAAAATTGCACCCAAGCTTAAAGCATTGGTATTGTTTCTGAATACCATCTTGAGTGGTATTCAATCCAGCATTTTTGAATACCTACACAAATAATACTTCATCTCTGCCTTCCAGAGGCTTGTTCCCTTAGCACAATAATAATAGACCACTGTTAATAACACATGGTTGTTAAAAGGTAAACTGAGGTACATTAAAATTTTGAAGAGTTTATTTGAGCATGCATCGATTCAAATCGGGCAGCACCAAACTGCAAGAGTTTAGGGGCGCTCCACCAACAGGAGCTGGGGGAAAGGCTTTTATAAAGCAAATAAGGAAGCAAAGCAAAGAAATTATTTGATTGGCTATAGCTTCAGCAGTTGCCTTATTTGGGAAAGGCTAGTTAATTGTTTGTGATTGGTTGTCCTTAGATTTTGATTTCTCAACCTTGAGGCATTTTCAGGAATTGACTCTGGCTTAGATTTTGGTTTGTTTACATGGGCTGGCAAGGCAGTAGAGCCACCTTGATCTAATGGCCTCCTTGTTTAATTACTTTAACACTGCTATTTCCTAAAGAATAGTATTGAAGTCATATTAATAGGAAGAATCTAAGTTCTTCATGTTAAGAATAGGTTGGTTTTTAGAAGAAAACTAAGATAGAGAAGGTATGTTTGCGCTTAAGTAAATGAAGGAAGGAAACAGCCCCACTCGTTGGTGGAAAGTCTGAACCAAAGCCAAAGCATCCACCAACTCAACTACTGCTCTGGAAAACGGACTCCTCCCTGTAACTTCAGACCTGGAGACTCGTAAGCGGAAGTAAAGCCCTTGCCAGCCGAAATCTGTGACACGAGGACTGATAAGAGTCATGAAAGGCTGTGGGGCCAGGACTCCCTTAAAAGTCTCTGTCACACAGACAGAGTTGGAGTCTCCCCAAGGAGGAGTCAGAACACAAGAAAGGGGAGTACTTGGTGAGGGGACTAGGGAAGAAGACAGTGAGAGGAGAGCAAATTGGGAATGAAGATGAGAATGGGTCTTAAAATAAGGCTTCATCACTTTTCTGTAGAACATAGGAGCAAATTTAATAATTAAAGTAAAAAATCCACCTTCCAATTTTTTACTGCTTTAGGATACATATCTGAACACCTCAGTTAAAAAAAAAATGAAGCAAAACAAAACTGTCTTACCATATGTTGATTCACAACCTCTGGACTTTTCCCGGATGAAATTTGAAACTGGCTCCAGTACACGGAACACAAAGAGAGACCAAAGCAAGAGGGAGATGCTCCCGTCTGGCTAGTCAATTGTTGGTTCTCACCCTTGGGACCTTCCCAGGTGAAATCTGAAATTTGCTCCTGTGCCCGGAGGGCAAGGAGAGACGGATGAAAGAGACAGGCCACTGCAGATTGGTAGGAGGCAGTTTTAATAAGCAAGGGAACTTACATACGAGGCTTGTCTTGGGCAGCCGCAAAACAAGCCGATTTCCGCACCCACCTGCAGTTTATGGTTTATGTGGTTTATATAGAGGCTCTAATGGGGTTCAGTGACGGATACAGCCTAGATGGTCTCAACACCTTACTCTCTCAAGTTTGTGTCCTTGAAGTGACTCCTGGTGCGGGAACAGTGGGCAAAACGTACAGTCCAAAGACAGGGAAGGAGGATAAGGAGCCTCTGATGCCCAGGTCCAGCTCGAGGGTCACTCAGAGGTCACGCCCTATCCGTGACCTCCTCCCACACCATAGATCAAAACACAATGGTGAGGAGAGAGGCGGCGTTTAAGAAGAGGGCTGCGCGACTTCCTGCTTGTCCGGTCATCATCAGCCTTGCCCTTTGGTGTTAGTAGGTTTATTGAGTTTGCCTTCTGTGGAAGGTAGTGAGGAATAATCTGCATACTTTCTCCTACTCTGTGACACGTGGACAGCCGTAATGGAATGGAGTAACATATGTCAGGGCTCCTAAAAATGGAGCTGGGAGGCCACTAAGGAAGTGAGGCTTATGCACGTACACCACGTCCCTCCCCAGATGGAATGTGACGTTTTGAAGTGTGCCTTACTGTTGTTATCTTGACCTTCCTTTAAGAAAAGAAGGAAATGCTTACTCCTATAGAAAAATGCTCGCTCCCATAGATAAGAACTTTTTTGCCTTAGAGATGGCCTTAGCAACCAATCACGCACAGCCAAGGAGTAACAAGGTGCCGCTGGCCCCAGGCATCTTGCAAAACAACCTGTGCGATTTCTCTCTTTGTCTTTATAAACTCTTGCCTTCTTTGTCTTCTCCAGAGCACATTTTGGGTTTCTGCCTAAATCTCTGTCTCCCAAACCGCAATTCCAATGGCCCAAATAAATACCTGTTGTTTAAGTTGCAGTGATTTTTCCTTGGTCAACAGATAGGAGAGAATAACTGTTAATTTTCAGTATTAAAGTGCAATGATTGTTGTAGATACTTGATTAAAATAACTAGTCAGACAAAAGTTAGTGTTTTCCAAAGCTCATTTGAATTATAGCTTTGATTTAATTCAAAAAGTTAATAAACTTTTAACTTTTTACTCAACTGTCACATGCTTTGTATTAAAATATAATAAATAATTTGCGATGTTTTTTCTATAATTAAAGTAAAAGAATATGCCTTTACATTATGACAAGAATAAATTCTCAATGTTTACATTAAAATTACAAATCTAACGAACTAGAAAAATGTTGATGAATAATTTCTAAATCTGTCACTTACATTACTTCTAAGAGTATTAGTTACTTACATTTTAGCGATTTTTGTGTATCCACATTACAAACCCCTTGAGGGCAGAAATGATATATTATCTTTGTATTCCTTCCATTCCCTAGCCAGCTCCCTGCAAATTGTAGACATTTAATAATGCTGGGACAAATCAGAAATAATGCTGATGTGTTAAACCTAAATGGTAGAAACAAGGGAAATAAAACTGACAAAAGGAAATAGTAAGGGAAGACGATTTTAGGCAAGTTGGGCCATCCATAATTGGAAATCTGCAAACATATTATTATTATCTAACAAAATGTATTTTATACCTTCATAAAGTCTTCCATTAAACAACATTGTTAATTTGTTCTGGTGAGTCTCTGAATCTGCTCTTACAGAACACCACAGTTATGAGAGCTGAACCGGGGTATTATGCTGTTAACATGGGATAATGGTGTTGATATTGTTATATATTCTAAATTTGTAGTGCTGGTAAAGAATTTATTGTGGAGGCTGAAAGTTTAATACATGATTTATATTGCATCAGAGGCAAAATTGCTACTGAAATTGCAAAGTGCTATGGCTATTTTTAAAATGGTTTTTCTATAACTTAATTCTTATTGTAATTGTTTTGTTTTTTTGTCTTGTTGTTTCTCTGCCAAAAACATAACACTCCACCTCAACTGAGAGGCTCAAATTATTACCTTGTTAAAAGGTTCGTGCAGATTATGCAAAACAATGTCTGTGTTTTGTGCTTGTGGTATTCGGGTTTGAAGTGTTCTCATTACAAATCTCATTCTCTGAGAATTTTCTCCTCTGTGTATTGGACAACTCCAGGCACAAATGCTACATTGATATCTGATTTCAATACCAAGCACACCTTGCAAATCTCCTTATCCCTTAATCTCACATGGAGGATTATAAAAGTAAAGTAGATTAAAATTTACAAGTTTTCAATAAATCCATAAAATGAAGAGCCTATAATTTCCCATATGGTAATTTGGAAAATAAAAATCAACTGTAATGCTCCCACTCAGAGATGTTCATTGTTATCAGTGGTACAAATTTTTTTCTATGCATTTGTCTTTTTTAACATAGGGGTAATACTGTACACGACTTTTATAACCTGTTTGTGTTCTTTCTTAGGTAAAAATATATTATTTTCTTAGGGATCATTGGGTTGCAAGAAACAGAAAATTTTCAAAGAATCTTAGAATAAAAGTAGGATTTATGGGCAGATACATGAAGATATGCATTCAGCTCAGGCTGTACATCGTCTTGCAACCCCAATGCTCAATACAATATGACTGCAATTTCTGTGCAGCCTAGTTCAAATTATTGAGGGAAAGTATGTTTGATATTATCCCTCATCCAAACAGCAATGATTACGGCAGTAGTATCAATTGATATGAAAATGGTTACCTAAGCCCACGCCTTAAATAGGGACTGTAATTTAAATAGAAAATAATTATGGGGGGCCGCCCGGTGGCGTAGCGGTTTCGTCCGCGCTTGGCAGCCCGGGGTTCGCCGGTTCGGATCCCGGGCGCCCGCCGATGCACTGCCTGTCAGCCATGCTGTGGGGGCGTCCCATATAAAGTGGAGGAAGATGGGCACAGATGTTAGCCCAGGGCCAGTCTTCCTCAGCAAAAACAGGAGGATTAGCAACGGATGTTAGCTCAGGGCTGGTCTTCCTCGCAAAAAAAAAAAAAAAAAGAAAAGAATTATGAGCTGGATGAGTACCTCAAACATTTGTACTACAGCATTGAACTACTTTCATTGTCATTAAGTATTCACTATATCATTTTTAAGGGCTACAGATTATTCCTTCATAATAATGCAAAATAATCTATTTCAATAATCCACTACGGTCATGCACCACATAAAGATGTTTCGGTCAACGATGGACCACATGTGGTCCCACAAGATTAGTACCATATAGCGTCGGTGTGTACTAGGCTGTACCATCTAGGTTTGTGTAAGAACACTCTATGATGTTCACACAGTGATGAAATCACCTAATGACTCATTTCTCAGAACATATCCCCATTGTTAAGTGACACATGACTGTATTTTGGACATTATATTGATTCCAATTTTTCAATTATACACAAAGCTGTGATTCTTACAGGTAAATCTTTGGGAATATCCATAATTTTTTAAATTAAATCTTAGAAGGAAAATTACTGGGTCAGAAGTACGGCAGGTGTCCACAAAAAATCTCTTTTCTCTTCCTTCTTACACATGACTGCCCAACTAATCTATGTTCCCCAGCTTTCACTGCAGATTGGTATGGCTCCATAACTATATTTTCACCAATAGAATATAAGTGGAAGTGATATGTGCCACTTCCAGGCCTGGTCCTGACAACATTGAGAATGCCTCTTCTGTGCTCTTTTTCCCCTGCCAGCTGAAAGTTGGATGTGGTGGTGACCCAGCTTTGACCAGGCACATGACTACATGCCTTATATTTTGGCAGAGTCTCCCTGCTAACTTGTGTCCTTGGATGATTCCATGGAGCAAAGAGGAAGAAGTAAAATCCTGATTATTTAAGTTATTGCATTGTAGAGTCTCTTTGTTACAGAGGAGAGAATATTTTTAAGATTTCTTATGTGATTTGTTAAATTTCTGTCCAGAAAGCTTGCACCAATTTGTATTCCCTTCAGTATTGTATGAAAGTTCCATTTTAATATGACCTATTCCACGATGGGGCAATCATTTTTTTCGATCTTTACTTGTTTTAATTTGAAAATGAATTATTGTGAAATTTGGACATCTGTCCATGTTTACTGACCATTTGTGGTTCCTTTTTATGGAGTTCTACTTCCTGTCCTTTGCCCATTTTCTATCATAGATTTTCAAGAACTTTTTATAGAAAGTATGGGAACTAGATAAAACAAGATGAACAAAACTTTGATATCTGTTGAAATTGTATGATGATACATGAGGGATTTATTGTGCTATTCTCTCTAATTTTGTGTATGTTTAAAATTTTCTATAAGAGGTTAAATTTTCTGTAATAAGAGGTTAGGACTGTTTACTGAAAAGATCTAAAAGCAATGGCCACATCTAGTGTCAGATTGTGAGCTCTAAATATCATTCCCCAATAAAAGAAATTAGGGGTCCTTAGAGAAATGGCTAGATTCAGGTCCAGGTCAGGAAATTTATAAGATGAGCCTTAGACATCTTGTTGTGACAAAAGACAAAGAAGCTCTCAAAGTATAATAGGGTTATGTCACAGGATATAAGAACCAGCTTGGCCAAAGATGGAATAATTTGAGCATAAAAACAGTAACTTCAATTCATTGAAAATAATTTTATAAAAATGCATGAGTCATAATCTTACTCCAAAAGAGAGAAAGAGAGAGCCAAAAACAAAAAATTAACAAGAACTCATCAGAAATCATTGGAGGTAGTTAGAGCACTGACTCATTACTTTGAAAATGACAATTAAAGAGAAAGAAATAAGCTTGTATCCCACCAATCCTGTGTAATATATTTAACGTAGTCCTTGTTGGTAAAGGAAAGTTATTTAGAGAAATTCCAGAAAGTAAATGTAAAAGAAATGATGGAATGAGAAAAATCCACTGGGAAGAAAATTGATAGGAAATCGTAACAGTGGGAGAATCAATTTGCCACCACCAAAAATCAGTAATCAAACAGAAGCATCACTAAAAGTTGGACAACCACAGTCTTGCATCACTTAACAGCGGGGATACATTCCGAGAAACGAATAGTTAGGCAATTTTGTCATTGTGTGAACACATAGAGTGTACTCACACAAACCTAGATGGTATAGCCTATATAGTAGTAATCTTATGGGACCACTGTTGTATATGTGGTTCATGGTTGACACAACGTCATTATCCGACACACGACTGTATTATGTGACTTTAAGTATGATGCAATATAGAATATACAGCACAAGTAGTCTTGGGAAAAAAAATTCAATCTGAATCTAATTAAAGCTTTCTAAGCAACTTCTAGCTTAAGAAATATAGGGGTAGAGGACAAGTTAAATGTTACCAGAAGGAAACAATCAAACAAATGCAGAATGTTAATCATTGCTCCAGACCCAAGACAAATGACCTAGTTTCTCCAATAAATTAATGGAAAGTAAGAAGAAAAAAAGAAGGTGAGACTGTTCTGTATTAAAATAGAGCAAATAATATAATAAGTGTGAATCTTATGTGCATCCTGGATCAACCAAACCAACCATGAAAAGAGATTTTTGATGCAATTGGAGAAATTGAAATATGGACTACATATTAAATGATATTAAGAAAATGTTAATTGAATTTAATATGAGGTTGGCAGTGTGTTTATGTCAGAAACAAATCCTTATTTTTTTAGTGGTACATATTAAAATGTTTATGGATAAAATGACCTAGTATCAGGAATTTATCTTAAATATAACATAAAAAAATGAAGAAGGAAGGAAAGAATGAACTGGTAGATAAAATAAGGATGGCAAATATTGATAATTATCCAGTCTGGCAGTGGAAATATTGTTCACTATTCAATGCTCTCCACTTTGGGGTAGCTTGGGAAAGTGTACAGTCTTTTTGCTTTATCTGATACCTAAATTTGGTCTTTTGAAGTTTGATATAAGTAATAAAGTGCTTTTAGAGCTAGATTTGCCACTGAATATGGGTAGATATTAGAATTTTTTTAACTCCAAGAACTTCCTAGAGTGTAGAATTAGAGAACTCTCAGGATAAAGGGCAAAGAGGCCAACCTCATTTGGTAACATTCCCTGCACTTCCATATGTTTTATCATGTAGGGATTAAAGTGTTATGTGAAGAGGGTAATGGAGCGAGACAGGAGAATCATCTATTTATATAACTATAGAGACTAATTATAAAGAATTCTCTATAATTAGGTAGATAGATAGACAGATAGATAGATAGATATTATAAGGAATTTGCTCATGTGATTATGGAGGCTGAGAAGTTTGAAAATCTGCAGTCAGCAAACTGGAAACCCAAGAGAACTGATGATAGTGTGTGCTCCAGTCCAAGGGCAGAAGAAAGATGTTGCAGCTCAGGGAAAGTTCCCTCTTACTCAGTCTTTTTGTTCTATTCAGTCTTCAACTGATTGGATGAGGCCCACCCACATTAGGGAGGGTAATCTACTTTTAGGCGACTGATTCAGCCAACTGAGTCAGTCGACTGATTCAAATGTTACCTCATCCAGAAACACCCTCACAGACACACCCAGAATAATATTTGACCAAATATCTGGGTACCTTGTGGCCCAGTTAAGTTGACACATAAAATTAACCATCACACTCTTGATCTAGAATTTTGCATGAATCCCAAGACTTGGAAAACACTACAGTGATTCTCAACTTAATGACATTTTGGTCAACAATGGACCACATAGACGACAGTGCCACCTAAGAATATAATGAAGCTGAAAAATTCATATCCCCTTGTAACTCATAACCATCATAAAGTCATAGTTCAATGCATTACTTATGTGTTTGTGGTGATGCTGATGTAAACAAATGTACTGCACTGCAAGTCATATAGAAGTGGGACATACAATTACATACAGTACATAATACCTGAAAATAAATGACTATGTTACTAGTTTATGTATTTTCTATAGTATATTTTTTAATTGTTATTTTAGAGTGTACTCTTTCTACTTATAAAAAAAAGTTTATGGGGGGTCGGCCCAGTGGCATAGTGGTTAAGTTTGCACACTCCGCTTCAGCAGCCCAGGGTTTGCAGGTTCGGATCCCAGGCATGGACCTATGCAATGCTTATCAAGCCGTGCTGTAGCAGGTGTCCCACATATAAAGTAGAGGAAGATGGGCACGGATGTTAGCCCAGGGCCAGTCTTCCTCAGCAAAAAGAGGAGGATTTGCAATGGATGTTAGCTCGGGGCTAGTATTCCTCATCAAAAAAAAAAAAAGTTTACTGTAAAACAATATGCCATGTTACTCGGGCAGCACCTCATACATATCATGTTTACCGTGGCTCTTGATGGCATCATTTTCTCTTGTGCTAGATAAATCTCATGTTGTTTTGTTCAACATTGCCCCTGAGTGTACAAAATCCACTGATGATGTTGCCAGTAAGAGGCCACATCGAGTGATTGACGTGGAAACAAAATGAAAAGTGATTAAGGACTATGAAAGTGGAAAATCAGTGATGGTTACTGCTCACCAATCAGGCATGTCGCATTCCACCACAGCTGCAATCTTGAAGAACAAAATCAAAGTGACAGAAGCTGTTAAAGGATCTGCTTCATTGAAGGCAATGAGACTAACAAAAATTTGAGAAGGGCCTCCATCAGACATGGAGAAATTTCTAATGACCTGGATTGGAGACCAGACACAGAAGTGTATCCCTCTCAGCACCAGGGTGATCACAGCCAAAGCAAAAGTTTGTTTGCAATGTTGAAAGAATAGGCTGGACCCAACTACACGTTGAATTTACTGCTAAGTCTGGGTGGTTAGAAGATTCAAGAATCATTACTCATTACATAACGTGAGAAGAAGTGATGAGTCTGTGAGTGCTGATGTGAAGGCAGCCACAGAGTTTTTGGAAACTCTGGATAAACTGATCATGGAGAAAAATTACTCGCGAGATCAAATATTCAATATGGATGAAACCTCCCTATTCTGGAAACAGATGCTTGAAAGGGCTTCCATCCATAAGAAGGCCTAGTCAATGCCAGGTTTCAAGGCTTTTAAGGACAGGATAGCAGTCTCGCTTGGGGGCAATGTTGCAGGCTATAAATTGAACCCTTTGTGATTTGGCACAGTGAGAACCCCAGGGCCTTCAAGCATATCAGTAAGCTCACACTGCCAGTGAACTACAGGAGCAATAAAAAGTCATGGATGACCCAGCTCCTCTTCCAAGATGCCCTCCTGAATTGCTATGCCAGTACAATGGAGAAGTACTACTTAGAGAAAAATATACCTCTCAAGATTTTGCTTGTTACTGATAATGCTGCCAGATATCCTCCTTTTACTGGTGATCTTCATCCCAATGTCAAAGCAACGTTTCTCCCTCCAAACACCATGTGTTTGATCCAACCAATGGATCAAGGAGTTATGCCAGCTTTTAAGGCCTACTACCTGAGGAGGACATTTGCCCAGGCTATTGCTGTAACTGAGGAAGACACTGAGAAGACACTGATGCAATTCTGAAAGGATTACAACATCTATGACTGCATCAAGAACCTTGCTTGGGGTTGGGGTGATGTCACCAAGGAGCATATGAAGGGCATCTGGAAGAAGACACTCAAGAGATTCATCCATGACTTCAAAGGATTTCCCAAAGATGAGGAGGTTGCAAAAATCAACAAGGCTGTGGTTGAGATGCAAACAACTTTAACCTGGGTGTGGATGAGGATGACGTTGAGGAGGTCCTGGAGGTGGTTCCTGAGGAACTGACTACTGAGGAGTTGTTGGAACTGGAACAGGAACACACAGCTAAATGAGAAGCAAGAGAAAAGGAAACTACAGGAGAAAAAAAGAAGAAAAACCCCCAAGAAAATTCACATTGAAGGGTTTAGCAGAAGCTTTTGCAGACTTCAACAAGCTCCTTAAAAAGTTTGAAAACATGGACCCCAACACTGAAAGGTTTTCATTAAAGGAGAGTAACATTCTTGGTGCATTATCTGCTTATAAGCAAATTTATGATGAAAAAATGAAACAAACAAAGCAAACCACCATGGACATGTTTCTGAAAAGAGTGACACCTCCTCAAGAAGAGCCTCAGGCAGGTCCTTCAGGAGGTGTTCCAGAAGAAGACATTGTTATCATAGGAGACGACGGCTCCATGTGTGTTATTGCCCCTGAAGACCTTCCAGATGTGGAGGTGGAAGACAGTGATGATGATCTTGACCTTGTAGGCCTAGGCTAATGTGTGTGTTTGTGTCTTAGTTTTTAACAAAAAAGTTTCAAAAGCAAAAAAACAAAATTGAAAATTTTAAAAATAGAAAAAAGCTTATGGAATAAGGATATAAAAAAAGAAAATATTTTTGTACAATTATACAATGTGTTTGTGGGGGTTTTTTGTTTGTTTTTCTGTGAGTTTTTTTGGTAAGGAAGATTAGCCCTTAGCTAACATCTGTTGCCAATTCTCTTTTTGCTTGAGGAATATTGTCACTGAGCCAACATCTGTGCCAACCTTCCTCTATTTTGTATGTGGGCCGCAACCACAGCATGGCTTGATGAGTGGTGTGTAGGTCCATGCCCAGGATCTCGACATGCAAACCCCAGGCCGCCAAAGCAGAGCACTTGAACTTAACCACTATGCCACTGGGCCAGCCCCACAATGTGTTTGTGTTTTAAGCTAAGTACAAAGAGTCAAAAAGTTTTAAAAAATTTAAGAGTTTATAAAGTAAAAATGTTACAGTAAGCTAAGGTTGATTTACTATTGAAGAAAGAAAAATATTTTTTTATAAATTCACTGTAGTCTAAGTCAACAGTGTTTATAAAGTCTACAGTAGTGTATAGTAATGTCCTCGGCCTTCTCATTCACCCACTACTCACTCACTGACTCACTTAGAGCCATTTCCATTCCTGCAAGGTAAGTACCCTATACAGGTGTGCCAATGTTTTATCTTTTATACCATATCTTTACCGTACCTTTTCTATGTTTAGATATGTTTAGATACACAAATATTTACTATTGTGTTACAATTGCCTACAGCATTCAGAACAGTAACAGGCTATACAGGTTCGTAGCCTAAGAGCCATAGGCTGTACCATATAGCCTAGGTGTGTAGTGGGCTGTCCCGTCTAAGTTTGTATAAGTACACTCTATGATGTTCACACAACAAAATTGCCCAGTGATGGGTTTCTTAGATGTATCTCATTGTTAAGGGACACGTGACTGTATGTGGTAAGTAAAGAAAATCTCGGGGGAGTGACGTCAGCATCATGGCGGAGTGAGATTCCCTCTTTGAATCTCTGCCCCCTACGACACAACGAAAACATCATTCACATTCCAACAGAGCTCAATCAAACACTACGAAGGACTTCTGAGAAACCCCTGCTGCCATACATCGGACGGTGGAGGCGCGGGAAGCCCAGGAGAACGGGAGGAGAGGTAGGAGGTTGTACTCCCCCTCCCCAATCGATCGGCAAAAACAGCGCGGTTTGCGGACAGAGGGGGGAGGGGCGGCCCACAGCGGGGAAAACTAGCGCCATCCAGGTGCTCTCACAGACTGTCGCGAGATCCCCACGGGGAAGCGACGACGGACTGTTTAGTGGGTGTAGCAAACACCCTAAGAGAGCCAGAAAGGAAACCCCCGGGTCAAGCAGGAGAAAGAGAGGACCCCTCCCCCCACACACCCGGCGTTTCAGCATAATCCCTCCGGGGGCTGCAGCCGCCTCAGAGCAAACCGCTCGCGATCTCCATCTAGTGGCAGCAGGGGGAAACTGCAGGACTAACTTTAATCATGACGGGTAAAAATAAAGCCGTCCCCGTCGGATCCTTGCGAAAATATGTCAGGCCTACAGACCAAAAGGAAGATGACAAACACCCAGAAACCAACCCTGAAGGCACAGAATTTGATAACCTGAATGACAGAGAATTCAAAATAGCTATCATAAACAAGCTCAACGAAATACAAGAGAACACACAGAAACAAATCAACGAATTCAGGGATTATGTCACAAAAGAGATTGAAACCCTAAAGAAAAACCAATCAGAATTATTGGAGATGAAAAACAAAATCAACGAGATAGTGGAAAAAATGGAGTCTTTAAAGAGCAGAACTGACAATATGGAGGAACGAATTAGCATTATCGAGGATAGCCACGCAGAAATGCTCCTGGTAGAGGAGGAGAGAGAGCTAAGACTAAAAAGAAATGAAGAAATTCTTCGAGAAATATCAGACTCAATGAGGAAAAGCAACATAAGGATAATAGGTATTCCAGAAGGAGAAGAAAGAGAAAAAGGAGCAGAGAGTTTGTTCAAAGAAATAATAGCTGAGAACTTCCCCAACCTAGGGAACGAAAGGGAAATAACAGTGAATGAAATCAATAGATCACCTAAATATATAAACAGGAATAAAAAATCATCTCGCCACATAGTAGCAAACTTGAAGAATACCCGTGACAAGGAAATAATATTGAAGGCAGCTAAACAAAAAAACAAAATAACATACAAAGGAAACCCCATCAGGCTCTCAGCTGATTTCTCAACAGAAACTCTACAGGCTAGGAGAGACTGGAATGATATATTCAAAATCATGAAAGACAAAAACCTTCAGCCGAGAATACTTTATCCAGCAAAAATATCCTTCAAATACAATGGAGAAATAATAACTCTCCCTGATAAACAAAAGCTAAGAGAGTTCATCACCACAAGACCCCCACTACAAGAAATGCTCAAGAAGGCCCTTAGGCCTGAAAAAAACAAATGAGAAAGGGGATACAAAGATTTCAGCAAGGAGAAAAGCAAGGAGACTAAACCAGAACAAAATACAGTTGGAAAACATCAAAAATTAATTCAAGCTCATCACTGGAAACACACATTCATGACACAATCTGGAATAAAGAGATAACAAATAAGGAGGGGAAGAGGTAAGGGATTGAACTGACCCAGCCTCAGGAAAAAGGAGGCATCTGAAAATGTACTTTCTTATCCAGGAGATCGCTTATATAAACCGCACGGTAACCACTAAACAAATAACCAGAAGAGAACCACACATGACAAATAAGGAGAAAACCAAGAGAATGAGCATGCAGAAATACCAAATTGAATTTGCAGTCCGAAACACAAGGGACAAGAAACGAAGGAAATGCAAAAGAACCAGAAGATGAACAATAAAATAGCAACATTAAACCCTCATATATCAATAATCACTCTAAACGTAAATGGATTGAATTCTCCAATCAAAAGACACAGAGTGGCAGGATGGATTAAAAACCAAGATCCAACAATCTGCTGCCTCCAGGAAACACATCTCAGCTCTAAAGACAAACACAGACTCAAAATAAAAGGATGGAAAACAATACTCCAAGCTAATGGCAAACAAAAGAAAGCAGGAGTAGCCATACTTATATCAGACAAAGTAGACTTCAAGATAAAAAAGGTAATGAGAGACAAAGAAGGGCAATATATAATGATAAAAGGGATACTTCACCAAGAAGACATAACACTTATAAATATCTATGCACCCAACACAGGAGCACCAAAGTACATAAAACAACTGCTAAAAAACCTTAAAGGAGATATTAACAATAACACAATAATAGTAGGGGATCTTAATACCCCCCTTACATCAATAGATAGATCATCCAGACAAAAAGTCAATAAGGAAATACTGGACTTAAATGAAAAACTAGACGCAATGGATTTAATAGATATATACAGAGCACTCCACCCAAAAAAAGCAGAGTACACATTCTTCTCAAGTGCTCATGGAACATTCTCAAGGATAGACCATATATTAGGAAACAAGGCAAACCTCTATAAATTTAAGAAGATTGAAATCATTACAAGCATCTTTTCTGATCATAATGCTGTGAAACTAGAAATCAACTGCAAGGAAAAAACTAGGAAAGGGACAAAGATGTGGAGACTAAACAACATGCTACTGAACAACCAATGGGTCGTTGATGAAATTAAAGGAGAAATCAAAAGCTATCTGGAGACAAATGAAAAGGAAAATACACCATACCAACTCATATGGGATGCAGCAAAAGCAGTCCTGAGAGGGAAATTCATAGCAATACAAGCTCACCTTAACAAACAAGAAAAATCCCAAATAAATAACCTTAAATTGGACCTAACAGAGTTGGAAAAAGAAGAACAGACAAAGCCCCGAATCAGCAGAAGGAGGGAAATAATAAAAATCAGAGCAGAAATAAATGAAATTGAAACCAAAAAAACAGTAGAAAGGATCAATGAAACAAAGAGCTGGTTCTTTGAGAAGATAAATAAAATTGACAAACCCTTAGCCAGACTCACTAAGAAAAAAAGGGAGAAGACTCAAATAAATAAAATTAGAAATGAAAGAGGAGAAATTACAACAGACACCACAGAAATACAAGGGATTATTAGGGAATACTATGAAAAACTTTACGCCAACAAATTGGACAACCTAGAGGAAATGGACAAATTCTTGGAGGCGTACAACCTCCCAAAACTGAATCAAGAAGAAATAGAGAATCTGAACAGACCAATCACAAGTAAAGAGATTGAAACAGTAATCAAAAACCTCCCAAAAAATAAAAGCCCAGGACCAGATGGCTTCCCTGGAGAATTTTATCAAACGTTCAAAGAAGATTTAGCACCTATCCTTCTCAAACTATTCCAAAAAATAGAGGAAGATGGAATACTTCCCAACACATTCTATGAGGCCGACATCACGCTGATACCAAAGCCAGACAAGGACAATACAAAGAAGGAAAACTACAGGCCAATATCGCTGATGAACATAGACGCAAAAATCCTCAACAAAATATTGGCAAACCGAATACAGCAATACATCAAAAAGATCATACACCACGATCAAGTGGGATTTATACCAGGGACACAGGGATGGTTCAACATCCGCAAATCAATCAACGTGATACACCACATTAACAAAATGAAGACTAAAAACCACATGATCATCTCAATCGATGCAGAGAAGGCATTCGACAAGATCCAGCATCCATTTATGATAAAAACTCTCAACAAAATGGGTATAGAAGGAAAGTACCTCAACATAATAAGGGCCATATATGACAAACCTACAGCAAACATCCTACTCAACGGGGAAAAACTGAAAGCCATTCCTTTGAGGACAGGAACAAGACAAGGGTGCCCACTCTCACCGCTCTTATTCAACATAGTACTGGAAGTTCTGGCCAGAGCAATTAGGCAAGAAAAAGGAATAAAAGGACTCCAAATAGGCAATGAAGAAGTGAAACTCTCACTATTTGCAGACGACATGATCCTATACATAGAAAACCCCAAAAATTCCATCGGAAAGCTACTAGAAACAATCAACAACTACAGTAAAGTGGCAGGGTATAAAATCAACTTACAAAAATCAATTGCATTTCTATACACTAACGATGAAAAAACAGAAAGAGAACTCAAAAAGACAATCCCATTTACAATTGCAACAAAGAGAATAAAATATCTGGGAATAAATTTAACCAAGGAGGTCAAAGACCTATACAATGAAAACTATAAGACACTATTGAAAGAAATCGAGGAGGACATAAAGAAATGGAAAAATATTCCATGCACATGGATTGGAAGAATAAATATAGTTAAAATGTCCATTCTACCTAAAGCAATCTACAGATTCAATGCAATCCCAATCAGAATCCCAATGTCATTCTTCACGGTAATAGAACAAAAACTACTGAAATTCGTATGGGGCAACAAAAGAGCCCGAATAGCTAAAGCAATCCTGAAAAAAAAGAACAAAGCTGGAGGCATCACAATCCCTGATTTCAAAATATACTATAAAGCTACAGTAATCAAAACAGCATGGTACTGGTACAAGAATAGACACACAGATCAATGGAACAGAATTGAAAGCCCAGAAATAAAACCACACACCTATGGACAGCTAATCTTCGACAAAGGAGCAAAGAACATACAATGGAGAGAGGGAAGTCTCTTCAATAAATGGTGCTGGGAAAATTGGACAGCAACATGCAAAAGAATGAAAGTAGACCATCTCCTATCGCCATATACAAAAATCAATTCAAAATGGATCAAAGACCTGAAAGTGAGACCTGAAACTATAAAAATCCTGGAAGAAAATATAGGCAGTACACTAATTGCGATTGGACATAAAGGGATCCTTTCAGATTCCATGTCTACCCAGACAAGGGAAACAAAAGAAAAAATAAACAAGTGGGACCTCATCAGACTACAGAGCTTCTACAAGGCAAATGAAACCAGGATCAAAATGAATAAACAACCCACCAGCTGGGAGAAAATATTTGCAAATCGTTTGTCTGACAAGGGATTAATCTCAGTAATATACAAAGATCTCATACAACTGAGCAACAAAAAAAACAAACAACCCGATCAAAAAATGGGCAGAGGAGATGAACAGACATTTTTCCAAGGAAGAGATACAGATGGCCAATAGACACATGAAAAGATGTTCAACATCACTAATCATCAGGGAAATGCAAATCAAAACGACACTGAGATATCACCTTACACCGGTTAGAATGGCTATAATCACCAAGACAAATAACAACAAATGCTGGAGAGGTTGTGGAGAAACGGGGACCCTCATTCACTGCTGGTGGGAATGCAAACTGGTGCAGCCTCTATGGAAAACAGTATGGAGAGTCCTCAAAAAATTAAAAATAGAAATACCGTATGATCCAGCAATCCCACTCTTGGGCATCTACCCAATGGACGTGAAATCAACCATCACAAGAGGCGTATGCACCCCTATGTTCATTGCAGCATTATTCACTATAGCCAAGAAGTGGAAGCAACCCAAGTGTCCCTCAACTGAAGATTGGTTAAAGAAGATGTGGTATATACATACAATGGAATACTACTCAGCCATAAGAAAAGACACAATTGTCCCATTTGCAACAACATGGAAGGACCTAGAGGGTATTATGTTAAGTGAAAGAAGCCAGAGAGAGAAGGACAGACACTGCATGAACTCACTCATATATGGAATATAAGTGAACACATGGACAGAGAGAACTGATTGGTGGTTACCAAGGGGAAGGGGGGTGGGGGGGGGCACAAGGGGTGAAGGGTTACATCCACAAGGTGACGGACAAAAATGTACAACTAAAACCCCACAGTGTTATAAACTAAGACATCAATAAAAAAAAAAAAAGAAAAAAAAAAGAAAATCTCCTGTGACTCTAGCCTCCTGTGATTTTAACTTACATTATATATAATATTATAATATATATTATATATATTATAATAATATATATTTTTACATATTTATATATATTTAATTTATATTTATATATATATATGTCCCAGGATAAGGGAATGTGTTCTGGTTACTAAAACATAAACTTTTCTCTCTGCTATCCTACAATGTTTCCTTGATTCATCTTCTTGCTCTTTGTCACAGGTCTTTCTTCTTTGAATGTCAAAAACAGTGCATGGTGTACTACAATGATGACCAAAATTTTTGGTCATATCAGTGAAAAATTTTTAAGTACCCCCAACATATTTAATTATAAATTATATACATGCAAACAAAATGTATTGAAAAGATGAAATAGAATATTTGTAAACAATTAATTATTGAACATGTAAAACATTTTTGCTCTTAATAGTGATAATTATTTTAGTGACAGTAATATTTTAGGAATCACGGGGCTGGCCCGGTGGCGCAGCGGTTTAGTCCGCGCTTGGCAGCGCGGGGTTCGCTGGTTCGGATCCCGGGCGCCCGCCGACGCACTGCCTGTCAGCCATGCCGTGGCGGCGTCCCATATAAAGTGGAGGAAGATGGGCACAGATGTTAGCCCAGGGCCAGTCTTCCTCAGCAAAAAGAGGAGGATTAGCAACGGATGTTAGCTCAGGGCTGGTCTTCCTCACAAAAAAAAAAAAAAAAAAAAAATTTTAGAAATCACAATGTGAACATTTTATTATTCTTGAAAACTTTGTTTTAACACTTTGTAATACAGCAATTTGACAGGTCTAAGTTCATTTTACTTGGATTTAATAGTTTTTTACCTGAAAAAATATACCACAAAAAAATATCGATCTTAATGGAAAAAGTACATTCAATAAATCTACTTATTAAAATTATTCAGTTCAATCTGCTTATTAGGCAAAGATTTTTGTTGAAACTTGAAGAGTAAATTTTGATCTTCCATGATTTCGATCAACAGAATCTTGCAAATCCATCAAAAGATAATTTTTATATTTTTAGCAAATAGGTTCAAAATCATTGGAACTCTTCATATGGAAGATTTCTAAACAGGTTAAGAAAATCTGTTTCCAAATTTTTTGATGTGCATAAGGAGTTGTACTAAGTGATACAAGTTGCAGTTTAGGTTCTCAGAAAGCAGACGTTTCCGAGTTTGGGGGCAAGATGTTTTTCAGGGACCAAGGCCATAAAGAGAAGAGAGAGGAAGCAGATGGGGCAGAGGAAGAAGCTGAACTTTGGAGGAAGCCAACAATGCCTAGACTCCTCCTTTAACAGGGGAGTCTGGAGCAAGTGTGTCTTGCAATGGGCAAAAAGGGCTGAGCCTTTACACCCCACATCAGTCAGTCACCATGCATCCCAGGAAGAGTAGCTCTGTAAGTGAGGCTCGCCTTGAAGCAGCTTACTGCAGGAGACAGCCGGCCAACCTCAGTTCCCACAGTTGGGCAGCAAGTCCTTCTTTGATCTGGTCAGCTCATCTCAGTATCTCCCATACACTTACATCACATAAAGATGGGAATATTTCCAAACATCATTTTTTTTTAATGTTCACTTTGTTATGAAAATTCCTTCAAGAAAAGTACTAATTTTTCTCTCTTGTTAAAATGCCACATTTACCTTGAAGGGACAGATAAAGTGTAATTTTAAAATTATTATTATCTGATAGGTAGCCAAATAGTTTAATAGACAGCCATGCTTGTTATATCAGAAAAGGAACCTGTTTTTTTTTTGCTGAGGAAGACTGGCCCTGGGCTAACATCCGTGCCCATCTTCCTCCACTTTATGTGGGACGCCGCCACAGCAGGGCTGACAGGCAGTGCGTCGGCGGGCGCCCGGGATCCGAACCCGTGAACCCGGGGCTGCCAAGCGCGAACTAAACCGCTGAGCCACTGGGCTGGCCCACCTTTATCTTTTTTTAAAGAAAAATATACACTTGTCTATAAGTTCAACTCTTTTAAAGTCTGTAGTAACAGATAACCAACCAGTCTCACCGTAGTACAGGAGATTTTCATGATTATGCCACATGTGATTGCAATGTTTAGAGCTTTTATTGTAGATTTAAATTTGTTATGTTTATGAAATTGACCACGTGTGACTTTAATTTCACTTTATGTGTTTATGAATGATGGAGTGAATGAACTGGAGTTGTGCTATCTCTAAAACTTATCTGTAACCTAGGAGTACTTTTTAAAATTCCAGGCAATGCGGCTTGGTTATATACATAATATCTGTAAAAAAACATTGTTTTCATTAAAGATGTTATTTACTATTAAGAGAGATCTTCTGGTCCCTATTCTTTAGTGGCTTACATAAAAAGTAGTGCTTTTTTGTGGACTTCATTATTGAAACGGAGTATAGCAAATACCACAAGCTCAGACTTTGGAGAAATTTTGGTACTTTACTGTATAGCATGTCCTCCTTTACTGTGAAATTTGTTGTAAGTAACATTTCACATCTTCAGCAATGTTCACTAGGCATCTTCTGACACTTTTTGCTGTAAAAGGAATGCCTGTTGGTTTTCCCCTATATTAGGTGTATTGTTTCAACCATTTTATTGTGACAGGGTGAACAACTGCTTGTTGGCTTTGCAATTAAATAAAAAATTTTTAGCAAAATTTTTGTAAAGTACTGGATTGAGTATGACTTCCAACATTGCTGAAACAGTTATAGAATTTGTCTTCATATTCTAGATACTTAGTGTTAAAATGGCTGGCTAATCATTAGCCAATATCTCAAGGGAAAATGTACACCTCATGTGATACTCATGAATAATGACAGTAGATGTAAATCTATATTTTAAATAGTATTCTTGATTGTTAGAAAAAAGTTTTTGGCCAATTACTCTTCAGATCCTTATTTAATCTTATAATATGGCTGATAAAAATCTCACATTCTGAGTTAGAGAAGTGGCAGTTCTGCCATTTTCCTGTTCGCTTGCTTAAGCATTGTTAGTCTTGATTCCAACGGGCATTTTCTTTACAGGAATCTCTGTGTGTCATTTGTACATTTTGTGAGGATGCGTTTACTTAAAAAAGGGTCGTATAATCCATAAATCCTCTCAACTGGGCACATGCAAGCTGCTCTGTGACACCATACACCGAGAACAAGCAAAAAAGAGGGGGCCTCTAGGGGCCGCCCGGTGGCACAGCGGTTTAGTCCGTGCTTGGCAGCCTGGGGTTCTCAGGTTCGGATCCCGGGTGCCCGCCGACGCACTGCCTGTCAGCCATGCCATGGAGGCGTCCCATATAAAGTAGAGGAAGATGGGCACGGATGTTAGCCCAGGGCCAGTCTTCCTCAGCAAAAAGAGGAGGATTAGCAACGGATGTTAGCTCAGGGCTGGTCTTCCTCACACACACACAAAAAAGAGGGGGCCTCTAGGAGGTCTCTGTGTGTGGACTCCCACGCTTCCTTCTGGACCCTCTTGTACCCAGAGGAGCAGGAAGCATGACCACCTGACGTGCAGACTGTTCAGTGTGCGAGGGTCAGTCTGTATATTAAATATCTGTAAAATTTAACTTCCATCTTATTTTTAGATTTAAAATATAGAAGTGATTGTTGTTTCCCACATCTAGTGGATTTTTGTGCGCCCCTTGATTCCATTGATTAGAGACCACTGGGGAGCCCATGAGCCTTTGGAGTCAAAAGAAAGAAAAAAAAATGAACTTAAAAGAGTTACTTAACCTCTCTGAGCTTCATTTTATTCATCTTTAAGATGGTAATTATAATAATAATAATGCCATACTGACAGATTTACTATGATCATCAAACTGAACGTTATGTAAAAGTACATTATGAAATACTATATAACTGTTAGTTAATACCAATAAACATTTCAGTGGGAGTTATAAGCCTGCAGGGTATTGAGACATAAGATGAGTAAAAGAATTATGTGAGACCATCTGCATAATGTTATTTGTATAAAAGTTTAACTGTTTCTAAGACTAAAAAAAAATGACATTAAGATGTCCCATTATGGCAATAGAACTGGCGGAGGGTGGGGATGTTCTGATATTATAATATTAAGGAATGTCAAAAGCTGGCAAATGATAAATTTTCTCAAAGAAGGTTGTTATATTTATATAAAATATGTATTGGAGTAGAATGAAATAATAAATTAAAATACCACCCATGTCTAAGATTCAAAATATCTCCCACTTTGAAAACTGTGATGGATGGATAGAGTGCCTTTAATGATCCTTAGTTCCACCAGCTGGGCTTAAGTCAATTTAAGATATTTATTTAAAGAGGTTACAACCAAAGTAACTTGTTTAGTAATGTAGGAAATAATTGTAAACATTAATTAGATAACCTTATTTTGCCTTTACATCATCTACGAATGACCAAATCTAGCATAGATAATCTCAATTTTAATTTTTATTATTACTGTTCTTCTCCCAGTACCTATCTTAGAGATTTCTTCTAGTCTGTAAAAATCAGCTATCACTTCTATATAGATTACTACCAACTGTTGATTTTTGATCCAATTTAGTCTTCAGAATTTTAGTCCCTCATCTTAAACTGTGTGTGAGATATTTATATGCATATATTTCCCAATTTGCTCAAAATTAAAGTTTCTGAAATCTATTTCCAATGCCTTCCCCCCTCCCAACCTGGTGCCATTGGCAATGGAACTAACAGTGCTTTTATCTTTTCTCTGAATCAGAAAGTCATCTTTCACATAGTTTTCCTTTGCTCTCCAAACCCAAACATAACAAAAATCCTGATGATTCTTCCTTCAAAACACTTCTTCCATCATCCCTACCTTGCTATTCTGGCACTACCACTCTAGGTCAGGCCTTACCTTCCTTTATATCTAAGCCTCTTCACTCACCTTCCAACCTCCAATCCCTCCTAATGCAGTCCTCCTTGCATTCTGCTGATAGATTACTCTTCCTAAAGCATTGTTTCCCTCTTGTCATTCTTCTGTTACAAATGGTTCAAACTTCCTACTATCTATAGAATAAAGACCCAAACTCCTAAATCTGGCATTCAATCTGGGATTCAAATTTGACCACGTTCAACCTTTCCTAACATATGTATTACAATTTTCAATCAAGTTGGAAAAATGTCTTTATTCTAAATATGCTTTGCTTTTTCCTTCCTCTCTCTCTTTTGTCACATCATAAACCTATGGAAATGCCTTTTCTCTTCCTCTGTTTCCAGCTTTTCCATCCATAACCACTCATTTATTCATTAGTCAAATATATACTGAGCACCACCAATGTTCCAGACTATATATAAACGAAAGTGAACAAATCATGGTCCCTGACTTTTTAATCTGGTGAGTTAAAAAGAAAAACAGGGGCTGGCCTGGTGGCGTAATGGTTAAGTTCATGTGCTCCACTTCAGTGGCCCAGGGTTTGCAGGTGGGGACCCTGGGCGCAGACCTATGCACCAGTCATCAAGCCATGCTGTGGCAGCATCCCACATACAAAATAGAGGAAGATGGGCTCAGATGTTAACTCAGGGCCAATCATCCTCACCAAAAGAAAAAAAAAAGAAAAACAACTAATGTAATAATTATATAACAGAGGCATAAACAAATGGAACAATGCTCACATAAAATCAGCTACTCGGTCCATTTCGTTCTATTCCTAAAATTTGAGAGGAATGTCTCAGACGTTTGAGTTGGGAGTCTACTTTGCTCACCACCAAGCCATGGTAAGGATGGGGAATATAATTCAGGAAGGGAATGGGTGAAGTCAGTCTACCATAGCTAAGAAAAACCAAATGAATTAAAGTGAATACAAAATCCAGATCTTCAAACATTTCAAACACTTTAGAGCCCGTCGCCTATCTGTTAATGGAATAGCAAGTGGGATACGAGGTAGTGTGGCTGTATCGTGACTGCTGCTCTCTATGCTGGTGTTGACACCTTATGCCCTGATGGAGCCCCACACTAACCAACCTTTAATGTATTTGCAACCACTGTTAGGAGTTGGGGTCAGGTTAAACGAACACATTATTGATCCAATGGGCATTTTTCATGCTCCCTTTGACCAAGATAGTAATTTTAAAAACAACAACAAAAAAATGGCTACATTTATAATAATGGTTGTTATAAACCTAAGTAGTGTTTGTAATTTAGTCGATGGTGGTGATCTATCACTTCGTCTCAGTGGAAACAATCTAATAAGATGAAGTGTTTATTTTCTCAATTTGTCATGCAAGAGTTTATCTGTTCCCTACTCATGCTTTCAGGAATTCAAAACTCTCATTACTATTTAAATAGAGTCAGTAACCCTTTTGTATTATGCAGAACCAACCAATCAATCAACAAATATTTAGAGATTAAGTGCAATATATTGTGAATAATAACAAAGGAAGAAATTGGAGATTGAGAAAAGACAAGAGAGGTGAAGCAGATGCAGAGCAGGAGCAGATGTTTTTGCAATGCCCTCTTGGAAGGGATAAAGGAAGCTGAGGCAAAGTGGAGCTTGAAAAAGCAAGCTTTATTTAGATTTGAGAGCTAGACACTGACCTGTGTGTAAGTGAAAGGTTAATGCAGTCCGATCAGAGACTTAGCAGGCATCAGAAGTAGAGGGAAGAATATACGACCACCTGGCAGAGGGGTGGGAGAGGTGGAGGGTGAGGAAAGTGGCCAATAAATTCTGAAAATAGGTAAGGAGTCCTCTTCTGTCGGTACTCCCTGAGCAGAGAAATAAAGGCGCTATGTGTTTCCATCTAAACCAGCTAAGTAATTCCATCTCTGGAGCTGTTGTGGGAGCTCCCACTAACCGTATAGTGTACGTAAAGAATTATAAATATTTAGTCTTTGAGCCCCAAGGAATCCACAGCTCAATTTAAAAAACTATTCATGTTTACATGAGAAAACAACAACAAAAAAATCTCTTGACACAGCACAGTTATTCCTTCCCAGTTTCAAGTTCATTTTGTGAAAGTTTCAATATACATGTTTTACTTCTGTATAATTTTTGGCAACAATTTTATCTCCATTTTAGATTGATTGAGTACAACTTGATGAGGATCATAAAAAAGAATCCAGGAACTGGGTACAGAAAATAGAGGTTAAGTAGATGGCAGAAGAGTTGACCTTTTTTGCAGCCAAGTCTTGAGAGAGAGAAAGTCAAGAGAAAGCAGACTGGGGACTTAAACAGCACTCTGGGGGTAACTGTGTGAAGGAAGTATACACTGAACTTACAATCAATAAATCTCGTTATTCACACAGAACCAGAGTGTTCTTCATGTAGGCTGAGATTGTGTTACCTGCTGAATACGTTAAAGGATACACAATATATCTTTTAAATCAATATTACCTCAGGAGTACAATTTTCACTCATAGTGTCTCTAAACCTATAATATTTCGCTCTTTTATTACAGAAATTCACCCACTGTATACCGAACACGTATATATTCAGCTTTCTTTCCTTCATAATTTTACCTGTTTTATTGCCTACATGAAATATCCTCACTCCATACATGCCCAACTTATCTTTTAAGACTGAAATCATATTACCCCTCTTTGTAAATTCCTCCCCTACCACTCCACAGTAAACTGATCTGACAGTGAGTAAACACCTAGAGCATATTTATATAATTCATGAAAAACCAACGTACTAACTTTAAATATTTCCTATGCATATCATGAATTAGTTACATCTGACTCTCCAGCCAGATTCTAAGATCCTTGAGGTCTGTGCCATGTATTTTATGTTCCACTATGTTTTATGTACCACACGCTCATATAGTGGCTTGCCCATTACTTACTTAAATACAAAAGATTACACAAAAATATAAGCAAGTCACAAATATATAACTTGCATTCCTGGATACAATGTGGTCATGGTCTATTTTTTAAAATAATTTATTAGGATAGACATGCTAATATTTTATTTAGGTTTTTTGCATGTTATCTGTACTCATGATTATGACAAACTGGTATAAATGGAACTTTCCAATTTTTCATCTTTATTTTCTAGAGCAGTTTAAATAGTGTTGACAGTTGTTATTAGCCCACAAGTTCAGCAAACTCTTTTCCTCCTTCAATATCCTATCATAGTGGAAGCAGAGAAACAAAAGCATCAAGTTCTTAGTTTTGAAGATCAAAGGTCCAAGTCTAGGTTTAGGAAAGAAGTATTTTGACAGGGCATATAAATAAGCACACTGATTCTCCCAACCATCACATTCCTGACTCCAAGTTTCTAAATAGTCTTCTGTCAGGACAGGACCTCTCCCTGTCTTCTATCCTCTATAGAGATGGAGAGGAAGCAAGGTGTGGACACTGATAGAATCTCCAAGAAAGAGCCAAGTACTCCCTCACCCTTCCATGTTGGCCCCCATTCTGACCCTTTAGCTCTTAAGGGAGAGAAGGGATGGTGATGATGTCCCAGGAAATGTTGGGATCTGAGACTAGAAGAGATCCATTCTCAGCTTCAGGTCTGGTTGCACCTACAAGATGCTGAGTCCAAAAGAGCTCCTCAACACTACACAGTATGAGATAGCTGAGTAAGACCTCCGCCCAATGTCTAGGAGGCCTGGAGTGAGACAGACTAACGGAGAGCCACTTATTATCCTAAGAAGGAATGACAGAGCAGACAAATGTTTTTCTTTCTGGTAGTTTGAACGCTGCGAAGACTGGAGAGTTCTCACAGGTGAGAGAGGGAACTGGGCAGAACACAGTAATGGAATCACATGACTGGAAACCAGATAAGGCAAACCAGAACTCAGCAGTTGACATTGGGGAGAGATGGCTATAAACTGGGAATTGAACCCAGACAGATGCCAGCCGAGGAGTTGGAGACAACTCACACCACCATACTACAACTATACTTAAGCCCTTTGAAGGTGAATGCTATCCCAGGGAGAGGGAGAGGATGGGAGAAAACAAAGAAGGGAATTATGTCTACCTGAAAATGATTGTTTTTCTGCTATAATGGGGGCCCTGAAATAATGTGGTTATTTTCAATGTGGTTCAGTCGAACTCTAGAAAAACAATGTGACATTTTCACTATACCTGATAATGTGGCTCAGAAATTTTAGAAATCGTACAATGGTATAGAAATTACCTTTTCCTTGAGGATTTTACATAGCCACTTATAAAGCTACCTGGGTCTTATACTTTTTGGGGGTGGCTGTTTTCCACCATGGCTATTGATACACTCAGGTCCTCAAATTCATTTTTGCATCAGTTTTGGACTATTATATATTTTTAGAAATATGCATTTCATTAAGATTTACAAATTTAATACCATCAAGGTATCACTGGTACCACTATTTAACATCTGTCATCTCCTCTCTCTCAGTGGTAGAACCCCTAACTCCTAATGGCGTATATTCAGTTTTTGGCTCTTTTGTGTGTGTGTGAGGAAGATTAGCCCTTAGCTAACATCTGCTGCTGATCCCCCTCTTTTTGCTGAGGAGGATCGTCCCTGAGCTAACATCTGTGCCCGTCTTCCTCTGCTTTATATGTGGGATGCCGCCACAGCATGGCTTGATAAGCAGTGCATAGGTCCACGCTCGGGATCTAAACCTGCGAACCCCGGGCCGCTGCAGTGGAGTGAGCGAACGTAACCACTATACCACCTGGCCAGCCCCATGCTCTTTTTTTTTCCATTAACTTTGACTGAAGTCTAATTTTTATTGGTCTTTATAGAAGAAAAAAAAATGTTGAATGTAACAGTTCAGAGTGCAAATTCTAGAGTCAGAGACTGACTCTATTTGAATCCTGACTCAGCCTTTTACCGTGAGACTTGGAGTAAGTTACTTGACTTCTATATGCATTTTCCTTGCCTGTAAACTAGCGGTTAATAATTGCACCAAACTTGTAGGGATATTATGTAGACTGAATCAGCTAATACATATAAAATGCTTAAAACAGTGCCTGGTATTACTGCTCGGGAAATATTAGCTGTCGTGGTAGATACAGGTAACGTCCTCAGCATCCATTCCGGCCTACTTCTAATGTCCCTTTCTGTACTACAGCATTTGAAAACCTGAAAATCACATTTTCCAGATCCATTTGAGACAGAATTCTGGATACGAATTAGGTCCCATCCAATCCAGCCATTGCTGATGCCTGTCCAGTCGTAGAAATACCGGGTTTTTCTGCAAGGGCAGAGGCCAGTCGTGAGCAGCAAGGAGGAAACTGCAAGAGTAGTGGGCAGCTTCTGATCCGAGATTCCTGATTCCTGGATAAAATCTCTGACATTGTGTTCTTGAGTTGAACCATTCCTGTTGTAGTCTCCCAAACCTCCATCTTCTTGACGTAGCAAGGTCCAAACTGGCAGTGCAGGGTCAACGATCTCCTTCAGGATTCCCTGCAGGCCCAGCTGAAAGCCTGATTCTCCAGTCCTTCCAGTTATGTTCTAAGTACCAAATCTACCTTGTTAAATCCATTTCTATTGAAAATAGTTAGAATAGTTTCTGTTTCCTAAAGCAAATTATTGCTAACAGTCCTCCTGTTTTCTAATTCATTAATATTTGTTCTATCTGTATTCATCCATTTCCCTATGTAGTTGTCCATTGTTATTTTCTTGGTTCTTAGATATAATATTCCATTCTTTTCTTTCCTTCTTTCCTTTTTTCTTTCTTTCCCTCCTTCCTTCTTTCCTTCCTTTCTTTTTTCCTTCTTATCTTTCTTCCTTCCTTGTCCTTATCCTTCTTACTTTCTTAAGAGTAAATACATCAAACACTGCATTTTTCTCTGAGAACAGCTTTGGGTCCAGCCCATATTTTGATGTGCAGTACTGTTGTTGGTAATATCTAACTAGTATATAATTGCAGGTTTCACTTCCTCCTTTAATCAATGATTCTTTAGCAAATATTATTTCCAAGGCATTGGATAGTCCCTCTTTCTTTCTTTTTTGTTACTTTTTATTTGTTTAGTTTTATTGCATTGTAATCAGAGAATATGGCCTTCTATCCTTCAAAATATGTTGTATATTTTTTCACTTAATATATAATCAAATTTTTTAGATGTTCTTGGACACTGAAAAATTATATTCTTTGTAGGATACAAATCAGTTTTATTTATATTTTGTATATTTTAAATTCTTTTTTTTGCCTACTCAATTAAATTCTCTCGTTTGTATTTCTGCCAATTCTTTTATTCAAACAGCTTTTGCTTACTATATTATAATACATATGAAGTTTCATTAAGTTATATTTTCATTGAGAATTGTCTCCTTTGTTTTTCATAAAACTTGTTTAATGTGGGTGGCTGTTTTTTCCCTCAAATGTAAATTTCTTCTAGTAATTATGCTTTCTTTTTGCTTGTATTTGCCTAGTGTTTTGTTGCACAGTATTCTATAGACTTATTACAGCATTTTGTTCCATATATTTCTTTATAAACAGTATATAGTTGAATTTTGGATGCAGATATTTATTCTATCATTAATTTATTTTATCTTCTCATTTTTCTATTAGGTATATATATTATGCTTTTAACTCTATTAGTAAATAACGATTCATTTATAAGAAAAGTTAGTTTTATAGAAGTGATACACATTTACCATTTAAAAAAATCTAACTAAACAATTTACCAAAACCAAAGGAGATATGCAAGATTTATCCCAAATCCTCTTGCTAAAGATAGCCATCACTAAACTTTGGTTAGCATAATTTCACTTTTCTGTATTCGATTATGCAAATAGAATCTTATCAAATGTTGATTGAAGGATTTTTTTTATAAATTATTCAGTTAAAATTTAGTTTAATGAAAGAAGAAACTGAAGTTAAGCTGAAGGAATTGGCGAACTTGAAGTAAATGTTTCTTTACTACAAATAAATAATAAATTTCCAAAAATTTCCTCTAGAGTCAAGAAAACTCTTGGGAGGTTGGAGTCATGACTTTCTAAACCACATTGAAACTCTACACAGTATCCAGGGCCTTTTTGTTTGCAAGATGGGAAGGTCTGTACAGTCACAGTGTCTTAATCTACCCTCTCCCAGATCTGTATTACTCATATTATTAATTTTATAATGTCAGATTAGTAACATTTACGTTTTAATCTGCAATCAAAGTTCTTGACACTTTTTAGTGGTGGCTTTCTACTTAAAGGGATTCAGTGTTCATTATCAGTCTGTTTACCTCAGCTTCTTTTTTCTTGAGTCTTATATTTCTATACACCTCTTAGTTAACTAAATTTCACTGACATACTTTTTTTCAAGAGGGCCTATGGGCAATGTATCCCCTGAGTTTCTGTACCCTTAAGAATATGTGTCTTTCTCTTCATAGTTGAAGGATAACTAGGCTAGGGATAAATTTTAGAGTCATACTTTCTTTCCCTTAGAAGTTTATAGACATTCTTCCTCTGTTTTCTGGCATTCAAGTCTTACTATGGGGAAATCCAAGAAGGGCCTGATTTTTTTTTCACCTTGAATGCTACTTGCTTCTCTGCATTGAATTTCCATAGAATTCCGTCTTTATTCTTCAAATTTGACAGTTTGGATACTTTTGGTAACAGGATACTTTTTGATGTACATCTTTCTGAATCAGTTTTTCTCTTGGACAAAGTTTGTTCTCTCAATCTGAAAATTCTGGTCTTCGTTTCTAGAAAGTACCATCTATTCTTTTTTGTTATTTATTTAACTCCATTTGTTCCATTTTCTTCCTCAATTTCTATTTCTTCTTCAAATCTATTTTCGTCTTTATGTCTGTATAGTACCTTTTCTCCTATCAAATCTATTTATTATTATATTGCTGGGTTTTTTTCATTTTGTGTTGTGATTTCTTTAGATTGTATATTCAGTCAGGTTTTTATCTTTATTTTTCTAACATAGTTTCTATCTCTTTCATTTATTTTCTGAAGTCTTTCATCTCAAGATTTCCCTCCTCTAATGCCTCAAATTGTTATTTTGAACTCTGACTCTCTTCTTTGAGCTCTCCTTCTACAGAGAGCATAGTACTAGTTATCTATTGCTGCATAACAATATTACCACAAACTCAGTAGCTTAAAAAAAAGCACACAATTGTTACCTCACAGTTTCCATGGGCCTGGTGTCTGAGCACAGCTGAGTCAGGTCCTCTGCTTCAAGGTCTCACAAGGCTGCAACCAAGGTATCAGTTGGGGCTGCTGTCTCATCTGAGGCTTGACCAGGGAAGGATCTGCTTCCCAACACAACATGGTTGTTTGCAGAATTAATTCCTTGCAGGCTGCCAAACTGAGGGCCTTATTTTCTTGCTGGCTATTGCACCCTTACCTCCTTGCTTTGTGGCCCTATACATATGATATGGAGCTCGAATCATGGTAACTTGCTTCTTCAAAGCTGGCAAGGGAGAGTCTGCTAATATAATGGGTTACAATCTTATATAATGTCATCATAATCATAATTCAGTATACCATTTATGGAATTCTATTGGTTAGAAGCAAATCACAGGTCCTACCTACACTTGAGGAGAGAAGACAACACAAGGGCATAAACACCAAGAGGTGGGAACCGTGGGGGCCACTCTAGAGTCTATCTACCACATTCATGTTGTATGTAATTTCTTGGAGACTGTATTAGTTTCCTAGGGTTGCCATAAAAAAGTACCACAAACTGGGTGGCCTGAAACAACAGAAATGTATTGGCTCGTGGTCCTGGAGGCTAGAAGTCTGAAAGCCAGGTGTCAGCAGGGTTATGCCTCCCTCTGAAGGATCTAGAGAAGAATACTTCCTTGCCTCTTCCTACCTTCTGGTGGCTCTCTGAAATTCTTGTCATTCTTTGGTTTGTATATACATCACTCCAATCTCTGCCTCCACTGTCACATGGTCTTCTTTGCCATGTGTCTCTCTGTGTCCTCTCCTCTTCTTATAAAGATATCCGTCACTGGATTTAGGGCCCACCCTAGTCCAGTATGACCTATCTTAACTAATTACATCTGTGAAGACTTATTTACTAATAAGGTCACATTCTGAGATTCTGAGTAGACATGAATTTGGGGGGGACACTATTCAATCCACTATAGAGACTATGAGGAAATACGTATTTTAATTCTTGGTCTATTTCTTAGGTAATTTATCTTGCACTGTATGCAGTTCATTTATCTTCTTTTTTTCTTCTTTTTAGTTTTTTATTTCTAGATTCATCCTGATTTTTTTTCTTTGTAGAAGCAGAAATTGCAGATTCACTCACCTTTCTCCTTTGTCTGTCTCTACCACAGAAACTGTAATAACTATTTGTTTTCCCTGCCTTCCTTACAGCTAGCCGTTGCCAGGACACACAGTACTTGTCAATGAGTTATTGGCAAAAATCTGTTTAAGGATTGGAAATGATCTGAGAATGCTGGCTCCTCTCTTCCTTTCCTCACTCTGCTTTAGCTCCAGCAGTCTCCTCAGCTCAGAGAACAGGCTGAAGTCTGTAAAGATGGCATGCCAGCCCAGTGTCTTCTTAGTTCCACCACCCCTTCAAACTACACATCCTACACTTTCTGAGGCTTCTCCAGGCCCAGATCTTGCCAGTCTAATGCCAATCTTTCAGAATTGTGCCTCTTCTTTGGACAGAAATCAGTGTTCTGCTCAAGGTTCTTTCTCAAAAAAAAATCTGTGTTCTTTCTCAAGAGAAAGCACGCTTTGGTTCTCAGCATTCAGCCTCTTTCCTCATTTCCCATCATTGCCTGGTAAACCTGCTTCCCATTTTGTGATTTAGGGTTGTATCATTTCCTTGTTTCGTTGACAATAAGAATTTTTCCCCCCTCTACGCTATTTTTCAATTTTTTTCATTATTAGTAGGCTTCAAGGAAGGGAATGAAATAAAAGTGTTTTTATTTTGCCATCTTTAACTAAAAGCCTCTACCAAACTATATTTCAGAATTTTAATGTAACTATTTAACTTCTACTTCTATAATATTAAATTGAGAATAAAATGAAATATTTTTATTCTTTCTATTTGACACAATGAATTGAGTAAACTTTTTCCCTTTCCCAACTTCTCAACCTTTGCTAATATGGAATTTAGATTCAAGATGTTACTATATTAATGTTTTATATCTCTTTCCTTTCAAGAATTATTTATGTGTAGACACTCAGTTTATAAGCAGTTTTGCCAATATTTTTTCAGATATGACTCTTTCACAAAGTCTCAGTGCTTGCAGTCAGTCATTTTAAACCCTCATTTCCCATTGGCTCTTCATTTTGCTTTATATTTCACTCTTTGGAGAAATAGTTAAGGCTTTTCTTTGTAAAAATCAAATAAAGCTTGTCTGATAGGACTTGCATATCTGACAATGTCTTTCTGTTGCCTTTACACATTGCTAATTACATGGATGGACATAAAATTCTCTGGTTAAAATGTCTCCAGTTCCAGATTAGTCAGTATAGGCTAGGATGTGTTATGTTGACAAATGATGCCCAAATTTCAGTGACTATAATCTTAAAGTTTTATTTGCAATCATGTTACTAATTCTTGGCAGGTTGGCTTCACCTTCATGCCAGCATCTAAGTTGATGGAGCATCTAGAATATTGTCGATTGTCCCAGCAGAGGGCAAAAAGAATATGGCAGACTATGTTGTGGCTCTTAAGTATCTGCTGAGAAGTGATAGTCATGATGCTTGCATTTTAGTGGCCAGAGCAAGTCTCATGGTCAAAACAGTTGTCAACAAAGCAGGGAAGTACACTTGTCCCCCAGGGATGAACAGCAAATACTTGTAAACAATAATGCAATTTATTATACCCTCCATATGTCAAACACATGGCTCCATTATGCTGGCATTTTCATTCATAAAGAAGAAGGTTAAATGAAGACTACTATAACTGAGATATAGGAAATAAGAGTAGGAATAGGTTTAGGGGAAGATAATAATTTCAGTTTAGAGAGTTAAGTATAAAGTATCTAGCAGGTAATTGAATATGAGGCTGAAAGTATGGGGAATGGTCCAGGTTGGGGATATCAAGTTATGTAATCAGTGTATAGAATTAAATTCATAAGAATTGTTGAAAGTAGCAGTGGAATGACGGTGTCACCTTGGAGAGCAACGACTGTAAAGATCAGGCAGAAGAAACAGATTTGGTAAAGGAAACAGAAAGAATGGGTAGAGAATTTGAGAGGAACCAAGAAGAATCAGTGTCATATAAACTAACAAAGTAGAGAGGATCAGGGAGAGAAAGTATCAGCACTTCCAAAATAAGGATAAAGAATCTGTAGTATAAAATGGAAATTATTTGACGTTGCATTAGATCATTAGTATTTTGGTAAGAATAGCTTCAACAGAATAGTAAAGTAAAAGGCAATTGAATGACTATTAGGGATTTGAGTGGAGAAATTGAGTATAAGTCGAGTATAAATAGGCCACTCCTTTGAAAAGTTTGGAGGGAAAAAAAAGAGGAGATTGGGAGACTTTTCCCCTCCGTTTGAACAATGAAGAGACTTGGAAATGTTTAAAGGACCAAGGATCGTGTGTGTGTGTGTGTGTGTGTGTGTGTGTGTAGTCAGTCTTATTTCATAAATAGATGGATATATGAGATAAAATTATCTGGAATTTAAAACCAAAATTAATCAATGTAACTATGTTTAAATTGTGTAAAATCCATGTGCCTATAGCCAGTCTTTAATGTCATGTTATGTGTATTAGTCTGGGTTTTCCAGAGAAACAGAACCAATAGGATACATAGAGATATAATCTATAGACACAAAGAAGAGATTTGTTATAAGGAATTGACTCACACAGTTATAGAGGCTGAGAAGTCCCAAGATCTACAGTCAGCAAGCTGGAGACTCAGGAGAATAAAGGGTGTAAATTCCAGACAACGTTTAAGTCCAAAAGCAGGAGAAGACCAATGTCCCAGCTTCAGGACAGTCACACAGAGAGCAAATTCTCCCTTACTCTGCCTTTTTGTTCTATTCCAGGCCCTCAATAGACTGGATGAGGCTCTCTCACATTGGCAAAGGCAACATGCTTTATTCAGTCTACCAATTCAAATGTTAATCTCATCCAGAAACTACCCTCACAGACACACCCAAAATAATGTTTAACCAAATATCTGGGCACCTCATGGTCCATTCAAGTTGATACATAAAAATAACCATCATAGTGTATCATTAAATTAAATTTGGATTTACTTAAAGAAAATGAAGTGTTTGATATAATGTAATTGACTTTATATAATCCCAATTTGAATTCAGAAGGATTTAACTCCTTGACAAGGCAAGAAAATAGAAATCTGTTTATTAGTGACTGGTTCTATCTAGAAACCCAAGCTATTGAGAAAATTTAAAACATAAAACAAAGAAGCTATAGGTTGTGTTTTCAGTTGATTTGTTTGTTATTGTGTTCCTCTACCCCCATCCCATTGGCTGGAAGTTTCAAAAGCACAGTAAAAAAGGAACTTGCTTTTTAAAGGCACATAATGATTGCAGAAATGTCAGGAGATAAGGAAGAACAGAAGAGGAAGCATAAAACATTTCAGTAATGGAGAAGATCGACAAAATTTAGGTCTGTGCTTAACTTTATTTGTAGTTCCTCCCCCAATGTAATACTGTCTTGAAGACAGTGCACTCCCAAATTAGCAAGCATTTTCATTGAAATAACTAGACCCAGTAGGCAATCTTAAAGAAAACAGATTTGTTTTCTGGTCTTATGGTGACATATAGGAAAGAAGCAGGAAAAATATAATAAACTAAATTAGTATTGCAATAAGAAAAAATGGTATGCATTTGGAATCATCAAGAATCCAGCTTATTTTATTCATTCTTTTTATTAGTATACTTCATTAAGTTATGGTAGTTCTTAATTGCTTCATTCAAAACCTTGCCATACGAATTGGAAAATTTTTGTAATGCAAAATGGTGTTGCCAAAACTGGAACTATAAAGAGCCAAACAGACAGTCATTGTCCTCACTGAATTTACAGACATTAGTCACTTAGTAACATATAAAACTATAAAATTGCCTCTGAGATAAGTGCTATGAAAGAAGGTTGAGCGGTTCTATAAAAGCTTTTACTGGTGGGGTTTTGTGACTTAGGTAGTTCAGAGAAGGCTTCAAGGTAAGTGAAGAACAGAGGGACAGGGAATAGACTATGCAAAGGCCCTGCAGCAGAGGGAGCATGCCAAGAAAGAGGGACTGAAAGCAGGCCAAGGTGACAGCAGCAGAGAAAGTGCAAGAAATCATAGTGTGAGCTGATGCTAGAGAAGTGTGTGGTGGACCAATCATGACAGGTCCTGAGAGCCACTGAAAATTTGTAAGTGGGAACAATGGATTGGAAGTGGTCCACGTGAATGTGGGCAAAACAGATAAGAGGTTATTGCAGTTGTGAAAGTGAGACCAGGGTAGTGCCAGAGAAAATGGAAAGAAGTGCTAATGTTTGAGAGAGATTTAGGGAGTAGAACTGACAGTGCTTGGTAATAGACTTGATGCAGGGAATAAGAGAAATTGAAGTGTTATGACTTCTGAGGTTTTTGAGTAGAGCAATAGAACAAAAACCCCACCCAGGGAGAAAGTTTTAAAATACAGTTCTTGCACAAGTCCAGGGATTGTTTATAGCAATTGAGGACAGGAGCAAATGCTTATTAGACTTCAATTTATATGCACTGTTGATAATGATTTGTGTGCCCCACTAGAGCAGAATGACGTACTCCTGTACCCGCCTGTATATGCTTCTATTATAGTCCTTAAGACATTATAATTTCTGGTTTACATCTGTCTCCTGCGCTGGACTGTGAACTACAGGAGGGCAGATACTAGGTCTTAGTAAAGCTCCTGCAGGCAATCCCTTTTCTGGCATAGCAGCCACTCAAATATTTTGCAAAGTGAAATAATTAGGTCAAGAATCAAATTTTAAAATTTTCTATCTTCCAAACTGTTTTTAGTGTAGTTATACACTTATAAAAAAATCTTCATATTAAATTTACTAAGTTCACAATTCTCAATTAATAACTTTATTTGCTTATTTTCATTTTCGCCGTAAAACTAAATGTAGCTGTAGCCAAATACGGCTACATTACTGATATGATCAGATTTAACTGTTGGCTGCCTTTCAAATAATGCTAACAACAACAACCACATGCTAGTTTAGAATATAATCCTAAATTTCTGTATAGGAGACTGATTAATTTTACATCACCGAGCATAGTACTTTTTAGCATGATTACAAGATATGGAATAAATTAATAGCGGTTTCTTGAACTATCTTCTTACCCGATGTGTCAGACCAACTACTTTTTTCATTCTGGTCAGCAGATGGCAGTGTTTTACTTTATTTAGCTAATAGAGATTTCTCTCTCCTGAGTCCTGAGTCTTTAGATTCTCACAATCTAGACTCAATCTATTAAATAACACAGTATTTTTGAGAGTTAATTTTGTACTTTTTGACCTATAAATAAATATAGAATAGGGGCTGGTCTAGATGAAAAAAATAATTCACACTTTTTTTTAACTCAACTTGAACTGTCAAATTCTTTTTCAATTTGCTTTTTACTTGGTTTATTACAAACAAATGTTCTCATTTTTGTAAACAACAGGAAAACTCAGTTTATTTTACTTTGTTCCTGAGCTTTATTTCTGAGAAAGGCCAATGCTGAACAGTACTTCTGGAAATAAAGTTTAAATTATATTTAAACTAATGAGGCACAGTTAAAAGTTTCATTGGGCTTCGGTTTTCCACCTGTAACATTAATCCTTTCAACTCTGAAGTTTTTGAACTTGAGAGTGAATCAGAGATATGGGTTTTATTCAGAGTGCCTCAAAATATACACCAAATGACCTATAACAAGCCATTTTAAATTTTTTTGCCAAAATTTTTTAATGAGTGAAAAAAATCTGGTCTGCATCCTACTATATTTAACTTATAAAACTTTATCAAGATACTGGTTTGAAAAGTCTGAACTCTCCATAAAGAAATATGAAGGAATTGAAAATCAAGGACTTCAAACTTCAAGTAGAAATACAATTCACTAATAATGAAGTGTTCAAAGAACTCTGTTTCTATTACAATCATGATCATTACGATGAGCAAAAGCAAAAATTGTTACTATTCAGTTTACTCATGTGGTCATGTTACTCTTACGAAATTTAAAGGAGCTTTATCTTGTATTATTTTCATAAGTAAAAACACAAAAACAATACACCAAGCTACAGCCTCCTCCCCCACAAACAAAACAAAGCAAATGCTTCAGTACCTCCTTTGAATGAATTATAAGAGGAACAGAAAAAGTCTCTAATTGGAACTTTCTAAAAGCATTTCTCCCCAATTAGAGCGCAGTAATGACTCTAAATGGCACTGTCTCGAGGACAGCTCATCAGTTAATTATAAGGAGTTCTCTAAATTAAGGAGTGAAGAATGATACTAAATTTCAATCAGCACAGATAAATATGGCTTGTCATTATTCACTTGTTATTCTAGACAGTCCATCTAAAGAGGAAGATGTGGGGCAGAAATATTATTAATTGTCTTTTTCAAAAGAACAGAGATTATGAGAATAAAATTGAACATTTACCCAAGACTATAGTCTTATCTAGAACATGGTTTTTATAGTCATTCAATTCCCATGATCCCCAAAGGCTTTCATTTGCTTGTCCAGTTTATCTTCCATCCGGCTCTTTCAAACAAGTAAAAACAATATGGCATTTCTATTGTTGTCCCTCATAGTTTGGGAAAATGGATGCATATTTTAAATATAGTAGTTATATAATTTTAAAATGTCAATTGAAGCTTCAGTTCCTTTTAATTTTTGTATTCCAGCATAATCTAGCATTCTGTATTCTGGTAACAAATATCTTAAAATTCTACAATTTATTTATGTTTATCTCTGGGAGAATTCTACCTGACCAAGTTTAAATTACTTGGCCTTAAAAACAAATGTAAACAAAATAATTGTTTAAATAGCAAATTGTCAATACATATTATCTATCCTAACAAATTTCCCAAATTGCTCTTTTCTATTATTTTTTATTTTCTTTGTCTTACTTTTCAATATTTTTCATGAACCTTTTATCTCTATCTTCCTTTATTTAAAGTTGTGCTTTGTTTATTCATGTTCATAGAATTTTCAATCATGTTATAAACAAATATGGGTTTTGTTTGTTTGTTTTTGTCACAGATATCCTCTTGATTGTTATTCTCCACCATCACCTCATTCATGAATTGTAAGTTGGGGACCAGGCTCTGCTTATAAATACGCAGCCCTTCCTGTTGGTTCCTCTATTCCCAGAGGAGTTCGCTGCACATTGCTGGATCCCTTTCCATCTGGCCCCTGCACAAAGGGTTTCTCCCACTTTAACACAATTCTTTGTTTTACAGAGAACTTTGAGTTTATCTGAGAACGAATACATATGAAACAATAATCATGTTGCAGGAGAACCTGATCTGACCTTTTTTTTGAATACCCGAACCCTAAGAGGACAGAGAAACTACACTTAGCCAGCAACAAAGACTAAAGAAGGTAAGACTGTAATGAAGACAGATCTGAAACAGAGCTGCAGAAAGTAAATGTGAAGGGTCTGATTTCTCTGGATACTATCCGTTCTTACAGTGCTTATGTTTTTAGGGCTTCAGTAAAAAAGAAAAAAACTTGTTACATTTCTGTCTATCACTGGGAAACCTTCGTGTGATTTTCAGTTTGTAAGATATTAACAAGAAATGACTGCATTTGCATATTGATCTATCCATGAACTTTATTGCAATATAGTTCTTTCAACAGACAAATATTTATATTAAAGTATTAATGAACTTAAAAATGTAGACCTCTTCTTTCTTCAGTGTAAATAAAATCATAATGATAAGATTCTTGAAACCTCAAATTTCACTGAAAATCTTCCTTTTAAAATTCATGCTGGTCTCAGTGTTTAAGTCAACTGATTCTCTCACTCATTCTGTATTCATGTTGTCCAATCTTTTTTTCCTGCAAATATAAGTTTTATAAGGAAATACTTAGGAGTCAAAAAATTTTGTGGTAATTGTGTCTAGTAATAGACTGGAGAAACACAAAATCTAAATAAAGAATAAACACCAAAAGGCCAAAAAGAACACACACACACCACACATGCAGACACACTATACACCCCCCCCAACATATAGGTGCTTTGTTTTTAATAATTTATTCCAAAATGTATTATCCAAAGCTGTCTCAAAGACTTTATTTGGGTTTAAAAGAGTTTTAGGTGCTGATGCAGGTTGTTGATTTCAAATAGAATTACTGGAATTGAAAGATGGCAACTGAAATGCAGAACCTGAGTACAGGTTACTTTGTAAGGATCAAAGAAAAAAGAGAACCCCACCTCTCTGCCTCTCAAAGTGCACTATTTTTTATTAAAATATATCTTTAGGTTTTGTTTTGACACATTCTTTTCAAAGAGCTTTGAAACACACTTTTATAATAACAATTTTAGTTTGGAACTAAAAAATAGTCATTTTGAAGTAGAATCTAAAACTACATTTAAAAACATTTCTCCCCCTATTCGGCCTGTTGAAAGGGATGATCTTTGCACACGTCCAGTCGTCTTATTCTGAAAGGGCAAGGTGCTTTTTTTTGATAGCCACCGTCCCAAAGAAGCAGAACGGTTACCCATGCCCCTCCAAACTGCCCACATATAACATTTGTATTTTATTTGTCAGCGGTGCTGAACCTTGTAGTAACCATTGAGTGAATCCTTACAAATGGGTCCAATTTGCCAAAGGCAATGTGGCTAAAAAAGAAGCAAACAGCAAGTCAGCTTGCTTCATCTTTAGTAGAGGAAATTCACAAGCTTCTGTAGATTGCAGTGTTAGGAAAAACAAGTTTGTCACTAGAATGATGATATTACCACTTCCCCACTTTAAGCCTCTTTAAGAGAGTCCTCTCCCAATTGCTGACTCAGTTTGTCTCCAATGCCAGAACTGAAGCATGCCCCAAATCGTTCACTGGGTTGATGAGGAACAAACAGCAGAGGGGCAAACTGATGACCACTGAGTAGTTCTGGGTTGACGAGAGCGTGCTAATTCGGTCGAAAGACTGTGTTTATTAGAACTGCAGAGGTATAAATAATGCCCTTTATTTATAGGTAAAAAAAAAAGAAAGCCCTAAAAACTTAAGGCGACGGGCTCAAGGTCACTGAGGGAAGGCAACATTTTAGACTGGGATTTTCAAGTCCTCGGTCCAATAATGGACGGGAGCCAAACACGATACCATCAGGAGTTTCAAAGCTGAGTAGTAAAATAGCTAGTGTGGGCAGTCCTTTTGTACTCCAGCTAGAGTAAAATGAACGCAGTCCTCCGAGCTTCCATCGCTGTCTGACAGCATCCAGCAAATGGGTGTAGGGTTAAGGAGAGCACAAGCCAGTTGTCCTTTCTCAGCTGAGTCTTTGGGGACATTTGAACTGAGGAGGGTGAGAACCGCGGAAGAGGGGCAGTGGGTTGGGCGAGGGAAACAAGAGCAGCTGAGTGCAGGGCGAGTGGAAGGAAGCTGGGGTGTGAGCGTCTGGAAGGGAAGAGGGGAGAGGGACAAGAGTGACAACGGGGGCCAAACTCAAGCGCAGAGAATCCAGCGCCCGCTGCCTGCAAAAGGGGGCGAAACCGGCCAGTAAGAGTGAGGAGTGAGCGGGAAGCAGAGGGAAGGAAAGGAAGTGGGGAAAGAGGAAGGAAAGGCAGGAGGGGAAAGAGGAAGAGCGGCTGCAATTTCTGCGGCCGGCTCAGTAGGAGGAGCAGGAGGGGAAAGAGGAGGATCCAGAGTCAGTCAGTCAGGCAGCCAGCGGGAGGTGGGGAAAGCAGGAGGAGGAGGATTAAAGATGGCCACCAACAGCTGCGGGAAACGGCAACAACCCCTCACTTTCCGGGATGGTCCTTGCGGGTCGGCCCGGCCTTGATGGAGAGGAGAAGCCCGAGAAGCGCCGAGGCTGAGGCGGCGGCGGCGGGGACGCAGCGAGGAGGAGGACGCGGGGGAGCAGGGACCGGGACAGGAGGGAAAGGCGGCGGCATCGCTGCCCCGGCCGCCTAGCGCGCTGCCCGCCCCGGCGGACCGGTTCCCGCACCTCGCGGCCGCGGAATCGAGCCCGGCCCGCCGCCCTGTCCCCCGCCGCGGGGCTCCCGGGCCCCGCCGACCCTCCCCGTCGCCAGCGCGCCGTCGGCGCCGAGCCCCGGCCCGCCGCGGTCCCCGCTCCGGCCAGGCCCGCCCGCGCCCGCCCGCCCCCCGGTGAGTGCCCCCTGTCCCCCTCCCGGCGCGCCGGGCCGCTTTGTTCGTGCGGGGCGGAGGCGCTGCCCACTCGCGGCCCTGCGCCCGCTGCCCCTGGGGCCAGGCCGCGGCCCAGCTGCCGTGCTCCCCCGGGACCGCGCTGCCCCGGAGCCGCCGCCGCCGCTGCCACTAGGGCTGGCGGCCTGGCCTGTGTCCTCCACTGCGGCCTGGAGAGGGCGCCGTCGCGGTCAGATCGGGTCGGGGTCGGGGTCACGGGAGGCTGGCGATGGGGAGCGATGCCGGGGTATTTCGGGGGATGGGGGAGGAGAGGGCTGGCCGCTGCCTCTAGTGAGCAGCGGGGGCGTCACCCGGCGGTCCAGGAATAGGGGTCTGGCCCGGCCCCTCCGCCAGACTCGCCGGGGTCTCCGCTCTCCGACCCCCGCGCCCGGGCGCAGCCAGGCGAGGCCTCCATCCCTCGGGCGCTGTCTCCAGGGCTGCGGGCCTCTCCTGGCTTCTTCCCGAGGCCCGCGCTCCCCCCCACGCCCTGTGCTGGAAACCGTCGTTTATGAAAGGAACCAGAGATGCTCCTGGGATGTTTGCCCTTTTATTCTCTTGTACAAGGGATGTGGCGGCATCGCCAACATTCGTGGTCACGGTGGAGTTTAAATAGCAGATATGACCTTTCCGACCAAAAGCCATTTGGCAGACCTGGCCACTGCTGGAGCATCAGGTGCAGCGTTTCGTTGATTTTTACCATTGAATTCTGAGATCTGCAGTGTTAGGTCTTCTTTCACTGAAATAGTCTGATAAAACCGGATTGAAAGGACATTTACTACGTACGTGAACCCTTGCTTCGACTTCCAGTACCTTAAAAATGGTTGTTTCCTGTGGGAAAATGGTGCTAATGCTTACGAAAAACTATTTTTTGTTCACTAATGAGCGTTAGTTGGTTAGTGCCAGCTGGTTATTGTAGTCTGAAAACCAAACAAAAAAGAAAAAACCTTTTGCTTTGAGATAGCAGCATATTTCCAGGTTGAAATTATTTGATAGCAGGTCTAGAACAATTATTTTCCACCATCAGTCTGTATAACAAATAAACAACATAAAACAGAACCAAAAATATGTTAGGAGAAAACCCTAGAAGTGGTATTAGTGCGTAGGTCTAACAAAAAACAAATCCTGCTTAAAAAGAAAAATAAAACTTTATCGTGGGACTCTAAGCATAAGAATTAGCTTGGTTTGTTTTTTATATTTAAAAATACTTATTGCATTAGACTGACTGGAGAACTCTTCCTATGATATTTGAGCATCATAGTGCATGTTACACTTTGAACCATTCATTTTCAAGCTGCTAGAAATACAGGTTTCTAACTACTAGTTTCTTTTTGAGTTGAAATCGATTCATGTAAAAAATGTTATGTTTCTAATTTAAAATTTTTGCAAAAAAGAGATATGAATTAGAAGACGATGTTCTAGTCTTGTAAAATCTGTTTAAAAAAGTAAATGACAGTGTAATATTTCAATATTAGTTGGATTTTCTACTTTGAAGAGTCTTAAATTCCACTGTTCAACTTTACAATTTTGAGTTTGCATCAGGAATTCTTAATTTCATGCACGTGCTTCAGAGGGTCCTTGAATCCTCAGAAATCATATGCAGAACATAGCACGTATTTGCATTTTTTCTGGGATGAGAGTTCATGGAGTCGTCACATTCTCAAAAAGATCTGGCTTCACAAAAGATTGTGAACCACTGGATATATAAATAAAGAATAAATCTGCTATATCTGGAAAGTTAAAATTCTTAGGATTAGATTTGATAATTTATTGTCTTTCCCCTCCAGTTCCATCTAAGAAATGTTTGTTATTGTTTAGCACATAGAAATCGTTTTTCGTGCATTCTTATTGAAACCTCAGGAAAATGTTAATCCCATTTTACAGATGAGGAAATAGATAGAGATGCTTGTTCAAAGTCACACAGCTGCTGATGGGCCAACATTTGAACCCAGACTGTCTGTCACGTCAGAGCCAGCACTCCTAACAAGGCTACGACTAGGGTCAATGATAGCATTTGCTTGATGTTAAAAGGAGTAATTGATGTTTCCTCACAATTGGAAAATGGATCTGACATTATCATAACACAAAATATCATGGGATTTTAGAGACACTGACTCAGAGTAGGAAGAGACCTTAGTGATACTAACCTCTCTTAATGATAAACTAGTCTGAAATTACACTCAAAGTAGCGCCATTTCTGTAGCACCCATGACAGGATCATCCAGCCTCTGATTTTCGTACTTCTTGTGATTACAAGTTTACTTCTCTTTTTTGACATTTTAATCATTTTCTGTTTATGTGAGTTAAAATCTGCCTTACTAATATTTTCACTAAGTTCCAGTTCCTCCTTTCTTTTTTTTTTTTTTTTTTTTTTTTTCGGTGAGGAAGACCAGCCCTGAGCTAACATCCGTTGCTAATCCTCCTCTTTTTGCTGAGGAAGACTGGCCCTGGGCTAACATCCGTGCCCATCTTCCTCCACTTTTATACGGGACGCCGCCACGGCATGGCTGACAGGCAGTGCGTCGGCGGGCGCCCGGGATCCGAACCCGCAAACCCCGGGCTGCCAAGCGCGGACTAAACCGCTGCGCCACCGGGCCGGCCCCAAGTTCCTCCTTTCTATGTATAATGCATTTATCATCCATAAAAGAGTTAAGAGATAAATGACTTCTACTCTGTTTTTGTAGTCAAGTTTATTGAAGTATAATTTACATGCAGTAAAAGTTTTGACAAACGTATACAATTGGATAATCATCACCACGATCAAGATGTAAAACAATTCCATCCTGCCCCTTTGTAGTCAGTCTGCCCTTCTACCCCCAGCCCCTGGCAACCATTAATCTAACTAATGTCCCTATAGTTCTGTTTTACTAAAATATCATATAAGTGAAATCATACAATATGTAGTCTTCTTTCACTTAGAATGCTTTTTATATTCATTAAGTTGTTGCATGTATCAGTAGTTTGTTCAGTGGTATGCTGATAAATGTTCTAACAACCTGCTCTCCAAAGGAAAAATCCTGAATGTGTAGCATTTGCTAATTATTGCAGTGTAAATACTCTCATCGTGGCCCATTTTAAGCTACCTAACCCAGCTCGCAAAATTCCTGAAAATTGAACAGTGGGCTCTCACAAGTTGGTGCCAGCCCGCTGGAGCACACCACTGAGTTTGTTCCTTTGTATTGTTCAGTGGCACTGTATTATATTGAGGTACCACAATGTGTTCATCTGTTCATGAATTGGACATTTGAGTTGTTCCCAGTTTTGGTCAATTATGAATAAAGCTACTATAAAAAATTATGTACAAGTCTATGTACAATTATATACAGGGACAGATGTTTTCAGTTTCCTTGAGTTGTACCTCAGAGTGGGATTACAGGGTCCTATTGTAAGTGTATTATTTGTCAGTATCAGTAACTTTATATTGAACTGCCAAACTGTTTTCCAATATGACTGTACCATTTTGCATTGCAACCTGCAGCAATGTAAGATAATTTCAGTTGCTCTGCATCCTTGTCAGCACTTAGTATTGTCAGTTGTTAAAATTTTAGCCGTTTGTTATATGTGTAGTGGTCTCCTTTAATGTTTTTGACTTCTTAATTCTTATTTTCAGTAGTATTTGAACCAAGAAAGTTTATGACAGACTTTACTAAATAATTTTTTTTTTGGCTTGGTCATCAGTCATGATGTCACCATGAAGACTATGGCAATTAAAGGATGTTTCCTCAGTTTCTTATTGTGCAATTGCCTTTCGTGTTATTAGAATTGTTTTTTAAAAGGAATCATTAAGGAATTCTACTCTTTAGATGTTAACATTTTTAAAATTTGGCTTTTTTTTTTTTAAAAAGCCAAGTAAAGCTTTGTTTCTTTAAGAAAAATTTAGAATATAAAAAAATTTTAAAGCATTTTTTCAGCTTTTACTTGGACCTAAAGAAAAAAAAAATAGATTGAAATAATTCAATCATGTAGCCTTTGAACTTATCCCAGATCTTGTAAGAATCATTAGTACATAAATGAGTGTAGCATTATTTTTCAATACTCAGAAAACTAATTTTCATATAATATTATAATGTATATTCCTGATTAAATATATTTGATTTAGTTAGTATATTGTCATATACTAAGGTGTAATAAGTATTAATGACATTCAGAGCACTGATTTTATTCTGGGATATATAAGTTTTAGTTTTTCATATGGAGCAACAACACATTTGAAGGCCAATCATTTAAATACAATTTAAAAATAGTACATAGTGATATTTTAGTATGAAGCATACATCTTTAACTCTTCTTTTTTTTTTTTACCAGCCCAAACCTTGCTACTTAGCTCTAGATTCATATATCCAACTACTAGTTTAGACATATCCACTGAGATGTTCCAAACCTTAGCTCATAATCTTTCCCCCCAAATGTCTTCCCTCCTCTGTCTTCTCAGTTGGCATCTACCCTGCCACTCGGTGGAAAACGTCATCTTCCATTCCTCAGCCTTCCTCAGTTTCCACATCCAGCTAAGCATCAGGTCCGTTGCTTTTATTTTTTAAATATTTCTCCTATTCAGCCTCCTCCTCTTCAGAGGCCTTTATTCAGGCCTGTATTTCTCTGCTGAAGTATTACAGTGGCCGTCTAAATGTTCTCCTCTTCTCTAGTCTCATCCCTTATCGAGTCTCCTCGTTCTCTTTCCAAAATGAATTCTCTTTTCTTTCTTTTTTAATTTTGAAAAATTTAAAGTTGTGATCTTTCCAGTATGCATTTTTTTTCTGATTAAAATCTTTTAATCGATAATAAGTCGTTACAAAAGGACCATTAAAGCATGGGGTCCTAGTCTCTCCAAAGCTGTGTGACCTGGCTCCAGCTTCTCCAGTCTTGTCTCTGACAGCCATTCGTTTGTTCATTCCTTAAGAAAAGATTTGAGTGTCTGCTATCGGCTCTGCACAGTGCTAGGTGTAGAGTTATGTCAAGGAGCTTAAATTCTAGTGTGTGGGGGGGACAGATAACAAGTGTATACTATTGTCACTTGGTAATAAGTGCCATGGAGAAACGTAAGCCTGGGTGAGGGACTTAAGAGACTTCTGGGGTGCTGGGGTGTGGTGGGGTTGCCGTTTATAGAGGACTGTCTGAGAAGGCCTCTCTGTTAAGGTGACATTTGAGCAGAGACTTGAAGCGTTTAAGGGAGTGAGAGTTTTAGATCTGAGAGAGGAGCAGGTGCTGAGGCCCTGAAGCAGGAGGGTGTTCAGAAAACAGCAAGGGGTAGGCTGGAGGGAGGTGAAAGCTGAGGTCAGGGTGGCGGAGAAGCCAGCAGACCGTGGAGGCCAGTGTAAGGACTTGGACTTCTGGGCTCAGTGAGTTTGAGCCCAGTGCCCTGCGTGGCCAGAGATGCATTCCTGTCTCCTACTTAAAGTTTCAGAAGTATGCCGCCCTCTCCTGCCCCCACGCTTTCCTTCTACCCGGAACAGTGCTTGGTTGTCCCTCCACTGTGTTCCCTTAGTACCCTTTCTCTTATCCCTACTTAATAGCTGCTTTATTTGTTTGTCTCTCCCTAGGCTGAGGTCCTAGTTTGTTTTTTTAAACCTCTGAATTCCTATTTCATTGAATTAATGTCTGTTGAATTATGGAATTGCTGAAAATGGGATTAGTCATTGAAAACTGGGTAGGAGATACTCAACAGTATTACACAGTAACTGCTAGCTCCTGTGGACGTGGATTCTGTCTGTTTTGCTGATGACTATATGTTTAGGGCCAGGGCAGTGAGCTGTGCATAATAGGTGCTCAGTAAATACTTGGTGGATGATTGCACATCCGGGTACCAGCCTCTGCTCTTTCTCTCTTCTGCTTCCCTTAAACCCATGGGCAAGCTTCCCCCAAATCTCTTAACATGTTTCCCTGTGGCCTTATCCTTCCTCTAATCATATGCTTGAGAAATGCCCAATACTTAGGAAATTCATTCATTCATTATAAAAAATGTAGTAATAAAGAAATGTAGGTAATTTCTCTCCAAGCTAAATCGATAGTGTTCGTTGGGCGATGCTTTGGTTCATTGACACTTCTGTTTTCCTTTCTTTGGTGGGAATTTTTTGAGGTTACCTTATTTATTTATTTATTTGTGTGAGGAAGACTAGCCCTGAGCTAACATCCATTGCCAATCCTCCTCTTTTTTGCTGAGGAAGACTGGCCCTGGGCTAACATCTGTGCCCGTCTTCCTCTCCTTTATATGGGATGCCGCCACAGCATGACTTGACAAGTGGTGCATCTGTCCGCGCCCGGGATCTGAACCTGGGGACCCTGGACCGCCAAAGTGGAGCACGTGAACTTAACCGCTATGCCACCAGGCTGGCCCCTAAGGTTATTTTAGTACTGGGCCCCTGAATTTTTAATAAACAAGACACTGATAGATCTAGAATATTGCTTCTATAAACAACTTAACCAGGAGCCATGCAGAGTGTGAAAAGTCTAGCCAGAAATAAAGTTGATGATATTTCTTAGCGTGTTGCATTTGGTTAGACCAGTGGTTACAGTTGATTATTTGCCTGACTGTGCTGGCGCAGGGCTCTGGGTGTTTTGTGCCCACCACTGAGTCTGTAGAAGTGTCAGGCTCCAGCACAGACCCGTCTATCCTGCTGTCAGGTGTCATCTTAAGCCTAAAATTGTTACCGTAACTCTAAGTCCCTCAGTCCTTACATCTCAGGCTTCCGGGTCCCCTCCGACCCCCAGTACCTGTGTATCTTTGAGTCTGCAGGGGAAGGACACAGGAGATCCTAAGTATTGTATCTGCAGAAGCTGTAAGACTTGAGGCAAAACATTTAAAGTAATGTCTGTTAGTGATATGAGTCATTTTTTCCAATTTTTATTGAACCAAAAAAATCATTGTGTGCAAAAGACTGTCTTGTGTATAATAAATAAAAAATATTGGATTATTGGTCTTCATAGTGTTGTAATCCATCGTGACAAGCCTAGTGATGATATGCCCTGTAGTTTTTTTAGTATATGATGAAATACTTTGTTTATCATAGCCCACTTAACGTGGGTACTATTTGTATTTTGACCAACTACACTGTAATTTCACTAAGTGCTGAGTTTTTTTGTTTTGTTTTGGATTTGGATTTTTTTGTTGTTGCTGTTTTAATGGTTGTGCATGAGTAGGGCCTTGGTTTTGTAAGGCCATTCTAATAGTATGGTCTTACTATTAAATTTGCACGTTGGTTTTTCTTAAGTCAAGGAAAATTATTCATGACTTAGGTTTAAGTTTTCTCCCATAATTTTTTTTTAATTTTTATCACCTGCTTCTATTTGTTTATAGTATATTAGTATACGACTTGGCACAATATTAATGCGTCTAGTAATTTTAAGTTTTATATATCATTGTTTTGTGATATTCCACGGTGATCAGGTGCTGCAGTACCTGGGCAAGCCTGAGACTTGTGAGTGAGGTGTGACAACCCTTTCTATCATTATGCTGACCCAATAGCAGGTACTTTTAAGCCTTAAGAAAGCGGAATCCCTACTTTGTAAAGAGAACAAACTTAAGTGGTAGTGTAATTATGCATTTTGGTGAGGTTGCAGTTTAGATTAGTAACTTTAAGTCAACTAGATACATTTGTAGCCACAGTGGATTTAAAGGACTGTGCTTGTATTTTCGAGTTTAGAAGACTACTGAATGAGGATTTTTTTAAATAAACTAATTACAGTTGTTTGATTCTTTTGCCTATGGCGTAATCCCTTTAAAGTATTCATTATTCCTACTTATAAAATATAAATGCCTGTTTACAATGGCACTTCAGAGGTCCAGAAATTAAGGGATTTGGATTCTTATTCTACCTCTGCCACTAGAAAGCTATGTGACTTTGGACGGGACACGTGCCCTCTCTGGCCTCTGGTTCTTCGTCTCTTGGCAGTCCCTTTCACTCCGGGTCCCTTAGATAATGGTGATAATTGAGTTCTGACACTAATTCTTTTAGCTTTCCTCAGTTTCTTAAGCCGTTGGTAGCTGTGTTGTGAGAGGGATCATGTTACAGGGTGATTTTTGACATGTCTTCAACACTTGATGGATCTGAGACATTGTTTAATCCCAGGCGTAGCTTCCTCTTCCTGTACAGTGTTTCTTCCCAGCTTGTTGCCCTCTGTTCCCCAATGAGTGTGGACTTAAAGGAGGCCAATAAATTTAATATTAGCCTAAGAAAAATAGGAATCTGATACCTAGCCATTATCTGATATTAAAAAGCCATGCCATAATTATTTTGTATTATCTTCTGTTTTCTTCAGGGGGGACAGCTAATTTGTTTATCTGCACAGAACTTGTAGGTTTATTGCCTTGCACTAAGTAAAGCATCCACACACATAAGTTTTACTTTATAAATTGCGTGACTTAGGAGGTGATTAATTATTATATTTAGGACTCTGCTTTAAAAAGAATCCCACAAATATCTTCTCAAAATATCCAAATCTGTTAGTACATTTTGAGTGTAGAAAAGCAACTTATTTACTTGTTTTCATTTCTCTAGCGCTTATTCAAATGACAGTACCTTACTGATGTATTTTCTAAACCTTGAAGTAATTATAAACTCATGGGAAGTTGTGAAACTAGTAGAGTCCCATGTACCCTTCACCTGGTGGTAGCATCTTATATAACTGTACTACAGTACTGATTTGTATTTTATTACAAAAAGTATAATGATCTTGCTTATTTTGAATAATGTTGACAAAATGGGAATGTTGATATTTTTGTTCTCCTCAGAGGGTGAAGAGGTTAGCATGTACAAATTCAAATTCTATGCCTTGTTTCCGTAGGCAGCAGACCAAGGGTATGTTTCTTCCCTGCATTTCCTATAAAAAGGGTGACAGGTAACCAGGCAAATGGCTGATTATTTTCCACTGGTTAGTTCTTTCACAGCCCTGGATATGGTCATGGAAAATTTCAATTACATCACATTCTTCTTAATTCCTCTTTGCTGGACTTCTTTATTTAATCACTACTATATTTGCTTGCTGAGAACTTTCATTCTTAACATGTAATGAATATAAAGAAAGAAATATTGGGCAGTTAGTCAAGGGATATTTTTTAAGTACCTTCTATCATTGTGTTGAATATAGAGGAGATTTTGGAAAAGTAGAAGGGATGTTTCTAGTGTAGTTGAATAAACAGCTGTAGAACATTACCACATACTGTTTAATGTATTACAGCAAATTGTATTCTCTCTCTAAACACATAGCACATAGGCATGTAATTGGCCTTCAGTAAGTATTGAGTGAATAAATGGACTTAGGTAATAAGCATGTTGTCCAAAAATTATGTAAGTCTTAAGAAAATAAATCACTGTCACTCCTAGGAATTGTAAGAGACTATTCATTATCCAGTGAAAGAATGATAATACATATTTTATTATGTTTCTTTCTTCTCTTCACCCTAGAAATCCCTCAGTAAATTCATCATCAGATTTCCTTGATTAAAGCCTGGGTCTCTCTGACTCTAAAGCCCACATTCTTTCCCCATGGCACATTTGCTCATTAAAACACGGAGTTAGGTGATGTAGATGATAAATGCCATAGGTAAGTAAACAAGTATGAGATAAAGATAAACTCTGTGTAAGCTATTTTTAGAAAAATCATTGTTTATTGATTGCCTAATAATTTTATTTAGCTTGATTTATTTGTGTAATGACTAGGGATTAAATTAGATCAAGTGTAAGGAATTAAACTTGCTCTGGGAACCTAGTTCTTATTTCTTCAAATGATGATACACTGTAAATAGACTCTCAAATGATGCTATAGTGTATACTAATAATTCTATAACATTTTTTCTAAATATTTATCAAATGTTTTATTATGTGCTGTGCTAGGAACAATGGAAGCTACATGGATATTTAAGACATGGGTAGTTCTGCTCTCAGTAACTTGATAATATAATGGAGATAAGATAGGTGCATAAATAATTGAATAGTATGCAATTAGTCTATCTGAGAGGTACAGAAGTTCTACGGATACTTAGTGAGTAGAAAGATTACTTTGAGTTGGAATATTAGGGGAACCCTAAGATGATGTTTGATATGAATATCAGAGGGATTGATAGAATTTCCTTTGTGAAAACTGTGAAATTTACTCATATCAGAATTATAGAAAATTATAAAATCAAATGATTTCACCATGAATGAATGAGATGAGGTCTTGTGGAAAAAAATTAGTCTGAATTTATTATTTAATTAATGAAGATAGGGATTAGGAATAAAGTAAAACACTTAGAAAAAAAAATTTTAACATGAAAACCTTACTTTTGCTCCTGAAGCATTTTGGAACTAGGTTACCATGAAAATTGAACTAAATGTGACTTCCCTAGCATGTATTCTTTTTAAAGGTAGTCTGATCTGTTGGCTTAATGACAGATGTGCTTTATTTATTTCATTTAATTTACTACATCCAGAAATAAAGTAGATGCGTTTTCTCTGCTGTTTTATTATTTCTGAAGTTCCAGTGTTTAAAGTATTTCTGTTATCTCTGAGTGAAGCAGCATTGGAAGAATTATCTTGACATTGTGAAGTTCAGCATTGCTAAGAGGTAACTCTTGGTGGGGGCTTAAAGCAGACGCTGGAGGAAGAAGGGAAAGGACGATGTGGGTGAGTGGCAACACGATGAGGAGGTGGGAGAGAGAAGAGAATTCTCTGTGAAGGGGCATTGTTCTGCCTCGAGTCATTCAATCTAGCAAATGCTGACCTGTGCCTGGTCAAACCTGAAGCATTTCTGAAAGCTAGTTTCTTCGTCAACCCTACATAAAGAGCAGAAAATCCTGAGTTTGCTTTAGTTATACAATAAATATTAATGAAAAATGGTGTCATAACATGGGTTTGTGTTCTCCACCTCCTTTTCCACAGAGACCCAGATTTAAATCTGAGTCACCAGAGTAAATAAGTTCAGTAATTCCCAGCTTGTGTTGGGTTGTATAACCACCACATGGGTTGGCATAGGTGTTTATACTTTCAGGAGAGTATGGGGAAGCCCGACAAGACATGGCAGCTGCTGAAAAGTCATGAAGGCCACCATTAGCACTGACGTGCACTTGTGTGGCTGGGGCAGGGCAAGAGGAAAATGTGCTGAATAGCCTTTCTGAGATGACAATACTAGTGATCTCTGTTCATAGCTTGGAGAAGAGTATTGTATCTTTCTTAGAAAGTTTATTCTTTTTTTCTCTTTATGGATTTGCATGTACTTTGAATGTTCTCTGCTTTATACTTTCATCAAAAATGAGCCACTTTTTGGCTATTACTTGCCAAAGTTGAAAGATCTTTAAAAAGAGCCTGATATTCTAGCCCCTTTTTCTTTCTACTCTGCTTGTTGATATCCACTTTAGCACAGGGTTTAATAGTTGCCTTGAATCTCCTAATGTCATCTGACAAAGCATCATTCCAGTCCAGTGAAGATCTGTTTAGCCAGGGCTGTTTTAATGGAAGAAGATTGGTTGCATTCCTGTACCTAATTGTTACTTTGATGGTGTTATTTAACATCAGGCGTGCTTTTAGATATTAATCACACCTGCTTGTGCTTTCTTCAGTTTTGTTAAAGTTTAGAAATGCTCTTATATAGCATGTTGATTTCGGTTACATTGATTTCGGTATTTTTAACATTTTTGTCTCATCCTTCTAAGTAGCAGAGGTTTAGTACTATGCATAGGTTTTGAGTTAGACTTCTGCATTTCATGATCTATTTTCATTAAGAGATCAGTAAAGTCCTATTTTTACAAAAAATTTTTTAAAGATGGCAAAGTCACTGCTTTAGTAAAGAATGCTGTGACTTATTGGAATTTTAGTGAAAACTAAATTTCATTATTACTTTCCCATCCGATAATCTATTTTCTTCATAACTCACTATAACATCTCTATGAACAGCAATTTTGAAGATAAATTGGTCAGTAACTCATTCCCAGATGCCTGAAATAGAGAAGTCCTACAAAAATAAACAAGCAATAAAATGGATTTTAAAAAGATAAATATTAAACATAGTGTTAAGTTGATGAAAGGCTTATAGTAATATAAAATTAGAATAGAGGAAAATAATTGCCTGGTGAAAGGGTAAGAGCAAATGAAATTAATGCGTGATGTGAGATGCACCATGCATGTGTTTATTGATCAGTGGGGAGTTGTTTTGGGGAAAAGTGACTTAGAATTCACATCACACTTGGTTTTCTTTGAGTAAGGTCCTCCTTGGCATTTGTCATTCCACAGTAACAGTATAAGCCGAGTACATTTGGCACTCCTTTCCTAGCCATCTGAAACATTGATTTGTTTTTTTCATTCAGTGAGAGTTCATTCACTGTCTACTTTGTGTGCTGAAAATTTTAAGATGACATGATACTATTTCTCCTTTCAAAGAGCTAGTAAATTAGTGTAGCTTATGAACAGATAATTCATTCATTCATTCATCAATGCACAGTATTTGGAGTTTCCTATTATCCACTGCACTTGTTCTGACTGCAGCTCTCTTGTCTTATAAGGGGCCCCAAGGTAAATACACACACCTTTTTCCTAGAATCTTGGGCTACTTTGCAGTTTTTCCTTATACCTATAATGATCCCATTTGTGGTTTGATCTTTAGTTGGGAATAAAGGTAGAGAAAGCCAGGAGAGGGGACAACCTTAATGAGGGTGTAGTATTAATAACAAAGCTATATTTTGGAGAAAGTGATGGGAATCCCATTTTTTGGTACTAAATGGAATTAGAAATTTAAATTTCATAAAGAAAAATTCAGCATTGATCAAGAGATATTAATTTATATTACTACTAGATATGTATACTGTTTTATTGCTCTGATATATCTTATCTGTTTTGTGTCAAGAAATTACAGCTAGAACTTTTAGGAATGAAACGATCATTTCTATATGCTATAAAAGAATATATTTACAAAATGTAATGTAGTCGTCTTTTTTTGTGTGTGTGTGAGGAAGACCAGCCCTGAGCTAACATCCATTGCCAATCCTCCTCTTTTTGCTGAGGAAGACTGGCCCTGGGCTAACATCGTGCCTATCTTCCTCTACTTTATACGGGACGCCGCCACAGCATGGCTGACAAGCAGTGCGACGGCGGGCGCCCAGGATCCGAACCGGCGAACCCCGGGCTGCCAAGCGCGGACTAAACCGCTGCGCCACCAGGCTAACCCCAGTGTAGTCATTGTCTTTTTCTCTACTTTTTTTTTTTTTTAATTTTTTTTTTTGTGAGGAAGACCAGCCCTGAGCTAACATCCGTCGCCAATCCTCCTCTTTTTGCTGAGGAAGACTGGCCCTGGGCTAACATCCGTGCCCATCTTCCTCCACTTTATATGGGACCCTGCTACGGCGTGGCTGACAAGCCGTGCATCGGCGGGCGCCGGGGATCCGAACCTGCGAACCCCGGGCTGCCAAGTGCGGACTAAACTGCTGTGCCACCGGGCGGCCCCCTTTTTCTCTACTTTTAAAAATTATAATCTGGTGGTTTAAAAATTTTGACATGTAAATGTCCAGGAATCATAGTATGTTATTTTAATATTACTGTATTACAGAGTTTCTAATTCATACCATTTGGAAAATAATTTTTTTCTTTTATCTGTTTGCTTTGTGTCTAAATTCCACAGGTTTGCTTACTTTTACCATATCTCAAGATTTGATAGCGTTTTGTTGATTTGTGATATGACAGAGCATGGCCAAGTTTTAGAGTAGGGCAGGGGTTACTACTCTACAGGACAGACTAGAATGAGTCCACACTTAGAAATAGTGCTGCATGTTAGAGCCAATCTCGCCTAAACTACAGGTGTTAAGGCAAGGTTCTTTATGTTAGGCCGTGTCAGGGGTAGAACAGCCAGAGAGCAATTCACACAACCTATTGTTAATGGGAATTCACGATGAAGAAGCACATGGAATCTTGGGGAGAGAGCGAGAGAAAATAAATGAATGAATGAGTACACACATGTATACTTATGTGAGTGGCCACCAGAGAATTCTGTCTGTGGGTACTAGGCTCTAGAAAATGGCCTGATACCAGTCCTTAGGATTGGGACTGGTAATCGAAAATAGGCATCCCAGTCCTAGGAAGAGACAAAGGAGGGACCAAACTAGGAACCTCCAAAAGTGTCAAAACAGAAGCCTAGTTATAATCACTGAGGTATAAACAGGGCTAGAACGGTAGAAGGGCTAGGACTAGAACAGAGTGGGTATTAGAACAGGCTGGGAACCCTTGTCATCTAACCTTGGGTATAAAGGCTGGGTGAATTGATGATAATAATGACTTGATCCGGAATCGAAGATTGGGGCTGAAGCTGTTTAAGCATCTCCTGTCACAAGTTCGTATTGGTGATCTGTCTATATTTAAGTGACAAGTCCATATTTAAGTGACAGAAGAAGCAGGGCCCATGGAGAGCAGAAACGGGCAGGGCTTGACATTTATACTATTAAGTTTCTTTTAAGGAAAAAATTCATTTCCTTTGTTAATCAGTAATTATTTAGTTTGCTTTATTGGCAGTGGTAGGACATCACGAGATGCAGAGAACTGCTGATGCTTCATCGGAACTTAACAGGGAACTGCTGCTGAAATGAACAGACTGAAGGTTTGGTGTAAATATGCTTTCTTGCAAAATAGGAGGATATGAAAAAGCATGCTAGGCATGAGGGTTCTGATGTCACAATTCTGAAGGCAAAAGTACACTATGTTAGGAGTTTAGTTTTTGAGTAGGGTAACAGGAAGCAAGGAAAATGTGTGATTATGATAATTTGACATTAAAATGAGAAACTTCCACACCTTTTTCACTTCCTAGAAGAAGTCATATTAGTATTTTTGGGGTTGCAGTCAACTGATGCTCACTGGCTTAAGGGGAACAAAAGGCATTTTGGGACTCGTACTGGAGACTGAATGATGAATTGAACAAGTGGAGCTTGAACGAAAGAAACCAGAGGAGCTGGGGTCTCATCAGCAGGAGTTTTCAGACCTTCCTGCTAGACCCCTGCCATTAATATGACTTCGCTCTAAAGATGTAGTCTCTCTGCCTTGCCTTTTCAAGTTTTATTCTCCAACAAGAAAGGATTAGATCACCCCTGTTGAGATCAGGTATCTGTCTCCAGATCCAGGGGACCCAGGGTTGTGCTGTATAGTCATAGCCCAGGAGTCTACCCTGTGTGCTGTGAGGTGTCCAGAATATCTCACCTTTTAGTAGTTTAACCCCCCCTTTTCCCTTCTCTTTTTTCCGCTCACTCCCCTCTCCACTTATATAAAGGTAGAGATAACCCTGCTATCCTATCTACTGATGGAATTTTTCTAGTGGGAGAAAATCGAAATGCAAGCTGAGATACCACATTGAGAGGCAGTGCCATAGGGCTCCTGATTCTGGGTGATGTCATGCTGCCCCTGGTTCCACTGTGATTCTTTCTTGATATTTTGCAGCCTACATTTCATTCCTGCTAACTTGCTATCTACATGATTGGGGGAAAGGAAAAGGAGATAAAAATAAAATGTATTTAAAGGGAAAGATAGGGGTACTTACTATACACCAGTGACTAGTAAGGAAGTAAATGGTGGCTACAATCCTTAGTTTTGCATGACTGCACAAATCCTAACCTGTTTCACTTTAGATTTCATATTTCTGTTACCTTCTGCTAGTATCTTGGCTTATCAGGGTTCTGTTCCTAACAAGCTGACCCAGTCCTTCATTCTTGAAAGGTCTGAGCTCCTGGTAGTTCCCACTGTGTGGAATTATGATGGTCTTCCACTAACCTTAATGCTGTCTGTGCACAGTACTACCTGAAGATACTCCAGGGGGTTCCCCTGAGTTCTTCGCATGGTCTTCCTAGCCCCTAAAGGTATAGTAGCAACCTCCCTTCCCCTTGATAGTCAGGGACAGTCACCCCAACCAATTCTGTAGCCTCTGTTTTTGCTTGCTTTTCTACTGCCCTGAGGAAATCAAACTGAACACGATAAGCTCAGCTTTAAATAGAATGAAACTGTTATTTTGTCTCCTGGTATAATAAGTATTTCTTCCTTAGGTACTGAAACTTCTGGATCAGCAGATTTCAGAGTTCTTGAGACAAGAAGCAAAACTTTGAGAGCAAAAAAGACATCATTCCACTATTATCATTTGGTTCCCATATCCAGTATATTCTGGAGATGGGAGAAATTGTTTATTGGTTAGTGGTTCAGAGCCTATTTTATATCCTGCAGGGCAGCACCCCAATTTCAGAAAGTTTAGCTTCACGACAACTGGTATATCAAACTTTAAGAAGCCCTTACTTCCTGCTGTGGGGACAGCTGTGTCTGAGTAAGAGTCTCTTTGGTAAGACTGGGGAGGCCTTGGCCATTGCCATTTGAAGTGAATTCCTGCATTAGAGGCCGTGTGGTTTATATGAAGCATAATCTCGCATAGGGATGCTAGCAGAGGCACATTCAGAATTGATGTCTCTTGCAGTGAGGACCAGCCATCACCATTTCTGTAGGGCAAAGGGCTTGATGTAATTTGCTGAGAGGTAGTGCCTATGGATTCAGGCAGAGGGGTTCTCAACAGTAGTGGCATGGCAGTGAGTCTTAGTCACTCGTCTTAGTGAGTCCATGCAACTGATCCCTTGTGTAACTGCTTCTCCTGCCACCTGATTGTTTTCATGAACCTACTGAGCAAGAACCAGGTTGGCTGGAGAAGGAGTCTGACTTGATCTTTGATGTGGGTCATCTTATCCACCCAATTATTAAGAGACTTTATATTTTGATTTGTTTGCTTTGGCAGTGGCAGGATTCTGGTGAACATACCCATGGGAGAGGAACTTTTTTCGGCTATCACCTGGTTGTAAAAGATTCATTCAGATAGCCACTTCCTAAATCTCCCTATCATTTATCCTTCAAGGCCATTGATCATGACACAGAAAAGGGGTACTGCAGAAGTAATAATATATTCTATAAGTTCCCAAAATTGAAGCAAGATTTTAAGCCACATCCAATGACTGTATTTTAAATTTTAACTTATTTTTGTCTTACTTGACTCAGATCTTTTCTATAAACAGTCCTCACATATGAAGCTAACTGTGCTGTCAACAAAAGCATATGTATTGAGTTTTTATTTTTATTTTTAGCTTATGTATTTGACAATCAGATGCTTATTGAAAGTTATTGCATGAGTTAGTTTTTGATGTAATTATACTTAGGTTGAATCTCTTTGCTTTTCTCATCAGCATAAACCATTTAAAACTTGCTCTGTAATTAACAAAAAGTATAATATATCCTAATCTGAAGTAGGATTATTTCTGTAATTCAGAGGTCAAATTGCAATAAGGAGTCACAGGAGGGAGGCCTTGAACATGTTATTCTCCTTTGCTCATTTTAGGTTTCGTGTCTGGGCATCTGATTGGGACCCAATGCCCTGAAGAGCTTATAACAAGGAGTATAAGGACAAATTTTCCAGTTTTTAGTATGTGCAGGCCACATTGCATCGTCTTTACGCTATTTACTAGTTGATAGTGATTTTGTCACCTTCCAAAGAGCAGTCCACTATCTCCTTTTACAATTAACCTATTCCTTCTAGTATATACATGAAGAAAAGTGAACATATCATGAATGTACAGCTCAATGAATTTTCTCAAAATGGGCATGCTGCACCAGTAAAAAAATGAAGACTAGCCACAGGCTAGGGAAAATATTTGCAAAACATATATCTGGGAAAGAATTTGAACCAGAACATCTTAAAGAACTCTCACAATCAATAATAAGAAGACAAAGAACCCTGTCAAAAAATGGATGAACGATTTGCACAGACATTTCACCAAGGATATATGAATGGCCAGTACACACTACATAGAAAGATACAAGTACATTAGAAAGATGCTCAGCATCACTAGTCATCAGGTAAATGCAAATTAAAACCATAGAGTGGTACTACTACATACCCACTCAAATGGTTAAGAATAAAGTCTGACAATGTTAAATTTAATGAGGATGTGGGGCAACTAGAAGTTTTCTCATTGCTGGTGATGGTATAGCCGTTTTAGCAAAGAGTTTGTTAGTTTTTTATAAAGTTAGGCATATTCTTATGAACTATAAATTCCATTCCTAAGTATATTTACCCAAGAGAAGTGAAAGCATATGTCCACAAAAAGGCTAATGTTCATAGCATTATTCAAAATGGTTTTAATTTGCTTTTTGAATAATTAACAATATTGAGCATCATTTCATGTGCTTGGTTGCTATGTTTCTTTTTATTAAAGTGTTGACATCATTTGCTCTTTTTAAAATTAGGCTGCTTATTTTTAAATAAAATTAGGTTGCTTATTGAGATACAGTCATGCACTGCATAACGATATTTTGGTCAACAGTGGACCGACTATATGACAGTGGTCTCATAAGATTATAACGGAGCTGAAAAATTCCTATCACCTAGTGACTTCATAGCCGCCATAAAGATGTAGTGCAGCACATTACTCATATGTTTAGGGTGATGCTGGTGTAAACCTACTGCGCTGCCAGTCATATAAAAGTATAGCACATTCAATTATATATAGTACATAATACTTGATAATAAGCGACTACGTTACTAGTTTATTTACTACACTATACTTTTTATCATTATTTTAGAGTGTACTCTTTCTACTTATAAAAGTTCACTATAAAATGGTGTGCGGTGTTACGCTGGCAGCAGCCTCATATATCTCGTGTTTACCGCATCTCTTGATTGCATCATTTTCTCTTGTTCTTTATTTAATCTCATGTTGTGTTGTTCATCATGGCCCCAAGTGTAAAAAATCCACAAAAGTGTACAAAATTCGACAAGGGCCCCTACCAGACATGGAGAAACTTCTAACAAACTGGATTGAAGACCAGACACAAGCATGTCCCTCTCAGCACCATGACAGTCACGGCCAAAGCAAAAAATTTGTTTGCAATGTCGAAAGAAAAGGCTGGACCCGACTAGATGTTGAACTGACTATTAGCTCTGGGTGGTTAGAGGGTTCAAGAATCATTATTCATTACATAAAGTGAAAGTGAGTGATGACTCTGTGAGTGCTGATGTGAAGGCAGCTGAAGAATTTTTGGAAACTATGGATAAGCTGTTTGTAGAGGAAAATTACTTGCCAGAGCAAATACTCAATATTTGAAACCTCGTATTCTGGAAAAATACTTGCCAGAGCAAATGCTCAATATTGAAACTTCCCTATTCTGGAAATGGATGCCTGAAAGGACTTCGATCCATAAGAAGGTCATGTCAATGCCAGATTTCAAGGCTTTTAAGGACACCATAACAGTCTTGCTTGGGGGCAATGTTGCAGGCTACAAATTGAACCCTTTGAGATCTGGCACAGTGAGAACCCCAGGGCCTTCAAGCATATCAGTAAGCACACGCTGCCAGTGAACTACAGGAGCAATGAGAAGTCACGGATGACTCAGCTCCTTTACCAAATTGCCCTCTTGAATTGCTATGCCAACAAAATGGAGAAGTACTGTTTGGAGAATAACATACCTGTCAAGATTTTGCTCATTGTTGATAATGCTCCTGGACATCCTCCTTTTGTGGTGATCTTTATCACATTATCAGAGTGGTATTTCTCCTTCCAGACACCACCTCTTTGATCCAACCAATGGATCAAGGAGTTATAGCAGCTTATAAGGCCTGCTGCCTGAGGCGGATCTTTACCCAGGCTGTTGCTGCAATTGAGGAAGACACTGATGCAATTCTGGAAGGATTACAGCATCTGTGACTGCATCAAGAACCTTGCTTGGGGTTGGGGTGATGTCACCAAGGAGTGTATGACTGGCATCTGGAAGAAGACACTCAAGAGGTTTGTCCATGACTTCAAAAGATTTACCAAGGATGAGGAGGTTGCAAAAATCAACAAGGCTGTGATGGAGATGCAAACAATTTTAACCTGGGTGTGGATGAGGATGACACTGAGGAGCTTCTAGAGTTGGTTCCTGTAGAACTGACTAATGAGTTCTTGGAACTGGAACAGGAACACATAGCTGAAGAATAGGCAAGAGAAAAGGAACCTGCAGGAAAAGAAAAAGAAGACGAACCCCCAAGAAAATTCACAGTGAAGAGTTTAGCAAAAGCTTTTGCAGACCTCAACAAGCTCCTTGAAAATTTTACAACATAGACCCCAACACTGAAAGGTTTTCATTAAACGAGAGTAATGTTCATGGTGCATTATCTGCTTATAAGCAAATCTATGATTAAAAAAAAACAAAACAAACCAACCACCATGGACATATTTCTGAAAAGAGTGACACCTCCTCAAGAAGAGCCTCAGGCAGGTCGTTCAGGAGGTGTACCAGAAGAAGGCATTGTTATCATAGGAGATGACGGCTCCATGTGTGTTATTGCCTCAGAAGACCTTCCAGTGGGACAAGATGTGGAGGTGGAAGACAGTGATATTGATGATCTTGACCCTGTGTAGGCCTAGGCTAATGTGTGTGGCTTAGTTTTTAACAACAAAGTTTTAAAAGTAAGAAAAAATTTATCTATTAGAAAAAAGCTTATAGAATAAGGATATAAAGAAAAAATTTTTTGTACGATTGTACAGTGTGTTTGTGTTTTAAGCTAAGTGTTACCAAAGAATCAGAAAGTTAAAAAAATTTTTAAAGTTTATAAAGTAAAAGAGTTACAGTAAGCTAAGTTTAATTTATTATTGAAGAAAGAAAAATATTTTTTATAAGTTTCGTGTAGCCTAAGTGTACAGTGTTGATCAAGTCTCCAGCAGTGTACAGTGATGTCCTGGGCCTTCTCATCCACTCACCTCTCATGCAGGGCAACTTCCAGTTCTGCAAGCTCCATTATGGTAAGTGCTCTGTATAGGTATACCATTTTTATCTTTTATACAGTGTTTTTACTGTGCCTTTTCTGTTTAGATACATAAATACTTAACCGTTGTGTTACAGTCGCCTACAGTATTCAGTACAATAACATGCTGTACAGGTTTGTAGGAACAATAGGCTGTACCATATGGCCTAGGTGTGTAGTAGGCTGTATCATCTAGGTTTGTGTAAGTACACTCTACGATGTTTGTACAACTACGAAATCGCCTAACAACAGATTTCTCAGAACTTATCCCTATCGTTAAGCGATGGATGACTGTATAAGAGTTCTTTATATGTTTGGGATACAGCAGTCTTTTATCTGGTATGTGTTTTACAAAACTTTCTCTTAGTTTATGGCTTCTTTTGATTTTTAAAACAGAATCTTTTGAAGAGCAGAAGTTAATTTTGATGAAATCCAGTTAGTTTTTCTTTTTTTTTTTTTACATTTTAATTTATTTTTTTTTTTATTGATGTCTTAGTTTATAACACTGTGGGGTTTTAGTTGTACATTTTTGTCCGTCACCTTGTGGATGTAACCCTTCACCCCTTGTGCCCCCCCCACCCCCCTTCCCCTTGGTAACCACCAATCAGTTCTCTCTGTCCGTGTGATCACTTATATTCCATATATGAGTGAGTTCATGCAGTGTCTGTCCTTCTCTCTCTGGCTTATTTCACTTAACATAATACCCTCTAGGTCCTTCCATGTTGTTGCAAATGGGACAATTGTGTCTTTTCTTATGGCTGAGTAGTATTCCATTGTATGTATATACCACATCTTCTTTAACCAATCTTCAGTTGAGGGACACTTGGGTTGCTTCCACTTCTTGGCTATAGCGAATAATGCTGCAATGAACATAGGGGTGCATACGCCTCTTGTGGTGGTTGATTTCATGTCCATTGGGTAGATGCCCAAGAGTGGTATTGCTGGATCATACGGTATTTCTATTTTTAATTTTTTGAGGACTCTCCATACTGTTTTCCATAGAGGCTGCACCAGTTTGCATTCCCACCAGCAGTGAATGAGGGTCCCCGTTTCTCCACAACCTCTCCAGCATTTGTTGTTATTTGTCTTTGTGATTATAGCCATTCTAACCGGTGTAAGGTGATATCTCAGTGTAGTTTTGATTTGCATTTCCCTGATGATTAGTGATGTTGAACATCTTTTCATGTGTCTATTAGCCATCTGTATCTCTTCCTTGGAAAAATGTCTGTTCATATCCTCTGCCCATTTTTTGATCGGGTTGTTTGTTTTTTTGTTGCTCAGTTGTATGAGATCTTTGTATATTACTGAGATTAATCCCTTGTCAGACAAACGATTTGCAAATATTTTCTCCCAGCTGGTGGGTTGTTTATTCATTTTGATCCTGGTTTCATTTGCCTTGTAGAAGCTCTTTAGTCTGATGAGGTCCCACTTGTTTATTTTTTCTTTTGTTTCCCTTGTCTGGGTAGACATGGAGTCTGAAAGGATCCCTTTATGTCCAATCGCAATTAGTGTACTGCCTATATTTTCTTCCAGGAGTTTTATAGTTTCAGGTCTCACTTTCAGGTCTTTGATCCATTTTGAATTGATTTTTGTATATGGCGATAGGAGATGGTCTACTTTCATTCTTTTGCATGTTGCTGTCCAATTTTCCCAGCACCATTTATTGAAGAGACTTCCCTCTCTCCATTGTATGTTCTTTGCTCCTTTGTCGAAGATTAGCTGTCCATAGGTGTGTGGTTTTATTTCTGGGCTTTCAATTCTGTTCCATTGATCTGTGTGTCTATTCTTGTACCAGTACCATGCTGTTTTGATTACTGTAGCTTTATAGTATATTTTGAAATCAGGGATTGTGATGCCTCCAGCTTTGTTCTTTTTTTTCAGAATTGCTTTAGCTATTCGGGCTCTTTTGTTGCCCCATACGAATTTCAGTAGTTTTTGTTCTATTACCGTGAAGAATGACATTGGGATTCTGATTGGGATTGCATTGAATCTGTAGATTGCTTTAGGTAGGATGGACATTTTAACTATATTTATTCTTCCAATCCATGTGCATGGAATATTTTTCCATTTCTTTATGTCCTCCTCGATTTCTTTCAATAGTGTCTTATAGTTTTCATTGTATAGGTCTTTGACCTCCTTGGTTAAATTTATTCCCAGATATTTTATTCTCTTTGTTGCAATTGTAAATGGGATTGTCTTTTTGAGTTCTCTTTCTGTTTTTTCATCATTAGTGTATAGAAATGCAATTGATTTTTGTAAGTTGATTTTATACCCTGCCACTTTACTGTAGTTGTTGATTGTTTCTAGTAGCTTTCCGATGGAATTTTTGGGGTTTTCTATGTATAGGATCATGTCGTCTGCAAATAGTGAGAGTTTCACTTCTTCATTGCCTATTTGGAGTCCTTTTATTCCTTTTTCTTGCCTAATTGCTCTGGCCAGAACTTCCAGTACTATGTTGAATAAGAGCGGTGAGAGTGGGCACCCTTGTCTTGTTCCCGTCCTCAAAGGAATGGCTTTCAGTTTTTCCCCGTTGAGTAGGATGTTTGCTGTAGGTTTGTCATATATGGCCCTTATTACGTTGAGGTACTTTCCTTCTATACCCATTTTGTTGAGAGTTTTTATCATAAATGGATGCTGGATCTTGTCGAATGCCTTCTCTGCATCGATTGAGATGATCATGTAGTTTTTATTCTTCATTTTGTTAATGTGGTGTATCACGTTGATTGATTTGCGGATGTTGAACCATCCCTGTGTCCCTGGTATAAATCCCACTTGATCGTGGTGTATGATCTTTTTGATGTCTTGCTGTATTCGGTTTGCCAATATTTTGTTGAGGATTTTTGCGTCTATGTTCATCAGCGATATTGGCCTGTAGTTTTCCTTCTTTGTATTGTCCTTGTCTGGCTTTGGTATCAGCATGATGTCGGCCTCATAGAATGTGTTGGGAAGTATTCCATCTTCCTCTATTTTTTGGAATAGTTTGAGAAGGATAGGTGCTAAATCTTCTTTGAACGTTTGATAAAATTCTCCAGGGAAGCCATCTGGTCCTGGGCTTTTATTTTTTGGGAGGTTTTTGATGACTGTTTCAATCTCTTTACTTGTGATTGGTCTGTTCAGATTCTCTATTTCTTCTTGATTCAGTTTTGGGAGGTTGTACGTGTCCAAGAATTTGTCCATTTCCTCTAGGTTGTCCAATTTGTTGGCGTAAAGTTTTTCATAGTATTCCCTAATAATCCCTTGTATTTCTGTGGTGTCTGTTGTAATTTCTCCTCTTTCATTTCTAATTTTATTTATTTGAGTCTTCTCCCTTTTTTTCTTAGTGAGTCTGGCTAAGGGTTTGTCAATTTTATTTATCTTCTCAAAGAACCAGCTCTTTGTTTCATTGATCCTTTCTACTGTTTTTTTGGTTTCAATTTCATTTATTTCTGCTCTGATTTTTATTATTTCCCTCCTTCTGCTGATTCGGGGCTTTGTCTGTTCTTTTTCCAACTCTGTTAGGTGCAATTTAAGGTTATTTATTTGGGATTTTTCTTGTTTGTTAAGGTGAGCTTGTATTGCTATGAATTTCCCTCTCAGGACTGCTTTTGCTGCATCCCATATGAGTTGGTATGGTGTATTTTCCTTTTCATTTGTCTCCAGATAGCTTTTGATTTCTCCTTTAATTTCATCAACGACCCATTGGTTGTTCAGTAGCATGTTGTTTAGTCTCTACATCTTTGTCCCTTTCCTAGTTTTTTCCTTGCAGTTGATTTCTAGTTTCACAGCATTATGATCAGAAAAGATGCTTGTAATGATTTCAATCTTCTTAAATTTATAGAGGTTTGCCTTGTTTCCTAATATATGGTCTATCCTTGAGAATGTTCCATGTGCACTTGAGAAGAATGTGTACTCTGCTTTTTTTGGGTGGAGTGCTCTGTATATATCTATTAAATCCATTGCGTCTAGTTTTTCATTTAAGTCCAGTATTTCCTTATTGACTTTTTGTCTGGATGATCTATCTATTGATGTAAGGGGGGTATTAAGATCCCCTACTATTATTGTGTTATTGTTAATATCTCCTTTAAGGTTTTTTAGCAGTTGTTTTATGTACTTTGGTGCTCCTGTGTTGGGTGCATAGATATTTATAAGTGTTATGTCTTCTTGGTGAAGTGTCCCTTTTATCATTATATATTGCCCTTCTTTGTCTCTCATTACCTTTTTTATCTTGAAGTCTACTTTGTCTGATATAAGTATGGCTACTCCTGCTTTCTTTTGTTTGCCATTAGCTTGGAGTATTGTTTTCCATCCTTTTATTTTGAGTCTGTGTTTGTCTTTAGAGCTGAGATGTGTTTCCTGGAGGCAGCAGATTGTTGGATCTTGGTTTTTAATCCATCCTGCCACTCTGTGTCTTTTGATTGGAGAATTCAATCCATTTACATTTAGAGTGATTATTGATATATGAGGGTTTAATGTTGATATTTTATTTTTCATCTTCTCGTTCTTTTGCATTTCCTTCGTTTCTTGTCCCTTGTGTTTCGGACTGCTAATTCAATTTGGTATTTCTGCATGCTCATTCTCTTGGTTTTCTCCTTATTTGTCATGTGTGGTTCTCTTCTGGTTGTTTGTTTAGTGGTTACCGTGTGGTTTATATAAGCGATCTCCTGGATAAGAAAGTACATTTTCAGATGCCTCCTTTTTCCTGAGGCTGGGTCAGTTCAATCCCTTACCTCTTCCCCTCCTTATTTGTTATCTCTTTATTCCAGTTTGTGTCATGAATGTGTGTTTCCAGTGATGAGCTTGAATTAATTTTTGATGTTTTCCAACTGTATTTTGTTCTGGTTTAGTCTCCTTGCTTTTCTCCTTGCTGAAATCTTTGTATCCCCTTTCTCATTTGTTTTTTTTCAGGCCTAAGGGCCTTCTTGAGCATTTCTTGTAGTGGGGGTCTTGTGGTGACGAACTCTCTTAGCTTTTGTTTATCAGGGAGAGTTATTATTTCTCCATCCTATTTGAAGGATATTTTTGCTGGATAAAGTATTCTTGGCTGAAGGTTTTTGTCCTTCATGATTTTGAATATATCATTCCAGTCTCTCCTAGCCTGTAGAGTTTCTGTTGAGAAATCAGCTGAGAGCCTGATGGGGTTTCCTTTGTATGTTATTTTGTTTTTTTGTTTAGCTGCCTTCAATATTATTTCCTTGTCACGGGTATTCTTCAAGTTTGCTACTATGTGGCGAGATGATTTTTTATTCCTGTTTATATATTTAGGTGATCTATTGATTTCATTCACTGTTATTTCCCTCTCGTTCCCTAGGTTGGGGAAGTTCTCAGCTATTATTTCTTTGAACAAACTCTCTGCTCCTTTTTCTCTTTCTTCTCCTTCTGGAATACCTATTATCCTTATGTTGCTTTTCCTCATTGAGTCTGATATTTCTCGAAGAATTTCTTCATTTCTTTTTAGTCTTAGCTCTCTCTCCTTCTCTATCAGGAGCATTTCTGCGTGGCTATCCTCAATAGTGCTAATTCGTTCCTCCATATTGTCAGTTCTGCTCTTTAAAGACTCCATTTTTTCCACTATCTCGTTGATTTTGTTTTTCATCTCTAATAATTCTGATTGGTTTTTCTTTAGGGTTTCAATCTCTTTTGTGACATAATCCCTGAATTCGTTGATTTGTTTCTGTGTGTTCTCTTGTATTTCGTTGAGCTTGTTTATGATAGCTATTTTGAATTCTCTGTCATTCAGGTTATCAAATTCTGTGCCTTCAGGGTTGGTTTCTGGGTGTTTGTCATTTTCCTTTTGGTCTGTAGGCCTGACATATTTTCGCAAGGATCCGACCAGGACGGCTTTATTTTTACCCCTCATGATTAAAGTTAGTCCTGCAGTTTCCCCCTGCTGCCACTAGATGGAGATCGCGAGCGGTTTGCTCTGAGGCGGCTGCAGCCCCCGGAGGGATTATGCTGAAACGCCGGGTGTGTGTGGGGAGGGGTCCTCTCTTTCTCCTGCTTGACCCGGGGGTTTCCTTTCTGGCTCTCTTAGGGTGTTTGCTACACCCCCTAAACAGTCCGTCGTCGCTTCCCAGTGGCGATCTCGCGACAGTCTGTGAGAGCACCTGGATGGCGCTAGTTTTCCCCGCTGTGGGCCGCCCCTCCCCCCTCTGACCGCGAACCGCGCTGTTTTTGCCGATCGATTGGGGAGGGGGAGTACAACCTCCTACCTCTCCTCCCGTTCTCCTGGGCTTCCCGCGCCTCCACCGTCCGATGTATGGCAGCAGGGGTTTCTGAGAGGTCCTTCGTAGTGTTTGATTGAGCTCTGTTGGAATGTGAATGATGTTTTCATTTTGTCATAGGGGCAGAGATTCAAAGAGGGAATCTCACTCCGCCATGATGCTGACGTCACTCACCATGCTGTTTTGATTACTATAACTCTATAGTATATTTTGAAATCAGGGATTGTGATGCCTCCAGCTTTGTTCTTTTTTTTTCAGGATTGCTTTAGCTATTTGGGGTCTTTTGTTGCCCCACACGAATTTCAGTATTTTTTTGTTCTATTTCCGTGAAGAATGACATTGGGATTCTGATTGGGATTGCATTGAATCTGTGGATTGCTTTAGGTGGAATGGAATGTCACTCGGTATTTAACTAGAGGTGTCTTGTTATAAAGTCTTCTGCCTGATTTAGCCCACGTTCACCATCTGACAAGTAAGTCACTTAGTAACAACTTGTTGGATGAATAGCTGAATGAATGGTTTGAGAAAATAATTCAAGATTTTTCTTAGAAACCACCTAAGAAGTAGATTTTTAAAAACACTTTTCCTTCCACTTCTACCTGGGTCCTTATAAGAACTGAGATAGACAGCAAAACTAGGTTATTGTTGCATAGATTTTTCAATGATAATTAACTGTATATTTGAAGGCAATATTATGATGTTTGAACTATTGTAATAATATGATCAAAGAGATTAACAAGTATATGACAAAAACAAATAGTTGATCAGAAGAGCAGAATGTGCTAAAGATGAAGCTATTCTTAGGCATAATGTTTTAGAGTTGGAAATCCCATGGGAATTAGTGCAAGCTCCTCATTTTTGAATAAAGGAGCTTTGGGACCAAAGAAGTAATTGACTAAGATCATAGAACTTAATGAGAGCAGAGTTAAGAAAGACCAGAACCTAGATCTCATGATTGTTATACGAGTGTTTTCATATGGAAATAATGAATGGTAAATGAAATTAACATTTAAATACCTTATATAAGGCATGCTAAATAACTCGGGGTTGCATTCTAACCATTGAGTGAGGAATCGGTGTTTTCTGATTTTATTTTAGAACAAATCAGTTCAGCTTTATACCACATTTATCTTTAGATCCCTGAGAACTACACCTAGAGAAATAACATGATTTTTTTTTTTAACTCAAATTTGGTTCTCCAAAAAGAGGCATTGTGTTTGATGGACAAGTGAATAGTGGACTGGAAGTGGGAAGAATTAGGTTCTGAACCCAGCTCTGCCACTGAAGAGCTGTGTTATCACTGATTCTTTGCATAACTTTTCCAGGTCTCATTTTCCTCACCTGTAAAATGGAGATGCTGAACCAGGTGGTCTGTAGAGACCAGCTTTAAATGACTCTATTCTTCATGGATTTTTGAATTGCAAATTTTATCTATCTTAAATAAAGTGTTGTCACGTGTTCCACTATTAAACCATTAGCAACAAATAAGGAGATAAAGAGAGAATCAGTAGAAAATGAATGACTCATGAATCTAAAACATATTCTGAAAATAAACTGGGTTTTCTTTTTCTTTCTTTCATCACAGGTAAAATACTTCTCCACATCTGCTTCAGGAAGAAAGTGCCTGCCACTCCTATTGTTTCTACGCAGGTTCATGCCAGCCCAGAACAGAGAATCAGGTCAGTGTTAAGATTGTTTGGTCTGTTGAACAAGGGGCCAGGAACAGGATCATGATAGTCTTTGCTGCATTGTTGCATTGCAGCGAGACCACTGAGCTTTGATGCAAAAGACTGGTTTCAGTCCCCCTTTACCACTGATGGCTGGGTAATACGGGCAAGCTGTCTCTCCTGGATGGCTTGTGGTTTTCTGCACCAAAAAAAAGGATATATTAGAATAAGGGCAAGCTGTCTCTCCTGGATGGCTTGTGGTTTTCTGCACCAAAAAAAAAGGATATATTAGAATAAATTATTTCCAGTTTCAATTCTGGCTTTAAAGCATCATAACTTTTATTGTGGATACCTACATACAATAAAATCGTGGGGTTTTTTTTGTTTTTGTTTTTTTATAATGAGATTCTTGGTGGAAATATCTTTTTTAAATTTTTTGAGGAAGATTATCCCTGTGCTAACATCTGTGGCCAGTCTTCCTCTTTTTCTTTTTTTTTTTTCTCCCGAACGCCCCAGTACATATTTATACATCATAGTTATAGAGTTGTAGCTCTTCTGTGTGGGACACCGCCTCAGTATGGCTTGATAAGCAGTGAGTAGGTCCGCACCCAGGATCTGAACTGGCGAACCCTGGGCCACCAAAGCGGAACGCACGAACTTAACTGCCACGCCACCAGGCCGGCCCCATAAAATCATGTTTTTGAAGCATCATTTTTCTTTTTTAGTTTTCCTGGCAAAATCTAGTTATAAGCACAGGGTTTGGAACTCTTTGATCTAGTGTATTGTAGTTATTTTGAGTGACTAGTTTGAATGATGTACTATGTTGTGAGGCACTTGAGAGTACTGTCGCTCCCTAGCTGCCTTAGTTTTAGTATTTTACTTTGCTTCATTGTTGCTGAAAAGTTTATTTTTTACATGATGTTATTAGTCCTTCAATAATGTTCTTCAGCTTTATTTATTTTTGCTGAGGAAGATTCGCCCTGAGCTAACATCCACTGCCAATCTTCCTCCTTTTTTTTCGTATGTGAGCCGCTGCCACAGCATGGCCACTAAGAGACAAGTGGTGCAGGTCTGCACCCAGGAACCAAACCTGGGCTGCCAAAGCAGAGCGTGCCAGACTTAACCATGAGGCCACTGGGGCTGGCCCTGTTCTTCAGCTTTATAGAGGGTACCTTTTTGACCATGTTAGTTCTCTATTGATTGCAAGTGACTCAGTTCAAATTAGCTTAAGCAAAAAGGGGAAGTTATGTGCCTTTTGAGTGTGTCCCAAGGGACACCAAGGGATCCAGGGACAGAAATGCAACTAGGCTGTACAAGGAGGACCCAGGAACTAAATGCAGTCAGGTTTCCCTCAGGCTCTCTGTGGAGTGCCTCTCCTGTGCATCTGTCCACTCTCTTTGGGGACTGGCTTTCTTCACGCTGCCATTCTTTGTCATGGGAAGCATGGTTGCCACCACCTCCCACACTTTATATCTTACAGTTCAGACTCTCAAAGAAAGTTTAAATCTTTAAGTACCCAGTCCCAAATTTCCCAGAACAGACTCTGATTCTTCAGTCAAGTGACCCTGGACAAGTTGTGGCTTAGGGCCACAAATATATATTTCTAAGGTAGCAGTGTTACAAAGACTGAATATAGCAAGTAAAAGAAAAGCTCTTCTAGTTAACTTTTTGAGAAAAAGATTCAAAGGTAGGAGAAAGGACCGTCATGTTTAGTCCCGGCTCAACTACTAACTATGATTTTTAGATAAATTACTTATTCTCAATTTACCAAATCCTGGCCACTTACCTAAGCTGTGTGACCTTAACTTCTGGACATCAGTTTCTTCATCCTAAAAATGGAATTAGGGGGCTGGCCCAGTGGTGTAGTGGTTAGGTTTGGGTGCTCTGCTTCGGTGGCCCAGGGTTTGCAGGTTCGGATCCTGGGCGCAGACCTATGCACCGCTTATCAACCCAGGCTGTGGCAGGCGTCCCACATATAAAGAAGGGGAAGATGGGTATGGATGTTAGCCCAGGGCCAGTCTTCCTCAGCAAAAAGAGGAGGATTAGCAGTGGATGTTGGCTCAGGGCTAATCTTCCTCACCAAAAAAAAAAAATCGAATTGGTGGTAGTGGTACCTCATAGGGTTCCTCTGAGGAGTTAATATATGTTAAGTGTTCAAAGCAGCTTCTGGCACATCAGCAGCAGAGGCATAAATTTTTGAAATGAGTGGATTAGATTATATGATTGCAGGAGTCTCAGCTAACTAAAAAAAGTCTGTGGTCTAAGATTTTCTGATATGGACATTAGTCTTTTTTCAGAATAAAGACTTGGAAGCTTTGGCCATTTACTTGAGTCCTGCATTGAGGCTAATTTTGGTACTGCCGATAAAAGTTATTTTGAGTTAAGTATGTGTATTAGTTCTCTATTGCTACATATATTAATTTGTTAGGGCTGCCATAACAAATTACCACAGATGGGTGGCTTAAACAACAGAAATTTTTCTTATCATCTGGAGGCTAGAAGTCTGAGATCAAGGTGTCAGCAGGATTGGTTCCTTCTGAGGTCTGTGAGGGAAGGATCTGTTCCAGGCCTCTTTCCTTGGCCTGTGATGGCCATCTTTTCCCTCTGTCTCTTCAGCTCGTCATCCCTCTATGTGTCTGTCTCTGTGTCTAAATTTCCCCTTTTTATACGGATACAAGTCATGCTGGATTAGGGCCCACCCTAATGACCTCAGTTTAACTTGGTACCTCTGTAAAGATCCTGTCTCCAAATAAGGTTACATTCTGAGGCACTAGGGATTAGGACTATTTCAACATACAAATTTTGAGGGGACACAATTCACCCCATAGCACTACTTAACAAATTACCCCAAAACTTAGTGACTTAAGACAACAAATGTTATCTCACAGTTTTTGTTGATCAAGAATCTGAGTGGAACTTAGCTGGGTCCTCTGGCTCAGGGTCTCTCACGAAGCTGCCTTCAGCATGACCGCCAGGGCTTCAGTCTCATCTGAAAGACCTCGGGGACGATCTCCCTCCAGTTCGCTCACGTGGTGGGCAGCGTTTAGTTCCTCACTGCTTGTTGGGTTGAAGCCATCAGTTCCTCATGTTGGCTGTGTGCCAGTAGCCTACCTTAGTTCCTTGCAGCGTGACCCTTTGGGGTTGGTAATACAATCTTGGTAGGGGCAACCCATCACTTTTTCCTATTCTCTTCATTAGGAGTGAGTCACTAAGTCTGGCCCACATCAAGGAGAGAGGATTACACAAGGGTGTGTATATCAGGACGTGAGGTCATTGGGAGCCATCTTTGAAGCTCCCCACAATAGTACAGCCACGTGTCCCTTAATGATGGGAGTGTGTTTGGAGAAATGCATCGTTAGGTGATTTCATCTTTGTGCAAACATCATAAAGCATACTTACACAAACCTAGATGGTATAGCCTACTACACAGCTAGGAAATATGATATGGGACCACCGTCGTATGTCTGGTCCATCATTGACCGTCACTATGGGGCACATGACTGTATGTAAGAATGAAAGGAAAAAGAAATTATGTTAAATGGAAAAATATGTAAATTATTTAATATTATTCAGAAAACTTTAGTTTTAAACTTTAAACAGAGGTTTATCACTCTTGTGCCATATAGCTTTGTAATCAGAAAGTACTCTTACAGAAAAAAGGAGAAATATAACTTTTGGCTCCATTTCCTTTCTTTTTTTTAAAGCAAAACGGAGTTTATTTTGTTTCCTTTCATTAAATCAGTTATTTTTTGGTCCTATTTAGAATTCAAGTAGTACCTGACTTTTCAGCTCAACATTGCTGAATTGTTAACGTGCTGTTTCTCATAAAATATCCAAAGGCCTAACCTCATTTCCCTAAAAAAATTTAAGAGTAAGAGGTCATGGGTTATTAAGATTACTTGAATTTTATCAGCTTTTCTGTGGTCACTTTCTACAACTAAGTTACTATAAAGCGTTAGAAATTATCAGACATTTGTGAGGATATTTAATACACCAACTTGGCTAAGGGAAATGCCCAATTACAGTTACTTTTACAGAATGTAGTGACACAATCATATATACTGTATCTACCAGCTAGCAATTCTCAATATTTACATTGATGGAGAAATACTTGGAAAGTATTACTGTGGGTTCATTTTTGTAATCTTTGTTTTGGAAGGCAGTATAGTTGTGTTTCTAGAATCAAGATTGACCTACTTGGCATTATCTGTGTGAGTTAGTTGTTCTCAGGTAGAGGTGTGTGTGTGTAGCACATGGAGTAACATTTCTTCAATAAATTTAGTCTAAAATAGGGGCCGCCCGGTGGCGCAGCGGTTTAGTCCGCGCTTGGCAGCCCGGGGTTCGCGAGTTCGGATCCCGAGCGCCCGCCGACGCACTGCCTGTCAGACATGCCGTGGCGGCGTCCCATATAAAGTAGAGGAAGATGGGCACGATGTTAGCCCAGGGCCAGTCTTCCTCAGCAAAAAGGGGAGGATTGGCAACGGATATTAGCTCAGGACTGGTCTTCCCCACAAAAAAAAAAAAAAAAAAAATTTAGTCTAAGAAAATCTTAAATTCATTGAGAAAAGGTAATTTTAACAACTCCATTAGAATAGATTGAGTATATACTTCTAAAGCATCTGATTACATGACTGAATTTTATAAGGGATTGTTTAATTATAATTATTTGTGAATTATTGTAAATATAGATCATACGTTTTTAGTAGACAGGGAACACCTCATTGTTAGGAATGATGAGAATTATTTTTAACTCTCACTAGGTTTGGATGTTTAAGTCGTTTCATACTGTATAGAAGTTAAATGAGTATGAATTCAGTAAGATTTCTCTGTGATATCCTTTTTCCTTGTTAGTAGGATGTAGTTTAAACAAAAACCATACATAATTTTAAAATCAAGATTTTTTTTTGATCCATATAGAGTGAATTGGGAAATGCATTCTTATATTTGAACAAATGGTAATGTTTTTTCTTAGGAAATAGGCTCTGTTAATGTTGATTATGGCAAAGAGCTCTTAGAATCCTGTGTTGCCAGGATATTGAACTGAGAATTTTGTTTATAATTTGCCTTCTTTTTATTATAAAAACTTCTGGGAATAGATAAATTTATGACTAGATTTTTGCATTAGTATCGATGAGGAAAATAGTGTTGTATGTTTTATGATTTAGAAAAAATTACCCAGAAATGAAAGTCTGTGTAGAATGTGTTCTTTCTGGAAACATATTGAGAGAGTTAAAAAAGTTCAAGGAAGAGAACTCATACAATATAAAAAGGGCAAATATACTTAATGTGAAGCTTAAATTACAAAGTTTGAAAAGTTTTTATAATCAGAAAAAAATATAAGTTGAAAAGTAAAATAGCATTACTAGAGTATCAGGGTTTTAAAAGTTAATTCAATCGTTATTTCAAGAAATGATACTTAATGTTTGGGACTTAAAAATACATATCATTTTAATCGCATTTTATCCCCTGTTGTGAAACGTTTTTTTCCTGTAGACTTTTGGTTTATTGACTAGAACTTGGGGTTTCTATGACTACATCATGAGTTGATTTTGACCCTGAGTATTCCTCATTTGGCTTTTGTTTTAAGGACAAATTACACATTGTTTTTATTAACAATATGATTTTAAAAATTGTGTAAAGTGTTAAGAGCAGATATAAGAGTGAAAAACTGCAGTGTAATATGAATTTTGGTTAAGGTCCCAAACTTAGTCATATTTTCTGGTTTAAATCATGGCGTCTTTGCTTACAGTTATTTGCCCTAGCACAAGTTTCTTAATTTCTCTTCTTATTTCTTCATCTGTAAAATGGGTTTATTAATGGTATTTAATAGGAGTACCATAAGGGCTAAATGAGATAATGCTTGTAAAGTACTTAATGCTATACCTGGCATGTGGTAAGTAAAAGCTAAATTTATGTTAGCTGCCATTTGTTATAAGCATCACCTCTACGTCATTTTTACTCATGAATTTTTGAAGGTTAGACTATAAACAAAATAATGGCCTGCTCATGATAATATATGACCCTTAGTGTTTGGTTGATTGATTACACATTTTGTTAGCATATTGACTCTATTTTTGAAAAGTAGAATAGATTTTGCATAAAAGAATATGAGTTTAGAGCCATCACTTAAATTATTGACTTAGAAAGGAGGGGGAAAAGGGAAAGGAGGAAATAAGTGTGCTGTTTTTGCTGTAGGTCTGAGGAGATATTTTGTAGTCACTAAATAAAGTTTTTTTTTAAATTGGGAACACTGGGATGTCAACTTTTCATTTTCGTTTTCTTTTTACACTTGAACCACTAGCCACTCTCTTGTGTTTTTTGTTTTGTTTTGACCTGGGGGAAAGGCGTGGGAGAAGGGATGCTGGTCTTGTGAAGGGTGTGTCACGTGGTCCTGTGTTACCCGTGGTTGGAGTGTCCCTTGTGCCTCAGCTTTATGAGGACCTCTCCTGAAAGGCATCTTTAAGTGTATTCTTCTGGTTTTGAGATCACTGGCCACTTAGTAGCATCCTAAGAAAGCTAAACTTCTCCTTTAGAAGAAGGATCTGTGCCTAAGTTGAAGGAAATAGGGAATTTAGGAGGAAGTCTCCTGCTCTCTTACAATTTGCTCCTCATTTGGTCGGACATCAGCTTTACCTTTGCCTGGGCACATTTTTTTGTGCTTTATGTGAATGAAAACGAAGAAGGCCACTGCTGTCCTTAAGAGTCTCTCATTTGAAGGGGGTATGTAACATAAATGATATAGAAGGAGGAGAGGAAATGGGGGAAAAATCTGAAATATAAGCTCTCAAGCGGTTTTGTTATCTTTGTGTGTAGTGGGAGAGCAACCTCAAAAATTCTAGCCTAGAATTGTATTTTGAAAATAAGGATTCAATATTTTTTGACTGAATGAAGGATTGTTGTGAATATGTTTATATGTTGAAGTAGAATGTGAGTTAAAGAATTATTTGATTTTACAATATGTCGGGAAGGAAATACAGGTCCTTTTTAATTTTTGTTTGCTTTTTAAATTTTGTGTTTTCTTATAAAAATTAGGATATTTTGGTTATTTAGGATATTTCCTCTCCAAATAGCTGAAATTATTTGTAATGGTCTGCCCTCCTTCCCTTCCACCTCCACCTTCCTTTCTTCCCTTCCTTGTTTCCTTCCACATATTTTTTGACGTTTCAGTTTGGTTCTTTTATATTTAGTCTTACTGCATGTTTTGTAGGAAGCAAATCATGTATCATGTGTTCATGATACAAGAATTGTTTTTCTCCTTACAATGTCTCTAGCTCTTTCCTAACTATAAAATTGCTTACTCCAAAAAATGTTTCAAAAGCCCCATAGGAATGCATTTTTGTGGTTACCTCTGAACCAATCATGGTTCACAATTCAAAGTTTTTGAGATCAAAGTTAAAATTTGGCTTATTTTTTAAAATCTTTATAATTCTTTTAAAAATCTTTAAAGATTTTTACCTTCTTCCAACATCAGTAGGTTATCCTGATGCTTTGCTGTATCTCAGTGGGCGTTCAGGAATAAGGGCTTCCTTTTGTGGTCAGAGGTTGTTGAAGGAAAGCTTTTACAAAATTTTATCAAAAGGCAAGCTATTCCTCATGAAAGAACCTCTCTTAGTTTATTGTTGCAGTGCCCCTGCTACAGAGATTATAGTTTTTTTATGTGGGCATATCTTTATCTCCTCTGTTTTTTGGATCATACATTTGTATGTTTTTCTTTTCTTGTGCCTGCTAAAGAATGGCCCTGTTCAAGAAATTCAGTTTTATAGTGTCATAGATACATGAAATCCACCCCCTTCCCCTGAATAGGAATTATTGATAGTAAAAATATTATTAATAGCAATGAACATTTACTGTTTCCTAGTTTTTGCATGTATTACATCATTAATTCTTCATAACAACCCTATGAGATTGATTCTATTACTTTACTAGTTTTATCGTGTTAGAAACAGGCCCAAGAAATAACTTGCCCAAGGTCACAGGATCAGGAAATGGCAGAGCCAGGATTCAAACCCAGGAGTCTGGCTCCAGGGCTCAGGCATTTACCTGCTGTGCTATCCTGCCTTTCTTATACATGAAGAAAGACATCAGTTGTTTCTTTTCCCTAAAAGGATGTTAAAACATTCTTATTATATTTGAATTTATATTTGAAGACAATAGCTTGTGAATGTTCATTATATTAAACATGGGCTTCAAATATTTTATTCTATTGCTGAGAAAAGTAAGAAAATACAAACTAATAAAAAAATGTTTGGAGCAGAAAGATTTGTTCTGTCTTCTCAGGTGACCCTGTGTAAGGTTAATATTCTATTTTGGGGAAGAATCTATTGATTTGTAAGTGATTGAATTCCAAGCTTGCTGTGTCGTAATCATATTTTTGATGTATGCTCATTTAACTCATTTGTTTCCTTTGGAATTTCTGTGCCTACATAGATGTTCATATTTGCCTTTTTTTTTTAGAAAATTATTTTGAGAACAATTATCCTGGGACCAAATACTATAGACCTCAAGTAAGGAAGTATAGCCAGGCTTCTGGAGAACTGAATGTTTTAGGTACTTATTCTCCATTTCTTTTCCTGGAATTGCTTGTACTCTTGTTTTTGTTTTCCCTGCCAAATGGTTTTCTCTGCTTTCTTATCAGTGTACGATGGTCAGTCGAGGGTGTAAGTTCAGCTAGCCCTTGCCACCATAGCTAGTTATCTTGGTCATCATATTCTAAAATCTAACTTGCTAGAAGAGAGAATCCATTTGTCTCACATTATGAAGATGTCAGCTGTCTGTGGAAGGACAGTTATGTGTTCACAGTACAGTTGCCTTTTCAGTGAGTGGGGAAGGGGCAGATTCTTTAAGAAGGGCTTGTATGTAGGAAGAAAATAAATATCTTTAGTATAGTAACTGAAACAAACCATTATCCATGAAAAAGTTTTCGAGATTTTAAGTTTCAGTACATTTTAAGGCTATTAATTTGAATAAGCTCTTTGCTTTTTCTTCCCTTTGTGGGTGTTGGGGTTTTTGTGGCATACTTATTTTCCACAGCTTATAGTTTATGAGTCTGGGATGGGGATACATTTTAAGTCTAATTTAATAGTGGAAAATGGTCTGTGACTCAAATGAATGCATTTTTCAGTCGTATCTTACATTATTACTGTATTTTGAAGAAGCATAGGTCCTTAAAAAATTTAAACAGTGTTCTCTTTGACTTGTATTCCAGCAAAAAATGTGGTGGTGTTAGCCATCCTTTTCACTTTTTCTTTAGGTTCATTATACTCCTTTCTGTGTGATTTGGCTAAGAGCTGGTTCTCTGAGAGTGGTTGGGCCTTTTAAGAATAAAAAGGGTATCTATCACAGAATTAACAGAAAGGAGAAGACCATCTATGAGATTGTATTTGCATACACCTAAAAATAAGGTGTATACAAATAATTGACAGATTTTATGAAAATATACTTTGCTCCTTTACCATCTGTTTACCTTGATATAAGATGTTCTAATGTAGAGTACATCGTTTGAGGAAAGATTTGTGCAGTACAACCACAAATTTTCATCTTTGGTAGCATGGGAAAATTATATGGTTTTATGTTTAAAGTATTGGTGATGTAAAATACATTTGTTTATAGAGGAAAAAGAAAGAGTCATAATTTTGTATATCCTTCTTACTCACAGCCTGGCTAGATTGGTAACCCATTCTAAGATTTAGCAGTTAGCACTTTGTAGACCAATGGGAACTTTCTTATTTCTGCTCTATCAAAAATAGTAGGAATCTAAAAATAAGTGGGGACTGCACAATGGTTTTATCCCCCTCCTTTTAAACCAAACTTTGAATTTTGAAAATTTCAAACATACGGAAAAGTTGAACGAATAATACAGTGCAGATCCAAATATCTTCAACCTTGATTCACCGATGACTAGCATTTTGCTACATACATTCTCATTGTGTTTATATACATTTCAGGGAGGAGATGTGGCAGTCTAGTCCGTATCCAAATTCTCCAGTTGTCCCCAAGATTTCTTTTATAGCTTTTTTCAAATAACTATCTAGTTAAGGTCCACACATTACATTTGCTTATGTCTCTTTAGTTTTAAAATCTAGATTAGTAGTTTCCCTTATCTTTTTTCTCTGTTTCTTTCTTCCTTTTTTTCTTTAAGGATACTGACTATTTGAAGAGCGTCCAGATCAATTTTCATGTAGAAATCCACATTCTGCATTTGCTTCTTCCTGGTGTCTGCCCAGTGTAGTTGGAAAATATTCTTGTCACAGGAGCAGGAAGCCACATGAGATATGTAAGAAAAATTTCCAGGGGAATTGAATAGTGGCTGGAAGTAATTATTACTGGGTTGAGGTTAACAAATGAGAATAATTAAGAAAGGTTTCTTTCAGGTTAATGGAGCAGAAGTGGGGGAAAGGAAGAGGTTAAAGGGATTCTGTATGGCACTGAGGGTTGGTATCAGGTGAGTTAGTTGATAAAGAGAGAAGAGAGTTGGGGAATCACAGTCCGCAGCACCTAGAGGCTTAGATGTTCATTCTACATGGGATGAGAGCTTGCATGAGTGAAGTCTTTGCATATTCTGCACTGACTGTAGGGAGGCACAGTGGGCTCAGGTCAGCTTACCTGCTATTGGAAAAGCAAAGGAGGTTGTGTGATTAGACCTGTTGTATGTTATGAGGTTTTCTATGGAAGTACTGGTATCATAATATATTGTACTCCTTCTTGCAAATTTTCAGGGGAAAATTTGGAGCCATGATTTTATACTTGAGCTATATCTGTATGTATTAGAATGATTGTGTAGGTACTACAGTGGGAAGAGTTTCAGAATCCGAAGATCTCAGGTTGAAATCCTGTTTTACCACATACTAGCTAAGCAGCCTTGTTTGACTCCCTTAGCCCCTGCCTGTTCCTCCTTGTGATGATGCAGCAACGGAGTGTGAGGGAAAGAACAGGTGTTGGAGTTGGGCAGACCTGTTTCCAGAGCAGCCTGGTTCTTCTGGTTACCAGCATCTGACCTTGAGCTACTTGACTTCTCTTATTCTCAACGTTCTCTTCTGTAGAAGTGAGATTGATAATATCAGCATCATATGGTTATTATTAGAATTAAAGAGAGAATTCATGTACGATGCTGAATGTGGAGCCTGGCATATGGTACGCACTTGACATATGTGGGTTTTCTTCCCACAGGATTATCCTGAGGATATAATTAAATGGTCACATAAATGTGAAATCCCTTTGTAAAGAATAAAGTCCTATGCAGGAAACTTAGTCAGTGCCTAGGAAATAGAATATGGATATAGAGTCATGTAGATATTTCCATTTATTTTACATTGAAGAAATCTCTGCAATGATGGTTTCTTAAGAAATATTCTGTAAATGCTATAAAATAACATTAAAGAAATCTGCTTTTTAAGAAAATAGAATAAGTAAGTGTAAAAATTTTGTAATTACTTGTGCTTTTGTGTATAGAAGAATGATTCATTGATCTCTCAGAGCTAAAATCTGTGAAGCTAGGTGAGCGTCTACAGCCCGAATGCCTTTGCTTTTGATGTAGCTGGCAGAAATTTCTTTTATTTTTAAAAATTTTTATAAAAGAACAAAAATAAGCTGATTAAAGTTTTTGCAGTTTGACAGTAGGAAAAATAATTTCTGACTCATGAAGTTAAGGACTATTAATCTGTTATCCAGTTGGAATTTTTAGTTTTGATAGCTTGGAACATGATATATGGAACCAACTGCTAAGCATATCTGTTAGTAACATCACAGATTGGTAAGGACTTCATTAAGAATCTGATTATCTTTTCACCAAAGACTAAGGTGATTTCTCCTTCCTCCATTATTTACAAAACCTAAGAGGCAGACAAACTGCCTTTGTAAACTCAAAGATCTCTGAGCACATTTCCCAGTGGAATAGAAGATAGGTTACACACTTCCATGTTTAGCTATCATTTAATTCTTTAAGCAATATGTATGGAGAGTAAATTAAACAACTTTGTTGTATATAAAATTTCTTGCTGTTCTATTGGCCATGTATTTACATGCTTAGACCTATAGAAATTCAAGTTAAAGATCCCATTTGTAAACTGTATTGATCTTTGCTTCTCTCTCTCTCTTTCTCTCCTCCCTCCCCTCTTTCTCTCCACACACACAGATACACACACGCATACACACACACACACACACACAGTTAAGATTTTTAAATTAAAGTTTGAAGGACAAATATTACTTGCTATAAAAAGACTAAATGAATAGGATGATTAAAACAAAACTTTTTGTGGGGAGAGGAAGCCATGCTGAGACTTATTTAATCTTTATTACTTCTGGTAGTTTCTTTTCTTCCTTCTTGATTTTGTTTTTACTGCCTAAAAGAACAGGTTCATGGAAATGTTGCAGTTTTAGGAAAAGAGGATGAGAATTTCTGTAAACTGGAAAAGAGCTATAAGAAGTAAGCTTTTTGTCCTGAGGAACTAAATGATTTAGTGAAGTCTTTAATGTATACTTGCCATCTGTTGTATTTTATATTCTTAGTATGAAATATCAAGAAATGTTATACTTATAAAATTTTATTTATTTATATTGTGCAGCTTGAAGTTCAATATGGAAGTTACTTGAATCTATTACTGATATCTAAAATCTACAGGTATCGGTGCACAAGTGGGATCCTAGAATCCAGATATACATATGTATTTTATACCCTTTGTATACAATATACGTATACATAGATGTTATATATGTATGTAGTTTTACATAATATATAGTTATATATTAATGCGTTGAATTCAGAAATTAAAAAAGAATCTACAAAATGAAAGCAGTAGAAACATAATTCCATGTTTGCTTATAAATATTTTTCAGTACTCATAAAATGTACTTTGATTATGAATAATACTGCTCTTAAGTAACTTCTGATAAAATGTCAGATATTCATAAAGACATAAAACTTTTCTCTGATTATGTTCGGTTTGCTCTTCCATTAGGAACAATTGAGAGAGGGTTAGTTAACTCTTAGAATGTTGACATTTTACTACGAGACAAATCTCTGTTTTACTGTGAAATCCTAGAGACTAGACGTCTTTTTTTCTTCTTTTCCCTCTCTGTTTTCCTCCCCTGCTTCTCAGTACTCCACTCTCCCCTTCCCTTTTGTTCCCTATCTTTTCCTTCCACTCCTTCCTTTTAATGACCTCCTCTTTTTCCAGAGGTCCTGTCCCGTGTTATTGTGTAAGAGGCACTGAGTGTATTGCTTAATAGCAGCTGCTTTAAGACTGAGTCCAAGAGGCCCCTGCAGTTGTCTCATGACTAAATTTACAATTACGTTGTACTTGCTTTTGAGTCTCTGGGCAATAATTTTTGCTTATTTGCTTCTCAAGATCCAAAGTAATATATTTTATCAATGTTGGGATTTTTAAGTTAATCCAGTAAGTTCTTTCCTACCCATATTCAGGACCAATTGAGAAATTTCCAGAGTGTGACATGATCAGGTTTCATTTGTGGAAGGGCACTCTGTAGCAGTGTGCAGAGTGGTTTAGAGCCAAGACTGGAGGAAGGGTGATCATTAGTAGATTGTAGCAGTAAATCTGATGAGATGCTGAATGATAGATCCTGAACCAATTCAGTATGATTGGAGAAGAAAGGACAAATATTAAAGATCTTCCCTTAGGATATACTCCCTTTGGGTGTGGGAGTTGAAGGAAAGGAAGGAAATGAATGGAAACCATTGGGTAATCCAGGTTAACCTCCAAGTTTCTAGCTGGATAACTGGTTGCCACTGGTCCTGTTCACCTGTGTAGAAATTACAGAATAAAAAATAGAATTTAGGGAGAAACATAATGTTAGATTTTGAACATAATGATATTTTTTTTGTAAATTTTAAACTTGCAGAAAAGTTGCAAAAATAATATAAAGAACATCCGTCCATGTACCCTCTGTCCAGATTTACCTGTTGTTAACCTTTCTTCCCAAATGCTTTGTTATTTACTTTGTGAATGAATGTTCCTGTGTATATATTTATAAATACACACACATGCATATATGTATTCTTTCCATTGAACCATTTGTGAGTAACATTATTATCATAGTGAAGACCTTAGTATGGATTTCCTGAGTATAAGGATGATCTCTTACACAACAGTCTTCATAACTTCAGTAAACTTAACATTGTTATATTACTTTTATCTAATCTACCATTTTCCAGTTTTGTAAACTGATCAAATAAATATCCCTTATAGCAAATTTCTTCCTCTCCAGTACAGAATTTAGCCTGTGATCCTATATTACATTTAGATGTCATATCTTCAGTATCTTTTAATCTGAAATAGTTCTTCAGCCTTTCTTTGCCATTTATTACATTGGCATTTTTAAAGTATACGGTTACCCTCCCTTTCCCCCCTTTTTTAACAGTGTATTTCTTATCTTTGGTTTTTCTGATGCTTCCTCGTTATAAGACTCAGGTTATGCATTCCTGGATGGAATATTACATAAGGGATGTGTCTTTCCTAGCACGTCTTACCTGGAGGTACAGTGTCCATCTGCGCCTCATTTGTGATACAAATTTTGACCATCTGTTTCATTGTCTGATTTCTCCACTATATAGTTACTGTACTGCCTTACAACTGATAAGCAGTCTGTGAGGAGATAATTTAAGACAATTAAAATATCCTGCTCCTCATCAAAATTTCATCCCCTATATGTAACTCTGCTTTTACCAGTCATTACTCAATATTCTACTGTAAGAAGAGCCCTTTTATTTATTTATCTATATGTAATGTTTTATTTATTATTGAACTCATGGATTCCTGTTTTTTCCCCAATGATTAACAATTCATTACTGTCCTTAAATAGTTTGGTCCTCAAATTGTCCCAGATCTCACCAGTGGGACCCTCTTTCTTCGTGCTGGTTCCTGTACCGTTTTACATGCCCCCAACATCTTTTTTGAACACTTCATTATTTTCAATTATTTATAATAAGACTCCTCTTGTACTTTCTCTGCACAGCCCTAGAGTCAGTCATTTCTCCTAGGAGCCTTGGTCCCTTTTAGTGGGGAATGGGGAGTGGTAGTAGAACCCAAGATTTGGACACTCAATATATGCTGGGTATATTTGCTTCCAGGCCCTATCAAGGGACAAATCTAGAAAGTGTATGTATCTTTATATGTACACACATATGTATGTATGTACACATTTGTATGCATATGCTCATGTAACATGGATATATGTTTGCACACAAAAATATTTTAGAAATATGAGTTCACACAGATTTCTCCAATTCTCCCTTTTTCTATAGTGAGAACACAGGCTCCTAACCATACCAACTCATTTGCTCTAAATAAGTATCATCTAAAATGGTTTCAGAATTCCTTCACCTTTACCACCACCAGAACAAAAACAACACCCCACCCGTGTAGATAACTGTTATCATTAGTTTCTTGTTTATCCTTCTGATTTTTCTTTTTGTAATGATAAGCAAATATATGTATGTTTTCTTATTTCCCTTTTTTCTAACACAAAGGGTAGTGTGCTCTCTGTATAAGTACTTTGGCACTTAGCTGTTTTCACTGAAAAATATATCCTGGACATCATTCCATGTTGATTCATGGAGGTTGTCATCATTCCTCTGTGTATGGATGCCAGTTTATTCATCCATCTTCTAGATTTGGCTATCCAGGTAATTTCCAGTATTTTGCAATTTTAGAGAGTTGCATGAATAACTTGTGCATATGTCTTTTTATGCTGTGGAGGTGTATCTTCAGGATAAATACAGGAGTGGGATTACTGGGTCGAAGGGTAAATGAATATGTAGTTTTGCTAGATGTTACCACATTCCCTTCCATAAGGGTTGGACTGTTTTGCACTCCTACCAGCAATGTAGGAGAGTGCCTGTTTTTCCACAGCCTTACCAAGAGTGTATTGTCAAGATTTTGAATTTTTGCCAATCTGAAGGGCCAAAGAAATAGTATCTCAGTGTAGTTTTAATGTGCATTTTTCTTATGAGTTAAGTTTGTATCTTTCAGATCTATAACAGCCATATATATAGGTGGGGATATCTATACATGTCTTTTTCCATTCCTCTCTAGGATTTTTGTTCTTTTTTCCTTCAATTATTAAAGCCTTTGTATATTAGGAATATTAGCTCTTTGTCTATAATATATATTTTCTCCCAATGTTCTCGTTTGTCTTTGGACTTTGCTTATTGTGTTTTTTGCCATTCACAGATTTTTTTTAAGTTTTTTATGTATTCAAATTTATTAATGATTTCTATTAATGCCCTGGCATTTTGAATTATAGTTAGAAAACATTTTGTTGTATTTAACAGTGAAGGAATGGGGTAGATACCTATACCTGAGAAACAGGGATAATTCCCTGTGCTCTTTTTATCACTGACCCACAATTTTACATTTTATAGCCTGAACCATAATAATCTGCTATTTCATACATAGAATATGCCAATTTATTTATTTTACTTTTAATTTCTTACTACAGAAAATTTCAAACATCCATAAAATTTACACTTGTGTACCTAACATCTAGCTTCAGTAATCACCAATTCTTTTAAAGCTTCTATGCCAAATGACCCAGATTTATAGATATTTAGTTATTGTGAATTATCTTTGTAGAGACGGAAGTTTGAACTAGCCTAGTAGGCTTTAGCCAACTGGCCTTCCAGGCTCTCTGGCCAAGATTTTTCAATGATCTTGGCACCAGACCTGACCTCTTTTAGGCTTCTTTCGCTCCACTATCTCCACAAATCTGAAGTGTATAGAAACACAGTGAGAAAGATAGTAGGTCAGAGACTTAGGTTGCCATGGATCAGTGAAATAACTCAAAACAGGTCTGGTTGATTGATGCGTTAGAAGTTATATCTCTTATTTCAGGTCAAAGTAAACACTGTTTACTGTGTACATATGTATTTGTAGGTAGGCATATTTACCTGTTTTCTGTGGTTCAATGTTATTAGAGTAGAACTAGCAAACATCTTTTTTCAGTGAGTCTAAGAAGACAGCTTACAGACATTTGCCAGCCAGAATCTGAACATAGTACCAAAAGCACTCAAAATTCTAATTTGTTTAATGGAGTTTTCTTTGTACCACAATTATTTTAAACTGAAATTATATTGCTTTCATTTGATAGCCTCCATGGAAGTTGTTTTATTAATTCAGTATATTCATTTTCAGTTTATCAAGAGTCCATGATTAGTTTGAAAGAATGACGAGAGATCACAAGAGCTCTGGGATTTCATTTCATTTTATTTTATTTGGAATAACATTCTTTTTTTTTTTTTTTGGTGAGAAAGATTGGCCATGAGCTAACATCTGTGCCCATCTTCCTCTATTTTGTATGTGGGACGTCACCACAGCATGACTTGATGAGCAGTGTGTAGGTCCGCGCCCAGGATCCAAATCTGCAAATCTTGGGCCACCGAAGAGAAGTGCATAAACTTAACCACTAGGCCACGGGGCTGGCCCCTGGAACAACATTCTTGATACATTGAAACCCAGGTGAAATACAACATTAGAGTTTTAGAATAGCTTTCCCTCCTCCTTAAGTAGAAGCTGACCAGTCACTTGCTGGTAACCATATGCTGAGATTAGTATTCTCTGGAAAATACTTCAGCAGAGGCAGGAAGGAAAAGCAGTGAATTCTTCATCTAATGATTATAAATTATTTGCGTAAGTGAAGTCCACAATTGGTTTCTTTCTTTCAGTGAGAATGGCAGTGGTAGTGATCATGCCAAGACAGAATGCTTGCTGGCAAGGAGTGGGTGAAGAGGTCTGGTGTAACCATGGGGAGTGTGCATAGGCCTGTACTCACTGTTTTTCCTGTGCCCGTCTCTTGTGAACTTGCCTCAATGGAGTAAATGTTACCTTTTGCTTGTATTTTGCATTTCTTGACTTGTCATTTTTGTGTCTTTTTTCCTTTAGTTTATGATGTTGTTCATCCCTCTTCTAAAATTAGAGCTTGTCCACAAAAAGATGGTTTTCTTATAGCTATCCAGCATGATGATAAAACATGATCTTTTTATGGTTAATATCTTACTTGTAAATATATGACAGGGCTCTACTTTTGTGGATTAGGAATATCAAATGTAATTTCAGGATTAAGTTTATTGTGAAACAGAAGTTCTTTATTAGTTTTTGGAAACAGTAGCATTCCTGATTAGAAAACAGCATGGTGAGTGATTGGTTTTGTGCTACTTGCCAAAAGCATGCGACACATTGTGGTGTTTGTGTGTGTACAGTTACAACCTTTTCTGCCAGTTCTTGTTAATTGACGTTTGCAGACTTAAAATTTCTACTACCTGGAAGTTCTGCCGTTTTGATTATTAAAAATTTGAATCACATATTTTTTTCTTGGTAGTCCCATTTTTAAACTAGTTTAAAGAGAGAGTTCTAGATGTAGAAATTAGAAACAAAATAAAAATAGACAAGTAAAGACTTCAAGCCTGCGATGAACTTGACTCTTATTTCCATGCAGTGTTTTTGAGTTTAGCTTGTCTTGAATGCCAAGTTCTTGCTATAAAAACAAAAATCCTTCATTTGGGATAATTTACAGGCCTCTTTTTGAGTATGGCCAGTGGAATTGGATGCTTGATTTTTTAAAAATTATTTTATTGAGGTCATATTGGCTTATAACATTGTGTAACTTCAGGTGTACATTATTATATATCAGTTTCTGTATAGACTGCATCATGCTCACCACCAATAGCCTAGTTTTTATCCATAAATATACATATGTGCCCTTTTACCCCTCTCGACCTCCCCCAACTCCCTTCCTCTCTGGTAAACACTAATCTGTTCTCTTTATCCATGTGTTTATCTTCCACATATGAGTGAAATCATACAGTGTCTGTCTTTCTCTGTCTGACTTATTTCACTTAACGTAATACCCTCAAGGTCCATCCGGGTTGTCACAAACGGCACGATTTTGTCTTATTTATGGCTGAGTAGTATTCCATTTTGTGTATGTATATATTATATCTTCTCTATCCATTCATCTGTTGATGGGCACTTGGGTTGCTTCCACATCTTGGCTATTGTGAATAATGCTATGATGAACATACGGATGCATAAATCTCTTTGAATTGTTGATTTCAAGTTCTTTGGATAAATACCCAATAGTGGGATAGCTGGGTCGTATGGTATCTCTATTTTTATTTTTTTGAGAGATCTCCATACTGTTTTCCATAGTGGCTGCACCAGTTTGCATTCCCACCAGCAGTGTATGTGAGGGTTCTCTTTCCTCCACATCCTCTCCAACGTTTATTTCTTCTCTTGTTAATTATAGCCATTCTGACTGGTGTAAGGTGATATCTCGTAGTTTTGATTTGCATTTCCCTGATAATTAGTGATGTTGAATATCTTTTCATGTGCCTGTTGGCCATCTGTATATCTTTGGAAAAATGTCTGTTCATATCCTCTGCCCGTTTTTTGATCGAGTTGTTTGGTTTTCTTGTTGTTGAGTTGTATGAGTTCTTTATATATTTTGGAAATTAACTGCTTGTCAGATATATGATTTGCAAATGTTTTCTCCCAGTTGATGGGTTGTCTTTTTGTTTTGTTCATGATTTCCTTTTCCTTTTTAGGTAGACTAAAAAGCTTCTGGATGCTTAATTTTAATGTTGGATATATACCTTGAAGGTAGTACTATGTCGGTTTGTGTTGGTCTGAAAATTTTGTTGTGATAGGCTTTAGATCTAATTAAATTCTGTGTTTCAGGAATAATATTGAATCTTAAATGCTTTATTTTAAAAAAATTGTGAAATATACATAACCTGAAATTTACCATTTTAACCATTTTTAAGTGTGCAATTCAGTGGTGTTATGTAACCATCACCACTGTCTATTTCCAGAACTTTTTCATCATCCCAGACAGAAACTCTGTACCCATTAGGCAATAATTCCCCATTCTCCTTTCTCTTGGCCCCTGGTAACCTGTATTCTACTTTCTGTCTCTATGAATGTCCATATTTTAGATATTTCATATAAGTGTGATCATACAATATTTGTTCTTTTGTGTCTGACTTATTTCACTTAGTGTGTTTTCAAGGTTCAATCCATGTTGTAGGAACTTTTTATTCCTTTTTATGGCTGAATAACATTCCATTGTATGTATATACCACATTTTGTTTATCCATTAATTATTGATGGACACTTTGATTATTTCTACCTTTTGTTATTATGAAAACTCCTGTTATGAATATTGGCATAAGAGATCTGTTTGAGTCCCTGTTTTCAGTTCTTTTGGGTGTATATCTAGGAGTGGAATTGCTGGGTCATATGATAACTCTTATGTTTAACCTTTTGAGGAATTGCCATAATGTTTTCCACATTGGCTGCACCATTTTACATTCTCTCCAGCACTGCAGAGGATTCCAGTTTCTCCACATCTTTACCAACACTTGTTGTTTTCCATTTTTTGATAATACCCATCCTAGAGGATGTGAAGTAGTGTCTCATTGTGGTTTTGATGTGCGTTTTCTTGATGACTAATGATATTGAGCATTCTTTTTGCTTATTGACTATTTGTATATCTTCTTTGGTGAAATGTCTAGTCAAGTCCTTTGACCATTTTTTAATGGGGTTGTCTTTTTGATGTTGGGTTGTAGCATCCTGTTCTTTATGTATTGTGGATATTAAACCCTAGTCAGACATATGATTTGCAGATATCTTCTCCTTACTGTGGGTTGTCTTTTCACTCTCTTGATAGTGCCCTTTGATGGACAAAAGTTTTTAATTTTGATGAAGCCCAGTTATCTATTTTTTCTTTTGATGCCAGTGGTTTTGGTGTCATATTTAAGAAACCATTACCAAATCCAAGGTCATGAAGTTTGTTCTCTGTTTTCTTGTAAGAGTTTTATAGTTTTAGCTTTTAAATTAGGTCTGTGATCCATTCTAGGTTAATTTTTGTATGTGGTGCAAGGTAACAGTCCAACTTGATTTTTCTGCATGTAGATTTCCAGTTTTCCCAGCACCTTAAAAAAAAATTTTTTTTTTAATTTTTCCCGTTAAATAGTCTTGGCCCTTTGTTGAAAATCAGCTGGGCATATATGTGAGGGTTTATTTCTGGACTCTCTGTTCTATTCCATTGACCTGTATGTCCGTCTTTATGCCAGAACAATGTTGTTTTGATCTGTATTAAATGTTTTATTTTATTTTTATTTTTTTTGTGAGGAAGACCAGCCCTGAGCTAACATCCGTTGCTAATCTTCCTCTTTTTGCTGAGGAAGACTGGCCCTGGGCTAACATCCGTGCCCATCTTCCTCCACTTTATATGGGGCGCCGCCACAGCATGGCTGACAAGCAATGCGTCCGCGGGCGCCCGGGATCCGAACTCGCGAACCTCGGGCTGCCAAGCGCAAACTAAACTGCTGCACCACCGGCCCGGCCCCTAAATGTTTTATTTTTAATTGACTATTTTATCATTCTTGGTGTGTGCCTTTTAAAATGTTCTTCATATGTATCTTTAAATTTTGCTTTTAATAGTTGCATTTAGTTGACAGTACTCCAAAAAGAACTGCAAATATTAACTTTATAATGAATCCTTTTGGAGTTACTGTGCCAGGAAACTTAGTATTAAAGCAAGCAAATTTGGAGTTAATTAATTGATATTGCACTTTCTTTGAAAATTAGAGGGAAAAGCATGAAGACCAAAAATGAAATGTTGCTTGTACTTGCTCACAGAAAGAATAAAAAGAATGGGAAAGACCAATTATTTTACATAATTTAGTAAGTGATCCTTTAATTTCATCTCAGATATCACTTTTATTTTAGTTCCAGAAGTAATCTACTTAATGAAACTCTTCAGGAATTTCATAAAAGAAAATATTGGTATTTTGTGAGGAATATTTTCATTAAGTAGCTAGTAAGGGCAGGCTCTTAATTATTAAGCCAGATCTGAATGACTATGTTTATTAGACTTTTTTTATGTTATGCATATCTAACTTAATTTTGTTTCAGACTGCAATAAAGATTAGAAAATTAGAACATCAGATGTTATTTTCTTTCTCTGTTGATATACAAATTTTATTTTCATTGCTTTTTTTCAGAGTAGATTTGTGCCCCTCTCCCCTTTATTATAAAAGAATATTTTCCCCAATATTTTAACTATAGTCCTTAAATAAATTATTTGGGATTTAGAATTATGAAGTAAAAATATTTTGTAACAGGAATACTGAGTTATAAACCAAAGGCAAAAGCCTCTGAGAAAGTACAATTTAACCTTTTTAAAGTTTGTTATAAATTAATTAATTCTACTTTATGAACCAATACATAAAATAGATACCCCCCCATAACTTAATTGTTTACTTTCACTTTTTTCTGATAAGTCTCATGATTCTTAAAAAGTTATATAATGGCCAATCTTGTTTTATCTGTATCCTCATGCACTTATTCTATGCCTGCATTATTTTGAAACAAATCCCAGACATCATTTCATCAGTAAATATTTTAGTAGTTTTTGTGTATGTGTGTAGGAACAGCTTGCTAGTATACAGTTTAGGGCAAATCCATTCAATAAACATTTTGTGAATTTCTGCTGTGGTCTAGATGCAGTGGGCTCAGTGCTAGGAATAGAAAAATGTTTAAGACATGACGTCTGTCCTAAAGGAGCTTACATTATAGCTTAGATCCAGTTCTTATGTTAAAAATTTATAGGCACTGAAGTCTGAAGAGTTTGAGTCCAGCTTTAGAAAAACAAAATAGAACTCTTGAGCCAAATAAGAACAGTGAGTTGTATTCTGACATACCTGACTCACATACTCAAGGAGAGGTAATACAGTATCCTCTCAGACCTTTTATCTCAAAGGGGGGGAAAAATGGACTATACTTGATACCAGCAATAAAAATGTTAGAAATATACAAAGAGCTTATCTGTTATAAATCACTATTAAGATTTTAGATTAGGTAAATTAGAATGATGCAAAACCGCTTCTACCTTCATCATATTGACTATAGGTCCATTTTTTTAGGACAATTTTAATTTTAAAATTCATTTCCATTTTCAGAATGTGCTGATTTTTTTAAATAGAGAGGGTATGCCATATATCCCAATTGAGATTTTTCTTTTATTTATTCTAAATATTTTCACATTACTACTGTGATTTCACTTTGAGTTTTCAGATATTAATGACATTTAATTTCAAATACAATCACAAACTCCTGTTTTATACCTTCTTAATATCTATTGATTTCACCTATTAAGTAGGTGAAATCACCTATTTGTCCTTCTTGTTGCTGACATATTTCAGGCCATTATCCTGCCTAAACTGAATGGCTGTAATTTCCTCTTAATTGTCCGGTTTAGAGAAAGCTCCTTTGGAGCACTTTTCCACACTGCAGCAAGAGTCCTCTTTGTAGAATGCAAATCTGATTTTCTTACTCTACTTTTTGAAATTCTCCATGTCTCCTTGTTGCCTTTAGATAAAGCACAGAGCGTGGTATAGAGCACATTTCTTTACCCAGCTCGTGCTTACATCTCCAGGCCCTTCATGTGTCATCTCGCATGCTTTCCTCACTCCTTACCTATAGATATGTATTCCCACATCCACTCTTTCCTGCTGCAACACCTTCTCATCATCCTCTCCCTTCCTTTGAAATCTGATATTGTGTGCTAGATATTCAGGTAGGGTCTTGTGTTTACCTTTTTAAAACACTTTTACTGTGTTGCCTAACTACTTACTTAATTTCTTTCCCCTCTATGATAGTTTTAGTGTCTTATTCTTCCTTTGTGTCTATGGGGTCTGGTGACTGGGACATAATAGGCACAGATTGATATTTATTGAATGAATGAATGAATATGTATTAGTTACCTATTGCTGTGATATAAATTACCCTAAAACTTAGTAGCTTAAGAAAACCCAAGCATTTATTGTCTCACAGTTTCTGTTGGTCAGGCTCTCAGGAGTGGTTTAGCTGGGTGGCTCTGGCTTGGAATCTCTCCTGAGGTTGTAGTTGTCAAGATGTTGGCTGGGACTATCTGAAGGCTTATCTGGGCCTTGAGGATCCTTCCAGGATGGCTCACTTACATGGCTGTTGACAGAAGACCTCAGTTTCTTGTTGGCTGTCTGCAGAAAGCATCAGTTGCTACTGATGTGGACCCCTCCTAGGGGTTATTTGAGTATCTTCACTACGTGGAAGTCAGCTTCCTTCAGAGTGAGTGATCCGAGAGAGAGCAAGGAGGAAGCCACAATGCCTTTTATGATATGGTCACACACAGTCACTGCCACTACATTCTGTTCCTTAGAAACACGTCACTAAGTTTAACTCACAATTAAGAGGAGACTGTACCTTTGAAGGGAGGAATATCAAAGAATTTGTGGGTATGTTTTATAACCACCAGAGAATGGAACAGTAGTTTATGATTCTCCCTTGGACTTGACCAAAATAGATCATTTTCCCCTCTTTATAAAATATGTTTGTCCAAATGGAAATAAATTTTAAAAGTATGCTTTTATTAAAATATTTTACTTGTTTTGATGATACAATGTAACTAGATTGCACATAAACACAATTATTTAAATGAGCTAATTATTATCTAATATAATTTTATTGTAGCTCTTTCACATAGATTCTGGAAATAAAGTCGTCTCTTAAGTTCTATATTGCCCATCAGATGAATGTGATACAGAGTTCACTGCTCTATGGCTCACTGCAGGTCTTCAAAAGATTAAACACTTTATCTGTGAGCTGTATTTGTACACTTTTAACAGAGAAAATAGTAGTCTTTTAAACTTGTAGCCTAAAACACAGCTAAATTAACTGTACAAAAATTAAATTCTTTTAAGCCTAATACACATAACTTGCTTGTTCAAGAAAAATTGGAGTCCCTAACGTGTGCCAAGCATTTTGCTAGTGCTGGGTATATATCAGTGAATAGAACGAACTTATTCTTGTCCACTTGGAGTTCGTGATCTGCTGGAGAGCAGATAATAAACAGATAACTAGATATTTACCACTAGTGATAAATGGTATCTATCTATGGAAGAAATGAAGAAGGTGAAGTGATAGAGGCTTATGGGAAGACAGAGGTACTTCTACATTTCTACAGAAAAGGCTTGTCAGGGAGGTGATCTTGAAGCTGAGAACTGAACGAGTTAGCCCTGCCAGGAGCTTACAGGAAGAGGCAATGCCCTACAGTGTGAACAGTTGGTGTATGAGGAGTTGAAAGGATGCCTGGAGATGTTCAGGGAGAGAGTGCAATGAAGTTTGAGAGGTAGAAAGAGATCATATTATCTATAGTTTAAGAGACCTTGATAAGGCGTATGGATTTTTTGGGGTGTGTGAGAAAGATTAGCCCTGAGCTAACATCCATTGCCAATCCTCCTCTTTTTGCTGAGGAAGACTGGCCCTGGGCTAACATCCGTGCCCATCTTCCTCTACGTTATATGTGATGCTGCCACAGCATGACTGACAAGCGGTGCATCGGTCTGTGCCCGGGATCCAAACCTGTGAACCCCAGGCCGCTGAAGCAGAGCATGCAAACTTAACCGCTCTGCCACCCAGCCAGCCCCAGGAGTGTGGATTTTATTCAACACGTTGAAAACCATTGAAGGATTTTGCAGTTACTTAATACAGTTTGTGCTAACTGGAAAAAAAAAAAGAGTCTCTTTGGCTGCAAAAGAGGAAAAGTGGGAAAATATTTAGAAGGCCACTATAGTAGTCCGGGTGATTAACAATGATGGCAGCTGATCTAGAGTGTTGGGAGAGACGAGGATGGATTTGAGCCAGTTTGCAGGTAGAACCAATGGGACTTAACATGAAGTGTGAGGAAGAAGGAAAGTAAGGACAATATCCAGGTTTTTGGCTTGAGCCAACTGGTGAATGGTAATATCCTTAAATGAAATTGAAGGTCCGTGAGAAGGGAAATAAGGTTTATTTTTGACAATGTTAATTTTGTGATGTCTTCAGGTCATATAGTGGACATGTCAGATGGCAGACAGTTATGCAGTCCTGGAGCTCAGAGATTTGAGAGGAAATATACAGGTAGTATTTAAAGTCGTGGAATGGATGAGATTCTTTCTAGGGAGGGAATGCCCTAGGAACTCCAGCTTTTAGAATTTGCATGAGTGGGCAGCATTCTTGCTTACTTTGTAAAAAACAAAAGACAAAACTGCAGCACAGAAAGTTTGGTTTATTTCTGTCTAATATATATTAAAGATGTGCATGCTTTTTTTTTTTATTTTGGCATCAGTATGATACATGAGAAAGAAGTTTAAATCTCCACCTGGCCACTTGTTGAATGAATAACAAAGCCACTTACCAGCTGTGTGACTTTGGAATTTTACCTCTCTGAGCCTCAGTTTTCCTATCTGCTCAAGAGAGTAAGAGCAGAGTTGTTTTGAAGGTTAAATGAATTAATTTATCTAAAGTGCCTAGGACAATGTCTGGATAGTAAGCACTCAGTATTCTTTTATTTTCCCTTTCCTTGCTCTTAATTTGTTTATATTTGTGCCTGTGAGCAGGAGAGCTATTTTGAAACAAAGGTTACATTTAATGGACACATTCCTTCTATTTGTATATGGTGTTAGAGAGACAGAAAGATGTAGACATATAACACATAAATATAGTTTCTTAAATATCTGAAAATTATTCATTGCTAAATGTTCATATACTGTTTTTGTCTTGCTTTTCTCAGACTGTCATAACTCTGCTGCCTTCAAAGAAGATTATTTCTTAAATAATGAAACACTAAGATAAAGGTTTGTTTTGAAATATTTCTGAAGTCTAATGAGTAGGAGAATGAATTAAAACAGTATTATAAAAATTATTTCTACTCAGCCTTATAATTATTAATATGGAATTCTCAATCACACATTAAATTGTTCATTTTCAGATATAAAATTGCATAATCCAATACTTTGAAGGCAAAGATAAGATGTTAAATTTAAATCCATGAAGTCGGCTTCTAATTCTTCCTTCTCTCCCTCCTCTTTCCCTCCCTCCAAATAAAAGCAGTGACTCAAACTCTCTTCTTGTATGCTTAGCTCTGGAAAATATTTTAGAGGTGTTCCATTCCTTTGAAATATGTGATCATGTGTCTAATACTAAAGGGAAAACATTTATTCCACATGTATTATTTCAGTTTTCTCTCACCTAAATAGACCCAGTACAGCTAATGTTTTGGAAAGACTGACATGCACTGTAGAATGGGGCTTACAGTGGACCTCCTTACCTAGAGCCTTACATGTGGGATAGCCTGCAAATCTTTAGTCCTTTGTTCTCTGTTCATATTTCTTGGTTCATATAGGTATTGGCAAAGTGTCACAGGGGAACCCCTTGTCCGTTTCATGATAAAGTGGGAAATCCTGTCCAGAAGATGTATTGTAACCCTATTACCTTTTATTTATGAATTATATCATTGTAGAATGATACACTATATCTCGTCAATTCTAGGATACATTTTTTTTCTCATTTGCAGAATTTTGAACTAGAATTACCTTGCAGTAGATATGATAAGAAATTGTCATTTTTTTAATTGGCAGTGTTTTTTCTTGGTGATGCATAAAATAATAATAGTCTTATAATCACTGGTATCTTAGATTTGATGAAATATGGTAGCCCTTCAACTGCAAGTCTCTCGCCCTTAGAATATATTTGTTATTAATTAGGCTCATGTAAAGAATCAATTTTTTAAAGATCAGATCATGTTTTTTTACATTTGTTTTCTACTTGATGTTGTTAAACTTTACACAAAGGTCAGCAAACTTGTGCTATAAAAGGCCACATAGTAAATATATTAGCCTTTGTGGGCCATACGATCTCTGTTGCAGCTATTCAGTTCTGCTGTTGTAGCACAAAAGCAGCCTTAGACAATACAAATGAGCATGGCTATGTTCCAATAATACTTTATTTACAAAAACAGACTGCGGGCCGAATTTGGCCCATAAGCTATAGTTTGCCAACCCCTAGTAGAACATTATAATGATCAAATCACTTCTGAAGCATTTACTTCCCCAAATACTTCTCCTAGATCATCTTTGAGCCTTTGCCCATGTATTCTACACTTAAAATTTTCTTTCTGTTCTCATCAGTTGCTTGATCATTTCATCTGCCTATGCCTAGCTCAAGGTCATCATACTTACACTTAAGTTCATGAACCAGTAGATATTATGTCATTTTTCATATGAGTGATCTTTGCTTCAAGTTTGCCACCGACTCTAAAATATGATTTGTCAGTTTGTGGTTGGTTTGTTACTCCATAGATAAGCTGAGAGCAGTGAAAAACTGTGAACAGATTAATGAGTCAGGGATTTTTTAATACTGTGCCTGAGAATAATAATTTGTTTACTTTTTAAATTCAGTCCTCTGCTTTGATTGTCATGGTCGGTACCAGAAAGTTCACCCTCTTTGGATCCATGCTAATAAAGTTGACTCTGAGAGGTAACATAATGAAGTTGGATATGAGAGGTAGCATAATGAAGTCATTAAGAGCACTCACTCTGGAGCAGACAGCCTGATTAAATCTAGGCTCTGCTACTCACTAGTCTTGTGACCTTGGGCTAGTTACTGAACCTCTCTATGCCTCTGTTTCCTCTTTTGTAAAATGTGGGCAATAATAGTACTTACAGGGTTGTTTTGAGGATTAAATGAGTACCTATAACTTGTGTTAAGTGTCATAAATAAAGTATGATTTTAAGAGAAAGATATGTAGTATTTAGAAATATTTCCATTACTACTGAATTTAATTGTCAGAATAATTTGCCATTTAAAATGATAAATAAATTATAAACTATTAAGACATCAATAAAAAATTGATAAACAAATAAATAAATAAATAAATAAAATGATAAATAAAAAAGGAGCTCATATTGAATAGTATTTTCTCCTTTTTACCATGGACATATTTAAAGTACCAGTCTTTTCTCTGGTTTTTACCTCATGGCAACTATCTAGTATCTGGCTCTCAGTGAACATTAATTAAACGAATGGAAATTTATATTTTTGTCTCAAGGTGCTAATTTTCCAATCATTCTCCTAATTTTTATAAGACACCTCTTTTGTCTGATTTGGAGAAAGTGGTCAATGCTCATTGAAAAACATGTTGTTTTGTATTCCAGTGTAAACTAAGATAATTTGTGAATTGTTCTGAAGGCCTTTCTGTAAGCCATCGTTTCTCTTAAGAGAAATAATTCCCCTCCTTACATCATTTCCCTTACTTTCAGTGTCTCCTAGTGATCTTTCTGATCGAGAATGCTGTAACTATATACAAATATATTTAACTTTTGTTCTATCTCAGAATAGGCTGGATTAATAACTGACATATTAAAATGGCTATAAAAAACTGACTATAGGGGGCCGCCCGCTGGCGCAGCGGTTGAGTCCGCGCTTGGCAGCCCGGGGTTCGCGGGTTTGGATCCCGGGCGCCCGCCGACGCACCGCTTGTCAGCCACGCGGTGGCGGCGTCCCATATAAAGTAGAGGAAGATGGGCACGGATGTTAGCCCAGGGCCAGTCGTCCTCAGCAAAAAGAGGAGGATTGGCGACGGATGTTAGCTCAGGGTCGGTCTTCCTCACACAAAAAAAAAAACAAAAAAAAACCTGACTATATCATTATATAGCAATCTTGGCTTCAATTTTTCTTATCATACCATGACTTGTGAAATATAAATTTCGGTATTTAATAAGAAAATGCCTCTTCAATAATATTTCTATGTTCACCTATATTTTCTTTTTATAACTATTTGGTTTAACCATATAAAATTGCTGATACTCTCCCCTTTCTGGCCTAACAAAAATGGCAATTTCGTTTGACTCAACCCAATAGAAAGCAAGAATTTTTTCTGGAAGTCTTTATACCCCTTGTGGTTTGGTTTGGTTTCAGCAGTTTGTCACTTTCATTCATTTAACAACATAATAAACTCTTTTCGTTTTTAAATGTTGATAGTACACGTCTTCCAGGAGATTTTAAGGACTATAAGTGGTTGGTTAGAAGCTATATGTTAAGCTTCTAACGTTCTGGCATCAAGTAAGAGACTTTACATAAATTATCTCTAATCCTGACAATAGACCTGAAAGAGGAATTATTATAAATGGCAGAGCTAGGATTTGAGCTCTTTTCAAAATGACCTAGTCTTGAAAGTTACATAGTGTCACTGCCAACATTCTGTTTGTTAGAAGTGAGTCCCCACTGAGGGAGATTGGCTTCTCTTCTGAAGGTAAGAGTGTCGAAGAATTTGTTGACATTTAAAAATCACCACAAAAAGCTAGAGACTTTTGGATGTGCTTTCTGTCATGATGAAAAATTTATCTTGCCCTTTGAAAATTTTCTTCCCTTTGATGTCGATGTAAATGATTTATAGAAGATTCGTGGTCACTCCTGAGTTCTTTGTCTTCCAGATTTTAACTTGAAACATGGTCTAATAATTATACACAATGGACGTAGTTAGTCTGAATGTTCTTGCTGGTACAGGGATCTTAATTTTCCAGCTTTTCATGTTTGATTTTTTTTAAACCTATTTTATTAGATTTACAAAATATGTAACTAATTTATAAGTTGTTTTTGTTGTTGATCCTGTGAAAGGACTAAACCATACCTTTTGTTTTCCCTGAAAATTATTTTGTATTTACCGGATTTATCTTTCTGGTTAACTCTGTGTGGCAGTTTGTTGCAGACTGCTCCTGGGCAGCCTGCAGGTCGGGCTGCCTGAAAGAAGATTGCCGACCATGTACAGAACTGAAACGTATGTGGTAGAGTCTTTCTGCGTGTGGATGGAATAAGATGCCAGGTGTTCTAGGAGTGGTAGAAAAGCTTTGAGAGCAGAGTGAGGGAAACTTGAATGTTTAAAAAGGGCTGACAAGTATGATATAAACCACACCTTTATATTTATGGCTAGTCTGGAGAGCAGAATGGGGGTATTCTGAGATAACTTGAATCGCAGTACTTCTACATGTAGTATGTCATATTTGACGGGGGAACTATTGCATTGAGGATTTTATATTCGCCCTCTGATATCACCTGTCAAACTATGCACAAAAATCACAGAGAAATACTGAGATGGGTTATGATTTAAGGCCTTATAGTGAATCAGTGATAAAACCAGGAATGAAACCCAAAAGGATAGTGACCCAGACCACACTTTCTGATTTGATCTTCCTTGGCAAACTCTCATTTTTTTGCCTTGAATTTTTAGAGACGGTTTCCTTGTTAGTTTATTCTTTTTCTTTAAACTATCATACTGTTTCATAAAATTTTTATTTTTTTAAATTATTATGCAGTAAATTTTATCTTTCTTTGGTATACAGCTCTATGAACTTTGATACATATGCAGATTAGTGTAACCACTGCCACAGTATGGACATAGAACATTTTCATGATCCCCCCCAAAACTTCCTTGTCCTGTCCCTTTGGAGTCACCCTCTCTCTCCACCTCTAACTCCTGACAGCCACTAATCTGTCTTCATCAATACAGTTTTTCTTTTCAGGAATGTCGTATAAATGGAATCATACAGTACATAACCTTTTGAGACTGGTTTCTTTCACTCAGCATAATGCCTTTGAGAATCATCCAAGTTATTGTGTGTGTTGATAGTTTATTCACTTTTATTGTTGAGTTGTATGTGTGTGCCGCAGTTTGTATATCCATTAACCTGTTACAGGACATTTGGGTTGTTTCCATTTGGGGGCCATAATGAATAGAGCTGCTATAAACTTTTCTGTATAGATTTTGTATGATCATAAGTTGTCATTCTCTGGTGCAAGGATCAGCAAACTTTTTCTGTAAAGGACTAGATAGGCTATACTTTAGGCCACACGATGTCTGTTGTGGCTACTCTGCTCTTGTAGTATGAAAGCAGCCATACAGAATACGTGAATGAATGAATGTGGCTGTGTTCCAATAAGACTTTATTTACAAAATAGGAGGTGGGCCAGATATGGCACATGGCCATAATGTGCCAACCCCTGTTCTGTGGTAAATACCCGGCAACGGGACTGCCGGTTACATGACAAATATAGGTTTAACTTGATAAGAAACTGCCAGTTTATTGGTTTTTAAGTACTTAGTTTAATAACATTTGAATTATGGAATGTTAATGAACCCACACCTCATAGTTCACACATCAGGCCTACATAATTTATGATAAGACAGGCTTTGGGCTTATCTTACGGCTTATCTATTTTGCCTCCTACTTTTATTCATATTCATGTGACATCTTTGGCTTGGATGGATCCTTTCTTCCCAGATAAAGTACATACCTTCTTTCAGTCATTTTTATTTGACTGACTTAAGATATAATGGGACATTTCAGGGAGGTTGTCTCTTTCAGGGATGTATTAGGAGCAGAGTCTCACAGTGAGAGCTACTAGGTTTTTAAATCAATCAAACAGTTGATTTTATTCTGGAAATCGAGTGTAACTGGATAGGCAGCCATCACACCATGACATGCAGTCTATTTAGAAGCGTTCGTTTGTTCATTTTTCAATACTAAACCCAGACTGTTTATCCATAATAGGAGCTCACCTAGGAGATCATTAACTTTGTTTGGTGTAAGTTCCTGATGACAAGTTAGATATTAAATCTTAGGTTTATACCTGTGTCCTTGGAGTTCTTCTAAGCAACTGCAGTTGCTATTGGAAGGCTGTTGTTTCTGTTTGTTTTGTCTGTAGAATGGAGAATTGGCTTTCTGTAAGTAGTATTTTGTTGTGATTCCCTTTGCCACCAAAGCAAGGACTTGGGGTTGAGGCACAGCATCTTGGATATACCACTAGCTAATGAAGTTGGAGCTGGTGAATAAAGCAAAGAAGTTATATCTTTCTGGTTATGGTTTACAGTTAGTTTTGCTCTTCTGAAAAAACAGTGAAGCCCTAGGACTGTGATCGCATCACGGAGGTGGAAGAATATTTTGTACTAATAGTACAAAATAAATATTCTCTACTAGACATCCTGATAGCCACTTCTTGGGAGTTTAATTTGTTCACTTTGCTTCTGATTTTATACAGCCAAGCAGTAGTCATTGTATCTGACTGTTCAGTTATTAAATTAAAATACAGTTTGGTTGTCTCTAAGTATGTAACTTCTTTGTAATTCAGGGAGATTTAAAGGCATTTCCAGCATTTAATCCTGTTTCTTCCATAGTGCAGTATCTAGAGCAAGTTTGTCCTTGGCTATTAAGCTTGTTCAGGAATTTTAAAAGTTTATTTCCCGGGGTCGGCCCAGTGGCACAGCGGTTTAGTTCGCGCTTGGCAGCCCGGAGTTCGCCAGTTCGGATCCCGGGCGCCTGCCAACGCACTGCTTGTCAGCCCTGCTGTGGCGGCATCCCATATAAAGTAGAGGAAGATGGGCACGGATGTTAGCCCAGGGCCAGTCTTGCTCAGCAAAAAGAGGAAGATTAGCAACGGATGTTAGCTCAGGGCTGGTCTTCCTCACCAAAAAAAAGAAAAAGAAAAGTTTATTTCCCATACTTGAACATTATTTAGTAACAAGATAGAAAGGTTAAGGATGACCTCCATAAAATCTGATCTTACCTTTCTGTGGCAGTGGTTCTCAACTCTGGGTGCACATTAGACTCAACTGGGGAACCTGTGAAAACAATGTCTTGTCTCCAGCCCCAGAGATTCTGATTTGAGTGGGGTGGGTCCTGGGCGTCAGAATCTTTTTTAAGGATTCCTAGTTGATTCCCATGTCCAACCAGGGTTGAAAATTCCTCACATATGGGAAAATTACTGGACCTGGGCTAGCAATGTTGAGTAAAATATTCTGAATTAGAAACTAATTCATAATCTTTTCCCCCCTTCTTTCTAGTTGGAGCTCAGATTTCAAGTCTTGAGTAAAATACCATCAGGGGAATGGGCCCTATTGTGCTCACACATTCAGAACCTGTTATCCAAGGAATTCTCTAAAGGTCAGTTATGGGAAGAGAAATTACTGGGGTTTTGTTTTTAATCTTTACTACTATTAAATTTATTGGTAAATTAAGATTGTAAATTCCTTGTGAGTAGAAATGCCTTTCTTAATTGACTGAATCTTTAGTGCTACCCTTGTCAATTTAATTATTATAATATCATATTTAGGAAATACAAAATTTATCTTCTCAAGAATTATTTACTTTTAATAGGCTCTTTAGAGGAACATGCATATTATATGTACATCTGTATGCTTATACACGTATAATATATCTTTGCAAAGATATTCAAGAAATTAGTAATGATGATTGACTCTGGGAGGCCAGCTAGGGCCCAGTGGTAGATTATTTACTTTTACTATACATTCTTTCCAGTATGTCTCTTTTTAAACCCCATGCATATATTAAATTTCAAAAAATATTTTTCAATAGCTAAAAATGCTTTTTATTTTCAGTTTTGTAAATATGCTTATAATTTTTTCTGTTTGGAAAATAGAAATCAACCTCACTGTCACTGAAATTGAAGATCTCTGCTTATTGTTTGATATGTTACTTGTTTTGGATGTGTTACGTAGGTATATACATCTACTTTTTCCTCTCCTGAATCCAAGTCCTGTGTTTTCATTGTGTTTTATATTTTCTTATGGCCCTTTTATTTCACCATGGCCAAATTTGTCTCTTTTTATCTTTCCCACGAATTCTTATTCCTTTACTCTATTTCCTAACTTAGTTAATGGCATTGCCATTCTTCCAGTCACTCAGGCTGGAAATCTTAGTTGTCTTCATCTGTTCCCTTTGATCCTGAAAGACATCCCGTTCCCAGATGGTTAAAAAGTGTTTGTAAATGAACAAGGAAATAAAAGTTAACACACAAAAAATTTTTGTACTCTTGCTTTGCAATCATTTAAACTCATTAATCAATGTTTTTGATAATTTAGTAAGAGCTAAACTAAATTTTACATGTATGAAAAGTTTACTAAATTGTATAGCTGAGATTGAGGAAGATGTTTATCTGTTTAAAAGAGCTGACATTTTCAAAGTACCTTTAGATGATTCACAAGAATACTTTTCATGCAAATCATTTATATAGTGAGTATAAGACATTTGACTATTTTTTTAAAGCAGAAACCAAAGTAAGCCTTTTTTAACCTAACCAGATGTTATATTCTCAAAAGTAATGATTCTATAGTCATTTAACATGTATTACTTATTGTCTTTTCACTGCATATTCATTTGGATATTGATATCTATTTGCCTTTTATCATTTCTTAGCTTAAATATAAGTGTTATGGCAGAAACTTACTGTAGTTTCCAATTTTATATTCCTTTTAGATACTTTAATATACATTTAAAATGGATTCTGTGCTAGTTTTTTTAAACAAGAGTTATCAGTTTATAGATCTCAGAAGTCTACAGTTTTTCAGATTTTCGAATAGGAAAATCTGTTGATTGATAGAAAATGTAGGGATTGAAAAATTTAAGTTCTACTCATCTATACATGTATATACTCTTAATGGGTGCCTAAATTTATCTACAATAGATAAGATAAAGGATTTCCATTTAAAGATAGTTGAGTAAAACATTTGTATTCTATTCTCCTTCCTAATGCTAACTGAACATAACTAAAAGAATAAAGAATAGGGAAGAAATCTTTTAACTTTAGTGAAATGAGGAGAAAACCACAATTCCAAGCCTCAGACTGCAAGGAGAGCTTCCAGACACTGTGAACTTGAGAACTAATTAAGGAAGTGTGTAAACCTCTTCAACACAGCCCAGACCTCTCCCAAAGTAGGTGGAATGGGGACTAGAGAGTGGCAGGCAAGGTAAGGCTGCAGGAGAAGACACAACTGCACCTTTTTGTACAGAAAACAGTCAGAAGAAGCGGCAGAGTGGAGGAGGTGGTATCCGGGGCTGTCGTTTTGGCGTTAGTTGATGCAAAGCAGACGAGAGAAGTAAACACTGAATCACAGTGCAGACAATCGACGGCTTAGCACTTTCCCCTTCTCTCTGTCTACTTCAGCTACACTGGCTTCGTTATAGTTCTTCAACCATGCTAAGCACGTTCTTACCTTGAGCCTTTGATTTTGCTTGTCCCTCAGCCTGGAAAATTCTTCCTCTAGGAATTCTTATGGATTGCTCCCTCATTCATTTCAGGTTTCTGTTCTCGTGTTAACTCCTTAGAAAAGCATTCCTTTCCCAGGCAGACTCAAACAACCACCCTGGGAACATTCTATTTCAAAGCTTACTTAATTTTTCTTCATAGTCATCTCACTACCAGACCTAAATACTGATTTCTTTGTTTATATTTTTCTCTCCCCCTCTAGAATCTGAGCTCTACTTAGTAGGCTTCTGTCCCCCCTCTGTATTTCTAGTACCTAAAACACTGCGTGGCACCTTGTGGTTGCTCAATAAATATTTGTTGAATAAATTATTAAACAAACAAATGAACACACAGGTCTTCTAGTAGGCAATTTAGAATTACTTCCTGTACCCTGTATAAACCGGGAGATCCGTGTTGAGAGGCTTAAGAGATGTTATCAGCAAATAGCAATAATGGGTCCTTATTTTGATCCTGATTCATATAAAAGAACTATAAAAAATAATGCCATTTATGAAATAATTGACCATTTGAACACTAGAAATTTGATATTAAAGAATGTGTAGTAGCACTATGAGTCGGTCAGGATTTAGTTGCAGAGAACAGAATCCATTCTAGCCAGTTTAAGCAGGAAGATACTTAGAACAGGGTATTTATTCATGGCTTACAGAGGGAAGCAAACGGCTGAAGAAACAGACATTAGGCTCGTGGTTGACCTTTTACAAACATCTCCCAGTGCTCTACCACAGAGCTGGCCATCAGGGAGCCGCTGCTTTCTCTGTGCGTTAGGATGCAGTTGTAGAGATTAGGAAACCATGGCCTGCAGGCAAAATCTGGCCCAAACAGTTTACAAAGTCTGTCCCTCCAGTTAAGAATGGTTTTTGCATTTTTAAATGGGTGAAAGAAAATCAAAAGAAAAATAATGTCTTGTGGTACCTGAAAATTATATGAAATCCTAATTTCAGTGTCCGTACATAAAGTTTTATTAGCACACAGCCACACTTATTCACTTACCTATTGTCTGTGGTTGCACTCACACTAGCAGTTGCAACAGAACCAGGCAGTAAAATATTTATCATCTGGCCCTTAGCAGAAAAAGTTTGCCAGCCCTTGCTCCAGAAAACACACACAGTGCCGCTTCCGGGAGCTGCCTCCACTGCTGTTTGCTCTGTAGCTGTGCTGCCCAGCAGTGGCAGAAAATGTGGCTGAGGGTGTTGTGATTTACTTTCCTGAGGTCCTACTGATAGTGAGTGGAGGAACAGAGTTTAAAACTTCTGTCTGCCCGACTCCAGACCCTTTTATTACCACCCTCTGCTCCTGCTGGTCTGTTGCTTGTCTCTGTAATGCAGCCTTTTTATGACTCTAACCAGAAATTTTATGTCACATGTTGAAAACATTAAAACATTTCTCTAATTCAGTTCTCATTGCCCTTACAAAAGTTACAGTCTCTCAGCTTCATTTCTTCTTCAGTAAAAGCAGACTAATAGATTTTATCCTCTGGGGTTTCTTTGGCATAATATTGACTCATGCTTAATGCAAAAAGTCTCTGTGAATATGCAACAGTGTATAATTCATACTTTCTTAAAAGACTGTAAAAATTTTATTATTGATGTAGTATTGATATTATATACCATTATGTTTTATGAGGAACACATGTATAAGCTTCAAGCAAAATATTCATGTCAGGAAATAACAGTTTGCTCTTTGCAGCCTCACAAGGAATAGAGACTTTGCCTTTACAGTAGCAGAGTGTGTTGAATCAGGCCAATCAGATACGGATTCAGAGAAACATTTCCTGTGAGAATATTTTAGTGAGAGGATATTTTTAATTTAGGTCCTTAGTCATAATATCCTAACTGTTTGAGGTTAAGTCAATATTTTCAAGGGTAGGCCTTGGAAAAAAATAAATAAGAGCACAAAATCAGAGTTTAAAGAGAAAAGAGACATAATGAAGTAAATAAAATAGAAGCTTCTGAAGTGCTAGTGAGGTCTAAGCACGGTGGTTTGCTGATAAATGTTTAACAACTGGCTACTCAGAAAAAAAAAGAAGTCCTGATTTTTAGTATTTGTTGATTTCTTTGGTGTCAATACTCTACGATGGCTGGTTTCAAACTATTAAGGGTTTGACAACTGGCTCTCCACAATTTCTGAAAATTTAGCTATCAGCTCTCATGAGCTGGTAAGAGCCGGATCCAGCACACCACTTAGCCGAGCCTAAGCACAAGGTAACAGGAGACAAGGCAGAAGTAGTTTACATTTACGTTTATAGTGAATATACAGGGAAAATATTTCATGAAACCTGAGTTTCTCTTTTAAATAAAAAGTGATCATTTTATAAAAATAATATAAAAGTATATTATTTTATTCACAGAAGAATAAAATGAATAGTTTCTATTGATGTTGGAATAAATTTTTTCTAAGGTTATCTCATATTTTCTCTTTAATGAAAAATATTGCTCAGAACATGTTAAATTATGTAACACATTGTTGTATTTAATTGCTAATGATATTTTTTATTTGTATTTTTCTTTGACGAATTCTGCCAGGAAATTATTTCCTTAATGTTCTGAATATTATTCCATATTTGGGGTTATGTGGTTGAGTGCATGGTGTGAGAATTAGGGAAGACTTGAACTAAAGAGACCAGGAAACTCAAAGGAAAAGAAAATGCAGTTAGGTGTATGTAACATTTCCCTTCTGTGTCAGATGTATCAAGAGATAGGAAGAATTCTCTGCCAAGATATTACTCATGAATCATATTTCTTGTTGCCAGTCTGGTTACACCCTTGGTGGAAGATACACAAAGTAAACATGGGTTTTGTGTGTGTTTTTAACTTCTTGGGGACAAAAATACTTGGGATAATTTTGTCCAAATGTTTTAGGGAAGAACGAATAGTACTATCATTGCTAGGAATGGCTAGAAAATAACATCACGGTTGCTTTCATAAATAAAATTATTTCATAAAGACAAAGAGGCAGCTCCCATTTAATAGGAAGAGCACTGGACTTGGAGTTATGTGTCTTGAATTCAATTTTCATCTAATGCTACTTGTTGAATCTTTTTGGCAAATTGCTTTAACCTTTTTGAACTGTAGTTTCTTCATCTATAATGCAGGCCTTATACCATTTTGTGGTAGGAAATAAATGAATAAGTTTATATGAAAATACCTAGCGTTGTACTTGGCTATGGATCCTAAGTCTGTATTTCCTAGACAAAAGCTGACACAGAGGCAGGAAACAAGAGTTCCTTAGGGATTAACTCCAGCCCTGGCTACTAATTGCTGATGCTGTCCCTTTAGACTCTTGAAATGATTCCAGGGCAGAATGGCTGGTGTTTTCCACTTGGAAAAACTGATTACAAACCGGTGTGTAGAAAAGTTTGCGTGTGAAGAATTAACATTTGCAGAGAACAAAGCTGCAAAAACCTGATTGGCTAGAATAGTCTACGAATAGGCCAGTGAAGTCCATTTGTTTTCTTCTATTGTTGAAAATCTTTGAAAAATGTATTTACCTTCCCTGACACTATTCCTCTCAGAGCCCTGCCACCCTGCAGCTAGATTAGGGTTCTCTGCTGTACATCTCCCTAGTGCCTGTGCTTCCCTAGTATAACAGGCATTGCCTGTATCACACCCAGTCTCTAAGCTCCATGAGATCAGATGTCATGTCTGTTGTAAAAGAATTGTCATTTCATAGCATATGGTACGTCCCACATGGGCTAGTTGTTGTTGATATTCACCACTGTATCCCAAGAATCTACCTAGCACAATGGTTGACATTTTATAATTTACTCTTTTTTTTAATTTTTTTTTTATTGATGTCTTAGTTTATAACACTGTGGGGTTTTAGTTGTACATTTTTGTTTGTCCATCACCTTGTGGATGTAACCCTTCACCCCTTGTGTATAATTTACTCTTGATTCAGAATATTGTAGTGCAAAAGTCATCATTCTGAACCATAATTCTTACTGTATAGCCATAGAAAGAATGGGAGATTATGCCAAAGTTGTAAGGACTCCAAAATACTAATAGGAACTTGCTCTCCTTTATTAAAGCCAAATCTAGGTTATTGAACACTATAGAACCATCTTGGTATTCCCAGTGTGATTTTTTGTTGTTAGAGACCGTGGGGATGGGTAGGCTCGTCTGAAGATTGGAAGAAGCTCAGATTTATTTTGTCATTAAAAGCTGCATAATTTATTTTGATGTAATAAAGAACCTAGTTTTATTCCCTCTCTGATACTGGAAATTTTTCTGGGTCTGAGGGAATTTCATTGGTCTGGCTGTTCCCTATCTGAGCCAGGTCCTGTTTCCCTCAAGGTTTACTATGCATGCCAAATTATCATCACTGGCTAAGAGAGTCATTCCCTCCTCCCCAAGATGGTGGTGAAGTCTATCTGAACTTCATTTTGTTTGTGCCGTTCTAACAGTCACAAATATTTTTTAAAAAGCTTTGAGCTAAATATTCTGCATCTAAGTTTTTTTCTTGTTAACTTGCAGAGCAGATAGAGTTTCCTTTAAGGAATTTTTTAATATCAGAAGATTATGTGTTCTTGCAAAATATTTGTTTTGTGTGTATGTATTTCTAATTTCTGAAAAATGTTGTTGTAATATATATTCATTCCATTCCTTAGTTCCTTTCACTCATTATATGTTTTTAAGAGACATCTGTGTGAAATATATACTTTTAAGTGAATTTGTATGATTGTGCATCAACCCTGTTTTACTTACTCACTTTCTTAGTGATGGCAGTGATGGACTCTGTGCAGTAATAGACTCTAAATAGCCTCAAAGCCCCTGATTATCACAAATAACAGTACAGTAAACGTCCATTTACAAGTCCTCACCCATAAGAATTTCTTTGGGATATATACCGAGGAGCAGAATGCAGGACTCTGAGTAATACAAAATTGCCCTTTAGATCCTCTCCCAGTCACGTCTGTGGGTCCTTCCACATGTCCAAGAATACAGGGCATTTTCCAGCTTTCTGCTTATTGCTAATCTAATAGGTGTAAAGTGACATTTCCTTATTTTAATCTGTATTTCTTTGATTAATAATTAAATTAAAACATCTCTTGATATATTCAGTGGCCTTCTGATTGCTAGTTCATTTTTTTTGTTGATTTGGGAATTCCTTGTAAATTATAATCCTTGCAGTTTTAGATGTTTCAAATGTCTTTTCCCATTGTGTTGTCTCACTTTTTACTTGGTTCGCAATGTTCGAGCCAAGATATTTAATTTTGATGTAATCACATTCATTTTATTTTTGCATATGGTATGAGATTTTGAATTTATGCTTAAGAAATTCTTACCTGATTCATAAAGATATCCTCATATATTTTCTTCTATTAACTTTATTGTTTTACCTTGTATTTTTGGGTCTTTAATCCATCTTGAACCCACCTTTGTATATGGCTTTCGGTAGGAGTCTGGTTTATTCTATTCTAAGGATGAGTCGGTTTCCCAATACGATCTACACAACCATCACACCCTTTCCTTGACCTCTATCATACCTTAGGTTCCCAGTACACACATGGGTCTGTTTCTGAGCTCTCTCCTCTCAGCACCTCGGTTCTCTCAACAGCACCGTGGTGTGTTTCTCCTTATGTCAGTGAGCCACTGGCTTTATTAGCATAGTTTGGTAGAGGATTATTTTTGTAATCTAAAAATTATGTAGTTTAATTTTCAAGTTTTATATTCATTGTTACCTCTTATCTTCCTTAAGGAACTTTATATTCTGTTTAACACTTTAACTCGTTACCATTATGATCCTTGAAATATATTTGGAAATTCTTGATCAGTTTTTTAAAATATAATTGTATTAGAATTCTAAGTCTGTTTCCTTAAATATAATTAAATATGATTGCTTCATGGGTCTCTTTTTTTCCATTTTATTAAAATGTTAAATTTGGTTTTTTAGGAGAAATCTGGATTTGAAATTAAATGAGTTATTTTGTCTGAAGTTTGAGAGTGTATTAAATGGCATAAAAGTGTTTAAATCATTCAAAAATTAAATGGAAGTGAAGGTTTTTTTTAACCTGGATAAATACTAGCAAGTTTCATTGTAGGAATAGGTTACTTTGAAAAACCAGTCCAAATATTTCAAGTAATGAAAGTAGGTGTAGCTCTCAGTATTTTTGAATGAATTAGTATGTGTTCTACTAGTCTAGCAATAAAATAGGAACTACTAGGAACAAAAATGCATGCGTAAACCAAAATCAACTAAAATGTCTTCGAATGACTGTTTTGACTGTAGAATAACTTTCTTTTATGTAATTTCAAAAAGAAAAACTGAAATGTAACCTGTTTTCTTGAATCCCAAGTCTTTGCATGCTCCTGTTCCCTACTTAAAAAGTTTTGCTCAATCCAAATTGTAATTTTTACAATGTTATGTGTACTTTTTAGGGGAAAGTTAGATAACAAAATGAAACTTAACTTTATACCCTTCATTTGTGGAAAGATTTTTTTTCTTATAGCTTATATATTTTATTTAAGCAATTAGATTCAAAAGCCTAGACATTTGAAATAAAATAAATAGGTTATGTATTTAATTTTAACCTCCGAATGCTAACCCTGCCAGCAGATATTTGATTTAAGTCGTGTAGCCCTTACCCTTGTCCCAGCTCTAGTTGAGGTGCTGATTCTAAACGTAAAAGGACACAAGCAGAATGAGAATAACAGCTGGGTGTGCTTTATCCTCTGGTCCTGAAATAAACTCATTGCTTCTTTAGGTCATCATCTAAAATAATGAGAGTTAGGCTTTAGGATAGAATGTTCAGTAAATAAATAAACTTAGGAAACAGTCATCTCCGCATCGGCAGGGGTCTGTGCCAGTTTATTCAAGGTAGTATTTTATATATTTTATTACATGGCATTCCTCTAAGAGGAGGATGAGACTATTATGAGAAAAATATGGTAAACTGAGTTGTACTTTGCAAAATTAATCACTTTAGTAATTCCCCAGAATAAAAGGCAATATATTTAAAATATTATTGTCAGTATCTCATATGGATTTATAAAATGTATTAAGTAAAATAGCTAACTGATAAGAATTGTATTTCTCCTCTCATTCTGCCCCGAAGGCATTTTTTAAAATAGGCTACATGTGATCAACAGTGAAATGATGTAATTAGGACATGGCTATTTGTGGTAATCATTCTTATGTTTTGGTATGGTGGAAGGACAGAGAATGTAGTTTTCTTACTCTTTTCTCCTTTCCTTCCACCCCTTCACTCTTCAACTCCCATCCCTCAGCCCCTTTAGTGAGAATGTACCCCTCAGCCATGATGTAAATACATTTTTATATTTCATTTGTAGAATATCTAATACAAATATTATAAGGGAAACAATAATACTCTGATTAACAAAAGATTATATCCAGTAACAAGTAATTTTTTTGTTCTTAAGATTCCTATCAGTGCCACCTTTTGTATTTTAAAGTATGTTTCTTTAAGGATTTTCTAAGTTTCCTAATTGTTTTCATTCATATACCTCTATTAAATGAATAAAGAGTATTTAAAATAATTTGGATAGAGGAATTTATGGAAAAGTTTAATAAGTAAGGTGTCAACAGGAAGATTTCCTGCCTCATTCTGTCCATCCAGTCATCCATAATACATTTATTAATAATCTTAAGTGTGTCAGGTACTGTGGCAACAGTTAGATATTGAAAACATAGGTCACTGAACTCACACTAGGTTCATTTTCAAGGAATGGTGGTAGAGCTGCCTGTTCACTGGAGAGTCCCTCCATAAATTCTAAGATGTTTTTACTATACCTGTGGTAGATTGAGGAATAGCCTCAAATGGGATCCGACTAGGTTGTTGGCTGTTTACTGTTAGCACAGCCCTGGTGGGGAGTCTTGATGTGGATACTTGTGCATGTTTTTCTAGGTGATGAGAATGAGTATATGTGGATTTGGGGTGGGTGGATGATAGACAATGGCACAGACATACACACAGGGTAAATGAACAAACATCCTTACAACAGAGAGCAACGAGCTGTCAGAAAAGTATATATTCATTTTCATTTCCTTTATTACTGACAAGGTTGTGCAGCCTTGCATATAATTGTGGTCATTCATTTTTCTTTTCTGTGAAAGGCCTATTTGTCTTTTGTCTGTTTTTCTATTGGGTGGTTTACCTTCCTCTCATTGATTTGTAGCTGTTCTTTACATATTTTGATATTTTGGATCTAATGGTTTTTTGTTCACTATAGGTGTTACATATATTTCATTCCCAATTTGTGGCTTGTGTTTACTTTCTTTCTGCTGATTTTTCATGTACAGAAGTTTTTAATTTTGGTGAGATCAGGTGTGTGTGTGTGTGTGTAGTATTTTTTAAGACATTCTTCCTTACCCTGAGGTTATAAAGACATTTTCTTCTAAATATTTAAAAAGTTTTGAGGAGCCTTTTATGCCTTGCAAAGGGTCTGACTCTATCCCATTGCAGGCAATCATGTCACTTTTAAGGGAAGTTGTGTACTGATCTGTTTGGAATTTTAGAAAAATGAATATAGCCACACCATGGAGAGGGTGAAAACTGGAGTTGGTACTCCCACAGTGCCTTGCGTATGGTAGACACTTCAAGGAATTAAATTTCAACAATGCCATTGCTCAGAATCTATTTAGAATTTTTTTCCCATAATTATCTGCAGAGTCTGCAATGCATTCTTTTGATTATTAGTGGAGAATTTTCAGTCTTTTGAAAGGATTTGATATTTAGTAACAGGCAAAAGTTATTTGGAGGAAGTTTGGAAACTAAGACAAATGAGCAAGCTGGGTAATTCCATTTTTGATAAAACATGATATATGGTAACACTGATTTTTAGATGTACTTTATAAAATGCTCTGAAAGCAATCTTTAAAGAGGAATTTTAAAAAGTATTTTGAACCATGTCAGCATCATTATGTCTGCATAGCCTTCTAAGATAACTAATTGGTAGAGCAAAATTTATCTGAATTTATAAATTTTGATATTTTGAGAAAAAGTATAAGAATTCACAATTAAAACCTTCATTAGTGTATAATCAGTATGTGACGAAGCCAACATTTACTTTAACATTATTATTTTTGTTGATATCTTTTTTTTCATTTCTGAGGTTTTACTAATATAGTTCTGCACAGTCTTTTGCTTTTGTCGTTTTCCTTTCATCACTTGTAGATCACAGCGTGTATCCCAGCCCAGTCAGTAATGGTTGGTCACTGATACTGGTAAGCAAGCTTCCTCTTTTGGATGTTCCTGGTGCTCAGTATGTTGTTGATGCATCAGTTCCCTGGGGAGGATTCTGGCTTGTTGCCTTTTGTTTTGTCATCATCGGCTTACCAACCAAATCTAAATATTAGTGGTGATTTTTTTTCCCTTCTGCCCCTGCCTTCACATTCAGAGTTCTTACTTGCTGAATTTACACAAGTTCTCCCTGAATACTTTGAAAAAATATACTATGGGGTTCCCAGCACCTCCAATAAAAATGGTCATATGGTAATGGTGTATTACTTTTTCAAGTGTAAAAGTGAATTTAAACAAACCATAAAGAACAAAGTTGTCTTCTAAGCCTTATCGTTTTAAAATAGATAAGGAATTTAGAGGAAATTCTCCCCCTCTGGTGTATTTTAAATCAACTTATCTTTGGCTTGACCTGCCTCTAATTCATTCACCTTCTAAACTTGTATTGATCACTTTTTACTCACTTACTAATCGTTTGTTGCCCGTCTCTTATCTTTGCTTTCCATAATCTTACATTATTTGTCCGTGTGGGAAAAAGACAGACAAAATAACAGTTAGGTAGCAATGTGAGAAATGCTATGATACAGATATGCACAGGATCGTATGGGAACAAAGAAGGGAGCATCTCTATCAAGCTGGGGGATTAGAGAATGCTTTCTGGAAGAGGGACAGTTGAGTGGAGATTCGAAGGATGATTAGTAATTAGCTAAATGTATAAGAGCTGGAGGAGGGCCCCTCCACCAGGGTTCAGGGCGTGTGAAGGCACAGCAGGGAGACATGCAGAGACAAAGCATGGGTGGAGTGGAGTGGAAAGGTGGGAGATGAATAGGGTTAGATCTGGGAAGGGCCAGATAATGAAGAGCCTTGAAACTTGTCCTTTCCCTTAAAGCTGTGGGATTCACTCCTCCATTCTTTCCTTCATTTCTGCTAAGTACTAAATCCTCAGCTGGGTGTTAAGGATTTGGAGAGCACAGCTGGCTTTCAGGAAATTTGTAGTTTAATGAGAAATACTGATAAGCAGAAAGAAATGATCTTTAGTTAAGCAAGTCGGTAACTTTTCAATTTAGAACAAATGGTTGTTAATGTGATTTTTTTTGGAGATATTTAGGAACTTCACTGTTTATGAACTGTGAAGACTTTCTATAAGAACTGGATTGTAAGTTTTTAAAAATTTTATGTGTAATATGTAATTTTCTGTGAGGAATAGTAAAACTGGCACATCCAGAATTCTGGCTATCGACATAAAATGTGATGCTACCACATAGTAGGTGTATAACTGTGTGTAAGTCATTCTTTTAACATTCATTCACCCATCACCTACTATGAACTAGAGATACAAAGTTAAATGAGATTTGGTTCCCACCATTGAGGAAATTTTAAGTTAATGGGAGTAAATAACCAATTATTGGTATATGTTTGTTACAGTAGAATAACAGTAATAATAGCTGTCACTTACTGAGCACTTGTGCCAGATATTACTCTCAGTGCTCTCCATGTAGTAATGCATTTGGTGAATTACACTACAACACTGTGAGGTAGGTTCTGGTAGTTACTGTCTTTTTCCACATGAGGAATCTGATGCACAAAGATGGTAACTGACCTACTCAAGTCACACAGCTGGTAAGTGGTGCAGCTAGGATTCAAACCCAGGCAGTTAGCTGCAGAGACTGTGTAACCACTATGCATACTGTCTCTCTTAATGATGATGTTATGTAACAGACTATAACTACAGTACCATGGTGGAACAACAAACTCTGCCTGGAGGTTTGGGAAAGCCTTCTATGAGAAGTTGACCTTAGAGCTTAGCTGTCAGGAAAAGTGGAGGAGGGGGCATCCTTAGCAGAGAGAACAAGACACACATACACAGAGGGCTAAAGATCCCAACAAGGCTGGGAGATAACTTTCAATGGAGCAGAATTCAGAGCGAAAGAGGTGGCTTAGTGAGAGATGGGGCTGAAAATATAAATGGGGTCAGGGTGTCTGAGAATTTAGGTATTAGATTAAGGTGCTTCAGCTTATTCGTAGGCAATAGGGAATCGGCAGAGGTTTTAAATCAGAGAAGTGGTATATATCTACTTTGTTTTTCAGACGAAAACTGAGGAACTATAGGGAAGTTGCACTCAAGACAGGACCCCAGTTATATGGCAGTGAGATTTAGACTAATTTTGTCAGTCATTTCAAAGAACCAGGTTTTGGTTTTTTGATTTTCTGTTTTCAGTCTCATTGATTTGTTGCCCTGCTTTGTTTTTCTTTCTTTCCCTCTGTTTCCTTTAAGCTTAAATTGCTTATCTTTCTCTAGTTTCCTAAGATAGGAGGTTAGGTTATTTTTAGATCTTTCTTCTTTTGCAATACATGCATTTAGTGCTACAGATTTCCCTCTAAGAACACTTTTCACTGCATTTTGTACATTTTGATAAGTTGTATTTTCATTTAGTTCAAAATGTTTTTGTATTTCTCTTAACACTTCTTTGACTGATGTGTTGTTTTGATGTATGTTGTTTAATTTCCAAATATTTGGAGCTTTTCAGCTATCTTTTGTAACTGATTTCCTGTTTAATTCCATTGTGATCTGAGAGCATACTTAGTATGATTTCTGTGTTTTTTAATTTGTTAAGCTGTGTTTATGGCCCAGTACGTGATCTAGCTTGGTGAATGTTCCATGTGAGTTTGAGAAGAATGTGTATTCTGTTGTTGGATGGAGTGTTCTATAAATATCAACTGTAGGTCTGGTTGATTGATAGCACTGTTCAGTAAACTATATCTGTATTGATTTCCTGCACACTTGATCTACCAGTTATTGTATGAGAGCTGTTGAAGTCTCCAACTCTGAGTGGATTTGTCTCTTTCTGCCTTCGGTTCTGTCAGGTTTTGCCTCACGTATGTTGACGCTCTTGTTAGGCTTATTACACGTTGAGGATTATTATGTCTTCTTGAAGAATTGACCTCTTTGTCAGAATGTAATATCCCTCTTTATCTCTGATATTTTCCTTGTTCTAAAGACTGTGTTGTCTAAAATTATTATTAATAGCTACTCCAACTTTCTTTGGATTGTAGTTCACATGGTGTATCTTTCTCCATCGCTTTACTTTTAATTTACCCAATTATTTACATTTAAAGTGGCCTTCTTGTAGACACATATAGTTGAGATGTGTTTTTTGATCCACTTTGACGTTCTCTTTTAATTGGTGCATTTAGACTGTTCACATTTAAAGTAATTATTGATATAGTTGGATTGATATATGTCATGTGTGTAACTTTTCTATCTGTTGCATTTGTTCTTTGTTTCCACCCACCCCCCTTTTGCCTTCTCAGGTTTTAACTGAGCATTTTATATGATTTCCTTTTATTTGCTCTCTTCATGTATCAATTAAACTTTTTTTTTTTTTAATTTTAGTGGTTGCCCTGGAGTCCACAATTTTTTTTTTTTTTTTTGCTGAGGAAGATTAGCCCTAAGCTAACATCTATGCCAGTCTTCCTACACTTTATATGCGATTGCTGCCAGAGCATGGCTGACAGGTGGTATAGGTCTGCGCCTGGGATCTGCACCCGTGAACCCAGCCCGCTGAAGCAGAGCACACCAAACTTAACCACTACACCACAGGGCTGGCCCCTGAGGTGTACATTTTTTACCAATCTGTATCTGCCTTCAAATAACACTTTATTACTGAGGTCTAGTGCAGGCATTTTATGACAGTGTTCCCAATTCCTCCCTCCTATCCCTTATGACATTGCTGTCATTCATCTCACTAATTCATAAACTATAATCACCCAATATATTATTACTGTTATTACTATAAAAACAATCTTTCAGATCAGTTAAGGGTAATAAAAGATTTTATTTTACCTTCATTTATTCCTTCTCTGACATACTTCTTTGTGTTTTATAAATATAATTTTCGGACCTATATCATTTTTCTTCTCCCTGAAGAACTTTTAGTATTTCTTGTAGAGTAGGTCTTCTCACAGTAAGTTTCCACAGTTTTTGATTGTCTGAGAAATTCTTTATTCTTCACTTTTGAAGGATAATTTCATTGGATATAGAATTCTAGGCTGGTAGATTTTTCTTCCAACACTTTAATATTTCTTTCTATTCTCTTCTTGCTTGTGTGTTTTGAATAAGTCCACTGTAATATTTATCCTTATTCTTTTATAGGTAAGGCGTTTCCCTTCCCCCACACCACCCTCTTTCAAGAGTCTGTCCTTATCTTTGATTTTCTGCAGTTTTAATATCATATGCCTAAAATGTAGTCTTTTAGTATTTATCTTGCTTGATATTCTCTGAACTTCCCATATCTGTGGTTTGGTGTCTGTCATTAATTTTCCAAAGTTCTTAGCCATTATTACTTCAAATATGCTGCTGTCCCTTCTCTCTTTCTTCTTCTGGAAGTTCCTATTGATTTATCTTCATGCTCGCTGATTCTTTCCTTGGTCATGTCCGGTCTGTTGTTGAGCCCATCAAAGCATTCTTCATATCTGTTACAGTGCTTTTGATTTCTAGCATTTCCTTTCAGTTGTTTTGTAGAGCCTTGTTGGTGTGATTGTAAAGTGTGGAAGAGAGGAACTGTTTTATAATTGTATGAATAAATCTCAGTGTTTTAGTGGTCCCGTGACTCTGGGCTGTGACCTTCTCAGGTGTTTCTCCTGGGCTATAGCTTCTTCCCTCAGCTATCCTCTACTCCCCCTTAGGTGAGACTGGAAGGCTGGAGGGGTTGGGGTGGGAGAAATGCCCTTCGCTCAGAAGGGACAAGGTTCTGGGAGCATTTCACAGTGATTACGCTTCTCCTCCCTCTGCGAGATCCAGGAGGGGGGGATCTATCTCAGATCATCTCTGTGAGAATCTGGTGGGGTTCCTGGAGGTGCAACCCAAGAAGGTTGTGGTGAGGGTGCTAAGACTGTGGCCCCCAGGAGTTTCTCCCTCTCATGCTAGCCCACTGTCAACCTCCAGCAATTCATCACAATTACCATTTAAGTGTTTCTACCGGTTTATGGCTCCAGGGACATCTATTCCAGGTAAGCAGATTTCAGCTGTGACTCTGTGGACTCGCTTGTCTCTCCAGATTTCAGGGGTTGGTTTGCCCTGCAGCTTTAGTTCTTTAATGGGTTTAAGAAAAGTCCTTGATTTCTAGTTTATTGATCTGTTTCTTGTGTAAGGACAAAAGTGATGACTTCTAAGCTCTTTTCATTTTGGTGCTAAAGCTGTGATTTTTTTTAATTTAACTTCTTTTTCTTCTCCTAATTTTTAAGAACTATATTATTCCATAATATAGATGTACCAAGAGTTACCTATTTATCTATTAAAGGGCTAGACTATTTCCAAATTTTCATTATTATAAACAGTTATAATAACATATAATGCAGTACTGTAGTCCCTCCTTATTCATAGGGGATATGTTCCAAGACCCCCAGTGGATGCCTGAAACTGTGGATAGTACCAAACCCTATATATGCTAGGTTTTTTCCTATACATTTATACCTGTGACGAAGTTTAATTTATAAATTAAACACAGTAAGAGATTAACACAATAACTAAATGTAGAACAGTTTTAACAATATACTGTAATGAAAATTACCTTTAGATCTTAGCAACCTCAGCGTACGATTTTTGTCTTTCCTTATTAAGTTGAAAACCCTCACCTTTTCACTTAAAGGAATCACTTTACAGCTTCTGTTTGGTATCTGAATTGTCAGCATCACTACTCTTGTGCTTTGGGGCCATTAAGTAAAATAAAGGTTCCTTGAACACAGGCACTGTGATACCACAACAGTCGATTTGACAACCAAGACGGCTACTAAGTGACTAATGGCCCGGTAACATATACAGTAAGGATATACTGAATAAAGGGATGAATCACGTCCCTGGTGGGACAGAGCGGGATGCTGTGAGATTTCATCACGCTACTCAGAACAACAGCACGCAGTTTAAAACTTATGAGTTGTTTATTTCTGGAATTTTCCATTTAATATTTTTGGACTGCAGTTGACTTTGGGTAACTGAAACTGCAGAAAGCGAAACCGAGGATAAGGGGGGACTACTGTATACCACCTTGTACTGTGAGTGTTGCTTTTGGATAGCTTCCTGGAAGAGGTATTACTAGATGAAAGAGTAGGCATGTTGATACTGTCAGAATGCCCTAAAAGACTGTCAATTTATATTCTAATCAACAAAGTGTGTACATTCCATTTTTTCTATTCTTACTATGTATGTGTTTTATAAATCCTATAGTTTTTGCCAAACCAATGAGCAAACAGGTGTACTTTGTTTTTATTTGCATTTCTCTGATGATTCGGGATGTTAAGTACTTTTTCATATGTGTGTTGTGTTGCATTTCATATGTGTAGTATTTTTACTGGGAATAGTCTATTTCTATGCCATTCTTATTTTGCTCTTGGGTTGTTGATTTTAAGAGTTTTGTGAATTTTCTAGTTACTAATACTTTTTTATAAGTGTTGCTAATATTTTTGCCTATTTGTTGCTTGTCTTTTAACTTTGTGGTATTTTTAGCTATAAATCTGTCTTCTTTTTTTTCCTTTTAAGAAGAATTTACCCTAAATTAAAAGTATGCCCTTCTTATATTTGCCTCCAATATTTTATTGCTTGTTTGCATTTAGATCTTTAATCCATTTGGAATTATTAGTTTTTGTTTATGGAAATAATAATTTTAGAAAATCATAAATTTATGTTGTAACCAGTCTGTAGAACTTTCCCCACAGTATCCAGCAACCCATAATTAGAAATGGAGAAATTGTGTGGTTGGACTCATCCAGGCATGAATACTGGTTGAGAAATGTGTATAGGCCAGGAGTGCAGGGGAAGTCAAGGTACAGTTGACAACATCACTGAAGAGATTAGACATGGTCTGATCTCTGCTGAAGAATAGGAGAACTGGGAGAAGTCAAGACGAAGAGGCGATTCCAGTTAAGACCACAGATTTAGGGAGTGAGAAAGGTGGATGGATTGAAAGTTATGATATCAGAGTGAGATTTGGAACTTGATATTTCAGAAATAGAGGAAATCCTGGTGGTGATAGGTCTAGGATATGGCCCTGAAAGTTTTAGGCCTGCTAATAGGCACCTCACTCCTGAAGTCAGTCTTCCCTGCACTGTGCCATCCACCAAGGATGCTGACAAGTGATCACAGAGCTGAAAGACTTGAACTAGAGGTTAATGGAGATAATGTAGAATGCAAAACGTGTCAGTGTTAGGGGCTCACAAATTACAGAAGCATTGTGCTACAAAAATTCTTTAGCAGGTCTTTTGTAGACAATTTTGAACAGAATTTGTATAAAGATTAACTTGGAGAGAATGCCGGGGATCTCAGGTCAGCCTCCAAAAGTTTGTTAATTCCATAATATAATTTTGTTATACTATATTAATCATATCAAATAACCTAACTGCCATTTAGCTATTAGAGTAAATGTGCCTTTGGGGCTCCCAAAATAGCAGTGGGGGCCCTAGAAGGAGGGGCTCAAGAACGATGTCAGGAGATATCAGCAGTGACTACTCGTGATTGAAAATCATGTCTAAGTGAAGGGCTCTTAAAAGGAGACTAGTTGCTTTGGGCTTTGGAATATGCTTTCGTCTATGAGGAGAGAAAATTAAGCACACTGAAAAGATGCTTTGAGAAATTGTCCAGTTCAGTATATGTATAGGATGATGAGTTCACAGATGGGATGGGAGGGAGAGGGGATACTGGGAATAGGTCTTAAGTAATTGTATTTTGCCATATAAATGAGATGGCTGATCTTACAATATCTCATATATGAGGCTGAAATCTGATAATGACTGTCCTTGAAAGCAAAAAACTTAATGCTTCAGCAGGTAGACATTTAAATTCTAATTCAGGACTGTATTTATAGTTCTTTTTCAGTGTATATGTCAGCTTGCTGGGTTATTTACCTAGTTTGTTGGGAGCCTCTCTGAGTTTTGCTTTCCTTCTTCAGAAGTGGAAGAAGTTTTGCCTTTGCTCTTCACAGTGTAAGAAAAAAATAGCATTTTTCCCCAGAAAGTTTAAGAAAAAATTAAAAGGAATTACTTACAATTCTTTGAGGAAACTTAAGATTTCCCTTAGCCATGTGAGCTATTTATTTATTCTCTCATGGAATTAAGGAGTTACTTAGAAAAGCTATTTTAAGTTTTTAGCTGAGCTACTCAAAGGCAGCTAGTTACTTGACAAATATGTTTTTAAAATTTAGGCATTTATTTGTTCTATACCCTCCTATAATTTAAATAATGACAAACTGTTTGAAGAATTTGGGGTGAGGAAGGTTAAAGTGTCTGGGATTTTCAAGCATTAACGCAAGACATTAGAATGAGAAATACTGTCTGGGCTCATTGAAGTAATTATATCATTGCTATTTAAATAACCCCCTGTTGGCAGTACAAACACTTTTCTCTCTTGAAACAAAATAGATTTCGTATTAAAAAACTAGTTCTTATACACAATAATCTTTATAAATATTTTGAAAACCCCTAATAACATTACCTAAAAAATAACTATTCTGTGACTTGTCATTATTATTATATTTTTCCTATCTCTTCTATATTGCTTTATAAACCTCTTATTGAGCATCCAACTAAGAAATAAACTTCCCCTTAATTTTTTGTTTATCGTTTTGTAAGTCTCTAAAGCATGGTGCTGTAAGGGCTTACACTGTTTCCTTTTCCTTACTTGCTTAAATAACTAAAAATGTAAATGAAGAGGAATAAGTTTTTCATCATCAAGCTAAAGGAAGAAAAGAATTATTGAATGTAACTAATGTGCTTGGCACTTTACAGAAACAATCTTATTTTATGTGTATGCATTACAAAAAGGCTGTGAGGAAAAATTTTACAGATAAGAGAAACCCAAGATTCAAAGGGGTTAGAGCCTTTCCCCTGAAGTTATCTGTCTCATGTGGGCATGTTTATACAGGTTTGACTGAAAAGTGCCTTTAAAGGTGATAGCTCTTAGTCTGAGTTATACTTTAAATATAAACATTGAAGTGCAGACAAAGCAATAATTCAGCAATCTTATATGCTTCAGTGTTTCTTGGTAAATTAGGAGAAAACGAGGAATCTGATTTTTTTCTGTCCCTGAGATTATTTGAGTAATTGAGAAATACCAGTAATCCTAGTTAGCTGATTGATATAATCCTTTTATATCTCATAGATATTAAACAATGATAGTACAGTAGCTTGATCACGTGTAGTTAATGTTTGTCACTATGTGATCGTGTGTGTTTTTTATTGAAAATTAGTGTATTTTCAGAAAAATAGAAAAGATTTCTTTCACATTCCAATTGCTACTTGATACTAAATAAATAAATATGCTAAATAGAGTCAGTTTCCAAGAATTCTATCATTTAAAATAGGCACAGGAATATGGCTAAGCCAGGAAGGGCCCTTGACCAGGAGGTAGGAGGTCTGGATCCTAGTCCAGTTCCGTTTCACTGTGAGGCTTTGAGCAAGCTGTGCTTGTCTCGGGGCCTCGCTTAAAGGTGGCGTTAATCTTTTCAGCCCACTTGCTTAAATTGGAATGAGGAGCAAAAGAGATGGTCTGAAGGTGCCTTGAAGCTCTATAGATACAAAGTGATGCTTGACTCTTTTTAATGACATGGATTCTTTGAAAGCTGGGGATCTCTTAAAAAAATTTTTTTGGAGTGTTAGAGGATTATAAATCCCCTAAATCCTATCCACACACTCTAGATTATGAACTGTAGCTATGGGCTAAGGAAAAATAGCGGGCCTATGCATAATCTAAAATGTTAGCTAGTTTACAAAACTTTTGTAATTCACGTCAAATTTTTTTTTTTGGTTCTGGGGATTTCCAGGACTGTATATACCAGCACATAGTAGACTGAATATACTTGTTGAAGTTTTTAAATTTATATTTGGAGGACTTACATGTTTTCCAAGAATGAAATATATTGAACAACTTTGAACTGGCCTAACTTTTGTTTGTCATTTTGTAGTCTGGAGTTCTCCTCGGCCCCTTGCCTCTGCGTCTACACGCTCTTCCCTGCGGTTGGACACTTTAGAGTGTGTGGAGTGCTCTCAGCAGAGTGTGTCACATCACGGCCTCCTGTTGCAGGCAGACTCGACTATAAGCGTATATCCGTAGTCAAATATGGACTTCACTCAAAATTCTCTAGGACAATCATGTTTAAAATGCTAGTTCTTCTTATGGTTTTAAAAAATCAACAGGTGTTTAGTAAATAAAGCTCTCGCCTTGCAGTAGTCTTTCATTTCTTAAGAAATTGCATACTGGTGTATGTGGTTATGTAGCACCATTAAAAATTAATCTTCAGTTTATTCCTGCTTTTCTACAGATTAAAAAGCAAATTGCCTTTTATCCAAATTCTGTGTATCCATAATGTCCTCCTAGCCTTCCTTTTGTAAGAGGTCCTGTTTTTGTGTCTGAAATTAGCTAATTGCTGGCACAGTTAGTAGTGGTTGAAAAGGGCTGATGATGCTTTCTGAAAGCTTAGTGTTATTGATTCTGGTGTGTATTCTAAACCAGTGGTTGGTTTATTTGTTTCTTAACTGCAGCTCTAGCCAGGGATACATTTTACATTCTGATGCAGTACACACGAATATACCCTTACCTAAAATAAGTTTCATGAAATAGTAATTACCCTTACTATATGTATTCTAATATCTTCTATTCTGTTTCATTTTTTAAAAATGCTCCTCATGATCCACTAAATGAATTAACATGACCTGCCAAAGGGTTTCAAACTACAGTTTGAAAAAGTGGTCTTCAGTTATATGATAATTTTTACTGTCTTCTTATGATTCATAAAGTATATTGGGATATCATTTCATTTAATTTGCATGTTTTCAAATTATAATGTAAAGTAAACTCTTCATCAGGTACCCAAAGTGTAATCCTTCATCTAAGAAAAAAGTTAAGTAATTAAAAATTAAAAAACTTTGTGGAGGTTTTTTGTAGTTGTTTTGGTTGGTTGTTTTGAGGTTAGGGTGAACTTTCCGTTCTTTCATTCTTTTTGTATATGCTCAACTATTAAGCAGCATATTCATTGTAAAATTGTGATCCCTTTATTTGTTGAACTTGATGTAACTATGTTTGAAACATTTGTTATTTGTCCAGTTAATGTTTTACATTTTATTCAAATTGTGGCAAAGCCAGTAGGAATGTTGAGTGCCATGGTTCATAATTAGTCATTTAGGGTGCTTTGTCAAAATAAGCTTTGCCTCTCTCTATCTTTTCTGTTTAAACAAATAGAAAAAATATTTTAGACGGAATTTTCTCTTTTTCAGTCTTTTTATAAGCTCTTCCATGCATGCTTGACGGGTCAAGATGATGACATTTTGACTGTTCGTGTACGGACATCTTTCCACAGAATTAGAAGTGTTTATCACCAACCAGCCAAGATGAACATGGTGAAGAGGATCATGGGGCGGCCGAGGCAGGAGGAGTGCAGTCCGCAGGACAACGCCTTAGGACTGATGCACCTCCGCCGGCTCTTCACCGAGCTGTGCCATCCTCCCCGGCACATGACTCAGAAGGAGCAAGAAGAGAAGCTGTACATGATGCTGCCAGTGTTTAACAGGGTAAGTCCAGGTTGCCCAGCACATGCCTCCCAGGACTGGATGGCACCACAGGAATCGTAAGGCACAGGGAGGAGAAAATGATAGAATGAGTTAGTTTTTAAGAAGCTTGATGTTTTCATTCCTTCTTTTCAATTTGCTATAAAGTGATGTGACTTGATGTGAGATCTGGTCAGAATGAACTCCACTTAGTTCCAATAGACAAAAGGAAGATGGTGAGCATTTTGTAAAATGTTCCTCTAATGGTTGGTATTTGGAAGAGGGGACAGATTGTAAAACTACCACTTACATTGTCACTGTTATCTGTTGAAGTGATGGTTTGTGGCACCAAATGGTACAATTGCCCAAGCGCTTTGTACACATTAAAGAGTTATTTGCTTTGTTGTTTGGTAGATTTTCTCTAAGAGATTTTGCAAAAGCATAGTTATAGGCCCTAGAGAGTCTAAATAGACTTAATGTTTTAATGTATTTTGTCGAGTTGATTACATGTAGCAGTCTTGGTGGGGATTTTAAAAACAATTTTTAAATTTTTATCAAAAGTGTATAAGCATGTAGTTTAAAAAGTCAAGTAGTTCCACAGCCTTACAGGTGCCCTTCTGCTCTCCACCACTAATTGCTGCTGCCACTTTTAGCTCTTTCAACTTTTAAATAACATACTTTTACTGCTGTTTCCTGATTATTCAGTTTTAATTGACTTTAGAGAGTTAGCTTTTTTTTACTCCCCATCCCTCCAAACCATAACATTCACACTCACTCGTACGTGCTGCCCTCCTTGCCCTCTCCTTATGCATAATTATACCATTTGTGTAAATGAGATTCGGTGTTTACACTCTACTGGTGTAAGTACTTATAGATGAACCTTAAGAGTTATACCACCATTATTTTTCCATTCTTGTGGAACTTATTTCCCCAGATTCATAATGTAACTCTCTCAATTTCTGTCTGTCCTCATGTCTGTGTGTCTCTTTCTCCCCATCTCTGTCTCTTTCTCTCCCTCCCCTGTCTCTCTCTCTTTTTCTCTTCCTTGCCATGTCTCTGTCCTTCTCCTCCTATCTCTGTCTCTCCTTCCTTTCCTGCTTCTGTCACTTTCTCCCTATCGCTGTCTCTCTCTCTCTGTCTCCGTCTCTATCTCTCTATGCCTTCATCTGTCTCCCTCTCCCACCTCTGTCTTCCTCTCTCTTCCCCCATCACTGTCTCTCCCTCTCTCCCTGTCTCTATCTCCTCCCTCATCTCTCTCTTCTTGTCTCTCTCTGTTCTTCTCTCTCCCTTTCTCTGTCTCTCTCTCCGCTTTCTCTCCTTTTGTCTCTGCCCCTCCTCTAAAACTGTCTCAGTCTCCCTGACTATGCCTTTCTCTCCCCCACAGTCTCTGACTTATCATCCCCCCCCAGTCTTATAACTGAGTTCAATGGGTTTGTCTCACTTGGTCTCTATATTGTTCTGTCTGTTAGTCTTACTATCTGAAATTTTCTAGGCTCTTTTTTTTTCCTCATTATTTTGAAATTTTACTGAGGCTTTATGATAAACCTTCTTAATCTGAAAACTTGTACCCTTCAATTCTGGGGAAAACATTTTTTTTTTCGCTGAAGAATATTCGCCCTGAGCTAACATCTGTGCCAGTCCTCCTCCGCTTTGCATGTGGGTTGCTACCACAACATGGCTGACAAGTGGTGCAGATCCACACCCAGGATCTAAACCCGCAAATCTGGGCCGCTGAAGCAGAGCACACTGAACCCAACCACTATGCCACGGGGCTAGCCCCATCTGGGAAAATATTTTGAAATATTTCTTTGTTAATATTCTCCCCATTGTTTTATGTGTTCACTTTTTCTGCAACTCTGTCAATCAAATGTTAACTCTTCTGGATTAACTTTGTGCTATCATATTCTTCATTTCCTTGAATGCTATCTTCTTTTTTAAAATTGTGCAATATCTCCTCTTATCCTTCTGAAAATATTAAAGTTTTTTCAAATTTTCTTATGCTTCTTGCATTGTTATCTGCTCCAAATTACTTTTTTTCTTTGTGTATTTTATTTTCTTTCATATCAGAGTAGTCCTCAGATGTCTGGTGATAATTGTCTACACATTAATACTTAAGAATGAGGTGTGGAAACAGTGATTGGAAATTATGTGTCAGGGGTGAGACTTTTCAGGTAGTGAGATGATCTGGCTGGGCTATTTAATGGGAGACCTCTTAGTCTGGACGTGTTGATAGCCCAGGAGGGAGGATTTTCCAGTTTCCTGCCTGGTGCATATAACCCTGGATGCTAGTGTTTTCTTAAAGCCAGGTTGGGGAACAAGGCTGATGTTTCATGTTCAGTAGGTAGACTTTAACTTCATTTCCAATTTTCACACATCAGTGTTCTTGTCCTTGGTTGGTGCTGATATCCCTGTTCTTCCTCTCTAGGGATTGGACCTCCGTGTGTCTACTGCACTGAGTCACCTTCAGTTTCTGGGCTGTAAAATAAGAATAAAAATGTCTTGTGCGGTTGATGTGAGAATTAAATAAGATAATGTACTTAAACCTTTTAACAAATATTTGTCCTCGGAACTTATATCTATTATTGTTATTGTTGTTACTGCATTAAAAATGAAGACATTACAAGACAAAGCAAAGATTATAAACTGTTTATGCTGAAATAATTGTTCAGTTTATATATTACTTAAACCAAGCTAAAGGCTAATTTGACAGCAGAGAGAAGAGGTAGACCCTACATATTCCATGTTTGTTTGTTTGCTTGTCTTATTTATTCTATTGTTGTGCATTCAGTGAGTTTGTTTCAAACAAATACCCTTTATGCCTTACACTGTACTATGCATTGGAGTTTCTGAGATAAGATACAGTCTAAATTTGTGAAGCTGAATAGATAAACATATAATTCTGGAAGAGATTAGCACATAAGAGCTTAGAGACACTGGAGGGCACCCCTGAAAAGAGAGTTGTCTGAAAGTCTGTGGGGATCAGGGAAGGGAACTCTCCTTCAAGAATGTGATGTGCTTCTTGGGCCCTTAAAAAATAAGCCTTAGCCAGATTGGAATTAACTGGGCTAAATTAACCAAGAAGGTAATTAGAACAAGAAGTTGAAGTGTGAATCAAGGTAAAAGGCAACAAACATTTTAATACATGTCGGCATCTTTAAGCAGTCTAGGTAGTTGATTTTATGTCAAGGAGGGGCAGAAAATAGACTGTCAGGATTGATAGGAGGCACATCACGACAGGTTTGTATATCATGTTAAGAGCTATTATTTCTTGCTGGAGGCATGTAGAGCCAATGAAGTATTTTAAACGACAGAATAAGAGAGAAGAACGGGCCATGGCAAGGCTGTCTCCTAGGTTTCTAGTTTGGGAAAGTGGGTGGATGTTTTTCCCAGTAGCTAAAAAAGAAAGGTTTAGGGGATAGGTTCAGTTGGGGTCATTGAGTCCGAACTATTTGTGAACTTCCCAGATGGAGGTATTCAGTAGGCAGTTAGAAGCTCAGGTGAGGGGATTTGGCTGGATACATGTTTTTAGGACTCATTGGCAGAGATGTGGTTGTTGAAACCCTGGAAGGAGACAAGGGATTACTCATGGCTTGTACTGCCAAGTGAGAAGAGCAATAGGCTAAGGTGAACCATGGAGAATACGAATGTTTAATGAAAGAAGGGGAACCCGTAAAGGATACAGAACAGGAGGTGGTCAATGGCAGTACAAAAAGGATTAGCAGAGAATGGTTATAGAACTCAAGAGATAAAAGTTGCAAGGAGGAGAGCAATCAACACTGTCATGTACAATAGAGAGATCCAGTAAGATGAGGGCTAAAAAATGTTCATGAGATTTGCCAGTTTAGAAGTTGCTAGAATGGGGTGGAGCCAGAAAGCAGTGAGTTGGGAAGTGAATGGGAGATGAAAATTAACAGTAAGTATATACTAGGCTTGTAGAAATTTGAAAGAAAAGAGAACAAAAGAGATTGATGGAGGTGAACTTGGCAATAAGAGAGTTTTTGTTTGTAAGTTTCTAGTGTTTTGCTTTGTTTTTAAAGATGGGAGAGATCCAGGCATGCTCATAAAGGGAAAGGAAGAAACCAGCAGGGGGAGAAATTTGGAAATTTTCAAGAGAGAATGAAATTGATTAAGGGAGCAGAGCATGGAGTCAGATTCCAGGTGGGTGGGTGAGCCTTGAGCAGGAGAAAGACACCTCATCCTGTAGGAAAGCATATTTTGTTGGATGTGAATATAGATTTGTAGTTAAGGTAGTGGAAAGTTGAATGAGGTCTGCTTGCTGACCACAGTTTCCTGTAGTGATCAGCAGAAGATGTCTGTTAAGAGCCTGGAATAAGTACGTTGAGTAAGGGACTTAAGGAAATTGTGATGGTTTGGAATATTAATGAAAGGGAATGAGAGAAATAGTTGAAAAGGGACAATTCAAGAATTAAAGAGTATTGAGGGCCAGGTGAAGGTTGGAGATGGTAAATTTGTACTGGATCTTTTTCATGCAGGTATGTGATTTTTCTCTTGGAGGCACTCAGCAGTGTGTGTGTAGAAGTAGAGAAGGCAGATAGGTACATTATTTATTGGGATTGAGGTTTTGCTGGGTTGGTAAGGCAGAAGCGCACAAGTAGAAGGAAGGAGCATGGTAAGAGAGACACTAGTTCACATATCACCCATGGGGTTGGGTGGGATAGAATAGGAATAGAGAATGGCAACATTAAAACATTTAGAGGACGTTCATTTTTAATCTATGAATTAAGAGGCTGAGAATGATGGAGGGAGGAGATAGTAGAGTAGGAACAGGAGGAGAGGTGGGGAAAGGTTTAAAAGAGCTGTTTTGAAAATGGGAGCAAGAACTGATTATGGACAAGCTGTTTTTTTTAAGCCCTGTTGTGGTGGCAGTCATTAATTTTTATTGCAGCCAGTTCTGGGAAGTTTTTATTTTTAAAATCTTTTTATTTTTGTTTTACTTCAATGTCACGATGTACTATTGGCTACTGAACAGTTTGAGGTAATTTCCTTCTCTCAGACTTACAAACATTTACAAGGTGATGGTAATGTTTACAGTAGTTAGGGTAAATGTTGTTCTCAGCTATTAACATAAATTAATAAGTAAGGTCCTACATATGTATCCCATGTATTTTATCAATTAGGCTTCCACAGTCAATTCAAGTGAGTCTTAGACTGGAAGAATGGTACAAATATTTGATTTTTTAAAAAAGTAGATTTGAGGGCCGGCCCGGTGGCGCAGCGGTTTAGTCCGCGCTTGGCAGCCTGGGGTTCGCCGGTTCGGATCCCGGGCGCCCGCCGACGCACTGCCTGTCAGCCATGCTGTGGCGGCGTCCCATATAAAGTGGAGGAAGATGGGCACGGATGTTAGCCCAGGGCTGGTCTTCCTCACAAAAAAAAAAAAAAAAGTAGATTTGAGATGCTTTGTGATTATTCTCTATTGCTTAGACTGTTTGACTTAGTTCTCTTGTGTTCTATGTTGTGATAAGTCTCATTAACTATTAAATTCTTTCAAGTCAAAAGTTTTTAATGGCTGATTAAAAGCAGGTATACGTGCATTACCTTAAATCTCTAATACAATGAGTGAATTAAACATCAGAAAGGTTCAGTCAGCTCTTAACTAAGGAAAAGATAGGAAATTATGTCTGTATGTGCCATTGTAACCAATTTAAAAATATATAAATTATTTTCATTGGATTATCATTAACAAACTAAAATTGTCCTTAGATAAGATATTGCATCCATTAAATTTTGAAATATATAGCCATGTTTTTTAATGTTTGACCATTTACACATGAACATTCTTCACTAGTAAGAAATAGCTTTGATGAGTGGATAGCTGAGTATGGCTCTAGAGTTCCTACCATGCTAAAAATTGCTAAAAATGAATTGTACTGTGGATTTTTGAGACTTTGCTTGATTTGTGCTAAATGGCAAATAAACCATATTACTGTTAGACTAGGGCATTTATCTACAGAATCATTTTTAAAGTGTGCTCAATAGTGTTATTTCATTATGTGATGTTTGCCTTTAAGAGACACAGGGTGAGAAATGACATGTGTTGACTCCTTTTTCTGGGCCAGGTCTCGTGCTGGGTCCTTCAGCTGCCTCCTGGGGTCTCCATCACAGCCCTGCAAGGAGACTGCCGCCATCCTCCCTCTCACTGATTCTCTCAAACTGAAAGATTATGGTAGAGTCTGAGAATAGCAGAATAATATTTATCCAGCATTCTTAATTAACCTTTAGGCCCAAGAATAAAAACTTACAGAGAAAATACCTGGTTTAAATTTATTTAAAAATGTATTGCATTTTAGTCATTTAAAAATTAACTGCCACTATTAATTACTTTGATATATATTATCATACTTTATTGTGTATTTTAATATATAATTTTACTAACTAGATCTTTTAGAAACTCCCCTCATTTTTTAATTTACATCTAATTTATATTTGAGAAGCATCCAAGTTGAATACGGTGTCTTTTTTTATCCCTTACAAGTGGCATTTACTTTTTAAATTGTTGGCTTTACAGGAAGGATACTCAAGTTTAGAATCAAATGAGAGACAGCTCAGGAGTCAGACAGATGAACTATTTACATATATGTAGCTCTATTCCTTATTACATAATACCAGTGCAGTTGATATTGGAGAATGTAGGTTAGGTCTGTGCAACAAAATGACTTGCTAAATTCACCCCTGAAATAGATATATTTACTTACCCAGTCATTGGCAGAACTGGACAGTAGCAAGCCATACTCAGAGCAAGTGAGAGAACCTGTTCTCCTGAAGCAGGCGTATCCCACAAGGAGAGGAAGGAGAAAGGGACTGAGCTAGGCATTCTCAGTTTCTTCTCCCCCAAGTTGGTGGTCCTTCTTAGAAACAAGAAGAGTGTAAGATAAATGTTTCCCTAATTATTTGTATGAATTTATAAGAAATCTTAAATTCATTTATAGTATGAAATAATACAATTACATCTTCATTGTTAATTTTTAAAATGTTATGTATAGGAAATTATTCAAGGACTAATGAGGGTCAGTCCTCTGTAACTTAATTATAGATATTACACTCATTTAGGAAATGAAAGACGTCATTTTAGAAAACTTTGTAAAAATTCCAACCTCTCTTTTATTAGTCATATTTAATGAATTTTTGTTGAATAATGTTTCATTCAGCAACAGTATATATTGAGCCTCTCCTTTATGCATGCCATTAGATAACACCATTAATTTGTTCTCCCTGAGTGTGCCAAAAATATTTAGTTGGGGAGATGCCAGGAAATTTTCTGAAATTTATTTAGGTGGATATTAAAAATGACTCTTTTGAAAATAAGTCAAAGGATGCTATTCCCCACTTAAGGTGCATACTGTGCAAAGTTACTGTGATGGGGTTCATGCGAAGTTTAATTGAGATGATATAGTACTGAGTGATTAAACAGCACAGCTTGGAATCAGACCTAGTTTTAAATTCTGTCTCCACCACCTCCTAGCTTAAGTTGTTGAACTTCCCTACCCTTAGTTTCCTTATCTGTAAAATGGGGTTACTGTACAGGATTTTATGAAATTTAAATGTCATTACATGTTCTCAAGTATTTGAATAGTGCTAAGTACATTGTAAATGCTCATTCTATGGTAATTATTATTTTTATTAAATTTGCTAGAAGGCATGTTTGTTCCTCAACATGTTTGTTTTTTTTTTCATCCGAGATATGAATGTCACATACCTATTATAGAATCATCCCTTCTGAGTTGAATATATTACCTACCAGACTCTTGCTCAGCTCTCTCCCTTGCCAGATGAAGAAACTTAAGACCAGAAAAATTGGACCAGTTGTCCCTGTGGGTGACGAGAATAAAGCCACCTGACTCCCAGCTCCACCCTCGGTGGCACACGTTTAATTATATGATCGAAGCACTGTTTATTTTCAAGAATTACCACTATTTGTGGAAGGTGGTGAATACATACCTAACATTTTTAATTAGGTATGGCTTCAACATTTAATTGTTGAAGTCAATCACCAAAATAATCTACTCTTTTCTTTGCTACCTTATACATTCAGTATCATCTAAAATGTCAGATTGATGTTTTAGTCCATGTACCTCTCCAGCTTCCTTATACGATTCCCCCCTCATTCAAAATGTCCCAGCTTCACCAGCTGTTTGATTCCTCAGCTGCCCCAATCTCATGCCCACTTTGAGGTCTCAGCACAGCTCTTCTCACTGCCCAGAACCCTTTTCCTTGGCTCTTTGAATTGTGACTTTTTTTCGTTATTCAGGATTGTCCTTCGGCATCATTGTCGTCCTTCTAGAGACCTTTTTTGGACAACCTTCTCCCCACTCTAGCATTCCCTTTCAGTCCCCCTGTTTACTTCCTTTATAACATATCAGTCTAACAGAATTTTCATTTTAAATTAACTTGTTTAATGTTTTGTCTCCTGTACTAAAATGTAATCTCCATGAGCACAGGAATCATATTTGCTTTATTTACCTTTGTATTCATGACTCCAAATATTGCCTGGCATATATGGGAGATTAATAAATATTTATGAGTGAATAAATGAAAGAACGAATCAATGAGTAGTGTTGGATCACTGGACAAAATTATTTATGCCAAAGAAGCAATAGTTGTTCATTTCAGATTAGCAAATAGGACATAATATTGATTTTGGATTGGTCAATTCAAGTAAGACTTAACTTTTGAAAAAATTTCCTGATGGAAATAAGGCAGTAAATATCAGGATTTGTGTGAAAAGTCAGTTGCATTTTTAATGGTGTATTATTCACCCAGCATGAAGACTGCTTAAACAACCATACCATATATTGTTTGAGAAATGAGCTATTTATTTTATAAAGTTGTCTTAATGACTCTTAGGGATAAAATAGCGCTTAATAATTCTTAAGAGCAAAATATACATCAGTATATACTGAGTAATAGGAATATTTATCTACTTTAAATCTAAATCAGTTTGTCAAAAGGTCTAATAATTGCCTGAGCAAAAATATACAACTGTTTCGTTACACACTCATCTCTGAATGGAGGTAGAATGTGTTGGAGCGTGTGTCGTTCTTAGGTTTCTCAGTTTCTAATCTGTCTCCAATTTGTTGTTAAAGAATATGGGTCTTATTTAACAGGCGTCACAATTTAACTGTGAGCACACGATGTTTATCAAAATCTCAGCAGAAAAAAACATAATTTATCGAGGAGTTCTTGAAAAGTGGAGTTTATTTGTTCTTTGAGATAATTTAAAATTACTTCTGTGTCAAGTTAGTGAACAGACTTAGATACCTGAACAAAGTATACCCTGTAAAATGGATTTATTTGTTTGTTTGGTACTTTCAGCTCAATTTGAGGGAGGTTATAAGAAACATATTATCTATTGTAAGCATGTAAGAAACATATTTCTATTACAAGGATATTACTGTATAAGCTATATCCTTTTATTAGGATCCTTGGAAAAAAATTTTTACATAATAGTATGAAAAATAGAGGTACTTCTTTAAATATATATTTTTCTTACTGAAGGACATTGTGCACCATTTAACTGACTAGGTTTTCTCTTTTGTATATTTGAGCCAAAATTCATGACCAAAACATGGCAAATAGAGAGGTCTCTTTTGGTCTTAGATTTTTATTTAGTCTTTTTTCCAGTCCATTCCCTAGCCTTGGTTTTTTATTTGCTTGTTTTTGTTTTCTTTCTTACTTTTAGTTTATATTCTCATGTTACAGTTTATGTGTCCTTTAATGCTGCCTAAACGTTCTCTAGAATTTGATTGTGGTGCAGGCAGCATATAAACGAGCAATCATATTTAGGGAGCATCCCTGTAAAAGGCAGGGTGCTAGCTTGGTAGGGAATAGAGAGTTGAGTAAGACATGTTTCCTCCCTTTGTAGTGACATTTGAACAGATGATAAGAATATAAAATACTGTGTAATTAGTGTTATAATAGAGAGCTATCATATTAGTTTTAGAACACACAGAATTTCCATTTAGCTATAAAGAACATTTTCTAAAACAATATTTCAGTTATATAGCCATTAGAATACCATTTCTTTACCTATGACAGTCCATCCAGGTTTCATTTTCTTATTCTCTTTGCTGAACCCATTCAAGTTCAAGAATTAAAGTTCATTTGTCTTAGATTTTTGTAAAAACAAGTATATTTCATGACTGTCTCATTCATTTTCTTTGGTCTATTTCCTAACAGCCTTTTTTTGGGAATTATTGTGGTTAGAATTTAGAAATTCTGAGCTGTAAGATAAGTTGACTGAATTCTATATTCAGCCCAGACTCAGATATGGAGGAGTCCCTGCTTTTCACCATCTGATATATCTGTGTACCATCAAAGAACCTTACCACTTTTCTCTAGATTCTTAATTTAGATTTCCTCAGGGAAACATTACATTTCCTAAAGTTTATGAGTAAGATTGATTCAAATTTTATAGATAACTAGTCTTTGGCTTTTAGAGTTCATTTATTTAATCATTACTTCAACAAATTATTTAATATGTATAAGGAAATGTGGTTAGGTGTGATTTATTGAAAAAGTGTATTTTAAACATATTCAGATCCAAACTAACTGTGTAAGCATACTTTTTGACTTGATCTTCAAGTCATACTGCACTTTGAAATGCACAGAATAAAAGAAAATAGTTACAGCTACATAACCAGACATTCAGATGACTAGAGGTACAAATTTGGTCAAACTCTTAAAAACTTTCCAATGAGAAACATAAGTTAGGATCTTGACATTTGTATGCAGGACTAGTATTTTAATTCTAAATTAGTATGACCATGATTTTTTCTTTTCTCAAACTGTTTATAAAACTGATTGCTTATGCTTCCTTTTGAGACAGTGTAAGTTCTTAATCAAACCTGTCATATTGTTCTTCCTTGCTGGCAGAAACAAACTCTATTCCTACCAAAGAAAGTTGACAATACTTCATTAAATTTGTTTTTTCTCATCCACAGGTTTTTGGAAATGCTCCACCAAATACAATGACAGAAAAATTTTCTGATCTTCTGCAGTTCACAACACAAGTGTCACGACTGATGGTGACAGAAATCCGAAGGAGAGCATCAAACAAATCCACAGGTATTTTTATAGAATCCAGCAAAAACTGATTTATTTGAATGGACAGTTCAGTAAAAGTGCTATTAAATTAAATAGAAAATTGACCCAGTTCTAAGCACGTGGATTTCAATTACCAGTCCCTATTCCCATTCTTATAGTCACGTTCTTCTGTCGGTGTCAACATCTTCTACTCAAGTAGAGTAGTTCTACTCAAGACTACTTTTCTTAGACCACTACCACCTCCACTCCAGCGCTTTTAACAACACTGTTTTCTTCTGAACAAAATCCAAATTCCTAGCATGACATTCAAGGCGAAGATCTGGCCATATGTATTTTTTTTTTTAGCCTACCCTTTTTTATTTCTTGTTTTCTCTTCTATATTTCAGCCAAACCAAGCTGCTGTAGTCTCAAACATGTCTGTGCTCTTACTTCTATTCTTTACTTATGATGCTTCACCCAGGAAGGAAAATCTTCTTCCATCTCAGTATGTCTAAATCTTCGCAACTTGGATTAAGTCCCACCTCCTTGATAGAATGTTTCTTGATTCCTTTAATCAAAGAAAAAACTTTCTCTTCTGAACTATTCCTTGTTTCTCAACTCCCTGAGTAGTAGTTGTGTGTGTCTTTATCTTCCTGTTAGACCATAAATTGTTTAAGGGTCTTTATATAACCTGCAGTCTTTACCACAATGCTTTACATGTAGTAAGCCTTTTATGAATGCTGCCTAAATAACTAGTCTTATTCATAATTAGGTAATTTCTAAGTTCATAATGTATCATCCCTTTTACTCAAGATTAAAATAAGCTTTCTTGATTTTAATTACCATTAGTCATCTTCTAAATTAGCAATATGTTTGAGGGCTTTTATCTTATTTTTGTTTTATTATATTATTTTGGTTTTGTAATGATAGCTTTCTTATTGAAGCATTAGACTGAGAAATCAGTGATTTAAGTTCTGTTTCTAATGTTTCTTTAGAAAATCACTTATCTTTTCAGCCCATCAAATTATTACTTTTCCAATAGTAACAGTAATGCCTTAGTTATATAATCTTATTTTTTTTGTTTTGTTTTTATTTTTATTAAAAGTATACAGGCACATTGTTAAGGGTCAAATAGTTAAAAGATTTATTAAAAATAGCATCTTCCAGGGCCGGCCTGGTGTCATAGTGGTTAAGTTCACACACTCCACTTTGGCAGCCTGGGGTTCGCAGGTTCGGATCCTGGGCACACAGACCTACGCACCACTCATCAGGCCATGCTGTGGCAGGCATCCCACAGATAAAATAAAGGAAGATGGGCACAGATTTTAGCCCAGGGCCAGTATTCCTCAGCAAAAAGAAGAAGATTGGCAATGGATGTTAGCTCAGGGCTAATCTTCCTCACACACACACACACACACACACACACACACACAAATACACAAATAGCATCTCCCTTGGTGCCGGCCCTGTGGCCTAGTGGTTGAGTTCGGCATGCTTCACTTCAGCAGCCCAGGTTCGGTTACCAGGCATGGAGCTACACCACTCGTCAGCAGACATGCTGTGGCAGCGACCCACATATAAAATAGAAGAAGATTGGCACAGATGTTAGCTCACGGTGAATCTTCCTCAAGCAAAAAGAGGAAGATTGGCAACGGATGTTAGCTCAGGGTGAATCTTCCTCAGAACACAAAAAAAAGCATCTCCCATCCACCATCCTGACTCATCCCCATTTCCCACTCCTGAAAGGCAATCACTTTTTAACTTTTTTTGATATCTATCTCTATGTCTCTAAATAACGTATTTACAGTGTGTGCCCTTGATTTTTCACATTTAGATAATCTCTCTGACTTTCTACAAGAGAAGATGAGACTTTTACTCTCTTAAGCTCACCGCCACTACCCCACAGTGTCTTATAGCCTATAGCCCCCAGTGTCATACTATCATAATTTGATTATATTGTGACTATGAAAACACTGTTCTAAGAGGAGCCATGTGGTATGCTGTGATTACTTTTTCCTTCTTGAAAACTTCTCCTCCACCTTCATCAGAGTCAATAATTGCCTTTTTTCTTACTAGTTTTCTACATTTTCATCACACATTCATCCCCTACTCCCCTGTTTTTCTGAATCTCCCCTCAACATAATCAAAGACATCAGATATTCTATCAGTTTCATCTTGCAAATAGCTCTTCCAGAACCTTCTGTAGTAGTTGCTCTCTAGGCCAGCTGGACAGCCATTTTTTTTTACACCTCCACTCACGTCATCCTGGGATGCCTTTCCACTTCTTTAGGATGGAGCCTCTTGAATCTCATATCTTCTTTTTTCTCAAATTAACTTGCTTATTCTTGATAAAGCATCTTTTTCAGCAGCTTCCTGAGAAAGGATATGGCGGGGGGGGGGGTCACCATTTTTGGTTTTGGGGTTTTTTTGGTTTTGTTTTTGTTTTTTTAGAAATCCCATGAGTGAAAATTTCTTTTACTCTTGCTGTGTAAGATGGGTTCAGAAAGGTGATACCTTTAGGCTGACAAGCTTTCAGGTACCAGGGCTTAGAACAAATCCCATCACATCATATAGCATGGCTTTATTGCAGAAAGGGGAAACTTATAAAACTAGGGGTCAGCAAGAGGAAGGAAGGCACAGGTCCACCACCATCATTAGCTCACAGAAAAATATGCTTGGGAGATCCCCTACCCTGTCTCCTTTCTTAAAGTATAAGTATGAATTCAGTTTTATCAGTGAAGAAAGATGCAAACTGCTTGTGATCTAGCTGTTTGAGTACTGGATTTGAGTATCTGTTAGGTGTTTATAGGAGTTGTTTGTGAATGCTGGCTATTTAGCCCCAGAAGGCTTTGGGGCCCAGGGGAAGTTACAGGCCCTCTTACCAGTGTCATGGGAAGTTAAGCTTGGCTGCACCACCTCCTCTGGGGACATGGTCAGTGGTGGGTGTCTTAGCTAGGTCTTTCACCAGACAGCCCCGGGTGAGCTCTTAGGGTCATTTTGGAAATCTTGCAGCCTGTATTACATTTATCCTCCTTTTAGCGGGTATCAGATTCTAGGTTGGAAATCATTTTATCTCAGAATTAAAAAATCATTTCTCTATCATATTCTAGATTCCTGTGCTGCTATTGAGAAATCTGAAGCTACCTAGATTCTTGATTTGAGTGCACCTATTTTTATACATATGCTGAGTACTCATTGGACCCTTTTAGTCTAGGAATTCATATCCTTTAATTTTGGGAAAGTTTCATGAATTGTTTATTTAATAGTATCCTCCCCTCTGTTTTCTGTTTCTAGTCAGATGTTACCCCTAAGACTGTCTCTGTCTTTTTCTTATCTTTCCTCTCTTATTTTCTGTCTTTGGTTTTTGACTCTCCTTGCTAAGAGAGCTCTTCAGTTTTACAATCCATCCCTTCTATGGAGTTTTTTTTTCATTTGTGACATTATGATTTTAATTCTTAAGAGTTTTTTCTTTTTTATCGGTGTCTCTTTTTTCATGGATTCTCTTCGCTTAACTCTCCGAGGTTTCTTTTTTTTTCCCCCTCTTCAGAGTTTCATATCTCTAAATAGTCTGTTTCTTTCAGGTTGCCTTTTTTGTTAATTTTTTCTTGTCTGTCTTTTATGTTAGAGAATGTCCTCACATGTCTCATCCTTGGCCACCTGCTCCTGTGTAAGAATGGAGCTGTGGAAAGCTGCTGAGTAGCTGTGTAGTTGTGGGTGGGGCTTTCAGCTGTGGTCTTCAGCCCAGGGTGATCTTGCTGGGCTGTTCTGTTAACTGTCTTCTTTCCGCTGAGCAGGCAGAGTCCATAGAGAAGAATGTCTAGTTTTAGAAAATATATGTCTGACTCTGAACATTTTGGAAGCCACATAGGGGAAAGGTCTGAAGACCCTCCACATTCAGTATATAAACTTCTTTATAAGCCCACAACTGTGCCTGGTGTGATGTCCTCCCCAATCCAAACACTCTCTCTTACTGTTTTCAGTGAGTAAACCTACAGTCTAGTGCCCCGTAGTACTGGGGTTCTGGTCTTAAACACACCTTCACAAATCCTTCTGTGTACAGTCCCACATTCACCTCTGCTTCCTGAGGTACCTAGTGCCACAATTGCTGAGCCTCTTGGAGGTTTTGTTGTGGTTTAGTCACTTTTCCATTTCCCTGCTGCTTTAAATTAAGTTTCTAGAGTTTGCTAAATTGATTACCACTAAACTCTCTGCTATTTTAGTATCCAAAATTTTGTTGCTTTCATCTTTCCTTTTTCTTTGTACTTATGGGTTTATGCTTCTTAGAAAATCCTTGTACAACCATTTTGGTTGATATGTTAGTCTGTTCAGGCTGACATAACAAAATACCATAGACCCGTGGCTTAAACAACAGACATTTTTCTTCACAGTTCTGGAAGCTAAAAGTCCAAGTGCCAGCATCATCGGTTTCTGGTGAGATCTCTCTTCCTGGCTTCCAGATGGCACCTTCTTGATGTGGCCTCACCAGGAGGAGAGAAATTCAACATAGGAATTTGTAGGGACACAGTTCAGTCCATAGCAGTGGGATTTCCGGAGAGAGCAGAGATCAGTGCATGTGCTCAGCCTTCCATCTTTAACTGGAGCCCATTAGTCTTTGGAACAGCAGCCATTAAAATATTTTTAGTTTGAGGGCTAAATCCCTTATTCAGAAGCAGTGTGTTATATGAATTGATGTATAGACTCTTAAGTGAGATAGTTTTAATTATATATACAGTCCTTGAAGGAAGTCCAGTGAAAGGTGGTAAGATAGTTTAAGGTAATATTCCTCCTGCCCCTGTCTTCTCCTTTCTCCACCCAAAATGAGACTGTATCCTTTCTCTCTTTCCCGATTTCAGTTACTCCTGTAGAAGTGAGGATTTAGTCTTAAATATAAGATTTGTGTGTTTTATGCTTTTTTAGCTATTTTACACAGGTAATGGGAATGGAAATTTCTCTGTTACATGTTAACTCCTGTCATTGCATTTTCTTTTTTTTTTTTTTGGTGAGGAAGACCAGCCCTGAGCTAGCATCCGTTGCTAATCCTCCTCTTTTTGCTGAGGAAGACTGGCCCTGGGCTAACATCCGTGCCCATCTTCCTCCACTTTATATGGGACGCCGCCACGGCATGGCTGACAGGCAGTGCGTCGGCGGGCGCCCGGGATCCGAACCAGCGAACCCCGGGCTGCCAAGCGCGGACCAAACCGCTGCGCCACCGGGCCGGCCCCTGCATTTTCTTTTTTGAGTTATATCCCTAGATTAGAATAAAAATATTCCCAAAACTTTATTTATATCTCCTCTCTGTTGCTGTCTTTTAAAATACCTAATCTGCATATTTGTAGAAAACTGTTTCTCTACATTGGCAATTTCTTAAATCCTCTTATGATTTTACATACATAGGGCAATTTCTTAGGCTTAACGAAAGATGTCTTACATGGAGTAGAAGGTGTCTCGTTGTTAATTACAGTAATAGTTACACAAGTTTTTTTTTTTAACTTTTTATTTTGAAATAATTATAGACTCACAGGAAATTGCACACATAGTACTTAGAGCCAGCCCTTTATGCCCTTCATCCACCTTCCTCCCTTGGTGACATCTTGTTCCTAGGTATTTTTATTTTTAGTTTTGAAGTTTTAAAATTCTTTAGCTTCGGAATCCACTGAGATTCAGTTCAATTTGTGTAAATTTTATCTCCACAAGAGAAACCTTTCTAATCACCCTATCTCAAATAGTTCTGTATCCTCTATCCCCACACCAGTTAGTATTTATTCAGTCGCCTTAAATACTTCCTTCAGAGCTTTGTCATCACCTGAAAGTATCCCGTTTGTTTACTTATTTGATTTTCTTGTCTGTTATGTTCACCCCTGTATCAACTAGAAGACTGCTTGTCACAGATTAGGTGCTCAATAAATTTGTACTGATTTTTGAGATTTCTCTGTCCTTTATTTTTTTTAATGCTTCAAGAATTGGAGTCGTGTTAGAACAGCCAGCCTTAGTGATGTTCAAGGGAGAAAAGCATAACTTTGGAGTATCTCCTGTCAGCCTTAAAGAACGCTGGCTATGGGAATCCTTGTTCTCTTCTCTCATTTGTAGTCTTGAACGTTGGAAGTTTCTTTTGGTCAGTGTTGTTACCAAAAACACTTTCATGGAGATTTTTTGATCTTTTGATCTTTCTAGTAAAAAATTCTAGATTTTCAAAATCAAGGTACATTCTGCATCATCTTACCTCTTGCATATCCCATCCTATTTTCTGGTTGATTGCTTAGTTTTTATTGTGGTAAAAAACACGTAACTTGAGATCTATCCTCTTAACAAAATATTAAGTGTGTAGTACAGTTAACCAAAAGCACGGTATTATACAGCAGATCTCTAGAACTTTTTCATCTTGCATAACTGTATGCTCAATGAACAGCAACTCTCCATTTCCTCCTCCTCCCAGCCCTTGGCAACCACCATTCTACTTTCTGCTTCTGTGAGTTTGCTACTTTCGATACCTTACATAACCTTTTATTTTATAGGAAGTTATCATTGAAAGTAACTTTGTTATAATTTACATGCACATATTTTTCTCCAAAGAAGGCAAGTGAAACGAGTCCTCTATTATTCATTTGAAAGTTGGCTGTATTTGTTGTGCAGGGCGAGATTATTTTTCTAGGACTCCTCTGAATTTGGTGTGGAATACTTGTTGTTTGTTTGTTACCTAATCACCACTCACATGTCAGATCTTTTTATCAGATCACTTCTGATATGGATTGTAGATACCTCAGCAGGAACCACGCTTATCTGCAATTCTGTTATTTTAATCAATCCATCAGGAGTTAGTAAAAATGGAAACTTCTGGGGAATATCAGTATGCAAAATGGATTCATAGACTGATTTTTAATACATTAGGGCAACTTCACAGTTCTTGTTTACTCTGTCTCCCTTAATTCTCTCCCGGTTGTTGCCTTTGTGTGGCTTTTGTTAAAAATATGTAGTGACTGTCAAGAATTTTGAGAAAATAAATAATTTTGTGGCCATATTGTGTACGAGTGTAGCTTAAGATTTTTTCCCATCTCTCTAGTTATTTGTTAAGTTCTACTATGCAATCTGCTGAATTCTAAGGGCATGTGGTCAGTTTACATCATTGCAGAAATTCCCCACCAGTGTAAAATAGTATTTTCAATTTATTATTGATGATTTTGCTGCATGCTAGATGCCACTGTTAAACATGGTGGTGCCATCCCCAGTGGGCAGCTGCGTGGTGATAGAGAAGCTGGGTGATGCTGACCGTAGTTGCCGTCTCATGCAGCATCTCGTGGCGGGATTAGTATAATGTAGTGAATCCCCAATTGGACAACCCAGCCTTTTTTTTTAAACAGAAAAACAGTGTGCCCTGCTGTCCTCCAAGGATTTCAAAGCCACAACACCCTCAGGTAATTTCATTCCCAAGCTGTGGTTATGTATTATCAAATGAAAAGAAGCATGGAAGCTATGAGTTCTAATACTGTTTTTCTGACTAACTTGTGGAAGTTTCTTTTTTGGATGGAAAGGAGTGTTTAGGGCTTGATTTCTTTATTAACGAGATAAGTGTAATAAAACTATTGACACATCTCACGTTATCATCCTGAAGCATAAGTTTGAAAATGACTATTCTTTAAATGGACTTTGCAAAGGAAAAATTGTGGTATTGCACTTAACTATTAACAAGTTTTGGTGTTCTGATTGTTCTGAATGCTGTCTGAATTCACTTATATTCTCTCAGTGTAGACTGGAAACTTACATTTCTTTTAAAATTGTCTACATTCTATTCTTATTTAATAATGAACTCTATTAACTCCATTTCTTTGTTTTTCAGTCTAACTGTATGTATTGAAATGCAGTGTGAAAGCTAAAGCTTGAATCAAAATGATTGGCAACTGTCCAGATGGGTTAATGTTAATGTGTTCCTTTCATTAATTCTTATAACCTTAAGTTAAATCATCTTTAAATTTCTATTTGTTAAATATTAGTGAAATTAAAAGAACCAAATGCAATATTTTTTCACTGGGAGTGTTTTTCTTTCAAAGTTTCAAGAAATTCCGTGGTTTGTAGAGGTTTAATTTAAAACTACTTTCTAGTATATGTAATTTTTTAAAGATAGCGCTAAATGTTATATACTTTTAAAATGAGCTTCCTGATTCGTTTCAAATAAAAAGTGAGAGATCCCATTAAGGTGTTTTGCATGGCAGCATACTGAAATTAGTAGGTGCAAGTAAAATAGTCGTCTGAAGACATTTGTTATGTAAAAATAGTTTTATTTTGTCACTGAGAGTTTGAGAGCTCTCCCATATCATTCAAACCACAACTACCTGTCCAGACCTCTTTATCTGGCAGCTTCAAATGGAAGTATATAAAGATGAGATATGCCCAGCAATGTTATTTAATAAACCACTTTTATCTTCATTGTCTTAAATCGAAAAAAGATATCTCTAAGTTAATTTAAATGCTGTTCCTTCTACATTCTATGTCTTTATGACGTGTGCTAAGTGTAGGTTAGTAACTTACCAGGTTAGTTCAGAGTGAACAGATTGGACTTATTTTCTGTTAACTTTAATTCATCTCATATATCAATATAAAAATTGATGAACTCTGTGCTAATGAAATTAAGTGCATGGTTAGGGATTTATCCATTTTCCCGTATATCTAAAAACGTAATCAACTAAAAATTACTGTCAAAGATTCTTCAGCGCTGCAGCTCTATGAGTGACTCTCTCACTGTCTCTCTGTTCCTGCCGTCAGCTGCTCAAGTCACCCTTGTATGTATCACTGAGGCAACCTCCTAATTTGTTTCCCCCACCAGTCTCTGCCCTTCCAGTTTGTCATATAATTACCAGTAAATTAATCGTCCTAGAATAATCTTATCATCATCTACTTTGTTCCAGAAACTGCATTTGCTCCCTCTTGCCCAAAGAGGCAGATACAGCCCTTAGCTTACCTTCATTCATATATAGGCATCCGTTTTCTATCACTGCTGTTGATATTAGACTCATTCTCAACATACGCTCCTTTAGAATGTTAACCCAGTGTTATTACAGCTCTTTGTCTCGGTCCGTCCATACTAGGCTCAGTCCTGTAGCCACACTTTGTTTTAATACTGTGCTCCTAATCTCTCTGTTCCTTTTCCTTCCTGCCACTTCCTAGACACACATATACTTGTTTCCCAGGCAGGTTTAGCTCAAATTTCACCTCTTCCATGACTCTTTTGACTAGTTTGTAACTTACCTTTCCCTAAAATATATAGGTTAACTTTTACATTTCTGTATTGATATGATGATATGCTATAAAGGCCTATATATACCATTAAAACATTGCTCTTTTTAATGTGTTTTACATCAAGCATGTAATAGTGCTGATAAAAAGTATGTGCTTAGTAAATAATCATTTCTTTGCTGGGGGAAGAACCTCTTTATATGTGATCTTCCCCCTACTTAATGGCTTTCCTTTGGTTTTATAGAGGCTGCAAGTCGGGCCATAGTCCAATTCTTGGAAATCAATCAGAGTGAAGAAGCCAGTAGAGGTTGGATGCTTCTGACAACAATTAACTTGTTAGCATCCTCTGGTCAGGTGAGTTTTTTGTTTTCATGTTGGATAACTCTCTCAACCTCTTTTTTTATCCTCTTGGGATTTGGTGAAATTAAATTTATCTTCATATCCAGATAAGATTTTATGATAATCATTATATTCTTCTAATTCTTATTATACATTATTTAATGCTCTCACAATGTGAGATAGCCTGTTGGGGGATATTGATGTTCTGTGCATTTTACGCATGAGGAAATGCCTAACTTAGAGCACTGTTTTCCATCTTTGTCATATCATAATGCACATAGAACGTGATACCATTTGGACAGCACTCTGGGCAAAGAGATGGACCTCCTGTGGCTGGAGATGAGTAGCCTGGGAGCTCTGGCTCCATCAGGCCCAGCTCAACACTTCTGTAAACCGTGTTAGGCAAACTCTGGCTTAAAAGAATCATCTAAGGTTCGTCTAAGGTCACTTAGCTAATAAAGAATAAATGACATGGAAAATCCTTTAAATTGTTCTAATTTTTATGGAAAATAAGGAAATATTGCCATTTTTCAGGATAATATATATTCCCTTCCCACTTGATTTACTCTGGAGATTGCCTCCCACCCCCCGCCCCTCCTCCCCCCCATCAGCTCTAAGCGTGTATCATGATATATGTTGCATGTACTCGTTTATGAGCCATTTGGATACCTGATTTTTGGCCTGTGGTGTTTTAGGGATGAAGGAATTTATTCAACCTTCTAAAATCCAGAGTAGAATTACCTTATCAAAGTCAGGCCTAATCTTGAGAATGGCTATTGTCTAAATTACAATGGACTTTCAAACACCTCACATCATTTCATAATGGAATTTACAAAAGTTGACTATGGCACCAGTCATACTACAGTGATTGGCCACAGTAGAAACAATGCATATTTCTTAGTAACCATATCCTTAAACTAGTCAGTAACCCAAAGTAAGTAGCACTTGGACTTTTTTTTCCTTTGAATGGTCTGTTTCCTTTTTTATTTTACTGTTCTTTGTTTTCTTTTTTAAATCAGAAGATGAATCAGATCAACTTGTCCTGATTTACCTAGAACTTTCCAAGTTTTAGCATAGAAGCCCAGCATCCCAAGAAACCCCTCAATCCTGGGCATATGAGATGTTGATTCACCCTAAGTAACCTTCAGATCATCCTAAAGTGGCCCATTGTTTCCATGGATCTGTGGCCATACCAGATGACTATCAAAGTACCAATTCTGTTTGCTGTTCTTGGTAGCCATAAATGCCTCTCTATTCCTCCACCAAAATTTGCTTTGGTTTAGAATAGCATGTAGAATGATAATTTTAATTTGGAATGTTTTTAAGTTGTATTCATATTTTCTGTAGATGCTGTATTTCTCTTTCTCAATTGTGAGCAGAGACTGTGTCCGCCATAATACCTAACACATAGTAGAAAGTCAGTAAATGTAAATTAACTTAAACATGCACAAATAGATACACAGCCTTCAAAGTATAAGAAAAGAATCAGGAGAAACCTAATCACTTAAAAAAAATTTTTTTTAATGTTGTCAGTTACCAGTTTGGATACTAAGTAGTACTTTTAATCTATCAGATATAAGATGAAAATGAAAAATCATACTGTTTTGCTTAATGGGAAGGAAAGCTAGTAATAATCTAACTGGAAAAAGAGACATTTTAAGAGAATATTCAGTGTTATGTTTTTAGCTGACTTTTCTGTTTGCATGCCATTTTCTGTTGGCAGCAGTGAAATACAGGGATGACTAAAACATGGTCCTGAATCAACATGACAGAGATGAAGTGGATGAAGATAGCACTATAAAATGCAATAATGGGGTATATGTAGTGTTATGAAAATAGAAATGTGAGTTATAAATTTTGTAGGTGAGGGTAGGAGGAAAGATGATGAATTAAGGAAAGTTTCAGACACGAGTAGACATTTAAACTGAACGTTAGATGTATGGAGACATGGGGTGTCTAGAAATAATAAATCATAGGTGGGAAGAGCAGAGCATTTTTGAATATTAGAGGCAGGAAATGATACTGGATATGTAGAAAGGGGCCAGATCTTGCAAGGGATTGCTCTTTAGACTCTCTCTCCTCTCCCTCACCCTGCTACTGCATTAGTTTAGGCACCATCTCTCATATGATGTTCTGTATTCGTTTTGTAATTACCCCAGCCTTCCTGCTCTTTATATCTAATTTATGATCTGTACCACCAGCTCATTTTCTGAAGTCTGGTTCTATTAGTCCTTTGTTTCTAACACTTCATTGGGTCTCCAATGCCAGCAAAATAAAAGTCAAACTAGAATGGGAGACCATATGCATAGGTCATTGAGCATGTCCACTTGTGGACCGCTTACCCAGCTCTCTGACCTAAGGCAGGATGTGTAAGTGATGTGCCTCAATTGCTTCATTTATAAAGTAAAGGCCATACAGTAATGGAATCTACCTTGTAGGGTTGATTTGAAGAGTAGATGAGATAATGTATTTAAAGTGCTTAGCCTTATGCCTGTTATATAATAAACACTCATTAAAGATTAGACGTAATTATTGTGGCTTTTCAGGAGTCAGAAACTTTAGACTCAGGTTCCTGAAACATACTGTCCCATACGGCCTGTCCTTCCAGGTGATCTTTCCTCTTCTATTTAATTCCTACACTTTTCCGTTGCACTCCTGGCAGTGTTGATCATTCCCTCTCATATTAGCCTGTATGTACTTCCATTGTTACACTTAAGAAATTAAATCATAGTTATTGATGAACCTGCTTCTGGTAGACTGCAGTCTTCTGAAGGGCAGGGATGCTCCCTCGTTGCATGCCCAGCTCCCCACACACTGCCTGACATACCCTAGGCATTCAATAAATGGTTGATGAAAAAGTTAATGAACTAATCAACAGATGATGCCAACCTATTGATCTCCAGTGTGGTAAAGCTTTTTATTCCAAACTGCACCATGGTAAATTTTGATAATTACTATAGCATACTTCTTAACAATACTGAAATGTTCACCATATGAAGATCTGGAATTTCTTTCTCTGGAACTCTTTGAAAATAATATTTTTTTCATGTGTCAATGTGGCTATATCCCTCAAGTGTCCTTCCAGCCTCAAGAATCTACAATAAGAATAAAATAAAAGTGATAGTAGAGCGACTGCTAATATATAATTTAATGCTTACTATGTCTTTGCATTTGTTATCTTATATAACCCTCATTTTAACCCTAAGAAATATGTACCATTATATCCATTTTATAGGAAAGAAAAGTGAGATCCAGCAAAATTAGTTTGCCCAAGGACATGGTTAAGTTCCTTTTTTCTAATTCCTAAAGATTATGTTCTTTGAAACATGCTGCTTCTTAATGAATAAATAGTAAATTTAATAAATAACAAATACACGCACATCTCAATGTTCAACTAAGGCAAATTTGTCCATGTCAGCATAGTCATTTTTTAATTTTCTCAGGCATTTAAGAAGTTATTTTGATATATAATTTTCTGGTTTAAAATGTGTGAGTTAATGATTTAACTTCTGGCTTAAACTTTGTGAGCTTACTTAGCTGTAGCAATTACAGTTATGTCTGTCTCTTTGTCTGTGTATTCACTTATTTATTGGTTTGTTTTCCAGAAAACCGTGGACTGCATGACAACGATGTCAGTGCCTTCCACCCTGGTTAAATGTTTATATCTGTTTTTTGACCTTCCACATGTGCCTGAGGCGGTTGGAGGGGCACAGAATGAGCTACCTCTAGCAGAACGTCGTGGACTACTCCAGAAAGTTTTTGTACAGGTATGGAAGGTGCTATTTGCCTGGCCATCTACACCACTCTGTTTAAAGTGAAACAGGTGCACTCCTTGAATAGATGTTCTGTGTATTCCATTTTCTATAGTATTTCATGCTATTTATTATAAATTGACATTATCTCGTATAATTGTCACATTTCTTGAATCTGCACATTTCTTTTTAGGAATATTTGAGGCATTAACAATTCTGTTTCTTTGAACAGATTCAACTATTAAGGTTACCTTTGATATAGCAATAACATCTCTAAAATGAACTAAACAAGGAAAACTTTTATTGACAATTATATTAAGTTTGGGGTAATATTTCTTATAATGTCAAGAAATTCTCTTTTGTTGCTGTCCAAATACAGGAAGTCCCTAGCCTATAAATATTTAACTATTAAAGACAGTTTATTTTAGTGGCTGCTGCCACCTCCTCTGCTCCCTACCTGTAAAGCCCTTTTTTCTCATTGTTGCCACCGTTCTTCTAATAGCATTAGCAGTTAACAGAGGTTTAAATAGACCTTTGTTAGCTGGCCTGGAATTATTATCATTATTTCGATATTTTTTCTTGGGAGAAAATTTTCAAAACAAGCAAAGTACAAACATTTAGAGTACAGTCTGTCCATTAATGTAGTATTAAAAACACATGTTCAAACATAAAAAGACAAACACTGCGTGATTCCACTTATATGTATCTAAAGTGGTCAAACTCTTAGCAAGTAGAATGGTGGTTGGCAGAGGCTGGGGAGGTGGAGGAAAAGAGGAGTTGTTGTTCAGTGGGTATAAAGTTTTAGTTTTGCAAGATGAAAATGTTCTAGAGATGTATTGCATAACAGTGTGCATATAGTTAACACTGCTGTATACAGTCATGTGCTACTTAACGACATTTTGGTCCATGACAGACCGCATATACAACAGTGGTCCCATAAAATTGATACCATATAGCCTAGATGTGTAGTAGCTTATACCATCTAGGTTTGTGTAAGTACACTCTATGATGTTCGCACAATGACAAAATTGCCTAATGATGCATTTCTCAGAGTGCATCCTCATTGTTAAGCAACACATGACTGTACTTCAAAATGATTAAGATGATAAATTCTTTTATGTGTTTTCACCTCAGTAAAAAACTCCACACCTGTTTGAATCCAGTTTTCTGAAATTATGTAACCTAAGATACAAATTCCTCACCTCTAAAATGAAAATAATGATACCTACCTAACGGATTTTTGTGAGGATTAAATGAAATAATACACAAAGCTATGGTTCTCTGCTCAGGACATATAGACATGAAATAAAAGTCCCTGTGATTGCTGCTGTGGCCACCAGCACCTCCTCATCAGGGAGACAGGAAGAGAGGGCGGAGGACAGTGGGTCTGTGGTAGATGAGGAGGAGCCGGTACAGGGGATGATTGTGCCTCCTGTCACTGGGGTCTTACTGCAGGAATGACTTGGCTTTGTAGAGATGCTAGCCACGAAGGGACAGGGAGAGGGAGACTCGGGCAGTTTTAGAAAGGAAAAGACGGGATTATCAGTGAAATACTAGTTCAACAAATATTTTTTGAGCACTTGATTTATTAGATACTTTTGTGCTAGTGGTTAACATCTGTTATCTCATATAATTTGCGAGACAACCCCTGACTTCAGAGCTTTTGTTTTCTGCCAGAATGATGTAAGCAAATGGCAGACATAGACTTAGAACCCAGGTTTATCTGACTCCTGAATTGGGTTGGATGAGAAGAGCAATGGGAATAAATCACATAGGAATTAAACCTGCTTTAAGACATTGCTTATGAATTTAGTGCATTAGTCTTTGCTGATTAGACTAGTAGCCCTATTTCAATAAAGCCCTCCTAGAGAACTGATTAATTCCGTAGGCAATAAATGAAAGCTGAATTTTATATATTTAATACTAAATAAATATAGCAAAGATTTCTTCTAACACTTAAAAACAATTGTTTTTCTATATCTGAAAGCAGTGGACGCTGACGTTCAACTAAATGTGGGGCTCGTTATGGAATCATTGATTGTTAAGGCCAAAAGGAACCTAAAAGAGAATTTAAATGAAACTCCCCATTTATGGTTACAGAAACTGTGGCTGTGATCCAGAGCAGATGCGTGGCTGTGATTAGAACCCGGCTCTCCAGCGATCCTTTAGTGCATCACTTCCTTTTTTTTAGTTCCGCATCACAGGCTGGACAGTGTTTTCATCATTTGTCTAGGAAACCAATGGAGACAAACTTATTAAATATTTTCAAAACACAGTGTTTATGATAGGTGAAATCCCTATGTTTATATTATGTGACAGATGGTTTCCTGGGACCTTAGCAGTTAGTCTGGCTTCATGTAAGCATTAATTTTTTTTTCATTTGCATTGGTGTGGCCAATTGTTGCTCTGCCACACTTGGCTGGACTTTGTAACAGAGTCCTCACAAATAGAAGTGGTTAGTGTAGGGGCAGAAGAGGGATGAGATGGAGACTCTTCAGTTTTCTATTCTGTAAAATGAAAGGATTATACTAGATTATTTGTAAGAATTATTTTGCCTTTAAAGATTAAGAATCATTTATCTTAAGAGTCACCAAATTCAAGGAATTAAGTCCAATTTATTTTTGAGAACAAAGATTTGATTTGGAAAAAGTATTTTATTTTTGGGTTTGTTTTTATGTTACCAGTTAGAGAAAGGACATCCCTCCCTCTAATCACATAAAGGCAGTGTAAGAACCAATGAAAAGTATAATCAGTAGTATACCCTCTGAGTGGTTTTTTTCGCTGCAATTGACTATCTTTTTTTATTGCATTTGACACATATGGGAAAGGATATACATATTACACGATGGACATTTAAAAATGGTGTCCAACAATTTCTCCAAGCATTTTTTTTTTGTGGGGAAATGCCTATATTTACTGATTTTATAAATATTTTGTTGTTTCTCTGAATTCTTAATCCTTTTTTATTCTTCTTGATATTTGGCAGCTATGAATTAAAAAGCTCTTATTTAAGTAAATTTCTGCATTGAAAGAACTAGGAAAAGCAAGACCTACCTTTCTCAGACAAAACATGAGTTTTCAAATACTTTTTTCAATTTAGCAGTTTCCCCACAGTTATTGAAATACTCAAATTTCATGAAGCTCTTTTCCTTCAAGAGAATAAAATTATTTCATAAATTATAGTTATTTTATTCATATTGTATATTTTTTAAAATATTTAGATGAGAAAATTTAGCACAGAGAAGAAAAGTTAACTTTTCCTGACACTGAATTGAGATTGGAAGAAAAACACTATTGCGGGCAGAAACCATAGCTGAATTCCCCAAGTAGCAGGCTCTTGGTGCTGTGAGCACTTGTGTAGTGTGTGTTCTGCAAATCATAGTTAAGGAATAAATTCTCCTTCCAGAATTTAAGAAGTTTTGAATCTTCTTTGCAAGCCAGGCTTTAGAAGACTTTTGGCTACTGGACGTAATTAAAAGATAACTTCTGAATGAAGATTTTATTATTCTAATATCCCTTTCTAATTATACAGAAATTGGAACAATCTGAAAATACTTTTACTTTTAAAGACCTGTTTTTTTTACTTTCTTGTCTCCCTAAAACTGTCCTTTTTAGAGAAGAAAATTACATTTCACCTATGACAAACTAAGAAATAAAGAACTAAATTAGAAAACTAAAATGTTGACCTTGAAAGTTACTGTTGATTTATTCTGTTTGAGGGTAAGGTATGCAAAAATACCACAGTTGAAGAGAGGATAGTAAACATAGAACAGTTTTTTGAAAAATAAGCTGATAAAAACAGGGCTGGTGTACTGTCTTACCATAACACACTTCTAAATTATAGATGTCTTTTTTAATGTTGCCCGAGTTAGAGCACTCGTCATTGTGGCTTTAATGATATCACTCAGTCCTAACCCTGAACTTTCAGAGTTTTTAACGATCAGATCTAGTCCTTGTCTAGCTTCTCTCTTTCCCCCTCTTTCCCTCTTTCTCTTCATTTATTTATATACACATTTGTTTTTTGTTTTGCTTTTTAGATCTTAGTGAAACTCTGCAGTTTTGTTTCTCCGGCAGAGGAGCTGGCTCAGAAAGATGATCTCCAGCTTTTATTCAGTGCAATAACCTCTTGGTGCCCTCCCTATAACCTGCCTTGGAGGAAGAGTGCTGGAGAAGTCCTGATGACCATATCCCGCCACGGGCTCAGTGTCAATGTAGTGAAGTATATTCACGGTGAATAGCTCTTTATGTGTTCATTTTAGGTGCTCTAAATTTCTTCCACTTTTCTCTTCCTCATATGATGACAGATTTATTTTTATTTCTCAATTCTCCAAAGATTCTATTTTAAATTAGAAACTATATGTGCCGGGAAAAAAAATTTACTTTTTATTTGTGAGGCATTTCAAATGTAAGAAATTCTCTTATGTTCCAAACAATGGATAATTTCCATTTACACATGGACTGAACGTGTGTAAATGTTCAATCATAATATAATGTAATTTCTGTGTCATAAGCTATTCTTTTCTCCTATTTTATTGAAAAAAAGGAGGTCTTTTGAGATCCTATAATTAGAAGTCTTTCTGAAGATAATTCATAAGTAGAGATGATAATCTGTTCAGTGCAGCATAAATGAAATTAGTGGATTCTTTATCAGCATTAAGGAGAAATTGTCCATTCTATTTAACTCATATATAAATGTCACCTGTCCTTTAAAATGTCCAAATAGGAGGGGCCGCCCGGTGGCGCAGCAGTTTAGTCCGCGCTTGGCAGCCCGGGATTCGCAGGTTCGGATCCCGGGCGCCCGCTGATGCACTGCCTGTCAGCCACGCCGTGGCGGCGTCCCATATAAAGTAGAGGAAAGACGGGCACAGATCTTAGCCCAGGGCCAGTCTTCCTCAGCAATAAAGAGGAGGATTGGCGACGGATGTTAGCTCAGGGCTGGTCTTCCTCAAAAAAAAATAAAATAAAAAAAAATAAAATAAAAAAAATAAAATGTCCAAATAGGAGACAATTCTAGTATTTCAAGTAGTCCACTTATTATATTATATATACACCTGAAAATCTTCCAAAATAATTTTTAATACAATTATTTGTTCACTTATCTAACATCAGTCAGTCCTTAAATGTTTCTTGCCTTCATTCCTATGTTAAATGTTCTTAGCTTTTGTTTAAATCTTCTTAGCTTCTTAGCTATGTGACACTGGGTTTCTTTAGATAAGTAAATTTCATTCAAGATATGAGAGGGAGTCTTCTTTGCAATGCCTCCAATCCCCAAAGTCAGTGATGGAGTATAACTCTGTTTTAAACTGGTAACATATAGTACAAACATAATTTCTAAAATTTTATTTCCTGAAGTATTTCTTTATATCATTGGTCTGTATTCACTCTGATTTGAACTTTTAACTAATTATTGGATTTTTCTTCTTAAACTTAGAAGATAGTTTTTTATTTTTTTCAACCTTGGTATTAATATGAAAGATCAAAAATAACATTTAACAGCAGGCAATCATTTTGTTTAATGATAAAACATCCAAATAAGATGTAAAACTATAATAAATGTCAACTGTTTTTCAACTCTTCCTCTGTTACACCTTGTTTACTACTGAGAGGCAGAGCTTTCCCAGTAAATTTGAATCTCGTATTTACTTTTAGAACGTGTAACGTTTATCTTACAGTATTTTACGGATACGTTAAAATTTAATCCTTCATTTAATGTTTCATTAAACACTGGTTAAGCATGAAGAAAATTTTCATAAATAGTTGACATTAATAATGTGTATTTATTTAATTCTTTATCCTTTCAGAAAAAGAATGTTTATCTACATGTGTTCAGAATATGCAGCAATCAGATGACCTGTCTCCCCTAGAAATTGTTGAAATGTTTGCTGGGCTTTCTTGTTTCCTCAAAGATTCCAGTGATGTTTCCCAGACTCTTCTAGATGATTTTCGGATATGGCAAGGATATAATTTCCTTTGTGATCTCTTGCTTAGGTAAAACCCATAATATAAGAATATATTTTAAATGTCTATTGAGTCTATTTCATCAAAGGAAACAACGTGGTTGGGGTTATAGGAAAAAGGAATCAATACTTATTTATTGTATACTTTATCCTCTTGGCTTTAATCACTTCTTTTTATTTAACTGTTCTGTCAACAAAGTACAAAAAGTGAATTTAGAGTTAAATTGGCAAATGCAGGCTGCGGATGTGGTGGAGTGATTAGATGTAAAGAATAAATCTGCTCTTCTTTAGTAGCTAAGGGAGAAGAGTTTAGATGAACTAATTAACATCTTCCTAAAGTATATTCTTTTTGGTTAATTATATTTTTGGTTTTCCTTGTTAGTGATTCCAGTGTTGTTACTAAGGTAGTTAATAATATTTTGTAGATTGAGTGAGACCTTACAATATATATATAAAACAAACTAGTCAATCTAAAATGTTCCACTAGCCCCCTCTTCCATCCCAAATATTCTGTGCATATATTGGGAAAATGGCTGGTTATAAATTTACTAGAAAGAAGATATGCCTCACTAGATGTTCCTGGGCCACTGGTTATTTTTAAATCATTTGATCTATTGTAAACAAGCACTATTTTGTAAACTTCTTATTTCTGACACCAGTTTAACCTAGTTGCAATTACTTAATACTAGGCAACCCTGAAGAATATAATTTTGCATATATATCCTAATTTACAAACAAGGACATATGAAAGTTTATAGAATACGATTTCACACTACTAGGGGGGTGTTAATTGGTACAATCCTTTGAGAACGCAGGTTGACCAGATACTATCAAGAGCTTCAAAATGTCAATACTCTTCGACACAATAATTTCACTATGGTTATTGATCCTAAAGATATAATCCTAAATGTAGCTAAAATTTTGTGTATGTTAGTACTTCTGTATCCTGATTTCTACTAGGTGTCCCATCTCCCTCTCCCCAAATCTGTCGTTGGCTCTTTATGGCCATTAAAAGCATATCTGTGGAGAGCTTATACTAACATAGAGAAGCATGTATATAACACTGGTAAATGAAAAAAAAAACAGGTTACAAAATTCTGTATAAGGTATGAAAATAACTCCTGTTAAAACCTTTCACATTTAAAAAAAGACAAGTTTAAAAAATATATCAGAATGTTAAAGTGGCTTTGAGTTGTGAGGCTAAGCATGCTTTTTCTTCTTTTCTACTTTTGTCCATTCTCCAAGTTTATTTTAATGAGAGTAATTAGTTCTCTTGGGGGGAAATCCCAACAAATCTTATTCTTTAAAGATATTTTTGCACCCATTTTGTGTTCTCAATAAAGCCACAGTCAAAAGATAATTCCATAATGATTCCAGTATTCTCTTAAAGGAATTAAGATTGTTTTCCAAAATTGTTAGACTCTCAGAACTTTTTTTAAATGTACTCTAATGAGAGTACCTCAATTAATTATTGAAATGCAGATGAAATCTTAGAACTCCTCCCAAGGAATTCATTTTTTTTTTTTAATTGTTAACAGAGAAAATGTCTTAGGAAAGAAATGGTTAATAAGGTTTTTGGTTGTAAACAGTGAAAGTTTATAACCTTAGAGCTTTAGGGAACTTGAGATATTTCATCTAATTCTTTTACAGAGACTTTCTACCAAAGATTAGTGATTTATCTAAAATGACACTGTTAGTGGCAAAGTCAGCACTTATATCAGGTCTTCTGACTATTGGTATAATTTTCTTTTAAATATACCATGTCTTACAATAAAATTTGTAGGTTTTTAGAAATATTATGTTGTTATATAGGAAGAATTGTAAGAAGGAACTTCTTGGGGTACTTTATATATTTATTTATTGCATATAAAATTGAAATTTTCTTTCTTTATTAAATTTGAGAATACAACAAAGAGAAAAAATGTTTGCTAAATTGTACTTTTCCTAGATTGGAACAAGCGAAAGAGGCAGAATCCAAAGATGCCTTGAAAGATCTGGTTAATCTGATCACTTCCTTAACAACATATGGTGTCAGTGAGCTCAAACCAGCCGGTGTTACTACAGGGGCACCCTTTTTATTGCCTGGATTTGCAGTACCTCAGCCTGCAGGCAAAGGTGAGTCTTGTTTGGTTTTTTTTCCATTCTGAGCCACTCAGAGAAATAGAGAAAGAGTTAGTTAGTCTGATTTGGGTCGCTCTTTATTTATGTTACTTGTATAAAGGTAATATACTGTTTTTCATTAAAGTTTATGCTTTTTATGGTGTAATTTCTTGAGTGACAGTCTTTAGCAGATCAAATACTTGAAAATAATTTTATGAAAATATTATAAAATCAAACAGTGGAATTTATGTTTTAGTATTTCATTTTAACATTCAAACAATTTTATAATCCAAACATTCCTCTTTGAATGTTGGCACTCCACACACATTTCCACTTTGTGTGGCTGGAACTTGATTCACACTCTGATCTTTATGCCTATCTCTATATAAGGTATGTATAGAAAGCACGGGTGCAAATGCTTATATTTTATTTAAAACTAAGCAAACCTAGGTACAAAGAAGTTACATTATTTCTTTCGGGTCAGAGAATAAATTTTATAGGTCAGATTTCCTAATTTTGGCATCTCATCTACTGATCTTTTACTAAGAAAACTTATTGTATAGGTGATAACATTTATTACATAAGAGTGCTAACTAGTTCTATTGTTTATTTTTTTAAATGTGTAATAACCATTCTGAAAAATCTGAGTCTGGAGGCCTCTAATAGTTTCTTTCATTTAATTGCCACTAAGTTTTCAATACAGTTTTGATATTTGCATGTAAATTTTAACTAGCCAAAAAATATCAACATGTCTGGTTATTTAAATTTTATAGTACATTTCTCTGTATTTTACGACATAGAAGTCAGCAGTTATAGGTTTTTAAATCAATGAGAATAAGTAGATTTACTAGAAGATTCTAAATTTAATTTACTAGAGAAAATTATATTGAAAAGTCATGACTTAGATCGGAGTCATCAATCTTACCGCAATAAGGTGTACCCTCAGTGTGTAGGTTGTATAAAACTTTTTAAATGAGTCTCTGTGCAATAAGTAGAAATCCAGGCATATCTTACTGAGCAGTTCAAGGCTTCGTTTTATTTAATATTAAGAAAAAAAATAGAGGTTTCCAAAAACTTCTGTTTTATCGACTCTAGCTTGAGCATTCCACAATTAACTCTTCCTAAGAGTTAATTTAGAAATAGCTCAGCAGTGTGCTTCCTACTTTAGACTTTATTGTTCTTTCATTTGGTTGATTAATCTGATCATGACACTGGCATAATAGCTAGTTACAATAGTATAATTTTGTAATGAGAGAATTAATGCAGCAAAATTAACCTTCCTCATGTGTCTGCCTGATGTCGTCTCATCTATAACAGGGATAATAAACCTATTACCTAGCACCTCCCGGGGTTATTGTGAGAATCCAGCAATATAATGTCTACAAAAGCAAGGACGTTGCCCTAAGAGTCAGTATTCAGGTGACCATGAGTGACCTAACCTTTCTAAATATCAATTTCTTCTTCAGAAAAATTGATGTAATATTCTATAAAATGAATGGATCAACCTAGATCATTTTGAGTTTCATTTATAACTCAAAATTGTCTATCTCCTGTGGCCTACTTTGTACAGTTATTGTATCGACTAAAGCAGATAGCTCTAGTCCACATAAAGGAAATACAGAATATGTCTTTTTTTACTGTGTTGAGGTATAATTTGCGTGTATTAAAAACTATCCATTTTAAGTGTTGAATTTGATGAGTTTTGATAAATGTAGATGGTTGTGTAATCATCACCATAATCACAATATGGAATATTCCCATCCTTCTAAAAATTTCCTTGTTCCCCTTTGCATTCAAGCCCCTCTTACCCACCACCTTGCCCTGACAACCCCTGATTTGCTTTGGTTTCACCTTTTCTAGAATTTCATAAACTAGAATCATACAGTATACAGTTTTTTGTATCTAACTTCTTTCACTTTTGAGATTCATCCATGTTAATGCATATATCTGAAGTTTGTTCCTTTTTTATGCTTGATAGTATTTCATTGTTTGGATATCCTGCAATTTGTTTATCCTTTCACCAGTTGATTGTATTTATTTAACTATCATGAATAAAGTTACTGTGAACGCTCACATAAAACAAGTCTTTGTATGGACATATGTTTTCATTTCTTTGGGGTAAACACCAAGCAGTAGAATTGCTGGGTCATATGGTAAATGTATGTTTAACTTTATGAGAAGCTAGCTGTCCCATTTTGCATTCACATCAGCAATGTATGAAAGTTTGCTTTATATCCTCAGCAGCATTTGGTGGTGTTGGTATTTTTAATTTGAGATATTCTAGTGAGTGTATAGTAGGATCTAATCATGTTTTTTAATTTCCATTTTTCTAAATGATTTTGAGCATCTTTTCTTGGGCTTATTTGCCATCTGTATCTCTACTTTGGTTCAGATCTCTGTGCTCAGTGTTTCATAGGACTGTTTGTTTTATTGGAATTTTAAGAGTTCTTTAGATATTCTGGGTAAGTCCTTTATAAGAGATATATATTTTGTAAGTGTGTTCTCCTAGCCTTGACTTGCCTTTTCTGTTGTTAATAGCACCTTTTGAAGGACAGAAGTTTTTAATTTTGATGAAGTCCAATTTATCATTTTTAAAATACTTTGTGGGTTTTGCCTCATACTGAAGAAATCTCACTTAACCCAAATTCCCTAAGATCTTTTCCTATGTTTTCTTCTAGGAGTTTCATATTTTAACTCTTAGGTTAAGATTTATAATACATTTTAAGTTAATCTTTGTATATGGTAGGAAGTAAGGGTTTTTTTTTAAATGGATATCAACAAGTACCAGAACCCTTTGTTGAAAAGACTGTATATGACCGTGAATCTGGGACTGTCTCTCAATTCTGCCCCACTGATTATTGTGTCTGTCCTTAAGCCAGTACTACACGGTTTTGATTACTGTATCTTGAAACTAAGTCTTGAAATAGAGTCATTTAAGCTGTCCAATTTTGTTCTTCCTTTTCAAAATTATTTTGGCTATTCTAGGTCCTTTGAACTCCCATATACATCATCATGTCAGTTATTGAAAACAAAAGAGCCTGCTGAGATGTTGGTTGGGAGTATACTGAATCTATAGATCAGTCTGGGGAGAATTGACATCTTAACTGTATTGAGTTCTCCAATCCATGAATTTATAGCTTTCCATTTATTTGGGTTTTATTTTCTCTAAGCAGTGTTTCATAGTGTACGTTGTACAGGACTTTCAATTCTTTTGTTAAATTTATCCTTAAATATTTTATTACTTTTGATACTGTTTAAATGAAATTGTTTCTTAATTTCATTTTGGATTGCTTGTTGTTAGTTTCTAGAAATGCAGTTGATTTTTTTAAATATTATCCTTTTTTTTACCTGTGACTGTTAGATTTGATGATTAGTTTTGGTGGTGTTTTTTTTCTTGGTACGTTTCTTATTAATCTAGTTTTAGATAAGAGATGATGGACTATTTTACAGGAATGGAGATGAGGAAAGCCATTTGTGACGATATCATGTGTAGCACTGATAGAATGAGGCAGTGATCATCCTTTTCAAATTGTAACTCTTTGGTTTGGACTGTTTATAAGTTGGGGCTGTGTATATTCTGATATATTTGACACTGTTTATCTTACTTTTTGTCAATTATTTGTTCAGGGTACTTTGAGGAATATTTTCTTTGATTCACTGCTTTCCCTATCATCATCTATGAAAAGAAATTTCTTGTTACCAAGAAATTTTTACCCATTCATTGATAATTAAATTTACAAGAGGAAACATGAATACAGCTACTTTATACATAGATATAATTTACCTGCCTTATCTTTAATGCTGATTTTAGATCAAGTGAAACAGTATGGAAATATAAAATTTAAAAGAAAAAACTGAGTTATTTGTGTAGCTGGTAAACTTACCTGTTTGTGTATGTTATAGCTTGAAAATGACTTCTATTTCTATATTGAATAGCAAGAGCTTTTATAAAACTTGGTATCCTCACCATCAGAGAGATTTTTCTAAAGTAGGAAATTAAAGAAAAATGTAGCAGCCCTTTCACTTAAATAAGAAATATTCCTTCTGTTTAATAACAACTCCATGGGGCGTGGTTTTTTATCTTAAATATTCTAGAAACACCTTTGTGAGGTTGTGCTCCATAATTCATAGCTGTCCCTAGCTTCCAAATTTGTTCCCTAAAGGGAGTGTTTTTAATATATTTTTAATAGAGGATATATCTCTGCATAAGAAAAGACTATACCTGGGGCTGGCCCCGTGGTGCAGCGGTTTAGTTTGCTCTTGGCAGCCCAGGGTTCGCGGGTTTGGATCCCGGGCGCCTGCCAACGCACCGCTTGTCAGCCATGCTGTGGCGGCGTCCCATATAAAGTGGAGGAAGATGGGCACGGATGTTAGCCCAGGGCCAGTCTTCCTCAAGCAAAAAGGGGAGGATTAGCAACGGATGTTAGCTCAGGGCTGGTCTTCCTCACAAAAAAAAAAAAAAAAAAAGACTATACCTTTCGTTCTCAGAACTCTTAGGTGACTTTGCCTTTACAAAAGCCTTCTCATAACATTAATTCTGGCAGCACCAATGTAAGAGGATAATATATTTCCCCTTTTGTGTATTTTTGTTGAAACTAGTAACTGAAGTGCCTTGCAGCCTTCATCATGGGCTTCCTTTAAAGAGTTCTTGGTCCCTTTATCTGTGCTGGGTGCAGACATGGCCGAGGCTGATGTTCTGCTGGCTTGCTGAACTGTAACCTTGCGATTCAGGAGTAGTCCTGAATAACTACTGATAACGTCAGCATTCAAAATACACTTCAACTTTGTATGCCTCTTATTTTGGTGTTATTATTCAGCCATTCCTTTAGGTACTTTTTCCTGATAGAAAGCCAAATTGTCAGATTCTATTTAGTTCCATTGTACATAGATCTACTAATTTGGAAATAATATTACAGAAAATCTCTTTTTCTGGATTAGTCACAGGAAATGATTGAGTTTTACATGTTAACTGATTGGTTATTCAGTTGGTTAGAATGCTCTGCTCTTGCAGCTGGTCATGGAGACCAGTTAGAGTCTCGAGGTTCCTTGCTCATTTACTATGATCAACATATTTTAACTACATGCTAATGGTCCCTGGATGAATTGGATAACAAGTAGGATGAAGGATGGATCAGAGCAGATTCATTACTATAACTAAAAAGAAATTACTAAGAATCAAACTGCTGACCATTGCATTTCCATTCTTACCTTCATGTGTAAAGATTACCACATTTTACATTTCACCTTTAATTGTGTGTATGTGTATACATTGTGTTCAGTTCACCTCTTTGTGATGGACGGTTTGTTCTTAGGGTTGATTATTAATATGCCTTATCTTTTGTCAGTGACATCATTTGAAACCAAATAATGAAGATGAAACTTGGGAAAATCCAAATTTTCCCATATTACCCTAAACTCAGCTCTTTTTAACTCCTTTCTTTGTACTGAGAATTGATATTATCATTTAGTGGAAAGACGAAAAATATTGGTTAGAGTTATTCTTTAACCTTATTTGTCACCTTTTTGTCACATATAGTCAGACTTTTACATTTGTATGTCCATCAGTCTGTCTAAGCTTGTTTTTTGTTGTAGTTGAGGAAGATTGGCTCTGAGCTAATATCTGTTGCCAATCCTCCTCTTTTTTTTGCTTGAAGAAGATTGTCACTGAGCTAACATCTGTGCCAATCCTCCTCTATTTTGTATGTGGGACACCACCACGGCATGGCTTGATGGTGTGTGGGTCCACGCCCAGGATCCGAACCCGTGCACCCTGGGCCGCTGAAGCAGAGCACGCGAACTTAATCACTACACCACCAGGCTGGCGTGTCTAAGCTTGTTTTTTGATTACCTGCAGATAGTAAAAGATTTCCTCAAAAAGAATAAGCATACTTGTAATAGGGAACTGGAAGTAAAGATAAATCCTTGGTATTTGCCACACATGGAATAAATTTATATGTTATAAACGAAAAGAAAATTGAAATCATATATAGACTGAAGATTTTTTAAAATCTTTGCATTTTTTAGATAATGTCCAGGCCAGGGTTTCTGAGCAGTCTATCTAACCCAGTTTATATTTTTCCTTTTCTTTGTTTATCCTCTTTCTAAAATCCAGCTTATTCTGTAAGGCTCTATGTTAATTTTTTGGTCACTGTTACAAATGCCCTATACTCCTGATAGTTGGGAACCTGGGGACAATTTTTAGAGGCAAACACTTGTTTTCACATGCCTCAAACACTTCTATGTTAATTATTTTTATAATTATTGTCACTAATTTGCCTCACAAGAGCTATGTGTGTAGATTTCTGTTTTTTCCAGTTGGTGTGTTTGAAAATCAGATGTTTAAAAATATGGCTAGTAACTAGCCATAGATTGCTTTAACAAATATAATATATGTAAAGAAATTGCACTTTTAACTTGAAAACAAAATAAATTTCCAAATTAAAGTTTATGAAAGTTCTAGTGTTGTAATTATAAAGGGAGAACTGGAACTTCGAGAATTTTCCCCTCCTGTTTTCCTGCTGCCATTCTTGCTGCACTTAGGCCTGTTACTTCTTCAGCCTGAAAGTCTTTTCAGATTGAAAGGTGACTTTTCTTACAGTCAAGATCAATCTTACCGATAGTAAAAAGCGATACCCCTGCACATTTCCAAACTCTGAAGCCTAGACTTACATAATATGCTTTGTTCTCTCTGAAACAGTCTAATGTTTCAACATATACTATTCTTGAATCATAGTATTCATAATGATGCATTAAAAGTTTAATCAGTATTGTTATTTATTTTTAATTAAATGACTGAACCCGATGAAGAAAACTAATACCATTTTTGAAAATAGGTTGTGTTCTTAGTAGATAGCTAATAAATGTTACAAGTCCTCATCTCTTAAATAGACTAGTTTGCCATGACGAAAATATCACATAGCACCTACTTTTGTGTTCTTGTTTTCTATTTTAGGTCACAGTGTGAGAAACGTCCAGGCCTTTGCAGTTCTTCAGAATGCATTTTTAAAAGCAAAAACCAGCTTCCTTGCCCAAATCATCCTTGACGCCATCACAAATATTTACATGGCTGACAGTGCCAATTATTTCATCCTGGAGTCACAGCACACACTGTCACAGTTTGCAGAAAAGATTTCTAAACTCCCAGAAGTACAAAACAAATACTTTGAGATGTTGGAGTTTGTCGTTTTTAGCTTAAATTATATCCCTTGTAAAGAACTTATTAGTGTTAGCATCCTCTTAAAATCTAGCTCTTCTTACCACTGTAGCATTATTGCAATGAAAACACTTCTTAAGTTTACACGGCATGACTACATATTTAAAGACGTGTTCAGGGAGGTGGGCCTTCTGGAGGTCATGGTAAACCTTTTGCACAAATATGCTGCCCTCTTGAAGGATCCAACTCAGGCAATAAATGAACAAGGTAAAGCATTTTCCATAATTTTATTTTTGACAAAGAGGTTTGGGCAGGGGTTTTGTTCATGTTTTGCCTTTTGTTTGGTTATTAATTTGAATGACTTACTAATGTGCATTATTGTGACATCCTTGTGAATGTTTCCTGGGGTTAACTTGTTCATTCCCTCTCTGTTAGGGAATTAGGGGGCAGAGGGGGCTAGAAATATGTCATTGTGATGGAAGAGAATTTAAGGTAAAAATTAAGGAAAACATGATCCATGTGACTGGTGTCTACTACTTTCTGTTTCTAAGAGGGAATAAAAAAAGCTTCTAGAAACAATTGGGATGTTTAGGTGCCTCAAAATGTTTTTATTAATTATAGAGAGCAAATAAATATATTTCTTTAGTGATATTATGTATACATACATGTCTTATTATTAGGTACCTTAAATTTGATGTTTTTCGTCCTTTCTGATAAATCTGATAAAAGCATAGTAGTGTCTGGCACTTAGTAAGTATTAAATATGTTCATTGGGTTAATCCACGTTGTGTAGATAGCACTATTCGTAGGCTTTTCTTGGTCTTTGATGCATTAAAATGTAGAATTCTCATATTGAACTCCTTGATTAGGAAAACCTCTGTGAGAAGGATACATTTAACTTTGGCGTTTTCCTTTTTAATATTTGTTAGATAACTAAATTTCTGGCCATAGCGAAATAAAATCTGTAAACATTTACTTTTCACCTTAGTTTTGGTAGGTGGTGGACATGTGTATCATTTTAAAGATTGTATTATATCAGTTATATTAGTGGTAAAAGTGAATATTAAGTATTTTTAAAATTATTAAAACAAAATTGAATCAAGAAAAGGTAAGCTTATAACTTTTGTGATTTGGACCTGTGATCCTTTTTTCTAGTGGACTCAAGAAATAATAGTTCAGTTGAAGACCAAAAACACCTGGCCTTGTTGGTTATGGAAACCTTGACAGTGCTTCTTCAAGGATCAAACACAAATGCAGGTAATTAGAAGAGCTACTAGCAACTGCTTTGGGGAGGATATTACCTCTGGTTATGTCTTCTCTATTGATTCTTGCTTCAGAAATCCTCCTATCACTTAGAGAAAAAACTATTGATTCAATAATGGTACTATCCTATCTCCAGAAACGCAATACTTCTGACCTTTATAAGTCTGTTAATGACAAAGTATATAACATTATTATTACAAAATATTTTCTTAAATTTTATTCCTTTTATAGTGTGCCTTGTGTTTGAGGTATTCTTTTTCTATTTTTTATTTACATCATGCAGACTCTTAATTGAATAACTTTGCTTATTTAAATATTTCCGAAAATATCTACTTCATATGGTGATTTTCTTAATTTTTTAGTAATTCAAGTTAGAGTATTATAATGTTACAACCCTAGGGAAATATTGAAGAATGATTCTCTAGTAAAACTTGCCTCTCACGGGGAAATTGGATTCATTAAATCTTTTGCTTATTTTTGGTCTCAATTTCTCTTCAATCCTTTCTACCTGTCATTAACAGACAGTGCAACTGTATTTATAAAATAATGATCTTGCTTTTAAAAAAGATTACTTGAAATTTTATCCAGTGTCAAAAACCTCTCAGGCAAGAATGTCAATACAACATGAGAGAGGAGCAGGTGATGGAGGGATGAGTTCAGATGAGTAGGCTGGGCCCAGAGCATGTAGAGCTTTTTAAGCCATGCTGAGGAACTTGAATTGTATTTTAAGTGTAATGGGAAACTGCAAATGAATGAGTGAATAAACGAGCAAATGAACTAGTGAATGCACAAATACATGCCAATTTGCTTGAATGCAGAGGAACTCAATATTCAACATATTTAAAGTATATTGTGTGTCCTAGGCACCATGTTAGGTATTAGAAATACGAAGATAATTCTTGCCCCAAAGGAATTACAACCTCATGGAGAAAGATGGAAACACGTAATTATATAAGTAATTATTTAAATACAGTTTTGGCAAATGCCAGGACAGAGTTGAATGAATTTAGTAGGTAATTCAAACAATAAGTATTTTGAAGTTCAATGGGTACGATATTAACAGTTTGTCGATGGTATAATGCGTAATCTTCTTATTTCCACCAACTAGGTTTAGTTGGCTGAGATAGTCAGAAACGTAATAAAGATATACTAACAAGAATTAATTTGGCAAATTAATGTTTAATGATGTGACCTAGAGTTACACAGGGAGGGACCGAACAGTTCTACTAATGTAGGAAAGTGGAGAGCCTACTCCGTATGATTCAAGTCATTTAATACATCTCCCAGAGTACTAGACATTTTCACAAAGTTTTCTTCTTATCAACTATCTTTTTCTTATTAAGAAAGATGTTACTAGGGGCCACCCGGTGGCGCAGCGGTTTAGTTCATGCTTGGCAGCCCAGGGTTCGCGAGTTCGGATCCCAGGCGCTCGCCGACGCACTGCCTGTCAGCCATGCCGTGGTGGCGTCCCATATACAGTGGAGGAAGATGGGCACGGACGTTAGCCCAGGGCCAGTCTTCCTCAGCGAAAAAGGGGAGGATTGGCAACAGATGTTAGCTCAGGGCTGGTCTTCCCCCCCAAAAAAAAAGAAAGATGTTACTAGCTGTGTGATCTCGGGCACTTAAAACAGTGCTTTGCTCTCTTCTTTCGCCACACACAAAAATCAACTCAAAATCGATTAAGGACCTGAAAGTGAGACTTGAAACTATAAAACTCCTGGAAGAAAATATAGGCAGTAGACTAATTGACATCGGTCATAAAGGGATCTTTTCAGATTCCATGTCTACTCGGACAAGGGAAACAAAAGAAAAAATAAATAAGTGAGACTTCATCAGACTACAGAGCTTCTATAAGGCAAATGAAACCAGGATCGAAATGAATAGACAACCCACCAGCTGGAAGAAAATATTCGCAAATAGTATATCCGACAAGCGATTAATCTCTGTAATATATGAAGAACTCACACAACTGAACAACAAAAAAACAAACAATGCAGTCAAAAAATGGGCAGAGGATATGAACAGACATTTTTCCAAGGAAGATATACAGATGGCCAACAGACACATGAAAAGATGTTCAACATCACTAATCATCAGGGAAATGCAAATCAAAACTATGCTATCACTTTACACCCGTTAGAATGCCTATAACACCAAGACAAAAAACATCAAATGTTGGAGAGGTTGTGGAGAAATGGGAACCCTAATTCACTGTTGGTGGGAATGCAAACTGGTACAGCCTCTGTGGAAAACAGTATGGAGAGTCGTCAAAAAATTAAAAATCGAAATACCTTATGATCCAGCAATCCCACTATCAGGCATCTACCCAACGGGCTTGAAATCAACCATCACTAGAGGCTTATGCACCCCTATGTTCATTGCAGCATTATTCACTATAGCCAAGAAGTGGAAGCAACCCAAGTGTCCCTCAACTGATGATTGGATAAAGAAGATGTGGTTTATATATACAATGGAATACTACTCAGCCATAAAAAAATGACAGAATTGTCCCATTTGCAACAACATGGATGGACCTAGAGGGTATTATGTTAAGTGAAATAAGCCAGAGAGAGAAGGACAGACACTGCATGATTTCACTCATATGTGGAGTATAAACGAACACGGACAGAGAGAACTGGTTGGTGGTTACCTGGGGGAAGGAGGGTGGAGGGTGGGCACAGGGCTGAAGGGATGCATCCATATGGTGACGGACAAATAGTAGTGTACAACTAAAACCCCACAATGTTATAAACTATTAAAACATCAATAAAAATTAAAAATTCAAAATAAAACAGTGCTTTGCTCATAGTAAGTATTCAAAAAATATTAGCCATTATGATTATCTAATGGACACTAACTGACAACAAGGAAGTAAGTAAACATGGCCTTCCATGTGCTCGATCGCAGGCATGTGACTTATACTCACTTCAAGGTCATATTATTCTTACAAAGTTAGCAGATAGAAAGTCACTCAATAGGACGGTGGCTGCTCCAGCAAAATACACTTCGTCACTCAGGAAACATTTATTGAAACACAAACCAGAAGGAAATCCCAAGTTTAATGGGAGACCAAACATATAAACAAATAATAGTAAGACAGTTTGATGTAAACTCTTGTAATAGTGGCATATACAAGGTACTCGAAAAGCATAGAGGATAGAACAGTTTCTTTGGAGGAAATACTAATTAGTGATAAAAGCTGCTTGGTCCATTTTTTTCCTACTCAAAGACAGTATTTGATGTCAGAACAGTATCGCTCCTGGGCAGGAGCACAGGCTATAGAGGTGGACTATCTAGGCATCAGTCCTACTCTGCCGCTTACTAGCTGTGTGAGCTTGGCCATGTGACTCAACTTCTTTATGTTTTATTTTCTCATCTATACAGTAGGGAATGAGGATTAAGTAAATCAATCTACGTAAAGCCTTTGGAGCAGTACAGCGACTGATACTTTCTGTTACAGTATTTGTCCTTTTTTGTTCATATGCTCTCCCTAACTAAAAAGTTTGGTTCCTTGTAATTTTTCTCATCGTAGAATAATTTATTCCATTCCTTTCTTGCTACTATTTTGGAAGTCTTGTTCAGTTTAAATCTCATTTGTTTGGAGTATTGTTTGTCTGAAAGCCTTTTACATAAATTGATTTCAAGTATTGTGCAGCTTAAAGCCCTTTAATAAAAATGTTGGATCTCTTTGGTGTCTACCTATGAAATTTCTGGATGGTCTAGATTTGGAGAATTTGAACATGGTGAACATATCAGGCATTAATCTTGCATTAAGGAAATCTAGAGAAATTTTGCATGTGTGTTTACTGACATCCCACAGTGCAATTTTATATTGTAATTTAAAAGGTGAAATAGCTGGGTACGTTTTATTTGCATTCTTTTGAATTACTCTTCCTGCAAAAAGATGAAATTTTAATTCATTTGACTTGTCTCAGAACATTTTAAGTTAGCCCATGTTTCTTTTTTCCCCCTTCTTCAAGGAATTTTCCGAGAATTTGGAGGTGCAAGATGTGCGCATAATATAGTGAAGTACCCCCAATGCCGACAGCATGCGCTGATGATCATCCAGCAGTTGGTGCTCTCTCCAAATGGGGATGATGACATGGGCACTCTCCTTGGGCTAATGCATTCGGCCCCACCAACAGAATTGCAGTTGAAGACGGACATCTTAAGGGTAAGTTTGATAAATGTGTTATTACTCTTTTACTACCAAAATCTGTGGTTATTTTTAAATGACTTAAAACTAAACTATTCCTGCAGTTTTTCTTCAAGTCTAAAATTATGTCAAAATAGTAATAGCAGAAGAAAAATGAGTATCTTTGACCTGGCCTCCAAGTCCCTTGGGACCCTGTCTACTTCCCCTCTGACCTCCTCTCCTAATAACCTCACCTCATTCGTGCCTCAGACATCACAGGAAGTATAGCTACCTTCTAGAATCATGTATTTCTTATATTAACTTTTACTGTACTCAATTTCTCCTCAGTAATGAGAAATTTGTATTTTTTTCTTCATGATATTGTATATTTCATCCTGTTTTGATTGAGTATAATGACAATTTTGAATGTGCATTTTATTTTAAAAGCAAAATTAATCTGACCACAATTTATCTCTTAGACAAGAAGGAAATCTACGTGTGTGGCAATATTAGAGAACATTTATATATTTGAAGGGATTGTTGGGAAAAAAGAAGTGCTTTCAAAAGATGATAAGGATGCCAACTTTAACATACATTTTCCTCCTTTCTTGGTACCTTTTTAATTGGATTTGTAAAATATTGGTAGTTAAAACCAACAAGAGGTAATTGGTTGACCTGTAATTTTAAGGCAGCATTGTTCTGGTAAATGATAATAACTGACCCTCAGACTGGAGGGGGGCAGCAGGGGGTCGGTGATTTGTTGCATTCACTGATATCCATGGTGTGAATGCTCCCACTGTGACCTATTTGAGGCAACTAAAGTGTTACTGAATGTGGATTGGGAAGAGATGTACAATAGTAGCACCGTATTATATACTGTGTCAAGAACACAGATAATAATAAAATATAGAAAATAACTAGGAAGTGAGTTTCAAGTATTTACTACTTTTGTTTTTAAAATAATTTATTTAGTTGTAAATTTGGAGAAGTTAATTTTTAATTATGGTTGTGTTTTAACAACTGGCATGTGGAATTCCAAAAATAGCACAGTTGGATCTCAAGAGCCAGTATGAGCTGGCTCCAGCATCCCACTGCTCTGAGAGCATGAAACAGTGTTGGAGGCAGCAAGCAGGACTTGGGATTCCCAACTTCAATTTCCATTTTTGCTGCATTCAGAACTGCTTCTCAGTTCCTCCATTCAGTTGACACAACCGCAAACCTGTACACAACCACAAACCCATGTAATTTAATTTGTAATTATTTGTGCACAAACCCAAAATTCCATGATATGAAATATTTTATAATTCTGCTGGTGCACAAATTTGAATTGTATGCCTTATATTTATGCAAATGTAGATAATATGTAGCTGATGGTTTTGTCTAATTAAACACTTAGCATCTACATCCCATTATAACCTTGGTGTGTGCTGCTTGTTGTTAGTTATTGACTTAAGCAGGATATTAAATTATTCGTGGTATTTGAAATTTTTCAGATACTGAGATTATGCTGTGATAATGTCAGAGTGCCAGTTTTGAGGTAGGAGGAAATGCACTTATCCAGAAGTACATCCTGTAGAGTATTGGGCTAAGGATTAATAAGCACTCCTTTTCTAACCTCTATCATGATTCTAACCAGCAATATGATTTTGTGTGTATTACTTTAACTCTGAACTTACCCTTCCTTATATATAAGATAATACTTGTCCTATTTTCCTCCAATGTGTTTCCGAACATGATGACGGTAATGGGCTTATGTGCCAGGCACTTTGCTAAGAGTTTACACATATTTCCTATGAAGTAAGTTATTATTATTGTCTCCATTTTGCATAAGAGGAAACTCTGGCACAGAAAGGTTAAGAATTGACCGTGATAAAACATTTCCTAAAGGTGAAGTTAAAATTTCAACCCGAGCATTCTGACTCGCCCTTGCTTTTAATCTCCAGGCTAGGTTAGAAGATGTTTAAAAAGGAAAAAAAAGTTATGAAGTCTTGTGTTAATATCAGTCGATATTGCAAGTGTAAGTACAGTTTATTTAACAAGATATGGAAACTGTATTGTTACCAAATCCTGATAAAATGAAAACTTTATTTGTTGCAGAATAATGGAAGGAATACATTGTATTTTTAAATTTTATTTACACATACAGATTGCATACTTCCTGTCTTCTAAAATAATAAGGTATAGGCATGTACAATGAAATCTTCATAATTTCTGAAGTAGTATATTTCAAAAAGGTAATTATATATATTTAGTCTTTCCCTTCTTGAAATATCATTGGAAACGTGTGAGATATTTTGATAAAACAGCCTTTTCAAATGTAATGATTGGGGAGATTATAAATTGCGTCTTAAGTACTATTAGATGCCCCTGGAGTTCCAGTTGCTGAAACAGAGGGAAAAGGAGCCGGTGTATCTGCAAACAGATTTGAAAATGCTGTTTGGGGCAGGATGGTGTCGTGTTGAAGTGCGTGGAATCAGACCGCCTGGTTTAAATCCTTCCTTTGACTGTAAACTGTACAGTCTTTGGCAAGGTATTCTGTCACATTGGGCCTCGATTCCTCACCTGTAAAGTGGGGGTGATAGTAGTGCCTAAGGCTGGGAGTATTGAGAGGATTAAATAAGCTAATGCACAAAAGCACTTAACGATGTGCCTAGTACCCGGTAAGTGCCCTGTAAAATGTTAGGTAATTTTATATAATGTGTTATTTTTCACAATAAACTAAGTTGAAAGTATGACGGTTCAGACAATAGTTGATAGTTCTGAAAGATTGTTTTACTCGTTTGGCCCTTAGGTTTTATTTCTTAGCTCTTAAAGCTGTTCTGTGAAGGAGCATACATTTGGCCTCAGGCCCCCATTCACCCAAGAGAGAATGTCTAGTATGTCCTCTGAATTGACTCCTCTTTCCAAAGCGTCAGTTTATGGTCACTTTAATGTGAATTGAAATATATCAGGTCTTGCCTGCCCTGACCATCTCTCTGATTCTTTCTAGATTAAATCAGTTTGTATATACACATAGTCTTATGTTTTCATGATTGTATAAAATTATGCTAGAATATGTATTTTACTTACTTAATTAAATTTTTTTTGTAAAAGTCACTGAATTCATTGATGTCATTATCCGTCAAAGACACAGCAAAAGCTTTTCAGCTGGGATTTGGATAGAGCCTTATTCTGTCAAAACGAATGTGTGATAGTGTTTCCTAAATTTATCTTCTGTCTTTAATATGGCATTTTTTTAATTAGCAAAATATTTGATATGCTTCATAGGACTGCTTTTTGGGTAAATGACAAAAACATTTACATCAGATATTTACAGAATGATGTTCCCCTTTGACATTCATGTATTTTTTTCTTTTAATTTAAATTATGTTTGTTTTTCTTTGTTTTGGTTTTTGTCCCCCATAGGCCCTCCTATCAGTCCTTCGAGAAAGCCATCGTTCAAGAACAGTTTTTAGGAAAGTTGGAGGATTTGTGTACATTACGTCCTTGCTTGTTGCTATGGAGAGATCTTTGAGCTCACCACCCAAGAATGGCTGGGAGAAAGTGAACCAGAATCAAGTGTTTGAACTTCTCCACACTGTGTTCTGCACATTGACTGCAGCAATGCGCTATGAGCCAGCCAACTCTCATTTCTTCAAAACAGAGATTCAGTATGAGAAGTTGGCAGACGCTGTTCGATTTCTTGGCTGCTTCTCAGACCTAAGAAAAATAAGCCCCATGAATGTCTTCCCCTCAAATACACAGCCATTTCAAAGACTTTTAGAGGAAGATATCATCTTGATGGACTCGGTGTCACCCACTTTACGGCACTGCAGTAAACTCTTTATTTATCTCTACAAAGTAGCCACAGATTCTTTTGACAGGTATGGCTCTGCTCTGCGATCTGAATTAAGGGTATACTATGTATGACTTGAACGGTGAGGCTTGAATGATAAGTTAACCTGAAAGAAAATGAAAACACATGAATCTTCTCTCCTATTTGCTTGTCCGTCACTTTATTTGTGAATATTACTATTGCTCTGATGTTAAGTTTTTCAACATAGACATCTGTGTCTTCTTTATAAATCCAGGGCCAGTTAGCTCTCCATGCACTTAAGGGAACAGTTTCTGTGAAGTTTACTGTAATGGTGGTGTGTACTATTGTTCTCTTTTTTCCTCTTTACTCTCACCAATATTAGGTGCATCCGGACTTATTGATATTAGTTATCAGTAGGAGAACATGGTTGTGATTATACGTATTTCCAAACAGATGACATATTCAAAACATTCATAATCATTCTCAACATTTCATAATCTGCAAAAAATGATATAGCTCCTTAGAAGACCTCAGTAGTTCAAAGTCCATCAGACTCGTTTACTCGTTCCTTCATTGAGCAAGTACTTAACACACACCTGCTGCATGCCATTCACTGTGCTGAGCACTGAGGGTCTGTCTTGGTCCTGGCCATCCTTTAGCTTAAGTGCAGACACATAAATAAACAGTTAGAATAGTTGGTGTTAAAAATCTATGATGAGCGAGATCCAGGGTTCTCAGGGAGATTGAAGGAGTGCCACTTTACCCAAATCACTTATTTTCAATTCTTTTTTTTTTTTGTGGGGAAGACTAGCCCTGAGCTAACATCCGTTGCCAATCCTCCCCTTTTTGCTGAGGAAGACTGGCCCTGGGCTAACATCCGTGCTCATCTTCCTCCACTTTATATGGGATGCTGCCACGGCACGGCTGACAGGCAGTGCGTCGGCGGGCGCCTGGGATCCGAACTCGCGAACTCTGGGCTGCCAAGCGCGAACTAAACCGTTGCGCCACCCGGCGGCCCCTTATTTTCAATTCTTAAACTGTGTTTTCAATTAAATTCTCACCTTGAAAATAACATAAGAATAACCATGCTGCTAGTTTGTCCCAAGCATTATCACTTTTAACAGTTACCATAGTTTTATTTCATAAAATAAATGATTGTTTCTGTAATGCCCCCATAAATAAAGCAAGTAACTCTATTGGAAAGAGCATCTAATAGGTTTTATTTCCTGTACTGTGAAATATCTACTTTGAAATATCTACTGAGATGTTTCTTAACAATGTTTCTTCGACCTTAATATTTAGATAAGAAAATCCTGGTAATGTGAGAAAAATTGTTTTCCAATTTTTCCACTTTGAAAATAAAAATTCATATATATTGTTAACCTATAGGAAACATGTGATAGTGTAGTATTCTAGGAATGAGCTGTTTAAATTTGAAATTTGTATATTTAGATTCAACCCCTTTTCCCTTGTTTTCTAATTATCCTAGTTAGTATACCACATTTTAGTTTGCTTTGTTAGAAACAGAGCTTACAGCACTCTGTTTAACAAGTGTGTTAAATGTCAACATTAATGGATAAGCATCTGCCTTAAGCATGCTTTTCTGTTTCCCTCAGTGCATGTGTTGTAGTCTTGTTCCTTGTTCGTACTGAGTATGGAGGATATTCTTTATTAAGCTTTTACTGGTATTTCTTGTGAAACTAACCAACTGCCAGCCTGGTGTTCTCTTCTAACCTCTCTAAACCACCCTGTCTGTTTTGTTGTCTGTAGTCGTGCAGAACAGATCCCTCCTTGCCTGACAAGTGAGTCTTCTCTCCCCTCTCCTTGGGGTACACCAGCTTTGTCCAGGAAAAGGTACTGATCTTAGAAGTCAATCTTTATTTGTGTGGGTTTTTTCCTTCTGTGCTTAGTTATATGTTAATGTGATGATTGTGCTTTGTAACCTCAAATTTTTTTTGACTTTCTATTTGATTTTTTTTTTTTTTTAGGTTTTAAAATTGCAACTTCTCTTGAATATTTTTATGAGAGTAAAATGTGTTGATGCCATAAAGATATGAAGGACATGTAGAATTTTGCCATTCAGCTCTATTATTTAGATTAAAATATGCATTTTGCTTTTAGAGCAGGCATATCTTTTATTAAAATCAATTTAGGAATGAGGGCTCAGTGTATCTTTAAGTAGAGTGCTTCTCTACTTTTTTCTTTTTACTTCAAATTTGCTTGGAATCATCCACTGGTTTTTACTGTTAGTCCAGAACGACTGTCACAGCTCTGGCAAGGAAACGTGTGTTTTCTCAATCAGGTTCAACCGGTTGAAATGGGATGCTCTTGTGGAGATTTGTCACAGCTAACCTTTGAAAAAGTAAATAAAAACCTAACCCAGCCTTTGCTTTCATCAGTTCTGTGTAAATCTCTTTCTAAGCTGATCTACTCTACCTCGTATATAAAGCTTATGAATATAAAGAACCTGCAGTTGATTGACAAGAGTACAATTAAGATCCATTTAAGATTCCATTTGCAACCTGTACTTAAAATGATCATAGACTGTGCATTTGGCACCAAATACTCTTCCTTCCCATTTTCCTCGTAACCAAGTACAAGTCTTTAAGTCTTATATTACTATCTTTCCATTGTGGCTTTTTAAGAATGAATCCTGAGGTTCTGCTATGTTGTTTAATTTTATTTCTATTCAGGTTTTGAAACTTGAATAAGTTATTGCATCAAAAGTATTTGCTACAGATTCTGTATTTCAGTAATTTCAGTCATAATATCCGTTAGGCGTATGGAAAGACTTCTATTTTCTTTTCTCTCTTAAATCTACACTCGGGCTTACAGCTCGTTTTCTTCCAGCAAATCATCATATAGTTCAGAATAGTCTTAAATGAATCTAGCATCATTCAATATATTTGTATTTAAAAACTACTGTTTCTTTAAGAGCAGTTCTTAATTTAAGAAACCATAAAATCAAGTTGAGTTGACCTAGAGTATTTTTCTGTTGCTGAAGTGAATTAGGTAATGGTGTTCTTTGTGTTTGAGGCTCCAGGTGTGCTCCCTATCCCACAGAACTAGTGGATACTAGAAAGATGGTTTCGATTACTAGTTTTAGTTATTAAAAAATCACATTTATGATTCTATCATAAATGGTAAAGACTCAAAAATTGCTGTTTAAAACCAATTTAACCCTTTTTAATTGTTAACCAAAAACTACAAAATACTCTGCATAGAAATTTACAGATTAAAGGAATACATTAAAAAAAATCCATCAGAACTTACTATTTAAATGATAATTTGACAAATGGAAAACATTTTATCCCATATCACAGAGTTACTTAGATCAAAAACATTTTGTCATCATTAGCAACACAGCTGCATGTCAGGATGCCAAGTCTTTGACTTTAGGGGAAGCTGTCACTGAATCAGCAGTCCTACGTGAATGAGTTTTATCCACAGGAATTCTAATCGGACTTACAGGTTGATGTTACCCCAAGGAAGCTCCTGACACGGTTCATGCTAATAAGATCAGTGTGGACATTTTCAGGTTACATTCTGCTCAGATTACATGTATTTTTCTCAGTGATAAGAATCATAAACTAATAAGAAAACCATGCTTTTATTTCACAAATGCAGTAACTTTTGAAATTAGAAAACAATGTTTTTATTTCACAAATACAGTAACTTTGAAATTAGACTATTTATAGACATCTCAACAAATTACATCAGCTCGTGGGCATCTTTTTCTTGTGGCAAAACATGGAGGCTTTTTTGGCAAAAGGAGAAACCAACATTGTATTAGTTTTTGCAGCTAAAAGAGTGTTCACATACTAAGGAAGTTTGAGTTTGTGATACTTGTCTGGCATGTAAAATCCTGGAGATTCTTCTCTAATTACTTTAGGAACTGGGGAAAAAAGAACTAGGAAACCTCATATTTGGAAAACTGAAACTTATAACCTTTTTAATTATTATTCATTATTCAGAAGGAATAATGGAACAGAATTATAGCTAAATGGTATTCAATCAGATTTAGAGGAAGTGAAAACAAAATACAGAATAATAATCAAGACTCTCCAGAACGTATCTGCAATGGAGAAAAAGATGGCGAGTACTAGTTATCATTCAAACATGATGCGCATTACTTAGTGCCTATACACACTTGATTATTAAGGCAAAGCAAATTCAGAATTTAAATATTTAAGTGTGTATTCCCAAAAGGGGTACATGATTCTTAAGTGTATATGAGAATTTAGATTGAAATATTCAGTAGCAGTTTCTATAAGTTTTAAAAGTAACTGCAACATAAAAATTAAGTAAATTTTGAAGTGTCATTTTATCCTATCTTTGCAAATGCTTAGTTCTTGCTTGGGAATTATCCATTGAATAAGCTTACCATAATCTCTAAATTTAAAAAGTGGTAATACCTGTGGTGATACTTTAAGTGACTTAGTAAGTCAGAATTAATATTATATAATACCTGTTAAAATAGACCTAATTTTAATTAATAAATACCATGTTTTAGATTTCTACAATGTTTGCATTATTTTTCTAGTTTGAAAAAAAATGAATGCAATTCCTATATCAGAATATTGTTTTCTTGCATAAGATAAAAAAGTTTACTACTCTAATAGTTCTATATTAGTGAAGAGTTTGGTTTCCAAAGATATAAAGTCTTCTTCCTGAGTATATCCATAATTTTAAGTTCAAATATATAGTAAATCTGACAACTCAGAAATAATTTTGGAAGGCCTATAATTAAAATACTCTATTAGAATCTATGTTTTTCTCAAGTCTGAGTTATTTTTTGTATGTAATGAAAACAGTTTTAATGAAATTTCTCAATTCAATGGTTTGGAATCCTGTTACACGATGTAGGTAGTACGATCTTTTTTTCTAGATGGATCGAAGTATTTTAAAGAATACCGGGAACAGCATAGGAGGAGAATACCTATTGGTAATAAGCATTTAGAAATCTTTCTTAGTAAGTTTAGAAATTAAATCTTTCTGAACAAACACGCAAAAAAACGGGGAGTGGAAACATGAGTGGGTGGAGGATATGCTGACTTGAAATAAACTAGGAGAGCCTGAATACTTTCCTAGAATCTCTGTTAAAAAGAGAATGGGACTTTTTTTTAAAAAACATGGCAGTGCCAACTCTTTGCTACTAAATCGCTGACTTAAAGCATCTGTTTCTCAAGCTGCTCTTGTGCCAGAGCTGAAACTGCACTGCTCCTGGTGACAGAGCTCAGCGTCAGACACATTATGCTGAAACGGAGTCATCGGAACAAAGAGCTCCCATAGGCCGAAGCCACCAGCATCTGTTTCCTAGTGCCAGGATACAAAATATGCAAAACTCATGAATTGTAGAAGAATAATAGCAATGAAATAGAAAGTGGAGATCATTGATGAGAGAAATGTTGTATATTCAGGGCGTGGCTGGCTTTCTACCTCATAGGAGCTTGTTACGCAAAATATGCCTTCTAAGGTTTTAAACATTGTGATGAATATTTTCAGTGGTAGAGGGGTAATGCAAAAGGTGAATGTAATTCCAAACAAACTGAAGGAAAACTCCCTTGATGCTTCATATGTTTATGCTCAGATAGCCAAGATTTGAGCCTACCCTGCCTCAGTTGACCCACTTATACAGGAGGCCACTTTGATCCTCTTAGTTCTTGATTATGTTACCCATGGTTTAAAGGAAGGTTAAAAACACATAGGTAATTTCAAAACAAAACAATGTCATTGAAGGATTTAATTTAACTTGCTCTCTCATCACATATTTTCCGGGAAAGTGTCTCCCTTCCCGGAGCTTTGAATCACTATGATTTCACTGTTTACATCTTCTGGTACAGGTGCCATTCTTGAATGAAACAATCCAAACAGTGAATGGTCAAGACAAATAAAAGCCTAGAGGAGTCAATGGTTGAATTGTCTGTATGTGACTTATTAAGAATTGATAATATATTGCTTTTTTATATCCCAACCTTAAGGTGTTTTGTAACCCTTCCCTGAATTACAAGGATCTTTGCTTATCGGTGGATAAAGATAACAAAATATGAAGAAAATGAACATGGAATGTGCTTGGAATTAAATGCCAAATTACCCTTCTTTCTTTTTTGTAGGCATGCATATCATTCAGTTTCAACTCCCCCCGTTTACCCTCCTAAAAATGTTGCTGACTTGAAACTCCATGCGGCAACTTCATCTCTCCAGAGTTCTGACGCTGTCATCATCCACCCTGGAGCCATGCTTGCCATGCTGGACCTGCTGGCCTCTGTTGGATCGGTGACGCAGCCAGAAGTAAGCTTGGATGTGTCGGTTCCTTCCCGTCTTTAATGAGTGAGAGGACGTGAGTGTGACTGCATGAGCAAGGGAGTGGGGCCAAGAAAGAAAATGATGTGGAACCATTCCATATCACATGCTAAAGTAGGTAAAGGAAAAAATAGGATTTCTCTATTGAATCTTAACTTCCTTAATGAATGGTAGATACGTGTGTTTTAGAGTATAATTCATTTGTTACAAGTGCGACCAAGATGGTACTTCCAGTGCTGAAATTAATTCTGTTTCTCCTTATAAATCCTGCTCAGCAGTGGAAATTGTTAATAAGTAGTACAGAAAGAAAAATGACTGGAGATGCCACTTTGAGGCTGTTTATCTGTTTTGACTTGTAGCACTCAAGAGTTTGGGTGATATGGCCTCTAAAGGCCTAAAGTGTCACAAATGTAAACAATAGGCATTCCTTTAAACTGGTTATTTACCCACATGAAAAAGACTTTACACCCACTATTTCTATAAAAATAAAAATACTGTTAGTTATATAGTCAAGTAATATGAAAGACCTAGAAGAGAATAGAGTCCAACTGGGGTTGCTTCTAGTGAAATGAGGATAGGAAATGTTTGCCCAGCCCTGTTCTGGAGTTAACTGTATCATTCTAAGCCACCTCCTTAATTCATCTGAGTGTAATTTGAAGCAATAGAGACCTCATATTAAAAGGTTTGTGCTTCATGTGGAGAGAACTATCACTTATCTTACTAAGAATGCCCTGTGGCATGGATTTCTGTTAATTTTAGCATGCTTTGGACCTTCAACTTGCCGTGGCAAATATTTTACAATCCCTGGTGCACACGGAAAGAAACCAGCAGGTCATGTGTGAAGCTGGTCTTCATGCACGATTGCTGCAGCGCTGCAGTGCTGCGCTGGCTGACGAGGACCACTCGCTGCACCCGCCCCTCCAGCGGATGTTTGAACGATTAGCCTCTCAGGCCCTGGAGCCCATGGTGCTGAGGTCAGTACGTTCTCTTTTGCACATTCGAATGGGCCATAATTAGTAGTGGCAGTTCCTAGAGTCTTTATATTCAAGAGTTCTCATTTTGATAGGCGTATATTCAGTTATCTGTGGGCAAAACCAAAACACAACAGAAACTGGCAAAATGCTCAAAATATAGGACCTATAAACACATACATCTACTTGTTAGTAAACAAAGGATGTTTCTGTCCATTGGTTATTTCTTCCACTTGAATCTAGCAAACTCTCACTTTCCTTCAAAAATGAAGTCATGTTACATTTATGTGACTTGCATCTACTTTGTATTTAAGAACTTTTTATATGTAAGAACTCTTGTAAGAAACACTTTTTTCATAGATTCAGAGAAAGTTGTAAAGATAGATCAGAGAGGTTCTGTGTCCCCTTCACCCAGTTTCCTCCAGTGGTTACGTTTTATGTAACTAGAGTACAACATCAAAACCAAGAAACTGACATTGGTCCAATGTATCCATGTATACTGTAGTTCCCTGTTATGTATCACATGTAGAGTTGTATAACCATCACACAATCAAGATATCCAAAAGATCTCCCTAGTGCTACCCTTTTATTGTGACACCCATTCCCCTAACCCCCACATCCCTAAACCCTGGAAACCACTAATCTGTTCTCCATTTCCATAATTTTGTCACTTTGATAATTTTGTCATTATATAAACAAAATCATACAATATGTGACCTTTTGAGGTTGGCTTTTTTCATTTATAATGCCTTTGATGTACATCCAAATTGTTATGTATCGATAGTTTGTTTCTTTTTTTTGCTGAGTTACATTCCATGGTATGAATGTACCTTCCACAGTTTAACCATTCAAGAAATATATATATATTTAAATCACCTTTTTTAATGCAAAAGAAATAGTGCTCTGTGTTTTGGGGATGAAACATTTTAAAAAATATTTTCCTTGAAATTATCAGCCAAACAGATTTACTGTAAAAGTCATCTTGTTCATCCTTACAAAAATGCAGCCATATATTTTGTTACTTTGAGAATATAAGCAGCTCTCTTCATAAGATAATTGTTTTTCTGCTGTTAAAGTACTCCTTTTTCGTAAAACTTTTAGGAACTTGGTTGAACTTTATTTGTAATTTATGTTTTTTAACTAACTCCAAACTAATGATGGATAAGAAAAGCCCATGCGGTAAACATTTGTACCAGGCCGCCTGCTAGGCCTTGATAATATCAAGATGAATAAGACATACTGTCTGCTCACTTCGTCTATCATCTTACAGATATATTCAGAGACCTAAAATATTGAAAATAGCATGGAGATTTTCTCCTGATCCTTTTTGGTCATCTACTTTAAAAGTGGAGAGAGTGAGTGAGTGAGAGACAGTCTCATACCTAATACTAGTGTTTTACTAAATAACTTACACTGCCTAGTTAGATGAACAGAATCAGCAGTGGAAATCAACCATTTGGACATGCTCAGTTTTCACAGTGAATGAATTCCCAGAAGAAAAGGTCTCACGATGGTACAGGTGCCTTGCTGCTGATAAGCCATCAATTATAAACTAATCGCATATTGCATTCTACAGGGAAAATTGGCAAAGGGTACCTGAATTTTAAATTTTGGTTTTTTTCTGCTGTAGGAATATTCTATTCTTTTTTTTTTTTTTCCTTTTACATGATGCCATAAATGACTGGAATGAAGTACTCTTATTGCTGTAGCTCCTGGACAGTTCACTGTTACTGTGCTTCACATTCCAGGAGAACATGCTCCTTGGATTTCATTTTCTAGCCCTTCACAATATTCTGTGCTCAGTGATTAAAATGTAAGATTAACATTGTATATTATTTATAATAACTGTTTGGATTACTTTTGTATTTTAACCAGTCTGTTATAACTTGTTAAATCCCATTCTTTGTGTGTTTGGCTTATGAATTATATAGGGAATAACTCTACTTTTTTCTTCCTTAGGGAGTTTTTGCGTTTGGCAAGTCCATTAAATTGTGGTGCCTGGGACAAAAAACTGCTAAAACAGTATAGGGTCCACAAACCAAGTTCACTGAGTTATGAGCCAGAGATGAGAAGTAAGTCGACCTTTGAAGTTACCTTTTTTGGCTTATTTTATAAGTGAAAATCATATAGGGGAAGAATATTATTTCAAGAAATTTGACTATGAAAGGAAGGAAAGAGAAAGGTTTGTTGTTGTTTGTTGTTATTTAAGTGGAGAAACACAAGATCTGGTTGATTGACTGAAGAAGGGAGCAGTTGGAGGTGAAGAAGGCATCACTGATGTAAGCAAGATCCAGAAGAGATGAGAATAGTGTGCAGAATAACCCTTAGCTTGGAAGAGGGAATACCTCTTTCTCTGAGGATCCGTAATTTCTTTGCCTTTCTCAAGTAGCCTTTGCTGCCTGGGCTAAATAGTGGTTGATGGGATCCCTAACAGGCTGTGGGTTTGTACGATAGCTGCTGCAGGAGGACATGGAGGACAGGAAATGAAAAATACTGGTAAAAGTGGTTGAAGAGATACACCAAGCAGTAGACTGGCTAGGGAAAGAAGTGAACCCAAGCAGCCAGTGATAGGGAGAAAAGGGATAGATCACTGGACTGGAGAAAAATAGTTAGGCCCAAAAGCAATTGTGGTGAGAGAAAAGGAATGAGAGAACTGGAGGAATGGGGTGGGATAATGGCCATCAAAATTGGAGCAGTGAAACAAGCAAAGAAAAGGACCATACCCAGATAGTGGCTCTGGAGTGAAGTGGAGGCGAAGCTCATTGGAGGAAAGGCGGTCATAGAACTAGAAGTGAGGTATTAGATGGATTGTTCGTGTGGACCTTGACATCCCCCAGTACACAGGCAAGAACTAGTGCGGAAAAGGGACTGAGAATGAAATGCCCACAATAGCAGACAGGCAGTTTCATAGTGAAGTGTGTGATAGTAATGCTGATGAGGAGCCTCCAAGGAAGAGGAGTTTTTGCATTAGGCTGATAGAATGATGATGGTTGTTAGCAGAATACAGGCACTGCCTCCCAGTCTGTCACGGACTGGGGAGAAGCAACAGATTCCATCCCCTCAAGAGCTGGGGGAGGGGGTTCTCAGTAGAGAGCTCAGTTGCACTGGATTTCCTCCCAATGTTAATTCAGTAGTTTTGTTGTTTTTTTACCTTACAATTCATTTTGTATCATCGTTAGCCGTAGCGATAAGGCATTTGTTTTGATGGATTGAAGTGACCATTACTAGTGAAGCAGGAAAGGATTAAAACTTAGAAAAGTGGAATGACTGCTCTGAAAGGACGTAGTGATTGTTCAGTTCAACCCTTTGTTTTTTCAGGTGAGAATCAAGAGAGATTAAACAACCTTCAACCATTATTTCAATCTTAATTTTTCCTCCTGTAAATAGTGATTAGTGAATACCGTGTTTAGAAACTTTAAGATCTTTTGATTTCCAACACAGTTTTGTTGGAAAACAGAAAGTATTGCAGTTTTTCATGTCAATTAATCTACATCCCCTATGTATATATTTTTGTTAATGTTGTTTTTGTACTTCGCGCAGTTCTTTAGAATTGAGTTGTGATTTCCTTTCCAGTCATCAATTGAGGGACACTTGGGTCGCTTCCACTTCTTGGCTATAGTGAATAATGCTGCAATGAACATAGGGGAGCTATTTAATTTTAGTAGTTGTAGGGGAAGAACTTAAAATGAGGAGAAAATGGGAGAAGCAAGTTGCTGCTATTTATCTCTGATTTTTTTTATAAGAAAGATGACCTGTTTCTTCCCATTATAATGCTTCTAGAATATTTTGCTTTCTTCTCAAAGAGAAATAACAAATAATTTTGTGAAATAAAAGTGCAATATGGTTTTTATAAACGTCATTAACTGCAATTTAAAATTAAATTGCACTGTAACAGTGATTTGGATAGTGGTTATTGGTGATTTTTATTCTTGTTTGTACTCTGTAGTTTCCAACATTTCTGCAGTGTGTTTATTACTTTAGTAATAAGTAAAAAAAATATGCTATTTAAGTTTAAAAATGAAAATAAAATGCATTAAAACTGGATGATAGCTTGGTATTTAAAAATAAAATTATTGTGTGTTAAAACTAAAGAGTGGTATTTAAAAATAAATCAGCCTTGTAAAGTCGTTATTTTAGAAATCTACATATTTTTCCTAAGAGATTTTCTTTGACTTACAGGTAGTATGATCACATCTATGGAAGGTCTGGGTTCTGATAATGTTTTCAGCTTACATGAAGATAACCATTACCGGATAAGCAAGAGCCTGGTAAAATCTGCAGAAGGAACTACTGTGCCCCTTACCAGGGTGAAGTGTCTGGTCTCCATGACAACCCCACATGACATCAGACTTCATGGATCCTCAGTTACTCCAGCTTTTGTTGAATTTGACACATCTCTTGAAGGGTTTGGGTAAGGAATTTGCAAGGTAGCCAAGCCTTATTATATTATTTTATGCCTCATACTTGCCTCTGATGAATAGATCTTAGGTTTTAAATCTACTTGATTATAATATGCTATATACTATATATTTTCAGATGATTGGATTCTTTGAACATGTCATTTTAAGATTTTTAGATTTAATTATTTATTATACTCAATAAATTGACATGGTGTAGGAGTCAGCAATCTAAGGCCCGCAGTCCAAATCTGTTTTTATAAGTTTTTTTTGTAAATAACGTTTAATTGTAACACAGGCACTCTCACTTATGTATGTATTGTCTATGGCTGCTTACATGCTAGAGTGACAGAACTGAGTAGTTGTGATAGAGACTGTCTGATCTGCAAAGCATAAAATGTTTGTGGTCTGGCCCTCTCCAGAAAATGTTTACCAACTTCTGATTTAGTACAATAAATTTATAGCTAGTATGCAAATTAAAATTAGTTTAAAAGCTCTTTGGGTTTTATCTTCATCCTTTCCCTCAAATTACCTAGCTTAAGTATCTTATACATTATAAATATTCAATGACTGTCACTTGAAATGAGTAAATACTTCAAGTAGCAGAAAAGGCTATAGTAGCAGAAGCAGCAATGAAGAATCTGTAGAGAATATAGAAGAGTTTATAAAGTCCGTCAGCCTCAACATGGACCCAAATGCTAGTAGAATAGATCTATGTATACTAGCTGTTTGTGGGATTCTTATATGTTGATCTAAAACTACTAATTGTATTTTAAGAATATTGTCATGGGTTGTTATGAAACAGTGGGTTAAAATGTATTTGAGAATAGGGAAGACTAATCAGAACAGTGGTAACAGAAGAGAGTGACTCACTTTGGGGCACAAGGGAATTTTTCTGCAGTGATGAAATTGTTCCAATGTCTTGAACAGGGTTATACATTGGTGCATTTTACCATAGGCAAATTACACTTTGAGTTTTTGAAACTTTAAATTAAAAATGATGCCATGAGAGTTTTTCGGGTTTGTTTTTAAAGTTCTTTTTTTTTCCCCCTCCCCAAAGCCCCAGTGCATAGTTGTATGTTCTCCTTGTAAGTCGTTCTAGTTCTTCTATGTAAGCCACCACAACAGCATGGCTACTGACAGACAGGTGGTATGGTTCCATGATCCGGAACCAAACCCAGGCTGCCAAAATGGTGAGAGCGCTGAACTTTAACTTCTAGGCCATCAGGGCTGGCTCTAGAGATTTTTAAAGTATATCTTTTGATATTCTTACATAATTAAAAGAAGGGAAGGACTTGGTTAGGCATCCAGATTTATTCCATGATCTCTTATCTCTAGTAATCCTTAAATGATGGCAGTTTGTTTCAGTGTGGTAAGTGCATTGTGATACGAGAGAAAACAATTGATCTCTAATACAGACGTTGTCTTTTCTCTGATAGTTGCCTGTTCCTGCCCAGTTTGGCCCCTCATAATGCCCCTATGAACAATGCCGTCACAACAGGCCTTACTGATGGGGCTGTGGTCAGTGGTGTTGGTTCTGGTAAATATTACTTTTCTCTGCTTATGAGATTCTTTTTTGCAGTAGAAGTTATTTTATTTAGAGCTTACTGCTTTGGGGGGCTTCTTTTTTTTTTAATGTAAATTTGAGTCAATACAAACTTTTCCATTGTTATTTTTCTGTTTTTACTTTAGGTGAAAGATTCTTCCCTCCTCCGTCTGGCTTAAGCTACTCTAGCTGGTTTTGTATTGAACATTTTAGTTCTCCTCCAAATAACCACCCTGTCAGACTTCTAACTGTTGTGCGCCGAGCAAATTCTTCTGAGCAGCATTTCGTGTGCCTTGCCGTAGTTCTATCAGCAAAAGACCGATCCCTGATTGTTTCCACCAAAGAGGAACTACTCCAGAACTATGGTCAGTATCTGTTTTTCTTTTTGCTTCCTGTGATTATTAAAAGTATTAAACTTTATTTTAATATTCATTTTTAAGGACCAGCTGGTAATTATTTTCCAATTTAAATTATTATAGAATAGAACAGGTTATATGAAATCTTGAATATTGTTTACCAGTGAATTTTAAGGAACTTTCACAAAAGACTTAGAAAACGGCAGAGAGAGTTCCTAAAATAGGGATTAATCTCTCCCTGCCAAGAAATCACAGCTTTTGCTAGGAAACAGGTTGCTTGTTTGGTATATTTTAGTAAGGATTTTCATTGGCTGTGAATTCTGCTTAACTAATGAATATTCATTGAGCACCTGCCTCCCATATGTGTCACTCTGTGCTAGACACAATAACATTTTAATTACTTTATCCATTGCTTACCCTCAAGACTTAATGCATACCATTTAATAATCCTGTTTCCCTAATTCCCTGCATGTCATAATGTTACTTTGCTGTACAATAGAACTTCAAACTCGAGACATTCACGAAGATCTTCCTAAATGATGTAAATAACATAAAATATAAATCTCGATTTACTGAATTTTCTTTGCTCTGAATATAAGCATTTGTATATAAATATACCTTTTTTGGGGGGGGTGAGGAGAATTAGCTCTGAGCTAACATCTGTTGCCAGTCCTCCCCTTTTTTTGCTGAGGAAGACTGGCCCTGGGCTAACATCCCTGCCCATCTTCCTCTACTTTATATGTGGGACTCCAGCCACAGCATGGCTTGACAAGTGGTGCGTAGGTCTGTGCTGAGGATCCAAACCTGTGAACCCCAGGCTACCAAAGTGGAGCATGGGAACGTAACCACTATACCACTGGGCCAGCCCCTATACCTCTTTTTTTATCATCTTCTAATTCTATCTTTTAACTAAATAATACCACATATTGCTTCACATGTGGTTGGTATTCAAATATTAATTGAATATCAATGTTAGCTCCCCAATTAGATTGTAAAGCTTCTTGTCTGTCTTAGTGTTCTTCATCATGACTAGCACAGAGTTAGGCATCAATATTGTAACTGCTTTAAAATTCTTGTTAGGGCACCTTATTTGTGGCATTTGATCCTGTTGAGATTTTCCTCCTAATTAAAACTATCTCCAGTCTTGCAATTTGGGATACCCACTCTCTTGTTCTTTCACTATTTCTCTGACCTCTCTTTTGCAATTTCTTTCCATGACTTTCTCTTCCCTTTTCCCCTTAAAATTAGTATTTTCCAAGGTTTTGTCTTTAGCCTTTGTACTCTTCATGAGAAAAAAATCATCCATTTCTGTTAGCTTTAGGTCTTTTTAAAAATTCCATGGACTCTGAAATTAAAATTTTTTATTTATCTGTGTCCCAGGCTTTGTCCTCATATTTTCAACTGCATATTAGACGTCTTCATATGAATAGTCTTCTTCCTGTAAACAACTCAAACTGTAATGTTTCTTCTTTATAAACCTGCATCTCCTTCTATTTTCCTGTCTTGGTAAATGATACCCCCACTACCAGGTAGCCCAGCTGGAAAAACCTCAGGTCAACCTTAAAAATACCACCCTTTCCACAAGCCTTACTTGAATCCTCCCTTCCTCCCTGTGCCCACCATCATAGCCCTTGTTTGATATTCTTTATCACTTTTCTGGACTTCATAGATTTTAATTGTTTGTTTTTGTCTGTCTGCCCTACTAGAACTGTTGGCTTCCACACATGTTATTATCTTTGTAATCCAGGCAGCCCTGCCTCCTAAAATAGTGCCTAGGACGTATTAGGCCCACAAATATTATTTAAAAATAAGACACAATTGTCCCATTTGCAACAACATGGAAGGACCTAGAGGGTATTATGTTAAGTGAAATAAGCCAGAGAGAGAAGGACAGACACTGCATGAACTCACTCATATATGGAATATAAGTGAACACACGGACAGAGAGAACTGATTGGTGGTTACCAAGGGGAAGGGGGGTGGGGGGGGCATAAGGGGTGAAGGGTTACATCCACAACGTGACGGACAAACAAAAATGTACAACTAAAACCCCACAGTGTTATAAACTAAGACATCAATAAAAAAAAATAATAATAAAAAAATATATATATAAGTGAATGAGAAGAAAGAAGAATAAAGGAAAAGAAATATGGATGACTTAGGGAAAAAATGAGAAAAGTGAATAATAATGAATTTGGAAAGAGGATAGAATTAATGGAAAAGTGAAGGAGTGGATCCAGGGATATTTCAGTAAACTAGGGAAATGTTTTCTAACTCTGTATCATTTTTACTAAATGTAATTTGCAAGACTACTTTAGTCTGTATATCCCTAGAAATTTTAGTAACATATACATTAGTAATATATATGATGTTACACTACAAGGATCCATCCTCTGAACTGCTGTAGCCCATTAAGATGCCTAGATAATTAAGAGTTGTCAGAAACCAGTCGACTCACCAAGATACCCTACGCACCACTGAATGCTGGATATGTCTTAGTTTAAGCCTGAGTAGGAATGTGAAACTCTCAGAAAATTTCATGAGTAATAATCTTCTACAATCCTCGAGAAGATTCAGTCTATTAACCAGGGAAGGGAGGGGGAAGAGCTCCCGGTTTCGCCCATACCATTTATATTTTATTGCGCATCTCTTGGTTCATAACAGTAGACCTTTCAAAGCTGTTTGACCCTGCTTTTCACCTAGTTTATTCAATTCTTTTCCTGTATTCGGTTACCTGTGGATAAGATTCTGCCTTGTAGTAGTCTTAACCTATCAATAGATGTATATTCTGAATTGTCATTTTAAAATATAACTTGACTTTTCAGCATATCCAGATATTTTAGATTCCAAAAATAGAAATTAATATTTTATTTGTAGTTCTTTCTTCATATAATTTAAATTTTTAACTTTCAGTGTATTTACTTGTATGTGCTTATACTGAAAAATCGTGGCTCTGCTTAAAGTTACATGGTTACAGATTAGCTCTTTAAAATTTTTTTTTGAAGGGGAGGGAATGAGTTTTTGACATCCGGATTTCTCCTGCTGTCCGCCCCTTCTTGAATACTTAGAAAAGGTAGATTAATTTTTAATTAGCTTAACATTAAGTTTAAATTAATATTGACCTGTTACCTCCTGGCATGATCTGACAGCATGCTGGATAGCAAAGAGAAGCAAGAGTGGAGTCAGGAAGTGATTGCAGAATGTGGTCAAATCACCAGAGCTGTCTAGTGAAGCAGGAAACTTGGATCAACAAATACCTTTCCACTCTATACATCACCTCCTTACTACCAGCTATTCTTGGGCAAGGGTCAGACTAGTACAACCACAAACGAAGAACAGATAGTTGCCCCCTTGTATCATTGAACAGAACATATAGCAAGGATAAAATTTTAAATTTTCTTGGTTCTTTTTCTAGCCAGTGCTGTAATCAAATACATGTCAAACTAGAATTTAAAAGGACCTTTTGTAACAGACCATGACAAGTAGTAATCAACTAGTCTGTTTTTGTTTTCTATTGTAACTTTATTTTATTTTATTTTTTATTAGCTATTATAACTTTATTTGGTTTTAACTATGTGTATCTTGAGCAGAAGAAAGCGAAATATATCTCAGGTTTTACTTCTTATTACAGATAAAGTTGGCCAGCCCTGGTGGTCTAGTGGTTAACATTTGGCACTCTCACCACCGCAGCCTGGGTTCACTTCCCGGTCAGGGAACCACACCACCCATCTGTCAGTTGTCATACTGTGGTGCCTGCATGTTGCTGTGATGCTGAAAGTTATGCCACCAGGATTTCAAATACCAGCAGGGTCACCCATGAGTGGACAGGTTTCAGTGAAGCTTCTGGACTAAGACAGACTAGGAAGAAAGACCTGGCCACCCACTTCTGAAAAAATTGGCCATTGAAAACCCTATGGACAGCAGTGGAGCATTGTCTGATATAGCCCAGAATGTGAGAGGATGATGCAAAAAGACCAGGCAGGGTTCCACTCTCTGTACACAGGGTCGCTAGAAGTCGGAGTTGACTCCATAGCACAAATAACCACAGATGAAGTTCTTGAATGAATAGGGTATTTTCATCTACATCATCATATTATTATTTTAACATAAAGTAAGATCTAGATATGAATAATGGTTAGAATGAAGAAGATGTTGAGTTTTTTATTTCCCCTCTTTATTTTAGTTGATGATTTTAGTGAAGAATCTTCTTTTTATGAGATTCTCCCATGCTGTGCTCGTTTTCGATGTGGAGAACTTATAGTTGAGGGACAGTGGCATCATCTGGTTCTGGTGATGAGCAAAGGCATGCTGAAAAACAGTACTGCAGCCCTCTATATTGATGGACAGCTGGTTAACACTGTGAAGGTAAGCATACTTGTGCTTATAGATCTCACCCTGGGTTATAAGATAGTTTAGGGGTGGGTGTGTTTGTGTGTGTCTGTGTTTGCAGGGGTAGTTTTTAAGTTGCTATCTTAATTTTAAGTTGACCTTCAGTACTCACTTGAACAATATATTAGAGTGATGTGGCTGGCTAATTCATATCAGTTTATTAGGGAAGAATAGAAAGGAGGGGTTACAGGGTACTAAAGAAGTTAGTGAATATGTCAGTGCTTAAGCCAGGTTGCTAAGTGCTTTTTCACAATAGAGAAACTAGTTGAAGGATGCCTAAATAAACCTTGAACACACTATTTTGTCGCTTCATTGTTATTATTGTATACAGTCCAGTCAATTTTATATTCCTTTAGAGCTGGAATTGTTTTATTCATCTTTGTTTTCAGATCACCTGATTAGTCCTTGATAATAATAGTAGATGTTCCATCATTGTTTGTTGAATAAATGAGTGTGTAAATATTACCCTAGAGAGCTGTCCTGCATAATTCAGAAGAGAGGCAAGAGAGTTGAAGTAACCAGTAAAAAATCAGGAGATGTTCCTTTTTTGAATCAGGATAAATGCTGCTAGTTACTTTCTACAGAACTCAACTAGCAGACTTAACATTCTTTAACTTCTAAAAGATAGTATCCATTTTTATGGTGATATCACTTGAAAGAAGCAACAAAGGCAAAGTTCCTTTTCTGTGAATTAAAGTTTAAAAAGCAGTGAAATTTGGCAGCTTCTTGGAGTACATTTCCCTCCTTAATGATATTTGATTGTGACATTGTGTTTTAATGATAAACCCTAAAATGCACTCTGGGGGATAGTTATTTATTTTCTTTGTATGTATGATTGCATTTGAAATGGGTTTGTAGATTCTATAGTAGGTTGCTCCTCCATTATTTTTAGTATTACTGAAAATAAAATGCCCTCAGCTTCTAGAAGTGAGAGGTGGGAGATTTATTATTGATATATTCCCATTATCATCATCACTGTGCCTGTGAGGAGTCAGTCCTGTGAAACCAACTTTAGGTCATTTGTTGGTCTTCACACTCACACTGTTAACATCACCAGGAGCTGTTCTTTAATGTATGGAATAACAGATGTGATCTGAAGCAAGGACAGTGTTAGGACAAAATGATCCATGGAAATGTCCCTCATTCCATCAAGCAATGAAAGCTGCCAATACCACGAGAAGCAACTTGATTTCCTTATCTCTTATATTCAGATTATATATTTATTGTAAATGAATTGAACGATAATTTAAGTACCTTGTCAGTAAACAGTAGTGTAATTTCAAATCCAAAAATGTATTTTACATCGAGATTAAAATGTGTGTATAAATTATAACATATAACAGACTATACATTCTTCTGGTATTTTTATAGCACTGTACCCATTATAAAACAGTTTTCATGGATAATTTTATTTAACAGACTCACACTGAAAGTAACACAGCTAATTTCAAGACTACTTGAATTCTGTAGTTGGAAAGCTCTGTTTTTATATCAACCCAAAAATTTCACAGAAGCATCGTGAATTTGATATTCAGACCAACCAGAGAGTAACAGTATCCCTATATTTAATTGTTGCCTTTTCTAGCATTAGATAGTTTATGTGTATTAGAGAGTTGTCTAACAAATATCCAACTCCCACATCAGATTCCAGACTCTTGGCCTGCCCTCATGTTTCTTAGCCTGACTGCTTTTGTACATTTGTAAAGTTGTATGACCTTGAGGTAATGAAAATATACACAAAAAGTGGTATATTTTTCTGACGAAAGTGTTTTTTGTCATAGCTCACGTTTGCTTTCATTTTCTTTGTAGCTTCACTATGTTCACAGTACTCCCGGGGGTTCGGGTTCTGCAAACCCACCGGTGGTTAGCACCGTCTATGCGTACCTTGGTACTCCACCTGCCCAACGCCAAATTGCTTCATTGGTTTGGCGCCTGGGACCCACACATTTTCTGGAAGAAGTTTTACCTCCTTCAAGTGTTACTACCGTTTATGAACTAGGACCAGATTATGTTGGAAGCTTTCAGGCCGTATGTATGCCATGTGAGTAACTTACTCTTTGTTCTCAAAGCTGTATAAAACTCAACTCCTGCAGTGTAGATGCATGAGTAAGTTGTGTATATATAAGGTTATACATCGTGTTTATCTGAAAAAGGGGCTTCTCCTCTACTTTTCTTCAGTGTGATACTGTTGACCACTCACTCCTATTCAACATGCTCTCCTCCACTGATCATACTGTACTTTCCTGAGTTTTAGCTTCATGCCTGATGACTAATTTTCCAGTTTGTCTTATTAGGTCCAGATGTAGGTATATACTCTCTAAGAGCCTAACCTCAACCTTCTCTTTTCTATAATTTATCCTAGTACATGAAGCAATTTAAAGTGTGTCTACCCTGGTTAAAGGAAGGAAGAATAGGCCCAGAAAACACACACATATATTCTTTAGGTTAGACCAATTAACATCAGTTTTCCTCATCCCTTTACTCTTGCAATCCACTTCTTGTTATCCTTTCTCCCAAGAGGAATTTAGAATCAAAGGAACCGATGGTAAGCTACAATTCCTTTGTAGTCCTCTTTCCAAATGTTGTCTTCATTCCCTTGTTCTCATTCTACCGAAGTTCTCAGAAGAGTTAGGACAAGTATACTGTAAATGGTAATAATCCTGTGGCTAAGTGATTTGCCTTTCACACATGTTCTTGATTTAGACAGCGTCTAATAGTAGCTAACACTTAGTGAGCACTTAAAATGTGCCAAATAAGTTAATATGCATGAAGGACATAGCTGGTCTGAGGCCTTCACATGTGTTTATTCATCTCCTCAAAACACTGGGAGTTCGGTACTGCTGTTATCCCTGTTTTACAGATGGCGACACTGAGGCACAGAGATGTATAAGGTCACACAGTTTTCACTGATAAAGCAGAGATTCAAACTTAAGCCGTCTAGCTCCAAAACTTGTATTCTGAACTAGTCGGCTGTGTAGTCTGGAAGAATATAAAGAGGCATATATGAGGGCTCTCCTTGGGAGGAGACCTAGTGCTGCAAAGCGTGTAGACCTGCCACTCAGTTTCATTCTCTTGTTCCTGTGAACCTAGGGCAAGTGTTTGTGATTTGTTTGATAACAGTTAAAATTCTTTCTTTTCTGTTACATTATGCTGTATGTTAAGCATATTTTAAGAGTAAAACTTGAAATGTAAGTTTCTTTGAGTAGATGACTCTCCCTATTTTCTAATTAAAGACAAATGTATAGCCGAAAATTAAACAAAACAGTTTGAAATTCAGCTCCCTTGTTCCACTTTAAAAGAGTCTCAAGTCTTCCCATTTAAAAATGATAGTAAGAATAAAAAATTTGTGTTAGGCGGCCGGCCCAGTGGCATAGTGGTTAAGTTCATGCACTCCACTTCAGTGGCCTAGGGTTCATGGGTTCGGATCCCAGGCACAAACCTACACACCACTCATCAAGCCATGCTGTGGCGGCATTCCACACACAAAATAGAGGAGGACTGGCACAGATGTTAGCTCAGCAACAATATTCCTCAAGCACAAAGAGGAAGATTGGCCACAGATATTAGATCAGGGCTAGTCTTCCTCACCATAGAAAAAAATTTGTGTTAGGATAAGGAAAAATACTAGTGATTTTGAAAAGGATTATTCTTCTTTTGAAGGTAAAGATGCAAAATCTGAAGGTGTCATCCCATCTCCTGTGTCTTTAGTACCAGAAGAAAAGGTGTCATTTGGCCTCTATGCACTCTCTGTGTCTTCTCTAACAGTGGCAAGAATCCGGAAAGTGTACAACAAGTTGGATAGCAAAGCCATCGCTAAGCAGGTAAGCAGAATGATTTCCCCGCAAGCTGTGGCTGATTCTCACTGGAAAGATGTTTCAGAGCTTTGTTATAGTACCACCCAAATATGAGTGGTTGCTAAAAACAGTGCCTTTCATGAATTGTTTGTATTTGGTTTGTTTGGCTTTGAATTTAAACCAAAATGTATTTAGATATTTAGCTTAATTTGGAAAAGTGAGAATTTCCTTTTAAGTGCATGGTTTATATTAATTCTTATATTTTTGTTGACAATTAAGAAATTGAACTTTAGAAAACAATTGCCACTTTTAAGGCTATAACTTAACTTTTTTCTGGATCACCTACTATGTGCTGGGCACCATTTTGTTCAGGACACAGCAGTGGATGAAGAGAATATTCTTGCCTTTATGGTTCTTACATTCTAGTGGAAGAGACAGACAATAATAACTAAAGAAATAGCCTAATCATAGAATATATTAGAAAATGAAGAATGCTAGGCAGGAAAATAAACCAGAAAAGAGAAAGAGAGAAGCTTATAGTCTTAAATTGGATGATCAGAGGAGGCCTCACTGAGAAGTTGAAATTTGAGCAGATTTTAAAGAGATGAGGCAGCAAGCCGAGAGAATATGGAGAATGGGACATATGTATACATAAGGGGTGGGGGGCTTGCATTCCAGAAATGCAAGTGCTAAGGCCCTGAGGAGAGTGCGTGCCTGCCACAGAGACAGGTGTGGCTGGAGCAAAATGAGAGAAGGCCTGGGTAGTAGGAGAGGAACTTGTAATGGGGACTATAATTACTAGGGGAACTAGTAATGGGGACTATATTGTTTAGGATTCACAGGCAGTTGTAAATGCATTGGCTTTAACTGAGTGAGATGGGAAGCATTACAGGGTTCCAAACATAGGAATGAAATGTTGTGACTTTTTTTTTTTTTTTTTTTTGTGGGGAAGACCAGCCCTGAGCTAACATCCGTCGCCAATCCTCCCCTTTTTGCTGAGGAAGACTGGCCCTGGGCTAACATCCGTGCCCATCTTCCTCCACTTTATATGGGACGCCACCACGGCATGGCTGACAGGCAGTGCGTCGGCGGGCGCCCGGGATCCGAACTCGCGAACCCCGGGCTGCCAAGCGCGGACTAAACCGCTGCGCCACCGGGCGGCCCCGAAATGTTGTGACTTTTTAACCAGAACACTGTGACATCTATTCAGAATACAGCCATGCGCCACATAACATTTCGGTCAATGATGGACCACATACACGATGGTGGTCCCATAAGATTAGTGCCATATAGCCTAGGTGTGCAGTAGGCTACACCATCTAGGTTTGTGTAAGTACACTCTATGATGTTCACACAATGATGAAATCATCTAGCAATGCATTTCTCAGAACTTATCCCCATTGTTAAGTGACAAATGACTGTAGATTGAAGGGAGACAGAGGTAGAGCAGGGAGACCAGTTTTGAGGCCAGTGCAGTAATAATCATATGAGAAATGGTCGTGGTCAGAACTTGGGTGATAGCAGTGGCCGTGAGGAGAAGCAATCAGATTTGAGGTATATTTTGAAGATAGAGCTAACAGTTTTTGGTGATAGATACGGTGTGAAATGTGAGAGAAAGAAAGGAATCAAGGACAACTCCAAAGTTTTTTGGTCTAACATGCAGGAGAGTGGAGTCACTTTTACTGATTTGGAGAAAACTACAAGAACGGTTTTTGGAGGCGGAATATTGAGAATTATATTTTGGAAGAGTTCGAGAAGCAAGTTAGACATCTTAGGGGAGATATCAGAGCCACTGGAAATAAGAATCTGGAGTTCAGGGGAGAAGTTTGAATGTCATAGATGTTCAGAGGTGGTATTTAAAGCCGTGAGATCAGGGGCATTCACTAAAGAGTGGAGGTAGATAGAGAAGAGGAAAGCTTTACAGACTCAGACCTGGAACGTTCCAATGTTATGGAGTTGGGGAGATGAAGAACCAGCAGAGAAGACTGAGTAGCAGCTGCCAGCAGAGAAGGAGAAAAGCCGGGAGAGTCTGGTGTTGTAGAGATCAGTCATTCACTGTGGCGAATGTGTCAGAGTGGTCAGGGAAGATTGGGGCTGACAAGGCGGAAGCCGTCAGTGAGCTTGACAGGCTGCTTTGGCTGATTAGGGGAGGCAAAGCCCAAGGGGAAGGAAATCAAGAGATTGGAAGGAACGGATTTGGGAACAGTAAGTACTCACAATGCTTGTGCAGAGGTTTGTTTGCAGATTTATATACCATCTTCTAAGGAACATAAATTGTTCATGAATTTAGTTCTACAGGTAACAATAGAGTTAAAGTCTTAGGATTATTTATGCTTTGAAAGCATGTTGTGTGTATGTGCAAAATTTAAGGTTCCTTTTATGTAGACGTGTTTTATCTATAAACTCTTGGATAATGTATGTGACGATTACTTGGATATGGAGCAAAGCTAATATTGTGTTCACTGATCAGAAGTACTAGGAGGCAGAGAGTGATGAGAACCTTTAAACCATGACAGTTTCATTCAGAAAGACCCCTGAAGCTGTTTCCCAAGAACCCCTCACCATCTTATCTCAGTGGATTGTGTTTAACTTACTTTCTATTAGTTTCCGCACCTTTGGAAGTGTTTACACATGTTAAAAAAAAATGAATGCCCATATTTTTAGTATTCTGATAAGAGGAAAGAGAAAAGATATGTTCCCAATCATGTCTTTTTTCTTTCTTTTCCAATCAGAATGTTCAGACTGTTCTTCTATAGTTGCGTTTTTTCCTTTTCTGTTCTTCAGTTAGGCATCTCCTCCCATGAGAATGCCACTCCTGTGAAGCTGATACACAACTCAGCAGGACATCTTAATGGACCTGCACGGACAGTTGGGGCCACTCTGATTGGGTACTTGGGTGAGTCCACTTGCCTGTGGTGTTTCATACTTTTTTATTTGCCTTCAAATCTGGTTCACTTTCCTTAGTTGAGAGGTGGCGTTTAAATTCATATTTTATAGTGCTGACCTATAATGTTTTTGAAATATTTAGAGATTAAGGTAACGAGCTCAAACTCTAGTCAACTTTAAAAATTATAACCTTTTATAAAATCCCATTAACTTTTTCCCTCTTTTGTCAGCACTGATGAGCACTGTGTGATTTCAAGGTAAATTTCACACTCCATTTAGGGACAGATGCAAAGACTTAGAAATACTGATGACTATTGCGTGGTGTGCTGCCGAGGGGGCGGCGCTCACGAGTGCCTTTGTTATTTGGAAGTGAGCTAGAAATAAGAGCTTTGGTATAAATGCTGTGGATCCACTATAATGAAAGTTAGAGCTGGTGGACATTCTGCAGAGCCTTGTACCTGATGTTTGCTTAAAAAGAGTTGATTTTTTTGGTTAGATAGAATCTTGAGACATAATCCAATCAGGCCATCCAAAATTCAGAACCAGCGATTATAGATTTTAATGTGCAGATCAGTACATAATGTTGGTTCCTTTTTAGATTAACAAAAAGTTAGTATTGTGCTGGTCAGAATCCTACATGTTTATCAGTCCTTGGCAGTTTTTGTTGTCCCAGTGATGTGCACATATCTTAACTTTTCCTTTTTTGACTATATTGCATTGATAAAACAGTTTCCTTTATGCTAAAGCACATGGTAGTTTTTTTTTTTATTCAATTCAACAAATATTTACTGATCACTGCCCTGTGTCCTTTGCAAAAATAAAGCAGCACTGTGGTTTAGTAGAAAGAGCAGTTAATGAAGAGTTCAGAGATTTAGGTTCTAGCCCCTATTCTGTCACTGTGTGGCATTAGGCCAGACATTTGAGCTTTTATGGACTTCAATTTTCTTATCTATGAACTAGTAGTACTGGCCCTAATTACCTTAGAAGGTAGTTTTCAAAATCCAGTGCCATAGTGTATGAAAGGATTGTGAATACTGCAAAGCACATAGAAATAGAAAATGCATTTCAGTTTTATCTTTTAAAAATTCAGTCTTGATCAGTAGGCAGATGACATTCCAATAATGCCTTTTTAAAAAAACAAGGTTACGAATGTAATGTGAAAATTTTTTTTAATTGACGCAAAGTTAGTTACAGTGCTGTCGCTGAGGTTTCATAACTCAGAGAAGCTTTGAGTAGTGGTCAGTAATGTGCTTTGCTTGGCTTCTCTATAGGGAATACTTCATCAGTGCCAGGATGACTTCTCTATCCCCTTCCCCAGTTCACAGAGGTCAAATGCTCTTACTGTCCCCAAGTTTATTTCCCCACAGCCCCTAGTACGCATTCTCACTTACCTCAGAAATGCATTCCCAAGGCCTCTGTGCATTTGAGTCTGTATTGCCCAAGGCTACGTAGTAGAAACATTTGTGCTCATTCTCAATCCCGGCTCCCCTCCACTCGCTCATTTACCCCCAGCTCTTCTCTGAGAGTATATACATGAGCATTTATTGCCTTCTCCCAAATTCTACCTTGAATTTTTTTTTAGAATGTTCATTTTAGGATAGAAGGGTTTTTTTTGAAGTATAATTTATAACTAATTAAATACTTCTTAAGATGATTTACTCAGTTCTTGTTTACGTGGGGAATTTATTTTAATTATTTTTCACTGTCTTTTAATCAGGAGTAAGAACGTTTATCCCTAAGCCTGTTGCCACTACTTTGCAGTACATTGGTGGAGCTGCAGCCATCCTGGGCCTGGTGGCCATGGCTTCTGATGTGGAAGGGCTGTATGCAGCAGTCAAGGCCCTGGTTTGTGTGGTCAAGAGTAACCCACTAGCCAGCAAAGAAATGGAAAGAATCAAGGGCTACCAGGTTTGCACCCATAAAGCTTTGCCTTTACTTTGCATTAAAAATCTTCTAATTTTCATTATTATTCATATTTTTTCAAATTCTGGAAGAATTATATTGTCCAAGTAAACTTTAAAAGTCAATAGTTTTTGTTGAAACTAACATATTTCAAGTGAGAATATGAGTTTTTTCCTTTATTTTGGTTCATCCTTTTTCTCCTGTCTCATCAAATCTCACTTACTAAACCCTTGAATTAGGCTACGTTATTTCAGTATCACTTTGATATATTTGAATATATTTTCAGGACAACGGTTTGCTAGTTTGGAGTTATTTTCCTCTATGGAAATCGGAATGAAATGCAATAGGGTCATAGTACCCCCTGCTCTAGGTACCGCCTGATCAGTAATAGATCCAGAGCTCTCCCCATTTCCCTAGTTTCTCCCTCCACACCCGCCATCCTTTACCCTCTTATTTACCTGGGGAATGTGAGAGCCACTGTATAATACGTGTGCCATTGCTAGTCCTGAAAACTCACGTGGGCTTAAAAGTGTGCAGCGTTCGTGTATCCACATCTCTGTTAGGTTCAGGCAGGAAGTTACTTGTGAGAAGAGGAACAAGTATTTGGAGGAAGATTAAATCCCTCTAGTGTAGATAAAGTGCAAGTGCGTTAGCCAGTGGTTCACTGGTAGTGGATAAACTGTTTACTATAACTGTTTCCTGTAGATTTAGTCATACTATTTTGTTTTGTTTTACAAAACTTTCAAAATTATTATTGCACCATTGTGTATCATGAAAAAATAGGAACAATCTCAATGTTTCAACAGCATCAGAATGACTAATATTCCATAGAATATTATTCAACCTTTCAAATTGTGACTATGAAGACTATGTTGCAAAAGAAAAATCCTTTTGATAAAATGTTGTGTAGAGAAAAAGAATAGAAAATTGTATGCACATAATGGCAACAATTTATACATTTATATATGAATTGAAGGAGTTTATGTAAAAGAGGATATTTTAATAACAAAGTGATAGGATTACTCTGCTTTTCAGATTTTCTCTAATGTTCTATTGTCATAATATAGATTTAGAAATCATCTTAGAAGTCTCAAGAATTGCTCTACATAGGGTTCTTCAGTATTTATATGTATAGAGTGGTTGATCAACAGGCATTTGATCTTGCTTTCTTTTAGTTGCTGGCAATGCTGCTTAAGAAGAAACGTTCCCTTCTTAACAGCCACATTCTCCATCTAACTTTTTCCTTGGTGGGAACTGTCGATAGTGGACATGAGACCTCCATTATTCCAAATTCAACTGCTTTCCAGGATCTACTTTGTGATTTTGAAGTATGTATATAAAGACTAATGGGTAATATATAATCAATGAATCCATTTCTTATTCTGTATATTGATAGAGTTAATTATTAAATAATTTTCTCTCTAAGATGTGTTTAAGTTCTATAATTTTATGATCATGTTAGTAAAATATTAGTTAATATAAAAAATATGATAGTGATGGGGTCCTTCTCCCCAAGGATATTCCGTTTTACAAATAGTACAGAAGTGAAATGGTACAGTGCGTATACCTAACTATAGCTAATTTGCTGCTGCCTCTGGCATTACGAGAGGCAAACATATTTTAATGAAATAATTCTGATAGAAACTTTTCAAATTTTGGTTTATGATAGTAGTTGCTTAGTAAAATATCACTCATTTTGCCAAAATAACAAGATTTTCATTTCTACTGTCTTTTTACCATAATAGCTTCCACTCTGTCCTCTCGAAGCACCACTTAATCTCAGATATCCTTTCTCTGTTTCAGTTCTTGTTCACAGCACTTTGCGTACTCGTCACTATATACATACACACATATGTATCTCCCCCAGTGAGACTGTAGGCTTTATGAGGCAGAGATGATGTCTGTCTTCTTCATCTTTGTATCCCTACCACCCAGAATGGTGCCTAGCACTTCAAGTTTGCTAACTGTCATGTTTAGGCCCTAACTCTTCTTCCTCATAGCTGCTGTATGCTCTGTCTTGTCAGTTATTCTAAATCGCTAACAAATAGGCAATGTGCCCTGATTGCTTTACTGAGACTTTATTTGGACAGCTTGTCAGCAGCCTGGCCTCTCCTCAGTTCTCAGTCCGCATGGCTCTCAGCGGTGTGGGGAGCAGTCTCTTTCCCTCTTCTTGTGTCTCCTAGTTCTTTTGCTAGCTTTCAGGCATCACTCTCCTGGTTCTTATATCTTTCTCACTCCTTTCCCCATAATTTTCTGACTATGAAATTTTCATTATTTTATACAAAAGTGTATACTTCACTTCTTTATCTTTTCCTTTGTTTGTTGTTTTCTTTCCTTCAGATTCTCACCCAGTCCCACAGCCTCATCTCTATGGAGTTGACTCTCAAATCTAAATCTCTACCTTGACATGTGAATTCCAGACTTACTTCTAACTTCTTGCTCAGTATTTCCATTTTTATGTCCCAGCAACACCTAAACTGAACTTAACATCCTTCCCCAAATTGGTTCTTCCTTCTAACTCCTGTTTCTATTAATAACACCATCATTCCCCCAGTCACTGAGGCTTGAAATTGAAAAATCAGCTTCCTTCTTCCTCACTGTTTATAAACAGTCTGATATTAAGTGGCATAGATTCTACTTCCACATTTCGTGTAGTCTGCCTTTCTGTTTCTACTGCTGCATCCTAATCCACGCCCTATCAGTTCTCTCACCTACTAGGATAACTCACTTCTTCTCACCTTTCCTCAATCTTCCTGTATATCTTTTGACCTCAGTCTTTCTAAGGCATAATCATATCACTTATTCAAAAACTTCCAGTGATTTCCCCTCTTTACACAGTAAAGTGCACATTTCTCAGCCTAATAATCAAAGTTCTAATACACAAACTTCTCATTCTTTTAGAAAATACCTATTGAGCATCTTTGAACCAGGCTTTGTATTAGGTGCTAAGGATGTGAAAGTGAAAGACAAGAGTTCATGCCTCAAGGCATTTAGTCCTTTAGAAGAGAAGAACAAATAGATAGACAATAAGAACTTGTGAAAGCACCCAGATAAAGGTATGCAGGAAGAATTATGGGAGTACTAAGAAGACCTTCTTAACCAAGCCTAGCTCTGTTTTCATCTGGTAACTGACATATTTTAGTCATGGATTATCTTTAGTTTCAGATTTCTCATTAAAAATCTAATATGCAAACATCAGAAAGTTAGTTGGCTTGACAAATTTTGACTTCATTTTCATTACCTTACTCACTTTATGGCTTTATGTACCATTGCTAATTACCCCAAACCACAGTAGCCCAAAAATACTGAATTCACCCTATTTTTAGAATGGCCATTTGATAAATATAAGTAAAATAATTATAATAGAATACGAGCATTTTCTTTTTCAGTGATCTAGAATTTTTAATATATTTGTATGACAATTCAGGCCATCTTCAAAGTATGTTATACCACTTTACCTATAGTGTAAAAGCCTTGCAACAGTATACTTCCATTCCTCCTTTCCTGTCCTCTGTGCTGATGTTGTCAGACATTTTACTTCTACACTCATGGGTCACTTAACAACAGGGATATGTTCTGAGAAATATGTCGTTAGGCGATTTCATTGTTGTGTGAGCATCATAGAGTGTACTTACACAAACCTAGGTGGCATAGCCTATTACACAACTAGGCTCAATCATAATCGCACAGGACCACTGTCATATATGCAGTCCGTCATTGACAAAATGTCATTATGTAGTGCATGACTGTGTACGTTTATAATCCCCACAATACTTTGTATTATTTTTGCTTTAAATAGTCAATTATCTTTTAAAGACATTTTAAAAATTCTTTTATCTTTGCCCATATATGTAGTATTCATGGCGTGCTTTATTATCTTGTGTGGATTTCTGTTTTGTATAATTCTTCTATCTAAAGAGCTTCCTTTAACATTTCTTGTAGTGCCCGTCTGCTGGCGAAAAATTCTCCCATCTGAAAAAGTCTTCATTTTTTTCAAGGATATTTTTGCATAGAATGGAATTCTAGTTGAAGTTTTTTTATTCTTTTCATACTTTAAAGATGTCAGTCACTCCATCGTCATCTTTGTTTTTCTTGGGGTTTGTTGACTTTTCTAGATCTGTGAGTTTGTCATTTTCATCAAGTTGGAAATTTTTTAACCGTTATTTCTTCAATTATTTTTGTTGGTGCCCTCCCTCAACCTTTTCTGGACTCCAGTTACACATATCTTAGGTTGCTTGATGTCCCACAAGTCACTAATGCTCTATCTAATAATTTCTTTTTAGTATTTTTTTCTCATGCTTCATTTTGAATAGTTTCTATTTTTATGTCCTCAAGTTTACTGAATCTTTTTCTGCAGTGTCCATCCAGTATATTTTTCATTTTAGATATTTTATTTTTCATCTGTGGAAGTTCATTTTGGATATTTGGTTATCTTCTATTTCTCTCCTCATCATGTTCATATTTTTTGTTACATTCTTTAGCATACAAAGCATATTTTAATAGCTTTTTAAAGGTCCTAATAATTACATCATCTCTGTCATTTCTGGGCTATTTATAATAATTGATTTTTCTCCTACCTATGGGTCGTATTTTCCTTTTTCTTTGCATGCTTGGTAATTTTGATTGGATGCTAAATTTTGCATAGTTGAGTGCTAGATTTTGCTGTATTCCTTTTGAAGACTATTGAACTTTGCTCTGCCATTGCAGTTATCTTGATCCTTTTGAGACATGCTTTTAAGCTTTGTTAGGGGCACCTAGAGTAACCTTTAATCTAGTGCTACTTTATCCCCACTACTAAGGTATTACGCTTCTGAGACCTCTGCCCAACTCCCCATGTATTACGAGGTCTCTACACTCTGGTTGATGGGAATGCAAACTCGTCTCAGCCCTTTGTGAGTTCCAGGAATTGTTTGATGTACTATTTTGCACTGGTTATTTCCAGTTTTGGACCCCACACAAGAGTCCAGTCATTCAGTCTTTGTATTCAGTATGTAGCATTCAGTATTCATTTCTATTCAGTGTATTGTATTCAGTATGCAGTAATAGTATTCAGTCATTGATTCCAGGGAAACTTTCTATAGATCTTGCCTTTTCGGTTGTTTACTCTAGGAGGGTAATTTCCATAGCAATTATTCCTTTATGAACAGAACCAGAAGTTCTATATACAAGCAGTTTTATAAGGCTTCACCAAATAAAAATTAATAAAGTGGTTATATTCAATTAATTATATAAATGAAATAAGTTCCATGTGCTGCATTTGTGTTTGTTGGATTGGCATTTTGGGTGTTTTTTTAACCCTAAATCTACCACTATTCTTTATTTTTATTGTAGGTCTGGCTCCATGCACCCTATGAACTTCATCTTTCCTTATTTGAACACTTTATTGAATTACTCACAGAGTCCAGGTATTATTTAATACCTATGTAGTTAGTTGCTCATTTGTAGAAGAGATGACAGTACAGTGTATAAAGTCTTCTTTCTCTTATAGTGAAGCTTCAAAGAATGCCAGATTAATGAGGGAATTCCAGCTAATCCCAAAGCTGCTACTGACTCTTCGAGATATGTCTTTATCCCAGCCTACCATTGCTGCTATTAGTAACGTCCTGAGCTTCTTACTGCAAGGTTTTCCCAACAGCAATGATCTGCTCAGGTAGTGAAAACTTCTGTATTTGTCTGTTTAGTAACTAAAAGTACCAGTGAGGTTGAGATGAATGAGACGACTGTAGTTGGTTCCTATGCCTGTGTAACACCTTTCATGTTAATACTGTTCAGGATATTGGTAAGGCACAGAAAACATGCATGTCTCAGTATCTTGCTTTTATAAAGCAAGGCCAATTGTTGCCACTAGTAAATAATAGAATATTGGTGAGAAAAGATGTAGGAATAAGCCCAATGCAATTGATTATCCTGGACATAAAAGTGTTCACTGTAGGGGCCAGCCCTGTGGCATATTGATTGAGTTTGCATGCTCCACTTAGGCGGCCCAGGGTTCGCGGGTTTGGATCCCAGGCACGGACCTATGCACCACTCATCGAGCCATGCTATGGCAGCATCCCATATACAAAATAGGAAGATGGGCACAGATGTTAGCTTAGGGCCACTCTTCCTCAAGCAAAAAGAGGAAGATTGGCAATAGATGTTAGCTCAGGGCCAATATTCCTCACCAAAAAAAACAAAAAGGAAAAGTGTTCAGTATAGGAAATTTGTCCCTCTTCCCCAAGCCCTGCTACTTCTCAAGTGTGTGTGCACAAGCACACAGACACACCCATAGTGGGCGTGTCATCTCTGTTATATTTATTCTCTATCACCCAAACAGATGATGATACCTTATTTTTGCATTTTCAAACCTTTTATATGATGTATTACTTTGCTGCTAATATGAGATGTGGCTTAAGGCATATTTATGGACTGTCTGTAGAAAGGTTCTAATATTCACATGATGATTCCCATCTTAACTGAAAATGGAAGGAAAAAAACTAACCTAAGTATTTTCCAAGTAGAGAATTGCTTAAACTGGACTTGACCACTTTTCATGTAATCACCCGGGAATCACAAGTGAAATCACCCTGCTTAATTAGAGTATTCCCAGTAGACTAATCTCTAATCTGTGTAGCATGTAAATCACTCATTTTTATATTTATTTACCTTGAAAACATTTTTTACGGATTTAAAACTGGAGTTTAAAAATTATTTTGGAGATACTATTAACAGTATTTATTTAGATCTTATCCTGATGCTGTAATGATCACTTTGCTAAAATTATCACTGAAACCTATCAAGCTTTTTATTTTTCTCTACTTTACAATTTAAGAAACTGAGGCCTGGAGAGGTTAAGTTGCTTGCCCCAAGGAACAGTTAAATTTAAAACCGATAGAACCAAGATTTTAACCTGACTTGTGTTCCCAAAGCCCAAGTTCTTAACTATTAGGCTAGAGTGGGTCCATATAGATAATGTTAGGACATTTTAATTTGAATCAAGCTGTTTGGTTCTTGAAGTCATTTGAGTTAGTGCATTAAAACACTCATATTTCTGGAGAAGTATATTTTTCCCTATATTTTAAAACATTGTAACATACATAATGTTAATTGCAATGGTCCTATGAGAAATAAACCAAATATAATCACCTAAAGGTCTAAAAGATAGTTAAAATAAGAAGTACTACTTTGTTTTTCATTGTTTTCTTTGTATTTTGTTGTTTGTTTTGTAGAGGGAAAAAATAAAATCCATAATCTTTCTTTTCTTGTATATAAAGGTTTGGCCAGTTTATTTCTTCTACTTTACCAACCTTTGCAGTTTGTGAGAAGTTTGTAGTTATGGAAGTGAATAATGAAGAGAAGCTTGACACTGGTGAGTCCATTCTGGAGCTGTCTTCTTCCAGCACGATTTAAACCTGAATTATGTGTGGTGCTATTATATTACTTTTCTCCTTACATTACTTTTTTTGGTCTTTCACAGATGTATTTGTCTTAAATCAAGCCTGTACAATATGCATGTACATAAGTACAAAATTACCTACAGTATTTAATAGGGTGTGAACTTTACTTTAAAAATAAATCTTTCCTATTTTGAGAGGATTCATAGCAGTGTTCCCTTAAATAGCAAACTCTTCCTGTGTGATTTTTGAATGTTATTTGATTTTTTTAATTTATGTACATCCCTTCAGAAACACAGATACTTGCTATCATGAATTATTTCTATTATTATTTTCATTTCCCTGTTAAATATTTCGTGGTCACTTAGGGAAAGAACATTTTACTAGAATCATTTTATGTAAATATAAAATAAAAATAATTTCATAAGTTGTGAGATTCTGTGCCCATGACAACCACTTTTCTTTTTTATACTTTCCTCTTTTGGTGTATATTTTTTCCCCTCTGTTCCAATATATTTTTCCTGTTATATGTTCTAGGATAGGAGATTTGCTTGGAAAGCATTAGAAGGACCTCTTAGATTGACCTTTAATTAAATTCACACTATCTTACATTTGTTCAGTATTATTTACATTTTTATCCTGTTACATTATTCCTAAATCATACTGTGTAAATGATTTCCTTTAAAATCTTATAACACTGTCCGCCTGGGGGTGGAGAAGAAATACTGGTGTAATATCAGTGCCTCGTGGAGAGTTCTTCTCCGTGTTGGCTCTGCCAGCCAGAGCACAGCCTCTCAGTGATCATGTTTTTCAAAGGAGAGACTGAGAGATTTGAGAGCCTGACTTCCTGCAAATCACAGAGCGGAACACAAGGCCCTTGACTGCTTTCTACTGTTTAAGTGCTTTATATAATCTTACAGCAACCCTATGAAATAGATACTGTAACAATAACAATCTCAGTTTTACAAGGGAGGACTCTGAGGCCCAGAAAGATTTGGTGAAAGAAACTTACCTGAGATCATACCACTTGCATTTGAACCCATTTAGCCTAAACCAACACTCCAAGCTTTTAACCACTACGTTTTTTTTACCATTGCAAGAATTATTTCTTAGTTCTGAATTAATATAAGCCAAGTAAATAGGAACTAGAAAGCAAAAGCACTTTAAAAATCCTTAAAACACATTTATTTCAAGTATAAAAAAAGACATGGGAAAAATATTTCTCTAGTCTCCATATTTTTTGTTGGCCATTGAATTCAGTAACCACAAGTAGCGTTGTGAAATTTTCTTTGGTAAGAGCACAGTAGTAGCGATGTATAAATTAGCACATTTTTCTGTTGCCAAGTTAATTAAACTAGTATTCTCCTCGTTACTTCATTGCCATTTGAAATAATAAAGTCAGAAGCACATTGCTGGTCTTGTTAGTATATGACATTGTTTATTTGCTACGAACTGAAGACTGTATTACACATAATGTGATGTTCCAAAAAATTAAAATCATAGTTTTTTCTTTCACGTAGTTTATACAGTATTCAGGATATACCCACAAAAAAGAAAATGGTTTGAATAATGCTGAACAGTGATATAATAATCAATGCAAAATAACTAGCGTAAAAGGGCAGTGCAATGTGAAATAAAGAGGACCAGTTTAAGTGGGAAGAAGTTAACCTGGAAATTCCTTTCAGAGTTCATTGTTTTAAACTAGATTTGGAAATTAGGGGAAGCATAACTGACAGTGAGAAAACTAGACATAAAAACTAAGGAGAGTTTTTAATTTCTGTGTGGATTTTCATTTTACTGAAAGGAAATGATGGAAAAGAAATAATTGCTATATCAATATAGGTTGTATGACATGCTTTCAGTAAGAGAATTTGTAAATTACCAGCCCTGTGCCTCTTAGAAGGGAAAGGAATCTTGATTTTCCCTTGGTAAGCTTGAAGCATCTTCCCCAACGATTAAGGCTCTAAATTACCCTTTTAAAAGACAACGTGTAAAGGTAGAAATAGTCCCTTGCCTGAACAAATAAAAGCACATAACCATGATAAAGTGTAGCCTGAGCTTCAGTTCTAGATTGAAGGAAAGCATGTGGATTGTGACTTATTAACCCATAACCCATCAGTGGCAGAGCGGACCTAGCGCACGGGGCCATGGCTGCCCGTCTTGTGTGCCTCCGGTACTGTCTACTGAGAACCATGCCCTTTCTGATTTCCTCTCCAGTTTCTCTTGTGCATTTGTGTGTCTTTGCCTCACTCCTTTGCTGTGCAATTCTAACTTTCCTTTATGTATTATATCGATTGAATAGTGTATGCTTCCTATTTTCAATTTTTAAATCTGGTAAATTTGACTATTTATGGCGTTCAAAAAGAAACTGGAAATTAAGGATCTGGATTGTTATTTTTATTCATGTGATCCTCATTTGATTACCTTCCCCTTGTTGTGAGGGAAGGGGAATATTAACATAGAAAAACGTTCACAACCTTCATGATCACTTGTTTAGATAATGTCAAATATAAAAGAACAATTTTCAGGATTCTAAAGAGATGGACCCTTTTTCTTGTCCACTTTAGTGGAAAGTGCTCCTAGAGAAAATGTTTTCTAAAAGATATGTTTCAGTGACATTTCCTAGAACAGTGTTGGATATTTTATCCTGATTTATCTGCCAGGGCAATTTAATGTATTTATTTTCATCGTAGGAACTGAAGAAGAGTTTGGAGGTCTTGCGTCTGCCAATCTTATACTTTTGAGGAACAGACTTCTAGATATCTTGCTAAAACTAGTTTACACATCTAAAGAAAAGACAAGCATTAATTTGCAGTAAGTAAAATCTTTTTAGAAGTGATGGTACCAGTTGCTGTTACTAGTTAATTCATAGTAGACAAAGAATTACACTGACTTTTAATAGATTATTTTTAAACTTGAAATTTGTAGTATCTCGAGAACAAAATCTAGTCTTATTTTTCTTTTTAATTTGAAATCCTAATCCGTGAAATTAATATTTTGTTTTGTTTTGTTTTTCTAATCCATCTATCTTTAAATAGAGCTTGTGAAGAACTGGTCAAGACCCTGGGTTTTGACTGGATTATGATGTTTATGGAAGAACACTTGCATTCCACCACAGTTACGGCAGCCATGAGGATTCTTGTTGTCCTACTGAGTAATCAGTCTATTCTCATCAAGTTTAAAGAAGGACTCAGTGGTGGAGGGTGGCTGGAACAGACAGATTCTGTCTTAACTAACAAGATCGGCACTGTGTTAGGTATGGGACTTCTACAGCCAGCTGCTTTAAAATAAGCTGTTGTGTTTGTTTTTAAATATTCTGTAAGCTTATACTCCTCAGTTTATCTGACAACCATTAAGAGCTATGAATTTTAATTAATGATAGAATAAAAAGCTTAGAAAATTTCAAATTTGGCTTTTTAATTGCAAATCAAACTGAAGTCAGAGACAGGAGATTAACATGTGAAAACTCAAGGGAATTCCTTATGATCTTTTTGTTGTATAGTTCCCTTTCTGTTCTGTAAGTAAATAATTAACAAATTATCAGAACTGAATTAATAGTGATAATCAATATTTGGAGTGTTTATTCTGCACCAGTTACTAAACACTTTCATTTTCACAATAACTCTATGAGGTATGAATACTGTCATACCCATTTTACAGATGAGAAAATCAAGGCACAGGAGTAGAGTCACTTGTCAGCTAGGAAGTGTCAAAATTTGAATCCAGGATGCTCAGATCCAAAGCCCGTGCTTTTAATGGTTATGTTATGTTGCCACTCAAAGATTTAAGCTCAAAGTTTCAGCCAAAGCTCCTTATTCTCTGCTCAATAGTTCTGTGCTGTTTTCAGCGTGGAACTGAGCATTAAGTAATATTAGAAAATGATAGTTTTCCATTTTAGATTCATTTGAACTGGTATATTTCTTTTCATATTCGTGATCTTATTTTGGAAAACGTATATTTAAGATAATGTTTTTATTGAAAATTATACTCATTCAATTCTTAAAAGTATTTTAAAAATATATTTGTCTTTATAACATTACATTTTAAAATTATATATAATTGTATTCTGCAACAAACATCAAGAATATCTATTTACCCTTGTCAGATGGGAAAATAAGGGATCAAAATTCAATATGTAATTTATTTGTAAAAAAAAAAAAATGAAAGTATCAATACCTAGGTGCTGCCTGCACCACTTTCTAAAATATTAAAGCAGATGATAGGAAGACAGAGCTCACAACATAGGATTATTTTGTTGTTATTTCACATGTGAAAAATGTCTGAAGAAACTGTGTGTGTAATGAAGAAAGAAATTCGCTGTGATCTGCTTTAAAGTATGCATCTTAAATTATTATTGTTATTGATACTTTTATGATTTGAAAAATAGCTCAGTATTTTGCATTGACTCTGGGGTGGGAGGGCCATGGCTTACAGATGTTATTATGAACAGTTTGGTAGCAAGAAATTTAGTTCATTAACCTTAATAATAGCCACTAAGAGAATAAACAACGAAAGGCACAATTGAGTGTGCATTCTGTTGAATGTGACAGTTTTAAATGCTAATTGACAGCACTGCTTCTCATCCAAGGTGAAAACTATAGTAATAATAACACCTGAGATTCATACAGCACATTGTAGTTTGCAAAATTCTTTTACATATATCATCTCGTTTGGCCTTCATGATTCTGGAGACAGGTATATATTTTATGGTACATAAGTTATATTTTATAGGAAATAAGCCTAATAAATATAAATTAAGGATTAATTTCTCTAATTAAGGAGGTAAGACTGTTAAATGGATAGATTCCTGAGCCAGGCAGTGATAGTGTCTCAGTATCTGTCTTCTGACTGTTAGTCCTGTCCTTTTCTCAGTTTAGTAGCATCAGAAAAAAGTGCTTTTACCATATCTGACCTACCTGACTTCATGCCTTTGAATTTATTTGTCCTTCATTGATACCTGCTTGCACATGCATATGCTGCTCTGGTTCTAAAAGAGAAATCTAGGTATTTAAGTTTAATTTAAATTTGATTCAATTTAATTTAATTTTCCCTGAATATCTCTCTGATACATACATATGTATGCGTGTGTACAAATATATAAACATCTCATTTGATTCTATTTCTCTTTGATCTGATGAGCAACCTAATGTTTTTGAATGTTTTATTCACATTTATTAGTTTGTCAAATTTTTCTTTATAAAAATACGTTCCATGTAGCTGTAACTTGAATCTAAATTAATGCTTAATTGTTAATAATATATTAAATATTCCTTAAGATTAGTTATAAGGAAAAATAAAGGGTGAGAATTTAGAAAGGGAAATGACTGCTAGTGTTGGTTTTCACTTAGGACCTGACCTGTAGTTTAATCAAAATTTATTTTCCTATTTAATGTGTCAAATATCACTTTATGTCTTTTGATTTCTTAAAACTCAAGACCTTTTTATACTCTTAATTTTGTTTAGAATTCACTATAAACAAAAATCACTCAGTGTCCTGATGCAGCCAGTCTTTCAAAACTGTCGCAGTGTCGTTAAGACCAAGGGAGACAGCATAACCTTACAGGCTCTGAGATGGAGACCTCAGGCTCCACGGCTAAGTGCCACCACTCATTAACTTTATGACTTTGAACAAATTGCATATTTTCTGTGTTATGAAAAGGGTAATAGCAGTTTCTAACTCACATGTTAATTGTGTTTGAGAAATGAGATGATATATGAAAGAGGTTGGTCAATTGCTGTACGATTTTTTGTTAATGAGAAGAGCATACTTCAGAAGATTAATTCACATCACACTGAGCAATTGGTTAGGATGAAGTTTTAAAAAGCCACCTAGACATGAATTTCTCTTTTATTATTTTAATTAGTAGCATGTATGTGCTTACTTCATCCTAGAAAAAGGAAGTTGGAAAAAAATGTGAATATTCATTTGAAGTAAAAATTGCTTCAGAGTAAGAATCAATGCTTCATCTCTTGCTTGCTATTCACAAAAGTTTTCCACTGACTCTGGCCAACATCCCTTCTGTGCTGAGCACTGTAGTAGGTTTGGAGTGGCAAAAGAACTAAATGTTTGAGTTGTGTCCTGAAAAAGGATTGATAGAAAGGCTGATGCTATAAACCACATCAATAAACAATGACCATCTCCTGGTAGAACTGTTTCTAGAAAAAACTCTGGATGTTCAGATAACCACAATCACAGCAGCCCGGGTTTGCTGTCCCACTGCTGAGCAACTCTCCAACAGAATTACAGATCATGGTGTGAGGGAAGATTGTTTTGCTTATTCATTTTGTCTCGTCTCTAAATTCACAGATAATTTAAGGTTAACTAGTTTATCATCATTTTCAGGACAAATGAAATATATTAACTATATTATAGCAGTTATGTTTTTAAGTTACATTTTGTAGCCTCCTAAATTTTGGCTGTATTTTAAGTTTTACTTTCTTCTTAGGGACATGCTAGAGCTCTTTTGAAGTCATTCTTTTAATGAGTAGCATTTATATACCTCGTATATTACCTCAGCTGTGTTTCAAGACCTGTATCCTAATAGACAGACTTGCTAAAGTCAAAGAGATAGTAAAGTAAAACTTTTGACTAAAAGATCAATTCAACAATTGAATAGTTAATTGCTTGTATTCCTATGAACGTTCTGGATAGAAACGTCACATATACTGAATTACTCCTTTCTTTGTTAATGCAGATGATAATCGATTCTTCATTTTGTCTTTGTTATTGTATCTCCTCTTCTCTTAGGATTCAACGTGGGCAGGAGTGCTGGTGGGAGATCGACAGTCAGGGAGATTAACCGGGATGCTTGCCATTTCCCTGGTTTCCCAGTTCTTCAGTGCTTCCTTCCCAGACACACCAGTGTCCCTGCCCTCTACTTCCTCCTCATGGCATTGTTTCTGCAGCAGCCGGTTAGCGAGCTGCCTGGGGACCTGCAGGTCAGTGCGCCTGTCCTCAGCAGCCGGTGTAAGCAGGGCTGCCAGGTAGGAATTACCTAGTAAGGTGTAAGTGCAATTATTTGTGCCAAACAACCACCATAGGGTAGTGGGTAAATCATAGTAAAACCAACTGATTCTATCCCTTTCTCACATTTAGGATTTGATTGGGACAGAAAAATCTGAAAATACCATAGAAAATTTTCCCAAAAAGAAGTCTTTTGTCCCATTTGGTCTTTTTATGTGTGTGTCTGGTTACTCTATATGATTATATATGCGGAAAGACTTTGGATGATATTTTAAAGGCGATCTGAAGAGTTCTTTTATGTGATCTTATCTAGAAATATTATTTATTTTCTGTAGAATTAAAAATGAAGAGAGCGGTGTATATACCATAAATTAATTGGGTGGGTATGCAGGATTCCTAGTGCAAGTTGATTAGAAAAATGTTTTTAATTTCTTAATGATAGATAGTGTCCACATTAGGGAAACAATATGACTTGACTTGATTTCTAATTGAAAGTCTGTGGATATCTATATAGAGCTTATGTTTGTGGCACTTCAAGGACTTAGACATTTAGTTTTAAACTCAACTATGCTTCCATCATAGTGCCAAATGCTGTTCAAATCAATTGTAGTAATTAACAAAACCTTTTAAATGAAAACACTGAGTCTCTACCCTTAACATTAAATCAAGATACAGATTCATGCTTAGCAGAGTTTGGTTGGTTATGTAATTTTTCAGAATAAGCATGACACCATAGTCATAAAGTGTTATATAAAACTGCTATGAATAAATCTCATCAAACTGATTTTTATTTTGTCAAATCTTATCTGTATGTAATCTAAAAGTGAATTGGAACATTGCTGAGAGTGGGGGAAAAAAGTGAGTTCAACATGCTTTTCTAAAAGATCCTGCTTAAAATCATCAGTTCTATAATTTTATCTCCTGGCTAATTAGCATGTATTTTATTTCTGTTTGTTTTCTTTAGAGAAAAAAGTAGAAAACAATGTTTTCAACATAGATACCTAAGACAGGATGATACATAGTATTTACTTTTTCTTTATAAATGTAAAAATGGGTTTTAAAATATAGGAGGGAGGAGTCCTAGGTCTCTATCTCTACATCGTTACTCACTTTGGAAAAAAACTAATTAGTTTCAAAGAAATTTTAGAATATTAGAACTCATGAGGGTCTCTACTGAAAAAAATTGACGGTGGCTAATCTGTTCACTTTTACCTCTGCAGTTTGATTTAGATTCCATTTGGACATTCATCTTTGGAGTTCCTGCCTCCAGTGGGACTGTAGTCTCTTCTATCCATAATGTGTGCACAGAAGCTGCTTTTTTATTACTGGGAATGCTCCGCAGCATGCTGAATTCAGTAAGTTTTCTGAGATGCTGACACCTGTTGATAGTTCCTCCTGTCTGTGATATTTTGTTAAAATAGAGGAATCCTTTGGTGACATAACTATTTATTTACTGCGTGGTCTCTGGAACTTCAGCCTCTCTGTTTTGTTATCTTGAACATAACATAAGAACAGTTGTTCAGACCATGGACTCTAGCCCTAGCTGGGTTCAAATCCCATGTCTGGTTCTTAAGACATACTAACTCTATGTGCCTCAGTTTCCTCATGTATAAAATGCTGGTGATAATAGAACTTATCTGTTAGGGTTGTTGTGAGGATTTAATGAGTTAGTATATACACAAAGCACTTACAAGAGTGCCCAGTATATAGTAAGTGCTTCATAAGGGTTAACTGACATTATTAGTGTTAGAAAATATATATTACCATGTGTACATGTATATAATGAATATATATTGTAGTACATGTCATTGCGGTAATATATTATTTGAACTTTTAAAATCACTTTCTTTTAGAAGTTAAAAATGTTTTCAGTGCAAGTTTTATTTTGTATTTGTTTTTGTATTTTTTATTCTGATTATTTCTACCTTAGATATGAAGAATTGAAAGAGTAAATGACAAAATGTGTGTTCCTATCTTTCTTACAGGAATACTGTGAATAATGACTTAATTTGTTTATACAATTTAGGATCATATTGTAAGAGGAATTATTAACTAGGTTCTTCAGATTACAAGTACCTGATAAATCTAATTTTAGTCAAAGCTATTCTTACACCATGTAAGAAAAGAACATCACTCTTAAATGTATTAATTTGGAATACTTTGGGATTCTTGTTTTGGTTCCTATTCATAAACAAATATAAAAATCTAAGTTAAAAAAAAAACACTCTCTGGGCAAGTATCAGAAGCTTAGCGTTGTTCAAATATACTCCTTTTTTGTTCCTTTTTTTATCTTCATCATCATTATTGTTGTTGTATTGCTCAAGGAAAAACACACTCCTGTGTGTCTCCTCTATTCAATATTCTACTACAATACTGCTTCACCTCTGCTCACCAAATATGTAGGAGATTTTGCCACACTAGCTGGGTCTTCCACAATTCAGTTCAGTTCTGACACTCTACCTGGAGATGGCGTCAGATCCCACCAGTTCAGGGCTCGATCCCACAAGACTGCCCCACCCCCACTTCAGACACCAATCACAAGTTCAGATTGTTACCTGTACTTCTGACTGACCAGCTATAAATCGGAGGTCCCCATGACTCAGGAAAACATTTACTTACTAGATTACCAATTTGTCATAAAAGGACATAACTCAGGAGCAGCCAATTTGGAAGAGATGCACAGGGCAAGGTATGTGGGAAGGGGTGGAGAGCTTCCATGCCCTCTCCATCCTGCCACTCTCCCAGCACCTCCCAGAAGCTCTCTGAACCCTGTGCTTTTTGGGTTTTATGGAGGCTTCATTACGTAGACATGGTTGATTAAATCATTGGTCATTGGTGATTGAACTCAATCTCCAGCCCCTTTCCCCTCCATGGAGGTTGTGGGGGAGGGGGTTAGCTTAAGTTCAAACCCTCTAGTCACACGGTTGGTTCCCCTGGCAAGCGTTCATCCTTAGAGGCTTTTCAAAAGTTACCTTATGAACAAAAGTTCTGGTGTGGTTGAAAGGGGCTTGTTATCATTAACAAAAGACCCTTTTATAGCTCTTATCGCTTAGGACATTCCAAGAGTTTTAGGAGCTCTGTGACAGGAAGGGGACGAAGACTAAATATATATTTCTTATTATAAATCACAATATCACAGTTGCATAGTGGTTAAGAGTATTGTTCTCATCATTTTAAATATGACAATGTAAAGTTCAGAAAGATGAAGTAACTTCCCCATCTTTTATCTTACTCCTAACTCTCTGGCATGTTGGAGGATGGGGCAACTTTGATGGTAATACAGCCACTATTGGCACCAGCTATCTCATGTTGATAATGATGAATAATCAGAACCACTGACTCCAGTTACTGAGCTGTGAGTATTCCAATGAATAGACAAACATCCTGGCAGTTTCTAGGGTATGGTTTTTGTTTTAGCTTATTTCTGGATTTGTTTGCCTGTGTGTTTGCTTATGTGTGTGGTTTGTAAAAGTTCTGGACCATCAATATGTGCAGTTTTAGGAGGGTAGTGAGTAATGGAGTTTTAAAGTAATTTTTAGCAGTATCAGTTTCTCTAACATTATTTCTTTTCTTGCCTCCGTGACAGCCTTGGCAATCAGAAGAAGAGGGGTCTTGGCTCCGAGAGTATCCTGTGACGCTGATGCAGTTCTTCAGATACTTGTATCACAACGTTCCCGACCTGGCCTCCATGTGGATGAGCCCTGATTTCCTATGTGCATTAGCAGCCACGGTCTTCCCCTTCAACATTCGCCCTTACTCAGAGATGGTAGGCAAGGGGGAGGAAAAGGTCAAAACTGGAATTAGTCTGCTCCAATGGTTAGCAGATTTTTTTTTTTTTGCCAATCTTTTAAGCTTCTGACCAAGTTGCAGTTTCCTAACTTTCTACTTCACCTCTTACATCGTTATCTGGTGTCTCTCTCCCTACACTCTCCTTCTGCTTTCCCTGAAGATAACAGTGCATTCAACTTCCTGTTTCCATTTACCATGTTCTCGTAAGTCCCTTGTTAGTAACTTCCCTCTCCAAGCAGTTGATCCATTTCTTATTTTATGTGATGCTAGCTATGCAGTTGTGAAATGTTCTTTCTAGGTTACAGAACTCTAGTCAGACCAAATTTATTTCTATTTTACTTATCTCAGGAATTAGGCATTTCCTGAATTTAGTCTTTACAAATTAATTATAGGATTAGTTGTCTTTATAAAAAAGTGAAATGTTTCTTTGTCGTTTCTGTTCAACTTTTCTTTTTTTGTTCAACTGTTATTTTTCATATTTTGCACTAATTTAATAGAAAGTTTTTAGACTATAAGCATATATAATGATTTTTTTAATAAGCCCAAAGACAATTATTCCTCCCCAGTACTTCAGAATTTCATATTTCCTCTTATTTCCACCACTTACTCTAGGGCCTGGAATAAACCGTCTTCTTCATACTAATTTTTCTCCATGTATAAAAGTGAAATACTCATTCTAAAATTATGGGAATTTTTAGGAGAAAGGTGTAACACATGACCTTAATACCCTTTCTTGTTTATAATTTAAAAATCCTGAGTTTGGGGGCCAGCCCAGTGGTATAGTGGTTAAGTTCTCAAGCTCTGCTTTGGCGGCCCAGGGTTTGCAGGTTTGGATCCCAGGCACAGACCTACACACCACTCATCAAAATGTGCTGTGGCGGTGTCCCACATATAAAATTGAGGAAGATGGGCATAGATGTTAGCTCAGAGCTAATCTTCCTCAGCAAAAAGAGGAGGATTGGCAATGGATGTTAGCTCAGAGCCAGTATTCCTCAGGAAAAAAAAAAAATCCTGAGTTTTGGTAAAAACTGACCTTCAGTAATATCTCAATGTCTTTTCCTTGTCAGCATCTTGTAATCTGTCTTCTAGTCCTTCTTTCTTTTTCTTTTGGCTCAAAGTTGGCACTAGTTTTATTATGGTTTTGTTTGTTTATTTGGGGTTTTTTAACCTGTGAAAATGGATCAGCTCTTAGATGCCAGATCTTTATCTGAAATTGTGTGACATTTGACTTCTCAGTAGGTAGATTTCAAATATGCAAATATAGTCATTCTCATTTTATTATTTCATTTATTCTAAGTGCAGTTACCCACAATAGAGATAAAATTCAACATAAAACAGAAACCTTTTTAGTGGCCAGTCAGTAGTTTAATATTAGAAAGAGCACATGTTGAGTAACCATGACATATGGTGCCTAATTACTACCTCGAAAGCAGGAGTCAAGTAAAGCAAAGTGAAAGACTGTGTTGAATAATTTAATAGGAGGTAAACGTTGAAGGAAAATACTGTTGCTGCTACAATTTGTTTTTTATGAAACATGGAAATAAAAATATCAAAATCAAATGTGACTAGCATATCTTTCCACTTGATTTTACTAGGTGACTGATCTCGATGATGAAGTTGGATCTCCCGCGGAAGAATTTAAAGCCTTTGTAGCAGACACAGGGATGAACAGAAGCCAGTCAGAGTACTGCAATGTAGGCGCCAAGACCTATCTGACCAATCACCCAGCTAAAAAGTTCGTGTTCGACTTCATGCGGGTCTTGATAATAGACAACCTCTGTCTTACCCCTGCCAGCAAGCAGACTCCACTAATTGATCTTTTGTTGGAGGTAAAGACGAAGAAACGCATTTGCATCCTTTTTGCATTGTTTTTATAATTAGAACATTAATAATCAAGCAAGTTTTATGCCACATACCTTTTAGATTTCTGGTTCTTCTGGGTTGTGTAGGTGGAACACATCATGGGCTGGGGGAGTGTTTTATCCCAGATGTGCTATAGGCACTATCAATTTGTTTCTCTTCTTTCCATTCCCACAAGCATGTCCTTAATTCAGTCCTTTATCACCCTTTCACGAGACCAGGAGTTGACAAACTTCTTCTGTAAAGGGCCAAGAAGTAAATATTTTTAAGCTTTCCAGGCCATACAGTCTCTGTCACAACTGCTCGACTACACTATTGTAGCTAGAAAACAGCCATAGATGATACATAAACAAATGAGCATGGCTGTGTTCCAATAAAACTTTATCTATAAAAACAGGCATAGGCTGGATTTGGCCCACGGGTCTTAGTGTGCAACTCTTTCCCTGGACCATACAAGCGGCATTGTCTCCTCAGCTCGTAACTCGCTACTTCAGTCCTTCTTACATGTTGTTGCTGGGTATTATTGCTGTTAGTATCCTGTGCAGCTTAAGACATGGTGTGTTTCACGTAGTAGGTGCTCGATGTACACTTTTCCCTAAGGCAGCAAGCTTCTAGTTGCTTGCTTAGTCAGCTCAGGCTGCTATAACAAAATACCATAGACTGGGTGGCTTGAACAACAGATATTTATTTCTCACAATTCTGGAGGCCGAGAATTCTGACATCAGGGTGCCAGCTTGGCTGGGTTCTGGTGAGGGCCCTCTTCCTCACTTGCAGACGGCCGCCTTCCTGCTGTATCCTCACATGGCAGAGAGCAAGCTTCGGTGTCTCTCCCACATCTCATCCCATCATGAGGGCTCTTCATAACGTCATGGAAACCTAATTACCTCCTGAGGGCTCCACCTCAGTGCCATTACATTGAGGGTGAGGGCTTCACCATGTGGATTTGGGGGACACAAACATTTAGTCTGTTGTACTTGCCCATTCTCCTGCTAAGTGATGTGAATCAGCTGATGCATCAGAAAGTGAGCCTTAAGTGGCCATACTGCTGGCTCTAGAAATTGGCCATCCCTGAAACCAAATATTCACCTAGAAAAATCTCAAGAGAAAATAAAAGAGCGCAGAAAGGGAACTTAATATGTGATTATCGCCTATGCATTCATATTCTTTTGGCCAGTTCATGTAAATAGGGTCAAGCAGTATGTAGGGGCCAGGAGCTCTGAAAATAACACATTTTATGAAAGATTCAATCAGTGCAGAAGACTAATTGCTTTTCTCTCTGAGGAACTTCCTCCATGCTCTCAGCAATTTGACAACTGAACCTGCACTTCCTCTGCTCCCTCTAGTGGCTAATATAGTTAACTTTTTATTTGAAACCTTAAAACCACGGCAGATGTGTTTTCTTATTCGTGTGAAACATCTGAGTTAGGTCAATTAAAAGAAATCACTAATGTAATTTAGGTACCAGCAATGCTAAGCATTTTAACCAGGACCACAGTGTTTAATATTGGCAGAAAAATTATTGCTTTCATCCATAATCCATGTGGTAGAATTTAAAAGCATGCCTGATAGAGCCTTCCCTCTTTGGAAACTTTAATAATGAGAGATGGCCAGTATCTTAGTGCATCAGGTAAGAATTTGAAGCATTCTATGCAAAATGAAATGGTAATCAGAAAATAACAGAATAAAGTTCAGAAAAGGTTTGTGCAACAAAGCATAACTGAGCCAAAAAATAGAATGCACGTATGTGGAAGATATGGGGTGAGTATATGTATCTAGTAATAGCATTTTCAATCCTGTAGGCACCCTCCTAACTAATTAACCAACAGTGGATAAATGATATGATTGTCCTTTGTTTGGATTTTCTGTGTTTTAAGTAAGGAGAGTTTGATATAACATGTATTACTCTGAAGGTTCTCGTTATGGGTACTGATTTGCCCTACAGTGGAACTGTGTATGATTGTACAAGGGAGTCTGGGGTGGTAGGATTATATTTCAGGGAGAAGCAGGGAGTGTCAAGATGGAAACTCCCAGGTTATAAACTCCTTAAGTTAGGGCCCAACTTGGCTGGTGTCCTTTTATCTCTCACAAAATTAGCACAATGCCTTGGTGTGTTCTTTAAGTATTTTTGAATTATTTAACTATAACTACATCCCTGGCAGTTCCCAAACAGGAAAATATGATACCACCTAATAAGGGAGATACAAATTTGCTTTTAAAAATTAAACAAATACTTTGAGGAATTTGAAGTCTAATTCACACATGCAGAATACACATACAAAAAAATATTTAGTGAAAATATTGTTGCACTCCAGGTATTCCTATGGTGTAAAAAATAAATCACAAGCATATGATCTTGAATGTCATGATTATGAAGTCTTTATCCCTGAAGAAATTCAAGAAGAGAATTATTCTATATATTTACCATTTACCCACATGAAGAAAGGGGCTTAAACAAACTGATTTTCAGTCTGTTAAACTCAAACCAGGCCATCTTCAGTCTTATACGATTATTGGAATTTTATCATAAGAGTATCTACTTACTTGATTATATCTACAAAAGAACTGTGAAATTATCTTTAGTAGCAGTCTATAAAAATAAAGGATTCCCTTTCATACAGAGCGGCTTGAGTGACACTGAGGCTGAATACAAGGGAGGCTGTGTGGTGTAATAGAAAGAGCATGGGTTTGGGAGTGAGAAATACCTGGTTTGAGTTCTGGTCCTGTTGTTTATTACATAAGCATTTATTTCTCACTGAGCTAAATTCATTCTCTGGGGAAGGATATTATATACTGTCTCCCCTGCAGGATTGTTGTGAGAGTTAAATATATGTAAATCACCCAGCAAAAACTATTTTGGGAAATTAAGTGTGTGCTGGTTATACCTGTGTTACCTTGGCCAAGCTCAGTTCTCTTCACCCCTTACAGTTTGCCCATTTTTGAAATGATATAAAAATAGAACCCGTCTCTGAGGATTATTGTGAGAATTAAATAACGTATTACATTTACAATTCATAACACAGTGCCTGGCACGTAAGACTTACTCAAAAAATTAAGTGGCCTACGTTGGCTTATGCCAGAGTCCAGTGACTCTTCTCCCAGCTCCCATTCATCTGTCCTTTGCTGTCACCACCAGACTTCTTATGGAGGGCCAAAAGAATTTGCTGCACATGAATGCCACGATGGCAGCAGAAGGAAAGTACATGAGAACAGATCAAAAAGTATATGTCTACACCTGAAGGAAAGATAATGAAACTAAGGGGGCTGAGTGGAATGTGTGCTTGTCTGATACCGTGAGCAATTTTCCATCGTCTGAGGAGTTCACTGCTCTCTATTCCAGCCGTCTTTTAAAAGACCTCCCCATTCACATCAGAGTGAAACCCACCCTGGGGGACTGCAGGGAAATAAGCAAAAAAAAGTGACAAAAGTGGGCAAAGAGTGAACTATAAAATAATAGAAGAGAAATCAGCCAAGAGGAATACTGCTGTCAGAACCAAGAAGTACAAAATCCTCTTCTTGAAAGACTTCACCCATCACAGAAACAGAGCAGAGTACCAAAGACCTTCCTCCCGGAGCCACCGTGCTCTCACCATGGGCAGCAGACGCCCGTGGGCTGTCTGGCCTCTGTGCAGAGATTCTGCGGGTGTCCCCAGGCCTCAAAAAGGAGGCTGCGATTCTTTGAAGACTGATGTTGACTGACTTCACTGTTTTCACTGGGAAGGTGGATCTGACAGCCAGAGGCCAGAGCAGATCCTAGTGCTCACCCTATCTTAATTCTGCCCTGAACTCATCCCAATTGTCTGGTGGGCCAACCAGCTTTATCTAAAAGGCTGATGAGGGGTTTGTAGCAGAGTTGCTCTTGTTGTTTATTTGTTAGCTTCAAGGTGGAGACTGTTAGTAGAGCTGCAAGAGTAGCGCAGGTGAGGCTGTGAACTTTGGCATCAAAGAGACTGAGGTTTGAATCCTAGCTGTGACTTGACCAAGTGACTTAACCTCTCTAAGCCTCAATCACCTTATCTCGAAAATGGGGGTGATAGTACCTACTTCAAAGGGGGTAATTTGGGGATTAAATGAGATAATGTACACAAAACTAAGCACTGTGTCTGATACATAATACCAGTCCAATGAACTGTTTAAAAAACCGCATCAGGGACCAACCCGGTGGCATAGCAGTTAAGTTTGCACGCTCTGCCTTAGCAGACCGGGGTTCGCAGGTTCAGATCTGGGCGCAGACAGATGCACCACTTGTCAGCCATACTGTGGCAGCATCCCATATAAAGTAGAGGAAGATGGGCACGGATGTTAGCCCAGGGCCAGTCTTCCTCAGGAAAAAAAAAGAGGAGGATTGGCAACAGATGTTAGCTCAGGGCTGGTCTTCCTCACAAAAATAAATAAATGCGTCAGAGACAACTATACATGCTTTCATAAAATCTCAAGTCCTATAGAAGTTAGGCTACTATAAATCTCAGCAAGAACATTTGAACTTGGCAGTTAGGACCAATAACAAGTGTAAATTCTGGGTCATGATCACTCGTGTTAACAGCTTCAGTGAGAGGAATCAGAGGATTAAACGCCTATTGATGACTGAGCCAGCCTTAAATCCTTATGAAATACAAAAGAATCTTTTTTAATTAAGTAAAAATAAATATTGTTGATCAAGCTATTTCTGTATGTTCTGTGGTCCCTCTGTTTTTCAGACTCCTAAACTTTGTCTAGTTAAGATTTGATAAACCCTATTCATGATTATTTATCCCATTAACCACTTTGAACTGATTATGGTCCTGAATGAGTACTGTTATCTTCAGGGGTGTTTAAATCCTTACTTACTAAGGAGGCTTACTCCTTAGTAAATTTTATAAGTAAATTGTAAATTACAAATTTGCAAATTAAGTAAAAAGATAAAATGATATGTGATCTGATTACCAGATAATCCTCATAGACCTGTCAGTCTGCTGCTTATCACTTAAAAGTTCTCACTTTCTCTTCAGTTGGCAGGAGTGGGGTCTCAGTCTACAGTCAGCACGAGGAATAGGCAGGCCTTGGCCACAACTCTCCTGCTGACCGTTGTGTTAATCTGTTGAACTATGCATGAAAATTTATTGAGATTAAAAGAATGACATGTCCTTCACTTTTTCCCAAATTTTTCTAATATCAAAGCAAACTCCTAAGCACTGGTGTTCTTTTAACTATTAGGCCCATATTTTGTCATTTTTAAAACAAAATAAACATGTCTTATCAGCAAAACAGAGAAATATTTGTTACAACTTTTGTTTACCTGTTGGTTTTCGAATCCTTAGAGTAATATCTTTGATCTGAATGTAGAATTCAGATTTTATCTGCTCCTTTAAAACCTTAATCAGTACCACCTTAAAAATCAGAGCAGAAGGAAATGGATTTTTTTAAATGGAGCAGATTTTAATTTTAAATACATAAAGCAGAAGTGTTCTTAAACCCACTTTTGTAACATGGTCATAAGCATAGTCCTGGATCTGTCTATGCAAGAAGTAGGTCCTTTGACTTCACTTGCAAAGCATCAGTACTATGCTTGTATCTAAAACATACAGATCTCTTTTTAACAAACAACTTTGTGTCAGTTTGTTGAATTCTTCAATATCAAACTCCTATGAAAACCCTACTGAAATGACTGGTGCGTGAGAGAGATGACAAAGGGATCTCTCCTCCCTTTCATCCCAGGTTCCCAGGGCTTTGCCACCTCTTAGGTTAGATCCTGAAAGTTATACACCCGGATTATAGTACCCTAATTACCAATAGAAATGCCACCAGAGGATTATAGTTTAACCTTGTGCCCTAAGCTTTTATTCAAGATAATTTTTAACATCGTCTTTGCACCGTGTAAAACTGTTATCAAAAATACCCATAGGATTGTTCATTGTCCTCTTTATAAAAACCCACAAAGAACATTTCCTCTCAGAACAATTTTAGGAAAACATCCTCCCTAACAATCTAGTATGCTTCCTTTTATAGATAATAAAAAGCTTTTAAGCTATGTTAGCTTTTTTTCTCCTCCTTGACACCTAGGAAACTCAGAGCTAAAATTGTGTACTTAATTAACTTTTTGATATAAGTATTCCCCTCCCCACTGACTTTCCCTCTTGATTACTAGTATTCCTGAGCTTTTGTATTTGTTTTAATGGCTTTATGATTTATTTTGTCTGTGTCTCATTATAAACTGCCAGATCTATTTTGGAAGTGGAGTATAATAATAAATTATGAAATATTTATTAAATACTTATAATGTTTAGAATACTATTTTTGGAAGAATGAATTCAAAAGATGATGTTTCACCTTTGCTTCAATTTTTTTTTTAATTCTATGGTCAGAAAAACAAAGAGAACGAGTGTAAGCATATATACCGTCTCTTATTATTATTTACCAGTAGATTTGTTTAATTCTTTTGATACTTTTGGTAATGTAGCTGTGGTTGAGCCCTTATGTTTGTTTAGTTCTGTTTCTAATTCTAAATTTTATCAATTAGGCTTCCCCTGAAAGATCTACGAGAACTCAGCAAAAAGAATTTCAGACTTACATTCTGGATAGTGTGATGGACCATTTGCTTGCAGCTGATGTGTTATTGGGTAATGCTATGTTTTATTTTCACTTTATAAAACTACCTTTAATCACTCTCCTCTAGCTAAACCACAGGTGTATCTCCTTTTTAACTTCATCTCTTTCCTCCTTTTCTATGCATTTTCCCCTCTAATTGATATTTTTCTGTAGTGAGGAAAAGGGCCATCCAGCTCTTTCCTTTGAATCTGGGGTGAAGAACCATCAGCAGGAAGTACTTAAGGTGCTTGTTTAATCTGGACACTCAGGGGTGGCAGGAAGAGGACAAGAAAAAACATGTTTTAAAAATCGTATATGAATATCTAATACTTTTTAAAATTATTCATTGTAATATACTTACAGATAAACGAATTATAAATGTAGAGTTCCATGAATTATCACCCAGACAACGTGTCTGTATAAAACCACTCAGAGAGAAATGTGCTGCCAGCACCCCTGGAAACTGCCCTCCTGCCCAGAGCCAGTTACTCCTCAGTCAGTTACTGTCCCAACTTCTAAAACAACAGATTTATTCTGCCTACTTTTGAACTTTATATAAATGGGATACAGTATGTATTCTTTTTAGTCTAGCTTCTTACACTCAACATTATATTTGTGAGATTTATCCATGTTGTTGCATGTAACAGGAGTCCATTTATTTTTATCACTATGTAGTAACCCATCATATGAATATCTAAATTTATCCATTTTGCTGTTGATGGACATTTGGTAGTTTCCAGTTTGAGACAATTAGAAATAAAGTTGCTATAAACATTTCTTGTTCCTATGGGCCACATGTGTACAATATTTATGATTATATTGAGTATGTACCTGTGAGTGGAATTGTTGGGTCATAACATTATATATATATATATCTGTGTGTGTGTTATTCTTAGGATGCCTTCCAAGACAAATTCAAAACACATTAAAATGTTTTTTCTGTATGTTTCTATCTAGTTACAATAAAAATATAAAATTTGATACATTTACAGTGGAGCTAACATTTATATGTAAAACACTGATAGAATTTAAAGGAAAAGGAATGATTTAGTATATTTGCTACTTGAGTTCTGGTAATAATATTAATCATAGAACCTCCATGCTATTAAATTATTTTTTTTGCAAAGTAAATTTTCTAAGATACCTTTAGTATTATCTTAACGTGCAACTTGCAAAGCATGATGTCAAGTCAAACTTTTGTATTTGTTTTCATCCCTTGAGAATCTTACTTATGTAGTATCATCTTACTACATAAAGACACAAAGTGAAGACTTGTGCATGATGGAGTAATTTAGAGTTAGGTGGGAATAATCGCAATCAGTGGAGGCTCCAGAATTTCTAGAAAGGAGGGTGTTAGAGAGGGCATTCCGGTTAGGAGGAGGAGCTAGGAGGATTAGTCTTGAAGCAATATGTACATCGCAAGCAGACTGAAGACATTGTGGTAGCTTTTAAAGAGAAACCGTGCTGACAGTGATCATGGAGGGGGCGAAAGGCACCCCTTGGCACCACCACCACTGATTGTACTTTATTTTTCCAATTCTTCTGAACCTCTCTTTTGCCTCTACTGCTTCATTGCTATTAAAAGTATACTCACAAATAGAGTTTTGTTTGATGCTTTGTTTTACCCTTTATTAGTTACACAGAATCAATTTACAGCTAATAAACTGACTTAATTTTTCTGTCAAACGGAGATCATCTGTCACTGACAGTTCAAGCTGAAGAACTGTTGGCTTATCACAGACTATCTTAAGGAGGTAAGAGACTTCACGGTCTCAATCCTAACACTTCCTGCAGAAGTTATTTCTTCCAACATTGATCATGATTTCTAGCCATGAACATCATTTTCTTAAAGTAGTACCTAAGAGCTAGTGGTCTCATTTCTACATGTAGTAGATGTACGTATTTTGCCTTAGCCCGATTTGTTTGAGGATCTGGTCTTGTGCTGGTAGATATCAATTTTCTTAGACATTTTTTTCCTGCTGGAATTTAGGGGAAGATGCATCTCTGCCTATTACCAGTGGAGGAAGCTACCAGGTATTGGTGAACAATGTGTTTTATTTCACACAACGTGTGGTGGACAAGCTTTGGCAAGGCATGTTCAACAAAGAATCTAAACTTCTTATAGATTTTATAATTCAACTAATTGCACAGGTAATCCATTGTCACTATTAGTTGTAGAGTACATGTTTTCCTATTGAAAAACTTTGCCTAAGGTGTCAAATAAGTATAACTAATAAGATAATGAATGTTAACATTTAATATAGAGCTCAGCTTATTAAAAGTGAATAAAAAATGTAGACTTGTAACTCTCCCTCCCCTTCCCCGTAGCCTGGAGCCAGTGTGTCCTTGTAAAGCTGTCTCAAGCTGTGGGCTGTCACTGACCTCCCACTGGTATTGCTCTTTGCTGCCAGATAGCTAGACAGCTTCCTTTTGGTTTAAATAAGTTAATATGTTTTGATAGATTTTTACAGTATCATGTATCAGTGTGTAAAGGCTATCAGAGCATGAAGAGTTGATATTAAAGGAATATTCTCTTCTTATAATTGAATTTTTACCAAGTCCATTATAGTCCTTGTTTCTTTGAAGATGTCATTTTAGTATGTGGTACCTTTGACTAAGGCATATTGGCCTGGTTTGGCACAAGGGATTAATATTATTCAACACATACTATAGAAAATAGGAAATACTATTAGCATGGTTTATTAGCATATGGTGCATAGGTTCTTTCATGTCACCTAAGAATTTTTTAAGAGATAAATACATATTTAAGCCAAAGAGAAAAGTTCTCAAGTGAGAGGATGAAACTAGAATGTCAAAAAAAGTTTATTTACGTCTTCTAAAATATTAATTTTAGATAATTTTTTTCAGTAATTTTGAGTAGAGATCATTTAATGTAACAAAACTTGTGTGGTAGGAGCTCTACCCAGATGGCACTTCCTCGTGTTCTCGGGGAGGTCGGGGGGCTGCTCCCCGACAGGGGTGTTACAGCTCTCCTCACTGGGAGATGTATTTTTACGTACCACTCGTCTCATTAAATTATATTTATGTGCCTCTCGAGTTCTGAACCTCATAATAGCAGGGGCTTTGTCTTTTTTAACTCAAACCCCCCAGGACTTATAGCATGACATCTGGTACATAAACCTAATAAATGTTCATACGTGAGTGATAAGGCAATCTTTTCTTTTTGTCCATTTTACTAAGTAAAGTCTCTTTCGTATCTTTAGTCGAAAAGAAGATCGCAGGGATTGTCACTGGATGCGGTTTATCACTGCCTCAACAGGACCATCTTGTACCAGTTCTCACGGGCGCACAAAACGGTGCCGCAGCAGGTGGCTCTCCTCGATGCTCTCAGGGTGCTGACTATGAACAGAAACTTGATCCTGGGACCCGGGAACCATGACCCAGAGTTCATTAGCTGTCTGGCTCACTGCCTCATTAATCTACATGTCGGAAGGTAACTCCTTTAAGTTCAGTTTGCCGTGTCTTTGATGTTATTTCACCAGAACTCCTTGTTCTACTTTTTTGATAGTAATGTTTCTTTTTCCTTAAATAAAAATCTCAGTTTTCTTTAAAATTTCATGCAAAAGGTAAAAGACAAGTGTTGCATATTTGCAATGAAATAGAGTATTATTTTCTTTAATTTTCTATATCTTTAAATTTTTATTCACTATATGTCATGTATATAATTTTAAAAAGAGTGTGTTTTTAAAGTAAATAAAATAGACATTTTTGGAGGTTAAGGGGGGTAAAAAGAAAGGGATACAATGAATGAATGCAATGTTATATGTTAAATGGGTGGAATTAGTATTTCTCCATTGATTGCTGGACAGATATTTCTTTAGTGTCTCCTGGGGGCCAGGCATGGAATTAGGGACTGGGATGAAATCTGAGCCAGAAAGACCCTGTGGCAGGGTCTTGGAGCATGCAGACTAGGAGGGAAGACAGATAACTAAGCAAGACCAGTCAGGTATGCTGGGTGCTCTGCTAGAAGCACGGTGCTTTGGGAGCATGTAGCAGGGGCCCCTGACCTGGAAGAAACACCTGCTGAGTTGCATCTTGAACCTGGTTGAGGAGGAGGTTAACCCTCCAAAGAGGATGGGGAAGAGTAATGTAGGAAGAAAGAAACCGTCTGTGTGATTGTCCAGGGGGAAGAAAGAATATGGCACATCTAGGGAACTGCAAGTATTTCACTGCTACTGAAGTAGAGTGATGAGATAAGAGACTTGAGTGGGGCACAGGCATAGGAGGAGAATGTTCCTAAAATAACATTCTGTAATTTTTAGGTAAAAATGTTGAGTGACCAAAAAGCATCTTAAATATCAAGATGCTCATCTTGATGGTTTGGTTTAGTTTAATTACATTTAGTCAAGTGAATTTGTGAGATCACCCCTTAAAATGGCATTTTCAAGGTAAACTATAAGTTCTGTTTTGTGCTTCTGCTGAATGTCTGTCTGCCAATTATGGAAGTTTGTGATAGAGCCAGCATTTACTTGTGTCTGCAGGGTAATACTTAGTCATTATAGTTTTCGGCTACAGTCATTTTCTTCATGTAGTTTAAACTGACTGGAATTTTTCAGCAATGTGGATGGATTTGGGCTAGAAGCAGAAGCTCGCATGACTACATGGCACATTATGATCCCCTCTGACATTGAACCAAACAGTGGTTACAGCCAAGATATTAGTGAAGGTAATTACCTCGATTTTTTTTTCCTTTCTCCCCAGTCTTTCATTTCCAATTTTTAAAATATAACAAAAAATTTGGCTTTAGAAATTGCCAACATTGACAACCAACCTCCCAGTGGGGCACACCTGTGCGTATACCAATATACCCACCAACACATACCAGCCTGCTAGCTGTACATCTCCTTATGCCAAGATGGGAAAACCACTAACCACTGATATTACTAGCCTTCAACGTTTCGTAGTAACACTGGGAGACTTGATGGTATTTACGTTTGCACAATTCATAGTGCAAATATTAACTTGGCACTTACCACAACGAGAGCTGCCTACTGGTAGTGTTAGGCATATCACATTAGAGGCAACTATTGCTTGAGACAGGGTGTCAGTACTACCATTTTTATTCTTTTTTATTCTCTCTCTCTTTTTTAGTTTAGTTTTCCCACTGATTTTGTAAGTATTGTGCATGAAAGTCTTTGGGTGGATTGATTTCTTATTTCCACATTGTTTAGTGAAAAAGGTGAGATAATTACGGTCGTGTTTGTCTCCCCAGCAATACGGTGTGGTAGTTTTACATATGATTTTATCCTTTGGAAGTGCAGCACTCATTGTTTTGTTCATTTAAGCATTAATTTAGTCCCTCTTCTTTAACTAAAAGTTCTTGAACCCGAAACTCTGAGAACACAGTGATTGTCTTCACTCCCCCAAGGAACTGACAGTTCAGAACATTGGTTCTCAAAGCGAGTTGTTCAGACAAGCAACATCAGCATCATTTGGGAACTTGTTAGAAAAGCAGATTCTCTGGTCCCACTCAGCTGTACTGAATCAGAAACTCTGGAAGTGGAAACCAGCGATCTGTTTTAACAAGCTCTCCAGGTGGTTCTGATGCTTGCTAAAGACGGACTGGTCTAGAGTAGGAGTCAGACAAACGAGTGAGGAGTCCAAAGCAAGATGGAGTTTAGTAGTAAAACTCTTTAAAAATATTTGTTTATTATTTCTTTCCTTTTGCAAAATATTCAAGAACAAGTAACTTAATTTTGAACTTAGGGCTGGCCCGGTGGCATAGTGATTAATTTCACACACTCTGCTTCAGTGGCCCAGGGTTCACGGGTTCAGATCCCAAGCTCAGACCTACACATCGCCCATCAAGCCATGCTGTGGCAGCATCCCACATACAAAATAGAAGAAGATTGGCACAGATGTGAGCTCAGGGACAATCTTCCTCACACAGAAAAAAAAATGTTGAACTTACTTTAAATATTCGGATCTAAAAATTACTTTTAAATAGTGGATAATTTCTTATATAGAAGAAGCTAGACAACGAAATATGTGTAATTTCCAATTTTATAAATAAAAATGCAGTCTTTTTGCATGAATATAAAGATTTTTTTAGGTTTTCCAAGTAGCCACCCACCTTTTTGGTTATCTGATAATCCTTTTTACTGAGCTGCATTTGATATGAAACATTTTTTTTTGACAATTAAGTACTATAATTGAAATTCTTAGATGTAAAACATGAAGAAAACTACTAACTACCCTTATATTGTGTTTTTGATCAGTTGCTTTTTTCATTTCCTAGGGCGTCAGCTTCTCATAAAAGCTGTCAATAGAGTTTGGACTGAATTGATACATAGCAAGAAACAAGTCTTGGAGGAGCTTTTCAAAGTCACTCTACCTGTGAACGAGAGAGGCCACGTGGACATAGCTGTAGCACGGCCGCTCATCGAAGAAGCTAGTTTGAAGTGCTGGCAGAATCATTTGAGTAAGAAGGCCTCAGAGGTCACGTGACTGAGACACACACGGCTGTTGTATAGGGGTGCATTTTAGATGTGTCATTAAAATTTTCCCAGAAGGATATTATGATGGCAGTCGAAATGAAAATCAATACAGTATAACCCATTCTAGAATGATCATGCTGAATTTAGCCTTTCTTAGATTTTTTTTTTAAATCTATGATGTGTTATACATCAGGCATCTATGAGTTTAGAAAATAATACATTGCTCACAGCTTTAGTATGGTCTCCATCTTGGCTACGCATCCACAATCCTTTATCTATAATTCTGAAATTCAAAAAGCCCTGAAACCCAAGGTTTTTTCCATTAATTTGGTGCCACAGCTCACTTGGTAGCAAAACCTAACCTATCTTTATTTATTCTACTTGGTATGAATATTCATACATTTTGCTGCATTAATACTAATATGTTACATTATGGTTTATTACCCTAGATACTTGGATGTTATTATATAATATACAGTATATGTACCATATCACTTTTTTAAAATCCAAAACATTCTAAATTCCAAGGTATATCCAGCACCAAAGATTTTTGGTGGGGGATTATGAATTATTATTAACATAGAAACTGATTATAGTTAAAATAAATTTGCCTATTATTGCAGACCTGTGAAGTTCCAGCCAAGTGTAAGGTCAGCTAGTACAGTAGTTGTCAAGCAGCTATCCTTACACAAGCTCACTAGCAAATCAATGTGTAATGTCTGCGTCTGGAACATAAGCTGCTTTTGATAACTACAGAATTGTAGTTTGTAACCATGATGCGAAAGTATTAACAGTAAGACTGATAAATACATGGAGAAATTGTAAAATAATCTAATTTTAATTTCATAGCCCACGAAAAGAAATGCATAAGTCGAGGAGAAGCTTTAGTACCTACCACACAATCCAAATTGTCCCGTGTCAGCAGTGGCTTTGGTCTTTCCAAGTTAACAGGATCGAGAAGGAATCGGAAGGAAAGTGGGCTTCATAAACACAGTCTTTCCACGCAGGTACATTGTTTAGTTTCATTGATGATATTATGAGAAATTTATATTTCAAGGTTTAGTTGTAGCATTTTATATAAGACCCTTAACATGCACAAGCATATGATCTGAAATGGAACTTTTCTGCATTTTTGCTTTAGAAAAGAGATAGAAATAACCCAAATTGTGGGAACTTCTCCCATTTTATTATATTACATTATGAATGTTGTGTATTTATATCCATTTCATAACTAGACATAAGATGAAATTCAGATACTGATATATAGTCAGACTATGGATAATTTTTTCCCAGTTTTTCCAAACTTACAATAATTTTGTTATTGATAATTATGTAAATTTTAAAGCAATAGCAGAACAAAGTAGCTTTCTATTAGTTATAATCTTGTTGTATATACCTGTGATTGTTTTGTTTTTTTTTAACTCATGAGCATTAATTTTTTTCCTCATCATACTTCCTTTGCCATCCCAGAACCTTAGTGGCAACTGTGAAAAGGGTCTGAGAGAAACACTGTGTGTTAGTCATACCACGTGTCAGGTTACGTTCCCTAGGAAGCACACTCTGAGGGGAGTTTAGTGTGCATGATGTTTATTGGGGTGCCCTTGTGGTCGATACCTGTGGAAGGGAAAAGACGGAAGCAGGATTGGTCAGAGGGCAATGCCAGGCTACAGTGCAGGTCCAGCGACAGCCTCAGCCAACCTGAGTATCTCTGGGGCCAAACTGACCTGTCAAGGTTGACCTGCACTGGGCTGAAAAGGCTAAGCCTGCTTACCTCCAGGTCAGCTGGTCATTGGATATGGGGTGCCCCAGCAGCTCTCTGCAGCTGTGTGATCCCCGAAGGTGCCGACAGCACTCCCCGAAGCTGAGGCAGCAAGCCCTTCCTTATCGGGGCATGGGTGTGTGGGTGTGGGGGGTGTGTGTGTGTGTGTGTGTGTGTTCATCACACAAGCCTCCATTAAATTCATCATACAATTAATCTTTCAGAGTTTTTTTTTTTTTTTTGTAGTGGTACTTTAAAAGAAATTTAACTAATTGTTCAGCATTAAATTCAAGGCTAGTTAACTCATTTATTCCAGGAAATCCATGAAATATTAAAACTCTTTTTCGATTCATTGTTAGGAGATTTCTCAGTGGATGTTCACACATATCGCTGTTGTTCGTGACTTAGTGGACACACAGTATAAGGAGTATCAGGAGGTAAGAATGCCTAATTATAATAACCATTTGTTCTGCATTCCTCAAGTGGGGAAGGACTCTGTTTCTCCTGATGTTTTCCTGCCCGTGTTAAGGGTAAGTTACTGAACTGCATTCATCATCAAATGATGATTTTCAATTATCCCCGCCAACAGCTACTTTGGCCATTGGTTTTAAGATAGAAAAACTTGAATTTTCTGTGGGCAAACTACATTTAAAAAGCAGCACTCTGAAAATCAACACAGCTGAATCCTATTGACATTTAGTTCTGACATATTGCACATCTTTGTTCCTAATGAAAATTAAAATGTAAGAAAGATCCCTCTTAGACTTAGATCCCTTTCAGACTTAACAAGGAGATTGTGAAAATATGCATCAGAGACTCTGAGAAGTCTTTTAAAATTCTGAAAAAGTAAAAGATAAAGTTATTTTTTATTATAGGTCCTTGGTGATTCTGTCAGTAAAAAATAAATCCAATTTACATCTTCTTGGTGAATTCATAATTACTCAACTTATCCTAAATTCCAAAACAACAGTTTCAGATCTGTTGAAGATTTCTGAAAGATGAACTGCTAATATTTTATGGGCATAACACTAGTTACTTAGTTGTTACAGGGGATTCCCCTGCCTCCCAGGAACATATAAATACTCCTATGATATCATATAATTTCATGATTATTCATTCAATAATCTTTTCTGTTAGTTTTATAAAGAGAGATTTATTCTTAGGCTTAACTTGCATAGTTCTAATGACCTACTGTTGAAATGTTATACATCTTTGCATTTGACAAATGGCAAGAAGTTATACCAAGTCATAAATTTCCATTTAAATAAAAATAGTTTGGATCTATCCCAGTGGCCAGTGAAAAATGGTTTTTCTTTTATTCTTACATGAATGTCAAGTTCCCTCTCAGAGCTGAATGTTTATATTCTTTACCTAAAATCTTTGGAAGTGTTACCAAGATTACCAGTAATCTAGTGTGTTGGCAATATTTCTTGATCTGATTTCCTAGATTTTCTCCTATCCATGTTCTGGTAGCCGTTTTACAATATGGGGGTGGGAGAGGGATCCATCCTTTAATTACCATGTTTGTTTATTAACTCGCACTGGACTAACCATTTCAATTATATTTTCGTAAGTGATATTACCATCTTTCCTGTGCTCGAGTAACAGTTCTTTCACCTTTGTTCAGCCATACTGCACACACGACCCTGTACATATCTGTCATTTATTTGGTGCTAAAATAATCACCTTGGGCTACCATAAAAAAAACCTCACCTCACAAAATTGGTAGCTTACTTTAAGCATAAATGTAATTTTACTTTTATAATATTGACTGAAATGATATGGATTGGTTTTGTTTCCAAGTATTAACTTGGTTTTAAGTTATTTGTAGACTTTTAATTGTTACTCCTGCTTTTGCTTGAAAACAAACCTGGACTCCCTCCCCTTAGCGCCAGCAAAATGCCCTGAAGTACGTGACAGAAGAGTGGTGCCAAATCGAGTACGAACTGTTGCGGGAGCGAGGGTTATGGGGTCCCCCCATCGGTTCCCATCTAGACAAGTGGATGTTGGAGATGACAGAAGGGCCCTGCAGAATGAGGAAAAAAATGGTGCGAAATGACATGTTTTATAACCATTACCCTTATGTGCCAGAAACAGAACAAGAGACCAATGTGGCGGTGAGTATGCAGAATTAAATGTCTGTAATGGCTCTTTTACATTTTTCTTCTTTGTAAGCATTTTTCCTTCTTAGGTCAATTACCTAACATATCTAATTTAGAAAATTCGATAAACTATATTAAATTGATGATGTCAGGGTGGTGGTGGAATGAAAAGATGCAACAGTGCAACAGGGAGACATCATGCTGAAGTGGTTTAGCTTGCAGATTCTGGACCCAGGCTGCCCGATGTAAAACCTGGCTCTGCCACTAGACTAGCTGAATGACCTAGAACAGGTCATTTAACCTTAGGTTTCTGTTTTCTTATGCCTAAAATGGGGAAAATAATAGTTCCACCTCAAAAGCTGTTGGGAGAATTAAGTTAAAGTTAGTAAAGTACTCAGAATAGAGTCTGGCACAAAATGAGCACTATGTAAGTGAGCGCTAAGTGAATAAAGTAAATATTGGCGCTAAGCAGTATTCTTTGAAGAAATACACAGAGCAGCTAAAGAAGAATAGTCTGAATATGTAGATTTTTTCCATTTATGTGTAGAAGCTTTATCACTGACTCCACAGATTTAAAGCAAACAACATTTGCTCTTACAGTCCTTTTTATTCAGATAAGTTACCCTTCCCAAAGCCTTCATTCACGTTTTTGTACATCACCAGAAAAATTTTATCTAAGTTGATAATGGTTCAGGAATTATGTTTTTAAGTTTGGGAAAATGCATTCTTTCCCAATAAAAGGCACTACAAATTTAAGAAGCGAAAACACAAAAGCATGACAACATCCGCTGAATTTAATTCTGAAAATCCTCATAATGTTTCTAAATAGTAATTCAACTCTTTGGTGTCGAACAGTAATCCTTTGCCTCCAAAACAAAGAGTGCTTTTCTCCTTAGAAATTCATGTTTGTCATAGAATCACAGTTTTGGGAATTGAAAGGGGACCTCACAGAGAGTCACATCCAGCCTCCTGATACTATCATTTTAATATGTGATCAATTATAAAAACATTATTTATGAGGTATGTTACCTTTTTTTGTGCCTTATCTTTGAAATGCAATGTATGTTTTACACTTACAGTACACCTCAGTTTGGACTAGCCACATTTCATGGGCTCAGTGTCCACATGTGGCTAATGCCTACTGTACTGGACAGGGCAGCTCTAGAGAATCCCTGACTTCTAGACCAGTGTTTTGTGATTTTTTTTAAAAATCTGTACTCCTTTTTGATAAACATAAAACTTTCATGCCTTCCTTTAATGTCATTTAAATTTTCAAAAAATTAATATTATAACTTTTTAAAAATATAGTCTAAAAAAACATATTCTAAGATTCTCCTCCTCCCCAGGAATCTGACCACTATGCTTAACTGACCTCGGACAGAAAGGTTACCATCTCTCAAAGGAATGTACTCCATATTTTGTTTCACCCTAGTATTAGCTGCCTCTAAAATCTAATGTAACTCCAGAAACTCAGGTCACTACAAAGACTCATCCATTAAAGGACATCTTGGGTTTGCTCTTCTTGGATGGTTGGTTAACAGGACTTTAAAATATGAGTGGTCATAAAGTCGAACCACTTGCCCACTGTAGAAGTTTTATTATATTTTATTAAAAACTTCGTTTCAAAACCCTTCATAGTTTTAAGTACCTTCACATTCTTGACTTTATATTTGATTCTCTCAACAACTGAAGAAACTAAGATTTGTACAAGAGACTTGGAACATGGGTCTTCTAATAAGTAGTTCACATCATATAACATGAAGCAGCTTGAATTGTTCCAGTGCTGTTTTTTTCCTCTGCCAAAACCCTGACTCCATTTATCTCCTGCTCATTGATTCCACCTCTGTCTTGATTCTCCTTAGAATATAGGTCCTAGACCTGCTAATATATAGCTAAAGATTTTTCAGGTCACCTCCCTAAAGTCTATTTTTCTCAAAGCTATTCAGTTCTGTCAAGAATGCCAGGGGCTGGCCCAGTGGTATGGTGGTTAAGTTCTCACATTCCACTTCCGTGACCCTGGGTTCATGGATTCAAATCCCGGGTGTGGACCTACGTACCACTCATCAAGACATGCTATGGCAGCATCCCACATTCAAAATAGAGGAGGATGGGCATGGATATTACCTCAGGGCTAGTCTTCCTCACCAAAAAAAAAAGAGTGCCATGCTTGATACAGCTGTAACTTAAAGCCCTATAATTTCTGACACTAGCGCACTATGTAAAAAAATTAATCCACCCATATTTTTGCAGTCTTTTACTAGCACCTACTTTTGTCAGAGCAAACCAGTAATACAATCTCTAATTCTTGATCTTTTTGCCCCAAATAAATAATTAAAAATTTAAGGCTGTAGCAATTTGATTAAAATATTTCTTACTGAGTCAGCACACTTAAATTGAATCCATTCAAGAATACTGAAATATGAGATGAATATGCTCTGCTAAATATGTGACCACTCACTGTTTTTATTAACTGAAGTACATACTTCTGAGTTTTTTGTTTAACTGAGGCATATACTTTTTGAGTTGCATAACCATAATATTTTTTTTATCTTATCTACTACTTTCCTTCTTGTTTGTAACAGTGTCATTTGTTTTATAAAAGTATATTTAAACATCTATATCAGATAAAAACAAAATAACCTATTCAGAATTCACACTTACACCCTTAATATCATTAGCATTTTACCTAAGCAAAGGAGTTCACCAGCCTGTGAAAGCTGAACAGACAGACTCAGAAATAACTATGTACCGTAGGGAACTTATTTTTTAACAGATGGGTTACATATTGGAAAATACAGTGCAGTCAAGAAATGTTGGAGATAAGTTGACAAAAAAGGAAAAAGCAGGTGGGAAGGGGAGGCGGTTACAGAATTCAAAATTCATGCTACTGAGTTCATACACAAGTCAAGGTTAATCTGCTATGATGAAGTTTTCTGAATGAATAATTATTTTGGTTTTGCTCGTTCAAAATATTTTGTAAATTTGAAATGCCATTAAATGTCCACTCTTATTTACTGGAATATGCAATCTGGCAATATTAACAGCAAAGAAAATTCCAAAAAGTGGAAGCATCTGCCATCCTACTGGCTTCTATCATGAAATCAAAAAAGAAGAATGAATACATGTGGTTTCATTTATGGCTCATTGCAGCCCTCTAAAGTATAGTTAATGTTATTATCTCAATGTCATAGATGAGGAATACAAACATAGAAAAGTTAAGGAACACCTTCTAGGTCACAGCTCCTAAGTAGTGGAGTAAACGAGTGTGAGTTGACAGTTCCTCAGAAGTTGAATGACTTTTGAAAAAGAAAAGATTCCAGTGTTTGGCAGTCTTGTGACCTTTTCTGTGCACAGTGAATTTCTTCCAGACAGAAACCATGTATTAGGTTTTGTCTCTCTAATGCTAACAAGAGTACCTAGAACTTAATAAATCTTGAGTGGGGGCTGGCCAGGTGGCGCAGCAGTTTAGGTCGCACTTTGGCGTCCCGGGGTTCATGGGTTCGGATCCTGGGCGCCGGCCAATGCACTGCTTGTCAGCCACGCCGTGGCGGCGTCCCATATAAAGTAGATGAAGATGGGCATGGATGTCAGCCCAGGGCCAGTCTTCCTCAGCAAAAAGGGGAGGATTGGCAACAGATGTTAGCTCAGGGCTGGTCTTCCTCACAAAAAATAATTAATTAATTAATTAAATAAATCTTGAGTGCATGGACTACCAGCACTCTCTCTTCCTAAGTTATAGATTTTATCCATTGCTTCCTGTTCAGCATTCTATAAAATTTTCCTAATTCTGAAATTTTTCCACTAAAAAGGGCTAGAGCCAAGTTTTATGGGGCCTGAAGTTTATACAACTTGGAGGAGGGTTCTGTGAGTACAAAATTATGAATATAAAATTACTAGGGCCCGTCTTCCAGGGTTTTGAAAGGAGCCCATGGGAAGTGAGGGCTGTCAAAGTTTAAGCTTCATTAATTTCCTAGTAAATCCACTTCTGCCCTGACCTGTATTAAATATTGCCTCCCAGAGTTAGAGATCAATCATTTCTCCCCTTTCAGCTCCCATAAATATGTTAACACACTGCGTGCATGTTCATAAAATATAGTCAGTACTTTTTGTGCTATAACAGGTATGCGCCAACCTGAAAATTGCTTTTGAAGCCTCTTAATAGGTAAACAGGCTTTACCTGGAGCAAGGGGAGATGATTTGGGTTTTTGCCTTTTTTAATAAGAATAATTATTGTTTCTAAGTAACATTTAAGTTTTTAGTCCTGTTGCTTAAGCTGAAAGAATACAGTGATGATTAAAAAATTATTTTCTTGTTTTAAATGTTTGATGTGTTAGAAGTGAATCAAGTGATTATTTCTTTAGTCATTAAAGTTTTTTTTTTTAAACCTTGATAATATTCCATACTATATAAAAGATAGCCTATCTATTATTATAAGTTTTGAACTTTATTTTGTTTAAAGGCTACAGGACATATTTTAGTGTTTCATTTGCCATAGACTTAAAAACTTTAAAGTTTATTAACTAAAATTATTTTAATTAACACAACAGTAATAATAATTATGTCCTGAGAAGAATTAGGTGCATGTGGGAAATTTTGTAATCTCACTTGAAAATAATTTATCCTTTCTGCACAGTGATTTTCCTTGGGGGGTTAATTTTCATAACTAAAACAGTTATGCTAAATTGCACTGTAATTCTATATTTTAAGTGGTACTATCAGGTATAGTTACTGTTAAGATGTTAGCCTGGAGTATGATGGAAATACAAAATCTGGTTGTTTTTAAGCAATTGTCTCATTACTCTGAATCCTAAGGAAGGAGAATAAGATTTCCTATTTTGCCATTTTGAAAAAATCATATTTAAATGCTCAAGCTAGGTTTTAATTCTGTAATCCCCTTATTTTCACAGAATAATGATCTCAAACAAATTTACTAGTCTTTGCAAATATCATTAGGGTCGAGACCTTGCTGTCTACCTATTAATGTTGGGCTGCTTGAGGCAGAAAGGTAAAGGACCTACTTGAAGCTTACTTTTCTAATTAAGGCAATCTCTTATGGCTACCTCTACATATATTTTTATATAATATATAGATGTCACAGGACTCATAGAAACTAAGCAACTCATTCAGGAAATTCCATTGCCTGCATTAAAAAAATTTAGAAGTAAAAGGACTGCAAAATTATTTTCTAGAAATTCTGACTTTGAAAACTTTAGATTTCTATCTAAACATAATGACAATAACTTAGTTATAAAAGTTTTAAATAAAAGAGAGCTATGATAATCTTGCCTTTTACTAAAATAAGAACCTTAGTCAATGGATCAGTGAGCAAACATATGTTAAACCAGCACTGTACCGTATGCTGCGGGGAAAATACAAGAGTGTACATATGAGACCCTGCCCACATTCTGGTTGGGGTTATATGTATAGTGGACATCAAAGTTGGGTTTGATGGTAGTAATTGGTCCTTTTCACTATATTGGCTTATCACATGCCTATCCAGAAATCTATCTGTTTTTTTATGGATTTCATGATTTGCAGAATCACTACCCTTCACCCCTAAACATTTCCACGTGCATATCAATAATTAGAGTACAATATTTGTTTATAATTTTTTATTGACATGAATTTTACGTACATTGAAATACATAAATCTTAAGCATACATTCAGTGAGTTTTAACAGATGGATAGTATACACTTGTATAACCCAAACCCTTACCGAGATAGAAAGCATGGAAGTATATTTTAAAGATTATTCTTCAATATAAGATGTGCTTTTAAAAGTTTGCTTAGAAAGAAAAAGGTTTACTAAAACCATGTGAAGTATTTGAAAGTACACCCCATAGTCCAGTGTCTGTTTTGCCTAGGGAAGCAAATATTTCTGAAAACATTTTGCCTGCTCATGTTTACTGTAGAAAAAGGTACTAGAAGTTATCTCCAGATATAAACCAGGGAAAGGAAGAAAAAAACAGAAGTAGTTCTTGGGTGCATTATTGTCTGTCTGTAGCTATCTGTGTGTTTACATGAAAAGCCACACACTGCGGTTCAACAGAAATTGCCTTCTTGTTATTTGAAATTTTATCCTGAGAATAAAATATAAAGCATCCACCTAATTCTTTAAAAGGTACTCTTTACAAAAACTTTTGGTTTGAAGGCTGATGCTCCAGTCTACCTTCTACTCTCAGCCTTTCTGGGGTGATAGCTGTGAAGGCAGTGAAGGAAGTAGGTCCTGGGGCTTTTATGGGAGGATGTTTTCTTCACTAACAAGCACTTAGTGATTTCTGTGGTATGGGTGCTGTAAACAATACTTTAAATCAGTGGCTCCTGTTACAAAACAGATCTGGGAATAAGCGCAGTGAAAGGGAGGTGGAAGATAATAGCTAGCATTAGGTTCTGTTATCCAGTTTTTTCCTTTTTTAGTTTTTTCCTTTGAAGCCATATAAAGAGTTGCCTGTAAATCATCCATGACAATGGCAGCCTGTGCTGAAGTTTTGTCTGTGTGGTTTTTAGGTTTGTCATTTTCAGTAGCCTTGAGAATTTTAGCATATTTGTTTTACTTTAAAACTACTTTCAATAATTGAGAAATAATCACAAGATGCTAAGTGATTATTTCAAGCAGCTTAGGATGTCATGTTAATTTTCTTTGAGTGAATACATCTTCCTTATTTCGTACAATCGTCTAGAAAATTTTATTTTTGTGTCGTTCTTTATGTTTTTTTTTTCTGATGTGTCTATACTTAATACCCTGTTTTCAGTCTGAGATCCCAAGTAAACAGCCTGAGGCACCCGATGATATCATTCCTCAAAAGGTAAAACACAAGTTACCATAAAAGAATGCAAAATACTTGCAGTTTTTTGTTTTAATGCATGGTAGACTAGACTAACTTAAAAGATTGACTTTCAATTTGTCCTTTCTCTAAGTTCCTTAGAGTTGAAAAGTTGGTTTCATTCCCGCTGAGAGATGCCCTGGTCTTTACTGGCTTTGTTCTAATTAGCTTTCTGGGTCTGCCTGCTGCGCACTAACAGGCTGAGTATCACTGCTCTCGCCAAACAATGTGCGTCGCTTCACCATAAACAAGTTCTCACGCATGTTAGTGATGGGCAGCCTGACACCTTCAACTCTTTTTTTCATTCATTTAATTCTTCTGGATACTAGACAGTGTGTATTTTGAAAATGCAAGGGTATCCTCTTTTAAAATTATTCTTTCAATCAGAAGGAACTAATGGAAACTGAGTGTATGATCACTTTTTAAAAATACGAGGTAACTTATCTTAATTGAAAAATTTATCATTGTTTTCTTTTTCTAGAAAGATTCAGTACATAATTCAATAAATAATGTAGTTCTTTAGGGCCAGCCTAGGTAGCCTAGTGGTTAAGTTCAGTGCACTCTGTTTCGGTGGCCCAAGTTCAGTTCCTGGGTGCAGACCTGCACCGCTGGTTGGTGGCCATGCTGTGGTGGCAGCCCACATACGGAATAGAGGAAGATTTGCCACAGATGTTAGCTAAGGGTGAATCTTCCTCAAGCAAAAAGAGGTGGTTTGGTGACGGATGTTAGCTCAGGGTAAATCTTCCCCAACAACAACAAAAAAATCTAAAAAAAAAAAATATAGTTCTTTAGAACACAGAAGTGTACCTCAAAATATTTAGGGGAAAATATTTATAGTTCCAAGTTTAAATCTGTATATAAAGTCAGTAACCAGGCAGATGTTGTCCCACATCTATTAATTCATTGTCTTGCCCATCACTAACTATGCTTTCATCTTTTTAGAATTGAACAATTTTGAGTTGAAGATAATTGTTATACCTCATATAGAAGAATTGTTATAGTATGGTTGACTACCTTTCATTTCAAAAATATTGCAATATTTTTATCAGTTTGCTCATCAGATTGATCCTTCCATAATTGTAATATGATTTTACATTGTTTTAATACTTTCCTATGTTATGTAATATACTTCAATTTCCATTTGCTGCATATCATTCCTCAGTTAGCTTGCAGCTGTCTTTATTCCTTGACTTTACCCAAAATAAAAGAATGGCAGTGTGGCTTTAGTTATCTTCTTATCTCAAAATTGGTTCAGTATTTTAATCTAAATGTTCCAACCCTTGCTTTCCACGTTAGTTAGAAATCATTTTTTTAAAAAAGCCTTGCTTGAAATAAGTATTGTGGTAGACAGTACATATTGACTACTTGAGTTTGAAGAGTATCCGATAGATTATTTTTAATTAGATATTCTTATTCACAGTAAAGAGTTAAGTAATGTTTAGAGAGGGAAGGTTTTAAAACATGTTTCAAATTCCATCTTTTTCTCGATTGTTAATTCAAAGTCTGGGTCTAATTCAGATGGAGGAACCTTTATACATATAAGCTTTTCCTTCTGGTTTTACATTTTTATAGGAAATTTTAGACCCTAATTTTTCATTGGCTATGGTTTTAAGAAAAAAAATTTAGATCAATTGGAGAACCTGTTTTTAGGATAAATACAAATTATTTTGGAAAAGAAATGCTCTTGTTTCATGTGCCAAAAAAATTAAATCTTTTCTAATGTTTCTAGGTAATTAATTTATTCTTCAAAAAGGACTTATATATGTTGTTGATATACTCATTTAGTTAGTAAACTAGTTTATGGATCATATTCTTTTATACAATAAACAACAAGAATGTTTTAGCAAATTGGAGATACCAACTCATAGTGGCAGGCCAACCAGAGAATGCCGTCTCACCTGAAGCTGATTGATTCCATGTTCGGTCAGGATTCTCTGAAGGTCTAGGCCATTTCCAGCATTCCACTGTGACCTGGGAATATGGGAAAGAACAGGGCATTCTGAGTCTCTTCCTCCAAGTTTCTGAAGTAAACAGTCACGCAGGCTTATTCCAACTGAATGGATGGCCCTTTAGGCCTGACCTACCCACTTTACTTGGGGCGGAAGCAAAGTTCCAGGCTCCTCACAGACTGGACATCTTGCAACTTGTTGCAAGACTAGATGTTCTCTTCACTTTACTGTATGGGAAAGTTTTCTGATACATCACTGAGGCCATACTATACTAACATGAAGACATTATTTGACTAGAGATGATTTATTTCTATTTTGGGAAGAACAAAACTGCTAATATTGTTTTATGTGTCTTTTAAAAATCAATGGAATTTAAAAATAGGGAAACAACCCAAAACTCTGTAGATTCGCTGTGTATAAATACAATCTATTAAAAATCCCTAAAAAAGGGAACACATAAAGAAGTCTTGACACCTTAACTTCCCTCGGGCATCCTATGTTTTTAGTTCTTAAAGATAATTATCTGAGTCCTTTTCTTCTGTTATTTCTTAGAAACCTGCTCGATACAGAAGAGCCATAAGTTATGACAGTAAAGAATACTACATGCGGCTAGCCTCTGGCAATCCAGCCATTGTCCAAGATGCCATTGTGGAGAGTTCAGAAGGTGAAGCTACTCAGCAGGAACCAGAGCATGGTGAAGACACCATTGCTAAAGTCAAAGGTCAGCCTTCCACTTTGATTTTAATTAAAAATCATTTTGGAGCATTCCTTATATTTGAATTTATTTGAAAATATGAGCTGCTGTAAACAGTAGGGCCAACCTACCATCTCACCCTTCTTAAAGATTGATTTTTACGTCAGAACTGAAGCTATTCTTTATGGCCTACAGATGAATGTAATGTGCCCATTGGCTTGATATTTGGCAGAATTCTTGGTGGCACCTGATATTTTAAGTTAAAGCCTTAATAACTAAGTAAATATTTATAAGATTACAACAACTACTAAATGTGTCATTAGTGCATGTTAGCCAACAGTAAGAAATAATGGTCTTTCTTCCTGTGAGCTAAGACAAATTATTCCAGATCTATACTATGAACTTAGTAAAATATACATAAGATGACGAATTGGACTAAAATGGCCATGGACTTTTTGATTCTGTACTTTTACATATGTGTGCCCTCTGCTGACTCCCTACAGTTTCTCCATGATCTGGACCTTAATAAACTCTCCCCAGTCTTGAAGACACTGTTCAGATATCAAAATCATCCTTCTCTGAAGCCTTTTCCAACTCCCCTGATAGCAGTTTGCTCATATCTCTTACAGCAAGTTCAGTGATTTTTCACTGCTGTTTTCTAAATTATACGTTTCTCAGAAGCAGAGATTATTTTTCTTATTTTATAGCTTTTAGCACATGCCTAGCACAAAAGGGGGTTTCAGTCAATAGCAAATAAGTAAATCAACCCATTATTTTAGCGTTTTTAAGCCTCTGATTCACCATAAGTTCATAAGTCTTTGCATATTCTATAAATAAACCCGTAGAATGTAAATTAAGAACTGTAAATTAAAAATTAGTTTCAGATCCCATTGATTAAAAAACAAATAGTATATGATCATGTCAACAAAAAACATCATTGAAAATTGTGATTCATTTCTCCTGTTATTATAATATACCTAGTCTCTCACGTGATGATTGACTTAACTAAACATTTTATAATTGATCTAGTATTTTCATACAATCTCTGAAACTTTTTGTAGTTGAACAGGGTTTTCAACCTTCTAATTTTCTTGACATTGCATCAGCAAAGTTATTGAGTTGGGTTCAAAGCTATATTTACTGGGTATAAGCCAAGGTATAATTCAGAGTTAGTCTTGTGTTTGGGTCATTGGCGCTTAACTTCTGTTGGCCTCCTTTTCCTCATCTCTAATTGAGCTAAAATCACAAGCACTGGTGTCACTACTACGATATGCAAGATGTTATGCTAGACATAGAGTTGGAGGTTTGATTCATCAAATTAAAAATAATGCAGCTGGGCTGGCCCAGTGGCACCATGATTAAATTCACACGCTCCACTTCAGCAGCCCGTTCACAGGTTCAGATCCCAGGTGCGGACCTATGCACTGCTTATCAAGCCATGCTGTGGCAGGTGTCTCACATATAAAATGGAGGAAGATGGGCACAGATGTTAGCTTAGGGCCAAACTTCCTCAGCAAAAAGAGGAGGATTAGCAATGGAGGTTAGCACAGGGTTAGTCTTCCTCACAAAAAATAATAATAATAATAATGCAGCTGTAAGCTTTTCCCTCTTGAAGGTGTTCTCAGCAGGACTGGATCTCTCTTGCTTACTTGTTTTACTCTTTCATATGTGAAAATAAGGTCTTCCCAAGGAAAAGCAGAATCTCTGATAATGTGTGTTCAAAGGATAAGATTCTAATAGGCTGACTTACGCTTTTCCAAAATTCTTAGAGCAACCATCATTAGTAGGTGTAACATGACTTTTTTCAGGACGACTAAAGGACATTAATTTAATTAGATACGTTATTTAGAGTGTATTTTGAGTGCTTCTCATACTTTGATGATTTTAATATTATCTCCTGTGATTATTAATAAAGTTATCAAAATGTAGGCAGTAAAATGTTTCCTTAATCTACAAATTAAATAATCTGTCCCTGTCTTATAAAGAATTCTGTTCTTATTCTTTATGACCTGATGATTTGATCAAATTCATTTAATGTATGAATGCCCATACTGCCACTTGTGGCATGGGTCTTGAAATAGTCCTTAAGGGCCCTCCAAGTAGGTGGCATCTTTTATAATCATGCTTATAACTTGCTGTCTTCATTTTCTTTCTGACAGCGATTGGTCATTTATTCATGGTGTCCTCTCAGTGACACCTGTCCATAAGCAGCACCATCCTTACCATTAATTATGCTAAGCTCTCTATCATCATCATCTGACACTTACTTAGAAGCATGATGCCAATCACATTACGTAAATTACCTCGTCTAGTCCTCCAACAATCCTCTAAGATAGATAGTATTCTTGTCCCAGTTTTATAGATGAATAAACTGAGTTTCAGAGAGGGCAAATAAGTCTCCAAGGCCACACAACCGTTTAATTCCAGAGCTTTGTTGTTAACCACTGAACTGTGCTGCCTCCCTGTACCTTGCAGAGTTATCTCCGATTGGAAATGTATAGAAGGAAATCTCAAAATGGAAATGTGAGAATAAACTGCTCCCCAAGTGGCCCACACAAGGTCCCATGGCCCTCTTGGTTATTATCCTTAGGTCTGGTCAAGCCTCCTCTGAAACGGTCTCGGTCTGCACCTGATGGAGGAGATGAGGAGAACCAGGAGCAGCTACAAGACCAGATCGCTGAGGGCAGCTCCATAGAAGAGGAGGAGAAAACAGACAATGCCACCCTCCTGCGACTGTTAGAGGAAGGAGAAAAGGTACTGTGCTTCTTAAACAGTAAGGATTGTGTTTAAGTAACTGCTTTCCATTTTATAAGACTAGTTGATAGGGTATTTATCTGGTAGCAGAAGATATATATTTTACCCTCGATAATGAAATACAGTGTTTAGCAGTCTTTGGGTTCAGTACTCTACTTCTGTTATCTTCAGGATTTTCTGACCATTCTGAACACACTCACGGCATAAAGTTGCATCAGATACAATTCACTGTCTTCCTCTATACCCTTTGTTAGACTACAATTCTTGCCGTAATTCTCTATTTCAAACCTATGTACACAACCCATTCAGTAATCTGGCCTTGTATTTTTTCCACACCTCCATAATTCCAGTAACCATCTCCAAGCAGCTTCAGCCAGTCTGTACCATCACCCCAGCCTGGTATTTAACTCCCATTCTCCTTCATTCACAGAAGACTTACTTGCCCTCCCTTCCTATTTCTCTCTCAGCCTCCTACACCCTGCCGACTTCTCCAGGCTCACTTTGCTGACTCTGCCTTGTAGCCTGAGCCCCCTGCAGCATTGTGTGTCTTGCAGTTCATACATCCATGATGATATTGCTTTACTCTGTACTTTATTAGCTGTGTTTTCTGCCAGAACACCCCTCTCTCCATCACTTGCATAACTTATATCCTAGTAACTCTCATTTGATACAACCTCGTTCATCTGGATGTCTTTAATACTCAAATGTAGGAAGCCTTCCTAGACTGACTTGCCAGCTCATGCTTGGTTAGATACCCCTCCTCTATGCTTTTATAATGCCTTGTATATATCACTCTATTTTATCATGTCATGATTATTTGTTCCTGTGTCTGTCTCTTCCCCTAGACAGGGAGCTCCTTATAGGCAGGCACTGTTTCTTATTCCTATCCCATTGCCTTACACGGCCCCAATCACCTGACAGACACCCAATAAACCTTTGAATGAAGGAGTGATTGGTTGAGTAAATAAAAGGATAGAGGAATGAATGAATGAATGTGTAATGAGTATCACCTTTTTAAATGATGTTCTTTTTGCCTGTTATATTAGATCTTGTTCTAATCCTTGAAATCTTACCCACTAAGAAGTAGTAACTAGAAATTAGGGTATAATTTAAAAATTTCTCTTCAAATGTATTGCCTAATTAATCTTGAATGAAAATTTTAAAAGAAAAAAATCACGTAGCTATAAAAGTACATTAGTTCTGAAGGAAGCACAAGAGAGGCTTCTGGGGTCTTGGGAATGTTCTATTTCTTTTTTTTTTTTCCTATTTTTTTTTTGCAGGGGAAGATTCACCCTAAGCTAACATCTGTTGCCAATCTTCCTCCTTTTTTCTCTTCTTTTTAGCCCCTCAAATCCCCAGTGCATAGTTGTGTATAGTTGTAAGTTGTTCTGGTTCTTCTACGTGAGCCACCGCCACAGCATGGCTACTGACAGTCGAGTGGTGTTCTGGGACCGGGAACCAAACCCAGGCCACCAAAGCAGAGTGCACCAGACTTTAACCTGGAGCACTCTAGGCCATCATGGCTGTCTCAGGAATGTTCTATTTCTTGATCTGGATGCTGGTTGCATCATATTTTTAGCATTTGAAAATTCGTTGAGCTGTGCACTTAGGAAATAAGCATTTTTCTGTATGTATATTACAACAGAGTTATCTTAAAAGTACATCAGTATTTTTTCCTGTAACATTCTATGTTTTTATTATTGAAGTAGTTCAAATGTGGCCATGAAAATTCACTTATATTTGCATATTTTAGAAAATCTATTTTCTAATGCTGTCATTTTTTAAGCTCTTAATCTCATGAGTACAGTTTTTGCTCTAATTGCTTTAAGTTTGAATAGTGGAGGAAGTGTGTTCAAACTGACATTTGTTTGACTCTGATTTAGTTGCTGATTTTTTTTCCTTGACTCATGTTGAACTAAGTTTAAGCAAGAAAGAATTCTTACTAAGAACAGATCCTGCCTGTTGGAAAGAAAACAATACTTACATTGAGAAATTTAGCAACTCCTTCCTCCTATGAGGAAAATACACCTCTGCCAAGCTGGGCTTTTTACAATGGCACAGCAGTCTGCCAGGCAGGCAGGATCCAGGTGGGGAGACAATAGGGACAAATTCCCCAGTTCCTGTTCCAGGAGTTGTTATGGAAAAAGAGAAAAGTGAGCTGTGTGGAAGCGAAGACAGCCACCAACACCTAATGTGGTTTTGTAGATGATTTCACTGACTCTCACAATGAGCCATTGTATACTTGAAATTTACAAATAAAGACACAGAGGCCCAGGGAAATTAAGAAACTTGGTTAAATCTACAACTAAGTGGCAGAACTAAGAATTCCCTTGGGATCGTCGGGCTCCACAGACCTTTTTCACTCTGTATCATCTTGCCTCACAAAGGGCACAATCCAAATCTTCTTACATGTAGGCCTCAATTCCCTTTCCTGCCAAGTTTTTTGTGTCTGTCTCCCTCCTTATCTAATTTGTTCATCTCTTGTGGAACCTAGTACATACGTGCCTGGCACATAGTAGGTACCCTGAATATTGGGAGAAATGGATTGGATGGATGGATGGATGGATGGGGGTGGATGGATATGAGTAAATGGTTGTTTCCTTTTATGAAGTCAACTGCAGATCAGCCTGCACTCTTACCTGATTCTTGTTAAAATGCTTAAACTCAGGTTTAGTCTGCTTAGCTCAGGGGATGCCATAACTGAGTGACATCTTGATAAAATCCTGTTTGCCCATTAAAGCCATGTTTAAGGACATTTTGTTTCAGTTATATCAAAAAATAAATTATCTGAGTATTTTTTAAAACTGTATCAATGAATGTTTATGGTTTTCTTTCTAGATCCAACACATGTACCGCTGTGCTCGAGTCCAGGGCCTAGATACCAGTGAGGGGCTGCTGCTTTTTGGTAAAGAACATTTTTATGTGATTGATGGATTTACAATGACAGCAACCAGGGAAATAAGAGATATTGAAACCTTACCTCCAAAGTAAGTAAATGAATGAAGAGACACAAAGTACAGCTATCTTTAGAAAACAGTATTTGTACATAGTTTCTTTTTTAATCAAAAAATTGTGTTTTAAGTAATGTTATCCCTCAGTTTGTGTATGTCTGTCATTAAATATTCACAAGGGTAAGAATTATTTCAAGGTAATAAAGAAATTTGCCTTATCAGAATGAAAACTAAATAAAATTTATTGTTGTGCATTAATAGCATTAGACACCAAGTTCCCTATAGTATAATCTATATATTTATAAACTTATCTGAATTTAAAAATTATTCTTTTTTTTTAAATTTCAGTACAAACACAGTTGTAGAGAAAATGCAGGTAGCTGCACAATACTCTAACAAATGAAAGAGCGTCCCTGTCCTCTGAGTGCCCGAGAAGCAGAGTGTGACTGAAGCACAGGCAGCAATTAACTGAGGGACTTTTGTCCATCTCCCTTTTCTTCTGCCAGCCCTGTGATGGAAGTGATAGTGGGTCATGGAGAACTCGGAAGACAGACAAAGCTAGAAGGAAGACAAAAATTTACCTTAGCTTAGAAAATCAGCATGCTCTTCTTTTCCTTTAACATTTTGAACCCCTAACACTTGAATGCAGACCTGGTATCTGCAGTTCATTCCTAGGAGATTATACAAAGCATTACTTTCAGCAACAATCAGGGCCACATTGTGACTTCCATGGGCCCCTTCCTCCATATAGAAATATTAAAAATTGTGTTTTATGACTATTTTGGTTTAAGGATAAATGTATTCATGTTATATATTAAAACATTTTCTTGGGCGCCTAAAAGTATATAGGCCTAGGCACTGTGCCGGCTGTGCCTGATAGATGAGTTGGCCCTGATAGCAATAATGGGATCCTTAAAATCATATTCATCAAAGGGAGTTCCTTGTATGATGAGTAGCTGACAAATTATTCTTTTAAACATATTTTTTGGAACTGAATATTTTAATTTACTGTCCCCTGCTCCTATTCATATGTTGAAAATAACAGACCCTTTGTTGAACAGTGAATTTATCCCTGTCTGTGTTTTTGTTTACTTCATTTCTCTTGGCTGCCTGCAGTATGCATGAGCCAATTATCCCTAGAGGAGCCAGGCAAGGCCCCAGTCAACTCAAGAGAACATGCAGCATTTTTGCATATGAAGACATCAAGGAGGTCCATAAAAGGAGGTATCTCTTGCAGGTGGGTTGATTTAATGTCACTAAACGTTTTGTCATGTTCCTTTATTCAGAGGATGTGTTATTTTAAATCTGATAACATGCCATGAAAACCTTCTATAGGATCCATATCATTCCTTGGACTATTCCGTAGATTTGATTATATGATAGATGAAGTCATGTCACATGAATGCATAACTCTGTATAATGCATCTGGTTTTTTTTAAACATAACCTAAAACTTGAGTGATATTTTTATCTATCTTTTCTTATAGCCATCCAAATCAACAATATAATTGTTTTTAATATAAAAATTATATCCTCGCTATAATTTTAAAAAATTATAGTTTTATAATTACTTCATTTTATCGTGATTCTATTATTTAAGATTTTAAAAATAAATTCAGAATAAATTAGCTCTGCCTATTTTGTAATTTAATCTGCTGGGAATTCCTGACTCTAAAAATGTTCTTCAGTTAACTTCTTCAACATTGTAGAAATTCATAGTGGAAAAGTTAATATGACCTTATTTGTGTTTTTCTTAATGTTTTTCTTTCTGACCATTTCAGCCTATTGCCGTGGAAGTTTTCTCTGGAGATGGACGGAATTACCTCCTTGCTTTTCAGAAAGGAATTAGAAATAAAGTCTATCAAAGGTATTGTTTATTAAGAATAATCTATAATGCTATCATGGGAAGAGATGTGAGGGAAACTAGTACCAGTCCAGCTAGCTTTTAAAAATCTGGAATTTAGACCAGTGAATTAACTTCTTTAAAGAAAATGTTTGTTTCATTTTTGCCAGCCTCTTGAAACATGATTCTCCTAACTAGCTTTTAAAATGATGCCATTCTGTTCTGAAATACCATTTTTCCTTCTGGTAATTTATAGTAGATATCATCAAAAGCTACTTTTATCACTAAGTCCTGTGTCTCCAAATGTAAAAGGATGATGAAACTCTAGCTTAAAAAATAATACTTCAGGTTCAAAATAGGCTTCTTTCATATTTACCAAAAAAAAAAAAAAGACAAGACAGAGACTGCTTTGCTATTGAATGCAGAGACTGAGTTCCCTTTGAAGTTATATTCGTCTGAGACTTTCTCTGGCCTTGGAAGAGAAGTTGGCTACCTTCATCCTTGAAAAAGTAGCATAGCCAAATAAAGTGGTTAATATAATCTAACCATACTTCATTTTGGGGAAACTATATTTGAAATTTATCCTGTAAAAAGAAAAACAGTGTATACTCATGGTGCTTAAAGATATTTCTGTTGGATGTGTGAATAATAAGGCTTTCATGAAGTGATCATAGATATGAGAGACCTTCTCTTGGTCTGTGAAGAGTCATATAGATCCTGGCAACCCCTCTATTAAGAGAAGTTTTGTATTTTAAATGCTTCCATGAGGAATGACTAATACCAAGCAGCATTGCTTATCGTTGCAGTGCAGGAATATTGCCTATGAGCACGTGGGAATGAGGGTGGTTCTTCACATACAGTGCCTGTGGATGTTGATTGGTAATCTAAAACTGTCACATATGGGAAGAGCTAAGTAAAATGACTGAAATTTTAGTTATTATCTTATTAATTTCTAAAGGTGATAATTGTTTTCAATGCTAAGAAATCGTTTGCTCTTCACAACTAGAAGTTACTGCAAGGAGATGAGTTCTTTCTCTGAGAAATTTCTGTGTATATGCCAAGTTCGAGGTCCACATTCATTCCAAGAATTTTCCCATAATTCTCTTTCACCCTTAAAAAAAATTGTTGACATTGTGAGCAACTCTGAAAAAAATTTGTGCGTCACATACAAATTCTTACCTTGTGTGTATCTTCATTTGCTTAGTGATGTCTCTTTTCTGGCATTTGTTTAACTCTCATCATTACTTGGTGGCATGTGAATATTTAGCTGTTAATCACTCTTTAGAACTTCATTAGGTTGACTCAGTTCCTGTGAATCAGTGTTGTAGAGCTCTTTCTTCCGGTAATATGGCAGCATATGTAAAAATCCAAAATGGTAGATTTTGCTATGGGCCTTTATATTTGGCTCTGGAAGTCATCATCCTGCCCTTTTTTGTAACAGAGTATTCTAATTATTGCGTATTCCCTCTGTCTGCCATTTACTGGGTAATGGAGGGGTCAATGCAACAATTATGATTTAAATGAATCATCCTTTCCTAGGCTCCCATTTTGAGGAGTCAAACCTGACTGCAACTTCATTTCCAATTTTATGCTATTTTTAAATTTTCCAGGTTTTTGGCTGTAGTGCCATCTCTGACTGACAGTTCAGAGTCTGTATCTGGGCAACGACCAAACACAAGTGTGGAGCAAGGGTAGGTTGTTTGCTTTTTGTACATATAGTATATATATGAAATTAGGATAGTTTATATCTGGACAGTATTATTTAGTATTTTGAATGAGTGTTTCCCTCCACTGGTGGTTTGCAGAAAATTTTTTAAATGCTGAAAACTAGGAGGAAAAAAGAAAATGTATGCATAATCACTCATGTCCAATCAGCCCTCACATTTTGATCGATTCCCTTCTAGGGTTTCAAGCATGCACCTATTCCCGTGTGCAAAATTGAGTTCATACTACAAATACAGATTTTCATTTCTCTTCTTCCATTCAGTGTTATATGTAAATATTTCCCCCTACTTTGAAAAAGTTCTTCAGAAATGCTATTTTTATTTACTACCTATCCATCATATGTTTAAAGGATTCCCTTATTTTGGGATATTTCTTCATCAGGCTTCCTTCTCATAATGTAAGTGTGAGTCTTCATTTTTTTAGGGTAACATCCCGTTAGTAAAATAAAGGGTATGAGTTTAAAGGTTCTTGATACACAAAACCAACTTGATTTCCATAAAAATTATACATGTTTACATTCCACCATTAGTGGATAAATTTGCTTGTCTCCATAGATGTTTGCTGGCTTTTTTATTTACTTTTTTATTTCTACTGATTTTATAAAATGCTTTCTCAGTTTTTAGATATGCATTTCTTTTATTAGTAATCTTGCATGCTGTATATGTTTGTTAGCCATTTAAAATCATCATTTGTCAATTATGCATAACTTTTGCCCATTTTTCTCCTGAGTTCTTTTTTATTGTTGGTAGTAGTGGTGGTGGTTTGATTTTTTTTTTTTAATTGAGATCCAGTTGACATATAACAATATATTAGTTTCAGATGTACAATATAATGATTCAGTATTTGTATATGTTGTGAAATGACCACCACAATAAGTCTAATAATCAATTTGTATGGGCTTTTTCTATAAAAATGTATTACTCCTTCGCTTGTCATATTTGTTGCAAATTGCCCAGTTTTCCTCCTAATTTTGTTTTTTGACATTTAAACTTCTGTTTGTATATGTTCAAACTTTCAATGGTTCCTTTGTGCTCTTTTCAGCTACTTTTAGTCTTAGAAAGTCATTATAGCTATTTCAAGAATCCATATACCCAGCTCCATTTACAACCACTCAGGAACTGGTAGCCCTTTATAATCCATTGGAAAAGCAGCAGTGCTTTGGGGCTGCAAATTCATTATTACAGAATGCAAGAAAATGACTTAAAACTCTCCTGGAGATTCCGTCATTTGTCCAGTCTATGTGCATCTAAATATATTAAATTCGTGAATTTCTCTTTAAGTTGTTGCTCTTATTTTTCTTTAGCTGAGGTTTAGCAACTACAAATGATAAATATGCTTCTTTTAACCTCAGAAACATGTTCTTTTCCTAATCATTTGTAGTGGTGTTAAGATAAACACAAGAAGCAAAAGGCTCCCTTAGAGCGTATCAAGCCTTTTTTCTATTAGTAAGCAAATTGCAAGTACTTCTACCTGCCTAGATAATGTTCAGCTTGCTCTATCATTGTTGTTGCTTCTTTCTGTGCTGAGTTGGCGATTCTTAAAAAACTTTTAAAACTCAAAGGCAAGAAGCAGAAATTCATTTCCAACTTTAATCGTCTTTTCAGTTGTTCCCTTTCTTATAAAGCTGAGGAGGGATCATAGCTCTTTTTCCAGGGAGAAATCCTGTACATTCAATTTGCCTGATGAGAAGAGTTTATCTAGAAGTGGCAAGTGGTATCTGTACTGTTGAGCCAGATATGTTTATGATGTAAGGTTTACAGATCTATTAATTTCCTTTCAGACAATAAAACATATAGTTAAGTGCTTTTTCTACTGATTCAGTGACCAATTCACACTCTTCTAATTATTAATATTATAAAACTGTTAAACCTTTAGAAGGATTTTATAGCATTGTAGGAAAGTCTGCTGTCCAAAAATGTCCATAATTTTAAATGACCCAAACAGCAATGACTTTCTTGTCATAAACTATTCATATTTTCATTCACTTTTTCAACATCTCTTTTAGGAAATGTGCTGTGTGCCTACTATGTACAAAATATTATATACTATTTCAGTTTTTCCAGTTTAATGTTTTTAAATCCATTTACATAGAAATCATTGTAAAAGGTAGAAGGTTGGACTAGATCAATGTTTTTCAAACTCTTTTGCCCTAGCCCACAGTAAAAAATGTATATATAGTACATTGCATCCCAGGACACACAAACTGAGTTACAAATACTGAAACAAAATTCACTGAAAATACTTTCCCTTACTGTATGTGATGCCTTCTGATGTTCTCTGTTTTCTTCAGTTCAATTCTATGTTATTTCATATTTCAAAATGTTGATTACAACCCGCTAAACAGATTCCATGACCCACCAATAGGTCCTCCATAGTTTGAAAACTTCCTGGATCAGGTGACTCAAAATTTTCAACTTTATAGTTACTCAGATTTAAAATTATATTTTATACAATTTAATTATTTGTTGTTTTTAGATCTGGGTTGCTTAGCACTTTGGTTGGAGAGAAGTCTGTGACTCAGAGGTGGGAGGTAAGCTTCCTTCATAATTTGTAGTTAGATGGTGTAAGTCATACAGTTAAAAGCACTTTAATAATCTGTAAAACGTATACTATAGAAAAAATGTCCTGTTTTTCTTTTTAGGAAAAAATGTTTTGTTGTTCTGAAATCTGTAAGAAAGAAACTATCCTTTACCTCATTTTGCATATACAATTTTTAAAAATGAACACAGTGGAAATAATTGATTGCCCTAAAATGAATCTTTATTTATCTTTCCCAAGAGAGGTGAAATCAGCAACTTCCAGTATCTGATGCACTTGAACACGTTGGCTGGCAGATCATATAATGATCTCATGCAATATCCTGTCTTCCCCTGGATCCTTGCAGATTACGACTCAGAGGTAAATCTCAAATCATTTTGTGTAAGTGGAACACATTTTCAAAAGTAATTAAAAGACACTGCAATTGCTCCAATGTTTTATTTGCTTTGTAGTTTAAAGTTCTCAGTGGGCACTTATTGCAAAAAGATGAGAAGAGTTTTAGCTTGGACTTGTACAAAGTTTGGGTAATTGACCAACTTCTTAACGTGTTTACTCATAATACCTATTTGGTTTCCTTAAATACTAATTAATTCATGTCCACTGGTGGATGTCAAAATCTTTCTTTGTAGATTGAATTGTTTGCTAGAAGAAAGTGAAGTGACTCTTCTACAAAATATTCCTGTCACAAAGAAGGAGTTTTTTGTACCATGCCAAGAAGCCTTGGAAGACGAGTTCCAACAGTTCAGCGTGTACATGACCTAGGGTTCAAAATCAGCACAAAAATGGATGCATATCTCTTCCTTTGCCTGCTAACTGATAGAGGCCTGATTAGGTCTGAAATAAACCAGTACCAGGAAAAATAAGAGAAGCTTAGGCCTGAATGAACCCAAAAAAAAAAAAAAATTAATAATTTGGAAATTCATTGGGCCTTCTCATTCACTAGAATCAAGTCTGTCTTTTTGGAAGTTTTACACATTAACATATTAGGGTGAAAGATAAAGCTTCTGTCCTCAGAAAATTTTAGTTTAAAAAAAGAATGGAGGGGCCGCCCGGTGGCGCAGCGGTTTAGTCCGCGCTTGGCAGCCCGGGGTTCGCAGGTTCGGATCCCGGGCGCCTGCCAATGCACTGCCTGTCAGCCACGCCGTGGTGGCGTCCCATATAAAGTAGAGGAAGATGGGCACGATGTTAGCCCAGGGCCAGTCTTCCTCAGCAAAAAGAGGAGGATTGGATGGATGTTAGCTCAGGGCTGGTCTTCCTCACAAAAAATAAAGAAAGAAAGAAAGAAAGAATGGAAATCTGCCTTACATACACAGACATATGTGAGTGCATTTGATGTGTGAATCTACATATTTACATGTGTTGTCAATATGTATTCCTGCATGTACATTAAATAAATCTAACAGAAGGAGAAGAGGAGGTCAGCAGTAAAGACTGATAAAATGAAAATATTTTTCCTTTAAATCAATCAAAGAAATTTACAAGAAAAATTAGATTTTAAAGAGACATAAAGTCCAAAAAGAATGCAGTTTTGTGAAAAAGGAAGGGAGAACCTATCGGTCTGCACTTGAATATATATCTCATAGGAACCTCACGGGTCCTGCTCCTGAACCTTCAGTTCTCTCCCTCGTTCCCTTAATGCACTTCTGACCCTCACTCACAATCCCCGTCTCAGGAAATGACACTACTATGCATGCTGTTGTACAGGCTGGAAATTAGACTCATTTTCCCACTGCCCATGTCTACTCAGTGGCCAAGGCATGTCCACCTTTTAAATGTCTTTCTAGTCTCTTCTTTTGTCTCCATCTGCATTGCCAGGATGCCATTTCAGCTGGATCTTTCACTGGATTGTTGCAATAGCCTCCTAACTGGACTTCCTGTTCCAGTCTTCCCTTCCTTCACTGTGTCCTCTACACTGCAGAAACACAGATCTAACTGAGTCATCCCTCTGTTTAAAATTTTTCAGTGAATCAGTATCACAGTTTGGGAGAGAGTTTAAAAACCTCAGCACAGTGCCCTTTACAAAGTAGCTCCTCTGTGTATATCCCTCATGACTCCCGGGACTGCTGTTGTGGGCTACCCCATTCCCTCTCATACCTCTCAGCTGCTCTCCTTGCCTGGAATTCTCCCCAGTGCCCGTGCACATCTTCTCTCCCACTTACAAGTTCACCTGGCTAGTTCCATTTTATCCTGCAAGACACACTCGAGTGTCACCTCTCAGGAGCCTTCTGTCCTCTCTCCTCTTTCTTCTTCCTCTCTTCCCACACTGCCTTGGAGCTGTATCGTGGTACTTTTCTTTTACAGCATGTTGTAGTCATGAGTTTTGCCTGACCCTACTCAATTCTGAGGTCCTTGAGCACAAAGACTATTTTATGTACCTCTCAATTCCCAACCTCTAGAAGCACTGCTTGGTACTTAGTATACACTTTAATGTTTGTTGAATTAACCAAAAGAATATAAATGAAGAATTTTGCATATAGATTTTGAGAGGACAATGTACTAACTTGACTTATATTCATAAATGTAGATCAGTTTCTCCTGCCCAAGACCTTTAAAATACAAGTTTGGCAAAATTGGTCAGTCAGGATGCCCTATAAAAACAACACAAATTAAATATCCCACGGGTACATACTTCAAATTTCTACTTTTAAAACCCTTAGGAGGTGAATTTTGGTTTCCTTTTAAATATGTGAATTAGGTCAGCTAGAGATGAGCTTTTAAAATAATCTCTGGTGGACTGAAGATTTCCATCTCATTTGTAAGTCACTTGTTACGGTATGATGTTGTCTTTTAGAGATGAACGAATTACTGAGTGCTCTAGTTTATTTCACTTCCCGATCGCCTCTAAGAGGAAAGTGCTCAGAAGTGAAGTGGGAGGGCAACAGGAGATGAGGGGAAGAGAGCAGAGGGAGATTTGATCCTCTAGTTATGTGGGTGATGGAGGATAAAGATGAATGGGAGCTTTTGTGTCCACAGTCTCCTGCTATCTTCTTGCCAAGACTGGGAAGGACTTTCCTTCTTAGTCCTCATCTCCAGACCTAGATCTTGAGGGACTTCCTCTGTGAACACTTAATTTCCAAAGCAGTTGTCTTCAAACTGAGTCAATTAACAAACTGCCACATGCTGTCTGTAAGGTAGGGATAACCAGCAGGTATGTAGCATTGTTTTAGAATCCAGTTCTGCTGGTGCGACCTCACAGATACTAGCACGTTTATAAATCGTCGTCTGCTATAGCTACTGTATCTACACTGGTAAGAATAGAAGGTGTATAGTAATTTGGAATTGGGTTTTGTTTTCTATTTCAGGAGGTAGATCTTACTAATCCCAAGACATTTAGAAACCTGGCTAAGCCAATGGGAGCACAGACAGATGAACGATTAGCTCAATATAAGAAGCGGTATAAAGACTGGGAAGATCCTAATGGTAAATAACTTTTCTTGTCATTGGACTTTGTACCTAAGTTTCAAAAGTAAGCCAACATTTAGTGGTCTGACATCCTTATATCTTTCTCCAAATTGCTTATATATCATTACATCTATGTATGTTATATATGCACACATATATACAACTATCAGAGTAGAAAAATCAGGTTTTGCATGCCAACTGATGGCTGTGCTTAGAAGGCATTTTTTACATAGCTTGTCAGGTACTGGCAGAAAACTAAGTACGTCTGCTTTGTGTAGGGCAGAAATTTCCCATCATAATCTGCCTTAATCTCTAATCGTGTTTAGGCCAGGAACTATATTTTCCTTTATTGACTCTCTTTTAATTTTATTGAAGCACATTGTGGAACCCTTTTGCATTAAAAAAAGAATAGTAATAATTACCTTCTAAAACACTACAGTTTACTTACTCATTATTTATTACGTTTAATGTTTATCATGTATTCCCCTCAAACAGGCAAAACAAACAAAGAGAAAAAAACTAAGCCTAACAATATTCCCTGTATGGACTCTTTTTTTTTTCCCTGCCAAGGAGAGTATGTAATAAAAATTGCATAATATTCATAGATAACAATTTAGAGAAATATGTCATTGCAAAGCTAGAACCTAATAAAAAGTAGCTATAAGTCAATATCCTGCATTAGCGGAAGATGGTTTGCTGTTAAGGGTTATCTATTACAATAAGCCTCAAAACATGAATTGCCAGATGTGCTAAGTTTGGGGGGAAAGGCCTCGAATTATACTTTGGATCACTGCCAAATATATAAGTGAGGGGTAGCAGTGTCATCATCAAATTTTCTTGCTACAAACGCCAATACTAACTGCATTTAGTGTCACAGTTATCACATACGTTTGTATTTTCAAGCCTATTAATTAATACCAATTTTATTTTTTATATTTACTCTTGTTTCAATTGTGCTTTAATTTTCCTGAGCAGGAGAAACTCCAGCCTACCACTATGGAACCCACTATTCATCTGCGATGATTGTGGCTTCATACCTAGTAAGGATGGAGCCTTTCACACAGATATTCTTGAGACTACAGGTAAAACTCTAAAGTTAGAATTTTTCCATTTTATTGAAGCCTTCTTTCTATTTAAAATTGTTGTTGTTGTTTTTTAATGTTGTTATCTTGCCTTACAAAAAGCCCTGTGAAGTTTTAGTCACAAAAGTAGTCAAACATAACTAAAGTAGAATTTCACGGGACCAAAATTGTTGAATAAACTAGAATTTGTTTACGGTAAACAAGTGCCAGGGTCCTTGAGTCAAATAAGCAAATAGCGTATGCTTTCCAGCGTTAACTGGTTGAATTCAACAAATATTAAAAAAAAAGAGTAATATAGTCTAGCTCATTTGCTATCTTCTTTATTGTAATTACTTTTCTCTGCATTCTCTTTACTTATTCAGCAAATTTTTTGGAATACCTACTATGTGCCAGGCACTGTGCTAGGTGCTTGGAGGAGGTCAGTGAATAAAGACGCAAGTCCTGCCTTGTAGAGCTTAGATGTTTTAGTTGAGGGAGACAGACACACATAATGGATAAGTATACTGTAAAGTGCTTTAGAGTGTGATGAAAGCTATCAGAAAAATAGAGATCAGGGAAACGGGGTGGGAAGTACGGAGTTGGGAGATACGGGGTGCAGTTTTAAATAGAGTGGTCAGAGTGGGTCTCCTTGAAAAAGGGGACATCTGAACAAAAACTTGAAGGAGTTGAGGCACTCAGGCCGATATCTGGAGAAAGTGTGTCCCAGGCAGAGGGAACAGCCCAGGCGAGGGCCCTAAGTCAGGTGTGTATCTGAGATGTTTGAGGAATAGCAAGGAGACCAGTGTGTCTGGAGCAGACTAAGTGCTAGGGAAGGTCGCGGGGGATGAGGTCAGAGAGGTAACAAGGGCCAAACTGTGGCAGGCATCGGCGGCCTTTGTGTAGACTTTGGCATTTTCCCACAGTGAACTTCATTGTGAAGACAAATACGCTTTGTGCAGGTAAAACACAGGGTGGGGAGTTGGACTGAGGAGGTGGGTGGTGTACCTATGAGACTCTAAGCAAAAGAAATCCCTTTTCTATTTGAATTTGTTTTATTAATCTATAATTCTTTGATCACCTTCCTAGTTCTCCACTTAATTCTCATTGGTATGAGAAGTTGAATGTCATGTTAATTTATAAAGTTAGTCAAATGCGTATATAACTTGAATATTTCCAACTGTAGATGACTACACTGAAATCTTTCTTCAGGAGAACTTCATCAAATATGGAAGAACTCCTATTTCCTTATAGTCTTGCCCTATCTCTAAAAACTAATATTTTTTAATGACTTTTTAAAGTCTTTATGTTTGGATTTCACTTTGATTACAAAACAAATACATTGAACACCCTTTGTAAGGAGTACCCCAAAAAGAATTAATTTTCATTTTGTAATTATTTAAAATTGCGTATTTGACATAGGGTGATGGGAAATTGAAATGTAACCAAACATATTTATTTGAAGTTTTCAAGCCTTTGAGTTTGACAGAGGCTGTGAGGTGGGGGTGGTTCTCTAATAGCGAGGTGCCTTCTCATTCTGCCCACAGGGAGGCCACTTCGACCTGGCTGACCGGATGTTCCACAGTGTGCGCGAGGCATGGTATTCAGCATCAAAGCACAACATGGCAGACGTAAAAGAACTTATCCCAGAATTTTTTTATTTACCCGAATTCCTGTTCAATTCCAACAACTTTGATCTAGGTACGTAGAGCTATGGCACTATCTTAGGAACATTAGCTGGGAAAAACCAATAGAAATAAGTCACTTTTCTGAAGATTGTCTGCAGTACACACTGACAAGATGTCTTCTGGTCTCAGCTGCTGCTATTTACTGTAATTGGGTTTATGTGATTAAATATAAAAAGAAAAATAGATTTATACCCCAAAATAGCTATTTCAAACCTAGAGTCTGAGAAACATTTATAAATTGACACAGATTACATCTAATGGTCAGAATGTTGTTATTTCAGTGAAAACAGAGGTGAGGTGAAAATTTATTTGAAAATTATTACAGTTGAAACCCATTAATAGCCAAGAATGGTGTAGCCAAATTTTTCATGTATTGTTTTAATCTTATGCATTGCCTGGGCATTCTCCGCTTGTATGCTAATATGTTTTAAAATTAGAATTTCAGAATAGCTTTGTAAATCCCTTTTCTTTACCGGTTAGGGTATTAATTTCTAGAAACACAGGACCAACTCAACATTTATAAAAAGGAGAGCAAATCATCAGTACTCTGCTCCGTGTATGTTATCTAGCAGTTACAGGAAGGAGATTTGACTTTGGTTATAGTTTCTTGGAACACAGTTTGCTGATCTATGTTTCTGGCTATTTCTTTTAAAACATACCAAAATTCCATTGCTTCCACTTTAGAATAATCCTTCCAAATATTGTTCTGTTTTCATATCCCATATTTTATACCGTATTTAAGGGTTTAACTTACAAATCATGACTATACTATCTCAGAAAGTTTCGTTAACAGAAAATTCAGGGAAATATTCATATCTAATACATTTGATGATTTTTTTAACTTTTTTAAAATAATTTTTACTTAATTGTCCATCAGCAGTTCTAACTTTGTGAAATTATAGTTCCAAGACCAATGGGAAAGGTAATAAGACTTTGTCAATAGCCCCAGCAAAAGTCCTGAAATTGAGTCTCATTACCTCTGATTGGGCCCAGAGCTCACCCTTCAGCAGCTAAAGACACCAAGTTCTAGGACTTAGAGCTGGAAGGATTGATGGTTCCTCAAAGGAATAGAATAGATGGTAATCAGGGAAAAACAACAAGTGTGTACCCAGCATTTTAATATGGATGCACATTAGTGTTTTATTATGTTCACTTATAATTCACCTTGGGAGAATGCTCTCTTCCCTGGGGACATCATTTTCAAAGAAACAAATATGGAGCGGTACAGAAAAAAAGAGGGACCCTCAATCTTCAGAAACACTGGATCCATTATAATAAACTATGATGCAAAAATGTTCTAGCCAGACCACTTACAAACCCAACCAAATAATTCACTTTTAATAAATAAGTAAATAAAAGAAGGGTCATGTATTTTTGTCATGCTGACCTTCATAACAAATCATCTTCCCTCTATGAAATCATACACTTTAAAAAAACACTATTTGCATAAAAGAGCTAAAGGCATAATACTTAGAAGAAAACATAGGGTTAAATCTTCATAATATTGTATTTGACAATGGATTCTTAGCTAGGATATCTAAAGCACAAGCAACAACAACAAAAAAAATTAAATGGGACTTGATCAGAATTTATAACTTCTGTATGCAAGGGTATTTTGAAGAAAGTGAAAAGAAAACCTACAGAATAGGAGAAAATATTTGCAAATGAGATACAGTCACGTGCTGCATGACGATGTTTTAGTCAATGATGGACTGCATATACGATCGTGGTCCCATAAAATTATAATGGAGCTGAAAAATTCCTATTGCCTAGTGCATCTAGAAGAAGACACTCAAGAGATTCATCCATGACTACAAAAGATTTGCCAAGGATGAGGAGGTTGCAAAAATCAACAAGGCTGTGACTGAGATGCAAACAACTTTAACCCGCGTGTGGATGAGGATGACGTTGAGGAGCTCCTGGAGGTGGTTCCTGAGGAACTGACTAATGAAGAGTAGTTGGAACTGGAACAGGAACACATAGCTGAAGAAGAGGCAAAAGAAAAGGGAACTGCAGGAGAAGAAAAAGAGGAACCCCCAAGAAAATTGACAGTGAAGGGTTTAGCAGAAGCTTTCGCAGACCTCAACGAGTTCCTTAAAAAGTTTGAAAATGTGGACCCCAACGCCAAAAGGTTTTCGTTAATAGAGAGGAATGTTCATGGTGCATTGCTTGTTTATGAGCAAATCTATGATGAAAAAAGAAACCAAGCAAACCACCATGGACATGTTTCTGAAAAGAGTGACACCTCCTCAAGAAGAGCCTCAGGCAGGTCCTTCAGGAGGTGTTCCAGAAGAAGGCATTGTTATCATAGGAGACGACAGCTCCAAGCATGTTATTGCCCCTGAAGAAACTTCCAGTGGGACAAGATGTGGAGGTGGAAGACAGGGATATTGATGGTCCTGACCCTGTGTAGGCCTAGGCTAATGTGTGTGTTTGTGGCTTAGTTTTTAAATAAAAAAGTTTAAAAAGTAAAACAAAATTAAAATTTTAAAAATAGGAAAAAGCTTGTAGAATAAGGGTATAAGAAAAAAAAGTATTTTTGTACAGTTGTACAATGTGTTTGTGCTTTAAGCTAAGTGTTACTACAAAGAATCAAAAAATTTTAAAAATTAAAAAGTTTGTAAAGTAAAAATGTTATAGTAAGCTAAGTTTAATTTATTATTGAAGAAAGAAAAATCTTTTTATAAATTTAGTGTAGCCTAAGTGTCTGGTGTTTATAAAGTCTACAGTAGTGTACAGTGATGTCCTAGGCCTCACATTCACTCACCTCTCACTGACTCTCTCAGAGCAACTGCAAGTTCCATTTGTGGTAAGTTTCCTATACAGGTGTACCATTTTTTATCTTTTATACCATATTTTTACTGTACCTTTTCTATGTTTAGATCCACAAATACTTACCGTTGTGTTTCAGTTGCCTACATTATTCAGTACAGTAACATGCTGTATAGGTTTATCCCAGGAACAACAGGCCATACCATGTAACCTAGGTGTGTAGTGGGCTATACCATGTAGGTTTGTGTAAGTACACTCTGTGATGTTTGCACAGTGACGAAATGGCCTAACAACACATTTCTCAGAATATAGCCCAGTTGTTAAACAACACATGACTGTATCTTATAAAGGTCTAGTATTCAGAATATAAAGAATTCTTACCACTCAACAACGAAAAGATAAACAACCCAATTGAAAAATGGGTGAAGGACCCGAATAGACATTTCTCCAAAGGAATTATACGAATGGCCAATAAACAGATGAAAAGATGTTCAATGTCATCAGTCATCAGACAAATGCAAATCAAAATCACAGCGAGGTCCCACTTCACACTCACTAAGATGGCTATAATGAAAAAAACTGACACAAACAGAAAATAACAAGGACTGGCAAGGATGTGGAGAAATTACAACCCTTGTACATTGCTGATGGGAATGTAAAATGGTTCAACTGCTGTGGTAAGCAGTTTGGTGGTTCCTCAAAAAGTTAAAGATAGAATTACCACATGACCCAGCAATTCCACTTCAAGGTATATTTCCAAAAGAACTGAAAACAAGGACTCGAGCAAGTCTATGTGCTCATATGTTCATAGCAGCATTATATGCAATAGCCAAGTGGTAGAAACAGCCCACATGTCTATCAGTAGATAAACAAATTATGGGATATACATGAAATGGACTATTAGCCATGAAAAGGTATAAAGTACTGATAAATGCTACAACATAGATGAACCTCAAAAACATTACACTAAGTGAAAGGAGCCAGAACCAGAAGGTCACATAATGTATGATTCATTTTATATGGAATATCCTGAATAGGTAAATCCAAATGCACAGAACGCAGATGGGTGGTTACTGGGAGTGGGGGGGGGGCGGGGAGGAATGGGGAGCAAGTGCTTCACAGGTCAAGGTTTCTTTATGGGGTGGTGGAAATGTTTGGGGACTAGATGGAGGTGGTGGTTGCACAACATTGTGAATGTACTAAATGCCGCTGAACCGTTCACTTGAAAATGGTTAATTTTATGTTATGTGAATTTCACCTCAGTAAAAAGAAAAGAAAACAGAACAAAACACTGTTTGCCTCTCCATCCAGAAAAGACAGTAAATGATGTAAAAGAAAGAGCACTTGGCTTTTTCCCCTGATTCTGGGATGAGTAACATTCACCCCTGGTCTTCTTGACCTCACACCCTTGGATATACATGGAGGGGAGCTGCAGAGTAGCAGAATTAGACCAGAGTTTTCTACAGACCGTTTCCTGTAAATGACATTTTAAAATTGCAGATAGTACTGATAAAATAAAATGATATCACATAATTATTTAGGGATTATGAGCAACATTTTGAAAAGTAGATTAAACTCAAGTAGCCTAACGATTATTACTTACTTCTTCTTATCAAAAAAATTAGGTCTGGAGGGCATTTCAAGGGGACTGGAGTGAGGATGTGAAAGAGGGGGAAGGGTTTGTAATAACTTGATTGTTTTATTTTTTTCTTAACTCATATGGTAATTTTTCCAACCAAGTGAAGACATTCCTTTAAACAATAAACTGATTTTTGTATCTCTCACTTATATCGTAAATAAGCCGTCAGATAACATGATGAAAAATTTTTTCTAAGGGAAATATTTTTATTGGCGCTCACTTGCAACTGCCTTTGTATTCTAAAATTTGAACGATTGCACTTCTCTGAAAATTTCTAATACAACTATTTACCTAACCAACTGCTGTTAAGCTGGTGAGTCAGCTTTATTGTTTATGGAGTCGTTTTTACAATGATCATCTGATTTGTACCTAAGAAAACTCTGTAAGCTAAAGTGAACTTTTTGGTGTTATTTCAAAAAAAGAAGAAAAAGAATCTGTTTCCTTAGATGCCAGTCCCACTTAATGTGTTTCATTGTGGATAGATTTCATAGCAAACAGTTTCTTTAATATTTTAGAGATTATCTGGCTATGACCAGTTTATGTGGAATAAACACTTATCGGTATGCATTATCACAACTGAATGTTTTTGTTTCTGCCAGGCAGCCCTGTAGTCTTTCCAAATGTGTTTTCCTATTAAATGATAGACTAACAGCAAAAAGTTATGTTTCAGATTTTTTTTTTTAATGAGAATCCTTACAGCAAAATACATGTCAGTTCTACAGGGCTCTCAAGATTTAAGAATCAGAAATATGTGAAATCACATGTATTACAGATATCTCTAGTAGATTGTGGTACTTTCATTTCCTCTTAAGCAAAGAGAGAATTCAAATTGAAAATAACTGAGGAGTTAGGTATTCTTTCGATAACCTCCTCCATGTGAAGGGCAAAATTTTGTCAAAACATTAAGAAAAGAAATTCAGTGCTGGTTAACTACTGATGACTCACCAAGCTTTAAGCATTCTAGAAAAGCCTAAACAAAAGAAGAGTTTAGAGAAATTGTTAATGGTCTTCTAAATGAGCTATCCTAGGGGGACTGAATTTGAGCAGTTTTTCCAAACTCAGAACAGTAGCCCCATAAAGTGTTTCATTAAGTAGTCCTGTGGTCAGTTAAATTTCAGAAATGTTGTGTCTGATGTCCCTCCTGGAGAAGAACAATGCCTGTTAGGAGTCTTGCATGAAAGAAGTATGTTTAATTTTGCATAACTCAGCATTTCCTGAAGTCATTTGACCGTGAGGGCCCCTCAGTTTTGCTAACACTTCATAAATCTCTCTGAAGGAATGCTCTAGGGAGCAGTCTTAGAGAAATGCCGGAGTAGATGATCTCTGAGCTCCTTTCTGGTGGTAAAATTTCATAGTTTTGGTAATGAATCCAACCCACTATTTCTCTGTTACTTTAATATGAAGTTACTGTTTTTCTCATTTTCTTTTTAATGTGTCCAATTGCACAGGCTGCAAACAAAATGGCACCAAGCTTGGAGACGTTATCCTTCCACCCTGGGCAAAAGGGGACCCACGAGAATTCATCAGAGTCCACCGTGAGGTAATGGAAGTGCACTTGATAATTGCAGCTGAGCTTGGATTCCACTGGGCCATTGACCACAATACAAAGAGACCTTGAGCAATTTATCACCTGTTTGTTCAAATTACTAATACTGTTTTTATGATTTTTAGTTATTTTAGTTCCTATTGACCACTGGCCAATTGTTTTACTTTCTGAGCAAGTAATAAATGTCAGCCAGTGACTGAACCTATGTTTTGAAATTACAGGCTTTGGAATGTGATTACGTGAGTGCCCATCTGCATGAGTGGATTGACTTAATCTTTGGCTATAAACAGCAAGGCCCTGCCGCAGTAGAAGCTGTGAATGTCTTCCATCATCTTTTTTATGAGGGTCAAGTGGATATCTACAACATAAATGACCCACTAAAGGAAACAGCCACCATAGGGTTCATTAATAACTTTGGTCAGATCCCCAAACAGGTATAGATGTTCTTTTCATATCGCTGATGTTCTCTGTTTCATTTTTTAAGCTCTGTAATGTTTCTTTAGATGGTAGATGACAATATAATGTGATAATTAAGTTTAGACTGTTTTTAATAGAGGACCATAAATATCACCCAGTGTGTTCCTAGATTATTGTTTTCTCCCCCATTTACGTCCAGATAAATAGAAATTTTGTTGTTCAAAGAGAATTTTCCTTCAAAGACTAGTACAGGGTATGCTTTCCTGTACCCGCACAAGACCTGGCAGGAGGGCAAGAGCACAGTCAGGGAAGCAGACGGTGCCTTGGGGGCCCCAGTATACACAGAGATGGAGTGTCGTCCCAAGGCCAGTAGGAAGCCAGAGCTGACTTTAAGCAGGGAAATGACATGATCCTATTTCAACTTGAAAGATCATTCTGGCTGCAGTCTCGCACACACTGTAGGGGAGCCAAATTCGGAACAGAAGACCACCTAGGAAGCTCTTGCAGTAGTTCAGGGAACAGACAGTGTGGTTTGGGTGAGAGAGGTGTGCGTGATACGTGCTGTGATGGGACTACGTGCCGTGGGAATGCCTAGGACCGGCCTGCACCAGCTGCTCCACCACCCTCAGGAGCCTGGAGAGGAAGACCAAGAGCGTAGCCTCTCAGCACCCAAATGCTGTAGATCTCTCACCTTCAGTGATGAGCAAAGCTCTGTTAAGAGACTTCATCCCCATCGTCCAGGGCACGCCTGGGTGCACAAGGAGTAACGGCAGCACTGTGCAGAGCCGACCGTTCAGACGTCCCACCTTTGCCGGGAACCCTGGGCTCCACACTTCGGCCCTGGCTATCCTCCTCTGTTCCTGCTTCACATATCTCTCCTGGACTCCCTTTTTGTGGTTAACCAATTGTGAGGTTTCCAGGCCTGACCGCTGGGAACACACAGAACAGTGACAAGTCTTTGTGCAGCCACAGTTGCGACAGACAGCAGGACAGCCTATAACTGCCCCACTCGCACTGCAATCTGATCCCCCAACAAAGGAACCAGGTTTACTGTTAAAGCAAAATGCTTTTTGATAAACGCTACTCACAGTTGAGGAATCTTGGTTAAACCTTTCCCTTGTTCTGCGGGTTTACAAGCACAGGAACCATGTTTCATACTCTCTGGAAACAAATATTTCTAACAAAAAAATCAAAACACATGCACTGTCACAGGACTTTTGTTCAACTTTTAAGTATAAGAGGCAACCAGTCTGGAGATGGAGTTTGGATACTAATGTATTTCTAGGACCTTCCAGTGACTAATAGAGAGTACTTCCAAGTACAGCCATCTTAGAAAAAAACCTAAGGTTTCTGGTCACCATATCCACACATCCTTTTATATACCCTAGCCTGGCGCTGTGCTCTATCCTTAGGTCCTCATATAAAAGTTCTCAGTAACTGTTCATTCACGGATGTGCTTTAAAGTATGCGGGTCTTTTTATACAACTTCTGAGTCTTGTGTCATTATTAACATTTAGAGAAAATGACAGAACCCTGATCCTATGCCCTTGTGTGTAGATAAAATAGGAACAATATGTTCAAAGGTTTGAGAGTCTAAAATGTATATCTTCCTTGATACAAAACATTTTTTTCTATTTTTTTCTTCTGGAAATCCAGAATATCAAATTTACAAAGTGTGGTGGTGTTATATTCACCTTAAACCTCATTTCATCTAAGGTTTTCCAGATATCTTCCTCAAATACCAGTTTTCCAACAGAAATGACTATGCCTATTGTGAAAATCTATAATATTTGAAAAATAGTAATCTTAAATGTACTTTAATATTTTTAATCCTGTAGAAATACTGAACAAAGAAGCCAAAGATTTTTTTTCCCTTTACAGTATTGCAAAGTGAAAAGAAAGCAACAATGTTCACACTTTTAGCAAATTAGGAGCACCTAAAAGCCACCAAAATGATGTCTCACAGAGAAAGTCCACATTGAAGTCGGAAATAACCCAGTTAGACAGAATGTCTGCCTGCCCTCAGTGGCACAGATTGGTATCAGGCTATAAAGAATGGGTTAGTTTTTAAAGATCACTGGAAAATAATTGTCAGTCGACTGTAGTTTGAGTAAATTAATTGACTTCTGACAAGTTGTCATGAAACCGGTGTGGCACAGAGCACGGTGGTAACCCTGGCTTTCTTACCACAGCCCTGGCTGTGTTCCCTGAGGTGTGGGATCTCTGGCAACCTTCTGCGTCTCTTTGAATTTCTTTCCTCAAGTATAAAATGCAATAATTTAGTGCCTAACAGTTGTTGTGAAGCTTAAGTGAAATAAAAACATAATACCTGGCATATAAAAGGGCTTAATTAATGTTAGCTTTCATTATAAAATGTCATCTTCTCTCTTACCAGTTATTTAAAAAACCTCATCCACCAAAGCGAGTGAGGAGTCGACTCAACGGAGACAATGCAGGAATCTGTGTCCCTCCAGGATCTACAAGTGACAAGATCTTTTTCCATCATCTAGACAACTTGAGGCCTTCTCTAACACCTGTGAAAGGTAAGATGACAGGAAATAAACATTTGATTCATGATTCCATGGGGTTGTTTAATAATCCTAGTTTAGCAATAACACATTTGCTTTTCAGCAATAATGTAATTTATAATAAGTACTATACTTTTTGTGGTAAATCATCAAATACATGTTAGAAATTCTCCTTTTTCTTTTCCGTTTTCTTTTTTTGGCCTGTGGATTTTTCATCAAAAAGAACTAAACAGGTTTCTCTTCCCTGCTAAGATAGTGAAAACTTTAATATACCAAATCTTGTAGCTCAACTTTATATTATGTAAAGACTTTTGTCATCGTCATTTATACATGTTCTGCCAATTTAGAAATAGCAGTAAGAAGGTTGCATTTTTAATATGCATCTCTTTTACCTAATGTTATTATGAGTTATCTAAAAGTACTTTTTCAAGTGGATTTTTTTCCTCTTAGAATGAAAAAATATTTCACAAAGTCTGGAAATTGTCACTTAAACAAATCCAAGAATTGAAGTCAGAGTCTGGGTAATTGAATTGGCACCAGCTCTATGCCATTTTGCCTCATGGTACAGACTCTGCCCTGTGCCAGCTCCAGTCACTGCCCAGCGATGGTTCTGGAGCACTTGTGTGGTCGGCAAAGTCCTGGGGCAGAGCAGGGGGTCCAGGCCTCTCAGGGAATGCCACGGCCTTTTTGCAGTAAGTCTAAGGACTGGCTATAACTTGGGAAGTGCCGAAGGCCTAGATTGGTTGAAGGTTTGAGTGTGCCAATCTGGGGAGCATCCCAGGTCACTCTCTGCAGTCCTAATGATCAAGAAGCCAGGCTTGATTACTAGGAGCCAAACCCAAGAGTGTCCAGAGGCAGGAAGCCTGGAGGGAAGCCCTGCAGAACACCGGTCAGGTCAGCATCCATCTGGCAGGTCTTGTGGGAGACTCAGAAGCCAAGATCTAAGATCATTTTGTCTTAATATAGCTGTCAGGATGCTTAATTTGTGTGAATTTTTGAGATTACTTTATTATCCCCGATGGGATAATGAAGTTCAGTTTCCCTGTCCCTATTCTAATGTGTCGATTTGCTTTTTATAGAACTCAAAGAGCCTGTGGGACAAATAGTGTGTACAGATAAAGGCATTCTTGCAGTAGAACAGAATAAGGTTCTCATCCCACCAACCTGGAACAAAACTTTTGCTTGGGGCTACGCAGACCTCAGCTGCAGGCTGGGAACCTATGAGTCAGACAAGGTTTGCATTGTTTCTTGCTCACTCATTTAATCTTGCTCCTCACTCATTTAATCTTGCTCTTTTGTGGTCTGGATATTCTGCTTAATGGAAGTGAGGAGAGCCCAGGCCAAGGGCTTGTCAGCTGTTCCCCCACAGCCCAGAGGAAAGGAGAGCTTCACTGCGTCAGATCAGTATAAAGGCGCTAGTGGACAAGGCATGTTTCCTGCAGAACAAGCCTCTCTTGTAAAGTTGTGTGCTCAGGGCCAGCAGTTTCCCTCCCACTCAGAGAATTCCTCCACTCGGTCCTAGCCAGCCAGGTATTCAACTTTTCTGCCAACCAGAAGAGCCTCCTTTTGGTGAGTCACCATCTGGCCCACTTGTCATTTCAGTACAGTCATGCATCGCTTAACAACAAGGATGCATTCTGAAAAAGTGCATCGTTAGGCGATTTCCTCATTGTGCAAACATCATAGAGTGTACTTACACGACATAGATGGTATAGCCTACTACACACTTAGGCTCTATGGTACTAATCTTATGGGACCACCCCATCCCCCCAGAAGCAGCAGCTACCGTTTTGAGTCCCATAAGTACCTCTTGGAGAGGCAGTATGTAGTGATTTTTTAGTGCTCTGTGTTTGTCCTGTGACAGTCTCCTCCTGAATACAAGAGGGATACAGTCTGTGCAGGTCTGTATGTTGCACTGTGACACGAATCTGTTTAGTTAACATCTCATTAAACAGCAGCACTCATGCTTTCCTTTTACATCTTACTGGCTACAGCAAAACACATCCTTTTACCAGGTTATCCCCTGCATCTTACATAGCATCACACAATCTGAACATCATTCTCCTGGACTGCAGAAACTGGAGATGCCCATTATGAGCAAAGTCCTTTTTATTATGGTTTTAGCAGCAACCATAGTTAGGAGGCTGTTGGGGGCAGTTCAGAGAAGAGCTTCAATGGAAATGTTGCTAAACTGAAGCCAGCCCAGAATGGACGCAGGTCTTTGCCTGGGAGGTGCCTGCACAGAGTTCTCCTTCCCTCAGTGTGCTCGTTATGTTGCAGGAGTGTGTGGTTCTGGAGGGCGTGTGTGTCTCACATCTGTTTGTTTTACAGGCAGTTACTGTGTACGAATGTTTGTCGGAGTGGGGCCAGATTCTGTGTGCAATCTGCCCCAACCCCAAGCTGATCATCACGGGCGGAGCGAGCACAGTTGTGTGTGTGTGGGAGATGGGCACTTCGAAAGAAAAGGCTAAGACCCTCACTCTCAAACAGGTAACAGAACGTGCAGGATACGAACACAGTCCATCTCAGCTGCCTCCACGCAAGAGCAACCAGAAAGCTTCCTCCATTCCAACATGCTTCAGACAGTGAACAAAACCAAAAGAATATATGTTCTTTTGCTAGAAATGGGTCTAAAACAAAAGGAAATGAAATCAGGAGACACTATTTCTAAAAATGATCTAAGCTAGTCCTCTTTTAAAGTCTGAAGCAAGCTGTCTTTGGGTAATATTTTTTTAATACATTTAAGTAATATAGATATTTCTCAGAAATTATTTGTAAATTGAATTTTTGCAAACCGAATTATATTTGCTATTAATTCATATTAATTTCTTCTCTGGGTGACTTTCATTCTGCTGGACCACTAACTCTTCGATTCTTTTATTCTTCTCTTTCTTCATGTATCCTGTCCTCGAAGACATGACAGACTCAAGAATGTATTCAGTAGAACAAGTATTTGATCACTCGTTACATACTGACTCTATTATAAATTTTTACTTAAAGCAAGAATCCTTTTATAATCAAGCCATCATCTTTTAATATTTGATTTGTGAGTGAATTTACCATAAAGGTATTTTTAATGGAGTATACATCTAAGTATTTTTTATGATACAAATTTGAAAAGTAGTGTAACCCTAATATCTATATTTACTGAGCACCTATTCTGTTCAGGGCACTGTGCTAGGGAGTTAAAACTGTAAAACTCCAATCCTCACGATTCTATGACATAGTTATTGGCCCTATTTATGCCTGAAAAAAATCACAGCTTAGAGAGGTTAAGACATATCCCCAAGTCACTCTTAGTGGTAAAATCAAGATATAAATTCAGTTGTGTGTGACTCCAAAGCTATTTTAAAGCCAAACTCAAACAAAAGTAGTGTCTTAACCATCTGTGCAAAGATTGGAAGCCCTTGTGTTTATACCAACAACCATCTATATAGGCCGGAAACTTCCCTGGTTGCTGGGTCTAACGGTAAGCCATGGTATCGACATGAGCAGATACAAGGTTGACTGTGTAGTACGCTGATCCAAACTCTAATGCTTACAATATTTTCAATTTAGAAAATGGGCTTTGAAGCTGGTGTGCCAGTGACCCCTCAGTAGAAAGCACTTATTTAAAACAGCCTTCCATGGTTTGCTAAGCATATGGTAAGGATGTCTGTATGACCAAAATTTTAAGCCAACTCATTATTTAAATAGTAAATGCTCAGAAACTCCTAACAGTAGTCTAAATCTTTTTCTTCAAATGGCTTCCTTATTTTCCCACATTGCCATTTCCCTGGATCCTGTTTCTCTTCAGATTCCAGTAAAACATGGAAGTTCTTATTCTAGTTTGAAGAAGAAGTCCCTCTTGGGCACAGATGTTCAGATGTCTCCAGTTCAGTAACAGGAACTCAGCAGACACACCAGGACCACATTTTCCCTTTATCTTTCTAGGCCCATGTGCTGTAACCACGCAGTCCTCACACTTTGTGCATCTTTTAGAAATCCATTCAGTTATAGTTCCTTAGACTAACAGGAGTTGGTGTCATGAAAGAATTGATTCAGAGTTTAAATTCTGTACTTTGGGGGCCATAATCAAGACATCTCCAAGTAAAAATGGTGTGAAGAAACCCAAGCTGGGCTGCAGTTGCCATTCTCCATTCCTTCTAAGATACTGGCCCAAATCCAGGAAAGAAGTAACATAAAAATGGAGACTAGAGCCTCCGCCATCCTCCAGACTTCCCTCTTCCCCCCAGTGGGATGAGGCAAGGAGAGCGGACTAGAGGAGAGCGAAGACTTTCAAGACACCGCCGCTTATCGCGCTGGCTACCCCCACGCGCTTCTGTCATTTCCTAGTGCATCCAGAACCTTCTAGGGTCCCTTAAAGAGCACTGTCACTGTAATCAGCCTGTTTTTTTCTGTTCTCCTTTGTAGGCCTTACTTGGCCACACTGATACTGTCACCTGTGCCACAGCATCATTAGCCTATCACATAATCGTCAGCGGGTCCCGTGACCGAACCTGCATCATTTGGGATCTGAACAAATTGTCGTTCCTAACCCAGCTCCGAGGCCATCGAGCTCCGGTGTCTGCTCTTTGTATCAATGAATTAACAGTAAGTAGTAAATTACCCACTTAGTTCGTGTTTAGGAAAACAAGTAGTTCTGGCCAATGTAAATAAAAAATGACTAAGTGCTTTCTAAGGTGACAGACACTCGTTTTATAAAAGCCACTGCATCTTCCCTGATTTATGTGTTGTTTGCAAAAGTGAATGGATATTAAAGTTCGTAATCCAGAGAACGATTTTGTCTTAGAATTCATTCACTGCTGCATACTTTAAAGAGCAAGATTTGATTCAAACCAAAACATTCTAGAATAGTCTCTCTTTAAAACTGAGGAATTTGTAGGATTTGTTAAGAATGTTAAAATTGTATTGAAGTTTTTATGAAATACACTTAAATTATTTCTTTATTATGTAAAGTGAAGAGAGTAATATTTGGGTACCCAAACAAGAGGAAAATTGTTATAGAACTATTTTCAAAACAGATCCCAAAGTTATCAAAGGATATTATCTCTTCTCAAAAACAAGTATTTTATGTACAAATAAATAAAATGAGTCAGAATAAAATAAATGTCCTGTCCTAGGAGTCCCCTTTGCAGATCAGGCCCTCCTAAGGTGGGGCAAGGGGAGCATAGGTGTGTTGCTAAGGTATGTTGGTGAGCAGGGGAATCTGAGGTGAGGTGACAGACTGAGGCCTCACTGTCCACAGGACAAGTCATCATAGTGGTATGTAGATGATGCCTACGTATGCACATCAGTCTTGCAAATCAGCCAGAACCCACCCCGCCTCATCCCTTCTTAGCTCAACCAACTCATTCCCACCCTTCCTCTCAGCCCTGCCCTGGATCATCCTGCATGACACAGAGTGGTTCTGACCACATCAATCATCCCCCACACAGCCAGCTTTCCTTCCGAGGGATGCTGCATCTTTCGTTTCTACCAGAAGATACCAAGTATTATGCTTTTAGTCAAATACCTTGTAGTCACTCAAAGAAAAAAAAAAGAAATTCAGTTCTGGTGAATGGCACTTAGAGTGTCTGATAATAGTAAGAGTAATCAAGAGTTGGCAGTGAGTGGGGAGGATGCGGGGGTTAAAAAGTCAGAGTAGTTTTTCATTATATTTGAAAGGTTTAAGATGTGGTTAGAACAGCACCTTGGGGTGGTCCTGCAAACGTTTGTACCTAAGAGCTTTATGAAAATGTCTGTGCGACAGAACCGCTCTGACCTGGCAGCGTTGCTTTGAGTCAAATGCCTCATTGCACTATTTGGAGGATTTAGTTTTGGGGTTGTTCTTAACTTAGATACTGAGAGTTTTATTTATAGTCAGTTGTTATTTGAGTGAGTGTACACCCATTGGATTACAATAGTACTGCAAACACTACACAAGTGTTGTTTTCCCTTTTAAGTTGCTTTTGTAATCTCTTAACTCATGAGAAGATCCCTATTTCTGTTATACTTTTGCAGCCAATATCAAGTCTGCTTCACTTTAGTCTACACTTTGGGCCTAAGCTACCTTGCAGCTGCCCTTGAATTCCTCTCCTTACTGCTCAGCCCTCATAACCACAGGATTTGCTCTAATGCACTCTAACTGTGGTGCCCTGGAGTAAATGAAGGAAGTCTCGCATAGTGCAGAGTGGAGTGGCTGCCTCTCGTCTCCTGCAGAGACTGAGGCCATTAATTAAAGCTCAGCTGCCGACACTCATTGTCAGAGGCGCGGTCTGGTGGCTGATACAGAGGTAGACACAGCAGGGCTTTGCTAAGTAGTATTTTTGTTTTATTGGTTTGCTTCTTGCCATCTTGGTAGAAGAGCAGAGGGAGGAAGGGAGTGAGAGAACAGTAGCAAGGCCTGCACAAACAGTGGTTTGGGAAAGCCCCACACCTCCCCCTGACCTCTTGCGTGCATTGGTGCTGCTGCCATTCAGCTTCTAGTTTCCCTCTGTTTTTTTTTTTTTTTTTTTGCTTGAGGAGGACTAGCCCTGAACTAACATCTGTGCCAGTCTTCCTCTATTTTATGTACGGGACACCTCCACAGCGTGGCTGATGAGTGGAGTAGGTCTGCGCCTAGGATCCAAACCCATGAACCCGGGCTGCTGAAGCGGAGCACGGAACTTGAACCGCTCGGCCACGGGGCCGCCCCTAGTATCCCTCTGTTTCTGATGACCATCTTCCAGTTCTGTAGGTTCTCCTGTGCCTGCGGGCTGCACTGCTGCTCACCAGGTCGTTTATAAAGTCAGTCCCTAGCATCGTGACACTCAGGCTGTCCAAGGGATAAGAGAGGCAGCATGGTGTGCTGTATAAGCTCTGGGACCAGAAACAGCTGATTCAAATCTTTACTCTGTGATATTAGACAAGTTACTTAAGCCCTTTGCACCTCACCTTCCTCCCCTCTACAGCAGGGCTAGTACTAGCTCACCTCGCAAGGTTGTTGTGAGGATGACGTGGAATGTCTGAAGTGCCCACCACAGTAACACATATGGTAGATGCTGCCAGAAGTGTCTTAATTCCTTTAACAGTAGTGGGTTGTACTCTTACCAGGTTGGATACAGCCCAGCCTGGTAGAATTTGAGGGAAAAGCGTGTTCTTTTCTATCTTTGGAGCTCATGAAAACCTGAGTTACCAGCTCAGGGAGTCATAGAGTTTATTCAGTTTGCCAAGAAGTGACCTATATACCTGACCTGATTACTCTTACTATTATCAGACACTCTAAGTGCCATTCACTAGAACTCAATTTCTTTTTTTTCTTTGAGTGACTACAAGGTATTTGACTAAAAGCATAATACTTGGTATCTTCTGGTAGAAACAAAAGATGCAGCATCCCTCAGAAGGAAAGCTGGCTGTGTGGGGGATGATATGACGTGGTTAGAACCACTCTGTGTCATGCAGGATGATCCGGGGCAGGGCTGAGGGGAAGGGTGGGAATGAGTCAGTAGAGCTAAGAAGGGATGAGGGGGAGTGGGTTCTGGCTGATTTGTAAGACTGATGCACATATGTAGGTAGAAATATATATTTCTTTTTTTCCTCATTCTCCCACCCTTTTTGTGAATACAAATTTTAAAATAGTATAATACAGTGTTACCCGGATGTCATCTTTTCATTTATTGGAGACAGAGAGATAACTGTATCTGGACTGAAAGATTTTTCTTATACCCTCTGGTTTTGGTGATTGGACTCATTTTGTAAAATTAAGTGGGAGTGGATCCCTGCCTCTAAATGAAAGGTATAAAAAGACTTGTAAACAATGGACGGAGGAAGACTAGTTCATCACCTCGTTAGAGTACAGACAGCTTTGGCATTGACTGGAACATCCCTCAGCAGTGTGCTGGGGCATAGACCGAGAACTCCTGCCCTTGTTTCCATTGGAGATGGAGCACTGGACATGGACCTTGGCTGCAACACCCACTCAACCTTGAATTCTTCAAGAAGCCTCTGTTTAGGGTATTTTTTTTAAGTCAGCAAGCACTGAATTCCAGGCTACCTCAGAAATTACCCAACCACTAGTTGAAGGACAGAAAGGTTTTTTGAGACCTAGGCCAAGGATTCAGTTTGCTTCTGAAACCAGAACACGATACAAAGGGAGCAAAGAGAGTGAAGAGTTTTTCTTTACCTTCTCAGGGGGACATCGTGTCCTGCGCTGGCACGTATATCCACGTGTGGAGCATCAATGGGAACCCTATTGTGAGTGTAAACACATTCACAGGTAGGAGCCAGCAGATTGTCTGCTGCTGCGTGTCAGAGATGAACGAGTGGGATACACAGAACGTCATAGTAACTGGACACTCAGACGGCGTGGTTCGGGTAAGTCAGCTGCAAGAAAAACATGTTAGGTCTCTGCTGCTCAAGTTTACCTGAAACCTGTGAAGCTGTCACAGTTGAAAGACGTTTCAACAGGTCATAATATTGTTTAGCAAACTCGCTCAGATTCAAACAAGCCTTGGCCACTGTGTTATCAGACGTGGGGAACACCAATGACTCGTCTTCTTTTCTTCCCATTGAGTAAATCTGTAAGTGCCACTATTTGGCAGCCTGACACAAGACAGTCACTTAAACATGATACCCATGTCACATAGGGATTGCTAAAGACATAAATTGCGCAAGTATTGGCTTTTCAGCCTGCCAAATGGCTTCTTAGGGAAAACAGGGACTGTCTCTTTTCTACAGAGAATCACAGAGCTAGAAAATGCTTCCAGAGGCCTCAGGTTGTCCATTCCTTGTCTAGAATCCTAGATGATTTCACCTGAATCCTCGATAGTTTATCTTTTTCTTAGTTTTCTGTGTGTTGGGCTTCTGCAGAAAATAGAAGCCACAGAGTATTCACCTTCATAGTCTTTTCAGATATTTGAATTTTTCTCTCTCAGGAGATTTTTCTTTATGCCTGTTTTCTTTAAGTGTGCTCTTTGTAAAAGCAGAGAGCAGCTGGTTGCTGCCCTCATAGTCACAGTCACAGGCTGAGCACAATCAGGCTGTCAGCCACTCCCACACCACACCCTGTACCTCAGACAACAGGCACCCCCCAAAGTCTGCTGTCTCCAGAGCAGCGTTTCAGATGACTCCGTCTGTGAGGCATTATGAAAAGCTCTATAGCCAAATACGTTCGGAAATCCTCTTTACTGTATGCCTTCCTGGAAATCTAGAGTATATATTAGTATATGTGAAGCTATCAGAGGTTTTTGTAGGAAATAAAAAAGCATACTTAATTGAACCATATTTTTCAAACTTACTTGACAGTCCTTTTCCCTCCACCATGAAATACACATTAATATCTCATGGAACACAGTTTGGGAAGCACTGTTTATGTTTAGTGTCAGGGAGCAGGGAAATTCCTCCCTTTTCCATTCTGAGTCCTTATGGCTGGACTAGTAATAAAATGGACACAAGACCAGCTTAACAGGAGAAAAACTAATTGAATACGTATGTACGGGACATCATTAAAAAATGATCCTCGCTGGGGCCGGCCCAGTGGCGCGGCGGGTTAGTTCGCGCTTGGCAGCCCGGGGTTCGCGGGTTCGGATCCCGGGTGCCGGCAGACGCACTGCTTGTCAGCCATGCTGTGGCAGCGTCCCATGTAAAGTAGAGGAAGATGGGCACGGATGTTAGCCCAGGGCCAGTCTTCATCAGCAAAAAAGGGGAGGATTGGCAACGGATGTTAGCTCAGGGCTGGTCTTCCTCGCAAAAAAAAAAAAATGATCCTCGGAGAATGAACAGAGAGGCATTGTCTCTTTTTACCCAAAGAGACGATAAATTTGTAAGGAATTGACAGGACAAAGAAACTTAGGTTTGGGGTACATAATTAGTAAGAAATTTAAGCAGAGTTTAGGATTGAGGTAGTAAATTAATAAAAGTAACAAGGTTTGTTTATACAGGCTTTTCGGCCCTGAATTCCCTAGCTCTGGTGATAAAGATGTCTCTATCTCCTGGTGCAGGGAGGGTACCTTGCACATAGGAGATTTATGTCCTGCTTTCAGGGGGAACAGAGAGAGAGGAGGGTCAAAACTTTTAAGTCAAAATAAGTAACTTTAATTCAAAATGATCAGTATGCCATTGTGGGATATTCTGGGGTGGCTAGCCCTGGGCCCCAACAGTAGGCAGTCCCCTGCCACATTTTTTCAAGATACAGGGAAATCTGATTATACACAATAATAGAAATTAACTTATTTGTTTAGCCCCCAAAAGCCCATCTTCATCCAGTAACATGCAAATCATTTCCTTAATCTATTGAAGTGTTTTTTATTTCATACTTATTTTAATTTAGTTTTGGAGAATGGAATTTTTGCAAGTTCCTGAAACACCAGCTCCTGAGCCTGTTGAAGTCCTAGAAATGCAGGAAGACTGTCCAGAAGCACAAATAGGTATCTGATACTTTCTAAAAAGTTATTCAGTGGTTTTCATATTTTTCCCAAGTCATTATGGATAAACTTATGTCAAACAACATAAACAAGAGCCTGAGGTTGGGCACTGCTCTCAGAAGTGTGGTCACCGCCAAGCTTGTGAGGTAGCTGGGCAGGCGTGCAAAGGTTTCTCTGGTTCACTGGTCAGCACTCACTGTGGTAGCATCTTGTGGTTGGCTTCCTCATTCTGTATTAAATGTAGTTATTAGCTTCCTGGAGTAGTAAAGGCCTACGCTTTCAGTTCTGAAGATACAAAGCAAATCTGGAGGGCACATGTTGGACAAGTCAGATGGCCCGTATCTCAGCCCCACGCCTGTTCTGCCCATCACTTGGCAGCCTCAGTGTGGATGATGGGCAGCATCAGGTTCGTAAACTATTCACAGAGGCAGACAGTCCCCACCCTGGGCCTGCTCAAGACGGGCATTTATTCAAACTGAAGCTTGATGATCTGTACTCTATTATCTGTTATTTGTGAAGCACTTTAAAATTTTCCAATGAAATATAGAGATAGATGATTTCTGTACAGAATCATTGGAAACAATGCCATAAAACCAGGCTGAGATCTGCTATGGGTTGCTCGTCTCCAGAGAAGTTAGCTCCCTTTGATTTAGAACAATTGGTGCAAGAGACTTCCCGGAAAGGAACAGGGTTTTAAAAGTTTGGCCTTCAGATTGTTCTCCATGGTTAATTTTTGTATACTGAGAATTCAGCATGAGTTTGATGATATGAAAGAGTTACTAAGGGAAAAGACGTGTCAGAAGGGCACAAGTCACTTCCTTTTGTAAGCGGAAAGCAGTTTTTATTTTCTTTGCCAGAAGACAGAAATGATCCAACAGGCAGGGCATTTTAATGCTTGTATTACTTTAATGCATGTAAATTTCTGCATAGTCAATTGCAGCTTCAATAAGAAAGGTCGTCTGAGTGTTTGGAGACATAAAAATTTAGTTGAGGGGCCGGCCCAGTGGCGCAGCGGTTTAGTTCACGGTTGGCAGCCCGGGGTTCGCGGGTTCAGATCCCGGGTGCCTGCCAACACACCGCTTGTCAGCCATGCTGTGGCAGCGTCCCATATAAAGTAGAGGAAGACGGGCACCGATTTTAGCCCAGGGCCAGTCTTCCTCAGCAAAAAGAGGAGGATTAGCAATGGATGTTAGCTCAGGGCTGGTCTTCCTCACAAAAAAAAAAAAAAAAAATTTAGTTTAATTCAGTAAGTATTTGGGGATTAACATATTGTATCCCAGACATTAGATGAAGGGTCCAATGAGAAGTGTGTCACTTTCCCTTCCTTTAACAAAGCTTTTAAGTGAATAACAATGGAGGATACGATGAATAAATGAGAAAGAAGAAGGGGTCAGATTCAGGAAGGAGAGACATTTGTTTGTCTTCTTCCTCCTTATGTATTTGTATTGTGGACAGAGGTTGGCGGAAGTGGCAGAGTGGAGAGAGCAGCCCACAAGGAAGGCTTGACTTTGGGCATTGTAGAATTGGTGGGACTTGAGGGCAGTTGCCTGGCTGAAAGGGAAGACAAGCCAGTCATTCATCTATGTGGTCATTTATATTGACTGCTATATTGAAGGCACTGTGCTTGGGGTCCCTTCTCTCAAGCTGACGACTGTCTTGTAGAAGGAACGTCCAAAAGTAATAGTTCAGGGTGAGAATTTCAAATACATGAGAGGTATACAAGTGTCACGGAGTCCAGGAGAGAGAGGACTACTTTCTGCTGCAGGAACTGGGTAAGATTTTAGAGAAAGAAGTGTTTAAGCTGTGCCTTGAGAGATAGGTAATGTCAGAGATTGGCAAAATGGATCTAGGTAGGGCCAAAGGCGTGTACAAAATGAGCCATAATGTGGAGCAGGGCTACATGGAGAACAGAGTCGGCATCGTCTAACTGAACTGAGGGTAGGGAGTGTGAGGCAGGTAGGGAGAAATTTGAAAGGCAGGCTTTGGCCAAATTGTGAAAGAATGAATGCCAAGCTAAGGATTTTGGCCAAAGCATTCTATGAACTCAGAAATTCTAACCTGTTTCTGCCATATGTAATCTAGCTAAAAATTCTGGCAGTTTCTTTTCTTTTATTGTTATACTTGGCTTAAAATACTACGTCTATTGTATCTTAACTGTTAGAGGAAAAGTACCAATGGGGCAAAGCTGGGTCTAATATAACGTGTGTGTTTTCTAATTCTCCCAATGCCTTACCCAGGGCAGGAAGCTCAGGACGAGGACAGCAGCGATTCAGAAGCGGATGAGCAGAGCATCAGCCAGGATCCCAGGGACATGGCCAGTCAGCCCAGTCAGCCCAGCAGCACCAGCCACAGGCCCCGGGCAGCCTCTTGCCGAGCAACAGCCTCCTGGTGTAATGACAGTGGCTCCGATGACTCCAGACGCTGGTCCGACCAGCTCAGTCTAGATGAGAAAGACGGCTTCATATTTGTCAACTATTCAGAAGGCCAGACCAGAGCCCATCTGCAGGGTCCCCTTAGCCACCCCCACCCCAATCCCATTGAAGTGCGGAATTACAGCAGATTGAAGCCTGGTAACTTGAAGTCTGGGGTCTATTTCTCGCTCTTCGCGGGTGGTGTGAGGGTTGGTGGACTGAGGTGGTGGGCTCTCGCTCTCCCTGCACCCCATCCCTGTGACCTGGGCCGCACAGAGAAAGCCTCTTAACTTTCTTCTGTGTAAAGTGGACTTAGAGGTTCTGTCCCACAGTGGTGTCTGCAGAATGTTGGGCATTTTTTAAAGAAAAACACCTCAAACCAAAAACTTTATTCATTAATCATGAAAGCTTTTGAAAGTCGGCGTTATTGATTACAGATAAATAAATAACACTGTATTCACAGATAGCTTTGCCTATGGTAGAGTTAGAGGCAAGGTCCTCAGTTGGAGAAATTGTATCTTCTTGCACTGAAGATTCCCCTCCTCTGTGTTTGCCTTTGTGGATGAGATGTTCTTCGACCTGGCCCGTGGTCAGTGTTAAGCTAGGCTGCTTTACCTTCAACCAGGGCAGCCGCTGCTGAGAACCAGAGAAGCTGCTGTAACTGAGTGTTGTGGAACCCTAACTTTTGAGAGCACCATGTTAGGAAGACCTACCAAGTGTCGGCTTCCCTCACTTTCGTGTGTCGTGTCTTGACTTTTCCACTCCAGGGTACCGCTGGGAGCGGCAGCTGGTGTTCAGAAGTAAGCTGACTATGCACACAGCCTTCGATCGGAAGGACAACGCACACCCAGCCGAGATCACTGCCCTGGGCGTCTCCAAGTAAGTGTCAGAACCTTTCCAGCTCCTCTTCCCGACTGACTCATTTGCTTAGCCTAGGCCCACACACTCCAGGCCAGTCTTTGGGGAAAACAGATTTCATTTGCATTGTCATGTGGCTCAAAGAGACAAATCAGAAGAAAGCTGCCAATGTGTAGATTTTAATTCCAAATTTGAAAAAAAACAGAAAGCTTTGCCTTCTCTGTTCTTCAAACGTATGGCTAGGTTTGATCCAAAGACAGCTGAGATGGAAGTGTAAATTTGGGCTCAGTTCTACTTTTGTCTCTTTATACACACAACCCCCACCCCAACACACACCCCCCTGGAGACTGGAGAGCCTCAGGAGTAACAGAAAGAGCTCTTCAGCCACGTGGCTGTGCGGAGGCCTTCCCGGAGGTGACTTTGTGTCGTGTCTCCTGCAGGGATCACAGCAGGATCCTCGTTGGTGATAGTCGAGGCCGAGTTTTTAGCTGGTCTGTGAGTGACCAGCCAGGCCGTTCTGCTGCTGACCACTGGGTGAAGGATGAAGGAGGTGACAGCTGTTCAGGCTGCTCGGTGAGGTTTTCTCTTACAGAAAGACGGCACCATTGCAGGAACTGCGGCCAGCTCTTCTGCCAGAAGTAAGATGAGATGCAAGCTTTTTGAGTTTCTGTGGGTTAAGCTCTAAGGATTATGCCCCCTGAGCATAGATTCTGATTTGCTCTGGGGTCCCCACTACAATGTGCTGTGTCAGTCTAAACCAGACTTCACTTTCTCTTTGTTCTTTTTTATTACAATTGTGAAATATTTCTATCATATTGAAAAATACAGAAATAATCATCACAAACACCTGGTCACCCATGACTCAGAATGGGAAGGTGCTCAATATTTCATTATATTTGAATATAAGACATTATGGATTCATTTTAAGTCCTCTTTTCACCCTCACGAATCACACCCTGTGCTTCTCCATGTTAATACTTGGAGTGCATGTATTGTCTCCATAAACAATATGATGTTATTGTTTTGTGTGTTTCCAGTTTTATATACATATAGTACACTGTCCAGACCTTCTGTAACTTGTTTTTCATTCAACATTGTTTTTGAAATCCACTCACTTAAATAACTATTATTCTAATATTTTCATTTTAACTGCTATACATATTTTTTGTATGAATATATCAGAATTTATCTACTTCCCATTTGATGGACTCTTAAGGGATTTTTCATTCTATCGATACTATAAACACTGCTGCAGTGCACACCCTATTGCCCTCCTCACAGATGAGCTGGCGCTTCTCTGGGGAGATAGCTCGGAATGGGACTGGTAGGTCGAGACATCCTCCTGGGCTTACCTAGGTATTGCAGATGCTCTCTAAAACAGTAGTGCTAGTTGACTCCAGCAGGCAGCGCAGGTTCTCCAGATTCCTATTCCGACCTGGGGTTGCCACGCCTTTTCCCTCTGCCAGTCTGCTGGCCAGGACTGCTTTGTTCTGACTCCCAGTGCTCGTGAGCTTTGGCATCTTTTCACGTGCTTATTGGCTGTTTGAGTTTCCTCTTGGGTAACTTGGCCCATTTTCCTCTTAGGTTGGCTTGTGGTTTTTTTTCCCCTACTTGAGGAGTTCTTTGTATACTCTGGGCTCTGATCCTTTATCTTTTATACACCTTGCAGATATCTTCTGCCAGTTTGTGGTTTGCGTTTTAACATACTATGTTTTTTCTGTCACACAAATTTTTAATTTTGATGTAGTCACCTTTATTACTTTTTATGATTTTTGCTTTTGATTTCTTAAGAAATCTTTCCCTGTCCTGAGATCATAAAAATAGCCTTGTTTATATTCTTTTAAAAGTGTCAAAGTTTTGTTTTTCACGTTTAGGTCTTTAGGTCCAAATCCATTTGGAATTTATTTGGGGGTTTGACATGGGATGGGGACCTTTTTTATTTCCCCCATGTGAAAAGTCAGTTGTCCCATCACCATTGATTTGGATGCCATCTCTGTCAAACACTGGGGTCCCATACACACATGGACAGTCCTTACTCTCCATGGCAGACACGCAAGAGACCCTGTGGGCAGTCCTCTCTAATGCTTATATTACCTTACCGTGGAGATGCTTTCACAGAAAACACAACTTGTATAATTGTTTTTAAGCCAGTTGTTGAGGTTTTGTGGGCAGTGACTTATTGGAAAGGGCGTGGTCTTTGGGTTTACACTGACCAGATGCTCGCTGAGCTACTATCCATTGTGTCATCTCAGGCAAGTTACTGGCCCTCTCTGAGCTTCAGTTTCCTCATCTGTAAAATATGAATAATTACACCTCTCCTCATAGAGATGTTGAGAGAATTAAATGAAATCATGTATATGAGTTTTGTAAAGTGCCAACTGCAGAGTCTGGCACAATATAGGTGTTCATTAAAAGGTGTTATTATAAATATTAATTTTTTTTTCAGATTATTGTCTTAAAGCTTTTTTCCTGGAAAGTCTGATTCAAGATGAGGTAGCCAGAATGTCGCTACCAGCTGTTCCTTATGGGAATATCTGTGAGATTGGCAGAGGATTCCATCTTGTGGTTCTGTGCTTTGAGGAGCCCACTCTATAAAACCTAGTAATCCAGTAATTTCTGATAGTCAACACCCACATATGTATGCTGGCACACATCTGTTCTTTGTAGTGCTTAATTTTCATAATATTGTTTAAATATAGGTAATTATTTAAATTATCCATTGCTATCAAATGTTAGTTGGAGGCTTTATTTGGAAAACCAACCAGTGATTGATTATCATAGAGCAGGCACAGGAGGAAGAGCTGTCCAAGAGGGTAGAGCCCTACCCAAGGTCTTCGTGCCCTTCAGTTGCTGAGAGCTTATCAACACTCCTGAGGGTCTCCTCAAAGTCCAGTAACAGGCCTTTAAACCCCTTAAGCTGGTAGCACTTCATTTACTCTCTGGACACTTGTACTGGTAGACTAATGGAGGAAGTACAATTCTCTATTTCAGTCCTGTGGAAAGCCAAGCTTAAAGTGATTAAGTGGCACATCCAAGATCACACCCTGCTTTACTCCAGGAATACGAATAGTTTGTAAGGAATTTGAACATCTCTGAAGTACACTCTACTTCAAGGAATTCTCTCAAGATAAACAGAAAATGAAAACAGAGAGAAAAGCCAAACTACCCATTTAAGAAACGACTGAGGAGTGGATCAAAGTGTTTAAAAGCACAAAGGACTTGATAGTGACCAAGTGTCTTTTAAAATGGGTAGTAAATCTTCTCCTGCCAACAGAAAAAAGTGAAGTTCAAGTAAAGACACTGGCATACCTCCCAGGTTTATAGAGCCTGAGAACCGGTCCTGCACAGGGATGGTGGCCTCACAGCTGTTCAGACCCCCGCCTTCATCCTGTAGGAAAATCTTTTTTTTTTTTTTTTAATTCTCTTCAGTGAAATAAAGAGCTTGCCTTGGTTTAATATTACTTTTCTTCATAGACTGAAACATGGCATTCCTTCTGGTCCTTGGTCAGCCACATGACACAAACCAATACAGTCTTTGCGTTCTTGGGCGTGATGTGGTCTTTGGCATTATACTCTAGGGTTTCCATTCGATCTGTAAATTAATGTTTCTCATCCCAGTGATCAGACGTGGAGACGACCTTTAACTGCTTGGTTTTGCCTTCCCTTTAGGTGCAGTCGATTTCAGTCAGAAATCAAACGCTTGAAAATCTCATCCCCGGTGCGTGTTTGTCAGAACTGTTATTACAACTTACAGCATGAGAGGAGTTCAGAAGATGGGCCTCGAAATTGTTGAAGACTCAACAAGTCGATTGGAGGCCATGGTCTGTAGACCCCCTTCCCGATTCCCCTGTCACAGCTCGCAGCTCGGAAGGCATCGAAACAGTCTCCGTTTACACATCTCTTCATACCACATGTTTGAAGTATTGAATTCAAAGGGATCATTGAATAAACGGGTGTAGAGTACGGTAATGGGGCAGACACTGTTCGGGTGAACAGCACAAGAAGACTATGAGGTGGTTCCTAGGAGCAACGTTTTCAATATCCGATTCTCCCTGTTAACAACAGCTGTCTCCAAGAGAAAATCCTCACTATTGACTGTCTTTTCTTGCGTCTCGTTTTTGTAGAGCTACTCATCCTTATTTGGAAAAGCCAACAACAAAAAAGGCTTTTAGAAAATGGTTGTAAATCTATCTTCTTTGCAAGTAACTGTGTATATTGTAAATAGGTATAAAGGCCTTTTTTCTAAATAAGGACTTAACTGTCTGTAACATGAGACTTCAAACTAAACCACTAACTCGATGAACTGCTTATGGTTTGTCTGACATCTCTCACCAATTAATTATAAATATGTTTTTTTTAAATCCTCAAAGACATTATCTGTGGTCTTTTTTTTCCCCCCTTTCAAATCCAACCTGTGTGCCCAATGTCCTTTCTTTCAAGTTGCCCACAGTATCTCCACTTAAACTAGGCTAGTAACCCAAATAACGTGGACCTTCTATAGGAAACAGTGTGGGAGAATAAGAGTCGGCCCTAAGATGCCCTGGAAATATCTGGGCATCTTGTACCTGGCTACGCACCACCTCAGTGTTGTTCTTACATCATAAGGCCCCTGTAACCTTCTGTATGGACTGCCTTTTGGTCATGGCATACCTTCTTAGCATTGCATAGCGGTGGTCAGGTGATGGATGCAATGCAGGAAACAGCCCTGCCTCAACTAATGGAAATATATTTGCATGTAACCCAAATTAGCTTCTCTTGCATAGAACATAATAAGTATGTGTCTTTGGTGACACTAATGTTCTACTATAGCTTATTTTCAAAAAAGGGTAAAAAAAAGTGTACAGAATTAACATATAAACCTTGTAAAACTGGATCATGTCAGAACTGCTTATAATTAACCTTTACCATTTAATGTCATCTACCTGAAAACAGATTTATACTGTATCAATGTCTATTTTTTTGTTTTTGCTATGAATATAATTACAGTATTTTAATATTTAGTTATTTAATTTGTTCTACTAGTTGGATACAGAACACACAAATCCAGGGAGACTAAAGCTGGTGGGGGCTAAGAGATAAGTTTAGTTTACAGAAAAAAAGGCTTTGGTGGTGGGATTTTTTAAAATGTGTGTTATGTACATATATACATATATATATATAAAAAACAAATGAAACAATCTAGATTTTAACATTTTCAGATATTTAGTGATAATATTATGAACAATTCTAAAAGCCCTGTGATTTGAAAAATGTAGAATAATTTATGGCCCAAGAAAGGAAGGACAGGCCTTCATACCCTCGTGGAGGCATCTCACAAAGGACAGTGGCTTTGGCTTTCCAGACTTTTCATCTTTAGGCCCTGGTGACAGGCACACTTATGCACTAAAATGCACATATATGCACATGCATTCAAAAATAGGCATTGGTACAATAGTAACCTTGTACCTAATGGGCTGAAACCAGCTTAAGAACAAATTTGTTCTTCCTGATAACTAGGTCTCCAAGAGAAAATATAAAGGCTGCTTTAGTGCCTTATGCTTACTAAATTTAAACCTTTATTTACCTAGGTTTGAGCCTACAGTCTATTTATGATTACATATCAAAATTGATTAAAACACTTCCATTTCTAAAAGTTCAGATATACTTGTTAATAAAAGGATTATTGGCATTAATACTTTAACTTGAAGAAAAGTTGTGTTCTGTTTTCCTTTCTGTGTCTTACTCCTCCCCACGCTCCTCCCCCCAACCATCTTACTTCAGTCTAATAAATAACACTGGATGTTCACCAGTTGCAGGAATTGTGCTATCCCACAACCGCGGGCTTTGCCCCTGTCCAGCCCTATCGACGAGTTGTAGCAGTGTTATTCTACACTTTTTAAAAGAAGCGTCCTCCTTGTGTCCATGAACCATGTTTACCCCAAACCCAGTGGCAGAGGTGTTCTTTAAAGACTTGAATATATGAATGTGTGTACGTAGTTACTTAAAGGTTATTCCTCTGTGTAATATGAAGTTATATGGGATGAACACTTTTAAACTTTCCGACACAACTTCCATAACTAGAAGGTGGAAACCAAAACCCTCATGATAGTATTTCCTCTGGCAGCTGGTGCTGTGGGCAACTGTTTTCTTCAGTGGGGTTTCTTTTCTTCTTGCTTCTAATGCAGAAATCACAAATCACTCACACATACAAGTGCACTCACATACATGAACTAATTGTTTCTCTGGATGTCTTTCTGTGTTCCGTATGTATTTGTTTACCAACATATATTCTCAGCATGTACATCCACCTTTGTGTGGTCTCGATTCTTTCTCTGAGAGTACCTCACAGGGCTGCTGCCTGATCTTGGTAGTTCGTTTGTTTATCCATCCATCCATCCATCCATTTTTTCATCCATGTATCCTAACATTTGTGTGTAGTGTGCAACTGTAATGTCATGCTTCTGAAGAGGAGAATAGCTGCCCATAGCAGCCATCCGTCTGGATAATAGCAAAACACTCTAGATAAGTTATTTTGCACTTTCTTATGTATAAAGTTGGTAGAAACTTATTTTTGCTTTGTATCATTTAAATACATTTTGTTTTGGTAAATGAACTGTGTATAAAATATTTATGCCGTTAAAACTGTTTTTAGAAAGTATTTTTAATTTCAGCAAGTTTGGTTACTTGTTGCATGACTATTAACACAGCTGACTTTTTGTGTCAGTGCAATGTATATTTTTTTGTCCTGTTATTAACTTGTAAGCCCTAGTAATGGCCAATTATTTGTACAGCAACAGAAGTAAATTGAAGATACTGGCTAAGACTGGATTGATTGTGGACTTTTGTACTATATTGCAGAATCCAATATCTGTTCTTTGGTGGTTATGTAAAAGGCCTGAAGAATTACTATCTAGTGTGCAATCTGTGATAATTGAATGTTCATTGTATATCTGTCTCTGATGCAAAAAGGTAGAGTAACACAATTACAATACATGATTAAATGCAATAGTCCAGGTACCTTTTTTTTTCTTTCAAATAAATACCTACTATTTACCAACCCCCCAAAAAAGTTGTTTTTAAGCCAGTTCTTCAGGGAAGAAAAAACAAAACAAGACTGAGATCTAGTAATTCCCTAAACTTTGTGTAGTTCTTTTCTAGTTGTGAATATATCTTTCAGAAGCACCTGCCTAAGGTCTCTGCTTGTGGAGATGTTGGCTGTTAGGGTCTGGTTCAAGTTCTAGTTTGATCCATCTGTGAAAACCAGGCTTTCTGCATTCTGACCTTCCCAATTGTGCTGGATTCCTGGGGCTGATGAGTGTGTGTGGACGGCCACAGGGGGACGCAGATGCCTGCTGGGAGACACCACCCTCAAACTTGCATGGCCCTATGGAGAAAGAGCTCATTGCATGGTTTTGGCTCTTTTTTCCTGAGCCTTATTCTCTATTCTCTTATTCTCCTTCATACTGTGAAAAGTAAGCAACAGTAAATCACCTACCTGTCTCCTCCCCCTACCGTATTCACATCAGGACTATTCTGGTGTCCAGCCCCTTTTCTGGAAGTACAGCACCCACTGTCATCAGCTAGTCTTTCCATTTCAGTGTTTGATCTGAGAGTGTTAGAACTCACAAATCTGTTTTTATTGTTACTAGCTTTTTTGGATTTAAAACTGCCTTCCCAGTAAAGGAGAATGTAGAAAATACTTTTTAAGTCTATTTAGGCTGCTTTAGTGACTTGAATTTTCCTCTTTCTAAACGTACTAACAAAAGTCCTAGTTCATCTTAAGCCTGAACAGCAGAGCCCCAAATTTGAAGATTGTGCTTATTACAAATTTCACCTCAGTGCAACTCCACTGTAGAAGCAGAAGATAGAGGAATGCCAAGAACTTCTAAGACAATAGCCATTTCTTCAAAAATAAAAAGGCAATGGTAAGAGAGAAAACCTAGGGCAGTTCTCATTTCTTTAAAGCAATAGTACTCAGTTCTAGTGACCTCGAGATGAGGTGTAGTCAAAGATGGGGATTGCAGAATTCTCAACTGCAGAAATTCTTTCAGCGTTTAAAGGACAAACATGCAAATGATCTTCAGTAAGTCCCTTTTCTGCCATTTGCGTCTCATCTTCAACAAAATTCCCTCTTCACCCTTCATTTGGCCCATTTGGAGCATCAAAGAGGAAGCAGTCCAATGGAATAAGTCTAGCATTGGCTTCGTCTTTTTGCTTTATCAGTATCCTCATTTTCCCCCACCCTTGCAAAGCTCTTAGTTTTGTTCCTTTTGACTTTTGCTAGGAATGGCACCAAGCCAAGCAACCACACTCAGAGTTAGCATGGGGTTTTCCCTGATAGAGGAATTCAGAGACGGAGGCTGCAGCCCTGCCCAGCGTGTGACGTCCTTAAGCCCCTTGTTGAAGCCGTCTCAGGTTTTCCTCGCAATCACTGCCTGTGAGGATGGGAGAGGCCCAAGATCGTGCTTCTGCAGCTTTTTGGTCTTAGGACCTTTTGATCCTTGACAACTATCAAGGACCCCAAACTACTTTTGTGCATATGGTTTGCATCTATCAGTAGTCATTGTATTAGAAATCAAAACAGATTTAAAATATATGTAAAAGTTGATTTAAAAATAACAGTGATAAAACCATTATGTATTAACATCAATTATATATTTCTGTGAAAAAAAAAACTTAACCAAAAAAAAAATTTAGTGAAGAGAGTGGTATTGTTTTACAATTTTGCAAATCCCTTTAATGTCTGGCTTACTTGAACACAAGTGGATTCTCATATCTGCTTCTATTTTCAGTCTTTTGTGATACTTCGTTTGGGTTGAAGCATATGAGGAAAAATCCAGCCACACACAGGTATGTGGTTGGAAAAGGGGGGAATATTTTAACAGCCTATTTAGGTCATTGTTCCTTAAAGATAATAGTTTAAGTTTCTTAAAGATTGATTAGTATATGGCATCTGAAACTCTATCAATGAACTTTTCATACTCTATTACCTTAAAATCCATTGGTTTATCTTGCACTTTGAATGTATCTTTTACCCGTGCTTAATTTTATTGCCTGCATTGGTAGTTTAGAAAAGATTAGTTCACTGATGTGGTAGTGAGCCCCATCACTACTACTACTGTAATGTGGGGTAGATCTGCCAGTGTTGACCTATTTCATTACATACAATATCAAAAGAAAATCACATCATATATAATATCAGAATATCACCAGCGGTCTCAGGAAATCCTAAGTCAAACTCACGGTGGTGGGGACAAGTTTTCAAATGTTAGAATTTTTGCTTAAAACCTAAAATTTTATTATTGGCAATAAGTAGTTTGGTGTTTTCTTTTAAGTGACAAGCTCACTTCGTTAATTTCAAGGACATTTCTGCCGAAGACGCATAGTTGCTCGGTTGTTCTTGCAAGTAAAAATGGTGTGCCGTGAGGACAGTGCCCGGCTCAGCCCCAACTCAATTGCACAAGTGCTTTTCTTTGAGACAAACATTGTACTGCAGGATGCGGGTGCCTTATGGGTCCTTCTCATTTTGTGTCACACAACTTAAGGTTCAAGATTTAATAAAAAATAGTCATTTTTACTGCCCCATTCTTCAGTGAAAGTCACTTTTTTTTTCCTGCGAGTGCTTGACGATGGAGTGTATCATGACTACTACCAGCAGTGTGGTGCCACTGGCCTGACTTGTGCTTAGGTTCCAGAAGTTTTACTCATCATTGCTTTTGCACCTCAGTTCAATACAATTATCAAAGCAGTGGAAAAAGGCAAATAGCGTTGTAGTAGTATTATGAAAGTCATCTTCACCTTGCAGACCCCATGAAAGGGCCTTAGGACCCCCAGGGGTCTGTGAACCAGACTTTGAGAAGTGCTGGTCCAAGGAGAAGCTGCTGAGACGCTACCTACATTGTAAAGTGGCATGCATGCAATCGCATTTGGAACAATGTTCCTAACCGTAGGCCCAGGGCTTCCAACTGGGCTCCCAATGAAACCTGCCAAGTGCAAGTAGCCACACCCAGCGATTGGAATACCACCTCCACAGCTCAGAGTAAGAGCGTATCTCTGAAGTGTGGAGTTTCTAACAAGGTCTTTTTTCTTTTTTTTAATTTCCTGAGGAAGATTCACCCTGAGCTAACATCTGCTGCTGATCTTCCTCTTTTTTGCTTGAGGAAGATTAGCCCTGAGCTAACACCTGTGCCAATATTCCTCTATTTTGTATGTGGGTCACCACCACAGCATGGCTGACAAGTGGTGTAGGTCCACGCCTGGGATCCAAACCCATGAACCCGGGCTGCTGAAGCAGAGCACGCCAAATTTAACCACTAGGCCACAGGACTGGCCACCTAATAAAGTCTTTTTTCAGTCACATTCTTCTAGTCAAGACTCTAAAATTGTGATAATATGAAAAAGCTGTTAATAGTAATCTTTTCATATAAGTACAGTTCTACCTATATAATGCCCTGGTCAGGAGCATGGTGGCCGCGAGTCAGTCTGGGGTTTAAGTTCCTGTTCCAACACTTACTGTGTGGTATTGGCATCTGAGTTTCCTCATGTGTAAACTTTGTGTTGTGATACCTGCCCCCAGAGAAGAGTTATAAGGATCAAATCAGGTCATATATATAGGACATGTAGCGCTTGACAAGTGTTTGTAGTGTTAATTTGGAAGTGAGGACACAAAAGGAATGATGCATTTTAAAAAGCCTCAGTAAAGCCCCTGGCAGGGAGTCCACCATCAGTCAGATGCACAGCAGGCAGAATGTCAGTGTGGGAAGAGCCCTTAGAGATCATCCTGCCCAAACCCTCCTTTAACACCAGAGGGAAGGGACTCAGAGAGGTGTTCACCGTCCCCAGAGCCAGTGCTGCTTAAGTTTAAATCCCAGCTCCTCCCCTAAACTTCTCAACTCCAAGGCCAATGCTCTTAACCAACAGCTCCCAGTTTGCATTTTCCACTTTTTTTTTTTTTTTTTGGTGACTACAAGGAAAGTGTACTTAGGATGTCATTTCTGTATCATCTATGCATAATCATGCCTGCTTTATCAAGAAGATAAAGCATTAGAACTTCAACCTTGGCCTTCAGCTATCACACTTCCTGCTCAACAAAGAAAAGGAAAGTTACAAGCTGCATTACAGAGCAGAGGGCAGCATTATTTAAAGAAAAACAACTCGTTTATGGTCTTGCCCTACTACAGATTTCAAACCAAGCTTTACCCTAAAAACTATTTCTGTTCCTAAAAGGAAGCCACCCCTTTGCAACCTGATGAGACAGAAATAAACCATAGAGCAAAGGTCAACCTACAGAGTCTTTGGTTGTAAACTGAAGGATCATCACAGTCTGGCTTTGCAGGTTGATTCTGCCAAGAGGAAGAAACAGTTCTGCTAAAGCAATGTCGTCAAGTGTGCTTGTGGTTCCAGGGTGAACCCACCCATGTAGATTTATTTTCTCCTAAGGTAGCAATTTCTGTGTCCATGCTGATACATATTCCATTGGGCTTTAAGGGTGATACAAAAATGACATAACTACCCTCTAGTTTGTTAAGTGAAATAAGCCAGACAGAGAAAGACAAACACTGTATGATTTCACTCATATGTGGAAGATAAACTAACACACGGACAGAGAGAACAGTTCTTTGGTTACCAGGGGAAGGGGGTTAGGGGGTCGGCACAAAGGGTGAAGGGGTGCATTTATATGGTGACTGACAAATAACAATGTACAGCTGAAATTTCACAATGTTATAAACTATTATGACATCAGTAAAAAAAAGTGATCTAAAAAAAAATGACATTACCCTCTTCAAGAACTTTCTAGGGGCTGGCCCTGTGGCCTAGTGGTTAAGTTCGGCGGGCTCCACTTCGGTGGCCTGGGTTCAGTTCCTGGGCACAGACCTACACCAGTCAGCAGCCGTGCTGTGGCGGCAACACATATACAAAATAGAGGAATATTGGCACAGACGTTAGCTCACGGTGAACTTCCTCAGCAAAAAATAAATAAAATAAAATGGAGTTAAAAAAAAAACTTTCTAGCCTATAATTGAGAGGCTTGCCTTCGTGTAAGTATCAGTAATTCAAATTTCAGCAGGTCAATCTATTACTGTTTCTAATTCAGTCAGAATGATAGTCTCTTCACAATTTATTTTCTCAGCTCTGAAGTCATCATTTTCATATCATCCTGTTATTTCATCATTTCATCTTTGATCCTTTGTTGAATTCATATTCTTTTTTTTTTTTTTTGGTGAAGAAGACCAGCCCTGAGCTAACATCCGTTACTAATCCTCCTCTTTTTGCTGAGGAAGACTGGCCCTGGGCTAACATCCGTGCCCATCTTCCTCCACTTTTTATATGGGACGCCGCCATGGCATGGCTGACAGGCAGTGTGTCGGCGGGCGCTCGGGATCCGAACTCGCGAACCCCGGGCTGCCAAGCGCGGACTAAACCGCTGCGCCACCGGGCCGGCCCCTTGAATTCATATTCTTACTAGGTTATATAGTACAAAGCCTCCCCAGAAAATTCTCTCCTATTTGGGTTGTTCTCCCTCCAGACTGGGTTCTTGGTCTTTTGCAAATATTGTCCTGCCTTCTTGCCTGCCTGCCTTTGTTGTGTATAGTGTCACACCGTTGATTTCATCATCCTCCTTTTAGATGTGGTCACTCCTGCCCAGACTTTGTATCTGCTGAGACACTGCGTGAGTGAAGGCTCCTCTGCACCATTCCCACTCTTACTTTCCCCCTCCCTCGCTCTGCTTTTGTATGCAGGCCAGGCCCACCCTGGGGCAGACCTTCGCCCTGGCTGTAACCTCTGTGACCATCCTAACCCAGCAGTGCCTCCCTCACCTGCTGCAGTCCTTTCTCAAACGTCACCTTCTAAGGGAGGCCTTCCCTGACCCTTCCTGCAGTATTGACAATTGCTATTCACCTGCCTCTGACTTCCCCATAATCGCCCTTCTCTGCTTTGTTCTTCCCTGTGGCATCTACCACACTCAGACATACCATCTATTATTTGTTTGTGGTGTCTCCCCATAAAGCATAAGCTACATGGAGGCTGAGATTTGTGTCTGTTTTGATCACAACTGTGCCTGGCAGAGTAGCTGCTCTATGAATTTGTTGAGTGAAGGAATTAGCCCTTGACTTACTGACCCTTGACTTACTGACCTTCAACTCTTTGGTTTTATTATTGTAGAAAGAACATTTAACATGAGATTTATCCTCTTAACAAATTTGTAAGTGTACAATACCATATTGTTAACTAGGCACAATGTTGTACAGTGGATCTCTAAAGCTTGTTCATCTTTCTTAACTGAAACTTAATACCCATTGAATAGCATCTCCCCATTTCCCCCTCCCCCCAGCCCCTAAAGACTGCCATTCTACTCTCTGCTTCTATGAGTTTGACTATTTTAGATATGTCATATAAGTGGAATCATGCAGTGTTTGTCCTCCTGTAACTGGCTTTATTTCACTTAACATAATGTTATGAATCTTCAACTTTTCAACTTCAACAATCTGCTTTTGTGGAAATCTTGAGTCTTCTTTCTTGGGTTGAATTTGAGCTTTCAACTACCACTTGCCTGAACACTGAAACACTTGTGTTTCAAACTATCACTGGGGTTTCATCTTAAATATTCCAAGTTCCTTAGTCCTTGAGGGCACTCTTGAACAAGGCACCTTCTCCCTACAGGGAGAGCCACCTGCTTGCCAGCCCAGGGTAGAAGCTGTAGAGTCTTTGCAGCAATGCCAGAAAAGAAAGCCTCCCCTCCTTCTCGTAGTCCAGCATAACCAGGGAGGCTTAAATATTCCAGGGCAACCCTCCACCCCCACCCCCCGCACAATTCAAGAAGGCATGGCTGGACTAGTTGTATGGTCCTCAGTTATGGAGATAGCTGGCAGCCCTTCCCCGACCCTCCCCAGGCCCAGATACCCTCCCCAGCAAACCTTATCATTGTAGAGTCTCTAGTCCGATTTTTAAACAACTTCATTGAGATATAATTAACATACCATAAAATTCATCAGTTTAAAGTGTACAACTCAATGCGTTTTAGTATATTCACAGAGTTGTGCAACTATCACCACAATCTAATTTTAGCACATGTTCATCACCCCAAAAGAAACTTCACACCATTAGCTGTCACTTCCAATTCTCCTCCCCATGCCCAACCCCTGGCAACCATGAATCTACTTTCTGTTTATAGATTTGCCTATTCTGGACATTTGGTATAATGAGTTCATGCAATAGGTGGTCTTTAGTGACTGACATTTCACTTAATATTGTTGAGAGTCATCCATATTGTAGCATGTATCAGAACTTCATTCCTTTTTATTGCCGAGTAGTTTAGTCCATTGTATAGACAGACCACATTTTATTTATCCATTCACCACTTGATGGACATTTAGGTTGTTTCCACTTTATTACTATTGTGAATAATGCTGCCGTAAACATTCATGTACGGGTTTTGTGTGGGTGGGAGTTTTTGTTTCCCTTGGGTATATACCTAAGAGTGGAACTGCTGGATCATATGGGAACTCTAAGTTGATCTGAGGAACTGCCAAACTGTTTTTCAAAACAGCTGCACTATTTTACATTCCCTCCAGCAATGTATCCAATTGTATTTTATTCTCAGGGAACAGTACCAACCAACCTACCGCACCTGTCTGTGTCACCTACAGGCCCTCATTAAAATGTTTCTTTGATTTAGAGACAGGCCACTTTCCAATATACTTTCAAGAAGGTATCTAGTAAGATGCAGGTGACAGTGACAGCCTGCACTAGCAGCCTCGGAATGCACCAGGGTCTCTGGTCCTGCTGGGTTTCTCCTCCCACCGCTCCTCCTCACTCCCTCCCCAGCTCCAGCCCAGATGAGGGGCCCTTCCTGTGTAGACCACAGTGTCTCCCCAGGTAGCCTGGAAATTCTTTTGCGAGCAGGTTATATTTGAAGGCTCTCACTTAGAACTTCCATGAAGTTCTTTTGGCCTTCCGTTTATTTTTTCTTAATATTAGTGTGTATACTTGGTCACTACTCCTCAGCTCAGAGTGTCATATTTGGATTAAGATCTATCCCTTCTCTTCCCAGTATAAAATAGAATTGCCATGGTGGGATTTCCAGCTGTGTCTAAGGGAAGAGGTCACATAGCCTCTCCCCAAAAAGGACCTATAAAGCTGGACAAAATTGATTATTTAAGTGCTCTGGAAATCAAAGAAAGATATACAACAATACGAGAAGCATTTATGCTTGAAAAACTGCTACACACAGGGAATTTGTGGAGTTCTTTCCCCAGGCTATTCCCATTCCCCTGCCAGCTTAGTTGGCATGGAGGTTTGATTAGGGCAGGACAGAACTGTAAGGACCCCAATAGTCAAAGAGGACTCACTCAATTTGAAACAGTAGATGATGCTTGTACCCAGTGAAGCTGTCAGTGGAAGTGACAATCTTAGCAGAGAGTGAATGGGGTGAGCTAATGGCCCCATAAGCCTGGAATTCTGTGGTTGGACCAAGCATATTCCTGGATGAGGCTATGCACATGCACAGTGGAGACCTGGAGAAGGTCTGGGTGATCCACGTACTCCTGGCTGACCCTGAGGCTATCCACAGGATCCTCAACAGACAAAATTGATTAACTGAATATCATCAGAATTAAAAGGTGTAGGGGCCGGCCTGGTGGCATAGTGGTTAGGTTCACACACTCCACTTCGGCGGCCCGGGGTTCGCAGGTTTGGATCCCTCCCAGGTGCAGACCTACTCACCACTCATCAAGCCATGCTTTGGCAGCGTCCCACATACAAAATAGAGGAAGCTTCACACAGATGTTAGCTCAGGGCTAATCTCCCTCACCAAACCCCCCCCCCAAAAAAAAACCAAAAAATTAAAAGGTGTCAAACCTCAAAAGACATCATTAAGAAAATAAAAAGTCAAGCCATGCACCTAATGCGGAGTGTCAAACTACATGAGGCAAAAGCTAATAGAACGGCAAGAAGAAACAGATGAATGCGCTATCGTAGCTGGAGACTGCAACACAACACTATCAGAAATGGACAGATCCAGCAGGCAGAAACTCAGTAAGGACACATCTGATAAAGGACCATTATCCAAAATATACAAAGAACTCTTAAAACTGAACAGTAAGAAAACAAACAACCTGATTGAAAAATGGGCCAAAGACCTTAACAGACACCTCACCAAGAAAGATATACAGATGGCAAATAAGCAGATGAAAAGATGCTCCACATCATATGTCACGAGGGAAATGCAAGTTAGAACACTACATACCTGTTAGAATCACCAAAATCCAGGACATCAACAAAACCAAATATGGGCAAGGATGTGGAACAACAGGAACTCCCTTTCATCACTGGTGGGAATGCAAGATGGTCCACCTGCTTGGGAAGACAGTCTGGGGGTTTCTTACAAAACTAAACATACTCTTACCATACGATCCAGCAACTGCAATTCTTGGTATTTACCCAAAGGAGTTGAAAAATTATGTCCACCCTAAAACCTGCACAGCGATGTTTACAGTAGCTTTATTCATAATTGCCAAAACTTGGAAGCCAGCAAGATGTCCTTTAGCAGGTGAATGGATAAATAAACTGTGGTACATCCAGACAAGGGACTATCATTCAGCATTAAGAAGAATTGAGCTATCAAGCCATGAAAAGACATGGAGGAAACTTAAGTGCATATTGCTAAGTGAAGGAAGCTAATCTGAAAAGGCTACATGCTATATAATCCCAACTATATGACATTCTGGAAAGGGCAAAACTATGGAGACAGGAAAAAGATCAAGGGTTGGGGGTGTGGGAGAGGAAAGAATAGGGGAAGCACAGAGGATTTTAGGGGCAGTGAAAATGCTCTGTATGATACCATAATGATGGATACATGTCATACATTCGTCCAAATCCAAAGAACGTACAACACCAAGAATGAACCGTCATGTAAACTACGCACTTTGGGTGATTACAATGTGTCGATGCAAGTTCATCATTTGTAACAAAGGTACCACTCTGGTTGGGGATGTTGATAATGGGGGAGGCTATACATGTGGTGGGAGGTGAGAGGGCAGAGCAGAGGATATATAGGAAATCTCTACCTTCCCTTTGATTTTGCTGTGAACCTTAAACTGCCCTAAAAAAAGTCTTAAGAATGAAAGAAAAAAAAAGGCACAGCCTGGGAGAAAATATTTGCAAGTCATATCTCTGATAAGGGATTTGTATCCGGGATATACAACTATCTCTTACAAATCAGTAAGAAGAAAAAGCATTCCATGTAAAAATGGGCAAAGATATGAATAGACATTTCATCAAGGAAGATATACAAATGGCAATGAGCACATGAAAAGATGCTCAACACCACTAGCCACTAAGGAAATGCAAACTAAAACCACCTTGAGATACCTCTACACACCAGCTAGACTGGCTATCATTAAAAACACAGACAAAGCCGGGTTTTGGTGAAGACGTAGAGAAACTGGAACCCTTGTGCACTGCAGGCAGGAATATAAGATTGTACAGCCACTTTGGACAGTTTGGTCATTTCTTTGAAAGTTAAACTTAAACATCACACAACCCAGCATTTCCAACCCTAGAAATCTCTCTGAGAAAAATGAAGACATGCTCACACAAAGACATGTCCACAAATATTCATAGCAACATTTTTTGTAAGAACCAAAAATTGGAAATAACCCAAATGTCAATCAACTGATAAATGGGTCAGCAAAATATAGTATTAATAATAAGAAATAAAGTACTGATACATGCAAAAATATTATGCCAGATACAAAACACTACATATTGTATGATTCCCTTTATATGAGATGTACAGAAAAGGCAAATTTATAGAAACAGAAAGCAGATGGTTGCCTAAGGCTGGGTGGAGTGGGGATTAACTGCAAATGGGCACCAGGGAACTTTATGGACTGATGGAAATGTTCTCAGGCTGGATGTGGTGATAGTTGCACAATGTTATGGTATGTAAACTCTATCTATCTTAATAAAGCTGTTTAAGAAAAAAACAATTACTGACAATTCAAGTGTGTCTGTCTTACCTGGACTAGCTGAAACCTCCATGTCCTTTTCTCCACAAGTTTTTGAGGTTTATTAAAACTGATAAAAATATATTTAATAAATTACTCGTGTGTTCTCCAAACGTATCACTCTTCTAGGTCCCGTCCGAAGTTTTACATTGCACATTCTTGGATAGAAAACCACTTGGATCCATTAAACTCAAGCTGGATGCACAGTGGAAAGGAGGGTCTGAGAGCTTAAACCCCAAATCCTGTAAGTACCCTATTGTGCTGTAAGTTTGACAGAGAGCAGTTTGCAATTTCATTTTCTCACTAAAAGGACACCTTCAGGCGGACTGTCATGCAACGATTTTCTCTGGGCAAAAAGGCTCTTGCTTTACCCACCCATGTCCTCCATACACTTTACAGAACTAGACTGCATTCTCTCAGCATCTTTTGGAAACTCCCGTCACCATCATCAGATAACATTCCATTCATCAACCCTTACTAAATGACTTTTGATGTTATCTGATGATTCAAGAAGGTTCTTCCCTTCTGTAGAGGAAAAGGAAGACACCAGGATTAAGGTAGGAGAGGCTTCTGATTTTGGTTAAATTATCTAGACCTCCTTTTTATTTGCAGCCGCTACATACAGATCCTCAAATAGAGCCCCTCCTCAAGGAGTGAATTTTAAACTGTGTGTCAGGAGAGGGCAGGAAGATCTGGTTGTGGACCATCCACAGGACAGACAGCTCCTCCATGGAGGTCTGAATGGTGGTCTCCTATTTTTCCCCGAACCTGGTTTATACATGTGTCATCACCCTGATCAACATCCACGTCATATGGCATTGACCTCTGTCTCTGTCTCTGTGACTAGGCAGAGAACTACTAGTTCTAATGTTTTTCTTGATGCTAGAACAAAGCACAGACTGGGTGTCTGGTAGACATTCCAGGTTTGCTGAAGTGAACTGATGGGCTGTCAAGGAATACTTCGGTTACCACCACCTAGATCAGATGTGGCCAAAGGGGTGGGTACCTTTCTGTTCAGTCCTACCACACTGTCACTTCCCACTGGAGATGGGCAACAGGAGAGAAGCAGATAGAAAGAAAGGAAGAAGGAAGGAAACTAAGGATTACTGATCAGCTCCTTTCTGCTGGACATAAATCAAGGCATGTTCACATGAGTTTTCACTTAATTCTTAAAACAGCCCTAGGAACTAGGAATAATGAAGCCCATCTTAGAGCCACATAAAATGAAAACTGGGGTGGGTGGGGAAGGCCTGTCCAAGAGACACAAGTGGGAATGTGCATAGTTGGGTCTTCAGACTCCAAACCCACTCATTTGTTCAGAAGCTTGAGGGCCTAAGGTGTGCCAGCATTAAGCCAGACACTGGGAACACAATGGCCAATCAAGAGAGACACCATTTAGCGTCCACAGAGCTTAAAGCTCTAGTAGGGATGGGATCAGAGAGTCACAAAAATAAATGTGTAATTATAAACTGTGTAAAGTACCATGGAAATTCAGTACTCTATTAAACACACCACCTCTCGACAAACACACATGTTCAGTCATCACCAGAATTTATTTATCTCCAGCCCTGAAGATGTCACTGTAGGTGCTGGTGATGGAATACACACAATATACAATACTTACGTATATCCGTCATCATTTTGTAAACACTAGTTGAATGAATGAATGTTCCTTCTCCAATGAGAAAATGGCACAACAAAGTCAAAATGTGATTTGTTTCAGTTTTATTTTCCTATCTCAATTTCAGTAAAAGCTTCAGAGAAGTGATTGACACATATCATAAGCTATCTCCTGTCCATGTACAGTATATATATATATATATATATACAGATTCTACTTGTTCTTTTTCACTGAACAAGGTGATACTATCTTTCTTCGAACCCAAGTACAAACGAAAAGATACTAAAAATGAAAAAAACAAGGGTGTGTGTGTGTGTGTGTGTGTGTGGTCTTTTTATTCTCAGACAGTAAATGTATATGCACCACCTCAAGGGGAAAAGAACTGAGGAAATATTTGCATCCCACAGTTTAAAAAGTCAAGCAATGAATACCAGTAGAGTACCTCCCAAAATAGCAAATTGGGAACAATGAGCCATGACAGTGAAGGAAATTCCTAGTCTTTTATTTTTCTGCCACCACATTGCTACACTGGAACTTAAGCCCTCTTCACAGTGCAAATATAAAAATGATTGAAGTCAGGGTTTTATGGCAATCTTTTCTAAAATATATTCTATTTTAATATACATGCTATAAAAGTACACTAAAAAGGTTAATCTTTAGAGATCTGTTAAAATTGAGAATTTATTTTTTTACATATAGAATAGTGTACACCCAACTCTAAAAGTATATTTGAGGAACACTATTACTGTAACCCCAAATATTTCTAGCTTCATATTTTGTTTACAATAATATTGATTTTATAATACAGGTGTTCAGTAATGCTCTCTCATAATTCTGTATGGCAGTGCCTCACCAATCACTTTAAAGAAAAATGCAGAGGGAACTGTGTCTCCAAGGAGTTCTTATTGTGCAAATCAACAAGTTTTCAACGTAAGTTCCTATTACAAAATTTCCATTTTATTTTTAAAACTTTGGTATGCTAAATTCTTTTATGATCAACATTTGGAGCTTTTAATGAGGCAAACAGAAATGAGAGATATTAAAAATTAACTTCTAGGTAGACTGATTTTAAAAGTGATCATTCCCTCCTGTAATAACATTTCTAATACCAATTCTAGGTTTTTTTGGAATAGTGTGAAATATGACTGAACACATCCATTGGTGATGAATTCAGTAAATGCATGCCAAACCACGAAATCAGACTCTCGGTACTGAGTTGAACTATATCTACTATGATCATGTAGTACATATGATGAAGCTGCTAGTTACAGATTACATCCGTGGAAGCCAGGCATATCTACAATCTTTTATTTTAGGGACAGTAGTAGAACGGAAATATAAAATAATTGAAATTTGTTTCTAATTTAAACAAAAATACTTACTCTTTCCATTAGCAAAACATTCTTTAAAATATATTTCTCCTCTCTGAACATTTAGCCAAGGAGCACTAGGCAATTTTTGAAGGTTTAGTGCTGACTGTTCAATAGAATAAATCTGGTTGTAGAGAGCCCACAGCAACAGTAGCTTATTTACATTCACTGATAAGAAATTTATTCTCATCTGGTTACAGTGTCCAGTCCACCAAAGGAAGGGTTTGGCATCCATGTGCTTTTTGTTCTTGGTGGGAATCACTTCTGCTTGATTTTCATTCTCGGAAGAAAAAACTAATCAGTTGATGTCCTCAGATTTTATGACATGATGTGAAAGAAGAATGACACAAAGGTTAGCCGCTACCATGGAGTTGGTCTAGGGTTGGTCTCCAAGCAGATCTTCCTTCTTCCCAGGTGAGTGACCAGTGGGCTGCACAGGGAACCAGCAGGGAGGCACCGAGGACACCGGCACACAGAACCCCATCAGGGGACGGGTCACTCTTGCTCTGCCAAGCTCCCCTGCTCTCCTTCAGCCACTACCCCTACTCACCACCCTATATGTTGATCTTATGTGCTTCTGGCTACAGAACTTATGTAAACAAGTTCACAGGGAAACAAGGAAAAGCAGAGAACTCGACCAAGAGGCGGCCCATGCCACGTGTCACTGTCTCACGCTGCCTCTGGACCTACTCTTGTCAGCTGAGATTATCTGTGGAGGACACGTACATTATATTCTTCACAGCAGAACTCTCCATTGTTTCCTTTGAAAAGTTTTTGCGAGGTCATGTTTTTCCAAACAATTTTATGAGAAGTAGAGTTTGATGTCTGCTCTTTCTAGCAAGCCAATAATGTAGAAATTTCAGCCTCCCTCTCTTAAATTTCAAACCTACCTAAAAGTGGAATGTTTTTCCCTGGCAAATGATTACTTATTTCTTTGAAAAGTGGATAATCTTTTTTTTTTGGAGAGATCAAACTCAGCCCTTCAGAAAATACTTCAGACTAAAAGAAGAGGAAGTACAGGAGAACTAACTTCCTATTTTGCCTTACATAAAACATTTTGCTAAAATTAAGAGGAGCTCCAAGTGCAAAAGTAAATATTTGTGCAAACGGCACACTGCCAGGTGCAATCTTAAGACATCCTCAACTTACTCATTTTATAGTGTTTGACTCTTTACAACACAAGTCTTAAATTATGCAACCTAGCAAGTGAGGGGAAGGAAGTTAACATCAGAATATACACTTTATAAAAAGTACAGGATATTTTGCTGGCAATTTGCTACTTATTTCATAACTTAGATCAAGTGTTTGTTAAATATTCACAGTAATTTCAGAGAAGAAACATTCACGTGTGTAAAACTTCCATCTATTGCATTTTTAACCATTTTTCTGTACAATTACAAAATTTCATCTGTCAGTGCTTTTCGTAGAATTCCTTGTTGTCAGTCCTTCCGTCTCTGGATCCAGCTATACCTTCAAGGTGGGCTGTAGGATTCCTTTCTCGATGAGGTGGGTCTTCAGCGTTTTATATATATTTAACTGCTGCTCTGGCTGAAGCACCAACAACTGCTGTAGCACTTTGCTGGGATTTGGACCCCTGACAACAGAGCAGAAAAGACAAGTCCAGGCTGTTATGAGAGAGCTAAAGGAAGCACAATACTCGCAATTTAAAACAAACCATGCATTTGAGTATAGAGTAGCAATCTTCACAGAATTGAAAACAGCTCTTGATCAGAGCTCACTTTAATGACCAATGTTAGTGTCAAGGGGAGAAAAACCCCAGAACTCTTCTGCGTTGAGAGGCGCACTGTCTAGATGCGGGAAGAATGTACAAACACAGAACCCAGGAACGATACGAGGCAATTTAGGGGGCGCATATCTAAGTTCTACAAAAATTCTCAAAAGGGCAACCTGAGTTAGAGGTGGGGATAGATAACGGATCCTGAGACTGAACAAGGCACAGAAACTATCCTGCAGGGAAAGGAGCAAAATTCCTGGTGCATGAGGATAAACCAAAAGAGGACATGAAAATATAATTTAAATTTTCAGCTTCAAAGAAACTTCAGACAATGGAAGGTATTTTGTTAAGAAATACCTCTGGGGAACTATGAACGTTCAAGAGACAGGACACAAAGGCCCTGAGCCTGGCACTGAAGCCCTACCCAGGATCTACAATAGGTGCCACAGCCTTTGTCCAAAGAAAGTCTTCAGTAAACCGCAATACAGGAAACAAAATGAAAGATAGGGAGGAGGAGAGCCCTGCCCTCCCTCACCCACCTCCTCAGCAGTCCCAGTGGGGAGGAAATGAGCCCAGGTGGAGTCCAACCATCAGGCAGTGGTAGAATGCACTCTCTACTCTGCAACACATATGGCAACAGCCAGCGCACGGGCCTCCCCAAGCAGCCCCTCTGGGTAAGCTCCTCCAAGGTCCCTGCCCCAGGCCTTCTCTCTGCACCCTTTAACAGTGCACTCTGGGTCAGAAAAGGTCCCGAACAGGGCTCTACCCTCATACTTTTGCCTTCTGTGACACTATTACAGTCAGGGATGGCAATTTCCCCCTCCCCCGCCCCGGTCTCTAGAACTCAATCCATTTATAAACTGATGATCCCCTGCGTTTCTCTACTTACACTTCTGAAGTACTGTTTTGTCAAATTCAGAATGAACCTAATTCAGATTTTAAGATATATGTGTCTTTGTTCTTTGCAATTTCTATAGTCTACTTGAATAGGAAAAGCAGAGTAGTACTTTTTGTGGAGAGAGAGTAGTAAAATTCAACAGGAAAATCAAGGCATAAGTACTATACGGAGAATGGCACAGAATTCTGTGAAAAAAATCTATGGTAATTAAATGTATGACTTACAATAAAGACTGTGAAGTTCAAATGGAATTATAAGAAGTAGAAAACCCAGCAACAAAGAACTCTCTGCTATTATACAGTGATCCAAAATGAAAATCTTAGATTTAAAAAACTGGACAATAGGGTGGATTGACCATCCCATGGGTCACCTTCGTGCACATGGCTCAACTCATTTGCCAAAAACACTGCGGTCATATGTCTCTCGTGGCCACAGTCTACTCAAGACAGGACACAGCTTGTCTTATATTTCTTCAAAAGATTCAGCAACTTCATAACATAAACCCAGAGTAGGGGGCCACAGAGAAAAGGAAGGCTATTCTAGCAAGTTCAGCTAAATGCAAAATGATGTCAGCAGGTGCTCCCAGCTAGTTGCAAACTGGCACGAGCACTGTATTTCCAACAGTCTAAATATTTGCTTTCCAACAGTGGACAACAAGGCTCAGCATGACCTCCCTCTACGGAAAGAATAGCAGATCCAAAAGAAAGAAAGAAAAAAGTACGAGTTAATGCCCTAAAAGCTGCCACCTTCTGAAAATAAAGATTTCTAAAGATTTAGCCACTGATAACTAATACTCGAATATATTAGTAAATAAATCACATGCAAATAGATTAAATACTCCAGTTGAAAAGACAAACATTGTCAACTGGATTATAAAAAACAAACAAAATCCAGCTATATGATTGTTAGAAAAGATAAACACACTTTAAATATAAGGATAAAGGAATGCAAAAAAGGAAAGGATAGACAAAGAAATACTGTGCAAACACTAACCAAAAGAAGGCTGATGTAGCTATTCTAATATCCAACAAAATAGGCTTTAGGCAAGCAGTATATAAAGATGGACATTATGTAATGACATTAGGAGTGATTCAACAGGGACATATGACAGTTCTGAATGTGTACATACCTAATACAACCTCAAAATATACAAAGCAAACACTGACAGAACTAAAAATAGGAATAGGTAAATTTATAATCATAGTGGGAGATTTTGACAAAGCTCTCTTCATAACTGATAAAATGAGCTGATGGAAAAAAACAAACCAAGAAATCAGTATAGAAGATTTAGCTAAACTTCACCTAATTGACACAGACGACACTACATCCAGAAACTGCAGAAGGCACATGCGTTTCATGTGCACATGGAATAGGTACCTGAGTAGACAGTAATGCTGGGCCATAAAGCAAGTCTCAACAAATACTAAATCCTGAAATAATGAGGAGTGTGTTTTCTGACCACAGTGGAATTAAAACAAAAATCAACAAAGGAAGGAGAACAAGAAAATCTCCATTTGTTTGGAAACTATTCAATACACTTCTAAATAATCCATGTGTCAAAAAAGATATAATACTGGAAATCAGAAAATATTTATAACTGAATAATGAAAATAAAAAGATAACATGTAAGATGAGAGTAAAACACTACTTAAGAGGAAATTTATAGTTTTAGATGAATGTATTAGACAAGAAGGGTGAAAATCAATAATCTACGCTTTATCTCAAGAGGCTCGAAAAAAGAACAGCAAGTGGAACCTAAAGAAAGATGAATGAATGAAAGATGAGAGTGAATATCAATAAAATAGAAAACAAATATACAATAAAGCCAGAATTTGATCCTTTGGAAAGATCAGTAATGAAATAGATAAACTCCTAACAAGACTTCTCAAGAAAAATAAAAATACAAAAATTCTCACACTGCTATGGGTATATATTTAAAATGTGTATTTAGGGATCTCTAAATATGAGTTTCACTCCAAATAACTCAGTGAAGGAAATATATGTTTTCTATGGCTCAGGTACTAGTAGAGACCGCGGAGAATAAAGTTAACATGTGGTTGATGTGGTTAGCTTTCACACCCCAAACTGGCGTTTTAGGGCAGATCCAAAACATTAAGGTTTAATAAAAAGAACAAACTACTCTATATAAAATAGCAACAACCCTCCACTTACCTCACCCCACCTCTCCACCCCCAACACAACCATAATCTCCTGGCCTGCTTTATTTTTCTCCATGGCACTTGTAACCACCTAACAAGCTGTATTTATTTGTTTATTGTCCGCTTCTGCCCTTTATCCCTCCAACTCCCCGACAAGAATGTAAGCTCTGAGGGCAGAGCCTTAGTTTGTTTTGTTCTCTGCTATATCCTAGAACATTCCCCAACATATAACAGGCATTCAAGCAGTAACTGGCAGATTGGATGAATTATGTCCTCTGCCTTTTTAACTCTTAGCATTCACTATCCCTGAAATGCCCACAGTTGAGAAATTAAATCTCCTGTTGTCCCAAATCCAGTATCATCCACATTAACTGGATTTTAACTCGGCCCTATTAAAGATCATGACAAATATTGTTTTTTTAAGCTGTTCAAATGTATGTAAAATAATTATAATTTAGCCATACTGCTCAGGGCTACAGTGTGACACAACTCCAGGGACCTCCATTTCCTTTTGATATTACAGATTATACCGCTGACAGAAAAAATAACTCATTCAAATTAATGCCTACGGAAATGAGAACTCAAAGAAACCACTGAATAAAATATTTCTTAAAAATCTGCAAGTACCTTATAAAACTTGTGATGTACACATGCACAAAAGTTGCCATCAAATACTGACAATCAAATCTGTCCATTATCCCTCCATGTCCAGGAATGGTGTTTGCAAAATCCTTCAGAAACAAACAAAGATATTAGCAAATTTTCAAAAAATCACCTGCAATAAAACTCCTGTCTGTAAATGTCTCTTCGGCATCACAGACTCTAAGAAAAATACGTCACTACTGGATTTTCCCACTAAATACAAACTTACTAGAACATGTCCAACAGATTAGAACCACACCTTTCAATTATGTGGCCATGTTAGAATGATTCTGAATTGATCAGCAGCATTCAAATAACACTAATTAACTATTAATTAAATCTAACACTAACATTTTTTAGTTAAGAAAACTTTTTCTAAATCAAAAGTTCTACCAGCTATTACTAATCTAATATTGTTATGGCCTACTTTTCTGTTTAACCAGAGACTATTTGGGGAGCTATTTTAACGTGTTGTTGACAGATGTACAACTGGTTCGCATTCATGTTTATCCTAATAGTTCTTACTCAGAAATAAATATTTTACTACTATGATAAATATTTCTTCTTCTTTTTTTAAGTGTTGGAGTAAAAAGAAAATTAAAATAGTTCATTTGGGACACGTTAGTCCATTAAATGGCCAAACTGAGGGAATGGCTAGTGACCCTCTGCAAATTGACTCTGAACAGACATATCCACATGTCAGAGCCCAGGAAATGGCCATAACTAATTGCTCTTCTAGTTTACTCAGGCAACCTAAAAACATCTAAAATGCAACAGCAATTATACCTTCATTTCAGACATGCAAAAAAAAATCTCACCATTCAACAAGAAACCTTGGATTGGAGACCATTCAAGAAAATACCATTCTAAATGTACATTTCTCTGTTTAAAACAATTACTGAAATAGTCGTCGGTTAATTTTTGCCAACACATTTCCTTCCTTCTCCTCCCTACTAACCAAAGCACAAGAGAGCCATGGTTACTCAATTCTGCACTGCTATTTGCAGCCTTTACAGGACACTCGTCATGCACGGCTGTTCCTGTGGTTCTTTGTGGGTGTGTATCATCCCCCCTAGTAGGTGGTGAGCATCTTGAGAGCAGGGACAACATCTTATACACTTTTCTATATTGCATTCCACCTCACATAGTCTCTTCCCCATGACAAGTGCTCAGTTAATTAACTAATTAATTGGCTTCTGGGGTCCTATGTGATCTGGCCCCACCAAGCTCTGTAGTCTGATCTACTTTCTACCACACCCACACTGTTCTTGCTCCCCTTCGAACAAGTTAAGCTCCTCCACTCCTTTGCACTTGCTGGAACTCCCTTAGATTTCTCTGCAGGACTCCTTCTCCTCCTTTTCTCAGATCCCTGCTCAAATGCCAGCTCCTCAGAGAGGCCTGCCCTGGCCACCCCATCTTCAGTAGCCATGCTCTAACTCCTAATGGCACAGCATTCAATCTTAACTTAGTGAAGCCATCTGAGGAGAGCTGAGATAATAGGGCAAATATACGTCGCTTTATAAGAATCTAATTAAATAAAACATAGTGATAATTTTGGGATAATCCACTGGAATTGGGATCAGCAAATTATATCCCACAGACCAAATCCAGCCCACTGCCTGTTTTTTTAAATAAAGTTTTAGTAAAACCCAGCCATACCTATTCATTGACATGCAGTCATGCCATCGCTTAACAACGGGGAGATGTTCTGAGAAATGCAATGTTAGGCGACTTTATCCTTGTGCAAACATCATAGAGTATACTTACACAAACCTAGATGGTATAGCCTACTACACACCTAGGTTATATGACACTAATCTTATGGGACCACCATCATATAGTGGGTCCTTCATTGACGGAAATGTCATTAGGCAGTGCATGACTGTATTGTCCACGGGGCTTTCATATTACAATGGTGGAGTTCAGAGTTGAGTAGCTGTGATATGACTAAAAATCATATAATTTGGCCCTTTACAGAAAGAGTTTGCCAACCTCTGATCTAGCAGAACAGATGGTTACATATTCAAAACCTCTCTTGCATGTCTCTTCATGGGAGATTACAGCAAGACACTAAACTTCAGGCAACTCATGGCTGAATTCTTGGATGAGCACTTAAAGGAACAAGATTCTGTGTTTGTCCCAACATTAGGTGACACATGCCATTTCTATAAAAGAAGCTGACATGACACTTCAAAATGTATTAACATGGCATGATCAAAACCTAACAAGAGAGAATACCCTCAAATCAGCCAGGAAGCATCTCTGTGAGGCTGAAACAAATAGGATGTAAAAGTTTTTGCCTGGGGGCTTAATGTGTGAGACCAATAGAGAACCAAATTCCAACCATGTTACATTCTCTAATTATATTATCTAATAATGCAACAAAGAATCTAAACACACACCTTGATTTTGAAAGCTCTTTTGAATCCACTGGCAAAGAAGCCTCCGAATGGGCCAATCAAAGATGCAAACGTTGAAAGAGCAATGCTGTGTATCTGGAAAGGATACAAGCTCACTGTTTCCTAAAGAGAAAAAAAAGGTGGGAGGGGGGGCAGGGGTTGGATTCAGGCTAACTGCATTAAAATTGTTTTTGAGCATGCCATCTAAACTAAGAACTATGCTATAAACAGTAAGTCAAAGCATACACCATATTTTCATTAATTTCACAAACTTTCAGGGTCATGGGAGAAAAATATGTTGTTAGCTCTCATTACCTTCCTCTACTTAGCCAGCACTCTCCATTCCTCCATAAGCATATTGATAGCAGCTTGCACAATAAAATCTTGCAGCTGATAGGCTACTTTCTAGTTCATCTAGAAACTTCTACAACACTTAAGTTGTAGGCTTACCAAGAATCAGTTGAGTTCATTTCTGAATTTGTTTTTTACCAGTAGTACTTTGTTTTTGTAATTATATATTTTAATTTTGTATTTTATTTCACCTTCATTTTATATGACAAAATGAGGGAAAAGTTGGTCTTTCTCTTAAAACTAAGTTAAATGCTATAGAAACACATGAAAATAAGTTGCTTAAAAAAGACTACCAAAATGAGCATCAGCAAGATGATTATAAAAGACTTAGAGAGGAGATCATAAAAACTCAAAACAATTCTGCAAATTATTTAGTAAATTCTTAGTTCTTGCTCCACTTTAAATAAACTGAAACTACAAATCGCAGACAGTACATAACGTGTGTGGTTTAAGAAAGATCATTGTAACCACCAATCTTTGGAGCTGTTCTCAAAGCAACGGCCTTGCCCCTTATCAAAGACTGGCAGTATCAAAAAGTTTTATCGCAGACAACAGATGGCTTGAACATTGAAAAAATTCTTGGAATCCATGTACTGAGCACTCAGGGAAAGAAATAATTTGTTGGTTAAACTATTTCTCAAAAATTATGGACTTTAGTTAAAAATAAAATGTTTCAGATAAACACATGTACATGTGCACACACACACACACACAATTATGTGATTCCCCACTTTAACTAACCACCCACCACCGTAGATCAGCAGGGTTTTACCGGACAGCATGTCAACATCCTTCAGTGTAAGACCTCAGAGTTGTCTTTAAATGGCAGCAGTCTGCTTTTGGAAGGGAAACTGATTTTTAGAAGCAGCAGCTTTCTGTACTAGTAAGGGTCCCCTAAAAATCAAGGAATCTTTGAGCTGGTGAATTTTAATTGAGTTTTAAATTGAGCCAATTCATACCAGTTACATGTGAAACTCGTCGTACACACTGGATTTGCAGAAACCTAAGGAATATTGAAAAACGTTTTCAAAACAAATACAAGATAAATTACTATCAGTATTCAAACCATTAGGCAAGTAAATTCCTAATAGGCAAGTGGTTTGTGATAGTAATCTCATTTTACGTTCAAGAAAGAGAAATCACAAGGGAATAGAATATATTGTTGATGCTAAGCAGACAGTGAAACCACTTCTGTATCATACAGTTAAAATTTCTGCAGAAATTGATTTCTTGTAAAAATCTTAATCCTACTTTTAAATGAAGCTTAATCTTTGGCATAGAGGATCCCTAATCACGTCTTACCTGTCTCAACACTGCCTTTAGAAAGGGAGGAAGTGAGTAACTCTGAAGCTGGAAAAGTTCTGAGGGTTCACATTCTGTAACGAAGGAGTTTACATCGCTTCGGTATTCCACTGGGCAGACAAAGTACTGGTATTTGGATAACACATAGGCGGCCTGAATAACAAAGCAAGAGTTCATGAAACATTGAATGAAAAAAATATATATTTAAGTTATGTGTCAGAAAGGTCAGAGATAGAATGCCAAAATTTCTTTGCCATCACATTCTGCTATGTATTTTCTAAGTTAGATGGTCGTAACTGATCCAATAAGACTTTGAAAAGCCATTAGAAAACAACAAAGTTTTGGAAATCAATGAGATTATAATCTCTGTATGACCACAATAAAAAAGAGGGAAGAGGGAAGAAAGAAAAAGATGCTGATTTGAACATTTAGACAAACATTATAGCAAGGTTTTACTTTTCTGAAGTACACATAATTAATGTCAGCAGAAGCTAACAATTATAAAGTATGGGAGAGTACAGGACTGAAGTTTACTGTATAAAGGTTATATTAATTTCATCAATTAATAAATAACCAGAGATTCAAAATTACTAAGAAAACAGTATAAGTGAAAAACACCATTGTTCTTAAGCAAACCAGAAAACTTTGACTAAATTATTTTGCCTGGCCACATCACTGCAATTTTTAAAACTAGCTGTCCTCAGCCATGGAAGAAAATACATAAAACAAAATATCTTATTATAAATTTAAATTGCTAGTCAACAGTTTATTCTTTTTTTTCTTTTGCAGACATTCACCTCATTATATTGCTCAAGAATGGTTAACAGAAGTGCAAATACAACACTAGGAATGGATATAAACTGATTTTGCTTCCAAACAACCAGTTTCCTCAAAATCATTTATTAAGAAGTATATATAATTTCCCTCCTCATTATTTTGTCAAGCATTACATTCTTATAGGGTAGCTCTTTATTTTCTTCCAGTGGCATGGCTATTCTTGCAGGTATTTCTAAATTAGTCTTTAATAATACCAAATTCTTGTAGTGTTATTTAACTTAATGTTCTAATTATCCCTGCTTTGTAATGTACATGTAGACATAGGGCAGGACTGGATCTCTTTTCATTATTCTATTTGTCAATTATCTCATCAATTATTATCTACCACATAAACACTGAAATAATTTTATCAAATTCTATTACAATTTTCATTGAGAATGAACCAAACATAAATTAAACAGGAAATTGTGGTGGTTTTCCCAGCTAGAAACCTGGCACATTTCCATTTTTGCTCCCTGTCAAAGCTCCATGTTGTTACTAGTTACTCGCTATTTGCCTACAGGATATATTCTAACCAATATATTCTAGCTCCTGAACAGGAACTAGAACTAGTTCAGGAAACAGACTCTTAAAAAATTAAACTTCCTAATGGTAATTTCTTTTGTATACTTATCTTATGTCCAGCCATTTTACTGTATCTTTATTGATTCTCACAAGACACCTTTTAATAAACACCTAAATTCCATAACTGTAAACTAATTTTTAAAACATTAACAATATCCATTATTTGTGGCTAAAAGTGAACATCAATTATTTTTAACTTTTCCTGTAAGTTGAGCTCACAGCACGAAGCACCTACTAAACCAAATAGCTGGCATGTATTAAGGAGGCACAGCTCTTCATCATCATTTCCATTCTCTGCTTTTACTCAAAGTCACCACTTGTCCCAGCACCTATGTCCCCCAACAACAGAGAACAGCTGTTAGAAACTATCAAAACACAACAGCACAGCAGTGGGTCTCAAGCCTAGCTGTACATTAGAATCAAGTGGGGGGAGGGGCTGGTTAACTGACCTGGAATAGGGCTGGGACATAGACTTTGTACAAGCTCCCCAGATGATTCTGATATGAGGCCAGCTCTCACTGAGCTACTGGGGTACAGAATTAGGTTCTGTTTAATGGGTTTCAAAAAAAATACATTATTAGCATTTTGTGGTTTAATTTTTTAGGTTTAGAATAGGCTAATAAACTTGCTAACATTTTTCAAAATATAAATAAAATTAAAATCCTAGTAAAACTCACAATGAATCCAAACACGACTGTGGAAAAGAAACCGCCAATGAATCCTTCCCAAGTCTTTTTAGGAGACAACTAAAAAAAGGCCAAATAAAATTAAAAAGAGTTACTGCACTCACAAAACACATAAATACATATGCATACTCTGCTCAAGAAATTCCCACAATAGCTTGTACATTTCCCCTTACTTTCTTCTTCTTGGAACGGCTTTGCAACCCTTTTTCCTTCATTCCATGATCCTGATTTATTTGTGCAAATATTTGTCGCAGCATCTAACAGATATTAGGCCCTCAAACATTTGACAAACTGTGAATATCTGTTTGTTTCTACAAACAGCCTCAATTTATTTGGTTTTTCTCTCAAAGGACTATAAACTCAATACTGAAATAGTCGTCCCATGACTTGTATGCTTATATAAACCCCCATAACAGTGTAGTTCTTGAAATAAGGATGAGATATATTCATTCCAAGTACACATGGTCTGTGTTGACCTACTACTGACTAAAAACAGAATGAGTATAACAAAGCATGAACACTACAGCACACCAGATTTTCATACACTCCCAAAATGCCTTGCATACCACAGACCTCTTCCTGAAATGGCAAAATACTCCACAGCCCCAGATACAGTATTTGCAGCACAAGTACTCACATATCCTTCTCCCTTTGGTCACAATCTATGTCTGTCTCCATGAAGAAAGGAACACGTTCTGTTTCTAAGAATAGATACTATTTGTTTCAGATTTGGGCCATTGTTTCTCAGTCAATGGGGCATTCAGGGAGAGAAATCTGGAGGAAAGTCTAGAACTTGGTGATGCAGGGGCAAGAGGAAAAGATTTAGGAGTGGATGGTGCTAACTGGCTCAGGTGCCCTAAAAAATAAGGACTGATGTATGGGGATTCGGTCACCAGGAGATCACTGATGGCCTCTGTGATGATCCATTTAGTGGACAACAGGGGCAGAAGCCAAATAAATATCAGAGGGATATTTATTTGCAGATAGAAACGGATGATAGGCTAAGCTACATGAGCTCTCTCTACCTTTCATCATGATGTTCACAAAGCCCAAAGCCAAAAGTGTTGGCACAAATGGTTTCCTGACAAATCTGATAACAATTCTGCCATAGAGAAGGGACTGATATACACCTTCTCCTAGGATAATTCAGTACTATTGTCATGAAGTGGAAGTTGACTCAAATTCAAAAGTGCCTGGTGATGATTTTAAAGATAGCTTATCAGATTAAATTGATCCATATCATACTGATTTAGAGGTTAACTTGCTTAATTACGTCTGGGTATATTATACGACTCATCTAGCCCGGTAAATTCACTAGAAATCTGTGTTCAAAATTAGACAGTGAGAGTTTTCTACAGCCATCACAGCCTCTCTGAAGGCTTCCTAAGGAAAAGCTTCTCAGCCGGCACAGAAGCCTTGAATACTTAATCACTTGCGCTTACGCTGAAGCAGCTTTAGAAACTTTTAAAAAATATAGAGCTTGCTTGCCAGTATCCCTACAGCTCGGTCTCTTGCTGTGTGCGGGACTCCGGTGTGGGCAAGAATTCATGGAAGGTTTTCTGAAGGACAGGCAGTGCATACATTCCTCTGGGAGCACTAAGCTTATCACTCTGAACAAACAAAAGGTTTTCTGTCTGAACAAGTGTCTCAGTCCCTCCCAAACTGCCTTCATACAATAACATCAAAATAGCCAATTAGTATATTTGTGGGAATATTATTAAAGATTTAGCCCAGTATATGAACTGAGTGAATCCTATCTAAAGCCCCAAATGAAAAGCTTATTTTTAATTTTTTTAATTGAGGTAACATTGGTTTATAATACTATATAAATTTCAGCTGTACATCATTACATTTTGATTTCTGTATAGATTAAAAAGCTTTTCTTAAAGAAATCAGTTCTACAAAAAGATCAGTTTTTCATGAAGAATTGGTTTCTTTCTTCCCCAAAATGAGAACTGTATAACTTAGTTCATTCCCTTCTTTGCCTCCACTGACTGTAAACAGAACCAAATCTAAGGCAAAACAACATGGTCTGCTCAGGTGTATCTTCCTTTCCCTCATCTTAACCTTTCCTTATTACTTGCATTACCAGTATTTTATTATAGGGCCTCAAATTATTTTTTGAAGTGAGTTTAGGTGTAAAAGTCTTACAAATGGACACAAGTATGTGATGTTGGTATAAAGTACACTTTCAAAAAATTTGGTAAGGAGGGGATGGATGAGACAGCTTGAGGGGAGAGCAGAGTCAAGGCAAGGCTTGTTTACAGGGCTGTTGGGAGAGGAATGAAGAAGAATTGCACAAGAGTAAAGGGAAAGAAACCAGCAGGAAGATGAAATAAGCCTCCCACAAGAGAGGATAACTGACGGAGTCAAACCATCCAATGAAGAACCTAGATGGAATCATTGAGAAATACGGCCCACTGCCGCTACACTGTGGCTGCTAAGTGCAGCTAAGGAAAATCAAAGCAACCTGGAAATAAAAAATGTGCAATAGCACCAAATTGTTGGAAATTTTCTCCAGTGGCTAATCTTTAAGGTTATGGTACTGGCTTGCTTGTGATATTTTTCTATTACCTTAATTAATGGAGTTCTCCCAAAAAAAAATCCAAAAAGGTAAGCAGTTATGTCATTGCAGATAACACTTGATATTGGAACAAGGAACCTTTAAAAAAAAAAAAAAAGTCAGCATAAAAAAGTCCATATGATTAAATGACAAATATTTATACAGGTTATAACTCATAATGAAACAATGCAATAACTGTTTGGATTACACTGCACCTAGTCCAGAACATAACACTTGCCAAAACATTAGTAGAAACAGTAAATATCAACCAAATTTGACCATTTAGCAATTAAGCAGAGCAAAATCTCTCAATAAACTAACATACTAGGAGAATATTGCTATAGAAAATACTAAATAATCAATTTCTATAGCTATGGACTTTCACATTTCAGTTTTATGAGGAACAAATTATAGCAGTATAAATAAAGAATTTTTAAAAATCAGCCTTTGAAAATGGAAATAAGTCATTCTTTTAGAGAGAGTGTAATCTGATAAATTTATAATAAGCTCTTAATACAAATTCTCTTTCAGGAAAACATCAATTTTAATTCTATTTTAGCTTATACTTGCATTAAGCCCTACTAATTGTACAGAACCTACTAATTTCAGTAACTGCCCGCCATCAATTAAAAGTCTGTATATGGAAGACAATCTTAAAATGATTCTAATTGTTTACACACACTCCCCTTGGTAAAAAACATGAAGCTGGCAAGGGAATAAATTTATCATGACAAAACCCATCAACTGTGAAAGATTTTAAAAAGAATACGGGGAAAATATGATCAGATTTGTAACTTTTTCTCCACTCTAATTTTTAACTAATAAAAATGCTTTCTGGGGCCAGCTTGGTAGCATAACAGTTGAGTTCATCCACTCCGCTTCGGCGGTCCAGGGTTTGGATCCTGGGGGCGGACCAACGCACCGCTCATCAAGCCATGCTGAGGCAGAGTCCTACACAGAGCAACTAGAAGGATGCGCAACTATGACATGCAACTATCCACTGGGGCTTTGAAGAGAAAAAAAGCAAAAAAGGAGGAAGATTGGCAACAAATGTTAGCTCAGGGCCAATCTTCCTCAAAAAAAAAAAGTGCTTTCTGAATCTGCAAGCCCCTGCTATACAGCAAGTAACTCCATGCATCTGAAATCCAGACACCTACTCCCATATAAAGGCAGCGTAGAACCTACCCAACTTTCACCCAGGGAGAAGGCACTGCCAGCATACTGTCTGCTGACAGACAAACTTTCATGTTCTTTTTGCATCCCACGTAAATAATATATTCTTTTTAAAGTCCATGCTTTGTAAAAAGTCACATTAAGGTATAGTAACACCTGAAAATGTAATTAATCATTTGGAGCTTTTATGAGGACTTTCTGCATTTTATTTGGAACCTGAAATAAGGAAGGTTTCCAGTTGTTAACTAAGCATTTGTCTTCAGTTGTCAAATAGTAAGCAAAACTCAGTAAGATATTTTAATAGAATAGAGCAACAATAACACATTTTAGTAGAAATCTGTAAGATACTGTCCAATGTGAAAGAGCTTTAAAAGTGATTTGACATAAATATAAAGCAGCATAACACTGTCCCCTTACCATATCATGCCTTCAAACAGATTTTGGATGACAAGATGTGACTGAGTAACTGTTATCAGTAAAGTGACATGAGTCCATGCGAACTGTTAATAGCCCAACAACACAACAATTAGTGAACACAAGATCAGTACAGCCCAGGAAGCAATAGCAGTTTTGAAACACAAATTTCCAGCATGACTTTTGGTCAATTTTGTAAGATAAGGTCAAAATAAATGCCGTTAGTAAATTATATTCATTTTGGTGCCTCCTGGAACCTTAAAACCATGAAAACATTTGACCAAAGTAATCTTAATTTATACACAAATGGAATGCCATAATACTGAGATACACTACTAAATTAAAAAGCACAAATAACATATAAGCCATAACCTTGAATCATGAGATTAAAATGATAACGGGAAATTTATGGTGTTATGTTATTTAGAGAGGAACATTTCACTCTGGCTGCATTCTGCAGTTATTAAAAACGCTAAGCACTATTTTTCTTTCAAAGTTCATTGTGGTAACTTTTTCCCATAAAGTTATTTCTAACTTAAATGATTCAAACCAGCAGGGATCGATTGCCCTTAAACTCCATCTTTTCACTCTTGAAAGTTGCTCTTTTCAATGACAGTATTCAGTGCCTAATTTTCAAAGGCCTCTGTGTTTCATCAATTCCATCTACCCTGAGAGATGGCCACTTTAGCGACTTTTAGCATCATCAGTATGGGTAGAATGTGAGCCAAAAAAAGCTAACATTTCTATGTACTAGTCTCATAATTTTGATTGGAATGTATAAAATGACTTTTCAAAATTCTTAGATTTTGATTTATTCATAATAAAGCTGTTTCCCTTTTCAGCAAACAATACATTATCTTGGTTGTTTTATTTTATTTTTATCTGCCTAAAAAATCCAATTCTCTTTTACTGGGGTGCTTCAAAATGCATAAATGATTTTCTTCCAATAGGTACCATTTATATTTTCATAAGAGATTCTATTATTTCTTTTTTTTTACAGCTTTATTGATATATAATTGACATACAATAAACTGCTCATATTCAGAGCGTATAATTTCATGAGTTTTGACATATGTATACACCGATAAGGCCATCACCACAATCAAGATAGTGAACATATCCATCACTCCTAAAACTTCTTTGTAACCCTTTGTAAACCATCCCCAACCCCCATCCTCAAGCAATCACTAAACTGCTTTCTGTCAATTAGTTAGTATTTTCTAAAACTTTATATAAAATTAGTGGGGCCGGCCCGGTGGCACAGTGGTTTGGTTCACGCTTGGCAGCCCGGGGTTCGCGGGTTCAGATCCCGGGCGCCCGTCGATGCACTGCCTGTCAGCCATGCTGTGGCAGCATCCCATATAAAGTAGAGAAAGGTGGGCACAGATGTTAGCCCAGGGCCAGTCTTCCTCAGCAAAAAGAGGAGGATTAGCAACGGATGTTAGCTCAGGGCTGGTCTTCCTCACAAAATAAATAAATAAATAAATAAAATTAGTTTGTACTTTTTATAATTTTATATAAATCAGTCATACAAGAACTCTTTTGCTGTCTTCTTTTATTCTACATAATTCTTTTGAGATTCAACCTTGTTGTTGCATATATCAATGATTTCTTCTTTTTTATTGTTGAGTAGTATTTCATCGTATATATGTACACCAGTTTCTTATTTTTTGCTTTCTTAAAAAATTATTTTATTGAGGTCACACTGGTTTATAACAGTGTGTAAATTTCAGATGTGCATCATTATATTTCAGCTTCTACATACACTGCATAAGAAATTCTATTATTTCTAATTTGTCTTGATGGTCTCTAGATTTTCACTGAAAATTTTACTCTTTCAAGATCCCCATAAATTAAAAATGTAAGAAATACTACAATTTCCCAGTGATAATGCTCACAGCAGGATGTCTTAATGGAAAAAGGCAAGGCATAAATAGGAAATACATCCCAAATCCAAAACAAGCCTTACTAATACTTGAATTCACAGATCTAAATACTACCTTTTGCATTTTAGTGTCTTATAATTAGCTACCTTTTAAGGAAATAAGTTCATCATATACAGTGATAAATTTCATAAAACACTGACTACTGTATAATGATACACTGCATAAAATACCTTAGGCCAAAAAGAATTATGCAATTGTGTGACTAATCACAGCTACCAAGAAAATATATGCCCTATTCCCTTTATGCGCAGGCTAAGAGCAAGTAAAAACATAGTTACTTTCCATAGAAAAATATGGTCGATGTTTCTCAGATTACTAAATGTTCAAGAGACTATGGAAATCCTTAAAATTTCTACAGATTTAGAGAATCCAAATACTTGATTTTACTTTTATAGCCTTTGAAAATATTCAAAGAAAAAGTTTTTAGGAAACTTCAAACAACATTAAAATTTTTAAATCCTCAAAAAATTTTCAACTTCAACCTTTTATATTTAATAGTCATCCAAAACTGAAATATCCCTCACATTCAGGCAAGACATAACTAGCAGATTAGATTATATCTTCTCACTACAGAAAAAAAAATTATAGGTAAGGGTTTTCTTACAGAGAGTGACTACAGAATAATGGTTAATACACACCATGTAGAACTGCAGACGATAATGCTTCTTCACCAAGCTCAGCACAAACATGCAGAAACCTGTTCAAGAACAAAAAACATGTGCTTGTTGTGCAATCTGTTACAAAATGTAAGACTCACTGAGCTCAAATAAGCCGATTTCCTATACCACATCTAGGTACACGTTAGCCATGTACTCACATGCCATCTCTCCTATTCTTATATTAAGCATTTTAAGTAAAAGTTTCTTGAAGGAAATGATCTTGTGTTCTCCAAAATGCCTACTATATTCCATGGCATAAATTCAATAAACATCCCCTGTATTAAGTGAATTAGTCCCTTGCTAATGTGTGAACATGGAAAACCAGATCTTGAATTTCATTAAACAAACTTTATTTGCTATATCAATCCATCAAGTGTGTGCACAGAATGTTTCAACAGAGATTGAATACAAAATAAACACAAATACATAATACAAAAATTAATAATAATTATGATGATAGCTAACATCTATTGACTCTTGTTATGTTCCAGGCTCTTCTCTACGCCTTGTACAATTATTAATTCACTTAATCTTTCCAACATCCCTGTGACATAGGTACCTATTATTATCTCCATTTTACAGATGAAGAAAAATGCACAAAGAACTTTATTAATTTAATGAGGATCACAGGGCTAGAAAGCAGGTAAACCCTCAGCTCGGACTGACCCTCAAGAGTCACGGGGTTCCATGCAGAAAACACATTCTTTTCAAACGCACATGGAACATTCTCCAGGAGAGATCACATATTAAACCACAAAACAAGTCTCAATAAATTTAAGAAGACTGAAATAATACCAAGCAACTTTTCTGACCACAACAGTATGAAACTAGAAATCAACTACAAGAAGAAAACTAGAAAAGCCACAAATATGTGGAGATTAAACAAAATGCTACTGAACAACTACTGGGTCAATGGAGAAATCAAAAAAATATCTGTAGTTAAATCAAAATGAAAATACAACATGTTAAAATTTATGGGATAGAGCAAAAGCAGTACTAAGAGGGACATTTATAGCGGTAGGGGCCTACCTCAAGAAACAAGAAAAATCTCAAACAATCTAACAGTGCACCTAAAGGAAACAGAAAAGGAAGAACAAACATAACCACAAATCAGTAGAAGGAGGAAAATAATAAAAATCAAAGCAGAAATAAATGAAATAGAGACTAAAAAGAAAAAAAGAAAAATATCAGTGAAACTAAGAGCTGGTTCTATGAAAAGATAAACAAAACTGACAAACCTTTAGCTAGACTCACCAAGAGAAGAGATAGATGGCTCATATAAATAAAATCAGAAATGAAATAAGAGAAATTACAACAGACACCTCAGAAATACAAAAGTGGCCAGCCCCATGGCATAGTGGTTAAGTTTGGTGTGCTCACTCCTAACTCATTCTATGAGGCCAACATTACCCTAATACCAAAACCAGAAAAGGACAACACAAAAAAAGAAAATTACAGGTCAATATCACTGATGAACATTGATGCAAAAATCCTCAACAAAGGGCTCAGCCCCGTGGCCAAGTGGTTCAAGTTCCATGTGCTCCGCTTCGGTGGCCCCAGTTCACGGGTTTGGATCCTAGGCACGGACCTACTCCACTCACCAGCCATGCTGTGGCAGCATCCCACATATAAAATAGAGGAAGACTGGCACAGATGTTAGCTTAGGGCTAATCTTCCTCAAGCAAAAAAAGAGGAGGATTGGCAACAGACGTTAGCTCAAGGTGAATCTTCCTCAGCAAAAAAAAAAAAAAAAAATCCTCAAGAAAATACTAGGAAATTGAATACAATACATTAAAAAGATCATACACCATGAGGAAGTGGGAGTTATTCCAGGAATGCAGAGATGGTTCAACATCCGCAAATCAATCAATGTGATACACCACATTAACAAAATGAACAATAGAAATCACATGATAATCTCAATAGATGCAGAGAAAGCATGCAACAAGATATAGCATCCATTTATGATAAAAACTCTGAATAAAATGGGTACAGAAGGAAAGTACCTTAACATAATAAAGGCCATATATTACAAATCCACAGCTATTATCATACTCAATGGAGAAAAACCAAAAGCTGTTCCTTTAAGAACAGGAACCAGGGGGCCGCCCGGTGGCGCAGCAGCTGAGTCCGCGCTTGGCAGCTCGGGGTTCGCGAGTTCGGATCCCGAGCGCCCGCTGACGCACTGCCTGTCAGCCATGCCATGGCGGCGTCCCATATAAAGTGGAGGAAGATGGGCACGGATGTTAGCCCAGAGCCAGTCTTCCTCAGCAAAAAGAGGAGGATTGGCAACAGATGTTAGCTCAGGGCTGGTTTTCCTCACAAAAAAAAAAAAAAAAAAAAAGAACAGGAACCAGACAAAGATGCCCACTTTTGTCACTCTTATTTAACACAGTATTGGAAGTCCTAGCCAAAGCAATCAGGCAAGAATAAGAATTAAAACGGATCCAGATTAGAAAGGAAGAAGTAAAATTTTCACTATTTGCAGAAGACATGATTTCATATATAGGAAATCCTAAAGAATCCACCAAAAAACTATTAGAAATAATAAATGAATACAGTAAAGTTGCAGATACAAAATCATCATACAAAAATCAGTTGTGTTTCTATACACTAACAACAAAGTAGCAGAAAGAGAAATTAAGAATACATTCCCATTTACAATTGCAACAAAAAGAATAAAATATCTAGGAATAAATTTAACCAAAGAAGTGAAAGACCTGTAAACTGAAAACTATAAAACACTCTTGAAAGAAATTGAGGACACAAAGAAACAGAAAGATATTCCATACTCTTGGATTGCAAGAATCAACATAGTTATAATGTCCATACTTCCTAAAGTAATCTACAGATTCAATGCAATCCTTATCAAAGTTCCAACAATATTTTCACAGAAATAGAGCAAAGAATCCTAAAATTTATATGGAACAACAAAAGACCCCAAATAGCCAAAGGAATCCTGAAAAAAAAAAACAAAGCTGGAGGAATCACACTCCCTGATTTCAAAATATACTACAAAGCTATAGTAATCAAAACAGCATGGTACTGGCACAAAAAAAGACACACAGATCAATGGAACAGAATTGAGAGCCCAGAAATAAAACCACACATCTATGGACAGCTAATTTTTAATAAGGGAGCCAAGAACAAACAATGGAGAAAGGAAAGTCTCTTCAATAAACAGTGTTGGGAAAACTGGACAGTCATGTGCAAAAGAATGAAAGTAGACCATTATCTTACACCATACACAAAAATTAACTCAAAATGGATTAAAGACTTGAATATAAGACCTGAAACCATAAAAATTCTAGAAGAAAACATAGGTAGTATGCTCTTGGACATTGGTCTTAGCAGCATATTTTCAAATACCATGTCTGACCAGGCAGGGGAAACAAAAGAAAAAATAAACAAATGGGACTACATCAAACTAAAAGGCTTTGCACAGCAAAGGAAACCATCAACAAAACAAAAAGACAACCTAACAATTGGGAGAAGATATTTGCAAACCATATATCTGATAAAGGGTTAATGTCCAAAATATATAGAGAACTCATACATCTCAACAACAAAAAAACAAACAACTCAATTAAAAAATGGGCAAAAGATCTGAACAGACATTTTTCTAAAGAAGATATCCAGAAGGCCAACAGGCACATGAAAAGATGTTCAACATCACTAATTATTAGGGAAATGCAAATCAAAACTACAATGAGATATTACCTCATGCCTGTCAGAATGGCTAGAATTAACAAGAAATGACAAGTGTTGGAGAGAATATGGAGAAAAGGAAACTCTCACACACTGCTGGTGGGAATGTAACCTGGTGTAGCCACCATGAAAAATAGTATGGAGATTCCTCAAAAAATTAAGAATAGAACTACCATATGATCCAGCTATTCCACCGCTGGGTATTTATCCAAAGAACATGAAAACACGAATGCACAAAGATATATGCACCCCTGTGTTCATTGCAGCATTATTCACAATAGCCAAGACTTGGAAACAACCTAAGTGCCCATCAAGGGACTAATGGGCAGATGTGGTATATATACCCAATGGAATACTACTCAGCTATTAAAAAAAAGATGACACCTTGCCATTTGTGACAACATGGATGGACCCTGAGGGTATTATGCTAAGTGAAATAAGTCAAACAGAGAAAGTCAAATACCCAAATACCGTATGATCTCACTCATAAATAGAAGATAAAAACAACAAACACACAGATACAGAGATTAGACTGGTGGTTACCAGAGGGGAAGGGGGGAGGAAAGAGGGCGAAAGGGGTGATTGGGCACATGCGTATGGTGATAGATAGTAATTAGTCTTTGGGTGGTGAACATAATGTAGTCTACACAGAAATCGAAATATTATAATGTACACCTGAAATTTACATGTTATAAGCCAATGTTACCTCAATAAAAAAAATAATAAATTTTTTTAAAAAGTCACGTGGTTCCATAAATCATTATCAGCAAGATTCAGGTGAAGGGTGACTTGAAATTTCTTAGAATCATTATTATAATGATTATAGTAAAAAATAATACTCTTAATAATTTCAAGATTTACAAACAGCATTTGTGTTTATGTTTATATCCTACAAATTTATTACAATGAAATTTTACTAAGTAAAAATTCTACCTAATTAAGTGAAATCTAATCATTGTATACTAAAATAATGGGAGGCAATATGAAGCACTTTTTGCCCAAAATATCAGTAAACTTCTAGACATAAATATTTTTTTATGATGTAGATATTAGAAATGCATAAGCCAAGTTTAATATCAGATAAACAGTCACCCATGCATTCTATTCCACAGCATCTTTAGAAAACGAGTTCTCTCAGATAGAAAATGAATTGTCAAAGAAAATGAATTGTCAACTAATCGATCCCACATGAGATAAATACTAGACTTTGTATATCTAAGTTATACTTACATACACCAAGGCAATTCTACCCACTAGAGTAAGCAAGGTTGACACTACTCTGACCAGAGCAAAGAATCAAACAGCAGCTGCCTTTAGCCATTTTTTGATGACTGACTTGAAATGTCAGTGTAAAGGATGATGACAAAGGAACAGAATGCGTACTGGCTCCCAGATCCCACCTAAGCTCCTGTTTGTCACCTACAGGGTAATCTGACTGGTTGAACTGCAAGAGAAATATGGAAACATTTTCTGAGTGGAGGCACAACTGAAAGCCATACGTCACTTTCTCGAGAGAAAGAAAGAAAGGGATGGGGGATTAAAACATGGAATTCATGGCACTGAAATCATCAGTAGTATAAAAGACCTCTTTAGAAATTATTGCTGTTTAAGTTTTTCTTCTACAGCAGGTAGACTTATTTTGTGGTTCAAGTAATAATGTACCATCTATGCCGTTTTATGCCATTGGTCCATGGTTAAAGGTGAATGTAGACTGGACTTGGCTCAGAGGCTCCTAAGGTAAGAGCAAAGCAGAGACAAGACAGACGCCTCTGGAACCTCTTTTCTGTCCAAAGGGGCCCTCTGACTCTCCCAGCACAGCCTTGAGAACCTCTCAGCATCATTAACAATACACTACCTGCTCACCAATGCTACCCCAACATGTATGGTTTTCTCTTTCTTGAAATCATATAATACCATCCACCCTTAAGCATTTCTTCAAACAAAATTACAGCAGAATCATTCAATATTTTCCTAATGGTGATTTTATCCAGGACAGTCTTGCCAACTCCCTTTTACCTGATCCAATTTTACCATTAAATCAACCAGTAACATGCAACTTTTTAGGATGCTCTAATAAAGGATATAATTATCTGACTCCTAGATACATTAAGATAATACAGTTCTCTGACTTTGGCGTGAGAGGTGGTTAAAGAGTTTTCCTAGCATATCTAAAGTTAAATATTATTTTTAAAGAAAAACAATCTGAAAAAGAAACACATGAATTTACTTTTTCATTCACAACCATATAGCTATGTGTATATTTTATGTTTAAATGTATAAAAATACATATATACTATATTTCAATAAATCTGTGGGAAGGATAACTTTGTACGTTTGGATCTGCAGCTTTACTTTTTCCTTAATTAACAGAATATCTGTATGGTTATATTTGCAATTAAAATTATAGGAGTTGTTACAGTATTATAAACAAAAGTATTCATTGAAAAAGCTTCCTAACATACAGTTCTTGATAAATAATTATGTTTAGTTACACTTATTGATCACCATTTATGTACACAGTACTGTGCCTAGTGCTGTCCATACAAAGATGTGTACATCCTGTTGCCCGGTTTCAAGAAGTTGCAGGTGGTTGGGGAGATCCAGTTACCTAATAGACTAAAGAGGAGTGTATTCAAAATAAAAAACAGAAAATGAGATTTCTAAAGGAGTCAGAAGAAAAGGAGAAAAAAGACATTGAGAGGCCGGCTCGGTGGCACAGCGGTTGAGTTGCATGTTCCACTTCCATGGCCTGGGGTTCGCTGCTTTGGATTCTGGGCACAGACCTACTCACTGCTCAAGCCATGCTGAGGCGGCAACCCACGTAGAGCAACTAGAAGGACCTACAACTAGGAAACACAACTATGTACAGGGGCTTTGGTGAGAGAAAAAAAAAAAGAGGAAGATTGGCAACAGACATTAGTGCAGGGCCAATCTTCCTCAAAAAAAAAAAAAAAAAAAGAAGACATTGAAAAGTCCAAAAGATGAGATAGGGAATTTCAGAAAAATGGACAACCAGCAAATATTTATTGAGCACTTAATATCTGCCAGACACAAGATACAAAAAAATGAATAAGATAGGCATTCCCATTCAAGGATCTCATAAGCTAGCTGAAGACACAGAAATTATAAAAAAATAATAAAGTTGTTTTTAAAATTTATTATTGGTGATTAACCAATTCAGTAAACATATGTAGTCCTTAATTCAAAAAAAAGACATTAAGATGGACCCAGCAATAAATGCTGGAGCTTACTGACTTATCTCTCACTCTTTCATATGCCTATACTTTTCATTACACTCACCTAAGTGATCAAAACTTCAAAACGTTTCAAACATCATGTTAAATAAATTCAGAAGCACAGTCCACTACGTGTGCCCATATTCAGACATTAGATTACAACTGAGTTGTTTAAAAAAAGTTTTAAGTGAACATGCATTGTAGAAACTGTCATGCAAACCAACCAATTAGCTAAGATAAAGAAAAGTTTTCTATTAATCTTCATGGTGAGTTTAAGGTGTAGAACAACACTGGTATGTGTATAGTCTTTAATTCAAAAATTCTAAGTGGTTTTAGAGACACAGTCCTTTGCGAACAGTTACTTGTGACATCTTTCTAAAGATTTCATCAACATCCTTTGAGATAAAAGATATTCAGGATGTTTGGGAAAAATTTCTTAATTATGCATTAATTTTAGCTATACTTTAATTTTATATGTCCATTGATGTTCTTGATTTCAAAGTATTATATTCAAGTCATACCTTCTCCTTAAGGGTTTTTAAAAAGAAAATAGCCATGCATAAATACAAGCAAAAAGAACTACTAAACCTAACATGCATATCACTGGTTGGCTAAAGAGATGTTAAGGTGATGATATTACGGGCCAAACATCTCAGGCTTATTCACCATCCGTGCTAGACATGGCTGCACTGGTCTTACAGAGCCCCAAATCCAAATCACCGAGACCTTTTCAAAACATATCTAGACACTAGAGAAAATGTTTGTCCTATTATTTTCAGTCTCACTGATTTTCTCTTTGCTATCGGTCAAATTCATCTTACAACAAAATTATCTAAATGTCAGAATGACTTCCAGATCCTAGTCACTGAGTCATTTTGTATGATATTAAACAAGTCACTTAATCTCGTGGGCCTTGGTGAGGGGGTCAGACCTGGAGATACCTACGTTTTATTTTAATAAAATTCAATGTCAATGAAATAGCTTGGGCTGTCTCTGCTTTTTAAATCTGCTAAGGCCTATACTTCCCACAGTCATTTGACCACTACAGAACTAAAATTTTGACAAGACCCTTTGAATATTCTTTAACAAAAAGAATTCCAAAGATTTCCACAGCATAAGTTGAGAGAAAGGTACAAATATTTCAACATAGCACACTTTCTATTTCCTCGCTCCTGTTTTGAAGTCTAACTTCATTTGCTAGACTAAGCTCACGAATGTTGCTAACCACTTCAAGAATCACCAGTAAGGCCTCAAGACTCAGCAAACAAAACACTGATGCTGAGAAAATATCTCTAAAAAGCAGTGTGTGTGGATATGTAGGTTCTCAGCCTCTTGATCATTCATCCAACAAATATGTACTAGGAACCTAAATGCCAGACCCTGCACTAGGCAATGGGAATTAAAAAAAACAAGAGAGACAGAAAGTGGGTGCTTATGGTCTAATAGGACCATAGGTAGGCCACACATAAAATGATAATAGATATAGAATACTATGTGTGATTTATATTCCAAGTTTTGTCATTTAACCCAGTAACTCCTAGCTTACTACAAGGCTGCATTTTAAAAGTACATTTGTAGAACTGTAATAATGTCAATATACTGGTGTGATGTTTATACTGTAGTTTTGCAAAATATTGCCATCAGTGGAAACCAGGCAAAATATGTAAGGGTTATCTCTATTATTTCTTACAACTGCATGTAAATATATGACTATCTCAACAAAAAGTACATTTTAAGCCAATAATTTGGGATACAAAAGCAATTTTTCATAGACTGTCATAAATAGCCATTGGTTTCTAAGATCAGCCCACAGGATTTTTATTTTTTTAATTTGTAACCCTCTTAGTATTAAATACAAACCTAAAGGGCTCAGGCCCTCAATAAATTGGTATGAATTACAGCAGCAATTTCCTATCTAGTCACCCTACTAATGTCTCCCAACTCATCCTTCATTTAATTACAAATCTGGGTATATCATCGCTTAGCTTAAAATCCTCCAATGATTTCCCAGAGATAAAGTCCAAACCCCTCCCACAATATACAAAGCTTCTCAAGATGTGGCTCCTGACTACCATTCCAACCTTGAGTGCCTGCCTCCAGCCCAAAACAGGCAATCCTCTCTCATTCCCAAGCCTTGCACAGCTGTTCCCTCTGCCTGGAATGCCCTTTCCCACTCACTGTCCACCCAGCAAATGCCTGCTTGTTCTTTACTCTTCATGACACCTGTCATCTCTTCTCAAAGGCCTTCTATGGCCTTCCCACCCCCTAACAGAGCAAGGCTTCCCCTTCTTCATGCTCTTAGAGGGCCTTGTTCACAGGACAGCAGTACACTAGAAGACTTACATCTCACCAGTTGCAAGACCCTGGAAGGCTCTCTATTGGCCTTATTTCCCTTTGCAACCTCAACACCATTCACAGTACTAGTGCTTGGAAAGTACTCAAATGTTTGTTGAAAGAATGACAATGATGACTTTCAATGAGCTTCTGTGATTCCAAGAGCCTCAAATAGCAAGCAGTAAGCTATTTCTATGACAGAAATCAGTTAGAAAAACAAAAGAAATATTGATTTTATTTTATAAAAGTAGAGTCAGAAAGTTTAGTGTATGAAGCAAACAACTACTAAAAAGGGTTGGTTGGGAGGCTATCATGCACAAAATGTATAAAAAGAAACAACAAAGAAAATAAATCATATTTCTCTACCCACTCAACTGAGAAGTTATTCTCAAGTATAAGTTACAGCAAACCACAAAAGGGAAAGTAAGCCAAGGAAACAGGAGTCACCTTATTTTCTGACATTTCACCCATCAGAGATATTGCTGTATACACATCAGTAGAGACGTAGCCGCAGATATAAAATCATCTATAAGCTACACTGAGTGGAAAAAACAGGTACAGAATATTCCACCCTCACTTGTATAAAAAAGGGGGGAGATATAAACATATAAGCTTGAATATTCACAAAATTTCTGCAGTAGTAGTAGTGAGCCCCTGGAGATACTAAGTAAGGCTCTGAGGTAGGAGGGAGATCTCACTGAGTACTCTTTTTCAGTCTGAATTTTTACTATGGGCATGTATTATGTTTTCATTTTTTAAAAACTAGTTAAAAAAAAAACACAACAATCTAGTTAAGGACTCTTGAACACTTGGCTTTGGCACCTGCCCTATGCAGGACCCAGCCACGGCGCTCTGAGACATCCAAGCCCCAAGGAGAGGCCATATGTAGGTGCTCAGGTCAACAGCCAGCACTAGCTATGGCCATGAAAGTGAGCCGTCCGGGATGTCCAGCCCACTCAAGACTTAAACGACCAGCACCACCTCCATCTGACTGCAACCAGGGTAGATGCCCTGTTAGATCTGCCCAGTGAAGCCGAGTTAATCCATAGGACCATGAGAGAAAATAATAAATTGTTCTTTTAAGCCAAGGGAAAAAGAACTAGTTAAGGATTTCTGTCTTAAAATGGCAGCTTGATCATGTGCATTTATTTCTATTCTGTCCTGGTACAAGAAATTAAGGCAAAAACCCACAGAGCAAAGAGAATTGAAGAAATGTCAAGGAAAACGGAAGAGAAATGGCTGCAAAATTTGGGAGCTGGAAAACAGACTGGTTAACTTTTAGCAGACCTGAGAAATCAGGGACAACGAGTAGTGTTTTCTGGAAAACAGAAAAGTCTCAGTAGACGGCAAGGATGAGGCCTGGGCTTCCAAACCAGAGCATTTAGTTCAAGTCTACTACTAATAAGAAGTGCAAAGTCCAGCCAAAGCAGTCAACTGTGAGACTAGAATAAAGATACTTTAGAAATGTACGAACATAAAACATTTACCTTCTAAGCACATTTCAGAGGAAACTATTGGAGGCCATGCTTCAGCAAAATGAGGTGTTAACCCAGAATTGGAAGACATGGGATGCAAGAAATGGGGAGGCCACGTTGTGAGGACAGATGGGCAGTAGGCCTACAAGCAGCCAGTGCAAATAGGACAGGACCACAGAGGTCTCCAGGACAGAGTCTCCAGGAAAAAATGGAATTGATACACTCTCTGATTTGTGCGAACATTTGAAAAAACTACCAATAGACAGGAGACAGATCTGAAAGAAAAATTAAGGATTCCTACACAGAAATTATAAATGTTGAAAAGAGAAGGTGAAACAGTTAGTAAGTTCAGGAAAAATAAAAAGTTGTAAAAGAATGAAAATGTAATTATAGATATTATTTGGCTCTATAGGAAGTGATATTTTAGGTACCTGCTTAATAACATAAAGAATAACAATAACAAAACTGAGTATGGAGAAGTGAGCGAGGTTATAACAAGAAGTCAATAGATAATGCCTAAAATAAGTTAAGATATAGGCATATTACTTAGAAAAATGCAAAAAAAATCTGTAAGTGAGGTGCAGGATTGTTGTTTACATTATAAGTCTTGAAATTATCTGATTTTTAAACTAATGGACACATATTAATGATACAAATTATATTTTAATCATAATTTTGTTATTAAGTAATTATAAGAATAATCATATAAAATAAAGTTGTTGAATTCAACAGCAGAAGCCACTATAGACACTTCTCTTGCTAACATTATTTTTAAAACTCAAGGTGCCAGAAAAGTCTTGCCAGTCTAAATATAAACTGAAAAGATATTGTATCTTTTCTCCTGTAACAGTAAAGAATTCCTCTCAGAATCTACCTTACATTTAACAAAATAAATCAAACATATTGGTTTGATAAATGAGAGAAACTACTCAAAGTTTCCACCAAGAAAAAAATGTCACAAATGTAATTTGATAAACATAGAATCAGTTCAAGTGTTTTATTCTCCAAAATTTTACCTGTTAACAAGTCACCATTAATCTCTCTAATCATGATTCTTCTACACCAATTAGAATTTAAAATGGAATTACTTTAAAATGAATAACTTCTTTTGCCCTCGAAAGAAGAGAAATGCTTTTCAATATCTATTTCCAAGAATGTAATTTCTGTAGATATATCAGTAAATAATTTTTTTAAATGAAGTAATAGCCTCAGAAAACTAGACTGAATAAAAAACCTGAATGTAAAAAAGGAAAATTCTTTAGAAAATGTAGATCTCCCTGACTCAAAAATGATTCTCTGAAAATCACTATTATTTCAGATTGTATTTCACTGTCTGGCTTTCTGAAATCAGAAACAAAATAGAGACCAGGCTCTGAAGGGGCCTTTATTATAGCAGGAGCACCATGAAGAACATTATAGTTACTGAATTGAAGAGAGACTTTTATAGGACTCAACCAACTACCCTCTGCACTCGGTATGTGTTTAGTTTAATGAGAAACAGAAAGGAGTCACCCACATTGTACACAGTTCCCAGAATTTTACTAACAGGAGAAGAATATATTTATTGAGAAACTCCCAAGAGCGAAAACAGTAACTATTTATTAAGAACTAAAGTGAAAACTCACAAATTTCACTTCCTCCTTTAAAAGTGAAAACAGTGATGATAATAACAACAAATATTTAAATAGTGCCAGGTACCGTTGTAAGTGCTTTACAAAGAAATTGAGGCACAGATAAATTAATTTAATTTCCCAATGTTTATTTAGCTAGTAAGTCGTGGAGCGAGGATTCACATTGACAATCTGACATTTAAAAAGTACATAACTAAATCAATTTCTTAGAAATTTTTTTTTATGATTGGTAAACTTTTATGGAAAATAAATCTGTTAATTCTAACTTTATCCTAAGTATCTGATTCTTAATCTAAAATAATAAAAACACATGGCATAGCATACTATAAACAAATATGTATTTAATATTTACATATATAAATATATATTATGAACATATAAAAGACATGTCAGAAAAACTAAGTACCCTGATTAATTCTATATGAAAACTCTATTTCCTAGGGACAAATAAAGCAACATATACGTGAAAGTGTCTTTGTAAGTTATACTTGGCTAATAATCAATCCATATATTTAAAAGTTTCTTAGGGTTGGCCTGGTGGTGTACTGGTTAAGTTCGCACCCTCCACTTTGGTGGCCCAGGGTTCGCAGGTTCAGATCCCAGGCGCAGACCTACACACCGCTCATCAAGCCATGCTGTGGCAGGTGTCCCACATATAAAGTAGAGGAAGATGGGCACAGATGTTAGCTCAGGGCCAATCTTCCTCAGCAAAAGGAGGAGGATTGGCAACAGATGTTAGCTCAGGGCTAATCTTCCTCACCAAAAAAAAAAAAAAAGTTTCTTTACTACAATTTGCAAAGAAGATTTTCAAGTATATGGAGTGACTATTAAGCAAGTAGTTTTTTTTAGCCACCATTAGGGAATAACTGCTTTTTAAGACCATAGTGAAAGAAATATATGGGACAATTAAAAAGAGAAGCTGAATTAAATGGAACAAATAAAAGCTGTTATGAATTTAAATAACATAAATATAAATAAACATGTAAAATGTATTAGCTACATAACAATACAGAATATTTTCCTTAACTTACCTGCCAGATAGAGGGCAAATGATATAAATCTGTGGTAGCGAATAAGGAACTGAAGCTGCTCTTCTCTTTGAACAAATGTAGCAAAGTAATCAGCTACAGTCTCTCCATAGAAAAAGTAGTTTACACACAGTAGAAAGTACCTATAATTTAAAAACAATAAGCTTTTTATATTTGAAGCTTTTTTTCCCCCTCAAACTCTACAAAACTATTCTCTACATTTTGATGATGACACAAAGATTAAAACCAAGTTCAGAAGACCAGTTCAGGATATATTCCACCAAAATGCTTTTTTTCCTGTTTTGTTGCTGTTGTTGTTTGGTGAGGAAGACTGGCCCTGGGCTACCATCTGTGCCCATCTTCCTCTATTTTATGTGTGGGACACCTGCCACAGCATGGCTTGATAAGTGGTGTGTAGGTCCACATCTGGGATCCGAACCTGCGAAGCCCGGGCCGCCAAACTGGAGTGCGTGAACCGAACCATTACACCACTGGGCTGACCCCTTTTTTCCTGTTTTAAACTTCATTTCATTTTTTTATCAGTCAACAAAAATTTACTGATTATAGTTCCTGCCTTTATTTGGCTCAAAATCTCATGCCAGAGACAGAAAATTAGGAAACTATGTAGAAAATACTACACATACACACACAGTCTCTCTCTCATAGAGACACACAAACACACAGAGTATTAAGTTTATGATGGGAATTCACTCCCAGCAACTCACAGCTCTAATGCTTTTTAACAGTAGAGACCCTAAGCCACATTTCCACCTGCCCTAAGGAGTATCAATAGGGAAAGAAGGAAGAGGTAATTCAACTTCCACCTCTCTCCCCACTGCCCTGCACATACTGGCGTCTCTCTCCCTCTCCTCGATGCTCCAGACGGACTCCAGTTGAACAGTGATTTTTAAGGGGTAGCAGTGGGGGATGAGAGCTAGCAGCAGGTAAAAATCTCTAGGAGAAACTGTTAAAAACTCTATAAATCACCTGTCCCTCCTCACAGTCCTGGAATATCCTTTCCTCCAGGGAGAGGTTGAACCCATGAGATTTTGCTGATGGGAGCTTGTGTGAACCAAGAAAAAGGCTGAGAAACACTGCCTTGGAGTTCCTTCATGCCTCATCCTTTGCAGGGCAGAGTCCTAGGTAGCCAGGAGAGCAGAACAAGAGGACAGGGATGGTTTCCTTCTGGTCTCATGGATGGAATTAGACCTCACTGTTCCCAAAGTAAAGGGCAAGTGTTCTCATTTCTATCAGCTGTGTTAATCTTTTTTACAAAGAAATTGAGGCACAGATAAATTAATTAATTTGACTCCTCTGTAAGGCTATCAAGGCCTACTCCAGCCCATCAGTCCAACCTTTTGCCCACTATTTCCTAATACCTTCTGCTCATGAGGGCCAGGAATGTCTCACCATCTGTGGCACGTGCCTCCTCTGCCCCACATCTAGAACCTGACCTGATTCCCCAACCCAGAACACTCTTCTCCATCCGAAGCTTGTCTTTATTTCAAGTGACAGTTTCTCTCTCACCTTCTCCATGAAGCCTTCTGCAATCACTGGAGCCCACTCAGACCTACCTTTTTTCTTCTACACTTAGAATCAATCCTGCATAGTTTAGCATTTAATTATTCTCCAACTATTTAATCTAACTAACATTCCCCATACACTTCGCCACTCATGAAGAAACTTGCTAGAAGGAAAAATCAGCTATTACCAAAATCAAGAAACTGTTTTTAGACTATTCTAAATCCCAAAGGTGATACATTTGTTTTAATAAGACACTAGCCCCTCTGGCTGATTCTAATCAACCAACCATATTCAAAGGCACAGCCAGTGAGGGTAACTACGAACTATCATGTTATCACATTTCCTGGTCAAGGTCTTGATAACTAAGAACTATACCTGAAAAGTTTTTAAAATATATAAAATTTTATATACTAAAATCATTTGGTGATTTTTAAAAACAATTTTACATGCATTTGTCCATATACAATATTTCAATGGCTAGTAACTGCCAGTGCTATTTACAGGGATGCCTTACACACTGCCCCCTCCATCACAGTCTTCCTCTTCCTTCTGACTACCCACCATGTTGCATGTCATGGGGCCCAGAGCTTGGAGAGGAGACAGACCAGGAGCAGCAAAGGGTGGGGGGGTCATCTCTCACTGCCCCACCCCCAAGGGCCTATGGGGGCTATGAGAGGGTGGACCAGCTTGCAGGGAGGGGATGGGAGAAGCGAGAGGGGAGACATTCAGTTTGGGCTTTCCCCTCCTGCATAAACCACTTATCACTCAAAAAAAAAAAAAAAAACCAGAAAACTATTTTCACATCTCATCTTTCAGTCTCTGTAGAGATAATTTAATTTTGTGTGTGGTCTCATGCCAACTGAAGGGAAATAAAGCAGAAGATTACACATATTTGTAACATTTTACAAAATAAATTTTTTTTAATTGTAATTATAAAGGACACAAAAATGTGTCCAATGTAATGTTGAGGCTTTTTTAAAGAGGACAAGAATGGTATATATATCCAATAAAAATTAAATATCTCTCCAAAGAGTGGAAGATTGGATTTGAAATAGTTGTGTTGGAATGGGAGAGTTAAAAGTGATTTTCTTTACAAAATTCAATTGCATTCTTTTTATTCATCTTTCTTCAAAATCAATCTATAAATCTATCTATAAGGTCAATTGTGTGGATACTGACTGATGAGGACGCTTCCTTTATAAATTTTAGAAAAGAATCAGATTTTCCCATCTGATACCATCTTAAGTTACTCACCAGCTTAGTGTTCTAAACCATGGTAGGTCATAAGAACGGTAGACTCTATAACCTATAGTGATAATTTCATGGAAGCATTTCACTTGGATGCCCAAAACCTGAAACCAAGAGAAAACAATAACATACATTTCTCATTGTTTATATTGTGCCTCATCATTTAATAAGTAGCTTGTTGTCATATGCAGTTTAAAAATCTTTAGCCTACCCATTTTTAATTATTCTAAATGTTAGGAGCAAAAATTCAATATTCAACATCTCTAAAGTCAAGTGATGTCCCAAAGTGATAAGCAAAACAATGTTTTATCCAAAAAGTTTGAGAGATCCTTCCTGGAGTAGGAGTGGCATTGTAGTTTCAAGTTTGAGGGATATAGTCTGGTCAGTCAGAGTTGACTAGGCTTGATCCCTTATTACTACTTCATTTCTTGAGGTTGTCCATCTCAAGAAGGACAATCTTTTTGCCCATTTTGTTTCTTCAGTTACCCTAGAAAAATGATCATATGCGAAAGTTTGTTTGTATATATTTATTTTTAACCATACATCCTGATATACTTGCCAAGGATAAGGATACTGTCAGGACAATGGCTAAAATATCTTTATCCAGTCATCCAAGGGTCTGGGCATGGGCTTTTCATTCTTACAGCTGTGCCAACTCTCTCAGTCAATTACATATCTCTCCGATCAATCCATGTGGTGCTACCTTGGCAAATTACTTGCAGCCACTTTGGCCAGTCAATTGAGTCTATGCAGTTCTGTCTGCACACTGTCCTACATACATGCCTAGGAAATGGGTTTATATTTATAAATCCCCTTTTGATGGTCTATTTAGCAGTCCTTCAAACTGCTGCATCCACCAATCTGGGTACAGGTAATTCCTGAGATGTCGCATCATATCCAGTGCTTGGCTTAAGTCAATTCCAAGACTTAAAGAGCAAATGGCAAGTTGAACACTTATTACCATGAGTTAAAATCTTTGTGAATACAGCAGACTAACTTTTTCAACCTCTAGAGAGTATACTTAAGGGCTTGTTTTTGTACAGCGCTGGCACAAAATATAGATTTTATATTTTTAAAGAGTTAAAAACAAAAACCAAAAATCAAAAATTATGTGACAGAGATATATGTGGCTCCTTAAAGCCTAAAATATTACTATCTGGTCCTTTACAGAAAAAGCTTACCAAACTGCCCAAAGATATACTTGAGGATTTCTTTTTAAGATCTCCGCACATTAGCTTTCCCAAACTTACTGCTCAGGGTATTCTGAAGCTGTTTTCCCCACTATAACTGTTACATGTCCCATCACATACTTTAAAAAGTAATTAAGCCCCTTTAGCCACGTAATAATGTTATGCCAAACTACTATAATTAGTTCTTTTAAGAAAAAGTCATAAATGTGTTACCATATGAAGACAAGAGAAAATTTAAATACTGTCCTTCAAATAACCTTTCTAGATATATCAAGTCATTTTTTTAACAAAAATAATCACAGAATGGGGACAATGCTAGAAGTTAAGATAAAATGGCAAAGCCACGCTATTTCTAGAACCAAGGGCTTTTAAAATATCAAATGCACTGATGCAATTTCTACGAACACATTTGCTTGAGAACAACCATTAGCACTCACTATATATGGTATTTTACTGACAGGACAAAGAAAAGTGTTTTTTTTTTTTTTCTGGTGAGGAAGATTAGCCCTGAGCTAACAACTGTGCCCATCTTCCTTTATTTATTTATTTTTTTTGTATATGGGATGCCGCCACAGCTTAATGAGTGGTGCGCAGGTCTACGCCCGGGATCCGAACCAGCGAACCCCGGGCGACGGAAGCAGAGCACGCAAACTTAACCACTATGCCACGGGGCCAGCCCCGAAAGAAAAGTATTTTTAACAGCACACACGTATATTTATACGATTGTTGATTATAGCTTGCAAGCAGAATTAATCTTGAACTGCTGGGAAAAGAGAAAACAGGAGATTGAAAACACTAGAATTAAAATCCTTAAAATATATGTATATATATTCCAGGGCTGGGTGATTCCACAGGAAGTGATACTTCATGCCATCAATACTGGTAGCAGTGCACATTGGTAGGACTCTGCTGGCCCAATTAATGTGTTAAGAGCCTTAAAAACAACCAATATGTAAATGGCTACTCTGCTAGTTACTGAGGATTCAGAGAAATAATCCAGGGCATCTGTTCTCAGAGAGGCATCATCTGTCAGGGAGGACACACCAACTACAATACCATGTGGAAACAGCCACGTGGATACAAGCACAGGCAGACAAATAACTTGGGGCAGGGGGTGGGTATGGGCCACAGTTGGGGCAAAGGTGGAGGATGTACAGAGCTATGTATGTAGGAGAGGACGAGCATGTTAAGGGAACTACAAGTTGTTCAAAGTTGCTGAAACACAAAGGTAGTGGTGAGAAGCAGAGAGACAAAAGTCTGGCCACACAGTCACAAGAAACAGCACAAAGGAGTTCACGCTGATCATGAAAGGACGTGATCAGACGTGAGTGTCAGGATGATACAGGTGGAAATTGACAGGAGAGGCAGCAAGAGTAGAGGCAGTAAGGCAGGCTAGATACCACAATCCAGATGAGTGCGGATGACCATCTAACTGGGACAGCAGCAGAAGGTGGAGTACAAGGAATAAGAAATGTCAAGGAGGTAGAACTGACTGGATTTAGTGGTTGAGGAAATTGGGGGGCTAAGGGAGAGATGGGAACACAGAATAACAACAGGGAAGGCTTGGGAAAGTAGACAGATTTATGCAAAATGGCCAGGGATGGAAAAGAAGTTCAGATTTGGATATGTTGAGTTTAAACTATGGTATCTATGGGTTATCCAAATAAAAGTACCTGTTTTCACTTTGGGAATCTATTTAAAGAAAATAATCCTACATATGAAAAACCTTTACATTCTGTTATGTTCAAGATAGTGTTATTCACAATAAGAAAAACCAGAACATAACTTGAACGTCTAGAAACAACACAACGGTTTAAACAACTTAGGATGCACTTCACTCCACTGAGTAGATGGATGTATTAGAGCTGATGGCTGTAAAGACTGTGGAGCAACACAAAACATTCGATATGCTATTTAGTTTAAAAAGCAGGATACAAAATTTTAGTCACATTATGATTATAACCATGGTTTTTAAAACATAAAAGGAAGAAAGGAAATATATCAAGTGGCAGTATTAGTTGGGTTTTGGTGGTTGATAATAGGGTTAGGAGTGATTTTTTAAAATTACCTATTTTCCAAAGTAATTTTAATACACTTTTACAACTCTCACAATGGGAAAAAAATTAAACACGCTATTTAAAAGTAAATTATATAATGTGAATTAAAGCTTAATTATTATAGAAGTTTCTAAGAAGCTGGGGGAGCAGGACTCTTACGATATCTTTTATATGTTCAAATCTGCCTTTAAATCAAAATATACTTTAGTAATTCCATCCCTTACAAAGTGTGATTCCAAGCTGTGAATGCTACAATTAAAGTACTATAAATAGAAGGCTGCAGGAAAAAAAGCTTCTTTTATTTTAAGGAACATGAATATGAATTCCATCTTAGAACAGTAGCTATCATTTCCTAGAAGTAAGTTTTTAATAAAATTCTCTTGAATTAGTCATTTTTAAGTGCTGATATTATAAGGCAAATGCAAGCTAGATACAATGTGCACTTCTCAAAACATAAATGACCTAGTTCGGGATATGAATGTAAATAAGATTTTTAAAACACATAAAAGTCATATCTATTGAGTACCAACAGTATGTGTGTATATGTGTATATCCATCCACATTCCTTTAACGTAAATGTCACAAATATAACACATGCATGTGTACATGTGTACATGTGTGTGCATGCATATGCAATACACCTAAATAAGAGTAATAACAGTTCAAATCTACTTTGACTAGATGTTTAATATTCTTATTTTCTTCTCTGATTAAACTCATCAGTCAAAACAAATAACTTATAATAAAATAGTATTTTCCTTTCATAGTAGAAAAAATGAACAAAAAAGCCCAAGTACTTTAGGTATGCTTATGATTCTCTTTAAGAAACTCAGAATCCAAATATGTAAGGATGTCTTTAAAGGTGTTCTCAATTTTGACATAAAGAGTGGTTAAAAATTGTCTCTATCCAGACATTCTGACCCTAGTTACCACACCAGTTTAGTTTGGAGAACAGTGTAACTTATTCACAGGGAGCCCATCAAACCAGCCTGAGTCAGTGTATCAAGCACACTGGTGTTTTGCAATGTCCTAGATCACAATTATCTTCTAAAGGGGAATAATAATTCAAATGATCCCCAATATTTTCAATGGCTCCTCAATGCTTTACAAATAAATCCCAAACTTCTTCACATAGTATTGCAAAGGCCCTCCAGCATCTGATCCCTAATCATTTTTCCAAGTTCAAAGGCCCTGTGCTCCAGGAGAAGGGCATCATCCCCTTCTCCTGACACACCTGGCCATGTGGACCTTTGCTCACAGTGTGCCCTCCACCCTGAGAGAGTCTCAAGATATGCTCAAAGGTCCCTTCATCCACAAAGCCTCACTGGGCTCTCTGCCAATCCCGATCCCTCTTCCCCAGGCCTGTCCACTCTGCACAGCACTGCAAAGTGTTCTGCACACACTCTCACTCCTTAAATGCCCAAGTCCCAAGGCCAATGGTGGTCACTGACACTCTTGGCCCTCAGCAGGTTCAGACTCAGAAGACTGGGAGCTGGGCCTTCCCTCAAGTCACACCTGGACAACGCTCGTACCTGCACACCTGGCTTTCAGACTCGGCATCTTCTGCCCTCACATTAAGTCGGTCTTATCCATTACCATTTTCCCGTTGTAAGAAAAAGCTCTTTAAGATGTCAGCAAATTAACAGAACAGAGAAAGTAATTTCTTATTCATTTCTGTTACCTTGATATCCCCCAAGGAAGTACAAAATTAATGAGGACAAAAAGAAAAGTGAAAGGGCTTTATGGCGCTTAGAAGAGCTGCTGTAAGTGGTTTCAGGAGTTGATGGAATTTTTCTTCCAATTGTGTCTAATTTCACCTCAAAACTTATTCTTTCACAGCATAAAAGGAAAACCATATCATATTGCCCATAGCTTATCACTATGAATAGGACTGAGCACGAAAGGGGGAAGGCAGGTGAGACAGGTAAACACACTTCTACGTGGGTGAGAACACAGGAGGCTGACCTAACTGAGAGGGAACAAGGAAAAAGAAACAACAGAGAGGGATAAGCGTGCACATTCCCGAGAGCAGGCCCTCCCCGCTCACTGCAAACCACGCTCAGCACCCCATGCCTGACGAATTCATTGAACAAATGCATTTCTCCTTCCCACTCCCACCACTTCAGGCTTCAAATGTTTCATGCTTCTCTAGATATCAAGGCTTTGATACACAAGAATCCTCTACTGTGACACTCCTTCCCGCCAGCTCCCCCTTCACCTCACTGACTCCTCCTCAACCTTCAGATTGCAGCACACACGCTGGGCACAATGCCTCTGAAAAGTCTCCCAGCTCCCCCTGTGCTCTCACAGCATCCTGTTCTTTTCTTCAAATGCTTACTGCAGTTTGTAATTATATACCTGAGCAATTCTTTACAGTGTGGATAGTAAGCTCCATGAGGGCAGAGACAGATGTGTTTTTCTCAGCACCACCGTATCACAGCCCAGAACTAGTGCAATGCCTGGCTCATAGCAGGCATCCTGAAAGCAGTCGCTAAATGAATGAATTAAAACCTTAAAATACTTGTCTGGCTTCATGACTTGTTGGGCTTCCCATATACAACAAAATCCCAAACTCCCAGAATGGCTTCTGCTTGCCTCCCTGGTCTCACCCTTAGACACCCTCCACATGTACAACTTGCAAATCTCCCAACGGACCACATTCTCTCATTACCTCTATGACTTGCCCATATGTCCCCACCTTGGAATGCCTTCCCTGTCCAGTCCCTTCTTTACTACTCAGCTTTGGCATCACCTCTCTAGAAGTCTTCCTTCATCTCTGTCTCAGGCTGGATTAGATACTTTTTTTACTGTGTTCTCCCAACAAGTTCTATCACAGGACTTACCCCACTTATTTACTAAACCATTTATTCATATGGTTACTTATATGTCTTTGCCATCAGCCTGAGTTCCTCAACGTCAGAGATCTGGCTAACAGTCATATACACTGAAGTTGTGTGTGTGTGTTTCTGTCACAGCTAATGCTTGCAAACATGTATCTATTATGTATACTTGGCCTCTGCTGAATGAACACACTGAATGGCCATTTTGCAAACAGAAAAGATTAGTCCAGGTCACTTCATGAACTAGAAGATGCTTGAAGGAACTAAATTGGCTACGACCAAGTCTTGAATTCCCTTCTTTTTTAAGACATGCTTAAATTACTTCAATCATATCAACGCCGAAAAACAAACACAAGATATTGAGGAAAATGTAAAACACTTACAAGAAGCATCAGCATAAAGGATCCCATATAGATGATCAGGAAAAACAATGAAATCATAGTTAGAGTGAGAATTCCACGAATCCACCAGTTTTTCCACCTACAAAGAAAATGTTTGTAAAGTTAGCATTTAATGTGTTCTTTAGGTTTTTTGTGTGGTTTCAGTATTGATCTGTCAGACTTACAGATTTTCCCTAACTATACTCTAAGAATCCTGTACTTCACTTCATTTAATAACAACAAGAAACAACAAAAACCAACCAAACAGCATTCGTTCGCTCACCAAGAGCTAAATTAAATGTAAAACTTATGTTAGCCAAGGAAGGAAAGTAATTTGTGTTCAGTGTGAATGAGGATGAACCGTGAGGCCAGGAAGTAAGGGAGTGAGGTGGTCAGCGGAGGTGTGTGCACATCCCTACAGGGGTCATTTGAGGGAAGGAGAAGCCAGATGCACAAGCCCTCTAAAAAGATGATGATCACTCCTTCAGGGTGATGGATAAAAACAGTAACGATTTTAATGGCGTACAGACAGACAGCACGGCCTTGCAATGAGAAAAAGTATAGAAAGGATAATACAGAACCGAAACTGAGAGCACAGCGATTCCAGTGAAACGAAGAAGGCACGAGGTCACACTCTGAGGGCAGGGCCAGACTGAAGGTCACTTCCTTCTATTGCTCAAAGTGTGCTGCCTGCTTTCCTTGCTTAGTAACAAGGCCTTCAGGAGACAAGTTTTCCTTATCCTTGGTCCTTTGCTTGTTCCTCAGAGCAGAGCTTCCCTATTGGTACACCTGGCTAGTTCCTGGGAGGCTGAGAGCTCATCTTCCTCAATCCTCTGATGGTAAGTAAGGGCCTGGGGTACCTGCCACCCCCCTACCCCAGAGCCTCACGCTTCATCTCCAGTGCACCTTACAAATATCGTTACTCTTGATGAGGCTATGTCATGAAAAATGTCAGCAGCCACTATATGAAACATCCAAAACGATTCAAATAACATCTATGTATGGATAATGATTTCTGAATCTAAAATTGCTGCCCCCTGCTTTTATTCACTCTACACTCATTTTATATCATACTTACAGTAAAGTGTTTTCTTCAAGACTTTTCTGATTTCTATTAATTCAAATGATAGCATTTAAATTAAGCTACAAGAGATTTGGATTCAACTTAAAGTATGGTAACAAACATGCACTGTATTCTAAGCACAAGCCTTCATTCTCCTGCCTGTAATGGAAATATTAGCTGATTTCATCCATTTATCAAATACTGATTACATTCCCTACTTTCAACCACTCTCCTACACAGTCTAGATACTGCTAACAAACTAATCTTTCTCAAATATCCCTTTTATCATGTCATTCCTGCACTCAAGATCTAAAATGCCAACAACATTAAGTCCAAACTCTTTTATCTAGCTTCCAAAGATTTTTCATGAGGTGGTGAAATTGTACTTACCTGACTTCATTTCCCTCTACTATTTAATAAACTATGTAGACTCATAAATTTCTCATTACACTAAGTTTGGGGGCTGAACTGAAATGAATGTAGAGTCAAAAATGCTACAGCTGAAAGGTTCCATTTAGTTTTATAGCTATAACTTTTTATGGATTAATGAATAGATTAGGAAACTGGGCTGGGTCACAGAGTGAGTCAGAGGTAAGTAAAGGACCATAAACCAGTCTCCTGCTGATAACCCTGTGCTGTATGTAAGAAACCCAGAAGCGTATTTAGCTCTCCTTTATAAATGATCCTCAGACTCACAATTATCAAGAACCTCTTCTAGAGAAGAAGACACTACGTAAGTGTTAGAATTCAGTCCCTAGGTGGGTGTTGTCAAGGTCCATGTGTACCTCTAATGTTAGATGCCTGGCTCTGAAAATCAGAGAGTGGTAGCTGCTGACAACCAGAGATTTTAAACAGGAAACCAATCTCTTCATATCATCCAAAAGTTTCATGGTAAGTGAAAACCTGGGCCCAGAGGAACATATTCTATCTGGTTGTTTTTTATTTTTTTATTATTTTTTTTGTGTGGGGGGAAGACCAGCCCTGAGCTAACGTCCGTCGCCAATCCTCCCCTTTTTGCTGAGGAAGACTGGCCCTGGGCTAACATCCGTGCCCATCTTCCTCCACTTTATATGGGACGCCGCCACGGCATGGCTGACAGGCAGTGCGTCGGCGGGCGACCGGGATCCGAACCGGCGAACCCCGGGCTGCCAAGCGCAACTAAACCGCTGCGCCACCGGGCGGCCCCTGGTTGTTTTTTATTATACAGATATTTCCTCTCCCAGAAAAATTCCCCTCCCGCAACAAGATCAAAGACTTGATTCCCTTATTTTTAATTTAAATAACTCCCCAAATCTCCCAAGAATACCTAATACAAAGTTGAGCATATACTTAAACATTTTTCTGTGTGTGTGTGTGTGAGGAAGACCAGCCCTGAGCTAACATCTGTTGCCAATCCTCCTCTTTTTGCTGAGGAAGACTGGCCCTTCCTCTACTTTATATGGGACGCCGCCACAGCACGGCTGACAAGCAGTGTGTCCGCCAGCACCCAGGATCCAAACCAGCAAACCCCGGGCTGCCAAAGCACAAACTAAACCGCTGCGCCACCGGGCCGGCCCTAAACATAACATTTAATCATTGATACAGTAACCAAAAGTCTTCTTGCAAAGGAGAAGCACTGAATTCAAAACAGACCACGATATGTGAAAAAGAATCATTGTTACTAAAAACCAGAGGACAGTCTGGTTCTGAATTCAAAATTCTCCATTTCCTTTACCATGCTGCCATGATCAAATTACAGAAAGCCTTAATTCTGAGTCCAAGTTATCACTTCACGGATTATACTGGAAAAAAGAACTCAGAATCAGTAGAGGAGAATTTCATTCAAGTTTCACATCCCAAGGAACTATACGAGCTAGAAATTAGATTTTTTTAAAGTATACAATTAAGCAGTATCCTTAAAAGTGATTATCTTAAGTGGTCACACACACTATTCAAATCAGTTATGAGATGTACAGTGTCTTACTGTTACTACAACTAAGTAGTTTTTATCTCAAAGTCATGATAAGATTTTTAAAAGATTATTTTCCTAGTGTCACAAGCATCATGAGTCATCAAGAATCTGGGTTGGCAAGGCAGTTCACCTGAGCCAAGAACAGGGACACAGAGGCACTCCTCAAGAATCAACAAGAACTTGCTGGGCCATCTGGCAAAGAGCAGAAGTTTTAACAAAGTCCACCTACTAGCCTTTGGAGGAAGTGGGCAGGAAGCGTGCAGGTTCCCAGAGAGAAGGAAGATGGCATTACAGAACATAAAAGCACCAGTAAGCCTACGCCTGCATGTTTCCTCGGTCTCTCAACCTCAGCACTAGTAACATTTGGGGCCAGGTAATTCTTTGTTGTGAAGAGCTGTTCTTGTACTGCAGGACGTTTCACAGCCTCCCTGGCCTCTACCCACTAGATGCTGTAGCACCATCTCTCGTGACAACTCACAGTGTCTCCAGACGTTGCCAAATGTCTGCTGGGGAGGAGGGGCAAAATCCAGGGCATTGACCCTGGATAAGAACTATTGAGCTAGACTCACAGCTGAAGAAGGGCTTCCTTCACTGAAGGAGAGAGCCAGACTTAACCGGCTAATGAATATCCATTCCCACAGACCCACACACGTCAAGAAACGGACTGGGAAGACTTGCCAAGGGACTGAACACCTTTCAGGCCCTTTCCAATTTCAACAGCTCTTTTTGGCCTTATAAATTAAAGTCTTAACAATGAGGATAAATCTTGACCAAGGAATTCCACTTGTAAGATTTTATCCTAAGGAAATAATTATGGATGCTAAATAAAAGTTAGCTACAAAGAATAATGTTTAATGCAGAGTTGTTTTTAATTGTGAAAATTTAGAAATAACTGAAATGCCCAGCAATAGCTGGTGAGTTGAGTAAATTAAACTACAGCCATACAATGGAAGATACCATGCAGCCATTAACAATATCTAAGTATATTTAAGGATGTTCTTCCTAATATGATGAAAGGAAAATGAAAATAACAAGGTACGGTGTTATAGCAAGTACGATGCTATGTTTACATTATACACACACACACAAAATGCACAAGAAAACAAAGCTTCAAAGAGTAAACATCACAGTGTTTGAAATATTAACGTCTTAGTGGGAGGATTATAGGGTTTTTATTTCTACAATTCATGTAAATTTCTTATGTAACTAGTATTTTTAATCCTATGCACCTATTAACTTCTAAATCTTCGTAAGGCAGAGTATTTTGGGTATTAGATAAAAAGAGGCTAAAATGTATACAATTTAGATTTCAAAACATTCATATAATCTTTATCGAGAAGTTTCTTGAAAAGATTGAAACTGGTCATATATTATCTACTGTTCATTTTTTAAAACCAATTCTTTTATAAATTGAACACAATGCCGAGCTTCAGAATGTGGTTCGATAGCTACATGACCCTTGATATATAACAGTTCTGTGCCTCAGTTTCCTCATTTATAAAACAGGCATATAACCATACCTGTGTTACTGAGTTGCCACGAGAATAACTTAGTTAATATGTGTAAAGTGCTTGAAGCAGCACCTAGCAAATACTGCACGCTCAATAAAGATCAGCTGCTATTACTTGCTATTGTTACTTTATACCAGAAAAAAAAAAAAAACTTCACCATTAAGGAAAATCTTGTTATGAATAGCACACAGGAATCCACCATCATTCTTATATAACATCAATATAAAAAAATTTCATATCTGAGATAGACCTGATGAGATGCTAAAGCAAAGGTACATCTGTGAACTAGGTCATGAAAACAACTGGGAGCAAGAACTATTAAAATAATCATGCTTTTAATGACAGCAAAAATTTGTTCTATTGGTTAAAAAAATATGAAAACTTTGCTTTGAACCAATTTATTCTAATATGGTTACTCTGACAAATTAAAAAACAGACAAACTCATATTATATTTACTAGATATGACTAAACCAGTGTTTTGCAAAACACAGGTTATGACCCACGGGTAGTAAAATCAATTTGGTAAGTCACATCCAGCATTTTTTGTTCAGTAACATAAAACAGTATCAAACAGAAAAAAAAAATCAGAGGGCATCACACACAGTAATGGCAAGAACTGTTTCATAACATTTTTGCAGCAGTTAAAATATACATTTGTGCGTGTCGGGATATGCTGTAAAATGTCTCTCTTACTGTGTGTCATAGTCAAAAAAGTAGGAAAAACACTGTTTTATACCAATATTTAAGATTTCACATATTAATCTGGATACAACTTTACATTTATTTTGCTTGTATAAATTTTATAATTCATATTACTAAAGCATACAATGGAGGGCAATATAAAATTAGCTGAAATTTGGTGGTGATTAAACATATAAAATTATAGCACAAATATAAAATGGTAAAGAGTTGTGGAGTTTGGGATAATAATTTTAAACTCGGTTAAAAGAAAAAAATGACCTATTTCTGTCTGGAATTTGAAAAACAGAGAACAGAGAATATGGAATTTTCTTTATTAGATGTTCCAATACTAGAAAAGACGAGCTGATGTGGTAAATAATCACTGGCTTCAGAATTCTGACAGACTGGAGCAAAAATCCCAGCTCTGCATCTTACTAGCTCTGTAACCTTCACCAGTTCTCCTCTCAGACTTGGTTTTCTCATATTTCACAAGGTTTTAAGGATTAAATAAAAGGATGGACATCAAGCACTTTGCATCACGCTTCACATATGGCAAAAAAGTATAATAAGTCTTCTCTCTCACAGCTCCGAAACTTATGAAAAGTGAAATTTATTACACGACCAGGAGGACCTCACAGCTTCTATCTGCACCCATTATATCCATCTCGATCCAATCATACCTTGAAGATAAACCAGACAGAGCTTTCTTGAGGATCTCAGGGGTTCTATCTGAGGATGGAGGAATTTCTGGGATATCAGAATCTGTTCTGGAATCCAAATCTCCATATCTGTCATCAATATCTGTTTCCTAAAATTAAAGAAAAAGGAAAATCACTTTGCAAAACAGAAAAAAACATGCTTGACAATGCATTTATTTATTGCTCAGTGTGTCAAATCTCAGTTACATAACCTGAAACAAAGAAACAACTATTAACTTACCTTGAACATCCAAGCACTGCTGTGGTTCCTTGTTAGGAAAGTTTGATTATCTTTCCTAAAATCTATCAGTATAAAGGATTAATTTAAACAAAAGACACAAAAAGAAACTCCTATATCATCTAAATCAGAAATTTACCACAAGAATCAAATGTTTGTTGTTTTGCTACTTAACTGGGAGCACATGGTGTTAATTCCATGTAGATTCTGATCAGCTGTCCACAGTCCATTTTTTTATTTGATTAAAAAGCCTCAACAATAAGTGTAATATTTTATACCGGCAAAACATTTTATTTAAATTTTAAGCAATTTAACTTCCATCATTTTTCTTAGATCCTCAAGAGACAATCCCGATGAAACAAGTCAGACAGACATTATCATCTCTGTTTTACTGATGGGTAAACTATGATCAAAAGCATTTGCTTTGATGGTGAGATTTTTTTTTACAGTTACTTAAAAAAACTTTGGATATTAGTTCCAAAGTTTTGGCAAATTTCGTCACCCCTTTAATTCTTTCTTCATCCATAAAATGGAAGCATTTAATATAATGCCAAGGACTTAGTAAAGTCAAAGAAGTAGTAAACTATTACTACAACTGAATCAAGTCTTCCAGTTCCTCATTAAGTGGCTTACTAATAAAATTTTAGCCTTGGGGGAGTGTTTTCAGTTTTTGTAAAGCAATAATAAACTTTTGTTTACTAACTATAACTTCCTTATAGAATCAAATGTGTCATTATACCAGAAATGACAAATGAAACAGACCTGTCGAATTCCCACTGTGCCACTGAGTCAGTTGGCCCCAAAGCAGGTTAAATAGAGACAGATGTTGACTAATAAGCCACTAGACAGAACATGAAATGTCAGAGCACCTGCTGTCAGTTTGACATGCCAGCAGGCCTTTGACATCTAGAACAAAGAAACACAGCATTTTTTTTTCTTTTCCCTGCTACGCTTTTTTCACCTTCAATAACCCAGACTGTTGAAGAGGTGGCGTGCGCAGTAGTGGAGATGGTGACTAATGAAGTGGCTCCGTTAAGCAACATCACCATGTCACAGAAAGAGCACTAGACTAGGAATCTGGAGTGACCAGTACTAATTCCACCTCCACTCTCCCTAGCAGTGTGACAAAGGGCAAATCATTTAACCCTGAAGACACTCAGACTTCAGTTTCCTCCTTTATAAAATAAAAGCATTGGAGTAGAATTCAAACTGTGCTCCTCAAGACTCTAAAGCTTTCAGCAAGCCACCCCAAAGTCCACCAGGCAATAACGGTGACAGGCTGCCACCCTCCCCTCTGCCCCTCAACAAAGCTGTCCTGCTTTTATTTTTATTATTTACTCTTCTGATTTCCATTTTATATACCTTAGAGAAACACAAAATTAAAACCTTAAGATTTAACTAGGCTTCTTCAATTTCATTCTAATAACTAAAGAATAAAGGATAATTCCTAAATAGTAGCATTTTATAACAGTGTCACTCAACTACTGGAATTAGTAGCAGAGATTCTTGTTTTTCTGTATTTCTTGTATGTATCCTCTGTTACAAAGATGCCAGACTTGACAAGGAAAACAGGAATGTGACTGGAGACCAGGGGAAAGAAGGAAGCAATACTTGAATGATCAACTAGAGTCACGAGGCACTGTGCATGCAGAATGAAGGTATTTACAATGTTTTAAAAAACCAAATTAGGAGCTTCTTCTCAAGCCCATAATTTAAAGACGGTGATCCTCCACTTTCTGTCCTGGGCTGTGTTCTCCCACTGCCCACCAGGTGATCTCACGCACCCTCAAGGCTTCTCTCTCCATCTCTCTACACACTGATGACTCCCTACAACCCACATCTCCAGCTCCCAGCATGCCATCTCCGGGTAGGGCTTCCACTAGCATCACCTGAAACTGAACATAAGCCAACTGGTCTCTTTTCCACATCAAACTTGCTGCGCCTTCTGTATTTCCTACTCAGGTGAAGACACCACCACCAAAACAGTTAACCAATTACCCAAGTTAGAAACCTGGCTATCAGCTTAACACTTGCATCTCCCTTAACCAAAATACATTCAGTTAGTTACCACCTAGTACATCTGCCATTCTTCTTTCCTCTATCTTCATCCTCAGCCTCCACTGCTACTACTCACCTTGCTGAGCATCATCGTCTCATCCCCTTGCCCCCACCCCAATCATTTTGCCCTCTCCGACTCATTTTCCACAGTGCAGCCCAAAGAACCTTTCTAAACTGTAGATCTCATCTTAACAGTCTCCAGCCTAAAACCAGGATAAAGTCAAACTACTTAGCATTGCCTTTTTCATTTTTGGTGATGGGACCCTGCTCTTCCAGGGCTTCTTTAATGGCTCTGTGGTTTTCACACAGTGCCATTCTTTCTCTTGCATCCAGACGTTTGTTCTATGTACAAAGTACAAACTGTGCATGCTCCCTCTTGCCCACATCCCAGTTCTAATCCTCCCTTCCCTGTTCCTCAAACCTGGCTACCGCCCACTCATCCTCTGACCTCAGCTTCAAGGTCACTTCCTTTAGAAATATCTTCCCTGACCCCCAGCTCCAGGTGAGCTGCTCTTCAACTATGTTTCCACAATTCCCCTAATTTTACCTACCAGTCTATGTTAAAATAATCTGTTTTCTTGCCGGTATTTTCCAGTAGTCCACAAGCTTTGTGAGGAGAGGAAATACCATCCATTGGCCTCACCCTTGAATCCCAAGAGGCTGGCAGAGGACCTTGTACAGTGGCTGGCATTTATTAGTCACTACATAAGTATGTGTTGAATGAATCAGGTCCATCAACTCATGCTAACATTTAAGATTAAAATAAGAAGTTTTCATCTATTCTTGCTAGCTGAGTAGTCTTGGCCAAGTGACCTTGCTCGGGACCTCAGTTGCACTTATGTAAAATGAGGACCTCTGACTGTGAAGGACTACCCTCTTCCAAATATAAAATTATAATGAAAATATGTCTGGAAAATGATGGCTGAAAGTTGAAGAAATAAGTTTATTACCCTGTAAATCCAATTCCTACAGTGAAAGTGCACTTAGAAAATAAGAGCAAAAGCACTTTATAAATATTGATTTATTTACTCCTCACATAACCATAGAAATAGGCAAATAATCACCTCCATTTTATAGGTGAAAAAATTTAGAATCAGCAAGGTTAAGGAAAGTGCCCAAGTTTACACAGCTCTAAGCAATGTAGCTGGGATTTGAAACCATGCGGGAGGAAAATTAAAATGACAATTCTTCCCCAAATTGATCTACAGATTCAATGCAATCCCAATAAATATCTCAACAGGTTTTTTTGCAGAAATGTATAGGCTGACTCTAAAATTTAGATGAAAATGCAAAGAACTTAGAAGGATCAAAACAGCTTGAAAAAAGAACAAAGTTAAAGGACATACACTAACTGTTTTCAAGAGTTATTATAAAACTATAATCAAACTGTAGTATTGGCATAAAAAAAATGATCAATGGAACAGAATAAAGAGTCCAGGAATAAACCTGCACATATCTGGTCAAAAGATTTTCAACAAAGTTGAAAAGGTAATTCAATAGATGATGCTGGAACAATTAGATATCCATATGCAAAAAAAAAAAGGAAAACAAAGAACTTCGATTCGTATCTCACACCATTTACAAAAATTAATTCAAAATAGATAATAGACATTTACAGAAAACCACAGTTATGCATCACTTAACGACAACAGGGATATTCTGAGAAAGGTGTTATTAGGCGATTTCATCGTTGTGCAAACATCAGAGTATACTTACACAAACCTAGATGGTGTAGCCTACCACACACCTAGGCTACATGGTACTAATCTTATGGGACCATTGTCTTATATGCAGTCTGTCGTTGACCGAAACATCGTTACATGGCACGTGACTGTACAGAACTTCAATAAAATCTTTGGGAATCTTAAGTTAGGCAAAGATTTCTTAAATATGACAACAAAAGTATGATCCATAAAAGAAAAAAGATAAATAGAACTTCATCAAAATTAAAATTTTCTGCTTTCAAAGATAACTTAAAAGAATGAGAAAACAAGCCATAGACCGAGAAAAGATAATTGCAAATCATATATCAAATAAACGTCTTGTATCCAGAATACAAAAAGAACTCCCAAAATTCAATAAAACAATCAACTCAATTAAAATACATGGGTAAAATATTTGAATAGACATTTCACCAAAGGCAATACACAGATGACTAAATAAGCATACAAAAAGGTGTTCAACATCATTGGTTATTATGGAAATGCAAATCAAAACCACAGTAAGATACTCCTACACATCTATTAGCATGGCTAAAACTAAAAAGCTGAACATACCAAGTGGTGGAGAAGATGTAGAGAAACTAGAACTCTCACACACTCCTGGTAGGAATGTAAAATGGTACAACCACTTTGGAAAACAGTTTGGCAGTTTCTTTTCAAGTTAAATACACACCCACCATATGACCCAATAATTCCACTCCTAGGTATTTGCCCAAGAGAAATGAAAGTACATATCCACACAAAGACTGTACACAAATGTTCTTGGCAGCTTTATTTGTAATAGCTCCAAACTGGAAACTCAAATGTCCAACAGGGAAAAGGACAAATTTGGCTACATCTGTCCAATGGTATGCTATGTGGCAATAAAAATGGGTGAAACTATTGATACATGCAACAATATGGATGAATGTCAAAGTAATTATGCTGAGTAAAAAGAAGTCAGACAAAATACATACAGTATGTATATGCATACATACATATGTATATGTATGTATACATACATGGACGTATAGTATTACATTTATATAAAATTCTAGAAAATGCAAACTCATCTACAGTGCCAGAAAGCAGATCAGCAGTTATCCAGGGGTGAGGGGGGAATTACAAAAGGGCAGGGGCAAACTTTTGGTAGTGATGGATATGTTCATTACCTTGATTGTAGTAATGAATTCATGGGTATATACATATGTCAAAACTTCTCAAATTGCACAGTGTAAGTACGGTTAATTTAGTGTATGTCATTTATAGCTCATGGTGACTCCTGAAGAGAGCACAGGAGCCACAGGTCAGGGAAAGAGGACTGAGGTGCTTCCTAACACTGGGGACTAAAAGGAGAGGAACAAGAGCATGGGGATGCAGTCTATTCTAGACGATGGCTCCAAAGAAAAGTCTCTAAACTAATGAAGGTAAACAGCAGTCTAGAATTCAACAGATGATAATATATTAAGTCATTCACGCTTTTCAACCCCTTTACACCTGGTCCCTAAAAAGTGAGTCAGACAACCTGGGTGGGCTCCTCCACCATGGGGCCCTTGAAGGTCACACTGATCCCTGTACCTAGAGTTCAGCATTAAAATTGCAACCAAGCAAAAGGAAATCCTCCAGTGACACAGAGCTCTGTGCCTAAAAGGTGCAGGCCTTTTAAAAACCTTGATGCTAAACAGTTCTCATGTGAAAGAACCTTAGGTTATATTCCTGATGTCAGCATCTCCTCTCCATTCCTTCACTGTTTACATACTGACACGAATTCCTTTCCCTTCTCCCAGGACAGGAAGTGAAGAGAGGACAGAATTGCCTCTACCTGTGCTGGGTAGGGGACTGAGCTGATTTATTTCCTAGTGAGTCAGCAGTATTGTGAACCAAGAGTGGGCTGTGGGGGTCTTCAAGACCTCTGTAATGAGGACAAATGGTCAAGGGACTAAATAACATGGTATTCTGTAGACAGAAATCCAATTATCTCGGTGATCAGCTCTATGGTCCTATCCTACACTTATTAATTATGATTGATAAAGCCTCTTTATCTTTCCCAAACTTGAACTGAGAAAAAGAATGGTCCTCTGAATCCTTCTCTGCAGCTCTGTCCTATTCCCCCCTGAAGAAAAGAGATAATTGGATGATCCACTGCACCACCCTACTATTCTCATCAGGTATTACACTGTATAGTGGATCCCAATGCCAGGATCAGAGAAAACCAAATGTGCCTCAGCAGTATATAAGACCCCCTAGTAAAAAGCAAATCTGATTACGTCAATCATCTATTTTAAATCTTCCAGGGGCTTCCCACTGCTCAAATCCAACCTCCTCTTCCTCTTCAGCCAGGGCTCTCGGCACGCCCACCCTGCCCCTTCATGCTCTGCAGGACTGAACTTCCTGCACCCCCCAGAGTGAACAGTCTTAACCTCTCCACATTTTGCATTTGTAACACTCTTCCTCCTCGGAGCCTGGCTTTGCTGGCTAGCATGTATTTATCCTAAGGTCTCAGCTTAGATATCTCTTCCAGAAAACCTTTCTTCAGGGAGCCTGTCATAAGCAGAATAAAGGCCCCCCACAGATGTCCACATCTTAATCAGGAACCTGTGAATATGTTAGGTCACAATGCAGAATTAAAGTAACAGATGGAATAAAGTTTGCTGATCTTGAGATGTGGAGAGTCTCTGGATTATCCAGGTGAGTTTAACATAATCACAGGGTCCTTAAAAGTGAAAGAGAAGACAGGAGAGTCAGAGTCAGAGATGTGATGACAGAAGCAGGGGTCACAGTGATGCTGGCTTTGAAGATGGAGGAAGGGGCCATGAGCCAAGGCACGCGGGCAGCCTCTAGAAGCTGGAAAAGGTAGAGAAACAGATTGTCCCCTAGAGCCTCCAGAAGGAATAGAGCCCTGCCAACACTTTGATGTCAGCCTAGTGAGACCCATTTCAGACTTTCGACCTCCAGAACTGTAAGATGGTAAATCTGTGGTGATTTGTTATGGCAGCAACTGGAAACTAAATTCAGAGCCCCTCCGCCCAGTCTGTGCAGCCCTTGCATGCCCCTCAAGCAGCCTGCCTCTGCCATGTTCACATGACACATGTTTAGGTTTCCTGTTCACCCACCAAAGTCTCACCCACCGTGGCTCCACCCACCACCAAGAGCTTGGTGTGTGTGCTGAGTGAATGACAACCAGTCATCTCTCTACCCCCAAATGGAATCAGGCTGATTCTTCCAATCTGCAACACCATTGCTCTTACTATTTTTTGCCAATCCTAAAACGCTATCTACAATATTCAAATCCTATCTAATTTCAAGGCCTGTTTTAAGACTTTCCTAAATTTTTGGCTCATTCTGATCTTTCTCCAATGATACCCAATTCTATTATACATTAAAATTATATACGTCTTACGGTTTCATTTATGTAAGTGTTAAATTCCAAATTAGGAATAAAGATCCTTGAAGGCAAAATCCATGAGATAATATGAAAGAACTTAGAATACTGAGTTTTATTCAAAGGTGAAATATTACTGTCATCACAAATCTGCATTTTATCTGAGATCTTATTAGGGCTGGGATCTCCATAGGTACATTATTTTTTCAGGGCTAAGAGAAATAATGCTTACAGCTCTTCCGCCTTGCCCTCATTTGGAGGAAAAAACAAATATATAATTAAACCTGTCCCTGGATATCTTCTGCAATGTGTGAATCTTGATTGGATCTTGGTTTAGGGAGAGAGGGAAGGGGTGAGGGGAATCTCCAATAGACATTTTGGCAGCAATTGGGAAGATTCGAATATGGATTGTTTGTAGATAGTTACTTTTAGATTTTTTAGGTATGATAAAGGTATTGTGGTTACGTAGGAGAATGTCCTTAAGAGACACATGATTTAATATTAAGAGCAAAGGGTCATGAGGTCTGCAACTTATTTTCAAATGGTTCACCAACAAAATATTTGCATATACATATATGGGAAGATAAAGCAAATTTGGTAAATCTCAACAATTGATAAATCTAAGTGCTGGATGTCTGATGATCATTGTACTAGCGTTTTAACTTTTCTATGTTATTAAAAACTTTTATAATAAAAAGCTGGGAAAAAATTCAAAGCTAACAATATACCATTCAGGGGATACAAATACTTTGTAAAGCTATCAAGAGAAAGAAGGAAAGGTTGAATATAAAATTCAAGCTGTGATTAGCTAGGTGCCTAAGGGGTTCTTGTATCACAATCCCTTTGTACTGATGCCATATTTCTTAATAGCAATTATTATAAGTAGTACTACCACATGCAGAATTTCAGGGGGCACCATCTACATTGAACTCTACATGAATGGTGTCACACAGAGTTGTTCAGAACCTCAACCTAGAAACAGTTCAAGTACAAAGACAGTAAGTGGGTGGGAAAAAAAGAAAACCAAAACCTTGAAAGAGACATAAGTCTAATTTTGTATTAAGATCTAGATTTTTGTATTTTAAGGTAAAATATTGAGCCCCAGATGGGCTTAATAAATATTGGCTACTCCACAGCATCACATTGTTTTCAAACAACCTGCTTGGAATAGCACGTGGCAGTGAGCCCAGTCTTAACAGCCAAGGTGTTTGGTCCCACCCGAGCCAGCCAGATGTTGAATGAAGTCAGATTGGCTTCATCAGCCTTACATAAAGCTCTTAAATAGCTGGCCATGGGTCCTGGCAAATAAAGGGACTTGCAAACAGGAAGCAGAAGAGAAACACTGCTTTCCTAGCCACCAAGTTTGCAAAAAGCAGCTTTAAATTTCCATAGGTATGACCTCCTCACACCGGACTGGACTCTGGTTTCTCCCTTCCTGCGCATTCCAATTTTATATTTAAAAGATAGCTTAAATTTTATATTTAAAAGAAAGCTTAAAATCTTGATCATTCTGACAAAGTCAAACATTCAATGGCATGACATGAAAAATAACTTTGATCTCTCCTTGTGAATAAGAAAATAAGTAAACATCTAGAAAGATAACTAAGTTTGGCATACCTCAGGAATGAATATGATCAACAACAAATTAGTCATTAATGAAATTCTGCTTTTCTGGAGTCGCTTCAAAATATGACGTCATTCTCATTAAACAGGTTCTAAAACATTTCCCAATTAAATGAATCAAAGTGTAAACAGATATAAAATAAAAACTAATGATTTCTTCTCCTAATCAATCATAAAATAATCAAGGAAACACTAGAATCTAGGTGCCTGAAATCACAGAATTACAAGTTTTCAGGTAAAAGTTTCTAGCCAAATGCAGAAAGGCCAAATTAGTTTACAAAAATCACACAGAGTGGTAACAGTGTAAAAAAGTTTGTACGTAAATATTTTAATTAATTTTATAAATTTAGGACCACATAACTAATTTCTCCTTTACATTTTTTGTCAGAAAATTTAGGATAAATCCCAGCTTTAAATACTGTATGACCTTGGAAAAAGCATTCAAGTTTTCAAATCTTAGCTTTCTCAGGTGTAAACTAAGGCTATTTCCCTTGTCGACACAAATGTTAAGAGATTCAAGTTGATATTTTGTGTAAGTGAGTATTTTGCAAACTATAAATTTTACACTGATAATTTACTTTATTATCTTCATGCTATGCAGTTAAAGTCCACAATCCAAGATACTAGTATATTCTACAATTAGCTGATGAACAACAAACACATCCTGGCCTCACCTCTTTTCTCAAAGGTACAAAGAGTACAAAGAGCCACAAAAAAGGTAACAAGCAGAACCTCAAATCTAAAAGGCACCCAACAAACATTTACTGAACGCACAGAACCAAGCCAAGCCTCAGGATATAGGTCTGTAAATTCCTAAATGACCTATTTTCCTTATACTGAATTAAAACCTGTATTTTTTTAAGACATCCCCAAACACAAAGTAGTTAAAGAAAAACAAACACACAAAACCTCTGTATTTCGCTGTGCTATCCATGAATAAACATGTGAAAGTCTGTTTAATAAAAATGCATCAACATAAAGAATAACCATACTATATATGTATATGTCATAATTTTACTTTAAGAGAGAGTTTTCCAGAGGGCTATTTTAAATTGTCCCACTTTTCCCTGGAACATTTATGACAAACAAAACATTGTTTGCATCAAAAAGTCCACTGCAGTACACACATCCAAAGCTTGATATAGGTGATGACATCCTATGGCAAAATTTCTCAAAATACTAAGAAAATAAACTGTTTAGAGTCAAGATTATAAACAGTAAGTAATAATGTGGTAATACCACGATATTTTTTAGAAATCCCTAGTAAAATGTAAAACATATTTTAAAGATGTGAGAAAGAAACTACCGCCCTCATTCCCACACAGCCTACTGCCTACAGTAACATGACTTTAGAATTCGGCTGTCTTCATTAGCATAATTTTACTACTCCTGGAGACTTGCTCTGGAGTTAACTGTTCATCACAAGAACTTCTGAAAGACATCAACTCAATAGGAAGCATCAACAAACAAGTTTCCCCCTAAGACTCTTTGAACATTTGCCTCAAAATCCTTGCCTGGCTATTGCCACCAATCCCAAACTGTCATATTGCGATCCTTACCCAATCAGAATCAAGTCCTTGCATAGAAAGATCCACCTTAAAACTAAACTTCCAGTTCTCAATAAAAGCCAACCTTGTCTTTCCCCACTCAAGGCTGCCGAAGCTCTGCTGAGTGGTGTTCTCCCTCAACACAGGAAGCCCTAAACTCAACTTTGTCTTATCAGTTGGTTAGATTGGTGACATTTAGAGAGCCAGCACTCAAAAAATGTTGTTAAATAAAACGAATATGCTGCATTGAAAGAAATCAAGGAAGACATAAAGTAATGGAAAAATATTCCATGCACGTGGATTGGAAGAATAAATATAAAATGTCCATTCTACCTAAAGCAATCTACAGATTCAGTGCAATCCCAATCAGAATCCCAATGTCATTCTTCACGGAAATAGAACAAAAAATACTGAAATTCGTATGGGGCAACAAAAGACCCCGAATAGCTAAAGCAATCCTGAAAAAAAAGAACAAAGCTGGAGGCATCACAATCCCTGATTTCAAAATATACTATAGAGCTATAGTAATCAAAACAGCATGGTACTGGTACAAAAACAGACACACAGATCAATGGAACAGAATTGAAAACCCAGAAATAAAACCACACACCTATGGACAGCTAATCTTCGACAAGGAGCAAAGAACAAACAGTGGAGAGAGGGAAGTCTCTTCAATAAATGGTGCTGGGAAAATTGGACAGCAACATGCAAAAGAATGAAAGTAGACCATCTCCTATCGCCATATACAAAAGTCAATTCAAAATGGATTAAGGACCTGAAAGTGAGACCTGAAACTATAAAACTCCTGAAAGAAAATATAGGCAGTACACTAATTGACATTGGTCATAAAGGGATCCTTTCAGATTCCATGTCTACTCGGACAAGGGAAACAAAAGAAAAAATAAACAAGTGGGACCTCATCAGACTACAGAGCTTCTACAAGGCAAATGAAACCAGGATCAAAATGAATAGACAACCCACCAGCTGGGAGAAAATATTCACAAATTGTTTATCCAACAAGGGATTAATCTCCATAATATATAAAGAACTCATACAACTGAGCAACAAAAAAACAAACAACCCAATCAAAAAATGGGCAGAGGATATGAACAAACATTTTTCCAAGGAAGAGATACGGATGGCCAATAGACACATGAAAAGATGTTCAACATCACTAATCATCAGGGAAATGCAAATCAAAACTACACTAAGATATCACCTGACACCCATTAGGATGGCTATAATCACAAAGACAAAAAACAACAAATGCTGGAGAGGTTGTAGAGAAACGGGAACCCTCATTCACTGCTGGTGGGAATGCAAACTGGTGCAGCCTCTGGAAAACAGGATGGAGAGTCCTCAAAAAATTAAAAATAGAAATACCTTATGATCCAGCAATCCCACTCTTGTGCATCTACCCAATGGACATGAAATCAACCATCACAAGAGGCTTATGCACCCCTATGTACATTGCAGCATTATTCACTATAGTCAAGAAGTGGAAACAACCCAAGTGTCCCTCGACTGATGATTAGTTAAAGAAGATGTGGTATATACATACAATGGAATACTACTCAGCCATAAGAAAAGACAGAATTGTCCCATTTGCAACAACATGGATGGACCTAGAGGGTATTATGTTAAGTGAAATAAGCCAGAGAGAGAAGGACAGACACTGCATGAATTCACTCATATATGGAATATAAACGAACACACGGACAGAGAGAACTGATTGGTGGTTACCAAGGGGAAGGGGGGTGGCACAAGGGGTGAAGGGATGCATGCACATGGTGACAAACAATAATGTACAACTAAAACCCCACAAAGTTATAAACTACTAAGACATCAATTTAAAAAAAAGTTGTATTAATGAAATTTCCATAACAACAAATAAACAGTGGCTATAAAAAAATGAATATGCTGCAAATGGCAAAAACAATCATGGAAAATTACTTAGGTGGTAATACTGACTAACAATTGATAACAATTGGGGAGTATAAGCCTAAATGGTATTCTAGAAGTCTAGATCTAAATATTAATGTCCTAGACTTAGATGAAAAAAATACAGAAAATGTTCATTAATTACATCTACAGGTGACACCAAGACAACCCATAGTGAAGTGTGCCAAAATGAAGAATTTATGGAAACAAAAGTTCCAAAATTAAAAGTTTATTTTAAAAATATTATTTATGAAAGAAACTGCACACATCTCAAACGGAGATGGAAACAAGTTAACCAATCTCCAACTGGAGTCACCCTCAATTTCACAAACTAAAACCTGTAACAAAGTAGCAACCCCATTTAAGAGCACACCAGGACATTGTCTGACAGCACACTATTGCACGTGTGCTCCCCTTTTCTGGCCACAACTTGCATGTGCATCCCCTTCTCTCCCACTTCTGGTCCAGTCAGTTGGATCTTAACTTTCACTGCCAATTGCTCAATCCTTCTCAATCCATCCAGAGCTTCAATAACCCACAGTGGACTTTAGTCCACTTCCCCGCCCACCCTAACTTGTGGTCAGCCACTTTAATCCTGACCTCACTGACTCGCTCATTCCTTTGGCATCCTTGACCTGGCAGTCCCAGACCTACATCACTGCAGTGCCTTTCTTATTCTCAGCCATTAAATGGGGCATATTCCAACACATATCGTTGTTGAGGAGCAAATAAAGATGTAACTATGTAATGGTCCTCTGTGAACTCTAAATCACTCTATAAGCATCAACTATTGTGACTATTATTGCTACTGAGTTAAGAGCTATGCTGATCTAGTACACAACAAATCTGTGTTATTTTCGTTCAACTGAATCTTCACGGAGTTCAATAATTCTGTTGGTTGCCTCTTGGTCAATCCATATCACACTCCCTAAAATTCACTCCAAATGGATCCCAGTCAGAGAGGAGTTCTAGTTCCAGCTCTGCCACTTGCTCTAGGTCATTCTGGACAATAACAACCACACTGTAGAGCAAGTTTATTACTTTTTAAAATATATAAAAGGATAGGGTTGAATTAAATTGTTTCTAAGATCCCTTGAAGCTCTACGGTTCTGAGACCCTACTTTGCTGAGAAAATTGAAAGCATCAAACACTTCAATCTTCCCTCTTGCTTTTCTGTATCCACCCTCGATTCCTTTCCTTGGACACCCCAATCATCTGCATTCTCCATACCATGTCTGCATTCTTTTTTCTAGGGCCTGTCCATCCTCGTCAGCATTTTCACTCTCATCTTGACTTCTTTCATACAAATTCACATCACATCCCCTTGAAAAAGAAAAATTACACTTGATCCTCCAGTCCTCTCTAGATCCATATTCCCTTTCACTGCCACTTCCTGACAACTACCAATATTTCACCTCTCACATCCCTCAACCTAAAACCTGGCTTCTACTAAGATCTTTTGCTAAACTCAGTGTTCTAGGCCTCACCCTCAGTCCTAAATACTACTGAGAGTATCCTCTAAGCAATCCCTTCTCCCTTAGCACCCAGGACTCATTATCTTGGTTTCTTCCCTACACCTTCAACCCTGCTCTAAACATGGGTACCTCCCAAGGCTCTGTCTTCAGTTCTCTCCCCTCTCTATCCTAATCAAAAGTCCACATCTCCAGTCCTGACCTTTCACTTCAGTTTCCACCACCACCTTGAACCACCTGTCTATTTAAGAATGACAGACCCTGTCCAACCCAACTCACCCATGCTCACTCCTAACCTGCAAAACTGCCCAATCATTTTTGCTTCTTTCCTAAAAATCTCTTAAATTGTGGATCAAAATGTGTCTCCCAGCAGGCTCCTCTTTTATTAGTCTTACTCTGATCACCCTAGCCTAGGTCCTATCACCACTATATAAAATATACATCCTCTCTCTCACCCACCATTCCCCCACCCCTACTAGACGTCCTACAAGCCCTCATGATTTCATAACTATAGCATTTGCAACATGCTTATCTCTGGTTTCTTTGTGGCAGGTCTCTCCCCCTTCCAACACTTTGTGATAGGCTAATGACTCTGCAAAAACTTCCCAGTGGCTTCCCCGAGTCCATGAAATAAAGCCTAACCTCCTTCACAAAACTCTCAAGCTCCCAACCCCACTGCCCAAACAGGTACAGTTTATGCTCCAGGATTATCAAACTTAAGTTCAGTTCCCTATGCCAAGAATGCTGACTCAAGAAACAGTTCCACATGCCCTTCGCCTAGAAGGCCCTTCCCCAACACTTGTCTCCCTGATGAGTCCCCAGGCATCTTTTAATTCCAAGCTCAACCCTCACGCCCTCTCTTTTCCTGTTGTCTTCATGTAGAATCCAACTCTGCCCTCTAAGCTAACAATGAGCCTTGTTTAGACTTCTCATAAACCTAACTCATCTGTGTCTCCAGAGGGGTTCCTTGAGGGGGCGGTCTTGTCATCTTTCAAGCATTACTCCAGATTTAACAATTGGGATGGTTCTGCTGCAGGTAAGAAACACTTTATCACTTGCTAATTCTCTGGGGCATACAGCCTTCTCCCAGGGTAAATCTCCAGGTCCTAAACAGTGAGAATGTCACGTTAATAACACCATTATAAAAAAACTCCAAAATGGCATGGGAGTGTACTATAATAGCAGAATAGAATACACCTCCTCCACTTCTTTCATTAATTCCCCAACAGTTTTGCCTTTATTGCAACTTGAACAGAGAAAGCATTTAAAGAGTTTAAATGGACCAAATATTAACCAGGCTCTGATGGGCACACTGATTTTAAAATAGCCCTTGACCTGGAAATACAGGTGCATTCAAATATACACCCTGATAAGGAAGGACAGACAGAGGATAGAGTTCAGTGTCTCAAAGCTTACCAAGTAAAGATAAACTCTAAAAGTACAGCAATATTTTAGACAAGGTTTGAAACTCATCCTTGTCCAAGAAATCTTAACAGAACTGGTTACATATGACAACATCTACTCTCAGAAAACAAAATCCAGCTGGGTCTGTATTAATGAAAACCAACAGTGCAGCATTTATAAATAAATACACAGTGAGGTAACCTAGTCACAGACAGCCAGAGCAACAGTTCTAATGAGTCAAATCAAACCACAGAAGTAGTTTCCATTTTAAATACTTCAGGGTGTTAAGAAACTAAATTATTTTATGCATGGCTTCCTGAAAATGTTTTCTCTTAATTAAAAGCTTGTTAGCTTCTTCTAGTTAAGGAAGTCAACATGGGGAAGCTGGTATTTCCTTGATTCTAAACTATACCAGTGGTAAAACAAAACAAATCCCAACCTAATTAATTCTATTTTTGGTCTAGTTTCCAAGGCAGTTTTCACAGACTATTCTCAGCCCACTGTTTCTAGCTTTGTAACATCAACCTTCAGTAGCTGGAAACTGTTAAGAGTTTGTGTAATTCCTTGACACATATGTTCTATCACAGAGTCTCATTTCATTCCACCTGCTATCAAGAGTAGGAAAATAGGGCCGCCCGGTGGCGCAGCGGTTTAGTCCGCGCTTGGCAGCCCGGGGTTCGCGAGTTCGGATCCCGGGCGCCCGCTGACACACTGCTTGTCAGCCACGCTGTGGCGGCGTCCCATATAAAGTAGAGGAAGATGGGCATGATGTTAGCCCAGGGCCAGTCTTCCTCAGCAAAAAGGGGAGGATTGGCAACAGATGTTAGCTCAGGGCTGGTCTTCCCCATAAAAAAAAAAAAAAGAGTAGGAAAATAAAAGGATGTCATCCCATTAGTTCTAAAGTTTCATTCCTAAAATCACTGTTAAATGTATTATTCCATGATATAGTGGGATATGTTCCTATCAGGGACTTGGGTTTGCAACTGGGTTACATCAAGTTCCAAGCGGAACCCCTCCCAGATCAGAACTGCCAGTGACTCTCAGCAACAGTACGAACGCGAAGAAGGGGAATGAGGAAACAGGTTCTAGTCCTGAAAAGCCCCTGACTTGACCTTGGGCAATCCACTTCACTTCTGTAATTCCAACTGCAATTCCTGTTTCCAAAAGAGAATGCTTCTAGGAACAGTTTAAGTGCTTTACTTCTAAAATAAAATGGAATTTTATAAAGACAAGATTTTATAAAACAATCTATTCACTGGCCCAATTTCCTAAACTATCCAATCTAAAAGGTCATAAAACTGTGGTTTTCTTTTCAAAAACTCCTACTGGCACCACCGTCTTACCGAATAAATCGAACTTGGAGTCTTTTTTCTACGTTGTAATTGAATAGTAGTATTACATCTACCTATTCTTAAATGTGAAGTAAGGGTAATCTATAGAATTGAGAGGTAAAAGTCCTCATGAATTAACGTGTCAGGTCAAATTAGATCTACTGGTAGACAGAACTGCACTGTCTCCCGGGCACTCAAAAGGAGCTGGAAGATTACAGTGTGTCCCATGAAGGACACTCTTAAACCTCCCAAATCTATTCTACTGAAAACGGACAGAGGAAACGAAAGTGCTGTGGGTGAACGCAAGAAGCAAAGCCTCCAGCGTCAGGATCCAATGACACGTTTGGAAAAGAAGGTGCATGTCTTAAGTTTAGTCCCTGCTAACTTTGTTCCTCCACTGTGAAGAGGTAAGAGGTGGCAGCTACTAGAAAACTGCAGCTCCTAGGGCGGCAGGTTCCATCCTGATTCTGGCGTCGGCCCCAGACCCCGGGGAGGAGGACTGGAATGGGAAGAAACTAAACTGTAGTCAAGTTGACCCATCCAGCTTTCCCGGGAAGCGGTCGCGGTCATCCCGGGAAACACCACCCCTGGGGTCCGGATTCTCGACCCCACTTGACGAAGGAGGAAATCATGCGAGGCCCGGAGGAAGGCGCAGCGGGCAGCCCGCAGCCTCACTTGACGTTCCGCGGGCCCCACCCCTGCGCCCAGGTGTCCCGGCCGCAACCAGGTCCCAGCCGGGGCGAGGGGGCGCGCCTTTCGCGCCTCCACTTACTTTGTCACTGGTGCTCTCGGTTTCGTGGTCGCCGCCGGCTGCCTCTCCCTCGCGGGGTGGCGGCGCTGCCGCTCCCCCGGGGCCGGGGCCGCCTCCCCGGTGCCTCAGCTCCAACATCTCCCGCTCCCGCGCGGTCGTGGAGGCCGCCTCCAGCGCCCCGAAAGCCGAGCTGCGCGCTGGGTCTCGCCGGCGGGCCGCCCTGCCACCCCGCAGCCGCGCCCTCGACGTCCGGCAGAGCCGCGGCCACTAACACGCCCCCACCACCGGGGCGCCGCCACCGCGCCGGGTCACCCCCAAAACGGCATCAACGAGCGAGCGCGCGAGGCCGCCTCCAGCGAGCGCGGCGCCGGCGGAGGGGCGAGGGGCGGGCGCCGGGGCCCGGCTCGGGGTGCGGGGCGGGCTCCGGGCGCCCGGCCCGAGCGGAGACGGCGGGGAGGCGGAGGAGAGCGGCCGCCGGTTGCCAGGTGCGCGTCTCCACGCAGAGGCCCAGGTGGGAGGAGAAGAAGGGGCGGGGAGGGAAGGAGGAAGCGTGACCCGCTTTAGCGCTTCGCTGGGCGCCCGCCGCCTCGGCCGTGCCACTCCCCGCCCCGCCTCCGGGCTCCGGAGTCGGCGGGTCCCGGCCCCCTACACCTTTCGCCGGGTGCCTGCCTCCCGCAGCCGGGTCACGCGCCGCAGGCCCCGCCCCGCCCCTCTGCGCTGCACTGCGGTTCCCACAGCCCCGCCCCTCTCGCGGACGGTGACGTCACGACCCGGCCCACCGCCCCGCCCCCGCCTCTGCGCGCACACAGGTGGGGGCTTTGAGAAAAGGTGGGAGCCGCGCGGGCTGGAGAAAAGGGGAGGAGCGGGGAGGTGCAGGAGGGACCAGCATCGTGCGTGGAAGTGAGGAGTGGGCACTTGTAGACTCGTCACCGAGCACCTGGGAGGGCTGGAAGAACTCCCCAAGACTCTTGCTAAATATTGACAGCACCCAGCACTGCCTCTTCAGATGACTCCTCGGCCGCATCTGCTTGACACAGCGCGGCGTGTCGGAGGTTCAGAGGCGTCCAGAAGCAGAAACTTGTCTGGCAGGACGGACTCGTTGACTTCGCGGCATTCTAGCCTCGTGTCATCACCTTGAAAATAGGAGATGCGTTTGCCTCACCGGGCGTCCAGGGATGGGTTGGCCAGTTTCAGTCACAAACCCAAGCTCTGTCTCCGGGAAACTCGACTATTGAGTCTCAAAACTCATTGCCTAGGGTCCAAAGAGAGAATCCGGATCCTGACATGCCGTGGGGTGCAACTGCCAACCAGCTAATCTCTGAGCAGTCATGGACCTTGGGCTGCTAAAGCTGGAACAGGAAGGGCACAAGAGCCGCATTAATTCCATTCCAAATCCTGTTAGAAAGTGATTAGTTTTCTTGACATGTATCTGCCACCTGGTCATTACTGACAAGCTGACGAATGGGGGAAAAAAAGGAAACAGACTATCATACAAACAGGGCAGTGTTCAGTAAGGCACTCGCAGAAATAAATCAACAATATAAATTTCCCAAGGTCATTACTGACACGTTGAAAATAAGTAACGCTGTTCTCAAATTTTAAAAACATAGAAACAAAAACAAAAAGTCAAAGTAGGATACATTGAAAAGCAGAGCACAAGGACATCATTTTACTTCACCAAACAGATCTTTAAAGCTCAGGGTTCGGTTTGAGTCACCAGCGCATTTTCGAAAGGATGTAGAGAAATCGCTCAGTCTTATGGAAGAGAAACAAAAATGATAAAATATACGAAAATACGTCCTTGAGTGATGGTCATGGTGTGGTTTTCCTTGAAGAAACAGAAGACTGGGGTGACTAGATTATTCAGTTGTTCTCCATTTCTTTGGAGGACCGGAAATGAAAGACTGCCTGATTGTCAAGAACGTAAGGTTCAAGAGGCTGCTGATGGCAGCAGTGGAGTTTCCACCTCCGGCTTCCTCACCCCACCCAGCAAAAAGTGGCATTACAAGTGCTCCATTGGTCCATTCTTTTTTTTACTAAGGTAACATTGTTTTATAACATTGTATAAATTTCAGGTGTACATCATTATATTTCAACTTTCAAATTTCAAGTATAGACTACATCGTGTTCACCACCAAAAGTCTAGTTGCCATCCATTAGTCCATTCTAACCTTTGTGGAAGTTAAGAAGCCTGAGTTCTAGTCCCACCAATGCCACTAATTGGCTGTGTGGCCTTGGGTAAGTCATTAAGCCTCAATGTCCCCAGCTATAAATGGATAGTAAGGAGGATGACCTCTGTGGTCCCTCCCAGCTCACACATGATTCTGCAACTAAAGCCTCACTTTATCAGAATCCAGCCCTGCCTTTCCCCCATGCCTCAAGAAAAGGGACCTAGCGTGGCAAGGCGCCCCAATGGTTTCCTCTGTCCCCTTCCCCTAGTCAACCGGATAGCTCCTTTGACTTATTCTGTCTTCACTGCAGGAGAAAAAGACAGAGTGAGAGAAGTGGCAGGAGGGAAGAGCAGAGGATAGAAGTGCATGACAGAAGCAACGGTATTCCCTGACCCAGGAAAAGTGGGACCAGTGCAGAGACTGCCAAAATAGTGGTTCACTGCTTTACCTCAGCCTTCCTTAAGCTCTGCCTGCTTTGTGTATTTCAACTGAGACAGTAATTTCTTTGCATCTTCTTCATTATAGTTATTGCCTACTCATCGAGTGATTACACTGAGCCCAGACAGCAAAAACCACAGTTTATTCATCTTCACAGGCCAAGCCTTTGCCACAGTGCTGGGTACCACACACACCCCCGCCCCCCGCCCAGCAATAGTCAATGTGTTTGAAGAAGTGAATGAAGAAATGAATGAATGGTAGAGGTATAACATATATAGTATTTGTAGTTTTTTAATAAAAAGGTCTTTATTAGACTTAGGTACTTCCTTTTCTTCATTTTTCACTTTACATGAAAAAGAGAGAGATTGATTTTAATATGTATTAAAAGGGATTCGAGTAATGACTTGCACACTGTACTTAACATATATTACCATAGAGTCAATCACTACTCGACTCAATGTCTTTTTTCTTTTTCATTTTATCTTTCATTTTTCTTCATTCAGGGAGCTCACATTCTCTGAATTTACTACATTTATGTTTGGTGACACCAAATCTGGCATGTAATGGCTTCTAAGGCTTCACCTGTTAGTTTTACAAGAGTTTAATCTGCTAAAAGGCCCTCCAAGCATATGCATGGACTACCCACACAGGAGACGCTCAGCCAATACTTCTTGGTTGATTTATAGATTTCTACGTTAGTGATATTAGAATGATTTATAACTCTTAGTGAAGGACTTGCTAGAGGGGAAAAAGAGAGAGTGCTAACATCATTATTTACATGGTTTTTATTTTTAGTCTGATTTTTTTTACCTTCTCTTTTGCCCTAAGACCTTGTCTGAAGTAGTAAGCCTGTGAGAGGGAGAGACTGGCTATCACCCTCTTCCCTGAGTACCCTCAGAACATTCCCAGACTGACAAACATTCCCCTCTTGTGTGGCAGTTTGAGCTGCTTTCCACATCAGAGGCTCAACGGCGCCTGGCGGGAATGTCCCCAGCTTGCCAGGGGAGGAAGAAATCTTCCTCAGCCAAGCACTTCCAGTTGCTTGGACACCTCCATTATAGTTTTTGTCGCTTGACCTGTCTTTCTCTGTTGCCTTCCATCAGCTCAGTTTGTAAGTCGGAGGTAGGATTTTCTGATTTAGGCCTACCGAAGAAACATTTGGGGGGAAATTCTTATTTTTAATGAAACTACACAGGAAAACAGTGGTGTACCATCAAGTATTATAGTGACCAAGTATCAGAGGAGCGAGTGCGGTGCTGTAGTTAGAAGCACGGGTTTTATACACTGGAAACTCGGGGTTCAAGTCACAGCTCCACCATTTTCTAGCTGTGACCTAATTTACTTTATGCATTTTCATCACACACAGCTGAAGCTACATCCTAACTGACGTGCCCATTCAAAATTTAAGTAATGAGTCTTTAAGTCACACTTTACAAAGCACTTTCACATACATTGTTTTATTTATTCTACTCAACAACATATGAGGGAGGCAAGACAAATATTATTATTCCCATTTTACAAGGAAAACAATCTGAGGTTCAGAATGTAAACTGCCCAGGTTTACAGAGGAAACTTGGGATTGAAATTTAGGTTTTGTACTTCAGATTCCGCCAGGTCCATGCAAATACGTAGTAGCAGAAACAAGTAACTTCTAAGAAGGAGCAACTTGTTGCAACAACCAAGCACAGGAATTCTGGAGCCAATCCATCTGCATTCAGGTCCCAGCTCTGCCACCTACTGGCCTGTGCCGTCAGTCAAGTAACTTCACCCCTCTGTGCTTCAGTGTCCTGATGCATATAATATATCCCTCCAAGAATTCTTATGAAGAGTAAACTGGTTAATATATGTAAAATACTTCAAACAGTGCCTGATCATGGTGAGGCACTATACAAGTGTTGCCTATTATTACCATTTATATTATTGAAAGCTACATTTCTCAAGGAGAACAATATTCAACTTCTAAACTCACTGGATCCGCAACACCCCAGAAGACTTTGAAGAATAAAAGGATATGCTGACATTGCTTTGGTGAGGTGGGTAGAAATTACGAAATGAGGTAAGGCAACTTTGCAAAGAACTTTGCAAACTTTGTCAAGCTATCAAATTAATTAATTTTGCTTTATCCTTCAGCAGTGGTAAGATTAATGAAACTGGCATTCCTTATTATTAACTGGAATCAATTACTCCCATGTATCTTGTATATGGCATGATGATTGCAGAATTCCTGCCATTTCCAGCTTCTCCACTGAATCATAGTAACTCCTAGCAAATTATATTTCAGTGACTTAATTCCTTTGTGAAATAGGCAGTATATTCTTTCTATAACTTTCTAAATTTTGTTCTAAAAGAATGGGTATGTGTGTGCTTTTGATACTGCATGGTTCAACTGTTTTGTTAATGCTGATTATGGCTGGATTTGTATATTTTTTGGAGATGATCATTTAGAGATGTGCAAGAGATTGGTAACTGTCTTTAGAAGGACTGAATCAGGGCCGGTCCTGGTGGTCTAGTGGTTAAGTTTGGTGTGCGCCGCTTCGACAGACCGGGTTCCATTCCCAGGAGCAGATCTACACCACTCCTCAGGCCATACTGTGGTGGGCGCTCACATACAAAAATAGAGGAAGATTGGCCACAGATATTAGCTCAGGGCGAATCTTCCTCAGCAAAAAAAAAAAAAAAAAAGAAGAAGAAGAAGAAGAAGAGGGCTGAATCACTGGTTTGCTTCAAATTATACCAATTATCTCTGAAGTTGCTGAAACCCCGAGGTATCAGTCAAGGTTCTTAGATGCAAGTCTGGCTGATTTAGGCAGACAAGGAATTTATTGAAAGGATGATAAGAAGCTCACAGAACTCTTGGAAAAGCTGAAGAACCCAGCATAGAAAACTGGTAGAAACAAAGGATGCCAAGCAGCAGCCAGGACCACAGTCAAAGTCATACCCCAAACCAGCCAACTGACGCCACCATTGCCTTACTCACTGGGACAGGCCACCTCAGCTTGCACCATCACTGTGGGGGCACCAGCCACTGGGTGCCACAGTTGTCATTGCTGACCTTTTCAAACAAGTTTTTCTTCACAAACTCTTCTTACACTTTAACAATGGGAACTGTTTCCTTATAAGATGCGATAATAGCTATAAGATCTCTTTGTGAAAAAAGCCTTAGCGATCAGAGAAATAAAAGCTGTAATTCATGTCTGTTGGAAGACATAAAAAATACCATATTTCTTCTCTTATGAGACACCCTTTTTATTCACATTTTAACCACTCTGAAATCATAGTGTGTCTTACAGTTGACGTGATAAGGAAACATTGTGGGGGCCGGCCTGGTGGAGTTGTGGTTAAGTTCACAGGCTCCTCTTTGGCGGCCCAGGGTTTGCAGGTTGGGATCCTAGGTGTGGACCTACACACCACTCATCAAGCCATGCTGTGGCGGCGTCCCATATAAAGTAGAGGAAGATGGGCACAGATGTTAGCCCAGGGCCAGTCTTCCTCAGCAAAAAGAGGAGGATTGGCAACGGATGTTAGCTCAGGGCTAATCTTCCTCACCAAAAAAAAGAAAAGAAAAGATTGTATCATATTTTAAGTGGCCATTTTATTTTTCTTAGCAGGACATAAAATAATGGTGCATTTTTAAAATGATGGTTACTTCAGTGGGTGAAGTACAGCATTTTAAAGATTGACTATTGTTGGTTAGGAAGATCACATATCTTGGATTTTTCCAGAAGGTTGCAATTATATGTATTTTTTTTCTTTTCAGTAAAGGATATTTATTAAACATAAATATATATGATTAAAGTTTTAAAAATTTGAAAAATTTTTCTATGTCTGTATATTCTCATAGCAAAAACAAACAAAACACCATTTGCTAGACAATATGGGGCCTAATTTTTTTAAAATTATTTTATTGAGGTCATATTAGTTTATAACATTGTGTAATTTCAGGTGTACATTATTATATATCAATTTCTGTATAGACTGCATTGTGCTCACCACCAATAGTCTAGTTTTTGTCTGTCACCATCCATATGTGGCCCTTTACCAATTCACTCCCCACCCCACCCCCTTCCCCTCTAGTTACCACTAATCTATTCTCTTTATCCATGTGTTTATTTATCTTCCACATATGAGTGAAATCATACAGTGTTTGACTTTCTCTGTCTGGCTTATTTCACTTAACAATACCCTCAAGGTCCATCCATGTTGTTGCAAATGGGACGATTTTGTCTTTTTTTATGGCTGAGTAGTATTCCATTGTGTATATATACCATATCTTCTTTATCCATTCATTCTTGGGTTGCTTCCACTTCTTGGCTATAGTGAATAATGCTGCAATAAACATAGGGGTGCATAGATCTCTTTGTACTGTTGATTTTATGTTCTTTGAATAAATACTCAGTAGTGGGATAGCTGGATCATATGGTATTTCTATTTTTAATTTTTTGAGAAATCTCCATGCTGTTTTCCATAGTGGCTGAACCAGTTTGCGTTCTCACCAGCAATGTATGAAGGTTCCCTTTTCTCCACATCCTCTCCAACACTTATTGTTTCTCATCTTGTTAGTTATAGCCATTCTGATGGGTGTGAGGTGATATCTCTTGTAATTTTGATTTGCATTTCCCTAATAATTAGTGATGTTGAACATCTTTTCATGTGCCTGTTTGAGGCCTAATTTTTGGTTTGGAAAATATCGTCAGCAAGCATTTTTAAAAATTATTTCATTAGTGAATCTATTTTGTTCCTACATATTACAAAAGACATAAAATTAGACATATTTCTAGTAATACCTACTGTTTGTTGTCCCTCTTTTCTCAGTTCGATTTACTAAAAATAATTATCATATGTTAAGAGATTTAATTGATTTGCTTCCTAAATTAATATTAATATCCCAAATTATTACAAAGATTAAATTCATCTCATCCATCCCCTTAACAACAATAATTTATGCCTTGATCATTTAGTATCTGATGCATTTTTCTGCATTTAACTGGAATGGGTTGATGTACAGGAGTGGAAAGGGACTGTGGCCTTCACTGTGGCCTCCAGCCAGTTGGGAAGACCCCAGAACAGGAAATCTAGTAGAGTATCTTCAGGTGGACCTGGAGTGGTTCTTAACCTAAGATACTTAAAAAAGACCTAATACTTCAGTGTGTGTTTTTGTTTTTGTCAACAAACCTGGCTTCAGCAACATACCACTCAGACTGTAAATACTGTACTGTTGTATTTAGGGAGCAAATGCCAAAATGATTTACTAACTGGGCTTTGCCAAGTTATTTCCAGTCTATTTGAGGAGGAGATTAGTGATGCAATGAAAACATTTTATGTAAGGACACTGAGATTTTTATAAAGCAAAACTTTGAACTACCTTACTTGCAAAGCAAATTTAGACAGCCTTGTCACTTGGCAATCTTGCCAAGAGAATGCATGACTAGTGTCAATCTGCATATATGTGGATTAAAGAAATTACTCAGAACTATGGAATCATTGACATATATTAGAAAAAAGATTCATAAGTGTTTCGAAACACCAAGAAAACTGATGATTGCTAACATAGCAGTGTCAGGAAAAATTGACAAAGTTTTGGAAACAAGCAAAAGAGATTCTTGGCTGTCCTTGCAGCAGCATTGGGCACTGCCAACAGGCCCAGCGGGGATTATCTGATGCTACAGAGGGATGCACCTTTGATTGTTGTCTCAGTCAGCTCAGGCTGCCATGACAAAAGCACCACAGACTGGGTGGCTTATAAACAACAGTCGTTTATTTCTCACAGTTCTGGAGGCTGGAAGTCCGAGATCAGGGTGCCCGCATGGTCGGGTTCTTGTGAGGGTCCTCTTTCAGCTTGTGGACTGCTGACTTCTCCTTGTAGCCTCACATGGCAGAGAACAGACAGAGGAAGCAAACTTTCTCATGACTCTTATAAGGTCCAATCCCATTCATGAGGAGTCCACCCTCTTGACCTCGTCTAATCCTAATTATCTCCCAAAGGCCACACGTCCTAATACCATCACATTGGGGGATAGAGTTTCAACATATGAATTTGAGGGGGGACACAAACATTCAGTCTATGGCAATTGTCTTTGATCAATGAGGCTATTTTACAACTCTGTAGGGATGAAAGTTAATTGTGGAAAACTGATAACTATGCACATGATTCTTGTTCATGGCAATGTATGTGAATTTTGTCTGATAGAGAATATAAATCACTTTAAGTCAAAATCCCATTTGAACTAATGTTAATATCCTTCTAGCTCCCTCACTAACTACTGCATTAAATAAAATCTTTGATTTGTGTTCATTTTATATTTGTATAAGATTCATGATTCATGAATTTTGGAAATTATATTTTAGCAGCAGTAATAATGCATGTCTGTTCATTCAATAGACATTCATCTGTTTATGTAACAAATATTTATTGAGTGCCCACAATGTCAGAACACTGTGCTAGGCACTCTATGGGATTCAGAGATAAGAACCAGCTGAAATTCCCATATGTGAATTTGTTTTTTATTATCTATGTATACACACACACACACACATTTAATTACAAATGATACATAAATATACACTCAAGTTAAAAAGTTAAACAATACAGTATTACCTGGAGTACATAGTAATATAAAGACCCTTTCCATCTCCCTGAAAACATGCTACTTTCCCTGGAAATAACCACTGTTACTATTTGCTGGACTTCCTTGCAGATCTTTTTCTATGCCCTTATATACGTGTGTAACCATATATGCACACGTATACATGCTACATAATATTATGTAATGTGCTTTCTTATTTAATATGCCTTGGAGCATATTATTTAATAATATGCCAAATATCAAGATGAGGAATAAAATTTGAGCTGAAAATGGGAATTAATTAGAAGCCAGTGTTTTGAAGACTTGACCTCATCCCATTATTTCAATTAAACCATCATGGTGCACAGAATGCTTGGCAAACATTAAAGACTTTTTCTCTATGATTTTTTTAAATAACGATATTTCCCAGAGGAAAAAAAAAATCCTCCACTGCCTGCGTCTCATCCAGTTCTCTAAAGCAAAGTCCCGTAGTTGACCAACTCCTCCCACAGATAGTACCATAATCAGATATTTTCACCTTACTCTTTAATATGAAGGGCATAAAAGGCACCACGTATTTAAAGGAAGCGCAATACAAAACAAAGATACAGATATCTAAGCAGCAACAACTACTCCAGGCAAAGGTAATTTAGAAACCAGAAGAGAATTTTAAAACAAGAACTGAATGCTATAAAAAAGGAAAATAGAATAAGAAGCAGCTCTTAGAAATGGAAAATATGATTGTCAAAAAAACCCAAAGAAACAAAACCATTCAATGGTAGATATATTAGTCAGGGTTCTCCAGAGAGACAAAACCAATAAGGTATGTATCTCTAGAAAGAGATTTCTTATAAATTCTTGGCTCATGTGATTATGGAGGCAGAAAGTCCCACTATCTGCTGTCTGCAAGCTGGAGGCCTAGGGATGCTGGGTGGTGTAGTTTTAGTTTGAACCCAAAGGCCTGAGAACCAGGGGATCCAATGGTATAACTTCCAATCTGAGTGTGAAGGTCCAAGAACAAGGAGCACCGATGTCCAAGAGAAGGAGAAGATGGATATCCTAGCTCAAACAAGAAAACGAATTCAGCCTTCCACCACCTTTTTGTTCTATTAGCCATCAAAGGATTAGATGATGCCTACCCACATGGTGAGGACAGTCTTCTTTACTCAATCCATGGAGTCAAATACTAATCTCTTCTGGAAAAATCCTCGCAGACACGCCTCGAAATAATGCTTTACCAGCTATCTGGACCTCCCTTAGCCCAGTCAAGTTGACACATAAAGTTAACCGTTACAGTCATACAGCCAGGATCCAACCCAGGTCCCACTCCCAAGGAAGAGTTTGTCAGCACTTCTATTTTCTCTCGAAGTTCATCTTCAGCTGCCTGTTGCTGCAGTGGTCTCCTTAGCCTTCCCGTGCAGCATCTCCACCTCCCCATCATCCACCCTCTTGACCCCCCCATCTCTCCTCCTTTTTATGCTGTACAATTTAGGTCTATCCCAGCTCTCTCAGTTGTGCTTTCTACTCCTACTATTTCAAATATGCAAAAGCCCTTATCCTGAAGATGACAAGCAAAAGATACTCCAATTACCAAACAATATCCACCCTTCTCAGAAGGGTGGATAGAGTGTGTGTAAGGGGCAGGGGGAGGATTTTAAACAACAACTAATTTTGTTTTCCTGTCAGACGTGTCTTTGTAAAGATGTTAGTTTTGGTTTTGTTTTTCAGGGATTTTACTTCTCTTTTCCTGGTATTTGGTAGGTGGCCTAGTGCTTTGGTGATTGACTAGACATGAAGGATGATAGAAATGGACATGTCAAATATAACTCCAAGGTTTTGACCCTCGGGACTACTGCAGAATGACTGTGTTTGCCCAAAGCAAGGACACTGGAAAGAGCTGCTACTTCCTCCCTAACCCCAGTGGAAATTAGCAGTGGGTGGGAGCTGAGAATTTTATTTTGGACATGCACCTTTTGCGATGATAGTAATACTTTGAAGTAAAAATGTTAAGGTCATGGGAGTTGTATGAGACTGTGATGTAAGTGGGGGGAAAGATTGAAGATAGAAGACTTAGGAGTTGTCAACATGGAGGCAGGGACTGGAGCAGAGAGACTGAAAACCTCCCTCAAAGGATGAGTGTGCAAAAGGCTGACTGACTGGGGCAGGAAGAAGGGAAAGAATCCAGGATGGAGATGGATGGAGAGTAAGAAGAGAATCAGAATGTTATGACATCATGGATGCCAAAGAAGAAAAACGTTCAGCAGCAACAATGATAGCTAACCTTTATAAACCTTTAATAAAGGCATGCATTCTTTCGGTTACAATTCGCAATAACCATGTGATCAAAGTTCTGTTACTATACCTCTCCTCACTGATGAGGAAACTGACTTATGAGGTTACATAATTGTCCGGAGTCACAGAGCTGGTAATCAAATGAAGATTAGGGGGGCTTTAGAATCCAGGCCCTTAAGCACTACATTAAAGGATGCATCTGAGAATCCAGAGTTTTTATACAGTTATATAATCCTCATTGTGTACCAGGCCCTGTTACGTGCCTTTTGTATACTTACTGAATTCTCCCACACTCTTCAGATCTGCTCTCCCCAAATACGGTGTAGAGTGGTGTTATATAACCCACCCAAAACCACACGGTTGTTAAATAATGAAGTTGGGACTTGAACTCTGTCAGTTTGTTCCAGAGTTTACATAAAAAGTGGCTAAGAGGGGACAAAAAGCCATTATTCCATTTTAGCAGTTAAAGCACATCAAGCCCTTTCTTACTCTGCAATATGTTCCACAGGACTAAACCTTTAAAGCGGCTGTTCTTAACCTCTGTCGGATGGCTCTGGTACTCTCTCTCACTGCCCTGGCTCCACCTTGCCAGCTCAGTCTCTGAGAAAATCATAATAACTTGTCGTTTCATGGTCTCCTGCCGCCTTCTCTCCCTTTTCTCCTTCTCAGCCATAGCAGAGAACTTGAGGTTTCTGAAGGGCCCAATAGTCTCAGTTGAGCAGGTTTGAGTTGCTAGTAAAAATAGCTGACTGCCCTAATGTGGTAAAAATGTTAATCGTGTAGGTGTTATTTTCTTTTTTCCCCTCTCAATTTCTTTTCTCTCTGATCAAAGCCAGGACAAACATTAAATATTTTCCACTGTCTCTTACGTTAGTGTCCTTTCCTCCCCTCACCCATGAACGGATAGAGGAGCAGTGGTTACAATGAAAGTTTATGTGCTTATTATGAGCAGAATGTAGGGTTGCCAGATTTAGCAAATAAAAATATAGGACGCCCAGTCGAATTTGAATTTCAAATAAACAACAAATAATTTTTTCAGTATAAGTATGTCCCACGCAATATTTGGAACATACTTATGCTGAAAATAAGTATTCACTGTTTATCCGAAACTGAAATTTGATTAGGCCGCCTGTCTTTTTTCTGGCAACTGTACCAGACTGCGAGTTCAGATCATCTTTTTCTGACTTGGCAATTCAAGTTAATTCAATGGCGCAAAATGGGAAATGGTACACATGTTGCCTCTGAGATTCTGTCCCATTTGAACTCACCTGGAGATACTTATAAACTGCACTTCCTGAGTTCCCCGTTGCTGTGGACGACTGGAGACAGGACGCCCACCTCCCCAGGGAGCGGAGGTGGAGGGTGTAGCTGACACTGAATGCCATCTTGTTTATGCTGCCATTTGAGTCTGGGTGGCTCATAGCTATCTGGTTTCACACTAAATTTGAGCATTCACCCACTAAGTCCATCCACTTGAAAGTAGTGTTGATTCTGCGATTTTCAAATTTATTTAAATCAAGTAAGTTAACTATTCAAAGTCCCCCCAAGGCCTCTCCTTTCTAGTTGTAAATGTCTGGTTTAAGTCGCAAGGTAACCTAATTGTCCACTGGGTTACCTACTTTTTCTTTATAGTACTCTACTAACTTCAGGCCCTTTTTCTTATCTATAAAACTATTCAAGATACCTAATCAGAAACAAACATGATTGCAGTTGAGATGGATAGAATATGTGCTGAGGTGTGATTTTCCTCGTTGAGCCTTCTTTTTTTTAAAATGTATTTTATTTTTCTGAACCAGATTGCACACTTTTTATGAAAGGAAGGGGGAATACAGGATTATGTTTTATGCGTCCTAACGAAAACTTTCTAATTTGTGTGTGTGTGAGGAAGATTATCCCTGAGCTAACATCAATTACCAATCCTCCTCTTTTTGCTGAGGAAGACTGGCCCTGGGCTAACATCCGTGCCCATCTTCCTCTGCTTTATATGGGACACCACCACAGCATGGCTTGACAGGTGGTGCATCAGTCCGTGCCCAGGATCAGAATCTGCGAACCCCGGGCCGCCGAAGTGGAACACAGGCACTTAACCACTACACCACCCGCTGGACCCTAGTCGAAGCTTCTTTTACTCTAATAGCTCTAAGATCTTTATACATTTTGACAGTAAAGTACCTATTGTATATCAGCACCATGGAATTGCCATAGCTTATATCCATTAACAAATCCAAAAGAGGAATGCAAGGAAGTGATTGTCATTGTTTCTTCAGACCACAAATATTTACTTGGAGACAGAGCTGTGAGGAATGACCGCTAATCATGATGTGCCATCCACTGTTCCAGAGGCTCTGCGTCAGTCGGTTAACGCTCCCAGCACTCATGAACGGGTCCTTCAGTAATCCTCACCCATTCTACAGATGGGTGAGCTGCTAACTCACCCATGTAGATGTGCAAGGAGAGGCTGAACGACTCGCCCAAGGTCACATTCCTAGCAAGTGTCAGTGGCAGGATGAAAGGCAGGCAGTTTCGCGTTCAAGCTTACTCTCTGACATGCGCAGCTTCTGGGTAAACACAACAGACGTGGTCCCTGCCCTTCTGGAGCTTGCAGTACTCTCAGGTGCTAGGTCCTTCAATGTACGGGTTTCCCCCACTATCCGAAAGTCGGTTTACGCCACTTCACTTTTCCGGAAGACCTGCATTGGTAGCTGTTTTCACTCACTGAAAGAAATCCAGAGAGGATTTTCGCTTTTACGAAAAAAGGTGAAAAGCGAAAATAGCATTCAGTCTGTCTTGCAGCGAGCCGTTACAGAGGCGAAGCAGTCAGCGCACCGTCTTATTTCAAGCCTCCACGTCTGCCACAGCAGCCACAGCAGACAGTGGACCTCAGCCTTCCACACCGAGGCACGCAGACAGAGGTGCGGACGTCAGTGACCTCCCGGCCTGATGGATTCAGACGACGAGGAGATGTTAGTAGATGACCCTCTTCCTCTCCCTCCTACACCCCAGTCTGCTGCACCTCCCAGCACCCCAACCTCCGACGACTCAGCCTGACACCCCATCATCACCACCGCCTCCTCTCAGCCTTCCAGTGTGCTCCTGTCTTCCCGATTCTGGTCAATGAACTGCACTGGACACACATTATTTCTACTTTATACAGGCTGTGTATTTATCATATCATTCCTGCTTTTACTATGTGTTAGTATTATTTTAGGTTTTATGTGTTATTTGGAATGATCTGGTAGGTTATTTCTGGGGTCTGGGAACGCTCAAAAATGTTCGCATGTAAATTAATGGTAATTGCTTCTTTGCTCGCCGCCATTTTGACTTACAGAGGGTTTCCTGGGAAGCTCCACTTTCAGATAGTGAGGGAAACCTGTGCTCGCTATGTGCAAAACCCAACATTGACTAATAAGAGGTGAATAGACCTACTAACTTTCAAAGCATGTGAATATATATTTGCGGGAGTTTATTTTTCATCTCATTATGGAGAAGTAATAGTTTAAAAAACAGATATTGGCAAAATATTCAGGAAATATAGTCTGGTCTAAAGTGCTCATGTTTGATTATGCATATTTGTAAAATATGAGAAAAATCTGGAAAGACATTGGAATATGAATCAATTTGAGCTTTATATGAAACTGTTCTTACTGTTGTGGCATCTTTGCAAAACATATTTCACAAATACCTGTGAGTTAAGAGGTTAAGATAATTTAGGAACTCATGACTTAACCACCTACTCGCTTTCTTTCTGTGCTAAGAATTCTGCGACTTAGGAAGAACTCCACTTCTCAGAAACCAGTCTTACTTACCCCAAAGCCATTGGACTAGTGGACTGGATATCTGGTTGGAAGGGCCACATAGCATAACCACCTAGTTAAATTGTCCACATAGACTAGTTCACATTGTCCCTTTCAGAATAACTGTCTTAATCAGATTCCCTTGCACATTTTATATACAGACCTTTTTAAGTAGCTTTCCTGTTTTTTATTCATACGTAATATTTGAACTTTCTCCTACTTCATTTACTCTTTTTAAATAAAATGTTCTCTGTTTCCTAATAAATCTAATCTGGTCCTTTAATCTTGTTTTCATTCTAGATTTTCCAACTGCTCCACTCTGGAATGTATTTTGTAGGAGTGTGTTCTATGCACCAATCCAAACTGAATATCAAGAAATCCAAATTTGCCCAAATAAACATGGGTACACACACACACACACACACACACACACACACACACACTCACTGCCTTATAAATTAATAACTTATGGTATTACTTTAAAAAGCAAGTTCTTCTGGCTTATTTAAAAATCTTGTTCTAAATACACAAGTATCTATTTTCTGACCTCGGTCCATCTGACCGCAGGAGAGTCAAACTTTTCATTAGTTCAGGACTTGCCCTGGCCATCATTGTTGGTGTGTAGCAGACAGTAGTGGAGCTGGTAGGGGGAGGGGATTAGGGGAACCAAGACGTAGGAAGAAGAGGTGAGCCGACAGTTTAAGCTATTTTGAATGGTTGGCTTCTAACAGCTGGCTGTGGTAGGTGGCTAGGAGTGAGGGCTTCCCAGGAAGGCTGCCCTGGTTTGTAATTCTGGCTCTTTTACTTCCCCGACATTTCGCTTGGGGCAAGCTATTTAATCTCCATAAGCCTGTTTCCTCATCTGTAAAATTGAACAAATAATACTATTGACATCATGAGGTTGGTGTGAAATTTATAAAATAACAAGTACTTTCTATTTACACTAGTATTTAAGACTTTATAGCAATCATTCGGGCATTCCAGTTATGGAATACCATTGGCTCAGCTGGGCAGGGAAAGTCTTATTTTAATTATAGCTAGTTGGGTGTTACCACCTAAACGCGTTATTCCTGTTTTCACAGGCTGCTCACAACGCCGCAGATAATTTGCTGCTCTCAAAAATTCTGAAGCACTAACAGTTTCTCTTTTCAGGAGGAAGTTAAAAGCAGAAAATGACAGCCTAACTTCTCCAAGCTCATTTCAATATGTTTGTCAGCAAAAGTTTTCTTTATTTTCTTCTCCTTGAGCCTTGCAATTCAAAGGAAAAGACGGAACCCAGTTTTCTGCGTAAAGGAGAAACAAAAATAAGAATTGTAGGACTCTGGAGTTCCAACTTTCACTACCCTGCTGGCTTCTTCAGACACACCCAGAAACAGTCCTAACGATCATTATCTAAACCAAGAACCAAAGTCCACAATCAGCACGCCTCCTGAGCGATAAGATGAAAAGAACACTTACAGCCTAAGGGTCATTTATTTCAGTGTTGTTAGGATGAGTACTTTGATTTTGTTTTTTTTTTTTCTGGCCAAAACAGAAGAGAATTTTATGGGGTTTTGGTTGGTTTCTTTATTAACTCTTACCCTTTAGAATGGTTATATTCTTTTTCCAGGATTTGAATTTCTCTGAAATCTTGCTTTAAACTTTAAATTATTGCTGGTCTTTTGCCATGTTCCCTTCTAGTCTTTTATGGACACACACACACACTCACACACATATACGTAGCTCCGTACACCACATTTTAATCTTTTTTTTCTTCACTTAATAGTATATTGTAAGCATTTTCCCAAGCACAACTTTTAGGGACGGGGTTACACAGGATTTTTTCTCCTAATTCTACCTTTCTGTGAAGCAGACCCTCAAGCTTGATGTGGCAGCGTCACATCTGTGCATGGGCTGTGGGGAAGCTGGTGGTGGTTGTGGGACCCACCTGCTCATTGCTGGTTTCCCAGCTTATCCACTACATTGCCATGCTGAGTGGCACTTAGACTCACACAACCTCAAGCCTGGATGGCTTAGCTATTCAATCCTCATTCCCCAAGTCCCCCATGCCTACCCCCTCCAATGGTTGGCGGTCTCCATTTTTACAGTGTGTTTGCCAGACCTTTTTGGGGATGAGGGAAATGGAAGAAAGGAATGCCAGCTAAGTTTGTTTTTTCATAATGCCAAGGTCAGAGGGCCCAGAGCGTAATTGCCAGCCACACACACTCTGGTTTGATGTGGGGTAGGTAACCAGTCTCATTGCCTATTCCAGCCTTCCTCCACTTCCCACGAACACCTCACAATGCTATGGTGACGGATGAAAACTAGACTTCTGGTGGTGAACACGATACAGTCTATACAGAAGTCGAAATGTAATGATGTACACCTGAAATTTATATACTATTATAAATCAATGTGACCTTAATAAAAAATAAATTTAAAAAAACACACCTTACAATGCAAACCAATGTTTAGGGTTTCCATCCACGTGGTAGGAGAGAGGGGAATATCAGTAGCTAAGTGGGGTACCGCTTGTTGAGAGCCTACTACGGACCAGGCACTATACTCACCTTTATCTACATTCTCTTTTGGTTCTTACGAGGACAGCACCAGATAGTGTCGTTATTTTACATATGCCTAACCTGAGCTTCAGAGAAGGTAAAGATAAAAGATTTGCCAAACACTAGTAGCTAGTAATCAACAAAACTAGGGTTTGAACGCAGGTTTGTTTTATGCTAAGGTTTTATTCTTTCCATTATGACAATCTGACTCCCAACATATGGCAATATTTTGGAGTTCTATCAAGTTAGTTTATTGCAGTGAATCCAAGGGCCCTTCTTATGTATTTTATTTGGCTTACTTTTGAATACTGCACATCGTTCTACATCTTTTCTTTTTTTGTTTAAAATACACCTTGGAGTTCTTTGTATATGAGGACACATCAATGAACTTCATAATTTTAAAGTCTGGGTAGCATTCCATTTTTCGTTGTATGGTATTTGTCATGATTCTTAGTTGTGAACAACAGAATTTCCTCTGGTTGATTTAAACAGAAGAGAATTTGTGGAAAACTACTCAACAACCTAAATCTCTGGGATAATCAGAGAGCCAGTCCCTGAAGCTCTACAGCCAACAACACTGTCCCTAAAAAGCTGCGAGGAATCCCTGTGCATGGTAGGCCCTGCTGACTGGTGGACTTCATCACTGTGTGATCAAGTGGAGGCCTCTGAATATCAATATCATTTTTTTTTAACTTGATTTGGTCAATTTCCCCAGAGAGAAATTCTCCAATCTTCTGTCTGTAGATTTAAGTCTACCTCTCACGTTCTGGAATATCTCCAAGTCCATGGACACCAGCTTCAAACAGAGTCAACCTGTCTTCTGCCAGAGTGGGGAATAGTACTAGCCTGGCTCCATAGGGCGTGCATGGCGATCTTGAACTCCTATAATTATATTTGCCTTTTACATAGAATCTCAATCAATCCTCCAGTTTTTAGCCCAACTCCTAACATCCCACCTGCAGACAGGCCTGGTGGTTCCAAGCCTTTTCAGTGGCAGGGATAGGAGGTGGATGGAGGTGCCTGGTGGTGAGAAATTCCTTACTTTTTATTGGCTTTTCTCCCTGGTGACAATTCAATTTCGGCTTTCTCTGGCCTGCTACATCAGTTATTATTCGTCTATCTACTTTCTAGTTTCCAAAATTTTGTTGGCATTTCATTTGCTCTCATCTCCATTTCCTTCCTCCCTCCCTTTTCTTTCTTTCTTTCTTCCTTTCCTTCCTTCCTCTCTCTTTCTTCTTCCTTCCTTCCTTCCTTGCTTCCTCCCTTCCTCCCTTTCATCTTCTTGTTTCTCAATTCTTTTGGCTTTATATCATTTTAATTCCCTTACTGTAATTTTAGTGGAGTTTAGTCTTGGTAGGTAGTTGTGATAAATATGGTATTAAATATACCACGTTTAAATGGAGATCCTTATTGCAACATGACCTACAATAATATTTATCAGAAAGAAGATCCCCAGCCCTGCCCTTATTTGTCAAGTGCTGTCGTTGCCAGTGTTCCTAAGCACATCATATGAAGTTACTTAGCTAGTCCCTGAGGAAGCTCCGGTCATTGACCTCAGCATTCTAGGACTATTGGCCAAGTTGTGCCTCATAACAGCTGACTTGAGTGGTAAAAGAGAACCCTGCCCATAAAGAGTTGTCCTAGTGCCAAAGAAAATATGATAATAAAAGCATGGGCTTTACTTACTTCTTAAAACTTGTTAAAAGGTCATAAGAAAACTTAGACACCATTTTGTAGTGTTTTATTTTATTTTTTTACAGCTTTTTAAAGTTATTCACTTTGTCAGCACAGTGGTAATGATATTTCCCAATTTTTACAAGCAGATTTTGTTTACAGGGTATAGAAAAAATTAAATTTGGAGGTTGGGAAAGATGGAGATACTGTGGATTTAGGGAAAAATTATCCAAAAATGTTTAGATATAGAAGAAAGAAATCTAAAGGCAAAATACAATAAAATAACTCATGTTGAACTAATTCACATGATTAGCTTAGGTGACTGATTATGAATTGAAGTTATTTTGAAGTTTCCATTTTTAGCTATTATTGCATAATGAGGAAAATTGTGAGGACTTTTGAGTTGCTGCTATGCTTGGTTCAATCTTTCTCAGCTCCTTAAAATTAACCCAGCTTGCTGAGATGGTTTGTTGTCTGGGTTTTGTTTCAAAATAACCCACTGGAGGCAGTGGAGGGAAGTGAGTGGGTGTATAGATTAAACAAGATTGGCTATGTGTTGACAATTACTGAAGCTGGCTGATAATTACTGATGGATTCATTCTATTCTTTCTACTTTTGTATTTTTGAAAAAATTCATAATAAAATCTTAAGAAGAGAAAAATCACTTAAAAAATATACCTTATTTTTTAGAGCAGTTTTGGAGCACAGTAAAATTGAGCAGAAGGCGTCACCGACTAGGTGCCCTGAGGAACTCAAGGGTGGCTTTGGAAGCATTTAACTATTTTTCCAAATTGCTTTATTTCCCCCTTTTCTTATGTTAAGGAGATGCGATCACCAACCATTCTGAAATAACCAAGCCTCACCACAAGAGCTTCGCCTATGACCTTTGCCTTATCTTTAATGCTAAGATCTCTCCAGGAAGAGCTCAGGCCTCATCACCGTAACCTGTAGTGTGTGTGGAAGCATGTTTTCCAACTGAGCCTGTGCAGGCAAATACCCACCTCTTCCTTTTGAGTATTCATTCCCATCCGAAATAAAGGTCCCTGCTTCCCTTTGTTCGGGAGGCCACGACTTTGGAAATGATTCCTCTTGGCCTCTTATTTGCTGCAAATACACTTTACTTTGTGAGACAACTTACATTGGTGTAGAGTCTTATTTAACTCACCAGGAGGCAAGCCCACTTGGTTCAGTAACAAAGGTGCAGAGAGTTCCCATATATCCATTGTCCCCCCCGCCCCCGACACACACACAGCCGCCCCCACTATCAACATCCCATAGCAGAGTGATACATTTGTTACAATCGATGAACCCATACTGAGAGATCATTATCATCCAAAGTTCATAGTTTACATTAGGGTTCACTCTTGGTGTACATTCTATGGGTTTGGACGAATACGTGACGACATGTATCCACCAGCATAATATCATACAGAATAATTTCACTGCCCTAAAAGTCCTCTGTGCTCTGCCAATTCATGCCTCTCTCCCCATTAACCCCTGACAACCCCTGATCTTTTTGCCATCTCCATAGTTTTGCCTTTTCCAGAATGAATCAGAAATCACTTTTTAACATCACTACTCAAAATTAAAATCAGTATCTTGCCACATAACATTTATTTAATGTAAAAATAAAAGGGATGCAAATGTAATGAAATTAAAACAAATTTTAAAACCTGTTTTTCCCACAAAAGCGTGAGTGAGGAATATGCAAAAACCATCCCAGAGGGTAACACCCCATCTTAGGAAAGAATACAAACCTGTCTCCTGTTGGTCTACTTGAATCTGCTTCTCTTCTCTTGTCTCCAAGATGCTTCCTGATATTCTCTTAGACTCCTTTGGATTGGAGACTTGCATTGGACTTGCTTTTCTGGCTTGACCTCAACCCTCTCCTTAAGCCTTTACTCCCTGTGACTGACCCAGAAAAGGTCCTTGCTCAGCTGTCCTTACAGAGGAGGAGACACCAGGCTTAGAAATAAGACAGGCCATATACTTCCTTGCTAAAGAAGGACACTGTTCACTCGTTTTACATTTGCCATGGTGGGTAATATAATAATAAGAAGAAGAAGCATGTTTTTGAATGTTAACTTATGTGCCTTGGCTAATTTCATCCTCAGAACAACCTTAACAAAGTAGGCTTTAATATCATCACCATTTTATACATGAGGACACTGAAGCAACAGAAATTAAATAAGTGGGTCAAGTTTGCCCTGCTAGTAAGAGGTGCATAAGTTCTAGACTGGGAATTAGGGCCATGCTCTCCTCTTGCCTCTGCTGTGAACCAGTTAAGTAACTTGAATAAGGCTCATAAACTATCTGGGTCTGAAGGCTGTGAGGTTGGACTAGTCCTAGATTATCTTCTGGATCCTAATAAGCTCTGTGATAGTGTGTGGTGATGGGGAGAAAGAGCATTCTCTACCCACTCTGGGTCCTTTCTGGCTGGGCTACAAATTAAATTGACATGAGGCCGAATAGCAGGAGTAAATCAAACAAAGCTTTATACAACATACATACATGGGAGATACCAGGGAGTGTCTCTTGACAAAATGGTGGAGATTCTCTTATACAGACAAACAATTTTGGGGGGAGTTGGGAGTGTCAGCCACGAGGGATCACAAGAAAAGCACAGTAAGGTTATTATGCAGATTTAAGGCCTCACCTTCCACATTGACAAGTTTCTAGAGATGAGGTCATCCACCTCTCCCCTCTTGCCAGTACAGAGAAGGAAATACCTTTACAAATGGAGATTTCCCTTACAAATATAAATGTATGGTAAACAGAACTTTGGTAGGAATGGACACAGCAGAGACCCTCCCAGTCTATTGATACCCAGAGTCATCCAAGGTGAAGGCCCATCCGAGGCACAGGCCTTCCATCCCAAATCCCTTTAGAGAGTTGGGGGAGTGAAGGTCAAAGCCTCCTTCAGAGCAAGGCAGAGAGAGACACATCTTGAGTTGGCCAATTCTGATCCCCCACACTGGTGTCCACTCAGAAGGAGGCACCTCAAAAGAAGACATGCGTAGCCTTCAATGAGGCTCTTTTGGAGTATTTAACATTTCAACTAAATGAAATGTGTCCAAGTAGTATATATTGCTTTGCTTCTTTTCTTTCATTCTCACATCCACAAATGGTTCCTCAGAGTATGATTTATAACTGAGCAGCAGCGGCAGTTTGTTCTCATGCAAAGGCTTCTTTCTCTAGGATTTCAGAAGCGTAATGCAATATATAATTCATCAGGATCCGTTACTCTTAATGTGAACATCTACCTGGAATATACTCATCAATCATTTGGTAATTCTCCACTCCACTTTCATTATATTTTTGAGGCAAAAGAAAAGGCCCAACAAGACAAATTTGTACTTGTGTTAGCCAATTTCCAAGATGGCCCCCAATCCTTTCCTCTTGGTATTCACACCCTTATATGGTTCCCTCCCACATTGTGCCAGTTGGTCTATGTGACAAATAGTAGATGGCAGAAGTGATATTATATCACTTCCAAGATTGGGTTATAAAAGGCACGGTGGCTTCCTTCTTGGTTGCTCTCTCTATTTCTTCTTGGATCATTTGCTCTGGGGGAAGCCAGCTGCCATGTCAGGAGCAACCTTATGGAGAGGCCCATGGAGGGAGGAACTGAAGCCTCTTGCCTGAAGGAGATCTTCCAGCTCAACCAAGCTTGAGATGGCTGCAGCCCCAGCCAACCCTGACTCCACCCCATGAGAGACCCTGAGCCAGATCTACCCAGCTAAGCTGCATCTAAGTTTTGGGGTAATTTCTTGTGCAGCAGTAGGAAATTAATTTTACAGATGAGAAAACTGAGGTACTGAAAATTTGAGTTATCCGAGACACTCAGCAAGCAAGTGGTACTGCTGAGTAAACCTCATAGTTGTATTGTCTTCTCATTTTAACATTATTTATCAGTGGCACATTTTCTTTGTCACTTTATGAAGGCATTTTTGTCTGGGTTAATGATACAAAAAAGACTCCTGCTGTATCTTTAACTTGTAAAGTTACATTGTTCGTTGAACAGTGAAGGACTTATGTGTTTTTAATTTCTTCATAGTTGTTAATTATTCTAAAATAATAATTACACAAGAATTGCAAAAAATGAAGGTAAATTTAAAATGACTTCTGTGTATTTACACCACACACATGGCGCCTGATTAGCAGGGTGACCAGCTGTGTTCGGTATGGTCCTGCTTTTTGCCTGTTGTCTGGAATAATTATTAATAGTGCTCCCTTTCACTCTCAAAAGTAGAGTGAATTATATGCTCACTGTGGGTAGGCCAAGTCAACAAATTAGTAATTGTTCGTTTCCTACAATATCAGCTCCTATTTCAACCAGAGCCACCTGCTTGGCCCCTTAACACTTAAACTCATTCATCTGCATTCTCAGATTGGTTCTGGCCAGGTCAGGCCATCTTCAGTGAGTCCTTCTCTAGGACACCTTTAGCTCAGAATCAAGCAGCACTCTTGGTGCCCATTCTCCTGCTGGTAGAAAGAGCAGGCTTTGCAGTCAAACAAATCTGCTCTCAAATCATCACTCCATGACTTACCAGCTATGGGATCTGTTTGAATTACTTAGACCAGGCTTCTGCAATAATGGAAATATTCTATAATTTGGCATTGTCCGATACAGTAGCTACTAGCCACATGTGACTATTGAGTGCTTGTAGTGGGGCTAGTGTGAATGAAGAACTTGAATTTCAGTCTTAATTTAATTTGAAAATAATTAGCCACATGTGGCTAGTGGCTACCATACTGGAGAGCACAAAAACTTTTTGAGCTTCAGTTTCCTCTCTTAAGAAATAGGGATAATGATCCCTACTTTTCAAGCTTGTAAAAGATTTGAGAAAATGCTTGACACATGATTGACACTCAAATTACCATTATATTTACATACATAGCCTCTTTGCTAGATTCTGTTCTCCAGTTGGACACCCTCTGGCCCTATGCCTTGACATCTCCTTCTTCCTCATTGCCGCCATATGCAATCAGTCACCTTCCAGCGTTACTGCACCTCCTCAAAATGAATCACATGTGCCCCACCTCAATTCTAGTGCCACCATCCTAGCCCAGGGCACTTTCATACCTGGTTGATTTGGGCCTAAACAACGTCTCTGCTTCACTCTTGCTCTCCTCCAAGTCATTCAAGACACTGCAGCCAGAGGCATATTTTAAAAACACAAATATTACCATTCTCCTACTTAAATTCCCTCGGTGGCTTCTCAGTTGCTAAACAAAGATAAAGACCAAGACTATTCCTGAGACAAAAAGCCGTGCAAGATCCTGCCTGGAGGCTACCCAGCCTCCTTTCTGATCAAGTTCAGCAAACTCCTTCGTGCTTCAGGGCTTTCCCACACTGTTCCTTTGGGTGGCCTGCTTTCAGTCCGTCCCTCCCTTTGCAGAGTTAACTCCTAACTATTCTAAAGACCTCTGCTGGAAACTTCTCCTTCTCGGGAGAGCAGTTTCCCGGCAACGCAAACTAGGTGGGATAAACTCTTATTGCGCTCTGCCTTGTCCCTTCAAGGTGCTTATCACAGTCTGAGATTCTATATATATTTATTCATGGGATTGTTTTTTTAACAACTAACTCCCACGCCTGACTGTAAACTCCAGGAACACAGGCACTTTTTTCTTTTGCTCACCAGTGTATTCCTACACCTAACACAGCACATGGCTCGTAGCAGACTCTCAATATATATTTGGTAAGTGAAGGAGTAGGGCCATGGAATATGATGGATTTTGCAATGGGTAAACTAAACCTGTAGGTAGGACAGGATACAAACACAAAATCAGAGAGAGAGAGAAAGAAAAGTTTGGCTTCCAAGTAGTGCTTCAGAAAAATCTGGAAATAACCTATTCAATATCAACACATCTGTAAGTTTTGTTTTTGTGGTTAGGACAGAATTACACTGGGAGTGGATGAGTGACCTTTTTAGTGCTTAGAGTGTCTAGTGTTCATAACCTGGCCCTGATTATGGCTGATTTTTTTAAACTTGTATGTATTTTTAAAATTTTTGAAAATGAACTGTATTACTTTTATTTTTAAAAAGTGTTTTTTTGAAAGCCAGTTTAAAAGTTGCTTATATTGATAAATATTTTCAAATCCAGCATCACTTCATGATTTAGACAGTACGAAAAATAGAGGACACTAAAGTTGCGCTGGATCTATCCATAATATCTTTTTACTCTTACTTTTAGAATATTGGGCTGAAGTAATCAGGGATGAATATGGAACATGTGCTAATTTATGAAATAAATCCATTTTGTGAGCAAAGATATTGTGGGGGATCAGAATTGGCCACCTTAAGATGTGTCTCTCTCTACCTTGCTCTGAAGGAGGCTTTGACCTTCATCCCCACCCCCCAACTCTCTAAAGGAATTTGGGATGGAAGGCCTGTGCCTCGGATGGGCCTTCACCTTGGATGACTCTGGGTATCAATAGACTGGGAGGGTCTTTGCTATGCCCATTCTTATTAAAGTTCTGTTTACCATACATTTACATTTGTAAGGGAAATCTCCATTTGTAAAGGTATCTCCTTCTCTGTAGTGGCAAGAGGGGTGGATGACCTCATCTCTAGAAACTTGTCAATGTGGAAGGTGAGGCCTTAAATCTGCATAATAACCCTACTGTGCTTTTCTTGTGATCCCTCATGGCTGACACTCCCAACTCCCCCCCAAATCCTCGTTTGTCTATATTAGAGGAGAATCTCCACCATTTTGTCAGGAGACACTCCCTGGTCTCTCCCATGTATACATGTTTTATAAAGCTTTCTTTGATTTTCTCCTGCTATTCAGGTTTGTGTCAGTTTAATTTGTAGCCCAGCCAGAAAGGACCCAGAGTGGGTAAAGAATGCTCTTTCTCCCCATCAATATGCACAATCAGGAAAAAATGGTTTCAAAAAAGGTACGAACATTGAAAACAACGTACTAGATTTTAGCATTACAGATTTGATAAATATTTGAAAAATATTTGAGAACAAAGTGGAAGCATCATTGGATAGCTAAAAGTCTTTGAAATTTTCAAAGTAGAACAAGAAAAATCATAAATATTTAGAATAAAGTTAACATCATATTGCATATAAAATGCATTAATATGATATAAAATCATATTAGAAGAATGACATTCATTAGAAATGTCCTTTGATAAAAGTGTTTTAAAAAATCTTTAAGGCTAAGTAGTAGGTGAAATAGAAAAAAACCACCCAGAAAGTATGCAAAAATTCTGAAAAGGAGCTGACACTTTCCTTTCATATATGGAATGCTTTAAATGACTTTTAGGTGACTATGTCAATAATTTACACATTAGTTGAATTCAATTAAGGAAGATTGTTTGAAAGCCAATTGGTCTGTTCCTAAGGCAGGAGCAATGAAGTTGATAAGAAAGCGTGATATTAAGAAGGCAAAAAATGCTGGGGCCGCCCGGTGGCGCAGCGGTTTAGTCCGCGCTTGGCAGCCCGGGGTTCGCAAGTTCGGATCCCGGGCGCCCGCCGACGCACTGCCTGTCAGCCATGACGTGGTGGCGTCCCATATAAAGTGGAGGAAGATGGGCACGGATGTTAGCCCAGGGCCAGTCTTCCTCAGCAAAAAGGGGAAGATTGGCAACAGATGTTAGCTCAGGGCTGGTCTTCCCCACAAAAAAAAAAAAAAAATTCAGGACTTGTGAACTGATTAGATATATAAAGGCGACACAGGAGTCATTGACTCAGATTCTTCACTTGAACACCTGTGTAGATGGTGATACTGTTATCTTGTCCTGAGAGGTTGACAACTCAGGAGGAGGAGTATGGTTGAGGGCAGAAATGAGTTCACTTTGGAGCACGTTGAGTTTGAGGTACTTCAAATAGCAAGATATGCCTCATTTGGTACTTAGAAACTTCTGTATGGAATTCAGGAAAAAATTGGGAGTGAGAAAGATTTCGAATTTATTCATATATAGGTGAAATCTGATGCCATGGGAGTAAAAACAACAAAATCTTCTAAGGATAGTTTGTAAAATCTTGCTCATCAGAGCATGGCCCATGGACCTGTGTGAAAGCAGCACCAAAGATGGTCCTGGAGAGGAGGAAGAAATTTTCCTCTACCCTTCTAGGTTCTTCTGGCTGGTCTAAGAATTAAACTGACGAGAGACAAAATAACAGGAGAAAATCAAAGTTTAATAACGTGTTTACATGGGAGAAACCCAGGAAAACTGAGTAACTCACAAAATGGCCAAAGCAACCACCTTAAATACTGTCTTCAGCTAAAGACAAAAGAGGATTTTGGGGATAGTGGTTTGGGACTGCAAAGGGAAGGAAGGCAATTCACATGAAGATGGAAAAGCAAAGTTCTGGTAGAGTTTGCCATGCCTTGCAGAGACAGTGGGACAGGGAGAGGACCTTGATCAAAAGGGCCTTGCTAGGTTCCACCCTGTCTACTACACCTAGTTCATATTATACTAGTTATCTATGGTGATAACTCCTTCCTGGAACAGGGCTTCTATCTTAAATTCTTTAGGCAGTTAGGGGGAAGGTCAAAGTTTCTTCTTGAGTCTTATGGTCTTAAAAATAATCAGCCCAAAATAATCAAGCCAAAGAGACACATTTTGGGGTGGCAAATTCTGCTCCCCTACAGTCCCTACCACCAGGTATTCATGACCTTGTGTAGTCTCCTCCCACATTGAATAGGCTGACTTTGTAACTGAAGGATATTGTGTAAATAACAGATGTGGCTTCTGAGACTGGGTCATAAAGGACATTGTGGCTTCTCTTATTCTCTCTTGAATCACTAGCTCTGTGGGAAGCCGGATTCCATGTCCTGAGGACACCAAAACTACCCAATGATCAGGAACTGAGGCCTCGTTCCAAGAGTCATGTGGGTGAGCTACACTTGAAGTAGATGATCCTCCAGCCGGCTTGAGCTGCAGATGACCATAGCCCTTTCCAACATTTTGCCTACTCCTTCATAAGACCCTGATCCAGAACCATCCAGCTCCTGAGTTTCCTGACCCTGGAGAAACTGTGAAATAATACCTGTTTGCTATGTAAGCTGCAAAATTTTGGAGTAATTTCTATGCAGCAATAGATAAATCATACAATCAGCATCAAAGCTGTAACCTAAAAGCTTGTTGAAATGTAGAATCTTAGTCTCCACACCAGACCAAATGAATTAGAATCTGCATTTTGACATAATGCCAGGTGATTTGTATGCACATTAAGTTTGAGAAGCCCCCGTACAGAGTAAAAAAGGTAAGACTAACCAGGAGAGTACGGATGGTAGGGGGGAGAGCTACTATTCAAAAGTTGGGCAGAGAAAAGGGAGTGAGGAAAAGTTTGCTAGAGAGGAAGGAGGGACATCAGGAGAAATAAAATAACCAGGAGAAAGAACTGACAAGGAAGACAAGAGAGGAGAAAGTTTCACGAAGAAAGGAAATGTCAGATCATCAAATGATGCAGAGAGATTGAGCTGGAGAAGAAATAGAAAATGTCCATTAACGTTGTGGTTATGCTTTTCAAAAAGTATTCTTATATTTTAGAGACAAATTCTGAAGTATTTAAGGATGAAATGACATGTCTGAGATTTGCTTCAAAATACTATGAGAGGGGAGGAAACAGTGGTGCAGTTGAGACCTGATTGACCGTGAATCGATAATTGTTGAAACTGGGGGAGGGGAACATGAGACAAATAGTATGTTATACCAGTTGGTCTATTTTATGTATGTTTGAAATTTCTCACATTAACAAGCTTTACAATGGCCATAAATTTGCTTTAGGAGATTGTAGGTGATTTTTGTCAAAGCAAATTTATTAGAATTTTAGAGCAGAAGCCAGACTGCAGTGGGTTGAGGAGTGAAAGGTAAGAAATGAGGATGTGAGTGGTGATTATTCTTTTCAGAAGTTTGATTTTGAAGGAAGGGAGAGAGAACAGAAGCTTCAAGGGGAGGAAAGGTTGCTGTGGGGTTGTTACAATGAGAAAGATAGCCAAAGGCTCTGTATAAAATAAAGAATAAAGAAAACAATCCAGTTGTTATGACTCACAACAGCCATTGACAGCAACCTCAAGGCTCTGTTTTCAAGCTGCTGTTCTTCAGCTTTGTTTGAAGACACTGTAAAATTTCTTTGAATTGCCTTAAGAGTGTCCAAACTTGTTGATTATCATTCAATGACCAGAACTGCAGTTAAAACAAAAGCTTTCATAAATGGCTATTGACAGTGCTATGTACAGTGCTCAAGTGGTGAAGGGACTATCTGAGCTGAGAATGTAAGGAATGAAATCTTGAACAGAAATGAGTGGCCAAAATACAGTAATACCAGCCTTGGGGGCGGACGAGGATTAAGTAACATGAGTAACAGCGCTCAGCAAGTGTGACTTTTGTTTCCTTCATTATTATAAAATGGCATTTTCCAAAATGTGTTTGAAGGACACCAATCCTAAAGGATGTTAACAAGTACTACGACAACAAAAAGTGTTCCATGGGCAAATAAATTTACGACACGTTGGGTCAACAGTTAAATACCTGTCTTATCACAGAGATTCTCAAATCATTTGCATGCTGAAGTGCTTTGTGAATTTCCAAGGATATGCAATATTTTCCAACTGTATCTAACCCTATTCTTTTGTAAAGGAGAATCTCTCAGGATTGCTGTTCCTCAGAACCTGCTTTGGAAACTAAATGCACTAAATCCGCTTAATCATGACATGACTCTGAGTGTATTTAAACACTGTCACCCACAGTTTCTCACAAAGTGCTCACTTTTACTCTTCTGCTCTTATTATCAATTACTAACAAATGCCTTATACACTCGGAACAATGAAATGCATCCTCCACGAGTCATTCATAAGGATTCGCAACGATGCCAAATTCCCTTCAACTCTCTGACATAATTGAAGTGTGGTTTTGTTTGTTTGTTTTTTATCTCATTTTCCCAGAGAGACAGGGAGAATATCTCCTGTCACATAGGAGACAGCTTTCTCTAGTGGTTAAGAATATCAGCTCTGGAATCTGATAACCAATGTGGATTTAGGACCCAGCTGTGGGCCTTTGGGCAAATCTCTTGGAGAAAACTCTGATCCTCGGTGTTCTCATCTGTAAAATGGCAACAAACTATAGTCATATCTGTTATGTGTTGTGAGTTTAATACATATATATATACACTTAGCTGTCTAGTAAATTGTATTTTGTTAATACCTCTTATAGTTTTAGCTTTTCACAAGTGATTTTTTTGTTTCCTTTATAAATTCTCTACAGGTTTTTTTGTTTGTTGTTGTTGTTTTTTGGTGAGGAAGATTGGCCCTGAGCTAACATCTGTTGCTAATCTTCCTCTTTTTTTGCTTGAGGAAGATTGTCCCTGGGCTATCATCCGTGCCCATCTTCCTCTATTTTGTATGTGGGATGCTGCACAGCATGGCTTGATAAGTGGTGTATAGGTCCACGCCCAGGATCCAAACCTGCAAACTCCGGGCCACCAAAGTGGAGCTTGTGAACTTAACCACTATGCCACTGGACTGGCCCCTCTCTACAGGCTTTTTTTTTTTCTTTTCTTTATTTATGTCATAACTGTTTATCATATTGTGAAATTTTAGTGGTACATTATTGTTTGTCAGTCACCATATAAATGTGTCCCTTTACCCCTTGTGCTGAAGGGGAGAAAAAGCATTCTCTACCCAGTCTGGGTCCTTTCTGGCTGGGCTACAAATTAAATTGACATGAGGGCAAATAGCAGGAGAAAAATCAAACAAAGCTTTAGAACATGTATACATGGGAGAGACCTGGGGAAACTGAATATCTCTTGACAAAATGGCGGAGGTTCTCCTCTTAAATGGACAAACCAGGATATTGGGGGTTGGGTCAGTTATGGGAGATTACCAGGAAAGCACAGTAAGGTTATTATGCACATTTAAGGCCTCACCTTCCACACTGACAAGTTTCTAGAGATGAAGTCATCCGCCCCTCTTCCCAGTACAGAGAAGGAGACACCTTTACAAATAGAGATTTCCCTTACAAATGTAAATGTCTGGTAAACAGAACTTTGATAAGATGGGCATAGCAAAGACCCTCCCAGTCTATCAATACCTGGAGTTATCTAAGGTGATGGCCCGTCCCAGGGACAGGCCTTCCATCCCAAATCCCTTTAGAGAGTTGGTGGGGGAGGGAGTGAAAGTCAAAGCCTCCTTCAGAGCAAGGTAGAGACACATCTTGAGGTGGCCAATTCTGATCCCCCACAGTGCCCACCTCCCAACCCCTTTCCCCCTGCTAACCACCACGCTGTTCTCTCTGTCCATGTGTTAGTTTATCTTCCACATATAAGTGAAATTATGCAGTGATGCAGTGTTTGTCTTTCTCTGTCTGGCTTATTTCGCTTAACATAATACCCTCCAAGTCCATCCATGTTGTTGCAAATGGGACGATTTTGTCTTTTTTTATGGCTGAGTAGTATTCCGTTGTACATGTATACCACATCTTCTTTATCCAATCATCAGTCGAGGGACACTTGGGCTGCTTCCACTTCTGGGCTATAGTGAATAACGCTGCAGTGAACATAGAGGTGCACAAGCCTCTTTGGATTGTTGATTTCAGGATCGTTGGATAAATACCCAGTAGTGGTATAGCTGGATCATTAAAGTATTTCTAATTTTCTGAGGAATCTCCATACTGTTTTCCATAGAGGCTGCAACTACAGGCATTTTTAAAGAAAAGACGAGAGCCTTGAACTGAGAGGGCCTCACCAGCTTACAGTGAAGAAAGACCCTGCTAAGATGAAGTGAGCAGGTATGCGTCTCTCCTTAATGAATGGTCAGCATCCTAGGGATGCGGCTAGAGATTGGGACCTGTTTGGAGAAATGTCAAGAGCAGATAAAGCTAAAGGACACATGTCAACTTATGTCCATGGAAGATCACTGAGGGTTAAGCTGAAGAAACCAAACCTATCGTCAGGTGGTAGAGGTAATGGTGATCATGATGGGTGAAGTGGCAGCTGGGGATGGGAACGGATGCTGACTTGTGCAGGAGTTCAGAATAAGTCATCCCAAAACATGCCATATTGGCATATTGATTATTTTGAATTAAATGTATTTGAGAAACAGCTGGTACAAGAAGAACAGTTGTTACCAAACCTCTTAATCTCAAATTCGTGTGCCTGATGCCTAGCAAGCCAAACACTGAGACATCGGTGCTTGGAGAAGAGAAAGATTTATTCGAATTGGCCAAAACGAGTAGGTGGGAGCCTGGGTTCGTTCAAATCCACCTCCCCGAGAACAGAAAGCAGGGGGCGTTTGTAGAGCTTGGCAGGAGGGGCTTCAGGGAAACAAAGGGGCCACTCCCAATAAGTCTCTGGGAAATCCGACTTCTGGGCTTCCACACTCTGAGGGCTGGGCCTGACGGCCATGGGTGATTGCAGCCTCCCCGAGGGCATTCTCTTTCTCCTGTAAAACAAGCTCACAAGTCCTCTGGAAAATAAGCTCACAAATCCGAGACCCCTGAGTCACCCCTCAAGTTATACAGGAAAAAACAGCAAATTGATTTAATATCTACAGTGCCCCTTAGGCACCTGGCTTCACACTCTGACCCTCCTTTATCCCCCTGACAGCAGAAGATAAAACTCCCAAGTGAAAGATACCCTCCCTGTACCAGGAGAGTAGACGACATCCTCATCACCAGAGACAGGGAATTTAGGGCTGAGAAGGCTGTGTAAACAAACCTTGCTACTTCTTCACCATTTCACTACCCCTAGCCCAAACCCCAAAACCATCCAGTCGATTCTTCACCAATTTACTGTTTCTTTGTCTAAAAGGTGTAAAGCTGCCTGCTCTGGTCACTTCTTTGCGTCTCAGACCTTTGTGGGTCTCCAATATGTACATGTGTGCATATATAATTAAATTCGTTTTTCTCCTGTTAATCTATCTTTTTGTTACAAGAAAGTCTCAGCCAAGAACCTGGAAAAGTAGAGGGAAAATTGTTTTCCTTCCCCACACTTGAATACATTCAAGAAACAAAGCAGGAACAATTTGGGAGAGTTCAAACCTTTGTTGTGAACTGCGCTGAGTCACGCCGAGCTCCCTCTTACTGTGTGCTAGCTGAGTGGTGGATGAGTGGTTTGGCCTATGTATAAAGCCTTGTGTCACAGCCAGAAGGTGCCTGAACAGGTCTGATGTCGGTGTGGTTGTCCAACTCATTACAGATACATTAGCTGCTTAGTGAGTCATCTCCTCCTTAGGCTCATTCCTTATTCCCTCCTACTTCCAAGTGTTATTTGCAAACCTCTTACTATTTTTATTAGTCAGTATTCTCCAGAGAAACAGAACCAATAGGATAGATATAGATGTAGATGTAGATATAGATATATACATAGAGAGAGAGAGAGATTTATTTTAAGGAATTGGCTCATGTGATTGTGGGGGCTGGCAAGTCCAGAATCTGCATGCTGGAGACTTGAAGAATAGTTGCTGCTATAGTTCAAGTCTAGGGGAGGTCCATCTTTTTTTATTAAGACCTTCAACTGATTGGATGAGGCCCACCCACATTATGGAGAGTAATCTGCGAGTCTACTGATTTAAGTGTTAATCTCATCTAAAAAATACCTTCACAGAAACATCTAGAATAATATTTGACCAAATATCTGGGTACCATGGACTAGCCAAGTTGACAAATAAAATTAACCATCACAATATTCTTTTTCTTTCACCAAAAACCTTCTAGCTTCTACCAGTTAGCATATTAAAAAGAGAATTAGGTTGATTCTTGGAAGCTTGAGACTCATCTTAGAGATGTGTATTAATTTTTATGTTCTCATTATTGGGTTCTCACATTAGCATGGCCTAATTTCCACTACCAGGAATAGGATGTGTGCTGTGCTAATGGGAAATGATATATTTAGTGTTTTGTGTGATCATTCTTTAGTGTCTGTGTCCCTTTTATTGGATGAGAGCCCACATGGAGTAGCTGAATGAAAGTGTCCTTTCTGCTTACCCCTGCATTAGGAATAAAAGAGAGAAAAAAATATATGAGTGCTCAGGAAAAAAATCCATTATTTTACAGTTATTTATGGTATTATAATCAATATAATAACTTTCAAGTAACTTCTAGTTAGTAGGCTTTGCAGAGGATAAAGTAACTCCACATTAGCTGAAACCAGTGACTTCTCCCATGTTGGATTCAATTCCCGTTATGCTTTAAGTGACACGCGGTCCTCCATAAAGTTTAACAACTAGGTACCAACTTTGTTGGGCAATGTAATTAGTAGAATAATGCAAAATATTATTAAAAACAAGGGCAATCCTTTTCAAACCATATATAAAAATATTATGCTTAGCAAATGGATATTTTTTGAATTAGAGTAATTTTAATCAATTCAATGTCTAAACACCACAATCAATTTAATTTTTCACAATATGTTAAATAGCCATATTCAGTTTACAAAAATAGCATAACAATGTGAAACCAATCTTTTGAAGCCTCATGACATTTCTCTTTGTTGATGTGTGGGGAAAGATAACATTTTGAAGTCAATCTATTTGTTCCCATCCAACATTAAGAGACTAACAGATAATATAAACTCCTTAAAGGTGGAGACCAAGTCTCCTATTTCTTCAAACAAGGGGACTTAACATGATGTTTTGCTTAACTGGTGAAGAAGCTGGCTGCTGCTCCTGGAGTGAACCAGGGAACAGCTTGGTCTACTTCAGTTAGGAACAGCTATAAGGTTTCCATGGTGCCCTGTGGTTCCTTTAGCAACAAGAAGGGCAAGCAATCATAGAAATGGGTACACTTGGTCTATTTCCTGTAACTCTTTTAGTGGTTTATGAACTTAGGTGGAGCAGCCTATACTTGTGACAAAGGAAATAACGCAAAGCTGTAGAGTTTACAGAAAAATAAATACAAATGTCCCTATACATATGAAGAGAACATGCAAATCAGGACTATGCAAATTAAAACTATACTGACACACCATATTTTACCTTGAAAGGTAAAAATCCAAAGGTTTGACAATTCATTCTTTTTTTTTTTTAAATTTTCATTTTTATTGATGTCTTAATAGTTTATAACATTGTGGGGTTTTAGTTGTACATTATTATTTGTCCATCACCATACGGATGCATCCCTTCACCCCTTGTGCCCACCTCTCACCCCCCGTTCCCCCTGGTAACCACCAACCAGTTCTCTCTGTTCATGTGTTTGTTTATATTCCACATATGAGTGAAGTCGTTTGGTGTTTGACAATTCATTCTTGGGTAGACTTTGCAAAAATAGTCGCTATCACTCGTTGCTTCTGGGATTGCAAAATTTTCTAACACATGCAGCAGGGAAACTGCCTATATCTTCAAACGGTGAAGTGCATTTATCTTTTGTGCCAATTATTTTACTTTTGCCCCTTCCCCTAAGCTTGATCCATTTTTTGCCTTTCTCTGTACTGCTCTGTCCCATGAGAGGCTAACCTTTTGGAAGTCATCACCCAAGGCTTCCTTGTAACTGTCTTAACCCACTGCAATACCTAAGTGGTTTGTTAACAGACTCATTGGCTCAGTGACGCCCTAAACGAGACCACTGGGTTTCTAGCCTGTTGAAACACAGGCCCTAAGTGAGAAGTGTAAAGAAATGGCATTAATATGATTAGTGGATCCTGTGGGGGATCAGAATTGGCCACCTCAATATTTGTCTCTCTCTCCCTTGCTCTGAAGGAGGCTTTGACCTTCATCACCCACCCCCCCAACTCTCTAAAGGGATTTGGGATGGAAGGCCTGTCCCTGGGATGGGCCATCACCTTGGACGACTCTGGGTATCAATAGACTGGGTGGTCTGCGCCCATTCCTATCAAAGTTCTGTTTACCATACATTTACATTTGTAAGGGAAATCTCCATTTGTAAAGGTATCTCCTTCTTTGTAGTGGCAAGGGGGGAGATGACCTCATCTCTAGAAACTTGTCAGTGTGGAAGATGAGGCCTTAAATCTGCACAATAACTTTACTGTGCTTTTCTTGTAATCCCTCATGGCTGACACTCCCAACTCCCCCCCCAATCCTCGTTCATCTATATAAGAGGAGAATCGCCACCATTTTGTCAAGAGACACCCCCTGGTCTCTCCCATGTATACATGTTATAAAGCTTTGTTTGATTTTCTCCTGCTATTCGGCGTCATGTCAATTTAATTTGTAGCCCAGCCAGAAAGGACCCAGAGTGGGTAGAGAATGCTCTTTCTCCCCATCAATCCCAAACCTGAGTGATGATAATTACCACCTGAAGTGCTTTTAAAATTAATGTGAATTCCTGGGCCCCATCAATCACATCAGAATCTTGGGTGGGAGGGCTGGCAATTTGTCATGTGGAGATCCACCAGGTTAGGTAACCACTGACCTAGAGTAGTTTCTCAAGTTGCTACATTGGATCTAGATCACTGAGATGTTAATATGTAGTCCTAAAATAGCAACTGAAATAACAATGAAACAACACAATAATAATAATATAACAACAGCAAACATTTTTCTACTGTTTACTATGAGCCAGGTACTGTTTCAAACATTTCATGTATGTTAACTCATTGTATCTTCCTAACAACTCAATAAAGTAGGTACCTTTATTATGCCAACTTTTCAGAGGTAGAAACTGAGTTACAAAATGATTAAGTAACTTGTCCAAGATGACACAATTACTATAGACATCATTTGCACAAAGACCATCTGGCTCTGGAGTCGGTGTATTAAAATAAGGGTTCAGTGGTCAAATATTTTTGGGAAATCCTGCTCTCTCTCTTAGAGTTATAATAGACTAGTATATTGGTGCAAAGCTTTGAGCAGTATCTTTGTAAATAATACTGCTTAACATCAAATTATCTAACATTTCACAAATTTAGCTCTGGAACCCTTGTATATATAACATTTATTAAATCTTGTATTCCAAGGGACACAATCTGATAAACAATAGTACAGAGATAGGGTGTCTTGATTACTCTTGATTATTATTTCTTTCTCTCTCTCTTTTTAGGTAGTGTGATGTTGTGGACCCTTGACCTGAAATCCAGAGACTTAGGTTTCAGCAGGCTCTCACCCCTACCAGTCGTATCATCCTGACTCATGATTCAACACTGTGGACCTTAGGTTCCTCATGTGTGAAGTGAGAAGGCTGGATTGATTGCCAAGTCCCCTTCCAGAACAAGCGTGTTTGAATCTGTGACTTTTGATGGGATGCTCCATGAGTGATGTTGAATGGACCCATTTATTTTTACTAAGAAGAGTGGACTTTAATTTTAGTGGGAGAAATTAAGGTAAGTTTTAAGAAAACCATTTTGAACATAAGGATTACATGACTTTGAAACATTTTACCATGAAGGTGTTCTTATAATAATAAAAAAATACTAATAACAATAATAACAATAACCAATACATAGTCAGACTGCTACAGTTTACAAAGCTCTTTGCCCTCCAGAGGCTGCATTTGGCTTCCCCGTGGGTGGAGATTACTATCATTTCCATTTTAAAGATGAATAGCTAAAGTTCAGTGAGGTTAAACGACTTGCCCAAGAATAAGAGCCAGTACAGAGTTGAGCTGATATTTCAATCCATTACTTTTAACTCTGAATCCCAGATTCTTTCTAGGTTCCCGCATGAGCTTCAGTTTACATGGTGACTGATACCCTATTGATCAGGCTAGATGGTCATCCATTTGGCAGAGTCTGAATGTAGACCTTTTGGAAAGCAAGGGGTGATCTTTTGGTTTCAGGGAAGTCCTGATATTCTTTAAGAATTTTTTTGCTTTGTTTTTTTTTCTTATATTTTCCACGGATTTCTTTTCTTTTCCAATAATGACATGGGTACAGTTAAACCCTGTATAAAGCATAAAGCAACTCAAAGAGCAGTGTCTAGTACAGTGTTGGGATTCTAGCCATAGTTATAATGATGATGTCGTTTATATTTGTGATAAATTCTTATCAGCATCATCGCCATTCTCAGGCTCTGCTTATCTCTTTGTTAGCTCTAGCTAGGGTATTTCTATATTATTTTTCTGGATTATCTATCATGACTATATTTCTGTAAGTGAGTGATATGATTTTACCTATAAAAACTAGATCTGACTAGACCTGCAAGTTAGCAAGTCTTCTCAGACAGGTTAGAGTTTCAGAAAATTTTTACAATTCTATAAGGAAAATTTCCAGCATATACAAAAGTGAGACAATAGGATAATGAACACCCATACACTTGGTATCCAGCTTTAACAATTATCAACTCACGGCCAATTTTCTTGCATCTATACCTCTACCCACTCCCTGCCACTCCCCATCTTGCAGATTCTAGATTCGTACTATTTATTTCAGAACATGTTTTGATGATAAAGCTTTATGTTATTTTAGTTAGAAACATCAGTGGGAAAAAAATTAGGAAGAATTAAAGAGATACCTAAATTTTAGCCAGAAGGCTAAAATAAAATAATTTCGAAGAATAGTCAGTTGACACCAATTTCCACAACAAAAGAAACAGGCAATATATCTCTCTTTGGAATGAGTCAAAATAACATAATTGGATATTAATTACTTACTTTTTCAGTAATTATACTTGCTTTGTAATACACAATGCTCTTTCAAATAGGTTTCATATTTGATGCTCAAAGATCTGTGAAGTAGGATCTTATTCCATTTTAAAGATAATCAATCAGGCTCAGAAATGACTTATCCAACGTGTCTTAGTCCATTCGGGCTGCTATAACAAAATACCATCGACTGGGTGGCTTATAAACAACAGAAATGTATCTCTGCCAGTTCTGGAGGCTGGAGGTCTGAGATCAGGGTGCCCACATAGTCAGGTGAGGGCTCTCTTCTGAGTCGCAGACTTCTCATTGTATCCTCACATGGCCAAATGGGTAAACAAGCTCTCTGGGGTCTCTTTTATACGGGCACTAATCCCATTCCTGAGGGCTCCACCCTCATGACCTAATCACCTCCCAAAGGCCACACCTCCTAAGACCATCACCTTGGGGGTTAGGATTTCAACATACGAATTTGGGGCATAGAAAAACATTCAGACCATTGCACAATGTCAACCAACTTATAAGTGGCAGAGCTTGAAATTTAAACTAGTCTTAATTTCCAGTAACTCTTCTTTCCACTACACACTGCAAATGTATCTCAGTGAAGGACCAAATTTAGGTAGCCTTTATAATTAGTGATCTTTTGTTGTAAATGTCAGAATATCAACTCAAATATGGTTAGGCAAAAGGGGAATTTGTAGGTTTAGGAAACAAAAAGGTGTAGGGGTAGGTCATGCTCAGATACTGCAGGATCCAGGTGCTCAGATAGAAACCTACCTCTTGCCATGTCTTGGTTCTGCTCTTTTTTGCTTTCATCTCATTCTCTGACAGTTTCTTTCCATTGGTGGCAAAGAGGACCACCAATAAAGCTGGGCTTATATTCTACCAGTTACCAACCCTAGCAGAAAGAGATTCACATTTATTGGCCCCAAGTGGGTCAAATGCCCACCCTTGGAATGGGTGTGGGGTTGGCCCCATCTGTACTGTGCCCATTGGTAGTGAGGAGGAGGTGCATCTAGAAAGGGAAATTTGAGTGCCGGTACTGGTAGAAAGGGGAACAGAGTGCTGTGTAGATTAGACTCAGCAGGTCTCCTCAGCACAGGTCCTTACAAAGGAGCAGGAAGTTCAGAAAGACATGTTGGGAAGGGACTGATGCTCTCAATTCTCTCAGGGAATCAATCTGCCCACTCCCAATTCTTATTGGGGAGATGACCATGCTGTTACATAAAACTCCATAACTGGAGTGTTTTCATGGTTTTACCACTAGATGGTTCTAACTTGGAAGGCTTTTTCATGTTTACAAAGCACTTTGATGTACATTTATTTTTATAACCTTCACAACAACATTGTGAGGCACATATCATCAGCCACAAGGCCCAGAAGTGAGAGCAACCTGTGGGGATGTGGGGGGTGGGCCCTAAAATTGAACTTACCTCCTGCTCTTTCCTAACAATGGCATTTCAACCCTACTGGTAGGTAGGACCAGAGGACTGCGAGGCTCACAGGGTGCTTGGCCACTCCAAGCAAAGACCTGGGCACCAAGGAGAGTTCCACGTGGGTAGAGCAAGTCACTGAGTACAAAAGGGTGTGACATGTTGTCTATATCTGCTTATGGGAGGGAGCAGGGAATTGGAGGCAACGCAGCCAAATGGCTAGTTAGATATGAGGCTGAAAACAAATGAAAATCTAATTAGTTAAACAGAAGACAAACTTGAGAAATTGTCCAGAGCTCAGAGGAAAAAGACAAAATGATGAAAACTAGGAAAACTGCAAGTGGGAGAGGTGGACAAGATCCAATCTGTTAGTAAGAGCAATTTCAGAAAGGGATGACAGAATCACGGCAGAAGCGGGAATAATAAAGGATGAATTTCGGGGCCACCCGGTGGCGCAGCAGTTTAGTCCGCGCTTGGCAGCCCGGGGTTTGCGAGTTCGGATCCCGGGCGCCCGCTGACGCACTGCCTGTCAGCCATGCCGTGGCGGCGTCCCATATAAAGTGGAGGAAGATGGGCACGGATGTTAGCCCAGGGCCAGTCTTCCTCAGCAAAAAGGGGAAGATTGGCAACAGATGTTAGCTCAGGGCTGGTCTTCCCCACAAAAAAAATAAATAAATAAAAAATAACGGATGAATTTCTTGATCCAAAGAAAGACCCCAATCTGATAAATAAGAGCAAGTACCATGTACCAGCCGAATTATTAGAAAAAAGCAGCATACCTAAATGTATTCTGATAGAATTTAAAAACTTTAATGACAAAGAAGAAATCCTACAAGAATCCAGAAAAAGTAGTTATCCACAAAAATGAAAACAAGGGGGCAGGTCTCAGTCTTCTCCGCGACGTTGAGTGTTGGAAGGAGTCTCAGCTGGTTCTTCCCAGAGAGCGGAGCCTGAGACAAGGGCTCAAGTGCAGGCAGTTTATGGGGGCACTGCTAGAACAAAACAGTGACGGAGGGAAGCTGACACCAAGTTGCATTTTTGAGCTGGTTCCTGCTGTGGACAACTGGCCGGGGGTTCGATGCCTCTGGAAGCTTCTGAAGATCTCAGAAGGAGTCTCAGGATTGTCTGCCTGAGGATGGAAGAAGGGAGTATTTATCCTCCAGCACCCATCCCCCATTGGTTACGAGTTGCCCCATCGGTACTGAGTGCTGGCTGAATTTCCCCAGTTCTCAGGGCAGAAAGGAGAAGCGAGGCCAGGCATGCCAAGGCCAGAAAATGGCTGGCGTAAAATGAGGGCACAAAGCCTCTGATAGAGAAGGCGCTGGAGCAACATCTACAGTGCTCTGAAAGAAAAAGGTTGCAGCCCAAGAATTCCCCACCCTGTTGTCATTCGAGTATGTTGGAAATAGAAAGATGTGGTTTAGATCCTGTCTCCTATTTTCTATTCAAGAACACCCTCTGTCCTGGATTATCCCCACCAGCATACAGACAGACTGCTATTTCTTTTTTTTTAAATTGAGATATAATTCAGATACCATAAAATTCACCCTTTTAAATTGTACAGTTTAGTGGTTTTTAGTATATACCCAATATTGTGCAACCATCACCACTATCTGATTCCAGAATATTTTCATTACCTGTCAAAGACACCCTGTACCCATTAGCACAGATTATTTCTTTGGTTTATTGTTTATCACCCCACAAAATAGAATTTGTGTCTGTTTTATTCATCACTGTATCATCAGCTTTTAGAACAGTGCCTGGCATATAGTAGCCACTCAATAAACATTTGTTGAATAAATTGGTAAAGTGTCAAATATGTAAGGATAGGTTCAGCATGTATATGATTGAAATACATTGCCTAAATAACAACTCAAAGACCTGTGGCTGGATAACGAAAAAAGTGAATCACAATCAAGCATTCAAGAACAAGAAAATTCATGTTAGAATGGTCAGGTCCTGATTATTGAAGGCAGGAGATGATTATTTTATATTCAAAAATTGGAAAGAAATGGAAACAGATAATTTCTTTTGGAAGAAAGAAGAAAAATCATATATGGCATAAAAGGTGAAAATATGTAACATAATGAGTATAGTATGCATATATTTTTATATGTATAGAAAATGGGTGAGAAACATACCCAAGGAGTATGTAACAGTGGGGGGCAATTAGAAGGGGTCTGTAGAGGGAGGAGGGCTTTAACCCTTCACTCTACACTGTTCTGCATTGTTCAAATTTTTCAATAGATATGTAAAACATTTATAATAAAATATAATAAAAATTTAAAAATAAAGAGGAAAACAAGAAAATCTAATATTACTATAATTATTTAAAGTTTATCTAGAAGTTTTAGGGCAATAAAACATAAATCAAAAACAATAGGCATTAGGAGGAAGCAAAACAATGACTATTTGCAGATAATACCATTATATACTTAAAAACCCAAGAGAAATGTCTCAAAACTGCTAGAATTACTAAAAATTTGGCAAATGGCTACGTAAAAAATATCTTCATTCATTCAACAATGGCTGTCTTGTGTACCAGCAGTAATACCAGAATGTATGATGGAATAAAACTAATAATTTAACTTAAAAAAAACGTGTAAAGCTTATGTTAAGAAAACAAGAGAAATTTCCCGTGTGGCCTTCAATTGTTTTTACTCGCCTAGCATCCATTTCTAGTAACATTTAGTAACGTACTTATCCATTTTTTTTTCTTCTAGTAACATGGCTTTGATTTAGGTGAGCATGTGACCCAGGCTGGCTCAGCTGATTCAGTCCCCTGCAATCTGAGTTCTGACTGGGTGACACAAAGGCTGAAAACTGAAACTCATTCAGCATCCCATTTCCTGCCACCCTGAGCCCTGGAGCTGCCAGGGTTTGGACTTTCTCTCTGGTTGTTCAGCTTTTCCTTTGACTCTGGAGCTAACACACATCTGTCCCAGTTCCTTCTTCGTCCCGATTAGACAGAGTCAGTCCACGGGCTGTAAAGAACCCTGACTGAATACTCTGTAAAGTGGTCTGTTTTACTCTGTCAATTTTGTTTCGTGCAGTGACAACCAAAGCTCCAATTGAAGAGAATAAATAGGCCAGTGACAAAATGTATAATATAAAAGGACATGGCATATGATAAAGGAGGATGTACCATGAATAAACAGGAAAAATAACAGGAAATATTAGGAAAATAGGTAGTTTGGAAGAAAAAAAATCATTTGGTTTCCATGCCTAATACCATATGCTAAAATAAATAAATAAAAATAAATCCCAAATGGATTAAAGTATTAAATTTTGTGATGAGGAAAAATATAGGGAAACCATATGAAAGTTGAAAAGTTGTGAGTGGCTACATTTCTGAGCTCTGCTTGAAAGACCTTATAAGCATAAAAGAAACGGAAGAAATGCAATAGAAGTAGATTTAACATAAATATTCAAATGTTGTGTTGGGATCTAAAAGGTGAAAAAAAAGAAAACAAGACAGGCACAGAGTACACAAGTAGTAACCACGCCCACCTAACTGCATGTCTCCCCTGCTCTGCCAGTGATCAGGGACTCGCCTCTAAGTGCAAAGGAAAGAAATGTGATCTTCCAGGGATGGTGGCAGACAAACTTTGAAGTATTTAAAATACTGATTTTCTCTGAAGTTCCATGGTTTATCTTAAAAGCTCCTTATGAATTTGCTGTTCTATTACAAAAATTTGTATGAATATAAAAATGTATTAAAGTATCATTGAAGATTTGCCATTTTATCAGGGACTTCTCAGACCTCTTGGTCTACTCCCGCACACTCCAGAGAAACCCCCTTTGAGAAGCATAATGCCCGGCTGCTTCAAAATACTACATAGAATAAGCTTTCCCCTCTGCTTGTCATGCCCTTCAGATCTGCCACCAGCTTCCCACGTGACAACTCCAGGAATACACACACACACACACACACACACACACACACACACACACATATATTCTTGCCTTTTACGAATCTCAGGTGAAGAAGGTTGAGTTGATCACACTCAGTTCCTACTCAGTGAACTCTTCATTCATCCTTCAATGCTCACTTCAGCACGGGGGCTTCACTCCATGTTGCCTAACTGGGCGAATCTGTAGACGAGAGGGCCTTGTCCTGTCGCTGCCTTGTGGACGTACCACTGTTGTACATATTATGCCATCTCTTTATGTCTTTATCTCCCCACTAGACACTGAGCTCCTGGAGAGCAGATGCTATCTGGAAATGGCCAGTGTCTAGCACAGCAGTGATTGTTGAGTAAATCTTTGCTCGCTAATAACACTTTTCCTTTTTGGGTTGCTGGAATCTTCTACTCCCATCACCACTACTAAGCCTTGGGCAGGAGACCTTGACTTCCCAGCCAGCCATTCCTCCCACCATCCCCACGAGTACTAAAGAAACTGGGCTGGGGGTGTCTGAAAGCTTCCTGACAAAGAGTTGCCAAGTCCCACTTTTTGTCATTTCCTTTTACTTAGTTAGCACTGAGGAGGAATAGGGGGAATATATGTATACCCGTTCCCCCAGCGGCTAGGGTAAATGTGTCTTACCTGCCAAAATAGGCCTCCTCCAACCTTTAATTCAAATCAAGGCACCTCTCTTTGAGCTCACTGGTAAGTACTAGGCACAAGAGATGAAAGCTGGTCACAGTTGGTCCTGTCCATGTCCTTACATTTCCTGTGAACATATGCCATTTTATGGACAAAATATTTATAATATTTTCTTCTAACCTGTTGCCCATTCCTCTTCCTCTGCGCCTAGTTCTATTTTTCTTTCTCTTCCTACTCAACTCTCTCTGTGAGAATTCATAACAATAAACTGTTAAAAACAAAACAAAACAAACAACTATTTTTTTAAAGAGTAAAAACAAAACACAGAAAAAAATGACCTTTTCCTCCAAAGTTATGGAGAAAGAATAATGGTAGAAATAGAAAAATCAGTCAAGTTTAGACTCATAAAAGCCAGGGGGAGAGATGGTTTCAGAAACAATGGAATGGTTATCAGTTAAATGTTGCTGAGAAATCAAGTAATATAAGTACCGAAAAGTATTCATTGGATTTATCAACCAGGATGTTGTAGGTGGACTGTGGCAAAATCTATTTTGGTGGATTGGCTGAGGTGGAAGATTTCAGAGGTTTGAAAGGAGTGTTAAAATGGAAGTAGGCTCAGGGATTGCAGGCAGGTGTAGCATAGTCGGGTAGCCCAGCCAGTGACCTTGAATTTACAGTGGCAGCAATCTGCATGGTTGTGCAGCGCCTCCAGCAGGACTCAGCGGTCAGATGAGGGAGGAGGTCCTATAGATTAGATGCAAAAAGCTTCACACATCTCAGTAGCCTCCAAGGAAACAATTATGACTACATAGGTTATTTAGAGCATTTGGCCCTTAAAATGCCATGAATCATCAGGAGTATATTAAATTATGTTCTTTATATTTTATTTAAAATATCATAAATATGGTAAATGTTTTTATAAATTGGTCTGAAATTTTATTTCATTGTTGAAGGGTCTACACTTCAGTTTTAGTTTGAGTTTTAGAAAAGTCATTTCTGTGAATCATCATATTTCTCAACAATGACAGATGAAGATAGTATATTGTAATAAAATCATAGAAACAGCACTATGACATACTATTATTATAGAAATGAAAATAATAGAAAAAGCAATATGACAGTTCCTAGAGTGTTTTTATCTCAGATTTTTCTTGTTTATTTATTTTATTGAAATATTTACCTTGAAACAATTTCAAACCCCAGAAGAATTACAGGAATATTACAATTAACTTGTAGATTTTGCCACATTTCTCTATATAATAAGTATAATTATAATATACTAATATGTGCAATGTTTTTTATTCTTCTTGTCATTTTTTCTACCAATTAAAAGTAGATTAGAGATTATGATCCTTCATCCCTAAACACTTCAGTATTAGCTCCTGAGAACAAGGACACTCCCTTATATAACCATGGTACAATTATCAAGTTCTGAAAATGTAACAAGAAACAATACTATCTAATATACAGTACAAATTGAAACTTTGGCAATTGTCCCAGTAATGTCTTTTATAAAAGCATCTTTTTTTCCAATCCAAGATCCAATCTAGAACCACATATCTATTTAGTTGTGACGCTTCTTTATTCTAGAAGGCAGTTTCTCAGCCTTTCATGTCAGTGACGTTTTTGAAGCATACAGGCCTGTTGTTTTGTAGAAGAAATCTCATAGGTTTTGAAATTTTTGATTGGAAAGAGCATCAACACAGGGCAAAAAACTGGGATTCTAATTGATGAGCCTCTACAAATTAGCCGAGGGCCACTTGCCTCGGAATCGGTTTACGCATCTTTAAAGTAGGGATAACGTTGCCTATGCGATTGTCTCACAGAATTCTTTGGGAGATAAAATGATAGCATGGATATGGAATTACTTCAAAACTGCAAAGCATTTTACAAAATGAAAGGCATTTTAGTTGTGTGTCAATGCTACAGATTTTGAAATGTTATCATTTGTGAGTGTTGTTCCTCCTGATGGAAAGAATACCATCTTTGTTTTCCCATAACAACATAACACCAAAAGCTGAGTAGCAAGAGGAAAAAGTATAACGTGGAAGCTTTCAAATCCTCTGTGGCTGTATCATTAGAGACATATTGCCTACTGCTTAATCAGTAGCACTGTTCTGAGAAGTGGTGGCTATAAGACATAGAATCACAACACTAGAAGGGACCTTGGACAACTTCCAGGTCAGAGCTTCATCTCAGAGGGGGCGTGACTTGCTCAGGCCACACGGCTAATCCGCAGAGCCTGGACCAGAGCCCGGTGCAGGCTCCCCCTCTGCTTGTCCGGTGCCCTTAACCTCATGCCCACTTCCTGAGTTTATCCAGGCCCCAGGGAGCCGGTCAGTTCACAACAAGAACAAGTCAGTTCGGTCAGCTAAGCCTCGCATCAGAGGCCTTTGAAGGAAAGGGCGACCGGAGAGATCAGCGAGGATGGGGAGGAGCTGAGCGCAGATGGCAGCTGACAGAGGCCACCTCCTACCACTCACTGCTCGCCGAAAGGGCTCCTGGCCGGAGGTAGGCGGAGCCGCAAGGTGGCCCTGACTGGTCGCCATTACTTCATTTATCCGTACAACTTCATTTGGAAACAATTTCAAACTTGCAGAAAAATTGCAAAAATAAAAATAGTGCAAAGGACGCCCAAATGTACTTTACCCAAATTCACCTATCGTTAACATTTTACTCCATTTGCTCGTTTTCTCTCTTTCTGACTTAAAAAAAAATTGTGGTAAAATGCACATAACATTAAATTTACCATCTTAACCACTTTTATACTGTTTGGTGGCTTTAAGTACATTCACATTGTTGTGCTACCATCACCACTCTCCAGCTACAGAACTCTTTTTATCTTGCAAAACTGAAACTACGTATTCCACCAAACAATATATACATACATACACCCTTTTTTTCGGAACCATTTGAGGGTGAACTACATACATCAGCCTTTACCCCTAGATACATCTGTGTCTATTTCCTGACAATAGGCATGTTATCTTAAGTAACTACAGTCTAGTGAATTTGCTTTGCTGCAATACTTTAATCTACTGTTGGTATTTCAGCTCTGTTCGTTGACCCTCTAATGCCCTTTATAGCATTTTTCCCCTCCTAGAATCAGGTCTAGAAAGAAGTATTGCATTTAGTCCTCACCTCTATTCAGCTCCTTTAATCTGGATTTTTTCCACAGCCTTTCTTTGTCTTTTAGGATTTTGACTCCCCCTTTAAAAAAGCAGAACATTCATCATTTTGGTCTTTTCTAATGTTTCCTTGTGGTTGCAGTCAGGTTATGCATTCTCAATCAGAATGCTACATACAGGATATGTTCTTCTGAGGCTCTCACATCTGGAGGCACATGGTGACCAGCTGCTCTTCACTGGTGATGTTGCATTTGATCACCACATCAAGGTGTCATCTTATTTCTCCACTATATAACCACTGTTTTATTTTTCTCCCTTGCAACTAATGAGTAGTAGGTGAGAAACACTTTAAGATCATGCAAATAGCCTATTCATCATCAAAATTTCTCTAGATTTGGAATCTACTGATGTTTCTTGCCTGATTCGATCTTACCATGATGGTTGAAAATGATCATTTTTTAATTCCTGCGCTCCCTCCACATTTACTAGTCTGCTCTCAACATTCTCCTATAAGCAAGAGCCCTCCCTTTTTCTTATCTGTCTGCTTACCTATCTATCTATCTTAGTATGGACTCATGAATTCTTAATTTTCCAGTGGAACTTAATTGTCCAGTGCCCTTTACCTCGTGCCCACTTCCTGAGTTTATCTAGGTCCCAGAGAGCTGGTCAGTTCACGACAAGAATGCAGTCAGTTTGGTCTGGTTTATAATGAATCATTTTGGTGCTCAAATTGTCCCAGGTTTGGCCAGAAGTCTTTTCAAGCCAGCACATGTGTCCTTATGACTTGCTCCTATCTTTTTTTTTTTTTTTTTTGAGCACTTCCTTACTTCCCAACGTAACAAGCTGTTCTGGGCCCATCTTATATCTATCCTGCCCCAGCCCTGGAATTAATTACTATGACTTCTTAACTAGGTATTGGCTGTATACTCAGGTGAGTATGGAGAAAGGGGGAAATACAGTACTGGAGCAGAAAGACTTTGGGCCTCTCTGTGACATAAGCTAAGTAGAGTGGACATGTAATGCAATAATCTAGCAAATAGGTTTGCTATTATGAGAAAAACCAAATTTGGGATTAAGTTATCCTGTAGCTGTGTCAAAAGAATGGAATAGAGGCTTGGGGCATGGACTCTGGAGTCAGACTACCTGGATTCAAATTGCAGCTGCCACCTGCTAGCTGTATGTCCTTAGGCCAAAGACTTAGTTTCTTCATCTGTAAAATGAGATTAGTAATAGTGTTAACAACATAAAGTGATATAAGGGTTAAATTAAATAACCCATGTTAAGTGCTGAGCAGACTCTACAGCACATAGTGAATGCTCATAAATCACGGTTGTCATTTTAAATTATATTTGCTAGATTTTGTCTTTTTCATTTTTCTCATTTCAAGTTGAATGAAAAAATAACACTACTCTTTTCTAGTTGAAAACAATTCTGCTGATAGAGTTGATTCTTGTGAGTATGTGTGGAGCTGAAAAGACCATTTGGTGACATAACTTTTGTTTATATGTATGGTAGAAAGAAAATTTCTAAGAAACTATAACAAGTATTAAAATTAATAACCCTAAAGGCTATTCAGAAAAACAATAGTGCGAATGTTCGCTAGGGGGAGCTATTATAACAAATTATATAGTGTTCCTTTTAAGAATATTTTTCATATTATATCGATAATGTAGCTTTACTGTGAATCGCAAATTGACAAGTAGTATGCTGTACTTTTGCGCAGACTATAAATATGACAGGCAACTGTTTTAAAAGATAAACATTAATATAATTTGGAGAGAATAAATATTTACTAAACTTCAAAAACTGTGCTAAGATCTCATTCCATCTTGGCCAAAAGGATTTCATAGAAATTATCAGAGCTAAATAATCAGTAGGGCTATATAGTTAAATAAAGTTCACATTAATTAGTGCAACAAAAAGAAACCACTTAAAATAGTTGACAACGTTCTCTGAAATGAAAGTAAAATAAATTCTCTGTAGAAAGTAAAATAAAGACAGATGACAATTTAAAAGTGGTTCTCTCAAGTCTTGCTCCACCAGAAGGAGGGGAGACTTTTAACAGAAAAGGAGTGACTTTGAATCAGAAATAATCTGGCAATTTGGGACTCAGTGTGACATAGCAGCAGGGGAAAGAATCGGTCTGGTAGTCAGGTGGCCTGGGTTTGGGGACCAGCTTTCCTGCTGTTTGACCCCAGGCAAGTCATTCAGCCTCAGTTGTTCACCTCTAACAGGAGGGGGCTGGCACTCCAAAGATCCTCCAAGTTCTGACGCTCTGTGATGCTAACAGTAAAGAATAGTAAATTAGTGTAATTATGTTTAAGGTAGTTATTTGCTTAACTTTTAATCTTGAGTGTTATAGTCACATGGTCCTTGTTATGCTCCAGCCCAATCTCCCCTAACACCAGAATCAGAGTCATAATTTATTTATGCAAAAATTTCCGTGTGATTATTATTATTTTTTCAATTTTTTTTGGTTCTTTTTGGCAGGTAAGAGAATAGTTTTTTAGGACTGGACTGAGCTGAAGAATATGTGAGCTGGCTTTGCCAGCCCAGCTGGATGGGCTAGACTTGACAACACAAAACCAAGTGACCCAAGAGAAGAAGTATATATATTTTTTAAACAAGATTTTGTATTTTCAGCTGAAAACTCTCATGTCAATTATGAATATATTTGTAATTGGCAGCCCCAACCATATCCCCAGTTTTTATCTTGTTTGAGAAATGTTTTTTAGTATTTGGAAGATTCCTTAGATCCTACTCAATTATAGTAAACAATACACTATTCCCATTTCAGTCAAAACTGATTTTATAGTATATAACATAACACTAAAGAGCTTCTGGTAATTTGCTTGTAAGCCAAAACTGTCTTAAATTTCTTCATTTGCCCCTTTCAAAAATAACGTGTCCACCGCTCATCAACCAATGTGGTGGCAGGCATCCCACATATAAAGTAGAGGAAGATGAGCACAGATGTTAGCTCAGGGCTAATCTTCCTCACAAAAAATAAAAATAAAAAAATATTGTGTCCATTTGTAGACCTTGTTAGGATCCTGATTCAAACAAACTACATGTAAAAAGACATTTATGGGACATTCGAGAAAATGTAAACCTTGAAGAATATTTAATGAAATTAAAGAACTTCTCTAATTTTTAGGTGTGCAAATGATAATATAGTTATGTGGATTTTTTTTTAAAGAGGCCTTCTCCTCTTTTAGACATGCACACTGAAATAATTATAGATATAATGATATGATGTCTGGATTTGCTTCAAAATAGTCCAGTGCTTGGGGAGAGAGAAGTGGGTGAGGATATGGATGAAATAAGCTTAGTCGTGAGTAGGTAGTTGTTGAAGCCGGGTCCTGAGTATATGGGGGAAGGGTTATTATCTATTCTCTCTAGTTTTGCACATAATGAAATTTTTCATAGTAAAAAGTTAAAAACAAATCATATGCCAAAAAGCCCCCAAACCCAACTGTCATTATTTAATAACTTTGAACTTAGTGTGGACCTAAGAGCACATCTTTTACAAGAGAAATTTGCAGTTCCAAGTCTTTTTCTTGATGATTGGGTCTGAATGTGTTAATCAATGCTGCCCTGTCATAGCCCCTGACATAGGGAAAATGCTGAAATGTGATTTTTAAATCATAAAAATGTGCCCGTAGTAATAGCTCCATCTTTTGCATAATATTTAAATCAATTCATTGATTCCCAGTTGCCTGATACTCTTATTTCAGTAACAAAATAAACGATACATAGTTCAGTAAAGTTGAATCCATTTGTGCTCAAAGTCTGAAGCCAATTAAGATCTGCTTCTTAGCTGTGTGTCGGGGACAAGACATCAGTCTCTCGGTAAGGCTTGGGATTTTTCTGTCTTTATTGTACAGTTACTAACAATGTTCATGAAAAGAGAAATCAAAGCAAACCCCATCTATGTCCTGCCTTGGCTCTTTGTATATTTCTGTATAAAGAATTATGACTACAGTGAGTGTCTATAAACATCTCCATTAAAAAACTGAAACATCCCCAGAAAACAAAACTTCTCAAGCCCATATTCTCCTTCTCTCTACTCTTCTGTTTCTTTTTGCAGCATAACTCCTCAGAAGAGTCATCCACACTTGCTGTCTCCAGTTCCTTTCCTCGTATTCTTTCTTGAACTCACTTCGTTCAGGCCTTTGCCACTACCACCCTGTCCTCGTTAATGACTTTCCCTTTGCTAAATCCAAGTGCAAATTCTTCCTTCCCATCTGACTGGACCTATCAGCAGCCTTTGACTTGGTTGACCACTCCGCGCTCCCTGATGCACTTTTTCACCTCACTTTTGATCACAACGGTCTTCAGGTTTTCCTTATACTTCGCTGGTCACTCCGTCTCAGTCTTTCTTGCTGGTTCTTCCTCATATTTTTTATTTTAAAGGCTCAGGTCTCAGTCCTTGAAATCCTTCTCTTCTCTATCCATGCTCATTATTTTGGTACTATCATTCAGTCTCAACTTGGCTCTAAATGTTGGATAAATGCAGATGCTCCCAAATTTACATCCAACCCAGACCTCTTCCCATGAATTTCAGGCTCTTATATTCAATTACCTCCTTGACATCTTGGACGTAAAAAAGCATCTTACCACCCCAAATCCGGTCCGCCTACAGTCCACCTAATCTAAGGGAATGGCCACTCCATTATTCCAGTTGCTCAGGCCAAGTCCTTAAAGTCATCCTCTCTTCCTTGTATAACTCACATCCAACCCTTCTGCAAATTTTCTTGTTTCTACCATCAAATCTATCTAGACTATGCTTCTCACCATCTCCGTGGTTACCACTCTGATTTCTCTCCCGGATCAGTTCCAAAGCCTCCTAGCTGGTCTTTCTTTCTTCGTCTTTGCTGCTCAACAGTCTATTCTCCATACAGTAGACAAAGTGGGTTTTTTCAACACTTATGTCTGGCCATGCAGCCCTCTGCTCAAAGCCCTCCCATAGTGACATAGGAAGCCACCAGAGCTTGCCTATTTCCTCCGCCCCCAATTCTCTCTCTTATTCATTTCCTACTACTCTTTCCCTATTTTACTCTTCCCACGTACCTCAGCTTCCTTGCCGTCCTCGGAACACACCAGGCCTCAAGACCTTTGTGCTTGCTGTTTTCTCTGCCTTGAACCATCTTCTCCATGATAACTGCATCTGACATTTGCTTGAACAACATCGTAGGAGTGAAGCCTTGCCCTGACTACGTTATTTAAAGTTGCACCCTCCTCTTTGTCACCAATGCCCTGTACTCTCTCTATCCTCTTTCTTCCTTTTTCTCTATAGCTCATGTCACCCTTGGACATAGTGTTGGCTTTTACCTCTTTCTTTGTTTATCATCTCACTCCTCACCCCTCACCCATCAGAATATAAGCTCTATGTAGGTAGGGATTTTTGTGTTTTTTTTCACTTCTGTATCTCCACTGCCTAGTTCAGAGCCTGACACTTAGTGGATACCTAAGTAGTTATTGAACGAATAATTGATTGCACAAGTCAGTCACTGAGTATTTCAAATTCTTTTTGTATAAATGTCGTATTGATAAGTATTAATAAATAAAACAAGGAAGGTATAGAATAAAACAGAGGAATAAATAAAACAGAGGAATAAATAAAAGAGAGGAAGGTATAGAATGTGTCTGTGTAGAAGGGTCTTGGGAGAAACAGTTTGGTTGGAAGAGGAGTAAGGTAAGTGTACTTTAAGTCTGCATTTTTATAGAAAAAACCTGTGATTTTACTCTGGTTGCATTTGGGCTGAATTGAAGACGGAGATGAGAAAGGGAGGGAGAAATAGTCACCCTATCAAGTTTCTCCTTGGCTCTGTCATTTGTATAAGGCAATTTACAGTTTATCGAAAGCCCCTTCATATACATTATTGTGGCTTTTGAGCCTCACAACAACCTTCATGGATAGTCATTAATATCCCCAGGTGACAAATGAGAAATCTGGGGCTGTGGGAGGTTAAGGAAATGTCCCAAGGGTGCATAGCTACTTGGTGACAGAGACAATAAGAAAGGAGAATTCAGCATTTGCTACAGAGGACATGGAATTGAGTTTTATGTCTTTACATGTGAGAATGCATTACTAAAATACCACAGGGCCTCGGTCAAGTCACTTAGGGTTTGCATATCTGACATACAAAACCTATTAACAAAGCCTATTAAAAAATGAAAAATCCTGCCAAAACGTCTGTACTGCAGCTCGATGGGTTCACTCTGCTGATGCATCACGTTCTTAGGATATGGAGACAGCTATAGAATTTCCAAACATATTGTTGCAAGGGCACTTGAGACATCATTTAGTTCATCCTGGATACTTTTTCTGACTGGCTTGCAACAACAACTAAAATTACTAAGCACTCTATTATACAGAGCACATTGGGGCCATCACAGAGGAATAGGAAACTATACTGGAAGCCCTCCAGAATGAGAGGAAATTCCACGGGATTCTTCCTTGGTGACCTATTTTGGTGTTGAACAATGCTCACGGTGGTTGATCTTCTACTTAAATGAGATAAGAAATGTGAAAGTACCTGTTGGATCCCCCGGCACACAACAAGCACTCATTAAAAAGTATATCTGAATGAAGTGGTTTATGGGCATGACGCATTGCATACATGGTCACCATTTTGTTTATTTATTTCTTATTATTTTTTTTGTGAGGAAGACTGGCCCTGAGCTACCATCCGTGCCCATCTTCCTCTACTTTATATGGGACGCCGCCACAGCATGGCTGACAGGCAGTGCGTAGGCGGGCGTCCGGGATCCGGGCCGGCGAACCCCGGGCTGCCAAGCGCCAACTAAACCGCTGCGCCTCCGGGCCGACCCCACATGGTCACCATTTTAAAGTGAGGCTTTTCAATTACAGAGATGTGCATTCAGCAGAGGCTCAGCCATGGTATAATTTCACATTTCATGCTCTGGCTTAGCTTCCAGAATAAGTTGGAAGAAGTCAGGGTGGTAAGTGTGGCCTTCTTCCTGTGCCTACTGTTTTGTAGACACAGGAGGTAACCCAGGCTTCTCCTTGTTCCTTTCTATGCCCTTTGTGGACAGAACTGCTCTGTTTGAACCTCTGCTGCTTTGATCAAGTGGCAGGGCTTGGTAAACTTACCTCTTGGCAGTATAACCAACCGAGTGACCCCTGCAAAAATGTCATAATCAATATAAAGGCCAGTGTAGACTGAGGGGTGGGGCAAACTCTCCAATACGCAGAATACAAATATAAAGGTCACATATTCACCTGTCTCACTGGAGAAATTGTGACTCTAGCACAGCACTTCTCAAATGTTTTGGTCTCAAGGCTCCTTTACATTCTTAAAAATTACTGAGGACCTCAAAAAGCTTTTGTTTATGTGAGTTATATCTATCAAGATATACCACATTATACATTAAAACTGAGAACTTAACATTTTTAAATGTATTAATCCACTTAAAAGTAATAATAGTAAATCTATTACATGTTAACATGGATAGAATATTTTTATGAAAAATAACCATGTTTTCCAAAAAAATTAGTGAGAAGAGTGGCATTGTTCTAAATTTTTGTAAACCTCTTTAAAATCTGGCTTTATAGAAGACAGCTAGAGTCTCCTATCTGCTTCTGCATTCAATCTGTTGTTTTGGTTGAATTATATGAAGAAAATTTGGGTTTACACAGATATGTAATTGGAAAGGAGGAGTATTTTAATAGCCCTTTCAGATTATTGTGTATATTCTTCTTTGATATTACATCAAAACTCAATAAGTACTAGTTTCTAAAAGGTTAGTTGCAATTTGGAATCTGAAACCATATCAAGGAAATGTTTGTACTCTGGGAAATGAAATCCATCTGTCTTGCACTTTGAATGGATCTGTTACCCATGCATGATTTTGAACATCAAACATCAGTCATTTTGAAAATGTTGGTTCACTAAGTTATGCAGACCTCCCAAATGTTGACACATATCATTTAAAAATATTTTTAAAAATCACATTTGTTAATATCACCACCTGTTGTAGGCAGAATAATGATCCCTCAAAGATGTCCACATCCTAACCCCAAGAATATGTAAGAATGTTAGGTTATGTGGCAAAGGGGAATTAAGGTTGCTGATGAAATGAAGTTTGCTAATCAGCTGAGCTTAAAATAGGGAGTTTAGCCTGGATAATCCAGGAGGGTACAATGTAATCACAAGGGTCTTTAAAAATGGGAGAAGAAGTTGGAAGACAGGATTAGAGGGGAAAAGATGTGATGACAGGAGCAGAGGTCAGAGAGATGCTATGTTTCTGGTTTTGAAGTTACAGGAAGGGGCCATGAGCCAAGGAATGTGGGAAGCTTCTAGAAGCTGGAAAATGCAAGGAAACCAATTCTCCGCTGGAGACTACAGACGGCTACTGCCACTTTGATTTTGGCCCAGTGAGACCTGTGTTGGACTTCTGGCCAACAGAACTATAAGATAAAAAATTCGTGCTGTTTTAAGCAACTAAGTCTGTGGTAATTTGTTCCAACAAGAAATCATTTTCCCAAGCACCAATGTCATCAGAACAGTCTTTAAACATTGGGAAATGGTCAAGCTCATGGTGGCAAATACAAGTTCTCAGAAGTTTTGCTTGAAACCTTATATTTTATCATTGGCAACCCAAATACTGTCAGTTGTTTTCCTTGAAGTGAGAGGCTTACCTTGTTTATACTTGAGAAAATGCCTGCCAAATACTCAAGTCTGTTTGTCTATCAATTGTTCTTTCAAGCAAAAATGGTAGTTTTGGGGGGAAAGTGGCTAGTTCAGCTTACAACTTAAACCACAAATGAGCTTTACCTCAAGGCCACTGTCATATTTTGGTATGCAGCAGAAGGGCTTTATGTGTACTTCTAATTTCATCACACAGAATATTTAAAATATATTTACTCAAAGGTCAATATTTAATAAGCCTGATCATTTTCACAGCTTCACCAAGGACATTATTAAGTAAAGCAGTCGTCGTTTGGTTTCTCGTTTTCTGCAAGTGCGTGGTGGTGAAGGACACAATGACTACTAGCAGTTTGGTGCCACTCCCTGAATTCATTTTAAGCTAATAGCAGTTTAACCACCATTGCTTTTGTACCACAAGTGCATATGTAGCACAGTGAAAAAGGCAAAAATGCCTTAGTATTGTTATAAAAATAGTTTTGACCCGGTGGACCCCTTGAAAAGGTCTTGAGAATGCTCAGGTTTCCATGGACCACTCTTTGAGAATCACTGCTCTACTATGATTTGGAACAAAAATTATTTGTTAAATAAAATATAATTTGTTAAAAACATTGATATCCTTAAATAGTTTGGAGGACATTAAAATGCTGCTTACTTTTCAGCTTTCTCACCTCCTACTTTTAGGTGGTTTTTCAGTTTTAAAGTCATATTCCAAAAATATCTGGAAGGGAGTCCCTGGTCTCCAGAAAGGAAACTTTTTCCAGTATCAAAAATATTTGGAGTAAATTTTAAAAATAAACTTTGTGGTTAAAAAGTGAAGTCATAAGTTTTGAGTAGAACTGGCCCTACCATCCTGAGTGAAGTATAACTTCCCTTAAAACCAAATTTATTTGTTTATTCAACAAGTATTTACTAAATATTCTAGGCACTATGCTTTGCATTGAAAGGGAGGAAGAGAATGGGATACTATCCCTACCTTTAAGGAGTTTACATTCTAATGAGCAAGAGCAGAAAACTGCCAATTTCAGTAGCGGGATAATACTACGCCAGAGGTGAGCACAGGGTGCCGTGGAAGCACACAGAAAGGGCGCCCAGCCAGACAAGGGAGGGTGTGAGGTGGGGGGCTCTGGGAGGCTTCCTGGGAGCTGACAAGTGTGCTGAGGCACAACTGATGTTGGCGTAGGAGCTGGGTGCATGAGGGGAGGAAGGGGTGGGAAGTGGATTCCAGTTTTAGGGAGTAGTATGCACAGAGGCTTAGCAGTAAGAGAGCTTAGCACGTTCCGAAAACTGTGGGTAGATAGTCAGCTGGGAGCACTGAATTGAATGTGAGAGTAGGGCAGGGTTGGTAGGCCTGGTAAAAGTTGGCCCTAAAGAGACAAGCAGAAGCCAGATCAAGAATACATGACCTTGTCTTCCATAGCAAGGAGTTGTACTTTGTGTTGAAGGCTATAGGAGAGAGATACTATCAAGTTTCTAGAAGGAAGATCATCCAGTGCTGGGCCTAGTTGCGCCCAGATCTTTCCACAGCCCTTCCCTTGTACTGCCCTGTCTGATCCCCATAGGCTGCATTTCCCAGGCTCTAGTATCCACTGGCTTCTGGCTGGATTTGGCCAAAGGGAGGTGCTGTCGGGAGACTGGATGGTGGTGGGAAGGCAAAATTCAAGATGTCTCTTCTTGACTCTTTCTACCTCAGGCAGCATCACCAGCTGCAACTGTATCTGCTCTGTGACCTGGTCTCTCTCTGCACAGGTTGGATGTAGTTCCCACTTCTGCTGGATAAGCCCAGGCTCTGGGCTCCATTAATAACCATATTTCCCTTTGTCCCTCCCCCTTGGGGTGGTAGTGGCTCTTTCTTCTGCTGTTACTAATCTCTGGGTCGACTCTCTATCCTTTCTTTGACTTCTAAGTTCTTTCATCACCAGTGTAATCAATTTTCAGTATGAAATTACATCTGCTTTTCAGAGTAGTTTGTTTCCTGGCTGGACCCTGACTGGTACAAAAATGATATAACTGATTAACATTTGGGAAAGATCACTGAAACTACAGGGGAAAAGTGAAGTGCATGGAGGGAGATAGACAGAGAGAGACCCCTGAGGATCATGCAGTAACCTAGGTGAGATGCTGAGAGGATGAATTTAGGCAGTGGCCAGAGTTTAAAATGAAAAGAGGTTAATTTGAGAGATATTGGGAAGGTGGAATCTACAATAGTTTGCACCTGATTGGCTGTCGGGGAAGAGTTATAATGATGTGCATGTTTCTAGCTTGGGCAAATGGGTGGATGATGAGGCCATTGCTGAGGGGGAAATACTGGAGAAGGTAGGAAGATGATGGGCTCCATTTTGGACCCATGGAGTTTGGGGAGCCTGTGAGATCAGTTATTGAACAGATGAGTGTAGAGCTCAAGTAGGACCTCTGTGTTGGAGAAGTCTATGAGAGGAGCATCCAAGTTTTCCTGGTGTTTACAACCATGAAAGTGGCAGAGATTATACAAGGTACTGTGTAGAATAAGAGAGAGGAGACGGGAAAAATAGATGGGAAGAGAGTCTTTTGGGGGGACTACAAAATTCTGTCAGCAGCCTACATTCAGATTTACAAGAATCCCTGATTCTTTCCTGGCCTGTTGATTCACAGCTTCTTCTGACCTCACGAGGAGGTTGGTGAGAAGACACTTTGGGAAAAACAGGTTTGAACAAAGGAAAGAGGTTAGAAGGTAGTTGCAAAGATGCTAACTCAGGCATTCCACCTGGGAGCTGATACTTGAAGCTGTCGCTTCATCAACCTCCCTATATTAAATGAGAAGTTCAGCAAGTACTGTCAGAACTCAGTTTTCCTAAGTACTAATAAATATGGGCCAGTCTTTAGTTACTATTTAGCACAGTGCTTTAGATGTTTCGAGAAGGAAGAGATTGCTCTGACTTGTCAGGAACAGAAAATGATTTGTGAAGGTGAGGATGGGCTGGGCCTTTAGAATAGGCTGGGGTTTAGCCAGCAGGAGAGGAAGGGCAGGCAATCCTGCTTTGCAGGAGAGGTCAGCAAAAAAGGCAAAGAAATGAGTCTGTATCTGTTCAAGGGACTGAGAAAAAACAATTTGGAAGAAAGCAGAGAGTTTATAGGAGAAGGTTAGGACAAATATGGTCACCCCAGAATACAAAAGCCAGGTTGAAAGACTGACATGATGAAGAGGAATCTAACTTTTCTAATGACTCCAAAGGGTCGCAGTCAAGCTGTGGGACAGTCGCAAAGCATCAGATTTTAACTCTGCCAGAGATTCCCAGAGAAGAAATGCCCTGCCTTGGGAGGTAGTGAGTTCTCTGTCACTGCAAGTGTTCAAGATGGACAGAGGATGCTGGAGAGGGCAGTGGGACCAGATTCACTTTTTCCAAACTGCTCTTCAATGTCCATGAATGGGTCATGAAATCAACTTAGTGTGTTGTATTAATTTGCTGGGGCTGCTATATAATGAGGCACCACAGCCTGGGTGGCTTAAGCAACAGAAATTTTTCATCTCAGTTCTGGAGGCTAGGAGTCCAAAATCAAGGAATTGGCAGGATTGATTCCTTCTGGAAGCTGTGAGGGAAGGATCCATTCGAGGCCTCTATCTGTGGCTTGTAGATGGCCATCTTCTCCCTATATCTCTTCACGTGGTCTTCTCTCTATGCAAGTCTCTGTGTCCAAATTCCCCCCTTTTATAAGGACACCAGTCATATTGGATTAGGGCCACCCTACTGAGCTCAGTTTAGCTTGATGACCTCTGTAAAGACACTATATCCAAGTAAGGTCATTCTCCGAGGTACCGGGGGTTAGGACTTCAACCTGTGAATTTTGAGGGGGACACAGTTCAATTCATAACACGTGTCTTCATTTGAACTTATAAGAATGAAATAGGATAGAGCAAAATAGAAAATATTGGAAGACGCCGTCTCTATGCATGTGTGTTTGTGTCCTGGGTTGCAAAGTAAAATGTCACAGTTAAATTTCTAAAGCTGAGAGTTTGGACTTTGGGCTGAGGGAAAGTTCAAAGGAGGATTTCAGAGCAGTTTCCCCTCCCACTCAGAAATGGGAAAGATGAATCTGAGCGACCCTGCCTTGCTCCCTGTCACTCAAGGGCCATCGGCTCTGTGTGTATAAGGCGGGCCCAGAGTTATCCTGGCAGTTCAGGTCTGCAGGTCTGTTTGGGCTGTGTCCGTGCCTTCCTGACCCACACTAGTCTGTATCTGCAACACTGCCTGCTTTTCTTTCCCTGTGTGTTGTGTACACTTGCTTTTATTAAATTTTATTCCATTGGTGCAGGAATCTCCTTGTGCTTTTTTTCTTCACAATGCTTTTACTCTTACTTAAAATTCCATTTGTAAAACTAATTTATTCTAAGCCTAACATTAAACTGAGTTACATGCTATGAACTATATCTTATCTTTGTTAAGGGAAAATAGTTGTAAAAATATGGCTACATGGAAGCATACCATATTTCAAGTAATTGTGGCATTAGTCAGGGCTGAAAATATGAATCATATCACCCTTTGCTCAGCAACTCTAGCAAGTGCTCCAGGTGAAATTTCCGGTGTAGTTCTCTGCTTATTGATGGAGGCGGCAGGACTGGTCTTGGCTGTGTATATTTTATGCCTGAATAATGCTTCACTTTGCTCGAATTTAATCAAATTTGTGACTTGGCATCTGTAGTCATCTGAGTGACTGTATTTTTTATGCATTTGAATCAATTGACAGCAAAATATGTCTTTGTATATAATTGTAGTTTCTCCTAACTGTAGAAAGGAGCACCCATTGGCGCTGCTTTGCTCGTCAGGCCTCGGAAGCAAACGTCGGGATGAAGTGATGTAAATGGACAGCTCAGAGTAGGCTGCTTCAGACACACAGAATGGGTAAAATTTAGTTAAAGATTCCACACATAGACATCAATGCAGTGTGTAAGCCTAGTACCTCAGGTCGCTTTTCTGTGGTGAACTATTCAGGACCTGAAAGAGGTGAATTCTGTGACGTGTCTATTAAGTATAGAGATTAAGACAATGCAAGTTTGTTATAGACCTGTTGTACCATGTTTCGTCTTCCTTCCTGTTAACTGAATCTTGATCACAAGTCAGAGAGGATGTTAGGAATTTCTATCTTGACTCGCTATTATAATAAGCTCTTTAAGAGAAACCAATAGGTATTTTCCCTGAGTAATAGGTTGAAATATAGCTCCTTTTTTGGCAATCTGAATTTTGGGCACAGCTTTACTTTTTAAACTATACTGATATAAGTGAGAAACAGAAACTGTATTTGAACTAGTGGAAGAGATGGTCATAGCCAGAAGTGCAGGTAAAAAGGATCACATTTACTAGACCATCTCTAGTCTCTACAGAGCCTGAGATACGGCCAGGCTAGCACAGAGAAGGCTGCCTTCCTCTGTCCAGCCCATGTCTCCACCCTAAAAAAGAGAGGAACCAAATAGTGGACCAATAAGGAAAAGAATTCAAAGGCCAGCCTCTTTGCTTTCACAGCATTGGTCACCTTGCTCCATTTATGAATCATTCAACAGTTCCAGGTCCCAGTGCGGGATGAGTGATGCAGGGGAAGCTGCTGGAATCATAGCCATCCAGTCTTGAAAAGTTCATGCAGTCACTTGGTTAGCTCCATCTGACTACTAAGTCATCCTTTTCTTCACCTCTTCTTGATCCAGTCACAAATTTATCCTGGCAACTTTCTTGAATTTTCTCTCTTCTCACATTACCAACTCTTCCCTGAATCTTTCTGTCGAACGGGTGTTTCCTGCTTGCCTGACAGAGTTTCCCTATCCACTTTACTCTCCTACCCTAAACATCTGTGTTTCTTTGTACCTAATCTTGCCTCCTTCAGCCCCAAAGAAAGGCTTACCTTTCCACCTATTCTCATTCTCTTGGATATTTCTAACTCAATCATCCTCTCCTTCTTTAGAATCTTCAGTCTCTTCCACTGCATTCCTTCCTTCTGGCTTACTACAAATATGCACAAGAATACCTGGTCTGGGGAAAACACACAAACACACACTCAAAAGTGAAAAGGCCCAGCTTAGACTAGATTCTGACCTCTCTGACCAGAGGTTCTCCTCTCGATGAACTCCCGCCCATAGTTGTAGTTGACCAGACCACTGACAGGGTACTTATCACTTAGTCCCTGCCTTGCATTGCTAGTTATCTGTTTACATGTCAGCACCAAGTTATCCGTAAGCTCCTTTAGGATGGGACTTCGTGGTTTTGTTATACCTCTCAGCACCTAGCTGATCTGAGATCAGGAGTACATTCTATGTCCTTAGAGTCAAGGGTAGACTTCATGTTCTGGATTATCTGGACACATCAAAGACAAAAATTAGTTTTATTGACAGTATTAGGATAGGATGCATTCATATAGTGATGAACAGATAATAATGTACAACTAAAACTCCACAATGTTATAAACTAAGACATCGATAAAAATTAAAATAAAGAAAAATATTAGAATAATTCAAGCAGAGGTAGATCTATAATGTGCTATCTAAACAATAATGCCAGGGGCCCTCATGAGAATGTTTTTATTGAAGAATCCCCAGGTCCCTTCTCAGACCAGCGCAGTCCTTCGTTCCCCCTTTTGCATTACTGCAGGCCCTAGGAATTAAATTTATTTGCTTCTCTTCTTAGTGGCTGACATCACCCATCTAATTTCTTAGAATTGAAACCTGTCAAAAATTGAGAGGGGCCTAAGCTACTTCCACTTTTTGAAGTTCTTTGTAAACTAAAACATAAATGAATTCCAAAATAGGATTACAAACATTATGGTCTATTTACCTTTAACAATTTAGCACTTTTAACATACGCATTGTTATTATTCACAGGATAATTATAGGATTTATTAAAAATATTAACGTAGATGCTATATGGGGCTGGCCTGGTGGTGTAGTGGTTAAGATCGCATGCTCCGCTTCTGGCGGCCCAGGGTTCACAGGTTTGGATCCCAGGTGTGGACCGACACACCACTTGTCAGCCATGCCGTGGCGGCGTCTCATATAAAGTAGAGGAAGATGGGCACGGATGTTAGCCCAGGGCCAGTCTTCCTCAGCAAAAAGAGGAGGATTGGCAACCAGCTCAGGGCTGGTCTTCTTCACACACACACACACACACACACACACACACACACACACACACACACAATTAATGTAGATGCTATAAAGGCTATGTGGTTGGGTAATGGGACACATAAAATCGAAAGCTGATTTTTTTTTTGTTTCTATTGGTCAGTGTATGTGATTGACTGCGACTGTGTGCATATTCTTTCTTGGAGGTAACTTCCAAAGTCTAAATTTGAGGCCCTTAATGTGTGGAAGCTCTAGGCCAGAGAGCCCCCCTGCACTGCATGGCAGCTTCCTCCAGAGCACACAGACACACAGACATACGGACACACCCTCATGATATGCTTTGCTTGGAGACCAGCTTTCCCCAAGACTTGCTCAAGAGTGGTAGGAAATCTCCCAGGTATCACCCTTTCTTGCTGTCCCTAAACATAACCACAAAGCCACTAGACTTTGAGGGGGAAAACAAAAAACAGGTATGCTTAAGCTATTAATTTTGGGAAATTTTGCAAAGGTTTTATATTCCTGGTTCCTGTGCATGCCCCCTGGGCTGCCCTGGCTCCCGGAAGCTCTGTGATTATGTTCTCCACTCTATTATTCTGATGTCAAAGCTTACCAAAGCCACTCCCTTATTCTTACTCCTTTTGTGAAGACTCCTTGCTCCGGCATGATGCCTTTTCCTGGCCCTTAGGTGTTCAGTAGTCGTGCAGTCCTACACCTCGCTCCTGTGATTAAAGCTTGCTCTTAGATAAAGATCTGATAAACTCATTACACCTGGACTTATGTGATAGCTAAGGCATACTTCTCAGTCTTTCCAAGGACTTACAATTTTAACCAAAGACAAAGCCTTGCTTTTAAAGAGAAATAATTGATAAAGCACCATAGCGCTATGTAGAATGTAAACTACTCCTGTTGATTATTTAGGGATTAAGCTTCTGACCTGATATTCTGCTGTAAGGCATTTTCAGTTTTGATCTACAGATCTAGACAGGACTAGTTAGTTGATAACTATGATTTTGCTTCTTGCTCCGTGTCTCTCACGTATGGAAGTAATGAAATGGGGAAAGTTCGTTCGCTTGCTCTGCAGACCAGCCTACAAGGTATATTTATCTACAAAAGAATGAACACGGTATTCAGGCATTATTTTGCAGAATACCTAATCCTTCAGGCTAAAAGGATACAGTGTCTAGCAATCCTGCTCAGAATTTTAACGCTTAATTTTATTATAGTTTAGTGTATCATTGGCTTGCACTTTTGTAATTTTACAAGAAAATTTCCGTTTCCACATATCCATTAAATATCTAATTCATTTTCTTGGCTCAAGATAATGCTTTACAGCTATATCACCAGCAAACCAGTGTCTGCATTGGACAAATATAAGACTAAGTGTGACTAAGCTATTAAGTATGTTTAATTACCTTTTACTGTTCTTTGGATATAGCATGTTTTTGAGGAAGCAGGAGCAGAATTGGAGTACCTTGATATTACAGAGCTTTATGGAGCAAGCATATGGACTTAGATTATTCGCTATAATTGGCAGAGATTCTGCTGTACAGAATCTTGCAAAAACATCTCACTTTCTTGCTCTAGTGAATGTCATAATGAGCACATTTACAGTGTGAGTTATGGAGAAGAGTGAAAAACTTTAAATCTTTATAGCATTTTTATGTTCTGTCTTCCTTTTTGGTAATCAGATCTTGATTAAGAGGCAGAATTAACACCCAGTAGGACATCAAAATTTCTTCGCTTGCATATCTTTTCTTTGTCTCTAGGACAGACAAGGACTGATTTATGGACTTTATGATTCTGAAACAATAGAAAGTACCTGAAACGCATATTTGTTGTTTTCTACAAGCCAATTACATCTTATTTACATAGGAAATATAAGGTAAACCTGGAAGTAACAATAAGTAAATTCATGTCATTTTTTTCATATTGCCTTGTTATGTTTTAATTTAATCTTCCTTTTATAGGGCAGGCATTCCCACACCCTTCTCCTCTGGTATCTACTCCTTTAGCTACTGTCAGTTTGTCACTTCCCCTCCCAGCAAATTTCCTTAAGTGTAGACAATAGTGACTCCTCCTACCCAAATAGTGCATTTTGCTCTTGGTACTTTTTCACAATCTCTCTTTAAAAAAAAAAAAAATAGTTTTATTGAGATATATTTCATATGCCATAAAATCCACCCATTTAAAGTGTACAGTTCAGAGGCTTTTAGTATATTCAGAGTTGTGCAATCATCACCACAATCTAATTTTTGAACATTTTCAGTATCCCCCAGAGAACCCCCAGTACCCATTAGTAGTCATTCCCCATTCCTGCTCCCCTCACCCTCATCCCATCCCCAAAGAGCTACCAATCTATTTTCTATCTTGATGGATTTACCTATTCCATACATTTCACATAAATGGAATCATACAATGTGTGGTCTTTTGTGACTGGCTTCTTCACCTATTGTAATGTTTTCAAGATTCATGTATATTGTAGCATGAATCAGTACTTCATTCCTTTTTATTGCCAAATAATGTTCCGTTATACGGATATATTACATTTTAGTTATCCATGATTAGTTAACGAACACTTGGGCTGCTTCCACTTCTTGGCTGTTATGAATAATGCTGCTGTGAACATCAGTGTAAAAGTTTTTGAATAGACATATATTTTAATCTGTTTTCTTAAGGATGAGGAAAACCAGACTCTGAGTATTAGAACCCAGGCTCCTTATTCCTAATAAAGCACTCTTTCTACTCACTATAGTCCAGAAATTTTAGAAATTCAAGTTATATTTAAAACTCCGGTATCACACATTGCTCCTGTTTCTGGACTCGATTTGCATCCAAAAGGTAGGAACATATTTTGATTTTTTTCTCAAAATACTTTAAACATCTTTGTATCTGCCCAGATATCTCTTCATAATCCAAACTGCAGACAGGCAGCAATGCCATCCTTCTAGTAAGTCTTTGGGATCTGTTGCTGTAATATAATCCTTTTAAATAATAAATAATTGTGAAGGAATTCTGTTGAGAGTTTTTATGGAATGAACTACCCCTTGTTATGGGCCTTAGAATGCTGAGGAAATGAATGCTGTGCAGAACACTTGGCTGTAATAAATCAACATAATGTAAACTATGTCAAATTAAAATTGAGTGCCTAAATGAGCTGTGGTCACAAGTCTGCTGTGCTGCTCCCGGTACAGAATCTGCATACAGCCAGCAGGTAGCAGCCTTCCAGAAAGCCAGTCCTCTGGAAGCCAAATCTCAGCAGCTGGTGAACAATATTTTCATTTGTGCCCTTCTTCAGAGTCTGCAAGGCTTCCTCACTGGATTCCTAGTTCTAGCCCTGCAGTCCAGTTCATATCTGCCATTAGGTTGCCCTTTTGTATACACCAGGCTGTTGGTCAATTATTAGACCTATAGAACATGAGCATGGAAAGACATCATAGAAATGACCAACATCAACTCTTTCCTCCACTCATCAATATTTTGAAGATGAGAAAAATTAGGTCTTCCAAGGTTAAATAATCTGATGACCTAAACTCATACTATTCTGAGACTCCTAAATCCCTAATCTAGGCTAATCCCAACCCAAGAGAGGCCCCAAACCTGAGAACTGTGGCTGACTATAAAACGTGATATTTCTTTCTTATTGGTCTGAACAATTTTATTGTCTTTGTCCTAGACTCCTGAGGTGGGATTCTCAAAAGGGGGCTTAGGGAATTCTGCTCCGTTCTTACCCTTGTGGGGGTGAGTGTCCTATACTACTGATTTCAATGCATTATCTCCATGTGTGTTAGGTCTAACTCTCCCATGGGGCTGAGTGAGGTGCTTCTGGTTCTTTCCTTGGCCTGGTCCTGTGTGATTTGCCTTCATTCCGGTTTTTGGTTTTCCCCACCTGATTGAGATGTGGGCAGTCAAGTACTACAAAAGTGGATTCAGGGAATAGTAGGTAAACCCTGATGGAAAAAAACCAAATATTTGGCACAGTTAGAGGGGAATTTGAGGAAAGCTCTTATTTTCAGGCAGAACTCATAGTTTCCACCTCTATGAAGCAATGCCCTTTCCTCACTTCTCTGTCTATGTCAAGAGCACAAAATAAGTACGAGATGTCCTACAATGCATGGGACATTCATGCAAAAAGTAAAAATTTCAAATCTCTCAATGGACATTTATGTAGGTGAAAAACCTACTTATTATTATTGAGCCAAGAATTTACTGCTTTATATATATTTTTAAAAAGCAATTTTATATGGTTTCAATAAATTGAAATTCAAAACTGAATTATCCAGGAAGGAAGGTTACTTCCACGTAAATTAAGGGAAGGGCATACTTTGTTTCATTCAAGAGTTATTCACCATTTCCGAATATCAACACACAAATGTCAATGCCATTAATAATATTTGAAACTCCTTAATCAGCCTGTATTTGCATTTATTGTGATTGTCTATATAGGTTCATCTGATTTTTTCATTGTCTTCAGTGTAGTCCCTATGCATTTACATATAGAATTACATATTATATTATTATAAATTATTTTCCCTTTATTTCTCCTTTATGTTATAGTTCAGGCTGTATATTGATCTTTTTGGAAATTATGTGTGTAGGTAGATTATATTACCTACGAATATCATTTCAGGGAGTAAAAGAGCCATTACCAATATTTGTTATTAAAAGGTAGTCTACCTTTAATAGGGTTGAGAACCACTCTTTTAAGCCAATGTGGTCCTTGTTATCACTGTTTGTTGTAATCCCTCAATCCTATCAGAGGACTGTTCATTTCTGTGAAAAACACAAATCTCCACTTCTTATAATTTCTGTGGTGGCAGGGAGAAGTAGCTGGACAGACAACCTCGACGGCCTAGGAGGGCACAGATCTCCCTTTAATGTTCTGTCCAAATGTGGACAGTGGATTTGCACTTCCCAGGAGCGATTCCTAGACCACGCTAGAACACTGAAACAAAGCTTTACTAATAGCACAGGGAAAACAGAAGTGGAAAAGTGAGTATCATGAAACTAGATAAACCAGTTTATACAATGTACTGATTGTCAATGTGAGGTTCCTCGCAGGATTTCCTCCTTTCTAGATCAAGTTTTGCCTCCACTTGATAGAGCTTATCTTTAACCTCTACCTTAAAAGCACCTTGGACAGCTCGAAATCCAAACCAATACAAGGGACACTCTGAGTGAGATAAGCATTTCCTCTTTTCCAATGATCTAAGGCCTGCCTTCAAGTATCTCCTCCCTTCCCAAGGACCTGCTCTTCCACTGATGATTAAGATCAGGAAGATCCACTTCCTTTGAGTAAACTTCACCCCCGTATACACAGGGGCCTACGACCACTGCAAGGTGGCCTCTACAAGGCAACTCTAGGAAAGACAATGTACTAGGTCCAGCATATCTGTAAGAAAGTCACTTGCTAGCCTGACAAAGTGCCAGTTCTAAATAAAGAGTAATTAACTTACCCAAGATCACAGCCAGGACGGGGTAGAGCATGAACCAGAACGCTACAGGGTTGCTGAATCCCAGGCTGATAAACAGCACATTCATTCTAAGACAGGGTTTCAGTTCTGGTTGGTTGATAGCTGTGCTGCGCTGATTGTGAAATGGCTTTAGGACCACTCCTATTTGCTCACTACTCCATGATACCTAAAGTATCCCAAGTAACTGGAGATTTTCTTGGTGGCCGATGGGATAACCCACATCCCTGGCAATTTTGCAGGGTAAAATGGCCAGGTTGACTGGTTTGTTTTGAAGACTACCTGGCCCTTGAATGGCTTTTAGAGCTACAGTGTAGACCATTTGTGAAGTAAATCTATGATCATCCATTCTCCTGGGTTCAGGGAACAGGATGTGAAGCTCAGGAGTGTGTATGTTAAAATTAAAAACTAAAGTTAAAAAGCAATTAAAATATCAAAAACCGCTCTAAAAATAAAGTCTATTACTTTTTAAAAAGTAACTAAAATTCACATTATTTTAAAACTTAAATATTTGTCTTGTGTGTAAATCAAGGTGTAATATTATTTTCAGGAATTGAGTTTTTATTTGAATAATTTTAAAAAGAATTCAAAAAATTAAGTAAATAAAAAAGAATTTAATAAGCTCCAAAATTGTTTTCAATGTTTTTCTTAACTAAGAAAATGTGAATTGTGTTTTTTTCTGTAATGGAATATGCAAAGATTCACTTTCTATTTACTTAACAATTTACAATATTCAGACTGCTTTCATATGCATTTAAAATTTTTTTTCAGTTATTGGATGGGCAATTAACGAGAGTGGTTAAAAGTATGGACTTTGGAGCCAAACTACCCGGGGTTTAAAATCACAGCTTCCCCAGTTAGTAGCTGTATAATCTTAAGCAGGTTGCTTAACTTCTCTGCGCTTTAATTTCATTGTGATAATGGGGCCAACTATAGCACCTAATTCAGAGATTCAGAGCTGTTGTTGAATTAATACTGCAAAGTACTCAGAATAGTAGACACTCAGTGTTAGCTACTATTATTATTATGATGTCATAAAATTCTGAGGACTAGTGGCAAAGTGTCTGAGGATCTGAAGGGGTTAATGGTAAGTGGAAGAATCAGAGGAGGAACCCTGGCACTGGAGTGCATGGCCTCCCCCGGAGATTACAGGTTGTTGGAGTAACAACAGGTCTTCTGACACACGTGCAGGGCCCTTTTCACCTCACAGGGGCCTAAGTCTGGGAGATTTCAGTGCTGGTCTGTACCTGCTTCAATAAGTGAATAAAGAAGATATAGACATAGGCTTAAGGATACAATATTATATACTCAGTTTGATCTCAACCATTAAAACAAAGCATAGAATAAAAACTGGAGAAAAGATAGCAAGTATGTCAAAATATCAAGTGTTTGCCCCTGAATGTGGGATTAAGGGTGACTCTTCATGTTTCTATAATTCTACTTTCCAAATGTTCTGTATTGACTATAGTACTGTTTTGATAGAGAAGAAGTGTAAAAAACTAAAATCATTCCAATAAAAATTGAAATTTGCTTTATCACAACTGAGTCAAATAATGGAGCGTAAAGAAAGGGAGGTGAGGAAGAAAGATTTAAAATCTAAATGTTCATTTTAGAGGGCCTTTGCTATCTGAATTAAAGCAAGAACTGACTGACCCACACTTCACTTAATGAATTTGGCGTTCCAGGTAAAAATTAAACAAATGTTAACTAAGGGGCACAGCAGTTACACAGAAGACCTGCTCCCTGAGAAAATAAAGAACAGGACTTGTAGCCCAACAGAGGAGGCTTGTTTTCCGTAGACGGAATGAACGCCAAGAAATTTTTTCCACAAGAGGGCGGTAACTGCTCAGGGTTTCTTTAAAAGGGACTCAGAAGCGCCCAAGGCACTACAAGCGAAGCCGCGACGCAAATAAAACAACTTTTTCTCCCCAAAGAACAAGAAGCGGCCCACGCGAGGCGGCGGAAAGGACCGATATTGACGCTCTCACGCACAACCAAGTCAGAGCAACAATTTTTAGCAGGACATAAAGAGGAACTAGTTTAAAATTACCTAAATTGTGTTCAATGGACGTTATTTATACAGGTATAAATTTTTCATGGCAGTTCACTCCAGATACTGTTTAATCCGGTGAATCGAACCGGACTAGCATTTTATTCTGTAGAGAAATTGTAGAAACCCCCAGACATTCCTTCAAGCACAGGATTCCACGCCAGATCTGTTTTCCAGAATATACTTCAAAGCAAGCGGGTTCCCTGAAAGCAAATGGGTCTCTGCAGAAAATGCTTGGGAGGGAGGTGGGGAGTGGATCATACATACATATACGTGCTTTGCTGAAGTTATCTGCGCTTTGCTAAAAAGTTCAAGGCCGGTTTTCTCTCTAGTAGGTCATTGTTGTTTTCTTGCATTTACTCTCATTCCTGAATTTGGATTTTGATATTGCAGACACTTCTAGACCTTAGTACTCTCCATCTTCTTGGACCTTTCAGAACCTTCCCTCCCGAGTGCACGTATCCCCCAAGAGAGCTCGGCACGTATTCTGCGACTGTGCAGCAGGGGTGCTGTGCCACCAGTCTGAAGACCGTTGAGGAATGTCCTGGCTTGAGATTCGAGATCTTTTTGGTAGTAGATCCGACGAGGCTGTCTACACTGGTCACTTCCCTAACGCGTTCTGTGTTGGCCTCCGCTGAGAAGGCGCCGACCACAGGATCCTACAACGCTCTTCGCCGCCCAGCGTTTTTGGCCTCCCTGTACCCCAACCCTTCCCAAATCGGCTGCTTAATTCCTGGTCAGCCGAAACAGCCAAGGGTCCATTTCCCACCCAAAGCGCTTGCAGGAGGCAAAGAGAGACAGACGGACGCGCTCTCCCTCCTCCCCCGGCTCTCCTTCTCCGAGACTGGGTTGTTCCAAGCTTGTGGACACTCTTCTCTCTCCCTTGTGTTTCTACTTGGCCGCCCGCTCGACCTCTCCTGCAACATTAACGTAAACCCAGCCGGCCTCCCAGTTCAGCCCTAACAGGCCCCGCTCGCCCACCGAAGTGAGGTTATTAAAGAAGTCCAGACAATTCAAGCAAACACGTTTTAGAGAAGTTTTTGGCCTGAAACACACACGTAATTTCCTCTCTCCCCCCTTTTTGAGCGTATAGAATTGGTTTCTTGTGGCTACATTTGAGTATCCCAACATTTGACGTCAACAGATTTGGGGAAGAATAGTTATCATTTATCCCCGATCGCCGAATTTGTTACATTTAGCTGAGATTTCATTTGCATTCCTTCTGGGAGTTACCCTGAATTTAGTGCCTGTTCCTTCAACTTGAAACAGAAGTATCAAAACGCGCTAGCCGGTTCTGAGTCAAGGGTGAGACGGAGGGTAGGGTGGTGAAGTGGATGGCGCGGGCTGCGGAACAACAGTAGGCGCCCGCCACATACAGGAACTTGAAACCAGGTGCGTTTGTTCGCAGGTTCGGAGAAAGTCAAGGGGGCGCGTCGCCTTCCTCACCCCGACACTTTTAGCCTTTTTTGTAACCTCAGAATTTGCCAAACCGCTTTCATTTATTTTTCAATTAACATGCAAATCATTAGCTTTCAAACCCGCCCCCCCCATATATACTGTGCAGAGATGCGGGGGGGGGGGGGAGCGTCGCGACCACGTGTTACATCTTCTACTCCTAGGGGTTGTTTAGAAATGTCCGACTTTCTTAGGTCGTGAGCAGAAAGGCGTGCAGGTTCCCCGAGGGAGAGTAAGTCCTGACTCTCTAGGGCGTTTTCAAGCCGCGTGTGAGAGACGGCCCTGGAGAACTGGGCCTCCCGCATCAGCATCGGTGTCTGCTCGTCCAAGACTCTGTCCCGAAGATGGTTTTAGCTCCGCAGGGGCAGGCCCACCTCTCCCTGAGAGTGACAGGGGCAGCCCACCCCTCCGGGGACGCCCCTCGCTCTCGCTGCTCCCAGCCGGAGACAGACGAGCAGATCGATGACAACCAGCCCGGAGGCCCCCGCCGGTCTTCAGCGCCACGCAGCGTGCGTCTGGAATACACGCTGCCCCACGCGGGATTCAGGCACCCGGGGTTCACCCTCGGGGATCGAGGTACACAGACCCCGGGATTTTTTTATTGTCACAATTAAGAACAGTGCCGCTATTTTAATTCCGCAATGTGAATGATAAATAAAATCAAACAACGGAGACTTCTTACTCGCACCCAGTTTTGCAACTATTTACCGATGGCAGTTAACCGGGAGTGGGGTTGAGTTGAATTAATCTCTCTCTCATGTTTCTCTGTCTCTTTATCCCATATTAGATACTAAATTTACAATAGGAAAATATTCAATTCTTTCCCAGGTCACAACATTTACATAAAATAAAGGGGAGTCCTTTTGAAATCGGAGTCTTTGGAGACCACTAGCCTCCTTCCCTCTCCATTCCTACCTAGTTCTTGAGAATGCGGTGTCCTGGGGGATGTGAGGAGGTCGCTGGTGGCCCAGGAGCGGCGTTCAGGCGGGAGATTGTGTGCCACCGCCGGGCTGGAGTCTCCCGAGGCGGGAAAAAGTTTCGTTTTTAACGAAGCGAGAGGCAGAGGGGCCTCAGCACCCGGGTCAGGGCCCGGCTTCGTGCGCCACTCTCCTGCCGCAGTCTCCCGGCTGAAGTGGCAGGGCGCTGGGGTTTAGACCCACAGCCCAGCAAAGCATCCTGGCGTGGGAAATGCGGACGGTCCCCACATCAGCTCTCTTCTTGCCCGACCCAGCATAATTCACGTTGAGGAAGGACTTCACCTTCCCCCAGGTTAGATTCTAAGGTCTGCGAAGTGAGGGATTTAGCCCAGTCTGGAAGTTAATGAAGAAGGGTGGAGAGGGAAGAGGTGGACCAAATAAGAACAACACTGCTTTTATCTCAGAAGTGAATAATACAAGATAAACAAAAAATAAAAATAGAAATAAACCCTCAAGCTCAAGCTCAAGCTGCCACCCTTAAAAGACCACTGCTTTGGAAACGAAGGTTATTAAAGCGGAATAAGCCCACTCAGCTTTCGGTGCTTGGCACTCATAGTCAAACTCCATCCATGGGTGGTGCCGCTCAAGTTTTATTCTGAAGCTGTTTAGTTCTATTTTCCGCAAATTAAGTTTGGACTTAATGGTCTCACCCAAATTGTTGTAGTGACGGCTTCTCCATGCTGTGTTATTTCAACATCCTGAAATCGCAAAATTGTGCAAGAGTCTTCCTCCTCATGTACACAGCTCAACCTGCCGGGAATTTAAAGATTGCCAGGGACGGAAGAGATTGAAGGGAGTAAGGAAAAGACTGTTCAACTTCTAAACCCTAGACATCCCATCACCACAGCCCCAAAGCCAGGACATCTCCATCTCCCGAAACAACCCTGGAACTAAGGGCAGGGGCCAGAGTTTTCCAGAAGGTTTTCAAAAACTTACCGTCCCCGGGGGATAGCCAGCTACTTTTGTATCTAAAGACTACACCTCAATTTTGGTGATTCTGTCTCCGTGTAAACTCAAAACAAATAATACCAATAATTAAAGAGGAGAAAGGTTAAAAAAAAGAAAGCTGACTGCTCTCAGGTCTAAACATCACACGAGAAATAAATATTCCCATCATACTGATTCCATTCCCTGCGAATCGAGTAAACCTATCAATGATAACATCGCGGGGGGGACCCGAGGATGAAAAGAAAAATGAAGGAGGAAGAACAGAAAAGGAAAGCGGGAGATGGCAAAGATGGAAGAGGACGATCCTTCGGCCTACAAGGGGATTAAGGACATCTATAGGCTTAAGGAGCAACAAATTAATTTACACAATTCTAGGAGAGCCCAGATGGCCTTTAATTAATCCCTTCAAAAGAAGGAGCTGGACCAGGGCTGAGCCGGCTGCCGGCTCCATTAGCTCCATTTTACAAGGGACCAGACTCTGCTCGAGGTGAGGCGTCGCGAGCTCGTGGGGGAAGGGGGGCAGGGTGACGCGAGCGGGCGAATGGGGAGGCGAGGGAAGAATATGAACTGCTTTTTCCATAAAAGGGCTGAGTTTTCATTATTCTTCTCTTTAAAAAGTAATACTCTCGTCGTCTCTGCTCCCTCCTCCCCTTCCCGATTTTATTTAACACAATTAATTGAGGCGTCCGCTGGGCCCGCGGCGGAACCGCGCCACTGGCCAGGCCACGCCCCCTGGCCCCACCCACAGGAGGGATGGTAGCGGGAGGGGGCGGGGACCAGGCGGGCGCGGCCCTACGGCTCGCCCTTCTCAGCCAATCAGAGGGCGAGGTGCTCCCGAGTAGGCGCGCCCCAGAGGCGACGCGAGGCCTAAGGCTGCGCGCTATTGGAGGTGGTGGTTACGCCCCCGGCCCGCACCCTGCTCCTTGGCCCCGCCCCCCTAGCCGCCTCCGAGTGACGTCGCTCAAAGTTCTCATTTTGGACCCCCCACTTCCCCTCCCTTTCTTCCCCCAGCTAAAGAGGGGTAGGGAGTGATGCAAATGTTTTATTACCTTTGAGAGCTTCATCTGAACTGTCAGGCCCGGAGGGAGAGGAGAGGAGAGAGAGGGAGCGGAAGAACCGCGGAGAGGGTCAGCTTGGCCAGAGGACAGGACTTAGAAGAGCGAAGCCTGTAGAGCCGCGAAGAAAATGCGAGAGAGGAGAGGCAAAGGCGGAGAGTGAGAGGAAGAGAGGGCGCCCGGGGGTGGGGCGGGGGTCTCCAGGCCGGTTTGCAGAAGTGGATAGACGAGCGGAGCCGTTACGGGAGCAGTCAGACTTTTCACACTTAATCTTTGTTTTCCTGTGTTTTGTTTTTGGTTTTGGGTTTTTTTTTTTTTTTGCTCCTTTTTCTTTTCAATATTGCAAATCTAGTGCCCTGTGGCCCAGAGGGGAAGGCGGGTCGGCGCGCCGGCTCCGGGAGCCGCTGGGTTGTGGCACTGCCCTTTCTGGCGCAGCAGCCGGGTCAGCGCCGGCGGAGGAAGCCCGCCCAGAGGCGAGATCCTCTCGCGGCTGGATGCGCTCTCTCCCCGGGCGCAGCGGGCGCCGAGTGCGAATCAGCCTCGCGGCCCAAAGAACAGGGCATCTGAGTGAGGTTAGAGGAGAGCATCGGGCGGAACCTGGCGTCCTGTGAACCTCCCCAAAGGAAGCGAGCCAGCCCCCACCCTCCAACATCATAGCGGTGATTCGGTGACTCTTAACTTTGTTACAAACTCTCCGGGGCCGGCCTGGGTTTTGTTTTGCTTGTTTCCCGAGGGGAGAAGGTGATAAGTAGAGCACTTTGAGCGGCGTGGAAAAGTGAGGAGAAGAGAAGAGACCGAGATCGAGCCCCGGACTGGAGGAGCGAAAGCACAGCCAAAGCCACCCGGACGCTCGCTGGTCTCGGCGCCCACCGCCTCTCGAGTGGCGTGTTTGGACATTTCTGCTGCGCAGCTCCGAGAGCAACTCTCGGCGGCGGCGTTCTCGGCCCAGTTGGCAGGTCGCCTCCGGGTGCGCCGAGCGACTCCTTGCTCGCGCCCTCGGCGCTTTTCGCTCCCCTGAGCCCCGCCGGGGGCACCGGCCGGCGCCCTCGCTGCGTGGCTGCGGGCTCCGGCCTGGCCGTGGGATGTTAGCGGTGGGGGCAATGGAGGGCACCCGGCAGAGCGCGTTCCTGCTCAGCAGCCCGCCCCTGGCCGCCCTGCACAGCATGGCCGAAATGAAGACCCCGCTGTACCCTGCCGCGTACCCCCCACTGCCCGCCGGCCCCCCTTCCTCCTCGTCCTCCTCGTCCTCTTCGTCGTCGCCCTCCCCGCCTTTGGGCGCCCACAACCCAGGCAGCTTGAAGCCCCCGGGCGCGGGGGGGCTCTCATCCCTGGGCAGCCCCCCGCAGCAGCTCTCGGCCGCCACCCCACACGGCATCAACGACATCCTGAGCCGGCCTTCTATGCCTGTGGCCTCAGGGGCCGCCCTGCCCTCCGCCTCGCCCTCCGGTTCCTCCTCCTCCTCTTCCTCGTCCACCTCCGCTTCCTCGGCTTCGGCAGCGGCCGCGGCGGCCGCGGCCGCCGCAGCTGCCGCCTCATCCCCAGCGGGGCTGCTGGCCGGCCTGCCCCGCTTCAGCAGCCTGAGCCCCCCGCCGCCGCCGCCCGGGCTCTACTTCAGCCCCAGCGCCGCTGCCGTGGCCGCCGTGGGTCGGTACCCCAAGCCGCTAGCCGAGCTGCCCGGTCGGACTCCCATCTTCTGGCCAGGAGTGATGCAGAGCCCGCCCTGGAGGGACGCGCGCCTGGCCTGCACCCCTCGTGAGTACGATCTTCCACGCCCGGTTGTGCGCGTTCTGCCCGCTCTCAGGTCGTGGCCCGTGGTGTGCAAGCGGGTCATTCCACCCTTTGCCTCCCCAGTAGTTTGGCAGCACTGGAATCGCATGATTTAGGCTGGGCCAGGGCGTTCGGCGAGGGATTCTCGCTTTCCTGAGCTCGCGTGGTTGCGTCCAAGCGCCCCCTTCTTCCCAAGTCTTGTGCACACCTCGCGGAGCGGGTGTGCATGCGTCCGCATGTAACATAACGCGGTGCGGGGCGTGCGTCTCATCCGAGGCCCCGGCTGCTCCCGGCGCCGCCCGGCCGGAACCGCAAGCCCGGCCTGGGTTAAAGAGGTGGGGAAGGCAGGAGAGGCCACTGAGGCCCCGCCCGCACCCCTGCTTTCCCAACTCCTGCCTGCTGGCCAGGGCCCCATTCTGCCTTCGCCAGCCTAACTGGCCTCCTCTCTGCGAACCGGTGGGGACCGGCAGCCTTGAGCCCGAGAGCGTGTATTTGCAAGTATGTCTCGGCTCAAGGTGTCCCCACCTCACCACTTCGCCCTCGCCCCCCCGCCCCCCACCCCAAGTACACTCGGCCCGGGTGCGCCCATTGAAGACAGGCGCGCGGCCCGCGGAGCGGGGAGAGCGCCGAGTCACTTCGGGCCGTTCCCCATCTCTGGGCCCTCGCTTTCCCACCTGCCTAGGCCTCGGGGTACTGGGACGCCTTGGGCCCGGGCATACTGAGGGGCATCGTGGCCCTCAATATCCTAACACGAGAAAGAACCGGAGGAAGAACGAGGTGACAAGGATGGGGAAGATGCAGCATACCGCGGAGACATTGCTTGAAACGAGTTGCCCCGGGATCACTCTCATCTTTTGGCTAGTTGGCCATCGCGCCGCGGAGGCTCCCAGCCTCCTAGGTGGTGTTCGGAGCCCAGCCCTGAGTCCCTGTCTTGCTCTATTTGCTTTTGACCGAGTCCCCAAAGTTTCATCCAAGTCTCCGGACCTCTTGTGGCTGAGCGGCAGTTCCTGAGGGAAGTTGCGGAAGCCAAGTGGAGGCTCCCTTGGGAAGTCTCGGGACGGAGGGCGGCCCGGGCGGGTGCGGGTGTCGGGGAGAACCTATTGTGTTCGTTTTGATGGCCATGTAGGGGTCGCCAACAAAGGCGGCGCCCCCTCCCCCTCGGCCGCAGCGGCGTTAGACTTGGAGGCCATTTAGCTCTCTTGTGAGCCAAAAACGAGGCGTCCTTTGTTGCGCCGACACAGGTTAGGAAAGCGTTCGAGGAAAAACGCTAGTCATCCTCATGTAAAGGCTCCGGGGCCAAGCGACTGGAGGAAAAGGCGAGAGGGTCTGTTCCCCCGCACGCTTCCATTGACCCGGGCCTGGCGATTCGGCGCCGGCAAACTTGAGCAGTGCGCTTCCTCGCTGTGTGACGGCGGGCTGGGCAGAGGTTATTCACAGCTGCTCCAAACACACCCGGCCTTTTCAAAACAGGTGGGCGTAAAAGGCCAAGGGAGACGCGCGCTGGGCCTGGAAGCGCCACGACGTTTCTGGTGCCCACGGCGGAATAAGCTTTTCCACCAAAACATTGTATGACGAGTTCGTTTCTTTTCAGCGGAGCCGCTTGTCACCGATAGTTATTCCCCTTCCCTTGTTTACCTGTTCTCGCAGATCAAGGATCCATTTTGTTGGACAAAGACGGGAAGAGAAAACACACGAGACCCACGTTCTCGGGCCAGCAGATCTTTGCCCTGGAGAAGACTTTCGAACAGACGAAATACTTGGCGGGGCCGGAGAGGGCTCGCTTGGCCTATTCGTTGGGGATGACGGAGAGTCAGGTCAAGGTGAGTGGACCTTGCAAACCTCGAGGGATAGGCCCCTTCGCCGCCATCCCTCCCCCTCCCCCGAGCGCTCCGTGCACACGCACACCAAACTATAAACAGCAGCCCGGGGGGTGCGCGTCTGAGGGGCCTGGGGAGAAGAAGAGATCAGCAAAGGGGGTGGGGGTGGGGGTTACAAAGGCTCTGGGGTCTCCCGGGCCGGCAAACTGTTAATGAACAAAAGGAATCAAGCCCCCCCCCCCCGCCTTTGAAATTAGGTTAATCAAGATAGCAGAATGTGCTGGGGGAACTCGCCATTATTAGCGAATAAAAGCCTTACCGAAATATCAGCCCTGAGAATAGATCAGGCCAGTTAGCTTCTATGTATGCTCTTTGTAAGGGTATTCAAGCTTTTGTTTGTCAATTCAGGCTCTGCTAGTTATATAATTTCCTAATGTAGATTAGCATTATAGTGCTACAATATTAACTTGCAGGTTAAAAAAAAAAATCCACAGGATCTAACCACTTAGCACAGATGAATGTGCTTTTAGTTTAGCTGAAAGCAGTCACTTTGGAATAGTAATTTTCCAAATGAACTGACAAGATTATTACTGTATTATGAAATTGAATTCTGTTTAAAATAAGTTTATCAACAGATGTAAGATATTTTACTGTTGTGACAATTTATAATTAAAATGTCACTTAGCTTATAATTGACTTGTACAGTGTATTTCCAGAGAATCAAATATAAGAAATCTTTCCCTGAAAAATAAAGGGATTGAGCCGGCTAGGTGAAGTAAATCCAGTGGTTTCCTATATTTCCAGTATTCTCTTTTGTTCCTCTTCTTCAGTTTATTATATTTGGAGTGTTTTTGGTGTGTGTGTAACACTGTTGTCATTAGTTATGTTGTTGCTGTTTAAATTAAGTGGGAATAACATTAGCCATGTCTGCTGGTTAGAGTGTATTTCCCCCTGGACAAGCATCATAAATTGCATTTCAGGAGTGATTTTGTATGTGACCATTAGAATACCATCACAGTTAAAATTATTTTTGCAGTGGTTGGTACAGAGCCTACCACAGTAATCTGGGGGTCTTCATTTGTTACCATAAATATGTCTGTGTGGCTAGAAGTGAATTATTATAGCTGTATAAAGAAAAATCAAAATCACTTTAACAATCTTTACTCTCTAGATAAAATACATGACAGAGGAAAAAATGGATGAGAAGCATAAAGAGAAGATAATTCAATATATTTGGGAAATTGGTTGCTTATTGCTGATGCTTTAGTTTAAAATATGTGTTATCAAGCACAGTGTCAAACATAATGAATAGGCCTAAAGTATTTGTATATAAAAAGCATGTTCTGGGGAGAAACAATGTTAAAATAATATTTGAAAGACTAGGCATACTAATAGTGGGAAATAATGTAATCCTAATAATGGGAAATAATGTAATTGGCAAAATTTCACTTTTAAAAAATAACTGATGAAAATTTTAGCCTTGACTTTGGTTTTATGAAACACGTTAAACCAGAGAGACAGAGAAAGAGAGAAAAAGAGAAACTACTATGATGATTTTGACTGAGCTGTTAAATATTTTCATGCATTTATGTTGGTTTATCATTAGTGATTTGAGGTTTCTGTTTTAGCAGATTTTTAAAAAACTTTACATCATACATCATTGCAAGAGTACATGGGGAGGGGAGTGTTTACCTACCATGTTTGTGTGTATTCAGATCTGAGATAAGTGAAACGCAAATATCCAAAAGCGAAAAGGAGAAGAGAGGTAATTGGAGTAAATGCTGTGCCTTCTTCCACAAATCACACGAAAAAGAAAGTACACTTCAGGTTGTTTGAAATACCTTAATCTAAGAAAGAAAATAACGAATAAAATCATATTGTGGCAACTTGACGAAGAGGAAAAGTTTTCTACTTCAAACTGGAAAGTAGGAAAGCAGACTCATTTTTAGGGAGACTCATTTTAAGTTTCCAAGTTTTTTCTCTTCTGAGAAATTGCTCACTGACAACCTCAATACTCTTGTGTTACCATCGCTATGGCAACGGCAGTTTGTTGGTGCCTGTTCCCCGGAGGAAGCTGGGGCGGCGGAGACTGACTTTGACGGCGCGGACGAGGGAGGGTTCGGAGGGAGGGTGGCGAGCGTCAGGAGCCCGCGACAGCCACAGCTGATGCGGGAGAGGCGGCTCTGCTGGCGTTCAATTCCTTCCGCCCTTGTCTCCTTGCCCTCCCCTTTCCCGGCCCCAGGTCTGGTTCCAGAACCGCCGGACCAAGTGGAGGAAGAAGCACGCGGCCGAGATGGCCACGGCCAAGAAGAAGCAGGACTCGGAGACCGAGCGGCTCAAGGGGGCCTCGGAGAACGAGGAGGAGGACGACGACTACAACAAGCCCCTGGACCCCAACTCGGACGATGAGAAGATCACGCAGCTGCTGAAGAAGCACAAGTCGGGCGGCGGCGGCGGGCTCCTGCTGCACGCGGCCGAGAGCGAGGGCGCGTCCTGAGCCCGCGGCCGCCCGGGGACCGCGGGCCGCCCCCGCCCCTCGGCCCGCCGCCTGCGGGGCCCTTTGCTATTTCCTGAGATGTACATATCTATTTTTTTAACCTAGAAGTGGAGGGGTCGGGGGGGAGAGACCCGGGGGTCAACAGAAGGCAGAAAGGACCACGAAATGCACCGCATCGATAACGCGCCTGAAACTCGCAGCGGAGCTCCCTCCCCGGCCCGCTCGGCCCCCCAGACCCGCCACCCCGGCCCCACCTCGGCCCCGCCTTTGCCCGCGGACGGCCAGGGCGGGGCGCGGAGACGTTCTCCGAGGGTCGACGCCCGCCGCGCAGACCTCGGAGCCACGCGGGCGGGCGGCCGCCACAGAGGGGAAGAGGGGCGGTTCCCCCCCAAACTGCTGTGCCGACTAAAGTAACCTGTTGAAGGCTCTTTGTAAATAAATCGTGAGTCACACTGACTAGAAGTTACTTTATTGTGAATATTTAAAATGTAAAATGTTTTTTGGATTTGGTATAAAAAGATGGACCTCCTTTTTCCTTCCTCCCTTCCTCTTTTAAGAGCTATTCAAACCACACGTTCCCTTTTTATTTTGAACTTAATCTGAGAAGCATAGAGGAGTCTCCTCACCCCTCCCTCCTCCCGCTTCCCTTCTCGGGTCGGATGTTCCAATCTCTCTTTTCCCTTCGTCCCTCCTCGCTCTTCCCTGACCACCCGCTGGCCCCGCGCCCGGCTCCCGCCTCCAGGACTTGAAGTGGAAGACGTGGGAACCAGGGAAGGCCGCAGACCTGCCTCTCGGTTCCCCTCTGAAATTGCACAGTCGTTTGTTGCTATTTATTAGTGATTTAAAGAAAGTATTGGGGAGGGAGGGGCTACAATAGCTTGTATTTAATTTAACTCCTTTCTGATAAAAATGCGTGTTAAAGTAGATGGTGGGAATTGTTACAACTGCTCTGGGTCAGAAACAAAAATCCATTTAGTTGCTGTAATTGAATTTGAAGTGTTTTGTATCATAAGAATACTATAGACTATGTAAATTGTTTTCTTTTTAAAGCTAATAACGGTGATATATTAGCATCTTTAACCTTTATTAATTTATATAAGGAATTCAGTTTGTAAAGAGAAGAAAACCCCCTTTGCAAGACCAGTTAAATGTAATGCACTTTCTGTTTCAAAGGATAAATCAAATTAAAAAACAGTTTGAAGACGTCTGTTGCCTTGAATGAAAGGGTACAGATAATCTGATCTCATCAGAGATCCTAAATAAAAGTCAAGACCGCAAAATTTTTATATTGGTTTCTTGGGTAAAATAGCTCTTACTTCATTATTTATTTATTTTGGGGAGAAAAGTGGGGTCACATCTCCATTCTCCTGGATTGGGAAGATAGAAGAAATACAGCCCCTCTCACAAAGCTTCTTGGAGAGACTTGTCCAGCAAGCTGCTTCTGATGTCTGTGTTGTCTAATTTTTTCCTGATCGCTTTTTCCTTTGTGAGGAAGTCCCTGGGGGGTTTTGGGAAGACCTCATTTCCATATATCCAGATAGCTCCTCAGTGGAGCCCTGGCTTGCTTAGCAGAGAGGAGGCGCCGGCCTCTCCGGTGCAGCAGCGCCTGTTTGATGCGGACATTTCCCCCCATCACTTGTAAGAATGCAGAAGTTGGAAAGACAGGAACACTGATTTTGCTAAATATTACAATAAAGAAGGATGAATTTAAAGAAAACTTCTAACTAATGTGAAAGTCTTTAGGGTTAAGGAAGCAATGTCACAGCTTCTGCAGTTGAATTTGCAAAAAAAGAAAAATTGGGCATCTCAGGGAGAAGGCTGTATCATTGTCTTGGGATCTTTTTGTTTTCAGACACTCAGTTATAGGCTCAGTGAAATGTAGTTATCCCCTTAGTGTTCCAGGTTAATGAGCTTGTGTTCAAAGAGAGAAAAATCAATAGAATTCAGTAGATTCTTCAGGCTAGTGTTAGGTAAAGAAAGTGTGGGTCTGTTTTGTTCCTTTGAAAATAAAAAGCAGGATGAAAACTGGGAATGAAATTGCCTGAAGGAAATTATTGTAGACTATATTCCTGAAGACATGGTTTAATGGAAAGAAAGGATGCAAATCTGCCCTATTTCTTTTCTTTAGTTTGTAAAGGTCCCAATAAGTTTTAAACTTCTGAATTTCTGCATTCTCAGCAAGACTAAGGTCTGTGTCCTATAGAGAGGCAGCTATTTCAAAAGAGGCTTTGCTGTGCTGGGGTGATGCAATTTAAACTCTGGCTGTAAACAATAAGAACTTCCTTCCTTCCTTCTTTCCTTCCTCCCTTCTTTTCTCTCTCTCCCTCCCTCCCTCTCTCTCTCTCTTTCTTTCTCCCTTTCTCTGTCTCTGTCTCTCCCTCTCATCCTCTCTCTCTCTTTTTATGAAAGAACCTGGGACAAGGGATAAGTCTATTATCCTAAAACTGCACTGTGTTATCTATTAATTTGCAACAAATAAGTCTCTTATCTACTTTATTATTTTTACCTTCACCTACTCGTCTTCTGCCTTGAAAAGCCAAGCAACTTTTTATTTATTCTTTCTTCCTAAGAAAAGAAAATAAAAATCCACAAGATAATTAGAAATGCTGTTCCTGGAATATAATAATAATAACTATTATTATTAGTAGTAATATAGTAGTATCAATCATAGAAAACTTGGAACTAAGATTGAAGCTTTTTCTCAAGAAATATGTAGGGTGAGAGTATTTACTCCAAGGTGGAAACGTGGAAAGACACCTCTTCCAGTTCCTTTAGGAAGCATTCCCTCTGAGCTCTTCACCTTTACATTTAGAGCATCTGAGAAGTGTGACAGCTGGTGGCCTGGCCTCCACTCTCCAGGCAAACATGCAGAGGGCAGTCAGGTCTGTGTGCTTGCCAGCCTGAGTACTTACATGCTTGGAGTGGTGTGGGTAGCAGCCAGGGTGGGCTCTGGGGCCATGCTGCTCTGGCATTCCTTCCTTTTTTCCAGTTGACTGCAGCAGTGACTTGGTTTCCAGTTAATTTACTTCCACCCAGGATTCCAGCTGGCCACTAGTTGCAACTGGCCCCATAAAACTGGGAATGAGGGAGAAGTGGATGTGGAGGCCACCTTACATGGGTGTCCCTTTATCCTGGTTGGTTTGGTTTAGTTCTGTGTAAGTGCAACAAGAATGATTCTCCTAAGAGTTGGCTTTGGGGAAGCTGAGGAAACACTCAACAGCTCAAGCAAGGGAGAGTAAGACTCATTTTTCATTTTGGCTCAAAACTTTTATGGCATTAACCAGCCACAAGCATCTGATTAAGGCTGCCCACCAGTCATTATAGCTAAAGGGGTCATGATTTAAAAACAAAAAGTAACAGCAAGTGACCTGCTGGACCACTGCTTTTATTTAAAAAATTTTTTCAGATCTATTGAGATGTAATTGACATATAATGTATAAGTTTAATTTGTACAACATAATGCTTTGATATATGTATATATTGTGACGTGATCACCACAATAAGTCTAGTTCACATTCATCACCACACATAGCTACAATTTTTTTCCTTTGATGAGAACTTTTAATATCTGTTCTTTTAGCAACTTTAAAATACACAATACGGTATGGTTAACTATAGTCACCATGCTATGCATTACATCCCTAGATGTTTTCTACCTTTTGACCATCTTTACCCATCTTCCCCACCCCTCCACCTCTGCTTTTAAAAATGCTTACAGGCAACAAAATGTCAACATGGAAAACAAAATGAGAAGAACAAGGATTTATGTGTGCGTGTGCGGTGAAAGGAAGGGTAAAACTGCTTTTTCGTTTTTGTTTTATAGTGTGTGTGTTTCTTTTCCTAAAAAGGAAAAGTCATTGAGTTTGGTGGGGGATATAGGGTGGAAGGGAAGGGCACTCTATGTGTCTCTCAGATGTCCCAGCAGCATTCACAATTCTCAGCTCCTACTCAGTTATTTTCCCAGTCCCCAAAGTCCAAGCTCAGTTTTCCTCATTGGTGATTAACCTCGTTAGTTCACGTTCAGAGGATTCTGTAACTTAAAGCTCTACGCCTTCTTTCCCAGAAGCTGTGGCCTTCCAGGCATGTGAACACTTTATCCACTTTTCCTTTCCCTGCTAGGGAAACAGTGGGAAGAGGAGGAACCAAAATCACTCATTCTTCTCTGGAGAAATGTGCATTTCCTCATCGCTCAGTGTGCAGGCAGTTTGAATTGGAGGCCAGCTCTCCTTGGAAATACTGTACTAGCAACAGAATCTGAGGGGCATTTGAAACCTTTTGGAGCCTCATGTCATGTGCATGAGTATGTTATTAGACCAGCATCAACTTGGATAGATCCACAGTGTCTTGTCCTTTAAGCTGGTCATCAAAGCACACACACACACACACACACACACACACACACACACACACTCTGGAGAGGTGAAATTCCAGTTGGGAACTCCTAGCACTGAATAGCTTAAAGAGACAGTGACTCCTTTGTTAATCACTGACAATAGGATCCTGCAATAACAACAGAGGTAAGTGGTAGATTTCATCTATAAACTCTGTTTCAGGCTAATCTGAACAGCTTTCTCTGCACTAAGTGCTCTTCTCCCCTCCTCAGTGTGACTTTTTTTAAAAAGCCAGTTTCTCAGTACACTTCTTTTTTTGACAGGAAAATGTGTATTGTGTTTTGCAGCATTTAGACTTCAAGCTTCACAGAGAAATATATTCTCCCTCATGTAGCCCTTTTTAAGATCTGCAGAAAACACAAGAATATAACCCCCCATCTATTAGTGTAAAGCTTGACTGGGGAATACAGTAGAGTGAGGGTGTGAGGGGGATGACAAAGGGATGGAGCATTTTCCTGAAGTTTAGCCTTCAGCACTCCATCGATTGGCTTGGGGTTGTTGCACAAACTGGAAAGTTTCTCCGAGAGCCTCAGCTCACTCTCCAGTCTTCCTCTTTGATCCAACAGATCATTCACCCCAAAGATGAAATGTCTAGATATGCATCATTTGTTTTCTGGCCTGGACCAGACATTTTCATTGAGTACTCCACTTGAAGACTCTAAAAAGTAGAGCATAATATCTCTGTGGTGTTTAATAGCTACTAGGGCCTGGCCAGAATTCTGAAGTGGAGGCTTCATCCAGAGCTATTTTAGTATACTTTGAATAATAAGGGCCAGTTTGGATGAAGATACATTCAAAGATGGATCCCTTCCTCAATCTAGGGAAAGAAGGAGTTTTTACTACACATATTAGGTGTAGGTGCATATTATTTTTATAGAGGAGCCTTACCACCTCTCTAATGTTAGTGCCTATATCTGCCTTGGCAAAGCAAAAGGAAATGTTGAAGTACAATTATCCTATATATTTGGTTATTACACGGGAGACAGATATGTCAAATTGAGGAAGAAAACCAGCACACCTCTATAATATGGTTTTATTTTTGGAGGTGCATAAATTATGAAAAAACTAATCATCAGTAAGTTGTTTGGGAAAAATCTGCTTGTGTAGATCACAGAAAGGCAGGGCTGCTGAAAATCCATTCGCTTAGTTATTACAGATGGTCCAATCACCTTCAGACAAAGGCATCCAACCAGTTTTCATGCCTCCAGTCTGAGCCCCGTCCGTGGGTCCACAGTTTGTAGTCATCATAGGTAGCTTTGGTCCTTGTGCTTGAGGCTACAGATCAGCTCTTGAAAAGAATTTTGTAAACCATTTTTTCCTCTGGATTTTTATTCTTTCCTCTCTGTGTTCTTTACTTGGTCTGTAAGGATTTGCCTAATTTTCCCCCAAATCCAAATGGTCCCAAGTGAATGAGAGGGTCTGAGAAATCTTTTATCTTTGCTGCAAGTAGATCACATAGTGGTTGGGAGTAGGACTGCGGAGCCGGATTATCTGGTCTGAATCACAGCTCTACTACTGACTGGTTGTGTGATCTTGGTTTAAGGACTCTACCTCTCTCTGCCTCAGTTTTCTCATCTGTAAAATGGAGATGATAATTGTATCTAATTCATAGGGTTGTTGGGAGAATTGAATATATATGAAGTTCCTGGCACATAGTAGGCAATGGAAGTCTTAGCTATGACTATCGTCACCACCGTCACCACCACCACCACTACCACCATCATCATCATCATAGTGAAGAGACCAGTATCAGGTTGCTCCTAGCTCAGGACCTGCTGTCTTGTGTAGGATAACTATTCAATTGGGGAAAGGCTATGAAAAGTGAAAGTGGGAAGAGAAGTAGGAACAAGGGATATTTTTTGTGAGTGAAACTTAAAGCCTAATTACCTGTGGTAGTTTTCAAATATTTCCAAAAATTCTTTAACATTTCTTCCTTTAAAAGATGGAGCCTAGTCCCCATCTTCTTGAGTGTGGATGCATTCAGGGACTTAATGAATAGAGTGCAGCAGAAGTGATGGTGTGTGATCAGGTCATAAGGCATTGTGGCTTCCTCCTTGCTCTCCCTCTTGGATTACTCACTTGGGGAAGTCAGCTGCCATGTTGTGAGGACGCCCAAGCAGCCCTGTGGGGAGGTCCATTTGGTGAGGAGTTGAGGCTTCTGCCAACAATCAGTCCTAATTTGCAAGGAGCATAAGTGAACTCTGAAAGCAGATCCTCCAGCCCCAGTCAAGCCTTTGCATGACTGCAGCCTTGGCCAACATCTTGACTGCAACCTTAGGAGAGGCCCTGAGATAGGAACACCCATCTAAGCTCTCCAGAATTCCTGACCCACAGCAACTGTGTGAGATAATTGGTGTTGATTGTTTTAAACCATTACATTTGGGGGTAATTTGTTACTCAGCATAGATAACTAATACAGTATCTAACAGACCTACCTCTGTTCTCTGGATAAAGAGTAATGTATTAAAGGTAAAGACTCTTGAGGAAGGCATCTTTCAGGATTATTTAAACTCATTTGAAAATGCCCCCAGAATGACGCCATGTGGTGTGAAAGAAGCACTGGGTAACTTTATTAAGGTCAAAAAACTTGAGCCCTAGTGCTGGTTTCTATTTCTTGCTGGTAACTTGACCCCAGAAAAATCATTTAACTTCAGTAAGCTTCTGGTTCCTTATTTATAAAGTTATCTTAATAATAATTACTGCCTCAAAAGTTGTGAAACTCAAAAGCAAAACAGCTTTATCAAATATAAAGTGGCACACAAATGTAAGACGTGATGATTGCATCCTATAATGTGGATGTATAGTTTGGCTAAACGTGTCACAGTCATTTCCCAGGAAGGAATCAGACATGGAAAGAACCTGGATCTGACTTTGCAGGCCAGTATTACTTATCTTCCCATAGAACATGGCCACAGACGCACTGCCAACTTTACTCTGGCTGGTCTGATGCTGGGAAACCTGGGGGAAAAAAAGCTCAGGGAAAGGCAGGAAGGTACCAAGGAGAGAAGGGATTGGGTATCGAGTTAGGACTGAGGGTTTGGAATTGCTCCCTTTACCTTTCCTTTGAGAGCTAGGGACATGACTCTGTTTCCAAGAGTCAAGGTAGCAAGAAGGCAGGAGAGAGAGGAGGTGAGTGATGGATGCTGAAGCTGCTGTTGGCTACTTGGGAGGAAGTAAGGAAGGGAGGCAGCAAGCTCCTAGAAAAACAAAGGAAGCCCCCCCCCCACCCAAGTCAGGAGAGCTGGTCTTGATTAAGAGGAAAGCTTCTGTAGACCTTGCTCCTTCCAGTGTAAGCTTGGGTATTACTTGCTAATGAAGTTCATGGCTAGAAGGTTCTTCTTCCCTGCCTGACTCCTCTACTCTTGCACACCCCTCCCAACACAGCAGAAGCAGAGAGAAGTCAGTGCATCATGGTAACAGTAAAAACTGCAAAGCCAGTTGAAGACTTGGGCTTCATTGCCTCTGCTTGTAAGAAGACATCCCAGTGCCTGCCTAGGTATTCCAGTAAAGGCAATTACAAAGAGAAAAGGGACTGCAGAGGCAAATATAAAATCTGCACATTGTCATTAATCTCCATGAGATAGAGAGTAAGGCAGAAGTGGATGACTTCAAGGGATCTCGCTTTCAGCACACTTAGGTGACTGTGTCAGCCAGGATCCATGCTCTACTTGGAAGGATCATGATGTTTTCCAGGTGGACAGTCTTCCTTTCTTCCTCCCTTCCTTTCCCCTCATTTTCTCTTCCTCTTCCTCCTTCCCCTCCCCCTTCTCTCTTTCTCCTTCTTTTCAGCAGAGTGCTGTGTTATTTCCTCCAGGGGAAGAATGTGCCTCTGGGAGAGTTGAAAGGCTAGAGTGGGTGACAGTTTGGACAGAGCTGCAACTGTTCTACCTCTTGGAAAACTGAAACCTGTAACAGTCAGACTGCAAGAGCACAGGATCATATGCTCCTGGGTACTGTTGTATCCCCAGGACATTACACAGTGCCTGGCACATAGAGGGTATTCAAGGAGTATTTCTTGACTGCGTGCACATGTGTGCGTGCGTGCACACACACACACACACAAACCCATGGAGCCACAGGGAACTGCATTCTCTTGAAGGTTTTAAAGAAAATGATAGACCTTGAATGAAACCCTTTCCCTTCTCCCAGCCTGAAAGCAGAGAAATGATCTCCAAGCTCTCAGGAGTCTCTTCTAGCTCTGAGTACACATGTAAATATCTGACGAATTGCTGTAAAAATAAGCACACACAGCTTAAGTAGCAAATGGATAAGTTCAATGTAAAGATTTTCTTTGGGCAAAATGGAAGATCAAGTAAGGGTATTATAATACATTCATTTATCAGCTCACAACATAGTGACTTTAAAATAAAATCTTCAGCAATTATCATCATTTGTAGTAATGCATGTCACTCTCCAAGGCACGTGGGTTATAATTATGCATAAAGCAATTAATAAGAGGAGGACTTATTGGCCATTTAAAATACTCGTTGCAGTTGAGAGTCACGTCACACTGATTTCGTGAGTGAGTCTGCAATACCAAACTTAGATTTCCACCAATATTTTCTTTGGGACAAAAATTTGGGATGATATAAATTAATACAGTGATCTCTCCTACATGTTTTAACTGGGGTTTCCTGCTGTTACAGGATTCTCCAAACTAAGACTTGGAAGCATTTCTCTCGGCCACCCTCCCTGTCTGTCTCGTGCTGTTCTCAGTACCTGAAAAGTCTGGGTGCATGTGGAGACCTGTGCATCTTCAGAGACCCCCTTGTGGTGAAAGGGTTCCTGGAGGCCATGTGAGGTTTGAGAAGCCTGCAAGCAGAATCTGCTGCAGGTAGGTGGTGGTGGTGGGGCTGGAGTCCACTTCCTCTTGACCTGTTGGCCAGGGCTACCATTAAGCTGTTTTCTTTAGCCCACTCCCTTTCCTTCCCCCTAGAACAAAAGGTGGTTTAGGAACTCCTGGTCTTTGTATTCTTTTCCCGATTAGCCTCTGTTTTGAAAGCCAACTGCCAGTGACCACTCTATTTCCAAGGGGAAAGTTTAAAATTTTTTTTCTCCAGAGAGAGGGTCATGAACAAATGTAGGGTCCAGGAGGAGGAGGAATGAGTAAGTCCAGACCTCAGGTCTCTTAAATAAGACCATATAATTAGCAGTACTCGGCCCGCACCCCCAAGGGGTCCGCATTCTTCCACCTGTAATGGCGTCATGGTTCAATTCCTTTTCGTCAGTACTTTTTCTATATTGTTGGTTTACAGCAACAGCCACTCCACTGTCCCCTGGCGGCCTGGGCAGCCTAGGAAAACCCTGTGTGTGGTGCCTTCCCTCCCTCGAAATCGGGGCGTCCCTTACCCGGGGAGTGGTGTCATGGTCCGCGGGTCTCAGCTCCACAACTGATGTCCGGGCTCTCTTATTTGACCTGGTCCTATTTAGCTGGGCAGAAAACTCGCTTCGCTCTTAAGGAGCTGTTTCCCGGATCCCATCTCTCACCTGACATTGGCTCAAATGAGGCTCTCTTTAAAGAGCGGGGTCTGTATAAGAGCAGAGAAGGAGGAAACTTCGCTGCCCCAGGGCGAAAAGGGCCGGACCTGGCGCACAGACTTCCTGGACTGGGACAGCTGTTCCTAAGGGAAAAGTTTGGAATGCGCTCTGCGGTCCCACCTTAAGGCAGGGGCCGAAATAATCTCCCCAAGTGCCCGGAGAGGCTGTGCTAAGCCTGGGCCTGCCAGAACTTTCCGTTCAGGTGAGGAGAGATGGGGACGTCCTGCAAGGGCCTGAAGGCCGGGAGCTCTCAGAGGTCCTTCCGGTTCAAAAAGGACCTGGAAGGAAAAGATGCGGAGTTGGGGGGGGGGGGGCTAGGGCTTTCTTTGAATCACAAAGGTCAGAAGGAGGCAGATCGGAACTCATCTTGATTAAATGGGAAGACAGTTAAAAAACGCTGTTTGCTTGCTTCGTTCTATCTGCTCCAAAAGGGGCTCCCTACAGGGGAGTGCTATACACAGGCTCAAGCTGGGTCCTCCACCAGCTCTCTGATTTGCACACTCTGGGTCCTCGAGTCCACGGGTGCACAGCGGGGGAGGAGGGTTTAATGGCGGTACTCGCTGCAGGATGACGTCGGGACTAAGGCAATCAGAGCCCACTGCATGAGCCTGCTTCTTTAGTTTGCTTCTTGCCCGAATTGAGCCCAGAGGGGGCGCCTCTGTGGACACCTGCATCGCCCTGCCCACCTCCCCAGGGAGCGCGCGCCTCCCCGCGGAGGAACAGGCGCTGCAGGTTCCGGGTCCTTCCAGAAGATCCCTCTAGAGCGGGAAAGGGCAGCTGTGGTCGCTGCCTTCCGTCGTCCAACTGCCCCTTACTTTATAGACCCCTCCTCTCGTGTTCTCTCCTTCGCGACCCTCCCACGGTTTGGACGGAGCTAAAATCCAGTCACTGGAGGACAGGTTTCGGGGAACTCATCTCCGCACACCACCCCCCTCTCGCTACCACGTTCTCTGTCTTCTTTCGGGGATGACAAAGCCCAGGAAATTGGAGAGAGTTCGGAAGCGGTAGGCACTGTGTTTCTCTTTCTGGTCCCGCTTCTGCCTTTGGGCAAACTCCGCACTGAGCCCAGCCGAAAGAAGTCGGCCTGGGATTCAGGACGCTGGTCGCCGCACCTGGCCCCCGTTCGCCTGTGCCTGCGGTGGGCTCCATCCCCGGACGCTGGGCACACGCCGGCGAGGCCCGCAGGCTCCACTTGCCCCTGCCACGCGTGCGCGGCCAGTCGGGCTCCCGCCCCAGGACAGCCTCCCGCCGAAACGAGAGGGCTAGAGAACCCCCCACCCCCCGCCCAAGCCCCGTCGGACTATCTTGCCTCAATACCGCCGTCTCCAGAGCAGCCCGTCCTCCCGCCAAGGCACCTGACGGCCGGCTTCGCAAACAAGTGAAACTCATGGCAGAGCCAGCATAGTCCGCTCCCCCTTCCTTCCCCACCTCCCCGAGTTTCAGCCCCAGCTTCCAGGTCGCCGACTGAGCCTCCGATGCATGCGCGGCGGCCACCGCGGCCCGTGCGCGCCCCCTGCAGGCCGGGCGGGCTGTTCAGTGCTCCAGATCCAGGCCGGGGTTGTGCCCACGGAGGCCGGGCGCGCCCCCTGCAGGCCGGGAGGGGCCTCCGACGCCCACTCGCGCCGAGGCCTGTCACCATTGTCCCTTCCGCCCGGGGTTAATTAGCGCTTCAGACGTGGTTGCGGCGCTGAGCCTTCGCCGCCGCCCGCCCCGGGAAAGGGCCTGCTCCTCCGGGCCTCCCGGGGTGGTGGAGCTGCAGCGCGGGGGCAGCGGATGCGGGAGCGCTGCTCGGAGTCTCGCAGTGCGTACAGAAGGGCGGGCCCTCTTCCCGGAGCTCCTCGGCTCGGAACAGCCGGGCGCACCGTGTTCGCTTCCGCGGAGTAATTTTCTGGCTCCCTTGCCTGGTTATTACGATGAAACCGTAAAGGCACCCACAGCTATGCTGGACCACCATTTTAAAAAAAGCGGTTAAATGATACATTTAGAGAAGCATGTGCACACGTGTGTACATATGTTCACACTTACACCTGATTCGTCCCCTGCCCATTCTCCCCCATTCCTACCTCTGCCCCTCCCCCGAGGCTCCCACAGGTATGTTCTAGAACGGATACAGGTTGCTAGCGCCGTCCACCAGCTGTCCCGAACATCAGTTAGAAATCTCCACGAGGGACGAAAACATCTGTTCGGGCAGAGGCTGGGAAGCCGAGGCGGCGGGTGTCGCGCTGCGGGGAAGCACCACACCCCGCGCTGCACCAGGGGAGAGGGCCCCTGCCGGTCGCAAACGATCTTCGAGATCGCAGGTACCCCTCGCCGAAGGGTACGGTGAGGCCGCCGGAAGTGCGCGCGGCGACGGCGTCCGCGGTCTCCATGCCCTACCCCACCCTCCCCGACTTTTGTTCTCTCCCCACCCCCATTACTCTCGGGGTGGGGGTCTTTCCTCCTCCACTCTACCTGTCCGCTCGAGGTAAAGGTTTGCCCCCGCGTCCCCGTCCCCGGCGCGCGCCGGCCGGGTGCGGGTGGAAGGGCGCAGCGCGGTGGCGGCACACTGCTGGGGCAGAGTTGGGGCTCTGCGGGCTGCGCTGCCGGCGTCCCCGGCTCGGAAACCCCGTGAGCGAGCGCGTTTGAGCGGTCTATCCAAAGACAGAGAGGGAAGGTAGGGCCGCCTTCAGTTACAAATAAATTTTATATTGTTTATTTTTATTTTACTAGGTAATACATGCACATAGTGAAAAATTCAAACAGGACAAAAGGATGCACATAAAAGCAGTATTTGAATACATCCTCTTGGGTGCCTTATCTAAGGTGTGTCTGAGCCCTTGGATCTCTGGGCGCAGAGGGACCCTCATGGGTCCCTGTGCGCACAGACCTAGGCGGACTGTTTCCTTTCTCATCCACATCCTCTGACAATTTCTCCTTTGGAGGTTTCTCATAGCTGCTGCTCAGCAGCAGTTCGCCGTGCGGTTCCGGGAGAGCGTCCGCTTTTCCTGCCGGGTTCTAGTTGAGCGTAGCCAGCCCTCTCTGTCTTCCGAAGTGAGGGCTCCGGGTATCAAACACTCATTATTGACTACCTTGATGGCTAATATGGGTGGGGGTATATGGGGGAGGGGGCGGCTTCATTTTTCTTTTTCATTTCTCCGATTCCATACACAGTGAACATTACTAATGGTTAATAAAATGTAGTTTGCGATCGTAATATGGGGACGGAGCGGTCTCAATAAATGTCACAAGATATAAGACAAAAAAGTATCCTGCGAGTGTATGCGGGACTGTATTACTCCCAGTTTTGGCTAAGGATGCACTAAAATAACCTGTTAACACACACCAAAGTGCATCCCTATAATAACCTCCTCAATCATTTATTAAAAGTCGTGTCAAGCAGGCCCGTATAATTCATCTCTATGCAAATACATCAATGTCAGGCCATTAGTGTATTGCTCAGGTTTTTATTAAAGTGCATTCTTTTTAATTCAGCCCCGTAAAATACGAGCCCCATTGCTCAAGAATTATAGCAACTATTAGAGTAACATATGGGCAACATGCACTCAGAAAATAAAAACCAACAGATAAAGTGGCAGGGTCACATCGCAGGAGCAAACACTTAACAAAATGGCAGTGGGGTAATAGATTTTTCTCCTAGGGCCTTTGGCGAGAGGGTGTCATGGGCATCAACACCTTGGAGAAGGCGAGAGGCTCGAAGTTATTCTGCCCTGTCCCAACACCAGAACCAGCCCCGGATGGGCATCCTCGGAGTTAGGGGAGGGAAGCTTCCAGAGCGCCTCCTTATGTGGCCTCCATCTTCCGGTTCGAGGATTTCCACATTCACCGGAGAGAAATGTCAGTGTAGGATTTATGATTGAAACCGTTGTCTCCCTCCCAATCTCTCTGTCTCCCCCCTCTTCCACCTCTCTCCTCCCCCCGCCACTTCTCGGTCCATACTAACCGAACCGGGAGCCCCACCCACCTAGAGTACTTTCCGAGATGCTCTTCCTTCCCTGTCGGAAGACAGAGGAGTGAACTAGACCCAGGAAGGCCCGGGGACTTGTTGGCAAATTTCTCTCTCCTGTGTAGAAGCCCCAGGAAAAACTTTCTATTGAAATCAATCCATGGCTAAATAATAAGGACTTCTCTTTTAGCTCTCGACTCAGAAGAAACGTACGTGCCCTCTGCCCGCTCCACCCCTTCCTCCCCCGCTCCCTCTGGGGGGCGGGAGGCGCTAGTGTCCCTGGTTAGAACGCTTTGCTATAAATTTTGCTAAACTAGGGAAAGCTCTAGCCTGATCCCGGAGGGACTTCGCTATTTTACGTACCGAGGACAGAGTAGGGGCGGTAGTGGTGCCCTACATCCCTTCAGCCAACGCCCAGGTTTGAGGTTGGGTAGGGGAAGGGAAAGATTGCGGGGGTGGGGGTGGGGGCGGGAGAGAGAGAGAGAACTGATCTGAAACAGCAGCTGACAAATCCACCGGAGAAGTCAGCAGCGTCAAATTCAGTTTTTTATTTTTAATTGCCGTTAGAACAATCAATTTCTAGAGACCTAAAAATAAACCTCAAATCCCAAACACAACACAGTCCCCTCAGAAAAATAGAGAGAAAACGGGAAAAAACTCCTAAGAACAATCTCCCAGATTTAATGAGAGAGTCGCCCACATCCTCATCACCCCAGCATGGTAATTGAGCAGATCTATTAACTTGTTACACTAGATTTGTTTAAAGAGACTATTACACAGTCATTTAATCAATTTGTTACACCGGAGGTCCTGACTTATGAGACACTTGCCTTATGATTCCTTAATGACTGAATTAATTTGTTTTAATAAAACCAACATTGTGTACAAGTACATTTCTAGAAATGTAATTTTGGAGACAGAACAGTCCAATGCTTCATCTGATTAGGTCCTTTCTATGGTTTATCAAAGTCTGTAGTTTCTGACATAGCTGCTTGTGTGGAGTATTTTTCTTTTTTATAGCGCCATTAATTTAATATGGATCATTAGTTCTTTATACACATGCATGTTCTGACAAATGTACCCAATGAATAATGCAGCTAATGTGCTTAGGCCCAAATGCATCACATCATAAACAGAGACCTCTGGAAAAATAACAACAATGAAATAAAACACCACCTCTAGTCACCGTGGTCATCATCAGGGTAGCATTTCGAATTACACTTAAGTCTTGTGCAGAGCGAGATGTGTTTGGCCCCAGGATTATATCAACATAACCAACTGGGTCTAACTATGTAGTGAACACAAATAGATTTATGGTGAATTAAGGTTGTCTTGAGAGCAGATGCAGGACAAGAAAATCGGTCTTGCTCTTGATGGAAACTGACATGTGTAGAATAAAATGTAAATAAACAGAAAGTCCCCAAGAAAAGGGACTTGATGTTATTGATTATGTAAAATAATTAGGACATTACAAATGATAATGCACTACAAAGAGTTGGCATTTATGGCTAGATTTTTTGCAGGAAGAAACGATTTAGGCTCTGAAACACCACTTGAAAGATGGGGCATGATCTGAGGGGCAATAAAAAAATTAATAATGGAGGGACAGGAATGATCAGTTTGTAACCGATAACTGATATAAATGATAACTGAATGAGCCTGCTGCAGAGGTAAACATTTGAGCTTAGAGGAATATAAGGCGAGTGATGGCCCTACATGATCACTTGAGGCATAAAGTGCTTCTGCATAATGTGGGTAGCTACGCACAGAAGCCAAATATTGACTAAATAGCTTAACAATTATTACAGAGAAGAGGGAGAAGCTGGATATATTTCCAATGAGGATATGCCTTACAAATCTTTCTTAACAATGCTGGACAGGCAGCCGCTTGAACTTGATTTCATTTCAAAAAAGACTAGACTGCACACGTATTAACAGTATATTTGAATACTTTCATGCCCTCCTTGTGGTGTCCTTTTGAAACGGAAATGGACATTAAGTTGATGAATGGAATTTGTAAATAAAAAGATATGGCTACTTCTGCTGTATCAAGAGTAATTATGATTATTACATACCAATGAAACTCACCTTAGAGTTATATGAATAGAAGGAAAACTACTCTGTGAATAGTTTGAAAAAAAAAAGAAACTCACCAAGATTTCAATCAGAGATACAAAGATCAGATGTGGTTGTATTTTCTGGTTTTGGTTAAGCAATGTACTATTATTATTCATGGTATTTTCCCAACGTGGTTCTGTGGATAAAACAGGCTTTTTTTGAGTCATTCACCCTAAAGTTGGTGGATAACGTGGAACACGCCACTGGAGTTTTGGTTTTTGAAGCATAAACATTTGTAAAACAAGAAAGAGTTTTAGAAATCATACAGTTCTGACATTTTCACAAGCTACATTTATCTTTTTCCTTTCACTATAGCTCAGTGATTTCTCTGCCTGAGACAGGAATGTTTATGATGATAAATCAGTGTTGTTTAATTAGATTCATCTTTACTTCATTTTAATCTTAGCTGGAAATGTATTTCTTTAGTTTATAAAAATGAATAATTTGATCACTTCTTGGTATAAAATAAGTGGCATGAGACCAAGAATCAATGTTGGATCCTTTTTTGAATTTTTTGATTTATTCTAAATTCTTTATGTAATCTCTTACCTTCTTGTTTTGACAAGTGAATTTTATGCATTTCTTCCTATTTGTAAGCAGCTAATGCAAAGTACATTTGCTATTTATTACAAAGTAAATGAATTTGACCTTTTGCCCATTTTACCAGATGCTATTTCTGACCATCCCAAAAAGCCTGTTTAAAGTCAAAACATGGAGCATTTGAGGTCACAAGACCAACTCAAGGTCATTTTAATACTGGGAAAAGGTTAATTAGATCACTGCATTAAAACAGGAATAGACTTTTACTCAGCTTCATCCAAATAAGCATAGACAAGCTTACCTTACCTTTTAAAGTTTCCTTAGAGATTCTAGCCCATTTCTTAGAATGATAAAAATAACTTTTTGTAAATATAATTTTTGAGTTTTCCTTTCCGAAATTTTAGTAACAGTTGTCATTAATTGGTGCTTACTATGCACCAGGTTCTATGTAACATATTTTACACGTCTTCACATACTTTACATCATCTCATGTAATCTTCTCAATAACTCTATGAAGTAGATGATGATTATTATTATGATCCCCACTTTACAGATGAGGATACTGAGACTCAGAGAGGTTATTTACTTGGCCAAGATTAACAGAGATATTAATCTGGATTTAAACTCAGGCTCTAAACTTTACTGCTGCCTTATGCTGCCTTTATGAAACATATTACACATCATTTTTAAACTTCAGACTCTTTCTTATCTTAATTTGCACCTGTTGTCTTTATATAGTTTAACATGATATAGCTGCTTTGGTTCTAAGAACAATGAACTTTTGTACTTACCTCAGATAATGCTGTAATAAAGTGTTGAGTATGATGATAAATCAGTGTTGTTTAATTAAAATTGTCCGATAGTGTGTGTAACAGTAAACACCACCGAATGTAAATGGCCTGCCTGATCTCTGCTGTTAGGAAGTTCTTTTTGGCAACTAAGTGAGATGTAAGAGTAGATCACAGGATGCCTATGAGTGCCCTGGAAAAGTACTTTACTATACAATTCCTTATGGCTCCTGAAGGAAAACTCTGCACTCTCCAAGGGACAGTTTCTTATAGGACCCTGTTGTTCCTAGAGAGAAACTTCTTTCCTAGTAAATTGACTGGTAGACTGTTAATTACATCATCTTAGCTCATGTGGGTGCCCCCCAAACAAAACCCTGTTATGGTCACTTTCAATGTGATTTAGAAATAGCTCGAAATTTTCAGATAAGCATCCTACTTCAGAGTTACTTTTCCTGGTGACTGGAGGATCTGTTATTCAGACTCCAATCTCAGCACTGCGTTATTTTCTCTTTGTTCATCTGGTTATCAACTAGTTTTCCCCACGTAGGCTGGAGTATATCTTTTGAAGGGAAAAATACACATTCTGCTTTAGCGTGTTTTCATCCAGGTTACTTTTCTGCCTGGCCTCTGAAATGCAACTTTCTGGGACATTTGGAAGTGACAGTTTGCAGGGACAATCTTCTCATAAGCATATATTTAGAATTAATTAGAAATATATTTGGAAATAATTAGAAAATAGAAATATTTCTTTTTTCAAGATGCTCAAGGGGCCGGCCCAGTGGCACAGAGGTTTAGGTCGCGCTTTGGCAGCCCAGGGTTTGCAGGTTCGGATGCTGGGTGCCTGCCGATGCACTGCTTGTCAGCCATGCCGTGGCAGCGTCCCATATAAAGTAGAGGAAGATGAATGTTAGCCCAGGGCCAGTCTTCCTCAGCAAAAAGAGGACGATTGGCAACAGATGTTAGCTCAGGGCTGGTCTTCCTCACAAAACAAACAAACAAACAAACAAAAAAAACCCCAAATGCTCAATATTCATTATACGCTGTGGAAGATTTTTCAGTGGAATGAATCGGGGCAGAGAGAGCGATGGAAGTTTCCTGTTCTGCCTTCCAGACAGCCTTGTCCTTTTCTGAGTGCCTACAAAGTTGGACACCCTCTGGGACAGGTTTAAAAATAAAGAATCCTGGGCCGGCCTGATGGCATAGTGGTTGAGTTCTGGCGTTCTGCTTCAGCAGCCTATAGTTCATGGGTTTGGATTCCGGGTGCGGACCTACACACTGCTTATTGAGCCATGCTGTGAAATGCATCCTGCATGTGAAATGGAGGAAGATGAGCACAGATGTTAGCTCAGGGCCAATTTTCCTCACCACCACCACCAACCACCACCACCACCAACAACAAAACAACGGAATTTTCTTTCTTCCTTTGTGAATGACAAGATTAAGATAATGTAATCAATATTCCCCTTGCTTAGATTCTGGAATTATCATGGTTTCTAACATGGAATTTAATTCTCATGTATTAAAAATGATAAAACCTAAAATCTACTCTAAAGGCTGCCATATAAAATTTGTGGTCTCCTAATCACAGTCGACAGCTAAAGATTTCAACTCAAACATGATAGACCACAGAGGCAGCAAATTTCCAAATTCCAACTGTTCAGACTCTATTTAGTTGGTTCTTCACCAATACTTTTCAGCTCTTGGTCACTATTGGCGGACTGGATGCCCTTGGTTTAGGTGAGCTCTAAGACAAGATGCTCCAAGTGTGAGATCTGGCCATAAATTTACAAGGCAGAACTTTCCCCTAAGAGTGGATCTGGATTCCCTTCTTAGGTTTTCTCCTGGTTCTACTTTGGGATCTAGGCCTACACTTTTACCTTTCGTTTGGGGCTCTTAGGAGGCAGCATGTCCCATCCTACAAACCTCAGACTGTACTTAGCCTCCAGATTGCACATGAAAATGTAACATCTGGCTTTATGACTAATGGCATAACTAAATGAAGTGAGATAATAGGTAATGTGTCTACAGTAATGCTTGGTGCAAAGTAAGGGCACAATGATTGGTAGCTGTTATTATTATTGATGTTAATATTACTATGACTATCTCTGTTACTGTTTTTTCCCAGCTTTATTGAGATATAATTAACACATAACATCGTGTAAGTTTAAGGTGTACAATGTGGTGATTTCATGCACATATATATTGTGAAATGACTACTGTAATAAGATTAGTTAGCACATCCTTCACCTCACGTAATTACCATTTTTTTGATTGTTATGATGAGAACATTCAAGATTTACTCTGTTAGCAACTTTCAAGTGTACAATGCAGTACTGTTAACTGTAGTCACCATGCTGTACATTAGATCCCGGAACTTATTTATCTTTTAACTGGAAGTTTGTACCCTTTAACCAACATCTCCCCATTTCCCCCACCCCCCAGCCCTGGGCAACCACCAGTCTACTCTTTGTTTCTATGATGTTGGCTTTTTCAGATTCCATATCTAAGTGAGATCGTACAGTATTTTTCTTTCTCTCTCTGACTTATTTCACTTAGCATAATGCCCCAAAGTCCATCCATGTTGTTGCAAATGACAGAATTTCCTTCTTTATTCCATTATATATATCACATTTTCTTTATTCATTCATTCGTTGATGGACACTTAGGTTGTTTCCATGTCTTGGCTTTTGTAAATAATACTGCAGTGAACATAGGGGTGCAGATATCTCTTTAAGATCCTGATTTCATTTCCTATAGATATATAGCCAGGGGTGGGATTGCTGGGTCATATGGTAGCTCTATTTTCAATTTTTGAGGAGCCTCCATACTATTTTCAGTAGTGGCTGTACCAATTTATATTCCCACCAACAGTGCACAAGGGTCCCCTTTTCTCCACATCCTTGACAACACTTGTTATCTCTTGTTTTTTTGATGACAGCCATTCTGACAGGCGTGAGGTGATATCTCATTATGTTTTTGATTTGTATTTCCCTGATGATTAGTGATGTTGAGCACCTTTTCATATGCTTGTTGGCCATTTGTATATCTTCTTTGGAAAAATGTCTGTTCAGATCCTCTGCCCAGTTTTTAATCAGATTATTTGTATTTTTGCTATTGAGTTGTATGACTTTGCTGTTATTGTTAATGAGGCCAGGTTGTAATAAGAACAACAATGATCATAATGATCTTAAATCAACTTCGACTCTTGGGAATGACTGAATTCTGAAGCGCTTTGCTCTGAGTACAGTGCAATGGCTGATGTTTTATTTTTGGTACTCCACAGAAGCAAGAGTCAGTTTGAAGATGGGTCTCCCCCGCCCCACTCCTTTTATAGGATAGCAATAAACATGGCTGTATCTCATTAAATTTAATGAGTCTTCGTAAAATAACCATTACATTCTGAAGGTAATGAAAGAATAGCTTTGATGGTTAGTAAATAAACTACCAAGGGCAGGTTCCTCACATTCTAGGGTTGCATAGCATGCAGGTGACATCAGGAAGGGGCTGTGGCATTTTTGTGATAAGACAGCCAGGGTGTGCCCAGCTTCACTGTGTGAAAGCCCGTGGGGCAACAATCTTCATTTTGGCCAGGGTGTTTCAAGCTATGCCTTGGTTGTGAGATGTGATTAAATTGGTTGGCTTAAAAATCTGCTAAAGGATTTTATGTATATCATGTCACTGATATTGAATTTGAATATTATCCTAGTAGGTTAGACTAAATAATTTATCTTATAAACATAGAGGTAGAGCAGATTGAACAGAGTATGCAAATTTATGTAAATAACCCTACAAATTCAGACTCTTCTGATCCAAGAGCCCTGGTACTTTATAAACAGGGCTGAAACATTGTAAATCAGGAGTTATTAACCTATGGTCCTTGGCCCAGTAGGGTCCTGAATTTATATGCCAAATTGCATGCGTGTGTATTTTTCTAGAGAGAGGGTCCATAGCTTTCATTATATTCTCAAAGGAGTTTACCACCAAAAAAGTCTAAGAACCATAACATAGTATAAATATTCTAGATGGTCATATTAAATCAAATCGCATTTACACTCTCTGCTTTTCAGAAAGTGTTACTTAATTAGAATAAAAATCTGCTACTTATTTATGATCCAGCTAGAACTAAAAGTTCTTGACTTTTTAATGAAATCCTTTAGTTTCCTTTGTAGATGCATAAATTTAAAAAATCCTACTCTTTCATATACCTGAATTTTTCTACATTGCTTTCCACCCCAGAATACTGTTTCACTTATAGTAGTTTTTTCAGTTTTAACTTTTGATCTTTAGTTCATGAAGTCATTTTTGATATCATGCCACCAAAGGCTCTGCTCAAATGAAATGGGTCTGGAAAGAGACTAAAAAGGAACAAAGAAAAATGAATCTATATATAAATGATCCTTTCTGGTGCAATGTTTTTTTTTTTTCTAATGTCTTTTTATCTAGATTATAAGCTTCCTAAATTAATCTAATAACTGCCCAAATATTTCATATTGACAACTGTGGCAGGCACTCTTATGTCCCTAGATTATCCCTGTGAGATGGGTTGAACATATTTAAGATAGTTTTCCAGCTATGCAGAATGAGATCCAAGAAGATGTGAAGGTGTGTTTATGACCACGGAGGCCAGGTCTCCATAGGGAAAGCAAAGGCAGAGAGTCAGGATTTTAGAGCTGGAAGGGATCTCTGACATTACTGAGTCATTCTTTACAAAATTAAAAGAAGACTGAGCTAGAACACAAGTCTCCTAAATCCCACCCTAGAGCGGATTTCTGACACCATAACACCAAAGGCAATTAGGTGTGTGTTTGGGATCAAAGTCAGCACAGAGCTCACAATGCATACCAACTCAAAGATGATTTCCAGTCTAGTTGTTTCTTTTTTCTCCTGTGGTTGTATGTATGTGTGATATGTGTATGTACATATGCATGTACGTACATACACACACACAAATATAAGTACACAGAAGCCCAAATGTGTACAGTGCTATTTATATACTGTTAGAGTGAATTATTTCATTTCCTTGGATCCCAACAAAGTTCTTTATAAGCAAAATCATCTTCTTTATTTAATAGTACCTAGTTGCCCTCAAAATGAAGGCATTCTGGGTCCGGGAGACTCTGAATGTGTCACTGGAGTTGGTCACAATTTTTTTTTTTTTTTTGTGGGGAAGACCAGCCCTGAGCTAACATCTGTTGCCAATCCTCCCCTTTTTGCTGAGGAAGACTGGCCCTGGGCTAACATCCGTGCTCATCTTCCTCTACTTTATATGGGATGCCGCCGCAGCATGGCTGACAGGCAGTGCGTCGGCGGGCGCCCGGGATCCGAACTCGTGAACCCCGGGCTGCCAAGCGCGGACTAAACCGCTGCGCCACCGGGCGGCCCCCTGCAATTTTTTTTGTTTGTTTGTTTTGAAAATTATCAACTGAGTGGACACACCAGAAGGACAGAGGATCTATATAAATAGTCTTATAATTTCATAATTTGGGAATATTTAACATCATAAATAAGTGGCTGCCTGGCCTCATACGGATGGATGGATCGCACTACTTGAGATAATGTGCACAAAAGTATTTAGTGGCTACATGTCTCTTAACAAACTTAAGGTCATTACTCACTAATCTGGAAAAGTATTTCTTCTCTTTTCATTAAACAAATGTGAAAGAAACCCTAGTATCTTTTCTTATAATGTGTCTGTGGAACACAGTGAGAAAATCAGCAGCATCTTCTCAGTTTATGGAACCAGCAGCTTCCTCATCCCTTATGGATCAAAGAGGATTCCAAATACTTGAGCCTATAGATTTTTATTCCCCATTTCTTCTTTCACTTCTTGTAGTCTTAATGAGAACATCCACTGGGAAGCTGGAGGCCAAGCATAATTTCTCATATTGCAGGGGGACTGGCTGAGCTGAATGATCAAATTAGGCACTCTGAAAGTCATTTGGAAAAAAATGCTCGGATGCCTCTTTGTGGCTTGGGCTGCTTAATGAAGCTGTGAAGACTTTTCAGTTAATCTTTAATCTTTTGGCCTCTATATGGTTCCCTACCTGTTGAAGAGGTCACTACCTTAAAGCAATGCATTCTTGAACTCTTAAATAGGCTTGAATCTGTGGGGCAGTTCCAGAGTCTCAGGACGTAACTTGAGTATTAGATTAGTAATTGGGATTAAAGGTAAGAATAGATTTTTCTGAGACCTTCTGTTCTCAGAACCCTAATTAGTGATCAAAGAAAAGTGCTACATACTTCCAAAAGAGATCCCTGCCTTGCCAATAAAATTTTTTCCCCCCAGTATTTCCATTTTTTTTATCTCTTTTCTATCTTTGGAAGTAGGCAAAGAGGTGTGAGCCCATTCACAATGTAGATTCACATTAACACCATAAAACAGGAACAAGGAAAGCAGTGAGTGACCTTAATAGTGAACTATTGTGTATGTGTGTGTGCTGCAAACTATTACTTACATATAAAATAATTATGATTATTTTATTGTAGCATGGTTGTAATTTTTGTTGCATTATAAATATCGCAGACCCAATTTTTTTTCTACTACCACAGCAGTTTCTGAAGACGTGTAAACTCATAGTGTTATTACTCTCTAATCTAGTTGAGGTGATGAAATAGTGCCAAAACTCTCATTGCAATTTCATTAGCATATTCATGAGTCGTACTTTTGCAGTGTTGCAGAAACAACACAAATTGGTTTGTGAATTGTGAACTCCCCCTTCTTCTCCTCTCCAGAAGCACAGCCTGTGGATTAGCAAATCAAGTTGGCCACAAACTTCTGAGCACTGAATTGCATAAGTTTTCTGCTCAGCCCTTTATTTCCATATTTTATGATTCTTCTGTTATTGAGTGCCATATGAATGGACATACTGTCCAACAGAAGAGCAAGAATTGGGTCTCAGACGGCTTGGAAAAATCACACTTCTGGAAAAGCCAGACTAAATTACCCTGCTAGATGAGAACATTTCTTTTCTTTCCTTCTCTCTCTTTTTTTTTTTTTTTGGTTGTTTTTTGGATGAGCGTTAAGAGTGCATTTGTAGTTTGACTGAAACTGGCTTGAAGTTCACCAAGCCAGTTTTCTTCCTCCTCGGCACACAGCTAGACCACATTTTCCAGCCTCCCTTGAATTTAGACGTGACCATAGTACTGAGTTCAGGCCAGTGGAATGTGGTGGAAATGATGCACATCACCTCTAGGTCTGACCCATAAACATTTTCTCTGTGTTTCACTCTCCCTCTTGTTCCATCTACTGGCTGGATGTTTACCCTTAGGGCAACTTTGGCAAGTAATGAAAATGACAGAGCCTTCATCAGCCTGGGTCCCTGAATGACTGCATGGAGTTCCTGTTCTCCATTCCTCCCTGAACCTTAAATGAGGAATAAACATCCTTTGTGATAACTCACTGAGATTTCAGATTTTATCTGTTAGAGCAGCTAGCATTATCTTAAGCAATTCAATGGTATCTTTATTATCCAGATTTTGTGTTATGTGATAAATTTGGTTGCTATTATTTAAAATTTTATTTGACTTGAGAAATGGAACTCTGAGGATTAAAACACATGGTTTATTTCTGCTGTTTGTGGTTTTTCCGTGTTATGGTTATATCTTTCGACTTCCTTGTGACCCATTTTTACCAGTTACATGCCCTGAAGGGGCATTTAATTATACAATTAAATAAACCCAGTTCTTCAACCCCTCATAGTAAATTAAGTGTTGAGGGAAATATTTGTGAACACGTTCAAGTACTAGATAGAACACTGGAGCCCACCTATTAGTTAACTAGAAAACTAGAAAAATCAACTCTGTTCAGCACCCAACATATTTCAGAAGTTAAATGCAGGGACTATTGATAATTTTTAAAGCTTATGTAGCACTTTTGGCTGTTTGAAACACTTCCACATAATAATGTACAGGATAAATGTATGTTTGCTCAGTTCTTTGAAAGATTTAGATAAGAGATTTTTCTGAAGATGAAACATGCAATTTTAAATGAAAAATCTGTGTCATTGTAACAACAACAAAATCACACACTGTTAACATGTTGAAAAATGTATTTTACACCTAACCTTAGTAGGCAGCTAGGGAACGTTACTTAAGGTGACCAGCTCTTTTTTGCTAACACTGGTTTTGATTTATATGTTATGTTGGTATGGTATTTTACAAAAATGTGAAGCCATCTAGGCTTGTGTGGGCAGTTAAAGATGGGGGATACCGAGGCACAATGAGAAAATTATTATTGAAACTACAGGAGTAGATAATCAGTGTAAAGATTGGTACTGATGCACAAAAGACCACTAATTTTGGACTTTTTCTAGCTTATTTGAGAGGCTATGTAGAAATCAGGATGAAATTTAAATATGTTATAAAATCTCTTTGGTATCTCTCATCCCAGCCAAGAATCCATTACATTTAGAGTTCAGAGGTTTTTTGAACAGATGACAGGCAATGTATGAGATAGCCCATGTTTATCTACATTTGACTTATAAATATGTTTCATTTAATTTTTCCATGGAGAGATTGCTGTGGACACACATTGTTCACATGAGATAATGCAACATAACTGATTTAATTAGAGCCTGTTTTCTTGGCTTGCAATCGCTCTGTATTGGAAGGATGGCTTTTTCCATGGGAAAAAACTATCAGTGGGTAAAACACGATTTAAGAGACAACAGTAGAATACAGTCCCTTTTGCTTTTTTTCAGGCTTCAATCCATTGCTCAATTTAAGTATGGAAATACTGCTTGTCAAAGACTTTTTGACACATGAATTTTACATCAAAATATCAGCGCACCTACTGCTTGGATTTCTAACTCATTTATTGTACAGTATACAGCTAATCCAATCTACTGCTGCCAACATGGTATGTGCAGTTATGCTTGGCTACAGCACAGTCGTTTTCTTTAAACGGAAGTGTTCTCTGAGGTTTTATTTTCCTTCTTTGGGCAGAAAAATGTAGAAGAGACCTATCTTACTTGACAAAAGTGATGTCCATAGTGTGGAATAGTGGGGTTTGCAGAGCTGAGAATCTTTGTTGCCTTTGGGATCAGCAAGACAGAGTCTTCCAAACCTTAAGGGAAGAATCTAGGGAAGCATGGTGCAAAAACTCGGGGATGGTTAATAAGGAAATATCTGTGAAACTCTTGGAGAAAGATGCCTCAAAGGGGAAGAAATTATTTTACTTGACCCTGTTGTGTTATTGGTGAGCTGAATTCAAGAGAAGGAGAAACAAGTGTTTAGAATTTGCATTTAAAAAAGATGAAAAATATAAAGTGAAAGGGACAATTTCTTTTTCCTCTTTTTATTATTTTTTATTCTAAGGATAGTATATGCTTATTGTGAGAGACTTATTCTCACTCCCCAGGGACAACCATTGTCAACTGCTTAGTATATCGCCTGTCAGATCTTCTTGCATATTTAAACACATTCGTTAAAAAATAAAGGATCATCCTGGACATATGTTCTACTACCAGCTTTAAAAAAAGTTCACCAATATGTTATGACAGTCTATCTTTGTTCATATGATATGGTGTATGTGGTGGGCAAAATTCTAAGAATGACCCCCAATGAGCCTTGTGCTTGTATAAACCTCTCCCTTTTACGTGTGGGTAGAACCTCTAAACATGATGAGATATCACTTCCTTGATCATGTTGCCTTGTAAGCAAAACGGAGATTGTCCAGGTTATGCTTTAAAAGTGGAGAGTTTTTCTGTAGTGGGTGAGCAGAAGTCAGAGAGATTTGAGGCTTGAGGGAGATTCACTCTGAGGGAGATTCTGCTGCTGCCACATTGTGAACTGCTTATGGAGAGGCCACATGAGGAGGAATGTGGACAACCTCCAGGAGGTGAGAGCAGTCCGGCTGACAGCTAGCATGTTGGGAACCTTAGTTCTGTAATCATGAACTGAAATCTGCCAACACCCTGAATGAGCTTGGAAGGAGACTCTTCTCTAGTGGAGAAGAATGCAGCCTGGCTGACACATTGATTTCAACCCCGTGAGACCCTGAGCAGAGGACCCAGCTACACCATGCCAGCTTTCTGCCCTACAGAACCTTGAGCTCATAAGTAGGTGTTGTTTTAAGCCACCAAGTTTGTAGTAATTTGTTACGCAGCAGTAGAAAACTAAAACAGTAGAGGCAACTACTCTCATGCCTTCAAATTCCTCATCTATACTGATTCTAGGGAGATAAAAGGTTAAACAAAATGTGCTTCAGAATTATAGAAATGTGATATTCATTTATTCATTCAACAATGTTTATTGACTACTACTATGTGCCAATCATGGTTCCAGGAGCTGGGGACACATCTGTGAACAAAGCAGACAAAAATATAGGGAATCAATCCCTGCAGAGGGGTGCAAGGGAATTGTTAATTTAACAATAACCTATGTGAGTTTAGCACTTTATACGTTACAAAGCATTTTTTCGCACATGTTCTTACTCAGTTTCCCACTGCAGTGTTCATTATGAGGCAAATGTTACTATTATTCTCTTTTTTCAGGTATGCAAACCAATGCTCCCATCCTAGAGGTGAAAGGTCTCCACAAGCTCACCCAGCTACTAATGGAAAGGCTGGGACTCTTGGCTCTTTGTATTACACTAGTTGGGCCCAGGGAGCTGTTCTTAGTAATAGCTAGCATTTGAAGGAGGGTCTGCAATGTGCCTGTCATTGTGTTGAGTGCTTAACATGGATTATGTGATTTAATCTGGGCAACTACTCTGTAAGGTTGATCTATATCTATCCTCATTTTACAGAGGAGGAACTTGAGAGTACAGTCATGTGGCAGTTAACTATGGGGATACATTCTGAGAAAGGGATGATTAGGTACATGTGTGTGGTGATGGATTGTAATTAGCATTTGGGTGGTGATGTAATCTATGCAGAAATAGAAGTATAAGGATGTACACCTGAAATTTATACAATGTTATAAACCAATGTTATTGCAATAAAAATAAAATATCTTCATTAAAAATAAATAAATAATAAAAAAAGGAAATGCATCATTAGGTGATTTCGTCGTTGTGTGAACATCATCGAGTGTAGTTACACAAACCTAGATTGTGTAGCCTGCTACACACCTAGGCTATATGACCATCGTCGTATATGCAGTTTGTTGTTGACCGAAATGTCATTATGCGGCACATGACTGTAATGAAAGCTAAACAACTTTTCCATGCTGAAACCAAGATCCAAATCCTGGCAGCCTGACTCCGTGATCCGTATTCTTCGTCAGTAAGCAACTGCCTCTCCAAGCCAATGTTCGTGTATTGGCCTCCCAGGAAGACTGGCCGTAAGTACACACTTTTGCTTTGCTGCCTGTCACTTTAGGGCTTATGTATGATCTCAGTTTTTATGCTAATGTTTCTTGTTTTCCCTTGTAGGTTACTTTTTTGACACATGAAATATAGAGTTATAAGTAAACAGCAAATTATAGTTTATATTCTCTATAGTTTTCATTGAGAATTTGGTAGCATAAGCAACACTATCATAGGGCCCATGCACAGTCTTACCTATTAGACTTTTAGCTCTAATAATGCCACCAAAAAGTTTAGAAGGTTAGATTTATGTCCCTAACATAACTGTTCTCTTAGCAGCTTACTCTGAATTGTTAATCCATGAATGTACACTTCTCTCAGATAGATTATAAATCTTGAAGAGAAGGTCCATGTTTTATACATTTCTCTCATATGTAGTACTGTTCCGGAGACAATGACAGGTACCTCTTCATTAAATTAAATCTCAACTTATCTCTAATTGCATTGAAATTACACACACACACACACACACACACACACACACACATCCTTTTTGTCCCCTGGACTGTCTCATTTTTTTTTTTTGTGAGGAAGACCAGCCCTGAGCTAACACCCGTTGCCAATCTTCCTCTTTTTGCTGAGGAAGACTGGCCCTGGGCTAACATCGTGCCCACCTTCCTCTACTTTATATGGGACGCCGCCACGGCGTGGCTGAAGAGCAGTGCGTCGTCGGGCGCCCGGGATCCGAACTCGCGAACCCCGGGCTGCCGAGCGCGGACTAAACCGCTGCGCCCCCGGGCGGCCCCTGTCTCATTTCTTGAGAGTGAGAATTTCCATGATAGTATCTTCTTTCCTTTGCTCTATAAAAACCTCTTTCCAGTTTCATTTGGTGCTCTGGAGTTCCAGGGTTTGATTAATGAGTTCAGGTTTAAGCTGTCCATTCCATTTAAAACGATAATAACTTTGATTGTGTCCCCTTCACCCTTTGTCTCTAAAACTAAACCGTCTTACTTTAAAAAAGTTTAACCTCAAAGACTACAGCCTTAGCCATCCCCGTTCATTATAACTGAAATAGTCTTTCTCCAAGGTTCTCTTTGTTGTGCTGCGGGGAACAGAATTTTGTGCATAATTTATGATTTGGTATAAAAGTCAGATACTGCTTCTTAATTTTATTTACGCTGCCTCTTGGGTTGTTGTTTAATATTTTTGTACTCTTGACTAGCAGGACCCTGGGGAAGGCTCACAGTGACTTGTGGGTCCCTTTCCTGGGTTGTGACACCTTGCTCAGTATCTTCTATGTATATTTGGAAATTTTCCTAACATAATATTGTGATAATGTTATTTTATATCTGTTTAAAAACCACATTAAGTTTTATGTATAAATGTTATTTGAAAGTGCTTCTTTCTAGAAGAGGTAACAGCTCTTTTTAGAGAACAATTTCTGGTATAAACTGGTATTTTTGGAAATCCAAATTAGATTTTGTGTTAGGTTGCTATTTTATAGAATTTAACTGGATGATAGTATCTTAGAGATAATTTGATTCAAATTCCTCCTTTAATAGATGAAACTGAGGCCTAGAAAGGGTAAGTGACAGGATCCAGGTGGGCCAGCTACTTTAGTCGTGAAAATTGGATAAGAAAACTTAAAACAAATCCATTGAATGAAAGAAGAGATAATCGGGTTAATATAGGAACTTTTTTACATTGCTATGACTTTTTTGATTTCTGTTTCTTTTCCTTATAAAGTAGGCAAATTGATAGCTGAAGAACCACCATTTTATTTATCTTTAAAAATCAAGTGTAAATAATTTTTTTTTTTTGTGATAGAGAAAAACGAGAATCAAACAAGAAGTTACAAACATTTGTTATCAAAGTGGATTGAGGTCTTGGAATCCTTGGATTTGACCCTGGAAAGGACGTGATTTCCAGATAATGACCTGGAATTAGAAAGGAGCTTTCTTCTCAGTTGATGCATAAAGCCAAGTAGTTGGCTACAGTTACGAATGAATGTGTAAGTGCTAAACTGTAATTAAATATTTAATTTATGTAAATTAGAGATCAATTTCTATTTAGCTTTAAAAATACTCTTTAACATTGTTGTGTTAATATTTTGATAAATAGTTCTTTTCTATTTAAAAGGAGACAAAAAATGTGATGATGTTTCTCTGGTTATTTAGATAAGTGAAAGTTCGACTTCCATGCACAAGAGTACTGCTGCTAATCTAGATTAGGTTTACCCTCATCACAAACAGAATATTCAGGGAAAATAACAGCCTGTTGAATGCTGGATTTCTACAGATGAGGAGTGATGACAGCAAATGCTTCACCCTAGTGAGGCTTGTCTTCCACTCTCACACTCTAGATTCCTGCACTGACGAAGGAACTTTAGTGTTCTAAAGTTTCTACACTTTCTAGAGTTATTTATTTCATTATTTTAAGATGCTTAGTATCTACAACAACTTGGATATTTCATATTGTAGGAGCTCTCCTCCATTAACATTTTTCTAACTATTCCACTAAAGGCATACTCACTTATTCAGTTTTACAGTAAGTGAGGCATACTCACTTTTTCAGGCATACTCACCCAGTTTTTCCTGTTTCTTCTAAATTAGTTTCTTATCCTTCCCCATTAATCTCATAGTGACTCAATTTTAATAACAATTTTCATGGGAATATTACAAAAGCCTTTTGGAAATTTCATGTCAAGTTACATTTATGAACATTCCTTCTCCATAAAATGTATTAACTTCTTGTTATAGAAACCTTATGTCATTTACACAGTGATCTTAATCCCTACTGAAACTTCTCTATAATGCATTGGTTTTGCTCCTAAGTTTTAATGTTACCTGGAATAATTGATTTCAGGAGTGGAAGAGGAGCTGTAAAGTATAGTGGTGGTCAGTAGGTTAAATCTTACTGTTCTTCGAGTATTTTTAAATTTTGAATTAATTTCCAAAATTTGTATGTTAGAGGATTTCATTCAAAACATTTATATTTCTAAGATTTCTCTCTTCTCTTGTTAATTAGAAGAGCTGAAAACATTTGGTTTGGATCCCTCATGTCAGTGGTCTGTTGGAACTCTTTAAATGGGCGTGTGTTGTGCAGTTTGCCTCAGTTCTCCCCTCGTCCCTTCAGCCTTCTAGATTACCTGCCTGACCCAGGTGGAAGCAAATATTCGAGTCCAGATTGAATCCAGATGAAGTAACTAGTTCTGAAATTCCCATCTCTCTATGTGTATGTACCTTTAAACATCAATTTTAGTTCCCTCAGTCCCTGTTATCCAATAAAATGGATGCGGAAAACTAAGTAACTGAGACAGGCGATTAGAGTATAGAGTTTTTGAATCTCCAGGAAAGGAGAGCCAATAGCTTTCCTTTGCAATGGAGGGAGGATAGTATTACAAAAATTGCCTTGACCTGCTTTTTTGCACTCATGATTATGGTGGGAAAACTATATGAGATTCATTGTAAGGAGCTTAAGCAGAGCTTTGTCTTCAAATGCTTCTTTCTTTTATGCACATATTTGTCTGTAGATATATTTAGAATATCAAACATTTTGGAAAAGATTTGCCAACCAACTAACAGACCCATTTGTTCTTTTAAAAAGTAAATTTAATAGAGCAAAAAACCTTTATACATGAGCTCTGGCCGTGATAGAACTTGCCATGGTATGGAACTTGCCTTCCCACCATAAACAACTAAAAACCTGGTCAAAATAAACAAATCTTTTTGGACATTGCAGAATTGGGACAACATGCAGTCCAGGACTGTGAACCCTGAAAGAATAGAAAACTATGAGCCACATGAATGCTCCAGTCTCTAGAGGCAATTTTCAAACAGTGGCAGAGGGAGGGGGAACTCAAGCATAGCACATTACACTCACTGATTTGAGGAGATAGAGACTGGGGGGGGGGGGCTGAGGCAGCATGAATTTTAAGAGTACCAGAGAGGAAAAAGCTATGCAGAGAGAGTGCTTCATGTTCTGAAGCTCTTGAGCATTTGAACAAAGAGCCCCCTGCATAGGGGGCCCCTAAATTCCTTGAATAGATACTATCTGTGCATTTGTTCATGAAGCCAGGAGAAAAAAACATGTGTCATAAGAGAGCTACAAGGTGAACAATTCCAATAGGTCACACAGGGCAGAGAGATGACCAGATTGTATCTAGACAGATTAGAGAGACCTCATCAAACATTTGGATGATTAGTAGACACCTCAGAAAGGTCATACCACAACAACAGGGCTAAATTAGTCTGAGAGTAAACTTCCTGCTAAAACTGCCCCAACAAAGTTTTTAAAAAGTCTGGAAAGGATTAAGCTATAACTCATCTGATTATTCAAACCAAAAATTTCAAAACCAAAAATATCCAGCACTCAACAGTATCACATCAACAATGTTCAGCATCAAAATTACTAGATATGTGAAAAAAACATGTGTGAGCTGTAACCATGACTGGAAAATCAGTCAACAGAAGCAGAGCCAGAAATGACAGATATAATGAACTTAGCACACAAGGAGTTTAAAATAGCTATTATAAATATTTTTGAGGACTTAATAGAAAACATCAACATAATGAGGACAGAAGTGGAAGATATAAAAAAGAACAAAATGGAACTTTTGGACATTAAAAATATATATCTAAAATGAAAAATTCACTGGATAGATTTAATAGGAGCTAGATGCTGCAGATGAAAAATTAGTGACCTTGAAAACCTAGAAATAGAAAATATTAAAACTGGAAGACAGAGAGAAAAAAATACTTAAAAAAAACACCAGTTTCAGTGAGCTATGGGACAAGATTAAGAAATCTAACATGCATGTAACTGGAGTCCAAGAAGAGAATAGGGCAGGAGAAAAATTTGGAAAATAAAGAATTTTTCAAATTTGATAAAATGTATAGAGCCACAGATATAAGGTAGTCAACAAATGGCAAGCAAAATAAGCATGAAGAAAACTATACCAAGGCAATCATAATTAAAATGCTGAAAACCATTGTCAAAAAGCAAATTTTAAGAGCAACTAGAGAAAAAGGTCTCATTATGTGTAGTGAAACAAAGATAAAAATGACAACAGATGACATGGGATTAATCCCAGGTATGCAAAGCTGGTTCAGCATTTGAAAATCAACTAATGACTGATTATTCATTATTTAATCACGTCACATCCACAGACTAAAAAAGAAAAACTGCATGATCATGTCAATATTTGCAGAAAAAAACATTTGACAAACTCCAACACCCATTCATGATAAAAACTCTCAGTAAAATAGGAATAGAGGGGAATCTCCTCAACTTGATAAACAATATCTACAAAAAATCTATAGCTAACATCATGCTTAATGATGAGAAACTAGAAATTTTCCCACAAAGATCAGATATAAGGAAAGAATGTTCCCTCTCAACGCTCCTTTTCAACATTGTACTGGAAGTTTTAGGTAATGCAGTAAGACAAGTAAAGGAAACAAAAAATACACAGATTGGGAAGGAAGACATAAAACTGTCTTTGTAGATGACGTGATCATCTATGTAGAAAATCTGAAAGAACTGACAAAAGGCTGGAACTAATAAGCGATTATAGCAAGGTTGCAGGATACAAGGTTAATATGCGAAAGTCAGTTGCTTTCCCATATGCTAGCAATGAACAAGTGGAATTTGAAATTAAAAACACAATGCCATTTACATTAGCACCCAAAAGAATGAAATACTTAGGTATAAATCTAACAAAATATGTGCAAGATCTATACAAAGAAAATTACAAAACACTGATACATGAAATCAAAGGACTAAATAAATAAAGATATATTCCATGTTCATGGATGGTAAGACCCAATATTGTCAAGATGTCAGTTCTACTCAACTTGATCTATAGATTCGATTCAACTCCAATCAAAATCCCAGCAAGCTATTTTGTAGAGATCAACAAACTGATTCTAAAGTTTATATGGAGAGGCAAGAGACCCTCAATAGCCAACACAATATTGAGAGAGAAAAACAAAGTTGGAGGACTGACATTACCTGACCTCAAAACTTACTAGAAAGCTACAGTAATCAAGACAGTGTGGTGTTGGTGAAAGAATAGACAAATAGATCAATAGAACAGAACACAGAGCCCAGAAATAGACCCACATAAGTATAGTCAACTGGTCTTTGACAAAGGAGCAAATGCAATAAAATGGAGCCCAACTGGATGCCCACATGTAAAAAAAAAAAAAAAAAAAGAATCTAGATACAGATCTACACTCTCCATGAAAATTAATTCAAAATGGATCATAGGCCTAAATGTAAAATCCAAAACTATAAAACTCCTAGAAGATAGTATTGGAGAAAATCTAGATGACCTTGTGTATGGCAATGACATGGTATGTGAGCTGCTGCCACAGCATGGTCCCTGATAGATGAGTGGTGTCAGTTTGTGCCCAGGAACCAAACCTGGGCAGCTGAAGCGGAGTGCACCAAACTTAACCACTAGGCCACTGGGGCTGGCCTGTGAATTAACTTTTAATGCCGTTGTTGATATGGTTGAATTTATGGCTACCATTTTATTATTTATCTTCCTCTTTTTTTGTGTGTGTTACTCTTCCACCTTTTCTGTCTTTGTTTGAACTAATTAATTTTTTTAGAATTTAATTTAAATTTACCTATTAGATTTTTAGCTTGACAGCTTTTCATTAATTTTAGCAGTTTCTCTAGGATTATATGATACATCCTCAACCTTTTAGTCTACTTAGAGATATTATTGTACTAGTTCTCATAAAATATAGAAAATTTTTAGCAGTAGAAGTGCAAATACCCTTCCTTCATCTTTTTAATATAGATATAATTTATATTACATATTTTATATTATAAAATCCATTATACAATGTTATAATTTTTCTTTAAGCTATCATATAAATTATAAGAATATGAAAAGGAAATTACATCTCAGTGTGGTTTTCTTTGTATTAATGCTGCTTAGGTTTCAGTGAGCTTTTTTAGATATTATTTGTTCATATATTTTTTTCTATCCCATTCTTTCTCTTCAATCTGGGAATTGAAATACATATACATAGATGTTTTGCTATTGTGCCAAAGATCCCTGAGATTGTTAAAACTTTTTCAATCTTTGTTCTCTCTGTTGTTCAGATTGGATGATTTCTATTGATCTGTCTTCAAGTACACTGATTCTTACATCTATTATCTCCATTCTACTATTAATATGCACCAGTGAATTTCTTTTTATTTCAGATATTGTATTTTCAACTACAGAATTTCCATCTGCTTGTTTTTTTATTTGTTTCTCTACTGAGATATACTATCTTTTGATTTATTATGAGCATATTTTCCTTTATATCTTTGAGCATAGTGATATAACTGCTTTAAAATCTCTGTCTGCTAATTCCAACATCTAGGACGTCTTATGGTTGGTCTCCTTTAATTGTCTTTTCTCTTGAGAAGGCATCTTATTTTCTCAAATTTTTTTTTTGAGGAAGATTGGCCCTGAGCTAATATCTGTTGCCAATCTTCCTCCCTTTTTTTAAATCTTTTTTTTTCTCCCCAAAGCCCCAGTAGATAGTTGTATGTCATAGTTATACATTCTTCTAGTTGCTCTATGTGGGATGCTGCCTCAGCATGGCTTGATGAGTGATGAGTAGGTCCGTGCCCAGGATCTGAACTGGCAAGCCCTGGGCTGCTGAAATGGAGCATGTGAACTTAATGGCTGTGCCACCAGGCCGGCTCCTCTCAATTTTTTTTTGTATGTTGGGTAATTTTAGATTGTATTCTGAACATTGTAAATGATATGCTGTAGAAACTCTGGATTCTGTTATGTTCTTCTGTAGAGTATTTACTTTTTCTCAGGAAGTTTACTTGGCTGAATTCAAACTTCACCTTCTGTTTTCCCTGTGGTGGGTGGCAGCTTAAATTTCCATTTAATTCTCTTGAATGGACTGCTTGGAATCTGCCTCACACAGATATGGTTCAGGTGTCAGCCAGAGATTTGGCAATGTTTACACCAGATTTGGGGATCTGGGGTCCCCATTCATGTCTCTCACCTCTCTGGGATTTCTCCCATCACTTTCCAGCAGCAATGGTTATCCTGACCTTCATCTTGGGCTTCTTCAAGCCAGCATGGCTAGGTGTTTTCCATCAGAGTTTTAGCAGTTCAGTCTAGTGTAGACTGGACTTGCTCTCAAGTTAAAAATAATAAAATATGGGAAACACATCCAATGCCATTCCCTTCTTCTAATTGACTTCTTTCTGGTTTCTGCCTGTTTTTGTTCACTGTTCATTGCCTTCAGTTAGTTGTTGTTTTTCTTTTTTTTTGATGAGGAAGATTGGCCCTGAACTAACGTCTGTACCCATCTTCCTCTATTTTGTATGTGAGTTGCCACAGCATGGCTTGATGAGTAGTATGTAGGTCTGTGCCTGGGATCTGAACCCAAGAATCCCAGGCTGCCGGAGCAGAGCACGTGAACTTAACCACTGTGCCAGCCCCAGGTTGATGATTATAAAAAATATTTTGTCCATAATTTATAGGTGTATTTATGAGAGTTGTTCTGATGGTAGTTCATTCATTCTGGAAGTAGAAATCATTGATAATTGTTTGTCTAAAGCAAAAATAGTATCACATATTGTGGAATTCATAACATCAAGTTAAAATTTCAACTGTAGAATAAAGGATGTAATAGGGGAATTGTAATATTCTTTCATTACATGTAAAATATAACACTATTTGAAAGGAGACTGTGATAAGTAAAGATGCATGTTGTAAGTCATATAACAACAAGTAAAATGATAAAACAAAGAAGTATAACTAATAAGCCAATGATGGAGATAAGATGAAATCCTAAAAAATGCTCAATTCATCTAAAACAAAATAAGAAAAGAGTAAAGAAGGAACAAAGAAAAGATGGAACAGGTAGAATAAAAATGACAAGAGGCTTGACTTAAATCCAACCATATTGACAATCAACTTGAATGTAAATGGTTTAAATGCTCCAATTAAAAGGCAGAGATTATCAGGGTGGAAAAAAAATCAAGATCCAATTATATGCTATCTGCAGGAAATGTACTTTATTAAATATAAAGACACAGATAGGATAAAGTAAAAGGATGCAATGAAAACACTAATCATAAGAAAGCTGAGGTAACTATGTTAATGTCAGATAAAGAAGACATCAAGACAAGAAATATTACCTGAGATAAAGAAGGATATTTCATAATGTTGAAAGGGTCAGTTCATCAAGAAGACATAGCAAATATGCATCTAACTGCAGAAATAAAAGGAGGAATAGGCTATCCATAATTATAGTTGCTAGAAGAAGCAGACGGAAAATCAGTAAAGATAGAGAGGACTTGAGAAATATTATTAACCAGAAATACTATCAACCAATCAAATTGATATTTATTGAACATTTCACCCATTTATGGAACAGACAAAAATTAATTCCATTTAGTGAGAAAAAGCAGATCAGTGGTTGCTTAAGACTGAACTAACTGGATAGAGTAACTGCCAAGGGTTGTGAGGGAACTTTTTGGAGTCGTGGAAATGTTATATATCTAGATTATGGTGATAGTTAAATGAATGTATATATTTGTCAAAACTCATCAAACTGTATGCTTAAAACAGGTACATTTTGTAAATTATAGCTCAATAAAGATGATTTAAAAACTTCTATAGAGCCTCTAAAAATATTAAACAAAATAGAACATGGTAGGTCTTAAAGGAATAGAGGCAAAAGAGATTCTGTTTGTTTGGCTGGGTTGTGAAATGTTCTGGGGGTGAATTGCATTCAAGATGGGTAAGATGTTAATAGTCATAGCTGGGCTTAACAGTATGAGTAAAGGCCTAAAGTCAAAGTACAGGGCACATTCAAGAATAGTTTTGCCACAGCTGGAGTGTATGAAGGGGGACAGTGAGAGGTCACAGGCAGTTAGATAGTTGGTTGAGAGATTTTTTTATGCCAGATGAGTGCCGGCATGTTTGTAGATACAGGGAAGAAACCAAGAGAAGAAGAATTTCAAGTGTAGGGAAGTGAGGGTGGCTGATGGAGAAGGTTTCTGTAGATGGGGTGAGGGGACAGGGTCTTGAGATACAAGGAGAGGGAGACTTGTCAGCATGCACCTCCACCACTTCCTCAGCTTAGGAGGGAAGAGAAAAAGAAATGGAAGGGGTAAAGGAGGGAAGCTGGATAGTTCATGGGAAAAGGTCTCCAGCTGCCATGTAAATTAAGTTATTTGCTACAGCTGAGGAGGCAAGAATGAGGGTAGACATGTGTGATATTGTGATTTATAATAAGAAATAGATGTATGTGGTCTTCAACCCTGTTTCTGGCACAGAGCCCCTAAAACCCTTGGAATTTCTTAAATGTTGAGAGAGAAAGCTGTCTTTTGTTATGTTAATGAGGTGACTTTTGGAAAGCACCTAAGGACCTGGACTGGTTGCTATGTGAATAAAGGGTTGGAACTTTCAGTCCCATCCCCCAACCTCTTGGGGAGAGGAGAAAGGCTGGAGGTTGAATCCATCACCAATGGCCAATGAGTTAATCAATCATGCCTATGTAATAAAGCCTCCATAAAAACCCCAAAGGCGAGGGTTCCAAGAACTTCTGTGTTGGTGAACAGTGGAGGTGCTTGCAGAATGGCACCCCTGGAGAGGGCGTAGAAGCTCTGTGCCCTTTCCCCATACCTTGCCCTCCTATGCAGCTCTTCCATCTGGCTGTTTGAGTTGTATCCTTTTATAATAAGCTGGTAATCTAGTAAGTAAATTGTTTCTCTGAGTTCTGTGAGATGCTCTAGCAAATTAACTGAACCCAAGGAGGAGGTTGTGGGAACCTCTGATTTATAGCCAGTCGGTCAGAAGCACAGGTAACAACCTGGGCTTGTGACTGGCACCTGAAGTGGGAGGGAGCAGTCTTATAGGACTGAATCCTTAACATGATGCTACCTCTGGGTAGATAGTGTCAGAATTGAGTTGAAGTGTAGGACACCCAGCTGGTGTCCGAGAATTGCTTGTTGGTGTGGGGACCCTCCACCCTGTCCCCACCATTGGAATTGGTACCAGAACCTATTTAATATGGTTCAGAACAGCTGTGTTAGGAGTTAATAAGAGATGAGTTGATATAGTATGTCCCCAACTTATTTCTCACTATACTAGAGTTCTGGTTGTACTGTGAAAAAGTGGTTTCTTAGGAAAAAATTTTGAGAAATGGAGCATATGTAACTCCTATTTGGAAATCCACAATGCACACCAGGCTTTACCACGTTCTGTAGAAAAGGGCTTGTTTAACTTCATTTAAACCAGTGGTTTTCAAGCTTATATAACCAGGGAATCCTCTACCCACACCAAATACTTGTCAACATCTTCTGGGAGTGTCTTACAGAAGCTAGTTTGCAAAACCTGAACTTATATATTGTTGAGTTTTATACAGAGCCCATTAAATTTAGACAAGGTGGAGTTATGATAGATTCTGTCAGTGTCATTTCCTTATATCCCCTAGCAATACTCTGCCATCCAGGAGTCAGAGGTGGGGAACACTAGGGTGGCCTAGTGTAAGCAATTCCTGAGGTGGGAATAGTAAATTGTAAAATGAGAGTGTCACTAGCCCTTAGTGTCTGTGGGATTGAAACCGGGTAGAGAAAGGAAAGAAGCTAGATAGTAATGGGAACTAGGAAAACAGGAGACCAGTGGCCTTTATGAAGGCAGAGAGCAAGTTTGGTAGAAAGGAGGAAGGGGAAAGGTAGAAGGTGGTGGACAGAGAGGGAATTTCGAGAGTTTGAGATCATAAAGTCCTGACATCCTGAGCCCCATTCTTCAGATTCCATTGGGATTTGTAAAAATGTAGAAGTAGTTTAGTTGGAATACACAATCAAAAATCATTTCTACTTTCATTTTCACAGAGATGACTAGAAGTTTGTTTCACAGACAGTAGATCAGGCGATTTTCAATGTGTGTTCATTTTTGCTATGTCTTCAGCAAATGACATCTAGTCTGAGAAGGCTGACAGCCAACCTTAAATTATTTTGCAATGTAGGATCTGTGTATCTATAGACTGAGGACAATTGTTCATTATTCATATTGATTTATATCAGGCAGTGCAGTGAACATACAATTAATAGTTGACTTCATTGGCAGCCAGCTGTTAGTGCCATAATTTACTATGAGAATGGTTCGGTCTGGGGATGAACAAGAATTATACTGGGAACTGTATTTTTTAGCATTTTACAGGTCAAACTCAACTCTTATTAATTTAGTCAGAGGTTTAGGTTGATTAAAAAAAAGATTTTTGCTGATGCAGGGTCTCTCACATGCTAATGTGAGGCTAAGCTTAGAATATCTCTCTTATTCTTTGATTTAAAGTTGCCCTTAATTTTAATGGCTAATGAAAGCCAGATTTGGACTGGGTGGAAAATATCTGAAGATACTCGTGGGGAAGCTTTCAGAGTCTCAGAGAGTCCAAAGTCAGAAGATAGCAGTCATTTGGCAGCAATAAATATTTTTTTGCTTCTTGGAAGAAACACTTAAAGCTACTTAAAAGGCACAATCATAGCGCAGGTGTGGCTTAAGTTAAAAGTCATAAGCAGAGATTTTCTGTGACTATCTTAGTATTTTTTAAAAAAATATTTATTGTGTGCCCACTATGTGCCAAATTGCCATGCCAAGTGCTATACCTACATGATCTGTTTCAATTCCTAAAAGAGTTCTGCGGAGTAGTCTTATTACCACCTCCGTTTTAGACGGGAAGAAACTGAAGCTCATTGGAGGCAAAGTCATAGCACTCATGAACGGAAGAGCATGAATTAGAATCTGGTGTATGTGCCCTCAAGTACTACACATTACACTTGGGTGTTGACCAAGTATGGTTTCTGTCTACCCTTTAGGAATCTAAGATCTAAGCTATGCTCAGAGGATAAAATCACTGGAGGCAGATGACCTGGGTTCAAACCCCAGTTTTTCCATTTCTTGGTTGTTACTTAACCTCTATAAGGCTTGGTTTCCCCAGTTGTAAAATAGGTATTATAAAAATAATATCTGTCCTATGAGTTTTATTTTCAGATAGCTACTGATTTCTTTCATTGTTGTTGACATACAATATTTTATTCGTTTCAAGTGTGCAAAATAGTGATTTGATATTTATATTCATTACAAAATGATCACCACAAGTCTAGTAACCGTCTGTCACCCTGAAAAGTTATTACAATATTATTGACTATATTTTCTATGCGGTACATTGCATCTTCATGACATTTATTTTACAACTGGAAGTTTGTACCTCTTAATCCTTTTCACATATTTCTCCCTTCCCCTACCTGCTTCCCCTCCAGTGACCACCAGTTTGTTCTTTGTGTCTATGAGTGTGTTTCTGTTTTGTTTCATTTGTTTGTTTTTTATGTTCCACATATAAGTGAAATCATATGGTATTTGTCTTTCTCTGTCTGACTTATTTCACTTAGCATAATACCCTCTAGGTCCATCCCTGTTGTCACAAATGACAAGATTTCACTCTTTTTTATGGCTGAGGGGTATTCCATTGTAGATAAATATACCACATCTTCTTTATCCATTCATCTATTGATTGACACTTAGGTTGCTTCTGTATCTTCACTATTGTAAATTATGCTGCAATGAACATAGAGGTGCATACATCTTTTCAAATTAGTGTTTTCATTTTCTTTGGATAAATACCCAGAACTGGAGTTGCTGGATCATATGGTAGTTCTATTTTTAATTTTTTGAGGAACCTCCATAACGTTTTCCATAGTGACTGCACCAATTTACATCCCACCAACAGTGTATGAGAGTTCCCTTTTCTGTACATCCTCGCCAACACTTGTTTATTGTCTTTTTGATAATAGCCATTTGGTAAGTGTGAGGTGATATCTTATTGTGGTTTTGATTTGCATTTCCCTGATGATTAGTGATGTTGAGCATCTTTTCACTTGTCTGTTGGCCATCTGTATGTCTTTGGAAAAATGTATATTCAGGTCCTCTGCCCATTTTTGTGTGTGTGTGTGAGGAAGACCAGCCCTGAACTAACATCCGTTGCCCATCCTCCTCTTTTTGCTGAGGAAGACTGGCCCTGGGCTAACATCCGTGCCCATCTTCCTCCACTTTATATGGGACCCCGCCACAGCATGGCTGACAGGCAGTTCGTCGGCGGGCACCCGGGATCCGAACCCGTGAACCCCGGGCTGCCAAACGCAAACTAAACCGCTGCACCACCCGGTCGGCCCCTCCTCTGCCCATTTTTTAACTGGATTATTTGGTTTTTGATATTGAATTGTATATATTTTAGATGTTAACACCTTATCAGATATATCATTTGCAAATATCTTTTCCCATTTGGTAGGTTGCCTTTTCATTTTGTTGATGCTTTCCTTCATTGTGTAAAAGCTTTTTGGTTTGATATAGTCCCTTTTGTTTATTTTTGCTTTTGTTGCCTTTGTCTGAGGAGACAGATCCAAAAAAATATTGCTAAGATTGATGTCAAAGAGCTGACTGCTTATGCTTTCTTCTAGGAGTGTTATGGTTTCAGGTCTTACATTTAAGTCCTTAATCCATTTTGAGTTTATTTTTGTATATGGTATAAGAAAGTGATCCAGTTTCATTCTTTTGTGTGTAGCTGTCCAGTTTCTCCAAAACCATTTATTGAAGAGACTGTCTTTTCTCCATTGTATATTCTTGCCTCCTTTGTCATAGGTTAATTGACCATATAAGCGTGGGTTTATTTCTGAGTGCTCTATTCTGTTCCATTGATCTATGTTTCTGTTTTGTGCCAGTACTGTACAGTTTTGATTACTATAGCTTTGTAGTATAGTTTGAAACCAGGGAGTGTGATACCTCCAGCTTTGTTCTTTCTCGACATTGCTTTGGCTATCTGGGGTATTTTGTGGTTCTATACAAATTTTAGGATTATTTTTTCTTCTTCTGTGAAAAATGCCGTTGGTATTTTGATAGGGATTACATTGAATCTGTAGATTGCTTTGGGTTGTGTGGACGTTTTGACAATATTAATTCTTCCAATCCATGAGTGTGGTGTATCTTTACATTTATTTGTGTCATCTTCAATTTCTTTCAACAATATCTTATAGTTTTCAGAGTATAGGTCTTTCACCTCCTTGGTTAAATTTATTCCTAGGTATTTTTATTCTATTTGATGCAATTGTAAGTAGGATTATTTCCTTAATTTCTCTTTCTGATTGTTTATTATTAGTATATAGAAATGCAACAGATTTCTGTCTATGGATTTTGTATCCTGCAACTTTACTGAATTTATTTATCTGTCCTGATATTTTTTTGATGGAATCTTTAGGATTTTATATATATTATATCATGTCATCTGCAAATAGTGACAGTTTTACTTCTTCCTTTCCAATTTGGATGCCTTTTCTTTCTTTTTCTTGTCTGATTGCTGTGGCTAGGGTTTCCAATTCTACGATGAATAAAAATGGTGAGAGTGGGCATCCTTGTCATGTTCTTGATCTTAGAGGAAACACGTTCAGCTTTTCACTGTTGAGTATGATGTTAGCTGTGAGTTTGTCATGAATGGCCTTTATTATATTGAGGTATGTTCCCTCTATACCCACTTTGTTGAGAGTTTTAATCATATATGGATGTTGAATTTTGTCAAATGCTTTTTCAACATCTATTGAGATGGTCATATGAGTTTTATCCTTCATTTTGTTAATGTTGTGTATCACATTGATTGATTTGTAGATATTGAACTGTCCTTGCACCCCTGGGATAAATTCCATTTGATCATGGTGTATGGTCCTTTTAATGTATTGTTGAATTTGATTTGCTAATATTTTGTTGAAGATTTTTGCATCTATGTTCGTTAGGGTTATTGGCCAGTAATTTTATTTTTGTTGTTGTGTTTTTGTCTGGTTTTGGTAACAGGGTAATGCTGGCCTTGTAGAATGAGTTTGAAAACATTCCTTTCTCTTCAGTTTTTTGGAATAGTTTGAGAAGGATAAGTATTAACTCTTTTTTAAATGTTTGGTAGAATTCACCTGTGAAGCTGCCTGGTCATGGACTTTTGTTTTTTGGGAGTTTCCTGATTACTGATTCAATTTCATTACTAGTAATCAGTCTCTTTTTATTTTCTATTTCTTCCTGATTCAGTCTTGAAAGATTGTATGTTTCTAGGAATTTATCCATTTCTTCTAGGTTGTCCAATTTGTTGATGTACAATTGTTCGTAGTAATCTCTTATGATCCTTTGTATTTCTGTGGTGTTGGTTGTAATCTCCTTTTTCATTTCTGATTTTATTTATTTGGGCCCTCTCTCTCTTTTTGTCTTGATGAGTCTGGCTAAAGGTTTATCAATTTTATCTTTTCAAAGAACCAGCACTTAGTTTCATTGATCTTTTCTATTGTTTTTTAAATTTTTATTTTATTTATTTCCACTCTGATCTTTATTATTTCCTTCCTTCTACTAACTTTGGGCTTTGGTTGTTCTTCTTTTTCTAGTTCCTTTATGTGTAAGGTTAGATTGTTGATTTGAAGTTTTTCTTGTTTCTTGAGGTAGGCCTGTATCACTATAAACTTCCCTCTTAGAACTGCTTTTTCTGTGTCCCATAGATTCTGGAATATTGTGTTTCCATTTTAATCTGTCTCAAGGTATCTTTTGATTTCCTCTTTGATTTCTTTGGTGACCCATTGGTTGTTTAGTAGCATGTTGTTTAGCCTCCAAGTGTTTGTGTTTTTCCAGTTTTTTTCTTGCAATTGATTTCTAGTTTCATACTGTTGTGGTCAGAAAAATATGCTTGATATGATTTGAATCTTCTTAAATTTATTGAGACTTGTTTCGTGGTCTAACGTGTGATCTATCCTGGAGTATGTTCCATGTATACTTGAAAAGAATGTGTATTCTGCAGTGTTTGGATGGAATGTTCTGTATATATCAATTAAGTCCATCTGGTCTAATGTGTCGTTTAATGCCAATGTTTCCGTGTAGATTTTCTGTCTGGATGATCTATCCATTGATGTAAGTGGGGTATTAAAGTTCCCTACTATTATTGTGTTACTGTAGATTTCTCCCTTTATGTCTGTTAGTATTTGCTTTGTATATTTAGGTGCTCCTGTGTTGGGTATATAGATATTTACAAGTGTTACATCCTCTTGTTGGGTTGATCCCTTTATCATTATGTAATACCCTTCTTTTTCACTTCTTACATTCTTTGTTTTAAAGTCTATCTAAGTATTGCTACCCTAGCTTTCTTTTCATTTCCATTTGCATGGAATATCTTTTTCCATCCCTTCACTTTCAGTATGTGTGTGTCTTTTAATCTAAAGTGAGTCTCTTGTAAGCAGCATATATATGGGTCTTGTTTTCTTAATCCATTCAGCCACCCTATGTCTTTTGATTGGAGCATTTAGTCCATTTACATTTAAAGTAATTATTGATAGGTATGCCATTTTGTTAATGTTTTCTGGTTGTTTCATAGTTCTTCTCTGTTCCTTTTTTCTTTTCTTGCTTTCTTCCCTTGTGATTTGATGACTCTCTTTAGTGTTATGTTTGTATTACTTTCTATTTTTTGTGTGTCTATTATATGTTTTGGTTTGTGGTTACCATGAGGTTCGTATATAACAACCTATGCATATAGCAGTCTATTTTAAGTTGATAGTTGCTTAAATTCAAGTGTATTCTAAAAGCACTACATTTTTACTCTCCTCCCATTTTATATTTTTGATGTCATATCTTATTTTTTGCTGAGGAAGATTTGCCCTGAGCTAACATCCATCACCAATCTTCATCTTTTTGCTTGAAGAAGATTTTCCCTTAGCTAACATCTGTGCCAGTCTTCCTCTATTTTGTATGTGGGTCACTGCCACAGCATGGCCACCAATGAGTGGTGTAGGTCTGCACCTGGGAACTGAACCTGGGCTTCCAAAGTGGAGCACATCAAAATTAACCACTAGGCCATGGGGTTGGCCCCTTGTCATGTCTTTTAATTTTGTGTATCTGTTAACTAATTATTGTAGATATAGATGATTTTACTACTTTTGACTTTTAACCTTCAAACTAGCTATATAGATGTTTGATTCACTACCTTTAGTATGTATTTGCCTTTACTAGTGATATCTTTCTTTGATAATTTTCTTATTTTTATTTGTGGCCTTTTCTTTCCCACTTAAAGAAGTCCCTTTAATGTTTCTTGTAAGGCTAGTTTAGTGGTGGTGAACTCCTTTAGCTTTTGCTTGCTTGGGAAACTCTTTATTTCTCCTTAAATTCTGAATGATAACTTTGCTGGGTAGAGTATTTTTGGTTGTAAATTTTTTCCTTTCAACACTTTGACTATATCATGCCACTACCTTCTAGCTTGTTAAGTTTCTGCTGAAAAATCAGCTGCTAGTCTTACGGGGGTTCCCTTGTATGTAACTAGTTGTTTTTCTCTTACTGCTTTTAAGATTCTTTCTTTATGTTTAATTTTTGGCATTTTAATTATAATATGTCATGGTGTGAGTCTCCTTGGGTTCATCTTATTTGGGACTCTCTGTGCTTCCTGGACTTGGATGTCTATTTCCTTTGCCAGGTTGGGGAAGTTTTCAGCCATTATTTTTTCAAGTAGGTTTTCTGTCCCTTTCTCTCTCTCTTCTCCTTTTGAGGCCCCTATAATATGAATGCTAGTATGCTTGATGTTGTCCTAGAGGTCCCTTAAGCTATACTCATTTTTCAAATTCTTTTTTCTTTTTTGCTGTTCTGATTGGGTGATTTCCACTACGCTGTCTTCTAGATTGCTGATCTGTTCTTCTGCATCATCTGTTTTGCTGGTGATTCCCTCTAGTGTATTTTTCATTTCAGTTATTACATTCTTCAGCTCAAATTTTTTTTTTAATATTTTACATCTCTTTGTTGAAGTTCCCACTGTGTTCATCCATTCTTCTCTCGAGTTCAGTGAGCATCTTTGTGACCATTATTTTGAACTCTTTTTCTGATAGATTGCTTCTCTCCATTTCATTTAGTTCTTCTTCTGAGGTTTTGTGTTCTTCTTTGGTTTGGACCGTATTCCTCTGTCTCCTCATTTTGCCTGATTTCTGTGTCAGTTTCTGTGTATTATGTAGATCAGCTATGTCTTCTGGTCTTAAAGGTTGGCCTTATGTCCTGTGGGGCCTAGTAGTACAATCCCCTCTGGTTACCAGAGCCAGGTGCTCCACATGTGTCTCCCATGTAGGCTGTGTGCACCCTCATGTTGTGCCTGGGCCGTGATTGCTGTGGGTGTCCTGGTGTGTGGGGCTGGACTCTTGGGGCAGGAGCCACTTTGGAGGGGCTCTGGTGTTGGCTGGGACCACCTGCCAGGTGGGGTTGGGTGGGAGCTGCTTTTGGAGGGGCTCTGGTATTGGCTGGGGCCACCTGCTAGGTGGGGTAGAATAGGAGCCACTTTGGAGGGGTATCAGCGAGGACGAGTCTGCAGGGGAATGCCAGGGCAGGGTGAGTGATATAGTAAGGTAGATGGAGAATGTGAGAAATGGTGCCCACTAGAGCCAGGCTAGCTAGGTAGAAGAAGAGTGAAAAAAAAAGATTCCCACCAGCATTTCTATCTCTGGAGAAAGTTCCAACAGATCCCTGCTCCTCTGGCACATGCCCTGAAATTAGTCAATGAACTTTTTTCACATGTAACCCAGGCCCTTTTCAAACCGCTGCCTCTGTGCTGGGACTCAGAGTGAATGAGTTTGTGTGTGCATCCTTTAAGAGCAGAGTCTCAGTTTCCTATAGCCCTCCAGCTCTCCTGTATGTGAGCCCTGCTGGTTTTCAAAGCCAGATGTTATAGGGGCTTGTGTTCCTGGTGCAGGTCACCTGGGCTTGGGAACCTGAGATGGAGTTCAGACCCCTCACTCATCTGGGAGGACCTCTGTGGTTGTATATCCCTCCTGCTTGTGGGGTGCCACCCCAGAGATGTGGGTCTTGACTAGATCACGTCTTGACCCCTCCTGCCTGTCTTGATGTGGCTTTTTCTTTATATCCTTAGCTGTGGAAAATCTATTCTGCCAGTCTTCAGGTTTTTCTCAGCGATAGTTGTTCTATATAATGTTGTAGTTTTGGTGTGTCTGTGGGAGGAAGTGAGCTAAGGATCTTCCTCCTCTGCCATCTTGATCCAATCCTCTCTTATGGGTTTTTTTTAAAGACTAAATGAGGTAACGTGTGGAAAGTGCTTAGCAATATGCCTAACACATAGTAAATTCTTAATAAATTTAGTTTGTGATTTATTATTAATTTTGATGAATGCACACACCAATGACAAACATAAGAAAGAATGCCAGAGATACAGTCCCACAATAACTACTTTCAAAGCTAAGATTGGATAGGCCATTTAATGAGGACTCACTCATTATACCATTTTTGGGTTCATTATTGTGTAAAAGTACTATATGGCTCCTACTGGGACAATTTGAGCATCTAAATGATCATTATAGCTTTTTACCCATTGAAAAAAACAGGAATTCATGAGACCACACTGATGTAAATAAATGGGGAAAGAGGAAAAACTCTTCATTAGAGTAGAATGCCAACTGATACATTTAGAAGGAATGATGGAGTTAGAAAATCATCATTTGAAAAATGTCATGGTAATAATGATTCTTGCAAGAATCATCAATAAATGTTAAAATTTATTTAAAAAATGTTACCTTATCATACAGGTCTCTGCCCAAAGGACTACTTTTCAGAGAGGATTACCCACAACATCCTCTCCATTTTCTATTTCCTGAAGACATTTATCTGAAATATATGCATACATGTATTTACTTCTTTTATGCTTTTTACTACCCCACTAGAATATAAGTACCAAGAGGACAAAGACTTGATTTCTCTCATTCTCTGCTCTATCCCTACACCTAGAATAGTGCCTGGCACATAGCAGCTGCTTGACAAATATTTACAGAAGGGATGAATGACTAAATGAATAAAAATGCTTGTATATTGTGCTAAGGAGTTTGGACTTTATCATAAGGGCCATAAAGAGCCATTTGGGAACTTTAAACAAGGGAATGATGCATTCAGTTCTGCATTTTGGAAGGGTCATTCTTCCTGCATGGTGAATGGATTGGAATGCATGTAAGACTGGAAGTAGAGAGATTGGCAATCCACAGAAAAGATAGTGATGGCCCGAGTATGGATGGTGACAGTGGGCTTCAAGAGAAGTTGATGCATCCTAGAAATATCTTGAAGTAGAGTAAGTGACACAATGATTTAGTAACTGATTGGCTGTGGATTGTGAGAAAGATGGCAGTGTTGTCCTGGTATATTTTTAATGAACAACTCTCCGGGGAAAAAAAGCCCCAATTTGTATCATTTGCCAATTTCCATGGTGCAAATACTCCCTCCATGGCCAATTTCTTTCTTTTTTTGGTGAGGAGGATTGGCCCTGAGCTAACATCTGTTGCCAATCTTCCTCTTTCCTTTTTTGCTTGAGGAAGACTGTCCCTGAGCTAACATCTGTGCCAATCTTCCTCCATTTTGTACATGGGACGCTTCCACAGCATGGCTTGATGAGCCATGTGTAGGTCTGTTCCTGGGATCTGAACCTGTGAGCCCTGGGCCACTGAAGCAGAGCGCGCAAACTCAACCACTATGCCATCGCGCCAGCCCCCAATTTCTTTCTTTTTAAAAAAAAATTTTTACTTTTCATTTGTTTCAGCTTTATTGAGATATACTAATTGACATATAACATTGTGTAAGTTTAAGGTGTACAGTGTGTTGATTTGATACATTTATATATTGCAAAATGGTTACCACCATGACATTAGCTAACACTTCCATCTTGTCACATAATTACCATTTCTCTTTTGTGGTTAGAACACATAAGATCTACTCTCTTAGCAATTTTCAAGTATATAATACAGTATTATTAGCTATAATCACCATGCTGTACATTAGATCCCCAGAATGTGTTAATCTTGTAACTGAAAGTTTGCACTCTTTGACCAGCATCTTCCCATTTCCCCCACTCCCAGCCCCTGGTAATCACTAATCTACTCTCTGTTTCTCTGAGTTTGGCTTTTTTAGGTTTAACATATTAGTGATATGATACAATACCATATTTATCTTTCTCTGTCTGACTTATTTCACTTAGCATAATGCCCTTAGGGTTCATCTAAGTTGTTGCAAACAGCCGGATTTCCTTCTTTCTCATGGCTAGATAATATTCCATTGTATATATACATCACGTCTTCTTTATCCATTCAACTGTTGATGGACATTTAGGTTGTTTCCATATCTTGGCTATTGTGACTTATGCTGCAATGAACATGGGGGCACAGATATCTCTTTGAGACCCTGATTTCATTTCCTTTGGATATACATACCCAGAACTGGGATTGCTGGATCACATAGTACTTCTATTTTTATTTTTTTTGAGGACCCTCTGTACTGTTTTCCATAGTGGCTGTACCAATTTACATTCCCATCAACAGTGCACAAGGGTCCCCTTTTCTCCACACCCTTGCCAGCGCTTGTTATCTCCTGTCTTTTTGATGATAGCCACCATGGCCAATTTCAAGATACCAATATGACATCACAGAATGAGAAGTTGGAGAGAGATGTGCACAACTGCCTTTGCAAGCTGATCGGAACTGGCTCCAGCTCACCACTGGAATGGGGGAGTCTATGATAGTACCTAGGTTTCTGGTTTGAACAAATGAGTGGATGGAATGCCATTCACTGAGAGGGTGACACTATTTTGAGGAGCAAATTTTAAAGGGACAATGATAAGTTACATTTAAGACATATTGTGTCTAAGTTGCAATGTTCCATGGGAATAGATAAATACATCTTACGTTGAGGAGGAAGTTCCAATCCAGAATTTGGAGTCATCGGAATATAGGTGGTATTTGAAACCATGGAAGTGGATGAGACTTTATGAGGATTTTATTACCCCAAAGAGCTGCCAACTAGGTACACTTTATGCTTCTATCTTCCCTTTTCTCCATTTTAGGTTCTGGGGATTATTTACAAGAGAAACAGGTTGTGGGACTGCAGGTCCAGCCTCCCAAGCTAGAGTTGTGTGTCTGCTCTGATTTTGATTTTAGAAAAAGGAGTTGTTATTGTAGACAACTGGAATGGTATTCCATTTCTTGTTTTCAGATTGGAGGGTGCCAAGATCAGGTAAGAAAAGATCAGAGCTTTTTAAAGTTTACTAATTAGAAGAGACAAGCTGTTTTTATTGAGTAGGTGGAAGAATCACATGAGAAAACAGAATAATCCATTCTTAGTGTAAAAATTGCTGTAACCAAGGGCATAACAACAGATTGGCTCAACAAGAACAGAATGGGGCAAAGACCAATACCACCATTCCTTTGCTTCTCTTCCAAGTGTAGGAGGAATTGGGGAAAGAAGGTGAGTACCTGCAAAAAGAAAAATTCTGTTTTTACTCACCCAGTAATAGTTACAATACCAGGCAAAAGCAAGATATTTAAACCTCCATTAGTTTAAAATTCCAGATCCCCATCCTAGTTCCACTTTGACCTCCTTTTCATTACACTGCCCCTCAGGCATTTTTGGTACCTGGCTAAGAGGAAGTTGAATCAGCAAATCATTTAGTCTGAGTTTAGTGTGATACATGTGGAAGTTCAGAGTAACTTCCTTGTATGGTTAAGTTATTCCTAGCAGTCATGGGATGGGAAAGGCTTCCAGGGATGCTCCTACAGCCTATTGCACTGATATACTTTGTGATGGGAAGGTACAAGGCCAGAGATCATATCTCAGTACGAACACATCCTACAGCCCCTGCCTCTGAAAATATGTGGGTAGTGGAGGAGAAAGAAGGATGAAAATGTGCAGAGCCAGAAGCCAGTCTCTGGAAATTCTTCCAATCTTCAGTCATGTAAAAGTTTAAGTGAGGAATTAGGTTTTCATCAATACCTAATCAAAGTGGAAATTCTCTCTTGTCAGAAATGTATTCAATATTACAGTGCTTACAATGATAAACCCACCATGAGATATATTTTTTCTTTTTTGATGGGAATTGTACAAAATAGCTTTCCTTAGAATTCTTGTGTTATGCAGACATAGACTGCAGCAGAACTACAAACAGCAGGTACCTCTGTGTGTCAAGTACCATGCTTTATGCACCCCCATTGATTGGATCATGTCTTAGCATATGTCACGCATCTTGTACTGGCAAAGTCTGTTGGTTCCAGATTGAATGTCACACAAAATTGCTACCAGTAAAATAGCTTGATACATTCTAAATATTGTCTCAATAAAAATATGTAGTTTTTAAAAATAGAGCTCCAGCAGATTTTATTAGTGTGATTCCTAGAAATTTTTTTACTTTGGGTTATGGTGTATGTGTTGGTTTGTAAACTGGAGCCCATACAGAGAGGGCGAGGAGAGACCGAAGAAAGAGGTGGGTCACTCTGGATCGGTGGGTGGCAATTTTAATAAGCAAGGGAAGTTACATACAAGGCTTGTCTTGGGCAGCTGCAAGACTAGTAGTAGATTTCCTCACCTGTCTGCCAGAATCTTAAGAGTTTGTCTAGAGGCCTTAACTGGGTTCAGTCGCAAATACCATTCAGATAGTTTCACCAACACAGTGCTCTCTCAAGGCTGCATCCTGGGAAAAGGCTCCCACTGTGGGAACGGTGGGTGGAAAGTACATTCCAAGGACAGTGGAGGGGGAGGAGCCTCTGATTGCCCAGGTCTAGCTCATAGGTCAACCGGCCGTTATGTCCTCTCGATTACCTACTCCAACAGTATGTTATCTTTTTTCATTGTATTTACTAGCTGTTTATTGTTAGCACATAGGCAATGCTAATTTTTTTTAATCTAGGTACTTTACTGAAATTTCATACTGATGTATCAGTTTTTAAATTGATTTTCTTAGGTTTTGTAGGTATGCACATTATTGTTATTTGTAACTAGCAATAATTTTGCTTCCCACTCTTGACTCAAATAATTATAGCACTTATTTCTCTTTCACACACAGCTCAATTATTTGTGGTGACAAGGGATAGAATCTATATGGCTAAATGAAATAAATAATTAAAATCTAAAGCTCATTTTAGCCTAATATTTAAAGCTCTTCTACCAAAATCATTTATAACAAATAAATAAGCAATTAGTTATTTGGTCTGTGTTTCCCCTTAATTCTTTTTCTCAGCCTAGGATAGGATTTTTTTTTCTTCAGAGTTTTGGACAGAAGGGATGGAGAGTTGTGATCAATTTCATTTGGCGAGAAACAGAATCAGCAGTGCAATGACACTGTTTTATCTTTCCTATAGCCCATATATTTTCTTTGTTGTATTGGAGTTATTCATGAATATGTCTTCTCTTTCTTACTATACTGTAAGATTTTCAAAGACTGGATCCACATCATGTTCATTTTGTATTTCCTGCTATGTCTGGTAAAGTGTTTTGCACAAATAACGGGTTTATTGAATGGGCTTTGTCTTCTTCCAACTACTGCCATTCACTGTATTTTTTCTTCCCTACCTCTTGACATCTTGGGTCAATCTCATAGCTTTTTCTTTTTTAAAATATCTTTCAATTATAAACACACTGATTTTTAGTGATCACGATGTTTTTTGGCTATTAGAAAGTCCCATCTGGTATACCCTAAAACTTTCATTTCATATCCAATCCAAAGCTCACTCATTTCTTCTAACCCAGGCACAGGACCCTGAGTGAAGGGGAAGGGAGACTGGCACATGATTTCACTGTTGCTCCTGGCCCTCCCACTCCTTCATCTCTAATCCCTGTGCTGTGCTCTTGCTGCTTCCAGGGTTGGATGGGGGAGGAGGGAAGAAAGATAAAAGGAGCAGAGGTGTGGATAAGGGTCTGGTAGTATAATTCTGCCAAGGTATCCTGGATTGCCAGGCATCCACATGCTGGGTCTCTCAAGGGACTCTCTGGAATCCTTCCATGGGGACCTGCTTATTTCTCTGATGACCATGTACTCTCAGGCATATTTCTTGTGACGTTCCCTTCAATTCCTGCTCCCAAGTTCAACTCCTGCAGTAGTCTCTTATTTCTGGGATCTGCTCACCCCAAGAGGCCATGCATAAACTCAACTTCTTTCCACGGCATCCACTTGGCTCACGGGAAATATATCATCGTTTGCCACGTAAATCCCTAGGAATGTTGTTTGCCCAGTTGCTGTTTTCCTTCCTTTCTTTGCCATAGTTGGCATATGTAGATTGCCTTCTGCCTTCCAAATTCAACAGGTAAGAAGCAGATACCAGTCTCTAAATTTATAATTCTTCCAACATGCTGACTTCTCCTTAAAACTTTCTCACTGGGTTTTCCCTTGGTCCTGTGGCAGCACGGGGCTTAAAAATTTTGTAGCTGGCTAAGCATCTCTCTGAGTGAAAGTAGATTGTTCTAGTGTGACAAAGGTTGATAGCAGCCCTTTAGTAAGGCTGGCCTTGATGTGATTATTTTCTCTTTTTTAGATTGTGAGGGTACTTATTGCCTATCGTTTTCAGCTTTGGGGCTTCGACTAAAATTTCATGACGACAGAGATTAGCCTGTTTAATGTCCTCCTATATACAGTATTCAGTGAATCAATATTGTTGTTTAATTACTGGTTGATTGTGAGTCTAAAGATAAAATCTGTAGACAAATTATGGTAGTAGCTAAAAATTAAAGTTATGCTATGAAATTTGATTTTCTTGACTGATATGTCCAGAAACTTTTGCACTCTTCATTTTTATTAGAATGGAAAACCTTAAGTGACTCCTTAAGGGACTTAAGTTCTGTATTGAGAATGTTAAAAGGTAAACTGAGGCATATTAACATTTTTCAAGAATTTATTTGAGCATAAATCGATTTGAATCAAGCAGCTCCAAACCAAAGGTGGTGAGGAGCACTCCACTGACAGGACCTGTGGGACTCAAAGCAAGGAAATTATTTGCTTGGCTGTAGCTTAAACAACTGCCTTATTTGGGAAAGCCTACTGGCTGTTGTGATTGGTTGTTCTTGGGTTTCATTTTCTCAGATTGGAGTTCACTGACTCTGGCTTAGGTTTTGGTTTGCTTACTTAGGCTACCAAGGCATTAGCGCCACTGTCCAATCGCCTGCTTATTTAGCTACATTAGCAAGAATCTCTGCACATGTAAAAACAAGTAGAGAACAAAGCTCCACCAAGAGTCTCATGGTCTGTACCAGCTAAGTGAGTTGCTCCCACCTTACTGCCTCGACAGTTTGGTTCAAGTGCATGCCTTAACAACATTTTAAATCGTTACACGTCTTAGACTTGTGGCAGTTCTAAAAAGTAGTTGAAACCACAAATATCAGATTTACTAATGTTAAAGTGAATTTTATTTGGTGAGTCTACTTTTTATTAACCTTGTATTATGAAAATATGGAAAACATTTGATCTGAATTTGTAATTCCTCTCTAAAAGACAGTGTAGTGCACCATTCATTACAACAATATAATTTGCAGGGTTTAGAATAATAGATATGTGCTGTAATTAAAGTAAATTCCTCCTCAAACAATCCTATATTTTATCTTAATTTGAATAGTCAATTGGTCAAAAATTAATACATAAGAAAAATGCTAATGATTTTGAAAGATTGTTAGCAATGAATTCAATGAAATGTTAGAATAGTCCTGTGAAGGAAATATTTAGATTTAGCTTTTTAACATTCCTCAAATCGTATTAAGTTGTCATGGGCTCTATGGGTTTTGCTACCCCTTGGGGTCTTCAGGCCATGGACTATATATATTTTTGTGTCTAAAACTATTGTTTTTTAAGTAGCTCAAAATTCAATTGTTTTCTCTGTGGGAATTTTGCCCATGGATAACTCCTCATAGTCATTAGGCCACAAGAACTCCAAATACATTAGAAAATAAAGATCTTATGAATCAGATCCAATCCTTAAGGAGCATTTGGCTCTCCAGGCCCATTATTCAATGAGTTCAACAAATAGTGTATTCACTGAGTGCATATAAATGTTAGTATTTTTATCAATTTCTGGAGCAAATCATGGATATAATCTTGACTCACTGCTAAGATTATCATAGTTTATAATTTAGAAGGAAGACTTTTTCAGCCTTACATGCTGATTTTCCAAAATTATCCACTTGTCACCCAAAGTTTCTATTGGCCTGACTGATATTCCCAGTTCTTCCTGCAAAAACAGAGGACCATTGCCTCCTTCAGTAGTTCTCTCATTTTCTTTTTGATGTCGCTGTCTCAGCCTCTCAATTTCACTGCCCTTTAGATGTTTCTAAATAACAAGTGAAAACAGCAAAATTAGGGCTTTATTTTTGAACCTGATGGCCATGTACTTCAACCACTAGGAGGTGCTCCATATTCCCAACCTTTACACACACACACACACACACACACACACACACACACACACACACACATCAAAAGAAACACACAGTTAATTGGAATTTTTATTAGGAAGGATAAAAGTATTATAAATAAAATTGAATGCAGACTGTGTACTCTCCTCAGACCTCTTTTGAAGTTCTCTTTCCTCTTAGCCCCATGAAATTTGTGGATTAAGATAGAGCTTCCACGTATCTTCTGCTTTTGGAAGGCTAAGCTAGGCCAGGCTGGGGCTCAGAGAGAAGGAAACCTTGAGAAGAAGCTTAGGCACTCTTCACGCTAGGCCTTTGGAAGGAGTGGTGCTGTTTTGTTCACCTTCCTTCTCATAATGTTACATCTGGATAGCCAAGATCACTTATGTGAGTATGGGTGAGATTGGTTCTTCATTCTGTTTCTAGTCTAGATCTTAAGCTAACGTAGCAGAATAGGGCTGCAGGCTTCTATATAGTCCAGCTGAGTTCATCATAGGTGGAGCCCAAAAGGCTTTGGTCCAAGGCTGAGCTAGTAATAAATATTATGCCTGTACTTATGTTGTCCTTTGTGCTTTACAGCTCTCCCCAACCTACTGTAGTGGGAGATAACTGTTGAGTCCTGGAGGGTTCTATCCCAGCCTCTCCTTTTGTTGAGGGACCTGGATAACAGACCTCTTCTGCATTTGATTGAGCAATGGTGTTCAATCATACAGGTGTACATGGATAGATAGTCTAGTAAACATAACTGTTAAACCCTGGGGCTTGCTCCTTTATTATTTATTCCAGTTGCAAAGATAAACATGCATGCTATAAATAATTTAGACAATTTAGCAATGTTATAAAAAAGTAAATGACCTCCATAATTTTAATTTTCACAGTCAAAGGTAACCATTATTCACAATTTGATATATATGTATATGTTAAATATATATTATAATATATACATATATTAATTATATAACAATGTTAAGAATGTATCTTGAACATCTTTTATATCATGGACCTGTATCATCCTTTCTAACAACTGCGGAGTATTGCATTGCATGTAATTAATTTCCTATTCATTATTATAAAAACATTTTTATTACAAATTTTGCTGTAGTGAATATTGTTGCATGTATATTTATGTGTGCACACGGCCTTAGGTATATTTATATGATCACTTATTAGAAGTAAAATCACCAGGGGGGGCGTCAAAGGGTTAGCATATTTAAAATTTTAATAGATTTTACCAAATTTCTTTCCAAAGGAAATGTAAAAATGTATACTTTTTCTGGTAGCATATGGACATTTCCCCATATCCTTAGACATTTTAAAACTTTAAATCTTTAAAAATATTTTAAATAAAAAACTCTACTATTTGTTTTAATTTATGTTTTAAGTAAGTTATGGGACCATGTTAATTGACTATTTGTAGGTCTTGGTGAGTTTCCTGGTCATGTCCTTTGCCCATTTTCGCATTTTGTTTTACCTTATTTTTGTTGCTTTGCAATAACTCTTTGTGTATTAGGAAGTTTACTCTTTGACATATGTATTCATTTTTTTCTCCAATTTGTCATTTACTTTTGGCTTTGTTTATTTTGTTATTGTCATTTTGCTGTCAATTTAAAAACTTTACTCTGTTCTTGAATCTATCAGTCTTTTATCATTTTTATGGTAAATATGTCAGACTTTTATTATTTTTATCTTTCACAAAATGTGTAAAAAGAGTTTTCCTTATCACCCTAAGATTATAAAAAAGCTCACTCATATTTTATCCTAGTATTTTTATGAGTTCACTTTTCACATTTCAATCTTTGATTCAGTTTCAAAGATGAGTTCCAGGAGAGCAGGACTCTGGGTTTTTTCGCCTCTATATCTCCAGTGCCTAGTTGTCCCGTGATGCGTGAATGAGTTTAGTGGAAAAACAAGGTAAATTGACTTTTGGAAAATGAACTTTATGGAAATGTGAAAGATTTAGAAAAGTTCTACCTATATATTTCTGCAAAAATTTTTTTTAATATGGCCAAAAGGATGTAGACTCTAAGGTGTACAGAAGCTAGGATAAACTGCTGGTAGTTTGAGGAGGCGGGGATGTGATCAACACAGACACTTCGCACTTCTCCTTTGAAGGACTGTGTACAGGTTCTGAAGTCTTATGATTTCTTGGTCACAGTACCCAAGACTCCTTCTGAAGTGTTGTTTGACAGCATATAAGTGGTGGGGATAGCACCACTGGTTTAAAACTAGGGCTGCTATTGCTATTTGCAAAGTTTATGGCTCATTCTTTGGATGTGCAGTAATGTAAATATTTGTGTAGAGAAATATGAACCAAAAGCTGAAGTCTGACTACTCACCTTTTAGTGCTTTATCTGGGGGATTAGTCACTTCCATGCTGGGAGTTAGCCAGTTTCCCTCTTTGGAAACTTTCAGTAATTTAGGCATCTTTGTATTTCTCAAGGGGAAAAGGTAGACTAGTCAGTTTCTTAGTGAAAGCTGGATATTGGTATTCTGTCATATAAATTGATTTTAGAACCTGGGACATTTTTCAGGAACAGAAGTCAAGATGTAGTTGTTAATTATATTTTCTCTTCCACCTGTACGGAAATTGGAAAGGACGCCAGACCTGGACAGTAGACTCGATAGCAGCTATAGATGGCCCAGACAAAAGGAGTGCTTTACTTTCCTTCCTGTTTTCTCTAGTTTTGCTGGTATTCCAGGAGTTGCACAATGGTTTGTTTTGCCGACATTTTTTCTTTTTTTTTTTTCTGTTGTTGTTGTAGATTCCATAGATTTTACTGTTCTAAATTTTCCATACAGGTAAACTTTTGTAAACTTCCTTATAATATTCCTTGTATTTTCTCCCCTACACCTCACAAAAACCAAGAAAAGCTATCCCTAGCTATCTCCTCAAATTCATTTTTGTTGTCCTTATCCTCATTTGTTAGTAGAAAGGCAGGAAAAAAAATGCCTCTTAGATGGGACATGGGTGTCTGGAGGATGAGGTGGCTTAGGAGGGCCTCCTTGCTGTCATAAACCAGAGGGCAAACAGTTGGCTCCACAGGAGCAAACAGAGCTAGGGTGGATTAAGTAAGTAAGTAGGCGTGGACAGTAAGAGATTCAGTTGTGGGAAATCAACTATGTTGGAAAGGCTATTATATGCTTGTAGGTTTCAGAGTCCAGGAGGTCGGAGTTTCAAAGGTAGTGATGCTTTTCCCTCAAATCTTTTCCCTGGCTCAGTCTTTCACACCATTTGTGTTTCTCCTGGGAGACCTCCTTGACCACTTATCTAAGATAGCTCTCCTCATCTCCCCTTACTCTGAATCCTCTTATCCTGCTTTATTTTTTTGATTATTGCTGATCACTGCCAGAAATTATTTAATGAATTGATTTGCTTACTTATTCATTGTCTCACTAAATATAAGATACATGAAGGTAGTCACTTTTTTCACTGTTTATTTCACTGCTATACCCACAACACATACGATTGTACCTGCCCAAGAGTAGACACTGGATGACTGTTCATTGCGTGCATGAATGAATGAGTGAATGAGGGAGCGAATAAAACGTCATTCTGTTTGTTTTCTTATAAAGGAAGTTGTCTGGTCTGTGACAATCTGTACCATATATTATCTTCAAAGTAGAGCACACTAATTCTTTTTAAAAATAGTTATATTTTTAAAAATAGACAACGCACAACAGCTTTTTGTATTCAATATAACTATTCTATCCTGTTGGTCATAGATTGGTGGAAAGGTGAGAATGGATGATACAAATTCTGGAGTCCTTCATGCTGAGGAAGTCCCTGGAGTTTTTTGGGAATGGTTAAACAGTTAAACCAAAGAAGTTTCTTTTGAATTGATTGAAAAGGCCTTCCATGAGTAGGTCCATAGGTCTCGGTGGATAACCCACAAATGGGACAGTACATGAAAGGCTTTTGAGCTAGCTGACAAATTGGAGAAACTAATTTTCTCTGGGAGGGGTTGTGGGTAGTTTCCTGTTCATCCCCATAGATAACTTCTGGTAACATCTCAGCCCTGGGTAACATGGTGGGAAGCAGCTTAATGGCTGGGAAAATACACTCAAAGTGGAACCAGAAGACCGATGTCCTAATTTCAATTTGCTCTTTAGCAGCTTTGTAACTTTGGGCAAATTGCTTAAGCTATTGGTACCTCAGTTTCTTCTTTGTAAAATATGAGTAAAATAATTCCTTCCTCATGGGATTGTGAGGACTAAATGAATTAATTATTGCAAAATTCTTAGGGAGTGTTAGATAAATACTATCATTATTTATTAGTTGTGAGAATTTGGATCATTATTTCACTTATCTGAGCCTGCATCTGTTTCTTTTTCTTCAAAAAATTGCATTTCTTATTTATTTTCTGTTTATTTATAAAAGTAATATATTTTGGCTGTAGGAAATTTGAAATTATAGAAATACAAAAAGGAAAAAATAAAAATCAATTGCAGTTCTACTGCTGAAAGATGGTAAACTGAAACTTGATTTTAATTTATTTCTTTTTAGATATTTTTCTGCACACAAAAATGTATTTACTTTTTAACAAACTTAAAAATTTTTTATTATATATATTTTAATTCTTTTGCTTTTAGAAGTATTATGTTTTTGTCACTTCTCCATGTTGTTAAGTATTCTTTGAACAAAGTCATTTTTAATGCCTACATAATATTCCATCATATAAACATACCATCATTTATTTAGCCAGTCCCCTATTATGGGGCATTTAAGTTTTCAGTATTTTGCTTTATCAATAATACTTCAATGGACAGCCTGTATATAAATCTCTTTGCCATTTCTAGTTATTTCCTTAGGATAGATTGTGGAATTACTACAGCAAAGGGGATAAACATTTTTAATTGAACCAAGGTTTTTCTCCATAATTTCTTCAGCTGAAAATAAAGGATAATAATATCTGTCCTGTCGATTTAACCAATGTTGCCAGATGTTTTAAACTAACGTATGTAAAAGTGTTTTGTAAAACCTATGGTGCTGTGCAAATACCAGATTATTGTAGTGTATAAATGTTGCTCTCAGAAGTACCATAAAACACTTTTTGGAGCCTAAGCATATTTGTATTATGTGGAGGCAAATTTTCATTTAGGTATGCCACTGTGAAATAGACAGGGAAGTATGGATAATTTGTTCTAAGTGTTAGAAGGTTGAGAGTGTGTTATATGATGATGTTCAAAGAGCACACTCTATCCAGACTTCTTTCTCCCGCTTACTATTTCTAGTGCATCTCTACCAGATTGTAGGCTCCCTGCAGGTCTTAGCAAGTGAATCACTAGCTATTTTGCAGGCGTTTGGAGAGCTCTGGGGTGAAGGGATGTGGAGTTGCCAAGTGAGCCGATTGTAATCAATGCTCTGTAATTAATGCAGAGACATGTTCCTCCATTCTTTTTAGTATTGATGGGAGATCATGCTTAGTAAATGGAGAGATGGATGAACCTCTTTAAGTGGTTCTCTGGGAAGTATCATAGATATTTCTAATATCTAGCTATTGCCCTGGCTTTACAAAGTAATACATCCCTGAAGGCTTTACCATGAGGTGACTTAGCAAAGTGACAGCAAAATTCTTCACCTTACTAGATAGCACCGCTACTATCTCATAACAGTAACTGAGTCACCCTTAGTCTGTTTCCCATGCTCATATTCGTCACAAACTCTTATCAGTTCTACTTCCAAAACATATCTGGAATCCATCTGCTTCTTTTTACTCCACTGCTGTCACCCTAGTCAAAATGTGGTCATTTGTCACCTGGCATTGCTGTAGCCCTGTCTGTCTTCCTGATTCCACACTCACTCCCTTACCATCCATTCTCCACTCAACTGTTGTTGCGAACGATCTTCTTTTGGTGAGGAAGTTTAGCCCTGGGCTAACATCTGTGCCCATCTTCTTCTATTTTGTTTGTGGGATGCTGCCACATGTGGCTTGATGAGTGGTGCATGGGTCCACGTTCAGGATTTGAACCTGTGAATCCTGGGCTGCCAAGGCGGAGTGTGTGAACTTAACCGCTACAACGCTGGGCCGGCCTCATGAACAATCTTTTAAAATCACAGAGGATCACATCATCCTCCTGCTTAAAACCTTCAATGATTTCTCATTGCTCTTCAAATGAAACCAAACCCAGTAAGATAGCCTACAAAGTCCTGGATGCTCTGGCTCCTGTCTCCCGCTGTACCTTCATTTTATAGCTCTTTCTGCCTTTCCCTCTGCACCCCAGCCACACTGACCTCTTTTCTGGTCCTCTGATCCAGCAAGCTCTCTTGATCCGAGGCTTTCCTGCATGCTCTTCCCTCAGCTCTTTGTGTGTTAGTTTATCCTCACACTTCACTTTCAGCTCAAATGACACCTACCTGGAGATGTTTTCTCTGATCACCCAATGTAAATTGGCCTCCCCTAGAGACTGTCTCATCACCCTCTTTCCTTCATAGCACTTATCATGATTTGTAATCAGAAAAATTTTGTTTGTTTGCTTAATTTCTTTCTCTCCTACTGGGGTAAAATGCCTGAGGTCAGGTTTGTCATACTCATGGTGCTGACTGTAGTGCTTGGCAAAGTGCATGACATGTAATAAGTGCTTAATGATTGAATGAATGAATAAGTTCAAATGTGTTTTATTTAATCAGCTAAATTTGTTGAATGGGTAGGCAGAAGCAACAATAAGTGATAATTAGCTGGAATTGGTGAGAAAGCAATGTGGAGGAGTGGAAAGGTTTGTGGATAAAGACTTGGGAGCTCTCATTTGTAGTCCTGGCTCTGTCACAAATAAGCTTTGTGACCTCTATAAGCTCTATTTTCTGCATCTGGAATATGGTTTCTAAGGTGTCTTCAAGCTCTGATATTTATAGGGTTCTTTGGATACCTTTGGGGAGATCTAGCTGATGAAAGATGCTCCTGAGCTTTTGCAAAGTAGATACCCTTAGAAGTTTATGGCAGCCAGTCTGTGACCTTTTAGATGGGGTATCTTTTCCAAGAGTCAAGTGGTAAAATATCAAGGCTGGGACTGGGGATTTCTAGACATTATTTCCAAATCCAGTCCTTGAAGGATTGTGAGAAGAGACGTCTCCCTGGACTATTCAAGGATCCTGAGGAATGGGAGTGACACATGCCAAGTGGGAATGGAGGACTGCCTGGAAGTTTGGTTATCTTTTTGGCTGGCTTCCTTAGTGTACCTCTAGAGGGTTTTGAACAAATTTCTCAAGAGGACTACTCTTTGAAAGAATTTAAAACCATTTTTGTTTGTGTAAATGTGGAATTTGAGTGCAAAGAAGAGAGACACACTCTCTTCTGGCATTCTTGATAGAGATACATCTTATATGATGAATTCCAAGAAAAAAATTTGGAATATACTGTCATAATATTCTAGGAATATCTCTAAAGGGTATATCAGGGTAAGATTTTAGGAACATGTGCAAGTTCTTGCATTGCCAATTCTGCTCTCTCATTAGAAATGTAGATATCGTTTCTCTACCATTCTAGTTTAGATTTAATAAACTCTTTGAAGACAAACCAAACTGATGGTAAATAATTTCATGCAACTCTTGTGGTAGTATTACCTGACTAGACATTTTATGGTGACTTTATGATGATTGGGAAGGGATATATTATGTATAAAACCAGGTCCCATTCTTACCGGGCAATATTTAGTTGCCCATTCTTTGCTAGATCTTTCCTTATCCTATATCTATTAATGTTTTCCCTGGGCTAATAAATTCTTAGATTACTAACATTAGCTTTAATGCTAATGATAATGTTAATTAGAGGCATCTTGAAATCTCAGCACAGGCTGCAGTCTCCAGATTAGATCTTAACATAATCAGCAACTGTATTCTGTTGCTCCCACTTTATGAAAGAAGAAATTGAGGCAAAGGGGAGGGATATGACTTAGTCCATGGCCTAGAGAATGTCAATAGTAGAGTGAGGGACAAGAAGTTAGAGCCACTAGGGCCCTGGGTGGCTGAGTTGCTCCTATCAGACTTTAGACATTTTACACTCATGCAATGAGGAATTAATTGTTTTGCTGTGGAAGACTGTTGATTTAGATTTGTGTTCAGGAGCAGGAGATGGAGTGGACAGTGGTATGCTGCTTCAAACAGCCATGATTAATCTTGGAGACATGGAGGTGCAGAGGGAATTGTTAAAAAAGAAACAAAGGAAGATGAAGTAAGGCTTGAGGGGTGCATCAGAGTTCTTAAATTAATTAATTTATGACAAATGAGCCAAGAATATGCAATGGGGAAATGGGGAAAGGATAGTCTTTTCAACAAATGGTGGTGGGAAAACTGGACAGCGACATACGAAAGAATGAAATTGGACTGCTATCCTACACCATACACAAAAATCAACTCAAAATGGTTTGAAGACTTGAACATAAGACCTGAAACTATAAAACTCCTAGAAGAAAACATAGATGTTAAGCTCCTTGACATTGGTCTTGGCAATGATTTTTCAGATTTGACTCCAAAGGCAAAGGCAACAAGAGCAAAAAATAAATGTTTGACTACATCAAACTAAAAAGCTTCTGCACAGCAAAGGAAACCATCAACAAAATGAAAAGGCAACCTATGAAATGGGAGAAAATATTTGCAAACCACACATCTGATAAGAGGTTAATATCCAAAACATACGAGGAACTCATACAAATCAATAGCAAAAAACCAAATAACCCAATTAAAAAATGGATAAAGGACGTGGGTAGACTTTTCTAAAGAAGACATACAAATGGCCAACAGGAACATGAAAAGGTGCTCAACATCGCTAATCATCAGGGAAATGAAATCAAAACCACAATGAGATATCACCTCACACTTGTTAGGGTGGCGATTATCAAAAAGACAAGAGATAACAAATGCTGGCAAGGACGTGGAGAAAAGGGACTCTTGCGCACTGTTGGTGGGAATGTAAACTGGTGCAGCCACCATGGAAAACAGTATGGAGGCTCATCAAAAAATTAAAACTATCATGTGATCCAGCAATCCCACTTTTGGTTATGTAACCAAAGGAAAAGAAATCATTATCTCAAAGATCTTGAAGAGATATCTGTACTCTCATGTTTATTGCAGGATTATTCACAATAACCAAGATATGGAAACAACTAAAGTGTTTGTTGAAGGAGGAAAGGATAAAGAAAATGTGGTATATATAGAATATATATTTTGAGGAAATCTTAAAAAAGAAGGAAATCCTGTTATTTGTGACAACATGGATGAACGTAGAATGTAAGTGAAATAAGCTAGACAGGGAAAGACAAATACTGCATGGTATCACTTATATGTAGTACCTGAAAGATAAAAAGGCAAACTAATAGAAACAAAGAAGAGAAAATTGGTTGCCAGGGGCTGGGCGGTAGGGAAAATATGGAGAGGTTGGTAAAAAGGTACAAACTTTTCATTATAGGATAAATAAGCTCTGAGGATCTAATGTATAACATGGTGAGTATAGCTGATCACACTGTATTGGATAATTGAAATTTGCTAAGAGAGTAGAACTTATGTTCCCACCAAAAAAAAAAAAGGTAAATATGTGAGGTGATGGATGTGTTAACTGACTTAATGAGGGGAATTCTTTCACAATGTATATGTATATCAAATCATCATGTTTTATACTTTACATATCTTACAAATCTTACAATTTTATTTGTCAGTTATACCTCAATAAAGCTGAAAAAAAAAAAACCAATTGAAAGCAAGGATTTGAATAGATATCTGTATACACCCATGTTCATAGCAGCATTTTTCAGAATAGCCAAAAGGTAGAATAGTCCATCAACAGATGAATGAATAAACAAAATGTGGTATATACCACATAGAATGGAATATTATTCAGCCTTAAAAAAGAAGGAAATTCTGACACATGCTACAACATGGATTAACCTTGAAGACATTGTGCTAAATGAAAAGGAAAAATATTATATGATTCCACTTATGTGAGTTACCTAGAGGAGTCAAATTCATAGAGACAGTAAAATGGTGGTTGCCAGGGGCTGGGGGAGGGAGGAATGGGGAGTTGTTCAATGGGTCCAGTTTCAGTTTGGGAAGATGAGAAAGTGCTGGAGATGGATTTTCCTGATGGTTGCGTAACAATGTGAATGTACTTAATGCCATCGAACCGTATACTTAAAAATGGTAGATATTACATTAAGTGCATTTTACCACTTAAAAAAAATAAATATGAAAAAAAGAGGAAACTAAAGGGAGCTGCTGCAAGAGGGGCTCTTTACCTCTCCTTTCTAGGCTCTGCATCTGATTACCTTCCCACTGGCAAGGGACTGGCACGCTGCCAGAGGTCAGGATAAGGTGTGGTAAGAGGAGGCACACTTTGACAGCTGGTGGTGTTATTTCAGAAGAGTGATCTTGCTCCAGGCATTCAATTGTCATTCATATTATGGTGAAAAGGCCTCCCCAGTGTACTTAAAATTGATCCTAATTCTCGAGCCCATCACGATATCCATCACCCTTGCTCTGACAAGACCTGCCTTTACACTACTATTACAGAGGGTGGTAATTTTTAGATCTTTTGTTTCTTTTGTCTTTTTTTTCCTCTTTCATTTGCCAACAAAAGAGTTGTCAAAAGTAATGTTTATAATAATTTAACGGATTATTTGCTTATTAGATATTAATCATTCTGCCGTGCTTAGGGCCCTTGCTGGTGCTTTGCTGCTAGAACAGTGATTCTGATCTCAATTAGATTATGTCTCTCTCCTTTACCTCCCCATAAATCATTCCAGCAAACTGAAATTAACAGCTACTGGAGCGCATTAATAATCTGCCTCACACATTGGAAAATGCATTAGCCGGAACCCTCCCATCGCTCTGACTGTTAAGCACATCATTTTGTTTATGAAATATAAACATTTCATGGAAGAGCTCTCCCACATTTCTCTGGGCTTGTGACAGCTAAAATGATTGCACACAATTGCCAGTCAGTCATGCGCCCAAATAAAGTTTGTTTAAAGTCATGGTTCTGTGACTGCCCCATTTTCTCAGGCATTTAAAAACCTACATTTAAAATAAAAAAAAATCCCCTGTGATCATGAAAATAATAATAATACCTGAAAACTGGTGTCTCATGTGTGTACGGTCCTTTGCATAGTTTACAAGGTACTTTCATTTTCTTATGTCTGTGAGCTAGCAGAATGCTATTATTATTCACATTTGATTTTCCCCCGTAGGGAAACTAAGGCTGAGAGGTGATTTGATCAAAGTGACACAGCAAGTGGTGGAAGGAGGTCTAGAGTCCAGGATTTGACTGTAGGTCTCATGTTCTTTTCAACACTCTACACTCTATACTGTAAACCACACTTTTTGTATACCTATGTTCACTCTATTTCTGTATGTTAAATATATAATGCAGCCTTGTGTCCTTTCTGGAGACATAAGTGATCTACCTTTATTCTTATGGATTAAAGAACAAAATCAAGAAAAGTCAGAGTTAAATGGATTATTTTCCTTATTTTAATTCACTGCACTTATTCATCGTGTCAATTATATCCTGCTGTACAATTCAGCGATAATGTACACAGGCAGAGTAAAATGGCGATTCGACATATTATCAACAGCAATTTCTACTCCTATATAGGTAGCCTTTCTGGGTGATTCAAGCACTCAAACACCCTCTTTACCTCAACAGCAAGTATTTTGGTCTTAGTTTACTTTGATGGCAGAAAAAGTCAGACGGCAGCAAACTTGATCTGTATTTTTCGTTGTTATAACGCCTGAGCCGTCTTACCGTGAAGTTAAACTGGTTCCTACCCTACTAGTGTCTAAGAGCACCAGAACTATCGACGGCTGCAGGTTTGGGCTGATTTAATTGTGGCAGGTAAATAGCAGCCTCAGCTGCCGAATGGAAGAAACAAAAACATAAATTTGTTGAAATTTTAAAAATATTTACTGACAATGCAAACTTCTGAAAAATTTGCTTTTAGGCCCCATTATTATTATTTCTCATTGATTCTATACTCCTGACTTGTCCCAGAATTGTCACTTCCTAACTGTGTTGTTAACCTCTCCAAACTTCTGTGTATTTATCTAGAAAATAAGGATAATAACACACGTCCTCCCTAGCTCAGATCGAATGGGGAGAAATATGTGAAAATGCATTGTGACTAGAAAATTCTTCAGAATTATTTATTATTCTTATCAATTATGTTGTGGTCGAGCAGTTGAACAGATTCTCATGAGGTGTGTTTTTTCTAAGCGGTTCGAATAGCTGAGAAGACGTAGTCTCTTGACAGGTTATCGATGGATTCTACAGCTGCCTTTCTCCCTGTGTCCGAGCCCTCCCAAAGACTCACTCAGTCAGTTGTTTCTTGAATAAGAACAAGAACTGAAATGTCTTTTGTCTAACTTTTATAGTTTCATGAGTATACCTTAATAGGCTAGATGTAGATATGATTAATTTGAATACTAACAAAAAAAATCAAAATTTATTGATTGTAGACCATAAGCACTTGAGAGAACATGACTGATGTCTTTGAGGTCCCAGCACCCCACACAGTGTTTGGCCTGCAGGAGGCATGTAATGAATATTTGTTTTGTGAATCGAAACATGGCACATTTCAATCATGCTTCCATTGCACAAAACGTTTTTCCATACTCTCCTTTTATGTTGCTTTCAGCTTTAGCTTCCAGGTCACAGGAAAAAACAACCCACAAACCAAACCAGTCTCATTAGTCTCAGGCCAAACCCAAACTCTTATGCTAGCCTTATTCACAGCTCTTGGCTAGTAACGTCTTTGTCTGTCTCAAAAGAGTTTGTCTGCTCCCAAAAGGATTTGGATTTGTCATAGTGATGATATTTAAATGACTGTGCAAAACCTTTTTGATCACGTCTTGTAAACATGTATTTTTACAAGTGTGTTACTTAAGCATTTTCATTAAGGGAAAGAAATACCATGGAGGTGAAAGTCAGAATGAATGAAATTTTATTTTATTTTTTAATGAACCTATTTAGGCTTGATTGAAATCCATGTGTTTTGAAATACGTTGTGGAGCATGTGGAATATTATTGCCTCTTTGGATGAAACTGTAATGGTGTATTCTGTGAATGCTTATAAGCATTATCCTGATCTTAGTTATTTTCTTTTATGCCTCTGGAGCCTGTAAAAGGCTCCAGAAGTCTTCAGTGGCAGGGTATTTAAGTTCTTTCAGCCAATGTTAATTTGGAAGTAAATAATTACTTTTAAAATGATGCATGAAATTAAATAATTTTTGCGCAATCTATGCTACTCTTTAAGCAATCTTTAATGAGTGCAATATAATAAAGCAATAATCGAATTGCTAATATATTTGTCGTTCCTGTTAAAAGCTATTTCTTCTGCCCAGTAGCAGTAGGAGAGGGTCATTTGGAAAGTGGGTATTAAGTATGCGTGATACATACAATATTGCACAGTACTGCCAAGTATCTGTTGGAGGAGCAGCTTCTATGCATGTGTAATAACCAATCTTTAAATGTCAAAGTTGCAGCCATTTTAAGAAAGAAATCCATATTTTGGACTAAATGTCATTTCAGATAACCAAGCTATTTGAAAGCTCCAGGAGGGTTTTTAAAAAAGGAGAAAAAAGCTAGATCCCCATAAGCTTTGACTTATTTATTTTTGCATTTCCCTAACTTGATAATGACCAAACCAAACTTCTCAGAAAACTGAAAGCGAAACTGTGCTCTGAGCTGAGACCTGGTGATTCTTGCTTTACCCTGAAGGAAATCTTCAGTTTAGTTATAAATCCCTGAAAATCAGTTTCTATAATGGAAACGCTGAGAGGCTCTCTGCCATTTTAACTACCAGAGCTGGGACTACTTTAAAAGGATGTATATGCATATAATATGCACATATAGGGATTATCCTATTTTATCAGTGGTAAAACATGATAGCACTCATAAAAATTAGTTTCATATACTGTATGTTGAACACACTTTACCTGTTCCTCTTTGCCTTTTCTTTAGACCCACTTATTTACTAATAGGGAGGAAGCAAACATTATGTTCTTTTGTACCCAGGAATAAGACTCTATATAACAGTGTCCCTGGCTCTCCTGGCTTATTTTTGTTTCATAGAGTACTTTGTTAGATAGCTAACAATATCTGTGCAGACTAGGACCAAGCCTCTTCTTTCCCTTTGTTTTATCAAACAATAATTGCTTGGTATTTTATGAATGAAATCTTACTCAATTTTTTTTTAGTGTACATTCAGTGCAAACCCGTATACAATACGGCTCATATGTGTGGCAGATTTATGCACACTACATTTAAAGAGGAGGGCAATCCAGTGACAGGGGCTATTGACTGAGTGTGGAAAGGAAACTTCACATGGGGAGAGGATTTGACTTGTAAATGGATAGCCTCCCATTGCCCTACAACATGACTACTGTTTGCTTCTGTCTCCAAATTTTATCTAATATTGTAGAGATTAGATTCACTGTATTTTGGAACCAAAAAGAATTAAGAATCTAGTCAAGAAGTAGTTCTTTTCTATAAAGATGGGCAATGGGGGAAAAAAAACCCTATTAATTCTTATTTCTAGTGCATCCCTGTCCTTTTCAGGAGAGGCAATAAATCTTTGCTCCCCAAATGAACAGCAAAGGGGAAAAAAATAATGTTAGGAGTGCCTACAACTTGTCAAATCAAATGTTAGTGAATCGTGTCTTTGGAGGAAATGGTTTGCTGGAGAAGAACTTTCTCTTTTTCTTTCTTTCTATTTATCCTTCTTGCTGCAAAGGGCTGCAGGATGACAGTCATCATTGTCACGTTGCTTATGAGCACCGTATTTCTCCCCCTCCTGTCTTCCAACACATAGTTCTTGGGAGTTACTAACAAGTGACTTGGAAGAGTTAGGAACAGGCATAATGCCTATACATGCCCTGTGGTACTGGCTGTGTGCCACATATCTTTATGATGTCTGCAGAATCTACTTGCAGCTAGCATCTTGTGCCCTCTGAGCGGAAAACAAAGTCATAATGGTAATTGGTATTTTTGCCCCTTCATTCCTTCATGAACATTCTCTTCATTAATTAAATAACATAACCCATTATTTTGAATGGTCAAGGTATGGGAGCTTATATGTTTTGAAGTTCAATTTTTCCATTTCCTTGTAATGCATACAGTCCATTTTATTTTTTTCATAAAGAAAGGGATGCCCGAAGCTGAATGATGGATGAATCTTAAATGGTTGGTGTTCAATTTGAAAAAAACACCTGAAAGTCGGGCTGTTTGCTGCATTCATACAGATCTTTATTATTGTTTAGCATTCATACAGCATTTGGTATTTGTAAAGGGTTTCGAACTCATTTTTCTAAGCTATTCTTCATACCAAACCTGAGAGGCAGTTCATTTTCCCCAAGGTGTGGCTGAGAAGACTTGGCAGAGGAATAGTTTACCTCTTGAGTTAAGGCATCTGTGACCCTAAACACTGCAGAGTTTAGGGCTGAGTACTCTAAGCCATTGTATTACTAGGGCACATTGGCGAGTGCTTATTTTCATAGCTGAGTTTACTCATAAAGAATATTTTAATTTTACTAAGGCACAGCTTCCAGAAAAGGAAAGGTTGATAAAGGGAATATTGTGCTTTGGCAAAGAAAGGCATAGATTCCTTGGAATATTCCAGGATCTCAGATATTTGATGCTGCACTTAGGGTGTTTTGGAGAAAGAGTACTAGGAAACAGTTTAGCTGAAATAGGTTTTAAAGGACATCATCCTTCTCTCCTCCCTTTTTTTCACCTTCTCTCCTTCTTTCCCTGCCTCTCTCTCTGTCTCTCCATCCTTTACCCTGTGGTTTGAGCCAAATCATTAATTCCTCATTTCTAAAATGTTGCTGTAAAGTTCTGCTTGAGTTAACGTTGGTAAAATGCCTGGTAGATTTGTTGGCACACAGTAGGTCGGCATATCTCATTATATTGGTGGTGGTGTGTGTTCTGGGATCAGTGTTATTTTCATATCTCTGGTTCAAATTAGGCTTTGGAAACAATATATACCCAAGATTTACACAGAATAAAGGGAGGGACTGGGTAACTATCCTGATAGCTTAGGTATATTACTTCCTTTTCAATTATCTAGGTGACTTAGGCAAAAATCACTGTTAGAAGTTTACATGAATTAATTTCTTTTGGGGGCGGGGGTCGTTTGCTAGAGAGGGGAAGGCTGAATTACCTTTGGCATTATGGAGTAAAGAATGAAATCTGGATGTGAGGCAAGCATCTTATAATGCGGCTTCTAATACAGCCATTGCTTTTCTGTCCATACATTCAGCATAAATTTTATCAAGTGGCCATTGATCAGTACTTACTTTTCCTTCTCCCAATCCTCACTTGTAACAGGAAGCATTTGAGAAATGACCTACAATTTATGATGCTTTATCAATGTTTTTACTCACTATGGAGGAAAGTGTGAGGAACATATTTCATGATGAAGTGGGTTTCTAGTTAACAGAACAAAATGAAAGCAAAGTCATAGATCAGTGTAATATGTCAAGCATGGAAAGGATTCAATTTATTGTAAATAATACCCAAGTTGCAAAAGAAATACAGCAACAGAAATCAGTTTATTCTATATGTGAAAAAGGAAAATTACCAGTAAGAGGTAATAGGCTCCATTTATCCCTTGACAGAAATTCATGTTGTTTGTACTTATCCCCTCTGGGGATCAAGGACTCTATCTATCTTTGGGATTTTAGAAGGTTGGGCAAACATATTAGACCTCCCCTGGCAAAGTTATAATAACTGGCACCTTTAAATTCAAAACATTTACTGCTGATATATGAAGGTACATCAGGGGACATTCCACCATTTAAGAAGTGTTTCTCAAAGAGTGGTTTCAAGTCTCCCTGCACTAGAATCATCCAGAGTGCTTACTTCGAAAATAAGATTTCCTGACCCCACAATAGAGCTATCAAGTCCAAATCTATGGGGTTTGGGGACTGAGAATCTACCTTGTAAAGCAAATGTCCCAGGTAATTCTTATTCTTGGATTGCTAGATTTAGCAAACAAAACAAAACACAAAAAGCAAGCTAACGAAAATCCAGGACACTCAGCTAAATTTGAATTTCAAATAAACAACATTTTTAACTTATAAGGATAGCCTGTGCCATATTTGGAACATATTTATCCTAAAATACTCTTTATTGTTGATCTAAGATTCAAATTGAACTGAGCATCCTGTCTGTTAGCTGACAATCCTATTTTATAACATTGAAGTTTGAGCAACTCTGACTTAAGGGGTGTGTCCAAGTGTTCCGAACTAGTACAAGGCTTTGGCCTCAGCTAAAAACTTTTTGGGAGATGAAGGCTGGCAGGATTTTTGCTGATCCGACTAAATGACTCATAAGAGCTTTGTAAACTACTAAAGTGTACAAACAGGGGGTCAGCAAGGCCTGGCTTCCATCCTGTTTTACAAGTGTTTTCCCAAAGGAAAAGCAACAACTTTAGGAAATCGGAGCGTTATCAGCAACACCCTATTATCTTTTCAAACCTTGTCCTTTTCAGGGGCGGGGAAGGACAGGTGCTTCCTAGATGGACATTTTCACTACCTTCTTTGGGAATCTATATCTAAATATTGGACTACACAATTTGCTAACTCTTTGTTCAGTTCTATCTATTTTAGAGAAGTGAAGTTAGTTACTTAGTAATATCAGGCTGTACCTTTTTAAAGAAAGCTTTGTGGAATTCTTTGTGCAAGTTCTAGTTTCTTTTAGAAGACGCTTGGGTTACATAATTTTTTTATATTTATAACAATCCAGGGAATCTTTCAGGCCAAAAGGTATGCAGAATTATGAGCAAGTGATTGTGAGAAAGTGATTATGAGACTTGAAACCCCTCTTTGAGAAACACTTCTTAACATCTACGTCCACAGGCCGTGCTCTCTCTTCAGGGGCCTGCTGAGATGCGGCTCTGTATGAGCGAGACCATCTTTTCACTGTACATCTTTGTATGATACGTGCTTAACAACAAGCTTCTTAAACAGACTGGAGAGTCCAGTAAGGTCTGCTCCACGGTGGGTTCAAGAACACTGATAGAAAGAACATTCCTTCTTTCGACCTCCTTTTACTACAATTTCTTTCCAGCTGAAGGTGAGGGCTTTCATTGATTTTGAGTGGCTGGGAGCGTATTTCTCATTTACATTTCCTGAGTTTACAATTCACTACAAAGAAGCCCAGATAAAGTGGAAGCAAACAGAGCCTGCTGGAGAAACCCTCAGCATGAGTAATCTACTGTTTACCTTAATGAAAGCATGATCAGAAACAGGAGGGCCAGACTCTTTTGTTACTGCTGGACACAAGCGGTCTGAAACCTGGAGGAATAATGGCTGCTCCATGTTCTGTCTGAACCTTTCCTAAATAATTTCAATTCTATTGACTTTTTTGGCCTTTTAACCAAGCCATCAGCTTTCTAGACAGCTTTGCCTCCATTTCTAGAAATCCATAGCCTGTGGAAAGAGTGAGTGGCCCAAGACATTTTATAAACCTTACTTCATTAATCGTTATCGTAGACTTGAGAGGTAAAATGTCCAGAAGCCCTAATGGTCTGTATTTTCATATGTGAAGAATGAGGTACAGAAAGGCTATAAATGACTTAGAAGCAAAGTCCTCTGAAAAAACTAATAGTCTTGATACATTTATCTGTGATTATTAATTGTAAGCATTGGTGGCTCTAGTACTAGATGACCTATGAATAAAATAAAACTGCCTCTTTCCTGGAAGATTTGTAAGATATTATGAGATTTCACTTAGAGTGTATATTCTTATCACATTTGACTGATTCACAGAAACCAAGATCCTCTCTCAATATTGTCTAAGTACTTGTGTTTCTCAAATGTAGGTGATACACCGCTGTGAGATGTTTGTATAGGACCTTTGGGGAGATGAGTGCTTGTAGCTACCTGACCTAACCCAAGTCTTTCTTGGTGTGATTCAAGGGATTATAGTACCTAAATGATCAACCATTATACAGTCTTTTCTATCAGATGGATCCGTTGGCAGGATGGTAAATATTGTCCGGGTTAGGTATCAGATATCATCCTTTTTTGATACGACTGCCAAATCTCAAACAGTGGGTCCAAACCCAGCTCTCTACCCCTCGATCTAAAGGTTGCAAATAAAATCATAGGTTGGATGTTGGCGTTGACAGACTGTGGAGCTAGTGAAAAGAATACAGACAGAGAGGAGATGAACCTACTTGAATAAGGGGGACACTTGAGACCTACACCTCTGGGGGTTTCTGCAGTGCACTAGTCTCACAGCCAGGGATGGTTTAGGCGAGACATATTATGTGTTGGCAACTTTTACTACTTAGCAGTACAATTAGAGGACTTTTACTACCTAGTGGTAAAATTAGAGGGGTTAATAGTTGAGTTGCAGAGAAGGTCACAACTATGAGCTGAATCTCCTGAACTCTGCTACGTTTATTGTCTAAGGAAGAGATCTGGGTCTATTAGACACCTGTTGGAGAAAGTGACAGGTCAGATTAGATGGTCTTGAGAGAGAGAGGACTGGAGGACTAGATATAGAAAAATGGAGAAGGCAGACTGTGTGCAGCCCTGGCTAGATTTATTTTAGTGCTTATAAATAAAAACATGAGCAGAACCTCTCTACAGAATTATTTACAGAAGAATTTTAAGCTACGGGCCCTTTCCAAGCGAAGCACTGAATGCTAAAGTTTATGATGTAGAATGACTTTGGCTACTGTGGCCCCAATTTGGACAAATCTGCCATTAACACCAGCCTGGCAGTTATTTTACTGGGGGTGACAGATTGTGAGGTAGGGAGAGTAATTCAGACTATTACCCAGGTGAAGGCATGAAAGCTCAGTGATATATGAAGACCACTTAAATTCATTGTATCTTGTACATCACATCTTTGATAGATTATAGCTGTGGCATTAAAATGGAAATGGTTTCTCTGAGGCCTGACAGGGGCTGGGGTGACCTATGACCTCCCTCTGAGGAATGTGACTGACCGAATTATCAGTTAAGAGAAAAATCTACGGGGAATAGACTCACAGTGATGGTGAATCCACCATGCATATATATCTAGATTTTTTAAACCTTTGGTTTGATTGAAAGCTTCAGTACTCAAACCTTGTTTCCACCTCCTCTCCTTTGCCCTCTCCCAGCACGCCCTCCCCAACCCAGGCTAACGTTCTCAGCCAGATTTCGTACCGGCAAGGCCCCTAATATTGATTGAAAAATTGTTATTAGAGATAGTAGGCCTCCTGCACACTGCCTACTGATTTAATTTGGAAAACATCTAATTTTATGAAGCGGTAAATGATGGTGCCACGCTCCCCTGTGTTAGGGAGCAGCTGGCTCTTTACCTCCTCACCCGCCCAAGTCCCAGGTGTCCTCTTGGCAATCATGTGCTCCCTTCCCCTTTGCTTAACAAGTTATTTCAATTTCTAAACGAAGGCTGAACAAGAGAAAGACAACATGCAAATTGAGATCCAAGCCGCCATTCACACGTGAAAAAGTTCCCCTGGAATTCCCTCAACTCAGCCCACCCCCCCTCCCCGCATCTGTCATGAAAAAAACAGAGCCCTTGTTCTCCTCAGATTGTTTTCACCAATGACCTGACACCACCATCTATAATTAATTACATCATTTACATTAGACTATTGACTAAACAAATACATAAATCATAGGCAGAGTCAATAGGTGCAGACATATTTAATCATGTTCTAAATAATGATTACTGCTCCCATAATGCAATAATTATTTTCAGCAGCTGACTTGAATTAATCTTCTGTCAGGGTGCCATCTGAAAAAAAAGGAGACGAAGATGAAGAAGGCATCGCCGATGATGGAGGAGCTGCTCTGTTTCTCTCAGTTTCTCCTCTTTTCATTCTTCCCCGCAGGCCCCCTCTAATCCCCCTCTCTTCATGACCCCTTCTCTCCTTCTCTTTGCCCTTTCCTCCACTTCTCATGTTCCCCATTGTCTTTTCTCTGATTCATGCCTGTGTCTCATACTTGTTCTTTTTGCCACCTGTCTCTGTTGCTTTTTCTCTTTATCCCTCCACATGTAACTTCCCATTCATCTTCCTTTCCATTTGTTGTGGGCTGGACAGAGCCCCTGGCGGCATCTAGGCCCCCTTTCCAGCCCCAGCCCCTCGCCCCAGTCCGCCAGCCCTCCCATCACCTTCATTTCTAAATCTCCGTGGACAGTTTAAATGTTCAAGACTCAAAGAAGCAGTTTTCTTAATAACTTATCCAGATTAGATTTTCTTTTTTTTCTGTTTGACAGCTTTTCCTAAATCATTTTCCACTTTGGAATGGCAAATTGATTAAAGAGGTGGGGTTGTTATAGCACAGGAATATTCTACAAATGCAATATTCAGAATTTTTAGACTAATTTAGCTTTTGTCATCAGAGAGAAGAGAATAAATCAGTGTTTATAGGTGTCCATGAGTTTTTTTTAAAAACTTATAAATGGAATCAACTCTTTGAAGTATTTTATCTGTGACAGAGCAAACTCTAGTTAGTGGGTGCTTTGCAAATAACATAATGCGGCCTGTTCTACTTCATATTTGGCTACCAATAGGCAAGGCCAGTTATTAAGAAGTGACAGCTTGAAGGAAAGATATCATGCCACAATTTATTTAAATACCAGTAGTTTAAGTACTAATTCTAAGAGATGATGTTAAGGATAAATGCAGAGTGAAATTTGGTATGCCATCTTGTTCTTAGCATCATCCCTTGGTTTCTTTGTAAGTTTATAGACAGTTGTTACATAGGAGGAAAAATCATTTGGGGTCAAGTAATACAAAAGAGTTGGAAATGTTTGCTCCTTATAGCTAGTTTTAATGTCCTCTCCTGAAAGCCTTTCTGCAATGACCTTTATAATTAATGCTTGTCCTTGGGGATTTGTAGCCAATTAAATTATTGGATCGCTATACCTGAAATAGGGAATACATTTTCTAATCTCTTTTCCCTATTCTCATCCCAAAGAGTAAGCCATTTGTGATCCTGCAAACACTCACGTGGTGTATCCGGTTGGTCAGGTCCCTTTTATCCTTTCAAGCAATGACATCCTTTCTGGTTGTTGTACACACTTGCTAATTTAAGGGCCATGTAATAGGACTATGATTGGAATTTGTCCTGATTAGCAGTATAAGGGAAGACAGCCTTGGCAGGGAATATTTAGAATCACAGGTAATAGAATATTCGTTCATTCAAAAAATATTTACTGAGTGCCTACCTGTGCCAGGTAGGCTAGATACTGGTTATCCAGAATAATCATCAGTTCATAGTCATTATTAAAGCTTCCTTCCTAAACTCCTGATTGAATTCCATACAGGGAGTTTTAAATAAACATAATTATTTTTAGAATAGCACACTATACAATTGTAATTATCGAATATGCCAGCTTAGATGAACTTTTTTTGGTGTTAGATGAGCCAGGTATGTTCTAAACAGTTCAGCAAAGGTGTGAGACTAATGAGAAACTCAGTGAAAGGACGGATGTGTCTGTTCCTGTTACCTAACTGTTCCCTAATGAAAAAGTCAAATAGAGTCAAGACTTGGTCAAGAAGGAGGTAAACAAGAGACCAAGTAAAGAGGAAGAGAGAGGGTTTATAGTAAGAATAAAATAATTCCCCATTGTCCACCTACCAAAAGCACAATGCAGTGTGGAAGTGCTTACCTTGAACGGATCCTGCTCCCAAAATGGGAGTACTGTTTTGTAATTTCTCCAGGGAACAAGGGGAAAGAGGATATATGCTTTATATGAATTGTTTGAAATCCTGAGGTGTCATTTATATTGTTTATTTATTGAGGACAATAAATATCTTAGTAAAAAAAGTAAAAGTTGCAAAGCAAAATACAGTTTCCTTCTGTGAAAACAGGGGGAAAATCTACTTCACAGGGATGTTGTGAAGTTTAAATGGCAACATATTTATGAAAACGCAATGCACGTGGCAATCGGCCTTACACACAATAAGTTCTCATTAAGCGAGCACTGATATTGTTACTACAGAATGGTCAAGTATAGGGTCTTAGGGTACTTATAATTGAAGGATGGATTGGTTCTTTTTAGGTAGTCTTGAGTAGAGCAAATCTTTGTATGGTTCTGATCCACCCCCAAGATATGTTTTCATATATACATTCTTATTGTTAGTTACTGAATCTTTGATTAGCTACCAGACTCATTCATTCAAAAAACTATGCATACTATATGTGTTAAAAAAACTCACATTCTAGGAGTGGAGACAAATGCCTAGATAACTTTCATAAAATTATGAAATGCAATGTAATATAACGTTCAATAATCATGTGTTCCTGAAATGACTGGAATTTGCCATCTCTATAGTGGTACTGTATAGTGCTTGGATTGAGTATACTGTTAAACCAGATGTAGAGTCAGTACAGAGATAAACGCAAACCAAATTTTCTAAATTAGCATGGCAGTCACTTCCTCTGCTTGGTCTGTGATTCAGTGGTTTTCTCTAACACACCAGCCATATGCCCTCTAGCTCGCCTAGGGAGGCCTGTTCTCAACTGCAGTTTAATCAGTGACATATCATTTCTATGCACGAGCATTTTCTTAAATATAGAGAAGTTTGGGGGCAGTTATACTAAGCACTTCTTTTGGGACCCATAGCAAAGAATTTGTAGTACTTCATAACCTAGCACATCAAGGAGCTTATATAAAAATGGAGGAATTGTGCGTTTTGGCTACCAGTTTGAAATATTTATAAAGGTAAATGAAAAAGGAGTCCACCTTTCCATCAGAGGCTGTGTTATAGCCTGGTTAATATTGCATGATGAGTGAGCTATAAATAAACAATAAATAGAAATAAAAATAGTGAATATAAAAATAATTATTGATATAAATAATAAATGAATAAAGCGTAAGTTTAGGGCTGAGATGGAATGGAACTAGATATGAAATTTAATTGAGCCTTATTTTGACTTTAAGAAGTCTTTTGAAACCAGTGGTTCAATAAAGATTTCAGGATTTTTTTCCTTTTAATTTTAAATGAATGTGCTTATAGTTCCTAGTACCTCAGGTCAGTCAACCAAAGATAACTGTTACTGTAATTCCAAATAGCTGCCTGGGGGAAAGTATGTGGCCTGAGGATGGGTTTAGACCAGGGGGACCAGAGGTTTCCATTTTAAAAGGATCATCCTCTGCGCAAACATTTTTCATCTGTCTTTTAAGCAGTCTTGTGCTAACTGCACGTTATCCCCTCTTCTCAGGGAGAAAACAAGAGGAGGAAATTCTTTTCTTCAGTCTTGGGATTAGCCTGATTGGGAGAAGCCTTCCAGATCATTAACAAAGTGGACTATCAGAACCAAATTTTCTAGAAGAAGTTATTTGGGGAAAAAAGAAAAGTTTTGCTGCTTTACCTGCATGGACTCATTCATTTAACTTTCCCAACAGTTGGATTTGATGAGGCAGGCTGAAAGAGGTTATATCCCTGTTTTAGAGGTGAGACTCAGAGAGGTTAACAGACACTTGCCCGGGTGGTAAGTGCTGAAACCAGCCTTCAGTTGGGCAAACAGGCTCCAGAGGTTACATTAAAAAAGAGGCAAGACACGTGGCAAAGGCAGATGCCAAATCCCGTGGGGAATTCAGGTTTTACCACCAGTAAACCATGAGATAAGCAAAGGTAGCGCTCTGTTCCTTCATCTCCCCAGTTATCCTGGACTTCCCAAACACCTCCCTCTCTGCGGCTTTTCCCTGCTTTTCAGGATACACTCTGCCTCCTGCCAAGTGCTTGGTGCTTTTATGTCTGGAGCCTGGCATGGATTCTGGTACACGGAAGACACTCAATAAGTATTTATTTCATAAATGAATGACTGATAGACATGGTGCCTCTGAGTGTAGGTACAGGGGTCAGACTGCTTGGGGTTCAAATCTTGGCTCTACCACTGTCTTGCCTTGTGCCTTTGGGCAGTTTCCTCTTGTGTTCCATTTTCCTTATTATAAAATGGGAATAATAAGACTCCTGAGCTCTTGGGTGGTTGTGAAGACTAATTGACATAACATAGCAATAGAGATTAAATGATGATGGTGATGTTACTCCTAACAGTTAAAAAAGCCCTCAGGGAGAGGGTTCAGTTTAACTCAAAATAATGGTTTTCTTTTTTGGTGGAATTTTAGGAATTGTGAAATATTTTTTGGGTAGAAAAACCTACCCAAATCCCTCAAATCAAACTATATGGGACCTACTTATTCTTGCCTAAAAGTATAGTACATTTCCTCTTATTTGAGAGCGGCCACTCATTTATTTGCTTTGTGTTGATTGAGTGCCTATTATAATAGCCAACATCCATTGGCTGCTTATTAAGTGACTGAGGTATAGAGAGGTTAAGTAACTCGTCCAAAGTCACACAGCTATTACATGGTAGGCCTGGAATTCAAACCTAGGTAACCCAGCCCCAAAGCTGGTGCTCTGCACTACTGAGGAATGTGGGTTTGAACCTAGTGAAGGATTGATAGGGGTTGAACAGGAGCCTATTGTTTCCAGGGACCCACTGTAACCCCAGGAGGAGAAACGAGACGCTCTAGCTGATGAGATACTGCAACAAGTCACCGATAGGATGCTGTCACTGACTGTGTAAGGCTATTTTCTTTCTTTCCAAAACACTCCAAAGAAAAAACCATTGGCAGTAGGGTGGTATGGGATGAGGAGGATGGGGGAAATTTTTATATAATTAGTAAATTTTTTAAGTTTAGAATTTTGTTAAGTAAATTTTTGGAAAGAAAGGAAATTTCTATACTTAGTTTTTATTTTTAAGTTGGAGCAAGAATTTATCTTTGATGGATATACTGTCTTCTTCAGTAAGAACTCCTTGTAATTATTCATTCAGATTTCAAAATTTTACCTATTATGTGTAGCCACACTGAGAGGTCGAGTCAACATTTCTAAATATTTGGTACTCCACTTTCTAGTACCTGATTTCCTCAAAAACCTGTTGATGTGGCAGTGGTAAAAATAGTTAATTAAATTCAATTTAACAATCATTTATTGAGCACCTACTGTGTGCCAAATACTATGTTATAAGACTTTGTCCCAGCTCTTGAGGAGCAAAGGGAAGTGAGTAAGGGAGATAATTATATATATATTTATTTGTATATATGGATATATGAAACTGTACATAAAGTTATAAAATAATATATATAATATAAAATTATATACATATATAATTTTCAATATAGTATAATAAGACTGATAATAGGTACAGGGGCCTAGAACCTGGAGGATTAACTCCTCTGGTTTGGGAGGGGATCAGGGAAACCTTCTTGGTAGAGGTAACATCATACATGTCTTCTAAAGAGTTTACCAGGTAAGCATTCCAGGTGGAAGAAGCAGAATGTGCATGGAAGAATAAAAGCAGGTTTTGACATATATATGCACCCATGAAACCATTACCATAATCAAGATAGTGAACATATCCATCACACCCAGAAGTGTCCTTGTGCCCTTTGAAATCCCTCCATTCCTGTCCCCACACCAACCATTACCCACCTTGGTAAATGTTCTATAAGCACTTGGAAAGAATGAAGGTTTGGCTGTTGTTGAAGGGATTGTTTTATAATTTCAATTAGATCAAGTTGGTTGATATTATTATTCAGGTGGTGTATATCCTCTCTGGCTTTTCTATCTACTTGTTTTATCAATTATTGAAGTAGGGGTATTGACATCTCCAACTATAATTGTGGATTTGTCTATTTCTCCTTGCAGTTCTAACAGTTTGCTTTATGTATTTTGAATCTATGTTATTAGGTGCATAAACATTTAGGATTGCTATGTACTCTTGATGACTTGACCCCTTTATTGCTATGAAGTATCCTTCTTTATCCCTGCTAATATTCTTTGCTCTAAAATCTACTTTGTTAATATAGCCACTCTAGTGGGGTTTTTTTGCTTAGTGTAATCATGCTAAATATTTTTCCATCTTTTTTCTTTTAGTCTATTTTTATACTTAAAGTGTGTTTCTTGTAGTGGCATATAGTTGGGTCTTCCCTTTTTAAATCTAATTTGATAATCTCTGCAATGTTTAGACGAGTCACATTTTATGCCATTATTGATATGATTAAAGTTTATCATTGCACTATGTGTTGTTTGTCCTGTGCTTTGTTCCCTTTTTCTGATTTATTGTGGCTTAAATATTTTTTAAGATTCCATTTTATCTCCCTTGTTGGTTTATTAGGTACAATTCTTTGTTATGTTACTTTAGTGGTTGCTTTATCATTTATAGAGTACATATTTAACTTACCACAGTTCACATTCAAGTGATATTATACCAGTTCATGTATAGTGCAAGAACCTTACAATAGTACTTCCATTTTTCCCCTTCTTGTCTTTATTCTACTGTCAGAAGTCATACTTTACATATGTTATAAACTCCATAATACATTGTTTTTATATTCTGTTTAAATAGTCAGTTATCTTTTAAAGAGAATTATATCATAAGAAAAAGTCATATATTTACACGTGTAGTTACCATTCCTGATGCTCTTTATTCATTTAAGTAGATCCATATTTTCAGTGGCTATTAGTTTCTTTATGCCTAAAGGACTTTCTTTAACATCCTTTGTAGTGTGAGTCTGCCAATGATGACCTTTCAGCTTTTGCATAAATGAAAACGTGTTCGTTTGACCTTCATTTTTGAAACATATTTGTTGGTATAGAATTCTAGGGTGACAGCTTTTTTTCTTTCAGTACTGTGAAGGTATTGCTGTCTTCCTCCTTGTATTGTTTCCTACAAGAAATCACCATCATACTTATCTTTTTTCATCTGAAGGGATGGGAGGTGACTGTTTTTCCTCTAAGTGTCTTTAAGGTTTTCTCTTTATGACTGCTTTTGAGCAATTTGATTATAATGTGCCTCGGTGTAGTTTTCTTCATGTTTCTTGGGCTTGTGTTTCATTGAGCTTCTTGGATCTGTGGATTTATAAGTTTCAACAAATTTGGAAATTGTTTTTGTCGTTATTTCTTCAAATATTTTTTTCTATTCTCTTCCCTTCCTTTGGGGCCTCCAATTACACATATATTAGGTTGCTTAAAGTTATTCAAGTTCACGGATGATCTTTTCATTTTTTTAAATTCTTTTTCTCTTTGTATTTCCTTTGGGATAGTTAATATTCCTGTTTTTAACTTCAATAATATATCCTTTTGTGATATCTAATCCCATCCAGTATATTTTTTATCTTACACACTATAGTTTTCGTCTCTAGAGGCTGAGTTTGGATTTTTTTTAAAAAAATATCTTTTATGTCTCTACTTAAACTTTGGATAATTATAAAAACTGTTTTGATACTCTTGCCTGTTAATTCTAACATCTGGGTCAATTTCAGTTAATTGATTTTTTTCTCTTCATTATGGGTCATATTTTCATGCTTTTTGCATGCTAGTACTCTTTAATTCCATGCCAGATGTAAAAATATTGTTGACTCTTGTTCCAGGACACAGTTAAGTTATATCTGGGTCTTGCTCTCAAGATTTGTTAGTAGGACCAAAGTCATGTTTAGTTTCTGGCTAATTATTCCTCACTACTAAGGCAAGATCCTTCTGAGTACTCTGCCTAATGCTCCATGAATTATGAGGTTTTCTAGTCTGGCTACTAGGAACAAGTACTGTTCCTGGCCCTGTGTGGACACCAGGCACTGTTCTATCTATCAGTGAACAAGATAACAAAGGAAGACACAGTGTTTTCCCTCACAGTCTATTGGGAGTTAATGCTGAATGATGAGAGAACTGTGATGGTACATTGGAGGGAAACTTAACCAGACTAGATAGATCAGGGGAGTTTTTTTTTTTTCAGGGGAAGTGACATCTAAATCAAGTTTTAAAAGCTGAATAGGTGTTATTCAGACAAAGAACAGGGAGAAGTGCTTTCTAGTCAAAGGAAATGACATACGTGAAAGTCTAAAGCAAGATACAGCAGGGCCAGTTGGGTTTGAAGGATTGAAACAAATCCTAGATGGCTCTAATGAAGAGTGTGAGGAGTCAGGGCAGGAGGCTGCCATTTCAATTGTTCTTAATAAGCAATGTGGCGTTAACAATAGAGGCTCCAGAGTCAGACAACCTGGATTCATATTCCAGCTCTGCCACTTACTAGCCTCGTTTCCTAATCTCTATAATGGGGATGATAATATTTACCTATTATACGAGGATTAGGTTGGGTTACATACAATAGAAAATCCAAAAGATCAGTAGCTTAAGAAAGATGGAACTTTATTTCTTTCCATGTAAGAGATGTTGTCAAAATAACCTAGGTTCCTTCTATCTTCTTCTAATATCCTAATGCATGGTCCAAGATGGCTGCTGGAGCTAGAGCCTTCACGTCTGTTTTTCAGACAGAAGGAAGGAGCAAATGGGGGAAGGGCAAAAGCAGTGATAACTTTCTTTAAGAAACTATCTCTGAAATCTCAAACAACTCTTCTGCATAAATCTCCTTTGTTAGAAATTATACCCGTGGCCATTCCTAATTATAAAGGAAGCTGAGAAGTGTCTTTTTAGCTGGCAATATTGTCACCATGAATAAAGTTAGGGTTCTATTTCCAAGGACAAAAAGGAGAATGGATATTGGGTAAGCAAGAAGTAGTTTTTCCCACAACTCTCTCATAGGCTTAATGTAAGAATTAAATAAAAAATGCACATAAAATAAGTGGCACAGTGTCTGGCATGTGTTAATTGTTCAATAGATGTTATCTTCCCAAAGCCAATTCAAAACAACCCTTTTTCGGAAGCATTGAATGAGGGCAATTAGCTTTAAATGAAAGGGTCTCTTACCTACACTCGAGTGAACTGGTTTTTCTCCCTCATTGCTGTGGTGTAGATGGGCGTCTTTGACACCAGGCACATGACTCACAGCACAAGATCAAACAAATAAGTCTCCTTCACACTATATTGGTATAATATACCCCACAACTAATTACCCTTTGTTGACCTGAAGAGTTATTAATCTTTGTTAGAAAGACATGCTAATTGTACCTGATCCACCTGACAAAATAAGCAAATCATAAAGCCAACCAAGTAGAAATCAAACAGAAAGAAAATGAATTTTTTTTGGTTACAAGGCCACCATATTTATTCATGATGTGAAGTAAACAGTCATTTATTGACTCAAGTTCCTTCATTTACATCTTATCTCAGGCTGTTTGCTTTAATAGTTTAGCACCCATCAGTAAGTAGAGAAAGCTGTCCGTATCTACCTCAGATGCTAGCATCAGCACCATCATCATCATCACCAACACCATTACCTTCCCTTTGGTGGTGATTACCCTCATGCAGGGACATTTTCGCTAACCTACAATTAGCTTAGCCGGAGATGGCAAACAAAGGGAGTGCAGGCAGACTTCCTCTCTCTCTGCCTGACTGGGGGTAGATGTAGCTGGAGCGTTAACTAAGCCGTGAGAGATAAGGCTATCATCAGCTGGGGAAGTGAGGCTGGGAGGCGAGTCCATTAAAAACACGGGAGGCTTGACTTATCGCTACACGTGACTATGTGCTTTTAAATGTCGACAGCTTCTATAAAATTCCATCTTCCTCACATGTGGTCAACTTGACTTACTGCAGTGAAAACTGGCAAGGTTCTGACCCTTCACATTTATCTCAGCCAGAGCCAGATAACCTTGCCCTGTGGTCTCAGCATACCCTGCCCTCCCCAGTATTCTTTTTATCTCTCTAGCAATAATGACAAAAATGAGCCCAGGCCTTGGAAACGACATGTGGACTTGGACAACTGTGCATTCCCACCCCTGCAGCCCAAACACTGGAGCTTTGTTGTCAGGAATTGTGAGCACAGAGCCTCAGGCCAGGGGGTGAGGTGAGGACACCTGCAGGATTTCTCAGGCTCCTGAGTGTGGCCCCAGATTATAGCTGCTCCTTCGGTCTGCTGAACCCCCTGCTGTTTCACGACACTCTCAGTGGTTTTCCCTTCCTGGAGTGATGTTCACTGGAATAGTAGAATTAGCAGTCAGAAGTCCTTGCTCTAGTTCTGGTTTGTCCCCAAATTGTGTTGTCCTTGAGAAAGCCACTCAGATTGTTGGGTCTCCGCTTCCTCATCTGTAAAACAAGACAATTGATACATCATTTTCTAAAATTTTCCAACTCCTGCATTAAGGAGTCTTTTCTCTTGCTGTAAACTCCCTGTCTTTCTAAGCCAATCCTAAATTTTGCCTTTTTAAACTTCCACTGGCGGCTCACTTTATTTACTGTCTTCTTGTATTTTCTCCTCCATCTCCACCCGGGATGCCAATCACATGAACTCGGGGATGGTTGGTGATTCACTGCGGTGAGCACCCCTGTATCCTCCATGCTGCACACGAGCCGCCCAGAGTGTCAGTAGTTCCTAGGGATGATCTGAGATAAACAAGGTGATGTTTTTGACCTAAAGGTGGTTGGGGCTACTGATATGTTCCTGGCAGTTTACAAAATTATAGGAACAGAAAAGCTTTCCAATGTGGTCTCAGTAAGCATTCCAGAAAACACAAAGCCAGCAGAAAGCAACATAGGTGCCTGGTTTTAGATGTAACAGGGAGCCTTGGGACCAATCACCCCGACTAGCCTTTCAGTCACACTGAGAAAGGACAATCCACACTGCGCTTGGTATAAAATGAGATTTGGGCTTTTGGAGGGATTGTGCTTGTTTGGCCAACCGGAGTTCAACACTAATTTGTTTCTGTAGAGCTTGGTATTGACCTGCTTGATTTGGAGTATGTCTCCTGAATTTTGCTCCTCTGGTAAGAGCTGACACAAGCTTGAAGTGAGCTGAATTTGGCCTGAAACTACTATAGATGGAGCGCGAATGTTTTAAATGGTCCATAAGCAGATTGTTATTAATGAACTTTGTTAATTATCACCTTAAGCTGTATTTAAAAATGACCTTTTAAAGTGATGCTTCAGAAGCACAATCCATACCAATGTGAGCAAGCCTTTGACTTGATTAGATCCCAATACCTTTCTCTCGATGAAATTGCAACTTATTAACATTCTCAAATGAGATGGAACTATAAATGTAAGTGGGTTTTAATACAATCATTTTTGAGGAAATGTCAAACTTCATTGCACACCTCTCCCTCCTGCCGCCTCTTTTAATGGCAGAGTTCAGGGAGGGACTGAGCCAGATTAATGAGTGAGAGATGGAGGGGATTTTGAAGCCAAGGAAAAGACCACATAGCAGATCAGTCTCTAATTTAATCATTTCAGTAGGCTATTCAGTGAGCTAGCATTATTGAACTCCCCCGAGCATATTTGTGTACCTGTGGAAGGAAAAATGAGGGAGCAACCAGGGCTGTGTTTATGGACATAAGGGAGACAGGAAGAGAGCAAAATTGTCAGCCTGAGAAGTCTGTGACCTGGAACGAAAAAGTGTAATTGGCTAAGTAAATCCATGTAATTAAATTAAATATGAATAGCCACTGATTGAGAATTGCACCACAGACAGAAAATGCTTGCTGTTAATGACCCACGATTTATTTACACCTTAAACACCATGTTTTCTTACTGCTCTAAAGTAGTAAAATTGCCTTCTTCTTGGTGAAATTTATTGCCATTTAAACATGCCAAAAGGCCATTCTGGCAGTCATTACAATAATCTATCATTTCTGCAACCGCTGGTATCCTGTTCTGTGGTCAAATTCAATCTGAGAAGGGTCAACAGAATTTTTCCACCAAATGCTTCCCTCTTGACTATCATCAATTTACTTTTGTCAACAAAAAGGGCATTACTATGGAATGAAATAGAAGATCCCCTTAAGACCTCTGGCAAACACCGGGAGCTTCTCCACGTCCGGTGTCTTCAGCCTGCGGATCTTTCTGCGTGTGACTGTGTGCACAGTCGGGCCACACTGTGCAGAAGCACAGGCAGGAAGCTGCCGCCTGTCTGTTTTTCTCTCCAATGACAAAAAGAAGCATACCTGACAGTAGTTTACACTCTGTATAGTTTCTGGCTTCCAGTGGGACTGGCGTTTTCTTTGAAGGAGGAACTTTTTGGGCTTTAGGGACGAATTATTGCCATAGTCAGTCACACTGCTATTCCTCTATCTTCCTTTCGGTGTCTCCTCACGTTTTTGTTTTTTTTTTTTTTGTGAGGAAGACCAGCCCTGAGCTAACATCTGTTGCCAATCCTCCTCTTTTTGCTGAGGAAGACTGGCCCTGGGCTAACATCCGTGCCCATCTTCCTCCACTTTATATGGGACGCCACCACGGCATGGCTGACAGGCACTGCGTCGGCGGGCGCCCGGGATCCGAACCCGCGAACCCCGGACTGCCAGGCACGAACTTAACCGCTGCGCCACCGGGCGGCACCTCACATGTTTTTTTTTTTATCTTGTATTATATGACATTTCTTGTTCAACTTTCAGATCCCACAATGCCAACCACTGTACCCAGCAGGGGATGGGCTCTGTAATATAAAAAGGAAAAAATATTCTTTGGCATTGAGGTAAACATTGAGATTTTCTCCACTCAGGAAAAATGATATGGAAAATTAAAGAAAAAAAATGCAGTTAAGTCAGTCTTTCACCTGTATTTTCTCTGACAAACTTAGAAAAGGGTCATGTTTCTTTTTTCGGGAACAAGGAGAGGGCTTGGACTTGGACAAAAGGAACCATTTCTGAATTGTCTCTCTTGGTTAATGCTTGAGGATGTAGCCTCCAATCCAGCTTTCCTCTCTTGGGTCAGATGTTGCCTTTTCTGTGGCTGGGAGGCAGCAGCAGGGCAGAGCGAGTGACTCCCCTCTACACTACAGCTGTACAGTGGTGACCACGTCAGCCCTCAGCTATCGCCTGCTCACATAGGCTGGAAATAGGTTATGATTTATAATCAACAGGTTTAATCTTGAATGGTCAGACTGCAAACTTGAGGATTGTATAGTGTTTACAGTGTTTTTTAGGGGAGGAGGTGGAATAAAAATTAACTTTTTTTGTTGTCAGTAGCAGTCTTTTATTTCTTTGATCATAAAAAGTTTACTTTCACATTTCATCACTTATCTCTATTTTTTGCAATAAGTCCAAGGAGCCTTTTTCTTCCTAGGAATGTGGATCCTCCCCCCCGCCAATTTCATTGAGATATGGTTGACTTTTTAATTATGTATAAGGACCTTGACAAGCAGAGGGTTGCTCTTCTTTGGCTTTTTGACACCTCTCTTGCCATTACTTATAATTTGCTGGGTTCTAGTTTGTGTATAGTTTAAGTCTACTTTCGACTTTATATATTGTGTGGGCAAATTCAGAAGCTGGGTTAATCTAGATGTGCCCATTACTTTTGGTTAAAGTCTAGCTTTAAGTTAAGTGAAACAACAAATTCATGAATATTCTGTAGACTGGATTAAGCTAAACAATGAGATATTTCATAATAGGATTATATCAGTTTTACAGATATTTGTGCATATTTGGTTCTCATTATTTAAAACAATGCCAATCTCCTAGCTTTTTAGAAAACATTTTTTCTCCTTACAAAAAAGATACACGTTCATTGTAGAGAAAAATAGAAAATATAAATAAGAAAAAGAAGAAAATCATTATTATAATGATATTATTAATATCATTAATAATCCCACAACATGGAGATAATCATTATTAATATCTGGGTGTGTATAATTCCATACATTTCTATCTACCTACTTATGTATATTTACCAAAAAAGAAGAATATACATGTACACTGTGGATTTTATATAAGATATTTATAGGAGTGCTGTTCATAATACCAAACACCTGCAGACAAACTGCATATTCATCAAAATAAATTATAGTTTATTTATACAATGGAATAGTATATAGCAGTCAAAATGAATGAACAGAAGGTGGCCACAAAAATAGATGAATCGCAGCAATATAATTTGGAGCCAAAAATATAAGTCTTCAAAGATTATATACAGCATGATACCCTTTTTATCATTAGGTCAAAAACAACAAAACCAAAAGTACTTGTACCCATGCTTTAGAAGTACAGATAGATGTACCAGAAGTTGGAGGGTTTACTGCAAAAGTGGAATGGCAGTGGAGTAGTTGGCTGCTGCCCAGATTTGGGGACGAAACCTGGAGATGCTAGCACTCCATAAATGACTTTCAACCAGTTTCTCTCTTTTCAGTCTCAGTTCTCTTTTCTGCTTCCAGGCTATTGGTATCTCAATCTTGGCACTGTTGACATTATCGACAAGATAATTCTTTGTTGTAGGGCGTTGTCCTGTGCATTGCAGGATGTTTAGTAGCAGCCCTGGCCCCCACCCACTAGATTCAGTAGCACCCTTCCCCCAGGGGTAATAATCAAGAACATCTCTGGACATTTCCAAATGTCCCCTGCTGGGCAAAATTGCCCCTGGTTGAGAACTACTCTGTTAGGAGAATGCATATCCATTGTTATTGGCTCAAGAAGAACATAAATGGTAAAGTGGATTTTGTTTTAAAAATTCTGTTTTTAAAATGTAGTTAATCACCACTTAGGATTAGACATACTACAAACGCTACAAAATTTAGTTCCCCTTTTGGTTGATTTTGGTGTTGGTAGAGCCCACTGAAATAACATAGCACAGCCCACTAAAATGACTTGGTAGAGAAATGGATTTTGCTGTTTTATTAAAAAGTCCTTTGTAAAATCCACTGACATATTTTTGTTGGCTCCTATGGAGCTCTGTTCTGCAACATCATTGATTCTCTAGGCAGTATGGAAACTTCTGGTAGGGAACCCATCCTGCTGGGTGACCTCAGGGAAGCCACTGTGCTTCATCAATCCCATATGAGAGAGAAAAAGAGCAGTCATAACAATTAAACTGGCTAGCCTAGAAGGCCTTCTGAAGAAAGGTCTGTGTGAGGACAGACTTGTAGTATTTATTGTGATTATCAGACCCTCAGGAGCTTTTTGAAGAATTCTGTCTGATTTATCAGGCAGCTGCCTCATGGATATGCATGAAGCGAGGGGAAGGATTGCGGAGAGAAGTGGTGAGTGTGACCAGGTTGATGGCAGTGCTCCAAGGGTGACCTCGTATTTACTCCCAGATGTTCAAATCATTTCTAAATATCATCACAATCTTGGTGTGATGCCATTTTCTGTTCTTGCTAAACTTTGGGAAGCAAGGAAGACTTCAGAATTTTAATGCTCACTTTAGCCTGTGAAAGACACAGTAATGTTCAAAAGTAGCCTGACCTTTTCATTGTTCGTCGCTGATTGGTTGACTGACCATTCCTATTCCCTATTCCAACTGCTTCAGCAACTTTCTTGTCTCCTTCTCTTCTCAGCAGGTACATAATTCTACAGAGTCCCTGACCTTTTCCAGTATATTTCTTTGCCAAGATCTTGTTTATCTTATTCTAGCCCACAAGTTTTTTTTTTATTTTTTATGATGGAATGATGGAATTAAAGTTTAGCAGAAAACTCAAAACCAATGCCAGTATCTGGAATTACGCCTTCATCAACAAAAAAGGAACTATGTAATAAGTTAGCTTGTATTAGAAGCTAAGCATTGTCCTCACCTTCAAATAGCGTAGGTGATTAAAATGGCTCTGGGGAGAAATACTCAGATTCCAACTAATTCCAAACAAGAAAGGGATATGTATAATAAAAATACCCCTTTCAAATATTTTTCAAGCATTTCCTTTGCTGATATTAGCAGTAACTATGGCTGTATACCTACTTGTTATTTAAGGAAATCTTTAAGGCTCCATTTACCCGTATAATGTTCTCAATGGCTAGATTTCCTGTATATCCCAGAAATTCCCACCTCTAGTCAATCATGCCCATTAAGGTAGAAGTATTTACCATGGAAGCCATTGTTGGCATTCACATCAGTTATCTGGAAGGGGTAGAGGAGTTGAAGGAAGAAGAGGTAACGACTATTTTCCATGAATACACTTTCAAAAAATTAAGATTAAATAGTAGACTAAATTAACCAGTTCCGTATTGAAAGCAGAGAACAAGGTCTGGGCTATAGGGTAGAGGAAAGACAAACTTTAAATAAACTTCCCTTTTCTGACATTGACTCTAAGAATATGATTTTGAATCCATTGTCGACTGCTGGCTAAATCCATCCTCAAACTGTCCATATTTCTCTGATATAGAATAAGACATATTTGTGAAAAGAAGCTGTGGTGTTGAATCCATCACTGAACTAGTGACAACCCTGTCAGCTTTAACTAGACAAAGGATGCAATCGTTTAGTATGATCTTCAACACTTACAGATAAAGTAATCACTAAACACATGTTAGATGACACAAAGATGTCTCTTCAATGACACCTCTCTGAAAATGAAGAGCTGAGACTCACCAGGCAATATAAAACACATGGACCAATACAAACTGAGGCTTTTCCTCCCCCAGGTTAGACACTCTATCCCGACACTTAGCAAGTAGACTTATCTCTAAAGGGATTAACTAAGAAATAATTGCATGCAGCTTGTACCCTGCTGAGCTATCTTATTCACCCTTATCAAAGACCATTTTGAAGTGGGCAGAGATCTACTGGGCGCTTTAGAAGCAATTAGTATCATCAACTAAAGGAATTTCAATAAAGAAGTCCATTTGGAGTGACACTAAAAAAATAAAAGAGTTAGTCAATTTTTTCCTGTGGTTTAAATGGAATAAAGACTGCTTTCGACTGTGAGCTCCAAGAAGGCAGTGACTGGGTCCGTTTTCTCCTTGCTATATCCCCAGCACCAAGGATGTGGACGTTAAAATTTGTACGATGAATGAATTCAAGAACAAATGCCTGCGTTATATCAGTTTTCACATGCAATTTTATTTATAAAGAGAATGATGGCCAAATTGTGAATTCTTCCATAGAATTATAATTGCTAACATTTATTGAGTACTTACTATGCTACAGGCACTTTTTAAAGTGCTTTACATGTATAAACACATTTAATCCTTCAACAATCCTATGCAGTAGGCACTATTTTAACCACAATTTATATGTGAGGAAATTGAAGCTTACAGAGTGAAAGTAACTTGCCCAAGATCATGCAATTGGAGCCAGAATTTGAACTTACATACAGCCAATTTAGATAATCCACTATACTGTTTAAATGCAATTTAATTGTTTACTAAAATTAGTTCTAGACTTTGGGATTTCACCACTTGAGTGAGGTGCAAACCACCCTACCCTAACAGATGACTTTCAGGAGAAGGATCCAGATTGTCAGAGTGATGGAAGAAATCTTCACACTCCCCTCATAGTTTCCCTTTTCTCAACTCCTTTTTATGTTGCTGCTCATGGTAATACAGGATGCACGTTAATAAATAAAATCCAAGAGACCAACTTAACTTTTAATGTCTTGGTTTTTATTTTTTATTTTGAGTTTGGAATCCTAGCTCCATCACTCACTGTCTTTCCCTGCTTCTCTTTTGCCTCTATTTGTTCATCTGTGAAATGTGGTACTTCCGAGGGTTGTGACGATGAAATGATATGATATATTCAGTGCTGCCATAATACTTCGTTCAAATCATGAAAGTTCAGTGAATATTTAGTTCTTCCCTTTTCCCCACTACGTTCCTTCTTAGAAAGAGATGATGAAGCCATGATGTCAGAGAGTAGGGCAGCAGAAGGACTATAAGGATGAAAGTTTAGGTACAGTTTCATCTGGACAAGCCTTGTGTATTTGATGCCATTATGGTGCTTTCTCTTGAAGAGTCTAAAACCACTTTTTACTCAGGAAGGAGTGTCTCTCTTGGCCAGGTTCCACATGATGGCCCATTTTAATTCCTCAGTAGGAGTCACTAAGTGAACCAATGGCATATCTTCAAATTCTTTGGGTTGGTTTTGAAATTTGTCTTCTGCAGGCCATTGTTTGACTCATCTGATCTAGAACTCCAAAGGGTCCCCTGGAGCTGTGCCCAGTCTCTGGATTTCAACATTCCTGGAAGGAACCATCTAGTTTCTGGTTCTGTAGACTGGTGACCTGACCCTTTCTTCTGGCCCCAAGGGCTGGTACTAAGGCACCTGAAAACAGAAAAGCCAAATGAAGAAGACGTCTGCCCACAGTGATATCACCTTTGACTTTGTTTGGTTTTCAAGGAGTTATAAACAGGACGCCATTGCAGGAGCCGATTCAAGTTTTTTGGGGGGCCTAAAGCTTATATAATTCAGGGGATACTCTGTAAAAGAAAATATCAAAATGCCCCTTGAACATATTGCTAGGGTCCCTGGCAAGGCTTTGGAAGAAGCCCATGCAATTTGAAAGACTCTGCAAATAAACTTCATTAGCTTTGTGTTAAATCCACCCATGGTCATATGATTAAATCAAGTAAAGCCTCTTTGGATCCTCCGCCAGGACCTCACCTGGGCCCGTTTTGTTGGGAGGTCATGCTAACTTATTGTATGAAAAATCTCTTCTCTTTTCTCTTTCCTTTTTACCTGTTTGAAGGCAGTCAGTTTTTCCTGTCTTGCAATTCTCAGAAGCTTCTAAATATCACTATAAAAGCTTCCACATATCAGTAAAAAGGGACCATTAGCAGCCAGATTATAATTGTAGATTTGTAACAATAGCCAATAATTTTAGGTATTTACCATGTGCTAACTCTGGGGTAAACACTTTATATGCAGTCTCCTATTTAATTCTCATACTATCTCTATGAGATATCTGTTCTCTGTTTTTCTCACTCTATAAAGTGACTTGCTCATTCTCATGCCCAATGGATGGAAGAAACAGGGTTCAAACCTAGGCCTGTGTGATTAGATTAGATTCCAAACTGTTAACCACTTTGCTATAATCTTAAGGTTGAATGTGTAGTAGGTGCTGATACTAGTTGTTTTATAGGCAATGGAAGCAGTACACTTTTAAAAAGCAGGCTATTTGGGATCCAATTCTCCTCTACCTCATTCTCCTTTCTCCCCTCTTCCTTAACTAAATAACTGCATCCATTGACAAATAACCTCCTTCTTCTACACCTCAGGAGCCCCAGCTATAAAATGGGATAATAATACCCTCTCTACTTGAAAGCCGTTGGCTAGATCATATGTCCCTTGAAGTTCCTTCTAGGTTTAAGCTCTATAATTACTCAACTACTGCTCAAATTCCTAAACACCTGTCTCAGTATTTGCCTGAATTCAGATCTTAAATAAATAACTGACATCCAATTGTTGTCCCAGAGTTTAGGATGGAGCCAGCCATCAAACAGAAGTCTCCAGTGGAATGAGCCAGTCTTAAGACTTTGAAAAACAAAGATCAGCCTGAAGAAGTTCAAAGAGGAAGAAAAAGGTATGTTCCTAGTTAAATGCACCCATGTTGAACTGAAGACTCAGAAAAGTTCTTTTCATTTTATTTTATGTTGGACTGACTTTTAAGAAAACAATCTTGGAAGTGTTTATTTTATAACTCTCACAGCGTCCAAGAAAATGTGGACAGCCAAACTCTGAAAAGGCACAGTTGTGAATAGAACTCATTTTCAGTAGGCAGAAAGCCCTTTCCTGTCCCGGACCTACACAACCATAGTGAAACCATCCCTCCAAAAATAGAACAAAAGACGCTGCCAACTGGGTAGGGCCTCCTGAGCTAGGAAGTTCTTCCTCTGATGCCTCTTCTTGAACTGGACCATTTGAAAGCTTGTTCTCCATTGCAAAATGGGAGAGAAAGCCATATTTCTTATCCTTGTGATGAATATTGCAGCCCCGATTATGATTCGGTGATTTTGGGAATAGGATGTTATTTTAGACAGACCAGAATGGACTACAATTTGTGTTTTGCAGTGTTGATGATTTATATTTGGACATTATTTCTGCTCTCTCTGTGGGTTCTTGGTATTTAAGCAGTTTTAAGCAGACGTTTCTTAGATCTTTGCTTCTGCTATCTAGATTGGTCCAAGATAATTTTAGACTGTCTAATGGCCATTTTGTTGCGTGTGTGTGCTGCTGATATCCAAAAAGCACAGAACAGAGCTGAAAATGAGTGAAGTGATAACACCATTAGTTCTTAATACATATATGCACCCTGCAGTTTTTGTTAACTCTTTTTAAACTTTACCAAAGTGCTAATACTTTACCAAAATGTTACATTGAGGGGCAAATCCTATTGCTGTTAATGTGTGTTTAAAGTTTTGATGAAATCTAGATCTGGATATTAAAAAACATTTATCATAGTTTAGATTAGGATTTTTTTCCAGACTTGTGTCCAGCTTGTTAAAAAGTGACAAGGCTTTTATAGAAAAGAGCATCAGATTACTAAATTCTGAAGAAAGAGGTCTAGTCTAAATTCTGTTACTACCTACTCATGTGACTATGAGCAAGTCTTTCAGTATCACTGAATCCCAGTTTCCCCTTCAGCAAATTAGGAATAATAATATCCTCTGCCTCTCTCATAGACCGAAGCAATGACCAAATGAATTAATGTATCTACGGAATGTAAGTGCTATGAGAATGCAAGATGCCATTATGGCTTCAATACAGAGAACACATAAAGAACACAATCAGGTGTCAAGAAATGTGACCTCATTTCAAGAATAGACTATTCTTGTGTTTCATCTCATAGTAAGAATAGACTATTTCTCTAGTTTTCTGCCCAGACCATGCACAGGTGTATGGTTATGATATCTGTTCTGTAGGTAAGAAGAGAGCTTTAAGGAAATACATGATTTAGCTAAAACATAGAGTTCTGTCAAATATTAAACCAATTCTTACAAGTACAGATGGCTAATAGAAGGAATCTATTGCAATATATAGAGGCTTTCAACCTGGTTGTGCATCAAAATATGTGGAGTTTTCTAAAACCATCTACTTGTGGGTTCTTCCCCTGGAAATTTTTGATCTGGAGGTCTGAATGGGGCCTGGGCATTTGTAGAGTTGACAACCAATGCTGTGCCTTTATATTTACTGGTTAAAGTCATCACTATGGAATGCAGTGAGGTTAATGTTTCTACTGGTTCTAATTGGATTTGCCAGTGACGTCACCCACATTGCATGACTCGTCATTAACGCCAGGTCCTCACTTTTATGTTCTCTTCACCTTGCGTGCCTTCTGGTTAACTTTTCTTTCCTCCCATCTCCTGGGGCTTCAGCTTCTGCTCTAACCAAACAACCATCTTGATATTCCTTCTGACCCACCCACTCACAACTGAAGCCATCACAAGCTCCATCAACCATAAATGCTTCCTTTACAAGTAGTCTCTCTTAAAACCAGCCTAGCTCTCAGCCTTCAATGACACCTTTCCAGATTTAGGAGAAGAGAAATATGGATGCCTGCCACCCTACCTCCCTGGATTTTATGAACAGGGACTGGTATTATGAACAGGACTAATATTTTAGAAAGACTAAGCTGGCAGTAGAGTGCAGAATGGATTTGAGGGAGGAAAGAGTGGAAGCAAGGACATCAGCTAGAATTTTATTGCTTTGGTCAGAGGGATGATGGGAGGAATGATGTAATTTCCTATTTGACCAAAATAGGGATGATAGTGGGAGTGAGCAACGTGAGAGATGGAACTGGTTTGGGGAGAATAATCAATTTGGTTTTAAACAGGAATTTAGTGATAATAATCCTTTTTGTTTAATAATGGACCACAAATGCAAATTTCACTGGTACGCAGTGTAGCAGAAAGAGCCTGAACCGGGGGAGAGAAAATTTGAGGTCTTGATGCTAATCCTCACTAGCTATGTGTCCTTGGGCCCCTCATTTACCATTTCTCTGCTTCAGTCTCTTCCTCTGAGAATCGGAACACCTGCTGTATCTACCGCACATGAGAATGATGTGTAACATATACCTCACACTTCTGGTTCTCTTATGTGATAAGGTATTTGAATAAATTCCACTTGAGGAGGAAAGGACATCTCCAAATGTGGCCCAGGGAACAGGCGTCGTGAGCACCGCAGCTCCTTCCCACCTCTGGGTTATGCATTTTGCTCCTGGATTTTAAAGGCTTTGTCCTGGCAGTCAAATTGCACTGGCTTGTTAATAAATGACATCCCGGGAGCTGCTCTGGCATCAGGATTTGTCTATTCAGGCAGGGCTTCCCGGCGTGAGGCAGCACGCTGCCCTCCACGGAGAACTGTGTTTATCACTTTGGAGATGCAATAAAAATAACAAATGTCCAGAGTAAACCTAATTCACTATGCTACTTAGTATTTGAAATACATAAATATGTCAAGCAAAAGACCTCTAATAGACCCTTTTATCCTGGTAATAGTGTACATATAATTTTCCTCTCATTAGTACAAAAACTACCTAGGGGACTCTCGGCCCATCCTTCATCCATTTAATCTGCATTAGCTTACTTTTACCTTGTGTTTAATCTGCTTTCCCTCAAGGTATTTTGAATAAATCAATAGGAATACATGATTGTTTAATGATTTTTAGAAGAGCTCCCTTCGACCACAGCTGCATGATTTAGAATGACTAATTCCACTTTTTACAATTGATCCTTCCCTGTGTGGACCATCCGTTTCTGCCAGGCCATTGTGAGAGCATTCTACAGCAGACTGCTCCCTACTCCCGGGGCTCCTGGCGGGGCGGGTGGTTTGCTGGCTGGCAGGGCCCCTCCCTCATCACCATCTGATTAAGCATCACATAAAGGCCCACGCTCAGCCCCCTGCTCAGCTGCTGCTTAGAGGCAATTTTCTGGGAGCTCAAATGTGTCCAATTTCAAAATCTCTCCCCATTTCTTTTTTCATTGTATATGCCTGAGAACTGGACTCCCCTTCAAGTACACTCAGAATTCCCTGAGTATTCTGATGGAATAATGGGTAGAAATATGACAAGGTAGTAGCAATTCACTTTTCAAGAGGTTCATGATAGCTGTCTAGGTTTATCTGGGTGTGTGTGTGTGTGTGTGTGTGTGGTCATGGGAGTCCTGTTGTATTTGGTTATTTTGGGGAATTTTAGTTGGGCCTGAGAGATGCTAGTCTCAGCCTGGGTCAGTTGCTTGAATGCTCTGAGGAAGGAGCTGTGGATGGTGATGAGCTTGGAGAAGCGGAGAAAATTGATGAGCAAAGAAGGACGCAGAGAGAGGCAGACACAGGAGACTGTGTGATGCCTCATGGGGAGGGACAGAGCCGGGAGAGTGACTGCAGCCTTCCTGCTAGCTTTGCAGGTCCTGGTTCTGGTCCCCTGAAGCCTCACTGTCTTCCCTCCCCGGGGTTCTCAGACTCTCTGTTTTCTTATAATAAATCTCCTTTTTTTTTTCTTAAGCAAGTTTGATGTTTTTGTTACTTTAACTCAAGAACTTTGATTGCAAGAGAATAATGTTGATTGGACTCTGATGACATGAGACTTAATTAAAGTGATCATATTAGCTTAGATTCCTCTCCCTAGTAGATTCATGAGGATATTCTTGGAGATTTGTAAGTTCAAAGAAAAATAGGTAAGCAGACTTTATTTACAATTTCCTGAAGTTATACACACTATTAGAGTGAGAATGAAAACAAAATAGTTGATTCTCTGTCATTTATCATATGGAAAATAAAACGGAATGTGTATTATTATTATTAGAAAGCACTGCATTTTAGCATGGATTGAGGCTTTGAACATCAGTTTATTCTGGCCCTGAGTGTTATTACACCTCCCTGAGTCTGTTTTCTCATTTGTTGTATAAAATGGAGATAACAACTTCTTCCTCTCAGGGTTGTTGTGGGAATTAAATGGATAACGTATGTCAGATGCCTGGCTCATTTCATTTCAGCAGGGTGACCATTTATGGAGTGCCTCTGTAAGTGTATCCCAATGGTAAGAGCTAAAACTTAGGAAGCGCTCACTCTGTGCTGGCCGTGGCTCTGCACGTTTTTGTATATGGGCTTATTTGATTCTCACACTAACCCCGTGAGGTCTGTCACCCAACTGCAGGTGTCCTGCCCAAGGCCCTCGGCACTCACCCTTCCCACACACACGACCTTATACTTCCAGGCACCTGCTCCTGCAGCTCTCTGTCTGACCGGGGAGCCCGCTGTGCCCGCAGGTGGGGCAGCAGGAGCGGCAGAGCTGAGAGTCACATCTGGGCAGCCTGGTTCTGGAAGCCATGTTCCTAACCACCAGGCTGTACTGCCTTTCTGGGACTGGGCAGGGCACAGGGACATCAAAGCCAAACTGGAAACATCTGTGTTCTTTCTCGGCTGCGCGGGTCAGGGAGAAAGGAATTGTGTATCACGGTATTGTAGAGTTTAGGTCCAGAAGTCTACTCCTTCATTTTTCTGTGGGATGGAGGTAGTGCTCAGACAGAGAGAAGACTTGACTAAGGTCACAGTATTCGATGCAGATTAGAAATGGTATTAGAGATAAAATTCTGCACATTTTGGGAGCAGTTTTAAAACTTGAAAATTTACATTTTATTTTGCATCACATTTACGATGTAAAAAAAAAAGCATTGGTTAAGATTCTATACAGCAGCAAGAATTTGGGCGTAGAAGTCAAGCAGCCTTCAGGCTGTAACTGCTGTGCCGGTGGGTGAGGCTGCTGACGGAAAAGGACTCGGCAGCTCAGCTGGACAGGGGCCTTTTCTGTAGCCGGTCACGTCCAGACCTCGGCTGCCTCGGGCTCCAGTCAGTATAGGATTCAGATGCACTTTTTAAAAATATGAGGATGGATCTCATTCTCATTTAAGGTTATTTAAAAAATCTCCTGCGAAGAACAAGTGACAGGAGTGAATGAATATCCGTGGGAGAAGACAGCAGAGAAAGTCAGTTCAGCCACCCCGTATGCAAGGGTGAACGTCCATCTACTGATCTGGGGAGCTACCCTAGTGGGCATGCGTAACCCCTGGTGCCTGAAGCTGACAATGCTCCTGTCTCTCACCTCACCTGATTTCATCTTCCTTTCCAACATCTTTCCGTTGGTCATAAATACCTCATGCTTTCAGTCTGCCTACCTTAACTACCATCCATGTCGTAGGTGCTTGGCTAAGCATTTTCCAAGCACTCTCTCATTTCACTGTCTCAACAACTTTATGAGGTACTATTATTAAGTACTATTATTAGCTCCATTTTAGAGATGAGGAAGATGAGGAAGCTGAGGAACATAGAGGCCCTTCAGATTGTAAGTGACAGAGCTGGGGTTCAAACCCAGGCTCTCTACCTAAACAACTCTATGTATAACCTCTCCCCTCGTACATATTTGGCTACTTGAGGCAATTGCTGAGCATGACAGTTTCTTTGTCCTGCAATCATGATAAAGGTAACATGTGCTGGACTCTTTTGTTTTAAAAGACTTTATTTTTTCAGAACAGTTTTAGATTTACAACAAAATTGAGAGGAAAGTACAGAGATTTCCCATATACCGCCTGTCCCCACACATGTATAGCCTCCGCCATTATCAACATCCCCCACCAGAATGGTACATTTGTTACAACTGATGACCCTAAATTGACACATCATAGTCACCTAAAGTCCATAGTTTATCTAGGGTTCACTCTTAGTTTTGTACATTCTATGGGTTTGGACAAACGTATAATGACATGTATTCATCATTATAATATCACACAGAGTATTTTCATTACACTAAAAATCCTCTCTGCTCCTCCTATTCATCCATGCTCCCAACCCTAACCCCTGGAAAGCACTGCTCTTTTTACTGTCGCCAGAGTTTTGCCTTTTCCAGAATGTCATATGTTGTTGTAATCACACAGTATGTAGTCTTTTCAGATTGGCTTCTTTCACTTAGTCATGTGTATTTAAGGTTCACCCATGTCTTTTTCTGGCTTGTTAGCTCATTTCTTTTTAGCACTGAATAATATTCCATTGTCTGGATGTACCACAGTTTATTTATCCATTCACCTGTTGAAAGACGTCTTGGTTGCTTCCAAGTTTTGGCAATTATGAATGAAGTTGCTATAAATATCCATGTGAAGGTTTTTGTGTCCACATAAGTTCTTGATTCTTTTTACACCCAGTGTTTAATCTGCCACAATTCTGTAAGATACTTCCTGTGAGGTACTTCCTTCCCATTTTGTAGATGAAAACACAGGAACTCAAACAGATGCAGTACTTACTCCAGAGGCAGCATCTATGACTGCTCTACTGCACTGCCTTTCTCAAAGAGGAATTCATTCCGGATCTCTCTGTCCATATATTTTTAGGGGGGCTTGCATAGGTTGCTGATTAAATAGAGTTACACAACACTTCATTCAAATTTAGTGGGAGAAGGCTTTGTAAATGCTAAAGTGAAGGAGGGGGGTAGTGCACCCTCATGCTCTCCTAAGCATGGATAATAGCATTAGACGTTACAGAATACAAGGAAGGGGGTTTTGAGGAAGTTTGCTCAGCTGGAAGGAGGAGAGTGAATGGAGAGTCATGTTGGTGAATCAGGTTAAGAGAACCTGAACTGACGGAGGGGAGACCATGGTTGAATCTTTGTTAGCGTCTGTTAGTCTAAAGGGTACTTCCCTTCCATGTGGGTTTCAGAGAGGGCTAATTCTAGAGGCAGTTTATTCAGTAAAGAGCTGGGAAGGGCCTGTACTATTTGTAGCCCAGGGATGCTATCTGTTCTAAAATTTCTGTGCGCCTCTTTAGCCCTGAACTTCAGTGCAGAACACACTGGGCCTGGGGTCAATTGGAACTTAAGGTCTAGAAGTCATTGAGATGGAAGAGTGTTTGGAATTCTTCTTTTGACAAGGAAAGAACTGAAATCCTGCTGCCCCTTGCCCTGGCTCCTCAGTGCATCACTCTAAATTAGGACGTTGCTCTCCTGTTGTCTAGCTGAGAGTCAGCTGGCCACCTTCGGTCACTCTCATATCCTGCCATAAGCCAGTATATTCATAGCGACCTTGTTGGGGAAAACTGGACCAGTGAGTCAATGTTTTTTTTAAAGGAATAGTTTGGAGCCAGGGTGCTATTATTCTATTAGAATGGATGAAGTGCATATTTTTACAAAATAGAGCTCTTTACACTCACCAGGTCCAGAAATAGAGTCCAAATGACTCAAGGCAGACAAATATTATTTAGTAATTTCTTTAAAGTACAAGAGCCATGCCATTACACCTCCTGGCTGACTATTTCATACTTAGACATCTTGCCAGATGCTCTCTCAAGCTAGCTCACTGAGTCAGTTCTTCAGGTTGAGCAAGACTTCAGGGTCCCTAGAGGCTGGCATTTAATGTGTGAGGGGGGCATTATTTTCAGCAGCCATTTGATTGTAATAATATACTGGGCATTTATCAGATTGACAAGCATTGGAACACTCAATAAGAAGTAAAAAGTTGGAAATGATCATTTGGATATTACAAGCCTCAAAAATTATGTGATGAATTCATATCCTAAAATTCTACCCTGTGAAAGAATTTATGGTCTGAATAGACCTAACTGTAAATCACCCTTTTCATGTCGGATGGGAGGCTAGAGTATGATTTCCTTTTTCCTTTTTTGGGTGGCAATGGGTGTTAGGTTCAGTGAAAGAAGAGTTTAATTTTATATTTTTTGACTTTAGATCTGCAAATAAAGAACATTTCCTTGGACTTGAAGTGCATATGTGTAATAAGTACGTGGCCTTGTTAATAGACTATAAAAATGTTCTTTTGCATAGAAGCATGCACGAGTGGGCATATATGTATACACATTTCTACATGAGATTGTTAATGGACTGTTTTAAACCCTTACATCAACTGTTTTTTAAACAAGCTTCTTTGGGGAATTGCTTAAAATGTTTGCATTTTGGTAGCTGATCAAAGTCTTGAAGGTTTTGTGTAAATCAATAGAGCTGGCATGACCAGTGCAGGATCTGAGGCCAAGGGAGGTTTTGTTTGAAGAATGGCACTGTTGCGGGGCTTGCCAGCCAGACTGTGAAGAATGCACTTCTGTTTTTGCCTCCCTACTGTACCTTCTTTTATCCTCTGCCTGTCCTCTAAGGACATGTGGAATTCTTCCCAGCCCCATTCTGCTTAACCTTGCTTCTGATCTTTCTATTCAGTCCTTTAAGACTCTCACACACATAAACATCTTTCTCTGACAACATGCCCATGTAAACTGATTCCAAGACCCTGCCTGGTTTTCATGCAGTTAGCTTGGCTCATGTATCCTGAAGGGGGCTGCCTTGGATTGGACACATAAAGCCCTTGAAGTCATGCCAAGCAAAAACACTGGCAGTGAGACAAAACCTAAAAAGCTGAGTTGGCTACCTATACAGTACAATGTAGATGCATCAGGCTGCTACTCCACTCTTAGGCTCGTTAGAGTCTGACACCTCCCAGAGTAGAGAACTGCTGGTATTTATTTCTCACTTTGTTTGCAATGAAACTTTTGGGGTTAAATTGGTTTTGGCCACAGTGTCCTAATTTTAAATTATGTATGGAGAGAAGGCTTAAAAACAGAAGGCTACCTTATCACCAATTTTATGAGCAAATCATGGCAAAGAAACACATTGTAAAACTAACAAAAAACACCCTGATGACATAATAATTATAATACTTTTTCTAAAAGTAATGTTTAATACTTGCAGAATGATTCTTACTTATTCAGGAAACATTTTCTTGCTTGTATTTAATAAATTAATGATGGTAATGGGTTGGAAACTAAATCCTCTAATGCAATTTTATGGTTGCTTTTTTGAAATCATTAAGGAGACAGTTCATTTGGATGCAAACTGCAACCTCTCTGATGGGAAAACATCACAAAAATGGTAGCAAAAAACTAACAGTTTCCATGAAGCAAACCATTGCTTTCTCTATAGACACAGATATCAAGGACCCCTGGCTGGATGAAAGGAATCCTTCTTTACCAGAAGAATAGGACACCTCTTTGATTGTCCCAACTTCAAAATGTTAAAATATGAAAAATATATGCATATTAAAATGTTTGAAATCTGGTTAGTTGGTTTTAGTCCTGGGGTAGAATCTTTGAAATCTATCTTTGAAGGGCCTTGACAAGTCTTGTTCTTCTCATAGTGAAAGATCACTGCCATCCATCCAGGAGTCCCTGCTAGTTGTGTCAAGACAGGAAGCAATATTTTCCAGGATTTTTTCACATTGTTGGTGTCTTCAGTGGTGGAAAACCTTATAGGTGGTGATTTTGATCAAGAAAAAATGGGAATAACCGTATCTACTTCTTTGTGTTGATATAGAAATTAAGTTAGATGAATCTAAAAGGCCTGTTGCTTAGTAGGAGCTCAATAAATATTAGTGTCTAATCTGAAAATAGGGAATATATTGAGAAATTTCACATTATATAATTATTTATTTACATATTCATCACCCCTCTCCACCCTTTGCCTCAAACTGTGCACTGCACATCTTTTTACTCCATTGTTTAGAATGTTGCTTGGCATACAACAGGTGCTCATAAAATAATTGTTGAATTAATGACTGGGTAGTGGAAAATAATGTAGGATATGTAGATTGGGATTAAATTATGGAAGACTAGACTAGAAAGCCATGAAAGATGCTTTTTCATTTCCTACTTAGTAAATATTCATCTTCTTTCCCCAAAACTTTGTTCTTTGAATCACCCATCTTCCTAGACTAGAAACTTAGGGATTGTATTCAACTCTGCCCTTTTCGTGCACCAAATCTTGTCATTTTTGCCTTCCAATTTATGGATTCACATTTTCTTCTTTATTTCTATTTTATTCCCACTTGTCAAGAGCCTCAACACATGAATTACTTCAACAATATTCTAACTTCAATCCTGGCCTTTGGTTTCTTTTTCTTTCTCTCCATGTGAGATGTAAGACTAATCTTTCTAGAACATTCATTTGATTATTTTATCACCAGGATCAAATTTATGACCTTGTCCTTATGACCATGTCTTCCTTCTACTTAACAAAACAAATCCAGCTCCTTAATCTGGTGGTCAGAATCTTCCACTGTGTAGAGCCCACTGTATTTAGCCTATCTTATTTCTTTCCACATGTGCCATGGATGTGCCACTGCAGGAAGACTTCTATACCCGTTTTTTCCCACATCTTCCTGAATCCAAATACTTTTTCTTGCCATTTGACTTTGGTCATGCTTTCCCCTTTATCTGAAATCTTGTCCCTTCCTCTTCCACATTTTTCTACCGCCTATACATATGCTCAAGTTGTCTCCTCCACAAAGTCTTCTCCAGTTATCTTGGCTCATGTTGCTCTGTACCCTATTCAAAAACCTCTGGAGTTATTTTTTATTTGCTTTACACATGTTAGTTTTGCTTCTCCTGCTAAATTGTAAGGCCCTTGAGTCAAAGTACCAGAGCTTATATGCCTTTTGTGTTCCTCTCAACACAGAGCTAGGAGTTCATCATAGGAGTTGAAAATTGTCTTCTTGATAAATTGAATTAGAGGACCGGTTAAGATGACTGAGTGAGAAACTGTACCCAATGAGAAGAGTGGTTCTTAAGGAATATAGCATGGTCCAGTGTAGACAATGGAATAGAATGGAGTGAAGGGAGAACTTGTATCAGTAATAAACCATTTTAGGTAAACTTGAAGACCTTTTTGTGGATTGTTGCTGAAAGCGACCTGAACTTTATTTCCAAAAATGTGTGAAAGTTCAAGGATGTAGCACAGAAATACTATTAAAATCTCTTCTATGTCTCAAGCTATAAATCATGAAATGGTGTGAATCCCTAGTTCATTTATACTTTTTGTGCCACTTTTCAAAACTGTTACATGAAATACTGTATTCTATGAGAAAGCAATAGTTTTTTTTTTTCAAGTGTTTCAGGGTCAATATATTTGGGAAATGTGATTAATCTAAAGAGTTTTTAAATTTTTTTAACTGCAGGGATTCTCAAAGTCTTTCGAATGCTGATGTACACTGTGAATCTCCAGATTCATGACTACAAAATTTCTCCCCCTTTTTTGTGAGGAATACATATTACATCACATTGAACACTGAAGTTCCATAGAACACAGTTTAGGAAACACAGCTGTAAAGGTCAAAGACTTTTCAATCGTTTGAATAATGCTAGTAATTTTTGTAATTTAATCTAAGTAAATTTAACCTGTCCCAATTAGGCTATGGTCCCTTCAAATTTCCCAAATGTGTGTGGCATTGAGATGGTTAATGAAAGTCAATTTGCTCAAAGGTAAATTCACAGCAAGCTCTTGAAATGGGCAAGCTGAACCCTTTTCTACAGTTGTGCAATCATGCTGGCAGCTCCAACTTATCAAGCTTAAAATATTGCCAATTTTTCTGTTCAGATCCCTATCCTAGAGTAATTGGATCTGCAAACCTGGAACTGGTAAGTGGATGTTGGATAAAGCTCACAACAGAGACATAAATGCTTTTTTGGCACCATGACTTCGCATGGATGGATGTCAAAGCTTATTTGCTCATTTTCCCCTAAATTGGAGGCGTTTTAACCTATTTAAAGTTCTAGATTTCCAGAGTAAATGTTCTATGAGTTTATTATACAATTATACTATAATAACCCTCTAGAAAGCTCAAGTTTTTCCAGTTCAGTCCTCCAGTTCTATTCTTTTTGAAGTTCTGGATTTCATTGTTCTTTCAGGTACCTTACAGCACACTATCATCACTTCTACCACCATTAACACTATTTAACGAGCATACTATGAACCAGGCACTGTACTAAAAATATTACGTATATTATCTCACTTAATTCTCACAACAATTCTTTGAGATAGGGTTTTGCATATGAAGAAATTAAGTTTGGGAGAGACTGAATAACATTTGAACTCGGTTCTATCAGATTCCAAAACATAGACGCTTAACCACTGTACTCTAGGAGTTTAGGCACAGTCTCTATTTGGTACCTATACATGTATATGTATAAAAAATCACATATGCTCTTTTTGTTTCTTTGGGTATCTTTCGGCCAAGATGGTGACAGATTCCTTTCATCTTGTGGTGGTTAGCTAGATTCTCTTAGAAGTCCAGAAAGCATGGATATCAAATATAGGCAGTCCTCACTCTGCGAGGTTCTGATATGAGCAGATTTCAGTTATTATGGTTTACTTAAATAGTATCAGTACCCAACAACATGGTTCAAATTTCAGTTACCATGGTGCATTAACTGTGAGTAATTGCATAAAGTATAAACTTCACTGCTAGCTCTTCAGTCCACAAATCACATGCAAATAACAAATGTGTATCATGACCAGTGACCAATCACATCACTTTGTCAAACTCTGTCAGTGATTGGTCATTGGGCATCTGTTATTCAGCTCATGCACCGACAACAAAGTATATTGTTGTCTTGCCTCTTTGTCTTTTTTCCCCCAATCATCAAATATTAACTGCACACTCACTATATACCAGGCAGCAACCTGAGTGTCAGAGATCAAGTGGTGAGCCAGATGCCCTCTAAGGGGTAGATGCATGGTGAATTTGGGAGACTGACAAAGCTATGTGGCATTTTACAAAAGTGGATAATCAAAAAAGAGAACTGACCAACAAAGAAATGAAAAGTGATAATGCTGGAAGCGAAATTCAAATCAAACTTAAGTGGAGTTATAGAAGAAATAACTGAGAGAGTGTTGACACTGTCCTTATTCAAGAGACTCTGAATGTGCAGGCAGAGGAATTCAGTGAAGGCAGACTGGTCAACGTAAGTGAGGGAAGTGGTTGTGATGAAAAGGATGGACACAGACCAGATAAAGTGACGTGGTGAAATATTTCACATTAAAGGAACTCCTGGAGTTTCACAACATTGATATAACAAAGGATAAAAAATTGGAAGATGATCTATACTTAGAAAGGAGTATGACAATTTATCAAGGCATAGAAAAGATGCTAATGTGTATATGAGAAGAAGGAGGCAAGTACTGCCAAACTATTCTTAGGGAGTTTTTTACAAAGGAATAAAACACTTTAATGTTTCTAATGTCTTAAGAGTGTACTAAGTAAATATTAGTTTTACTATTTTTCATTTTATTAAACATTTATAACTTACAGGAAGAAAGTTTTTAACATTTAGATGAAAATTTTTATATGTTATGGGACCATCATGATTTTTCTTGTTCATTAAGATTGCTTTGCATGGTTTCAGTTAGAAAGACCTTTTAATGGTCCCAACTCTGCAAAGTGAGAACAGCCTGCATATTAAAAAAACGTGAACTTCTGGTCCATTTGGATTCTCTTGTACCCATATAAATAAGATTTCCAGACACTAACTATACTTTGAAGGGAAGACTATGGTTACTATTTATGCTGGAATAAGGGACTTCACCAACTGGAGAAGACACTGAGAGCGTATCTTGAAAAAATGTTTTGAAATTGTTCAGTGGTTGATGAAAGTCAGATACATGGCACTATAGTGGCTTTATAGAAAGGTATATAATATGTCAAAAATATTTTCCTGCTAATATTCTGATTCCAAAATTACTATTCGAGGTGTGGCAGTTAAAGAAGCAAACTTGCCTTGGCTAGTTTGGAGGACTAGGACTAGGGAGGGGACTCGAGGCTCGTGGGAAAGATTTGATCCCATCTCCACTAAAATGTGAGACTGGAAATGCCACTGCTAGCTCTTTTTAAGGTGAAGTTACATTTTTACTTACTCTTTTTATTCTCTTCAAGGTGAAGTTACATTTTTTTTTTATGTTTTCTTTTTTTTTTGTATGTTTTCTTTTTTTTTTGTGAGGAAGACCGGCCCTGAGCTAACATCCATTACCAATCCTCCCCTTTTTGCTGAGGAAGACTGGCCCTGAGCTAACATCCGTGCCCATCTTCCTCCACTTTATATGGGACGCCGCCACGGCATGGCTGACAGGCAGTGCGTCGGCGGGCGCTCGGAATCCGAACTCGCGAACCCCGGGCTGCCAAGCGCGGACTAAACCGCTGCGCCACCGGGCGGCCCCTGAAGTTACATTTTTAATGTCTTGGTGTCTTGGTCATTTTCAGTAAACCCAGGCAGAGCTGAGAGGAGGGTGTGGCTGGAGAGGTAGGTGCCTTGGCCTAACTGGCTGAAGATTCACTCTATCATTCATTCAACCAATAATTTCTACCATAGTTCCTACCACATTCAAGGCCCTGAGGTCATAGGTGAATAGCTCAGTCATCCCTGTTTTTATCTTGAGAGGGTATCTTGACTACATGGATCACATATTTGAAGTGATAGCAGGCAACCCCAGCTACAATGATGTAAATACTCCACTTAATGCAGAGGGTTGTTTAGGTGATGCTATTTTGGAAGATACAGCAAATATTTTGATAGTTTTTACACTTGATCAAGACCTGGCGAAAATGTTCCTCTTTATTGTGGAAATAGCTCTTCAGAATAGATTTAACCTGCCAGTTGTACTAGACTCAGTTTATGCGTCGTACCAGATCTGCTTTGTCCCATCTGCCTGTCCCCTTCCTCCAACCCTTGGCCATTTTTCCTCCTTCCCAGCCAGATCAACTCTAGTGGCAGCTCACAGTATTCCTGTGACTGTAAAGCTCTAGCTGCCACAGCCTCATTTTCCAATGCTTGGGGTTGTTTTAGTCTCCCCTGGGGATGAGTGCTGGTTTCCAGCATGGTCTTCATTGAGCCCATGGAGAAATGTGGCAGCTAAGGTACCATATTTGGACCCAACAAGACCCATGGGGCCCTGGCTTCCCCAGTGGCTTTCCTGAGGGACCAGACAACATAACTGGGAAGCATTGGGTTAACACCACAATGAAGGAACTTTGACGAATGAAAGATAGGGGACAGAAAGGAGCCAGTGGACATTTGCTTGCCCTTCTTTCCTCTGACAGAATTCTAAGACAAAGTGGTTCCCTTTATCCCCCTATAGCTGGATGGGGAGCTATCCAGCATTACTAAGCTACTAGTGATGCTGTGTCCACTTGGTAACATAGCACTGCATATATACTTTCCCCGTTTCCTGCCTAGCTTTGTCTTTTTCGGCTCACACTTGCTTCCCTGGGATTGTGCCCTTAATAAAGCATTAACACTAAGGTTTTCCTATGCTCTGTTTACTAAGAACCCAGGCAGACACCAGTGTCTGCTAAAAATGATCCAGCTCTGATCTTAAAATATTCTGGTAGCTTTCTCACAGCTGAATAATGTTCCATTGTATGTATATACTACATCTTCTTTATCCATTCATCCACTGACGGGCACTTATGATAACTGTGATGTGACAGAGCTGCTAGCTGTCACTACAATGGCAATCAGATCACAATATATAAATGTGTCAAATTAACACGTTGTACACCTTAAACTTACACAGTGTTATCTGTCAAATATATTTCAATACAGAACATTCTGGTAGCTGATAAAGACACTGGCTTCTGTCATTATCAGATGTATTTTTACTAGTTTTTTGATCTGCTACAAAAAAAGACCCAACCAAAACCCAACAAACAAACAACAAAACAAAACAAACATCTCCACACACAAAAAAGAGTGTGTATTTAAAAAGTCTTACTTAGGGTACCATATGATTATACTAATCCTTTTTGAGGGTTTAAGATGGGACCATCCCAAAGGCAGTGGAGATTAGAAAAACTATAAGCATATGTAAACTGTCACAAAAATAACTTAAATATGTGTACACGTAAGCCTTCAAAAATTTCTAGGCAATGAATGAAATGGTTTGTCCAAATTTTTCATTCTGTTATTAAAGCCACTAATAGTGGTAATAAGAACTTTAGTATGGGATTAGATGGAGAAGATAAGAGCACTCTGAAGGTTAAATTTTAGAAAATTGTTGCTGTTCCTCTAATCTTTACCTGTTTTTCCTGGGCCATGAGGCTGTGCCATCAGCTGTCTGAACTCTCAGAGAAGAGGGACATAAATTACCACAGATATAATTATACAAAATACTTTTCATTGGAAAAAGAAACCTTGTTTTAAGAGACAAGGCATGGCAATCAACTCATCATTCTAGAGCACACAGCCAGCAAGGTGCACAGCCCTGAGGGGGCCACACACAGCTGCAAGGCCACCTAAGACGGGTCCTGTTCCCTCTTACTGCCTTCTGGTCCTGAAAACCATTAATCCTATTAATTGCATATCAAAAGACTGGTAGCAATTCTACAAATGAGTAAACACAGAGATAAAAGTGTAATCATACTAGTCCAGCAAATTGGATTCAGGTCTTCATTGAACAATCCTGTTTCAATTCAGCAATTTTATTATCACTGTTACTGGAACAAATCACTTTATTAAACAGAAGGAGCTTTTGAGGAGAAATTTCTTCTTGTGGCCAACATTATGAAGCTCTCTAACATAAAAACAGCACTTACACTTGTCAAGGGATTTCTTTAGGCAATTCAACTAATGGCTTGTGACAGGTAGGACTTGAAATGTTCATTCAAGCCTTCCATTTTGCTATGCAGCTGTATTTTTTTTCATTCTAAGGGGAAAAAAAGCTCTTTTGATGCTTTTAGTGGAATTAATATTTTCAGTAAAGAGTTTGCTGACAAAAGGATTGCTCTCTCTCTTTCTCTCTCTCTGTCCCTCCCTCCCTCTCTGCCTTCCTCTCTCCTTCTCTCCCTCTCTCTCTTCCTCCTACCTGCCCTCCTTCTCTGAAGGGCAGTGGAGTTTGAGGAAGGAGAGAATAGCAGAATAAGACAGGATTAATTTGGATTTAATTGAGGCAGATCATTCCTTAGAAGATTTTGCACAGAGGCCCCTGTGCAAACAGAACAACCTGTCCTATTTTTAGGCTAGAAAATGAACAAAATGGAAATGACCAATCATGAGCTTGCTTTTCAAATTCCCTTCCTACACAAGAGGGTCCTGGGGAGTCAAGACTAGGGGCAGGAGTGGGGTCTCGCTCATTAGCTGCTGTGGGGCAGAGCTGAGGGCATCAAAGACAGAATCCTAGGGAAAAGGTAGGCTCAGGACTCATGAGACGGGTTTAAAATAATGCTGCCCAATGGAACTTTCTGTGATGACGGAAATGATCTCTCTCTGGGCTAGCCAATACGATAGCCACTAGTTACATGTGGCTCTTGGTCTCATGAAATGTGACTTATGTGACTGAAGAACTGAAATTTTAATCTTACTTAATTTTAATTAATTTAAAGTTAGATAGCCACATTGGCTCGTGGCTATTCCATCAGACAGTACAGGTCTAAAGTGTTAGAACCATACAGTCTGAGCAGAGATGTGAAAACTTCCTCTAAAGAGAAAGGTCACTAATAAGGTGAGGCAAGATGTGGTAAAATTCAGGGGAGTGAGAAAAGGTTGAAAGAAATCAGTAGGAACTGAAAAAATTCCCATATGGAACACTGACATTTGGTCATTGATTAAAATATACTTTTCTGGATATTAAATATAGTCCTAAGGAGGCTGCCCCCCCCATATGATCTTAGGTCTTAAACTGAATATCCCTTAAAATGCAGTTCCAAAGACAAAATAAAAGCTGGTCACCCAAGGCCACTGATCCAAGAAAAATTGCTGTAAACTTTATATAAATAGTTAAAAAGGTTATTTTTTTGGTAAATCAATAAATTTGGTAAATAATGAATTGAATGCCTGGCAAATTGATTTTTCAGTGAATTAGCCATTCTGCAAATTGGTCATTTGGCAAAATGGCTTGTAGCGAATCAGGCGACTGTCCTCATCTCTCTGCTCCTCCACATGCTCCTGTATGCTCAAGCCGTACAGAACAGTCCCTCAAATATAGGAAAGCCCATCTCGCCCCATCTTTTTTCACCTGGGAAACTCCTACACATCACCAAGATGCAAGTAAATGTCACCTCCTCTGTAAAGTCCTCCCAGATTTCTCTACCCCATGGCCATAGGCAGAGTTAACTGCTAATTTCTGTGGGTTCCCAGAGGGATTAGCAGCTATAAGGATGAAGTAAGCCTAGAATTGCTAGTGATATTTCTGCCCAACAAGGGAGAATCTGCCTGAGAACATTGTGAACAGACGGAAGCCGAGTTGAGAGATGGAGAAAAAGAGACATATTGCTTATGACATCATCTTAACACTTGGATCTAGCTATGACATTCGCTCTTACCCCTTCCTAGTTACATAGAAAGTTTTTTCCTTTTTTGATTAAGCTATTCTGAGTTGGGTTTTCACAGTGGAAACTAAAAGCATCCCAATCAATGCAGACATATCTATGTTTAGAAAGTTGAAAGTTATATTTAGTTAAAATCTGCCTATAACTTCTACTCGTTGGCCCTAGTTCTGCATCCACTTCCCATCTGCATCTTTCCTGTTCAGGTAGAAGCCTGCCATATACCTCCACGTCTCAGGTTACCTAGGATGAATGCCCCCAGGTTCCTGATGAATCCCATGTGATATGTTTTTTTGAAAGTGCTTAGTTAAGAATCCAGACTCCGGGATCAGGCTGCTTGAGTAAAAGTCCCTGTCCTGTCATTTAGTAGCTGTGTGACCTTGGGAAAATGGCTTAACCTCTCCATGTCTCAGTTTCCACACCTGAAGATGGGAATGATATTTATGAAAGACCTATTTTACAGGGCTGTGGAGGACTTCGGGAGACATTAATAATTGTTAGTTCTTAGGGTCACCTTTCCTGGCACTTGATGGGGGGCTTCTGCCCCTTGCTGTGCTCAAAGTGGACCCTGTCTCATAAAGAGAGGCACAGAACAGAGTGGAACATCTTCCAGCTGTGGAAGCAGCCTGGCACTGCTATCCAAGCCAGGCAGGTTGCTCCATCCAGTTCAATGCTGGATCGCTTTGTGACAGAATTTCACCCTGGACTGAAGGGGCTGTTAAAATGGTCCAGATGAAGGAGGAGGCATGAAGCTAGACTGCAGTTACTCTGGAAGACTTAACCGAAAGTTACAAGAGGAAGGTGAAGGGACTTGCCTACTTTTGAAAGCACCCTTATTTTTCTTATATCTTAGATCTAGACTTCTGTAATTGCCAATACCTCTGCTACTTTCAAATTATGTCCTGTGATGGTAGCAAATGCCTTAAAACACATCAACAGGGATGCCTTTCCCAAAGACATCTCAAGGAATATCTTTTCCAGAGATACCTTCGCATTGTGAAAGACACCCGGCTTTCAGGTCTGTCTGGGTTTCAAAGTCCAGATCTCTTTCTTCTTAGGCAAGATATTTAATTTCTTTCTCTCGTCTGTAAAATGCGGTGGTGGTAATACTGCCTCACAGAGGTGTGTGAAGATTAAATGAAAAAGTGCAAGAAAAGAAGCTATAAAAGTATTATATGTATTTATGTTATTATTCCCGGTTCTCTATTGTTCTAGCAAATAGAGTTTCTGTTAAACTTACTGTGTATGGGCTCTACACCGCATACATAGTCTTTATACACAGATTCTGTTTACTGAGAATAGCTACTCGGAAGTCATCCATGAGAAACTTCCCCCAGAAGTTTCAGATAGGCATAAGAGAGGAAAGCAATTGGATTTTAGTAATGTACACTTGAGTCTGAATGATTGAGTTCTCTCATTCTTCCCAGTAATATTTACTTGTTAATATAATGTGTCTCTAACTTTTCTACTGAGTCAAACAGAAGGAAAAGATATTTTTCTGAAATCACACCATGAGGCCGTGTGTGTGTGTATGTGTGTGTGTGTGTGTGTGTGTGTGTGTGTGTGTGTGTGTGTGTTAAGCTGGTCCTGAGAGGAAGATGGGGACATGAGTAGAATCATTTGAGGTTTCCAGAACTGAAGGGTAGCTGGGGCAGAAGAGTGACCTGCCCTGAGATCACCTGGAGTGGTTCTGGATCCATTACTAAGAGAGAAGAGGAACAGCCTTAGAGATGAGAGGCAAATAAGAATTAAGGCTTCCAGTCTCCAGAAGGGACTGGAATACCCCCATGGTCACCCCATCTGTTCCTCTATCCCACAGTGAAGAGGGGACAGCACAGCCCCAAGATGGTCTGAGAGTTTAACCCATCTGGGTCACAAGCACCTTTGATTCTCTCAGCTGGGAAGAGCTGGGAAGACTAGTGCCTCTGAGTTTCAGATCTAAAGTTCTTAGGACAGTTTAAAGTGTCATGTCTTGTTCTGCCCAGATCACCTTTGCCCCCACCCATCATCTGACTGCAAAAATATTTGGTTTGGGTAAATACTAAGTGTGGTCAATGATGTGAACTCCATGCCTGGTTGGAATTCATTATAGCAACAATTCTGTCATTCATTCTTCCAATGAATAATCAGGTAGATGTGTGCACTTATATGTGTGTGTGTGCGTGTGTGCGTGTGGACAAGGGAAGGGGGGGTCACTGTGGGAAATAGGACACTGACTTGGCTTTCAAATAATCTAACTTTCAGTTTTGAAAAACTTCCAAGTAATGTCTGATGCAGACATCCTCAACCCATCTCAGCCTCCCTCCATACCAGAAGGTGGGGTCAGGGATGACTCGAGGCTGAAAGGTGTCTTTTGCACCAATTACTCGGTATTAAAAAATGGAAGAAAGAAAAGAAAATGCCACTACTCTTTGTACTTTGTTAAAATGACCGTGTCCCAAAAGCTGATGGTCACGTCCCCAGCCTGCATTGCTTCTGAGCAGCCTCAGCGAGTCGTCACCCTCGCTGGCCGAGGGGGAGAACTTCCAATGCTAGGATCTGTGATCTGAGAAGTCATAGTGGTGGGGAAGCAGGCAGCTGCCTGCTCAACCTGTCCTTGTCCCTTCTGGCTCTTCCCTGAGTGCAACTGAGAGCTTATTGCCTGTGGGGCGGCCAAGGGCTCCTGTCACGACGAATTGTTCAACCTTTGTTGGTACCAGCAGTGTGTCGAATCCACTGCTTGACAATTTAGGGACATTACAGCTGAGAATATCTGTACTGACTGAGAGTAAGGGACATAAAAAAATTCATTAATTCATTCAACAAACATTTACTAAGCACATATTCTGTGCCAGCCATTGATCTCCAGGGTATTTAAGGTCCCCTAGGTGCATTAAGTGCTTTTAGTTTTGATGACACTAACAATTTATTTTTGTCATCCTCAGGTCTTTTATGTGATTTGTTCTCTGTCATAAATGAAAACCAAAACCTTTCATTTTTTTTCCTATCTATCCATGCCAAAATTTCCCCAGCAGTCCAAAAACCTAAATGTTCTTCTGTCAGTTCTTTTTCCAGAAGTACATTAGGTTCACTGTGGCTCTGCCTTCAGTAAAGGGGCAAGAAATTAAAGCAATTTGCCTGACTAGAGGAGCTTTTAAAAACTCTATTGTTTGGGTCATATAATTTCCAGGTTTTCACAAAGGAAATGGAATTAAAATGAAGGTCATCATTAAATTGAAACAAAATTTACTCCTTTTATACCTCATCAGCTCCTAATTAATGAGACGCTCATGAGTACTGAACAATACTATAGATTAGGGGCTCCTGTCAGCAGGAACACTTAGATTGGAATCCATAAAAAGCCCACTCTCCCAGGGATGGCCGGGTAGCTGCCTTGGGCCTGCCAAGTCTCTGTTATTGAGGATTTATTTAAAGATACTTTTTAAAGCGTTTCCTCTTTTACAATGAAGACTTTTCTGTGTGTATTTCAGTAGACATTTAAAATCCCATCCATAATCTTTTTGAAATCTCTCCCTCATTAAAATGACTTGGCTTGAGAGCTAGTTGGCATTGCAGACTCTGATTACGGAAGGAAAAGCTGTGAGAAAAAACAATTAAATAGAAATGAGTTTCCACTGAGGATAAACACTTTGCCCCGACCCGGGTGAGTACTGGATTTGGCGATGGGTGGGCATGGGACCTGGGAGAAAGGACAGTTTTCCATTGCCCCTGGCTCTTGTCTCTTCCTTGGAGTAACTCCGGGGAGTTGGAAAAGTAGGGACTTGTCTTGGGAATCTAAGATTTAACATCTCAATCTTGTCCTCCATTTTCCTTTTTGCCTCTGCGCCACTGTTTTTATGTGTGTTTGTATGCTTGTGTGTAATTTTTAACTTTTGTGTTCCGCCCTCTGTTTCAGGATTCCAAAACAAAGTTCTAAAGTTACTATGATTGTTTTAAAGTTCGACATTGGTAGTTCATTGATATTTCGGAGAAAAGACACTCTTTTTATACATAAGGAATAGCACCGACAGTAGCTGAGGAGGTTTGAAGGGTTTTTGCCTTTCCCCCCAGTGGGTGGCTCTGACCCATCCACAGCTTCTCTCTTTTCCCAGCTTTATTGAGATATTATTAACATATAACATTGTGTAAGTTTAAGGTATATAATGTGATGATTTGATACATGTATATATTGTGAAATGATTACCACAATTAGGTTAGTTAATGCATCCATCACCTCACATAATTATCTTTTTTGTGTGTGTTAGTGGTGAGAACATTTAAGATCTACTCTCTTAGCAGATTTCAAGTATACCAATGGAATATTATTCAGCCATAAAAAATGAGGAAATCCTGCCATTTGTGACAACATGGATGGACCTTGAGGGCATTATACTAAGTGAAATACGTCAGACAGAGAAACATATTTAAATACTGTATGATCTCACTTATATGTGGAATCTGAAAAAAAAATCCAAACTCATAGAAAAAGAGATCAAATTTGTGGTTACTAGATGCAGGGGATGGGGGGAGGGGGAATTGGAGGAAGATGGTCAAAAGGTACAAACTTCCAGTTATAAATAAGTACTAGGGATGTAATGTACAACATGATGGCTATAGTTAACACTGCTGTATGATATATAGGAAAGTTGGTAAGAGAGTAATAGATCCTGAGTTCTCATCACAAGGAAAAAGTTTTTTCCTTCTTTTTTTTCGCTTTTTCTTTTTATTGTATTATGTGAGATGATGGATGACGGATGTTAACTAAACTCATTGTAGTAATCATTTCACAATGTATGTAAGTCAAGCCATTATGCTGTACGTCTTAAACTTATGCAATGATGTATGCCAATTAAATCTCAATAAAAATGGAAAAAAGGGGCTGGCCTGGTGGTGTACTGGTTAAGTTCGTGTGCTCTGCTTTGGTGGCCCAGGGTTCACAGGTTCAGATCCCGGGCGTGGACCTACACACCACCCATCAAGCCATGCTATGGTGGCATCCCACATACAAAACAGAGGAAGACTGGCACAGATGTTAGCTCAGGGACAATCTTCCTCAAGCAAAAAGATGAAGATTGGCAACAGATGTTAGCTCAGGGTCAATATTCCTCACCAAAAAAAGAAAACCTGGAAAAAAATTTCAAGTATACAATACAGTATTGTTAACTATAATCACTATGCTGTACATTAGATCCTCAGCACTTATTCGTCTTAAAACTAGAAATTTGTACCCTTTGACCAACATTTCCCCATTTTTCCCACCCCCCAGCCCCTGGAAACTACCAATCTACTCTCTGTTTCTATGAGTTTGGCTTTTTTAGAATCTACATATAAGTGAGATCATACAGTATTTGTCTTTTGCTGACATTTCATGTAGCATAATGCCCTCAAGGTCCTTCCATGTTGTTGCAAATGGCAGGATTTCCTTCTTTTTTATGGCTGAATGATATTCCATTGTGTGTGTGTGTGTGTGTGTGTGTGTGTGTGTGTGTGTGTGTATCGCATTTCTTTATCCATTCATTTGTCAATGGACACTTGGGTTGTTTCCATGTTTTGGCCACTGTAAATAATGCTACAATGAACATGGGAGTGCAAATGTCTCTTTAAGATAGTGATTTCACAGGGCCAGCCCGGTGGCACAGTGGTTGGGTTCACACACTCTGCTTTGGCAGCTTGGGGTTTGCAGGTTCAAATCCTGGGTGTGGATCTATGCACTGCTCATCAAGCCATGCTGTCGCAGTGTCCCACATACAAAATGGAGGAAAATGGCCACAGATGCTAGCTCAGGGCCAATCTTCCTCAGCAAAAAAGAAAAAAAATTTGGCTGAGTGGCTTCTTTGAGCCCCACCTCCCCCAAAAAAAGATAGTGATTTCATTTCCTTCAGATATATACCCAGAAGTGGGATTGCTAGATCAGATGGTAGTTCTATTTTTAATTTTTTGAGGAACCTCCATATTGTTTTCCATAGTGGCAGTATCCATTTACAATCCCACCAGCAGGGCACAAGGATTCCCTTTTCTCCACATCCCTGCCAGCACTTGTTATCTCATGTCTTTTTGATGATAGCCATTCTAACAGGTGTGAGGTAATATCTTCTTGTGGTTTTAATTTGCATTTCCCTGATGATTGGTGATGTTGAGCACCTTTTCATGGACCTGTTGCCCATTTGTATGTCTTCTTTCGAAAAATGTCTGTTCAGGTCCTTTGCCCATTTTCAATCAGATTATTAGTTTTTTTTGCTATTGAGTTGTACATCCACAACCAGCAAAACTGTCCCTCTCATGGGCTGAAGCCAGGTACGTGCTGGCAGGACAGTTAACCAGTTAGCAAATGTGGTAAGGCTTTGCCCTCCTTATGGCATTCTGAGTTCAGGAAAAACCCCTGAATCGAAGCACTGTAGATAATCTTCTTTCTTTCTTAAATTCTTGCCATCTGTGAAACTTTCTGCATTACTGTTAGGGTAAGTCTGGAAGAAGAGGGAGGCCACAGCATGAAGAGCTGTGCAGAGACATAAAAGGAGTCTGGGGAATATTTGCCCAGCATGGCTCTGCTGAATGACTGGAAGCAGGTGGGGAGTGGTGGTAGGGATGCCGTGTGAGCGTGTTCTCCACTGGAAGGCTGTTGCACACCTGGATTAGCCTGTTGACTATATGAATGGCGAGTTTCTTAAGCAAGAAATGGACTCAGTAATAGGTTAAATGGAGAGACTGAAGGAGAAGGAGTGCAAGACGATCCTGATGCTTTTCACTTTGGAGCAGGTGGTTTCCAATAGGGAGAAGGAACAGTTAACCAACAAGTCATTTATTAAGCATCTTTTGCATCTAATATTGTGCTCAGAGCATCAGGGGATGCACAGGAAATGGAGGACCGAGTTTCTGCCATGAGCCCATAGTGTAGTTTTTGCTAGGGAAACAGTCCATGCACAGGAAAGTATAAACTAATAATGACAGTAATAATAGCAGTTTCTATTATTGAGGTTAACTATGGGATGGGTCCATTGCTAAGCACTTTCTATTATTTTGTCATATTGCCCATAGAAACCTATGACAGCAACACTATCTAAAATTAAAAATTGAGGGAATAACAATAACTAAGTTTTACTGAGTACTTACTAAGGGCCAAGGAGCTGTGTTAAGAGCTTCATAGAGATGCTCATCCCTCTGAGACTGCGCTATAGTTGCCCATAAATTTCAGAGGAGGAGATGAGGCTTTGAGACATGTTCCTTGTCTAAAGTCACACAGCTAATGAGCTTCTAATAAGGGCTGGGACACAAATCTAGGTCTACCTGATTCTAAAGCCAAAGTTGTTAATATACAATACAATGCTAAGTTGTCTACATCAAAAAGAAATATTTGCTCCTTTACTCCTAAAATACATTTAAGATTTTTTCAAGGTAATTCAAAAGCACTAGCAGAACCAGCATTCACATAAAATTGCCTTCTCCTTACAGTCAAGCCTTATTCATGAGAGATTTGTACCTTCCATTTCCTGTGTTCGTTCTGTTGACTCACAAAGGACTTTATTATTTCTAAATGGGCACAATTGATTGCTGAGAAGCTTTACATTTACACACGCTATCTGGAAAATGCTATAAAGATTCTCCATTTGCTGTAAAGCATGGGCTGTGCTGTTGAAAGTGAAGTATTGTCAAGATAAATCAGGAAAAAAAGTCCAGAACTGAATGCTATGTTGAAGAGTGTCTCAAAAAGCCTATGCTTAAGAGATAGTTCCTTGGAATGCTTTAAAGAAACACAACTTGTTTAAAAGGATTTAGCCACCCTCCACACTCTTAAGCATCAAATGCTGCCAGCTGGTGAGGGGGGGTGACAAAGCAATGCAGTGTGGTCCCATTTCACACCCATAGGCTCTGTGGGTTTCTGAGTTTCCCTTTTGTGTATGGTGTGGAGAAAACTTTCGGGAGAGTTCATATAAATCCTTACATTCTCATTCTGCCTCTAGATGGCCGATTTTGGGTAAATAGTCCTGTGTGCAAAAGACTCTTGTGTGAGCTCGGTTTGGAGCTCTTCCAACAGCTCCATTCAGTTTTGGGGGTTTCCAATCCATTCTGAAATTGTTTAATTCTGAAGGCAAATCTTTTAAAGTCACCCTCCCATCTCCTTCCCTGCTTGCAAGCAAACTGTGCTACAAAAGCAGAGGCCTCCTCTGGCCCTGTTTACTTAGAGTGCAAACCGTATTCAAGCCAGCGATGTCAGATTAAAGGAAGAAAGGAGAGGGAAATCAAAGCCCTAAACTGCACATAAAAGGCAATTGCTGGCAACCAATCTGTTCGACTTCCAACTATTTGCACTTTATGAATAAAGGTCAATCTGTTATTGGCACCCAAATGTTAATGTTCTTATGAGGGTTTAAGCTGCTTTAACAGCTGAATAAGTGAGAGTGAGCTATAGGGCCACACCTAATCATTTCAGGGCCAGCTGGGACATGGGGGAGCTTCTCAGAAAGGAAGAGAGGCAGAGGGTGTGTGTGTCAGGGCTGGTCAAGGGGGGAGGGACATGCGGTTCATGAGGGGGTAGTGAAGGGTAAAAGATGAAATTACTTATATATTATTTATAGGAAAGTCAAGAATAAATGTCCCTGTGTCTTTTTTTTTGGTGAGGAAGACTAGCCCTGAGCTAACATCTGTTGCCAATCCTCCTCTTTTTTCGCTGAGGAAGACTGGCCCTGGGCTAACATCCGTGTCCATCTTCCTCTACTTTATATGGGACGCCGCCACAGCATGGCTTGATGAGTGGTGCGTAGGTCCGCACCTGGGATCCGAACCTGCGAACCCCGGGCCACCGAAGTGGAGTGTGCAAACTAACCACTACACCACCGGGCCGGCCCCCCTGTGCCTTTTTTCTTTCCATCTGTCTTGCATGCAGCTTGCTATCTATAGCAGCTACCCCTACACCAGACCTTTGCAGCTTGCTATCGTCAGTTATCTTCTAATATGTACTTGATTCTTCTCTTTTAAAAACAACACCTGCAAACATTGAACAGCTCCTCTTACCACAGTTTTCCGGGTGAATGGTAGAGACTGAAGTAACCGGGCCGACCTCTGACCCGCCTCCAGTTCTCCTACCCAGTCTACAGCTACACTCAGAGACACAGTCACACTCAAGGGGTGGCATTGCCAGGTGAAGAAGAGGAGACATTTGACCAAAAAAAAAAAAAAGCTTGGTAATGCTAATGACAGTCATAGCATTTTTTCCTAATACATTTCTAGGTGATGGATCAACATGGACATTTGAAGTGTATGTACTTATTTCCACATGTAGGCAGAAAACGAGGGTGTACAAGTCAAATGCTGCTTTATTATGCCTTCAATTTTTTCCATGCAGATGGAGCAATGTCTGACTAGAAGACAAATTTGTTTTGTTCCCTCTATGTGTGAGACAAATGACAGAAATTTCTGGTTCTATTCCTAACTAAATGTCACATACCCTCACTAGGCCTCAGTTTTCTCATCCGTAAAATGATAGTTTCCTTTAAAATCCCATTCAGCTCTGCTGTCCTCTCTTAGCTGGTTTCTTCAACTATATAGTGAGGATATGTTAGTATAAAGTTAAAAGAAATAGTTCATTTGAGAAGATCTTTTAAAAACTAAGATATCATACTCATGTAAGGCATAATTATTATAAACAGGACTTTTGTGAAAAATGTAGGGTATCTTCACGGTTGGGAATTGGTGAGGTCTGAGGATTATTGCTTATTCTCACCCACTGTAGCGTCAGCAGAAGCAAGCTATTCATGTCCTCCTTAATTTCCCCTATCAAGCTTTTGCTGACAGTTCCCCACTGGTGCGTCCTGCCCCCATTCAAACCATCTGTTAATATGCAACTCAGATCCCCAAGTTGAAATGACTCTCCTTCCATCTCTATTCTGTGACTACCCTTTATTACTCACACATTCCTTGCTGGATGATCATTGCTCCTGTACATTTCCATCTCCTCCACAGGACAACAAACTCTTCGAAGTCTGGAACTATGCCTCAGTTACCATTCTATCCTCTGCGGGGTCTAGGATGTTTCATAACATGCAGTAGGTGGGCAATATCTATTTGATGAACAGAATTCAAATGATACTTGCTCTCCTCACTTTTTAAATAAACTGATTTATTTTTCAAATAGATAGTAAATTCAAGTGCTATAAATGTCACAAGTTACAAATTAACTCATAAAAAGTAATTCTCCTTCCTACTCCCTTCTCCCTGTCACTCAGTTTCCTGACCAGGAAGCAACTGCTGTTACAGGCTTCTTGTGCTATTCTTTTCTTCTTATTATTTTTTAACCTCATTCTAGGACATGGTAAGTAAAATTGAGACCATATCTCAAAGTGGTTCGAATGCCAAAGGAGGAAGAGTCTCACAAAATACAAAGAATCCTTCTTAGGAGACCATCCTTTTCCAGTGCAGACAGTAGCCCCAACCCAGGTTCTAGGAGAGTGGAAGGATGTTATACACAAGTTGTGTCTTGTTGAGCAAGACCCTTACCTTGTTAGGCCCTTTGGGTTCATGTCTACTGAACCTCCCATCTCTACAGTTCTCTGATTCTTATCTAAATAAGAGTAATTTCACAAAATCACAGAATCAGTGTTTGAGAAAATGAATTCAATATTAGCATTTTCAATCAGGAACTTAACCTTTGAGCTGGCAAAGTGGCTTTGCCAAATCAATCTATTTAGGAAATTAAAAATAAAATTAGGCACATTTATTGCAAATTAAAGTGAAATGGAATTGAACATTTCTAACTGGTGCCAGAAGAGAAGCGTCCCGTTGAGATCATTGTGCCAACAAGGAAGGGGGCCAATCTGGAGCGCCATGTATTTCTTCTGGAGCTGGGATTCTCCTTCTTGTCCCCTTAGATGGGCTTTGGGAAGAGGGTGAGGGCAGGGAGACTGTGAAATCTGTCAAATTGTGTCCAGTCTTTATGTGTGTATGTGTAGAATCAGTCAGGGTCCTGATAGGAAACAGATCCCACACTCAGACTGGGTAATTAGAAGAGAATTTGATAATGGGCTGTTTACAAAGGTCTGGGCAGGGTTTTTGAAAGTGAGAAAAGGGTAATCCAGTATCCTGAGGTTAGCAGGTGGCAAACTGTTATCACCCACCCTTTGGCCCGAAGGGGCCAGGAGGAGGAGTGGTCCTGAGATTTGGAGAAGACAGTTGTATGGAGAGGGCTCCCTGTGAAGAACTTCCACCTGCAATGTCCACCAGTCCTCTCTTGCCTGGGGAACTGCAGCTCCTCCTTCAGGATTCCCCAGATATTTTCTCTGCCGGGAAGGGCTTCCCTGAGTTCACCAGTCTGGGCTGAGTGCACAGCTTGGTTGCCGTGTAACAGTCATGTGAATATGTCTTTTGTAGCACTTAGCACACTCTTTTGTAATTGCCTCTGCTTTTCTGTGTCTCCCATGTGTCTGTGTGCTTCTTGGGGGCATAGATTCTATCCTATTGGGCTTGTTCCCTTAATATCCATCCAATCAAGTGTTCGTGGAATGACAGGAAGGAAGGAAACAACAGTTCTGTTTCATCTCATGGCACTGTCATATCATTATTGTTTGGGGGCCTGGACTATACTTATAGGCAATGCTCTGAGTGCCTAGAGAGGCAGAAGAGTCCTAGATATGGGTTTACTTGTAGCAATGATCACAAATTGGGAACATACTTTGCTGACTCAGCTGTGAAAAATCCGAAAACCTCCAGCCAACAGCTGTTGAGTTTCCATGGTACCCATTATCGAAGTTGCGTGAGAGGGAGCAGAGTGAGGGCAAGTATGAGAAACCAGAAATCAGAAGACCTAACTTTTGTTCTAAATCTTGTCTAAGAATCAATCCTAAGGAGATCACCAGCTAAACGGGAAAGAAAGTATGCTCATGATTTTCATCATGGCATTGTTTATAAAAGAAAAAAGAAAAGCAAACTAAAACCCATCAATAGGGATTTGTTAATTAAATTATGGTACTTACATATAATAAAATATATGTAGCCATGAAACATGATGAGGTAGATACATGGAAAGATGTTTATGATATATTGTTGTGAGAAAAAGCAAGTTACCTGCTTATATGATGAGTTTGATCAGATTTTTATAAGTAACATTCATAGTTGTGTGAATTTGGATAAATTACTTAACCTCTCCAGGCCTCGCTTTCCTCAACTGTAGGCTACATCTACTTCACAAAGTTGTTCTAAGGTGTAAATGCAAATATTTAAGATGCCAAGATAGTACCTGGCTGATTGTAAGAAGTTAATATGTGTTAGCTCTTATTGTTATCATTACTAATATTATCTATCTATACACAAAGGAAGATGTACAAAAGGATGTTTGCAAAATATTTCCGGTAATTATTGGTATGTGTTTTACTTTTTCTTTGTAATTTCTATATTATTTAAAATTTTTCCTCAAAAATCATCTATCAATTTTGCAACAACATTGAAGTTACTAGAAGAAGAAGATTTTTGTTTTAATTCCTCCTCTGCCACTTACTAACTCTGTGGCTTTGGGGAAGTAACTGGACACTTCTGAGCCTCATTTTTCTCATTTATAAAAATAGGAAGAACTATTCATTTCTTTTCTACCTCAGAAGATTTTGCTATAGATCAAATGAGTTGTTGGATTTGTCTGTGTTCTTGGAAAACAGCAAAGGACTATACAAATATTAGATATTATTGTTATTATTTGTACTAACTTCATTGGGATCGTTTACTTGGAATTTTTTTCCTACTTCTCTGGATGTTTTGCAGGAGACAAGTAGCCTTTATGAAATGAGGCCTCATGAAGCCCATAAATCGTGGATTTGCTTGTAACAATAATGATCTGCTACCATCCTCGTGATGGACTGAGAAGAACTCCTAGTCACCAAATTATTAACTGTGCAAACTATTTTCCGAGCTTACCTTTGCCCTGGGTTACTTTCACTGCACGCGGAGATGACTCGCTTCCATTTTGGGCACGTGACTCCCTCCTTTCAGTGTGGGTTTGTCTATTTCCATGCTTGCTGCTGACTTGCAATATTAACTTAACAAGAGTGAGAGCCGAGCCTCTCAGCAGACGTTTGGTGCATCCGTAAAAGAAACGTGTGGATTTGGGAGGTGAATCACCGCGCGGGTTCATGATGTTGAACCGGTTCTGGGCGTCCCTGCGGATTTGGTAACGTTTACCGTAGTTTCTGACGCATCATCTCCTTCCTCTTCACTCATGAAAGATGTAGACGCCGTCAGGGAGGAGGTCCAACTCGAGCTTGACAGCATTCTGGGAACACAAGGAGGGACCTGTAGTCAAAATCTGCAAATCTGAAGGAGGTCTTTGTGCACAGAAGCTGTCCTGCCTGTAAACGTCCCCAGTCACCAGATTAGTGCCAATTTATTTTCCAGTGAAGACACCGGTGGTTTGGGGGTGGGGTGGAGTCAGCAGGAAGGAACAAAAAGGAAAAGGCGCCCTTAGCACTAACCAAATGAGTATCCACGGAGGGAGTGTCTGCTTCGGTGCCCGCTGATGATCTCAGAATGTAACTCAAGCACGTGGGCTGGGGTGAAAATTGGTGGAACAGGTTTATGAATATCCCTCTTTCGTGATACCTTTAAAAACATGATTAATTTTTTTTGAGGGGAGCAGAAGGGGTCCTGTAACTGAGAGATAGCATTTATTTATTTATTTTTTTAAAGATGAAGGACATATTTATAGTGAGAAATGATGAGTGGGTTTGAGTGTACTGCACTGCCTCGGTCCCCCGCCGCCGCCTCTCCTGGGCTTCTGACCACACGTTTAGTGCATTTCGCGCTTTTGGCGCGCTCAGGATTTAAGACCCCCCTGAGAACCAGAAGGGGTACATTGCTTCTCCCCTTTCCCACTCTTTGGAAGGTTGCGGTCCAAGCTTATAAAAGTCATTTCCATTTTCAAAAGCAGAGTTGGTGAAATACTTTGGAAACTCCCCGCACCCTCCACCCCCACTCAGCCCCACTCCGCCTCACTCCGTCTTCTTGTTCGAGAAATGCAAATCTAAAGCCAATCCTATTTTATGTTAAAAAGTGAAAAACATTTCAATGTATTCTTGTCTTGTATGACTGGCTGAGGGCCTCTAAATCCCCACCATTTGCCAAATTAAACTAATTGAAAGTGCTTCCAAAAGCCACATCTGTAGGCTGACGTCTGTCCCTGCCTTTCACTTTCGGCTCGGGAAACTGTTCTCCATTCCATTGATCCCTGAATAGTCATGCCTGTCAGGAAGCCACATCAGCCATTATCATTCTAATTTTACTGCCTTTCTTGGTCCCTAATCTAATTTGCAATGATGCTTAAGCATTTCGCAGGGCCATAGCACTTTCTTCAGAATTTCAACAAGAGCATTAAACCCCCAATTTACATTAATGAAGTGCACATTTAATTAGAGGAGAGGGTAAATGGTGGGCTCTTCAGGAGCAGTTTGTGTGATGTGATAGGCACTCGAGAAAGGAAGGAGATAGAGCTGATAAAAGGCTGGCCGGACATCAGGTGGCTGGATTTCCTTACCTCACCCCCCTGGCTTTTTCCCAGCTTCTTCTTCCTTTTCCCCATTTCCACCCTTCCATCAACCAACTCTACCTCTCTAAAATTTGCTCCAAGGCCACGACAGTAAAATTATGAAAGCAGACCTGTCAACAAGAGAGGACCAGGCAAGAACTATTTAAGAGGATCATGTGGTTTTCAGTTCCCCTGCTGCCCCCCAAAGGGGAGATTAACTTGTTCTTTTAAATAATGAGAAACATAGGAAACCATCTCCAGTCTCATGTTTAATGAATGCATTAACTGCGCGGGCTGAGCAGCACAGTGGTGCTACACAAACTTGGCTTACCGTTGCGAAAGGGGTGGGCAAGGGGGAGGGCCGGGGATGAATTTCTGGTCATGGATCCCATGCAATGAATTCATTACCACATATTATCCGAGATGCAGTGACGTCACACAGTGGAGTCTATGCAATAGGCTCTGCTGGCAGAGCTTCTGATGCAGGGGAGGTTGAGTATACGTGTACATTTATCCTCAGGCAAAAATATTTTTCCTCCTTTTAGCTTAGTCTTTGAATATGAATTTTAGTTACACATACTTTTCTCTTGTTCTAGGATCACCTGATTTCTTCCTAATCCATAGTTCATGAGGTGCAAGGGTGGGGGCAAGACGTATGTATGAGTTTTATTTCTGGAATCTTGATATTCTTCCTTCAAATTCTCCTTCTCCTCCAATATGTAATAATGATGATGACGATGATGATGATAATAACAACCCTCTCAGAAATAAGAACAAGAACAACTCAATAATGGAATGCTGTTTTATGCTTAACATTTTTGCAAAGCTTGATATTTTTGAGCTAAAAATAAAAGCATTTGTTCATAATAGGATTTCGTTTGCATTTCTCTCAAGTATAAAAGTTACATTTCATGGAAAAAGCATCTATTCTACTAACTTACCAACACCAGTTAGACATTAACATGAAGTCAAGTACCATCTCTCTCTTCTCATTACCTTATTAAAATACTTGATAACAGGTCACCCATCTTTAGGGACAAGAACCATTATCCAGCACAGACAAGGGTGAGCATGTAACTGAGTATCATAGTTGTAACTAAGCAGGAAATCACCTCGCTTTAAGATACACAGCCCATGGTCATCGCTACCACGGCTGTGCCCTCACCATGACTGAGTGGCAGGAAAGGAGGCCCTGAAAATAATCTCCAACTTGCATTTTGCACCTAAGCAAAGAAGAGAAAAGACGGCACCACAGGGGCAAGGGTAAATAATGTAACATTGAGGAAAAGAGGAAGAGGTAAATAATGTAAGGGCATTAGGTAATGGACAGGAATTTGAAAAAAAAAATGAAATTTGAGTAAAATGATTAAGGGACCAGGAAAGAATGGCACTTTTACAACCCGAGCATGTGGGCTTTTACTGGGCAGGTCTGGGTTAGCTGTGTGACGTAGGGCAAGGTACTTTGTCTGTCTAATATTTGACTTTCTCATTTGCAAAATGGAGATAATCATAGCACTTTATAAGGTTGTTCTAAAGATTAAATGAGATATTGCACTTAAGTGCTTAGGACGATGCCTGACATCTAATAAGCACTCAATAAATGAAATTAAAGAGAGAATATAGTCAGTACTCAAGAAATGTTATTAGAGAGGAAAGGAAAGATAGATAAATTAAATGAATGGAGCCCTAAGAAGAATTGAGAAAGTTATGCAGGAGAATATATACTTAAAGGGAGTGAGTAGGGTGAAGGAAGAACAAATCTTGTTTGGGATTATAAGTGTGGGACCTTGTGTCTTTTCATGGATGTGTCCAATGGAGAAAGAGGAGACTCTTAAAGACCATGTCAGACAGGGAGAAAATAAAATAGGTTGATGGGACTTTTAAAAACCTGCATTCTAGACTGATTACTAGAATTCATCTTTCCCAATAGCATCTCAGTGGAGATTGATTTTTCTTTTTAATGCAACTGGGGAAGTTTTGCCTATGTCTGAAATTAGAAGTGTCTTTGTTTTCTTGTAAAACAAAAATGTATCTCTCTAAAAACCGCAGTACCAGTCTCCTTTTCCTCCTCATCTTCCTCCTTTCTCCTCCTCCACCAATGGTGGACATTTTAGTGACATCCCTTTCCCCAGAACCCAATTCTCTTCCCAGGGACAACCACTGTTATAAGGTTTTTAGACCCTTCTGGAGATATTTTACACATATACATGAGACTCAGTTAAAAATTTTGCTCTTCTTTAATCTCTTTGGTTATGCCCAACCCTGGAAGAAAGTCATATAAAATGTCAGAGCATTCAATTCTTTTTTTTTTTCCACTAGTTGCAGAAGTAATACCTAATCATTATTAAAAAATTAAGAAAATACAGGACTCCATGAAGTCAACTTGACTCTTTAGGATGCTTATGGTTCATAAACTAACTGAAAATATTGGCTATGAGGAAGATGCAGAGAGACAATTTAGTTACTGTGGACTGGTACAGATGTGCTGGATATTTCAAAGTGATTAATGATCTCACCTCTACTCAGATCTTCACTTCTTGCCACCCAAACTCACCCAGTGGGGTAGAAAAACAGATAGCGTAAGAGAAGGTAGACTAAGAATTAGCAGGCATTGCTTTTGCACCAAATACAGAACTTGCTGAGGCACCACTGGCCCAGTGGCTTCCTGGAGCCAAGGCTGACTCCATTCATTGCCCAGGAGGGGCCTCACTCAGCAGCCTGATCTACAATTACAACATTCATTCCTCATCTGAAAGGTGAAAGGGCTGCTGTATCCTGGTAGGGACTAATTCCTAATGAAATGGGTGATGGTTTTGTATTTGTGTATTTGCACAGTAGATGGACTGTGACTCTTTCTCAAGCAAAAGAAACTTGGTGCAGAGGCTGAAGGATGTACAGCCAAGACTCGCTTTGAGGACTATGAGACTGTTCATAGAGTGGGCTAAACCTGGCCCTCGGTAGCCCACTTGGTCTCTACTAATGAGCCCCAACAAGGATTGCTGTGACCTGGACTTGGAAGCTCACTCAACCTATAGCACATGTGTAAAAACATGTGAACACAGGGAAAAAAAGTTGACTTTAGTCGTGATTTCTAACAATGTACTCAAAGCCTGTCAAAATAAGTGAGATTGATTTTTTCATGTAATTATACATTTTTTCTGATCCAACTTTAACCCAGTTTAATTAGGAAAGAGTAGACTGCAAATAGAACACAGAGCTAAGCAATTATCTCAGTAGGGTTTGGCTAAGAATATCTGAGGCATATTTGCCTTCTCTCTAAATATACTGCCTGATTGGTTGTGAGAATTAGGAACTTGAGCTCCTCAGTAAAGATCTTAAATAGGTTCACTTGTAAACAAGAACCTGTGTATTAAACAGACATGGAGAGGAACCGAAGAGATGACAAAACTTTAAGCACATAGGCATCTTTCTAATATGGCATGGTTAGGAAGAAAATCCACAGTTACCCAGCTATCTCAAAGCCCTTGGAAATTGGCCAGATTATAGTCTTTTGAGAAACAAACAACAATAGCAGCAGCAATAACTTTTCAGTATCCCCGATAGATGAGGTAGGTGGTGTTTTCCATACTCCACAGACAGAGTAACCAGGGGGCACCGAGAGATCCAGCAGTTGTCTGAAATCTTCCAACAAGCTGAAAATAGGGCCCCAGAAGGCAGCCAAGTTTCCTGCCCTGAAAGTGAAGAGAGAGATCTAAAAAATAGGATTAGATTTGAAAGAGCATATATACTTTCCAGGGGCTTATCTGAACTGTGTCTCGTCTCTGACCCTCTTTGAGTTTACCCATCATAAGTAATAGCATGACCTCTTCTTCAAGTCATTCAAAAATGCATTTGTTCTCCATAATAGAGGGAGAAGCTCCAGCCAAATTATATTCTAATGTATCATAGCCTTGAACCCAGGGACCATTTTGCATTGCTGACTAGGTGGCTGCTGAATACATTATTAGTCCGCCAAGGTTTGTGTCAGCTTTGTGAAGAGGCAGATTTCCCAGTTTGTCTCCAATATTGTTATTGTTATAGGCTTTTCAGGGGGGAGAAAGCAAAAATAAAAAGACATAATCTGCTTTTATGGCTGGGAAAGAGTTAGCAAGCCCATAGCCTTTATTCCTGCATGAATAGATATAGTCAGGCTGAAAATGGGTTGTGTCTCTGACAGAACTGCCATATTCTCAGCTGCAGGGTGTAGGGAGGCCAAAGAAACTCAGGGAGGTAAGTATTTTAAATAAATGATTCTGAATTCCCAAGTTTTCCCCTGGCCTGAAGTTGTCAATTATCCACCCAGTGACTTGGACATGGAGAGAAGTGACCACAGGCCTAATGATCCAGGCCTCTTTTTATAGGGAGAAAATACTAAAAATCATTCTTCCATTTTAATTTAAAAGTCTGGACTCGGATTCCTAGAAGAGGCAATCCAAGGAAAGCATAAAATGGCTTACTGATGAGAAATTTCTTCTTCCACTAGAACTGGCTGGAGCCAGTCAGTAAGTGAAGCCAGAGCATGAAGTAATAAATACATCATTGTAGTTACCCATGGTTTGCTAAATCACCTATCACCTATCACCGTAGCATCTGGACCCTTCACCATTGAATCTACATAGCCAGCCCCCAGACACTGCATTACTAATGTAGTGTATTAAACTGTCCCCTAGTGGCTGCGCAGAGGGAGTGTTCCTTTCCAAATACCCTCTTAGTGCCGTAGAGGCCTAAGAAAGTGGGAAGGATGGAATCCAACGTGCTATTGGACAGAGGCCTCACATGATCTCATGCCAATTTGGCAATGCCACCATTTGGGATACATGAATCCCTCAGGCCTAGGTCCTGGAGCAGTTTTCATACATGAGGAGAGAACTTGGCAGGGGCAGGGAAAATGTTTTTCTTTGCCTGGAGACCCGAATGGCTGGATTGGGTATTTATACTGCCGAGTTTGCCAGATTGTCACTCAGTCCTCCCTTCTAGCCCCTCTGCCTGTGTGAAACCAAGAGGAAAAGCTGTTTCCCCACCAATGCTGTTCCTGCCAACTTCTCTCTTCACATGTGAATTTCACCCCTTGGAGCCTTGCATATTTATGGCATGGTGAAGGTCAGTTTGATCGGGGAAAACATGAGGTCCTTGTCCAACAACCTTGGAAACATGCATTTGCCACCTTTCCCATGGAAAGCAATTGTTTATTACAGACCAATTAGAAAAGGATGAGCATTGTATCCTCATGAGGGATGATAGATAGGCTAAAAGAAGTAACTGCAAGGAGAATAAGAAAAGGTATAAACTGTTTCTTTTCTTTTTGTTTCTTATTTGCTAAGCTTAAAGTTCATGCTGCAAAGGCGGTGTAGTGGAAAGATCACCCAACTGGGAGAAGGGAGACCTTCATTTGAATCTCTTTCCTGACACTCACTTGCTGGGTGACTTGAACTAGCTACATAACCATTCTGGGTTTCTTCCTAGGTAACATTGGAGGGGTGTCCTCGATGCTGTCTAGAAGGTTCCTCCTAGGTCAGATGTTTGATAGTCCATTGGAGCCTTTTCTGTCTCGTGGCTCTCATCCATCCACACCTGATGGGACCTGTTCATTTGATCACTTCACTTGTTCTTTCATTCAGATGACAAACAGATGTTGAGTCCTTTCCCTTCTGTTCCAGTTTCTTGAAAGTGGTCCACTCCCCATTGTCTTCATTTTCTTTTGTTTTTAATTGAGATATAATTGATATATAACATTGTATAAATTTAAGTTGCACAGCACAATCATTTGGTGTATGTATATAGTATGAAGTCATCACCACAATAAGTTAATATCCATCACCACACATAGCTACACATTTTTTTTCCTTGTGGTGAGAACTTTTAAGATCTACTCTCTTAGCAATTTTCAAATATTTTTCAAACAATACAGTATTGTTAACTGTAGTCTCCATACTATACATGATGCCTCCAGGACTTATTTATCTTATAACTGGAAGTTTGTACCTTTTGATCCCCTGAACCCATTTCCCCCATTCCCCCCCCACCTCTGGCAAACACCAGTCTGTTCTCTTTATCTGTGAGTTCGCTTTTTTTTCCTTTTAGATTCCGCATATAAATGAGATAACGCCCGTATTTGTCTTTCTCTGAGTGACTTATTTCACTTAGCATAATGCCCTCAAGGTCCATCCTTGTTGCCGCAAATGGCAGGATTTTCTATCTTAATTTTCTTAAGGCTTTTGGAGGTATAAGCTTTTCACAGTGGCTGCCCTGCCTCTGAGAAGCTCTCAAATTTGCTCTCTACAAGGGAGAATGACTTTTCTCATCCTTTCTCAGCTTCCTCTGACGCTGGTGCGTTTGACATAGTGGACCACATGTTCCTTCAAGAAATCCTTTCTTGCTTTGGCTCCCTCTGTGACACTCACAATACTAACTCCTTTCCTTCTTCTCCGGTGGCTTTGCCTCAGGCTCCTTCAAAGCTGCTCCTTTCTCTTCCTGCCACTGTAGTTCTATTCTTGGAGATTTTCCCTTGTCTCTTTTCATGCTCTCTCCAGCAGTCTCATCTCCTTCCGTGTCTTCAGTTTCTACCTTTATGTGGCTGAACCCTCACATCTATGATTCTAGTCCAGAATCTTCTCCTGGGCTCTAGAATCACCCAGTTAACCATGGCCTGGATTTTTCCATTTGGATATTTCACCAAACACCCACAGTCAGCAGGTCTGAACTACATTCATTTTCTTACTTCTGAAACCAGTGACCGTAAAAGACATCTGATTCCTGTAAAAAGTGCCAGCTTCTCCTAATCCCCAGGCCAGAATTCTCAGCCTTCTTTGTTTCCTCCCCCTTCCCCTAGAATATCTAAAAAGTTCCTAACTCCTGCAGATTCCACCAGCAAATTGACATCCATATGCCCCTTCTTTTCCATTTATACTTCCCCCTCAGTAACTTTTCATTTAGTCAATCAATAAATATAACAGAATCCTAGGTGAAAGGGACTGCATTACATGCTGTGAAAGAGGCAAAGATGTGGAAGGTATGGTATTTCTCCTTTAAGAGTAACAGTCTCGAAGAGGTTACATTTATGTAAATTAATTATACAGAAAGGTAGACTGGGATAGGTGACAGAGGAGAAAAAAATACAGTATACAGGAGTTCCTGATAGTTACAAAATATATCTTTGTTAAATTTAATTCATCCCAAATTCTATTTTTATATTCCCAAATAGTTCTTTCTTTTTGGTCTGAATTACATTTGTAGTTCTCATTTCTTCCGTTATCCTCTGTTTCAGGCAAGTCAATTATTTATCTGATGCCCAGCTTTCAGTATTTGTAGTCTCCTGCAGCTTTCCAGGTTGAAGTTCTTACTATTACTTTAACTTTCCTACATTTAGCAGTTTTGCCATCGTGATTAGAGAAGCATCATACCTTTGCCTGGCCAGCGGAACCGTAGTGTACTCCCGATCAATATCACTTTATTTCCTTCTCCATTTATTCTCACCTAAGTACTCTATTTGATCAAAAACAGTTTACACCTGTTATATGCTCTGTGGTAGGAGTTGGGTATAGATTGTGGGATGGGATCTGCTCCAATTTCAAGGTTCTCATATTCTAGTAACAGAGTTATACAAGTAAATAAATGATTTTAATTCAGCATGGTAACATACAATTACTCTTATAGTTATAAGAGTATAATACTTATAAGAGTATAATATAATTACTCTTATAGTTAACATTTATTGAGAACTAAGTGTGTCCAAGGTACTATTCTAGATTTCTTACATATGTTAACTCAATTAATCCTCACTGCACTATAGGAGATTAGTACCATTATTATCCCCATTTTACAGATGAGGAAGCTGAGGCATAATTGCGGAAGAGTCAAGATTTAAAAGCAGGCAGTCTAACTCCTAAGCCCAACTCAACCACTACCATAGACGACCTTCTTGTGTTCTGATAGCATATAACACCTATCTGTGCTATTGGAGTACAAAGCAGGGTTGGTAATTTCAATAAAGGAGACTAATTTCATGATGTTTTAACTGTCTTGAGAAAAATAAGTAGTTTTAGTTAGTGGAGAAAGAAAGAAAGGATGGCACTGCTTGCTGATGGAAGGCTTGAAGGGGCTGCTGTTTAGAAGGTCCAGTAAGTTGTTGTGGATGATGAGTCTTACAAGGGTTAAGGTTGGAATACTAACATTTAAAGAATGGAGGAAGAGGAGCAATAACAGAAAATGAGGAAGAGTAGAGACAAGTAGAAAAAGAACTTAGAGGGTTTAGTGTCATGATGACTAAGAACCAGGAGTTTCAAAAAGGAGATGATCAACAGGAACAAATGCACTACAAGAGTCAGGGAGAGTGTGATGGAGAACAGCCCAGTAGATTTGTTACTTAGGGAGTTAGTAGTGACCTTATAGACTGCAGAATGGTGGAGGTGGAAGCCAAACTGAGAGGATTATTGAAAAAATGAGAAAAGTAGAGGCAGCAAGCATAGGCTTCTCATTGACTTGTTTATACATTCCGGTATTTGTACTCCGTGTTGGATGGCTGAAGAGGAGAAGGAAGAGGTAACTTTTGGAAGCAAGGATGCAACATACTTATAGAATAGGAAAGGTTGGTTGGTGCTGTCCTTCCCTGAACAGTCTGGGTTTCTAGGTTTCTCAAGGCCGGGTGAAGTGAATAATGAGAAACTGTGTTGTGATGGTCTCTCTCCATGCCTTCACACAAAGACTTTACTAGGTTCTGGCATTGGGTAGTGAGGGAGGTAGGAGAGTAAAATTTATTGTCTCCACGTGTTAGGCACTTGACATGAGTTATTTCATCCTAACAATAACCCTGTAAAGCAGGCACTATTTTACAGATGAGAAAGCTGAGGGTCGGAGAACTTAAGCAACTTGCCTGGAACTGTACTTAGTTATGTTGTGAAGTAAAAACTCAGGTAGTCTCACCTTTAATACCCGTGTTAATATCTGTGATGCTCGTCCGCTCTACCACCCTGAGTTTCAACACTTTTTTGTTTTAGCGTAGCAGTTACTTTGACTTACTTTCTACGTTTTTCCCTTAGGGATGCTACTGTCTTAACATTAGTTGATAACATTTAAAATCTTTTATTTTACAAATGATACATATCCATTACTGAGAAAAATAAGTAAGCCACAAAAGTCCTAAGCAAACACTTTTAAACCTACATTGACTGATAAAACTTCATAAATAAAAAATGCAATTTTATACGATTATACTATACATTTTGATTTGTAATCTATTCTTTAAAACATTTCTTTTCGCTTGAGGAGCTCATGAACATTTGATATGTCTTTTTCCTTCTCTTTCTTTTCATTACCTTTGCCGTCACTTTGGTTTGGATTTTTATTGCCTTTTTTATTTTTTGTGAGGAAGATTAGCCCTGAGCTAACATCTGTTGCAATCCTCCTCTTTTTGCCGAAGAAGACTGGCCCTGGGCTAACATCCGTGCCCATCTTCCTCTACTTTATATGGCACGCCGCCACAGCGTGGCTGACAAGCAGTGCGTTGGCCTGCCCCCGGATCCGAACCTGTGAGCCCCGGGCTGAAGCGGAGCACGTGAAGTTTATCGCTATGCCACCTGGCCAGCCCCTCTTTATTGCCTTTTAAAGGACAATCTCAAAATGCCTTCACTGATCTTCCCATTGTCTCTCCTTGCCTGATTCTTTTCATGTGACTTCCTTGCTCAGACAAACATACACACAACCCAAAAGCCTGAGAAATACTCTTCATGATCTGACCCCACCTGCTTTTTCAGCTCCATCTCTCACTCCCTTCTGTGTGTGTACCTCAGCCATACTAGGTTATTTTCTGTTTGTTGGATGTGCCATGTGTCCTTTCTTGTCAGAAACTTCATTTATGTCTCTTTCACACAGGGTATGTCCTTTCCTCCATCTCCACTCGTCAGTCTCCCCTGGGTCTTGCAGCTCAATTGTCTCTCTCCTTGCTCTGCTCTTAGGTACTTTATCTAGAGGAGCTACTATAGGCCCTAGATTAAAAGTTCCTTGAGGGCTGTGTTCTGTCTTCACCACTGCGTATCTCCTGAGCATTGCTTTAGTGTCTTGTTCAATGTTTGCTGAATACATGAAATAGAGAGAGAGAGAGAGAGAGATAAATAAAGGGGGGGGGGGCTCTGATGATGCATACAAAATTTAGTTAATGCTAAAACTCCACAAAAAACAGTCATACTGTCCCTCTGGGTCACACTGCATTTTCAGGTGTGGGATAATTAAGCAATCCAAAGAGAATGCAAATACCACTCAGTTGTATTTTCCTGCAATTATTTCTATCTTTGGATTGAAAAGACTCTAACTTGATTCTTAAGTTGACATTAAAATGATTTGGATGTTATGACACCAGAATACCCAGAGAAAGCAGGAAAATAAAAACATTCGTAATGGTTTGAATGGAATTAAATTTATAATGACTAAAAATATTGCACTAGGAGACACTAAAGTCACTTTAATTTGGCTTTTGAGAAAGATTGGGAGGTGGCTGAGGAATTAAATAATAGAAAAAAACCCCAGGAATATAACCACAATAGACTCATGTCTTTCCAGGGGAAGCTTGTACCCAGCATGGAGCTGCATTGGATCTGGATTCAGAGAAGCTTAGGGCTCCTGTAGTGTTTCCCTCTTCAAAGCCCTGTGCAAACATGAACGAAGTTAATCTAATTAACTTATTAGCTTTTTAAGCTAGTGGTACCAATTAGTCACCTCATCAGCCTCTGGCTCGGGTCTCATTGCATAGTGCTTAGCTATAAAGGGGCTTTCATCAAAACCCCCAGGAGTGCAGCGCATGGCATTTGTGTGTGCTTTCCAGAGAGTGGCATAAAGAACCATGTGCGAGGCAATCACAGGGAACCCTCTCTGGGAAAACCTTAATCACAGGGACCATTCTCATCACCTCTTTCTAGAAGGGAGATCACATATTAGGTTTTGTTCCTGGAAGTATGAACCCTTCCCTTAACCTGAGTTGGGAGAGTGATTATAAATCTTAGACTTAAATTCTTGGATGCCCATGGGGGAGAAAGCCCCAGCAGCAACAGGGAATCATAGAAGGTCTGGCAGTTTGGGTGGTATTTTTTTAAGAGAGAGAAAAGGGGATTCAAGCAGAGTGCAATGAGAATAGTCATCCCAAAATACAGCCCTGACGGAAGACTTCCAGAGAGACAATGGGGAAGGAATAAATAAAGAGAAAGTTATAAATTCATCTATTTGCTCTTCTCTGACCCTGCCTTTTACTCCTCTTCACTGCAACCACCCTGGGAAAGGCACAATACTTTCCCCTGTCACAATATTGAGAAAAATTGAAACGGGGAAGAAAGACCACCAGATGCTTTATTGTCTTAGACGTTTCCACATAATTAGCTGGGGATAAAGGGCCTCTGCATGGTTTCATTGCATTGAATGAACTTGGATATTGCTACACAGTAGTGTGTTTTATGATTCATGCTCTGTTATCCTGGGGCTTTTTGAAAACTGCCAGCTACTTTATCACTGCCGGCCAAGCCTGGGCCCACCACTTAAAATGCAGCAATGCAAAGTTAACTGTGCATGACAGATGTCCATGAAATTGTTTAACACACACATACACGCTCACACAGAGCACAAAGCCGGCTCCGGCCCTCTTACGAGTCTTGCTGGCTCAGTGTCCTTATTAAACATAAATAAAAAGTATAGAGCTAGGAAAGAAAGAAAAATTCAGGAAACGACAAAAAAGAGAGCACATTTTGGACTCTGGTTACATTGATGCATTTACAATTTCAAAAGGCCCTTGAAAAAGTTGGAAATAATGAAGTCGTGAGGAAAGCGAAGGACTGGGGTTTTCGGGGGGTAGGTTAGGAAAGTGGGTGTTGGAGGTCACCTTCTCTTCTCTCTGAACTGATACCACCAAAGGATTACTCTGTCTCTTCCCTTTGGTCTCCAGACCTGTGCACTGTGGAGAGCAGTTTCTCAGTATGGCCGGCCCCTCATCCGTTTTATACCTCGACATCCCCTTTCCTAACACTCCTATTCTTGATGTCCCATGTATCTTACCACGTCCTTTCACACCGTTGGCTTTTGCAAAAGGAATGGCTTTTTTCAGAAGGAAAGTGTTTTTCCTGGAAAGTTACTCACTCTCCATTCTACTTTTGTAGAATACTTTTTACATTGTAACGTATATTGAATTGTAACATTTGATGTAAGTACCCGTCTCCCCTACCACATATGAAGTTCTCTGAGTGCAGGGGCTGCGACTTACTCATCCTTGTATATTAGACATATAGTTGATGCTCAACCAATATCTAGTGGACAGCGAGGTTCAATGGGAGCCAAGTCCAGACTTTGTCAGGGTGGGTGGGTGAAAGGCAAACTTCTAGTAGTTTCCTTGAGTGAGGTTTCCTTCACTTGGTTTTGTGTGTGTTACTTTTTGGCAGTGACATGTTCTATTTCTCAGCAAACCCTGATGAATTATGTTTCAGGAATGGAAGTCACTCAGAGGGGGTAAGGCGTTCAAAGGGACAGGAAGTTAGTAAGGACCCAGGTGGGTCGGGGTAGAGAAAAGTCTCAACCCCAAATAATCCTGTCCCAGGGCAGCTGTGAAAGGACACCCCATTTTTGACAGTGGTGCTCATATGTTTTACCCTTTCTCTCTGAATCTTTCAGTCACACTTACCCTGCTTGGGGTGTGTCTTAGCTTGAGCTGCCCTAACAAAATATCACAGACTGAGTGGCTTAAGCAACAGAAAATTATTTCTCACAGTTCTGGAGGCTGCTAGTCCAAGATCAATGTGTCAACAAGATAAGTTTCATTCTGAGCCTTCTTCTCTTGGCTTGTAGGTGGCCGCCATCTTGCTGTGTGCTCACATGACTTCTTTGTGCACGTGGAGAGATAGAGCTTGCTGTCTAGTGCCTCTCCTTATAAGGACACTAATCCTATTGGGTGAGGGCCCCACCCTTATGACCTCATTTAACCTTAATTACTTCCTTAGAGGCCCCATTTCCAAATACAGCCACACTGAGGGTTAGGGCTTCAACATATGAATTTGGGGGGGTAACACAAACATTCAGTCTATAACAGGGGGTCTGCCCTAAAGTTGTGATTAAAGTTTTCAGCTAATTAAATAAAGCTCCGAGTAGACTATCATGTACCAGCCAAAGGGTCAGGGCATAGAGGCTTTCTTCAGTAATTCTAAAATCATACCCCAGGGGCTGCATGTAGCCCAGCCTGGCTCTGTCTTGGCATTTCCCCGTTGTCTCTTCTCTTCTCCTCATTCCCAGGGCAGGTTTCTCTTACCTCTCACGATTCCCTACAGAGAAGCAAAAGCTGGCTCACTTCTGGAGAACACCTGTTCTTCAGGTCTTTATGTTTTCCAACTCTCTTCCTTACACATCATTCTCTTGATCGAAATTTACCCATTTTTTTGTTTCATTCAGCAGGGAGGTTACAGATTTGCATTTTTATGTTCTTTTGGGATGATAGCTTAACGACTATCTCTAGAGGAGGGACTCCAATGATGGAACTCTTAAGCACCAGGACAGGTGTCTGTATGAGTTTGTTAGAGATGGGGAGAGGAAGAGGAGAATTACCCCAGTAGGCAGCCATCTCCTCTGTCCATGCACGGGACTCTGCTCTTTTCTAAAACAACCAACAACCGAAAAATGCCTTCACAGGAAAAGGCAAAGGGACCTACTCATGGTGCTGGAATAGAAACACCGGAAAATATAAGGATAGATATAATACACTGTAAAAAAGCTGCATTCAGAAGCTCTAGAACTTTTTGAAATAAAAAAGCAAAGAACACACCATACAAATAAAATGCGAAAACTTCAGTGAAATGTTCACTATGAGGATTTTGAGTGTTCATTCTCTGTTTCCCTCTCTCTTTCCCCTTAACTTCTGACATTAAGGAGAAAGCGACTTGCCCTCAGCTGGCTGGCGGCCAGCAGTCAGGCCCCATTCAATGGGTGGGGCTCTGGGTGACGGGACGTGTAACCCCAGCTCCCCTCCTTCCTGGAAGCTGGGTTTCAGCACAGCTTTGCAATGGAGTTTAGTCTATTGTGCTCTGGCTGGCTAATCCATGGTTTACAAAGAGCTTCTTGATAAGTCGGGGTACTCCTGTCTCCAAGAACCACGACTCAGAGAGGAGGGGCGCATGGACACCTCCCCCCCAAGTCCAAGGGGTTAATTGTTATGCTTTTGTTGATGTGTTTCCCTATGTTTATACATTGTTATTCTTTATGAGAGGTTCATGTCTCAGAAAAGTGAATATGCTTCCTACAATGTTGTCCTTTTAATCTGGAGTAGTTTAATTTGCCTTGTAAAGCACTTTCCGGTATGTCTTTAAGATTGTGCACCAAAGGATTATTAATATTTATAAGTGACTAGAAACACCTGAGGAAAACAGAAAAAACTCTGAACTTTTTCTTTAACTTTCACAACAACCATCCCCCCAGCTTAATACATTCTTTACCATTATTAAGGGAATTAAACTCTGTGGCTCCTGATAAAACTGTTTACCCCTCCGGAGAAGCACAAAGTACCTCACCATGGTGCCAATTAAATCTTGGGGAGAGAAAAGAAAATGTGTGAGAGGCCTCCAGATGCGCATGTGTTTGTGTATACGTTGTGTGTGTGTGTGTGTGAATTGTGAGTGTGTGTGGGTTGTGTGTATTTTGTGCATGTGTGGACTGTGGGTGTGTGCGGGCTGGGTGTGAGTGTGTGTGTGGGCTGGGTGTGAGCGTGGGGACTGTGTGAGTGTGGGTGTGTGCGGACCGTGTGTGTGAGCGTGTGTGTGTGGACTGTGGGTGGCCTGCTCAACATTTTGGTGGATGTTTCATTCCCACCCCTTTTACTACGACCCTGGTCAGACCACTTTTATGCCCGTGACAGCTTCATGAAGCACAAAACATGGAGCAATACATGGCATGAAATTGGCAACAAAGCCGAGCAAAAGGAGGAACAATTCTCTGGCAGGATGTGTTCACAATATGGCTGATTGGATCTGGAAGCAGATGCCAGCAGCGGGTATTGTCCTGGTGACTGAAAAGACATGACCCCTGAGAAACCAAAGACAAGGAGGCTCTCCTCCCGGACCAAGGGGGAGGGGAGAAGAGGTGAAACCAATGAATAAATCAGGCAATGAAAACTGGGGAGAAAGGAAAATGCTAACGAGGACTTTTTATGGGGAAAAGGGGGCAGTTCAGTATGCAATCGTTCCCGCTCCCCAGCTAGCTGAACACTTTCTCAGACAATGGCTTTTTAACAGATGGGAGATCCAGTGAAAGAAGCCAACTTTTGCGCAGTGGAGAATCCCTGTTTGTTTAGTCTGCTGCTGGGCAGGTGTCTAGAGAAAGGCGATCCAGCAGGTTAAGTGCTTTGGTGCTAGTTTAATACAGAGCAGCCAGAATGTCAGAGGCAACTGGTTTTATTGGGGAGGACTGGGTTTCTGAGAATGGTTTGTGAAATTCTGAAGAAGGGAAGTGGACTGAAGCTGCCGCCTGAAGTGCCAGCTCTCCCCCTCACCCCCCTCCCCGCTGCTTGCTCCCTCACCTCTCTCTCACCAGCCCTGGGGGCCAAAAACCCTGTGAAGAGCTGTCCGTCAAGTGAAGGACGAAGGAGGGATGGGAACACTGCACAGTCTGCATTCTCAAACCAAACGGTTTATTTCCAAACACTTTTTAAACACATAAGGGCAATTAAGTGAGCTTAAGAGTGGAATGTAATCTTATTTTCATCAAATGAGCTCTCTGAGATTTTACATGTGCTAGAGAAGGCTTTCTATTGTCCATCAGATTCTCAAGCTATTTAGACTAGGTCACTGCCCCACAAGTTCTTGTCTTGGCTTCCAGTAGTGTCTGGCGCTGTGAACTGGCTTGAGGGTGGCACTGTGGGAGGGGGCTCTGTGGATCCACTCTTCCAGCTCACTGGCCTGGCTCTTCCAGAGATTCTTGAGAAGGTGACTGTGCTTTTTCAGAGATGAGATAATGCTTGCAGAAGAAAAATGGGGTGTTCTGCTTTGTAAAGAGGGACTGTTCAGAAGATTCTCCAAAGCAGTATCCACGTGAGGAAGCTGGGGCTCGGTTTCCAGTCTTAACCATATCATGAAAAGTCACTAGTACATGTTCAAGGGCAAAACAAAGAACCCAAGTTGGGTGGGTGGTGAGGATTTTATTCCCTTTCATCTGTAAGACATGAGTTGTATAAAATGAGAATGCAACCCACCACCTCCTTACTCCTTACTACTAGATAATTCTCATGAGCAGTATTTTATTCGCCATTTTTGACCACTTTATTCCTAACGTAACAAAGGTGTTATCCTGTGGCCAGTATTTGTCTCACTCTGAGACACGATTCACTGGGATTGGAAGCTTATAACTCAAGCCACTCTGGTCGCAGGCCTCCAGAAGGCAGGGCTTGGGCATTCATAGGACAAAGGCCACTTTGAAAAGATCGGAGGCAACAGTCTTTGGAAATTGTAAAGGAAATAACAAACTTCTTATGTTAATAATAGAGTTTAATACTTTGTTTCTGTGCAATCTTATGAAATTCCTCTTATAAGAATTTAAAAAAAAGGCTTATCTAAAAAAGCTAACCTTTTAAAAATCCTTTTGCATAAAGTTACCAGTTTGCTATTAGTAGCTTTAAAATATGTCGAGTGTTTTTGACATGAAAATCAAGTACCTCAATATCATTATCAAAAACAGTTAGTGAGCATCTCCTACGTGCAAAGAGCAGGGCTTGAAGAGTCACAGGCCCGAGCCCTGTCCCGCAGGTCTTTGATAGTCTGTCTCAATAAGTACTTCATTCTTTCACTTCTTCCTTTGCAGTGGTTCAGATATCACAAAAGAGCATGACTAAGGGCGTTTGGGATACCCACAAGGGGCAAGAATACTGGGACATTTTGCTGCAATATTTTGTGCCTCTCTAAATGCCATCCCTAAATAACAACAACAGCGATGAAAAATTACAACTCTCGTTTATTGGGAGCATACAATGTCAAAGCACTGTGCTAAGTGCTGTAAATGATCATTAAATCCTCCCAGCTGCACTATGTGGTTTCTGCTCGTTTTTTTCCCATTTTATACATGGAGTCTGAGCTTAGAGAGTTTAAGAAATATCTGGTCTTTTAACACGTGGCAGAGTTTGGATTTAAGTTCAGTCCTGTCTGACTTCAAAGCCATACTCCTAACCATTTTACCCTGTTACTTAGTTCTGCATGACATGCAAATAAGAACATATTTATTTGTTTAAAACTTATTTATTGGATATGTACTATGTGAACAACAAAGCATATAAAACCACAGGCAAGGTTTTAATTAAGAAGCAAATCTTAGGAGAGTCCTATGGTGAAATACAAAGTGACCAAATCTTTATGCATCTTGTCACTGTATGAATCCTGGATCACAAGAGACAAAAACATTGATAACCTTATATGCCAGCTCCAGTTATCCAGGTCTGCTTAAGAGTTTCACAAAATTATTTCAGAAGGTTGAAAATGTGTGCTTTCACTATCTCCTGTATCAACAAAGCAATGACATAGAAGTGTATTTTATTCCTTGGTTATTCTTTTAAAGACTGCTCAGAAAGATTTAGAGTAAAGGTTATTAGTGGTTGAAATGATTATTGAAATGCCAAAACTAAGCTAATGCTGAAATCCTCCAGGTTGGCCCTGTCATCAGCACCAACCTGACTCTGCATTGATAAAAGGGTTTTCAGTAGAGATGGGAGGTTTCAGGTAGTACGTGTCATTCCTAGTAAGCTCCTCAGTCAGTGGCCTCTCCATGGTTCCTGCACCTCATCTGATGCAGATTCAGTGTAAACATGATTCAACTTGAATGAAAACATTATTTTAGATTTCTGTAAAGAAAATAAAAATGATTTTAAGATACCATTGAATCAAAATCCAGTTTGAGAAAGAACTTGACCTCTCCAACCTTAACTTCATTCTGTTATATAGCAGAGATTTGCACAAGTGCTTCTCTTGGTGCTTTGTAAGTACTTATTACATATTTGTTGAAAGAAGAATGAATGCACCTCTTTTCTTCCATTAGTCTGTATGCTCCTGGAAAGCATGGACCAGCTCATTCCTTTTTATGGTCTCAGCCATCTGCTGCATACTACATGCTCAACACATATTTGTTGAATGAATAAATTTATTATCCCCTTTTTACAGACAAGGAAACCAAGACAGAGAAGGGTGAAGTAATTAGTCTTGTCATACAACTAGCAAATGGTGGAGAGCCAGGATTGGAATCCTAGTTTCAGAGCACAAATTCTTAACCATAATGATAATGCGTGGCAGATTAAAGATGGCCACAAACTCTTTGACATGCTCTCATCTGGAAGTGAGATCTTTGCCCGTCTTCTGTTGAATCTGGGTCAACGCTGTGACTGCCTAGATCAATAGAATATGGAGGAGATAATACTGTGACAGTTTCTGGACCTAGGATTTAAAAGATTGGCTGCTTTCACTTTCTGTCTCTTCAGGATACCTGAGCTACCATGTAAAAAGTCTGACTCCTCTGACACTGCCATGCTGGAGAGCGCACATAGGTGGTCCAGCTGAGATCCCAGCTGTGCCCAGCCTTCCAGCCATCCCCACTAAGTGTGAGTGAAGCCATCCAGAATAACCTCCCTGCCAGTTGAATACCAAGTGACCTCAGTCAATGCCATGTGAAACAGAAGAAGCTTCCAGTGGAATCTTGAATTCCTGACCCATGAAACTGTGAGAGACTAAAAATCAACAGCAACGATGACAATGACACCACCACTACCTCCCAAGGATGTTTAAACAACTAAGCTTTGGGGTAGTTTGTTACATATAGCAGTGGAAAGGTATGGAAATCCACAACCCTCAAGATGGTGGAACATCTGTGTGAGGAAAGAAAGAGATAAATAGAGTTACTATTGCTGTTGGAAGTTACTGTAAACTGCTTGTCATGTGGGTTACTTAGATCATGCTTTCTTGACACAGAGGCAAAATCAGTAAAATGAGTGACTTATTTTGCTAAAAGTGGAGCATGTGAGTGAATCTGGACTCATTTTGCTAATAATTTGGTTGCTTAAGTGGTAGAGGATGTAACAGAGAACTGATCCTTAACTTCAGGTTTCTACTTGGACATCTAACAGGCGTCTCAAATTTAACATGTCTTAACACCAAACTCAGGGTTCCTGCTCTTTCTTCTCCAAACTACTTCTCCTTCAGTCCTACACATGTCAACAGATGACAACCATATTTTCTAGTTTCTCAGGCTCAAAACTTTGGAGTTTTTGACTCTGTTCACTTCTAATATTCAATCCACCTGCAATTTAACCTATATTATTTTCAAATTACAGCAATTCCATGGAAGGCAACAGGCGTTGTGCAAAGAAAAATGAGTCCCATGGTCAATAATATTAGAAAAATTGATGAGTTTTTTTATTGCAAGATGTTTTTCTTTTTAAGAATTAAGAACCACTATAGTTTAGGATAATGGGTTTTATGGCTCAGACAATGTTTTTCCCCCCAAATTATTTGAACAGGAATAGTATTACATGGAACAAACTGGGGAAAACCTGCTTTAGGCATCATATATCCTGTATTCAGTAAAATGTTTGATAGTTTTTATGATATCATTGTGGACATGGGGGAGAAATGGGGGTTGCGTGAGAATGTTGTCAGGTGGGTTTACATCTGGGCAAACAAACATTTGCAAAAAGTGGTAAAGAGACCAATTTCAATGTGGAGAGATTTTTTTTGATGGCCATGTTTAATGTTTTAATCACCAGATTAAACTGCAATTTGGAAGCTTAGCAAATTTGTGGATGCTCACAAAGTTGGGAGAGCTAGCTAACACACTGAGGAGATTCAAAATCTTTTCTTTAGATTGGAATGTTGAACTGAAAGTATCAAGATGATATTGTGCAGGTACAAGTAGAAAAAAATCCTCATACTTAATTTTCAAGTATATTGATTACATATAACATTGGGGAGACTTATCTAAAAAGATACTGCTAAGACCCATGTCAAAGAGCATGTTGCTTATGTTTTCTGCCAGGAGTTCTATGGTTTCAGGTCTTCCATTCAGGTCTTTAATCCATTTCGAGTTAATTTTTCTGTATGGTGTAAGATAGTAGTCTAGTTTCTTTCTTGGTAGACTTGGCCTGACAGCAGTTAATATGAAAAAGACAAGTTTATGTAGTTGCAAAAAATGCTTATGCAGTATTAATCTGCATTTATACAGAAGTTCAGATAAACAAACGTGATAAATAAATAAATATGCACACATCATAAACTTGCTCAAGGCAAGATTTTAGGTCATCTGTTAATTCCAGAAGTCTCGTTACCTCTACTCAATGGTGCTATATTTTGTTTCTCTCAGGTCAACAATCTCCTATTCCTAAGCCTTGCCATTTTCTCTTTCCTCATGCCTTCTCTACCATCTTTTTACTTACCCCTCTTCTTCTGTCTTACGGTACATCAACAGCTGTAAAAGCCCCACAAATTTCTGTATTAATCAGTTTAGTTATCGGCTATAATAAAAAAAACCCCTAATTTCAGTGGATTAAAATAATCCGAGGTCAGTTTCTACCCGCACAGTAATTTAATGCAAGTGTCCCTTACTGGGTAGATCCCCTATTTCCTATTCTACTTTATGAGCTCAATATCTCTAGCAAAATTCTAGAATTAATTCTTGAGCAGATAGTTCATAAAAGGGATGAAGGACATTTATTCCAATATTTCTAGCATCCAGCAAAGTGACTGGCATTCATTCACTGATTTAGCAAATATTCATTGAGTGCCAATTTTGTGTTAGCTGCTGTTCTCAGCCCTGGTAAAACTGACACACAAGACAGAACATGTTACTGTTTTCATGGAGTTTGTATTATCACGGGGAGAGACAGATAATAAACATGTTCTCAGTGAATGACATAGTTTCTGATAATAATAGGGCTCTGAAGAAAACATGGCTGAGTGATGTGATGGAGATTGTGCACGTGGGGGCTACTTCAGATTGGTAGACTCTTTTGAAAGGATGAGATTTGAACTGAAACCTGTCAAGATGAAGCCAGCCATCCAAAGATTTGGTGAGCGGGTGGACCAAGCAGAGGAAGGGGTGAATGCAAAGGCTCCAAGCAGGAATGAGCTTAGTGTGCTCAAGGAACAGAAAAAGGGTAGGAGACAAATTTGTAGAAGTAATGGGGGTTGAGTTCTCCTAGGGCCATATAGGTCGTGGTAAGGAGTTTAGGTTTTATTTTGAATGAGATTAGAAGTCAACTGAGGGTTTTCAACAGGGAGGGATAGGATCTGATTTACTTTTTAAGTTGGCTCTGGCTGGTGGACAGAGACTAGATTTTGAAGAGAGCTAGAGCAGAAACAGGGGGTTGCAGTAATGCAGGCGAGAGACAATGGACAATGAGTTGAGCATGGTTACAGTGGAAATGCATAGAAACGGACAAATGTGGGGTATTTTTTAGATGAGCATTGACAGGATTTGTTGATAGATTTGGATCTGGCAGTGAGCAACTGGATGTCAGCAACGAGGGTGACATTTACTGAGATGGGATGACTGGTATAAGTCAGGGTTGAGGTGGGGGAATAAAGACTCCTAACTGAATATGTCAACTTTGAGATGCCAATTAAATATCCAAATAGAACTATCAAACAGGCAGATGGATATACATATCTGAAGTGTGGAGGAAAGATTAGAACTGGAGGTATCAGGTTTGGGGTCATTGGCCTATCTGTAAGATGGCTACAGCAGTCTCTAGCATCCCATTCAAATGGGCAGAAAAGAGTCTTCCATGCCTTGTCTCTTTCCAAGAAAGAGGAAGATTTACCAGACTTATCCTCTTGCTTATTGGCTAGAATTGCATCACATGACACTGCCTAGGCCATCCATTGGCAAGGGGAATGGGATCACCATGGTTGGCTTGGCTTATTCAGAACTGGCGCCTGGGCTGGGGCTGGGGCCAGCCTTCCCCAACATGTAAGACAGCATGGAGGAGGGTAGAGGGAAGGAGGAAAGAGAGGATGGATATTAGGGAGGCAACCAACATTCTAGTTAAAGCCCAAATGGGTTTTCTCATCATTAAACAGGGCCATGTCTTACTTCACAGAATATGTGTGATTTCAGTTGAGACAATGGCGTGAAAGGGTTTTGTAAACTATAAAACGGTATAAAATAGTTAACTTAGTCTAAGTCAGACTATTCCTAGCATTTCACCATTTCTCTATTTTACTCAAATGTTGCCAGCACTCTAGCAGTATTTGTTATTATGTTGCTTAAATATTTTTTCAAAGCTTTAAGGAATGAACTGAAGATGAAAAATAAGTTTACTTGCCCTTAGCACATTTTCTTTCTACCAACAGATCACATATGTTTTCCCCTTACCGTGCATTGCTAACGTTTTTCTCCTTCTTTCTTATATCCACAAGCTCCTACACATGAAACATGGCATCATTTCAGGCTAGATATTTATGGGAAGGAAATGTTCGTTAACAAAAGCCTGCTGAGCTCTTTGAGACACTCTTTGCCTGTGGATAGCGAGCGACAGATAAGAAAGGGACTCACCTGAAGTCAGCTACCGGCAGAGTTGAAATGATCATTTCACGATTATTAAGTGCCGACGAGGTGGTAGGTGCTGATTAGAACGTATAATAAATGTCATCCCTGACCTAGAATACAGGAATTACCAGTTCCAATTATAGGTTTAATGCACATTGTATTCTTCTTGCTTTTAAACATGTAACTAGACCTTTTCATCTAAACCATAAATTCAAAATAAAACAATGCAGTTTTTCCAAAGATAATTTATTCCATTTTGCTGGGTCTATATTTTCCCCTCTTTAAAAGAAGATAAACTTTGCAAAAACAAAACTATGTAGAATAAAATTATAATGAACCGAAGTGTGGGGTGGTTGTGGGGGTTGGGGATTGTTTGTTGGGGACGAGAGTGGTACTCTTGTGTTTTTCCTGTACCATGTTCTTTAACTCTTCACGAAATTATTGGTATGAGTCCTTAATGGAAGACTTTGTGGATTCTGCTGATAGTAGAGCAGGAATCTCTGGTTTTAGGTGATAGCACTGCTGCCTGCCTGGTCCAAAACGGTGTCTTCCTCTCAATTTTCATATAGATATTTCCTTTTATCACAACTGCTTTTAGGGCAAGGCACATGGCTATATTGTGTACCAACACTTTGTTTTTAGCCATTTGTTCATTCTACAAATATTTATTGTGTGCTAACGTGTGCTAGGCCCTGTACTAGGGTTTTAAATAAAATAAATATCATCTTTCACTTTATAGAGTATATCCATTAGCAAAGAAGACAGTCATTACACTAATAATCAGGTCTGCATCTAACATTTGTGGGGCCTGGCGCAAGAGGATAAATGGAAGCTATGTATCAAATATTTAATATTTAAAAGTGATAAGCTACGCCCTTGGCCCAGTTCATGTTCCCTTCCAGAGCCTTGAAGCCCACACCCTGGGGATTATCCTGGTGACCGGGAGGCTAAAGGAGCCTTGTTTTCTCCCAGGTCGGTCCTGCCACCTGTGGCCCTGAGTGGCAACCAGGAGCTTCTTGCATAGAGCAGCAAAGAAGGTAGGCTGGATCCTGGGGTCCTGGGTGGTGACGGAACTCACCCGACCCTGGCATAGGAATGGACATTGTCCAGGGTCCCATCCCTCATGCTTCACTTTCTCATCCCCTTTCAGGCAGCTCTAAGCACCTCTCCACCAGAGAAAAGGAGAGGGATGGAGTGCAGGCATCTGAGAAACCCTGTCCACTTTGGGTGTTCTGGGGCCAACGACTTCAAATAAAGGAAGCCGCTCACTATTCGTTTCCCGGGGCAGATGCTGAAGTTTTCTTCTCCTCCCCCACATAAACCCTTTCGCTCTCAGCCCGGCGTGCTCTGGCCTGTGTGGTTCAGCTTGCATCCTTCTTCCATAATTCACTCAAAAATAGACTGAAGTCTCAGCAGTCTTTCTTCAGAGACTGAAAAAGAATTTTAAAAAGTATTTGCATTTTGATATTTGTGATATGTGTGGTTTTTCTAAACCAAGGGGCCCAAGACAGATTCCCTCCTGCCTGGGTTTAGGTGGGTTTGCCAGTAATTTTACACATGCATGTGTGGTTACAAGGCATGATAAGGGTTATGAAGGAAGAGCACTGAGGGCTGGGAGGGAGTCTGTACAGGAACCCCATTTAGAGGAGTGACGTATATGGGTGTGTATCAGGGAAGGCCTCCTGGAGGAAGTTACATTTAAACTGAGATTGGAATGCAGGCCAACAATGACATCTAATCTGAGCAATGTTCTCAACTCAACTAACACATTTCATGGAAAGTTAGAGGGACTGCAACTTAGGTTTGTACAAAATGTAACCTTCATGTTTAGTTTCTTTTTATAAAAATAATAACAACAAAAAGAATCCAGTAATATAGACATGTAAGGTAAAAAAAAATGACTATTTCCTATAAATCTACCTCTCGGTAAATTTGAAATTAACAATGTGACTTAATTTTCTCCTAGATTTTTTTCTCATACATACACCAATATTTCTGTCTATACAAAATAATCACTTATTATTATATAATCTTTCACTGCTCCAAGGTGGGGCCCTTTTCCGTCTCCATGGTAACTGCCAGTTGACTAATCACCTCCTTTCCAGCTCCCAGCAGTGGGATCCGTAGAGAACTGAACACATTCCATGTGTATTCCTTTCTGTGGGGTAGATAAAACGTGGATCCATATAGTTTGTGTGTTTTTCTGCAGGAACCCGTCCCCTGGCCGTGGGGCAAAATCTAATAGGTTGGAAATAATTGCAACTCAGCTATTGTTCCCTTCCTGGATTTCCCATTATTATTGTTATTATTTCTCTCCCTTCCCTTATTTCCAAATGATGCCTGAGGTTTCTATACTTGTTCTTCTTTTAACGCCTGGGGACCCTGGCTTCTTTCCCTTTATGTTTGTAATCACACTTCAGGCCAGTTCTGCGAGGTATGGTCCACACCAAATAACGAGCTCTCTCTTGGTTTTCTTAGCTATTGTTGCCTATGTTGGCCCCAGGACTGAATTTAGAGAGTCCTAAACTCACATTCAGTTTTGGGTTCAGTCATTTACTGATGGAGTGACCTTGGACAGGCAGCTTTACTTGTCAGTGTCCTTCCTGAAACATAGACCATCAGAGTTTGCTCTGTCCTCCCGTTAGGCGTACTGAATGATTACACTGAGATAACGTGTGAGAGAGCTTTGTGAACTGTGAAGTTTGTACCAACACTTTCTAAGATCAGCTTTCATTTAACTGAGAAATCACTGCTTCTCTCCACTCTTTTAATAACCACTTCCAGCCTCATTCCCTAGGAAGAGTGTCTTGAACGAAACAAGACAAAGGATAGAAAAGTGCACCCATTTCAATTCCTCCAACATGAATATACTTGGTTTTTTGTACAGAAAAGTTTTATACATAATTTTGTATACAGCATCCTTTTAGTATATAGCCTAAAACTTATAAATAATCACCATACAAATATTCTCCAATTTCAAACACACCTTCTCTGTGGAAATTCTGAGGGTGAGATGAAGGGACCCTGCATTTTTAATCAGTAGGCAGCTGACTTTTTTATGGTTGATATAGAATTATGGTCTATTATCTATAGTTTGTTGCAAATAACGCGTAGAAAAGGTTTTGGGTGATTCATTAGGTGGTAATTTAGGTCCATGCATATTATTATTGTTAATTAATGATAATAAAAGCAATCCAAATGCTGGCATAGGGAGAGGTGACATCAAGTTTGATAGACCTTCTTGAGAAGGTTCCAAACACCCCATAGATTTGGGGGTTTTGTTTGAGCGGCTTTATCAACCCCTTTCATAATCTCTGAAGCCCAGATGAGTTATCACTCATTTAATGTGTGGGCTGCCTCCTCCCCCACCCCCTCTAATTGTAAATTATACAACCTCAACCTCTACAGCCAGCATTTAATATATCTGACTTTATTGCTTTCCATTTTATGAAAATTAATTACAGTTCACATTCTGACACTGAAATTAAAGAGTAAGCACTAAATCTTGTACACAACAATAGGAAATTAAGAGAACATTCTTTATCATTGGAATAATGGGGTGCTTGTTTTTCTTCTCTTAAGGCACCGGGCAGTGAGATAAAATCAGATTTAAACAGACATCGCCCCTCCTTAAGTTGTGCTGTTGCAACATGAAAGACAGAATGGAATTATGATATTTTAATTAAAAAACTCCAACTCTTTCTGTTTTTCCTAGAGGGGCATTGTTCTTGATAGCACTGTAGGGTATGAACCTGATCCCCATGGGCTCTGCTTTGCCAAGGAACCAGAAGATGTAGAGGTGAGACAACCAGTCTCTGCACCAATAATGGACCAAATTCAGTGGATTCTATGAGTGCCTCCAGAAGAAAAAAACAGTTCTGTAGAGAAAAATGTACATATAAACGGCAAAGGGCTTGAGATGTGTGTGTGGTGTAAATGCGCTTCTCGCGCTAGTCTACTTTTGGCCACAGGTTTCTCAAGGGCAGCAGTCAGATATAATATCCAACTTTATAAGCACTTTACAGTCTGTAAAGTATTTTCAAGTATATCATTTCATTTAGGACTCACAATAATCCAGTAAGAAAGTTATTTTTTTAATAGATCAAGCAACTGTGTTTGCCTCACATAATATTAGCTCAGTGGTTTCCAAATATTTTTCATTTTATTTTTGCCGTGTATCCATTAAAAAAGCCACTATGATAAAATTCAATATATAAAACATATAAAAGTGAGGGTGAAAAGACAGAAGGGGTCAGACACCTGATCACCTGGTGTCCCCCAGTCCTTAGCTATATTCTTCAAGGTACTTTTATGGCGATTCATGGAGCACAGCTTGAAAATTGGTGGCATAAAATTTAAAGTGTTCAATAAACATTGTTCAAACAGCATTCACTGAGCTCTCCCTGTATATAACCACGTAGTATCTGAGAAAGTTCTGTCCTTTCCTGCTCCTGGCCCAATCTCCTTCTTATAATAAATGGAAGGCATGTCCCTGAGAGGCTCTAAAATAACTCTGGCATTGGCATCTCTTCTTGCTTTCCTCATTAAAAACTAAATGTGAGGTTAAAAATCTTTGACGAATCTTATTCCCACCATTATGAAATATGCTGAACTAGGTATTTATGCAGTTTAGGGCAGTGCTTTTCTGTGCGTGTTGAAATTTATCGCTACTGCATCTTGGTTCTCTTATGTTCAGAGCTTTGTTGATACCTGCCAGCCCGAATAAGTCAATGTTACTATATGTCTTGAATCAAGTGGTGGTCACATGGCTGATGGTTCATGTGACCCTTCCACTGGAAAATAAAACAATGTGTTGTAACGTTTTTGAGCTGCCAAGTTTTGAGTAACAGAATTTTTTATTTTCCACAGCAACATTCATTGACATACACCTGACATTTTGTATAAATGGCACCAGTCAAAGACTATGACTAGAAACTGTCAAATGATTTTGGTTCAATCTCCAAGTTGGAATCACAATTGCTACTCTAGATAAATGAGTCTATGGATTTAATTTCATTTAATTCAAGTAAATCCAATATTTTCATTGGGTGTCTACCATGTGTCAAATGCTGTGCCAGCTGTTGGGGTACAGCAGTGAAGAGAAGAGACACACACCCTGTCTTTTGTGAGCTCATAGTCTAGTGAGGAAGCCAGATAAGTAAGCAGATAATTACTTGTGGTCAATATGAAAAATCATTTGAAATAGCACAAGGTCCTGTGTTAAGACTTCGAAGAGGAATTAATGCACTTTGTCCAGCTAAGAAGGAAACCTATGAACAGCTTTATACCAGTAGATTAGAAAACTTAGATGAAATGGTCAAATTCTTAGACAGACAGCAAATACCAAAACTGACTCATGAAAAAATAAAAAATGTGCATAGACATAAAAAGTAAAGAAATTGAATTATACTAAAAATATTCCCACAAAGAAAAGTCCAGTCCCAAATGGCTTAACGGATGAATTTTATCAAACATATATAAAGAATAAATAATACCAATCCTTCACAAACTCTGCCAGAAAATAGAGGGGGAGGGAACACTTCCCAACTCATTCTAAGTCAGAATTACTCTGATTTTAAAGCCAAAGACATTACAAGAAAAGAAAACTGTGGACCATCAACCTTCATGAATGTGGACACAAAAATCCTTTAGAAAATATTAGCAAACTGAATACAGCAACATATATAAAGAATCATATACCGTGACAAAGTGGAATTTATTCCAGGAATGCAAGGCAGATTTCACATTGAAAAATCAATTTCAGTGTAATTCATCATATTAATAAAGAACAAAAGTGACACAATCATCTCAATAGGCGCAGAAAAAGAATTTGACAAAATCAAACACCCATTCATGATAAAAACTCTCAACAAAACTAGGAATAGAGGGGAACTTCCTCAATCTTATCAGATTGGGCATTTATGAAAAGTCTATAGCTAGCATCATACTTACTGATGAAAGACTGAGTGCTTTCCCCCTTGTCTTGTTCCTGAGCAAGACAAGCATGTCTGCTCTCACCACTTCTATTCAAAATGATACTGGATGTTCTGTCCAGTAAAGTCAGACAGGAAAAATAAATAAAAGGCATCTAGATTGGAAAGGAAGAAGTAATATGTCTTTATTCAGAATGACATGATCCTATATGTTGAAAATCCTATGAATATACAAAGAAATTATCAAGTAATCAGGCGGAGGTGGTCAGTTAGGACAATGAGACAAGCTGAAAGTAACAAGCAAGCCTTTATTTGCTCACTCTGACCTAGCAAGTGAGTCAAAATGAGGCAATGGCTCTCAGTTCCATTTTTCTCCATGGAATGGCACTAGACAAGGGTCAGGTGGATGCAGTGCAGATGGGGAAATCGTCTCAAAAGGCTGCTGCCTCTTTATGAATCCATGGGCTGCGGGGAGAGGAAAACGGGGAGGGAAAAGGTCTAGGAATGGAAAGATATCATGTTGAAATGGGGCAAAGTGCCTCAGCCATGGCCCATGATAAGGAGATCTCTGCAGAGGCATGGGGAAAGTCCATCTGTTACCTCCAAATAGGACACCTCTGGATGGAGGTACCATGGCTAGGCATGTGTATGAGATGCATATGAGCGTGGCTGGCCTGGATTGAGGGACCTGAGTCCTTGATGCAGGATTGAGAAAACTGTAATGCACTGGCTGTACACCAAGTCTGGTATGGGAAGGGAAGTTTCCCTTCATGAGGCCTGCCAGACAAAGTCTTGTTATTGCTTGTGGTCAGGCCTGAAGGATCACACATAGGGTTTTGCCCTGGAGCCAGACTCCTCAGAAACTATTACAACTAATAAACGAGTTCAGCAAGGTTGTTGGACAGAAGATCAATATACAAATCTCAGTTGTATTTCTATGTAGTAGCAATGAATCCTGCAAAGATAAAATTAAGTGAACAATTACATTAAAAATAGCATCAAGAAGAATAAAATACTTAGGGATAAATTTAACAAAAAAAGTGTAAGATGTGTACACTAAAAACTACAAAACATTGCTGAGAAAAATTTTAAAAGAGCTGAATAAATGATGAGGTATTCCATGTTCATGAATTGGGAGACTCGATATTATTAAGATGGCATCCCCCCTGCCATTGATCTATAAATTCAGTGTAATACTTACCAAAATCCCAGCAGGCCTTTTTGCAGAAATAGACAAGCTGATCCTAAAATTCATATAGAAATGCAAAGACACAGAATAGCCAAAAATTTTTTGAAAAAGAACAAAGTCAGAGGACTTATGCTTCCCAATTTCAAAACTTACTATAAAGCTCAGTAATCAGAATAGTGTGGTACCAGCATAAAGATAGACTTATCACTGGAACAGACTTGAGTGTCCAGAAATAAACCATTACATTTATAGTCAATTGACTTTTGACAAAGGTACCAAGCCAATTCAATGGAGGAACGGATAGTGTTTTCAGCAAATGGTTGTGAAGCAATTGGATATCTACACGTAAAAAGATGAATTTAGAATCTTACCTTACACCATACAAAAAAAATTAACTCAAACTGGATCATAGACTTAAATGTAAAAATAAAATTTTTAAACTTTTGTTGAAAATATAGGAGAATATTTTTGTGATTTTGCGTTAGGCAAAGAGTTTTCAGATATAGCACCAAAGCATAATTCCTGAAAGAAAAATATTGATATATTGTACTTCATCACAATTAAAACCTTTTGCACTTCAAAAAGGAACTGTTAAGAAAATGCAAAGAAAAGGCATAGACTAGGAGAAAATTCTCACAAAGCATATATTTGATAAAAGACACTTGGATCCAGAACATATAAATTACTGTTTCAACTCAATAATCAGATGACAAAAAAATAAAAAAGTAAAAAGGAGCTAAATATTTGAATAGATACTTCACTAAAGAAGATATACAAGTGGCTAACAAGCACATCAGTAGTTATAGAAATACAAATTAAAACTATTATGAGATATCACTTCACATCTATTAGAATGACTATAATCAAAAAGGGACAATATCAAGTGTTGGTGAGGATGTGGAGAAATTGGAATCCTCATACACTGCTGATGGGAATATATGATGGTACAGCCACTTTGAAAAACAGTTGGGCAATTTCTTGAAAAGCTAAATGTGAATGTATCATACAGTCCACAATTCTAATCTTAGGTATCTATCCAAGAGAAATGAAAACATATATCCATATAAAGACTTTTACATGAATATTCATAGCAGCTTTAATTACAATAGTCTATTTGGAAATAATCCAAATGTCCAACAACTGGTGAGTAGAAGAATAAAATTGGTACATACTATGGATATTTTATTTAGTGATAAAAAGGAACCGACTATTGATACATGTTACAACACAGGTAAGTTTCAAAAATATTATGCTGAATGAAAGTCAGACAAAAAAGACCACATGTTGTATGAAAAGCCCGGAAAATGTAGAGACAGAAAGCAGATTATTGGTTGCCTGGATGGGGAGTGGGAATGGGGATTGACTGCAAACTGGTACAAGGGATCTTTGTGAATCTTAACCACTAGACCACCAGGGCTGGCTGGGATCTTTTTGAGATAATCAAAATGTTCTAAGACTGGATTTTGGTAATGGTTACACAATTCTATAAATTTAATAAAAATCATTGAATTATATACTTAACAGAAAAGAGAAAAGGAAAAAAGTAGGTATTGCTTAGGCGAAGACATGGAAGGGAGAAGAATGGAGAGCCACAGAGAACAGCATGTGCAAAGGCTATGAGGCACGAAAGTACTTTGGTGAGTTTGAGGCAGTAAAAGAAATTCAATATCTGTGATGCTTAAACTACAAGAGAGATTGAAAAAGTAAAGAAAAGTAGGCCAGATCATAGGCCTTGTAAGCCTAGTTAGGAAGAGAGGACTTTATGCCAATATCTACGAGGATCCTTCAATGGATGTGTATGGGTAGATTTTACAGAACAACTTAGAGAAATATCATGATTGTAATACTTATTTAAGTAAATGTGTTAAAAACAATTAAATATAAAACTTGAGCTCCAGATTTATTGTGATTTTACAACTTTGGAAATGAAAAAAGTCACATTTCTTTTCACTGAGTATGAATGAAAGAGTTTCAAAAAACTGGAATTAAAACTATAAGTTTTAGCTTGTATTTTGTTGTTATTAAAGAGAAATATGATCTCTCTTGGTTTAGCTGTTGACTATGGATCCAAAGCATAATTTTCATGAGAAGTAAAGTTAAACTCTTTACTGTACTGAAAAACTGCATTCTCAAATTTCAGAAAGAAAGAAAATATTTTAAAGAATGGCCCAACTGAAAATATCTACCTGTTCAACATTGATGACAATGGCTGATAACTTTGTCAAAAGAAAAGAATTACCATATATATCTTTATATTATATATTTTAAAATATAAATTATATATTAAATTAACTATGTATTGAATTATATTTATTAAATGTGTATATGTTGTACTCAGCATGTCAGTAACAAAGAAACCAAGTCAGAGCATTTCTGTCACATGAAAACCTGGTTGAATTTGGATTTTGCGTATGTTTTAACTTTTTGGTTCTTGAAGACAAATTCTACATAGCATCTATAGATCTTAAAAAATTTTACTTTCAGTACCTAGTTTTACTTTCATAGTGAATTTTTAAGTGTAAATTTCATAAGAGAAAAGGAAATGGGCAATGTGCCCAGAATTAGTGACAGAGAGAAGCTCTGTATAAGGATACGAATCCTGACATTGAGATACGGAATCTATTGTCCTTCCGCCTCCTCCCCATCCAAAACCCCCACCCTCTGAAGCAGTACTGTCACCTGACTGGTGGTTGTCAGATTTCCCCTAAGTCACCTTTCCTTCTCCACCCCATCTTGGCTTTTCTCTCACCTATGATCCCTTGTCTCCCTAGAGGAAAGGCAACCAGGCTGAATAAAAGCAACGGGGTGATTGTGTGATGGGGACCAGTGGTTTCCAGACACTGGGTTAAGAGGCCACCAAATTGATTTCACTTGAGAGCAAATTCAGATCTGAACCCAGTTTTTCAGAGGTGAAAGAGATCTATTGATTTTCGTCACAGTCAGTTTAAAACTGAAATGATCGCCATTTTAACTGTGTGGGACTTAACAGATCTGTTGGAAATGAGTATTATTGTCCCTGGAAGCTGTTTGTCTTTTGACTGAATTCTATATTGTACATCTTAGATGGAAAATAAAGTAATAAGACAGTGAAAAGCAGCTGGGAAATTCTGTGGGGGCTGTTATTTACCTCTCCAGGTAGATGAAGCAGGCCAGGAATGGAGAACAGTTAGCTTGCAGAAATGTCTACTCTATCTGAGTCCTCCCTGAGTGGAAACGAGTCACCTAAACCACGAGTGGATCAGTCTATGAGGCTGAAATTATTTTTGTAAACACCTCAACCGCTCTAGCTGTTGAGGGTCTGTGAAAAGAAAGAGCCCACCTAGGGTGTATGGAAGAGGCATCTCTGAGAGGTGTAGATTTTAGGGAGTTTCTTTGCAGAATTTGGTTTGGAGCTCAACACTGAACTTTAAACAACCACGCCAAGTGAATATACATACATATTAGACTATTTCTGTAAAGTATAAATAATATTATGATTTTTTGCAATAAACCTAAATTTCCTTCATAGAAATTACGTTTCTGTTAGTCCTTCCTCTTAGGAAATGCCAGTGTGCAAAAGACTTGACAGCTCCTTAATTGGTTGGTGTTCAGAATTGGCCATTCTTAGCCTAGCTACTTGAGAAATCTTTTTGGGGTTGTTTCCTAGAGAAAATATTTATTGCCTTGATTTTTGAAAGTGAACAAAGAGAATTAACTACTTGTCTGAAAATTTGGGGCTCTGGTTCCTATAGTATTCCAGTGATAAGCCATCTGATAACTTTGCAACACGTGTTTTATCCAGGTGATGAATCTATTCTGTCAAATACACGGGTGATTTTTTTTTTGTTACTGTAAGCCCCCCTTTCTACTCGTCCTCTTCTTTCTCTTATTTTTGTCATTGTCATCATTATTTATCATCATTTCTTCGTCATCCTCCAGTTTTTGAGTCCCTACTTTATAAAAGATATTTGTATGCTTGTGTGTGTATGTGTGTGTGTGCATATATGTGATAATTAACATATATGTAAAATACCGCCATCACTGTGATCACTGTGTGGGGGGTGGTTGCAGTGGTGGTGGGTGGAGGGGAGGGAAATAAAATCCATCACGATCTTTTCATGCATCAGACTCTTAGGTGGTTTACTTTTGATATTTCACTTAATCTTCACAACAAAAATAGTGTATATTATTACTATTCTCATTTTACCCATGAAGAAATGGAGATTCAAAGAGGCTAAGTAACTTGTTTGAGGTGACATAGCTATGGAAGTGGATTGCTGGCAAGTCTTTTGGAATAGTAACCTCTGCTCTTCCTGAAAACTCTGCTGCTCCAAGACGGTTCGAGTACACCTGTTGGTCCAGTCCTGACACTCAAAGGACATATCCACCTGGCAGGGTAACGATGTTTACAGATCAGCATTGCCCCACATTACTGTGGCTTCATCACAGCAGTGTGTACATCACTAGGTTGTGGTTGAGTGCTCTCATGGAGAAGGCCTACCATTGATTTTTTTTTTCCAACCAAAAGTTGTAGTTTGAACTGTCCTGTAAACAGATCTGTTACTGAAACTGTATAAATTAAGACAGAGCTTAACAGCTAAATTTATCCCAGAAGTTACAAAAGCATCCCCAGGAGTAAATTAACAAGCATTAAAAATGTCAGAGACTGTCTAATGTTCTTTATCAACAACTTGAAAGGCATTCCTCCATCATTTGAACTGCGCAATGTATCTTATTTCTTTATGTACTACTTTTAGTTTATGGTTAGATTCTTGTCACCCTGAGAGGCTGTAGAGACTCTTGGAGTAATTATTCTACATGAATAGAGTGGAGAGGGAAAGGATCAAATCAGATTTTATAGAGAATGATCAGGTGAGGGATAGGCTCTCGCATTAAACCACACATTGAAACCAGGTGGATTAGAAGGCTGGGGTGCCGTGGCAGAGTGAAAGATTCCAGGGAGTTCCATCTGGTTTTTCCTTGGATGAAGGTCAAGGAGGAATCTGTGAGGCTCTGAATTTCAAAATCAAATTAGTAAAATTATATGAGGTCTGCTAGACTAAGCCAGCGTCCCTTAGCCTGGCCATGCATTAGTATCACCTGTGGAATTTTTAACACATCCTGAATTTCACTGCAGCCCTATTGATTTGGGGTTTTAGAATCTGTGTTTAAAAAGCTCTTTAGTTCCGAAAAGAAAAAAAAAAAATTAAGCAGAGAGAGAAGAGAAGAAAAGGGAGGAGGAGAAGAGGGAAGAGAACGAACACAAATAATAAATCAAAGAAGGTAAAATGTTAACAGTAGGTAAACCTAGAGAAAATATAGCAGTGCTGTTCTGGAGCCAGTGTGAATTTTTCATGGTTCTGTGCATCTCTTCCCAAGTCCATAGAAGTGACTTCACATTGGTAGTTTGAAATTGGCCATGGTGGGAGTAATTACATCACACAAGTCAGAAAATGAAACAAATCAGGGCTTTTTTTTTTTCCCCTTCAAAGGGCTGTTCACCAGCACACCGTTGGGTATATGGTTCTTTGTAAAGATTATACCCTTCCTAAAACAAATTGAATCAGAAAGACCCCAAACACTGTTCTAGTGATGCTACTGCAGCCTACTTGGCATCCTTCCAAAAATTGGGATTTGGGAAGAACTGCACTTAAGAGTAAGTTTCCTGAGGGCAGGGGCCATGACTACGTATACCCCGACTATATAACCAGCATGTAGCCCAGTGCCAGATACACTGTGGACAAAAAATATTTGTTGAATAAATGAATGAAGTTCTCATATTAAAACATTTTATGCTACCCATGTGTTACCTTAATTTGGGATGGGTAGCAGAGACCAAGCAATGGAAGATGAAAACACATAGTTAATATTCTGTACAAAACTTCCATTAGCTCCTGTGGGGAGAAGGTATTTAGCAGATGGAAAGTATAAGGTCCAAAATTAATCCCATCTTAACCTCAGGAAATGCATAAGGGAAGAAAATTCGCATTACTGATTACACACAGCTACCTGACAGATAGAAATGAGATAATAAGTAGATATTGACTTCCGTTGAGGTGAACATCAAGATCTATTGACCTGAGAGGTAAATATTGACCGAGGTGAAGTCAAGGTCAATATTTGCCTCAAAGAACAGGAAATCTTAATGCTCACAAATATATAAAGGTTATATGTGAATTTTTACATACATTTTCCAGGCGTAACATCATGAAAGCTCTATATTTTCTCAAGTAATTCACAAAAGTCTCTTTTAAAAGTTTAAGGTAACTTGAAGGAATAAGAATTTCCACTTTCTTCTGTATTGTTGACTTTTGCTGAGCCATTAGTTAAGAGAATTTGATATGGTCTGATTCTGGCACAGCAAAGGTTAACAAGAGTTTAATAGAACTCATGCCATCCCTTAGGAGGGCACAAAGAACATCTTAACAAATCAACCTGGTTATCAGTGACATTTTCTTACAACTGTCTTTGCCAACCATGAGCTAAAATCTTCCTTTTTGTAACAACATACCTTAATCATAGTGTCCTAAGGTTTTAGGTCTGCAAGGGTATTCATCTAATCATTAGATTCCAATTTATTTCCTGGCTTCAAGATGGATTCTAGCAAAGATGACCCTGAGCTGGTAGACCCTGGTCATCATGGATCTCCAGATGAGGTATTCTGTAGGCTCCAGTGGTGGGGAAGAAGGGATAAAGGATTGGAACATTTTAATTGCTGTGCATTCCTCTGTTCCTTAGAGAAGCCCCCATCACTATTGCCAGAGACTTGAAACCATCTGGAACCTAGTGCCCAATAACTGCCACTTCCCCTAGTAACCGAGTGTTCAGGCCAAGCCAAGAGGGAGCCCCTTCTGCCTCAATGACCCTCAAACTCAATGACCGCTCTCGCCTCTCAGGTTACCATTCTCTAGTGCTGCTTCTACTGGTATAAGTCTTGCTTAATATTGAGCAATTTGAATGGAAGCATCCATATCAAGCTTCCTTTGTTATATTGCTCTTGTTTCTTCTCTACCTAACTTTCAGACCAAGAAACAAAATCAGATTTCCCTCAAAGCAAAGAAAATGTCAGTGCATTCCAACAACACACACTTGGTGTCCCAGCTCCCTTTCAGTTCTGTTGAGCTCCTTGAGTGTGAAGACAATGCCCCACACCTCTTCATTCCTGTTACAGCACCTAAAGCAGCACTGAGGGAGTAGACTTTCAACAAAGAAGTGCTGAAGGATCAAGTGAGAGAGCAAATGCAAAAGCCTTCCTTACTGTCTTCTTACTTGGTCTCTCCTGCTACCTCAAGGCATTTGCAGAAATGTCAGGAGGATGGGCTTAACAACATATAGAGCCAATGCAAGGATTTTAAAGTCCCCACCCTTGCCCCCTCCCTCACTGGCTAGGCTTTAATATATGCATTGCCTGATTTTCATACATGCTGATTGCATAGCGATTTATTCTACAAGTGCCAAGGAGAAGAGTCACCCCTGGACTAAATGTAAAATCTTTATTCTCACCAATGTCTAAATCATTGTTTTCTTGCAGCCGAGATCATGTGGCACACATTATTAATAGCTCTGGTCTCTCCACCACTTGACACAGCGCTCCAGCTGTCATTCTGCTCCCTGGCTCGTATGATTCTTGCACTGGTGAAGTGCCAGGCCCAGGCCTAGCCCATCAGTCACTGTCACCCACCACCCAGTGATGAATAGCCCGGCCGTCGCCGTGGCGAGGCCCGGGCTCTGATTCACACACGCCTGACTTTTACCAACTTCAGCACACCAGCTGAGGCCTAGCCCAGCTGAGGAAGGCCGCAGTGACCTGGAAATGGCACCGCCTCCGCTCCCCAACTCTCCCTCCCTCCTCCCCCCTCAGATTAGTTAAAAATGAAACAAATTCTAATGTGATCGTGTCACTAATTATGCATTTAATTCAGTTATAAGGAGCTAATGGCTCCCTCAGTGACAGCTTTTACTGCTAAAAGGCAATTCATTCCTGAAACAGAGAAATCTAATTACACAAAATGCTTCATCCTAATCCTTTCAAAGAATAATCTTATTTGTAGACATTAACATCCCAGATGCTGCTGCTGTTTGTCCATTATGACAGTGTTTGTCCTGAATAATGTATAAATAGCTCTTTCTGGACAGTTGCATGTCACTAAATCAATACAATTTGCTGCCTTCTGTTACATTAAGTCGGCCTGGGCAGGCTGGAGAAAATTAACCTTTTGTTTTCCTCCCCTCCCCCTTTCTCAAAGGGCCTTCAGAATTAGAAATGAGAAGAGGATCAAAGGCGACTGGAGTGGAATTGAAAGGGGACAGTGGGGAGAGAGGAGCAAAGGAGTGAAGGGGGACAGGTATGAACGAAGCTGCAAACAGCCAGGGGAGGAAATGTCAGGTATAGAAAGTCCATGAACTGAGCCACAGATGACAGGTGGGAGGAAATGGCAAACTTCTATGCAGATTATTTTGAAATTACTCCAGATGTGGACCTGGACCGGCACCTTGTGTGTTGATCCTTGGTCTCAGACTTCTTAATTCTGAATGATGCGTTCTTTGAAGTGGTGCTTCGATGCAATATAGAGAGCTCATGGAGGGCAGGGGAGGCAACTGATGTTAAGAGAACATTAAAACTACGTGAATCAGTGGACTGAGATATCCTTTCTCAGAATACAGTTATACAGAAGGCATTCAGGGCACTGCATAATAGCTACAACTTAAAGTTATATAATTTATGGCTTAACAAAGGATTTACACACACGGAAAATTTCATTTGATTTATACAACCTCGAGAGGTAGGCATCAGGGTCCCATTATAAGGGTGAGGAAATAGAGGTGAAATGACTTGTCCAAGGTGGCATGACTGGGACTCTATCTTCTAGCTCTTGGTTTCGAGTTGAATCTTTCCATCATTACACAACTGACTCTCTGCTTATGCTAAAGCTCTGGGTGTTCAGGAAGCTCTCCTGCAAGTGCATTTTATGTTTCATTTTAGGGCACCCCCAAAACGCGTGTGAACGTACACCTCCCCACATTCTTTCCCGTATAAAACAAAGATAGGTGAGTTTTTTTGTTTTTGTTTTTTTTTGTGTGAGGAAGACCAGCCCTGAGCTAACATCTGTTGCCAATCTTCCCCTTTTTGCTGAGGAAGACTGGCCCTGGGCTAACATCTGTGCCCATCTTCCTCCACTTTATATGGGACGCTGCCACGGCGTGGCTGACAGGCAGTGCGTCCACAGGTGCCCGGGATCCGAACTTGCGAACCCCGGGCTGCCAAGCGCGGACTAAACCGCTGCGCCACCGGGCGGCCCCAAAGATAGGTGAGTTTTAATAAGTAATTATTCAAAGACTGTACAAGTATTGAGTGTGCAAATGTAATTTCATTTTAAATACTATGAGTTCTCTTCTGAAGATTAGATAAGAGATTGACAAAATTTTTGTGTAAAGGGCCAGATAGTAAATATGTTAGGCTCCGTGTGTCATACTGTCTCTGCTCAATTCTGCCGTTGTAGGACAAAAGCAGCTGTAGATGATAAGTCGATCAATGGACGGAGAAGACGTGGCAGGCTGGATTTGGCCCTTGGACTGTAGTTTGCAGGATTAGATAATAATACTAAAAAAAAAATTTAATCTGAACAGTTGTACTAGTAAATTGTACCTTCATTCCATTCACATTATTGCTGTTGCCTCCAGCCACTGCTTTTTTCTTCTTAATATTGTCTCAGAAGAATACAGACGTCTGCTTTCATATAAACTCTGAGAAGTCCGTGAAGAGAGGATTCTGCAAATAGAAGCAAAAATGACAAAGCGGATGAGAATTATATTCCCCTTGCCCCTGCCTGATTTCTATTTAGTTCACTCTGATTGCTTTTGGCTTTATGGGCCGGCATTCAGTTTCATGCCTACACTGTTGGCTGGTTTTTGTGTTTGTTTGGTATCGGGAGTGGGATGAGGGAAGAGGGGTACAGTGCAGCTGTTGAGGTTAGGTTCCACTGAAACATTCTGCTAAAATTTATTTTAATGCAATTCAGCAAAGAAAAGAAGTCCCTCTAAGGCAGGCTGTTTTAAAAGAGAATTTAGACTGGTGACCCACTAGAATACTATGCTGGAGCAGAGTGTCCTCTTTAAGATGGTCCAAAGGACAATAGCACGAAGAGGTTTCAGGGTAGAGAGTGAGGTCAGGAAACAAATCAAGAACAAGATAAAGTCAAAGATACCCATATGTACACTTGTTTATTTGCTTCTCAGGCTCATGATACACAGTGGGTGATGTCAGATCCTTACTACAAATAATTTCTTGATTATCAACCGTGTGGCAGACTCCCTTAGAGGTTTGTGCCTGGCGTACACTGGTGTATGCAGACAGCTATTCCAGACAGCGCTTCACTCAGCAAAGGAAAAGACAAAAAGTGTCTAAAGTTGATCCTGAGAGCAAAAGTCAAATAAGAGGCCCAGAAAAATGACAGGATAATGAAGCATGTAAGCCTGCCTTTTATGAAATGGAATGGGAGCACCCTTGAGGTGGTGTGCGGATTGCACAGCATTGGAGAGATCCCTGTTGAGGAGTTCAGAACATTCTTTGCTCTTTCTTTTAGTATAGCTCTTTATCTTATGTTTTATTCCTTTACCGCTGTGCTAAAGTAAGATTTTTCTTGCCTCCTTCCTATCTCTATAAAAATATATGTGAGAGAATCTGTTTTGAAAGTAAGCCTATACATGGCATCACAAGGTTCCCTCTCGGGAAAGCCTTCAGTGTTGCGTTCTCATATTATCTTCTTCCCAGGGGATGTCTTGACTTTGTGTATCTTCTGAATGTGGAGTTGCTGGGTTTCTTTGGAATGAACGCTTATCATCTAGGAAGCCATCATCAAGTCCTTGGCTTTGCAGCTTCTACGTTGTCAGACTTTCAAAAATAGTTTGTTATCAGTCAAACTGGCCATGTTAATAACCCCATTACTACTTGGTATATGAGATTTTAAAAGTAAAGTTAACCTGTCAATAGAGGCAAAGATTAATCCCAGACATAATAATCTATTCTCTAGAAACAGGCAGGGCTTCTCCAATGGTATCGGGGCTTATTGTGGAAAAGAAATACTGTAGGATGAGATGCAAAGCAGAAAGTATTATTTCTGGAAAGTAATTTATTTGGGGGTGCCCCTTTAAAGCATCAGGGCCAGTGTCACTGAAGAGGGCTCAGATTAGCTGATCTGGTTGATTGGTCCTTAATCCATCACTGCTTGAGCCCCCTCAAATGTGTTATCACCCGGGATTTGTCTGGCTACATATGATTTCACACATCTGTCATCTAAATCACAGATCCAAATGCAAAGTCCACAACTAGGAAACGTCACAGGCATTTGTGAAAATCCTTGAAGGAACTTGGGACCATAAATCAATGGATGGATTACAGTTCAATAGTATGACCTTCTCATTTATGATGAAATGATGTTGTCCACATGAATGCTTAGGTATTATGGTGATGAAGCCATAAAGATGTATTTGAGAGTAAATCTCTCTGGTTCTTCCTTAGCCCAGTCTCTGAGTAGTATCTCCAAGACAAGAAGCTTTTTAATTAAGACCAACCTGAGAAAAAAAATAAGCCATATGAAAGCTAACTTGGGACTAGCTTTGTGAATGGGCCAGACAAGTTCTTCTTTTTTTCTTTTTAGAGGAAACGGTAATACTAGTAATGGTAGTAGAAACAAATATTTCTTCAGTGTTTGCTGTAACTGTGCACTATGCTAAGCACTTAATATGTATTATCTCAGGAAACTGAGGCTCAGAGAGATAAATCACGTGCCCAATGAACACAGCTATGTATCCAAAGCAAAGAGTCAGGATTTGAACCTAGGTCTTCCTGACTCCAACCTTGTGCCTCACCACAATGTAAGGAAAGCCCATATCAGACTTTGCTTGATTTCAGAAGCAAAGTGAGAGGGTCAGAATTTTTTAAACACATCCCATAAGAGGTTTGTCAAGTCAGATATTCTATTTGTTGGCTCTAACTGTTGCAGAAAACGTCCGTGCGGACAGAGTCACTGACCCAGCTCTCCCTCTTGCCCACTGAGTATGCCTGGTGCCCACGTGCTATAAATACTGACGTAATGGGTTAAAGCCAATGGGTCTGGGGCAAGGCAGCATATCCTTGGAGCCATCTTGGAAGTGATGCCTTGGATAGTAGAGAGCTTTAAAATTCCCAAAGAGATCATATTTGATCTGAATTTTCTCATCTGGAAGGCAAAGCAGAATAAGAAAGCAAAATAACACAAAACAAGAACTACCCACTTCACGGGCCTGGAGTTGTTGCGTTGCAGGCATCAGTCTGGCATCACCCTAATGGCAGGATCTAAAGGGACTGTTCCGGTGGCTGTTGGGAAGAGGGGCCTTTATGAAGGAATTTTAATGCTCTTAGTTCACTTCCTTGGGAACAGGAAGATTCACTCCTTCTTTACTTCCCTAATTGGGCATTTACAATTTTTCCTCACTGGGATTGAAGTTTGATGGGCTGAAGAAGCTTTCACCGTCTGATGTTTTCATCGAAAGAAAATTTTCTAGATCTTCATTCTTTCATTTCATGAAAAGAGTAACTTTCCATGAGAGTCTATCTATGTATTCAGTGCAGATTTTTTGAACACTATTATTCTTCCCCAAATGAAATACGAACTTATGAAATAACGAGTGAAGATGATATTTTTTGCTCTCATTTTCTCATTTAAAGACCTTTTATTTAATTAAAATAGTTAACGTTTATTGAGCCTTCATTGTGCTGCTAGCACCAGGCTAAGTGTTTTATCTGCATTATTTCTGTGAGAGAGAAATGTATCTCTCACAGCAATCCTGCGATGTAGCTGTATTATCACCCCATGTTAGAGATGAGAGAACTGAGGCTCCAATAGGACAGCAGCTTTCCCAAGGCTATCTACCTAATTAGTGGCAGAGTCAGTATCCGAAGTCAGATGTGGCTGTCTTCAAAGCCCTTCTCTTGCCTTTCAATATCTGAGAAAATTAAAGTCTGTGAAAAGTGTGAATGTTGAAAGTGATTGTAGGCCTCATAGATGTTGTATTGCTGAGAGAAAGCTTGGAGATCACTTATCTTTATTTTCCTAATAGATAAAGCCAGATAGGAGATTATGACTCTGTCAATATGACATTAAATGCCTGTGTCAATCTGGTCAAATAATCCAGTCACACTAATTGTTTGGCATCAAACAGAAAAAAAATGTTGATTAACCCAAATTTCCACTTTTCAGTTGGTTATTCTGGCATAAAATGAGCTCAATCTTAGATAAAGGATCAAGGTCACAAAACAGATACATTGTAAAACTGAGGATTCAAACTGTTTTGGATTCCTACTCTATGCAACATGATGCTTATTTACGCTACTGAAAGTGAACGACGCAATCCTCTCCTCTTGACCCCTTTATTTAATTCAGAGGCTATAGAATGTCAGATAGCTTGACAATTTCGTTTTCACTGAATTGAGCATAGAGACAATCAAAGTCTGTTTCACCTTTGAGGGCTACAAAATTTCCTTTGGACATGGGCAAACGTCTCTATTTTCCCTCTAGTTATATTTGAAGTCGTCATGCTCGCTTACATAAGTTCTCTAACTCCACATGCTCAAACCTCTTTGAGTCTCTCATCACAGAACCAAGAGGTTGGGCAGACTGGAAAGGTTCATCGCCTATGTAGACGGATCAGTCCTAGAATCAGTATTCACATGTTTCACGTCTCTGTGAAAGGCGTTAGGATCCTTCACACTCATGAGAAAGTAAGATCAGATCAGTTCCTCCCTGCCTGTACCCTCCTCCCACAGGGAAGACTATTGTTATTGGGACTGATTTAAGAGACAGAGTACACGCATCTCAGTGTTCAGATCTTGCATTGACCTGACAGTGCCGGCATCTATGAACAGCAATGCCTGACCTAGACGCTGAGGCGTTTTGATGTAGAGGCTATTGAAAGGGAATCAGCTTGAAAGCTCCAACACGCCTTTTCCGGAGTCACTTTTCATATTGCAACCACAATTCACACGTATTTGCCCTGCGGCACCATCAGGCATTGTGAGAGAGCCAGGAAACCTGGAACTCAGACATTATGGGAAAATAAAAGGAAGTTATTTTATGTTGTTCAATAATGTTATATTATTATCTTTGTGATAGACTAATTCATATACTCTGCAGAAGACTATTTATGAATTAATGGCTTGGGATGCCAAATTTGACTTAAAAAAACATGTAACTTTAGCTGATGGATTCAATTTGCAATTCAAATGAGTATTTTGTACAATTGCCCAGAGTCTTTAAGTCAATGGCCTTAAATAAGTAAACAAAAACTTCTTCAGTCATTTTAATAACATTCTCTTGGCTATAATCCTCCAGCTCATCATGACCAGAAGTAACATCAGCAACATAATTATACTCTTTTACTAGCCCAAGGTATTCTTTGAGCTAAAATGTGCCATTCACATTTGTCATTTTGATGTCCTTTTTATCATGCAAAGGTCTTTGTTCAGTTTTCTTTTCTCTCTCTAATCCTGTTCATTATTTTTGAAATAGAATTTTAAATTGAACATTTATTTTCTTAATTTACGATAAAATCATTGTTTTTACAAAAGACTAAGAAGGTAAATATCCTGGTTAAAACACAGGATTAGATTCAGGATAAAGATAGCAGTATCAACTCTTAGTCACTGTTGTATCAAGGGGTTTGGGATAGCTCAAGCTGGCTCTTCAACTTGAAAAAGTCTGGAATTCAAAAGGCAGTCATGAAATATCCATCTCAACTGTCCTTCCCTGGCCCCTCCTAGTAGACTCGGGATCAGGACTCCGGAGACTGGCAGCACCATGTTACACCTCATCTTTAAACTTCGTGTCACAGCTCACGAATGGTAGAGCTGGAAGGGAACATGGATTTTAAAACTCACCTGCTAGAGATAAGTAAACTGTGGTCCAAGAAGGTCAAGTTAGTAACCTGAAGTGCACAGTTTATAACAGAGCTCAGATCCTGCATAGCCTCTGCTTCCATGGCTGGCCAGCCTTGTGATGTTGACCTATTTATTGGCCTTGGCTTTGCCCTGTAAGTCTGTTCATTCATTCATTCGGCACCTAATGTGTGCCACGTGCAAAGCAAAGCCCCTGACTTCATGGAGTTGATACTCTAGGTGGGGAAGATAAAGAATAAATAAATGAATAATACAATGTTAAGTAGTGATTAATATTCTGAAGGAAAAATGAAGTCAGGTAAGATGTTAGAAAGTGACAGGCTGAGAGGTGGCACCATTTTGATAGTATGGTCAGAGAAAACCTAACCTGATCAGAGGATATTTGAGCAAAGACTTGAAGGAGGTAAGGACATCGGCTATCCAGGTATTGAGCGGAAGAGTACTCTAAGCAGAGGGACAAGTGCAAAGGCCCTGAGGCAGATGTGCTCATCCATTCCTTCTCTAGAACTTCTTTTTGGACAGACTGACTTGGTTTCTGTATAGCTACTGCACTACATGTGAGCCAGTGGTCTCCTGGGAGGAACTGGAGCAGGACCAAATTTTGGAGTCAGATCGAATGTGATATTTCCTAAAGCCCTTGATATTTACTTAGACAATGTTGGGCAGATGGGCCTGATTGTGTGTCAGCAGGAGGGAGAAGAAGAGAAAAAAAATGCCTTTGGGTAATGGATATCTCTTCTGGCTACCGGTGATAAGAAGTTCATCTAAACATCTTTCTACTCAATAATATTAAACTTCAATATTGTGATAAGGGACTTTTATTTAATTAATTTGTCTTCAATTGATCCCAAAATAGTGTCTTAGTCTTTTTAAGGGTCCCCTAGGTTCATAAGGACCATGACACATTGATGACTATCTTCTCTTTCCTGACACCCTGTGTGTATTTGAGAAGGTAGCGACAGATTTTCTCCAGGGCCAAGCCTCCTCAAACAGAAGAGGCATGCCACCAGAACTTGGCACTTGTCCCATTAAGAAGGAGAAGGGATTGAAGGGAACGAGGAGGAGGGTGGATCCCAAGTTAATCCTGAGGACTGAAAATGTCCTTCCACCTAGTGACCTCTAGAAAAAAACTGGAAATTAAACTATTGGGTGACTAGAGTTTAAAGAGGTTATCTTAATTTGTAGTTCCTATTGAGTGATAGTTTTTAAAATATACTTTCAAATTATGCTACGGACTGAATTGTGTCCCCCCTCCCAAATTTACATGTTGAAGCCCTAACCCAGAATGTGACAGTGTCTAGAGATAGAGTGTGTAGGAGGTAATTAAGGTTAAATGAGGTCCTAAGAGTGGGCGCTAATCTGATAGGACAATGGCCTCGTAAGAATAGGGGAAGAGATCTCTCTCCCTCTCTGCCATGTGAGGGCACAGAGAGAAGATGGCGGTCTGCAAGTCAGAAAGAGAGCTCTCCCCAGAACCTGACCGTGCTGGTACCCTGATCTTGAACTTCCAGTCTCCAGATTGTGAGAAATAAATTTCTGTTGTTTGACAGTCTACAGTATTTTGCTATGGCAGCCCGAGCGGACTAAGGCAAAGTAGTATCTGGATGGCTACCTTGTGATACAAATTAATATTCACACCAAACGCTGAAGTATGCCAATCTGGATCCCAGGGGGCTCTTGGCAATCTGGCAACTCAGAGTTAACTGTCGGAACCTCATTGCACTCTATGTCCTCACATACACAAATTAAATCAAGTTTGGAAACAGGAATTAAGGATTTGGCTAGGCTTGGCTCTGCCATTTTAGTTTCCAATTAGCTTTACTCACCTCTGTCACTAACCAGCTTTATAAACTCAGACAAGCCACTTAACCTCTCTGTTTCACAGTTCCCCCATCTTATGAGGGCTTATAAGGGCCAAATGCCATCAGGTCTGTGAAAGCATTTTGAAAATTCTGAAGTTTTAAGTAAAGGCAAAAGCATTCAGTGTTCAATAGACATGCATTCTGTTTGTTGCAGTTGAAGGGCCCCTGATGTTTGAAGCCGGGGCTTTACTGCGCTGTTCAGAGATGGTAACACCCAGCATTTGCACAGTTCGTTCAGCCATTCCTGTACCTTATCCCACTGATTATTCAAGATGGGGAAGCCTTGACAAAGGACACTTCACAGGCCTCAGGAAGAGAGGCTCCCTCATGCAGCAGAGGTGGTCAGAACACGCTTCTGGTTGCCTAGTCCCTGGGCTCTGTGAAAGTTAGAGCTGCCCATGAGGTCAGGCGGCAAGCCTCGCCAGGCACCCGAGGCCTGCCACCCCTCCATCATTGTCAATAAGGGAGATGGAGAGACCTGTACATCATTTCATTTACTATTGCAATGATTACATAGCTCATTGCCTTCCCATTGTTTCAGTGATAGATTTAATTAACTTCCAATTAATCATAGAGGGTGATATTTAATGCTCAGCCCAGCACTGAGCTCAGTGTCACAGACCAAAGAATATATTCTGAAGGCTTCAGTAATCAAGAGGTCATGGAAGATAGATGTTCTTCACTGAAGGAGAGGGAAGATAAATCTGTGTGTCCAGACCACTCTGGCTAACTGTTTTAGGATAATTGTTTTGCATCCAAATGATAACTTTCCATAAGGCCCAACCATGCACAGCACAGGAGAGATAGATGGAGGGAGAGGGAGATAATAGGGTTACAATATGGAGAATTCACTTGGCTGTAATTCCCATCTGATGCCAACCAGACTGAGCTCACTAGGGAATTTTGTTTGGATTTGGAAGAGTGTAAGTGCTGTAGAGGGTCTAGTTTAGGATCTTATGCTGAAGAGGCACTCTGTAAATCTTTGTCCAGTGAAGGAGGAAGGAGGCCCAGAGATTTCGGTTAGGTAGGCTTTTTGTTATCAGTAATCATGAGGGCATACTGACATTTTGCTCACGATGTGATACCATGTATTTCTGTCTTCTGGTTCTTGATAAGAGGCAAGACGTACATGTCTGAGCAATGGAAGGTCCAGGTCCTGGGGTCTAGCAGTGTGGTAGTTACTCTCCATGCTGCATCTCCAAAAGGATATGATCCATGTGAGGGAAGGTCCCTGGGCTACAGCCCAGGCATCTGAAATGTTTTTAATGAAATGGATCATAACCTCTGAGGAAAAGATTCTAGAAATTTCTCTGTGAGAAACTCTGTTTTGACTCAGAACACAAAAGCATACTTGAGGAAATCAATTATACTCTTTATATTTACACTTACACTCAGACAATTGTCTGGTAACAAACGATAATACAGGTTATAGCCCTTTATTCATTCTTTCTTCCTCCACTCATAATTGTGTGCTAAGCATTTTTATATCAAGAAAATGGTCATTTCTATATTATTTCAAACAAGGTCCAGAATATTAAAATCTCAGGACAAAGGAAAGAACTCGAACTGAACTGTAAAGTCACTGTTGACAAGGTTTGACCAGGAGTTATATCAAAATTTTTGGAAAATATGTGGTTACCATTAGAGTACATATTATAAAGTAATAAAGCCCTTGATATGGTATAAAAAGTTGTCTGGTATGTATATATTTTTTGGAGAAACCGTCCATAGCTTTCATTGAAAGGTTAAGAACCCCAGTGCTGCAGCCTTTTCCCCAAGGAAGTATAATATATCTGTGCCAATTTACATGAAATAAGGGACTATTAACCAAATCCACAGACTTACACAATACCTTGTTCTCAGAAAACTAAGATGTGAAATTATGTCTGGCATCTACAAAAAATTTATTTAGATAGTTTTTCTTCAGTTAACTGTTCAGAATAAAATTTCAGATTAGGGTGCACATAAGCCAGGCTTTGGAGATGCTGCTTGCTTTAAGTCCCAGGAAAGTCGCATCTGACAAATAGCATACTTAGTGGCTGAGCATGCTTGTGATTGTTATTGGAGTGTGTGTGTGTGCGTGTGTGTGTGTGCATGCACAATGCAGGACCCAAAGCTCTGGAAATAACTTGAGAGAGATATTAAAGCATGGGGATGTCAACCTTGTCCACTTTACTGCACACACCAGAAGTCAAATGCAAACGAGAGATGCCTGCCTTGTTTTATGATGGAGACCCCCCTCTTCACTTTGCAGTGAACAAATTGGAGATGGAACAAGAATGAACTCTTGTATTGTCTACCTGCCCTTCCAGTCAAGAGGTCGACGTCTGAGCAGGGCCGTGAGATTACAGTCACGACCCGGTATAAAATAATGAGAGACATTTGCCACTCTTGTTTCAGTTCTTGTCCTAAAAATGCATTAAGTTTGGCATGAGTTTCTGTTCTTGTTGAAAGTGTCATCATAGGAAAGCAGAATCAGGAGAAGCCCCCAGAGGATTCTCTGGGATATATCACAACATGTACCTGTTTGCTCTCTCTGCAACCACGGACTTGAGTGATTTCTCTCTTTGATCTCGGGAGGCCACTAGGATATACCCGTTTGGGCATGAAAATGAAGATTCCCTTCTTGGACGAAGTACTTTAGCAAAGGAGCTATGGGATGCCAGCTGTGTGAATGTAATCCAACCGTTTGAGTAACCCTACTCAAGGGAAATAACACCAGAAACCCACATGTATCATGTAATCTATCGGGGCAAATAATACAATATACCAAGTTGGTCTACTAGTTCCCAGGCTGTCTTCCAGGCACTTCCTTGCTCCCTTTAGGGAGCAGTGCTTCATGATGCTCTGTGCTGTCCTCAAACTTTTACTACAGACCTTCCCCTCTTCAGATAGCACTTTTCTCAATCTCTTCTTCCTATCAAAATCATCCAGTTCTGTCTCATTTCCTTAGGGCCCTGGTGTATTCTATGCATTTGGATAGTTTAATCCCTATGGAGGTGTATATGTGTGCTAATGGTTTGATGTCTCTTAACATTTTGGCATCCTTTTCAGAGGAACCCTGTCTTAGCTGAAAGGAATAAATCTAATGGTAATAAATCTCAGTTTGTCTCAGGGGCTGAGATATTTGGAAGTGGGATAGAGAAAGAATGGAGAAACTAAATCATACTGTATATGGAACTGTGTAGTTTATTATACATATATCCAATTTTAAACTGGTGGCCAAAGAGTTATAATTCTCTCTGAAACTTCCCATCTATATTTGTCCATAAATAAAAATGAGAATTTTCAAGGGTACTCATCCTACAATGACTTTTCAGAGTCCTGGTAGTGTAGAGTTGAGCTTTGCAATCCTTCCTTGATCTCACATTAGTTCAGAATGTATTTATTGAGTGTTGACTACGTGCCAGACCCAGTGGTTGGTGCTGGGATACAAAGATGAATAAGGCACGTCTCTGACCTCAGAGATTTCAGCTTAGTGTTGGAGATAGACAAGGAAGCAGGCCATTTCAATACAAGTGATGCACCCTATGGGGGAGTTACTGCAGAGAGACACCTAACCTGTGCAAGGAAACAGGGAAGGGTTCCTGGGAGAAGCAACACCTCACTGGAAACCTGAGGAATGAGAAGGTGTGGGGAAAAGTTTGCCGTTAGTTAGGTTTAGGCTAAGACTGGTAGCAAATAGCAAAATTTAGTGGCTTAAACAGGATAGACGTGGATTTCTCTCTCATGAACATCTAGAGTAAGAGGCTTAGAGAGATGCACCATTCTCAGCGAGCGCCTTTAGGCTCTAGGTCCAAGAGAGCTGCCCTTGTGGCTGCCATCTCCCTGCTGGCAGGAGTGTGTAAAGGTCCGGGAGCAAAAGTTCTGAAGGCTGACACAGAGTAGGAGGATAGAAACATAAGAGGCAAGAGTGCAGTGGCCACATATGCTCTGCTCAGAAATTTGGATTTTTCCACTGAGAGTAATTGGAAGCCTTTGTAGGGTTTCAAGCAGGGTAACAACTTAATTAGATTTTAATTTTAGAACATTTACTTTGGCTGAAGTATAGAGAATGGACCGGAGTAGACAGTGAATAGTTTTTTAGTTATCAGTAACTTTCAGCATTTCGTACAGCTGAACTTCTTCTCTGGAGGAAGAGGTAAATACAGAGAAGAACAGATTAAATTCCTTTTCTTGTAGCAAAAGCCCACATTGCATGCTTTTCTCCCAACTATATAAGTTACTGAATATGAAAAGCATGGTCACTACCATTTACTAGATCAAAGTATGTGAACATTTTAAACTTGTCATATATATTGCTAAATTTTGGAAAGTAGAACCAATTTATGCTCATATCAGTGTAAATTAGTAGAAGTGAAAGAAAATGCCCATATCACTGCACTAGTATCAGCAAGGGGTATTAGAGTTTAGATAATCTTGTTAATTGGGTATGTGAAAAATATTAATTTTATTCTTAACAAATTTTCTTATTCTACCAAATATTTTCTGGTTGTTTTGGATGAGATATATAATCATTTGGGCTTAGTCAAATAGTACAGTTTCAGAACCTCTCATGATTTCTGAGTTTAAATTTTCATTCTCTTCAAGAAATTCTGTTGAAACTAAAGACATTATTTTTCCATAGTCTGGACATTTTGTATTTTCTGGATCTTTTAAAATCCTGTATGCTTCAACGTTTGTGTCTATGATATTTAGCATTAAATTTTTTTTTGTAAAGTAATTTCCTACCTGCCTTGGGTTACTTTAAACGATTAATTTTTCATGTATGTCCGAGGAGAAACCGCTACTTGGTAAATAGCAAGAGCCTGTTCTTTTTCCGTCAGTCTTTGCAACTTCCTTTTTCCTGAGCACCACATATAATTGCTCAGAATTTAAGGACACTTTTATCCCAGGTGTCTTGTCTCAAAATCGCATTAGCTCCCCAGCCCCCTCTTATTCACCCCCTCACTATATGTCTTCTCTGAGTTATGCTTCCTTTGCTCTGTCCTGAGGAAACTTTAGCTCCCCATGAAATTACCAAGAGATAAGAAGTGCACTAAAAAGAGCCAGTTACTGAATGCCAGTATAGGCAATTTCTCTTCCTCTTTGTTATGGGCTGAATAGCGTCTCCCCCAAATTCATATGTTGAAGCCCTAACTCTCACTGCCTCAGAAAATGATTGTGTTTGGAGACAGAGTTTAAAGAGGTAATTAAGTTAAAATGAAGTCACTGGGATAGGGGGGCCTTAATCCAGTGTGATTGGTGTCCTTATAAGAAGAGAGCAGGACACAGACACACACAGAGGGAAGACCATGTGAAGACAAATGAAGATGGCCATCTACAAGCCAAGGAGAGAGGACTCAGAAGAAACGGACCCTGCCAACATTTTGATCTCAGACTCCTAGCCTCCAGAATTCTGAGAAAATAAATTGTTGTTGTTTAAGCCACCCAGTCTGTGGTATTTTGTTATGGCAGCCCTAGCAAGCTAATACACTCTTACTGACTGGAAAGGCAAGTCAAGAATTAGCTAGGACAAACCATAAATACTCAACTTTCCTATGGAAATAGGAAACCAAAAGTAAAGTTTCTCAGCCAAAAGGGTAATATCAGCAAAGACTTATAAAGTGAATACAATGTTCTCTTCATGTACTTTCTTTCTTTGAAAGTACATGGTTGCTGAGGTGATGAAAAGATAAGAATTTGGGGAAAAAAATCAAGAAACCATGATATTATCATTTTTTGATGATTTATGGACCTCTACTCTCTGGAGCTTCTGTAATTGCCAGAAACATATGTTTATTGTGGTAGATCATGAGAGCTTTTAGACTTCATTCCGTATCTGAATTTAGAGCAGCTTGATTCCAGTTAAATTCCTGTCTTTATCCACCCAACACTGCAGTCCCTGGATGCTGAGCTGGACTAAAACTTCACATTGCAAATATTTCACGTTAGTTATCTTGTCCAGGTTAGTGTGATGTGTAAAGATTAATTTTATGAATATGGAACCAAAATATACTCAGCTTTATTAGCCTTTTTAATTTTCAGGCAAGGAAAGTTATAATAAGCATATTGTCCTCCTTCAGTCCAAAAGTATGGCTTTTTCCACAAAGGAGGAAAGGCATACTTGCCTTTAAAGAAGCACTGCTGCTTTTACAATAATCGGGACATTGTGCGTTTCTATAGTGCTGAACCATTTGCAGAGTGCTTTTGGTATGCCTGGTTTTCTTTAATCTTCACAGTCCTGCATGGGAGGTATCATTTTCTCCATTTCTTTGGGTTTCATAAAGGTAAAATAATTTTCTAAAATCACACAGTTGGTTGGTTGGTTGGTTGGTGATTTTGATAGAATTCCAATCTTAAGCCTAGTGTTTTTTCCACAATTATCTTTCAAGATAAAATCTTTTATTTTCTTTCCTTTTCAGTAATCGTCTGGAGCCCTGAGATGAAGAGAACAAGTGACGTTTTGGCATCCCAACTATGGTGACATCCGGTTTGGGGCTGCTGTGATGGCAGCTCAGGGGAGTGGTTAGGAGCACTACTCCTGGGGTCAGGCAGTCCTGAGTGCCTGTTGCTTAGCAGCTGTGTGAATGGGGGCAAGTTACTTGATATCTTTGAGCCTTAGATTTCTCACCTGTAAAATAGGGAAAATCACTCCTCATAGGGTTGTGGTGAATCAGATCTCTCTCTCTATCGATCTATCTCCTATCTGTCTATCATCTGTGTATAATTTATGTATATCTAATATCTATCTTTATCTATCATCTATTATCAATCAGGGCAATTTTTATTATGTTTAAGTTTCTTTAAATTTATTATTTTTTAAATTAATTTTTTTGTTGAGGTAACATTGGTTTATAACATTATGTAAATTTCAGGTGCACATCATTATATTTTGACTTCTGTATAGATTGCATTCACCACCAAAAGTCCAGTTTCCGTTGGTCACCATACATATGTGCCCTTTTACTCCTTTCACTCTCCCTCTACCCCCCTTCCCCTCTGGTAACCACCAATCTGTTCTCTGTATTTATGTGTTTGTTTGTTGTTGTTGTTTTCATCTTCCACATATACATGAAATCATACGGTGTTTGTCTTTGTCTGACTTATTTCGCTTAGCATAATACCCTCAAGGTCCATCTATGTTGTCACAAATGGCAAGATTTCATTTTTTTTTATGGCTGAGTAGTATATTTTTAAAATTCAATAATATGTAGTAACTCTCCAAGAAGACTTAGATTGGAACATGAAACAGAACATGCTTCTTTAACATTTTTTCCATCTTCATCAGGGTGTCTCAAATTTGCTAACCCACCCAAATAGGAATATATTGAGGAGAGGAAGGGGTTTGATTCAGTAACTGAAACTTCCTGTAGAAAAGAAGCATCTGTATATGTAAAAACTGGCCTTGGGATAAGGTCAGATTATTTCTGGAAATGTGTTTTTGGAAAATGATCTGAATTTTAAATTATCATAAGTGATCTTTTCTCTTTTGTTGACTCTTTTCTCCTTAAAATATATTCTGTGGAGAATTTTTCAATAAAACATTTTTCAAGAATTGAAACTTTAAGTGGGGACTGGAACAGGCAATGCCACGTAAAACTGGGAGTGCTGGCAGCTAATCCAAGGTCACAGGCCTCTCCGTCCTACCCTGCCTTTGCCTTTTCCCGAGAATTTGTGGTATATGCCATGTATTTTATACCTAACTCTAAAATACAGATTTCTTTTTCTATTGCCTACAGTGAGTATTTTCCCCTTTATGGAATAATTCATTTCTAGCTGTGGAATTTACATTTCACCAAGTAGTAAATTTTATCTCTTATTTAAAGTCTACTTTTCATAGCATTTAAGTTCAACAAATAGACTGAGAACAGAGTTAAAGAGGTTGCTGTAGGTCAAGATACAAATGGAAAACATGTTAGCAGCACTAAGTTCCAGTGACTGGAACTCGGAGAGAAAGACCCGTTTCCTGAGTGCCATGTTTCTTGTTTTGTCATAAGAAATGGTTTCAGCCCTTGTTGGTTAAAAATGAAAAGCTACACTAAAATAAGACACAAAACCAAAGATTCCTGGGTTAGTGACGATTTTGTGCATTGGGGAATGTGGAGGGTTGGGATTTTATTTGAGGGGGTGAATAAGCCATCTTTTGGAATATTAGACATGATACTAGCGTTTCAGGTTTTAAAACTCAAATGTAATTCTATGGATACTCTTTTTCCCTATAATATAGTCAATAGTCAGTGCAGGGATGGGTACTTAGGGAGAAGAAATGAAGACATCACAAAATATTGTCTTTTTCATAGAGTTATATAAGGTGGGACAATGCCTAGTAGAGTGATTTATTCCATTTTCTAATTACCTATGATATTCACAGAATTCATAGTGGAAAAATATCTAATGGTATGGAAAGAACATTACGTTCGACTTAGATGGGCCAAGAGAGAGCCTGTGGCATTCTAGAAAGAAGGGATTTAGATGATTCGATAGTCCAAGTGAGTGAATTTATTTCCAACAACAACAGGGTGCAACACTGAACTTGAAATAAAGCATGTTCGTCTCTAGAAAATGTGTTCCTTCTCTGATTAACTGTTTCTGTCTTTGATCAAGAGACTAGAATAGTACACTAGGAGGATCCAGGTCTTGCTCCCAGGAGCCCAGGCAATAACTCAATCAGAAACAGGTAAAAGCTGAATTGAGAGGGTGCTGTCAATCACTGCTCAGTTAGATTGAATTGACAATGGTTCTCAGTATGGCTTTGCCTGGCAAACATTTAGAGTTCTAAGAGAAGTTAAAAGTATACACACACACGCCTATGTTCTCAATGTCAAATTCATTTTGGCCACTTGCCTAAGATCCCCTGGAGAATCCCAACAGGAATGAGACTCTGCTACTTTACTATTTAGAAAGATAGACTTCAGCTTGATGTACCGGCAGTTCTGCATGGTTGCTTCTGTCACCAATTTCTTTAATAAAAACTTTACCAAGTGCTGGACTTCCTTTCTCTTGCCTAACCCATGGACAAATTCAATCGGTTTTCAATTGCTCCTTTTTGACTGAATTTGTCCAAGAAAATATTTTTACCCTTCAGTGAGCAAGAGGAAGAGAGCATTTTGGGATGAGGGATGGAGAGAAGCTAAAAAAGCATGACAAGAGGAGGCCCACAGGTGGAAATTACATGTGGCTGTTACTTGTGCTCACACCAATCATTACCTCTGTGGCTTCTAGGGTAAGCAGGTTGTCAAGTTGTGGTCCCAACCTACAGAAAATGCGTTCTTAGGAAAGCATTACTTTATCCCATGAGCTTTTATACAATCTCAATATCACAACTCTGGAGGTCTTAGCCTACCTTATCAACAGGAAGTTTGAGCAAGTCTTCTTTTTCAATACTTGTCTATACACACAACCAAGCAATATTTTGACACTCATATTAGCCCAATTAAACTGAAACTCTTGTTTTACTTTTTATCATTTTTCATATCTTCCTGTTTCTAACAGTTTTATCCATGCCTTCCCAGCTATTCAGTCAAATCTTCCTCAATTGTTGAAAATCAGAGGCACTGGACTGGGTGCCAGGATCCTCAATGTCTTTGACTGAGCTGATCCAGCTCTGCCACTAACTAGTTGTGTCATCGTGGGCAAGTCATTTGTTTTTCCTGGTCTTTAAAACAAAGAAGTTGGGCAGGATGGTCTCTAAGGGCCCCCATGGCACTAATAGCCCTTGATGGATTGGCACACTGTCTCTCTCCAGGTCTAGCCCTCAGCTCCCACACCTGCTGTCAGTGATGTCCTCTCCACTCCCCAATTGCTTCTAGGCCCTAGAAAGATTTCACCAAACTAATTTTGTCCCATTCGTTAATTAACAATATAAATATATACGTTTAAATTAACAACTCCTCCAAAAACAGTGAGCCATTAATAATAAAATTTTATAATCATCATAAAACCGTCCAGGCCAGGGAAGATGGTGTAATAATTCACACCTAATTGCTTTCAACCTTGGGCCCACAAACACACTAGTTGGGGAAATGAATTCAGATACTATAATTCATGCCAGGTCATGTTTTATTATTTAAGTCATCCCTGATATTAAAAAAAAAAAGCCTTTGGTGCTCAAATAATCCACAAACTCACAATGTCAGAAACTACATAGGAATCTAGAGGAATTTCACATTTGCCTATATTGTGAGCCGTTCAGATGGGAGATGTACCTGAATCTTGGTGTTTTCTATAGCACAGAGATTATTTTACTTAATAATAGAAATAACTTACATAATATAAACAATAAACTTAATTGCAAGATTAGAGTATTGAGAAAATATGTTCTTAAAGTAAAAAAAGGTAGAGATGAGCAGCCCACAAAGTGAGTAAAAATAGCAGTTGACAAACCAAGCTGTAGAATTAAATCATAATATTTAAGAGCACAAACTCTGGAGCCAGACGGCCTGGGTTGAAATCTCAGCTCCACCACTTACTAGTTGTGTTTGACCTTGGCTAATTTACTTCACCTCTCTGAGCTTCAACTTCCTTGTCTGTACCAAGGGGGAGAGGGTAGTGCCAGGTTGTTAGGATTGTCTAGATTGATGTAGTAAAGTGTTTGGGGGCATATCTGGTGCTTAGTGAGTGAAGCATGTATGTTGTTAGGAGTATTATTAGAGACCATGGCATCCTTCCTTCAAGGCTTATAAAGGCATGCGTGTGCTGGGTATGCATAGAGCCCTGGTCTTAATTATATATGCAACACTGCTTGAGATAGGTGCATCTACCCTGAGGCCTGTTTGCAAATTTAACACGGCAGTCAACTAATCCAGGGCGGTTTAAGATACATTGAGGATGTTCATATGAGTGAGGAAAACAACAGATTAAAGGAAAATAAGCAAGACTCAGGGGATTTTTGTGTATTTTGACAGTAAGTTAGCACCATTCAAATGGATTTTTAAAAACTCAACAATTTGAGCATTTCTTCTAGGATTGTTATGAGACACTCATTATTTCTGTTTGCAAATCCCTTTTAGAGATATACAATGATTTTTCAAAAAAGAATACACCCTGCCAGGAAAGAGATGCACTTTTATTGATTTTTCTTGGGTACAAATGCGTGGTCTGCTGAATGGGGGTCTAAGACAGGTTTGCCACACCTCCTGTGTGGGGTTTTCTTCTGATCCTCTGGTATGGGAGCTCTGTCTCACAGCGTCCAGGGCTGTCAAATGAACCAAGACCTGTAATGACTGACAGCTTGTCAAAACCAAAAAGGTAAATACATTTCTCTATAATCGGGTGACCAACTCCCATAGGTCGTGAACACTTGTAGAGACCATCTGCTCGGATTTTGTATTGCAAACTATCTTTCTCTCTCTGTCTATCAGCTTGTAGGGCCCAATTAATTTGTGTTTGTCTTGCTCAACAGAACCCATCCTCAAGCAAAAGATGCTGCTTGCTTTCAACTTGAAATATAAATTGGAGACTGGGACGAACTACACAAGGAAAGCAACTCAGTAGTACCATGGAATGGGAAGATCAGAGTCCTAAGTCCAGTCTCCTGCAGGAGGGCATTTAATTGCCTTACTGTGATTTCCTCATGTGTAAAATAAAGAAATGGGATTAGATGCCCTCCGATATCACTTCCATTCAAATAGTCCCTGTGTTTTATCAGCTTCAGGAATCTCGAAGTGGATCTATTGACAAGAGTGTCATAAGGTTATTACGTTTGTGGATTTGGCTGGAGATGTTTGACACCTCTCCTTTTTTTGTACTATTGATGTCTAATTATTTCATACATTAATTAAATTTTTTGGAGCAATTATATTGCTCCAGGTACTCTATTAGGCCGTGGGAATATAACAGTTTAAAAAAAGATACATATCCCTGCTTTCAAAAAAAAAGCAATCACCCATTTTCCCAATGAAAAGATCCCTAAAATAGTGTGGGGGCAAATTGATTATGCAAACCTTTAAGTTTATAGAGAAAGAGTTGTCTATTTATGGTATTTATTTATACTAACATTTAGAGCCATGTCACATAAATAATGCAGAAATAGCACTTTGTCCACTCTCACGTTTTATACAACAATATTGTCCAGACTCTTCGGAAGCATCTTTGCCATCATCAGAGCCACTTTCAGAGTCATTATCTCATCTAAGTTGTTTGATTTACATACTTTTTGAAATGCATGTATTTTATATGCTCTCCAAGGAAGTTCTATTTTAAGCCACAGTTTGATAAAAGTCATTTACTCTGTGTGTGTGTTTTAAGTATTTTTTAAAAGGCTTTTTTGCAGCAAGATCTAACACTTGCAGTTGGGAGAACATCCTCCAAGAACAGTGACAAATCTTTTTTTTCAGTTTTTTATTAATTCAGTAAGCTATCTTCTATCAACATCCAGAACTAGTATTGATTGAGGTAACTATAGGGTAAAGTAACTTCTTTATAAAAATAATCAGTTGTTCGAAATGAAGTCATTGAGAGGGTGCCCTATATATGAGACACTTTAAAAGGATCCGTAAATAAGGTGATTCTTCCCCTTTTTTGAGAAGAGAAAATTTTTGGAAACAGTTCCTCCCATGTATATGGGCATATATGGAGCTTTGAGAAGGTATACACTCCCCAATCTGTTTATGCAGGTGGGAGCATGGGATGGATGATAACAGAGAAGTCATCTGTATATTCTTTATAAATCCTGACCTACGTAACCCTTGATCACTGGGCATATTCACCTCATAGTATTATCAGATACTGCAATAATGCATCATGCAACTTTTCTAAATGTTGCATTCTCACAGACAAATTGAACCTGATGACCACACGAAGTTTACAATATATCTGTGTTTCTAAAAGCAACATTTTTTAATGAGACAAGGAGCCTGTCGGAAATCAGGGGTTTATGAAAAACTGCTAAATGAATAAAGCTGTAGCTACACAAAGCAAGAAATGGCAGGGAAGAAACTAGAACAGTAAGGTGAGTTTTCATAATCATTGTGGAGACTAGTTGCACCAATTTTTCAACTTTTGTTTCCAACCTGTTTCATAAGGTTCATTTCTGCCAGACTGAGGGTGTTTTTCCCCAGGCAAAAGGCCTCTAATTGGTTGTAAATTAATCAATGCCCATCAGTTTCACAGGAAGAAAGCATCCTAATCAGATTGGTTATCAATGGATTAGGTTTCTATCTTGCAGGATCTTTATGTCTCCTTCAGCTTTGGAAGGGAACTAAACATTTTGAGCCAAATTGTGTGGTCTAGTCTGGAAGCACTGCAATGCCTATTGATCTGGATGGAGAAGAAAGTCTTCAGAAGAGATGGGTTTCCCAGATATCTAAAACACTATTAAAAAGATAGCTGATTTTAATGAAAACCTTCTAAAATATACACATACTTCCTTATTAAACAGAGTTCCTTGAGAATAAGTGAATCTTTTGGTTGGGTTAACATCACCAGTTTATGGACATCAATTACTGTAACACTTGTCGTAATACAGTAATATTATGAACCACTGTGCTTGGCCCCCTCCATGACAGGCTGATTTGGGTGGTCTCATATCATGCCGTGCTACCAGCTGTCCCTTCTCACTGTAAGAGCTTCTAGAAAAATTCCTCAACCCTCTTGTTATCTGTCATCTGCTGGCAATTATGATGGAGCCATCATATGCCAGAGAATGTTCAACAACCAAGCTAGGGAAGCAGTGGTGGGGCAGAATTTTTTATCCTTACTCTGCCACTTATTAGCTTAGCAATGCTGAGCCAGTTTCTTTACTTCTCTAAGCCTTGGCTTCCTCATCTAAAAAACAGGATAATAATACCTACCTTTCAGAGTCATAGTGAAACTTAAATGAGATAAAAATAAGTTCCAAGGTCAGTGCCTGGCATATAGTATGAGTTCTATAATTTCCACCTAAATGTCTCAAACCTCCTCTTAATCAACAATAGTAAGTGAACAGGCACTGCCTTCTCTTCCTTCCTGCTGAGGAAAACATTTGGGGTCATTATTTTCTAGTGCCTTTGGCATAGCAAGCTCTACATGAGGCTTTAGGGGAAACGATGGTGAACAAGGCTGGCCTAGTTCCTGTCCTCATGGAGCTTGTGAATCTAGTGTAGAAGCCAGACATGAATGATTTAATTCCAACCGTCTCGAGTGCAATGAAGAAGTACAGGGTGCCATGATGGTATATAAAAAGAAATCCTGTCTTGATATGGAAGGTCAGGAGAAACTGCTCTGAGATACCACATTCAAGGTGGGGCCAGAAGGTTAACTGGGAATGTGCTGGAAGTAGGGCAGACAGGTATTCTAGGCAGAAGGAGAAGCATTTGTAAAGGCCTTGCAGTGGAAGGCGTGATACATTCGAGGGTTTGGAATTTCAGAGACTGGACAAGTGGAGGTAAGATGAGGGATTGGAGCTGAGGTGAGGTTGGTGAGGCACAAGGTCCAGGCCTTGGGAACCATGGTTTTAGCCTTTACTCTGAGAGAGATGGGGGCCATTAAGGGGATTTAAGCAAGGCTGATAGTCCAGAGATTTGCAAACATTGGCAGAATCTTGAAATATTTCCATACTGCTGAGTAAATAGTTATTGCCTGAGCCTCCTTTACCTAAAACCCCTTCTCAGATCTGTCCCCACCCGCCCAACCCCTGGTTTTAGCAGGAGGGCTCCAGGACCTTTCCAGTGTCTGTTCCAACGGGTTGGTGGCCAATACCATATGGGTTGCTAAATATGTTAAATATTATGTTTGGTTTTTATGCAAAACTCCCCTCTCCCCCAAATTTTCTCCATTACATATGAGTTTACAGTTGTGTTGAAGATTGTTAAAGAAGATTGAAAGTATGGCAATTTAATGTAATTAAAATATTTAAATGGTCTTAGGGCCATATTTCCATCTTCCCTTTCCAAACTGCCACTGTGAATTGACTGTAACACTGAGGTCTGTTGATTCTACTTCTGAAATGTCAATTAAGCTTATCCATTTCTTTCCATTACTACTGATCTCCTTCAGTCCCTCTCACCTCTCTCTGGGTTACCGTAATAACCCAGAACCCTCTGCCTGGCCTCTAAGTTTTCATTCTCTCCCTGATCCAAACCACTCTCCACATGGCTGTCAGTGTCCAGACAATGTCTGATACACAGTTAGTGCTCAATAAATGTGTTTTGTGTGAATGAAAAAATAAACAAATGTATCATGAAACCACGAACAGATGATACAGACACAAGTGCGTAAAAAGTAGAAAATCAGACCCAATTACTCTACATTAGCGCTTCCCAAAGTATGATTTTGGGTGGTACACTGACAAACATTTTTCATTTTACTAGGTAGGCATAGATTTCAATATGTATAAGAAAAATATTGATAGTATATTAAACTTGTGTCTTATTGCTTAGAACAAGACTAAATGAAAAACTGAATGAGGTTAAAATTGATTAAAACATATTAAGTTAATAATAGCTCAGTACCATTCAGGTATGGCAAAATGGTGTAGAGTTCATGTGACGACTGAAGTTTGGGGAAAACTGATCACCACAATGTCACAAAACCAAGTGATTTTATGGCGTCCTCCCTGAAGTAGCATTCCTTGTGTGAGTTGTCACAGTCAAACAAGGCTTTGAACAGATGGTCCACAGATCCTGGTGGGTACCAGGGTCTCCCCATGTCAGTCATGTTTAAAATAAAGAAAGAAGATAGCGTTGAGAATGTGTGCTTCACAAGATTTTTGGGGTGCAGTCAACAGCCTCAGGTTATTTTAAGAAGCCCTGAAAAATCTTTTCACAGATTGAGAAATATAAAACAGATTGAATTTTATCCCCCAAAGCTGAGGGCAGGGTGAAGTCACAGAAAGAGGACTGGATTTTGTAGTTAGCCAGATGTGAGTTTGAACACCAACCTGTCCGTCACTTACAGGCTGTTTGACCTCCGGCAAATCCCTGTGCATCTCTGAGTTTCTTCATTAGTTGAACAGGCAAAGTAATTATGACTTTGGAGAGAATCTAAAGCTTCATGTAGATATGGGCTAGCACGGTTTCTGGCGCATAGTGGGCATTTAATAAATGCAATTTCTCTTTTTAACTCACTGAAAAGTCATTTGCTTAAAAATAAAAGTAAAAATGAAATAAAATAAAAACAGACCAATTGTACCATATGTCTTTTTCTGCAAAAAAAAAAAAAAAAAAAAAACCCACCCAAAACAATTGGGGAAACATGACAAAAAATAAAGTAATTTTCAATGACACTGAACTATTCCCCTGGGTCTTTAAAAATCTCTGATTGAAATGAATGAATATGCAAGTGTTACTTATTGATGGCCTCCTCCCATAAGCAGTGAACTCCTTTGAAATCATGTGAAGGTAATTGTAAAAGAAGTTATACACATAACATTACTTCTCTGGCACAATAAGGATCATAAATCAGTTCACAATCAATCCATCTGCAACTCCTTCAGTTGCACTGATTTCATAGATTATGACAAAAAGTAAATTGAAGACCAATAACTGAAAGGCAATGGAGAGAACCTGGGGGTCTTATTTACAGCTTTCTTGGTGATGGAGCCCGGATGAGGGTGAAAGAAAGCGATGAGAGTTTTCAGAGGTACATTATGATATCAGCATCCTCTTCCTGGCTCTTTTGGTTTCTTGAGAAGAGAAATTTGATCTTCTCAGTGACAGAAGGTGTTCATCACCTACTTGCCATGCCTCCCACTGCATTCCTGCTGGCTCAGAGTCGTTCAGCACCTATAACCATTGATACTTGGAATGGGTGCTGGGCCTAATCATTCTGACCCTTACAAGCTCCTCCAGCTTGAACGTCGACTATGAAAACCCCTCAGAGAATTTTGTCTGTAATGAGAAGTTCCACTGATTTGTCTCAAAGAGAGTCACCAGGGATAGAAAGGCATCTGCCTTTATTTACCTTGGAATTCTTAAGTGGCAATAAAACACTTTGTCCTCAGGAGGACCCAGCCGCTGGCAAGTCCTCCAAATGCTTCCCTCTTGGTGGCGCCTTTAGCTAGTCTCGGCAGGAATATTGATCGAGAACAACCTAATGAAATATGAGTGCCAGTGGATGTGTTGGGGAAAGAGCAGATCCAGTCTGTGAGAGTTATGCTGGATACGAATTGGGCCCATTAGGTGCCTTGTTGAGTATTCAGGGGAGACAATTCTCGCTTTATAAAATATGCTTTGGTTTGCCTTATGGAAAATTTATTGTTCATTCATTTGATGTACTCCTTTAAGAGGTCAACTTTGACTTTCCGTGCTTCTCAGAATTTATTCTTTACTCCATTGTTCCTTGAAAACCATCTTTATTGAATTTCTTTGTGCATTTGAGTTGTCAAATAGCCAATGCACTCTCTAAACTGCTTTATACAATTAACAGATATTTTGTGATTGGGGCAGGATGAAAATCAGACTTATTGGTGCTAGTACTTATCTGCATAGAGAGGGCAAATTAATTAGCCTCCTCTGTTTTCAGAAATAAAACATGCCAAAGCCAATGCTCTGACACCCATATAGACCAACTAACTGGGGAATTGTTGGATCATCAGGACTGTAATATCGTGAAAATATCTGATATTCATGAAGAATGCCTGGGCTCTGCTCCTTTCATGGTGAGACTGAGAGCTTTTAGCTGGAGTGAATTTCAATAGCTAGGAAAATGTATAAGAAGGAAAAGGATCTTTGATGCCATGTCTTAATTTGACTCTATTTGATAATCATTAGCATGGCTAGTTGATGTATAAATTTTAATTCTAATGACCAAGCTAGGTTATTCTAGCCACAAGGTAGCCTGGAAATCCTTAAAGAACAGAGCATCCTAAACCGATCTTAGGACAAATTGTTGTTCAGTGTTGGTTTCTTCACCATAAAACAAGGGTAGCTATTAATACTGTGGTTCAGAATGACTTTTCCAATTGATTCTGTGTGATAGCATATGACCAGTAGTTCTTATTTTCCAGTTGAGGCACCTGCTCCAGGTGTTTTGAGGTAGAGTTGCCCAAACTAAGAGCTTAGTAGAAAATAGTTCAGATAAAATGTTCCACTTTTTAAATTGGCAAATGAGGCTTGCTTCAATCTTGGCCCAGCTACCTTTTCAGTTTCATTGTTTGCTTTTCTCCATTTTAACTCTGAATCTCAGCTGTGTTGAAATATTTCCACTTCTTCAAATTCACCAAGTCATTTTGCCCATAATGTTTCCTTGGCCTGGGATATTTTGTCTACCTTCTTCTTCAATTTTCCCAAACTAATGCCTGCATGAAACAGTTCCTGACCTTCTCCCAGTCTCTAGTAAAACTGACAATTTTTTCTTTGTAATCCCATTGTAACCTGCTCTGACTTCTTGGCGTGATTACAATACTTCTCTGCATACTATTTATATATCTGTCTCCTATAAACTAACAGAATATTGAGGCCAGGGATCATGTCTAATTCATCTTTGTTTTCTGAGCACCTGTGCAATGACTGACACAATGAATGAATGAATGAATGAGTGAATGAATGAAAATAAAACCCAGGGAAGTAAATATTGGCCTTATAATCCAAAGTGGAGATGGGAAACACATGGCCCAAATGCTACACTTTCCCTTCCCTTAGGCAGAAAAGGCTTCCCTAATTAATTATGAGCCACTGAGCCTAGATCTAGGCAGCCTAAGTCTTCTGAGCTTAGTTTTTTTTCCTAGCATGGTCTTAGTATCTAGTGAAGTTATTTAGAGCAGTGGTAGCCTAACTTTTTCTTTTCTTTTTTCTTTTTGTGAGGAAGATTGGCCCTGAGCTAACATCTGTTGCCAATCTTCCTCTTTTTTTGCTTCAGAAAGATTGTCCCTGAGCTAACATCTGTGTTAATCTTCCTTTATTTTGTATGTGGGTCACCACCACAGCATAGCTTATGAGGGGTGTAGATCTATGCCTGGGATCTGAACCCGTGGACCCTGGGCCACTGAAGTGGAGTGTGTGAACTTAACCACTGTGCCACCAGGCTGGCCCCTAGCCTAACTTTTTTGATTATACAAATGGGTAATCCTATTAGTGAAAATAATTGTGGGCACATCCTCTGTGGATAGCTTCTGTATACCCCTCCAGGCCACATGAGAAGACTGGCCCATATGGACCACATCAGTGGGCTCTTTTGTCCTCTGACTTCCACCTGGTTTGGCAGGAAACCTGGAGGATAGGCGGGAGGGAGGCCAGGGTACTGTTTCCCCGGTGCACACCCTGTTCAGTGACTGCAGATGAGCTTTTTCCCTCTCTTGAAGGCTCCAGCTCCTGTCAACATGGCCTTCTCCACCCGTCTCCCTTTGGTTCTGGTATCTTTTCCCTCCTCTGCCCCTTGTCTGGAATGCACCCTCTCTTATTGCGTTTACTCAACCTTGGTGGCCCAATACTGTGTCAATTGTCCCTCTCTTAAACTCTCCTCAGTTTATTCAGTTTGAGAATAACTTCTCTTTCCTGATGAGACCCTGACTGATATCCCTCCAAAGTGGGCGATGATTTTTCATGTAGTATATACATGTACTAGTTACTATCTGCATATGAAGTTGTAACCAAGCCTAATTTCTCTTACTTTTTAGAGGAGATGAAGTTTTAATATTTTCTTCTCATGCCCTGATGGATCATTTTTCTCACACTTTGGAAACCACCAATTTAGAAACTAGTTATCCACGTCTTCCTATCAGATTTCACAGAATAAGGCTCTGTTGAGTGTGGCTTTGAAGACATAGCAAGAGCAGGGACTGGTTTCTGCAGGATTTTTGTATTTAGAGAAAAAGTGATGTGCGTGGGATGTGCTTACCGCTGTTGACTTTTCCATTTCCCTCAGGGCCTCTGGGCCAGCACGGCCACTGCTGGGCAGAGAGTAATAGCACTGTTCAGGCTCATGAGCAGCCAGCAAAGTGAACCTGGAGAATATTAGACTGGGACCAAATAATGCTTGAATTGCAGTCTTTCATTTTAAAGAGATTTATTTTTAAATAATGAATGAAGGCATCACAAACTTTTGGCTTTGAGACTTTTAATTCTTCATTCTTTACTATAGAATGCTTCTATCCACCCCTGGCTCTGCCCAAATCAAAACCCATGTTCCAGCAAAGCCTATGGACAGAATCTGCAAACAGTCTGATGTTGACTTATGGTCGATTCTATTTTAAAAGGGAATTCTCTCTACCTAGTGCCTCTTGGAAACAACTGAACCCTAGTTTTGTGATTTATATTTATTTTCATAATTGTGGACACTTTCGAACAAATGTTTACATCTCCTGTGTATTGGCAAAATAACCAAAGTTATGTCTTGTGTCATCTAAAGGTTTCTTTCTGGGCCCTCATGTGCACTGCAGGTATCATGTCATTGACTCTCCAACCAATGTTACAAACAGAGCTGGTCTCATTAGCAATTGGTCTTGTTAACTTTTGGTGTAGAGCTAAACATTTTATGAATTTTAATTGTTCATTGTCTCTTGATTTCCAGAGCATTAGTAAATTTTTCTCCCTTATAAAGAGGACTGTTTTTTCCTGTTTTGATTAAAACCTTAAATAAATATGACGTAATGATAAATAGCAATATTAATAGAGACAGCCTCATTGTTCAGGCTGTTATGAATGACCTTGCTCTGACATGGTTTCTAATTTGGGGGAGGAAAGCTGAGAGTTCAGAGTAATGCGACTATTCAATAATGAATTAACAGAGTAAACTGGGCTGAAATAGGGAGTTACTCAATACCAAGACACGTAATTCAAACCAGGATGGTTGTGAACTTTGGGGAAAAGAAAAAGAAGCTTATAATAATCAAGTAGGGAGAGAAAATGACGCCTGTTACACATGGAAGGAGTTCTGCCTTTTTCAGATCTTTAGGGGTCCTTGTTTAGGATTCAGCGATAAAAAATTAGACTTTGACGCAGGAACCTGATCTTTCGATGCCCAACATTAGTACTACAGACACTAATAGAATATTAGAATTTAAAGGGATACTCTTAATGCTCAGAATGGTTTGTTTACCAGTGACGAGACTGAGGACCAGAGATTTGGGGTGACTTCCGTGAGGAACTGGAGAACCAGAGGCACAGCCTGCATCTTCTGATCCCCAGTCCATGTAGCTTCCACTAAACCAAATGTCCTCAAACTGTTAAGCTTATGTTTTAGGGTTGGAAGGGATCTGGGAAACTGTTTCATTCAAAGTGTTTCACTTTGCAGTGATGAAACATGTGCAAGTTATACATGAAGTGAGCGGCAGAATGAAAACAAAACCTCAACCGCATGATTCCTGGTCTACTGCTCTTTTCGTGACACCAATGGTTATTCACATGCCAGATACTGTGTCAGCTACCAAAGGTACAAAGACAAACACAGCAAGATCTCTGCCTTTTCAACATATATCACCATAAAGAAAAGTGTGTTTTCCTGCATTTCCATATATATTCAAGCTAAACAGAAGAGGCTGCAGGGGCATAAAGCACATGGTGGTGCATGATTTGGTAGAAAGTAATAAAGTGCTTTATATGAAAAGTACAGTTCAAGTCCTTTAGATGTGAGTTTCATATTGACACGGATTGTTTCTGTCTCGTTTATTGCTGCTGCCCCAACTACTGGCCTGGCACACAGTAAGTGCTCGATAAATTTTGAATAAATGAAGGAATGACTATCTGCCTGATATTTACTAAGTGTTCAATAAATGTTGAATGAATAAGTGAATGAATATACGTGCACATGTTCTTAGGGATTATCCAGAATCTGAAATGATGACCCTAGAAGTCATAATTCACAACGCTTGTTTTATGTCTGGAGACAAGTTAATTCCATACTGTAGTGGGCTCTGGAAAGTTCAAACCTCCTGAACTGGAATCCTGGCCCTATCATTGTGGTAGATACTGACAAGCAACCAATTTTCCTTTCCTTTTGGGCCTATAGCCAGACTACATTTCCCAACTTCCCTTAGAGTTGGACACACCCTTGTGATGAGTTCTGACCAAAGGAATGTGGGCAGAAATTATGCATCCCATGTCCAGGTGTGGCCCTTAAAAACCTCTGATGCAGTACTCTACTCTCTGCTGTCTGTCTGGTGACCAGATGCAGAAATCTAGCAGAGACCCCTGAGGATCTAGGGAATGCGTCATAAGATTGAGAAGCCTGGGTCCCTGAATCACCCAGTGGAAGAACATCTGACAGACACCTTCATTGAATTGATATGTGAATAAGACACAAACCTCTGTGTTAAGCCACTGAGATTTTGAGGTGATGTCAATGGTTATCCAACCCTGTTAATTCCCTTCTGGCTGTGTAACCTTGGACCCAGCTTAGCCTCTCTGAGCCTCGGTTTTCCTGCTTGCACAATGGGCATCGTAACGTAACCTGCCTCTTTGTATTGTTATGAGACTTCCCAACGTGAAGCCCTTAGAACAGTGCTGGGAACCTGATAAGCACTTGATACATGTTAGCTGTTTTTGTATGATTTTTATCATCTCAAGTTTGACAGCCAAAGAAGAGTAATTTTTAAAGATATTTCAAAGACCATCATATATATTTTTTCCTCTATTTATCTTTTGGCTACTTGGCAAACAAATAACCCTTTAGAACCTTATATCAATGAGTCTTAAATATCTTTTAGAAATAGAACTCTTATTTTTCCCTAGTGTGATCTTCTATATGGATGCCAGGTGATAAAAGCAGAGCTGTTCTAGTTGTAGGATATGCCCAAGATCTACCTGCTTAGACTTCCCCTGGGCTTGTGTTGGTACCTCTACAGAATCCTTGGGCCAGAGAGGACACAATTGGAATATCACTGCCTTGGGTAAATACTATGGGGAAATGCAATATGATACAATTATCTAAGGCAGTGCCTTATCCACTCTCCCCACAACTGCCAACATTCTCACTACTCCAGCTTTCTCCCATGACCTCTCTCCATGCTTTTTCCTGCCTCAGTGCAGAGACTGCATGGCAGTGGTGTTGTGGTAAATATGGACTACTTCTTTCATTTAAAGTAGATTGGTGGCTCTTTTCAATAGACTATTAGAAGAGTAACTGCTATGTATGATTTAAAAGGACTCTGAACTTTGACTTTCTGCTGTATGATATATGGATGGCTTGAAGCTTTGGGGTCAAGGGTTAGAAGTAATGAATTATGGCTAGGTTCTGCCTCCTCTCACTTTGAGAAAAGATGGTATATTTGGAACATTAAATTATAAATATTTTTTATTCCAGAAATGGTCTTAGAGAAGACATACTAAATCAATATTTTCCAATTCCAATCAAACTATCTTATTATTACAGTGGGCTTCAGGAGCAACTGAAGAGAGAAGGACTTAGGGTGAAGAAAAGACCAAAGCTATAGCTGCTATGGCTGAGGGGAGGGTTCAGGGAAGGAAAGGACAAGAGGTGGTAAGAGTTTTTGTTTGCTAGGGTCCTAGGTAAATAGTGAGGAAATACTGCAGATCTTTAAAAGTGTCAGAAGACATGATAGGTACAAACATGCTAGATACTACTCTAAGAGAAAGTATTTCAAAGAAACTGGTCTTTTGGTGATTATATTATGATGACCTATGAAAAATGAAATTATTCTACTTCACTTGACATCATTCTGTGGTTGACAGAAATATCTGGATACTGAATGACCTCTCAAACTATATTGGAGATGTTAATAGGCCAGTTCTATTGCCCTTGCTTTTGGAGCCAAGGCCAAAGCAAAGAGAATGCCTTTAAAAGTTGAAAGTTCTCCAGCTAAGTTTCAGATGAGTCAGGGGTTGTTGTCTTGTCCAGGGTCATGCTCAGTTGTTCTGACTCTAGGCAGGCCTTTCCTTCCTTAGTAAGTTCTCGGTTAGCCCACTCAATTCCTCCTTGGGATTATCAGGAAAACTCAGATGATTATCAGTGATCCACACTGGTCTTTAGGTAGAATACCTGGATAAACCACTTGCCCACGTAACAACGGCAATGGTAATTTGGTTGTTGTTAGTACCTATGTGCCAGTTGCTGTACTAAGCAGCACACATATGTTATTCTATCTAATGCTCACTCTAATCTCATGAGACAGTAACACCCACTTTACAGATGAATCTGAGGCTTTGAAATGGCACAGCTAGTAAGGGAGAGAGCCCGGATTTGAACCCAGGTCTGCTGGACTTTGAGGTCACCACTTCTGATAACCACTTTCAGCAATACATAGTCCATCTATGTTCCCTCCACCTGTCCCAATACATAGTCCCATGAAACTTCATGTCACTTTGTTAAATCACCTGAAATTCCTCTCATCAGAAGTGCATTACATGGATGTTAGCCCAGGGCCAATCTTGCTCAGCAAAAAAAAGAGGAGGATTGGCAACAGATGTTAGCTCAGGGCTAATCTTCCTCAACATACACAAAAGAAGTGCATTAAATACGTAATTGACACTTTTTATTAAAATGAAGCCTCCACAAAGCAGGTTAAATGGGAAGTAGCATAAATTGTTAAATTACATTGCTTTCTTCTTATGGCTTGACTGAGATCAAAATATGAAGGAATGGGAGTTGTGATAGAGAATTGTGATTGCAAAAGAGATCATTATGGCACATGGGACATTCATGTGAAGTATATCCCAGTGAGATGTGGCACTTGTTTGTGGGGTGAACGTTAGGTGGTAAGGGGGCAGCATAGGGGTTTTGGTGGGTAACTGTGAAGAGACATGGGGCAAAAAAAAGGAGGTGGATAGAGCACAAAGATAACTTCATTCATTTTCCTGTTTTTCCAACAGCCAAACCCACTTGCATTGGGTACAGAGAATGGGGGATGGGGAGCGGGATGGATTGAAATTTTCTCTGGAGGCCATTTTACTATGTAATTCTCATCCTGTCACCCAGATAGCCTTGCATAGCTGTATTCTAATTTTTCCCCATAGCCTACTCATATATCGTTATTCAATGAAGTAATAATGTTAAAAGCAAGACAATCTATAATGCACTTTCAATAAAACTCTGAAAAACAGTCATTGATCTTTCCTTAAGTCGCCTACCTACCCCCAGCTGCCTTATTGCTCTCAGTGTAGAGGTGGTTAAATGACCAAAGATACTTAATATGTAAGTTATGAAACATTTCCACTTCCTTATTTACCACTTAATGGTCATTAAAAGAGTAGGAACATCATCCTTTTTCAGGTGATGTAAGATGGATCCTGCCTTGAATAGAGTACTCATTTATCAATAATCAATTACTCAGTTAACCATTAAAGATGATAATCATTTCCACCACACTTACAATAAAATGCTACAAACGTCAATGAATCATTATTTTACCCTAGGGCAGACCTTAAATCAATTTCTTATTACCATTCATTTTACTTCTGCAATTGTGATGGACATTCAAAGGGCCGGAATATAAGAGAATCCTCAGATGGCTAAACGGTTGGGAGAAGGGAAGCCTGGGAGGTGTGATTTGTGGGAACTCTATGGATTTCATCCAGGGATAACATCCAAGTGGTTTTTTATCCACAGAATTTTGCCTTGAGCTTCAGGTTCATTCCTGCACTTTCCCATTGTCTACGGGAATCTTGCCTGGGGATTTCCAGTCTCAACTTGTTCGGATCCTGCTAGTTGCTTTCTTACTCTTTCACCAGATTTAGTCCAATATTATGTTACATTAAATGCACAAGATGGCAGCTGGGATGATGGTGGAATTATGTGGTGGAGGTGCAATTTCACTCTTCAAAGGCTTCCCATTGCTCTTAGAAGAAAGCAAAAACTCCTTAATAAGACAGACAGGGCCCTGACAGTCTGGTCCCTTCATGCCTCTCTTACTTCCTCACACACACCATGCTGTGTTCCTCTCTTGTCTTCAGTGAACCTGACCTTCCTTCAGTCCATTGTACTCCATGTGTTCTCCTCTGTCACAGGGCATTTGCACACGCTATTCCTTCAGCCTATAAGGCCATCTGCTCCCTGCTCCCATTTTCACTCACTTAATATCTATTCTTCCTTCAGTTTTAAGTTCAAGCTTTGCTTCCCCAAGGAAACTTTCTCTGATCTGCCCTATCCCTATAATATGCTCTCAGAATGCCATTTCCTTCTCCATAGCACTATCACAGCTTCCCTTCTACATATGATTGAGTAATTGTTTGACAGATGTAGTCTCAGCTTCTCTCACCAAACTGTGAGGTCTGTTTGGGCAGAGTTGTGTTTATTTGTGTACATCACTGTATCCCAAGTGATTAGGGTGGTGCCTGGTCCATACTGGGTGTTCAATAAACATCTGTTAAACAAATCACAAGTTGATTAAGAATGGGTCCAGAAAAACATACCATTAAGCCCAGAGTGTAGGAGATGTCAGCAACCACTGTGAGAAGGGCCTCCTGGTTCTTACGGAGTGGTAATGACATTGTAAGTTCATTTAAGGTTATGAAGTTTCACTGATGCAGTTATTTCCTAGCTGACTTATTTTCCTAACAAGACCCAGGCTTCTCCTATCCTGGTTCTACTTCCTTTCAAGGATCTTGTGGTCTGTGTTGTTCCCCACAATTTTCTGGCACTTTATCCTCTACCAATGGAAACACCTAGAGATTCCTTAGGGCTTATGACTGCCCCATGTTTGTGCTTCTGAGATCCTTTTGAACGTACCTATGCAATAAATCCCCTCCACACAGTAATCTCTGATCTGAACGAAGAAGTGGCCCTTCAATCAAGTCTACCAGCGAATAAGGCATTTCATAGAGCTTCTTGAATATGAGAGGGAATGGTAATATGATTATCTTGAGTCTAGTCATCTGAGAAGATGGATCTATTTTCAACACCAGTTTTTATTCCATTTGAACCCCTGATTTAATTTGGAATTATTAATAACCTGCCTGGTCCAACTGACTGAGAAAAGGGCAACTCAGATTTGAAAGTAGCTCAGGATATATTGAGAGCTTGTCTGGGTAAAACATACACTCACACACATTTTAATAGTCCTGGGGCATTTTAGCACAAGCCTGATAAGTAGAACTTTTTTTTCAAGGGGAAGATAATAGTAGAAATAAATAGTCATGGCACATAGAGAAGTAACTTTGAGAGAGAAAGTGTGAGGGAGAAAGAAGACAGGAAGACTTCCAATATAGATTCTGAGGTGATCCAAATAGTGCGGCATGGATTTGACTCAATCACTCATAACGTGAGGAAATGAGGTTATCAGGTATGTAGAGGATGTGGAGCAGAAAGCCACTAGGATAATTTCTCAGCAACTAAAGCAGGGAAGAGTAGAGTCAATATTCTTGGCTGTCATAGATAGTAGATGCTCAATGTTTAGTGTGAACTGTTGTTTACAATTTCATCACCCAGGCCATCTTAAAGTCCGTTGAGTTGGGTTTAAATCTCAAAACACTAACTGAGACTCATTAATTAATAACTTACTTATTGACAGTCTTACGTGTGCTCCAGGCATCATTCTAGGTATTGGGCCACTAAGGCAGACAAGTGGTGGGGAACAGACACCAAACAAATAAAGAATGAAAGCTCACATTTATTGAGTGTTCACCATTGCCTGCCTTGAATCTAGCACTCTACTCTTATGAACTAGTGCAATCCTACCCCAAATCCTGTGATGCAGGTAAAATTATTATCCCAATTTTCAGAGGGGGAAACTGAGGCATAGAGCCTTGCCCACAGCTATTAGGTTGGAGGACCAGGATTCCAATCCAGGCAGCTTGAATCAGGATCTGCATTCATAACGTCGACACTAATCTTACTGTCTAACAAATAAACAAGAACAGTATCAAAGGATGATACCTTCTCCATAGAGAACTAGAATAGGATGACATGATAGAGAGTGGATTGGGTAGTCAAGGAAGACCCCTAAAGGGTGACATTAAAACTGAGCTCTGAATAACAAGATGCTATACAAAGCGTTCCAGGTTCTTTATCATTTCCTCCCTGATGGACAGTATTTCTCCAAGATTATTTGAAGACACAAATTAGAACAAGAGCAATGGCATTTAAAAAACGATTATTTAGCCTTCTTTTACCTCTCTTTACCCAGAGAATAAAAAAGGACATGAGAGGGGGAGGGGAAGTCTTTCCACCTCTTTTCTAGCTCTTTCTTACTCAGCCTTGTTGCAATGTGGCGAGAACTACAGAAGACAGTCAGAGCAGCTCTTCTAGTTTTGAAGTCCAACTTGCCAATAGTTGGATGTCTCTCACAGAATCCCATGGGAGGTGAGCTGCAAAGCTATTCACCTTGGATGGCTTCCTGAATGTTTTATTCCCTCAGTCTTGTGTATGATTTCTGAGGTCATAGCTGTAAGCCTGAATTATCAGCTCTAGCTAGGTATTGGGTCCACCTTGTAGAAAACGGGTAGAGTGGAGTCACTCCCTCACTTGTGTGTGTGGAGACTCCCCTCTCATCTGTCTACAATGCACTCTGGGGCTTCTACATGGGCAGTTGGCCCTCAAGTGTCAGATAGTTTTTCTCTGGGTGAAATCTTAGGCTCCAACTTATGATGAACATTTCTAGCTAACACATATCTCTGCCATTACTTTAAACAGTTTGTTGAGGTAAATTTCAGCCATATATAGGTATGGCTGAATATACATATATGTATATATTCTTACTACTATAAATACCTTAATGAATATAATTTTCATATCAAAAAATGCTTAAAATATTTTCATATCATTTCTGAACCTGAAGTGGACTTAGAGGTGGAAAGATGGGGAGAAGGGGTTCTGATGAGTTGAGAATTGTCTACTCAACCCTTTTCTATATCTGTCTAAAGTTTAGTTCAATGAATACAGAGTCCAGTGAATATTACTCTCTAAAGTAAACTCCTCCTGTAAATGAGAAGGTCCATTAGGCCTATGAATTCAGTTGCCATTTTGAAAAACAGGCTCTAATTACAAGTACCAAATTAAATCAGTCTTACAGTGAGTGAGAACTGGTGTTGAAAATGAATTGCTCACTTAGAACTATATCAGTCAAAAAAAATCACATTAACATTTCATTATACATGAGACATGATAAAATTCTCTATGACTTGAGAAGATATGATTGAAAGGCCATTTCTTCCAAGAGGTCTGGATGATATGATGTCTGTAGAAAAGATCTCCAAAAAGTTCCCTGTGGGGATCATAATCTTATCTTATCCATCTAGCCCCAAAGGCTTTCATTCTTTTTAACCCATAAATTTAAAATTAAAAATTGTATGATTCAGCTTATTATAATGTCTTGCTCTGGGAGAATTAATATAATTTCTTTCTACCTCCTTCTTGCATTATATTTTAATGTTAAAAAAATCTTAAATAGTTTTCTATTGTATATACATAAAAACTCTTTAATATACTGAATTACACACTCATTTTAAATATCAAACAGTTGTAGAATTAATCCCAAACCTATTTTACATGGTAATAGACCACATGTTTTTAATCATTGCACCTCTTTTAATCAGTGCATAGGCTCCCTGAATAATTATATATTGTAGCTACACAGGAGGAATATATAGTATTTTCAATTTATTGGTTGCCTAGGATACCTGTTTGACTTAATTATTAACAAAATATTGTAATGAAATTTAACATCCCTGGGCACATTTAACCTGTATACTTATTTTAAAAGACTTGATCCTATTTGAATTTTTCTCCTTTTATTTAATAATAAAATAGATGGCATTTAGTGCTACCAAATTGTTTTAAATGGTATCTGAAATTTACCTAAACAATTTCTGCTTAACAACTAATTAGTTTATGACAAGGAAGTGTTATAATTCAATTAAGCTGTTATCTCTCAACTTGCATTTGTAGACCTAGAATTCAAGGTTGGATGGGAGACCAACTTGCCATCATCTAGAAATGTTGAAGATATGCATAGCCTACAGTTTCATAAATTCATTTCCAGATTTATAGCCTAGAGAAGCAATCTATAAAATTTTTGGTTTCAAAAGACCCTTACACTTTTTTGTGTGTGTGAGGAAGATTAGCCCTAAGCTAACATCTGTTGCCAATCCTCCTCTTTTTGCCAAGGAAGATTGGCCCCGGGCTAACATCCGTGCCCATCTTCCTCTACTTTATATTGGACGCTGCCACAGCATGGCTTGACAAGCAGTGCGTTGGTCCACGTGCAGGATCCGAACCTGCGAACCTGGGCCACCGTGAAGTTAACCTCTATGCCACTAGGCCAGCCCTGAAAAGACCCTTACAAGAATAACAAGTCTTTTACATGTTAACATAAATAACATTTAAAAATAACTATATTTTCCAAAACACACACACTCACACACACACACAGGAATAAGGGAGAAGAAAGTTTTTTTTTTTTTTTTTGCAGGGAAGGATTCACTCTGAGCTAACATCTGTTGACAATCTTCCTCTTTTTGTTTTCTCCCCGAAGCCCCCCAGTGCATGGTTGTATATCCTAGTTGTAAGTCCTTCTAGTTCTTCCATGTGAGCTGCTGCCACAGCACAGCAACTGACAGACGGGTGGTGTGGTTCCGTGACCAAGAAGTGAACCTGGGTTGCTGAAGCAGAGAGAGCCGAACTTTAACCACTAGGCCATCAGAGCTGGCCCAAGAAAGTACTATTCTGATAGCTGTTTTGGATAATTGTGGATATTCTTTTTGATATCACATCAAAGTTCAACATGTATTAATTTCTTAAAGAATAGTTGCAATGTGAAATTTGAAACCATATTAGTAAACATCTTCTACTGTCTTGCTTAGTGCAATTTTAATAATGCATTGGCCTATCTTACACTTTCAGGGGCTCTTTAACCCATACGTGATTTTGTAACATTATGTATTAGTCATCTGGAAAATACTGGTTCACTGAGTTATGTAGATATTCTAAATATTAATGCATTTATTATACAATATGAGAGATTACAGTCATTAATATCATCATGAATCTTATCAGAAAAGTCTTTAGATATTGGGAAGCTGTTGAGCTCATGGTGTGGCAGATACAAGTTCTCCAAAATTCTAAAGTTCACTTGAAATCTCAGGTCTTAGTATGGGCAATAAATACTGTTAGTTGTTTTCCTCAAAGTCACAAACTCAGTTGGTTCAGCTATCCAAGTCTGCCAAATATCTGAGTCCGAATTACTCATTCTTTCAAGTAAAAATTGTGTTCTAAGAGAAGAGCACCTCCGTCAGCTCTCATATCAAACAATCTCATAGGAACTTTTTCTTGAGGTAACCATCATACTTCATATGCAGCAGAGATGCTTCATACTTCCTTCCTATTTTGTCACGCAGAATATTAAAAAGATGTATACTCAAGGGTTAAGATGTAATAAATAAAATTAATAATAAATTAAATAATAAATTAAAAATAAAACTAAAGTTTCATTTTAAAGAGAAACTGGCATTAAAAAAAAACACTGCAAGTGCATGCATGGTGGTGAAGAATAAAATGACAACTAGTGCTCCTTGTTGTCGTTGCCTTGATTAAGGCACCAGCAGTGTCATCTATCATTGCTTTTACTCCTTCAGTACAAATGTCAACACTATGACAAAGGCAAATAATATCTGTGTTATTATGAAAATAATTTTGGCTTCACTAACTCTTGGGGGCCCGCAGAGGTTCGTAAACTATGTTTTGAGAACTGCTGCCCTAGAAAAACTCTTATCCATGTATAAAAGGAGACACGTAACAATGATGGTCATTGCAGTATTATGTAACAGCCAGGAAAAAGAGAAAATGCTTGAAGTGTTCGTTGACAAGAGAATGAATGAATGAATAAGTTAAGATATATATATAGAATGAATGAATGAATATAGACGGATGATAGATAGATAGATAGATAGAGATGGATGGATATATAGAGAGAGAGGAGGGAGAGAGAATTTTGTGCAATGTTAACAATTTGGTAATCTGGAAGAAGGGAATGAGGGGTTCTTTTGTATAGTTCTTGCAAATTTTCTGTAAGTTCAAACTATTGCACAATAAAGAAAAATATTCACTAAAAACCAAAACCAAACAATCTAAGGATATGTATTTCACAGCAACACAGGGAAGAAGGCATGTTGCAGTTGGCATATCTGTGTCATTTGCATGGTTCTTTGCATTAATGAACAGGGAAAGAAATATTTAGAATAGCAGAGATTCAATTCATAAATTTGAACTTTAAAGGGCAAATGTTAAGAAATTGCCATCTCAGAGATTAAGGGTGCACTTCAGTTAACACAGCCTAGACACATGAAGGTGGTCAGTCTAACAGAAATTTTAGGGATGGTAGTGTGAATCAGCATACCGCATATAACCATAATAATGGCAAAAGAAAGATGACAGTATGTAAAATTTCACAGAGCCCAAAGGACTCAAGGTTTCTGGAACAGATTAGTTAAATGGGACTGGGAACCATTCTGTGGCTATATGAATATATTATTTGCAGCTATAACTTGCCTCTATATTTAGATTTCAGTTTACTTTTTAATGAATTGTTCATAATTTGTTTCAAGGTATGGTTTCAGTAATTCTCAGCCTGAAGCATTGTTTGACGCATTTATTAAGTCTTATGCTAAAATAATCCCATCAAATATTGCTACGAAATATCTGTGACCAACATGAACTCAACGAACATTTGTATTTAAGATGCTAGTTCTCAGAGTGGGCAGACCAAGTAAAGTGTCCATTACAGAATGTTACCTGGACATGACCTATTTTCTTTGAGTGTTTTTACTACGTATACTTCTGATGCCTGATTGCCTACACCACTTCTTTTTTTTTTTTTTTTTATGTGGGAAGCCCTGAGCTAACATCTGTTGTCAATCCTCCCCTTTTTGCTGAGGAAGACTGGCCCTGGGCTAACATCCGTGCCCATCTTCCTCTACTTTATATGGGACGCCACCACGGCATGGCTGACAGGCAGTGCGTCGGCGGGCGCCCGGGATCCGAACTTGCGAACCCTGGGCTGCCAAGCGCGGACTAAACCGCTGCGCCACTGGGCGGCCCCTACACCACTTCTTTCTTTTTTTTTTTATTGAGGTAACATTGGTTTATAACATTATATAGATGTCAGGTGTACATCATTATAATTCAACTTCTGTAAACACTACACCCCTTCTGATGGAAGCTGCTCCACCCACAGGCCCCAAGAGCAGTGGAGAATGTGGTTGGTACCATGTGATCTCTCCTACGTGGACCAGGGGTAGGCACCAACCCATCAATCTGTAGTTTAACAATCTGTCGTCCATCTATAGATAGCCCAGATAAGTTGTGCTGATCAGATATTTAAATCTCCCTCCCTCTCCACTAATTTGAACTGAACAGGGAAGATACTAAGATTCAAACCAAGTGGTGAATTCAGAGATGCTATAAGTAAAATAAAGCCCATAGTGGTTTATGTATAAGTCAAAGTTATAAGCGAATGGAAACTATCAGAAAACAGAGTCAGGTGGTGATGAAGAGAAGAGCAGGTCAGATGTGCCAAGAGAAACAGAGAAACCACGTGGTCCTTGAAAGAGACTACAGAAAATAGCCAGAGCTGTCCACATTTCTGATGATTTCTAGGCCTGTTCCAGTTCTGATATCCTTAGTGAGTGGGTTTCTGTCGGTACAACCAAATAAGTCTAACAGTGGACCACTGACCCCAAACAGACTGTTGGGTTAATTTGTGGTTTAAAATGTATATATAAACAACAGCATATTAGTTACATTTTTATATTATTTAAAGAGTATATTTGCCTATGACGTTTTTCATTAGCCTAAAATAGCAAAAATCTAGAAAAAGCAGTTTTAAAATAGAAGTATAGAGTGAAGTGACGATTAGGAGAGATGTGGATCTTCTTACTTTAAAAAGAAACACTAAAAAGGAAGTGGCTGTTTTATCTAGTTTCTGGGAAAATAACTAAATCCTGGGTTTTGTTTGTTCAGCTGAATGGTGACAGTGGAGCTTGCTACTGCAACCAGACCAAGGACTGTCTTCTTAGGACATTAGTAGTCGCTTCCCTCCAGATGCTGTCTCAAACCTCTCAGGGACTTTAGACTGGAAAGAGCTTTCCTTTCTTTACAAACAAACCAATATTTCATGTTAAAATGCTGGTGGTAATACTAGGGGCAGCAATGTTTTACCTCTAGGCAGTTTGAAAGGAACTTCAAACCTGAAATACTTCTGGAAAAAGAATTAATGTATACAGTGTCACTATTAGTAAGTAATGCCTGTAACTTGTTCTTCAATGCTCTCATCATTGCTTGTACAATACAATAGCAAACACTTCCATGCCGTACGTATTACCTCCTGACTTGATTCAGTCCTCCAACAACCCTATGAGATAGAGACTATTGCTCCCCCCATTTCACAGATGAGACAAAGGTTATGTAGCTTCCCAAAGCCACTCTGCTAGTGGGGAGTGCAATAGGAATTGAACCCAGGCAATTGGGTTCCAGAGTCTATGCTGCAATCAATACTATGCTGGACTATATTTACAGGTTTATTTGATCCATCCATGTATTTACTCAGAATTTAGATAATTCATTTCCTTTTTTTCCCCACATGTATGTTGTCTTAAATGTTGCTACTTGAGAATATCCATTGCACTGGTTATTTAGTAGAACCTTATGGAAGGTTCTTATGGAAGCTTATAGAAGGAGGTAACTATTTAAAAAATTCTTTTCTCCTAATGAAACAAAGTTAATAATCAAGAAAAAAAATTGTAAATAGTTATTTTTATTGGACAGCTCTTCTGGCTGTACATGAAAGGCCAAAATTTACCTAATAGTCAGAAATATTATGGGATTTTTCATTACAAACCAACAAGATAGCATTGGAAGGCTTATCTGGGAGTCAAGAATCTTCCCCTCTCACCTATGAACTCTGTATTACTTGTCTCACAATATCTAATCTCTTCTCAGTTTCCCACACTGCAAAGCACCAATAAAATAAGATATTTAACTACCTACCTGTTTCCAAGATTAACTATAAAGCTTAACATAAAACAGCCTTTCTGGTTTTTACCTATATGGTGCTTTGTGCAAAAGTATTCATTAAGATTTATTAACAATCTCTTGGCACATTTAGTAGATACTAACAAAGTATTAATAGCTGTGATTTGTTGTGTGCTTAGTATGTTCTAATCACTGTGCTAGGTGCTTTGACTACCTTTAGTCATTGAATCCTTGCACACCTTTGTGATGCAGTCATGTCTATCCACATTTTACAGATGAGGAAACTGATGCTCCATACGCATCAGTGCCGGGATTCCAATCCTGTGATGGTCATGCAAAGTATACTGCTTCTCTCTCCCACTTCTCTTCTTCTTCTTTTTTTTTTTTTTTAAGATTTTCTTCTGGAATTATTTTCCTTCAGCCTGAAAATATTCCTTTAATATTTCTTATAGTTTGAGAACACTTCAAATTCTTATAGTTCAAATTCTCTCAGCTTTTCTTTTTGTTGTTGTTCAAAATGGCTGTGTTTTGCTTTCACTTCTGTAAAGTATTTTGCTGGATATAGAATTCTAGGTTGACAGCTTTTTTCCCCCCAGAACTTTAATGATGCTATTCCATTGTCTTCTGGCTTGTGTTGTTTCTGAGAAGTCTGTGATCATTCTTATCTTTGTTCCCCTATATGTATAGGTTGGTTTAATTTTTTTTCTCTTTATTATTTGATATGAAATTCCTCATTGTGGCTTTCTTTGTGATATCCTGCTTAGGAGACATTGAACTTTTGAATCTGTGAGTTTGTTGTTTTCATCTCATTTGGAAAAAAATTGCCCTTTATTTCTTCAAAAATTTCTCCTCCAATCTATTTTCCCACCTCTCTTTCTGGGACTCCAGCTATACATGTGTCTGCTTTATATTGCTCCCCCCCTCCCCAGTCACTGAAGCTCTGTTAACTTTTCTTGTCGGTCTCTTTTACCTTCTGAGCTTCAGTTTAGGTAACTTAAATTGCTATGTCTACAAGTTCATTGATGTTTTCTTATTCGGTGCCTAAATTCTGTTAATCCCATCTAATGAATCTTTAATATACAAAAATAATTTCTCATTTTGTATATAGTAGTTTTTCTCCTCATTGCATTCATATTTTCTTTTGACCTTATTTATATATACTTGTTAAAAATTCTTTGTCTCTAATCCACTCACTTCTGGTTCCAGGTTTGTTGACAGATTTTTCTCCTGGTTTTAGATGCCAAGTTCCTGCTTCTGAGGGCGTGTCTAGTAATTTTTGATTGGTTGGATGCTGAAGGTCATGGAATTTGATGTTGCTGAGTGTCTAGCTTTCATTGTTTTCTTTTAAAGGGTGCTGGGCTCCATTCTGGTAGACAGTTAAGTCACTTGCTCTTCCATTTGATCTTTTGAGGATTGTTTAAAGTTTTGATAGGGTAAATTGGAGTAGCTTGTGCTCTGGGGCTGGTTTAGTCTTACTACTAAGGCCTGGCTCTTCTGGGGTGTGTACTGAATGCTCAAGATGTTCAATGAGGACTATCCATGTTGTCTTGTCAGAACTCGTTCACCTCCCAGACCTGCGTGAACTCTGGCAATTGTTTGGCTGCACCCCGGTAGTTGTCAGTCTAACTTCATGGGGTCTCATCCTGCACATGTGTAGCTTAATGCTGAGCAACAGACTTGAGAGGACCCTCATATGCATTTCTAGAACCTTCTTTCTGCTAGCCCCCTCTTTTCTAGTACTCTGTCCCACAAATTCTAGCTGCCTCAGCCTCCCTGAACTCCAGTCTATGTCTCTTCACCTCAGAGATGCCGTGATGGTCTCTTGTCTTCCCCCTCCCTGTATTTCAGTCTGAAAAGTGCCTCCAGGAAGAAATCCAGGTTAACTGCAGGACTCAGTGGATTTACTTCCTTTCTGTCAAGATCACAGACACATGCTGCCTCTTGTCCGGTACCTGAAACAGCTCTTCCACAAATTTTATCCTGTTCCATAGTTGTTTATAACAGGAAGGAAAAGTTGGTACTGAGTAGTTACTCCAACATAGTCAGAGGTTTCTTTTTAAGATGATATATATACCATCTCTTTAGGAACAAGTCCATTGAGAAAAATTAGTTATTTAATCTATGTGTATATTCTGTGATTAAAGAGAAAGCAAACAAAAATGAGATACAGCAATCTTTTCATTGTTAATAAATAACGGTTGAAGCACAAATAAACTCTTCTAAGAGCAGAATTTGTCAGGAAGCAGAATTTTACAGGCATTTAACCTATTTTTCCATGGGTTTTAAATAATTCTATTTTCAAGTAAGGAGAAAAATCATCTGAATTCTTTTATATACTAGCAAGCTTGGCATTTCTGCCCATAGGAATCTGATGATGGCTGCACTGAACAGCGTGAGAAAAATTCTCTTCTTTGGGCATTCTGTTAGAAGGGGAAAATCACTTTTGGCTTGTTTTGTTTTTCACATAGAATGAGGGTCCAGGATTTTGTTTATTTATTCAGGCTTTATTTTAATGCTCTTTGCCACTGGCTAGACCTTGGGGGGCAGGGTAGGGTGAGAGGTGAACTACCATATTTTAAAAACACATAAGTAATAATAATGGAGCCTATTTAAAGAATTTCAGACTCAAAAACACTTATTTTCCAACTCAACAACTATAACTCAGCTTTCTCCACAACAGGTCTCTGGCTTCTTTTTTCCTGAAGAACTACTGATTTCAACAGGTAATGGTCTCTTTTCTAAGCTACCTCCTAGAAGGAGAAGGGGAACACATCTTCTTTTATTCTTTCTCCTTTTCTGTAATCCATCCACTTAACGGAATCAAAACAATTTTCTATCTTTCCTACATAAAGATGGTATTGCTGGCTCTACGTCGTTAGGATGTACTCTTGGGGCTGTTTTCCTTGGCTTGGCATGGGTTTGTGCTTACCCTCCACATCGTTTTCTGGAGTTCCTGAAGGCCAATGACACATCTGTGGAACGCCTCTGGTGTCTGGCAGGAAATTTGGGGCCATCCCAGAATCCTGCCTACCAAAATGGACAATAGCATTTCATTTTTTCAAAATATTTATTTGTCTGTTTGTTTGTGTGTATACATGAAAAAAAGATTTTATAAGGTAACTACCAAGGTGCTAACAATTGTTATCACTGAGCAGATGAGAGAGTAAATGTTTATTTTCATCTTTTTCTTGTTTGTATGTAATTTCTAATATTCCTGTATAGATGCATATTACAAAGATTAGCTACTTCTTAAAGATTTAAGTAATAACATTAAAATGATAACCCTACATGATAAAGCACAAACAGAACAAAATGCTGATGGTATTTCCTAAGTTATTGACTTTCTTACAAGTTGCATTAACTTGACGATATTTATTTAGCACAGAGGCACTTAATGCAGGAGTAAATGTATAGCACTCTCCCATGCTTGCTTTGAATTCACCAAAAATGGAAAAGTAGAGAAATTGATGGGGGCACTCATTATGGGGCTCATAGGGAGGATGCTTCCTCCCAGCATGAACTGCTCATTAAAAAATGTACAGAAGATTCATGACATTGCTCTTGACTGCATTGAAATTCGTCTTAATGAGGGTGTGACCTAAAACAAACTTTGATACCTGGTCGTGATGATGGGCTGTTTACTTATTTCTTCTCCTTCATTTACAGCAGGGAAGATGATTAGTGTACCTACCTTTCCCATGATGGCCTCTGTGGACAAAGTGCGTCCTTGAAGGACATTGCATGTTTTAAAGTGCTGATCCATCTACTTTCTTCCTTCTCGGCTGTCTGGGCGAGAACACCAATGGGACTCCATGAGGATAGCCCTCCAACTTGTGTGGGAGGAAAGTGGTCAAATTGGGAGCTTTGGGAGGATCATTGCTCGAATCTCAGGTGAGGAATTTTTCAGGTGATCTGGGAAGCTTGTCCACTGGTGGAGGATGGTCACAGCCACGTTCACTAAAATGGTGCCGTACAGTGGTGGGTAGCTGCCTGATGCGTGGAGGGTTTTCGCAAAGACAACAAGGTAAGCCAAATAGCAACTGAGTTATTGGTTTCATTATTATTATTTACTGTTGTGATAAAATACACCTAACATAAAATTTACCATCTTAACCATTTTTAAGTGTATAGTTCAGTAGTGTGAAGTATATTCACATTGTTGTGCAACCAGTCTCCAGAACTTTTTCACCTTGCAAAACTGAAACTCTCTACCCATTAAACAACTCCCCATTTCCCCCACCCCCAGCCCCTGGAAACCACCTTTCTATTTTCTCTTTCTACTAATTTGACTACTTTAGCTACCTCATATAAGTGGAATCATACATTATTTATCTTTTTGTGTCTGGCTCATTTCACTTAGCATAATGTCCTCTAGGTTCATCCATGTATTAGCATATGTCAGAATTTCCTTCCTTTTTAAGGCTGAATAATATTCCATTTTATGCATCTACTACATTTTGTTTATTCATCCATCCATTGATGGATACTTGGATTGCTTCCACTTTCTGGCTATTGTGAAAAATGCTGCTATAGACATGGGTTTGCAAATATTGTTGCAAGACTCTGTTCAGTTCCTTTGAGTATATACCTAGAAGTGGATATCTGGATAAAAAATTCTATTTTTAATTTTTTGAGGAACCACCATACTATTTTCCATAGCACCTGCACCATTTTTAATCCCCACCAACTTGTTTTGTTATTATTTTTGTGGTTTATTATACATTTGTCCTAACTTAGACTACTATTAGACTGTATTAGACTTTAAGTAACTTGAGGGCAGAGATAGTTTCTTAGAATCTTAGGATATTTTACAGAATTTTTCATCCCTCTAGCATAGTGCTGAGGACATGGTAGGTGCTGAGTGATTATTGATATGCCAACTCTGAAGGTCAATAGTTCCACATATAATAATTTGCTAACACTCAATCACTGGGAGATAAATATCAGAAACTTAGGAATGGGGATTTTGGTACAGGAATGTTGGGAGATAGAGACCATTATGCAATCCTTTAGGCCAGGTATCCGATGTCATCATTTTGAGGATGCGTCCTTTATTTGACAGTTACATTATTGCAAAATAGAGAAAGAATGGGAAAACTGAAGGATCTGGCAGACATTAGGCATCTGGCCATAGAAAGTGAGATTGATAGCGGGTATATGCAGAAACAGTTCACATTATGAGAAAAAGGGGAAAGAACTTTAGTTTTCAAAGTTCCATGAACTTAGGAATTTTTGAGTTGCCTTTTGAAATAAAGATTTCTGGACTGCACTCTCCCAGATACCCATTCAGTTATGTCCTGTCCAAGGCTCAAAAATCTGGATTTTAATAAACATCAGAGAAAAGTAATTGGAGACAGATGATTCCCAACAAAGTCAGATGCATTCTGGTGATAAAACCAACTCTCGATTACCTATGCTAATAGGCAGAAAGATATGGCATCCAGAATCAATGATTCTCAAATGCTGGGCTGCACTGCTGTAACCCGTGCTGGGTTTATCATTTGGAGCACTTGCTATTTTAGGAGACACCTGGGTTCCAATTCCCGGTTCTCAGCTTGTGCCGAGTCACTCTGCAATGACAGTTGTGCTGGTTCACTCTCTGTCTCCACAGATTGGCAATTTTGGAGAAAGTCCACTCTTCTCAGTTCTAGGATGATGTTTAAATCCAAGATACAGCTGAATACTTTAGATGCAAAAACCCAGGTGAGGACCCTGATAATTAACCTAAATGTCACCTAGGCTTTTTTGACTCTTCAAGTTTTAGGTAAACTTGACTCAAACCCAATATCACAGTCTGTACAAGCCTGATGCCTTCCTAATGATTAGTGCAAATTCTCCAGGTGCCCCTGTCTCTAAGCAGTTTCCATGTGGGCCCTCTTGGTTGAGTTCTACACCAGCAAGCACAAAAATTTTAGTCCCTTTTTAATTTTCAATGAGAAACCCACTCATGAACTTTTTGTGTGTGTGTGAGGAAGACTAGCCCTGAGCCAACATCTCTTGCCAATCCTCCTCTTTTTGCTGAGGAAGACTGGCCCTGGGCTAACATCCGTGCCCATCTTCCTCCACTTTATATGGGATGCCGCCACAGCATGGCTTGACAAGCAATGCATCTGTCCAGGCCCAGGATCCAAACCTGTGAACCCCAGGCTGCACACCCGTGGAGCACACGGACTTAACCACTATGCCACTAGGCTGGCCCATCATGAACTTTTTGAGATTAATAACTTTACTGAAAATCTGTGGAGTTACAGAGAGGCACCTTGTTGCTACATGGCCATCGTCTACCATTTTCTAATCTCCCCATGCCATCTTCTGTTGCATTTCAGAAAATCTTCTCCCAGCATATGCCCTCCCTGGGCATGCAGCTCCCTGGGAATTGTAATAGAGACTGTCATTCTCCCTGGGACTGTTGCCATCTGCAGACCACCACCTCCATCAGAATTTTAATAAATTTAATTTTTCTATTTCATTACCAACAAATCTCTGGGGGGAATATGTTGTGCTAATGGTTGTTTAAGATATTTTCCCAGGATCCAGTGTCCTGAGCCCCAACTATAGAACAACCACCAAAGCCATATAAAGATCCTGAGGATGGCATGGAGAGGTTATGCCCCATCAGACTCTCTCAGTTTGCCCCAAACTCCCTCTCCTTTGCCCCAAACCAAGAATGTCTCTAATGATACAGACTGTAGTGTACAGATCATGTGGTTCCTTTGGCCTGGAGTAGGCAGACCTGAAACTGGGATCAAGATGGCTGAACAACCTTCTTGATCTGTTTCTTGTTAGGCCCAGGTCCAGATCTTAGTCATCTATGTTTTTAATATTCAGATGGTAGACCACACTAAGAAACAAAGAAGAAAGAGAGTGTTTGCCTCAACAGTGATTTATTTCCATTATTTTTGCTGAAGCTTTAAGCATTATGAATATCCCAATTAATGTCTCTGGACTTGACCCACTTATATCATCACTTGATCTCTCGAGGCAAAGGGAGGGGATGGTGGAAGGGGAGTAGACTGGAAAGGAGTCTTCTTCGCTCCTTCTGGAGCCAGTGATCAGTTCCATCAAATTGCCATAACAATTCCTGAACAGAAATGAAAATGAAAGCAATGTTATTCTAACTAAAAGTTGACTTTCATATTTCTCTGCAACCCACCATCCTGAGCACTCAATTCAGGATGAAGAAGAACTTGTAACGGAGATCCGAACTCTACTTCCATTTAGATGAGGTAGAGCCAGCATCGGTCATTTTGTTTCATTCATTCAGTTGATACATTTTATTAAGTAACTATTATGCTTAGTAAAATACTGATTTTATTGAGCAATTGTTATATACTCACTGTGTTAAGCACTAAATATAAAACAGTGAACAAGACAGACATAGTACTTGGTATCAAAGCCTTTAAGTAAACAAATAAAATAATTAGAAATTGTGAGTAAGCACTAAGAAGAAAACAACAAAAAGGAGCTGAGAGAGGGAATAAAAGGGGGTGTATACTTGATAGACTGGATCAATAGAAGGCCTGTTTAAGGAGGTGACATTGAAGCTGAGACTGAAGGGATGGGAAGAACCGTGTTATGTAAAGAGATGCGGGGTGGCTTAAAGGGTTCCCCAGGCAGAGGCCCTGAGGCCAAGGAACTGGAAGGCCAAGGAACTGGCTCAAGCAGCGTGAGTGGGAGAGTGTGGCAGGAGACAAGTGGGGCAAGACAAACTTCTGAGGACACAGGACCTTGGGAAGTGATGGGGAGGAGTTCTGGGCTGTGTAGACTGGGGACAGGAGAGGTACAGGACTAGAAGCAGGAAGGCCAGGTAGAAGCTCACTGGCTCCTCTGCACCTAACAGGTAGGGGTTACATAAATATTTGTTGAATCTATGGATGTCTCACAGGCTCAATTAGCTTGAGAGGCAATTGCTCTAGCCCCCCAGTACCAGCAGAGTGCTGTGCACAAGGTACATGTGAAGGATTAATTTAGGTGTTCGGCAGAAGGACCACATAGAAAGGAATATTTTATCTGCTATTTTCTCTTACACTGCTGTATAATCTTACCTGAATAGAGTTAGGGGCATTTCTCTATGAATTATTCATTTCGGCACATACCCTGTAAAACATCTGATGTCTCTAACCTTTTGGGGGGGCTCCCCTAGCCAGTATTTTGAGTGGAATCTCTGTGGGAGCACTTTACCAATCTACCCCTCAGCTCTTTTTCAGTTCTGGGCTCACGTGAAGGAGGTCAGAATGCTCTCCTGGGAATGCACAGCGTGGATATATATTTTTTACTATCGCAGCAGAATTGTTTTGAATACACTTTGGCCATGAGGTTAAAGCTCTCCACAAGGAATACTTCAGCAATAATTCTGCTGCCCTCTAGCCGAGCACTGAAATCCCTCCGGAATGCTGGCATTACCCCGCAAGAACGGTTCTGAAATGACTTGACTTGCTCGCCCGTCCTTTCTATTCCTATTGAAATTCTTCCAGAATGCTCACAGTAACCTTCAGTCAGATGCCAGAATAACTTTTATGTTCTAGAAAGGTTTCTGTAACAATTTATTCTACAGCGCCACACCAGCTTACTTTTTGGAGAAGAGGTCTGATGGGCGCAGCTGGTCAAAGCTGTCCTGGTGGGTATCCTGTGATCAGGTTATTTCAGCTTTTCCGAGAACTCCGAGAAATTATTTAAAGGGGTTGTGAAAGGACCAGCATCATGTGCAGATGAAAGGGCTGGATTTCCTTGTTAGATTCCGCTGCCACTGCTACTATTATTACTTCCCCCTCTCCCCCCTAATTATTATTTTCAGAGAGACTGGGGCTTGAGTCTTGGCTCCAACACCTCTATTGAATAAAAGCCAGCAAGCTTGGTCAGAAACAAAATGTGTTCTTGTAAGCTGGCGCCAAACTTGAACAACACATAGAAATCAAATTATTCTCAAAATTTAAAAGCATGGGGCTATGTGTATTTTTCATTCATCTATTATTTCGTTTATTCTGCAAATATTTATTAAGCACCTACCATGTGCTGATGCTGTGCCAGGTACTAGAGATGCAGGGGTGGACGAGATAGACATGGAAGCAATAATCTAGCAGGAGCTGTGTTGTTATTTGTAACTTCATTTGGAGATAGAATCAGAATCAATAATTTTCACATGACCAAAAATATACAATCTATGCTATGTGGTTGTATTAATTTTCTAGTTCTGCCGTAACAAATTGCCACAAACTTGGTGGCTTAAAAGAACACAAATTTATTCTCTCACGGTTTTGGAGGCTAGAAGTTTGAAATAAAAGTGTCAGCAGGGCCATACTCCCTCTGAAGGCTTTAGGGAAGAAGGCTTCGGGGAAGAAGGCTTCCTTCCCTCTTCCAGCTTCTGGGGGCTCCTGGCACCCCTCGGCCGGTGGCAGCATCAGTCGTCTCTGCCTCTGTCTTCACGTGGCCTTCTTCCCTGAGTGTCTTCACATGGTCTTCTTATAAAGACACTAATCACTGGATTTAGGGCACATTCTAATCTGGTATGACCTCATCTTAACAATTGCATCTGCAAAAACTTATTTCCAAATAAGGTCACATTCTGAGGTTCCCAGTGGACATGAACTTTTGAGGGACACTATTCAACCCAGTACAACAATGGGTTTATTTCTTTAAAACAATTAATTTCAAGGTTTTTCTCCATGCATTTGTTTGTATGTACACTCACATAAATATATGAATGTGATATATTTGTATATAAAAAATATGTACTTACATGTGCATAAATATATGAATGTGATATCATTATATTACTTTTTAGTGTATTATTTTTTCTTTTCTCCCTTTTTTGTTTCCTTCTTCCTTCTGCCCCCTTCCATAATTTTACACTCCCTTGTCTTGAGGTAACCCACTTTAACAACCCAGCATATCTCCCTACTTATTGTTTCATTTTCATATAATAATATACAGATACACTCACATATGTAGACACACATATATATATGTTTAATGTTTTGAAAGCATTGTTTCTTTTTGTTTTTAAGTGAGATCATATTATTCACACATATCTGTGTCTGATATTTCTCTCTCACCAAAAAAGTAGTGCATCCAAGTATATCTCTAATTCATTCTTTTTAACTTCTGTATAACATTTCATAGGAAAAATGTACTGCAATAAACTCAGCCATTTCTCTGTTGAAGGATATTCCCTGTGTTTTCAGTTTATTTTTGTTGTTGCTTTTTTTGCCACTAACAAAAATGCTGTAATAAATATCCTTCTATATTGATGCTTACCTTTCTGAGAGATACTATTCTGAGAGTGGGATTTCTGTGTGAGTGTGTATAATTTTAACAGATTTTTGAAAAGTTGCTTTCTCAAAAACTGTAGTAATTTACATTTTTATCAGCCACCTTTGTGAGGACCCACACTGCATCTTGACAGCAAAATTTTTTTCCTTCCAGTACAGTGATTCTGAAGTACTATCTTACTCTTCCTTTAATTTGCCTTGTTCTGATTGTTGGAAGATTGTTTTCTATGTTAAACGGCCATTTGAACTGGCTCCTCTGTGAATTGCCTCTTTATGTCCTTTGCCTGTTTTTCTATTGGGTTGTTTATTTCCTTCCTGGTGACCTGCAGAAGCCCTTTGCATATCACAGACGTTACATCTCTGTTCTTTGCTTTGCCCCAACTGATGGTTCATTCATCGACTTTGTTCATGGTTTCTTTTGCTACATGAAAGTTTAAAATTTGTACATAGTCAAATATATGTACGTCTTTTATAGCTTCTGGATTTCTAGTCTTGATTAAGGTCTTTCTTGCCTCTCTCTACGTTGTACATGTAATGTCTTAGATTTCCTTACAAAATTTTTTTTGGAACTTCAACATTTATTCTTTTTCCTTTAAATTTAAAGTTGTAATTTAATCATTTTTTTATGATGAAGACTTTAAAATAAATAAAGAAAATGAGAGAGAAAGATAGAGCAAACTCCCATGTACCCACCACCTAGAACAACAAATGCCAGCACTCTTTCTCATTTGTCTTGTATATTTTCCTTTCCTATTAAACCCCTACCTAATCCACTTCCCTGCCCTGAGTCCTATATCAGATTTCTTTTAATTGGTTAGCTTTGCTGAATAACAACCTACCCCAAGAACTTAGTGGTTTAACACAACAAGTATTTATATAGCTCAAATTCTGTAAGCCAACAATTGGTGCTGAGCTCCGCTGCATTATTCTTCTGGTCTTGGCTGGGTCCATTCATGGGTTAAGGTCAGCTGCCTGGTTGACTGAGTGCTGGTTAGTTTAGGATGGCCTCAGCTGAGTTGGCTGAGCCCTGCTCCACATGGCTCTCATATTCTAGCAGGCTAGCCCAGACTTGGTCACATGGGTGTCTGGGCAGAGTTCCAAAAGAAAGGGCCAAGACATGCAAGGCCTCTGGAGGCCTGGCTCAGAACTGGCACACTGTCCCTTCTATTGCATCATATTCCTCACAAGAATTTATTTTTATTTGTAAATTATATTGCAATAAAGCTGGAAAAAATTTGTATTTCTAACCGTTACTTTATTTTTTCTATTCTGTCTCAAGTTGAGATAATAAATAATTTTTCTATTAATTTCAATTAATCAGCAGTTAGCATAATTCACAATGAATCATTATCCAAAGGATAGCCAACTCTTTGGTTTGAGGCTCTATGTACATGAAGTCCAGTAAATTCAGCATAGAATGTTGTAGAAGAGTTTAGTTTTATATTTTGAAATACAAGGCATATTCATAACCCTGACATTGCTAAAACGTTACAAAAGTGACGTTCTCTTGAAGAATGCATCATAAAGTCTGGAAAATGCAGTGATCTGAAAAGAATCATTAATGTATCAGTTAAAAGAATTCTGATAAAATTCTATGGCCTGAGAATTCCTAAAAGCATAATTATTATTATTATTATTATCGGTGACAGGAGGCAAGATTGTTTCACATATGGGGACAATGGAACATGTAAATGAAAGATTTTGATCAACATTTAGACCTCTTTCACTTTTTCAATGTAAATTATTCTTAATGGTAAAAGACAACACATTTGAAATAATATATATGGCTTGTTCTCCCTCCGTAGTGAAAAAAAAGGCACAGATGTTGGTTGAATTAATAAGAAGGGGGCATGTCATATATTTCCTGCAACCAAGATGTGTTGGACAATCTTAAATTCAAATATTTTGACCAGTTGTTAAGCCATGTATTAAAACAAAACTTATGGTTTTGGAAGTAAAGTTGCTGGAACAATAATAGAGAAATCACTTAGTCAAGATGCATGGTTCAGGTACTAGCTTTCAGTCCTGATTGCTGAGGATGTTGAGATGATTGTGTAGTTTAATAGAAAAGCATGTGTTTTGTGGTTAGATGGGGCTGGTTTCAAAATTTAGGTTTTCTACCTGCCTATCCTTAGAAAAGTAAGTTTTAAAACTTCCTGAACAATTATTTTCCTATCCGTAAATTCTGAAAACTTACCTGAACTCATAGATCTAAGGATAAAACGAAATAATGTAGATGAACACTCTGGCTCAAAGCCTGCCACACAGTAAATATTTAATGCTTCCATGTTCTATGCTTCAATTTTTCTTTTCCAAAATGGAGACATGGTACTTATTGTGGAGCACTGCAGCCTAGTGCTTCAGAACATGGGATTTGAGTAGGGAAAATCTGGGTTAAACCCCCACGGTGCCACTACAAGGCTATGCAGCTTTGGGCAAGGTAGGTCAGGATGAACTGAAGTTTCACCTTTGGCCTTCGGATTCATCCCTGGTCTTGCCGTCCAGTTTTAGCTTTGGCCTTAGATTTTGGACAGCCAATTAACTAAATGCCAATTTCAATGTCACTTCTGATGTCCTTGAATTTGTACATGATCAAATAAGTTACCGTCATATTGAGTCACTTAAATAACATTATTTACATAAGTAAGTTATGTCTTTCAGGTGCATTGCTAGTTTATGTGATAGTTTGGGTTATCGTTCAGGAAGTATTCATTCCCCTCTCCTCCCACGTGTAAGGAATATACTTCCCCTTCCTATCAATGTGGGGCTTGGCCATGTCGTGTGCTCTGGACAATGGGATGTTAGTGGTTGTGATACAGGCAAAGGCTTGGATTGTGTTCGTGCAGTTGGGTTTGCTATCTTCCACCTCTCCCACTGCCATAAGAAGAGCTTCTCCTGAGCAGCTGCAGCTCCATCAACCTGTGCTCCAGAATGCCCACCTGCAGAGTAGATCTGAGCCCAAGCTGCAATGAGGAGCCAAGTCCAGTTTGAATCAGCTGCAGCTTGAATCAGAGTCACCCAGTCTAGAACAGCTGACCTTTAGCTGATCTACAGATATATGAGCAGGAATCAATAATTATGTTTTAAGCCACTGAATCCTAGGATGGTTGGTTATACAGCATAGCTGTCTAATAGAGCTTGTGAATACACACGTTCAAATATAGGTAAACATTTGAGATTTAACTTGGAGTGAAATTTTTCTTCAGAGCTGTATATGATAAAATTGTATTATAAATGCTTGTTATTGAAATAAGAGTACTACAATAATTAAAAATGATTATGAAACCTGTTGATTTTTTTGCACAGGGGTCTTTTTATAGAACTTCCAAATATTTAAATAAGGAAACATTTGCAATATGAATAGTAATGGAGAGTTCCTCAATGAGATAATTTTAGGAAAAATTATATATTCTTTGATACAACAAATACTTATAAAAGTTAAAATAACAATATGAGACCAAATAATAGAGATTAGATTATATTATAGTTCTGGTCTTGGTAGAATTGTTTAGTGTATTAGCATTTTTTATGTTAAACAAATAACGATTGAGAATGGATTTAAGTTTGAACTACTTAATTCCAGAGAAGTTATCTGAATAAGGGAGTATGGTAATCTCAGAATGACTTGAGCTTTGATAAAGAAGATTTCTATGAAATCTCATGTGGTATTTGTTGTCATCATCATCTTCATCAATGTATCTTCATAATCACTGTATCAGTTAGGGTAATTTGGTTGAAACTAATAGGAACAGACTCTGGCTCCTTAAGTAAAGAGAATATTAATTGGAGGGATACTGAATAGCTGACAGGAGAAACAGGAGATCCAGGTCCAGGTAAGGAAGGAGCTCTGGCAGTTCAAGAAGAAGGAATTCCTCATAGTCTGGCTAGGGTGCTTCTCTTGGCATGACCGAGCTCAAACCATTTTCCATCTTGTTGTTACTTTGCTCAAGATTCAAATTCTAGGGAGTGAGCAACTGAATAGAAAACCATTGGGGAACTGTCATTTCCAGCAAAGATATCAGAAAGTTACTACCAGAGAAGGTGGAACAGATAGTGGTCAGCCAAAAGATACCACCTCACCATTACATTTATTATTGTTGTTGTGAAAATTACCCATCTTCAGCTTTATTCTCAATTGCTAGAAGGTTGAAGGAGAACTACACCTGAGATCTATCTCTAAAGTATGATGTGAGAGCTCAGGGCTAAAATGGAATTTATGGCTGTGCATGAGTCCAATAGTGAGAAGTCTCTGGACAGAAGTAGAGATATTTCAGACAGGGACCAATTTGAGACACCTGCTCATGTGTGATAGGACATTGAAAACTAGGACTATCTTTCCTAAGAGAGAACAACTGGTCAGTATATAAACCTGAGTTTCTCCGGCGGGGGCCGGGGTGGGGGCGGGGAGCGGTGTTACAGCTTCCTCTGAGGTCTCTGCCAGCAGGATGAGAAGATTCTCCTTTCTTTATTGTTGAGGGAGGTGTGTTTCACCAAATATTTTACCTTGCTCCTAGCCAATGTCTCCATATTAGTATCTTATTCCTTCTTCCCCAAACTTGTAAAAATCACTTCAATTTTCTTAATTTTTTATCATTTACTTAGGCAGTCAATTACTCTGCCCCATGTACTTTGGATATAGGTGTAAAAAAGACAGGACAAAAGAGATGCCCATGCTTTGGAGCTTAATAGGAAAAGTAGATTAGACAAATATTATGTAAGTAATCACAGTTTTGATAAAAGTGCCTTGAAGGACACATGCAGGGTGTGATGACAGTGTATACACAATGGGGGCCTAACTTAAATGCGGAGGGTCAGGGAAGACTTCCATCAGGACTAGAGCTTTAAGTTGAGACATAAAAGTTGAGTAGGAGTTAGCTAGGTTAAGAGGGGTGGGGTGAAGGCCACAGGGGTTGGGGGCAGGAGCAAGTATGAGGGCCAGGAGGTGGGAAGTAGCTCAGCTCCCTGGAGAGTTCTTAAGAAGAGCAGTGTTCTTGGATTACAGTGAGTGGAAGAGATTGATGACAGAGAAAATTTCCCTCTCTTTCTCCAATGCTAAGGGCAACAACTTTCAATATTTGAAGATGTTTCGTCTTATCAAGTGTGCCAGTCTTGACAACCTTTTAAGGAGGCAGAAAACAGAAATATTGAAAGAAGAGGATTTTGGCTAACTTGGTGCATGCTCCATAAAAGCATTGGAAAACCGCAGCTCTGCCTGTATCATTTCAACTCAGTGTTCTAGCTCTTAAGCTGCAGTGACTAATCAGAGGTGCAAATGACATCCAGTGTTTGAGTCGTCCTCACCCTTTCGAAACCCATTTGAAGACTGGTCATTTTTTCTCTTTTGGATACTTAGAAAATTTTCAGAAAAACACGTCAGGCAGAGCAGAAAACCCTGCCTGTGCACACATTCCCTCTGGCCTGGTGTTTCCAGTTCAGTGGGCCAACGCTCACTTGTCATATTGAATCCTTTATTACAACAAAATATTATTTTAAAGCTGCACTAACAGCAATTAGAAGCAATTGAGTTTTATCAACTAACACAAACTGTGGGATTTCGAACTTGGATTTTAGCTGGTATTTTAATGAAGTGTGTGTTAACAACTCCAAATCTTCTGTCAGTCCAGCAGCTGAGTTGCATATACAGACCCTTGATGGAGGGACCATGTGTTAATGCTCAGAGGCGTCAGGCTCATGTGCTGGCTCCGCACATCCACACTTCACAGATCTGCCTCTCGGGCCCGTTCTACTCTTCTCCTTCTCCTCATGAATATCCTGATAGTCCGCACATTTGTTCTTATAAAATTTTGGAATTAAAGGTAATTGTTCCCATGTGCACACTTTAATAATAGATATCTAGATGTGAGTAATGATGACCTAAATTTTCCCTTCACTCAACTGTCTTATTTTAGTCTGAGATGCTAAAAGGACACATGGCCCAGAGTGTTAGAACTTACTTAGTGAGAAGTAGGAGGTTGAGGAGGGACAAGAAGGAAAGAAAGAAGAAGGATGCTCCCTAATTTGAAAGGAGCACTTTTAGTGGAATAAATATCTGGAGGAAGCAGAACGGCTTCCCTTTTTTAAACCTTCTAAACTTTGGCCAAAGGCCTTTTCAGTTGGACATTGTCAAAGAATAACCTGAAATTTACTAAAATGGCTCACACAACCAAAGCCAATGTTGTAGGAATCATTATGGCGGAGCTGAGCCTTTTAAAAGACAAAAGGAATGCTCCCATCAGACAAAACCTAGACCAGAGAAATATGGATCATAAGCTTTGCAGACAGATTTTGCCTAATCAGCATACAATTCAAAATAAAATCTAGTACTTTTAACTTTCTATCGACTCTTTCTATCCCGACCAATGCCAGAAAATGTATGGAGACAGTAGATGCCATTTGCCTAAAGAAGATAATGCAGTTGTCCACTTCCTGTTGGGTTTTATCCTGGCAGGAAAACTGCCAGGGCTTCTTTGGTGCCCATAGGAAACTGCTCAGCCCTTATGCTTACACAACCTATAACTGTGAGGGAGTTAATACTGATGGAGCCTCCCTTGATCAACAAGGAATGGGAACTGATGGATACATGCTTTCCCATTTCATTGTCTGGGCTGACATATTGGAGACACCTTTTATAAGAATCCTCAGATGGTCCTATGAAATTGAGAACCTATAGCCTGTAGTAGTGGCTGATACAATAATGCATCCTTGTGTGGACTTTTTTTCCTTCACTCTCCACTCACCCTAACATACCTGATCCCAGGAATTACATTCTTAATAAATTACACTGCTTTCAGGGGACCTCAGGCTAACATAGTTGGTACCAGGAGAGTTCCCAGAATGCAGACCCTTAGAATGGGATTTTTGAGCTGGATCCCTCACCAATAAGACTATAGCTATGCATCGCTTAATGACAGGGATAGTATTGAGCAATATGTCCTTAGGTGTTTTGTGTGAACATCATAGAGTGTACCTACACAAATCTAGATGATATGGCCTACTACACACCTAGGCTATACGGTACTCATCTAATGGGATCACTGTCGTATGTGTGGTCCACTGTTGACCAAAATGTTGTTATGCAGCACATGACTGTATAGCAAAAACCCCATTGCTGATTGTAAGAGTGTGGTGATAACACGTTGCAGCATCACAATTACTAAGACACTCATCTATAGTGAACTGAGATGAGGCGCAGACTTATTTAAGGCTGTGGCACTTGAGTGTTATAGGGGCTACCAAAATCATAAGGATTGTGTAATTGGTTGAAATTTGTTAACTTTTTTAAAAGCCTTGAAAAGAGAAAATAACAGGCATTATATGAAAATCAGAGGTCCTCTATGGCGATTCTCAAGGAGACCTTGTCTCCTTCCACCACTGAAAATCAGGTCAAGGATCTAATTGTAAGGGTAGCTGAACAGCAAAGAACACTGAATGCAGTCTTGATAGGTCTTATACGACAAAGTCAGGGCCTTATACTAAAAGAGGTGGATCTTGAGCCCTGATTTGGGGATGTTTGGGTAGATAAGCCTGAAAATCTTAACCCCAGGTTCCCCTGAATCCTTCAATCTGGCGGAAGCAGCCCCGTCCCCACTTACAGGAGGCTGAAGCTTCCCCTTACCTGGAGACCCTGCAAAGACCTCATCTGAGGCAGAAGTCTTACGAGATGCCGTTCCCCTGCCCGCGATCTGCTCTTGTCTCCTATCATTGTCTTGAGACTGAGAGAGAGGGTTGAGTTTTGGCACAGCTCGAGCAGGAAAATGTTGTCCCTATTCTGCAAGGAAATGGCTGAAACACCAAAGACCTGCCGTCCTAGCTAACATTCACGGACAGGAACCTGAATAACACTTGTGGGAGCAAATGCCTTGTTAGACCAGGGTGGTGGGGCATGGGGATACAGTCTAAAGTTGGAAAGAGGAAAATGTATTGACATGGGAGCACTCACCCATGACCCGACGTTCAGGGCAAGGACACCTGGAACTGGTCCTACTAACTGGTCCTCCTGGCAGAGTGTTGCGGGAGGAGTCAGAAGGCCCAGGGTGGTGGGAGTGTTAGAATGGATTGATACATGAGAACAGAGACCCCACCCCCACCCCAGTCTGTTTCCTGAGAGGCCTTCGCAGAGGTAGTGTGAAATTCACTGGGGAGAGGCCCTCTGCCTCCTTGAGAGGCTCCGTGGTAGCTGCATTTGCAGGCTGCACGAACAATTAAAAATGCTACCATGAAATGGAGCTCCTTGGAATGCAGAATGCAGGTGATAACATTTAATCATCTTAGGCATGGTTAATTATCCTAATGGGCAGAAAGGCCAGCGTGGCTAGCAGGATGCCAGGACTCAGAGATCTGTGATGACGGCTAATAGATCATGGCAGATAAACTGTTAGATGCTAGGGCATCAAGGGACTTATATATCCAAAACCAATTGACGACGGGTGATCAAAATCCTGATATCAGTCACTACAATGGAAAATTGACACCTCGCTGTTTCCAGACCAGTCTGGGAGGTCTCTTGGTAGCCAGCTGGCTTCCCTTGGAGGTATCGCATCAGCAGCTTTTTCCTTTTAAAGATTGAAAATCATGAAGGGAGATGCTTTTTTTGGGCTCTAATAGCTTGGAGTATAGGATACTCCCAGTAACCCAGTAGGCAGAAAAGTGAACAGCATCAATATCACCTGGGAGTTTCTTAGAAATGCAGAATCTGCATTTTGACAAGGTCCTCCAGGTTTTTCAAGATTGAGAAGCACTGCCTTTGTTTAGCTCTAGCTAATAGAGGCGGGGGGAGGGGGGAGAGAGAGAAGGTGGAGAGAGCTGTTTCAACCATTGTGTGGTGTGGGTGTGAGACGATGGCGTGGCAGAGCTGAACAGATCCTGGGGAGATGCTATAGCCATGTCTCTGAAGGATTTGGAACAAGGAATTAAAATAACCTAGACAGCAAAAGGTACAAATAGAAATTCCACCAACTCACACGCACACACAAAGAAGATGTAAATGTTTAATAAACATTGAAAAAAATTTGAAACATTAAAGAACCCCCAATTTAGCCAGTAATGAGATACTATATTTCAAATTATATAAGCAAAGTTTTTAAAAAAATGATTCTCATTGTAGGTAAGGTATTGGTAAGATGGCTACTCATACATTGCGGGCGGGGCATAAATTGTTATTACATAGATGGAAGAATTTTATGGTGTGTATTAAGATCATATGTATGTTCAGATGTTTTGTCCTTAATTTCATATCTAGGAAGCTTCCCTAAAGCACTTATCTGAAGTGTGAACAAGAATTCTTACGCACAAGTTATCATCCTTGGTAAATTTATTGAGTGCTTACTATGTATCAGGCAATGTGCAAAACTCTTAACACTGATTATTTAATTCAATGTTCATAGCGATGTAATATTACAGGTGTTTTTATTATATCCATTTACAAATTAGGAAATTGAGGCTTGGAAGGTTTTACTAATTGCCCGAATTTACAAAGCTAGCAAGACACACAGGTCTTCACACGTCTCTTTAAAGTGTTAAAAAGATTGTGTTCTATACAAACAGTGAAATATTATGCAGCTGTTTACAATATTTATAAAGAGCTTTAATATAAGGCTAAGTAAAAAAGTGTGAAATAATATGTGTTTGAATATGTAAAAAATGCAAAGGAAAAATACTGGGAGGCTATATTACAATTATTAACAGAGCTATTCTAGGTGATGGGATTTGAGTGATTGTTTTCTGGTCTTTGATGATTTTTCTATACTTTTCAATTTGTTTTTTTGCTATAAGCTTGCATTACTTTTACAAGAAAAAAGGCTTTTTAAATGTCAGCCAGGCATGGTTGTGCTTTTTCCTCCTTTTTCACCTAAAAGGCAGGGATGCCAGTCTGGAGGTTATGGAAAGCAGGCATGTCACCACTCAGAGGGGGGTGTGTGGATTATTGAAACCACATCCTTAACCACCTTTGACCAAACAAACCAAAGCTCATGCCCAAAGAATGGTGGGTTGTCCAGGACACGGAGCAAGTTCTCTGTTCACCGTTGTAAGATTTACATATATATACTATGCACAAGTTCTCGTCATTGATAACTTATTGAGTGCTTACTACGTACCAGGCAATGTGCTAAACTCTTTCTCTCTATATATAAGGATATATACATCTCCTTCATGACTTTGAAATTACCCATGCCAGTTTCTGACCTCACTGATTTTTCAAAATCTTTTACAAGTCTTTTTCTTTTTTTCTTTCCTTCCTTCCTTCCTTCCATTCAACCAGTGAAATTCACTCATACAAAATCTTCTACTCACCAAATTGCACCACTCAGCTAAAACAAAACTTGAGAAAATTCTGTCAGATAAAGGGCCCTTTAGAGAAAAAAAAAATCTGACTAAAATAAGGATTTAGAACAGAAGTGTCATGTGAATGTGATCTATTGGATTTCAGCACCATCACAAGGATATATTATTTAAGTAGGATGCTTTTTTTCCCCTGTTCCCAGTAAAATTATCATAGCCTTTCATGGAGCACTTCAGAGGCCGTTAACTTCTCCCTCATTTACACACAGCTTCTTTCTCTTTCTGTCGTATTTTGCATCACTTAACCCAGTGGAGTGTTTTCAGACAAAGGCTGCCTAAAAGCCGGGGCCCACACTGTGGCTCTATGGCATTCATGGTCAGTATTGTTTTTGAAGGCCATCTGCCTGTCATTTGTTTGCTGATTGAGTTAGTGCACCTAATAATATTTTTTTTATTGGGCTGTGCTAGCCAATGAAAAGGAAATTATACACTCAACAGATGGGTCACAAACCTCTCTACCTTAGTGCAGCTACTCCTCAAGTCAGTTAAAGGCAATCATGAAAGCAGATTATAAATGGAATAATAGCCTTTTTATATATGGTTTCACAGTGGATACTGGTTGTGGTGCCAAACATGGTGGTATCAGGGTTTCCCCTCTCGGTTGCATGGGTTTTCCCTGTAAGAACAATGTGAGCAGTGAGAGACATGGCGGTGAAGAGAAGGAAACCGGCCGGTGGTCGCGAGGACCAGAATGCAGGAGACCATATACGTAGGGAGCAGCCGGCATCACATCAGCTTGATAGAGCGTGTGTTAACCGGAAACAAGCCGCAGCAGGCACCAGAGGGGCCTGGTGCTCTCCCTCTGCCCGTACCTTGCTGCCGGAGGAGGTAGGGGCAGCAAAGCCTATCACAAAAGAAGCCCCAAATAGCCTTACAGGTAGAACAATACAGAAAAACAGGGTCGTCAGCACTAGACATCATGCGAATGAACGGCGAAAGCCAAATCTCCTTGGTTTGACATCGATCTTCCCTCAGATATTTGTTCCTTTCTAAAACTGGTAACTTCCTGTCCTTGGGAATATTTCTTTGTGACTTTACGTCATGAAAATTCACCTCACCCTAAAGAGGGAGTGAACCTCCCTGACCAGGATGCTATTAAGTCAGTTGAAGGTACATTCAAAGAGTAGGAAAGCAAATCTCTTCTGGAAGAATCATGATGCAAAGGATTATTCTATTTACCTCTGAACAACTAAGTTACATCTCCTACTGGAAGCATAAGCTACAGTGGTAGACTTTTCAGTTTTGCAGCATTAGACTTAATTTTTGAACACTTGTAGTATGTATCGTAAAGACCTGGCTCATTCTGCTTTGGAAACAAATAGATTCTGCTTTCATGAGTCAAAAAAAATGAAGAGCACAGTAACTGCTTTGTGAATCATTCTTGTAATTGTGTATGCAAATTAGTAGCTCATCTTTTTTTTTTTTCCCGTGGTCTTTGGCCCCTTGCTTCACCCTAACTTCAAACCTCAAAAGAATTTTTAGCAATGTGCTTGCTTTGGTTTTGGTATAAGGACACCGTGTATTGCTAAGGGTGGCAAGGTGCAAGTGGATGGCAATACAGATATGGATGGGGGAAGATTTGGGGGAGATGGGACCACTGGGATCTTGGACAGGAAGAAGGAAGACCAGGTGTTGCTGAGAACCTCCCATCACTCAAAATCAATGGTCTTTTACATTTGTCCAATTGATGAACATCAACAAAATATTTAAATACTAATTCCTGGCTTCGTTCAGCTTTCCGAACCTGTATATTAGTGATTTCCAGAGCTAATCTGATGCTGAGGCTTTTCACAGATTTTGTTTCTTCCTTTAGAGATACTGGGGAATTCTGGGAAGATGCCACCATGGTGGGCAACCTGGAACAGCGGAAGGAGTGAGTGTCAGGGGCTCAGTTTCCTGTGATTCTTGATCACTCTCATTCTCCGCATCAGGTAGGCGCCAGTGTAGCCAGGTGCTGGCCCAGGTGCAGCCTCACCGGAAGAGGTGCAGCCCCTCCCTCCCACCTTCTATATATTTTCCTGCATCCCACGGATTCTTGAATCCTCATAGCGGGAAATCGAGTCTCTGATCAGTTCTGTCTTATGTGAAAATGCATGGTTCTTGGGAGTGTTTCCACCTGTAACCTCATCAGTTCTTTGTGCCTAGATGTGAATGACTTTTTGGACGTATCCTTGAATTTTGTGAGGGTATGTATGATTTCATGAGCCCACTGGAAGCCTAAGAAAATGGGAGATGGCCTTAAGAAGGGGAGTAAGCAAAGGACCAGGAAAGAGAAGATGCTAAGACTGAGGAGACAACTTTATAGCCTACTCCCCCCTTCTCATTATGACCTCAAAGGGATTTTTAACCCCAATTTCATCACTTTTTAGGGCCTATTGGCAAGTCAGCCCAGAGGAACATTATGACCACGATCGCTTAAAATCCCAGAAGCCTTCTGAATTGGTTATAATTTTCTTTCTTCACAAAATCTGCATCCTGAGCTAGATACACTGGCAGGTGACTCAAAGATAGATGGGTCCAGAAAGGCAACCAAATGCAATAAAATCCCCACCCTTTCTGGCTTCTCCCCCAGGTGCCTGCAACCCCATCAGGGTTGCTCCTGCCACGGCAGCACCCACCCCCCCCCCACCCCGGCCCCAGGCACTTAGCAATCTTCTGACTGCGCACCATCTCATTAGGACGTATCAAGTTAGGAACCCGTTTCCCTCTCCATCTCACACCTGGCTCTTTTTCAGCCTGATGTTGCAGGGATTTAATTCTGAGCAGGATTTAAATAAAATCAGAATCTGTCTGTGCCAGAGGAGATGTGTTTGCGCGGAAATGGAATTCGTCGGCTGGGTCACTTGCTATTTAGCCCCATTTCCCTCCAGTGTTGGGACCTAGGGAAATGATATGCTTACCCACCCCCACCTCCCATGCTCCAAACCATTCATGTGCTTCCCAGGGTGAGAAGTTGGGGGACCGTGCCAGCAGTAGGAAGGAGGGGGGAACAAAGCTCCTCTCTCCTTGCAAAATTTGATTACTAACTTTAATGCGTTTCAGGCCAAAAAAAAAAAAAAAGTGTTTCAAGTTTACATTAAAAATTAGCACCTGTTTTAGTCAGAGCACATTTGCTTGTAAGGAACCAAGCCCCACACAGTAAAGCTCAAGTAAAGAGGAGGTTTGTTAAAACGCTATCAGGGAATATTTCAGAAGCCAAGAGCAGAAAATGCAGGTAGGACTCAGGAAAAGTAGAAATCATCCAGCGGCCACTCTCCCGTCTCTTACCCTGCTTTTCTTTGCCATATCAGTTTTCCTTTCATCTCTGCAAACTTGCTCCTTTGCAGTCTCTTAATTCTTGCTCCCCATAATTTTGTGTTATGCGTGACCTTGGTTTTTCTTGCCACACATTCTGGCTCACTCTGATTTTACCCTTGACTCAGTCCAGTGCCTGATTTTTGTCATGTAATTAGTACCCACTTTTGGAATGAATGAATGAATGAGTGACTCCATATGGCCTTTCAGTGTAAGTGAAAGGCCATCATCGCTTAACTAGATGCTGAGTGCTGTAGTTCAAAATCTTACAAGAGAGATCTGATGGTCTCCGTGTGTCCTGTGAGACAGGTGTTCACTCCTGGTTCAATTATCTGTGGCCAAGGAGTGTGATTACTTAGTACAAACATGACTGCTCATAAAGGTGGTGGCTGAAGCTGTTTCCAAAGAAAAGATGGTGGATTAGGCAAATATGTTTACTATAGCCACCAAACCAGCATTTTTTTCTGGAAATATGTCTATTTACTCAAAACATGATGATCTCATATTAAAGAGGTCACCTGCTCAACTCAGAAAGTGGTGTGAGAGTGTTCACCTGTTTTTAGGTTCAAGTAAGAATGGATTTCCACGTTGATGGTCTTAGCATAGCCAAGAAAATGGTCAAAAAGACTTTTGGCTCATGTCTTATCTTCCTTAAGAAACTATTTGAAGTTTTTTTTAAATTCAGAATTTCAGGTTTCAAATTCCCCGCTTCTCGGGGGCCGCCCGGTGGCGCAGCGGTTTAGTTCGCGCTTGGCAGCCCGGGGTACGCGAGTTTGGATCCCGGGCGCCCGCCGACGCACCGCCTGTCAGTCATGCCGTGGCGGCGTCCCATATAAAGTGGAGAAAGATGGGCACGGATGTTAGCCCACGGCCAGTCTTCCTCAGCAAAAAGGGGAGGATTGGCAACAGATGTTAGCTCAGGGCTGGTCTTCCCCACAAAAAAAAAAAAAAAAAAAGCAATAGCTAGAGACAATAGCCCTGCCAATTTACGGGGTAGGAAATTAAAAAAAAAAAAATTCCCTGCTTCTCTACTACTTCAGTGCTTAATTTATGTTGATCTCTAGCGTCTTGTATGGCTCTTTAACATATATGACTTCATTTTATTTTTTATAACAACCTTGAGGTGAGCCTGGAAGCTGTTATTTTTCCCCATTTTGAGAAGAGAAAACTGAGGTTCAGATAAATTAAGCCAATGGTTCCCAACCTTGGGCCTTGGGTTCACATGGAGTGTGAGAACTTAGAAATGGAAAGTCAGGGGCATGAGGTATTTTTAATATTTCAAGAGGCCCAATAGAAATGATACATTTACCCTCAGTCAAGCTACCTCAGGTAATTACAACATCAACTTTTGTTGCTTTATGGCTATGCTTAGTATGGTGGTCATCTGTAGCTGTCTGGAATATTCATTTAATTGAGTATATACTTAGTATAGATCGTTTATTAAGAAAAATGGGATAAAGATTTAATTTTCTACTTTGTAAATACTGTGTGTTTGGCAGACCTAATCTTTCCAAAGATGTGGTCAAGGAAGAAGAGAGTAATAATAAAAGAGATTCTTGTTGGAGAAGAGATAGTCTTAAATGGCAGCATAGGGCTTAGTCGGCAGGTCTTCTGACGCCCTGATCTGTTGGTTTTCCACTCTATGGCACCATCATACCACTCGAGCTAGGACCAATTCCTCCCTCTGCTAAAAGGGAAAACAGCCTCTCACCACATGTGTTTCTCTTGGTTGGAAGAAGGAGTCACCAAAATACATGGTATGAACCCAGATCCAAGTCTGATTGCAAGGATTCTGGTGTGTTCAGCCATCTTTTTGAAGCTGGTATAAAAGTTCAAGGACGTGGATAATAACCACATTCTTTTAGAAACAAATGACTGGATTTCCTCCACTCATAACAACCGGGCAGTGGTAAAGTAAACTTCACCCAAATAAAAGAAAACAAATTTTAAATGTCCATAGAGACATGGTCACACAGCTATGCTCACTTAGCCTCGGCCCCAAGAAACCTGGTACCTTTTACAGTCATGAACTCACTTAAATGAGGGTTTCAAGAGAAAGAGCTAAAATAAATATTAATTTAAGTGAATCCATTTTTTCCCCTCACAAAGGCAGGAGGTGCAAAAGTCATAATGAGATGGAAGTAAAAAGGATATTAACAAAAATTACAAAGATAAATATGAAAAAGAAGGAATTTTGTTATTTTCGTTAAAAGGTGAAGGCGGAGAGGAAGCGGAGAGGGAAGAAAAGATCTCTCTTGGCCTGAAGCCATGAAACTTAAGATAAAACTTTTCTTTCTTTTGCAGAAAAAGAAATGCTTATTAACAAAGAAAAATGTCTCCCGAATCTGAAGTAAGAGCTGCCCTGCAGTGTTTATCTTTGGTTTGGGATGCTGACATCAACATTGGCGTCTGCGTGTTAACCCAGTGCCCTTATCAAAATAGAGGGACACTTTAATCACTTTGTTCCTACTTTTATCTTGGATTAGCCCCATTTCTTAGCTTTGGTGAACTTGAATTAAAGGAAAAGCATGCAGAAATAGGACAAGAGTTATGAGTACCTTTTACAAGACCAAAATCCATTATGTAAATCCTGATTTGGGCTCCTTGTCAAAAAATATCTTTAGGACCCTAAAACTATTTCAATAGCATCTGCATATTGTACTTTAAACAATATGTGTTCTAAGAGGTTATTGGGGGTTTTTTAAAAATCTCAGAACAGTTCTTAGTTTGTAATATTGGTGTCAATAATTAACAAAAATAAATATGCTTGCTAGCACACCCAGGAAACAGAATATGAGACAAACAAACAAAATTAGTGAAAGCATCTTCTCCTGGATCTATGAACATGTTTTTAGGGCAAGCTTAAAATGTTTTCAATTTTTTAACTCCCACAAAAGTGGAGAGTACTGCAATAAAACCTAAAAACAATTGCTGTTTTAAGAAACGAGACGCTGCTAAACTTCCTATTGCTAATTTAGCACAGATTTCAAGCTAAAATCAAGACAATATGCTTTCTTCAGCTGTGTTTATGTGACTTCCAACATCCCTGTTAATTCTCTTTTGGCTTTCATGTAGAAGTTTTTGGAAGAAAGCTGGCGCAGGGCTAAGGAACTTCATCCACCCACCCAAAAAAGGTCAGGTGTTCCAGAATGCAGCAAATGGAACAGCGTCTACATTTATTGTTCAATAAATATCATTGTATAAATAAACAAATGCTAAATAATAGAACTGGTAGGGATTTAAACCAGTTAGCTCTCTTTGCTACACAAATTTTAATAACTTTCAGAAGTCTCCTTGTGCAGAAGATGGTTTTTTCTTTGCATTTTATATAAGACAGGATGTGTTCAGGTGGGCTGATCAAAAGCATGAAGGAATACAGCAGAAATAGGGTTTTGATTTCTGGATTCTATCTTTCCACAAGTTCTGTGACACACTGTCCTCCTTCCAGCAGATAAATAGAGAACTCTTCCTTCCTGGCGGCATCCCCCATGAATGTGGTTCAGCATTAGGCAGCTTACACAAGAACTCAGATTCCCTCCCCACCCCCACCACTTCATTGTCCTGTGGGGCACACAGAGGTTATTTGGAAGAGCCAGGGGGCTGTTTTCAAGCTTCTGTGATCTAACAGAAAGAGTTCTCATTTTTCAGTGAGGAGTTGAGTCCATTAGCCATTCTTTTTGAGATGGTGTATGATATTTCACATATTTGCACCTCAGTTTCCTTTAGGTTCAAAACAGGCCTGACAAATACACTTGCTTTATCTCCATCAGATGGAAAGGAGAGGTGAAATCAACTTGTCTATGGTTTTCAGTGCAGGATCGACTCTGTGTACACTCAGGAGGTGTTAGTGTTCACGATCCGCATCTGCTTCTGATTGGACACCTGCGAATTTGGCCTCAGCCTGGAAGGAGAAGGAAACTTAAGTGGGGTCAGCGGTGTTGCATGCAGCTGGTTTGCCATGGCCGAGGACTCTTTACTCCTCTCTGACTCATTGCTGAAACCTAGGACTTATTAACCCTTTCAGAGGACAGCAGGGGTACGGCCTGCAAATGCCAAAACAGTGCCTCTCCAGAGCTCACATCCACGCTCCGTTTCAATTTTCCTCTCTTCGGAGGAAAGTGCTCTACTCAGGCCTTGCCTTGAATTGGGCCCCAAAGTGAAAGAAGCTTAGCAGTTTAACAAATCGCTAGCCACATTGATGGCTGGAGCTATCCAAATAGGGGGATAGGAAAAGCACCAGGAATCAAAGATCAAAAGACAACAGCAGCTGCACAACCCCTTTGGCTCAGAGGAGCAGGGAGTCAGCCTGGGGCTGGTCCTACCCAAAAACAAACTCTCAGTGATTTCCTAGAAGTGAACATGTGGGGCACAAATCCATCCATATTTTCAATGGCAGCGCCTTGGAAGTCAGGCAATGGGCAGCAACAGATGGAGGGGTTTCCGTGGCAGCCAGCCTTTATTTACGTATGAAGGCCCCTCTTGTGTGAGTGCCGACCAGCCATCGCCACTTAAACAATCCCTTTGCGGTGAATGGTTGTACTACACATAACACCTCCTTTGTTTATGAGTCTCCCGAAAGCTATCTGCCTGTCTGCCCTCTGCCTGTGCGTTTTCACTGTGACAATCAACATAATTTCTCACTCCAGAGACACCCCAATTTGGTTGAAAGGGTTGCCTTTATCCACTGAAAAGTATGTTTTTGGGGGTAATTGAAAACTAAAGGGAGTCAGAGTGAATTGTTTCAGCCTCAATGAATTTTGTCTGTTTATGACTTTAGAAAATTAGAAATTTCATCTTTATGACTTTAGGAAGTCATAGTAAGAAAATGAAAAGGAGAAAACAGAAAGGGTGAAAGAAGAAAGAAAATAGAGTTTGGGTAAAACTCAAGAGTTTCTTTGGGTGTGCAATTATTTTTTGCGCCTGTATTGAACGCTTTCTTTGTGATCTTTGTTTCATTTTTCTTTGGAAAAGTTTGAACATGTCTCCTTCTATTTTGCCCCTTCACATGGAAATGATCTCAGGCAGGGTCTGGATGAACATGGGTGTGCTGGGCCCTGAGTAATAATGTTTCTGCCATATTGAAGTGTGCCAGGCGACAGGTTAAGGTAGGGATGACACCTCCCCCTGCACCAGCGATGCCCATGCCCCACTGCTTCAGCTCTGCCACAGAGGTACCCCTCATCCAGAACATCACCTACAGTCAAACACCACCTCTCGTGGAAGCTGATTTTTGTCAGAATAACTTGGCAATGTGCTTGATTTTCAGATAGCAAAGAGAAAGGTAGTGACGGGGGACCAACTATGTATCTACTGGAACCGACATCTTCCAAGGAGAATAAGTGAGATAATCCACTCAACAAATGAAATGAGAGGTGTATTTCTCCCCATTTTTCACACGAGGAAACGGGCTCAGAAGTTCAAGTGGCTTAATTCTAGATGTGAAAATATAAATATCAAATGGCCCTTTGAATCCCAAATCTGCCCCTTCCACCTTAGATCATTTTTTTAAACACATGAGCCATGAACAAATGAAAAGTAAATAAACTCAGAAACAAATACATTAATTTAGTAGTTCTGTGCATTTCTCTGCTTTGTTTTTATATTAGGTTAATACAAAATGTAATTGAGATTTAAAAAGGGAAAGACTTAAAAAGCTCACTCTTTTTCCCCATGCCAAGCTTTAATGAGGAATAACTTATATACAATAAAATTCAGTGATTTTAAGTGAATTTTGGCAATTGTATATAGTCATGTAACCCTCCCTTCAATCAAGGTATAGAACATCTCCATCTGTCTAAAATACTCTCCTGTGCCCCTTTGCAGCTGATCCCCTCTTCGGGCCCTTAGCCCCAGGCAACCACTATTCTGTATTCTATTGCTCCAGTTTTGTCACCAGTCTTTTTTAGCTTCTCTTTCCTGCCTCAGGACATTTGCACATACTGTTCTTTCAGCAAGAAGGTCCCCCCCATATCATACACTTCTCTTCCTTTCGCTAATATCTGCTCACCTTTCATATTTTAGCTTAAGTGCCAGTTCTTCAGAGAACATTTCCTTGATCCCCTTTCCCTACCATATCCAAACTAAAAGATGCCTCACATGATTTCATTTATAGCACTTCTTTCTTTCCCTCCATGTCACATAATATGTGTATGTATTATGGAGGTATTTATTTGACCACTATCCATCTTCCTTACTATGCTTTAAGTTCCATGAATGCTGGGAAAATATCTATTTTGCTCATCATTATATTCTCAGTTCATTGATCATCATCGCTCAAACGTCAGCTTTATTTTTGGGATATAGTTGGTAGACCTCACACATTTTTAAAAATGAATTAATTGAACAAATCGTTTTAGCTATATAAAAATTCTGTCAAGTCTTTCCCAGTGCCAATGGACACTCCACCTCCTTGTCACCCTCCGCTGTTTGTCTGAGTCCTGCCTACTCTGCACCTGGGTGCCCAAGATGCATCTCACAGTCCAAAAGCTCTGGGGTTCATTTCATCTGAGATTTTTAGCCAACACAACCAAAAAGGAAAATTCTGCCATTAGCTGGCACATATAAGCTGCAGGTTAATAAGGAGAAATCACTTTACAAGCTGGCAGCAAATGGGATGGGAAGGTAAGGGATATGCAAAATATGGAAGTGGGGACTGTTTCCTTGATTTTGGTTGCCCAAGGTATGGCTTTAGCTGCTCCTTTAGAGTACAGGTCTGAGCACTGCTGTGGGGGGTGGACGGGAGAGGAGGAAATGGGGGACAGTATGGCTTAGGATTCTGAGTGTGTTACTGTAAAAGCACTGGTGATAACGACGATGATGATGTTGGTGGAAGCAGTAGTGGTAATGGAAGGAACCGTTATGCTAACAAGTATGCACTTGACATGTTAGAAACCCTTCTCCGTTCATTATGTCCATGTGTTTCATCATCTCTCACCGCCCCCCCCCCAAACTGGGTGCTCTGACTTCCGTTTTCATGACCCATAGAGAACCAAGCTGACAGTAAGTGGATGACCGTGGGGGATCAGGCCTGCCATCAACTCTACCCTGGGACTGGCGCGGAGAGTTCCCCTCTTTGGGTTTACAACAGCTTGCCCTTTGGCCATGGTCAGAGAATTGGGATCATCATGGTCATCATTATAATTACTGTGACCCAGAAGCTTTTATGAATCTCTGGAGCTGAGTGTAAAAGTGAAAGTGATGTGGTTGGGGGAAGCATACTATTTATATTTTAATTTATGATGTACTTTTAATTGTGGTCAAGACAATAAATCAGCTCAGGGTTGACCTCAGGATTGTAACTCATGTAAGAGTATCAGTCCTGGAGGAGACTTGAGTCATTTATGATGGATAGTTGGGCCCAGGGAGCTAATTGGGCCACACATTCTCTGTGAGGTTAACTTTGGCGTTGGTATTTGTGAGCAGTAGTTCAGACCCCTGGAACAACCATATACCCACAATTCTCCATTTCCTTCACCTGTCCATTGGAGGTCCCTCCCCACTGAGTAGGTTGTAGGCCAATATTTTCATTTTGTTGGTATGTTACGACCAGGAACCTACTCCTTTTCCACTTCGTAGAAGATTCCTTTAGTTGCTAGCAGCTGCCATTCCCTTGGTGATCTCATCCAAGCTCCTGGCTGAAAATATGATCTAGACACTGATGACTCCCAAATTTGTATCTCCAGCCCTGGCCTCTCCCTTGAGTACCTTCAACTGCCTCTTTGACATCTCTACTTGAGTGTGAAATGGTCATTCAGAGCCAACATCCAAAACTGAGCTGCTGGTAACTGTTCTCAAACCTGCAGTCTTCCCCATCCCCGTTAATGCTCACCCCATTTTCAACTGCTCAGGCCCCAAATCTCTTTATCTAACACCACACATTTGATCTTTCAGCAAATTCTGACAGGTCTAGCCTCAAACTATATCCAGAATCTGAACACTTCTCACCACCTCTACTGATCCTAGCTTTGTCTGAGCAGACATCATTTCTTATCTGCTTTGTTATGACAGCTTCGTCACTAAACTCCCTGCTTCTGCCCTTGCCCCCTGTAGGTTAAATTGCATCATAGCATCCAGAATACATCTGTTAAAATATGTCAGGTCACACCACTCCTCTGCTCTGCACCCGCCAATGGCGTCTCATCTCAGAGTGAGATACGCATGCAGGCTCTATGTGAGCTTGTCCTTGTTACCTGGAGCACAGCTTCCCCCTTCCCGCTCCTCTCTCCACCGATATGCTTCCGGCCTGGCTGGCTCCCTTGCTGTTCCTTGAACTCCTGCCTCAGGGTTTATATTTGCTGTTCCCACAGACTGAAATACTTTTCTCCCAGGTATCTCTGTGACTCGCTCCCTCACCTTCTTTGGTATAAAATATGGAGTTGTAATTTTAGATGAGGGTGCTAAACGGTAAGGAGCTAAGTGGAGATATGAGTGATGAGTTTTAGACGAGAGACTATGGAGTGTTTAGGAAAAAAAGTGTTCCAGGCAGAGGGTACAGCAAGTGACAAGGCCCTGGGTTAGGACCATGCTTGGTTTTTCTAAAGAAGAGCAAGCTGACCATTGTGGCAAAGGGGAGAGCGGTAGCGGATGGCATCAGCTTTGGTAGGGAGCCAGGTCAGGAAGCAACTTGAAGGACTTTGGCATTTGTTCTGAGTGAGACTGGAAGCCACTGGGGTGCTGAGCGGGTGAGTGACATGGTTTGACTTACCTTTTAGGAGAATCCCTGTGGCTTCCGTGTGTAGAAAACTAAACTATAGGGTCAATGTTGGAAGCAAGGAGACCAGACAAGATAGTTGATATGCTCCAGAGGAGAAATTATAGTGGCGTGGATCACAGTTTAACATTGGAAGTGATAAAAGGATTCATTTGGATTCAGCCAATAGGATTTCCTAATGGATTCGATGTGAGATATGAAAGAAAAAGAGGATTCAAGGATGACTCCATATTTTACACCACGCCATCGTCTCTTGCGTAGACTTCTGTAATAGCCCTCTCACTGTTCCACCTGTATGTATTCTTGTCCCTTCTCCAATCTATATCTATCCTTGTACCCTCAACAATTTGTTCTTCACACTCCAGGCAGAATGATCTTTTCAAGGAACAAAACCTGTCAGTGCATTACCATTTACTTTAGGATAAAGATAAAACTATCTTACATGGTCACGTAATTAAGTCCCCTCTTACCTCTGGTCTCATCTTGTGCCTGGTTCCATCTGCTAATTTTCTGTGCTCCAGACATCCTGGCTTCTGTCTGTCATCTCATCGTGATTGCTCGCACAGAAGGGTCTTTGTGCATGAGTTTCTCTTGCCTACAATGTCTTTTCGTCCCCTCTTCACTGAATTAATTCTTACTTATGCTTCATATGTTAGCTTAATCATCGTTTCCTCAAGGAAACCTTCTCTGACCCCCCTGACAAAGTCAAACTCCCTCCCAGAGAACCATGTTCTGCTCCTTGGTAGAAAGGATCACAGTTGCAGTTTTCCCATTGATTTCTTTCCTTGTTTAATTTTTTGAGGAAGATTGACCCTGCACTAACATCTGTTGCCAATCTTCCTCTTTTTTTTTGTTTTTCTCCCCAAAGCCCCAGTACATAGTGGTGTATCACAGTTGTAGAGTTGTAGCTCTTCTATGTGGGATGCCGCCTCAGCATGGCTTGATGAGCGGTGAGTAGGTCCGCGCCCTAGATCTGAACCAGAGAAACCTGGGCCGCCAAAGCAGAACGTGGGAACATAACCACTGTGCCACCGGGCTGTTCTCCATTTAATTTACATTTGCCTCCTCTCTAGACTCTAAACTCCAAGGGGACAAGGACTTTATCTTTTTTTCCTCACCATTAAGCATCACATCCCCAGCACCTAGCATTGTGCCTAGAACATAGTAAATTTGTTGAATGAGTGAATGAATGGCCTCTGTGCTGAAATGAGGACACTTCTTTTTGATGTTTCTCTAAACATTGATCCCATTTTCCTCATATTTCTTTATCCGTGACCAGCTGTACTGATCAAGCTCCCAGCTCTAGTCTGCAGAGTAGCCCCGCTCCTTCGTTTTTGCTATTTTGTTATAGGTCTCAGTTATGCTAAGTGTATGAGGGTGAACGACTATGAGATACTGAGCAGAAAACTTTGGCAATAAATTTGGGTGGCTTTGAGAGGACTATTTGGTGATTTACATTTTCCAAAGAGCTTTCATGATTTAATCCTCACAGCAATCCTATGAGGCAAAAAGATAGGAATTATACCTGTGATGGGAAAAAGAAAAAAATTGAAAGAGGGCACCTTTATTGAGGAAACTGGTAAAGACTTCTTTGCTTCTGAGCAAGGAAAGAAAACTGTTTGATGAGAAAATTAGGCCATTCCTTGCTGCACTGTCCAATACAGTAGCCAAATGTGGCTATTGAGCACTTGAGACACGGCTAATTGTAACTGAGATGTATTATTGTAAGTACTTTACAAAAAACCATCAGATTTGGAAGACTTAGTATGAAATATTGATTACATATGGAAATGATAATATTTTGGATACATTGGGTCAAATAAAATATATTATTTGTAATAGGTTGACTAATGGCTCCCTAATATATCAGGCCCTAATTCTTGGAACCTGTAAATGTTACCTTACTTGGAAAAAGAATCTTTGTAGATATGATTAAGTTAAGGGTCTTGAGATGGGGCTATTATCCTGGATTATCCAGATGGGCCCTAAATGCAATCACATGTATTCTTGTAAGAGGAAAGGAGAGGGAGTTAGACAGACACACAGAGGAGAAGGTCATGTGAAGATGGAGGGAGAAATTGGAGCCATGTGGCCACAAGCCAAGGAATGCCAGCAACCACCAGAATCTGGAAGAGGAAGGGAGTGATTCTTTCCTAGAGCCTCCAGAGGGAGTGCAGCCCTACTGACACCTTGATTTCAGCCTAGGGAGACTGATTTTGGACTTCTGCCCTCTAGAACTCCCAGGGAATAAGTGTGTTGTTTTAAGCCACCAAGCTTGTGGTGATTTGTTGCAGCAGTCACAGGAAATGAATACATTGTTAAAACTAATTTCACCTGTTCCATTTCACTTTTTTTAAGTGACTACTAGCTAATTTAAAATTACATATGTGTCTCAAATTATATTTCTTTTGGACAGTGCTGCCTTAGACCATACGAAGGATAATTATAAAGATGGCAATGACCAGCTGTTCTCTAAATCTGTAGTGGACAGAATAAAAGCTAATGGGTTTAACATGCAAAAAGAGTTTGAATACATGAAAAAGGATAAACTAGATTTAATGGTTATTAAATATTGAAACTGGCAAACAGAGGCCCTGGAATGTCTGTGCCTACCAATCTCAGAAAATCAGATCAGCAGCTGTATGTCAGTCAGCCTTGCTATAGAACTGTCTGCAAGATGGGAGCGGGATTAGGAGATCTGGAACCTTGTCTCCACTTTGAATCACACTAAATTGTTGAAATTGTAAGGCAAAGTATTTTCAATGATCAAATTTAAATTCCACCATTTGTACTTTGGTCTGGAACATTCATCTTTCTCAGTGGTGCTCAGTAAACAGATCAAGGATACTGAAGCCAAGAACAAACTAAAGCTAGTTAGAGGCATAATGTAAAGAGTGAAAGGACCTGGGTAAGACAGAGCTACCATGTGTCAAATTACCTGCAATAGTGAGACCTCTGGGTGAAGAACTTCATCTCCCTGAGCCTCAATTTTGTCACCTCTAAAGTGGATATAACAGTATCTACCTTGCAAATTGTTCTAAGAATTGGAAATAATATATGTAAAGTACGTGACACATAGTAGGAATATAGTAAATGGCAATTTTTACTTATTTATTTGTTTTTTGGTGAAGAAGATTGTCCCTGAGCTAACATCTGTGCCCATCTTCCTCTATTTTTGTATATGGGACGCCACCACAGCATGGCTTGATGAGCAGTGTGTAGGTCCACACCTGGGATCCAAACCCGTGAACCCTGGGCCGCCAAAGTGGAGCATGTGAACTTAACCACTATGCCATTGGGCCCGCCCAGACTTATTGTTTTTATTGAGACTTTCCACATTGATGTCAGTCGACGAATAGAGGTGATGATTTCAAACTGAACTTTCCCAAGTTACATTGTATTTTCCAGTATGGTCAGACAAGGTAAATATGGCTTGTAAAAAGTTATAATTCAATAGTTTCTGGTTTTTAATGCACTGGCATTGCAACTAGACTTGGCAATAAGTACAAAAGGTCAAAACTGTAAATATCTTATCTATGGAATTTCAATTTTTGAACTCTCTGCAGTAGTCCATGTTCTACAGGAGTAAAGGTCTTAAAGTCGGTTTAGAGAGAGGAGATGATATATGGATCCTTTAAGACAGACCAAGACATTTGCAAGTGCTCATTACTGATGGCTTTAGTTCATCCACATATTGATGATACATTCAGAACACATTTATTGGACACCTACTATTTACAACATATTGTGCAAGATGTTAAAGGAATACAAAGACAAATAAGACAGCATCTGGCCTCAAGGAGTTCACAGTGGAATGAGGAAATAGATATGTTAGCAATAAACTATGAGGCAAAAAAAATCAAAGTGACTGTGAACCAGAAGTATAAGCAACTGCTGTTGGAGCAGAGTCTCTCCCATGGGCTCCCAAGTGCACACCTTTATTGTATGTGTCATGCTCGAATGCAATCATCTGTCCAATTCTTGGTCTTCCTCACTAGACTGTGACAATGGGGACTGTGCTACTCATATTTGTTTCCTAGGCATCTATTAAATTCCCTGTCATCTAGCAGATTCTCAATAATTGTTCATAGAATGCATGAATAAATGGAGAAATAGGTACGTAGGATAAAACATCAAATCTGACTGGGAGTATCCAGCAAATCTTGACTGAAACACTGGCTTTTGAAAAGCAGGGTGTGGGATAGATGAGGCAGAAGGAACAGAATAAACCGAAGCTTGAAGATGTGGAAGTGGTTTATTGGACTCGGTGTATGGTTCAATGACAAGAGCCTGTGGCTTGTTGACCAACGCCAAGGTCAAGGGCAGAGCTGATAAGTCCAGATCATTCAGGCAAATCCTCAAACAACTTGATATGAAGAAAAAGAGCTTGATGGCTGCTTGGATTGTTCGAAATAATAAACACAATATCGTTTGTTGAGTACTTATTGTATGTCTGATGATTCACAGATATTAGTTGATCCTCACAGCACCATATATTTGCTTATTTTACAGATGAAGACACTGAGGTTCGGTGCAGAACGTGACCTGCCCACATAGCTAATGAGAGGTGGGGCCAGGATTTAAAACCCTAGTCCTTCTGAGTTTAGGGCCCCTGTTGTTTTCTCTATCATGTGGCCGTAACACAATTTATGTACATCCATCCAACTTATGTGAGTATTTGCTTTATCTTTCATTTCTTCTTTCATGCGTACCTAAAATCTGCATTGGTTTGTAAAGGCTCAAAAATGCTGAGACTGAGGTTGAATCAGGGAAGCAAGATTTCTTTTTGTATCCCTTTACCAAAGCAGGAGGCTGCAGCTCATTGGAACTCATCTTCCTATATACTCAAGTGCCTCCAGAGAATTCTGAAAGCTGGGCATGAATATGTAGGCATGCAAGAAATGAGCGAGGCAGATGTTACGCTGATCTCTACTGGGCCATTTTAGATCGTAGGAGCTAATATACCGCACCTTTTTTGGCTGCCAACATTTTTTTTTTTGGTCCCTGTTTATCAACCTCCTTTCCTCCCTCTTTCCTACTGCCAGACCCCTGAATTTACATCTTTCTGTCCCCAGAAAAAGCATAGTTTTGATTCTCTTTCTTTTTGTTTTAACAGAGCCAGTTAATTCAAGCCTGTCCAGAGAATGAATCCACTGGCAGAAGAACTCCTTAGTTTCAAGCTGCTGTGACATGTGAACCCTCAGATCCCCTCTCCCTCACCCCATCAGTACCTCTCCCATCCTGGACAGGTTTCTTTAGTAGCCTGGGCACTGTGGGTAACTCGATGGCAATTTCTTTTAGAAAGTCACAGTTGGTCAATGCATTCTCTTTGGTTATCTGAAATTCAGTGCCAGGGAAGTGTCAGTGTGGGGTGGCTTAGCCTTTGTTTTCTCTTCTTTGATATAGATGGTACTACTGAGCTTTTACCAGAGGGTCAGGTTCTCAAACTTTCTTCTCCGGCAGTAATGATGAAGTAACCCATTCAAGGTGTATGCTTGCATTTGACTAGGTTCATCCGTCTATCCACCCACCCATCCATTCATTCATCCATTCCTCAAATATTTACTGATCACTAACTATGTGGTAGGCCCTGTATAAAGCAATAGGACTATGGTGGTGAATAAGACTGATGTGGTCCCTGCCTTCACGGAACCTCTATTCAAGTGGGGAGACAGATAGTAAACAAGCAAGCCATTGAAAAACATTATTACAGATTGACACAGCTGCTCTGACAAAATAACAAGAAGGATGGAATGGAAAGGAGCTATGGGAGGCTCCATTAGAGAGCTGGCCAGCAAAGACCCTTCTGAAGAGGTGACAAATGGGCTTAAGCTTGAAGGAAGAGAATAAATCAGCCATGAGGAGAGTTGGGGAGAAATAGAATTCTAGAATAATGTTCTAGAATAACACGTGGGAAGTTCTGGTAGTGGGAATGGGGCATTTTAGAAGTTAAAAGGGGCTTGGTGTGGTCAGAGCAGAGAGAGCAAAGGAGAGGATGGTAGTTGTTAAGGTTGGAGAGGTTAGAAGGAGATAAAACCTCTAGGACATTGTGGGTCATGGTAATGGGTTTGCATTTTATTCTAAGAGCAACGGGGTTCATAAAGGATTTTAAGCAAGCAAGTGACATATTTACATGTACATTCTGGGTCTCAAAGCAAAATTTGATTCTATGAAAATATCACAGGAAGTAGGATGATATTTTGTTCAAAATAGTTTGTTTTGTGAAGATTCCAGTAACATGTTCTAAGTTGGAAATAAATGCTGGACCTTGTTTTGGTGAGGTTAACTGTGATAGACAAGACTAGTGACCCGACAAAATTCATGCTCTCCTTCCCTAGTGTGGAGTTGTTAATGGAAGCAGCTGCCCAGCCAGGGACTACATTCCCAGCCTCCCTTGTATCCAAGTGTGGCCATGTGACTAGTTTTCACTAATAGAATGTAAGTGGAAGTGATGTTTGATTTCTGGGTTGGGACTTTTAAGAAGTGGATGGGGCTTCTTTGTGTTCTCCCCTTATTGACGGATAGATGCAGAGGACTCTGGAGCCCTAAGGAGTGGTGGATCTCAAGGCAGGAGAAAGCTGCCTTCTAGCTTGGAGTAATAAAATGATTTTTAGTGTACTGAGAAATGTGGGGGATTGGGGGTTTCAGCAGCTAGCATTTCCCTAACTAAATTGAGATACTATTTATGTCTTGTTTCTCTTCTAAGTTACCCCAAGTATGTGTCAAGTACCTAGGTCTGATTTTCATGAGGCAGAGACGACTAGCTGTCCACCAAAGATCAGACCCCTTCTCTGGGCACAGAGCTAGATTTTATTTCCCAACCTCCTTTGCAGTTTATATGTGGGTCAGTTTTTTCCAATAGAATGTGAGTAGAAGTGATGTACGCTGCTTCCAGGCCTAGCCCATGAAAACCTCCCCATGTGCTCCTCCATGCTCATTCCCCTTTTGGAGTGACTAGGATGTGGCCTCCCAGGGTGACTTTTGAAGTCACACGTGGAAAATGGCAGAGCTGCCATCAGCCTGTGTTCCTGAATGACCTCTTGGAGAAGCAGCTGCTCTGCTGAGGACAACTCTAACCTAGGACAGTCACAGGAACAAGAAAGTAAAATGATGTTTCATGATAGACAGTGACAGGGCTGTTACTTTGGGTTGGGTAATCAAGGAGGGCCTTTAAGGTGAACGACAAGAAGAAACCAACCACACAAAGACCTAAGGGAGAAAGCATTCCAGTTAGAAAAACCACTTATGCAAAGGCTCTTGGGTAGGAAGGAATTTGATGTGTCGAAGAAGATGGAGTGGCTGGAACATATAAGATAATAAGAATGAGATAGGATGTTATTAGAAAGGTAGACAGAGCACAAAGCATGAAGTTTGGATTTTATTTTAAGTGTGTAAGCAGAGATTTGTTGGCTAGTTTATTTATTTACTTTACACAGTATGAGAAAGCTCTCTGGCTGCTGTGGGCAATGGATTGTGGTGGTGTAAGAAGGGAGGCCAGGGGGCTGTGCACTTGTCCAGGTGACTTGACGATGGCTTATACTAGTTGGTGGTTATCAAGATAAAGAAACATAGACAGATTAATGATATGTTTGGGAGGAGATGTCAACAGGATTTGTGGCTTAGGAAGCATCAGAAGAAGGAAGCTGATATGGGCATGTGCACTGCTGTGGTCCACAGGGTCACCCACAGAGCAGAGTATCTACATAATCTATTTGGAACTCTTTTGCATGGCAGATTTGTCTCTACCCCTCACCCCCATCTATTTATTCAGCCAGTCACTCATTTATATCAATATACACTCATGGATATTTATTTTCTATTTTGGGTTATAATTCAATACTACATTATTCTAGCATTGGCCCCTGGGAGCTCTTTCAGTTGGCTCCTGTGTCCATTCAATATACCCCCATCATTGTGGGGGTTTTTTACGAGCAGTTTCTAACTTTTTTGTCAGGCTCTAGGCTCTTCTTGGATATTTCCTGCCCCAGTCCTACAATCAGACATTTCTCCAAGGATCCCTGATTCCTTTTATTGAGGATTTATATTAGAAACAAACATCTGCATTCAGGGAGTGCTTGTAGCTACTGGGGTGTCATTGCTTCTAGACCCTCAACAGCCTTTTATGTAGCTCACAATTCCACACATCAACCCATGAAGTGGGTTCAGCTGCGTGGTTCTTGTGGTCTGGACTGAATTCAGCTGATTTCAGCTGGGCTTGCTCATACATCTATGGTCATCCAGTGGGTTGTCACAAGTCTTTATGATTGTCTTGGCTGGGGCATCTGGGAGGGCTGTGACCTCTTTCTACATGGTCTTTCATCCTCCAGCACACTGATGAGCTTGTTCATATGGTGTCAGGATTCAATAGCAGCAAGAACAAAAATGCACAAAGTGTCTTGAGTCCTAGGAGGGAAACTTACCTAATAATGCTTCTGCTACATTCTATTGGCCAGTGCAAGTCAGAAACGCAGTCAAGATTCAAGGGATGGAGAAATAGACTCCATCCCTTGATAGGAGCATCTGCAAACAATTGTGGCTATATATGCAATTTTTCACATATATATAAATGGAAAACATTGGATGAGCTAGTCTTGGGAGCAAAGATGGAAACACAATCAGAATGGGAATAAGCCTCAAGGAATAAGGCAGGACTTCTACTGCTGAGAGAGGAGTATTGTACTCCTGATATTAATAAAAATGAGGTTGGCTGCTTTCCAGCTTAGTTTGGGCTGGAAATGTAAATTTATAGGTGGGAAGAAGAGAATCAAGGATAGCAGGTGGGATCAGACTCTTCAAGAACCTGAGATCCTAAAATGATCTAAGATACTAAAAAGGACAACACGCAGCCATAGTTCTGTACAAAGCATAGCCGTGCTCAAAATTGGCAAAAGTGAAGGAGGAAGAAGGGACAAAGAGCATGATGTACTTGCTGATTCAGGAAAGACTGAAATCTTTTCAAGACTTCCCTTTTGCAGAATTACTTGAAGAATTGTCTGTGTCCATTGATAACCATCCCATTTTCACCTCTTTTTTCTCTCATTTCACTTTGAATATTTTGTGAGGTGGTTTGTGATCTACTTGGTAATATTAATGCCACCAAGATAGCAGTCAGAAATGTAAGTAGACCGGCCACCTGCTGTCTCCCTACCTTGACATGAATTATCATTTAATATTCAGGGTATATAACATTTGCTTAATGCATATCAAACTTGCTTCTAGATCAATGACCTGGGACCCCCAAATCCTTATTATACCTTCCTATTCTTTTTCTATTTTCCTAAAGAAACTGTATTTCAAGGAGAATTTATCCTTGAGATGTCATTAAATCTACCATTATGTGATTACGCCTAAGATAGTGAATATATTATAGGCAATTGTTTCTAGTACATACTGTTCTGATGGAAAACCAGTTGTGCACAGTAGTAGATGATTTCACCAGTGGTATTTTAAAATTAGCATTGAAGATATGCTAAAGCTCAGAGTTCTGAATACACGTAGCCATGAACCATCAGAAACCCTTAACTGCCAAAATGTTAGAGCTTTCATTGGAAGAGACATGAACTCTGGTTCCCTTTGTGTGACTATAATTTAACCACCTCAGGGTCTCAGAGTTGCTAACCATGTAACAATAAAAAACAACCCATAAAATAACAATATCTCTTTTCTATTAACAGCCACTTTAGATCACTGCATGGGTATTTCAAAAACTGGGTGGTCATGAATAAGCCACACCAAGGCCAGCCCAGAGACCCTCTAATTCTTCTGTATTGCCTTAACCTTTCCTACTACTCGATTTTCTTAAAATATATAATTACAGTAGAATTAATCTCTGAAAGTCTTGAATTTAATAAGGAAGCATAACCAAATTTTTGAATAAAAATTTTGAAGGAGAAAAAGGAATTCAAATTTGCATTGCTAGATTTCTGGTTTATCCTGACATTGAACATGTTATATATTTTAGCTTCACACTAACTGTAAATCAACAGATTAGAAAATGATTACAATTATGTTTTTTCTTACAGATCCCCCCAAATCTGCAATATTGCTCATACTATAAATGGGAAAATTGAGCCACAAAGATACTGAGGATTTATATTTTTAGAATATAAAAATAAGGCAATTATAAAAGTCTTATTACAATTACAAAAATTATAATTTTGACTATTTTTGTATGTAAACATTGAGTAGGTATGGGCGTGGTTAGAACTAGGATTCAAAGTTAGATATCAGAGGCAGTGAAGAGAATACCAGGGGGTGTTGTGTGGTTGAGAGGTCAAGCTTGATGTATGTAGTCTCACTGAATATTGATTCAATATTAAGAAGAACTTTTTAACAGTTGGAGTTTTCCTAAGATGGAGTGGCAGCCTTCTAGAGTGTCTAACCACCGGATATATTAGAAGGCATCACTGTGATCAATGGGAAGCAGGACTAGATGACCCATAATGTCCTTTCCAAATCCATGACTGTGTAGTTCTAATGTCAGTGGTAAAATAAAGACAAAACTTAGTTTCCAACTCCTATTACAGAGCATTTCTCCTATATCATCCTGTCTCTTTTTGACCATGTGGTTCAGTTTAGAATGCCAAGGATTATGGTGTAGAACATCTTCTCCCGGCCTCCTGTGTATGCTTATCGCATGGTACTTGTGATTGTATGTTCCCACACATGGTTTTCTTCTTTCATTCATTTCCCTTCTCAGTAGCTTAGGCCAAAGACCTGAGAGACATCCCTGAGACTTCCATTTGCCTCATCCCAACATCAATTCATACACAAGTCCTATTTTTCTTACCTCTAAATTAGTCTCATATCCGTTTACTTCTTTCCCTCTCTATTCAAATTGCCGTCAGCGTAAATGTGATCATCCTTTCCTACTCCTGGCTTCCAATTAATCTTACAATAAAATTTTAGCTTAAAAGGCTCTGCATGAACTGGTTCTTCCCTTCCTTGTCAACTTCCTCTCATGTTGCTCTCCCTCTTGGTCACTCTGCTTTAACCACATTGGCCTTCTTTCAATTCCTCTAATCCTTCCCCACCTCTTGGCCTTTGCATTTTTCTTCCCTCTGTCTAGAACATTCACTGCTCCCCCCTTCTTTCAGCATCCCATCTCTTCACTTGACTTGATCATCTTCATCCTTTAGGTCTTAGCTCAAATGTCATCTCTTCTGAGAGGCCTTCCTCGGTCACCTATCTACCATAACCTCCCTCAGTTCCTGTAGCTCACCATCTTTCCTTCAGAACAAAATTTACGTGCATACTTGTTAATTTCTTTATTCATTTATTTGACTAATTTTTTACCTCTACCACTTGAATGTGAACTTTAGGGAAACAGCGATCTTGTCTATCTCATGTAATTCTAGATTTAGCGAAGTGTCTGGCATATAATAAACAAATTATACACACATATGATGTTTATATTTAGTTACAGATCATTTTCTAAACTTAATTCATAGTCCATGCCTAGCCTTTAATTCTCAATAGTTATGTATTTATGAAGCATTCTCTACAGTCTTCCCAAAGATAAGGCTTTACCAAATGCAGCCTGGAAGGTTTTCAGATTCATTTGGGCTGAGTAAGAGAACAGAGAATGAGGGATAAAGAAAAGGCCCTGGGCTGGTAATAACCATACATCTGAAATATTAGTCACTCTAAAGATCTCAGATGCATAGAACCCCCATCTGTATTCTATTTTCAGGATTCTTTCTAACCTAATTGATTTCATCCTCATTGCTTAATTTTCATCATTATCATTACTTGTCGTCTTTGGACTGAGAATGGTTTCGGCACAGCAGTTTGTACAAGCTGCTGTCTACTGTCAAATTCGTTAATGTCCTTATTACAAGCATATAAAACCCTCGTCCTCCGCTGAGCTATCAAAGGCCTGCTATCTGTCAACGTGTCATCCAGAACAAAGTGACAAAGTCTTCATTCTTGTCTTGCAACTTGAAAAGCCGTTTAATATTGAACAATCCACTCAGCCTGTATGCTTTGTTTAAAATCTTATTCTTTCACTCCATTTTTTCATGTAACCCTTTCTGTGCCTCTAAATATATAGAAACCTCAGTATGTTCTCCGAAGATGAGGCCCAGAGGGAATGAATGCCAATCATTCCTTCCCTTGATTTGTTTAAGCATTCCCCTGGAGATTTTGATTTACTAATAATTCCTGTAATTATACATAGATAATGCACATGCAAACTTTAGTCTTGTCCCTGTGCAAATAATTTAACACTGCATTTTACTGGGTTATTATTTAATAGTTTCACTGTGGTTTCATAGACAGACTTGGGAGAAATAGACATTCTAAACATTAGCTTTTCATGATTCTCTAATTTTTTTTGTTTTTTGTTTTTTTTGCTAAGGAAGATTTGCCCTGAGCTAACATCTGTGCCAATATTCCTCTATTTTGTATGTGGGTTGCCGCCACAGGACGGCCACTGACGAGTGGTGTAGGTTTGTGCCCGGGAACCGAACCTGGGTCGTTGAAGTGGAACGTGCCAAACTTAACCACTAGGCCATGGGGGCCCCCTCTAATCTTTTTTTAAAGAAGTGCTTCTCATATCTGAGCAACCACCTGATGCAAGGAAATCTTGAAATCTTTAATCTCATCAAGGAGTGAATTGTTTTATTTTGTTGGAATTTTCAGTTTGTTGAGGGCTAACTTATTTATGTATTTTTAAGTTTCAACATTAATTTAACAATAAATTTAAAATGTATTAAATACTTCCTAAAATAGAGTATACTGAATATGAATTGATCTTAATTTGTGACTTGCAATCATATTAACATTAATTCTTTTCGTGTGTGTGTGTGAGGAAGACCAGCCCTGGGCTAACATCCGTAGCCAATCCTCCTCTTTTTGCTGAGGAAGACTGGCCCTGGGCTAACATCCGTGCCCATCTTCCTCTACTTTATATGGGACGCTGCCACGGCATGGCTGACAAGCAGTGCACTGCGGGCACCCGGGATCTGAACCTGTAAACCCCGGCCTCCCAAAGAGCAAACTAAACTGCTGCGCAACCAGCCGGCCCCCTTAACATCAATTCTTAAACCTTTTGTAATACAGTGATGCTCTCAGGAAACACTGAGGAATTTAGGGCTGTTTGCCTTGACACTAAATGGGTATCGGGATGTTGTTGAATTTCTTTGCCTGCCTTTTGTAATTTCTCTGCATTTACTATTGTTGGGCTGCATCCTGCATTCCTATCATTATGACTTTTAGCAGTGTTCTTCTTCCCCCTATTATTTAGCTGCTCCTGTCTTACAAGAGCTTAGATACTTGTTAGGAGTCAAAACAAATGTCCAGAGGTATTTGAGGCAGACCTCAAGAGCCTCAAAATAATGCTAGTGCATAAACTCTAGGGGGGCGATTTGAGGATGAAGTGAAATCTTGTATGTAAGTGCTCAGCCATAGAGGGTGCTCAGTAACTGTAAGGTTTTTCTTTCCTGCCTCCATCTCTGCTTCCTTGGCTTCTTTTGCATCAAGTAGAGATCTGTCCTATCTTGACCCCTTAGTGAGGTCATTGACCAAAAGGAGAGAGGCTCTTTCCTTGGAGGTGGTAAGGATAATTTTCATCAAGTGGGTATCAGAGGGTGTAGAGAAGCGACTTTGTCCAATCCCTTCCTCCAGGGAGCCAGCCCTGAGTCCCTCTCTCAGCCTTCTCCCAGGAATGGGTTGGGGGATACGGGAGAGGGGAGGAATAGTTTGTTCCCTTCTTAGTGTGCCTCTGCCTATAAAAGCCTTAGATTTCCGTGTTAAAGGTGTGTGTGTGTGGGGGGGGTGTTCCCTGCAAGATGCATGCAAATTTTTAATACATATACATTATTATTGTCGTTCACTGCACTGTGAAAATGCAGTGATTGGACTCTTGTTAAACATTTATTTACTTATTAATTCAATAAGTACTAAGTGCCAGGCACTGAGCAGTAACCAAGAGAAAGAGGAAGAGAGTCCATGCAGAGATTTACATTTGAATGGGGAAGACAAGTCAACATCGAAGTATGACATGTGCTCAAAGGCAGAGAGGTGTGTTGTGTTGTGGAAATCAAAGGGGCAGCACCTGAACCACTCTCCACAATGGTGAGGGGTGTGTGTGTGTTGGTCAGGGGTGTGACTCCTGTCTTGAAACCTAAAGAATGAGTAGGAGTTATCCAGGCAAAAGAGAGCTAAAATATTACAGAAAAAACTTAGTTTTAGATTCAAAATAGGGTTAGGAAGTTCTCAAGTTGAACATGTAATCTTTTGATATACTTTGTATTTTGTTTGCTTGGTTATATCTTGCTATTGCCTTTGAGTTTTTCTTTCCATGCATTTTAGCTTTGCTTATTTTGAGTGAGTTTCCTTCAGAAATGCTAAACTTTCTTCGTTGTGCTAAGGGGAAATTTAAAAAATTCAAAAAGAAAAGAGATTACTCCACCTTCAGGCTATAGACTGATAGCTTGGGGATTGGTGCTGCTACAGGGGCAACTCAAGTGGGAGACTCTCCCCAGGCAGGAGAAAACTCATGCAACATATGGACAGCCCTACTTGGAGTCCTTTTCCACCGCTGTAAAATGGGGACAATGTATCCAGCAAGGAAGTGAGGGGATAGGCTCTGTGGCCGGATTGCTCTGGTCTTTATCTCAGCACTGTGACTGGCTTTGTGATCTTGGACACATTAAAGTTAACATCTCTTTTCCTCAGTTTCCTTATCTGTAAAGGAGAAAAAAACCCCAATACCTATCTTAAAGGATTTATCATAAGGGTTAGATAAGTCAATATCTGTAAATATTTGTCCAGCACTCAAAAAATATTAGATATTATTATTATTTTCATTAACATAATTTTAAGAAACAGCTTCTGCATGTAAAGAAGGCAGCCCAGTGCCTAGGACATAGTCATGACTATAGTTTTCCTCCTCTTCCCTCTCCACTTTTTCATTTTTATCACCCCTTTTCACATAGGTATTTTCATCCAATAACTTGTCCTTTCTTTCCTAAAAGAAAAATAATCAAGGGTCAACCTTATAGTTTAGTACTGAATTGTTCTCTGATTCTTGGTGGAGTTTCTCTTTCCTTTCCAACTGACTACAAGTTACATGAGAATAGAAGCCATCCTTAATATCTATAGTACAGTGATGAGAATATATCAGATGCTTTGTAAATATTTGTTGAATGGATTATCAAGTAGTTGGTAATAACCAAATACTCTTGATTGTTTAAGAATGGGAAAATAATCTATCATCGATAAAGGTTCTTTAATTTTTTATGTGTTAACTGAGTATGCATCCAAGAGTTAGGAATGCTTCAGGACTTGGTGGAAGATTTCCAGGTCGATAGCTTTAGTTTTTATCTACACCTGATAGGAACCTTGGTCTTATCTTTAAAAACATGTTTTCATCACTCCTTATATTCTTATTTTTAAAAATCTTCATTTTAATCTTTGATCATGCACTCAGAAAATAGGGTCCTTGGAAACCTTGAAATTTTACCTATAATGTACATGTTTCAGTGAGTTTTATTTCTGTGGATTGGTAAACCCTGCGACATTATCACTAAGTGTATGTGATTTACAGCTTTTTCTCTGATATAACTTTCCCTACTTTACTACCACTCATCTACTTTCTTCTTATAAAGTGCAGTTCAGTCAAGAAAGTTATCTGGAAGTACTTCACACATTCATCTGCTTAGTCCTTCATTAAGTTAAGTAGTCATCAACCATTCCTATTTCCATTTTCCGTATGAAAAGAATGGGTGATTGACAAGGAAAACCTGCAGTTAGGTGTTAAATGCCTCCTTGTTCTTCACCCGTGTTCTTGACCAGATTTCTAAACCCAGTCATGTGCTTTGATGCTTTCCATTTCCGTCACTTCCAGATATTCAGATTCAACTTGGGTTTAGTAGTTGGTTTTCTTTTTCACCAGCTTTCCTTTTATTGGTAGGTTGAGAATGATTGCTTCCAGGTGTTTCAGGCATTAGATCCCTCAGATCTTGACCAATGATCGTCCACATGTGCCTTGCCCCTCATTCATTCAATCAACAGAATTACCCACAAATACACAAAGGTCAGCCAAGGAACACAGGATAAGAGCAACTGTCCGTGTCCAGTCTTTGCTTCTTGTCCTGATCCTAATCACCCTTTTTCTTATTTCCTTGGCTCTCAGTTTTGACTTCCTGATCTTTTTTATTTTTAAAATCTACTCTTGGACCTGTTTAGACTCTCCTCTCTGCTTTGGGTTTAGTTTCCTTTATATCTCCCAGTTGGCTCTTGACCCTGTGCACATCTAGGATTTTGATTGTCTGCAACTTTGAGTGAAAGAAGCCCTCCCCCAGCTCTGCCTGGAGAACTCCACCAGCATAGTCCACCACTGATTATCTCTTTCTACCTCCACCAGAGGGTTACCAGCACATTGGGTCCTTGCTGTCCCCCAGGATGGAAATCAAGAGAGACAACAGACAGGAGTAGAAAATTAAAAGCATATTAGCTTGTGCACACGAGAGGCACAAGGGAGCTGGTGCAGAAAGGAAAGGGGCAGCTGGCCAACTAGTAAGGGAGCAAGATTTTGGGGCTTTTAATTAGGCAAAGGCTGGGGAGGAATACCTCGTCATGGCAGGTAGAGGTGGAGTCATACTTGTGCCTGCGTTGTCGCATAGCATGCTACCACATGCGACACATGTATCATTAGCATGCTAGTACTCCACCCTGGGTGTGATTTTTAGTATGGTAATGGGGCTAAAGTCACTTTCAGACAACTTCTGGGTGCTACAGCGTATGTGTAAGCCCAGGAAAGTCCCGGAACTGTGGAATGTGGATCTTGGTGGTCTTTATCTGATTCTCCTAGCTTGTGGATTGGTTAGAGGCCTTATCTTGTTAGGCCAGGGGCCTTGCAGATGGCCCTGTCTTGTTAGGCTGGTTCCTGTCTCAAGAGAAGGAGAATTTAGACACATACGTTGTTCTTCTTAATTGAGTTTCTATGCAGTTAAGTGGTCAACACCATTTCTTAACTAGTCATAACCCTTTGAAATATAGCTGAAATAATTCATGATAACTTATTTTCTTTTCTAATTTTTGTCTTTATATACAAGCTAAAAATTATGACCACATATACAGATAGTTTAAGTGGTTCAATAAATTAATAAAACCAAGCAAATTAATAAAAAGATAATCATACTGGTTCTACAACATTAAAGTGATAAAACTACTTGTGCCTTACTGATTGAAAAAAGAGCTTTCAACTAGCTATGTCTAAAGTCTAATCATTTGGTGAGATAGTCATAAGCATATGTAAATAAACTCGTGACTTAACAATACAACTTTTTCTGGGCTGTCTTGCCAGTAGCTGATTCACCTAAAAATTTGAAATAAGTTTAGTATTCTCATGTTTTTCATAGGTATTTTATTTTTATAGAGGAGGGCTTAATATTTCTACAGAATTTATTGCACCATACAAAGTAATAAACAGGTCAAAGATAATGGTGGCATTTTCTTAAACAATATTTATTTTATTTGATAAAAATAGTTAAAGACCTATGAAGATATATCCTATTTTTTTACAATAACATTAGAACACAATCTTTTTTGGGATACATATGCAAGTAGTATTGTGTCCTTTATATACAGATTATGGATAGAAAGGTAGACATAGGATTTTTTTTCCCTACCTGGGTTAATTCACATCAGATAATAATTTCAGAAACTGGCATTTTGTAACTCACTTACTCTATCCCAGAAAAACATAAACTATGTGCTAATACAGATGTTTGGAGGGAAAAATGGTGAATTTTTTCTGAGTGAGAAGGAGAAAGTGACATCCATTGATATTTACATGATAGCATGTGACAGTAGATGCTACAATTAAAAGTCATTATGGACTCCGTGGTAACTAATTATTATGGAAAGACACTCTCAGGGAAACATTAACAAAGCAGTATTTGGAAGCATGACCTGATCTATCTATGAAAGGGTGAGTGGAGGGTAGAGGAGAAGAAGTACAGCTCCTTATTTCAAGGACTAGGAAGAATAGTTTGAAATAGTTGGTTCAGACATAGGTAGCAGATGTCTTTTATCAAAGGAAATCAAGTGATATTTTCTGCAATACCAGAGTTAGAAGTACTATCATTTTACTTTTTGGCTTAGGAACTTACAAACCATACTCATTTGAATTCATTTTGCATTTACTATCTTTGAACTCATACAGAATTCTTGAGCAATATTTAGGACTATGATTAATGGTTGACTAGTTTTACAGCTATAAATTTAAACAGTATACAAAAGCCAACATAATTAATTTAAAAAATTAAAATTTAGTCAAACAGTACTCTTGAGTGGCTATGGTTTTGGAGAAGTGGTAGGGTAATCTTTAAGTACCAACTAACTGAATAGTTGGGGTAACATAACCAGATTCCATCCTGCAGGTGTAATTTTACAGTTTTCTCTGAAACTGGTTTCCTGCTTTTGCAGAAAGTTGACTAAGAGAAACTACTTAAGTTTGGTGCTGAGAACGTGCTTGACATTTTGAGATTTTCTTGGTATCAATGCATTTTATTGATTTCCATTCTTATTATGGTTGTCATTGTAGTATTATTATTTTATTATCTTATATTAATAAAAAGTGTTAACCACTGTTGAGAAAGAAGTGTTCAAATGTGTCACTCTTAGATTATATGTAAGGATACAATTTACCCCTGTCCACCAGATGTCTAAGTATTGTTTGCGAAACCACATATTTTGGCAGTGGTTGAAGTATGACTATTTTTCCTTGGATAGTCCTTAGTTTTTTCATCTGCCAGAATTCTTCTGCCAAGGGAACAGTATGACAATCAATCTTTTTGGAAGTAATTTTTGGTTTGGTTATTATAATTTAATACAATTGTGTAAGACTTACTATTTAATTACTGTGTACCTACTTATTATTTAATAGTGATTACAATTATTATTGATTCTGATTCTCTGATATAAGAAAGAGAGCCCAAAGTGCATAACTCTCTTTATTATCTTGCTCCTTATTCCTAACGTTTTTTGCCTTACAGACCACTTGGAGAAGCTGATGAAGTCCTGAATTCTCACCCCAGAAAATTACACACGTGCTCATGTATGCAGAATTTTAAATATAGTTTCCAGAGGTTGGTGGGCCATTGAAACCCAACCAAGGCTCAGTGGACTCCAGTATAAGAAGTCCTGCTTGGTGGGTTTGTGGTTCCATCTATATCCTCTCTGCACTCAACATTCCCAAGCCCACAGCTTCTTACTACAAGTTCCTGGGATTGTACAGGAGAGTGCTCAGCCCATGTGTAGGGCAAGGTTGGGTCCTGGATATTAACAAACTGCAACATCTCTCAACCAATGGTTGGTAAGTGCTGATGGATAAATACCCCCGTTTCATTGCCTATCAGGAAGGACAACTTGGAGGCATTTTTCTAGACCATCTTCCAGGGGTCCCCAGCAACAAGGGACCCCATTTGACCATAGTAGTAACCTACTCACTAACATACCTATATTGGCTTTCTTCCCTTCCCTCTCCCACTTCTCTACTCTCCAACTGATGCTTCTTGGGATCAGCTTTCAAATAATCTACCTGCAATCAAATCCTAATCTCGGGGTCTGTTTTAGAGGAAACCAAACTCTTCCAGTTATTACTGCCATTATAATAAATCACCCCAAAACTTACTGGCATAAAATAAGAATTGATTATTTTATTGTGCTTATGGGTTCTCTGTGTGAGGCAACAAAATAAATAATGTAGGATTGGATTATAACCCAAAGTATAAAGTAAATATCCATGTGTTCACACTGATATAAGTAAATGATTGGATAAATTAACAAAGGAGGAAGAGACAAATCTCGCCTGCAGAGGGTTCCAAATACACTATGTAGATACTCAACCCTCAAGAAGGGGGAGCAAAACTCCTCACTCCATAGGTATGGACTGCACATAGTGACTTCCTTCCAAAAGTAGGCAGTATGAAAAGGAAGGAAAAGAGAAGTTTTACATTGGAGGAACCTGACAAACACTACCCTAGCCAGCTGACCAGGCCATCAATAGTCATACATCATGTTGATAGTATGCACCGTTGATACAATGTGATAATGGCACTTTGTTTCTGTGATCTTCCTCCAAATAACCCATATTCTAGGCTTTTGTTTCCCTCAATTTTATTGAGATACAATGGACATATAACATTGTATTAGTTTAAGGCATACAACATAATGGTTTGATATATGTATCCACTGCCAAATGATTACTACAATAAGTCTAGTTAACACCCATCACCCCACATAGTTACAAATAGTTTTTTTGTGACAAAAACTTTTAAGATCTACTTAAACTCCCATTACTTTAGTCTTATCATGAGGAAAACATCAGACAAATTCCAATAGTGGAGCATCTTAGAAAATGCCTGACCAATACTTCTCAAAAATGTCAAATCGTCAAAATAAAGTCTGAGAAAATGGCACAGCTGAGAGGAGCCTAAGGAGACATGATGACTAAATGTGATGTGGTGTCCTGAATGGGCTCCTGAAACAGAAAAATGACACTAGGGAAAAACTAAGTAAACTATGGACTTCAGTTAATAATAATATATCAATATTGGTTCATTAACAAATGTATCAAAAAGTAACCAGACAATTTATGGATTTATTTCTCATTTTGGACATTCTAGACAGACTTAATATTCAGCTATGTTTCTACCCAGCTAAAAACTGATAAAACCTGGAATATTTAGTCAAATTTCATATACTTCCTAAATGATGTAGTAATGAAGTTATTTGCAAATACTTATGTGAACAAGTGTTTCTATCTTAATTGGCTTTTCGGCACTGTAGATTCATAGCTTGTGTACACTCAAGGAAATGTCCCTTTCTTAGTATACCTTTCTCTCTAGATATGTTCTCTTCTTTTCCCTCTCTGGTGTCTACAGAATTTTTTTATTAGTCAAAATTCTAAGGTCTTCCTCTAGTTTAGCCTTCTTTGCAAATGTTCTCAAAGTTCAATTCTGGCTAGTGCAAACTAGGACAGATGCCCTCGTTGGATAGAATGAATTAGGGCACAGACCCTGCAGGCTCTTTCTTTCTGCCAGGAGATCAACAGAGAATCTCTGAACTCTCATCTTCTCTCCTCGGTTAGAATTGAGACCTTGTGGTACTATTAGCTCCTTGAAAATGATGTGACCTAGGAAGAAAACAAAGAACCAAAGCTGATGATGGTTTGAGGAAAAACTAAAGGAGAAATGTTGGTTTTTATACTTGGTTCTATTCAGGCAGGGGAGATGCTGGGCAAGTCTCCTTATATTCTCTGTCCCTCAGGCTACTCCTCTGTGAAGCAGGGCCACCTATAACTATCACAAGTAATACTGTGAAACGATGTCTCAGCAAGTACTTTATGGGATGACACTTATGAGCTAGTATTTATGAGAAAATAGAACAATTTAAGAGAATATGCATGAGACTTTGAGAAATGTTTGTTGTTCTATAATAAGAAAACAGCATATATTTTGTTATGACCCCTTGGATTATCTGACCGATAGCATCATAGACATTCCCCATCAGGGAGGAGATTTGCTGGACTTGATGACATTCTGTTAAGCTCCTTGGCCAGGATTTGACAGTTTTGCACCATTAATATATGCTCATTTGCATCGTCCTCAGGAACATCTGGAGAGGGGAAAAAAAGTGGCTTTGGAAAGCTGTTCAGCTCACAGAACACTGAGGCTGAGCAAACATTCCAGCTTTCCCTCGCTAGCCATCACTCACACCCAGTGTATTTATTCTTTTTCTCCGACAAGAGAGCAACATTTGGAATAGCTCAAGCTGCTGAGTTAATCATCGAGACGCCATGGGGATGTTTTAAGCTGTGGGCCTACCCACCTCGTATGGTTTGGAGTCGACACCTCCACCAGGCTGAGTAAGGCAAGCACTGCAGCTTGTCTGATGCGGGGGAATCATATTTGCTACCTTCCAAATTTCCCATGTCTGTTTAAAGCATCAATGCCAAGGGCAGGAACTTGCCAGTATTCCAATGAGTCATTGGCTTTAACTCAGGGTTGGCCCCAAAAGATTCTTCCCTAACATGGATGCAAGCTTCTTCTCTTTTATCTTATTGTGTAATTGTAGTCTTTTTCCCAGTACACTGGAACTCAGAAGCTGGATTTTACCTTATCATTCTTAAGTTGTGGCAGAACCTTCTGAAGTCATTCTCTATACCCACAACTGCTTCCCTTCCTCTTAACACCTACCTAAAACCAATAAAGCTCCACCATCAAAGATATATTACCTCCCATCCCTTCCTTATGGTTCCAGGTGAAGTCAGGCTTTGAGGTATGATGCTGGTTCCTTACTTTGTTTTTAGTAGACAAGTGTATACCTTTGCTTTGATCCATAGTGGCAGTTAGTATAGACTTATTACATATTTATATTCAGCTAGAACGTCAAATTCAAACATAAGGCACGAGCAGGCAGGTAAAAAGATGCCCAGAACATGGCTTTTTCAGTAGTTAGGAGTCCTGAAAGACAGTCTAGTTGGGGAAAATCAAATATGATGTTGATTGTCCTAAATTGGCTTGTAAGTTATTGGGACTCTACCAAGAAGTTAAGAAATAAATTAAAATCAAGATACGTCTAGGAAAAATACTTTTGCTTGTTGTGCCTGAAGGGTATGTCAGTGTAACCCTTTCATTTTAGCTTGTAAAGCAGAATTATAGTAATAATAATAATGATGATGATGATGATGATTGGGACCTATGGCTTGGAACAACTTCCATTCATCATGGTGAAGCCATGGGGAAGGATTCATGGAAATTGATGTCAAAATTTTTGCAAGTTCTTTATAGACTTCCCATAGCATAGTTGAGGCCTAAGTGTTTGGGGGGTTTCACTTATCTGGGTAGTTGCTTTAGGCTTCTGCTTTATTTGATAAGGGCCAAAGAGTCAATCTGTGTTTCTATCAACAGGTGACAGTCAGGAAGACCAAGATACCTGGAGTGTCAACTAGAAAAAAGTTAAAGAAATAATTTCCACCATTCCTTTCCAGGTAGCAATGATATCATAAAAATTTCTTTCATAGTCTTTAAGAAAATCTCAAAAACATTTTTCTTTTCTCCTATTTCTATGATGCTTTTGTCTTAAGTTTCTCCTATTGTGGCACTATTGCTCAATACACTGGAATTAAAGTTAGAACAAATAAGTCCCTGCCAGCTTTTTGCTGTTAAAAAATGGTTTCCTTGTTTTGGTTCATCTCAGTTAACTGAAAAGGTCCTCACCTAATCATGTCCTCTTGTCATTGAAAGGCAGGAAAAGAACTAACACAGCAGAGAAGACTATTTTCAAAATCAATCCTTCATATTTAAAAGAGAGATCCATCCTCTCCAGGAGGTGCAAACATAGTCATTAGAACCGAGACCTCCATCTTCTCAAGTGCCCTTCCATTTTTTCATACTGAGAGGAGCTTTCAGGTGCCTGCTGGGCTAACTAAAATAGATGGCTTTTTTCCTTTAATGGGGTTCAGTTTGATTTTCTGTCATTGTGGTCAATGACACAAGACCTGTTCCACTGTCTGAATGCTAGAGGAACATCATTTTCCCTCACATCATTTGAGCTGTATTATTTTCACTCACCTGTCAGCTCAGTGTCCATTTGGGGAGGTGTTCTTTAATCCTGGCCCTAACATTTTACCATTTCCCAAGAATGTAATGTACAATGGATCCATTGGATAAAGGTACTTGTCATTTCTGAAACTCTTCTGGGCTGTAAAGGAAAACAGTGAGTATTTGAGCTATCTTGTCTGCTTTATGTTTGATCTCTGAGACAAGAAGCATCGTCCTCCTGCAATTTCCTTCCACTGCAATCTGTGCAAGGTCTATCTGTGAAATGGTCCAAGGGACCCCCTATGTCTGCACTGTATATTGGTTGTTGATTCTTCCATCTCAAGAGGAAAGCTCCACTTGACCCCCAGTTCTCAGGCAGCACACAGTCATCCTTAAAAAGTCCTCGCTACCAATTATGTATTAGACTCAGCTCTTGGGTTCACCAAGTCAGATACATCGAGACAGGCACCTCTTGTACCCTAAACAACTAAACCCACACTCACAAAATCACAGTCTCCAAGTCACAGTGTCCTGAGTACCATGTATTGAGCACTTAGAATGTACTAGGCATGGAGCTGAGTGCTTTAAACTCTCGATTCCACTGAACCCTAGCAATGACACTAGGAGCAGCTATGGTTTAGCCCTGTTTTACAGATGAGAAGACTGAGGCCCAATGGGGGAAATAACATTTTCCTAAAGTCACCAGTAGTGGCAGAACCAGATTTTAAGCTCAGATTTTCTGTCTCCAAAGCCAAAGTCCTTAACTTCTACCACATACCACACCCCTTCCTCCTCTACCGGTCCCGCAGATATGAATGAGGCTGGCTGGACCAGGGAGGGAGCTGGAGATGGAGTGGCTGGAAGAAGAAAGAGTATGCTGTTTAGATTTTGATGATTTTAGACCTCAAGTTTGGTTTTATGAAGGGCTAAAGAAGAAGAGAAAGTAAAGCAACTGTGCCTTTCTCAAGACCCTCTTGGAAAGCACAGAAAATGCTTTTTCCCTCTAAAGGTCACTGAACAAATGTTCAAATATTCTCTGGGGTTATTTGACCTTGACTCTTGGAAGGAGGGAGGATATCTTACTAATTAAGTCTCTGGTACTCTCAACGTTTTAGATAAAGCTTACAATCTTTGTGTCACCACAGTGTCAAGGGTGTGGGAACATCATTGCTGTGTGTGGCCCTCATGTCTCCCTTCTGGGTGCACACTCCTGGTGGGTGGGTGCAGCAGAGTTATCTGCTCTTTAAATGGCTCTGAGTAATGTTGCCAAGAAGTACACTTACATTATTTAAAGACCTTTTAAAAGAGCACCCTCCCCCCTTTAGCACACTCTTGGCTGATAATCCTCATTGAACAATCTGCTGCTATATTTCTTGGAGACATTATTTAAAATCCTTTTAAAGTGCAGTTCTTCCTACTTCCCGACGATTGATACCTGTGAAGGGCTTAATAGGATCGGGGAGGGAGAGTAATAGGGAGGGAGAGAGGAGGATGACTGCTACTTAAAAGGATTTAAAAGAATGTTGCAGCCATATTTCATAACCATGATGCCTAAAAGCCTACAGTAAGGGAAAAAAAGAGCTGCTGCTTCTTTTTCTGGGCATTTAAAAAAATTGGAATATATTCCTTCTGAGTTTCCTTCACCTGCTTGAAGAACCATCAGGAAGACAACTGACCAGTTTGTAGTGGTTTCACATTCGGAGCCGAGTGCTCATCTGGAGAAACTGGAGGAGCCCTTAGAATTTTCTGAATTAGAGACTGAAAATGCAAATGTCTACAGAGACGAGGAAGAGCAAAGTGGGCTGGATGTAAGACATAGGACTCATGTAGACTGTTACATTTAAACACACACACACATATATTTATATACATGTACTATATATACACACACTATATGTATAAAAATATATATATCATACAATATGCACACATACACAGTATATCTGCATATATACATAAACATAATTTATACCTGACTTTCAAGTAGCTTAAACAATAATACATATAGCTGATATTTATTGAGCACTGTGTTCCAGGTACTTTTCCTAAACTTTATATGCAGCATTCATTTAATACTCATATCAATAATATGAAGTATATGCTCTTATTCTCATCTTTTTGAAAATGAGAAAATGGAGGCATTGGAAGACAAGCCACTCAGCCAGTGAAGGGGTCAGCCGGGATCTCTCGAGCATCTGGTGCCCTCTCCACTCCGGGGCCCAAGTTCTTAGCCATCACTCTTTTCTGAGTGCCCAACCATCCTCTTGTAAGGGTTGAAAAATAGTCCATGGAGTCTGCAAATGAACTATGATCCTGCTGATGTCCCTTCTCATTGTTATTCCCCTTTTTCCATTGTTATCCTCACTACTCAGCAGCATCACTAAGGTCAACACACTATTTTGAAGCATTTATAGGAGCTGATGATAGATTTTAGTTCTTTTCATAGCAGATTTGGTATTTATTGCACAGTTGCTCTAAATGCCTTCTAGCCTTCCAAAACTTAAAGGATGTTGGGGAATTTAGAGCTTAAAGGGAATGTAGGAATTATTTAATCAAATGACCTCATTTTACACGTGAGAATACTAGGAGCCAGAGAGAGCAAGAGACACACCAAAAATGACATTTGGTAGCAAATGCAATACTAGAATCCACATATGTTATTTGCTACTCTAGCAAAATTCTCCTCCCATCCCTGTTTCCAAGCTTTATGGCATACAACTTTGCCATGCCCTTCCACCATGTCCCTGGGCTTGGCCATGTGACTTACTTTAGCCAACGAGATATTAGCAGATGTGTTGTTAAGTAGAGTTATGAAAAGCACTTACGCCATGGAGCCTGCCTGCTCTGGTACCTCTGCCATTTCCTTGAGAAGGAGAGGGAGAGAAACATGGAGTCAAACCTGTCTCGCTAAGCCCAGCCTAGATCATTCAACCCCTTGCTGACCCACAGACTCGTGAGAAATAAATAACTGCTGTTTTAAGACACTGAATTATGGGTTGGCTCATTACGGCGCAATAGATAAAATTAGGTTGTTTTGTTATTACTGTTGTTAAGGTTCCCAGAGTGTTGTCTGAGATAAGCACAGGAGCTCTCAATGATGGAGACTCATTTTTTTTTCCTCTGAAGTGTTTGACGCTAACACTCAGCTAAAGCTAAAAGCCAAAACTGATGTTGAGAGAAATCGTCTTATCATTTGGGTCTCAGCTTAAGTAGTACCTCCCAAGAGAAGCTCTCCCTTGACAACTAATATGAAATCGCACCTCCCTAGTTGCTCTAGCACATTACTCTGTTTGTGTATGTGAAATTATTTATTTGTACCTATTTTTAAATTTTCTCCACTAAAATCGAAGTTCCATGAAACGAATCCTACCCGTTTGCTCACCTCTGTATTCCTAGCACCTGTTACGGTACCAGGTACATAGCCGGCCCTAACTAAATGTTTTTGAAGAAAAAAAGTTATAAGGTATTTGCAACTTGCCTGTTAGACATTTTTGGGTCTGACGTTCTCAGGGCTGCTCAGTGAGTAATTGGTTTAAGGAATTAGAGGAGGCTTTATAGAGGAGGTGACAGTGAGCAAGGCTTGAGAGATAATATTTCACCAAGCTGAGGTGCGTGAGATGAGTGCAGAGACACTCCAGCACAAATAAAAAGATGGAAGTATGACAGTTCTCAGTATGACTGGAGCAGTCCAGCTTGGCTAGAGCTTAGGCTCACATATTCACAGCGAGAATAAGAGGAGGCGAGCCTAAAATATTTCTTGGTTCCAAATTGGAAAGCATCTTCAATACTGTCCTAAAGATTTCACACTCTATCTTTTAGACCCTAAGGTTTTTAAGCAACAGTACATTTTGGGAAGGGAATTCTGCTGGTAGTGTGGAAGGTGCAGGTGATATAAGAGAAGGTTGGAGGAAGATCATTTAGAAACCATTGCCAATAGGCCAGGTGAGAGATGATGACTAGTACGACTTAAGGCAGTGGCAGCAGTGGGAAAAGAAGGGAGGTGAAGGCATTTAGAGATTTTGAAGGGAGAGAATTGATGGGTTTTGTTGATCAAGCTGAAATAACAGGTGAGGAAAGAAGTCCAAGGAAGATCTAGTTCTGTAGCTTATGTGACCGAGGGGAACGTGATGCCAAACTGGAGAGAACAAGAAGAGAAGCAAGTTTACAAGAAGATAATGAGTCTTGGATATGTTGGATTTGAGATCTTGGAGGTTTTACTTCAAAAACTCATTACACTCAAGGCTTATGTCTGGAACAATCCCTCCAAATATGCAATAAGCATGAGCCTTCTGAAATGGTCATTCATTAACTTTATTTTTAAATATCCTCCTATACCTGTGCACTACCCATAAATGGATATCATGGTAAGTTAAAATAAGCACTCTTTTTTTTTTTTTGTCTCTTTGCCTCTGCTTACAATGTAAGACAGAACTGGCTGGTGGGAGGATTCAAGATATTTTGCATTTAAGTTTTTGACAGAGGAGGGAGATGAAACGGAATGGATTTATTCTCTTGTTATTTTACCACTCAGCATTCCTGAGCCAAATCATTAATAGTCAAGAGAAATGAGCTGATTAGTGACGAACACAAGGCGTGAAGATAAACTTGGGTCTATAATGCTGAGGGACCTCTGGGAAGAGACAGAGGGTGTTGATGTTTGCAGAAACCACATGGGCTGAGCAGTGGGCTGTAGAGAACACGTCTTCTGTGCCAGACAGCAAAAGTTCCCAGCAAAGGTCAGAACTACCTAGGTGCCAGGGTGTTCCTAGGCCCAACTCTCTTGGAAGCGTCAGATGTACTCAATATATATATATAATTCAAGCCATATGCATTTTAAAGATTTATTCTCAAAACCCCCACAAACTTGCAATCCCCCTTGATAATCCACACTGCTTGTTATAATCCTTACCATCAAGAAGTTCTTTGGATCTAACCTTTTTTTTTAGACTCTAATTGCTTCCACTCTAAGTTATGCATGTCCATCGAGCTTGTGAATATTTCTATCTTGGTGAGATTTATCCTTTGTCTCTCCCTCACTAAGCTAGAAGCTTCTTGAGGGCAAGGGAAATACCTTAGGTATGTTTATATCAGAGTGTCTGGCACTCAGTAGGTCTTCAATAAATGTCTGCTGAATTTAAGAACAGATGAATGTAGCCCACTTTGCTGTTTTCACTCTTCGTATGTGCAAATGTTGTCATTAAATCATTTCATTGACTTGACATCTCACATATCTTAGAATCCCACTCTTTAGTGAAAATGGAAAGGCATGCTTCTGAATATGGTGCAGACTAGCAAAGGGCTGGTGAAAGGAAAGTTGTGACATCAACAAATTTATCGTGAAAAAGACTATATTAATGGGAAATGCCATCAATTTTCTTTAGCCCAACAAGACTCTAATGTCATTTCAGTATAAAAACTGAGAAGTACATGTAATGGGATAGAAGTTTCCATTAGAGAGGACATGTTTGAACCTCTGTTGAGTGTAGCTTTCTCAAAGTCACATGAAGGGATTGCTTATGACAACAAGTCATCTCCACTCTGTACTAAGTTATTTATTTAGGCCAGCTGTCCATGCTAAGATGGGGGTCCCTGTAGGACAAACCCAAGATGAGAAAAATTGGCAAAAGTTTCTTCTAAACAATGGGAAACAAAAAGAATAGCCTAATCTTTATTTCCTTAGATCTTCCTTCTTCGTCTTCTTGTAGCATTAAGTTCCTTGTATGAAATATGTTGAGTGTATCAAAAACAGTTCAGTTTACTGTAAATTCCAAAAAACAAACTAGTAATTACTGCCCATGTGATATTAATAAGGCAAGACTTTACTAATTGATACTAATAACTCAGAATTTGTGGCTATATGTGGTTATTGTTAGTTAAAAATTAGAGTATACAATCACTGATGAATCTGTCTAAAATAAGCAGTCTTATAGATCAAGATATTAATGGTTGTTTCGAGTTTTGATTATGAAACAGTTCACTTTTCAAAATTAGACTATCTAAAATTATTTGTAAGTAACCATTTTAGTTTAATTGTGACATGAGCTGTGCTATTGTAACTAACTATAGTAGCTTTTTACAATCGGATTAATAAAACTACTACCTTTCATACTTTAGAAATTTCACTAGTAAAGGCCAGTCTTTCCTTCAAATACTTTGATTTTAATATTTCTCAGGGTCAGAATGTAAATCTTTAGAAGTGGAAGGATTACTATCCAGTCAAGAAGATAGAATTGCGCCTCACCATACATGCTCCATTACACCTTATAGTTGGTAACCTCAAGGGGCATCATAAAACTTATTTTTACAGAAGAGATACAGAAATTATACTCAAAATATGACAGTTTCCATAGATTGCTCTAAAGCAGTAAAGTTTTAAATGAGAAGTCTTTTCATTGGGGCTCTCTTATGTAGTCATAAACATTTTAGTAAGTGATCCATACAGCAATCTGCTTCCAATGGTGCCACATCTGAGAAAAATCCCTGCTCTTTCTCCTTCTATCATAACCTCAGTAGCCAGAGTGAATTGTAAGTTCAATAACTGAAGACGGATCTTTTTGCCTCTCTTCTGTGATCCAGAGTCACTCCCTGGAGAGTGGGGAGGAGGTGGCATTGGCCATAATGTGCTTAGCTAGAATTACTGGTAAAGGGCATAAAGAGGAACAATTCAAGGTGATAGTGGAGTCAGTCTCCTGCATTCTCTAAGCTTCTTGGCAGACCCTAGGGTCTGCTGCATCAATTGGCAAGACTTCCCAGTATGGGGTTTCTGTGGGGAGAAGAGCCTTAACTTCTTTTCAGATTTAAAGGCCCAGTCTGCTGCATGATGGATTCTTCCCTAATATCATTAGCTGCACATGCTGCTAATTGTAGTGGCTGCTAATCCATCTGAGCAGCCAAAATGATATTAGCTTTCAATAGGATTTACATATATCCAGGCTTGTTTCTGCATCAGCTAGCAATTAAAGTTTAAACTGTTGAACATGCAGCTTGCCGTAGGCTAAGTAATATTTAATAGCATTAACAATGCATTTCCCTATTTGCCGCCGAATCTCTTTACAGGCTCATCAATTTGCCATCACCTTTGTATGGCACAGCGACATTAGCTCTTATCCTAACAGCTTCCAGAGGAGGGCACTGTCATAAGAGACAAGACAATAGAAATGCCAGCTGCACATATAAGTATTAGCAGTGTAATTTATGTTTCTATTCCTATCCACTCTCTTTCACACACCCACAGTCACATTCGCGCACTTATTGGAGGAGGTGTAGTAGCTCATCCTTTCAGGTCAGGCTTTGAGCAACTGTAAATCAACTTATTTGGACTAAAGTGTCTATAGAAGATGAATATTAACTAAAAGATTGTTCAACTCACTCTAAGCCATGTGAGGAATCTAGCTCTTTCAAAGTTCAGTATAAGCAGGGTTAAACTCTCCTGATTGGCCTCTTTAGTAAAGACTTATTTGTATGAGACCGAGTGAAATCAGGCTAGAACATAAACTCCATGAGGGTAGTCTCTTTGTCTTGTTCACAGCTATATACTTAAGCATCTAGCACAATGACTAACACATAAAAAGTGTGTAGTAAATACTTTTGGACATAATGATTGTGTGATATAAGTGATGTACAATTCAAATTTCCTAATCCCAATCCCAAGCCTGTTACCTCCTCCCTTGCTCACTGTTATACACACCCCCACTGCCCACCCACTCCTTGTTTCCAGCTTATTCACCAATGGGTAGACAAGTGAAGGATGGGGAGAAAGGTCCAACTTAGAAGAAATTCTGTAAGCACTCTGCAAGAAAGATGTCCCTGTCAGGACCAGGCCATGGGCAGCTTGCTACAATGATGTTTTCTGGCCTATAGATCTTCCCGCCTGGGGATCGTGTTGGTGGATGTCAAATGGTTGTCATTACGGTGTGACTTCAGGATGAGATAGTGTATTTGTTTCTGGGGTTGCCATAACAAAGTATCAAAAACTAGGTGGCTTAAAATAATAGAACTTTATTGTCTCAAAATTCTGGAGGCTGGAAGCCCAAAATCAAGGTGTCAGCACGGCCATGCTCTCTTTGACGGCTATAGGGGAGAGGCTTGATGTCTCTTCTAGCTTCTTCTAGCCTCTTCTAGCTTCTTCTCAGGACCAGCAATCCTTGGCATTCCTTGGCTTGTAGATGCATCACTCCAGTGACGTGACTGTCTTCTCCCCGTGTCTTCACATTGTCTTCCCTCTGTGCATGTCTGTCTCTTGTTTCCAAATTTCCCCTTTTTATAAAGACACCAGTCATATTCGATTAGCACCACCCTAATGACCTCACTTTAACTTGATGAACTCTGTGAAGGCCCTCTTTCCAAATAAGGTCTCATTCTGAGGTACTGGGGGTTCGGACTTAAACATATCTTTTAAACAAACAACTTAACCCATAACAGAGAGCTATGAGCAATCTGGAGGATGGTAATGGGATGTTTTCAGGCCTGAAAACCTCCCTTCTTGGGAACCAGGATAATCTATATTCTCTGGGCATGGAGGTCAATAATAATTGAATTATTCTTATCATCTCTCGGACTCTGCCATCTTGCAGTTCCCACCCCAATTGACTTTTATTACATAATATTCTCCAAATATTTCTCTGACCAGTCCTTGTGTTCAGTAATTTCTCTTTCTTGTCCACCCCTTAAATGTGGTGTTCTATCTAAACGGTCAGTCTCTCCATAGTCTTTTTGCTGTGTCTGGCCAAGAGGCAACTGCTTTAAATGACACTTGCTCTTTTGTCCTACTACACGGGGATGATTAAGTCTACTTTATGTAAAATTGGTCTTGTGAGACAGTCAGGCCAATTCATTCTAAGAGTTAGCTATTTTATTAGAAACAATGATATCTAAAGGTCATATTACTTTTTGTTTTGCTATTTTATTTCAAAGTAATTTATTGTTTTGGCATTCACGTAGAATAAGGAATAAAGGTAACCATAGTTCTTATTTACATAGACATCATCTATGTTGCTTTGAAACACAAAATGATGAAAATATTTAGCACTCTTAGGCCAAGTTTATCTCCAGGCTACCCAGGATGTATTGGTTTGAGATGAAGGAAACACGTTTGCCTTTTATACTTCATTTTCCCCTCTTTGGAAATTATTTGGTGTAATTGTGATAAGTTTGGTAATTTTGATAGTTTGCAAAGCACTGAAGTCTCACCTTAGAAGAATGAAATGTCCCTCACAATGACATGAAGCACGTCCTCACAATCTACTCTACATCCATAATTCAACTAAACAAAGAAATATAGAAATAAGAAGTATTACCGATGTCTACTAATTAAAATTTTTTAATTAAAAAATTTTATTATTTCTGTTGAGTTTTATTGGTTCCAACTTCAGAGAAGGGCTCTATATAGATGTCCTCAGCCAGAAGGAACAAGAACAGATGAATGGCTTTCTTCACGCTTCTTGTTGGGTGAATCAGTCATGCTCCAGGGTCATGTTAAGTTTGCCATTTTTGTACAGAATCACTTAATAAATTGATTGGCACCTTATCTCGATGTCAATGTCACTCCACTTTTAGAGATGTCCAAACTGTTTAAATATCAAAAACAAACCATGGAGGACAACTTGGTGAGAAAGGGTTTGTGCTAGCTGAAGATCAAAGGGAGGCAGATGACTGCTGTATATACTTGATGTTACCAGAGAAGAAGCAGAGTGATTCAGTCGGTGAGTATGCTCAGTGCTTCTTGGCTGGCCTCGGGGAACAGTGAAAGCAGTTGGAGAACCTGCCAGGACAAGCATCTACAGAAAATCAGAGTCACAGATTCTAAGGAAAACAAGATTTTCAGCATTAGAACGATGACTATTAGAATGTGACTTCATGTAAACTATTTTTTAGAAAATTAATGAACCCAATTCCGGGCATGTTAAAGAAAAAAAAGAATCCTTTGAAGTGAACAAATGTTACAAATTATAAAGCAAAGTATCGTCACATTAACAATATAACACTTTAAGCTGGCAAAGACAGAAATTTTAAGAGATCTATCAATAAATTGTCAGTCAATCCTGAAAAAAGAGATCCTCTGGCCAAATTTTAATTTATGAGTATTTTATTAACTTGGGCTCGGTGTCTGAGTTTTTCACACATGGTCACTTAATGAATGTGTAATGTATTTGGTTATATAATTTATTGCAGATACGCTGGGGAAGAGTTAGGTAAAAACACGAAAAAAGAGGCAATATGAGAAGCAGCATTTTCCTTTAAACTCATGTGAGTCATTCTCTTGAATGATTTGATCATAAACTATGGTGTATACAGAGAAAATTTTCAGGATAAGTTCTATTCAGACTGAAAGCAGGACTTAACCAAAATTTTAAGTAGTTTCCCAATTTGAATTTTTTTTTTTTTGTCTGACACTCTTATTGATAAGGTTGCAGGATGACATTGGGCACGCTCATTCTTTTCTTTAAAGTCATCATTTTAAGAACACAGAGTATCCATTGTGAGAAGCTCGAGGTTGGACAGGTTGACTTCGGACCACACTCCAGCCACACTTTGTGGAGGATGCTCAGGGCTTGGGTTAGGGGAAGTTACAAGTCAAAATGAAAGCAAACTGCGAGCAGCTGTTCCCAAAGTTATTATGTGTTTAGTTTGGACTTCTACTTCCATGAACTCCTAGGATTCATTTGCAAAATGTTAAGTAAATTTCGTGTTTCAAATGTGAACAGAGCATTCAAGGAAAAGAATCTTTAAAAGTAGTGTGACGCTGTATCATATAAAATCTCCAACAACAGTGTCTGCATGCCTCACACCATCCTGTAAGCCATCTGACTTAAAAAAAAAATTTAGTGACGTTGGTGTTCTTCTCCAGATGGTATGAGCTATAAGGACAGGGATTCTGTCTGTCTTACTCTAGCCTCTAATGTAGTGTGAGGCACACGATAGGTGTTCAAAAATACGTGTCGAATATTCATGTGGATAATTATAATTTAAGATGGCTTTAAAGTTTGAGCTAATGGATTTCTTTTCCCTCAAACCTATTCTTCTAATCTTTCCTATCTTTGTAAATGGTAATACTAATTACCTGATTGCTAAGCCCTTGGTTCTTTTCTTCCCTCAGGCCCCATGTTGAATAAGCCCTGTGGTTGCTATCTTGGATCTGTCCTCCACTCCACAGCAGCCCTCTGCTGGGCAAGTCTGAGTCCCACCATTTCTTGCTTGGACCACTGCAATGGTCCCCTACCAGTTTCTTTACTTTTACTCTTGCCTTTCTTTAATCTGTTCTCTTCACAGCTGCCAGAATGATCCAAAAGCACAAATGGATCGTGATATTCTACTGCTTAAACCCTGTAATAACTTTCCATAGACTTCACAGAAAATCCATTTCCTTATGAGGATCTATAAGATCCATATGGTCTGGTCATTTTCTCCCTCTCCAGTCCAGTTTTGGTCTACCCTTCCATTCATTCGTTATAATCAGGCTGTGTTGATCTTCCCTCACTTCCTATAAAAAATGCTATGCTTTTCCCTACTTCTTGGCATTTATTACTGCAGTTTCCTCTGTCTAGAATGAACTTCTTCCTGATCTTTGGCTGGCTTCTTCTCACCCTTCTAGTCTTGTTTGTCTTCTGAGAAACAGTCCTTGAACCCTTTACCTGAGTAGGTTTCCCTCAGAGCCCCTCCTTGAGCACCTCACCTGCTTTGCGTGTTTTTATAGTCCCATCACCATTTGCAAAAATTAATAATTTCCTTATTATTTATCTTCCCTAGTACTTTGGAAAATGTCTGTTTTGTTTACTATAGCACCCAGTACAGGGCCTGAAATATATTATATGATCAGTAAATGTGAAAAATTAATTTATTGAGTGGTAGAACATCCAACTAAATGCGTTATATCTATAATATATATAGCATAAAGGAGGTAAATGGTGAAAGTTTTATTTTGACTTAACCACAACCCTTTCTCCATTAATCCACTTACTTACTAAGCACCAAATTCGTGAAAGCTGTTCTGGGGTTGCTGTGAGTTTAAAGAAAGAGACCCGGTTTCTGCCCTCACGCATTTACATCCTAGGAGAGAAGATTGGTGTATACTTCAAGTATGTGTAATTCAAGAGACGACTGATAAGAGAGGTGCTCTGGAAGTTTTTTCATTTGTATACTATTTATACTTAATCTATTTTTTTAAAAATTTGCATTGTACTGTGGATGGGAGTTTCAGGGAGAAAAATTACTTGTCTCTGGGTAAATCAGGGAAGGCTTCCTGAAGGACTCAGAGTTTGACTTAGATTCTGATGAATATAGAATTTGGAGGTGCAAGCATAGTGAGAAAGGGTGGACAGTATGAATGAGCAAAGCAAAGGTGCCCTGCTTACATGGGCAGCAGCTCAGGAAGGGGCAAAGCTGGCGTGAAAGAGAGTAGAGGGGCTGTTTGGAAAGTGAGGTTAAGTGGGATCACACGGTGTCTGTAACTACCCGGATAAAGAGTTTGTATATTGTTTGCATAAACAAAGGGGAGCCCCTGAAGATTTTGAAGCTGGACAGTGAATTAATTCAAGCACTGTTTAGGATGGCTAATCTGGAAGTGCCACGTAGGATGGATTAGAACAGGGAAGAAATGGAAATAATGGCACCTGGTTGGAAATTTCCAGTTCTAGGAAAAGAGACAAATAAGATCTACGGTGATCACACTGGGAATGGAGAGAAGGGGTAGATTGGGGAGGTACTACAGAGAGGTAGCCACCTGTTTTGAAAACTCACCGACAGGTTCAAGGGGTAGGCAGGAGAGAAAAAGATAACCGTGGAATGAGGACAACAGAATGGAGAATAAGAGCAAAAGTCTGGTTTCATACAATAGCTGAGGAAGGAAAACTGAGGAGAGTTCAGTGTGAATACTGGAGTTGAGATGGGGGATTACACTGCAGTGAGGATTACGAAGATTAGGTTTTAGACTTTGTGTCCTGTTTTCTGCATTGGACAATGGAAAGATAATGCCTCCTAATTCACTCTCCTTTAAGGATTTTGTGAGAAACAGTCTGGAAGATCACTGGTTTCTGATTTTTGTGTAAATCTGAGTGAGTGAGGTAAAGTGAATGACCTTTGACAGAGTCAGACAACAGAGGTTGAAATCCTGACCTACTGCTCACCAGCCAGGTGACCTTGTCAACCCATGCAAACTCTCTAACCTCCGTTTCCTTCCCCATGAAATGGAAACCAGTCCACAGTTATTGTAATCTCAAGGATTAGTGGGAGAATTCAGTGAGATTATGTATTTTAAAGTACTTTGTAAATCCTTTTGGGAGGATCCGCGAGGAAACTCTAGGTGTGTGCCTGTGATGGGTGTTGGATATTGGGTATATTATGTATTATAAAACTGCTTGAAATAATTGTCACTTTTAATGGCTTTTACAGCATCATTGTCCCTAAGCACACAGTCATTAAAAAATTTTTTTTGTTTTGTTTCATTGATAAGGTAATCTGACCTCTTTCTTTAAAAATTCTTAGTTATATAAAAGTTAAACTAGCAACTGAGGAGATTTTAGGACTTTAACAGTGGAAAAGATAAGTAAGCCTGAAGCAACATCCTCTCTCCTCAGGCTTGCGGAGGCCGAGCTTTCCCGCGCTGCCTCCCTGTGTCCGCCGAGGGAAGCGCTGGCTGTGAGCTGCCACTGAGTTAGCGCGCAGTCGCTGTCTGCTTCAGGCACACAGACCTTTGGGGATGCTGACAACCGACGGGCTTCGATGCCAGCAGCAGAGCTGCGTGCCAGGCTCAGAAAGCCCACAATGCTCTGTCGAGGAATATGAAATGCTGTTGCAAAACCTCCCTCAAGCTTGGGCAGAACTTGGGGGTTATACTTACTTTATAAAAAAAGCATTTAGAGAATAGCCTGTTTCTAAACCTCCTTTCCTGTTGCGAGAAGTGTAATTTCTTTTGAAGTGCAAGCATTCTGAAATGAGGGATGTAAAGAGTTATTGCAACCATTGAATATGGGGCAGACTCCTTAAAATAAATAAGCACTGTGTCCGCTCCCAAATAAATGGCTTTTTTTTCAGTTTCGGGTGGGTTTGATAAGGTTGGTGTTGCACCACTTAATGAGGTGCAAGGGAAAAATGACTTTCATAAGTTCACATGGTTGTCATTATACTCTCTCCTACGTTCCCTTTCCCCAAAACTCCACCCTTACAGCTCCGCTTCTGGATCCTTTGGCATCCATACGGTAGAAGTCAGGGGATATGTTGATAATAGCCCGCATTTGCTGAAGTATATATACATTCATTTTACATACCAAGAAAAGCTACAAACGAAGGGGAGGAACAAGAAAGTTGTGTGTGGACTGTTCTCGTTGGCATGTATGGCCTTCTGGAGTCCACACAGGGTCTTTTGAATGAACGAAACATTAAAACAGACACACACACACACACACACACACACACACACACAGATTTCCTGGAGCTGTAATCTTTCATCCTTTCTTTGATTCTTACCTCATGTGGATTTTATGTCCTGGTCATTTTTAAAATCAATAATCATCATGTTGATTTCTTTCTCCTTTTAAAGCCATCTCCTTCAGTGGCAACATCAGCTAAACACATTCCCAATTGCATTCCACTCATTAGTATTAATGTAGTGACCATCATTCCCTCCGTTGACTCCTTAGACTTGCTTCAATATTTACACACCGGCCAAAGCTGATTGAGCAGGCATAATGAGCCTTCCACACTTGCACGATACAAGGTGGGTGAAGACTTGATTCCACTGGGTGGAGTTTATGGTGGAATAAACGAAATGTCTTATAATTATCAATGAAAATGGTATTCCCGGTACTTGTCACACTTGCCCAGCACTGCGGTGGTGGCTGTGGTACCACCCAAGCTGAACTGATTCTCTGCTTTGCAAGTGACCGTGAGGAATGGAATTGCCCTTTAGCCTTCTCCAGCCTCGACTCAAATTATTTCATTCTTTTTAAGGGAAAGGTCCCTCTTCAGTCAGAGGGCTTTTGTATGGACTTGTCAGGTTGGGAGGGCTTTTATCTCCACTTTGGCCTTCCTGAAACGACAGTTTTATATGTAAAGAGCTTCTGTTGGGTTTTTTAAAATTTATTTTCCAGTAAGATAAACAAGTCAACTTTCCTGGCTTCATCAAACACCTAATTCCACGGGCATTTATGAAACATTCGCTACCTTTCAGACGTTGTGCTGGGAGCTGGAGCCTGTTCCAGGTTTTCTCTCCTTCCAGTATGATGTTAAAATAAAAATAATATGAATTGAAGCCAGAGTTTTTAAAACATGGAGACATTCTGGAAAGCATGCACCTAAGAGTTTTCTTGACCTAATTTCAGAGAAAGAGGAAAAATTAAAACATCTTTTCGTCTTGAACAATATCCTTGTCTTCTCAACCAAATCACCAAAATTTTCTAGAGACACAGGCTATTTTTGGAGACAAGGAGAGCTCCTTTTGAATAGGATGTTTGTATATTTAGACATCTGCGCTTCCTGTCACAGGACAGCTAGACTTTTTTCATTGCTCTAGGTTTGGAAGATTTGTTTTTGTCATTGGCGGGTTCCCCCTCCTGTCCCCCCCAACCACCATTAGCACTGAAGCTACAGGACTGGCTCCCTGCTGAGAGTTCAGAATGTTTCTTTACCACCCAGACAGTGCTCTCTCCTCACACAGCATTCAGCTTCCAGAACACTCTAGAATACATCTATATTCAGGGCTAATTGTTGTTAATCCCTCACTCATTACCCAGCCCTGGCTAGAGCTCTTGCCCATTTTTGTTTCTGTCAGCAGCTAAGAAAAGAAAGTCAGATCCAGGGGACAGTGTAAACCCCACCTTCAGGCTGGAGATCCTGACCCAGAGGAGCAGAGGAAACTGTGAGGCAGTTTTATAAACAGAACTGTGAATAAAAACTGACACAGGGGAAAGAGAAAAAAATTGCAGAGGAAAAGAATAAAGATGCAGGGTGAATGGAAGGGAAACCAAGCGAAAGAGCCTTTGGGTTTACAAACTGGAGCCAGGAGACCAGGAACCCGCAGCAGGGCACGGTGAGGGGATGCGCCCCGCGGTCTGGGCCCTCCAGACGCTGCAGACTCTGCCTTCCCGGGCATGGGGTGCCAGGTCTCCACTCAGCCCTGCTGAGTTTCCTAATACTCTAGCCTCCCCAAAGATAAACACTTTGTGGAATAATCAAAGAGATGTTAATATCTGTCAATTCTAACCATCTCTTTTCAAGGGTAAAAATACAAAGAATCTAAAAATGTTTCTAAAATGCACAATTTTGCAAAGCAGGCTAGTGGCAGAGCCAGATCTCTTGATGCTCAAGACAGGGTGATTGAGCTGTTAGAGCCAAATAAATGGATTCAGACTTCTGTGAGGTAGATGGAGTCATAGGCAGGTAAGCCCCAAAGGAGCAAAATGGCTCATGGAGTAAAAATTCCAAGTGCAGTTCAAGTTGCTTGACTAGAGACTGGACCAGGATCATAATAAACCAGAATCATAAATCTAAACTGAAGAGAACTGTTTTCCTCAACCTTCTGTACTTTCTGAAGTATCTTTAGCAGGGACACTGGGAGGGAAGCTTTTGTATTCTCCCTCTGTGCTCTCTAGGAAACATCATTAACCAAATTGATTGAATGATCAATTCCTTTATTTATTCAATCATCCATTACATACTTATGGAGTCCTTGCTTTGTTCAAGTTCCTGAATTACAGAAGTCCCTTCTTTAAGAAAATCGTAGTCTCAATATAAGACATATTCCCAAACAATTAAAATCTGGTTCAGGACACCTATTATAAAGTAGTTAGCATACCAGCATGCATTCTTCATTTCAAATAACCTAGCTCACAAAACTACATTAATTATTTTTTTAAATGAGGGGAGAATTAGTTAGGAATCCATCCCTAGCCCTAGAATTTCTTAGTAGAGAAGGTTCTTGCTTATAGAGGATGTAATATTTGCTGAGCTCCTGCTCTGAGCTAGGTAACTTGTGAAGGACTTTATTATTTCATTTAATTCCTCCTACCATCCTCCAAGACACTCTACCCATTTTACAGATAAGAATATGGAGGCTCAAACAGTTGAGTGACTTTCTCAGGGCCACTATTTGTAAGTGACAGAGTCATAATTTAGGGCTAACAAGCCCCACTTTTCTCTCTAACACCAGGTCTTGGGATAACGAAGGTTGACTGGTGATCTGCTGGCTCTATGATTTGCGATGTTGTCTATTCTAAATGCTAAACTGGGAATATTTGTGGAGATTGGAGTAGAAAGTTTGCCTAAAATTTAGTGGTTTCTCTACATTAAAATGCTTCAGTATTATTTGTTCAATATTCAATGCTTCGACTGGCCAATCCTGTACTATGTATTAATTCAAGGACAAATAAGAAATTTCTCTTGCTCTTAAGAGGCTCATGATTATTTACAATAGCAAAAACATGGAAATAACCTAAGTGTCCATCAACAGATAAATGGATAAAGAAGTTATGCTATATATATATATATATATATATGTGGTATATATATACACACACACACACAAAATGGAATTTTATTCAGCTATAAAAAAGAAGGAAATTCCTGCCATTTGCAACAATATGGATGGACCTTGAGGGCATTATCCTAAGTGAAATAAGTCAGGTAAAGACAAATACTATGTGATCTAACTTATATGTGGAATCTAAAAAAACCCCCACAAAAACAAACAAAAAAACCAAACTCACAGAAAAAGAGATCAAATCTGATCTCATGTAATTTGCCAGAGGTGGGGAGTGAGGAGTGGGGGAATCGGATGAAGGTGGTCAAAGGATACAAACTTCCAGTTATAAGATAAATAAGTACTGGAGGTGTAATGTAAAACATAACAACTGTAGTTAACACTGCTGTAGGGTATATTTGAAAGTTGTTAAGATGGTAGATCCTAAGAGCTCTCATCAAAGGAAAAAACTTTTTTTCTTTTTTTTGTATCTATGAGATGATGGATGTTAAATGAACTTATCACGGTAATCATTTCACAATATATGTAAGTCAAGTCATTACTCTGTATACCTTAAACTTACACAGTGCTGTATGTCACTTATATCTCAAGAAAACTGGGGGGAAAAAAGGCTCACGGTCTACTGGGCATGGCAGTGATGTAGGTACATATACGAATGAATGCAATACAGTGTTCTGTGACTCCACAATAAATCCACATGCATGGTACCATGGATGGACAAGGGAGGGAGTGGTCAATCCTGCTTGGGAGCCAGGGCAGGTGCGAGGACGGCTTTCACAGAAGTACATGAAAATGAGACCATGGATTTGAAAATATCTTCACACAGCCTAGCCCTTATATTGCCACTGTATAGTCATCATTTTTTGTTGTGAGAACCAGGGAGGACTGAAATGGATATGTTACATTTATTTTGTTTTGATGCTTAATTTTCATGAATTCTACTCCCTCATTTTTTCTGGTCCACATTTGTTTTCATTTGAAGCCATGGAAATGTGATCTAGAGCTTGTCAGGGCAGCTTTACCTGCTTCTGGCTGCTTAAGAAACAGGAACAGGGGATGCAGGGAGCATCAACTTCTCCAGAATAAATCATTGACTCGGGCTTTGACAACTCTCCTTTCCTCTTCTCTTGCTTTCACTAATCAGCAACCTTCTCCACCTCTGTCATAACCCCCTCATCAGCCAGACTCACAGAGTGGAATGATGAGAGTCTTGGGAGAAGAAAACAACAGCTTCCAAAGACTGGAGAAAGAACCAACACAGCAGAACTCTTGCGATGAACTCCAAGTGCGTGTCTGTGTGTGGTTTCTTTAAGTCACTGGGAAAGTTTTTAATGCTCCTAGAAACCAAAGAGTCCTGGAGAGTTACAGAAAGCCCCAGCGGTCACCAGCTGACACTTGAAAGGAACTGAAGCCATATATCTACCACAGAAAGAGATGGGGAAAGGACGGCAGTGGGGGGCCAGCTGCACTGGGTATTTTTTGTTTTTGTTGTTTCTTCCCTTAAAAAAGTACACGTCACAGACATATCTTCATCAATCATTATCAAAACACAATTACACAGGCATGTTAGTAGCTTGTTTCCTTATTTTTACATACCTTCCTGTATGCTAGTGTATGCACACACACACACACCCCCCACACACACACTTGCTCTCTCTCTCTTTCAATTTCTCTGTCTGTACTCAGTCCTGTCAACCTTCCCTGCAACACTTCTCGTCCTTCAACAATTACTCAAAGCCACAGCAGCATAAAAGTCAAAGAGTTGTCATCTTCAGGTGTTGGGGGCTTTCAAGATGCAACTCGAGACAGAGTTCACTCTGAGAAACACAAATCTCATGTATTGTCTCTACCCATGTTGAAGCCGTTTGCCATAAGTCCTTCTCCAAGGAAACAGGTGAGAGGGGCAAACTTACTACTTAAGGACAAACGAACCCAGTCTAAAGGGTGGATGGTAGGGGATGATACACACACATTTTTATTGTCTTTCTTATTTAGTATGTGCAAGGTTAATAAAATAATCCCACTTATAGACATCGTGTCCAGAAGGTGGCTAACCATCCACACCTCAGCTTTCTGCTCCTCGTTAAAAGATCATCTTGGAGTAGGGAATAGGTAGCATCTCTGTATCCCAAATCCAAATTCCTATGCGAAAGAATTTGGGGCCCAGGTGGATCTGATAACCTTCCTTGCTCCAGTCGGCTATGACCAAGGGATTGGGCCTATGGAGAGGGGCAGATGTCAAGACCACGGTCCTGCACGTTGTGGACACAGGCAGTTCCTAGAGACACAAACAAAAGGCATATGCCACGGGTGCATATTAAGAGGGTCCCGACTTTGGTTCTATTAACTCAAATATCTGTGTTAATTCCTCCACATTCTGTGCTCTGTTTTCCCCATATTTAAAGCAATAATTTGAAACAGATAATATTTAAGCTCCCTTTCAGCTGTAAAAAGCTATGAACATGTCCTATGATTTAACTGTTCTTTTTTCAGTTGTAACTTCTGATTAAACATGTCAAATTGACCCCAAGAGTTTATCTCAGCTCCCTCCCGAACTTCTACTAAAATGGTAATGAAGAATAAAAGAAGCATAAACAGACAAGAATTAAACAGCAGGGTTGGAAAGGACAGCAAATGAGAGATGCCAGCAAAACACCAGAAGCTGGAAAGCTGATGGACAAATGATAATTGACTTGACAGAACAGAGGAAGACAAAATCTTAGCTCAAAGAGACCAACAAGAAGGTACCAATCTATCCATAGAACACCTGAAAGTCTCAGGAAACAGAACCACTAGTTAGCTGTGAAGACAGGGGGCACAAGAAGGTTGAAAACATGAGTGTTGGTTGAAAGTCTTTATAAGGAGCTGTGGGAACCCCAAATCACCCCTATTATCTATCACGGACACTCACTTCCCCTCCCCAGGGGCCAGATCCCTGGAGATTTACTCTCTGGAGAAACTGGTTGAGGGAGGCCCTGGATCCAGACCCTGAGCAAGCAGGGGTGAAGCACTGGACTGAAGCCAAGGGGATCTACTGGGAAAATTCTACTTTTAACCCGGATCCTTTTCCTTGGCTCCCAGAACACTGGTGACCAGGCAGGGGATTGTAGGGTTACTTTCTGGAGAAATTTGATGACTCATCAAGAAGACCTACACGGACCATTTGGAGTGCCTTAGCAAAACAGCCGGGTTTCTGACTCACTAACCATCATTCGATAGACTCCACCGGGCCCCAGAGCGTCCAATCAGCTTTTCAGTTTTTTTCAACTGTCTGAACAGAGACATGTGAGAAGAGCTTCTAACGTGAAAACCAGAGACCAAAACCAGCAAATACAAAAAGAAAGTCATGGGATATGGGAGAAAACATGAAGGAAAAATACCAATATTATTTTCCAAGAGATGAGAGAAGATATTACCTGGTGAAGCAACAAGAGAGGTCAAAATAAACATTCACAGAAAAAGAGATGGCTCTAGGAAATAATACCAGGTATGGCCAAAACAACACATTTGGGGGAAGAATTGAAAGTTAAAATTAAGAATTGAGAGTGGGGAAAAAAAATACAGACAGAAAGTAGAAGAGAAAAGATAAGACAGTTAGGAACCATCCAAGAGATCAAATATCTAATTAGCAATTATTTACTCCCGGAAAATAGAAATTTGTATAAGAAAGGAAATGCAATCAGAAAACACTAGATGGTTCTGGAGTGAGTGATACTTATATAGCCATAATAAAATCAACACTTAATATTGGTTCAACAAAAATTGTGGTATAACTGCTTTTTGTTGTATTCCAGTGAGGTTGGGTGTATAAAAATGTATTGTTTACCATTTCTTTTTCTTTTATTGCAAATTACTATTTATGCCTTTGCTTATTTCTATTGATGTGTTTACTCTTTATCATCATTTTGTAAATACTCTTGAGATAATAAAAATATGCACCCTTTGGCTATGATATTATGTGAATTTGCTTTTAGTCTGCCCTTCACCTTGTTTTTTTACTTATGGTATCTTTTTTTTTTTTCTTGAGGAAGATTAACCCTGAGCTAACATCTGTGTCACTCTTCCTCTATTCTTTTTGTATGTGGGTCACTGCCACAGCAAAGTTCAGCGAGTGGTGTAGGTCTGCGCCCAGGATCCAAACCTGTGTACCCGGGCCGCTAAAGTGGAGAGTGCAAACTTAACCACTATGCCACCGGGTCAGCCCCTGTGGTGTCTTTTTGATATATAGAAGACTTAAATTCAAGTTTCCATACAGATTGAACTTTTTGTTTATTATTTCCTTATTTTCACATTGCTCAGAAGGTTCTTCTCAAAAATAAATATGACATTAGCTTTTATTTTCATCTTTGTTATTGTTTTTGATTTCCACGTCATGAGTTGTAGCTAGAACTTTTTTTTCTGCAATTAGACTTAACTCCTTATCCTATCATGATTTATGGAATAATCCAACCTTTCTTCCCTTGGTTCAAAAGGCCATTATTGTCATGTACTAATTCTTACATGCACTTGGACTTTAAATTTCATAGCTTTATTTGTACAGGTACAAAACATTTCCCATTGGATTAATTCATGTATAACAAGTGTTTTATCATTGTGAATGAGATTTTTGAAATTCATGATATTCTTTAACTGCTTGTTAGCATTAAATAGGAAAGCTATTGCTATATATATATTTATTTGTAATATACCATCTTGCTGAACATTATTATTTCTAATGTTCTAATTATTTCTAACATGAATTGAGTTAGCCAGATATATGATTTTATAATTTCCAAATGGTTACAAATATGTCTTCTCCTTTCAAATATTTATGCCTTTGATTTTGTTTTCATGTCTTGGTTAAAACTTGCAGAATTATATTGAATAGTAATGGTGATCATGGACATTCGAATTCCTGACTTTAATGGGACAGCCTTTAAAGAAGTGGTGTGAGCCCAAATGCCTATGAGAGCCTGGCAGGAAACAGCCAAGTGACACAGGCCAAAGTAAGAAAACAACGTAAGTGGCATGCCACACAGTCACTACCACCTGTTCTCCGTGCAGAGTGCTGGAAAATTTGGCAAACCAGAGCATGCATAGCTGGTCTGCAGCCACTATTCAGCTCGAGTCAATTGTCATGTGGGCCTAATTTACCAGAAGATAAAAATTTGGAAGTTTATGTAAAATATGATTTTTAAGTGCTGGCAACTAGGGCAAATTAAGCACAAAACAATGAACCAGCCTAAGCAGCCTATTTGTAGGTCATCTCTGGCCCCGGGCCGCAAGCTTGTGACCTGTCCTCTGGGCTGCAGTTACACTGAGGAGGATGACATTGGCCGTTGGTTCCAGACGGATTTTTTTCATGTGAAGGAAGTATATTTTAATTTATTCTTTACTAAGAAATTGTGTCAAGGATGAACGCTTTCCTGATTTCCGGGAATGGATACCATATAGGATTGAGATGATTTACACAACTTTTTATACTCCCAGAAAATTGTGCTTTTATTGAAACTTTAAAATTCATTAGCATCAGGTTGTCTATACTTTCTTATTATTTTCTTGATATATTCTGTATTGAAAGTTAATCATATTTTCTCATTAATATTGCATTAGTCTGCTAGGGCTGCCAGAGCAAAATACCACGGACTGAGTGGATTAAACAACAGAAATTTATTGCTCACGGTTCTGGAGGCTGGAATCCCAGATCGAAATGTTGGCGGGTCAGTTTCTCCTGAGGCCTCTCTCCTTGGCTTGCATGTGGCCGTCTTCTTGCTATGTTCTCACGCGGCCTTTTCTCTGTGCATGTGCACCCCTAGTGTCTCTCCCTCTCCTTATAAGAACACCAGTCCTCCTGGATTAGGGCCCCACTGTTATGACCTCAATTAACCTTAATTGCCTCTTTAAAGTGCCTATCCCCAAATACAGTCACACTGGGTGTTGGGGCTTCAACATATGAATTTTGGGAGGACACAATTCATTCTGTAACAAATATATTGGTTATCTATTTTTTCCTCCTTCGGAATTATCAGCACCTCCTCTTTTTATATTTTTATTTTCCCAAAGAATGAGCTCTTTGGTCCCATAGAGTATCAAGCATCCTTTTCTATCAGTTGTGTTTTCCTGCATGAACTCTCAATTCCTGCTCAGTAAAGTTGGCAAATAAAACCAAGAGCAAGTGGGTGGGACTTTACACACAGATGAAAGAGTAATGTCTTTGGGAGTCCAGGCATGGTGCTTCTTTGACAAAGGGTAATTCCAAGGAGTGTTAGTCCTTTCCACGTCATGGTTAAGAGCACAGACTTTGGAGCCAAGCTGCTTGAATTCAATTACAGATCTCCCACTTAACTAGCTGTGTGACTTTGGACAAGTTACTTAATCTCTCTGTGCCTCAGTTTTCTCACACATAAACTGGAGTAGTAATAATACCTACCACAGAGAGTTATTAGGATTAAATAAATTAATATTTGCAAAGTGCTTAGAAGATTGCCTGGCACATACTAGTTGCTTTAGAAGTGTTTGTAAATGATAAACCCCTCTAGGTGTCTCAAGAACCACAGCAGTGGACACACTGGAATGTGTCAGACCTATTGTCAATAGTGTTACCACACAGCAGTGCCCCAGAAGCTGGTGCTGACAAAGAGGCCAGGTAGGATTCTCCATTATTCCTCCCTCTAAGTCACTTGCAGACAGGTCTGGCCATTTGAACTAAATGACCCTCTTTCATTCATAAATAATTTGGGGGAGAGGGCATGACTACAAAAGCTATTGGACGTCTGTTAGTTTAGCTCTGTAGGTTTAAGTTATGTCAAATTTATACTCCAAGCTGGTAGATTAGTTCATACCGGTTAAACATATCAACACTTTGTTATATATATATTCCTTTTTTGCTGAGGAAGAGTAGCCTTGAGCTAACATCTGTGCCAGTCTTCCTCTATTTTGTATGTGGGTCGCTGCCACAGCATGGCTGACGAGAGTGGTGTAGGTCCACACCCAGTATGTGAAGCTGGGCTGCTGAAGCAGAGCGCTCCCAACTTAACCACTAGGCCGTGGGGCTGGGCCCCTCTTTGTCATATTTTTAGAAAATATTCTTTCCCTGTCTTTTAAGTTGTTTGACTTTTGTTTGTAATTTTGACATATTTATATGTATTTTAAATATTTATGAAGTTAAATTTTTTGAATTTTTCTTTTGTGATTTCTTTGATTGCTTTGGGGCTTTGAAATTTCTAACTATTTTAAGATTAGATAACCTGTTCCATTTAGTTGCCAGGCAAGACATTCTGATGCAGGTCACAGCACTGGCAAAGAGACAAATATAGTAGTGATGGGATCAAATATCAGCTGGAAGGCCCACTTACCTAAAGCACAGAATCAAGGAAATTCTTGACTTGCCTTGCTAACAGTTTCGTCTCTCAGATAGTAAAGGAAGTGATGAAGGGCTACCATTCTCAACTTAATTATCCCCAGAAAGGAGTTGCTTCGTGAAGTGTAAATGATGAGAATTTTAGCAAAAGTGACCGTGATGTCTCACAATCCATGATAGGGTAGAAAAAGTTTGACATAGTAGTTGCATGTAATCGATTAGAGGAGGCAAATAGATGACATACAAGGGCCTCTTCCTACTCCTTGGCCAATGGTTACCATCAGTAATTAATCAAAAAACTTTTTTTCTGCTGAGCTTGGAAATAGTTTCAAATTCTTCCCAACCCAGTTCTTCAGAGAGCCACTATCAACAGATCAGGTTGACAGAGTGCTTATTTTCCATTGTATAGGGGGACGAATTTTTAAAGTTTCAAAAAATATACAGGTTAGGAGCCTATAATTACTGTGATAAAATTTATGTGACAATTTATTTATATACTCATACAGTGCTCGTCACTGTATGAGTATATAAATAATGGAGTCTTTAGAAGACAGTCACTCCTGCTGGTTGATGAGATGATGGTGGGAAGGTCTCATCACCTTATTCCTCTTTGTATCTGTGATGTCTTATGTAGGGCCCTGTGGTATATCAGACTCATTCAAAAGTGCTGAATTGAACAGTGCTGCTAGTAAATATGAAAACATTTTATATATATACTTAGAAATTTATATGTTTGAAAACTATTTTTGTAGGCACTGTTTCATCTGATTATACATACTACTAATTTTGGGAGGAAAAAAGGCTCCATCAACATAGCTAGGTGACTGGTCTTTGAAGACAATTTTCAACTTAAGACTAAAGTAGGGCATGATCTTTTTGTGGTAACAATCGAAGTTTTTTCCCAGAAAACATGGCTTATTAAGGAAGGATAAGACATATTAGCTAAATAGTGAGGAAGAGCTCACAATGCAAGTCGCAAAAATTGGTCTTTGGAACCATGTCAAGCTTCCTGGCCTCATTTTTTCCAATGTGGGTCAGCATGATAAAGGCTTGAGCATAGTGTTTGCAAAGATATTAATGATGTTCACTAAATTGAAAGAAAACTCCTTTATGCTGCTTTACTACGCAGATTTAAGGATTTTTTTCCCGAAAAGGAAACAGTCATAACCCAGGCCTAAGCAAGAAAACTCCCAAGAGCGTTGCTGGTCAGCTGCACGGCAAGACCATGTTACTACTTGCATGGCAAGTGCGGGTAATTCATTCTCATGACAACGTCAAGACAGAAGGGCTAAAATGAAAACCCTGGTGAGTGATGTGGCGCTGCTTGACCTTTTTCACTTGGGATATGTGAATGTAAGAGAAGTAATTTAAACAGAAGTAAAATGGGGGTACTTTTAGTTTGTGAAAATCCCCAAAGTCCCAACTCATTCTCCTATACCATGCAACTCCCATAGTTACTGTGCTCTAGAGCAAAGTTATTTGGGTTGGCTAAACATAGGACAAAAACAAACAAACAAACTCCCCAAACAGGAAAACAGTGAGATCATAGCCTCGACATCATGGAATAGCAAGTCAGAAGTAGAAGTCAGAGATTCCACTGATGATAACATCATGTGAAGGTGATATTTCAGAAAGATGAATTGAGAGGCTCTTTTCATCATCAGGAATTGAGAAAGGGACAGAGGAACTCTAACCAAAGATCAACAGTTGGAAAATCTCTTCCAGAGATCTAGGCGTAGCTTTATGATGTTCTGAGCTACAGGAGTGGCAATATGGATGAAATAAAGGGGCAGCAGCCAGGACGCTACAGAGGGAGCAGCAGTAGGACTGGGGACTATATGCACACAGGGGTGGGGGACAGGCAGAAATCAAATGCCTCCTCTGCCTCGGACCACGGCTTGATATTCATGATCAGATGGTCATTTTAGTGTTAGACAGATTAAAGTAAGACTCTGGTTTTAAAAGGATATGAGAAAACATTCTGCATATCTTTTTCCCTGACGTGGTAGCTATTCCCTTTTCTCCACATTCTTTCATCATTAAGAATATATAATTTAAAAAGTCAGCACAATGTAGTGGACACAACGGTGAATTGAGTTGGAAGTGCCAAGTTCAAGTTCCAATTCTGCCCCTGAATAAATGTGACTTACCCTTTCGAAGCCTCAGTGTCCACAGCTGTCAAATGAGGTTGGGCCGGGCAATCTCTAATGTTCGTTTCATTTCCAAATTTCTATATTGACTTCTCTACAGGCTGTAATATTTCCTCTCACACAAAATATGAAAATATGGCATTTCTATGAAGGATGTTGCCTCCTTAAATTGTACAATTTTCCTTTGACCTTTATCATTTTATTGGCATCTACCTTTATCAGAAAGCCCTTTAGTTTTAAAAACTTCCATAAATTCCAGTTTGCGAACTCAGGGAAACAGAAAGATCAGAAGAATAATTTAATGCTGTTACAGGCAGTTGAGCAGGCCAGAAAAACAGAAAATGAAACTAAGTCAACAAGTAAAATGATGGATGCCACACAAGCTAAGGGGTGTTTTAGAACGGAGAGAAATGCCACTGCGCCAAGCCATGTGGCACATTAAAACTAGGGAGGATGTCAGCATAGGCCTTGAATATGGGTAGAATTCAGCTCATTCCTTCTTTAACCCTCTGGCAAAATCCCCATTTGTCAAACTGAACCAAGATTAAAGTAACAACAAAGTGAGTAATGAGAGAAGGAAAAATAATACTTGCCCCGTTGATTTAACCTAAAACTTCAGCAAGTCAGAAAATACACCTTTGAGTGTTTTCATTTGGGCCAACCTTGGGGCAGACAGATTTCTGAGACTGCAGTCATGTTCCTTTCTGTCTAGCTTCTGCCCGCTCCTCTCTTAGGATCATCAATATCTAAAATTCTTAATCTTGGAAACATATCACTTATTCCTGAATTAAGACTAACATTCACAATATAGATATTCCTGGAGGTGATGACATATTGACTTAAATTCATACTAAACTGTGAGTGAATGATAGCAGATTTTGCTGAAAGTATGTTTTGATGGGGAGCACAGAGCTAGAAAGTGCTGTGTCTCTGAAATCAAGAAGCGTATTACACAGAGAAGAGAAAAGATCATTAAAGAGGGGGAGACCGGTGGCTTTGAGCAACCAACTTGTGTGCTTCGTGATTTGCAAAAGCTAACTTATTTGATCTTCAGATCAGTCGTTGTAAGCTGGCCTCGGGAGTCATACTTATGTTGATGGTTTCCATTAAGGAATAAAGATTTCTAGATCTTTTTCCATTCCTTGAATCCTTCTGCTCAAGACTTTATTGCTTCTCTGTTGGTAGAAATAGAATTGATAAAATGACTGCTAGAAAACATGGAGAAAGAAACCAAGGGTACATCTCCAACTTAATAAACCTTTGTGGTCTTCCCAATCTCCTATTTCCCTGGGCCTGCCTGGATGGAACCTCTGTGGGGACAAATGCTTCCATGTGGGAAGAAATGCCGAAGAGTCAAGATCATTGAAAAATAAACCGGAAAATGCACTGACTTTCTGGAGGAATATATGTGTGCCTTGGTAAGTATCAGAAACAACTTGATCATTGGACTTAAAGATTTGCTTTGAAAGCAGCCAGTTGTCTTCTAAACACCACACACTGCTCTTTATTATTATTACTAATGCAAACTTCACACTGTAAAGTAAGCATCTTTTTTAGTAAAGAGAAAAAAATGAGTTCAGCTAGTGTAGTTTGAAAAGTAGCCCAGATGCTGCTTTCCAGCGATGTCTTACTGTAAAGTTACCAATAGAAGGGAGAAAAGAACATGTTGGTGCCATGCATTTAAAGAAATGATGACTCAAGATGCAGGGTTTGAATGAATAGGGTCTTGGTTTCTGAACTTCAACAGACCTTGCTGATATTTTTAGCTGTTTTTAAACAGTTGTGAGAATTAGCTCAGCATGTGAAAGAAAATAGGTCAAAGTTTGAAGGAAAACAGGATGAGGGAAAAATTGTTTACATGGAAAGCATGAGCAATGGTACAAGTCCTGCCCTTCTTTCGATTGCCAGTGCTCTCAGCAGAGCCATCGCTGTGATGGTGCAGAGGTGGAGAGCGGAGAAAACCGGTCAACAGGACGCGGGCTGTTGCCTTAGCCCATCTGCAGAACATCCATCTGCAGAATGCAGCCTGATGGCTTAACCAGAAGACCAAGCTAGGGATTACTAATTTTTGTTTCCAAAAATACACCAATTTGGTGAGTGGGAATGGAATTGGATTATTTTAACTTGTATTTGGAAATAATTTTAGGTGTACAGAAGAGTTACAAAGACTGAGTTTCTTCTAATGTGAACATTTTACATAGCCGTGGTATATTTATCCAAACTAAGAAAGTAACATTGAGATGATACTGGAAATTAAAACAACAGCTTTACTCTTCTCTTTCAGAATCGTTTTTGCCTCTGTTAGTTCCTTTGCCTTTCCATGTAAATTTTAGAATCAGCTTGTCAATATCTACAAAAGAGCTTGCTGAGATTTTGATCAGAAATGCCTTGAATCTATAGATCCACAGACTAAACAATATTGAGTCTTAAAATTCATGGACACATTTTATTTCTCTAGTTATTTAGTTCTTTGATTTCTTTCATTATGTTTTGTATTTTTCAACATATGGAAACTGCACACATTTTCTTTAATTTATACCTAAGTACGTTATTGTTTTGGTCTTATTATAAATAGTATTGTTTTTTATATTTCAAATTGTCATTGCTAGTATTTAGGGATACAACTGACTTTTTTATATTGACCTTGTAGCCTTTCTTTCTAAACTCACTTAGTATTTCTAGAAGCATTTTTATAGATTCATTGGGAATTTCAATGTAGACAATCATGTTGTCTGCAAATAGAGGCAGTTTTATTTCTTCCTTTCCAATCTGTATCCTTTTTTTTCTCCTCTTATTGCACTGTGTAAGGCTTCCAGCACAGTGTTGAAGCTTGTTCCTTATCTTAGGGGGAAAGTATTCAGCCTCTCATCACCAAGTGTGTTGTTAGCTATGACTTTTTGGAGATGCCTCTTATTGGGTTAAGGAAGTTCCTTTCTAGTCTTACTTTACTGAGAAGAAATAATCAAGAAAAATCAACTTTTGAATTCAATAATCAATTTTTTAATCAAGAATAAATTTTGAATTTTGTCAAGTGCTTTTTATGCATATATTGTTATGATCATATGTGTTTTCTTATTTAGTCTACTAATATAGTGGATTGCATTGATTGATTTTTTTTTTTTTTTTTTTGTGAGGAAGACCAGCCCTGAGCTAACATCCATTGCTAATCCTCCTCTTTTTGCTGAGGAAGACTGGCCCTGGGCTAACATCGGTGCCCATCTTCCTCCACTGTACATGGGACACCGCCACAGCATGGCTGACAAGCAGTGCGTCGGCGGGCGCCTGGGATCCGAACCGGTGAACCCCGGGCTGCCAAGCGCGGACGAAACCGCTACGCCACCCGGCGGCCCGCATTGATTGATTTTTGAATGTTGAACCAGCCTTGCATTCCCAGGGATGAACACTGCTTAGTTATGATGTATTATCGTTTTTATATATCCTTTGCTTCAATTTTCTAATATTTTATTGAGGATTTTTGCATCTATGTTCATGGGGAATGTTGGTTTGGATTTTTCTTTACTTATAATTTAAAATATTTTTGCATTTTTATTGTCTGAATATGACGTGTCTTGGTTTGTTTGCTTTAGGTATTTATCTTGTTGTCCTCTGAGCTTCTTGGATCTTGTGTGTGTGTGTGTCTGTTATTAATTTTGGAAAATTCTCATACATTATTTCTTCAGATATTACTTCCACCTAGTTCTTTCTTTCTCTTCTCCTGCTGGGATTTCAATGATGTACACATTAGAGTGTATGATACTATCCCACATGTCTGCAATGCTCTGTTTTTGTTTTTCAACTTTCATTTCAGTTTAGGTAATTCCTAAACTATCTTCAAGTTCATGGATTATTTTCTCAGCTGTGTTGAGTCTACCAACGAGCCTGCGGAAGGCACTCTCCATCTGTTAATGTGTCTTTGATTTCTAGTATTTCCACTTGATTCTTTTATAGTTTCACCTCTCTGATTAAATTGCTTATTTGTTGGTGCGTGTTGTCTACCTTTTCCATTAGAGCCTTTAACATCGTCATCAGTTATTTGATTATTCCCTTCCTTCTGCTTTCTCTGGGTTTAATTTGTTCTTTCTGTAAATCTGTATAATGGAAGCTCAGTCTGAGTCTGATTCTGATGTTTCTTTTTCTCTTCAGATTGTGGTTTTTTTCATACCTTTTTCTATGCCTCTTAATTTATTGATGAAAGCCATAGGTGTTGTATAGGACAGCGTACATTGAGATAAACATATTTTATGCTTGGAGATGAGCGCACCTTTCCTTCTGCTGGGCTTTTAATGTGGTGGTTTGTGTTAATATTGTCAGAAGTTTAGCTGGATTTGAAGTTTGCTCTTGCTATGATTCCCCTCAGTGCACCATAGTGTTTAAGGTGAAGGCTTGTGTCCCATAGAATTTTTCTGCGTATCCTCCCCAGAGAGAACCTGTCTCTTGCAGCTCTTTCAGAAGTATTTCACTGTTATTTTTGCTCAGCCCTTGTTAGTGTGATGGTAGGAGGTAGTGGACAGGGAGCGTCCTCCGACGTTGTGATTAAACTTTCTCTAAGGCAGATATTCAGAATCTGGGGTCTCCCCAGTGCTCCTGCTCCTCCTCTAGCTCTAGTGCTGGGCTTAGTATGTATCACTTCTCCCAAAGAGAAAGAACTTTTATTTTTCCTTACTGCAGATGCAATGGGCTTCAACCAGCATATAAAGTGACAGTTTTTGTTGCTCTTTCCTCTACAGATGAAGACTTAGCAAAAACTTAGCAAAGGCTGCTGTTTCCTTCTCCGAGCTGGCTCCATGAGGAAAGCTTTCTCAGGATTCTCCTTGGTCTTCCCTATGAGCATTTCGAGGAGTTTGTGGAGGATAAGCCTGTAAGAGAGTGAAAAGCCCCTATGTCTGCATCTCCCAGAGACTTCACACTGTCACACTAGCCCCCACTTGGACTCTAGCAATTTGTCAACACGTTTTCACTGAACCACCTTTCTGGCTTATACGTTATCTGGAGGCATCTGCCACAGGTAAGCAACTGTTCTGGCCCTGTTCCTGCCTACAGGCACCTGTCTCTCTCCAGACTGCATGTTAGTTGTTGAATCCTCAGTTCTCAGATGGGTTCAAGAAAAGTTGTAAATTTGCCACTTGTCTGCTTTTTCTTATTTGAAGAGTTGTAGTAATACTGTTTCCAGCTTTCTACATTTATGAGGTAAAACTGGAAGACTTGATTAGTTGAATTTTGATGTGCTTTTCAGCTCTTAAATTCTATGGCTTCTAAATTACTGACCTCCATGGTTCTGTTCCTCTTATCTCTTAAGCACATTTTGCTGAAGATATTTATAAATGTTTTGAGATCTTCAGAGAAAGACTATAACGTCTTTTTAATTAGCATCCTCCTATCGGATGCTCTTAATATGTTGAATAGTGAGATTCTCACTTATAAATAATGATTCCAACACTCCTCACTGAAATCATTCCTCTGTAGAGTACTTGACTATAATCATTACTTATCTCCCTGTGATCACGAGGCAGGGACTGTTTACTTCTCATCTTCGTTCTAGCATCTGGCATAGGACTTCAAATGTAGATTCTCAAATCTTTATATTGATTGTATTAGTTAATTAATGAATGAAAAACTGAATTTGCTCCCAGAACAGTTACAGCAGTAAAATTAGTGACAAATGGTCAAATGGACTTTGTAAAAGGATTGTCACATTCCAGGTGATTGTGCTAAGTTAATGAGTATAGGGGAAAAAAATGCCCATTCTGTACCATGTACATTCAAAGTGGATCCAGGAGGCCCAACCCAGCCTGAGCACATTATAGACAGAGGAGAAAACCTTTCCCCATCAAAAGAATTTCCTCATGTGCCTGATAATACCCTAATGATTTAAAAATTTTTTTAAGCCTTAGTTCCATAATTGATTTAAGGGAAATGAGAATAAGTAAGACCATATTCTTTTCCGATAGCAGATATTGATAGAATGAAGAGGTGATCTGGACAGACAGGAGGAAAGACAGAGAAATGAACCATGGTGGGTGTCAAAAACAAGTTTGTCAACTTCATATTTCTGAGTGGGACTTGCCCCTGCCACTGTCGGTGGGATGCTGATCTGAGCTGTCACATGGCAGTGGCTTTGGCTTGCTGGGTTATTCAGGGAGCAGAACAGTATTGGATTCTCTAGGATGGCTTTAATGATTGAACCTGTGTGATGGTACACCTGGAGCAGCTCCTGAATGAAGACTCATCTCTGGATTTTACTCAGATGTCAATTTAACCTGTCTTGAAGCAGAGGCAGAGTGGTTTCCTTCAGTTGAGTACAAGTTCTAGAATATTTCAAGAGTGCTGGAGTGAAATTGGCAGGACAAATCACATTCATGCTAAACAGAAAGTTGGCCCATTACTACCACCCTGCCTACATGAACTGGCAGCTCCTACTTACCTGCTCTACAGAATTAACATTTTTGGAGCATCAGCTACGATTTCAAAGTGAGAACACCCATTATAATCATGTTCAACTTTTAAATGTAGACACAGAGTAAACGATTGTTCGGGTTTTATCAAGAAAGTTTGAAGTACTAAAGGGCCAAGGCCATGGAATTCTTATGCAGAGCAATGATTTTATTTACGGACCATCCCTAAGCCCTAAGGACATATGGACATGAGCAGGATGGTGGGGTTAAGATTAGAAGTGTTAGTGCATAGAACTGTAGAAGTCAGAGTATTGGAAAGATTATCTATGTGGATGTTGAAATTATTAAGAATTATGGAGACAGTAGTGTTTGAGAGAGAGTAGCTGCTAAAATCTTCAGGGAATGAGGTCTATATTGAGGTCTGGGGAGGATTTTTTAAGGAAAGGTAGAGCAGGACCTTCAAAAGAGCCACAGGGGGAGTGATGTCAGCATCATGGCGGAGTGAGATTTCCCTCTTTGAATCTCTGCCCCCTATGACACAACAAAAACATCATTCACATTCCAACAGAGCTCAATCAAACACTATGAAGGACTTCTAAGAAACCCCTGCAGCCATACATCGGACAGTGGAGGCACAGGAAGCCCAAAAGGACGGGAGGAGAGGTAAGAAGGTGTACTCCCCCTCCCCAATCGATCGGCAAAGACAGCGCGGTTCACAGACAGAGGGGGGAGGGGCGGCCCACAGAGGGGAAACTATCACCATCCAGGTGCTCTCACAGACTGTCACGAGATCCCCACTGGGAAGCGACGACGGACTGTTTAGGGGGTGTAGCAAACACCCTAAGAGAGCCAGAAAGGAAACCCCCGGGTCAAGCAGGAGAAAGAGAGGACCCCTCCCCCCACACACCTGGCGTTTCAGTATAATCCCTCCGGGGGCTGCAGCCGCCTCAGAGCAAACCGCTCGCGATCTCCATCCAGTGGCAGCAGGGGGAAACTGCAGGACCAACTTTAGCATGAGGGGAAAAAATAAAGCTGTCCCCGTCGGATCCTTGCGACAATTTGTCAGGGCTACAGACCAAAAGGAAAATGACGAACACCCAGAAACCAACCCTGAAGGCACAGAATTTGATAACCTGAATGAGAGAGAATTCAAAATAGCTATCATAAACAAGCTCAACGAAATACAAGAGAATACACAGAAACAAATCAACGAATTCAGGGATTTTGTCACAAAAGAGATTGAAACCATAAAGAAAAACCAATCAGAATTATTGGAGGTGAAAAACAAAATCAACGAGATAGTGGAAAAAATGGAGTCTTTAAAGAGCAGAACTGACAATATGGAGGAACGAATTAGCACTATTGAGGATAGCCACACAGAAATGCTCCAGATAGAGGAGGAGAGAGAGCTAAGACTAAAAAGAAATGAAGAAATTCTTCGAGAAATATCAGACTCAATGAGGAAAAGCAACATAAGGATAATAGGTATTCCAGAAGGAGAAGAAAGAGAAAAAGGAGCAGAGAGTTTGTTCAAAGAAATAATAGCTGAGAACTTCCCCAACCTAGGGAACGAGAGGGAAATAACAGTGAATGAAATCAATAGATCACCTAAATATATAAACAGGAATAAAAAATCATCTCGCCACATAGTAGCAAACTTGAAAAATACCCGTGACAAGGAAATAATATTGAAGGCAGCTAAACAAAAAACCAAAATAACATACAAAGGAAACCCCATCAGGCTCTCAGCTGATTTCTGGACAGAAACTCTACAGGCTAGGAGAGACTGGAATGATATATTCAAAATCATGAAAGACAAAAACCTTCAGCCGAGAATACTTTATCCAGTAAAAATATCCTTCAAATACAATGGAGAAATAATAACTCTCCCTGATAAACAAAAGCTAAGAGAGTTCATCACCACAAGACCCCCATTACAAGAAATGCTCAAGAAGGCCCTTAGGCCTGAAAAAAAACAAATGAGAAAGGGGATGCAAAGATTTCAGCAAGGAGAAAAGCAAGGAGACTAAACCAGAACAAACTACAGTTGGGTAACATCAAAAATTAATTCAAGCTCATCACTGGAAACACGCATTCATGACACAATCTGGAATAAAGAGATGACAAATAAGGAGGGGAAGAGGTAAGGGATTGAATCGACCCATCCTCAGGAAAAAGGAGGCATCCGAAAATGTACTTTCTTATCCAGGAGATCGCTTACATAAACCGCACGGTAACCACTAAACAACCAGAAGACACAATAACAAATAACACATGACAAATAAAGAGAAAACCAAGAGAATGAGCATGCAGAAATACCAAATTGAATTTGCAGTCCGAAACACAAGGGACAAGAAACGAAGGAAATGCAAAAGAACCAGAAAATGAACAATAAAATAGCAACATTAAACCCTCATATATCAATAATCACTCTAAATGTAAATGGATTGAATTCTCCAATCAAAAGACACAGAGTGGCAGGATGGATTAAAAACCAAGATGCAACTATCTGCTGCCTCCAGGAAACACATCTCAGCTCCAAAGACAAACACAGACTCAAAATAAAAGGATGGAAAACAATACTCCAAGCTAATGGCAAACAAAAGAAAGCAGGAGTAGCCATACTTATATCAGACAAAGTAGACTTCAAGATAAAAAAGGTAATGAGAGACAAAGAAGGGCAATATATAATGATAAAAGGGACACTTCACCAAGAAGACATAACACTTATAAATATCTATGCACCCAACACAGGAGCAGCAAAGTACATAAAACAACTGCTAAAAAACCTTAAAGGAGATATTAACAATAACACAATAATCGTAGGGGATCTTAACACCCCCCTTACATCAATAGATAGATCATCCAGACAAAAAGTCAATAAGGAAATAATGGACTTAAATGAAAAACTAGACGCAATGGACTTAATAGATATATACAGAGCACTCCACCCAAAAAAAGCAGAGTACACATTCTTCTCAAGTGCACATGGAACATTCTCAAGGATAGACCATATATTAGGAAACAAGGCAAACCTCTATAAATTTAAGAAGATTGAAATCATTACAAGCATCTTTTCTGATCATAATGCTGTGAAACTAGAAATAAAATGCAAGGAAAAACCTAGGAAAGGGACAAAGATGTGGAGACTAAACAACATGCTACTGAACAACCAATGGGTCATTGATGAAATTAAAGGAGAAATCAAAAGCTATGTGGAGACAAACGAAAAGGAAAATACACCATACCAACTCATATGGGATGCAACAAAAGCAGTCCTGAGAGGGAAATTCATAGCAATACAAGCTCACCTTAACAAACAAGAAAAATCCCAAATAAATAACCTTAAATTGCACCTAACAGAATTGGAAAAAGAACAGACAAAACCCCGAATCAGCAGAAGGAGGGAAATAATAAAAATCAGAGCAGAAATAAATGAAATTGAAACCAAAAAAAAAAACAGTAGAAAGGATCAATGAAACAAAGAGCTGGTTCTTTGAGAAGATAAATAAAATTGACAAACCCTTAGCCAGACTCACTAAGAAAAAAAGGGAGAAGACTCAAATAAATAAAATTAGAAATGAAAGAGGAGGAATTACAACAGACACCACAGAAATACAAGGGATTATTAGGGAATACTATGAAAAACTTTACGCCAACAAATTGGACAACCTAAAGGAAATGGACAAATTCTTGGAAGCGTACAACCTCCCAAAACTGAATCAAGAAGAAATAGAGAATCTGAACAGACCAATCACAAGTAAAGAGATTGAAACAGTAATCAAATGCCTCCCAAAAAATAAAAGCCCAGGACCAGATGGCTTCCCTGGAGAATTTTATCAAACGTTCAAAGATTTAGCACCTATCCTTCTCAAACTATTCCAAAAAATAGAGGAAGATGGAATACTTCCCAACACATTCTATGAGGCCGACATCATCCTGATACCAAAGCCAGACAAGGACAATACAAAGAAGGAAAACTACAGGCCAATATCACTGATGAACATAGACGCAAAAATCCTCAACAAAATATTGGCAAACCGAATACAGCAATACATCAAAAAGATCATACACCACGATCAAGTGGGATTTATACCAGGGACACAGGGATGGTTCAACATCCGCAAATCAATCAACGTGATACGCCACATTAACAAAATGAAGAATAAAAACCACATGATCATCTCAATCGATGCAGAGAAGGCATTCGACAAGATCCAGCATCCATTTATGATAAAAACTCTCAACAAAATGGGTATAGAAGGAAAGTACCTCAACATAATAAGGGCCATATATGACAAACCTACAGCAAACATCCTACTCAACGGGGAAAAACTGAAAGCCATTCCTTTGAGGACAGGAACAAGACAAGGGTGCCCACTCTCACCGCTCTTATTCAACATAGTACTGGAAGTTCTGGCCAGAGCAATTAGGCAAGAAAAAGGAATAAAAGGACTCCAAATAGGCAATGAAGAAGTGAAACTCTCACTATTTGCAGACGACATGATCTTATACATAGAAAACCCAAAAAATTCCATCAGAAAACTACTAGAAACAATCAACAACTACAGTAAAGTGGCAGGGTATAAAATCAACTTACAAAAATCAATTGCATTTCTATACACTAACGATGAAACAACAGAAAGAGAACTCAAAAAGACAATCCCATTTACAATTGCAACAAAAAGAATAAAATATCTGGGAATAAATTTAACCGAGGTAAAAGACCTATACAATGAAAACTATAAGACACTATTGAAAGAAATCGAGGAGGACATAAAGAAATGGAAAAATATTCCATGCACATGGATTGGAAGAATAAATATAGTTAAAATGTCTATTCTACCTAAAGCAATCTACAGATTCAATGCAATCCCAATCAGAATCCCAATGTCATTCTTCATGGTAATAGAACAAAAACTACTGAAATTCGTATGGGGCAACAAAAGACCCCGAATAGCTAAAGCAATTCTGAAAAAAAAAAACAAAGCTGGAGGCATCACAATCCCTGATTTCAAAATATACTATAAAGATACAGTAATCAAAACAGCATGGTACTGGTACAAGAATAGACACACAGATCAATGGAACAGAATTGAAAGCCCAGAAGTAAAACCACACACCTATGGACAGCTAATCTTTGACAAAGGAGCAAAGAACATACAATGGAGAGAGGGAAGTCTGTTCAATAAATGGTGCTGGGAAAATTGGACAGCAACATGCAAAAGAATGAAAGTAGACCATCTCCTATAGCCATATACAAAAATCAATTCAAAATGGATCAAAGACCTGAAAGTGAGACCTGAAACTATAAAACTCCTGGAAGAAAATATAGGCAGTACACTAGTTGAGATTGGACACAAAGGGATCCTTTCAGGTTCCATGTCTACCCAGACAAGGGAAACAAAAGAAAAACAAGTGGGACCTCATCAGACTAAAGAGCTTCTACAAGGCAAATGAAACCAGGATCAAAATGAATAAACAACCCACCAGCTGGGAGAAAATATTTGCAAATCATTTGTCTGACAAGGGATTAATCTCAGTAATATATAAAGATCTCATACAACTGAGCAACAAAAAACCAAACAACCCGATCAAAAAATGGGCAGAGGATATGAACAGACATTTTTCCAAGGAAGAGTTACAGATGGCCAATAGACACATGAAAAGATGTTCAACATCACTAATCATCAGGGAAATGCAAATCAAAACTACACTAAGATATCACCTTACACTGGTTAGAATGGCTATAATCACAAAGACAAATAACAACAAATGCTGGAGAGGTTGTGGAGAAACGGGGACCCTCATTCACTGCTGGTGGGAATGCAAACTGGTGCAGCCTCTATGGAAAACAGTATGGAGAGTCCTCAAAAAATTAAAAATAGAAATACCGTATGATCCAGCAATCCCACTCTTGGGCATCTACCCAATGGACATGAAATCAACCATCACAAGAGGCGCATGCACCCCTATGTTCATTGCAGCATTATTCACTATAGCCAAGAAGTGGAAGCAACCCAAGTGTCCCTCGACTGAGGATTGGTTAAAGAAGATGTGGTATGTACATACAATGGAATACTACTCAGCCATAAGAAAAGACACAATTGTCCCATTTGCAACAACATGGAAGGACCTAGATGGTATTATGTTAAGTGAAATAAGCCAGAGAGAGAAGGACAGACACTGCATGAACTCACTCATATATGGAATATAAGTGAACACACGGACAGAGAGAACTGATTGGTGGTTACCAAGGGGAAGGGGGTTGGGGGTGGGCACAAGGGGTGAAGGGTTACATCCACAAGGTGACGGACAAACAAAAATGTACAACTAAAACCCCACAGTGTTATAGACTATTAAGACATCAATAAAAAAAATGGTAAAAAAAAAAAATAGGCAGTTTTAAAACACACACACAATAACTACAACCTCTTAATGTTTCTCATTATCTTTTCTGAATTTAAAATAAATAATGTCTCTCATGGTCAATAAACATTTGAGATTTAAAAAAAAAAAAGAGCCACAGGGTTTAAAAGAGGGAGAAGAAACAACACTGTAAGTGGCCCATTGGCATAAGGTGTGTGGGAGAGGAAACAGCCACTGCTCCACAGGGATGTTGGGAAAGGGACTCAGGGAAGAGCAGATTCTGGTAGAGCAAGAAATGAAGAGAACATTAGGGAAGTGATTGAAATCCTAAGAGATCTTTCTGATGACAGACTCTAAAGGATTTGAAGGTTTGAGAAGGAGTATGAAACTGAGTCAGATTAGGGCATGTATAAAGCCATGTGGTACAAGGATCTAGGTGATGAGTGATAACCTGAAAATCTTGGATTTCTTGCACTCATAAGTTTGCCTCAGGGGTTTCTTAGAAAGCATGTGGTCATGAGATGTTGGTATTCAGGTCTTGCCAGGATGTAAAGGAACCTCAATGGGTCTCTACATCAGTCACACTGATGGTTGTGTCCAAACTGGTGGGAGTGGTCCTATACGATTTGACAAAGGGTACAGTGTGGCAGGGCCTGGACCAAAGCCCAGATTTGTTGAATCTCAAAGTCTGCATTCTGGAAGGTCTGCGGGCTACCTTCCCTTAACTTAACAGGCTCCATTTTCCCTTTGGGCTAATTTCTTATCAGTTTTTAAGTGATTAGTTCTTCATTAGTCAACTGACAGAATGACATTTCTAATATCACATTCATAAAACACATGACAATTGCAAATTTCTTTTTACTATTCTCATTGATTATCATCACATCCTAATGACATTACCTACTATTCTACACAATTATTCAGGCTTTCATGTCATTAAAATGTACTGAAATGCTTTACCTGATTAAGCAATAAGTAGACCATAGGTTTAATACATTTTAAATTTCTTATACCTATTGTGGAAAAGAATACATGCTCCTAGTTAAACACAGGAAGATTGGGAGGTAAACAAAGTAGAATACAGTATTTGGTATACTGTATATACCAATACAAATACCAATTTAATGATATTTTATTGAATATTCAAAGTGTCTAGAACAGTGAATGAATGGGCATTTAGTTTGTTTCCATTTTATTGCTGTTACAAAAAAAATGTGATAAACCTTCCTGTCAATGTCTTTTTGAGCATTTGTATAAGAATTTCTATAGAATGAAAAAGTGGGAGTAAAATTACTGGGACCCCTGACATACACATCTTACACTTTTTAGATGCTACGAAATCATTTCCTAAAGAGTTTGTACGGATTAACAGCCCTAACAATGATGTAGAATACTTTCAATTTGTTCTCAACCTCACCAGATTTAAAAATCTGCCCACCTATCAGATTATTGTCTTAATATGTATTTTCCAGTTTATTAAGGCTGAATGTATTTTCTATGCTTATTAGCTCTTCTATTGCCTGTTCATATCATTGTCAACTTGTCTATTTGTTGGATTTCTCTTTCTCTCTTTCTTCCTTCTTTTCTTTCTAAGTTTTGCCTTGAATGGATTCTTTATATATTTTAGATCCAACTCTGTTGTCTGTTACATGCATTGTAAATATCTTCTCCAACCTTAAGGATTGAAAAGAAGTGAGGTATTGAATATTGATGTAGTCACATTTACCAGTCTTCTAAGATTTATGCCTTTTTGTGTCTTGTTTACAAAAATGTTTTCTTCTACTAGGTCATAAGAGATACTATCACTTTATGTTTTACTTTTTAAGCACATTGGAATTTATTTTGTATACTGTGTATGGAAAAGACATAATTTTATTTTTTTCCATAGAGATAACCAATTTTCTCTTTATTGCTTATTGAATAGCCCATTTTATTTTCTAGTTGTAATGCCAACTCTGTCATAGATATCAAAGTCCAATATATCCATGAGGCTTCTTATAGCTGTTGTATTCTGTTCCATTAGTCTACTTGTTTATCCTTATACCTTATCACACTATTTTAATTATTTACTGCTAATTATTACCAGATTTTAGGTATCTGATAGGGTGATCTTCCTGCTTTATCCTTCGTATAATTTTTTTTCAATTCTTAGTCATTTGTTCTATTTCAATTGTAATTTCAACTTATCAAGTTCTTTGAAAAAAAACTTTGAAGGTTTTAGAAAATGCAGTGGATTTATAGGTTTATTTTGGCACAATTGACCTGTTTATAATATTGACTTTTCCATTCCAGGGACATGATATACCTTTTCATTATTTAGGCTTTTATCTCCTTTAACGATAATTGATATTTTTCTTCGTAAAGTTCTTGTATATGTTTTATTTCTTTTTCTTGTTTTGTTACACTGGCTAGGATAATTAATACAAGGTTAAGTAGAAATTATGATAATGGGCATATTTCCCTTTACCTTGACTTTGAGGGGTTGGTTCTTTACATCTCACTACTGAAGGCTATTTGTGTTACAGGCTTTTATTAGTTATCTTTCATCAGGTTCGGGAAGCTCCCTTCAACTTCTTGTGGGTATAAGTTTGTCTTTTTTATAATCATCAATGGTTGTTGAATTTTATATAATAATTCTTTCTGAACTTATTGAGACAATAAATTCACCTTTAATGAGTTAGTGTATTAAATTAGTTAATAGATTGCTTAATGTTAAATCATTCTTTCAGTTCTAAGATGAATCTTCCTTGGTCATAATTAATTAAAAAATAATACTGAAATACTTAACTGGTACATCATTTAGGATTTTTGCTTCCATAATTGAGAATAGCTTATAAATTTTCTTTCTTATACTCTCCTAATCCAGTTTATTTATGAAGTATATATTAGCATTCACAAAATAAGTTGGAGAGCTTTTCCTCTTTTTCTAGTCCACAAAACAATTTATATAAATAGAGGTTTCTTCCCTTGGAAGTCTGGTAAAGTTTGCCTGTAAAATTGTCTGAGCCCTTTGCTTCTATTTGGGATCAAGTTTTGATGACTGATCTAATTTGTTTAATGGGTGTAGGTTTATTCTGTGTTTTAATTTTTTACTGAATAAATTTTGTCATTTATACTTTTCTCCACAAATTTATCCATATTGTACACATTTTCAAATTGCTAGCATAAAAGTATTCTAATTACCTCTCATATTATAATTTTTATTTTTATCTGTAGGTATGTCCTCTTTTCCATTCCTAATATTGATTCCTTTCTCTGACACTCTACCCGTCTCCCCCGCAACCCTTACCTTGGTCACATTTGGCAGAGTTTGGCGATTTTGTCTTCCCAAATAACTGGCTTTTGATTTGATTGGTTCTTTTAATGACTCTTATCTTCTTCTATATTAATTTCTGCTTTTATTTTGCTCATTTCCTCATATACATTCTTTAGGTTTAGTTTGCTGTGAATATTCTTATTTCTTTAATATGTGCTTTGCTCATTAATTTTCAATTTTTCTTCTTTTCTAATGTACAAAGTTATAAATTTATCCTTTAATATCATTTCAGCTGTATCACACAAATTTTGACATATAATGTTTTATTGCGCTTCAATTGTTAATATCATTTCAGTTTGATTTATTCTTTGACTCATGAACTTTTTGGCATTTTCTTTTTATTAATGTTTAGTTTTACTTTAGTGTACTAAAAGAATATTGTTCAAAATTATATTAATTATTTGGTACTTTTTTAGACTTCCTTAGTGACTTAGAAATATTTTTTAGTGAAATTTTCCATATGTAGCTTTATATACGTTTTTAGATATACTACTCCTAGATAAATGGTTTTTTCCTTGTGTGTTATTTGAATCATCTATATTTTTACTACTTTTTGGCTGCGGCATTTTTCATTCCTAAGAGAGATATGTTCAAATCTCCTAATATCATTATGTATAGTTCTGTTTCTACTTGTAATTATGCTAATTCTTTGCTTTGTATAGTTCAAGGTTGTAGTGTTAGGTGCATACAGGCTTGGGAGTTTTATGACTCCCTGGTAACGTTCTCTTTTATCATAAAATTAAGCCTCTTCATCTCTAATAATGCTTTTACTTTAAATTATAATTTTCTAGTGTTAATATGACATCATCTTTCTTTTAATTCATTTTTTTCTGATAATCCTATTTTCAAACTTTCAGTGTCAACATGTTTCCTCTTATAAACAGCATATATTTGGATTTCTTTTTAAAATGTCACTTATAAATAGCATATTACTGGATTTTAAAAATTCAGTGAGTCTTTCTTTAACTATTGAGTTTAATTTGTTTACATGTATTATGATAACTGATATATTAGGTCTTATTTGTGTTATTTTATTTTGTGTTTTCTAGATAGCATGCCTTTTATTTACAATTTCCATTATTCATTAGATTTGATTATTTTTTTAATCTCCTTTTCCCATCCACTACTGATTTGGAAGTTATATCTTGTATTTCTGTTATTTTCATGGCTTTCTCTAAAATTTTAACAAACATATTTGCTCTAACAAAGTCTAAAGCTAACATCTCTATACTCCTTAGACTCTTCTAGAACTTTAACTCAGGTCACCAACTTCCATTTCTATGTTACTGTTTCCTAGCGTTTTTCTCTTTCCTTGTTTTAAGCACTCATCCAATTTTGTCTTTACTTATTTTTAAAAACTCATTACTTATTTAAAATATTTTTTATCAGACTTACCAATTTGTTTGTTTACAACATTGTTTCGTACAATCCACTCTTTCCTCTTAGATTTAATTCCTTCTTGTTAAAGTATATCCTTTAGCAGTTCTTACAGGGAATATCTGTGTGGTCAATTCTCTCCGTGTGTGTCTAAAAATATCTTTATTTTTCCCTCCCTTCTAATTGATAGTTTAACACTTGGAAGATAATATTCCATTGTCCTTTGGCCTCTAATGTTGCTGATGAGAAGTTTATTATTTTTTTAAAGTAATCTGTCTTTTCTCTCTTATTGAGTTTATGGAGGTTTTTTTCTATCTGGCTTCAATGTTTTACAGTTTCTCTGCTCTTTGGACTTATTTTTATTTATTTTTCTCTGAAGTCACTGTGCTCCTGCAATCCAGGAGTTCATGTCGTGCATCCATTCTTGAACATTCTCAGCCATTATCTCCTTTTGAATGTGGAAAAACGTGGTAGGAGCCAAATTATGACTACAGAGTGGAACATCTTTCCATTTAGCCTTCAACAACGTGATTCACTCACTTTTAACAGTATCCAGGCTGTAACAGTTTGGAGGCAAAGGGCAGGAGAAAACATGGACTTCAAACCTCAGTCATTGAGCTGAGTCACAATTCTAATTTCCAATATCATGTTCTTGCAAATCAAGACATAGTTGAAGATTAGATAACACAAAGCACCCAGCATTCCAGTTGAGGGGTAGGGAGGAAGGTTAGAGGGCATATAATGTATTCACTGATTGATTGATTCATTCATTCATTCATTAAATGTTGATTAAATATTTTCTGAGTGCCAGGCAATGAGTTAGGCTTTTGAGATTTGGAGGTGAATAATATTTATGTCCCAGCTTTGACTAGAGCCTGAATCAACTGACCCAGTATTAATTGTTCAAAATAGACAAAGCCATTTTCAAACTAATTTTTTGCTCAACCATTCTTGGGCTTATTAAGGTGCTGTTGAAAAGTCTCTTTCAGTACATTTCTATCATTCAAAATATTGGCTGCATCATACATTTATCTCCTGTGCTGTTTAGCACAACCTATAGTGTCAGGAGATTGGCTTTAAATGACCTGACTTACTCAAGTTAGGCTGTTTTATTTATGGAAGTAGAACTCCATGTGGGGTAGTGAAAATATCATCTTTGGAAGAATGCCTCTTTACACCTTCCCAAGGGTCAAGCTCTTTAATGAGGGGCTCAACAACCTTGTGCAGTTTCTCTGGGGAGCAATCTTGAAAATTTCCCAGTTAAAGGGAAGTCTGAAATTTTAGATGTTATCATTAATGAATGTGAAAACTAATGGGAGTTTCATTGTTTTAATTCTGTGTCCAGGGAATAAGTTGGATGGTCATAAAGAGAAAGGAGGATCAAATTTGAATTAAAAAGTTGTGTGTTCTTTTGTAGAGATGCAAAAATTTCAACTTTGAACATGTTTGTGAGGATGAGGGGGGAAGTGTTGGGCAAGAACTTCTGAAAGCAAATATGCATTAGTCTTGAGCATGTTCTGTTTTTTTAATCTAATAAAAATATATGGTAAAAGACTCTCCCTTAGCAGAAAGTCAATATGAATATAAAGCTCAATTGAAGCTGAGAAAGTCAGCATATCAGAGTTTTGTTTTGATATCCTATGCTAAGAGATAAACATGTCATCATTGTCTCTGATGTGCTGTTCCCCCTCAAAAAACAAAAACTCATGACATCCTTTCCCAAGATTCTGATATGACTAATTAGGTGATCATACCCCTACTTGAAAATTGCAGGCTCTAATTTGTGTATCTCCACCAGGCAAAGAAGTTTGGTCAAGCTTTATTTTCTCTGTTTTTTAATTACAAAAGTCATAGCTTTACTCTTTCCCCATATATCTTATTCTAATATTTCAAATCCTTTTTGTCAAGTAACAGGTACACTTCCCAGGGATTCTGATATGCCCCTTGTGGCAGTTAATCTCCAGAGATGGTCTCTAATCAGCCATGCTTCCAAGTATCCAAGCCTCGTAGAGTCCTCCCCCATGCTATTTCTGGGCAGGCAGGTAATTCATGAACGTTGGTTTTTGGAAGCCTGGAACTGCCATGTAAGAAGTCCAACTACCTTGCTATTGAAGTCACATAGAGAGGAGAGACCCTCAGGTAACATGGATAGGGAGAAATGCCAGCTGTCCCAGAGTCTCAGTAGATCCTGGATAGAGAAACTTCAGCCTCTGTCACAATCTATTTGCAACATTACCACAGTCTGAGTGCCTCCAAATGAAACCAGAAGAACAGCTCAACTGAGCCCAGTCAATCAACAAAACCATTAAAGATGATATAATTGTTACACTTTTAAGCTACTAAATTTTGGAGTGACTTATTATGCAGCAATAGGTAACTAGAAACAGCCCCAATGGGTGCCATGTCTCCCTCCTCTACAACTTCTAAAAATCCCTTATGTAATGAGATTTGGGGGCAGGAAGGAGAATGAAAGATATATTGACAGAAATGTCATTCTAGAAAAAATTTTCTTTAAAATACCATACTTAAGGCACTTGACATTAAAGAGCCAACATTACAACTCTGCTTTCAACTTCATATTTCTATAAACATTTATATTCATACCTATAACTTTATATCTCAAACCAAGGAAAGGAATCTGAGAAACTGAATACCCTGCACTATATTATAGTACAATCCTCCCAAACTGATCTATAGATTCAGTTTAACCTCAATTGAAATTTCAGAAAATGTGTGTGGGAGGTGATGTCAATTTAAAATAATTGACAAGATTATTTTAAAGTTTAGATGGAAATGCACAGGCCACGAAAAGGCAAGACAATATTAAAGAAAATCTCAGTTTGGAGGGCTTGCATTACTAGTTATCAAAAATTATTTTAAAGCTATAGTGTTTGAGATGGTTTAGTACTAGTGGAAGGATAGACAAATAGACCAATAAACAAATAATAGAGTTCAGAAATAGACCTACACATATATGAAAACTTGATTTATGATAAAGTCAAACTATGCAGCAGTGGGTAAAGATGGTCTTTTCAATAAGTAGTGCCGGGTCAGTTGGATATCTACATGTGAACAGATAAATCTTAACCCACACCTTACATCATATCCAAATTTCAATTCCAAATTGGAATGAAGACCTAAATGTGAAATGTAAAACAATGAAATTTATAGAAGTTAACAAAGGAGAATATCTTCATGAATTGTGGGGAAGGAATGATTTCTCAAACAGGACAAAAAACCTAATCACATAAACAAAATATTGATATATTGGACTTTGTTAAGAATGCAGAATGAAAAGGCAAACCACAGAATGGGAGAAGATATTTGTAACATACATGTCTGTCAAATGATTCATGTACAGAATATGTCAAGAATTCCTGCAAATCAATAAGAACTGATGGACAAACTAATTTTAAAATAAAATAGACAAAAGTCATGCTATAATTTAAAAAAAAACAAAAAACTATGTTTAGTCTTTGTCCCTGGTTCCTGGCACAGAGCTCCTAAAATCTTTTGAATTTCTTGAGTAATAGCGGTAAGAGGAGCATCTTTTGCTATTCATAATAACTCCCTTTCACCATACCTGAGTTTAAGCCAATGAGGTGACTTGGGGGATTAGGGCTGGTTACTAGAGAAACCAACCATGTGGTTAGAGGGTTGGAACTTTCAGTCTCACCTCCAACCTTCAGGGCGGCGAGAGGGGCTGGAGATTGAGTTCAATCACCAATGGCCAGTGATTTAATCAATTGTGCCCACGTAATGGAACCTCCATAAAACCCCTAAATAATGGGGTTCAGAGAGCTTCTGGGTTGCTGAACACGTGGAAGTGCCCCTTCCTACAGACCTTCCCCTATGTATCTCTTCCATTTGGCTGCTCCTGAGTTGTATCCTTTACAATAATCTGGTAATAGTAAGTAAAAGTGTTTCCCTGAGTTCTGTGAGCTGTTTTGCAAACTATTGAACCTGAGGAGGAGTTTATGGGAACCCACAGTTTATAGCCAGTCAGTCAGCAGTACTGGTGACAACCTGGGACTTGCAATTAGCATTTGAAGTTGGGGCAGTCTTGTGGGATTGACCCCTTTACCTTGGGGGATCTGGCATTCACTTCAGGTAGATAGCGCCAGAATTGAATTAAATTGTGGGACACTCGGTGTATGCAGAGAATTGGAGGATTGCAAGTGTGGAAAACCCAGACATTTGGTGTCAGAAGTGTTGTGAGTAGAAAAACAGTTTTCTTTTTAGTTTTTTTTCCTTTAGTATTGAATAGGTACTTCATAAAGAAGATATTCAAATGGCCTATAAACAATCAACAGGGGCTCATCTTTGTTAGTTATCAGGGAAGTGCAAATAAAAACTATGCTAAGATATCACTGTACATCCATCAGTAGTGCTAAAACAAACAAAATATTGTCTGATAATACTAAGTGTTGACAAACTGGTAGAGTAACTGGAATTCTTGGTGTAACCATTTTGGTCAACTCTGGAAGTATCTACAAAAACATAGCATATTCATACTCTATGTCCCAGCAATTTTACTCCTAGGTATATACTCAATGGAAATCAAAAACACATACAAGAATGTTCTTAGCAGCTTTTTATTATTATTTTTAATAAAACTCCAAACAGGAACAAATGTCCATCAACAGTTGAATGGATAAATAAATTGTGGCATATTCTTATTTATAGACTCTTCTTAAAACCCAAATTCTATGAAGGAATGTTTTTAAAAATCTGTTCTGTCTTTTTTCTAATCACACATCAGTTAAAATGAATAAACTACTGCTAAAGGCAACAACATGGATAAATCTCACATAGTGTTGAGTAAAATAAGTCAGTCAGAGCAGAGTACACACTATATGAACCCATGTATATAAAGTTTAGAAGCAGGTAAAACTAGCCTATGTGTTACAGATCAGAATAGTGATGAATTTGGGGAGGAGGGTGCTTAATAGTTTGGAGGGGACACAAAGAAGATTTCTGGGATATTAATATAGTTCTATTTCTTGATCTAGATGCTGGTTACACAAGGCTGTTCACTATGTAAAAAATTTACCAAGCTGCACACTCATGATTTGTGCAATTTTCTGCATTATGCTTTACTTCATTAAGAATTTTTAAAGTAATATAGTAGAGAGAATGAGAGAGAGGAAGAAGATGACAAAGACGAAGGAAAAAGAGAAGGAGGGAGAGAGAAGGAAAGAAAAGAAAGGGGAACGAGATAAAGAGAAGGAAGAAAGAGGGAGGAAGAGAAAAGAAAAGGGAAAGAAGGAAGGAGACAGGGAAAGGAGGATGGAAGGAAGGAACGAAGGAAGGAAGAGAGGGAGGCAATTTCATAGCTTATAATAGCATCATAGTTTTGGGTCAGTGTTAATCATCTGTCTTCCAAAATATTAGACAATTTAGGATTTTCAATGCCTGCAAAGACCTAACCCTTGCTTAGAATACGTAATTGCAGAATCTTAGAAATTTGGAACGCATGGGTAATCTAAATTATCCCCTTAGCTCTAAAAGGCATGATTGTGGGCATCTCATTATGAGAAAAGAAAAGCTGACCCAATTAATAATGGGAAAGAAATGGAGACTTTCTGGTAAAGCGTCAAGGCCCCACTTCTGTGGAGTAAGTTTTCAATGCACTGAATAACTCATGTGAGGTGATGGCATGTTTAGCATCAGGTCTCAGAAAGGATTTGTTTACTTAATGACTTTTTCTTCTTTCCAAAACCTTTGACTTTATGAAAGTTTTTAGAATGGCTTCATTTCATAGAAAATGTGCTGTGAATCTCCATCATTAACAGATGTTGAAGGGTGGGGGGGTGGGTAACAGACAAAGAGTCGTGAAATTCTGCTCTACAAGACCAGCTACCTCAGCAATAAAGACACATAAACCTCAGTTGCCCTTGGCCGTGGTTAGCGAGGAGAGCTGCAGCCAGCAGTGCCCTAGTAACGGAGGGATCTCATACTGTTTCTCCAAATACATGTCGCCCTCCCTGCATTTTGTGGAAAGCCTTTGATGTTGATTTGCAGATGGATGTCCTGGACTTTTCCTTTTGCTTGTGCAAACAGAGCAAAGCAATTTGGGTTTTCTCGGCAAATGCTGTCAGATGTTGTACATTCAACAACAAAAATTAAGTGAAGTTTTTCTTGCTCAAAATTCTGCTACTGATCATAAATTAAAACACATATATACTCATACAAGATTATTGTTTAAGTGAGAAAGAAAAAGAATCTGCAGAGCCAGTATCTGGACAAAATATTCTTAAAAAAACCAAACCCTGTGAAAGAATGTTTTCCCAAATCTGTCCTACCATTAAAAAAAAATCATATATTCACTGTATATATCCTAAACTCTGGCCCAATTTAAAAGGAGTCGAATTTTAAAAGTGCCTATTATTTAAAAACAAAATTCTTCCTAAAATATTTCAGTCAAAATTGTGATATAATTATTATCAGTGTTAAATAAATTACTCCTCAGATTCAAAATCTTTCAATGGTTTGACTCTAAATACAATAGAAAGTCCACACTCCTTAGCTTTGAATTTGAATATAATCCAAATATCAACAAGGGTCATTTTGCACATTAAGATCTTGATAAGATTAGCTCAAAATCTAGTCTACATCTTTTAGAAAGTTTACCAACCTCTTCACATTCAGGGTGTGAAGAAGAAAAAGGGAGAATGAAAAGGTTTCTGTTTTCATAATCCTTTCCAGCTTTGAGATTCTGCTTCTATTGTACTAGTTGATGAATTTTCTTGCCATTCCACACATGGACTCTCTTGCATAGAGCATCATCCCAAACTCAGAACACAATACTTTTCTGTGATTTCATAAAATATCTCTCTTCTCTCTATAGATAGATAAATAGCTAATAGAGATATACAGATGTAAATACAAATACATAAAATAGTAGACATTCTGCCCCTAAGGTGTCTTTTGGCTGTACTACCTCAAGCCAAGCTATCCTGAAAGGCATCCTGGCTTCCTGCCCCTTGATTACTCCTCCTTCTTCCACCTCTTCTCTTCTCATATCTTACCTCCTTACTGCCCATAGAATTCCACATTCTGGTCCCTCGATTCTGGAGAATTTCAGTTCTTGCTGGATCTTCCACCAACTTCCCATATCAGATATGTGTCAAGGTGCTCAGCTAAACAATAGGGCTCTCTACTCATGAGGAGCACAAAGTACTGGCAACTACCTCTGAATTTTTCTCTCCTCTGACCCCCTTCTAAGAAGGCAAGAGTGGTTTTAAAGAGTTCTTGTGTCTCCCTCTTATATTCAGTTCTCTACAGTCTAGCCTCTTTGTCTAACCTGCCAATCTCCACCTAACGTGGTCACCCTAGGACTGAGGGGAGGGAAGCCATCTTACATCTTTATGTCCCTGGCTCCTAAATCAGTGGCCCATTAAAAGTAGTTGCTAAACATATTCCTCCATTGACCATGAGCTATCACAGGGTAGGGAATATGGTTGTATCTGACTGGTAATTCTTTAGCATCTGGCTCAGGGTCTGGCATGTAGGGAATACTCAAGGGAAATGTCTTAAATTTAACTTTGAATGGTGATTTGTTCATGATTATAATATTAATTGTCACAGTTATAGCAGTACAACTCATTAAAGTGCCCCAATAACAATAGCTCCAAGCAAGGAGAATACTCTCCGGCAGAATCCATTGGAGATATCCAATGACCCAACCACGGCCCTCATTTCTAGTTCCTAGCAACGCTCTTCAGTTTAACTTTTGGCACCCACTTTCTCAGCTCTAGTATTGAATTGAGGTTTCCTTAACTGGTGGTAGCTAACAATCCCCTTGATATTCTTCAGATCTCGGACCAAGCTAGTCATCCACTTGTGTATAGCTGGTTGGGACCAATTCCTCAGGACTCTGGTTTCCAGCCCTGCTCATCCATAGTATCACGTCAAGCTAGTGATGCTATTCTGCTAGAGCCTTTCTACTTTGAGGTAAGACAGTGAAGGACCTTGCCCTACAGATGGAAACACCTTCTTTTGGACAGAATATAGAGTATGGGTACATAACACATTCATTTCTTCCTGTTAAAATGTCCCTTGGAGATTTATGGCAATCTTTGGGAATTATAGGTTTTCCACATGCTGATCATTGCCTCCATGCAGGCTCTAGGGTCTCCACAGTCTACAAGATGAAGGTGGGTTGACTTCACAATCACCCTCCAGATTGGAGAAAGATGATTGATCAGCTTCACAGGTACATAACCAGAGTTCCTTACTCATCAAATGGAAGCTTTTGTGAGGTTGTGAGGTTTTGTGGGCTTTTCTCAAAGTTGTCAAATGTTTGCTTGTGGTATAAGGGCATGATTTCACTCTCCAGCACTTTAACACCTGCTTCTTGGCACAGAAACTGACTCTCCTTGATCCTGTCTAGTAGGGAAGGATTGACTAGAACAGCTAAGGAGGATGGCCTCTTGCACATACTCACCCAGGGAGGGTCCAGAACCTCAAATAGGCACCTTTGGACATCAACTCAAATAACTCTTGGGCGGCAAGATCATCCATCACCTAATAGCGAGTTAATACAGCTCTCTTGCAGAGACCTTGTGAACTGATGGGCAGGAGGCCTAACTATTAAAACAGGCCAGTCAGTCATTTCACAGAAGTCTGACCAGGGAAGCAATTCAGAGAGACCCTGGTCGTGTTGACTTAGGAATCTGCAGTCTTTTCAGCTCTAGCTTTCCTGTGAAATTATTGAAGCTGATAGTTAAAATCAGGGTGGGCAACCAGCTCCCTCTCCACAGGTATTGTGAGCTCAGAACCTCAAAATATAAGAAGTAGAAAAAGTAGTTTCGGGAATAGGAGGAGAAGAAGAAGGAGAAAGGAAAACAGAAAGGAACGGTAGTATTTATTGATCACTTTCTGTAAGATGCTAGGTGTTTTTCCTCCATTATTGTTAATATTCATAACAACCTTACAAGACAGGCATTATGATTCTATTTTTTAAATGAGTAATTTCAATGCAGAGAAAGGAAGTAAACTACTCAAGTTCATATAGCTAGGAAGTAACAGAGATGGGATTCAAAGCCAGGTCTAACTATAAAATCCACATTCTTTCCACTACTCCATGATGTTCATAAAAGCAAAAAGGTACAAGAATTGCCTCTTATTGAGCCTCTGTACACACAGACACCATTCAAAACGCTTTATATCTATTTTCTCCATTCCTCACAACAATCCAGTGTGGTGTTATTATGCCCATTTTACAGATGAGGATATTAAGGCTCAAAGAGACAAATTAACTTCACCCAACTTACAGAATTAATAAGAACTGCAGTAGCTTTATTAACCAAACTCTGGTCTTTTGGGAATGACATCCCACTGTGGTAGAGAGATCATGGAAGAAACCAAAACCAAGCCCCAGTTTCAAGGGATCCTTTACTTTCCAGAAATAGTCAGATGATACATTCCCTCATGCTGAGCAGTCTTCAGTTTGTCTCCCATTTCTGGAGGACTCTCCAAGATGCTCCAGCAAAGTGTCCCTCCAGTCCCTGACACACCGTCTCCAATTTGATGGGCAGATAAAATAACAGCATGAGAAGCTGAGCCAGAACCTAAGCCTTGTCAGCAGATCAACTATCCCGCCTTCTCTCCCACTATTGAATTCTGCTGACGTTCAACCTCAGCCACAATCCAGAATCCACAATCCTCAGCCACATGCAGTCCTGTAAAAATTGCCACTTTTCGACCTCAGTACCTTCCTCCACTCTCATCTACCACTTGGGTGACTTTCATCAGTGACTGCCCAGCACAAGCTTCCTTAAAGTGTGTTTTACAGTCCACCTGCATCTGAGTCAGTAGGCGTGCTTGTTAAAAGTCCAGATTCTGGGACCCCATCCCATATCTACTGAGTCATGATCTCCAGGAGTAGGGCTCAGAGATACACACTTTTAACAAGTCCCCCAGTTTATTCTCACATTTACTAAGTTTGAGAAACACTGATTTAGCAGAACTTGATGAATCTTAGTATCTGCCAGTCAAGCTTAGTGGTATGAAAATCTGCTACACGTCTTTGTAGACCAGGCTCTTCATATAGGATGTCAAGTCTATCTCTCCTGATGTTTCAGTACACAGAGGACATCCTGAATTCAGTTCCATCCAGTGTAGGGCTTGGCAAGAACCAAGCATGCTCCTTACGCCTACATCCACTGGATTTGATGGGGAGCTGGAATATACCATCTGGGCCTGATAATTCCAGTGTACGTGCTAATATCTGGTGGGCTGGAAGAACTGTGGACTCAATTAAGAACCAGTCATACACCTACCTGACAACCTCAATTTGATGCCCACATTCCACTGTCACATTCTCTAAAATCCCACATTCCGCTCAGACCAAAAAAGGTAGAAGAGCTTAATGACAAAATAATAGTCAAAGCTAAGTAATGCCTTTAAATAATACAGTGTGAAATCCACCAGCTCAGAGCAAGAATTTTGATGGCAGAATCAATGAATCACTTTGTAAGCAAGCAAATACCCATTTTCCCTGTTCCTAAGTATACCTTTAGTTGGTGATCTGGTGTTTCTCTGGGTAATGGTTCTTAGAACTCATTATTTATGAAGCAATATCTCCCTAAACTGCCTCTCAGCCCTGTGATGGAACTTGCTTCCTGCTTGTGCATGCTCGGTTCCGACCCTTTACAATCTCTACCTCCATCTAGATCTCCTGTCACGCTGGGCATGGCATTAGTGCTGATTATCTATATTATCCGGAATTTCCTTCTGAGTGGTAGAAAGCACTTTAAATGGCTTCATGTTTGAACAGCTGGATTAAATGACACTATAAGGGTCTGAAAGAAATAATATGTCTCCCCAAACTGCCTAACCCCCTCAGGGGACCAGGTTAATCACCTTGTAGAATTAACTTATTGTCCAATCAATCTTTACCAAAACCCTACATTAGGTTTAAAATTCAGTTAGATAGACGGAATAACCCAAATAACAAAAAGGTTAGAGATCTCACCCACATCAGTCCTTTTTCTAAGAAACAGTCATTGTCTTAGAATCAGTGAAACACTTTAACCTTTACCTATCCCTTGATTCTTCCTTCCTTCTCAGATAAACTTTTGTATTTTTCTTCTAACTCTCTTGAACACACTCTCCCCATTCCTCTCTTGTGTTTCCTGTCCATCCTTCACAGTCTTTGGGCAGCCTATGTCTAATATGTGCTTTGCATCCTATTATATTCTACAAACATATTGTTAAAAATTGTTTAACATGACATGAAGTGGCATAAGGGTTTTAAAACTACAGAAAAATGAAAAGTGCAGTAAAATTAAATCAAGACTAAATAAGAAAGAGGATGTCAAATAAAAGTATGGGGCCTTAGCAGGAAAATGAAAGTAAATTAATTTCTCTATTACTGAAAGCACCTAACAGGGGGCTATAGTATTTCCTCGGTCCTTTCAGTATGCCCACCATGCCAAGTGGATATATAAAAGGCATAATGTTCACAATCATGTTATTTTATGAATGGGAAAGATTATCTTTAGGTAATCTAGCACTCTTCTGTTTAAACTACTGTCCTATCATTAGGGGGACTTTTCATGTTACATCCCGTGAAGGCAGTTATAAGATCTGCTGTGGTTCTTGCTTTCCTTTCCCTGCTGTTTCCATCCATGTTGAAATTTAAGTACCAAGCACACACAGTTTATTCTTTTTGCCAGCTTCCACCTTTTTTCTTTTAAATTTCTAGACTCATTTATTCATATACGAAGACAGTTATTTGATGAGTTCAAAGAAGGAAATGAGTTTTAAAGAATTTATTGATGCCTAGATTGGAGAAAAAATAGAAGTGATTTAGATGGTATATGGCTTAAATACATCAATAGGTAATAGAGTTAAAATGGTTGTTTAAAACAAGATGCTGTAAAAGCATGGAAACAGAGGTATTTCACATGAGATATGCTGTCCATAATCCACGGGAAAAGAATAAAAGCTATAGACCATTTAGGTTGACAAACCTTTTAGACAGTATCTATGTAGGTTTATCAAATGAATGAGATAGACTGAATTAACCCAGTGTAAAACAATATTGTTGAATTTTTTTACCAAAATAAATAGATTGACAGCTACATTGGCAACAAGAAAGATGAGGGAATAATCTTAAGGTATGCGCAAAATTCATACTAGGAATAATTTTAAGTGATGAAAGAAGACAAAATGGAAAGCTTCTTATGTTTTTTAAGGGTTAAAATAAATATAATTTCAATTAAAATACCAATGGGATTCATTTAGAGAAGGTAAGTTGATTCTACACATCATATGGAAAAATAAAAAAACAAGGACATCCAGAAAACCTCTGAGAAATTATAGCAATGAGAGGGATCTAATTATAGACGTCAAAACATAATCTGAAGGTACAATAATTAAAAAGTGTGGTATTAGTGACACAATATGTAAAGGAATTTGGCTTATTTTGAGATGTCATTTAAATTAGTAGGCAAAATAAATTACAAAGAGATTTCTATCAGGAAATGAAAAATTGAATTCCTACTGAACACTTTGTGTTAAAATAAAATCAGAAAGATAAAATATTTAAATACTAAAAAGGAAACAATTAAAAGTGTTAGAAGAAAGCACAGAGATATTTTTGTTGTTGTTGTCAAAATGAGGAAGACCTGTCAAAGAAGGACATAAATCCCCAAAGTCTCACACACACACACACACACAAAGAGGCAATGAATTCACTTGCATAAAACTCAGAATCTTTTGTTTGACAAATACTACCAAAAACAAAGTCAAAAAATAATGGGATCCTGAGAAAAAATGTTTGGGTTAAAATTACAAAGGGCCAATTCTTTCCAAAAAAAAAAAATACCCTCAAAACAGTACAAATCAAAAACAAAAAACAAACTAAGAACCCAGTAGAAAAATGGGGAAAGCTTATATACACAGGCTTTTTCCTATTAGAGGATAGAAAATTCATTTTACAACTCTCTTCACTTATAATAAGAGAAGTGCTCATTCTGTAATTCCTACTGGTGGGCACCCACCTCTGTACCATCTATCCTGTTCTGCACTTCTCTACCCCTCTCTCTAGAAGTATCCACATTTGTGTATTTATGTACTTTGTGGTGTTTCTTCATCCAGATATTAACAAATACAAATATATATTCTTATTGTAGCTCTTTTCTTTCACAAGTGGTAGAATTCTCAATGCATCTTTCTATTTCTTGTTATTTTCACTTAACAATGTATCTTGGTGATCCTTTTTTACATTTAGAGAGAGCTTCCTTAGTTTCATAGTGTTAATTGTGTGGTTGTACCGCAGTTATTAATCAGTTCCTTATAAATGGACACTTCAGTTTTTTTCTAACCTTTTGCTGTTATAAACAATGCCACAACAAATAATCTTGCACACACGTCATTTAGTGCACGCATATTTGTAGGGTAGTTTCAAAAAGTGGGATTGCTGGAGTAAGTGCAACTATATGCATTTACTACCATTATCTGCATTTACAGTATTAAATGCTTGAGTAAATGCAAAGGGGAAATGCAACTATAATTTTAGTTGATATTGCCAGGTTCCTTTTATGGAAGTTGTGCAAAATATTAACCCCCCCATCAATGTGTGAGGTGCCATTCCCCCTACAACCTCACCAACAGAGTCTGGTGTCAAACTTTTATATTTTTTCCTGTCTGATAGGGGACAGATTTTATTTCAGTGCATTTCCCCTTTTATGAGGAGGCTGAACATTTAAACACACATAATAAAAATCAATTTTGATTGCTTTAGCCAATGGCCGTGCTGCATACTTGCATTATGAAACAGCGCGGGTAAGCAGTTTCCATGCTACCATAACAGTACTTGCCTCGGCAAAAAACTCACCCAGTAAAAACTACATTATTCTCTCTAAGCATCTAGAGAAAAACAAAAATCAAAAAACAAACTGAAAAAGTTGGATGATTAATTTTCATATTAAAAATAATTTTTCTCCTTGAAAAACTGTGAAGGTGAATTTAGTTTGGAGGTAGACATATAACTTGCCACAGTCTTTCTCAAGAGCTATTGTGGAGGGTTATGCAACAGATTTTGAAGCTATTCTCTACAAGGTAATAAAAATGATCAGAAAACAATAGGAAAAGATCTAGGCATGGAGGCAACAATAGCTTTTTAGTATTCTTTTTTTCTTTTTACTATTTTGTTTAATTGAGATATAATTGACATATAACGTTGTGTAAGTTTCAGGCGGACGATGTGTTCTTTTGATACATTTGTATGTTGCAATATGATTATCACCATAGCTTTAGCTATCATCTCTATCACATCCCTTAATTATTATTTTTTGTGGTGAGAATTAAGATCTAGTCTTTTACTGGCTCTGAAGTTTATAATACAGTATTGTTGACTATAATCATTATGCTGTGCATTAGATCTCCAGAACTTATTTATCCACTGGTTGCAAGTTTATATCCTTAAGTATCTCCACAGTTCTCCCACCCCCCAGCCCCTGGTAACCACCATTCTTCTCTCTGTTTCTATGAGTCTAGCTTTTTTAGATTCCACATATAAGAGATATCATATGGTATTTGTCCTTCTCTGACTCATCTCACTTAGCATAATGCCCCCAAGGTCCATCCATGTTGTCACAAATGCAAGATTTCCTTTTTTCTCATGGCTGAATAGCATTCTTAAATCAGATAGCAGCTTCTATGCAGCAGCTTCTCATGAACTAGGAATCTGTGAAATCCGTTTTATCCCAAACGTTGTCCACACTGTTCGTCTTGAGCAAAATGGGGGTCATGTTGAATCAATTGTCAACCTTCTTTGGTGCTACAGCAACTAAGAGTTTTCACATCAGTTGGGAAAATTCTAAATACTGAGATAAAGCCTCTAGGCAAATCTGAGTTGGAGATAGAATTACAAAACCTTCTCCCTCTCAGTTCATGTTCACCCCATATGTCACAATAATTCCAAGCATTGTTCAAAATGAAAATCTCTGCCCTCTCCATCCGTGCCCTTTATCTACATGTTAAATAAGATAGTAATAACTTCAAAAATTCCATATTGTCTTATTTTACATTAATCATGCATCCTCAAACACCTTTAATGTTATGTAAACAGAGAGAGTTTGGAATTCTATACGGTAGCTGTACCTGGACAATTTCAAATAGCCTTTGTAGCTACAAACACTTTATATTCATACAGTATTATTCTCAAGTTAATATTCTGCTTGAGTGATGCTGCATTCTTCAAAAGAGAATAAATTTCTGATGTGATGACTAAAATCAGGTTAGGAATTAATCTTTTGCACTATTCAGATAAACTTCTGTAAATGAAAAAGATTCAGATTGACAGTGATAAGAAGTCAGGATCTTTAAACTTGTTTTTCTAAATTGTTAAATGTACTTACTAGAGTTCTATCCATCTTTGTAAGTGTGTGGGCAAGAGTGATTGTATATATGTATGCATTTATAATCTGCCTCTTTAAAAAAAAGGACTTTGAGGGACACTGTAACATGACAAATGTATAATAAGGCTGTTAAATTAGAAGTAATGAAAATAAAATAGGAGCTAGAGAGTATGCTAACAGCACGGTGCTCTTAGTCATCTGTGATTGACCATTAAAAATCAGCCTTTGACCTTGCTGGAAGCAAAGGCAAAAAGAAAAATAAAATAACACCACATTTTTTCTTTTAGTATCTTTTATATTAATGCATAATGTATCTACAATGAAGTGCACAAATCTGAAGTGTTACAATTCCAGGAAATTTGACAAATGCACACTTTCACGTAACCCCACATTGCTATCAAGATGCAGAACACTCCACCACCCCGAAATAGTCCCTCTGCCCCTTTCCAGTCATCCTCACTGCTCTGACTCTTGCAGTATGGATTTGCTTGCTCTAGAACTTCATTCATATAGATGGGATCATGCAATACGTACTCTCTTGTACAGAATTCTTTTGGCTTCTTTCTCTCAGTGTAATGTTTTAGAGATTAACCTACAGTGTTGTGTTTATCAGTAGTTTGTTCCTTTATGTTGCTGAGTAGTATTCCACTGTATGAATATATTGTATTTTTAAGACCATTAGTTTTTTGATGTCTGATTGGAAGCTCTACTAGTCTTTAAAGACAATAGTGATCCTTACACTAACAGATATTTGGTACATGGACCATCCAGTAATATTATGAGCAATATCTTTAGCAATATAAATACAGAAACAATCTTCAATTGGCTTTTTCTTATATCAACCCTTAATAGCTATCTACTCTATAACCCTGTATTGATCAGCACACATCCAGTTGTCCGACCCTTCTGTCAGGTTTTAGAAGAATATAGGAGAGTTTAGATCAACGTAAACCCAAAGGATCTGCTAATGACTGCACATCATCCTTCAGGATGTATGTGGGTCCAGCAGGCAGAGCTGGGGTTCGAATCTTAGATTACATGTAGGGATGCAATAGATTTGACTAAATTTAATGTAATAATCTAGTTACATTTGACTGATTAGTCTTATTGATCTGCAGGGCACTAGGTTGTCTGCATTTTTCATACAGCCTCAATTATGCTTTATTTTTAGAGTTTACTACAAAAAGCCTTGCACGTCTTTTGTTCTGGACCTAACCCCACACACTTAATTGCCAATTAACTTCCAGCTGCTTCCAACCACTAATGGTGGACTACAATGCTCTTTAAATGAGAGTTATTTACCATCTAAGCCTCTTCTATGAGTATAACATTATATATATATACTTCTCTTTAGTATATTATATACACAAAATAATGTACATTATTTAGCCTTTAATATGAAATGTCTGATATACCCTCCAGTGAGACTGAAACACTATAAATCATGACACTTTTTTCTTTTCTGCTAGTAGTCAAATAGAATATTAGAAAACAGGGTGGAAAAGCTGAAAGGATTATAGACAGCAAAGATGCATCACTTTGTTTCAGGAAGTTAAATTTGAAGTTAATTCATGCTTCTAGTGTGATTTTTTATGTAGAGTTTTTACGTGAAGATGAATTCTTTTTATTTAACATTTATATAATTATTTTTTAATGATAAGAGTTGACCTTCATTTATGGTGTGAATTTAATTATAGGCAATGTACCCTCTCTGATTTTAACAATATTTACATCTATTTTCTTTCAATGAATTTTAATTAGCACTTTAATGCTTATTGCTTCAGCAAGATATACACACAAATATATGTTTCTATTTCACATCTAAAGCTGAAAGCACAGTTTCATATGTATAATTACAATTTCTTTTCATATGACACCATTCTTACAGAGGATAATTAAGGGGATATAAAGAATTTTTCTATGACCATCTTCATCCACCTCTAGTTTCATATCCTTGAGTTGTGGAAAGTCCCATCTCGGTTTCCTTATAATTGCCTTCCTGCTTCCTTTTGTATCATTCGACCAACTTTTCTAACTAAACAGTTGAATCAAGACTTTTGAAAATCAATAATGCTCTTTATCTTTGTTAGAATTAAAGAATTAGGTAAAGTCACGTAGCACTCTTTAGCATCTAATATGGCAATGCTAAATACTGGCTTGGTTAACTCTAAGTGAATTGTATTGAAGGGGTGCCCAACCCAAACTTGCATTTTGATACCAAGGATTAATGCAAAAGAGAAAGAACATAGATGGTAATAATCAAACTGTTTTCGAACCAAAGTGGGTCCGCTTCTTGGTGAGTTGAAATCAAAGCCTTCACCAGAAGTAGTTGTCACACAAAGTAAGATTTATTGGCAGCGAATAAGGAGCCCACAGGGAATATTTCCAAAGCAGCGGCTCCCAGAGCAAAGGAAAGCAGGGGCCTTTTATTTCGGATGGGGAATGAATATTCAAAAGGGAGAGGTGAGTACTCGCTCACACAGGGTCAGTTGGAAAACATGCTTCCACATACATCGCATGTTATGGTAATAAGGCCTAAGCTCCTCCTGGGGCAGAAATCTAAACGTTAAAATGAAGCAAAGGTCAACTCTTGGGCACTTCTCAGCCGTCTGTGCAGGCGTCACTCTTGTGGTGGGGTTTGGACCGGTTCAGGGTGGCTGCTGATTGCATCTCTTAACATAACTAAAAGAGAAACTGTTAAGTGCTTCCAAAACCTCCTTTGAGTTACTTGGGGGGCAATTAATTGGTGACAAAATCATTATTTGGAAGATTTAAATCAAATTGTCACCCTTTTCCTATTAGTTGTAAGCTTACAGAAAAGTGTCATCTATGAACATACACTTAAGGCACCATTCAACATTGATGAATTCAGAAATGTTTGTGGCCACCTACTATTTGTTAGGCATATCGTGGTGTCGTAGTAAGAGCTCATGCTTTGGAATCAAGCAGACTTGGATTCAAGTTCTGCTTCTGTTTCTTACTAGCTGGATGGCCTTTGGCAACTTTTTACTCATTATAAGCCTCAGTTTCCTTTTCTGTAAAATGGTCATATTTTATTTATGTGTCCGTTTGTCCATCCGTTTAGATAACACATGGCAGCACTTGACAAGATTTAGGTGTTAACAACATTATACCGGCTCTACCTGGGTCTAATTTTGTAGCCTTGAACAAATGATACCACCTCTTTAGGATTCGGTTTTGTCTTTTGCAACATGGAGGAGCAGGGATAGAATTAAATGATTTCTAGATGGTTCTCAAAGTGCATATCTGCATCACCTGGGAGCTTTCTAAAAATGACAATAAATTACTAAAATATATAAAAATTAGTGAATTAGGACCTCTGAAGGTAAGGCCTGAGAATCTGTTTACATAATATTACCGTTTATATTACACATATTACATTGTATATATGTACATATAATGTATGTATGTGTGTGTATAAAGATATGTCGTCTATTTTTCCCCCAGGGGTGTGCCTTTAAGTTTTTTAAAAAATTTGAAACCATCTCATACTTACAGAAAAGTTGAAAGTATAGTATAAGGGACTTTTTTATCTGAACCATTTGAGAGTAAGTTCCTGACATGATGCTCCATCTCTTAATATTTAGTGTATATTTCCTACAAATGAGAACATTATCCTACATAACCACAAAGCAAGCATAAAAATCGAGAAATTACCATTGATGTATTAGTACTGTCTAATCTTCAGACCCCATACAAGTTTCATCGATGGTCCGGATAATGTCCTTCACAGTGTATTATTTAGTTGTTATGTCTCTTTAATGTCCTTCAATCTGGAAGAGTTCCTTGTTCTTTCTATGACTTTCATGACTTTAACACTTGCTGATTATTTTGTAAAATGCCTGTCCATTTGGGTTTTTCTGATGTTTCCTCATGATTAGATTCAGATCAGGAAACTTTTGCAGGAACAGCACAGAACTGATGTTGGGCACTTCTCATTGCATTCTGTCGGGGCACATGGTCCTGATTTGTCCTTTATAGACATTCTGGATTACTGAAGCTCCCTTCTCAACTCCCAGAACTAATCCTTACCTTATTTGGCCCAATCTAATGGCTTTTAGGCTAAATTATACAGGGAGGAAGAAGAAGGAGAAGGGGCAAGACTCTATATTTTTGTTAATTCTTACTGGTGACTGTACTGTGGCCAAGGGGCTCAGGCTGGTAATTACGAACCATTGCTTTAGGACAACCTCCAGCCACAAAATATTCCCAGTGAAAACTAGAACTGAATATATGATGCTCCCGTGGAATCTAGCAAATTCTTTTACAGACATTTAGATTTACATATTTGCAAAATAAAAAACTTAAATGAATGTAAAAGCTTATCTTGAAATGTTTTAGTTTTAAACGAGGAAAGTGGCGACCAAAGAGGCGACCCAGGGGGCCGCCCGGTGGCACAGCAGTTAAGTTCGCGCTTGGCAGCCCAGGGTTCGCGAGTTCGGATCCCGGGCGCCCGCTGACACACTGCCTGTCAGCCATTCCGTGGCGGCGTCCCATATAAAGTGGAGAAAGATGGGCACAGATGTTAGCACAGGGCCAGTCTTCCTCAGCAAAAAGGGGAGGATTGGCAACAGATGTTAGCTCAGGGCTGGTCTTCCCCACAAAAAAAAAAAAAAAAAAAAGCAAAGAGGCGACCTGATGAGTTGCAGAGTAGGGATGAGAATGAATCCCTCCAGCCACCTTTCCTCTTAGAGATTTGGCCAGAGTGGCACTTTCCAAAGTGGGTTCCATGGAACACTAGTCCCCCAAGTTTTATTTTGGGTAATGTTGTACACTAGTATCTAGATTTACAAGTCGTATCAGCATATTAGTGATTCTGAGAATCCTGCTACACAATTAAACTTGATTTAACTAAGGGTTTGCCAAACCAATGATCACAAATACCATTTAGTGTGCAACATCCTGCTCAGAGTATACTGCTTGAGAAATAATATTTCAAAGTTAAAAAAAATTCTCACCATTTGTTCCGAAAGCTTGTAATAATGGTAATTAATGAACGTTAAGAGGATTTTTTTAGAATATACTTATATTTTTTAGCTTTATTGAAGCATATTTGACATAGATTAAACTGTACATATTCAAATGGTACAATTTAATGAGTTTTGACATATGGATACACCTGTGAAATCATCACCAGATTCAAGATAATAAACATAACCATGACTCCAAAGGTTTCTTTGTGACCCTTGGTAATCCCTCCCTATTGCTCCTCCCCTATCTTTGTCCCAGGTAACTACTGATTTACTTTTGTCATTAGAGATTTGTTTTTCATTTTCCAGAATTTTCTATAAATGGAATCATACATTATGTACTTAAAAAAATCTGGCTCGTTTCATTTTGCATAATTATTTTATCATCCATATTTTTGAGTACATCAATAGTTCATTCTTTTTTATTGGTGGGTTGTAGTCCATCATCCTGTTGAAGGACATTTGAATTGTTTCCAGCTTTTGACTATTACAAATAAAGCTGCTATAAACATTTGTGTATAAGTCTTTGTATGGACAATGCTTTCATTTCTCTTGGGTAAATACCTACTAGTGGAAGGCCTCAGTAGTGTAAGTGTATGTTTAACTTTCTAAGAAATTGCCAAACTATTTTCCAGGGTGGTTATACTATTTTACGTTCTCACCAGCAGTGTATGCAAGTTCTAACACTTGATAGGGCAGTCTTTTTAATTCTGTCCATTTGAGTGGTAGTATAGAGATATTTCATTGTGGTTTTTAATATGCATTTCTCTAACGATTAATGTTGTTGAGTGTCCTTTCACATGCTTATTTGCCATCCCTATATCTTTTTTGGTGAAGTGTCACTTCAAATCTTTTGCTCATTTTTTAAATGGGTGGTCTTGTCTTCTCATTATTAGAGTTGTATGCATTCTTTATATATTTTGCATACAAGTACTTTGTTGGATATATTATTTGCAAAAAATAATGTTTACTCCCAAGCTGTGGCTTGCCTTTTATTTTCCTAACAATGTTTTTGGAAGAGCAAAAGTTTTTAATTTTGATGAAGTGCAATTTATTATTTTCTTTCGTGCTTTTTGTCTCATATTTAAGAAATCTTTGCCAAATCCAAGGTCACTAAAATTTCCTTATGTTTTCTTCTATATTTTTTACATTACGTCTGTGCTCCATTTTGAGTTCATTTTTTTATATGGTGTGAGGTAAGGGTCGAGATTCTTTTTTTTTATATGGTTACTCATATGCATTTGACTCAACATAAAACAATAGCTTAAACATATATGGGGCAGTTAAGGGATAGATAATGATATCTGGGTCTTTTAGCTCATGTTTTTGGTTGGTATGGAGAAGGTGGATAGCCAGAATCAGCAGTCACTATGTTATGACTGATTTGTGCTCAATGTCAAATTTCTATAAAACAGACCTCCAGATCATGAAGATATGATTCCAAGGAAATTCCAGCACCCACATAGACAATTTTATCCACGAGGTCAAGGGCTTACTGCTCTCTTTCCTCTTGCCTATACTGGATTGCTCTGCAATCCTAGGAGGCCACTTGCCCCAACAGAGATTCACCAATACCAAACCCTACACTCTTCTTTGCAAAAATGATACAAAGACAGAAGCCATGAGATACAGAAGAAGGAAAGGGAGTGATGAGCACATCTCACAGGTACTTGGGCTTCATGTTCATTACCCTCATTTTTAATGCCTGCCTCAGAAAGCTGCTGATATATTGATGCTAATTCTAGAAGGTTATGTCAAATATCTATATCTCTTTTCACTTTTCTAATTTCAACATTTATTAGTATTTCTACATGGCTATAACTAACTACAGAAAGTACAGTGTTCAAAAAAAATCTCTACCTATAAATCCAGTGTTTTATTAAAGTAGATTTCACTTAAAAGTAATTCCCAGAGGAGTTACATTACATTGAATTTCATGGATCATTTAAAATATGATTTTGTGTCTACTTATTCATGTATACATAATTTTTCAAGAAAGTAGATGGCATGCTCACAAACTATATAGGTTCTCACATGCATGTATACCCTGTACTCATATGCACATCTCAGTTTTGAAATTTCTAAGAAGGGAAAATATGTGTGCCAGACAAGTAGATTTATTTCATTTAACTACTGGTGTTGCTTCCACAGGAAAGAGCAGAATATTAATTTTTTGAAGGCACATTAAAACAAAACAAAGACCGGAGCAGTTGAAATAGATACATTCAAAGTTACACATTTTGTAGTCCACTCACTTATTTCACTACCAGAATAATTTGGTATTTGCTCTGGGAGCACACTTTTGACTATTGACCCCAGATGTAAACTTACTTATGTATTCTAAAAACTACTATTACAAAACATACAAACATTCTCGATAAATATTCATACCACATGATATAAAATATTTTCCATTTTTATTGAGCTTTTCACATTTGTGCTTCATTGTCAGCCTTTGTGGCAGAAGGTTGTGCAAGCAGCAAGTTCTGTGTAATTGATCACTCTACTGGGTGATCCTGAGTGGATTGATAAGATGGGATGTTGAATAGAAAATTCCCCATTTGAATTACATTATCATTCCAGAGAACAGTAAGATTTCAGGAGGATGTTTTGAGTCAACAGAGAGACTTTTAAGGCAAACCTAAAATGCACGCACATTACTAATAATATTTGTCAGTTTTCTCAAAGTGTGAGAATGGGTGACTTATAACCTTTCCTACTGTTAAAATAAATTTGGAAGTTGCTCTCTCTGCTATTCATGGCAACCGTGGTCACTCAAAAGGAAGATGACAAAGAGCAAATGAATAAAAACAGAAAACAAAAAATGTGGAAAGATACAGACCACGATCAAATGGGGAATAATATTTGTTTTATTTCCAGTCATTTGGGATGATCTAACATTTCTGGCTTCTGGCTCTACCACTCGGGAGATCATCCAGAACTCTGAAATGAAACCCACTGTCACACTTTCCACTGTGGCAGAGTCTCCATATAAGCACATTATTTTGCATTTAAATATATATTGCTTTTAAATTTTAAATGGTGATATGAGTGAGAACTCTTGGCAGCAAAGAAATTAGATTGGGAAGTCAAGTGAGAAAACAAGAGCAGGCAAATATATTAAAATTGGGCTTTTCATTTGTTGTGTCTCAAATACCCACCTGGAATCCAGAATGAACCCACAGATGCCTGATGCTCAGTGTGATGTTTTCTTGAATGTTAACGTCTTTCAAGATGGTAAGCTAGCAATGCTTTCAAAACATACTACTTGGGAACAAAGGGAAAGCAAATACGGATTCATCAAAAGAAAAACTGAAAATCTCTCCATTTAGATAATATCCCAGAATTAGACCCAGAGAAGGAAAATGAAGAAAACTCAGATCATTAGTTCTCTATTATACCAAGTTCTTTCTCATAAAATTAAAAGAGAACTCATTGTCTCTACTTATAGAAGCAAAAGCAATTCATCTTGTCATCGTAGAGATACTTACAAAGGTAAAGTCTGTATAAGAATTCATACCTTATATATAAAGCTGAACGCAAAACTAGGTAATGTACATACTTTGTATAGTGGAAAACAAATGCTCTGTATTCTTTTGGTTTATGTGCGTGTGTGTGTGTGTGTGTCCATGCATTGTCCTTGGAAAATGATATCCAGACTAAAAAAGATCAAAGGAAAGTAAGCAAAGCAATAGACAGACTTAAGAATATAACAGATGGGGAAAATGTGAGGGAAGCGAATATGTTTTGCCAAAGAAATGATACTGAGAGAGTCAGGAAATGAAAACATTACATAAATACTTATATACTGGGCACCAACACAGGGTCAAATCAGGCCCTCAAAGACTCACAGCTCCCACTGAAGTCGCCTGCCCTGAGAGGCATGCACACGCATTTAAAGACACAACTCAGCCTTAAATAGCTAATAGGTGAGAGAGAAGTATTTATTTTGGATAGAAATGGCCAAGTAACTGAGCTTAAGAGGAGGAAAACTCACTTTTGAAGTAAAAGAGAACCTTTTTCACCATGAGGAAAAACAGACTCTGAAACAGCTTGTCGGATGAGGTAATCACAGTAAACAGTAGGCATGCTTAATTTAAGATTAATTAGGTCGGTAGAAATTCTATGTTGACTTAGTCAAGGACTAAACGCAAACATCCAAGGATCCTTTTCCATCAAACTACCTCCAATGTGACAATATTAGTCATTATTCTATTGTAACAATCTTGAAACATCTCTCATTCTGCTCACTCTGAATATACTTTTTTTTGCACTTAGGCTGTATTTATATGGTCATAGACTTAAAAAAGCACAGAGATTAAGTCTAAAACATATTTCTTTGTTGAATGGATCTTAGGATGCTAATGGATAAACTGGTCCCTTCAACACAAGAATTCAATCCAATGTGAGAACATCTTTTGACTCGAGGAGAAAGCTTCCCTTTTGAAAACCACAAGTGTGCTAAGCAGATTGACGGTCTGTCTGCGTTATTGTTATTGGCTCCAGACCCTTGGGAGGGTGAAAGAATTCCAGATCAACCTTAGCTCTAAAAGCTAGTTCCATTTGCATACCTGGAATGTAGTCAATTATCCCCATTTTATATTTCCTGTCATTTATGAAATAAGAAAATCCTATGAAGATCTTAGCAGATCGACTGACTAAAGATCCAAGGAAGGTTTGCCCCCGCTGATCAGAGGCAAAACATGTTGTAGAATTCATTGACATTTTCATTTTGTGCATTTAGCATGCAATATCCTCTCCAAATAGATATAATCTATTGCTTTTACAATGTGTAATGGTAGGCAGCATAATTTTTTTTTTCTAATGCAAGGGAATGTAAAAAATAACTGTGCCAAGAATGAATTATTTGAATTTAACACACAAGCTGCAGCTGGTCACTAAAACCCATTTGTGACTTGTCAAAGAAACGTATGGAATCACAGAATCATTTTCCCAGTTGTAGCTGCCTATTCGTGTGTGCAGAAATTGAACATTTCTGATTGGATTTATGAAAGAGAAAGACTTCTCCAAGAAACTCCTTTTAGCACTCAAAATATCAAAATAACAAATTTGAAAACCATAATACTTGCATGTGTGCATCACTTCTTCACACTTCAAGCTGCTTCTACAAGTTGCAAACTGCTTCTACAGCAATATTAACCTTATTTGAAAAATGAGGAAATTGGGGTGTAGCAAACAATTTCCTCAAGATTGTTTAGTCAGTCTGATATGGACCTAGGAAAATTAAGCACCAGCCCCCTCTTTCTCCTGAAACATGATGAACACAATGTTTACAGACTCAGAATTACTATTTCTATTTCAAGACCCATATCCTGCTTCCCCACTAGCCAGCCAGCCACCAACCAGCCTGGCCCTAATGGTCATTCATTTCAGCTATGACCACGTTGCCAGTCTCCTAGCTTAGCTAAATGAGATCCCTTCTCTACTTTCCTCCAATGCCACACTTACTTCCACTGTTTTATCCTGGGGTTGCTAGAAGTCATTGTATCACACATATCGGCTTCACTCGGAATTAACTGCTGATGGAACTTCAGAACAGCTGAGTCAGAATCGTCACAGGTGAGACCCAGGTGATTCTGATATATAGCCAGGCTGAGAACAATGTCTTAATTCCCCCTGCTAGCCGTTCTAAACCTGTTCTACTCTCCTCACATCCCCAGTCCCACTCAGTGCTTCCTACAACATCCAGAACTGTGTTTTACCAATAGTAGAAACTCAAATATTTGTCACATGGGTAAATGGAAGGATAGATGGATGAATTAATATCCGGAGTTTAGTAAATTTTATTAGTAAACACATGTTCAATTATTGATTACTTTTATGAGCAGCCACAAATTAGCAGGTATATTTTTTGGCTCTTGAAATGTTGGCCTAAATAGTATTTTTTAAAATATTTCAATTAATTGGCAACATTTGAACACTGGAAGATTTCACATAAAAATTTGCCTTTCCTGCTTTTCTTGGGGAAAAAAGCATGAAGATTTGGCAATGCTGAATTCACATACCAGCATGAGTACCATTAGCTGATGCGGGGAAGCTTGCTCTGTTTAGCCGGGGCATGCTCTTTCATTTCCATCGTCCTCTCAGTGCCGAGGCTGAGGTCCATTTGCCATTTATCACCAAGCCTGTGAGTCTCTTTTTCTTTCAACTGCTGACTTCCCTTTTTAATCACCTGCATGGTACATAATGGGATTTGATTTTGGTCTGGTTTATATCTTTTTGGAATAAAATGCTCAGACAGAAGACTTGTATTCTAGTCTCACCTTGATATCAACTAGCTTCATAATCTTAGCCAAGTGTTCTGATTTTTCTTGTTAAACTTGTTCATCTTTAAAAGGAAGAGGCTAGACTATATCAACAGTTCCCAAACTTTTGTCTCAATCCCTTTGGTACCATAAAACTAACAACAGGCATCCAGGGACTTTTGGAATGATCCTCAAAACCTAATAGAAATTCCATATTCCTAGAGTGGCTGTTTAGAGCAACTCAGAATTGTACCAACTGACTGTTATTAAATATGGCTAATATCAATAAAATGGAGACAAAGTAAATTGCTTTTTAACAAATGCAGTTTTCTGGGTTATTTTTCAAAACATGGAACCCGTAGAAGCCTTTGGTAGAGAAATGTTCGGGAACCATCTTTAACATTCATTCCTAATGGAATACATTCTGTGTAGGCAATAATGTACCCTCTTCATTCTCATGCCTATATGGGGAAAACTGGGGTAAAAAAACTTAATTTTTCTCCTTCCTCCCTGTTAGTCTTTCTAACCCTTTTGTTCTTAATTATTTCCTCTAATGATTAGTTCATGAGCAATTAGCATCTTCTCATGTGCAAAGCATGAGAAATCAAATGAGATCATTCATCTGGAGGCCCTTGAACACTGTCAAGCTTAGGAAATGCGAGATAGAATTATTACTGCTATTGATAACCATCTCAACAAGGAGGGAGGGGGTAGGTATGGCAAATCTTTTTACTCTGAACGGTCATCTAGTCCTTATGCCACTGTAGCTTTGATGTTCCAAGAAAAACTCTTAGGAATATCTGTAAGAATCCTCCAGGCAGAACCTTCCAGTCTCCACAGAGAGAATCTAATAGGACTGGTTGAGGTGCACACACTCATCCGGGAGGTGAGGCAGGGGAGGATTGGCTCTACTGTGGCTGAAGTATCTCCAAATTGAAGTCAAACTGAATTCAACACACTGGCGTGGAAAAAAGGAGGGGGTTCGGGGGAGATTTAGCACTCCCCTTCCACCATCCCCCTCTCCCATTACTCCTTCTACATCAAGTCTGGTACTGTGAGAGGTAGGAGAAAGGGACGCCGTTGTTTATAGCTAGAACCAATGAGATTCTGCTTCATGTAGGGCAGCATCTGCCTTTCTTTCCAGCTCTCAGAGCCATTCTCTGCATTACATCTGATGACTACACCACCTTCCAATACTGCTCCTTCCTGATACTGGCTGGTTTTCTTGCCAGAGAGTCTGTTGGACTTAGTTCAGATTGATGTCATCTACTAATTAAGGAAACATTCCCTGAGTCTGAACCCTGAGGCAACAGCAGACATGACACTTGCTAGACCTTTCAGTGTAGCCAAGTGAAAACTGAGGCACCTGGGACAGAACTTGCTGGGGAAGTGTGTGAGGGAGCTTCTCCAAGAGGCCCCATGGTGGGGCAGGCAAGCTCAGGGAGCCCACCAAGTGCAAAAATTATTTCACTGACATTGCCATTGGCAATGTTGAAGACAAAAATACGTCTCTGGCTGATCAGTCATCTCTGTTTCTGACACAGAACAAATCCTCCAATGGATTGTTAAGGATCTGGCTATTTTCATGAAAGCTAAAATGGGATATGAAGTAAGGAAAATCACAGATTTTTAAGCCAGTCCACAGACTCCTATAGAGAAAAAGGCCCAAAGCAAGCTTCATATGAGACGTGACCAAAGCTTGTTTCTTCACGCAGTTCACTCTGGAAGATACAAATATCTTCGGAGAGTCTCATGATATTTGTTTTTAAGCATATTTTCATTCACTGTGTTGTAAATGTGAATCCCCCACATCTGGAAATCCTTAGCGCTAGATCTTAACTCTGCCACTATTTAGGTGGGTGATTTTCGGGGGGAGGCATATTATATTTTGCCTATTAGGTTCTATCTTATTACTCATTAGAAGCAATTACCTTGTGTGCTGTGCTGAAATGAATTCTGAAGCTGTAACCAAGACCACACGAATGATTGGGACAATCTATTAGCAATGTCTGTCATGGGTGAGAGTGTCTAGGTGATGGGATTAATGGCAGATATATTCCATCTTTTGAGTAGATGGTCTAAAATTTCTTTGAATTCAAAAATTTGGCACTTTTTTTTAACTTGCTGTATTCCATATGTACAGTGTAAGAGGCTATTTAGAAATACTTATCATTTGAATAACGAGTTAAATATTACCTGCCAAAAGCAAATGCTCCAGAAAGGGACAAAGAATGAGAAGCAGGGTATAAAAGCAGTTTTATTGAGAAATCCATCCCACACACATCTCTTTTATGATGTCTTCATTTTCTCCCCCTGAACAATCAAGAGATAAGCAGAACATTTCCACCTGGAGAAAAGAAAATACAGTTACTGTCAAGATTTTCAATCAATAGTGAATCATTGCTAACTGAACACATATTCTGATGGAAAAGGAATTAGTGGAAAATGTTATGCTGACAGTTTATTGATAAACACACAATATGGCTAGAATAGCAAAATCTGGAAAAATAATGACAAAAATGGCTAATATTTCTAACCACTTTATAAAATGCTGAACACTTTACACAATGATGATGATGAAAAGCTCACATTTATTGAGTACTTATCATGTGCCAGGCTCGGTTCTAAAAGCATTTCACGTATAACTCATTTCATAACTTTCAGTGAGTTTTAACTTAATAACTTTAATAAACAAATTCATTATCTCATTTAATTATTATGACAATCCTAAGAAATAGGTATTATTTTTATCCTAATTTTATAGATAGGAAACTGAGGAAACAAGAGGTCAAGTGACTTGCCTAAGGTCACATGGAGAAATGACAGCACTTGAATCCAGATGGCCTCAGTCCAGGACCCCCGGGCCTAAATCATTACATAACAGTGAGGAGCAGAGTAAAATCCTTCCCAAAGAAGCCTCACAAATCTGAACTCCTTAACCTGGGCAAACCCAGAGCGTGAAACTGGGGCCATTTCAGAAGCTGTACATGCACCTTTACTAACAAGCCTTTTGCTTCCTCCAGGCTTCAAAGGAGAGCTCTGAAGAGCTGCTCTTGGCTATTGACTTGGCGCATTGTCAGACTCTCACAATTTGAAGATCTTCCTATATGATTTTGGAGGGGATTAGGCAATTCAAACGTCAAATGGAAGTTCAGACAGTTTGCCCGATCTACTCTGTCATTGGGGAGGAAAAATTATAATGTCATCAAAGTAGAGTCAAACCTTGAGTTCTGCAAGGGTGCTTTTCTCTTGCTTTTGATTTCCTGTGTACCGGGCATGAGCCCAGCTGCCAGCTGGTCTCGCCACATATTGGGGTATGATTATCTTTGCCCCCCCAAAATCCTTTACATTTGTCCCCTCTGTTTTAAAAGGCTCTGCTACTGCATGCAATCTCCTTTCCCTCCCCCCAAAATCTTTTGCTGGGGGCAGTACATATTATTTGAAGATGATGAAGAAGCAGTGAGTCCTGCTAGAGAAATAGAATTTATATCCTATCCTACTCCAAAAGTCACAAACAACTCCAGCATTGAAAACAGTGAGTTTATTAAAGTCATTTAATTGGTGCAATCTAATTTTTTTCTTTCAAATGTGGAGGAACCAGGCAGGCTGAAGGATAAAGTCTTGACTTTTCAGAGGTTTTCTCCATAAGACATTGACTTAGAGTCTTTAGTAGGCACTGAAGAAAAAAATTAATGTGTATTTGGAGGGAAATATTAAATAATGGCTTGATAAGAAGTAAGAAGAAACCCACTTCCTCTAGACATAATGAGCATGATTAATGGCACCTCTTCGAATTGGAATTTTACAAAGGATTCCATTTGTAAATAGGTCTTCAGAAAATGTTTACCTGATGGCTACCAAAATACCCTAGTCTTTTGTATTAAAATGTTCATATGAGGAGCTCCCAAATCAGATATTTACCGCTTTGGGAATGTACATGATGTCAGATGTGTCTCCCTGTAAGATGAAAGATTGATTCAGTCAGGATCCCAGCAGAAAACACAAGGCACACTCAGATTGGGTAATTCAATGTGAGTTTAATAAACTCATATTTGCAAAGGTGCAGAGAAGGATTTGGGAAACCACAAGGAACAATGCTCTACTCTGGGGCAAGAGTGGGATGCACTGTGGGTGACACTACATCCCAGGCCCTGGAGGGCAAAGTCAGGCAGCACTCACCAGAAGAAAGGGAGGGCGGAAGAGGGAGACAGAGAGAAAACAAGAGGCCCGGTGCCAAGGACTATGGAGTTTTGGTCTAGGTTCACTCTCCACAACCCCAGAGTGAGAACCAGGAGAATAAACACCAGACCTCATCCTCTTTCCTTCTTCATTTGCTGCCCCTGCTCTCCGGTGAGATGTCCGACAGCAGCTAGCTTCCCAGGGCACAGAGCAGAGTGAAGAACAGAATCGAGAGAGAGAGTAAAGAGGAGCAAAGGGGAGATGACCCTCAAAGAGATTTTTCCATGTGCTGCTTTGCCTGAGGCAGGAGAGGGAGGGAAAGGAATATGGAGCAAAAAGAAAGACAGAAAAAAAAAAAAAAGCCAGCCCTATGCACTAGGGTCTCCTCCTCCACCATTGTGGCTTTACATAACCACCAGTCAGAGCAGGCCTACTGAGAGCCCGCCTCCTCGCTCCTGAGATCCGCACAAGGTGTCTCTCTTGTACCTTATTTCCAGGGGGAAATTTCCTTATTTCTTAGCCACTGTCATAAATACCACTGCCTCTGCCCCCTGAGGAGTTATCTGATGGTGGTTTAAAATATTAGATCTCTCAAAGCAACCTGACTTTCAACAGGGCATGCTTGGGGATGCAACATTTCCTAAGACTCAAAGGGCTATATCAATACATCCAGGCATTTATTACACACTGGACACTATAGAGACGCCGTATCAGATGCTAACCCATATACTCGGCTGATCTGCGTCATGCTAGGAGCTGTGGGAAATATAAAAGGAGAAGGAGGTGGAATATTTTCAAGGAGGTAACTCTGGTGGAATTGCAGGTGCTCGAGGTATTTTTCTGCAGAGTTCTCTCCAAATCATGTCATGAATTCTTGTTTTGCTCACTTCTTGGACCTACCCTCCTGGTCCTTCCCTTTCTGGCTCATTGTGAAGCAATCAATAAGATCTATTATGTACCTTCCATGTGTCAAGCACTGTTCTGGACCCTCTAGAGCTACGTCATGCTCAGAGAATTCAGAGAAACAGCCAATCTGTACACAGATTTCTGGACAATGATTTAAATTCAATTCCCTGTGATATTCAAGATTTTTAAAGAGATCCTTGTTATTTCCTAACGGAGACTCAGTTCTCAACTCATTTTATGTTTCACAATTTCATCCCATAAACGGCAATGTAGGTTTCCTATATTTTGCTCATTGCGTTAGACTACACAGTCCCATTCAAACAATGTACGTTTTCATGTCAAAATCATTACCAGAAATCATTATCAAGATCTAAGAATTAAATTAGACTTGACTTTATCTGTGCCAGCATTTAAAGCATGACACTAATGACATACAAAAGTAGCATAAATCTGGAACTCTGAAATAAGGACTTTTGTTTGAAGAAAAGAAACTTTAAGGAAAAATGAAATGTATTAACCAACTGTATTAAAAACAAGTGTATTAACTAATTAACCAAATGGGATGATTGGTTTCCTGTCTACCTCAAGACAAGAGAGACTTCAAGGCCAGAGATAATGGGGGATAGCCTCACCATACCACAGCTGAGTTATTTGGGCAGGTGAAAATCAAAAAGGGGGCATTCCAGGCGGCACCAACAGTGTGAGCAGGGGGCGAGGTGCACGACTTACTGCCATACAAAGGACTTGGGGGGAAATAGACAGATTTGACTAGAAAGGAAGATTGGATCCTGATGGTAGCAAATCTTTAATGTCTGCTAAGGAGTATGACAGATAAATGGGAAACCTTTGAAGGGTTTGTTTTATTTATTTTTTAACCGAGGAATGAAACAATCCGAGCTATAGAGATGTAGTAATCTTGAGTTAGAAATAGCAAGGTGACTTGGCAGATTGCAAAGACTTGGGTGAAGTGGCTGAAAGTGGGATTTGAGCCATGTAGGTAAAGTAATAGAAAGTTCAATAAGTACTCAGAAATTCTACTGATTATTTAAACAGGATAAAGCCCTACAAATTTAAGAGAAAAGCATTACCAGGGATGGGATCTGCAACCCATTTCGGCCCAGTTCTCTGTCATCCCATAGACAGTGATGAAGAAAAGGGCAGGATGTGTGGACACGTCTGGAGGCATATGAGAGAGAGAGAGGGAGGGAGGTGGTGTGCAACTCCACATGTTTCTGTGTAAAATACAGTCCAGTGGGAGGCAATTTCACCGTCACTCTCACTGTCACTCAATCATTCTCTAGCCAAAGTTAGTAATCATTTACCTGCCCAACATCCCAAGTTTCAATAAAACTGAAGCATCCATTATCTTTTTGACGTTGAAGAGAGGCCGACAGTCCATGTCAAGATTTGATCCAAAGTGCAAAGCAATGCTGATGAGAAACATAAAGGCCAGATTACTTATCTCTCCGGTGTCACTGCCCCACTCTCACGGCCTGGTGATCCCTATCATGTTGCTGCAAGTTCTCACACTGAATCAGGCGCTGCCAGATTGGAATGGTAGAGTGGATAATGGGCTTCCCTTTTCTAACAGACCTTATCCTTCAGGTACAGTCAGGAAAGGATTTGTTTTCAACTCACTAGAATGTAAACTCCATGAGAGAAGAGACTTGACCTGCTTTTGTCCACTGCCATACATCTCTGGTACATGGTAGGCACTTAGTAAGCATTTGATGGATACATGATTGATTTAATGAATAAAATCTAAATAAGCCTTTATTTATATACATAAAATTTATGTTAAATATACACGCATATAAATATTATGCATTACACATTACACACACTCACACCATAGTAATTAATCACTAGAACTTAGCTCGAAAATTTAAACCACATATTGAAAACCACGTATTTTCACACATTATGTGAAAATAAAAACTAAACCTTGGACATTAAGATATATAAACTTCTAGAAAAAATGGTTGGTAGAATCACCTTTTATGTTAGTTTTTTAACTTTGAGGTCATCAGATTTCATTGGTGACCTCATTTTCCTAACTGTACTAAAGCTCCTGCCCTAGTAGCAGTTTTCATTGTAAAATCTCAGTAGGAAGATTAAACAAAGAACAAACTGGGGACAAGAATAAAGTCCAGCAGGAAGGACTGAGCACGGCCTCTTGCTCCTCCTGTGGCCCCTCCCTGTGGAAGAGCACCTCCATCTACCAAGTTGCCTGAATCGGGAACCCAAGGTCCTGCTAGGTCACTCTCACTCGCTCAGGCCACATTCAGACCCTCACCAAAGCATGCTGACTCCACAGGGATTTTCAAATTATGCCCAGTGGGGTGAGTGGGAGGTGGGGGGCAGGGGCTCCACTTCAAATCAACAACCCTGCTATGGTTCCATGTAACACTGCAAGATTTTGTTTGATAAAAAGAATCCCACCGTGGCAGCAAAATTTTGGAAACTTTAACACTTATCTTTTGTGTCCATCACCTCTTCTCCATCCTTCTGCCTTTGCCCTCTGTCAGGCCTCCATCATGTGCAACTTGGATTATGACAAAGGCCCACTCACTGATGCCCTGCCTATGATCTCCCTCCTTCCTGTTCCTGCTCCATTCTTTTACCAAAAAATCACTTGTTTTCTTCCCTCCTCAAATTTCTTCAATGGTTCCTTTTTGAAGCCGTATAAAACACTAAGTACCTTTGCACAGAAACCAAAACCTCTATAATCTCTTTTTTGTTTACCTGTCCAGCTCTTCTCCCACCAATCATCCCTTCCCCATCAATGCTCCCACAATAATATTATAATATTATTCTCCGTATAATATTCTATGGCAACACAGAACCCCTGTCTCTGTGCCCTTGTGTTTACTGATCCCTCTGACTGGAAAACCTGTCTTTGTGTTCTGACTCTTCTTTAAAATCCAATTCAAGCACCACCATCGGTGGGGAGCCTTTTGTAACAACCTAAGATAATCAAGAGATGACTATGCTTTGGGAACCATGTGGCAAAATATCTTTTTTCAGGAACCCCAAGTTTTTGTCTTTCTATTGTTTAAAAGAGTTTTATTTTTACCCAGGGATCTCAATGGGTGCATTTTATAATGTTCAGTTTTGAGGAAAATATAAAGATGATAGAAGTCTATGCCTTCAGGAGTTCCCAGTCAAACTGTGGAGCTAATTTGTGAAATCTATCAGGTCTTCCCAGGGGGGATATATATATCTTTGTCACCAACCCACAAATTCAGGAAGATCCCTAATATTGAAGGCTGGGCAACTGGCTGGTCTGAGTCACTTACCAAGTGACTCACTCCCTTGTGATGGGATGTATTAATAATTTAATTATAATATTAACTATTATATTATATTATATTAATTATTATATTAATTAATCATTTAATTATAATTATTATTACATAAGAAGAATATATAATTATTATTACATATCAAAGATCTTATTATTCTGAAGAATAGCAACTTTGGATATTAAAACAAAAAATGTAAAATCTGTTTACGCTGAGGGTCTACAATGGTTAAGGAAAAAGCAAGGTAGCCAAAACTAGTAGTAAAGTGGATAAACTTGTGACATTTACAGTTGCTGAATTAGCACTAAATGTATAAGGCCTGTTCTCCTGAAGTTGGTTAATTTGTCTAGGGTACTATGCCTGCGATTGTGACCTGCTACCAGAGAGAGGTATGAGATGAATAAACATAATCTACTTGGTTTTATTTAAAATACACTATAATTCACAATTTTTAATATTTTAATAAGCAATTGCTGTCTTGTTTATCTATTAACACTTACAAAAGTACTGTTTGAAGCTAGATGTAAACAAATATGATACCTAGGCACAGATCAATGCCTTCTGTCTAATTATTGTTAAGTGTGTCTTAACTTAGCCTTTTTTTGCAAGTTCTGAGACCTCACTTTTTAGAGTCAAAGGCCTTCCTGGTCCCGATCCTGACCCAGAAAACTCTGTGGATTTGTAGTGTAGGCTTTATAATACTTACAGTGCATGTTCTCTCCTCATGCATGTGATGCAGCTTTGTTTCACCTCACTCCATTCGTGCCTGTGACTCTGCCATCAGCCATGGTCTATGCTACATTAGAGAGTCATTTTGTGGTGCTTTGGAGGTGTAACTGCCCTGGTGCTCTGCCGCTTGGCTGGCCACACTCTTCCTCCTCTCCCAGTCCAGCTGCCTTCTTTAGCAGGACCCAGGCCCAACTACCTCGTTCTTTTGCTCCTTGTGGCTCTAATCACCTAAAACCAAAAAGAAAATGCACAAAATGTAATGGGAGGCTGATGAGCTAAAACTAACTTTTCTTACCACAGTAACATCACAGGTGCTTTGTTACCCACTTTTGATGCTGCCCTTTGGGACTAGCATGATTATTGCACAACTGTACTTAGGTATTCAACATGGTAGACAATTTGCACTCTCTCCTAACTCCATTTTAAGGCAACATTGCCTTTTTATTCTTTATTACTATTAACCCAAACCTATATGGGTAGATTTCTCAAATTGTGGAAAGGGTGGAACATCTACCACAGGACTGGTGAGAAATGGCATATTGGAGTCAGTTTTTATTTGCTTCTTCATCATAGAGCTTCTCTTATTCCAGCAGCAGATAGTAATTTTTCACTTGGGTGTGCACTCCCCTTGTTTTTAGTCCATGTGGTCTGTGTGGGATGCTATCCCAAGCTCCAGGGATGGTGCGTGTGACCCAGCCCCAAGTCAATTAATACAGCAAATTCTTTTGGTGATGGCAGTAAGTTCAGGGCTGGACACATGATCTAAACTCATGAAGTCAGAGTGAATCTCAGGTCTGACTTACCCGTTTGACTTGAACCTGAAAAAAATCTGATGTTGGAACAACTGCAGCTACCTTGTGATCATGTGGAACTGAAAATGCAATCAATACAATATATGGAGGACAGCAGGAAGAAAGCTAGTTCTGAGGATACTGCTGCAAATCTGAGTGCAGCTGTACCTGAAGGCGTCTCTCCCTAGACTTTCCACTAATATAAGCCAATATGTTTCCTTTTTTAAAACTTTATTTAAACCAGGTTGAGTTGGGCTTCCTGTCACTTGCAACAGAAAGAGTCCTGTCTGACACTCTGTGCTAAGTTTCAACACACAGGTAGTGAGTCTGCTGTAGGCTTTGAGCCTGACATAAGTCTATAAAAAGCAAATGTACTTCATGGAGAACTTCTAATAAGCTGCTCCTTATGTAAGAGAGGCGTCACATCGACCTCTAGTTCTGCTATTAAATATCCCTCCCTTTTGATTGCTTAAATTTTCCTTCTTCCTTTTAAGGAACATTTAATATTTTGAAATGGTTTTCTTTACTAAAGCAACCACCAGTGAGTTATTAGTTGTTTGTTTTTTTTTTTTGTGAGGAAGACCAGCCCTGAGCTAACATCCGTTGCCAATCCTCCCCTTTTTGCTGAGGAAGACCGGCCCTGGGCTAACATCCGTGCCCGTCTTCCTCTGCTTTGTATGGGACGCCACCACGGCATGGCTTGACAAGCGGTGCGTCGGCGGGCGCCCGGGATCCGGACCCGCGAACCCCGGGCTGCCAAGCGCGGACTAAACCGCTGCGCCACCGGGCGGCCCCTATTATTTGTTCTTTTATCAACTCATACCTCAAATAATACTGTCTCACCTAAAAAGTTACTCTTTCCAACTTACAACTGAGGTATAAATTTCTCACCCAGCTGTCAGATATTCTATCCTTTATGTTACAATTGTGGGAAAGAGTCCAGTTAGTGGAAACACTAATTGATCCTTAATGAGTACAAAGATTATTTCGTCACACCATCTTGGAGCTAGACTTATTTTAAAATAGATTAGCTTCTTTCTTCTTTTCTGTTCTCTTTAGGAAACAACCAAGCAAACCATGTGTAGCATCTTTGTCTCTGTGATCTAATTTCAACCTCATTATAGTGCCATTAGGCAAAAGCAAGTAAATTTTTAAATAAATGTCATTTACCATAAGAGGTTTTCTACCTAGTGAGTTCACTCACCCTTCAGTCATAACGAATTAAGAATATTCAGTCGTACTTATAAAAAATAAAAAGTACAATAGAAAAAAAGGAAAAACATTTGTTGCCTATTTTTCCTATGAATTTTCAAGTGATTTCTATAGAAATGAGAAAAAATGGTAGTAGCAAGTATTTTTACGAGATCTAAAGGTGAGAGTCACAGTTTCCCTCTGTTCTTCTAAGAAAAAATAATAAAAATATTAATAGTAAAGACTGCTTTCTCCCCAAGGAGGAAATATTTGGCTACTTTTAGAGAGGCAAATGTTTTAGAATGTCTTTAAAGTATAAAATAAAACAATTTTCTTTCTCAGGGAAGGTTATTTGATATGGCTCTGTTTCCCCTTCTATGCATATCCTCTTTAATGAGGTAATACTGGCTGTCTGTTTCCTGTCTGGGGACTGTTTGCAGAGATAGATATATTCCAAGTATGTTTATTTACCAGCTACCGTGACTTTCTTCAATTCTCAGCAGGACTTTTTTTCCACCCACAAACTATAATGAAGAAAAAAAAGTGTTAAAAATACAGCTGTGTCCCTTAGCATCATAAATGAATTACTTGCTTATGTGCTTGCTTTGGCTAACACATCTTCAGTTTTTATCAACTGATTTTCTGAATTTTTCTTCTTTTAGATTTGAGCAAAGCTAATAAAATGTCAGTTCCCCTATCACAGCCTCCAACCATACAACAAAAGTTTACCCCCAATGTCCACAGGAAGAAAACTTTTTTTTTAAAGTAGGGTGTTTTTATGTTACCTCTCTTGGCCAGGAGTCCTTTTTCTCTTTTCTTTACCCTTTCCGGGCATCTTTTTTTTTTTTTTACGTCCCATTTTCCACAGAATCCCAGAAAATCTTTTGTTCACTGTCAGGTCAACAAGAAGCCAAATTAAAAACTAACAACTTTCGAATTTCAACAGCCAGGCAAAGTGAATGTTGACTAAGAAGCAGAAAAAAAAGACAAGGAGGGAAAAGACCCTAAGGAAAGAAAAGGCCAGCTGAGGGATTTGGAGGGCAGCAGCTCCGGAGGGGTGAGGCTGCCTCTTTTGATGTGGGAGGTCTGAGCACAACCTGCTGGGACGCTCTCTGGGACATCTCATTAACCGTGTCATCAAAGCCCCCTCAGGTCCAGCGAATCATAACATTATCTCTGACATTACCACACAGATACAAGGTTCCCGAGGCAGTCTATAAACATGCCTGTACGAACCAATTCATCGTGTCTTGACACCCCGGCAAGGGCTGGATGCTCTTTAGTGAGCTCTGTGAATTGCCCCAGTCATTCATCAAAGTTTCTTGGAGTGCATTTCACACAGCATTAAATTTAATTAAAGCAACATTGACTGCATTGTAATCCTCGGGAGGCTCTTTGTCAGAGGGATCTGGAACACTTTCAGCTTAAATGTCTATTGTTTTCTTGGGGTTTTCCTTGGTTGTTGGGTTTTGGGTTTGAACTTTTTTTTTCAAGGTTGGCTGTCCGGATCAGATTGAAGCGATGGTGACTTCCCTCTCTTTACTCTTTTCTTTCTTGCTTCTTCTTCTTTGCCGGTTTCTTCTTCCTCTTCTTTTTTAAATTTCAAAAATCAAAAAACCTAAGAATTTGTTATTGAAGTCATTTCAGGATAATGAGTCACAATATGTTAAGTAGCTTTGTGATCCCAATAATCCTATCCGCACACATTGTTAAGAAAGCAGGCGTGCACAAGCCCGCACAGAGATCCCTCACATCTGCACCTAAGTGGACAAAGAAGCCCGGCCCGGACTTGGAAGCCTCCACGCAAGCACTGCATTTCAGTCAAAACCACTTGGAAGATGCTATTTTAAAATCTGAATGTTGTGCACTTAGTGGTTAACTGTATGTAATTCTCCGAGACACTTCGTGTTCTTAGCGATGTTTTAAAATAAAAGGCCTCAATAGGTGAGGCTGAGGAAAAGAAATGTCTTCTCTTTTCATCAGCAAAGAAAACTCAATGGCAAGGAGAGCAGAGCATACCTGAGAGAGTCAATGAGCTATTCTAATATCCTTTAGTGCTATGTCACAGCTGAGTCATTTATGAAGCGTGCGGGTATGTGTGTGTGTGAGAGTGTGTACGAGTGTGTGTGGTACCATGGGGGCTAGTTAGGCAGGAAGGAAGAAGGAGAAAAATGAAGGATAAAATGAAACTTGTGGGCAATTTCGGAATATGCCTTTACCTGGTGATATTTTCTAGCTATTTGAAAAATATATGGACGCTAAACTTAATTCTCTCTCTACACCTACCTTCACTAAAATATGCAGAAAAATCCAAGAGTTAAGGCCAAATGACATAATTCAAGTATGGCAGTTTGGGGCCAGTAGAATCCGGCTTAATCAAGATCAGATCGGTCTAATTGGAGAGTTAACATTTTCCTTTCAAGAGTGGGACTCTTCACACTAATTTTATTTGTTTGTTCTCACCGTTGCGTGATTATTTTGGATGACTTAATTTCTCCATTAAGCGTCCATGTGTTCATTCCATGAATTCAGTTAATTAGCCCTAGTAGGCATTACTAGGGAAACTTACATACATCTAATCTATTTTACCAGAAAAGAAAAGTTACTTAAATTTTATGTTTCAGTTTCTTGGTCTGCAAAATGAGAATGATAAGATCTATCTTACTGAGTTCCTAAAGATACTGTAAAGATTATACAAAATAATGTATATGGAAGTTCTTTGAATAGAATAACTATGCTTTATAATTGTCAAGTGATTTTTAAAGTAAAATATCAACTAAGTAGCAATACAATTGTGATTTTTTTTCTAAACTAAAACATTTATACCCCCATGAATGATTTGAAACTCAAAGCATCACATACTAGCTTTTGAATTTGTATGATAGTGAATGGGGAATATGGCAGAAAAAGGGGACAATGACAAATTAGAAAGAACTGATATACATTTGGCCCCAACAAGGAAAAAAAGAGATTTATCATGCAATCATGTAGTGGAAAAACAAGAGACCAGAAATGAAAACACTGTTTAACATACATATCAGATTCAAAAGGACACCAGGAGGAAATCTACCTTGGAATTAAAAAATTTTTTGATGCCATGTTGCCTTGCAGTAGATGTATCTGATTGTTAAAGAAGCAGATATAAACAGTGCTGTGATGGAGGGCACCAGGTTTGGGGTCAGGCAGGCCTGGGCCCAAACGCCATCTCCACATCCTACTAGTTGTGTAATGGGCAACTTGCAAGTTAAGAGCCTTGATTTCCCATCCATAGTATGAAGATGAGCTTGTAAATTTGTTAAAAGGATTATAAAAATTAATGTATGCAAAGCATGTTGTAAACACTGATTCTAAAGGGGAAAGTTAAAAGTGGAAGGTGTATAGATTGTGTGATGGAGTCTTAACTAGTTTCCAGAAATTAACGATGGGCCAGTCTGAAAACCACAGTCTATTCTGCCACTTTCTGGACTATGGAAGCATGTTCTCCCGAGTGCCCCAATTCCTCTGTCCAGGATGGCAGTGCTAACTTTACAAATGCTTTTGGGGGGCTTTCATGAAATAGGGGAAAATCATTGCCCTCTGGGAGCCAGTTTGTAGCATCCACCCAGTGGGATCAGAGAGGAGATGTGCAAGGACCATTGGAAGGAGGTAGAGGGATGCCCAGGCCAGCAAGGAAACTGGATTGAACATACTGGTACCAACCTGTGTAAACAAGCACATCTATAAAGGGGGGATCACTTAGCCATGTAAGTTTAGAAAAGGGCAAGTCTGGGAGGCAAATACCGTTAACAGCCCCTGGGGGAGAAGGCTTTGTCAAAGGGACTTTATTTTAGCCTCTTCTGGCAAGGAAGGGCCTCCATGGCAAGATGGATGCACAAGGCTCTCTTAGCTGATGCAGCCCAACTTTCAACTGCCCCCACGTCCACGTCTGACTGCACAGATCTGATGATATGAGGGTGGCCATGGGAGGAGAATGAGCCAATCACGTGGACTTTGAGTATTTCTGGTGTTTGTAACCTAATTTTCTTACAGTAACAGGCATTTCTGGCATTTTAGTTAACCATTTCAGCTTTCTACCTTTGAGAGTCAGGCCCATCCTTGGTATTTTTGACAAATCAGCTTTCCGTAATAGTGTGGGCTAGGTTTGACACTGTGATATGCCGACTGTATCAGTCAGGGTTCATCCAGAGAAACAGAACCAGGAAGGAGGAGATGTGTGCTGGGAGATTTGTTACAAGGAATTTGTGGGAGCTGATTAGGCAAGTCTGAAATCCATAGAGCAAGCTCTCAGGAAGGGCAGGCTGGAACTCTCAGGCATGAGCTGAAGCTGCTGCCCACAGACAAAATTTCCTCTTCATCCAGGGAAGCCTCAACTCCACTCTTAGGGTCTTTCAACTGATTAGGTCAGGCCCACCTAGATTATCTAGGATAATCACTCTTACTGTGGTCAACTGATTATGGACTTGAATCACATCTATAAATATCTTCACAGCAACACCTAGATTAGTGTTTGATTGAATAACTGGGGATTGTAGCCTGGCCAAGTTGACTCATAGAGCTGACCATCACACTCACCAAGTTATGACTGAGAGTTAGAGTCTAGACTGTTCTATACCTCATGGTAAGACTGGGTACTATGTCCTAGAATATGATATGCCCACCTAAGTGGGATGAAGAGCTAGATCCTATGGGATCATATATCCACCACAAAGTAAAAGTCATGCTGTGAGGCAACTACAGAGCAGGTTTCCTGTCTTTGTCCTGCAATATCCCACAATCACCTTGGGAGCTCTCCATATTTCCGTGGAGGTCCCTTTTTCAATACTGTAAATTATATAAGTACATCCAGAGAACAACAGTGACCATCTCCTAAGAGCTTGGCTATGTGCAGGGTATCTCACTGGTCAGACTCATCTGACTCCGTGAGTCTCTATTTTTGGCATTTTAAAACCAATCCCTCTCTACCTGTGCTGTGATCTCCAGTTGCCCCCACCTTCTTGGGAATCTCAGAATACCAACAACCTTTTTATCTTCTGTTCTTTCTCTGTTCTGGATGATCCTATACATATATGTTTAAACTTTCTCCAATCTCTCCCATTTGAAAACCAAAACAGAACTTCTCCACTCGACCCTCCCTATCACCCTCCCTTCTCTTCCAGCCTAACCTCTCAAAAGAGTCATTTGCATGTCTTATTTCCATTTCTTGGCCTATTCTTCCTGTTTAACCCACTCCACTAACTCCACTCTGACGGTTCTCACCACAGTCACCAGTGACCTTCATGTCGCTAAATCCAGTAGCTATTTTAGGATTCAGCTAACAGCAGCATCTGACATCATTGACCATTCGTTTCTTTTTATAACACTCTCTTCCATCTTCCAAGATTTTAAAATACATCTTCTTTGTTTTATACACTGTCCTGGTTTTCTTCTTACATTTTTGGATACTCTTTCTCAGTCCTTTGCTTGTTGTTCTTTACCTAGACTGTAATGATTGGATTTCCTCAGATCTGTGCTGAACCTTCCCCTGGCTCCAATTATCGTTCATATGCTGATGATTGTCAAATTTATAACTATCTATATCAGTTAGAAATGATTTTTGCTGTAATTAATAAAAAAAGAGAGTGGCTAAAATGAATATAGTTTTGTTTTTGTTTCAGCAAGTCTGGAGGTAGCTTTTGCTAGCATATTTCAGCTGTTCAATGACACTGTGGCAGAAGTCTTTATTACTCTCTTGCCTTTCTCTTATGGCAGAAATATGGCTGCTGAAGCTCCAGCCATCATATCCATAGTCAAAGAGATAGAATAAGGCAGAGGTGAGATAGTATCTGTATCAAAGAACAAAGCTTTCCTGAAAATGCCTTAACAAACTCAAGCTTATGTCACACTGACCATATCTTTGTCACATGACCATTTCTATATGCAAAAGAGACAAGGAAGCAGAGTGTTGCTTACTCAGCCTGTATAGTAGAGGTGGGCAAAAGAGAAAAGAGTTGGGAATGGGTGTTGGTTAAGCCAACTTACAGTTCTTCCACACCTTGCCAGGCTTTTCCATTGAGCTCCCAACTGCCTCCTCTGCCTCTCCACTTGGGTGTACCTCAGAATCAACATACCAAAAACTCAACTCACGATATTTCCTCTAAATCTGGTTCTCCACCAGTGCTATCTCAAGGAATTGCACTGCTATTTGTCCAGCCACAAAAGCAGGGAACCAGGACTGTTATCCTTGACAGTTCTCTTTATTATCCCACACACATGTGAAGTCACATACATCTGATACATTGCCAGGTCCTATCAATGCATGTTGATATATATTTCAAATCTCTTCACTTCCTTCTGTTTTAGCCATTACCACTGTAGTCCAAAGTAGCATCATCTCTTTCCAGAACAGCATCCTTTTGTCCTGTCCTCTATTCAATCCTTAAAGTGAACTTTTTAAAAACAGCGTAGGTCATGATCCTTTTCCGGTCACAACTCTCGATTACTCTTAAAGTATTAAACTCTTAAAATAAATAGTATGACCCTGTTGGGGATCAGAATTGGACACCCCAAAGTTTGTCTCTTTGGCCTGAGGAATATTTTGTGTCGGTTACTTTTAAAAACTGCAGACGTGGGAGAAGCTCTGGAAAGCAGAAGTTACCCTTTGTAGGAGATATTTACATTTGTAAGGGAAATCTCCATTTGTAAAGGTATATCCCTCTCTGTACCAGGAAGAAGGGGATGACCTTATCTCTAGAAACTCGTATCAATGCAGAAGACAAGGACTTAAATCTGCATATTAACCTTACTCTTGTTTACTGTGCTTTTCTGGTAATCTCCCACAGCTGACTCTCCCCACCTTCAACATCCTCCTTTGTCTTTAGCTGAAGATAGTACTTAAGATGAGAACCTCCGCCTTTTTGTCAAGTCACCCTGTTTTTCGTGGGTCTCTCCCATGTACACGTGTTATAAAGCTTTGTTTGATTTTCTCCTGTTATTCTGTCTCATGTCAATTTAATTCACGCCCCAGCCAGAAGGACACAGAGGGTAGAGGATATGTCTTCATCCTGTACAACCCACAAGGTTCTTCATGATCTGGACTCTGCCCCCCTCTCTCGCTACATCTCTCACTTACTCCTCTTTGCTCCTTGAGCTTCTCATCTTCTAGAATGCACCTTGCTTCTTTGCACCTCTGGACACTTATCCTTCCTAATTTTTTTTTTCTTTTAGTCTGAAACACTCCCTTCCTTCAAGGAGCTGATTCCTACTTACCTTCACATCTAAGCTCAAACATCACTTCCTTAGAGAAGATACTCTTGACCCTTAGATCAAATTACGTGCTCCTGTTAAAACCAATGTTTCTAGTTCTTTTCGTTCATGGCTTGTATCACAGTTTGTAATTATATGTTTATTTGCATGACTATTTGATTGACACCAGGTTCTCCCACCAGAATGTAAGCCCCTTGAGAGGAGACACCATGTTTATTTTCTTCATTACTTTATCTCTAGTGCCTGGCCTGGCACGGGAATTAATATATATCTGTAGGAAGTAATATATATTTGTAGAATAAATATTGACACAGAATTGTGTTTGTACATTGGCAAAATTTAATCAAACAAAAAAGAACTTATTGATTTCTTACTATGTATCCAGCACTGTCATAATTACAAATAAAAAGAGTACTAGTGAGTTTGAGAAGACAGGATTTGCTAATCCTTTGTAAGGGAAAACTCAAAGAAATGCCTTTAGAAAGTCTCTGATACTTGTCCCACATCACCATTTAATTCTGCTGGCCACACCATCTGGAAAATTTGGGATATTTGGTTCAAGACCAGTATAGTCACAGTGACTTCTGCAAGAAGCCAAAGAGATAGATTATACAACTCCTCTGAACCTCTTATAGTCCTTGCTTTTGGGTACTCTCCATGAAACCCGTTATGCCCAATTTTCAGATCGTATCACTTCTCACTCTGCCCATACACTTCTGTCCTTTCCAAAGCTAGAACTGATCCCCTAGCTCTTTAACCAAACCGATTACATCCCAACATGACAACTGCAGACATGACTTTAAGGAGACAACAGCATATAAAACTGAAATAAACTCTTCTCCTTTCTGCTTGAGATTAATGCCTGGATGTCAAAAGATAGGTTGAACCCCAGATGAATAAATGAGCCTAATCTAGACCCCTATACCCTCCATCATTTATTCTTTGCACTGAAGTTTCACCTTATCCCTCCAGAGTACACTAACTGTGACCTACTAGTCAAAATGCGTTAACTGGTTAGAGAGACCACCAAAAGAAGGAATGAGTAACAGATCCATTTTAAATGTAGTGGGTATGCGTATGTTTCCTGCTTCAGCATTTCCACTTTCCTTTTTTTTAAATTAAACCCTTTATTTTGAAATTATTTTATTTTATTATTTTTTAATTTCATTTCATTTAATTTTTTATTGAGGTAACATTGGTTTACAACATTATATAAGTTTCAGGTGAGCATCATTATATGTCAATTTCTGTGTAGACTACTTCATGTTCACCACCCAAAGACTAATTACCATCCATCACCGCACACATCCACTTTCTTTTTATACCTTGTTCTTCTCTTTAGTCAGACCAGCTTCATCTTTATGAATGGCAAGGAAACTTCCATAAGAGGTTTTTGGGGAGTGATTGGGGAGTAGGGGACGGAGTTGATTGTGGTATAAAGAATGGTCACACAAATTGGTAGTATGGGGACCAGAATTGGACACCTCAAGCACTGAAGGAAGCTTTGATCTTCCCTGCCCCCACTAACTATCTGAAGGGATTTGGGATGGGAGGCCTGTCCCCGGGGACAGATAGACTGGGAGGGTCTTTGCTGGTCCCATTCTTATTGAAGTTCTGTTTGCCAGACATTTACATTTGTAAGGGAAATCTCCCTTTATAAAGGTATCTCCTTCTCTGTACCAGGAAGAAGGGGGGATGACTTTATCTCTAGGGATCTTGGTGCAGAAGGCAAAAACTTAAATCTGCATACTCTTGTTTACTGTGCTTTTCTTGTAATCCCTCATGACTGACACTCCCAATTCACCCCCCCCCAAAATCTTCCTTTGTCTATATAAGAGAACCTCCGCCATTCTGTCGAGAGATACTCAGTTTCCCCGAGTCTCTCCCATGTATACATGTTATAAAGCTGTGTTTGATTTTTCCTGCTATTCAGCCTCATGTCAATTTAATTTGTAGCCCAGCCAGAAAGGACCCAGAGTGGGTAAAGAAGGCTCTTTCTCCCCTTCAGTAGTATTGGGGCTGCCTAGTTCCTATTCGTTCAGTGCCCCTGAAATCTTCATGTATTCCTCCAAGTCCACCCTCACCCTATTCTCCTCTCCAGAGTCTGAGCTTAATGGGTCACATCACAGGCTCCTGAGCCCTCTGCCTTCCTTCAGATTCAGCCAATGACAGGAGCGGACAGGAGATTGGAAGGAGGCAGGAAAGCAAGGTCCAGGTATTTATGCCTCTGGCACTTTCTTATGAGGTCTCAGGGGCTGGCAGTGTCCTAGTTGGAAGGACCCGGCTCCTAGTAAGTTTGTCCTCTCTATAGGACTCTCTCTCCTTCCATGTCTGATGACATCCCTGCTCTTGTTTCTCGGGGCCGGGGCGTGGGAGAGCTCTGCTGCTGCAGGTCTGTGAGTGTCTCCAGGGCACAGACTAAAAGGTCCTCAGCTCTTCCCCACTGCAGTCCAGTTCTACTTGTTCTTTGGAATTAAGTCCAAGAACATGTTTTTTCTTCAATATTCAAGGAGGTGGCACTCCTCTCAAGGTCTCAAGGTAAGTCCAGAAAGTTATCAGGAGCTCTGCTTCGTTAGAATGAAACGTGCAGATGCTGGCAGTTGGGTGCTGCTCCCAGCCCTGCTGGACTTTCTCTCTGGGCCAGTTTTGTGACCTACATTTGGAAAGTAGAATTCCTATCGTCCCTCTCACTGAGTGTCTGTAGCAGTAGTTCTCAAATGCCAGTTCCAGGCTGAATAGTCTGAGAGTGGTTGTTTTAGTTATAGATACAGATTCCTAATCCAGGGTAATAGGCTGGAATCTGGCAGGTCTTGGGTGAGGCCCTGAGATCAGTTTTGTGTGTGTGAGGAAGATTAGCCCTGAGCTAACACCCGTCACCAATCCTCCTCTTTTCGCTGAGGCAGATTGGCCCTAGGCTAACATCCGTGCCCATCTTCCTTTACTTTATATGGGATGCTGCCACAGCATGGCTTGACAAGCAGTGCATCTGTCTGTGCCTGAGATCCAAACCTGTGAATCCTGGGCCACTGAAGGGGAACGTGAGAACTTAACCGCTACACCACTGGGCCAGCCCCCTGAGATCAGCACTTTTATAAGTTCCCCCAAGTCTAGTCAAGTGTGGGAGCCACTGCTCTATGCCCCACTTCTTCAACCTCTTCCTGTTTCCTCTTTTGTTTCTTAAAGACATTTATATAGAGCTTCTACTATCGGGTTTGTGGATTTCCATCTCATCCTTATTGTCATATACAGTTAGTCCCCTTTGAACTTTACTAGAGATCAGTTTCTTTTGGGGAAAGTAAATCTTTCCAACAGCGTAATATGTCATTACTCCAAAACCTCCAGGCCATGAAAATGCCTATAACATCACATATACCATTTCAAAATATCAAGTTCACTTCTAAATATTTGTATAAAATCTATCTTTGTCCCCACAGTAGGTGTACATGTGTGAGAACACAAGGATTCTCATCAAACTTGTTCCTTAATATTGCCTTCTGTATTCTTCTCACAGTTGTTCTCCTTCCCATCCTGTCTGTTACCCTCCAACTGTCTGGAATTTCAGTTTTGTCTGATCTTTATTCTCAAGTTCAGTTTAACCTCTTGACCAGGTCAGCACATTTTTTTCTCCAACCTATTTTTTTATTTTCAGAGAAAACAATCCACCACTCCATTCTAGTATTCCTAAATCTTCCATTCTCTTCCAAAGTTAACTTTCCGCTAAAAGAAACATTACTGTTTCCCAAGCTGTTCAGAGCTTCTTAATAGTGTTTTTCAAAAGGCTTCTTCCATTTCCACATGATTCATCAAAATTAGATAACAATGTGATGAATCTCATCAGGTTTCCAATAAGTTTCTGAGGCCTGTCCCCACTAGATGGCACATCCAACCAGCCACCTGTTTATTCTCTAGTTCCTGAGTCTCGGGTGCAACTGCTTGACTACCCTACAAACCGCCTTCCTCCTCCAGGCTCCTGTCCTGGGAAGAGAGGGCGCTGCTCGAGAACACTACTTTTAAGTCTGAGCCCTCCCGGTATTTGATCCCTGTTACCCTCCCTTCTATTCAATTGTAAGCAATTACTCTTATTATCTCCCAAAACTCAGCCTCATCTTTTTCTATGACAATAGAACCTCTGATTTTTAGCCAAGTACATGACTTCCCAAAATAAAGACTCCATCTGTTCCTGGGTATAGCCATGTGAGTAAATTCTAGTGGTCTGTGCAACTTTGGAGATGGGGCATGTCTTTCTTCATTTCCTCCCTGGTCCCCGAGGGACTTTGCTGAAAGTGGTAGCTGCTTGGATTATGAATATGATGCCAGGGAGTCTATCTTGGACCACGAGGAAAGGGCAACATCCTGGGTAAAACGTGGCTGGTTGCAAAGGACCTGGGCCTCTACGCCCTTAGGAACAGAGCCACTGAGCTCGCCTGGACCGCTTACTGTCAGGTATTGTTTACATGTAAGAAAACCATACCGCGTTCCTTAACACAGGGTTATTTTGGGGTTTCCGTCACTCTCAAGTAAACCTAATCCTAATTAATTCAGAATTTGGTATTTAGAAGTGGGGTATTGCAAGTAAATCCATCCAAAATGAGTCATTGGCTTAGTGGATTTGGTAGGATAGTAGATGGTTTAACGAAATGTTGCAAAACATTTGGTTAAATCATTTCCAGCAGAAAACCATGTGCTGATTGGGGCTGTAGGGGAAATTCAGGATGTTGGTATGCACTGGCTGCTCCGTGCCACTTTCAGCAAAATCCCAAAGGAGAAAGATAAACTCAGGCCAGAACTAGCTCATCTGCAAATAGAAGTAGAAAGGAACATTCTTGTTATGTGCAAAGCACCCAGTAATTTGGGGTTTTGCAGGGATTAAAAAACCTAACTGCATTTGTATCCTAAATAAATTGGCAAGAAGTAAGCACTGTCCAACCACAGATAAGACTCTGCCCCAACATGGTTTCAAGCACAGTCTAATAATTGTTATCTGCAAGACAATGGGGGCCAGCTCAGAGGCACATATCCATTCAGGGAGGTTGTCTTCAGATGGCTGCAAGGTGGCCACTCTTTAGGTGAAAGAGAAAGGAGTAATCAGAGAGGAAAGTAAAGGTCAAGAGGTTTCATGCTTAAAAACTGTATCAGGACCAGATCTTTGGCTAGGATTACCCACGCATGGAACAGATCGGGAACAAATTGATCAGAAGCCTACTAAGTTTCTGAGAGGATTATATGACCAAGGAAAGCACAAACTTGGTCTGCAAAAGTCTGCCCAGCCCCTAGAATTATCCCTGGGCTCCAAAACCTGTGCCAGTGGGAAGCAGGATATAAAAACGGTGAAACCCCCAGGACCCGCCCGGTGGCATAGTGGTTATGTTCACACACTCAGCTTCAGCAGCCCAGGGTTCACGGGTTCAGGTACTGGGCACGGACCTACACACCACTCATCAAGCCATGCTGTGGTGGCGTCCCACATACAAAATAGAGGAAGATTGGCACCGATGTTAGCTCAGCGACAGTCTTCCTCAAGCAAAAAGAGGAAGATAGGCAACAGATGTTAGCTCAGGGCCAATGTTCCTCACCAAAAACAAAAACCCTCTGTGAAACTCCCAAATAAAGGCATAGCTCCAGGGCCCACCTCAGACATGGCCATGGAGGAAAATGGGAGAGAAGAAAGCCCCAGAGTGCAGAACCAGGGACCACAGAGGAAAAAGGTCAAAGGAGAGCTTCCCAGGAGCCAGAAGGAAAGGCAGCCATGTGGGTTCACCAAATTCTCCATGATTCTTGCCCAGAGAAACTTCATTGTTGCTGTGGGCTAGTGACTGTCATGTTTCCTATTCTCTCTTTTCTAAATGGCTGTTTTTCACTGCAGTGATTTTGTTTCTACTTTGCAATTGTATATTTGAATGTGTGTTTTGGGGGAATGACGGAATAAAACACTGGCATAGGTGTGATTATATTAAGTCCTTAATTTTTTAAACTTCTGATATCTTTTCAAATAGGAAGTTTACAAAGCCAAACATTTCCCTTGTTTTATCATAAAGTACCAGTACAGTCCTTGGATTTTTTTTGTGTTTTTTTTTTTTTTGCTTCTTCTATAAATGGCAAGTTAATTTTGTATAACAGAGTAAACTTACTACTGTAAAATGCAAAGCAAAAAGAGAATAAAAGCAAAAAATGTTCACAAAGTTAAAAGTTGTGCATTAAATTATACTTTAGATAACCTCCTGCTGGTTTTGAAGGAAAACAGCTAACTTTATTCTATTCTCCCTTGGTATTAGCTTCAATTTGCTTTTCAAGCTTCTCAAACATACAATAAGCTTTTGATTATCAGGATTTCAAGTGTTCTACTTGACAGCCAATGTGTATTTATGAATGGAATGACTAAAGAAGCAACTTGACTCCATCTAGGGAACGGTTTCAGCGAGCCCTAAGTGATTCTCTGTGACCATAGAGGAAACTGAAAAGAACTCGTTGGCCTTATTTTCACAATTGTTTTGGTCCCTCCAGGGAAATGCACAAAAGTGTTGCTGAGAAGGATGTATTATGCATTTCTTATTTGTTTATTTATTCCACCTTATTCCAGAAAGGATTTAAGATGGCTTATGTAGATGCATATGGTAACACAAATAAATTCTCAAGAGGTGAGAAAGTTGAGGCAAAATAAAAAGTGTAAGAAAGTAAAATGTTACCAGTAAAAAATTTAGTATCGAAAAATGTCATGTCATGAAATTGTATGCATTTGCCAAAAGTGGGCCGCCATTTTGTCTGTTTAAAGAAGACACCATTAATTATGTTTTTTATAGTGTTTGAAAGATAAAAAACAGCCAGTAGCTCCAAAGAAGCATGACTATTTCAGAGAGACACATGTCCTGTGGATATGTCCTTGGGACATAAAATGGATAATGTCCTTAATTTGCTTTATTGCAAATACCTTTTTCATAAGATTATCTCTTATAGCATCCCTCACAAACTGATGAAATCATTCCAAGGCACATTTAAGTTAATTATATCATTGGTGGGGATGGTGAGGCAGTATCTAGGGATCCAGGTACACATAGTTCTTATTAATTAATCTATCAGGGGATTGATTCTGAAATATCTAGAAGAATGGAAGAATTGCATATCCTTGCGGCAATCATTTTCTTCCTTCACATTAATTGAATACCTATTATGTGCAAAGTACAATGCTAAGTTTAGGGGACAAAGTCCTTAAAGTACAGTCTTGGTATCTGTCTGTTTGGGGAGGAAGATAACATGTTTATCAAATAATCTCAAAAATAAAAATAAATTATTAACTATGATAGGTAGGCTAATGGAAACATCTAGAAAGTCAGTGACAATTAAACTAAGACAAGGCGAGTAGCATTTATCTAGCCATGGGTGGAGGTTGTGATATCAAGGGTAAAGAGAGGATAATGGTAGGAGAGGGGTGAAAAAAGCAGTCAGCAAAGCAAACAGCACAGATGAAGGCCCTAAGGTGGAAGCATTTGGGTTCACTTGAGGGGATAGAGGTCAGCATGGCTGGAGGCTCTAGGGCAGGGCAAGAGTGTTGTGAGATAAGACTGGAGAGATAGACAGAGGCCAGACTATGCTGGACCTTATAGAATAAGATGAGGATTTTAGATTTTAACCTAAGACTAGTGGAAAGTCATCAAAGTCTTTTAAACGGGATGACTCAGGCAGATTTGTAGTTGTGTGTATGTGTGTGTGAGGAAGACTGGCCTTGAGCTAACGTCCACTGCCAATCCCCCTCCTTTTGCTGAGGGGGACTGGCCCTGAGCTAACGGCTGTGCCTGTCTTCCTCTACTTTATATGTGGGATGCCGGCCACAGCATGGCTTGATAAGCGGTGGGTGGGTCTGCGCTTGGGATCTGAACCTGCGAACCCCGGGCTGCTGTGGTGCCAACTTAACCGTGACACCACTGGGTCGGCCCCCAGATATGTTTTTTAGATAGCTCGGGGTGAGGTGTGGAGCCTGGAAAATTTAGGATAGGAAAAAATGTGGAGAGAAAACTCAGAAGGCTCTTGTGATGCAAAAGACTATGGTGGCTAAGATTACAGTGTTGTGATAGAAATGAAAAGAAAGGATTTGAGAGATATCTTGGAATTCAAACCAACAGGACCAATATTTTTGCCTCCAAGATACTTAAATAGCTATTGATTGGCAGTGATTTTGAGAATATATTTCCTAACAAGTCCTTGGAGTGCAGTTATTTTATGTGGCAAGTTAAGTACAGAGCTGTGTGCTTTAAAAGCCAGCTATGCTGGGGATAGAATGAATAAAAGCTGAGCAGCTTTGGAGAGAAGCCATCTCATCTCCCCCTGAAGATGAGTAGACAAGACTCAAGGCAGGGCCAAGATTCTCTTCAGGAAGTAATTCTTTAAATCTACCTGAATGTACACAACCAATAATGAAGACATCGATGTCCTCTGCTATCCAGTGTGGGTGGTGAGAATTTTAATTGGACAATTTACATAACAGATGTTTCTACCACGACCATTAAACATCTCACTCATGCCACATGCAATTTCTGTTACATTTTTTGTGTAACCTCTTGTGCCTTCAACAAAATGAGCAACACAATTTTGCCTCACTTTTCAAAATGAAGTGAGTTGCTACAAAGGATGATCAGATTGAAGCTGAGGTGAGTTTGCCAACAATAATGACTTTGGTTTTAGAGGAGTTGATCTTTAGCCCTTCTTTCTACCAATAACTAGATAAGAAGGTCAGTTGTCAATTAAGACTACACCTAGTTTGTGACCCTAAAATTGTGTCATCACAATTTACAATTTTTCATCACATGAAAACTGCTTCTCCCTATAGACTCCAGCAGTCTCTGGTCTGTAGGGCATCTATTCAGATCTTCCAATAGTGGTTTGAAAGGAGGCTGGGAGAGCCTAGCCTCATTTTTAGCCCCCTGGGAAGGTTCCCATTCTCAGTGCATCACAGAGCATGGTATTTGTGAGAGTCAATCGTTAGGAGTCTTCACGGAGCTCCTAGAGCTTAGAATACAGCTGGTTCCTGTTCACAGAAGCAAAGGTTGTAGCATTGACTATACCTCTAACCCTACCTGTGCCACATATGAGAGTAACAGCTAACACTTATGTAGCATTTATGTGTAAGGTACTGTTCTAAGGGCTTTATCTAGCTTCAAAATCAACTTATTTTACAAATGACAAAACCAAGGCATCAGCTAGGATGTATCGAAGGTCACAGAGCTAGGATGTCATTGAGCCAGGACTAAACTAGGCAGTCTTCTCTGGTATCTGTGCTCTGAAACACTCTACTCAGCAGATAGGGCTTGCATGCTCAAGAAATGGTCAATCAACCTAGATGGAAATGTGTAGTAGCATTTCCTATTTTGTTTTTCTCTCTCTCTCATTTTTTTTCCTTGGGAAAATCAATGTTCACTTTGTTTTGGCAAAAGAAAATATAGGCATCGTGGCTCTGAGCACACACGAAGCTTTCACACCACAACTCACATTCAAGCCAAAAAGCCAAGAAAGATGCAGCCTGGGACATGACACATTCTTTGTTGCGACTTCTCTTCTGCTATTGAGTTTGCTGAAATTTAATATGACAGCACATTGGCAGGGAGCTTAATGATGTTCCTCATCTATTTCAAAATTTGCTTTATTTAAACACCAAAGCAAACCACTCAGACGCTGTCATAGGGAACTATGACATGTTTGTGTATTAAGCAACTAGAGATCTCACTCCAGACTGTAAAGAAAGACAGGTGGAGTGCCAGGGCTTGATGGATTTGCATTCGGAGAGGAACCTGCACACTCCGTGTGCCTCCTGAGGGTGCCCCCAGAAAGGTCTGCTTGTGCTTAGAAGTCAGTTGTTGGGTATCCTTGACCTAGCTTCCTATTTCTCAGGGAAAATGGAGACTTTCAGGCAGGGACTGCCTCAGTTTACTTTCTCCAATGCATAAATCTATCTGTACTTCCTGGCCTTCCAGTTTTAGAGATGGGCTCTGTAGTTGGGTCCCTCCATGGTGGGCTGAGGAAGGAGGATCTGCTGGTGCAAGAATAAACAGATAATTGGGGCAAGAAGAAAATCCACAAGTATTCCTTAGAGTATGAAGAAAAATAGTGTCACTTCATGCCTGTTAGAATGATCACCATCCAAAAAATAAGAGATAACAAATGCTGGCTTGGATGTGGAGAAAAGAGAACCTTCTTGCACTGTTGGTGGGATTGTAAATTGGTGCAGCCACTGTTGAAAACAGTATGAAGGTTCCTCAAAAAATCAAAAATAGAGCTACCATATGATCCAGCAATTCCACTTCTGAGAATATGTCCAATGTAATGAAAACACTAACTCCAAAAGATATCTTCATTCCTGTGTTCATAGCAGCATTATTTACAATACCCAAGACATGGAAACAACATAAGTGTCCATCAAAGAATGAATGGATAAAGAAGTTGTGCTATATATATGCAATGGAGTATTATTAAGCCGTAAAAAATGAGGAAATCCTACCATTTGCAATAACGTGAATGGAACTTGAAGGCATCACGCTGAGTGAAATAAGTCAGACAAGGAAAGATAAATACCATATGATCTCACCTATATGTGGAATCTGAAAAGAAAACCAAACTCATAGAGAAAAGAGATCAGATTTGTGGTTACCAGAGGTGGGGGTGGAGAGAGGGGTAATTGGAGGAAGGTGGTTAAAAGGTACAAACTTCCTGTTATAAGATAAATAAGTACTAGGGATGTAAGGTACAACGTGATGACTACAGCTAACATTGCTGTATGGTATGTAGGAAACTTGTTAAGAGAGAAAATCCTGAGTTCTCATCACAAGGAGAAATTTTTTTCTTTTCTTGTTGTATCTACACGAAAAGATGGATGTTAGCTGAACCTATTGTGGCGATCATTTCACAATATATGTACATCAAACCATCATGCTATACACCTAAACTTATATAGTGGTATATGTCAATTATTTCTCAATAAAACTGGAAAAAAATAGTATGCTATAAAGGTGATATTTCAAATTAGTAGGAGAAATAAATATGTTAAAATAAATGTTGCTAGGTCTATTGGCTAACAATTTGTTATTTATGTGTAAATAAAATATATCTGCATACAGCTAGGTCACCATTTTACCAATCCAGATTCTTGGTTGCTAATAATGGAAACTGACTTCGTATAGTTTAAACTGAAAAGAAATTTATTGGAAGGATTTTAGGTAGATCACACAGTTAATGAGAACCGCGTGAAACCGTCTTGGGAAATAAGGCCACCTATTATGGTTTAGCAGGTTATGCACTGCCCAAAGGCATTTGGCTGAGGCAATAATTAGGGACTGACATCCAGCCCACCTTCTGCTCACCAAGCCATGAGTCCCGGTGTGTGCCACATCAACCCAAAGGAAAAGATGCTTTATATCTCACATAAACGCTCCATCTCTTTGCCAGGCCGTGCATCCAGGGGCCTGTGTCCACCTGGAGGGATGCCTGTTTCTAAACTGCACAAGGGCACTGTCTAGGCTAGTCATGGCCTGCTCATAGCACTAACCTGGTTGGCCTATAGCTTCTGACCTGAAACACTGAATGCCACAGCTGACACCCATGGGCCCAGGACGGGGAGCCCCAACCACCGAAGTGAATTTGAAGCTGCTCCTGTTTTTTGCCTCACTAACTCCCGGGTCCTGGATGGGAGAGGCCAGGTGTCCAAGCTTCAGCCTTGTACTCACAACCCAATTGTTTGCAATATTGGAAAGCAAGCTCCTGGCTTTTTGACTTCCCAAAACACACAGTAGCATATTCCATGTTATAGAAAGCCAAAATTTAATACCAGTTAGTTAAATGTTATATGTTAAAAATAATATATATATATATGTATTTATCAGATCTTAGAATAATGAAGGACTTTAGAAACATAAAACAGAAGCAACTGCAAAAGCACAAATTGATACACGCAGCATGGAATTAAATATTTTATGTCCAAAAGCCCCTAAATTATAAGGTAAATGAGAAATGGGGGGGGGGGGAATAACACACAAGATAAATAAAGCTCTGATAAGCTGATCATATAAAAATTTCTCAAAAATCAATATGAAAAATACTCTTAAAAAAATGCAAAAAGGACATAAGTGGACAGCTTACAGGAGAAACAAAGAATGTGAGGAATGCTGGTCCTTTCTAGTTGTCTGCTCCATCTTGTGGATGAGAACTTGCTAGGGTTGCAGAGCCGGGTCTGTGAGTGGCTGTCTGTGAGCCGAGCCTGCCACAGGAGATGAGGATGGTTCTGAAAAAATGGGAGAATTTGGAAGTCAAACCCAAGAGAAATGACACTGAGCAAGAATGAGGTGTACAGTGAAGAATCAGCTAAGGAGAACTGTCAAGACAAAGTTAAAAGGTTCAAGAGGCTCTCTCTTTGTATTATCTCATTTAAACCACAAAGAACTATAACATAGATATTTGTGTAATTCCTATTGTACAGTTGAGGAAATAAAATCTTAGAAAACTGAAAGGGCTTGCCCAAGGTATATCAAGCATGTGGATAACACAGGATTTGAATCTACTGATGTTCATTGTTTATTGCTGTTTTAGTTGCCAAAAATATTTATGATATTTACACTGCCATAGAACAAATAGAACAGTGACTTAGGATTCGGTCATCATAGCTGACTTCATGTAGTCTCACGTCTTAGACAATTACACTTGATCTCACCCTGGAACTCTGGAGAATGACATTGTCGCTGGGCTGGGGCCCTAAGAACCCTTGGGGTGGGTGTGTGGGTGTTATGATTCACCGCGCCTTGTCACATCTCCTGCTTGGTCCTGCCAGCCTCACCCTCGGCTCAACCTTTTTTCCTAAGGAACAACGGTGTGGACAAAACAACTCCTCCCTGGGCAGAAGTGCTTCCATAGAGATGCTAAGTGAATTCATTGAGCCTCCTCCTCCTTCCAGCCCTTCCCCTCAGGCCACCCGCCCCTCTTCCTCACTCTTTGCAGCTGCAGAATCACCACTACATCCCCGCTCATTGTAAGTGACCAGACTAGGCAAATAGGAAGACGGATGGTTAGTCAGGGAAATTTGGGCCACCGTGATGGGAAAGGTGCAGAGGAAAACATTATGGCCTGAGTCCCTTTGAAACATGCTGACAGTTGACAGATGAGCATCCATAAAATGACAAAGGCCTCCTTGTGTAAAGCCCTTTGCCACCAGCGCTTCTCCCTGGGAAACTAACTGCCCTCAACTGTCAGTGAAAATATTATGATTTTTTTTCTGGTAGTTATTCTCGTCCCTGTTTCTCTAACCACAGAATAGCCTGCGCTTTGCGTGTGTGCGTTTTCTCTGTCCCGGTGCCTGCGGCCACCCCTGCCCATCAATTTCTCAATAAGACACGAGGAATTATCCTGTTGATTAAATGATTAGAACCAGGCTGGCTGGGAAACTGGAATGTGTAACTGTATGAACTATGTATGGTTACAAGGGACACATATTGGGAGAATCCTAAGATTTTTTAAAGTAGTGTTAGTGATCCCTAAGGATCTATGAGGAGGATCCGCACATATTTACAAAGCTTTGAGTCTGCAGCAACAATGAGTACTCGAATGACGCTGTCCACATCCTCAGAGAAGCCCTGCCGTGTGCCTGTGCAGTTTCTCATTCCATTTATTTTGTCTGTCCCGTTGCTTTCTGCAACAGAGAATATTAAAAGGGGAGGAGAGGAAAGAAGACAGAGGGAAACTGAGGGGGTCGGATGTTGTGACAACCTGTGGCAACTCTAAAATAGAGGGAGGGATCTTCTTCCCTGCAGATTCCTTTATCTTGGGAATCCTCCCAGGAGTCCACAGGAGGCATTTTCCCCATCTCAGATGATAACTTTGGATTCAGGGCCTGTCTTGATCTTTTTTTTCTAGAGCAGTGCTGTCCAACAGGATTTTCTGTGGTGAACAAAATGTTCCATATATGTGCTGTCCAATAGGTGGTCGCTAGTGTCTATTGAGCACTTGAAATATGGCTAGTGTGACTGAGAGAATGGATTTTAAGTTTTATTTGATTTAATTAATTTAAATTTGGATTGAAGTAAGCCTGTGGGACTAGCAGCATTGGGCAGTGCGGCTCTCGAGCCTGCATCGTGTCCACCTCGGCACTATATATGTATGATGTATGCGACTCCTGTAGGGGTCAGCTTTAGAGGAGGTACTGAAATTAGACATGCATCTCAAGTATAGAATCTTACAAGACTCAGGCCGTTTAACACAGGGTAAAGCAACGATGGAACCCTTCCAGGAATTCCCTGTAGTCACTTCCTCTTTCTCTCACAAGCCTTTCCTCTAGAGCCTGACTCTGGAATGTTCTACTTCCACCCTAAGGTTGGGCAGGACTCTACTTCATGCCTTTGTCTTTGAAAAAGAGAGTGAATCTTTTGCCTTTTTGGACGTCAAGCCCATTTCCATTGGCTTCAAATGAGAAATTCCTCCCGGTCAGCCACCTGATCCACCAATCTGGCCGCTGTCTCCTGGGCTCTGAGCTCAGGAAATACCTGACCAGCTTTTCCTGGCTTCTCAGCTCAGCCTCCATCTTGGTCAATAACACCTGCTGAGTCCCAGTCCCCTCAGCTCTGATCTTCCTGTGTTTTCTGTCCCAGTCCTTCTTGTCCTTGCTCTTCAGGTTTTGAACCTCCTTCTGCAACCTCTCTTCCTTCTTCTATCTTTAGCTCAGCTCTTTATGTGCTCTGGAATCCTTGAGTCACGCTCTCAGTGGGATCCCTTTCTTGGGTAGCTTTAGAGTTCAAGACACATTTGGTTTCTGAAAGAAAACTTCCTCATCACTTTCCAAATTCCTAGCATTGTTTACCCACAATCTTTACAATTTTTAAGCTCTATCACTTACATTTTACCACATTTGCTTTCTTTCTTCAAGTTTGTTTTTCAATCTACTGCGCTGTCTAGGAAGATATCAGAGATGTTTTTCTTTGTTTCTATTGCTGTTGCTTCATCTCCCCTCACATTCACACACACACATACAGAGATATGTATTAGAATAATCCATTAAAACAAAATATAAACTCAGTAGAGAGAGGCTGCTGTTTTAAATATGTGTGCTAGTATTTAATTAGAGATATTTATGAATATATATTATACTCTCCCCTTCCCCCAAAACCTTTTTCTCCATTATCATTAAACTAGCATGACAAAGTATGCAAAAGCATTTCACAGCTTGTACAGTATCATATAAGTATGAATTTTTGTCACTATTTTTTCAACAGCACTCATGGAGGACCAACTTCAGGATGATTGCTTCAGAATAGTGTAGTGGCTGTCCGCCTAGCTGGAAATTGCCTGCCTGGCCTACCTGGATTGTCCTCAGCTGCCATCATCTCTACCTCACTTTGTCCCCATTGTTGACTGGGCCAGAGGTGGGAACTTGATCCATGCTAGACAAATGACATTCTCCCTCCTAGGTATTTAGTTTATGATTAAAAGACAGGCAGTCAGTTTGAACCCATTACATTGGAGGAAGTGTAAATGTGGGAGCTTTGCAGGGAAAATCTTCTACCTTCCAAGTGGACTGAGAATGTGCAAAAATAGGTCTGCAGGGAGAGACAGAAAGAGAGGATTTTAGAGAAATGAAGCATAAAGACAAAAGTGGGTGTTTTTTTTTCAGTGAGGAAGATTGGACCTGAGCCAGCATCTGTGCCAATCTTCCTCTATTTTGTACGTGGGACACTGCCACAGCATGGCTTGATGAGCAGTGTGTAGGTCTGCACCTGGGATCTGAACCTGCAGACCCAGGCTGCCAGAGCAGAGCACATGAGCTTAACCAGTATGCCACCAGGCTGGCCCCAAAGACCAAGTTTTGATGGCCCTTCTTGCCATCTGGTTGCTTTCTTATTCTTTGTACCTCAGTATGTTTATATTTATAAGCTTGTTTCTGTTCCTTACAACCAAAGTGTTCAAACTAATACAAGCGTACTGCTGAGAAAGTGAAAATCCTGAGGACAATCTAGTTAACTCCATGCTGTTCTGTGTCATAAACTATAACCCTTGGTCTGGTCAGCCATTGTATAAAACCATGCTTGTCATCACAAAGGTGAGAAGTATTGGAGAATCAATCCAAATTCATCATTGCCTCTGGAATCACAACACACTGAATATTCCATTGATGGCTCAAGGCTGGTAACTAGCAGGGAGAACATAAGTTGTAAGTAGCCAGGACCATGGTGCTGTGAGGCTTCTGTGCAGATCGCCTACTTTTGTAATGTCGGGGCCTAGGGAACCCTGGGGGCAACTCCGTGAAATCCATTGCCAAGTTCCCTTTGTCAGGCACTGTGGCTCTCATACATGATAAACAGCCACATGAACTCCAATCAAGTCATCTCAGCAGATTTCAGTTGGGATGTAAGTACAGCATCTGCCTCCATTTCTTATCAACTCTGTAGGCAGCTCCTCAGCTGCCACACACCACCAGTGTGCATGGAATTGTGTGTTGTGGTGCATGTGGAGTGAGGGGAGGAAGGAATGAGCCCCAGAGGCCTAGAGGAGAGAATGCTTGTGATGACAGAGTTCTGGTTTTTTTAACCAGTAGGACCATGTCTTTGGTGTCTCTAGCTTGAGGTGACAGTTATCTCCTGGTTATTGTTTTCATATTTAAGCTGGAAAACATTATCTTCTCTAATTCATGTTTTTGCATAGCCTATTAAGACCAAAGTCTTTGCTTCTTTGTCTAATTTAGGCTACACAAATGTATACTGAGGTGATTTTTCCAATGTTATTACTCATGAAAAAGAATTTTATTTCCTCTTCTAGGGCCTGATTCCATGAGAAGACATGAAAAGGCAGGAACAGATATCTGTCCTTTTCTAAAGCAAGTCATGCTACAAAGCCCAATTCACCTTATGTAAGGGACATCCATTCGTGCTTTAAAGAAGGGAGCTGAGAGAGGGCTACCCATCTTTGAGAGGAGAACTGCCACTCAGACAGCACAGGGAATGGTGGATCTTGTGGACAGGGCCGTAGAGAGGCAGTCGTAGAACCTGAGTGTGGTTCTGATTTAACTACCCACAACAAGTCCCATTAATCATAATTTGGGCATTTCTCTGAACTAACCACAAGAGTCCTCTTTCTTCATCAATTAAAAAAAATGGATATAATACTACCCATCCTACTTTTCTTACAGATTTGCTATAAATGTCAAATAAGATAAGATATGAAAGTACAGTCATGTGCCACATAACGGCATTTTGATCAAGGATAGACTGCAAAAATGATGGTGGTCCCATAAGCTTCTAATGATTGAAACTGAAAAATTCCCATCACCTAGTGACATCGTAGCCGTTGTAATGTCATAGTCCAACGCATTACTCACGTGATTCTGGTGATGCTGGTGTAAACAAACCTACTGCATTGTACTAGGTACATACAGCACAAACAATTATTTACAGTACATAACACTTGATAATGATAATAAATGACTATGTTACTGACTAATGTATTTACTATACTATACTTTTTATCGTTATTTTAGAGTGTACTCTTTCTACTAACAAAAAGAAGTGTTTACAGTATGCCGTGTTATGCCAGCAGCAGCCTCATACATCTCATGTTTACTGTGTCTCTTGGTTGCATCATTTTCTCTTATTCTTAATTGAATATCACACTGTTTTGTTCATAATGGCCCCTAAGCATACAAAATCCACTGCTAATGCTGCCAGTAAGAGGCCATGTTGAGTGACTGACGTGGAAACAAAATGAAAAGTGATTAAGGACTACAAAGGTGGAAAATCAGTGATGGTTATTGCTCATCACTCAGGTGTGTTCCATTCCACCACAGCTACAATCCTGAAGAACAAGAACAAAGTGACAGAAGCTGTTAAATTGAAGCTGGTCTGCTTCATTGAAGGCAACGAGACTAACGAAAATTTGAGAAGGGCATCTATCAGACATGGAGAAACTTCTAATTCTCCTGGATTGACCTGGATTGAAGACCAGACACAGAATTGTATCCCTCTCAGCACCGTGATGATCACAGCTAGAGCAAGAAGTTTGCTAGCAATATTAAAAGGCTGGACCCAACTAGATGTTGAATTTACTGCTAGCTCTGGGTGGCTTAAACAATTCAAGAATCATTGTTCATTACATAATGTGAAAGTGAGTGGTGAGTCTGTGAGTGCTGATGTGAAGGCAGCTGAAGAATTTTTGGAAACTCTAGATAAGCTGATTGTGGAGGAAAATTTCCTGCCAGAGCAAATATTCAGTGTGGATGGAATATGCCTATTCTGGAAACAGATACCTAAAAGGATTTTCATCCATAAGAAGGCCAAGTCAACACCAGATATCAAGGTTTTTAAGGACAGGATAACAGACTTGCTTGGGGCAATGTTTCAGGCTATAAATTGAAACTCTTTGTAATCTGGCAAAGTGAGAATTCCAGGGCCTTCAATAAGTACATACTGCCAGTGTACTACAGGAGCAATAAGAGGTCATGGATGACCTAGCTTCTTTTCCAAAATGCCCTCCTGAATTGCTATGCCTGGAGAAGTACTGTTTGGAGAATAACATACCTGTCAAGATTTTGCTTATCGTTGATAATGCTCCTGACACCCTCCTTTTACTGGTGATCTTCATCCTGGTATCAGAGCAGTGTTTCTCCCTTCAAATACCACCTCTTTGATCCAACCAATGGGTCAAGAAGTTACAGCAGCTTTTAAGGTCTACTGCCTGAGAAGGACCTTTCCCCAGGCTATTGCTGCAACTGAAGAAGACACTGATGCAAATCTGAAAGGATTACAACATCGATGACTGCATCAAGAACCTTGCTTGGGCTTGGGGTGATGTCACCAAGGAGCATATAAATGGCATCTGGAAGAAGTCACTCAAGTGGTTCATCCATGACTTCAAAGGATTTGCCAAAGGTCAGGACAATGCAAAAATCAAGAAGGCTGTGGTTGAGATGGCAAACAATTTTAACCTGGGTGTGGATGAGGAGCTCCTGGAGGTGGTTCCTGAGGAATTGACTAGTGGGGAGTTGTTGGAACTGGAGCAGGAATGCATAGCTGAAGAAGAGGCAAGAGAAAAGGAAACTGCAGGGAAAGAAAAAGAAGAACCTCCAAGAAAATTCAGAGTGAAGGGTTTAGCAGAAGCTTTTGCAGACCTCAACAAGCTCCTTAAAAAGTTTGAAAACATGAACCCCAACAGCAAAAGTTTTCATTAATAGAGAGGAATGTTCATGGTGGATTATCTGTTTACAAACTAATCTATGATGAAAAAAGAAGCAAACCACCATGGACATATTTCTGAAAAGAGTGACACCTCCTCAAGAAGAGCCTCAGGCAGGTCGTTCAGGAGGTGTTCCAGAAGAAGACATTGTTATCATAGATGACGGCTCCATGTGTGTTATTGCCCCTGGAGACCTTCTGGTGGGACAAGATGTGGAGGTGGGAGACTGATATTGATGATCCTGACCCTGTGTAGGCCTAGGCTAATGTGTGTGTTTGTATCTTCATTTTTAACAAAAAAGTTTAAAAAGTAAAAAAATAAAAAATTTTAAGATAGAAAAAAGGTTGTAGAATAAGGGCACAAAGAAAGAAAATATTTGTGTACAGCTGTACGTGTTTGTGCTTTAAGCTAAGTGTTATTACAAGAGAGTTAAAAAAATTAAAAAGTTTATAAAGTAAAAAAGTTACAGTAAGCTAAGGTTAATTTATTACTGAAGAAAGAAAAATATTTTTTGATAAATTTAGTGTAGCCTAAGTGTTCAGTGTTCACAAAGTCTGTTTACAGTGATGTCCTAGGCCCTCTCATTCACTCACCTCTCACTCACTGACCCTCCCAGAGCCACTTCCGGTCCTACAAGCTCCATTCACGGTAAGTGCCCTATATAGGTGTACCATTTTTTTGTCTTTTGTATTGTATTTTTACTGTACCTTTTCTATGTTTAGATGCATGAATACTTACCATTGTATTACAATTGCCTACAGTATTAGGTACAATAACATGCTGTATAGGTTTGTAGCCTAGGAGCAATCAGCTATACCATATAGCCTAGGTGTGTAGCAGGCTATACCATCTAGGTTTCTGTAAGTACACTCTGTGTTTATATAATAACAAAGTCATCCAACAAGGCATTTCTCAGAACATATCCCCATTGTTAAGTGACGCATGACTGTGCTTAGAAAGAACAAAGCATGACAACAATGTAAGACATTTTTCTTTTTTAGTAACAAGTTTATATACATATAACTTATTTATGTGTGTGTGTTTCTTCAAGTCCATTCAATGGTTTCTTTGGCCTCACATTTAACTTTTAACCTCACATTTTCTTCCATAAAATACATTTCCAGTCATTTTATCTTTACAAAAAGAGAATATTTTACCACAAGTTCAAGACAAAAAAGAAATTTGCAGCTAAAGGTCTTTAGGGGAAGAAATCCAAATGAGTCCATTAGCGATAACTAAAAAGTCGGTCCATCACAAATGGAAAAGGCAAGTAAACAGTCACATTTAATGAAATCTAGTTAAGGAAATAAATCACTCTCTATTTCTCTTTTCCCCAATGCCAGTGTTTCATGACTAGGTTTTTGAAACCAAGTGTTTGGAGATAAACTTAATTCTAAATGTGGTTTCTCAACTATTTAAATAGCAAGTCTTTCTCCCATGTTTACTTAAATGCACACACAGAGCTTCATGAAGTCCAAACACTGAGTGCTTTATATACTAAGACAATGTAGTATCCGTGCAAATGAGAATGGACGTGATGAGAAATATCATACTTATACCCATTCTTTTCTGTTTCGAATGGACTTTTTAGAGCTAAAATCCTTGAAATTAAAGATTCAAAAGAGTTAACTTTTAAATACCATAATGAAAATCAAAGTTGACAATTATTCTCTTACACAACACATTGTATGGTAGAGATTCCTACTTAGGCCATCAGGAAGTCACTTTTTAACAAATGTTTAACAAATAGTCCACATTTTTGTTGAATAAAGAAACATTTATAGAATGCTTATTATATACCAGTTGATATTCTAGGCACTTGGAATGCATCTATAAGCAAAAGGAAATATGTTAAACATTGGAAGGTAACAGAAGGTAATAAATTATTTTCTAAAGAAATAAAATTAAATGTATTTCTTTTGGCTTATCTAAGTAGTATTGCCTTAAAAGTAGTTAAAATAGATAATAATTCCATAATCTATAAAAGTAATAGTTGTATTTCATAAACCAACGTTCTATCTCAACATATCAACAAGAAAAAAGGATATTTTTTCTTTCTAAATTCGTTTGAAGAAGCACACATAGTATTGCCATATTAACAAAAGAGTTTTTGTTCAAGAATGCCTTTATTGAATGAGCGCTCCATGCATGTAGGGACTTTCACTTGATTCATTTTTTGATGTATCCCTAGCATCTGGCACATAGTGGATGCTCAATAAATATTTGTTGAATGAAAATGAAAAAGAAAACAAACCCAAACTAAAGCATATAATCTGCCACTAAGTAAGTATAAAAGACTGTCTCAGATCATTCACTGCTCTGATGATGGAAAAAGTTGAGGAGAGGCCACTGGGTATAAAATGGAGGAGCGTGGGGGTGAGAAAAGGAAGAATCAGCATTGTCTAGTGATGTGGGATATATATGTCACATACTCCACAGTACTTCTGGGTGACAGTGGGTTCATCTTCATTCAGGTGAGCATGAATAAAATTCTTCACCAACTCTACAAAATCAAAAATATGAGGAAGGCCAGTATATTAGTCTGCTAGGGGCTGCCACAACAAAATACTACAGACTGGATGGCTTAAACAAGAGAAATTTATTTTCTACCAGTTATGGAGGCTGGAAGTCCAAGATCAAGTTGTCAGCGAGTTTGATTTCCTCTGAGGCCTCTCTCCTAAGCTTGTAGACAACCATCCTTTGTTGCCTCTACACATGGTCTTTTCTCAGTGCACGTGCACCCCCGCTATCTCTCTGTATGTCTTAGTCTCCTCTTCTTATAAGGACACCAGTCAGATTGGATGAGGATCCATCCTAACAGCCTCATTTCGGCTTAATCACCTCTTTAATGGCTCTATTTCCAAATACAATCACATTCTGAGGTACTGGGGGTTAGGGCTTCGACATACGAATTTTGGAGGGACTCAAATCAGCCCATAACAGCCACTGCTCTCAGTTTTGGTGGTTAAAGCACTCTGCGTCACATGCATATCAAGCTATTTCAGTGAGGTTTTTTTTTTTTTCCTGAGGAAGATTCACCCTGAGCTAACATCTGTGCCAGTCTTCCTCTATTTTGTATGTGGGTCATCACCACAGTGTGGCCGCTGATGAGTGGTATAGGTCCACGCCTGGGAACTGAAACTGGGCCACCAAAGTGGAGTGCATCGAACTTAACCACTAGGCCATGGGGCTGGCCCTCAGCGAGCTTTTTTAACTTCAGAGAGAGTCATGTAATTTTGTCCCTAGGAGGCTCTTTCACAGAGGAATAACTGTTGGGTGGTCACTGACTTTTGGTGATACGTGATCTTAATAAATAAAACATATCCCAAGGAGTGTAAAATTCTCTAAATACCTTACAAATCTGATTCAAAACATTATGATAAAGATGCAATGGAATCCAAAATCTTACAAAATCACTGGTTATCACAAGAATGTAAGGATATTAGGTCACATATAGCTAGATTGCTCTGAAAGTTTTAGAGACACAGATATATAAATTGATTTTTTATGAAGATGATTAGAGGTATTTCTACTAGATCCAATCTTATTTCTTCAAAAATAGAAAATAGAAATAAGGTAAAAGTATTTAATGCAAGTAAATAGCACAGAGTAAAACTCTTACAGATAAAAGACACATGGGTTCTGCAACCAAGGATGGTAAGCACAAGAATGTCACCCATGTGGGCTAGAAGGAAATTAAATATCACTTAGTCTGGCATTTTTATTTTGTATGTGGGGAAATCAATTCTTGAGAATACAAACTGTCTTCCCCATGTGACAGAATGTAGATGGAATCCAGACCCACCTACTCCTCTTCATTCAGTGCTCTGGTTCCCATTTCTACTCTCACTCTGATGAGGATATATGAGATCCAAGGTGAATGTCTTGGTCTGCCCCAAGTTCTTTCTAATCTTGGTAGAATGCAATTCACAACATAAGGAATAAGTGCCACCAACAAAATTTAGGTAGGAAATAAGAGCCTAGTGGAAAGGGAGTAAAATCCAGATTCAGAAGACATAAGAACATAATTTACCATCTCTGTGACCTTACGCAAGACACTTCACTTCATTAAGCCTAATTGTGTCATCAGCACTCTGCGAATAACAATTCTTGCCCTACAAGCTTCACTGGGCTATTGATGAACAGAAAAGATAAAGGACCTGCAAACTCTTTGTAAATATTAAAGTGGTATTCAAACACTGTATGTGATAATCGTTGTTATACGCCGAAAATTAGTGTGCCAATGAGATCTACTTTTTAGACGAGAGCTGATTTGGAAATGTAATCTGGGCTTGATATACTGAGAATGAAAATGTCAGTTTTATTTACTTTCTTTAAAAAAAAATAGTGCCAGCTACCTGAACCAATTCAGAGTTCAAGTTTAAAGAACACCATCTCCATTTTAATTAAAGTACATAAACTATGGCCTATTATGACAGCTACAACCAAGAGGAGCTGGTATTAAAACCAGTGATTCCTGGCAGAGTTCCATTGGAACTAGTCTGTTTAGTAGAGGATTAGTCCAGAGCCTCAGAACTGAGTACTCTTAGAATAGAACTCCTTGCTGGCAGGTCTCTGAAAATCCAAAGAGCAACAACCATTAGGAATTAGTTATTGAAGATAACATCTATATAAAACCTACATGCTCCTGTCCTTGCTAGTCTTTGCATACAAAATAAACTGATACTTATTTTCTCCTGGTGTCCCTACTTGTCTAGTCTCCAGAAAATATCTCTTCTCAAAATAGCCCCCTGCTCTTTCTAAGTTTCCCAGAAGGCTATCTCAGGAACTGGTCCTTCACGTTCTTCTCTTTCTGCCTTCCACACCATCCGTGGCTGCCTCTGCTATTGATGAGCATCACGGGATCCTAGTGTACTTTCTTTGCTGGTGATAGCCACTGACATCCTATGGCATAATCTCTTGCCTGGCCCCTGGTCTTCCCCCACAAGGACACCCAACTCACCTCAAGGGCTGAGCATGCTCCAAGCTTCTTCTGGCCTCAGAGTCCAGCCCCCTCTAAACTCCCAATCCCTCATCCCCAGAGAGAGGAAAAAGGCCTTCCTGCAGCTCTTCCCTCCACAAGTCTTGCCCCAGGGCTAGCCTATTCACAAGATGATTGACACTTTGCAGATACATTCCTTTCAGGAGGAAACCTCTACTCTCAGACTGGGGTCTGGCTTTAGAGTCACGCAATTAAAATAGAATAACTTTCCCAAAGATTGGCTTGTTGGGTCTTAAAATTTTGACTATTGCAATATGCAGAGTCTGGTCCAGTTTGCACTGTTTTATGCTCAGTCCATATCTTTTTGCATTATTTCTTCTGTCATGATGTAAAAAACTCAGCCCTGCACCAGATTTCCCTGATGGTTTGGTCATGGACTCCAGCTCTTGTAAACAAATAAACAAATAACAAAATACCCTGAGGAGAGAACTGATTGTCTTATATAACTAGAAAGTCCTGGGATGGAGATCCCTAAGGATACCACACACTTACCCATTGTCATACCTGGATTCCGTCTTTCTCTACCTCTACATTATACTCCTCTCTTGCTTGAGAAAGAATTCCTCCACGGCGGGTAGAGGGTTGAGGATTTCATGGCTGCAGACAAGTCTAGGCCAGTTGTCATCCTGCCCCATCTTAGCAACCCCAAAGGGGAGAACAGGAAGGATTCTGAGCCGATTGGTCACTTGTGCATCTCTGGCCAATCATTACAGTCTAGAGGATATAAGCAGCTCCACCAGAACCAAACGGAGTGATAGATGAGGCCAAAGGAAAGCAGGTACCATTCCAAGAAGGAAAAGGTAGGCATGATGAACAAACAGAAGCAAGGGACTAGGGTTGTCTAAATTAAAATTTAGGGACCTGAAAATGAATTTTCTACCTCTTTAAAAGTGTTTACTAAAACCCTCAATATACATTACTAAACAAAACTCTTAATATCTTAGTCTGATAAACTGCAGTTAGGCACCCTCACTGAATTAAAGACCATTTTGGTAGGTATTTGCCTCCTCCTCAAGTTCAAAAGTCCCCACCAAAGTGCTGCCTATTACAGCAAAGAGAGTCTGCTTCACGTCCAGTGCCAGTCTCCTGCCCAGCAGGCAGAAATTGTTGCAACTCTCTAAATTGGCAATTTTCCACGTTTGAAATTAGTCCCACAGGAAACCCTGTTACATATGTAGCATTACTTTCGTGATTGAAGTACAGATTACAAAATCAGATAGATCTGGATTTGAATTCCCTCCCTACCAACCACTATGCACATGACTTTGAGCTTCTCAGTCTCAGCTCCCTGGTGAATAAAATGGAGATGATAATTTCTACTCCACTGGGTTGTTGTGAGCATTAGATTAAATAATGCTCTGGAAGTGCTGGCTATTAATGCCAGTGGTAGCACAGTGGTTTTTAGAACCAATTCAACTTTACTTTCATTCAAATACTTTATTTGTAAGTGAAAGATCTTTCCAACTAAGTGGCCAAGCGGATCACCTATTCTAATCATTCAACTGGCTTAAAAAAAGAAAATTGACAGTGACATCAGTTTTTAGACACATCTCACCATTTTTGAAGACAGTGTGTTCACAATGGGATTTTGGAATGTATACGATAAGAAGCGACATAAGGAAAGCGAGTGAAAAGAGTGAGAAGGAGTGAGTAGGTGCCAGGGACAGTGAAGTATGTGCTGGAGTCCTAATTCTAAAGGTAGGGAGTTCTCACACTAATTCCTAATTTATAAACTCAGACTAAAGACCTCGCAGTATTCAGAAATCTCAGTTCCACAGTCTAGGAGATTTGGGACTCAGATAACATTCATTACACCTAAAGATATGCACAAATCTGGGTCATTCCCCATGTAAGTAGAAAGCCTACCGCAGGAAGCCCCCACTGAGATAAAGTCTTCCTAACTAAAACAAAACCAGTGAACATGTTAAGACTCTTAAGGAAGCTTAGTACCCTGAGAAGGAGCAACTCGAATTCAGCATAATAGGTCCCAGTCCTAGAAGAGTTTCAGGTTTCAAAGAATTGCAGTTTGGAGAATTAAGAGTCTAGTGCATTAGGAATATTGAGGGAATATATTAAAATCCAAGAGTTGGGAGAAAGTCTGAAGAGTCTTCCAAAATAACATCACTGAGTTTCAGTAGATTCTTTCCATGAAAAAGTAAGATTCCATACTGGGATACGAGCAGGATCAAGCAGGATCGTCTAGAGAAAGGTAGATGAGGAGAGGAGAGAGAAGAAAGAAAGAAAGAGAGGAAGGAGAGAGAGAAATGGAGAAGAGAATGAGCAGATGAGAAATGAGAATAAACTATCCTGGGAGTGAGAAATAAGAAAATAATGCCTGCCACACACACATACACCCATCACTGCCAGAGGCAGATTTACCATGAATCTAATAAAATTTACATTTTAGGGCCCCTCATTTTCTCAAGTCCCCTTTCAAGACCCAAAGGAGAAGACTGAGCTATCTGTTCTCAAGGTCATGTTTTATTAAATTTGCAAACCTAGTATCTTTTACCTGCAATCAGTCAAGACCGCTGACTCTTTCCACTCCATCTGTCTCTCCAGTGAGGGGGCACTGGAGGGACCATGTATATTCTGGGATCAGACTAAAGGGAAGTGAAGTTAGGGATAACTTCAGTTTGAATTCAGTGGGATATATTGATGAAGTTCACTGTCACAGGGCCAGGGTTCATACTGCTGTATGGATGTGTCCCATGGTGCCAGCACCAGAAAGGTGTGGCTGGTGGAGGACAAAGAATGTTTAATAAGGACAGAGCTAGAAGTTATCTTTGGGGAAATTCTTCAAAATATTAAAATTTATATATGAAATAAACTTGATACGGTTTTCCTTAAATTTGACAATTCTAAACTTTTGCATATTATTACCAGTAACAAGTTATGAGGCTGCAGAAATTTTTCCAAACTCCCAGTAAATTAAAAATTCCTTGACTAACTATTCCAGAGGAAAGATGAAATCATTTTTCTATTCTTTTGTAGAAAATGATATTACTAGGATTACCAGATAAAATACAAGATGCCTGTTTAAATTTGAATTTCAGATAAACAACAAATAATTTTTAGCAAATGTATTCCCAATATTGCACAGAATTTAAATTTAACTAAACATCCTGTATTTTTATTTGCTAAATCTGGCAATCCTATAAATTAAAAAATCATTACTATAAGAAGAGATAACCAAAGAGTATACAGCCAAAAAATGCAGGGAAGAAAACATTATAGAGGTGTCATGCAATTAATTAAGAAAAGCATTGTTATTTTTCATGATTTTGTGACACTTATAGTATTTGCCACCTTTGTCCTATAATAAATATATTTAAACTTAAATTTATAATTTTTTATTGTAATGCGGCCCACAGACCTGGATCTGTCCCTCCCCCTACCCCATCCCCTATAAGACACAAAAATCTATCAGGACTCCCAGGAATGGAAGGGGAAGGACAGCCAAAAGGAATAATGAGCTAATGCTGGCCAAATACATTAAAAGGAGTAAGAAGGTGTTTTACAACTGTACCAGGGAAAAGAAATATTTGAGCATATGTAGAGCCATTAACAAATAAGGGAAGGAGTAAAATTAATAATGACTCTAAAACAGCTGAGATAATGAACTCCTTTTTCAACTCTGTCTTTGGCAAGATAAATAAGGAAATGGAATTTGCAGAATTAGGAAGTAATGAAGACCTTGTAAAAATAGCTATTAATATAAGGTAGGTAAAAAATGCTTAGAAAACCTGAATAAATCAGGGTGACTTGGAAATATGCATCCTGGAGTCCAGAGGTGAGCACATAATGAAGTTACTAAACTGCAGACCATTGTTTTCAAGAATTGTGAGGTTTAAGAGAGGAAATTGAGAGTGGAGAGAGGGAAATGGGAGGCAGCAAATATAAATGGATTCAAGGAAAGAATTTGAAAATTATAAAAAATTATTCTAACCCCTATAATGTACATTTGAATTATTTAATAACCCAAAGAAAACAGAACACTTATTAAGGAAATCCAATAAAAACATTTATCAAACCTTATAAGATTGCAAAATCAGAGAAGAGTCAACAATTTGTATGTAAAATAAGAAACTGCCACATAATAAAATAGGCATGTATAGCATTATGTTTCGTGAACATTTATTCTGAAAATTGTTCCTGATTGGTTGGATGAAGAATATACTCATTCAATTAAAATCAACTAAAGAGTCATAAATAACACTAAAATATAATGCTGGGCAAAAAATAGTGGGATACCACGGGAGTGGATTGAGCAGGAACTATGCTAACTGCCAGCCAGATTCTTAAACTTCCTTTTAGAGATTCTTAAAAGAGAGATAAACAAGATCTGTAAGTGATAACAGTTTCTCACTAGGAAGATAACTTCAACATAGACCTCTTAAAATCACAAGGTCAAAGAACTGGAGGTTCCTAATATAAGGCAGGGAAAACCAATTTTCACAAGACAAAAAATAAAATCCACAGAACTACAAATCAATGACGAATTGGTTGAAGAATTTGCCGATTCATTCATGTTATAGACGGAAAAATTGAGGCCGAGAGAGACTAAACAACTTGCTCAAGGTAGCTAAAGGCAAAGCCAGAACTGGAAACCAGATCTTTCTGATTTTGTGTTTAATGGTCATATTTTATATTTTGTTGTAAGCTCCATGAGGGCAGAGACAAACTTTATTTTAAACCACGATACCTCAGCACCTCACCCTATGCCTGGCACACACATACTCAATATTTGCTAAATTATTTAATAATGGTAGATGATACTACCATCATTCATCTTTACTTTTAACTTAATAATGAATTTCTCTCCATCCTCTCCTTTGGTTCCTTATGTCCTATAAGCAAGGGGTCTTGGTACAGTTACTATTGAGGTGCCACAAGCAAATAGGTACTTAGTCATTCTTGAAAATGATGTTAAGACCGTTAAAGCCAACAGTGGCATTAATCCCCAGACAAAGACATTACAGTTAGCTCAGTATTTTTGCACTCGAAGAAAAGATTTGGGGATTCATCTTTGTGACAACTCTTTCAGGAATGCATGGGTTTACATTCATTCAGAAAGAAAGCGATCTCTAGAGAATTGAGATTATACACGTAAAGAACCTAGCCAATAGCAAGCTTCATATATAGTGGAATAGCGGATGTTCAGCAAATGTTTAATTTCCTCTCTAATCTTTGAAACAGCAGGGGCATTCACAACCACTTCAGTCAGATCACTTCTTACGCATCATGGAGAAAACCCAGAATACCAGAAGATGTTAAAGTGAATGGAGAACACTTTAGAAAAGATGATGGAGAAGGGCCAAGAAGTCTCAGTGAAGTAAATGCTCTCAATCTACTCTTATGTGAGCCCTCCTTCTATATCAATACCTGATTCTGTTGTCAACTAACCTTGTGACGTTAATGAAATTGCCCTGTGTATCTGTAAATGAATCAGTCCTCTGTTCAGTGAGGACTCCAGAATTTCTACAGAGGAAGGGTTTAGGGGAAGCGATGTTTCGAGGTGCAAGGAAAATTCCATACCAAACACAATATTTTAATTTAGATTGTGTATTTACTTATGGTGGCTGGAGGGGGATTGGTCTGGTCTTAAAGATTATCAGTATTTCAATGTCCATCTCCTTCCCCAGGGAGGCCACATTTTGGGTTCTCACTGAGAGAGCCCTTAAAAATAATAAAGAGGCTAATCTTGGGCCCCTTGATGTAATGTAGGGAAGCGCTAATCAGTTTAGCCTGGAAAGGATCTATCTTCGTTGTGATTAACAAATTGTTTGTCTCTAGGAAAGACTGCACACAGAGTAAAGTACAACAGCAGAAGAAATGGGAATGATTTATTCTGACTGCACCACCAGGCTGGGAGGCAAGTCAGAGATGATTCTAAATCCAGAACAGCTCAGAAGGAATCTCAACTCTAGAAGTAGGAGAGATCATAAACCACACTTGTCTATTGCAGTCCTAAGTGCTGCCAGTTCTCAGAGACCTGCTCACCACAGTTAAGGATGTTTGGAATGGAGTCCTTTGTTAAAACGTTGGATTAGAGGGCCTATCGTGATCTTTTTAATACAGAGATGCTAGGTTTCTTGACTACAGATAAACACAAGGTCATCTGTCATTTAGCTGCAAGTGAACAGCTAAATTCATGTCTAAATACTCTTAAGTTACTCTGATATATTTCTTTCACTTGATTATTTTTCCCCAAAATTATTATGGCATGTGTGTTCCTCTTGAATGCCCTCTTTTGGAAAACCAGAACCAGGTCGCTTTGCTTAAATTCTCAGTATTGTATTAAGACAGAGTCTAACTAGGAAAACTAGGTTCTCACTTTTTCTTTTTTTGTTTAATAATTTTTGTGTCATTAAAATAAATTTGTGTTCACCTCAAATTCTTTCTGAAACAAAGTAAAACATTTAATTTGAATCTGTTTTAATATCAGTTATTTGTAAACTTAAACTGGTGATAAAAACAGATACAAATATAAAAAAATTATAAAACAGACTTTGCACTAAAGGCCCTAGCTGCAATGAAGTTATGATATTTCTATTTCTGATCCTATTATGCTTGCTTTTCTTGGTCTGACTCAAAATGTAGTAATGAACCTAGCTCAGAGCAAGCAAATCAGGTTGGGACATGATCCAATACTCAGGGCCTGGGGATTCTACTCAATTAGCCAAACTCAAAGTACATTCAGAAGTAGGATGGTTGCCAGTCCAAGAAACAGGCTAAAGCTTTGTTTTCATCCCTACCGTTTCCTCTAAACTCCAGCACCTGGTTAGAGTATCATTACTGCCACCTCTTTAAGATTCCACCTTGATAACACTGAGGGCTGCTACTGGGGAATAAAAACCTTGTGATTCATTTATTGGATTCCCTAGAATACCTGTTTAATTTTGTATCATACTTGCCAAAGTCAATGAATGGCAAATTCTAAAGACGTCTTCATTTAAGTACCATTCACTGAACACTCACTAGTGCTGAACGCTATGTTAGAGGTGGGGATGCGAAAAAAGAGGCACAGCTCCCAGGCACCAGGAACTTCGAGTTGAGGAGAGGAGCGCTATGTAAAAGAAGAACCGCAAACTAATATGAAATGTGCTAAATTGTGACATGAAGCATCTGCAAATAGGATGCATAGATAAGGGACGATGTGGGAGGCCTGGGCTTCTTGTGGTGATAAGGACAGGGATAAAGAGCATGGTGAAAAACTAATCTTGAATACAATAGGGGCTCCACAAATATTGGTTGAGTGAAGCAGCCAACAGGAATCTTAAAATTCACAAGCCAAGGGCTGTGAATTACTGAAGATGTCTACTGTATTTAATCTCTTGACATCTCCAGTTACTGCACTTGGCCAGCTTTGGGCATGAAGGAGAAACAGGAGATGCTGGGGACTACCTGCCCAGATGCGGATACTGGAGGGGAGGGATATATACCCTGTGGCTCTTATCCTCCAGTATAAGGGTTGATACAAAATTTTATTACCAGCTGAATGGGCCCTACTGGGGACAGTGAAGACTCTAGCCCAGTCACAATTTTCACACAAGCCAGTTTCTTCCTAACTATTTATCTACACTGTCCTCACAAGGGCTCTCCCCTGCGTTTGTCTGTCTCTGTTTAGTTTGCTTTTAAACATCAACTGCACTGTTTAGGATCTTGTTTCTATTTCATTAGAAATTTATTAGCTTTGTTTCCAAAGTCCTCTTGTCTCATAAATAAAAGCTAGAAAGAAGATTGATCAGGGGAATACCTGAGGCTGAAAGCCAGAATTGTCACCCAGTTCCCTTTGGGATGCCACTCCATCCCCATCCATTCTCTCATCCTCTCAAAGAATCCAAAGAAGATGCTTGCAGATAACTTGAGAAAGTTGCTGGTTGCTGCCAGTGTGGAAACAAGATGGAGACAACTCAAGAATCGACCAAGGCACCCAGCCCCGTGGAGCACAAATGTGAAGGACTGGATGGCTGGGCCTCTGTTCTTGCAGAAGTTTAACCAGGGAGAACAGTCAAAGAGAAGAAGAGAGATGGCTGAGACATGCCACATTAGATGTCCAACATTTTTACAAGAAGCTCACCCCTACACAGTTTGGGTGAGTGACTTACTGCATTCAAATGCAATATTCTCATTTTAGCCTTTCAAAGGGGGAAAACTACTGATGGAATCAGAGATTGGAGGAATTCTAAACCACTGTCCAAGTAAGTCTGCCGTGCCAGGAGAGGTGGTAGGTTTCTCTCTTGTAACCAAAAAGTTAAAGAGGGTCAACCCTATCAAAGAACATAGATAATCTGTTTGCTGAATTGACAGTGTATATTTGGTGTGTGAGGGAGGAGGTCATAAAAAATAGTCACTTCTCCTTAAGGATTGTTACTGATTTTAATTATAATAATAATGATAAACAAAGGCTATCATATTGTTCCAGGAAATCTTCTAAGCACTTTCCATGTTTTAACACACCTAACCCTCACAAATACCTAATGAGATTGGTACTATTATTATCCCTATTTTACAAATGAGGAAACTGAGGCACGGAGAGGTCATACGATTTTGCAATGACACACAGCTGGCAAGAAATGGAACAGTGTTTATACTTATGCAATCTGGCTCCAGGGTATAGTCTTTTAATGACTACAATAGTTTAGTTTAGTAAGACATCCAGTTATCTAGAAAGAGTCTGTGTTTACCTAAATATGTAATTAATAAAATCCGAGTTCCAAAATTAGCTCAGAAAGGAAAGTAAAATAGAAGATTAATGTGAGGTTTACAGGCATAGTGAAGAGAACATTGGAATAAGAATATGTTACCTATGAGTAAATTTATACTGATGATTTTCTTTCAACTCTGCCATTTACTACCTGAGGGTACTTTCATTCCCTCACGTGTGAAATAGAAATGATGACACCTGCCTCATAGCGTTATAAAATTAAATAAAATCATGCAGGTAAATACCTAGAGCACAGTAAGTGTAACTAAATGGTATAATGGAGCACATTCAGCATCTAGGTTCGTAATTTATCTGTCTCTCATTCTACACTTACCTCTCTGACCCTTGTGATTGCACTGGGTGCACCCCGATAATCCAGGATAATCTTCCCATCAAAAGATCCTGAATTTAATCGCATCTGCAAAGCCCTTTATGCCATGTAAGGTAACATACTCATAGGTTGTGGGCATCAGGATGTGGATATCTTTGTGGTGGAGGAGCATTATTCTGTCTACAGAGACCATGGTCAGATTCTGACTGAAGGGATCACTAGTGGAAAATCCAAGAGCATTCGTCTTTGATAAAAACAACAATAAACAACCACGTAGAGACAGAGATTGGATTGGTGGTTACCAGAAGGGAAGGAGGGGAAAGAGGAGGGCGAAAGGGATGATTAGGCACGTGTGTGTGGTGATGGATTGTAATTAGTCTTGGGTGGTGAACATGATGTAATCTATACAGAAATTGAAATATAATGATGTACACCTGAAATTTATATAATCTTATAAACCACAGTTACTGCAATAAAAAATTTTTTAGCATGTTGATATGTTTCTTTCTGGAAATGTATATGTGTGAGGATGTGTATGAGAAATAGATGTAGTATACATATGCTTTCTATCTTGTATTATCACTTAGTATTTAATCATAAGAAATGTGCCTGTGTCTTTAAAAAAGCCATCATTAAAAATAGTATGATGGGGGCTGGCCCAGAGGTATAGTCGTTAAGTTCAAGTGCTCCACTTCATTGGCCCAAGGTTCACAGGTTCGGATCCCAAGCATGGACCAACACACCGCTCATCAAGCCAGGCTGTGGTGGCATCCCATATACAAAATAGAAGAAGATTGGCACTGATGTTAGCTCAGGGGCAATCTTCCTCAAGCAAAAAAAGGAAGACTGGCAACAGATATTAGCTCAGGGCCAATCTGCCTCACACACACACACACACACACACACACACACACACACACAATAGTATGATAGTCACAGCATGTTTATCATAATATAATAATCATTATCAAATTGGTGAATGATTTAAAAAAAAGAAATGCAAGAAGAAAAGATTAATACAGATCAGTAAATCAATAAATCCTAGGCTTCTTTTTAAAGGATCATGGACAATACATATAATATGTTTATAATGACAATATTAACTTCCATGTTGCCATGAAGTTCAATCTCTAACTTTTCTACTTTGTGACAATAGACCATCCATCGGTGACCCCCTATAACAAGGATTGCCAACTCAAATGCCCACAGGGACTAGGTAGACAACGTAAATGAATGAAGCAGTTCAGGCACTGGATTAGGCAGAGACTCTGGTTAACTGAAGAAGTATATGGCTTGTCTAGAAGGGGCAGCTTCTACTCAGTTGCGGCCAATTGTTGCCATAGCAAATGCCAACAATCATTCAACATAATTTAGAAATCCAGATTTTTATGTGAAGTCCCTTTGTTTTTAATAATTACTCAGATTTAAAAAAAATCATTGTGCTAGTCAAACAGAACACTCAGCCTTTGGTAATCTGCTTGCCAATCATTCATTTGTGACCTCTAGACTATCTCATCATTATTTATTTCCTTCCTTAAAAATATCTAATACAAAGTCCAAACTCCTCTAACACAAAGTCCAAACTCCTCAGACTGAGGTCCAGACCTGATTGGTCTTAGCTTAGAGGCCAGACAACCTGGAAAACCTACCATTCCTTACCCTCGGCCTATGAGTTCCTTCCTCTGCACTTTTCTATTCTTCCAGCTGGAATTCTTCCCCTGCTTCCATTTCTTAATCCTCTCCACCCTTCGAAGCCAAACCCTAGTGCCACTCCTCTATGCCACATCCTGGGTACTCCCAGCTAGACATGAGCTCCTCCCTCCTTGGTACTCCCCCACACATTTGGCCTTGTGCTCTAGTTATCTGAGTCTGTGTCTTGTCACCTCAACTAAACTGTGAGCTCCCCGAGGATAGAAACTGTGTTCTTCACCTTTATGCCCTACAGAACTTTGCATGTGCTATGAATTGTTTAATGTACTTTTGTTGAATGAATGGGCTCTGAGGGAATCAGTGAGAGGAGGAGAAAGTAGGCTTTATGTAGGCTCTTACTAGGCAGTATGGTGGTGGGTGACACAGTGGAAAGTGCACAGACTTTGGAGTTAGAGAGACCTGGGTTCAAATTTTGGTCTTGACACCTACTAGCTACATGATTTAGGTATGTTGCTTTCTCTTTCTGAATCTCAGTTTCCCCAGATATGTACCTCACATTGGTTGGAATAAAGGATATAACATGTAAAGTATTTAGCATAATGCTCAGAACTCTCCATGTGTGCACAGACAGATGGGTCTAATTAGAAGTTTCCAGAAACTTCTATCTATACGTAATGTGCCTAAATAATTTTATGAGACAAACTTGTAGGCAGATCTTCTTTCAACCAAGCAGGAAAATTGGAAAATTCCAGCAGAATTCCATGAACTTCCCTGGCAATTATGAAGGATTCTTTTTCATGAGAGTCTCACATTTTCCATGTCAAGGTCTCCCTTTCAGCCGTTTTCATGTTAGCCTACGAGAACCAAAACTGAAAAAATGGAGAAACAAAGAGAGACCAAGTGTGTTGATAATCTCATTAGGCCCATTTCCCTGAAATCTTTATATCCAGCCTGTGCTTGTTTTCCCAACAATGACAGCAAGAGTCAGTTCCTGGACTGTATGGAATATTTCGAGGAGACGTGTGATTCTGACCTCTGAATGCCAGACTAACTTCCACAATTCATAGGCTAGCTTTGGGGAAATCAGGCTTTGATCATCTCAGCTGCGGGGGTGGGGGTGGGGTGTGACTTTATTAGGAGTGCTTACTGAAGACTGTGCACACACTGTCATTTTTGCCCACCCACTGTCTACCCAAGACAAGGTAGTGGCACATGGTCTCTTCTGACTCAAGTGAGTGGTGCTTAAGGTTTAGTTTATTTCTTTTTAAAGTCCAGCTCCCCTCATAACGACTTGTCAGGGGGCAGTCCCCATCACTTAATTGTCAAAGGAGCACCATACCAAGATCAAAGCAGCTGTGGAGATGGAAGGGAAATATTAGGATAACAAAAAAGAAAGAAAGAGAAGAAAAGAAGGAAGAAAGGAGGGAAGAGTGTAGAGTGGGTCGGGATGCCAGCATCGCTCTTGGGCCATCCCCTTCTGCTTGTTTGTGTCTATTAAACCTTCACAGACATACATTTTATGCTATACCTAAGATCTACAGGCAATGTAGGGCTCCGGGACAAGTTACACTGCACATTCCCAAAAAGAGGCCAGTAAACTTTCAGGGACTCAGCCATGACCACTGACTGTCTCTGAGCTTTGAATACACATTTCACACTGGGCTCTGTTTGGCCACTGCCTGGCTTCACAGCTGTGCTGATTGCACAGTGGGGAATGCCATGTCTGTTCTCCAAAGGAATTTAACAAATTAACTATGAACAAAGTTGCTTGGACGTGACATAGATTCACACATGCTGTGTCATGCCAAGGAGAAGCTTGTCAGCTTGCTGTTTTCACAGATATGAAAAGAAAATTCCCAGGACCCCCAAATGGATGGAAGTACAACTATGTTTAGAAAAGAAGGCAGGAGACGAGGTGAGGGAACAGGGCAGCACCACAGGCCAAGAGGAAAATCCCTAGAAATACCCACATTAACAGGGTCACAAAGGCAGTTAATTAGTGATGGAAAAAAAGCTCATCTTAAGTAAATCCTCACAGACTAGTACAATATCTATACACATATGGAGATACGCACAATGATTTAAAACTAAGCAAAGAGAAACTATTTTATAGCCTGCATGGCTCCAGGGTTTGTGTGTGATATTTTATGTACATGATCTCATTTTAGCTCATTCGATAGTCCAATAAGGTACATATTAAGTCAGGAAGATAGTGGGGGAGACTGAGGCTCAGAAAGAAGTTAAATAGGCAGAAAAGGTCACAGATTGTATGATTCCATTTATATGAAATATCCAGAATTGTGAATCCATTGAGACAGGAAGCAGATTGGTGGTTTCCAGGAGTTGAGAGGAAGGGGGCATGAGGAGTGAAGGCTGAATGGGTACGGATTTCCTTTTGGGGTGGTGAAAATGTTTTGGAACCAGACAGAGGTAAAGGCTGCACACTAGTGTGAATGTTCTAAATGTCACTGAACTGTACATTTTAATATGGTTAATTTTATGTTACATAAACTTTACCCCAATAAAAAAAAGAAGTTAAATAAATTTTGTCTAGAGTTACACAGCTACTAAGTGGTAGAGCCTAGACTGGAACCTACATTTGGCTAAATCAGGTCCATAACAAAAGATGACTAGTCTGTAAATTCACTAGTGGCTCATATACAGAACTAACTGTATTTGCAAACCTTTCACCTCTGGCCCTTGGTACGTGTTACTTCTTCATATCCTTTTTCCTCAGTTCACCAGCTCTAGACTTTTGCCTGATTAACTTCGCACTCTTCAGAATTCCTTCTCCCCAACTATGACCATACCAGATGGTTGAATGTATTAGTTATTATGCTGCATTTTAGCCCTGATTTAGTTGTGAGACAAATGAAGTTTTACAATGACGGTTAAATACAAGAATAGGGTTGGTGAGGCACTTTTATCAAAGAAAGGCAAAGTTAATTGTATTGGTTAATTTAAATCAAGAATCAAGGCAGAGGTGTTCATAATGAACATCTCTGGCTGGTGGAAGATCATTTTTATATGCTTTTGTATGTTTATCTTTATTTTTCAAATTTTCTATACCAAATGTGAATAAATATTAGATTCAGAATAAAGTATTTCTTAAAACCTGCTATCAACTTTAATAAATTTATAGTGTACAGAAATGTTCTTTAATTTTGTCATTAACCCCTATCCTCGTCGTCTTTTGATTGCTATTATCAAACGTCATCACCAAAAACACAACAGAAAAAAAAACTATCTTGCTTTATTGTATCTTTCTTTAAGTTCATTTCTACTACTTCAACAATATTTCTGGATTTTTTTTATCTTAAAGGCAAAAATATTTAATTCATTAATCTTGAATTCATATAAAAATGTCTTATTTTCAGTTGATTTATGGGTTTATAAGGCTTTGTGAACTGGATTGAAATCCAATCACAACTTATAAATTGCTTGTGTGGATAGATGTATCCCCAAATCTCAATCTTATGTAGAAAGAAAACCTTTGATTAGAAATCCTCTCCAGCTGGGAACTGCCTGTCCTGCTCTTCTCTCAAGGAGCCACCAATGCTACTTCACTCATCCACACCAAGTCCTTGACAGCCAGTGGCAGGCATTATCTCCTCCATGTTCTGGATGGGAAAACCAAGGTCAGAGGGGTTAAATGATGTAGGGAAGGCTCACAGCTAATCATTGACAGGTTTAACTCTCAATCAGTCAGAAGTGCTGATTTCTAGTCAAAAATTTAAAACATAGTCAATGTTGGGAGTGACATTTCTTTTGTTTTCAAGAAGAATCAGAGCATCTTCCACACACTAATATCCTAGAAGACTAGTCCCCGGAACTGTTGACAGTTTGCCACTGTCTAGTCATCAGATTTAAGTTGGGCCCAGTCAACCTCACTGATACTACAGAACCAGAAAAGCCAGGAATGGTTTTCCATGAAGCATATGATGGCAGTAAATTAGAGATAAACTTGCAAGAGATCATAGATGGCATTGGATTGTTCATGGAGAAACTGCATAGCCACAGTTAATACGCTACATAAATCCCTTGATTCGGCACAAATAAAATTTTGATTTATGACATTAAACTTTTAAATGAAAAAGCAGTATGTTTTTGTTTGACTTAATTTGAAGCATACTAAAATTGTACTCTATTTCTACAAGGAGTGGATAGCAAGAATGTTGAAGGGGCTTAGCTTATTTTTTAAGCTGTCATTAGAAATGATTAATATTTAAGAGAAATCAATAAAAATTGAATTTGAAAAAAATCAATATTTAAGCAAAAGCATTACAAATCACATGACTAACACTGACACCCTTCATATATTAAAAAGGTTTGTTTTCCTGTGGCATGTGGGTAATGCTACAGCTCTATGAAGCCAAATTTTAAAGTGGTGATGTATTAGTATGGGCCATAGGGATAAATCATTTTGAAAATCAACCTCAGTCCTTTAAGACAAAGAAAAACATCAGAGTAAATGCCAGCAAATATTAAATCTCACTGTCAAATATATATTAAATGTAAGTACGTATGGATTTGTATATATATATATCTATTTCTAGCAATCTTTCTTCTACTCCTTCTTGCTTGTACAGTAGCTCTATGTCAAAAAAGCGGATGTGGTTATTTAAAATGGTAAATATAATTATGCTTCATTTAAGTTGTGACAGATGACAAGAATAACAGTATCCTTAAATTCAGACACCAAGCTACAATCACAATCCCAAAGGATTCTCCAAACAAATATGCACTCTTTGTAATTGGTTATACCTTTATCTCCAATTTACCATAGGGTTTTCTATCCTGGTGACCTAGACCAGATCATTCATGAGCTTAACAGGCTCTTCCTATCCCTTCAAGCACTAGTGTCCCCAAAACTGAGCCCCACTTTAGTTTCTACTTGGCTTTTCAAGAGCAGCCCAGGCTCATTCCAAAAGAGATGCTACCTTAGCCATGTCATACTGTGCTAGCTACATGTGACCCAAGAAAAACAATGGAAGAGAACATTCGTCTAAGTCTTCTTCTATTTATAATTCTTTTACTACACCCCCCACTGATAGATCATTCCTGTCCTTTCACTCAGATAGTTTTTCAACCTCATGTCATTCCACACTTCTCCGTGTTCACTCTGTTTTAGCCAAACTGGCCATGACATACAAAGAAATAGTCCCCTGTAGCTTGCTCAAAGGCTGATCAATCTGTCTCCTCTGACATGTGGTCCTAGCTCTGAGGTCTACTAAGAGGGATAGAAATCCAAATTCCTCAAGCATTAGTAATACATATACAGGTTTTACTGTTCCTATGCAAGGGTATTTCTGCTAATTAAATGTTATCTCTATTAATAAGTAGGCTAGGTCTTGACCAAAAGAAAGTGCTGAAATATACACTCAACTTAAAGAAAATAAAAAGATAATTCTAATGTGATACAGATTTTACTATAATTGAATAGTTACGCAGGAAGAATTTTAAAAGATTGGAACAAATTTTATTATTATGAATAAGATCATAAATTGTTTAACATTTCTTTAAGGTGCTTTCTAGAAGGGGGATTTATATTTGTTAACTTTTTTTTCATTCTGAAGCTAGTTAACTTCCTGCCAAGTATTACACACAATTGGGTTAACTCAATTTCCTTTTAGTCAGAAATTAATCTTTGAGCCATTCAAATGGCTCATTCGAATTGACTAGTTTTCTAAGAATTTGTATACTTTGTCTAATGTGTAATGTAACAAAATGTAAAGTTGGTTGAATGAATTCCTTTGTCAGGAATAATATGATCAATGTCTGTCTCCTGAAATATTGTTGAATCAACACTGCCTACAGTCTACTGAAAACAATGTAAACTGGAATTTTTTTCCCTCAAGACAAAGGCCACCAGTTCTAAGCCTCCATATGTAGAATTGTGGAAAGTGAAGACTCCTATTCAGCCAGCAAAATCAGATGAATCAAATCTTTTGGATAGCAGAGGTTCTTTCCAGCTCATCTCATATCCAGAATTAAATAAAATGTATTTCTATTATGTCCCTGTTCCATTCACTATGTTAGTTCACTTACCAATGCATTAATTAATTCATGCATTCATTAAAATTTATTTATCGAGGGCCTACTATGTGTCTTAATAAGAAGACACATATTTAAACAGAGAACTAAAATAATATGATGTGTCAAATGGGAGAAAAATCGTGAGATATTTTGGGAGCAGAGGGAAGAGTTATTTAATTCACCCTAGAGGTGATGTCACGGAAGCCCTTTAGAAAGGGAGACACCTGATATTAGTTTCAAAGGCTTACAATCAAGAAGGGGCAGAGGAAGTATTAGCAAAGGCATAGACGTGAGACTCAGCATACTGTGTGTGCTAGAGCAGTTTTGTGTCATCAGAACACCAATTTCAAGGCAAAGAACTGCAGCAGATGAGGCTAGAGTGATAAGCCAGGACCAGAGCACCAGGGACTTCTTGGCCACCCTAAGGAACTTGGATTACATTTTGTAGGTGATGTGAAGTCATTGAAAGGTTTTAATAAAGGGGGCGTCGTAGTCAGATTTGAAATGTAGGTTACCCCCTATGGTGCCTGTGTAGAGGAAAGGGATTTGAGGCAGACAAAACTAGAGCAGTAAAGTGATTTGAACTTGGGTAATAACCCAAGTACAGACATATGAGGAGTCAGAAACTGGACAGAGGCTTTAGAGTTGAATGACATGGGGTGGATTCAACAAATATTTAAGCTCTAAAATTTGCAAGACTTAGTGAGTAATGAAAAATGGGTGTTAGGTTGAAGGGTGAGGAGAATGGGAGTTGAGAATGACAGGTCTCCAACTTGGGTGACTGCTTATGTCACTCACATAGAGAAACAGAGAATCCACAATGGGAGACAGGTTTAGGGAGATGTTCTTTTCCTTCAGTTTGAATTTTGAACAGTATGAATTATACAGAGAGTATCTCACTGCCAGAAAGATACCAGAGTATCTCACATGTTGACTATAGGAGATTGAAACAGAAAGTCTGGGCTAGAGATAAAATTGTGGAAATGATCCATGTCATATAGTAGTTTAAAATACGAAAGCAGATGAGATCTAACACTTTACCTCATTTGACAATGAGAATATAGTTTTGGTACCATAAACACGGCCACCAGTGGTTGTTATTTTAGCTGACCTTTTAGAAAACTCCTTGGGTTCTGGAAATTATCAGGGACATTTCTCCTCCCCTCTGATAAGAATATTTTAGTGAATGAGTGTATTTCTAACTGTGTATCATGACCTGTTAGTGGATTGCGAAATCAATTTCATTGATTTGACAAATATTCATTCTGAACCAAATAAAGGAGAACAAAATAGATAGGAACAGAAGAGACTAGAAAACAGAGCGCATCTCATATAATAAGTGTGTGTATTGTGTGTGTGTATATTGAGGTGCAGTGTTTGGACTGTGGTCAAAAACCTTTGAAATCTCTGCCCTGGATTGAGAGAAATCCAAAGTGGTCTCTTTTAGAGAGGAAAGAAAAGAGAAAATAAAGAGAACTCTAAAAATAGCAAAGTTAATATTTAACAGTTGGTTCACATTTGTATTTAGGGAAACAGCTAGAATTCAGGCAGAGGCAAACAAGCCACAGGTTAAGAGAAGATCCGGGAACTACATGAAGGTAAAATAAAGAATGATATGCCAATGTGTATAGAACATGGCTTTAAATAAATTAAGCTTATTGTGATAAAAAGTCCATGAGATCAATTAAGAATATGGTAGAAAAGGAAAAAAATATTGGATAAAGATGAAGCACTGAGGTACATCAAAAAAAATATTGGTGAAGCAAGAAGTGTCCAGAAAGCAATCTGAGAAGGAGTAACCTGAGAATTACAAGGAGAGTGGGCTGTCATTAAAGACCAGGATGGCAAAGAGTTTCAAGACTCCCCCAAACTCTACAAAACATCCACATCCAAAATCTCATGGGAGAGGTTGCCATGAAAACATTAAAAAAGTGAATGTCTGGTTTGATTTCCTTTGTAAAACCTCCCTTTGACCTGTGTTTTATAGTTTAAACTCAAGTAAATTAAAATTTATTTTAAATTTAGAACTTTGCAACTCTGGGGACAAAAAAAAATCATTGCAAAACTAAGTTGAAGAATCACGGTCTCAGATCTGGGTTTTCCTCTGTCCATGACGGAGTTGAGAAAATCATCTTTCTCGTCAAAATTTGTTACTGTCTTATCAGAGGATTTGATTCAGCTTTGGGTAATAGGAAAACCTCAAATAACAGCAGCTTTAAAAATATAGAAATTTAATTTTCTCTCTTTCAGTCAAGAAGTACAGAGGTAAACAATCCAGGGCTGATATGGCATTCCACAGTGACAATGACTCAGGCTCCACTGAATGTGACTTTCCTCCCCAAGATCCTTTCATTATCCAATACGGTGGCACCTGCCACCAGGGAAGGGAGAAGTAGGGTACACCCCTTTCATTTAAAGACACTTCCCAGAAGTTCCATGTATTACTTATCACTTACACTTACGTACCATTGTCCAGTCCTACCATGACCACACCTAGCTGGAAAGGAAGCTAAAAGATATAATCTTTATTTTGGGCTGTTTTGTGCCAAGCTATAAATTCTATACACCTTAATAGCACCAAGAGATTCTAAGATCACCATATCATCCAAATAAAAATAGTCCCCTTTCTGGGATGATCTATCTTTTCAGTTTTCCTGGGACTGAGAGGTTTCCTAGGATGCAAGACTTTCAATACTAAAAGTGAGAATGTTCTGGGTAAACCAGGGTTAGGTATCGCCCTACCTTTGACGTAGTTAAAAAGATTATATACTTCTTTTCAACAATACTGCCAATTCTAAAACCATGTTTGGGATGCCTTTTTAAAATATAGCCTTTAAAAACCTGAGCTTGATTTATGAAAATGTCCTCTGTAGTAGAAAATCTTCATCTTTGAGGGAAGCTGTCATTTCTCCAAATAGTTAAGACTCATTTGGAGACAAGTCTGATAAAGAAGGCCAAGTAGGAAAATACTCTGACAATAAGTCTAAGATATACGTCAGGAAATATTTTAAGCATTAATGACATCATTGAAATAAGACTTGTGTCCTTTCATGGGACTACTTTGAAAGGAAATAATTGCAAAGGAAAATGACTTGCTAGTTTACAGGTATAACCCAACATATTTTAAAAAATTGATATAGGTTAATTAATTAATAAAAGGCCCCAAATATTAATGAAATTATATTTAATTCCTTTAAAAATAAGATTTTCTCAAGCATATCTGTATTTTATTTTTTTTAAAAGTCATTTCAATTTTCAGTAAACCTGCGTTATTTTTAAATTGTGATTCAGAACCAACATTGTCCAAGAGATCATTTCTCATTACAGGCTCTGGAATTGTCCTTAGCTGCTTTCATAACAAATGATACAATCCAAAGAGAGCTCAACAGGTGGGGAGAGCACTTTGACAGCTTCTCTCATAACCACAGCTGCTCAGCCGGCAATGTTGCAGGCTTCTCTTCAGCCAGGAGGGAGGGGATGCCAAGGACCCACTCCAGCTTAATCTTTACTTGTCAAATCTGGACCATATTTTATTTCACAGAATCAGAAGCAATATCTCAAAACACTTGCTGCGGAGGAGGTCTTCCAGATTTGAGCAGAATAGGGCAATTTCATAGGACTTTTCAATCAGACAACAGATGTGTACTATTAATGGAGAAAGTTAATGAAAACAAGGCCCCCCAAAAAAGAACTAGGTGCGAGTCAGCATTTTAGACCTTCTAGCACCGAAGAGTTTGTTTTCATTGACAGATAGGCACAGTAAAATCATTCTACTACTGAGAAAGGAAAATGCATTTTATCACCCTCATCATACATGAATACAGACTCTTTTTATAAAGAAAACATGAGAAACTAATAGCCACTATTTGGCAAAGGAAAAAAGGCAACATTTAGGCCTTGAAAGATTTTGCTCCCAAATTAAATTTCATCTTATACTTTCATTTGCATAAAATGTATTTGATTCTGTTTAGATTGTTCTATTTGCCAAAAAGTAAATGAAGACCTTGACCTGACTTCATAGTTTTTAGGATGTGCTCTCATCCACCTCATAAGTGGAAAGAGTTTTGTTTTGTTTATTTTTATTAGAGTTTGTGTGGTGAATAGCAGCAGGATGGAAAGCTCTGGCAACCACTTTCCTCGAGGTGTAAGGAAAGTGCTTTCTACTTTTGTCTATCACCTTGTATCTACCACAACACTAATTAAGATATTCTCTCCCATTTTTCACATAAAGTATATGCAATAAAGGATGATTACCATTTTATGGTAGTTCATAATTTGCAAAGCGCTTTTTAAATCAACATCTCATTTTACCCTCCCAATAACCCCCAATGAGAGGACAAAAATAAAACCAGCTTTATGTTCATTGTCTGTTAATGTGAGAAAGACACACTAAATATCAATATTCTTCAGCCAAGATCTGCAGCAGCCGGGATCTAAAATTGCGCATAGGTATGTGCGGGTGTGTACCCACGTGCGTGCACGCACACACACAGCCCCCCAAGCAAGAGGAAGCAGACAGTCGACCTTCTTGGATTTTATATGATGAAATCCATAAATCCTTTTCACAGAAAAAGGCATGTACCTACGTACAAACTTTACGGACAATTTCTGGGAGTTGGCTGAGCACCCTTAGCTTCTCTGTGGACAACTGTAGACCGAATCTCTACTGCACTGGAACCTTTCAATTGCTGGACTCTTCTAACTCTATCCACTTACCAATACGTCAAATAGGCGGAAGACTAAGACAGACTAGGAAGAAGGACCTGGCTCCCTACCTCCAAAAGAGTTGGCCGGGAAAACCCGATGCATAGCAGCAGAGCATTATCTGATATAGTTCTGGAAGGTGAGAGGATGGTGCAAAAAGACTGGGCAGGGTTCCGCTCTGCTGTACACAAGGTCCCTAGGAGTCGGAATTGACTCCACGGCACTAAGAACAAATATTTCCAGCTGAAATCATTTTTGTGCATTCCAACTGCTTAATCAATATCCACTTAGATGTCTCAAAGGCATATCAATTTGTATCTGTCCGAAAGTCAACTCACATGTGGTCTCTAATACTTAGTTCCTCACATGCATTCTATCTCAGTGGCTGACATCAGTTTCACAGACCAGAAACCTAGCAGTTATGTGTGGAACAACTTCTCACCATGATCCTCAATCTAACCCAAGAGGAAATCCTGTCAGATTGACCCCCTGAATCTCTCTATCACTACCCCAGCCCAAGTGGGCATGACTCCTGGACTACAGCAATAGCCTCCTAGTTGGTTTCCCCATACCCGTTCTTGGCCACTTCACATTCATTCTTCAAGCTATAAAAGAGAGCTTTGTAAAATGCCATTGATCCTTTCAGCTTCCTGTGTAAAACAGTTGAGTCATTTACTATCGTCCTTAGGATAAAACAATATCCTTAATATGACCATAAACATGCCAAGCACCATTTGCCTTACCAGCCACATGTCTTACCACCTTTTAACCCTCACTGTCTGCCTTCCAGTCAAATGACTCCCTTTCTGAATTTATCATACGCCTTCTTTCTCAGCACAGCTGATTGGTCACTTCTGCCTGGATACTCTTTCCACCTCCCACCTATCACACTTGCCTGGGTATCATCTATTCAACCTTCAGTTGAATAGATTCCCTCTGAAAAACCTTCTTTGATCTCCAATCCTTAACACCTTGTCTTCTTTCCTAATATTCATCATAATCTGTAACCATGTATTTATGTAATTGCTTGATGATATTCTTTCTTCCACACTAATATGAAAGGTCCATGGGGGTAGAGACTAAGTCTTCTTTACATCGAGGAATAATTAACATACAGAAAAGGGGCAGCTTCTTAGGTGTACAGTTTGAGATGCTTTAAAAATGTAGCCACCCATGGAACACCCCAACTAGGATATAGAACATTTCCATTCCCCAGAAAGTTCTCCACACTCCTTGTTAATCAACGCCCCAACCCCCAGAGTCAACCCCCATTTGGATTTCTATTACCATAGATTAGCTTTGCCTGTTCTTCAGCTTCATATAAATGGAATCATACGGTATTCTTCTGTGGTCTGGCCTTCTTCATTCCATATATGTCTGTGACATTCATTCATATTGTGTGTATCAGTAGCTTGTTTCTTTTATTGCTGAATCTATTGTATGAATCTATCACAATTTGTTTATTCATTCTTCTGCTAATGTACATTTGTTTCCAGTTTTTCACTGTTATGACTAAAACTGTTATAAACACTTATGCAAGTCTTTTAGTGGGTATAAGTTTTTATTTCTAATGGGTAAATACTTAGGAATGGACTTGCTGGGTTCTAGGGTAGAGGTATGTTTAACTTTACAAGAAGCTGTCACATAGTTTCCAAAGTGTCTGTAGTATTTTACATTCTTACTAGTAATGTATGATAAATTCCTTTTGTCAGCATTTGCTGTTAGTTTTTAATTTGAGCTATGTTAGTGGATGTGAAATTGTCTCTCACTGTGGTTTTAACTTGCCTTTTCCTGTGATTAGTTATCTTAAGTAAAATTTGACATGCTTATTGGCCATTTAAATATGTTCATGTGTAAAGTATCTATTCAAGTCTTTTCCCTGTTTTTACTGGGTTGCTTGTTCTTTTTACTACTTAGTTATAGAAGTTCTTCATAAATTCCAGACGCAAGTGCTGTGTCAGATATACATATTGCAAATATTTTCTTCCAGGTGCCTATTTATTTTCTAAGAGTATTTTTTGATAAGTAAATGATTTTTTTTATTTTGGTAACATTGTTTGATAACACTGTATACATTTCAGGTGTGCATCATTATATTTCAACTTCTGTGTAGACTACATTGTGTTCACCACCAAAAGTCTAGTTTCCATCCATCATTGTACATACGTTTCCCTTTACCCCTTTCACCGTCCCCCACCCTCCTTCCTCTCTGGTAACCACTAGTCTGTTTTCTGTATCTATTTTGTTTGTTGTTGTTTTAATCTTCCACATATGAGTGAAATCATACAGTATTTGTCTTTCTCCATCTGACTTATTTCACTTAGCATAATACCCTCAAGGTATGTCCATGTTGTTGCAAATAGCAAGATTTCATCTTTTTTATGGCTGAGTAGTATTCCATTGTATTTGTATATACCACATCTTCTTTATCCATCATCCATCAATGGGCACTTAGGTTGTTTCCAAGTCTTGGCCATTGTAAATAATGCTGCAATGAACATAGGGGTGCATATACACTTTCTAATTAGTATTTTTGTGTTCTTTGGATAAATACCCAGAAGTGGAATAGCCGGATCATATGGTAGTTCTATTTTTGATTTTTGAGGAATCCCCATACTGTTTACCATAGTGGCTGCATCAGTTTACATTTCCAGTGTATGAGGGTTTCCTTTTCTCCACATCCTCTTCAACACTTGTTATTTCTTGTCTTTTTAATAATAGTCATTCTGACAGGCATAAGGCAATATATCATTATGGTTTTGATTTGCATTTTTCTAATAGTTGGTGATGTTGAACATCTTTTCATGTGCTTGTTGGCCATCTGTATATCTTCTTTGGAAAAATGTCTGTTCAGATCCTCTGCCCATTTTGTAATCAGGTTGTCTGTTTTTTGTTGTTGTTGGGTTGTATGAGTTCTTTATATACTTTGGATATTAACCCCTTATTGAATTTATGATTTGTAAATATTTCTCCAAACTGGTAGCTTATCTTTTCATTTTGTTAATGGTTTCTTTTGCTATGCAGAAGCTTTTTAGTTTGATGTAGTCTCATTTGTTTGTATTTTCTTTTGTTTCCTTTGCCTGAGGAGACATATTCAAAAAGATACTGCTAAGACCAATGTCAAAGAGCATACTGCCTATGTTTTCTTCTAGGAGTTTTATGGTTTTAGGTCCTACATTGAAGTCTTTAATTCATTTTGAGTTAGTTTGTGTGTGGTGTAAGATAGTGGTCTACTTTCATTCTTTTGCTTATGGCTGTCTAGTTTTCCTAATACCATATATTGAAGATATTTTCCTTTCTCCATTGTATGTTCTTGGCTCCTTTGTCAAAAATTAGCTGTCCATAAGTGTGTGAGTTTACAAGTGATCAGTCTATTCTGTTCCATCAATTCTGTTCCATTGATCCATGTGTCTGTTTTTCTGCCAGTCTCATGCTGTTTTGACTACTATAGCTTTCTAGTATAATTTGAAATCAGGAAGTGTGATGCCTCCAGCTTTGCTCTTTTTTCTCAGGATTGCTTTGGTTATTTGGGGTCTTTTGTTGTTCCATACAAATTTTAGGATTCTTTCTTCTATTTTCATGAAAAATGTCATTTGAACTTTGATAGGGGTTGCATTGAATCTATAGGTTGCTTTAGGTGATATGGTCATTTTAACTATGTTAATTCTTCCAATCCGTGAGCATGAAATATCTTCCCATTTCTTTGTGTCTTCTTTGATTTCTTTCAACAATGTTTTATAGTTTTCAGTGTACAACTCTTTCACTTCCTTGGTTTAATTTATTCCTAGGTATTTTATTCTTTTTGTTGCAGTTGTAAATGGAATTATATTCTTGATTTCTCTTTCTGCTATTTCTTTGTTAGTGTATAAAAATGCAACTGATTTTTGTGTGTTGATTTTTTAGCCTGCAACTTTACTGTATTTATTATTTCTAATAGTTTTTTGTGGATTCTTAAGGTTTTCTATATATAAAATCATGCCCTTTGCAAACAGTGGCAATTTTACTTCTTCCTTTCCAATTTGAACCCTTTTAATTTCTTTTTCTTGCCTAATTTCTCTGGCTGGGACTTCCCATACTATATTGAATAAGAATGGCAAAAGTGGGCATCCTTGTCATGTACCTATTTTTAGAGGGATAGCTTTCACTTTTTCACCATTGAGTAGGATATTAGCTGTGGGTTTGTGATATATGGCCTTTATTATGTTGGGGTACTTTCCTTCTTAGCCATTTTATTCAGACTTTTATCATAAATGGATGCTTAATCTTGTCAAATGCTTTCTCTGCATCTATTGAGATAATCATGCAATTTTTATTCTTCATTTTTTTTTAATATGATGTATCACATTGATTTATGGATATTGAACCATCCTTGCATCTCTGGAATAAATCCCACTTGATTGTGGTGTATGATCCTTTAACTGTAATGTTGTATTCGATTTGCTAATATTTTATAGAGGATTTTTATATTTATGTTCATCAACTATATTGGCCTGTAATTTTATATTTTTGTCTTGTCCTTGTCTGGTTTTTGTATCAGGATAATGTTGGCCTTGTAAAATGAGTTAGGAAGCATATCCTTCTCTTCAAGTTTTTGGAAAAGTTTGAGAAGGATAGGTATTAAATCTTTGAATGTTTGGGAGAATTCACTGGGGAAGCTATCTCATCCTGGACTTTCATCTCTTGAGAGGTTTTTGATTACTGTTTTGGTCTCTTTACAAGTGATCAGTCTATTCAGATTCTCTATTTCTTCTTGATTCAGTTTGGAAGGTTGTATAATTCTAAGAATTTATCTATTTCTTCTAGGTTATCCAATTTGTTGGTGTATAGTTTTTAATACTATTCTCTTATAATCCTTTGTATTTCTGTGGTATCCATTGTAGTTTCTCCTCTCTTGTTTCTGATTTTATTTGAGACTTCTGTCTTTTTTCTGAATGAGTCTAGCTAAAGTTTGTCATTTATGTTTCTCTTTTTCAAAGAACCAGCTCTTAGTTTCATTGATTTTTTTCTCACTTTTTTTTGTCTCTATTTCATTTATTTCTGCTCTGATTTTTATTATTTCCTTCCTTCTACTAATTTTGAGCTTCATTTGTTCTTCTTTTTCCTAGTTCCTTTAGGTGTAATGTTAGATTGTTTATTTGAGATTTTTCTTGTTTGTTGAGTTAGGCCCATTTAGCTATAAACTTCCCTCTTAGTACTGCTTTTGCTGTATCAGATAGATTTTGGTATGTCATAAGTAAATGATTTTAATTCTGATGAAGTCTAATTTCTCTTTTGTCTTTTTTTATGGTTAGTGTCTTTTGTGTACTGTCAAAGACATCCTTGTCTAATCCAAGGTCATAAAGATATTCTCTATGTTCTTCTAGAAGCATTGTAGTTTTAAGTTTTTTGTTAAAGTCTACCATCCATTCCAAATTAAATTTGCACATGGTGTGAGGTAGTGATTTATTTTTTTCCATGAATTATCCAGATTTTCCAGTATCATTTATTAAAACAATTTTCCTTTTTTCATTAAATTTCTTTAATGCCTTTGTTGAAAATTAATTAGCCATACAAGCATAGAACTACTTTTGGCAACTCTATTCTAGTCATTTAATATATTTACCTATCCTAACACCATTATCATGCTGTCTTCCTTACTTCAACTTTATAGTAAGTCTTGAAATTAGACACTATGAATTTTCCAACTTTATTCTTTTTTTCCAAGACTATTTTGGGTATTTTGGGTCTTTTGTCTTTCCAAGTTCCAAGTTTGACTTGCCAACTTTTTCAAAAAGACCTTTTGGGATTTTGACTGAAATTGGGTTGAGTCTATAGCTCAAGCTGTGAAAAATTGACATCTTAACGATGATTAGTCTTTTAATCAGTGAACATGACATTTCTATTTACTTAGGACTTTTAAAATTCTCTCAGTAAACTTTTGTAATTTTTATTATGGTGGTCTTGCACATCTTCCATTAAATTTATTCCTTAATATTTTATATTTTTTGATGATACTGTAAATGGTGTTGTTTTTAATTTCATTTTCAAAATGTGGGTTAATATTATATAAAACTACAATTGATTTTGTGTATTGATCTCATATCCTGTAACCTTGCTAAATTATTTAATATTTTTGGAGATTCTTTAGTATTTTTCATGCAATCCTGTCATCTCAGAATAAAGAAAGCTTGACTTCTTTTTTCCTGATCTTTATGCTTTTGTTCCTTCTTGATGAAGTAAGACCTCTAATACAATCTTGAATGGAAGGGAGGAAGGTGAAATCCTTGCCTTGTTACTGATCTAAGGAAGAAAGTATTCAATATTTCACCTTTATGTATGATGTTAGCTGTAGGGTTTTTTTTTTTTTTAGATGACTTTTTCAAATTAAGAGAATTCCCTTCTATTCTTAGTTGCTGAAAATTTTTATCATGGATGAGTGTTGACTTTTATCAAATGCTTTCTTCACATCTACTGAGATGATAATTTGATTTTTCTTCCTTATCTAGTTAATGTGGTGCATTATATTGAATTTTTTAAATGTTAGTCAACATTTAAATACAACATTTTGCATTCCTGGAATTAATCTTACTTGGTCACTATGTATTATATTGTTTATATATTGCTAAACTTTGATTTGCTAATATTTTCTAAAGGATTTTACATTGATGTTCATGAGGAAAATTAGTCCATATTTTCTTTTCTTGAATTGTCTTTTTCTAATTTGGTTATCAGTGTTCTTCTGCCTCATAAAGCAAGCTGGGAAATGATTGCTTCTCTTTTATTTTCTGAAAGAATTTGCATAGGATTGACATTATTTTCCCTGAATTGTTAGACAGAATTCACCAGTTAAGCCATCTGTCATGGAATGAATTGTGCCCCCCCCCATTAATATGTTGAAGGCCTAATCTCAAATGTGACTGTATTTGGAAGTCTTTAAAGAGGTAATTAAGGTTAAATGAGGTCATAAGGGTGGGGCTCTAATCCAATAAAAACTGGTATCTTTAAAAGAAGAGGGAGAGACACCAGAAGCACATGAACACAGAGGAAAGGCCTTGTGAAGACACAATGAGAAGGCAGCCATCTGCAAGCCAGGAAGAGAGGTCTCTCCTGAACCCAGCCATGCTGGCACACTGATCTTGGACTTAAAGCCTCCAGGACTGTGAGAAATAAATTTCTGTTGTTTAAGCCACCCAGTCTGTGGTGTTTTGTTATGGTAGTCCAAACAAGCTAATATACCATCTAAACATGAAGCTGTCTGCGTGTGTGTGTGTGTGTGTGTGTGTATGTGGTATGAGTTTATTATGGATTCATTTTTTTTTTTAACAGATATAAGGCTATCCAGACTTTTCTATTTCTTCATGTGTCCATTTTGAAAAATCGTGCTTTTCAAGGTATTTGTCCATTTCATCTAAGTTATCAAACTATTTGGAAAAAGAGTTGTTCATAAAATTCCCTCATTACTGTTTAAATGTCTATGGACTGTCTGTCCCCTCATTAAATATTAACATTGATAATTCATGCATTCTCTATTTTTTCTTGATCAATCTCGATTTTTCAATTTTATTAATATTTTAAAAGAACTAACTTTTAACTTTATTGATTTTCTCAGTTGTCATTTGATTTCTATTTCATTGAGATGGGCTCTTTAATATCTTCTTCCATCTACTTAATTGCGTTTCACTTTTTTCTTCTTTTTCTACCTTCTTAAGGTAGAAGCTTAGATTATTGACTTAAGGCCCTCCTTCTTTTTTATAATTAGCATTTTAAGACTACTTTTCCCTCTAAATAACATTTTAGCTGAATCCCACGAATTTTGATATGTTGTGCTTTTATTTTCATTCAGTTTGAAATATTTTTCTAGTTTTCTTTGTAATTTCTTCTTAGACTTTAAATTATTCAGAAGAATATTTTAATTTCTAAATATCTTTGGATTTTCAAAATTTCTTATTAATTTTTCATTTAATTCCATTGTGATCAGAGAAATATATTCTGTGTGATTTAAATCCTTTTAAATTTGTTGAAATATCTTTTAGACCCCTGTGTATGGTCCATGTACACATAAAAGAATGTGTATTCTGCTATTGTTGGGCGGAGTGTTCTATAAATGTCCATTAGGTCAAGTTGGTTGATAGTATTGTTCACGTCTGTGTCCTAATGGATTTTTTTTTTTTTGGTCTATTCTATCAATATCTGAAAAAATATTTGCCTATTTTTCCATCCAGTTCTTTCAAATATTGTTTCACATACTGTGAAGCTCTGTTATTAGTTCTTTACATATTTAGGATGTTTATTTCTTCTTACATTAAATATTTTATTATTATGAAATGCCCTTCATCTCAGTTAATGCTCCTTCTCTGTTTTGAATGATATTAATGCAGTTATCTTATAATTAATATGTGCATGGTACATATTTTTCCATCCTTTTAACTTATTTGTGTTTTTATATTGAGTGAACATCTTATAAACAGCATATATTTGAATCTAACGTTCTTGTTCAGTCTGATAACGTCTACCTTTTAATTGGCCCTTTTCTAGAGCAGAATGAGGTAAATGGAACAGTATTATTCTAAGCTTCTTACATTATATGTGAAGTGGTATAACATTAATTTGAATTAAGTTGTGAGAGGTTAAGAGTACCTGCCTTAAACCCTAGAGGAGAGAGAGAAAATAATACAAAGAAGTATAGTTATAAAAGGTAAAATGGAATACTAAAAACGTATTTCATTAGTCCAAAGAAAAGAAAGGATTAAAAAAGAAGAAAACAAATAACAAGATGTAGACTTGTTAAACTCAACTTAAACTCAACTATATCAAAAAATTATATTAAAGACTTTTTATTTCTACATATATTATAAACCCACAACATATTTTTATTATTTTTGCTTTAAATAGTAAATTAAGCAAATTTAAAAATAAGAAATAAAAGAGGTATTTTTAAATATTTATTTAATGGCATAGTTACCATTTCTAGCATTCTTCATTCTTTTCAGTAGATCCAAATTTCTTTCTGGTTACATATCCCTTCAGTCTGAAGACTTCATTAAGCATTTCTTGTAGTGTTGAATTTTCACTTTCATTTATCTATCTGTTTTTTTGCTTTCATTTCTGAAAGATATTTTCACTAGATACAGATTGGCATTTTTTTTTTCTTTCAGCACTCTAAAGATGCTACTTCACTGTTTTCTGGCTTGCACTGTTTCTGAGGAAAAGCAGGTCATCACCCTTATGGTTGCTGCCCTCTGTATAATGTATCATTCTTCAAACAACTGCTTTGAAAATTTTCCCTTTAATTTTTGGTTTTCAATATTTTGGTTATGATGTGCCTCGGTATAACTTTCTTGATATTTATCCTTCTTGGGGTTGTTGAGTTACTGAATCTATGTATTAGTAACTTTCATTATATTTGGAAAATTTTCAGCCACTATTTCTTCAAGTACTTTTTTGCCCCATTTTCTCCTTCCTCTCTTTCTGAGACTTCATAGACTGCTTATATTATCCCTGAAGATTTGTTTGCCTCGCTGTTTCAAATTTTTTTCTTTCTGTTTCAGTTAGATGCTTTTTATTGATCTATCCTAAATTTCACTCACCAATGCTCTTTTCCTCTCCTGTCCAACTTAACATAAATTCCATCTAATAAAATGTTGATTTCAGATATTTTATCTTTCATTTCTAGCATTTCCATTTTTTTTGAGAGTTTTCATTCCCCTTCTTAAATATTTCATATCTTCACCATTACATCCCTCTTTTTTCTGTAAACCCTTTAATATTTTCATAATAGTTGTTTTAAGGTCTTGTCTGCTAAATCAAGTAACTAGGTCATCTACAGGTCTTCTGTTGACCATATTTGTTTGTGATTATGGGTCACATTTTCCTGTTTTTTCATACATCTTGTAATCTTTAGAACATAGAACAGTGAGGATAGAGATGTAATATTTTTATTTTGCAGAGATTTTAAGCTGCTTTCTCTATAGCTAGAATCTAGTTGATCTGGGATTGGATTTTAGCTTTCATTAGATTGAGTTCATCTATTATTAGTTCAACTTCCAACCTCTCATGTCAAAATTAACTTTTTGATCTTGTCAATATTTTAGCTGGAATGACGTTGGGCTCTAGTTTCAGATACTTGTGTTTTTCCTTTGATTCAACTTACACAAAGTCCTAGAATTCAAACTCCAAGAATGTGCATAAGTCTGCACTTTCTCTCCATTTTCTAGATCTTCACTCACTGCCACTTTCTTGGCAAACTTTGTGGTGGAGGAAAAATTTTCAGGCCAAGTAATTTGTTTTTGTATCTGTGACTCAGATTTCAATCTGTTCCCTGGTCTACTTTTTAATCTAAAGTTCAGCTGATTTCTCCTCATCCCTGCAGAGTCTCTCTATCTGTGTCAGGCTGGTTCTTCCATTCACCCTGCCCAGACCAGGAAACTGCCCCCTGATATAGAAGCTGCCATGGTTTTCTACTCACCTGTGAAAGTCTCATTTCCTTCTGGAATTCAGTTTATCAGGGCTCCCTATGTCCACTGCTCCTTGCTAGTCCCATAGAAAAACTTGGTATTTACCTCTGTCTGTGGGTTTCTTGTCCATGAAAGTGAAGATCTTTTGCCTCTTTCCATATCCTAACTGGTAGTTGAACACCAAGATCATGTCTTTTTTGTTTATCATTAAATCTCTAGTGCCTAATACAGTGATAGAAACACAGAAAGCTCTCTAAAATATCTGTATACCATAAATAAAAAAAGGAAGGAAGATGATTCATATACATGGAGCAAATAAAATATGATATTCACAGTTTATGGGATAAAATAATAGACAGTAGTTCAGGACCAAAATATTTTTCATGATGTTTTAAATAAGGATGTCATTGTCCTTGAAAAGTCAAGTGATGCTTGGTGATAATATCCATGACCTGGCACTATCCCTAGATCAGAATAGATTCTTGAGGGAATTCTCTCAGGCAACAACCTTGAATACAGAGATAAAAATCCAGGTCTTGAGAAAAATGGTAATTACTTTTGAAATCCAGCAGACTAAGGGATGAAAATCATGAGGGAGACACTCCTAATGGAGCATTTACCTCCCCAAAAGCTCACAGCCCTCCACTAACACAATCTTTGCTGACAGAACAAGGTTGTAATATCTACAGCTGGATTGGTGCTTTGTTTCTTGCCTTGCTTAAGTCCCAGCTCTGCAATGTCTATCCTGTTTTCTTGGAAATCTGAAAACTTTCAGGATTTGACCTGAAGTTTGAGAGAGGGCTGAGCTTGCAAGTGAAGATCAACTGTCCCCGTGCTGCATGGAAATAAAGTTTGTAAAGTCTGGGAATCAGGCCAAGGCTGGCATGTCACTATACACACATGGGAAAGGAGTTAACCTACTGGTAGCAATGCATGGGGTCATACTTCTTACTCCAAAATTTCTCAGGTCTCCAAATCTAGAAAGCACACGTGGATTAAAATAACAAAAGAAATACAGTCTTTCCATTACATGTTTTCCCATGTTATTTTATTTAATTGATAATAAGTACATTTTAAAATACCCATTAGCAAGAAATGGTATATAATGTGATGCCATCAAATAGTGTTGAAGGGCCCATTTATCTCCCACTTACAGATTGTGCCACATGTCCTGACTCCCAGAAGGCAAATTGTGAGTGACTCTGAGCCAGCATGGGTTCTAATAGCCTATATTAGGTCCATTCTCCACTAATGCCAATGATATTACTCTAATACTAAAATGCTGATATCAATAGTGTTGTTCTGGAGTTGAGGTTGTTATGCTGACACTGGCATCATTTTGTTGGCATTAAGCCTGTTGGCCTACTTCCTCCATAGACAGTCATTATTGCATTTAAGGGATTTATTCAATTGCCTGTTTCAGTGTATTTCTCTGCTGGATTTGTTCTTTAAGATCTGATAATCTGTGAAAAACAGTAGTGGCAGCCAAAGACCCATATAGCAAAAAAATGTTCATTTAGTATCTATGTATGTGGAGAGGGAAATATGTTTATTGCAAAGGGGTAGTTGAAAGGAAAATTATGGAAGAAATGAGGTCAAAGGAAATTTTCTACTCTTCTAATGGGTCCAGAAAGTTTTATCTGGAGTAGGAAGATATTAGAAACTCTAAAGAAAGAAAGGACAGTCTAAAAGTATATAATGATTCCTAAGCAGCTTACAAGTTGGATGATTAAAAGGTTATATTTAACAGAATGTGTTCAAGTGGTGTAAAAGGGAGACTACATGATCAACAGAGAATGGGGAACAATTACTCCCTTTTGTAAATGATCACTCCTGCTGACTAATAAATCCTAAGTATATTGTAATCAGACACGTAGGTCTTTACTACTTTATCATGACCTTAAATGATATGATGCTAGCTGACTGATGAGGCTAGCTGTAAATTAATTCTGGACATAAAATGACACAATTGGATCCACTTCCATATAGTTACTTTCGTTGCCTCCAACTCTTTAGCCCTTTCTACACACCATGCCCTCAGCTTTAGGCATTGAGGATAGTCCCTTGTACTACTTAGATCAACTCTTTCCTTGACACAAGCCTCGTTTCCCTTATTTTATTAACAAGAATATGATGTTTAGTCAACAACTTTGTTCAAGGCTCTGGTTTAATTTAAAGTACATGTAAATTTAACAATCTGTGAAGTACTTAGGGATAAATCTAACAAAATGTGAAAGGATCTATATGTAAAAAGCTACAAAACTCTGATAAAAAAATTAAAGATCTTAATAAGTGGAGATATAGTCCATGTTCATGGATGGAAGACCCCAAATTGTCAAAATGTCAGTTTTTCCCCACTGAATCTATACAGTAAATGAAATCTCAATCAAATTTCCAGCAAGTTATGTTGTGGATATTGACAAACTGATTCTAAACTATATATATGGAAAGTCAAAAGACCCAAAATACTTAACACAATACTGAAGAGGAAGAGGAAGTTGCAGGACTGACATTACCATACTTCAAGTCTATAAAGCTACAGTAATCAGGACAGCATGGCATTGGAGGAAAAAAGACCCAGATCAATAGAACAGAAAAAAAATCCCAGAAAGACATCCACACAAATATAGTCAACTGATCTTTGACAAAAGAGCAAAGTCAATTCAGTGAAGAAATGATAGGTTTCTCAACAAATGGTGTTAGAACAATTGAATGTACATGCAAAATAATGAATCTAGACATAGACCTTACACTTTTCACAAAAATTAACTCAAAATGAATTAGAGAGCTAAATGTAAAACACAAAACTACAAAATTTCTAGAAGAGAATATGAGAAAATCTAGATGACCTTGGGTTTGGTGAAGAACTTTTAGGTATAGTATAAAAGGCACAATTCATAAAAGAAAAGGTTAGATTTTATTGAAATTAAAAACTCCTGCTCTGCAAAAGATACTGTTAAGAGAATCAAAAAACTAGCCACAGACTGGAAGAAAATATTAACAAAACACATACTAGATAAAGGACTTATTTTGAAAATATACAAATAACTCTTAAAATTAAACAATAAGAAAACAAAAAACCCATAACAAGAGACAAAGAAGGGCACTACATAACAGTAAAGGCAACACTCCAATAAGAGGATGTAACACTTGTAAATATCTATGAACCTAACATAGGAGCACCTAAATATATAAAGCAATTATTAAGAGACATAAAGGAGAAATAAACAGTAACAAAATAGTAGTAGGGGACTTTAAAACTCCACTTACATCGATGGATAGATCATCCAAACAGAAGATCAACAAGGAAACATTGATCTTAAATGACACATTAGACCAAATGGACTTAGTAGATATATACAGAACCTTCCATCCAAAACCTGCAGAATACACATTATTTTCAAATGCACGTGGAACACTCTCCAGGATAGATCACATATCAGGCCACAAAACAAGTCTCAATAAATTTAAGAAGATTGAAATAATACCAAGCATCTTTTCTGACCACAACCATATGAAACTAGAAATCAACTCCAAGAAGAAAGCTGGAAAAGCCACAAATATGTAGAGATTAAACAAAATTCTGCTGAACAACGATTGGGTCAATGAAGAAATCAAAGGAGAAATCAAAAAAATACCTGGAGATAAATGAAAATGAAAATAAGACATGTCAAAATTTATGGGATACAGAGTGACATCAGCATCATGGTGGAGTGAGATTCCCTCTTTGAATCTCTGCCCCCTACGACACAACGAAAACATTATTTGCATTCCAAAAGAGCTCAATCAAACACTACAAAGGACTTCTAAGAAACCCCTGCTGCCATACATCAGATGGTGGAGGCGCAGGAAGCCCAAAAGGACGTGAGGAGAGGTAAGAAGTTGTACTCCCCCTCCCCAATCGATCGGCAAAGACAGCGCGGCTTGCAAACAGAGTGGGGAGGGGCGGCCCACAGCGGGGAAAACTATCGCCATCCAGGTGCTCTCACAGACTGTTGAGAGATCCCCACTGGGAAGTGACAACGGACTGTTTAGGGGGTGTAGCAAACACCCTAAGAGAGCCAGAAAGGAAACCCCCAGGTTGAGCAGGAGAAAGAGAGGACCCCTCCCCACACACACCCCGCATTTCAGCACAATCCCTCCAGGGACTGCAACGGGCTCAGAGCATACCGCTCACCATCTCCATCCAGTGGCAGCAGGGGGAAACTGTAGGACCAACTTTATCATGAGGGGAAAAAATAAGGCCGTCTCTGTTGGATCCTTGTGACAATTTGTTATGGCTACAGACCAAAAGGAAAATGACAAACACCCAGAAACCAACCCTGAAGGCACAGAATTTGATAACCTGAATAACAGAGAATTCAAAATACCTATCATAAACAAACTCAACGAAATACAAGAGAACACACAGAAACAAATAAACGAATTCAGGGATTTTGTCACAAAAGAGATTGAAACCATAAAGAAAAACCAATCAGAATTATTGGAGATGAAAAACAAAATGAACGAGATAGTGGAAAAAATGGAGTCTTTAAAGAGCAGAACTGACAATATGGAGGAACGAATTAGCACTATTGAGGATAGCCACATAGAAACATTCCAGATAGAGGAGGAGAGAGAGCAAAGACTAAAACGAAATGAAGAAGAGGTAAGGGATTGAATCGACCCAGCCTCAGGAAAAAGGAGGCATCTGAAAATGTACTTTCTTATCCAGGAGATCACTTATATAAACCTCACAGTAACAACTAAACAAATAACCAGAAGAGAACCACACATGACAAATAAAGAGAAAACCAAGAGAATGAGCATGCAGAAATACCAAATTGAATTTGCAGTCCGAAACACAAGGGACAAGAGATGAAGGAAATGCAAAAGAACCAGAAAATGAACAATAAAATAGCAACATTAAACCCTCATATATCAATAATCACTCTAAATGTAAATGGATTGAATTCTCCAATCAAAAGACACAGAGTGGCGGGATGGATTAAAAACCAAGATCCAACAATCTGCTGCCTCCAGGAAACACATCTCAGCTCTAAAGACAAACACAGACTCAAAATAAAAGGATGGAAAACAATACTCCAAGCTAATGGCAAACAAAAGAAAGCAGGAGTAGCCATACTTATATCAGACAAAGTAGACTTCAAGATAAATAGAACAAAAACTACTGAAATTCGTATGGGGCAACAAAAGACCCCGAATAGCTAAAGCAATTCTGAAAAAAAAGAACAAAGCTGGAGGCATCACAATCCCTGATTTCAAAATATACTATAAACCTATAGTAATCAAAACAGCATGGTACTGGTACAAGAATAGACACACAGATCAATGGAACAGAATTGAAAGCCCAGAAGTAAAACCACACACCTATGGACAGCTAATCTTTGACAAAGGAGCAAAGAACATACAATGGAGAGAGGGAAGTCTGTTCAATAAATGGTGCTGGGAAAATTGGACAGCAACATGCAAAAGAATGAAAGTAGACCATCTCCTATCACCGTATACAAAAATCAATTCAAAATGGATCAAGGACCTGAAAGTGAGACCTGAAACTATAAAACTCCTGGAAGAAAATATAGACAGTACACTAATTGAGATTGGACATAAAGGGATCCTTTCAGATTCCATGTCTACTTGGACAAGGGAAACAAAAGTAAAAATAAACAAGTGGGACCTCATCAGACTAAAGAGCTTCTACAAGGCAAATGAAACCAGGATCAAAATGAAAAAACAACCCACCAGCTGGGAGAAAATATTTGCAAATCGTTTGTCCACCAAGGGATTAATCTCAGTAATATATAAAGATCTCATACAACTGAGCAACAAAAAAACAAACAACCCGATCAAAAAATGGGCAGAGGATATGAACAGACATTTTTCCAAGGAAGAGTTACAGATGGCCAATAGACACATGAAAAGATGTTCAACATCACTAATCATCAGGGAAATGCAAATCAAAACTACACTAAGATATCACCTTACACCGGTTAGAATGGCTATAATCACAAAGACAAATAACAACAAATGCTGGAGAGGTTGTGGAGAAACGGGGACCCTCATTCACTGCTGGTGGGAATGCAAACTGGTGCAGCCTCTATGGAAAACAGTAGGGAGAGTCCTCAAAGAATTAAAAATTGAAATACCGTATGATCCAGCAATCCCACTCTTGGGCATCTACCCAATGGATATGAAATCAACCATCACAAGAGGCGTATGCACCCCTATGTTCATTGCAGCATTATTCACTATAGCCAAGAAGTGGAAGCAACCCAAGTGTCCCTTGACTGATGACTGGTGAAAGAAGACGTGGTGTATACATACAATGGAATACTACTCAGCCATAAGAAAAGACAGAATTGTCCCATTTGCAACAACATGGATGGGCCTAGAGGGTGTTATGTTAAGTGAAATAAGCCAGAGAGAGAAGGACAGACACTGCATGAACTCACTCATATATGGACTATAAATGAACACACGGACAGAGAGAACTGATTGGTGGTTACCAAGGGGAAGGGGGGTGGGGGGTGGGCACAAGGGGTGAAGGGTTACATCTACAAGGTGATGGACAACAAAAATGTACAACTAAAACTCCACAGTGTTATAAACTATTAAGACATCAATAAAAATAATGGTAAAAAAAAAATTTATGGGATACACTGAAAGTAGTACTAAGAGAGAAGTTTATAGCAATACAGGCCTACATCAACAAATAAGAAAAATCTCAAATAAATAATCTAACAGGGCACCTAAAGGAAATAAAAAAAGAACAAACAAAGCCCATTATCTGTAGAAGGAAGGAAATAATAAAAATCAGAGCAGAAATAAATGAAATGGATACTGAAAAAACAATAGAAAAAAATCAATGAAATGAAGAGCTGGTGCTTTGAAAAGATAAACAAACTTGAGAAACTTTTAGCTAGACTCACCAAGAAAAAAAGAGAAGGCTCAAATAAATAAAATCAGAAATGTAAGAGGAGAAATTACAACAGACACCTCAGAAATACAAAGGATTCTAAGAGAATACTATGAAAGCTATACACCAACAAGATATGAATAAATTCTTGGAATTACACAACCTTCCAAAGCTGACTCAAGAAGAAATAGAGAATTTGAATAGACCAATCACCAGTATGGAGATCAAAACAGTAATCAAAGTCCTCCCAAAAAACAAGTCCAGGACCAGATGGCTTCCCTGGTGAATTCTACCATACATTCAAAGAAGACTTAGTATCTATCCTTCTCAAATTCTACCAAAAAATTGAAGAGGAGGGGAAGCTTCCTAACTCATTCTAGGCGGCCAGCATTACTCTGATACCAAAGCCAGACAGGGACAACACAAAAAAAGAAAATCACAGGCCAACATCACAGATGAACATACATGCAAAAATCTTCAAAAAATACTAGCAAATCGAGTACAATACATTAAAAGATCATACATGATGATCAAGTGGGATTTACTCCAAGGATGCAGGGATAGTTCAACATCCACAAATCAACCAACTTGGTAAACCACATCAACATATAAAGAATAAAAATCACATAATCATCTCAATAGATGCAGAGAAAGCATTTGACAACATTAAGCACCCATTTATGATACAAACTCTGAACAAAATAGGTGTAGAAGAAAAGTACCTCAACATAATAAAGCCCATATATGACAAATCCACAGCTAACATCATACCAACAGTGATACACTGAAAGCTATTCCTTTAAGAACAGGAGCAAGACAAGGATGCCTACTTTCACCACCCCTATTCAGCGTAGTACTGAAAGGCCTAGCCAGAGCAATTAAGCAAGAAAAAGAAATGAAAGGGATCCAAATTGGAAAGGAAGAGGTTAAGACTGTCACAATTTGCAGATGACATGATTTTATATATAGAAAACCCTAAAGAACCCACAAAAACTCTATTAGAAATAATAAAGGAATACAGTAAAGTTGCAGGGTACAAAATCAACATGCAAAAATCAGCTGTATTTTTATACACCAACAAAGAAATAGCATAAAGAGAAAACAAGAATACAATCCTGTTTATAATTACAACAAAAAGAATAAAATACCTAGGAATAAACTTAACCAAAAAGGTGAAAGACCTGTACATTGACAACTATAAAATATTGTTGAAAGAAATAGAAGACACAGAGAAATGGAAAGACACTCCAAGCTCATGGATTGGAAGAATAAACATAGTTAAAATATCCATACTTCCTAAAGCAATGTACAGATTCAATGCAACCACTATCAAAGTCCCAATGACAATTTTCACAGAGATAGAACAAAGAATCTTAAAATTTACATGGAACAACAAAAGACTCTGAATAGCCAAACAGTGCTGAGAAAAAAGAGCAAAGCTGGAGGCATCACACTTCCTGACTTCAAAGGATACTATAAAGCTATAATAATCAATACAGCATGAAACTGACAAAAAAAATCAGAGATACAGATCAGTGGAACAGAATTGAGAGCCCAGAAAATACCTACACATATATGGACAGCTAGTTTTTGGCAAGTGAGCCAAGAACATACAGTGGAGAAAGGAAAATCCCTTCAATAAATGGGGCTGGCAAAACTGGACAGCCACATGCAAAAGAATGAAAGTAGACCATTATCTTCACTGTACACAAAAATTAACTCAAATTGGTTTAAATATTTGAATGTAAGACCTAAAACCATAAAACTTTTAAAAGAAAACATAGGCGGTATGTCTTTGACTTCGGTCTTAGGAACATCTTTTCAAATACCATGTTTCACCACGCAAGGGAAACAAAAGAAAAAATAAACAAATGGGACTACATCAAACTAAAAACTTCTGCACAGCAAAGGAAACCATCAACCAAATGAAAAGACAACCTAACAATTGGGAGAACAAATTTGTAAACCGTATATCTGATAAGGGGTTAATATTCAAAATATATAAAGAACTCATGCAACTCATGTTTGGCAAAGGAGCCAAACAGACATTTTTCCAAAGAAGATATACAGATGGCCAACAGGCACATGACAAGACGTTCAACATCACTAATTATTAGGGAAATGCAAATCAAAACTAGAACGAGATATCACCTCACACTCATGAGAATGGCTATAATTAACAAGACAAGAAATAACAAGTGTTGGAGAGGATGTGGAGAAAAGGGAACACTCATACACTGCTCTTGGAAATATAAATTGGTGCAGCCACTATGGAAAACAGTGTGGAGATTCCTCAAAAAATTAAAAATAGAAATACCATATGACCCAGCTATTCCACTTCTGGGTATTTATCCAAAGAACACAAAAATATGAATGTGTAAAGATATTTGCACCCTTATGTTCATTGCAGCATTATTTACAATAGTCAAGACTTGGAAACAACCTAAGTGCCCATCAATGGATGAATGAATAAAGAAGATGTGGTATATATAAACAATGGAATACTACTCAGCCATAAAAAAGATGAAATCTTGCCACTTGTGATAACATGCATGGACCTCAAGGGTATTGTACTAAGCAAAATAAGTCAGAGGGAGAAAGTCAAATACCTTATGATCTCACTCATAAGTTGAAGATAAAAACAATCACATAGAGATAGAGATTGGATTGGTGGTTACCAGAGAGGAAGTAGGGAGGGAGGAGGGTGAAAGAGATGTTAGGTCACATGTGTATGGTGATGGATGAAAATTAGTCTTTGGGTGGTGAACGTAATGCAGTCTATACAGAAGTGGAAATAAAATGATTGTACACCAGAAATTTATATAATGTTATAAACCAATGTTACCTCAAAAAGAAAGAAACCATATAAAAAATAGGCAAAAGATTTGAAGAGACACAGCTCCTAAGAAGATATACAGATGAAAAATAAGCATATGAAAAGATGCCCAATATCATATGTCATTAGGAAACTGAAAATTAAAACAACAAGATACCATTATATACCTATTAAAATGGCCAAAATCTAAAAAACTGACAATACCAAAGGGTGACAAAGTTGTGGAGCAACAGGCATTCTCATTCACTGCTGCTGGAAATGCAAAATAGTACAACCACTTTGGAAGACATTTTGGCATTTTCTTACAAAGCTAAATATAGTTTTACTATACAATCCATCAATATGCTCCTAAGTGTTTACTCAAATGAATTGAAAATGTATATCAAGGGGCCGTCTGGTGGCGCAGCGGTTTAGTCTGCGCTTGGCAGCCCGGGGTTCGCGAGTCCAGATCCCGGGCGCCCGCCGACGCACTGCCTGTCAGCCATGCCATGGCAGAGTCCCATATAAAGCGGAGGAAGATGGGCACGGATGTTAGCCCAGGGCCAGTCTTCCTCAGCAAAAAGGGGAGGATTGGCAACAGATGTTAGCTCACGGCTGGTCTTCCCCACAAAAAAAAAAAAGAAAATGTATATCAAAAACCTGCATGTGAATGTTTATAGCAGCTTTATTTATGATTGCCACCAAAATATCCTTCAATAGGATAAACAAATTGTGGAGTGGATAAACAAATTGTGGCACATCCATACAATGGAATATCACTTAGCAATAAGAGAAATGAGCTATCAAGCCACAAAAAATCATAAAGTAATCTTAAACACATATTGCTGATTTCAAGAAGCCAGTCTGAAAAGGCTACATACTGTATGATTCCAATTACATGACATTCTGGAAAAGTCAAAACTATAGAGACAGTAAAAATATCAGTGGTTGCCAAGGGAGAGAGGAAACTGGGGGATGAATGATTATGCGAAGTACAGGGGATTTTTAGGGTAGCCAGACTGTATGGCACTATAATGATGGATACATGACGTTACGCATTTGTCAAAACCTGTAGTATGCTAAAGCACAAAGAGTGAACTTTAATGTGTCTAAATTTTAAAAAATCAGTTAGGATCCCAGGAAAGAAGAAAGATTATGACAAGAGAATCTAACGTATGAAACAAAGTTGGGAGACAGGTGCTGACTTAAGTCACTCTGGAAACGAATGGAGTCTGTAAGACTAAAGGCAAATGGAAGTGCACACAAACCTAACCTAGTTGATAAAGTCGTTTCCCACATAAGTATGGGTTAACAATTTTGATACTGCTATACATATACACTGGAATTCAACGAAATGGATAGAACATGGTGAAAGCTGTGTTTTTCACTGTTGGAGTGGGGATTTACAGATAAACAAGGGAAGCAGGCTAGAATGATCCAAGTGCTAATGGATTAGAGAGTTGGAGACATCAGTAAGAACTCATGTTTAAGATTGTTACACATAGAAATATTTATATACATGCATACATATATATATAAGTTAATATATGCACATATATTTTTTGCTCTATTAGCTGAGGGGATCCAAAAGAAACAATACCTCAGTAGCAACAAGCACACTTAGCATCCAGATCTTGGCTTCTAATACTATTCTCCAAAAATGAAAAGAACTTGTGCTTTTTGGCAAAATGGCTGATTCCAGAACTGGGACAGGAAATATGCTAGATGAGCCCTGAGCATCTTGTAGTGCCAGAAATTAAGGAAGTGCTCAAAAAACAAACAAAAAATTAATGAATGTATGCCAAAGGGGCACAGGAACCAACTGAAAGAGCTCCCAATGACCAAAGTTGGGACAATTTGAGTAAGAAAATAAATAAAGTAGTATTGTGTTACATCTCAAAGTATAAAATAAATACCCATGTGTCTATAGTGACATAAGTAAATGATTGAATAAATTAATAAGTGGGGGAAAAGAGACAAATAGAAGCAGTCCAAAAAAATTATATAGAGACTCCACCCTAAAATGGGGGGACCATATCTCCCCACTCCTTTAGTATGTGCTGTGCATAGTGACTTCCTTCAAAAGAGTAGAGTATAGAAAGGGGGTAAAAAAGAGTGATTTTACAGTGGAGAAAAATGACAAACACTAGTTCAGCCAAGTGATCAAGGTCAACATCAACAGTCATAAATCAAGTTCACAGTATGTACCCTTGATATGATGTGATGAAAACGGCACTTTACCGCCATGGTCTTCCACTCTAAAACCCCTAACCCTAGTCTGATAATGAAAAAGCCATCAGACAAATTCTAATAAAGGGATATACTGTGATGTACTCAACCAGTACTCCTCAAAACTGTCAAGGTCATCAAAAACAAGGAAAGTCTGAGAAACTGTCACAGCTAAGAGCCTAAGGTGACAAGACAAGTAAATGCAATGTGGTATCCTGGAAGGATCCTGGAACAGAAAAAAATATTATGTAAAAACTGAGGATATCTGAATAAACTGTGAATTTCAGTTAATAATAATGTATCAATACTGATTCATTGATTGTAACAAATGTACCATCCAAATAGAAGATGTTAATAATAGGGGAAATTGTGGGGAGAGGAATAGTGTTATATACATAGGATTTCTCTGTACTATCTCCTCAATTTTTCTATAAGTCTATAGCTATTCTAAAAAATAAAATATGTTAATAAAAAAATTTTAGGGCCAGCCCCGGTGGCCTAGTGGTTAAGTTCGGCATGCTCCACTTTGGTGGCCCGGGTTCAGTTTCCAGGTACAGACCTGCACCACTCGTCTGTCAGTGGCCATGCTGTGGTGGTGGCTCACATAGAAAGTGGATTGGCAGTGGATGTTAGCTCAGGAAGAATCTTCCTTGGCAAAAAAATTTAAAAATTAAAAATAAAATTTTAAATGTTATTTTTATGTATTATCAAGAATTGCAAATTAAAATTAAAAATACAATATCATTTAAATAGCATCAAACACACAAAATACTTAGGGATAAAATTAACAAAATACACGAATGATGTATACACTGAAAACTATAAAACATTACTGAGAGAAATTACCAAGAGAAGCCCTAGATAAATGGAGATATATTTTGTCCATGGAAGGAAGTCCAAATATTGTTAACATGCCAATTCTCCCCAGATTGATCTAGATGTTCAACAGAATATAAGTCAAAATCTCAGCAGGACTTTTTTTCATAGAAATTGACAAGCTGACTCTAATAAATATATGAAATGCAGAGTACCAAGAAAAGTCAAAACAATTTTGAAAAAGAATAAAGTTGGAGGACTAATTTTAAGACTTATTATAAAACAACAGCATAGAGGTAAGAATCAATATAAAGATTAATGGAAAGGAATAAGTCCAGAATTGAACCCACATATGTATATGGTCAATTGATTTTAACAAAAAGGCCAATATAATTAAATTGGAAAAAGGCACTTTTTTCAACAAATGGTGCTGGAACAATTGGATAACCATATACAAAAGAAATATGATCTTTGACTAACACCTCACACCATATACAAAAGTTGGTTCAAAATGGATCATAGACCTAAATATTAGATACAAAACAATCAGATTTCTAGAAAAAAATCAGAAAACATATTTATGATCTTGGTTTAGATAAAGATTTCCTAAGATACAAAGAACACAAACTATAAGAAAAAAGTAACCAATTGGATTTTATCAAAAATAAATTTTAAAAGACACTGTTAAAAATGAAAAGGCAAACCACAGACTGCGAAATGTTATAAAAACATACATTTGATAAAGGACATCTTCTTGTATCCAGAAAATGGGAAAGAACGATTAAAACTCAAAAATAAGAAAACAATCTGACTTTTAAAAATGGGCAAAAGATTTGAACAGACATTTCACCAAGATATGTAAATTGCAAATACGTGCATGAAATATACTCAACATCATTAGTCATTAGGGAAATTCAAGTTAAACCACAATGACATACCAGTTCACAGCTTCTTGAACGGCTAACATTAAACAGATGGACAATATGAAATGTTGGTGAGGATGTGAAGCAACTGGAATTCTTATACACTGCTGCTAAGAATGTAAAACTGTACAACCACTTTGGAAAACAATTAGGCAGTTTCTTATAAAGTTAGACATATACTTAACATATAACCTAGTAATTCTACTGTTCAGTACTTACCCATGTGAAAAGAAAACATATATCCACACAAAGATTTGTACACAAATGTCCATAGGAGCCATATTCACAATAGCCCCAAACTGGAAGGAGCCCAAATATCCATGGACAGGTGAATAGACAAAAATTTATTGTATATACAAAAAATGAATACTGTACGACACGAAGAATGGACTTCTAATACAATATCTCAAAATCATTATGATGAACAAAAAGAAAATCAGATGCAAGTACATATAATGTAGGGTTCCATTTTTATGAGATGCTAGAAAATATAAATTTAATCTGCAGTGACAGTAGATCAGGGGTTGCCTGGCACTGGGGCTTGGGGTTAGGGATTGCCTGGGATGGGGCACAAGGTAACTTTTCCGGTAATGGAAATATTCTGTATAATAATTGTGGTGGTGGTTACATGGCTGGGTCACTTGTGAAAACTCATCAAATGCACATATAATGGTATATTAAATGTCCACATTTTATTGTATGTAAACTATACTTTTTAAATTTGATTAAAAACAAAATGAAACAAAGCCCTTTCTGTATGTTCTTTTTGCACTGAAAATAAAAAGGGAGAGAGGAAAAAATAAGGAAGAGCTAAGAGATGAACCCATACTCCCAAACCCAACATGCCTCCACCAAAAAGCAGGACATTTTTTAAGAATCAGAGAAACTATTTTTAATTGGTTACATTTGTCCCATATGGCTCACAGGACAATTTTTCAATTAAAGTGAGAGAATTTGTAAATGAAACCCAGGCCCAGAAAGGAGGCAAATTGTTATTTAGTATAATAAGGTCAAGGTTTTTGTTTTGGAGGGAATAACATATAAACTTCAGTATTCTTGAGACTAAGTGATCTTGAGAAGAAAATCAATTTTTCTGTGGTAGCAAAACATGTTTGCTCTTAGACTATTAAGTAGCAAAACGAGTGACAGCCACTGCTGGTGGAGAATTGGAACTAGATTTGAAGTATCTATTTCCTCTCTGCATCCTCCAATACTAATGCCCCAGAGTGCTTTCCCCTTCCCTCTAGAGCCCACTGAAGCTTGGGCAGCTGACCACACTTCGATATCCAAATATAGTTTCAGTGTGCAAAAGGAAGGAGGCAACTGGGGTTGAGACTTTTAGAAAGAGCCAGAAGTGACAAAGTGTCAATAAATCATGTGGCCAAACCCAGCAGGAAGGAGCCCTGCCCATGGAGGGAGGACACCGCAATATGTTATTGTGAACAGGGTGTGGATCCAGGGAGGAGTGAAGAATTGGGGCCATTGATGAAATAAAGACATTGCAGTCAGCATTCATGGATGCAGTTGTTCATGTCCCACCCACGTGCAAAATCTGCTCAGACCCATTCCAGAATCCACAAGTCTTAATCAGTAATGGCCTTAGGCTCAAAGTTTTGACACAAATCATGTTGGTTCCCTGAGCAAAAATTTCTGGTGGCTCCCCAGTGCATTTACAAGGGTGTGTGACACTCTTCAAAATCTGATCTAGACTTCCCTTTCCAAAATCAATCTCTACACTCAGCCTCTTTTCCTAGGCAGCCAATATCTAGCCTTCCTTTATTATCTACCATCCACCAACACATCAGACTTTTTTGTGGGTTCATGCCTCACACTGACTCCTCCCTCTTCCTTTACTCCCCTAGGCAGACAACAGTTCCTTCTATCGCCATAACTGTGAGCTCTGTAGCAGGAAGAAACATAACTGATTCATATTTGTATCCTTAGCACCTGAAAAAGAGTAAGCACTCAATGAATGTCTGTTGAATAAACCAAAGCATACAATTATGAAAAATAGAAGCCTTTGTTTGTAGAGAATTTAACTGAGTCAAACAAACTTCATAGCTTTTCTCTCCTAGGTCAATCTGGAAATCTGGAACTGGAAATAGAACTCTAATCTAGATGTTGCTTGATAAGGGATGGCGTTCAATTCATAACTTATGCAACTAGATATAAGCATTGCTTTGGCTGGGATATCATATCTATATGCTGCACATTGTTTGTATTCACTGTCTGTTTATCTAAGAGGACTGAGAATCAATTTATTAGAAGCTCCACTCTTTCTGGTTTGTGCTTCAGTGTACAAGTTTGGGAGAAGAAATAGAGGAGGCTTAAAACACAGTTATAACATGACAGAGGAAGAAAGGGAACAAAAGAATGTGTAGGGGATGATTAAGTGCTTCTGAATTTACACAGTGAAATATGGACAGTTTAAATGTCTTTGCTATTTGCTTCTTTTCAAACTGTGAGCAGTTTCCAACACCCCATGCTGCTCCAAGATTAATTGAGTTCCGCATGCTTTTGGCCTGCTCCGGGTACCAAGGAGAAAGGGTTTCCACAGAACCTGTATTTGCCAGAGCAAAGAGAATATCTCATTAATGTATGATTAATAGCCATTTGTGAAGTGATTAATCAGTCATTTTGACAATAAACTGAGCCTATGTACATGCCTTTGCTGGACTCCAAGTTTCACACATAGAAGAAAAAGAGAGAATGTCTTGCTTCTCCTTGCTTCCTTCCTGCACCAAGACTGGAAAAATCCAAGGCCTTTGCATATTCCGGTCTTGTCTGAATTCATCTGGTTTGTCTTTAAGAAACAACAGCCCCCAAATGGAAGCTCTCCAGCATGATTGATGGCTTCTCTTTCTATCTGCAAGTTGGAAATACAGAAAAGGATTTTTCTCCATAGGTCTTACTGCTTATTGGTACAAGAGTTTTTTCCACTTTGCCGCAGAATTGATTTGCAACATTGGTGTATGAGTTTGTATATTTTTCTCACTGGCCCGTCACAAAGCATAAGTCAGCAAGTCTTCTGCAGTATGATGGATTATGTAGCCGGGAGCCTCCTAGTAATGTTTCCATTAAAAAGATGAGCATATTGTCATTAACTTTTGGGGACTGAAATATCCGAATTCTGTACCTTGACATTTCACAAACTATATTACTTAGTAGCATCCATTTTCCCCACATCCGATACTATCCATTGGACCTCAGAGAGATTCCTGCATCTCTGATTATTTCACTCAGTAAAATAAAGACATTGGGAGAACACTAAAGGATCAATAGCAATAGATCTAAGCTTACATCCTGCTTTTTTCCAAATAAAATCGTTTATTTAATTCAAAAGAGAAGAACAAAGAGAGTGAGGAAGAACACCTGCTCCTCTAAACTTACAAAGAATCATTCATTTCAGGATATACTGGAGCGTCTTGAGAGCTTAATTAACCAAAATGAAAACGGGACCAAAAAAAATCCTAAAACTCCTGATTTCTAGTTTATTGTTAAAAGCACTTAGCGGCGTAGAAACCCTCATCTCCCCCCTCCTTGTCACCTTCCTCTCTTCCATGTCTATATAATTTGGTGTGGGGTATATGTGTGTGGGAGTGTGGGTTATACTACAGGAAGGCTTTTTTGGAACAAGTTTGAGTAAAACTAACTAAATGAAACAATATAATAAAATAAATATAAAAAATAAATGCGATGTGTCCGAGAGAGGCACCACAGTGGTTAAAAAAAACTGAGTTTGTATTATGACAGAGCTGAATTTGAATCTTGGTTTCATCAGTTTCTAGTTGCATAGCATGAACAAGTAACAGTCTCATTAAGTCTGAGTTTTATTCGTAAAATGGACATACTTGTATCTATCTCACAAGTTGTGAATATTATAACATTAAGATTAAATGTCAATGAAATATTCTAACATCAAGATTAAATGTAAACAATGCCTGACACATAACTAAGGCTCCCTAAATAGATGTAGGATATAGAGTGTGTGTGTGTGTGTGCGCGCGCATGTATCCAACACTTTTAGGACCATTATTTCACATTATTTAGAAATGCAACAGGCCTACATAGAACAGCTTCTTGTACAACCATGCAGATAGAGTTAAATGCACGGGTCCAAGGGCATTGGGCACATACAGGGACTCCCGAAAAGAGATCTACAGCCTCTGAACAACCGATGTCTAAACTAACCAAAGATGGAGAAAAGGTCTACTGTTCAGAACGTCCTGTTACATGGACCTAACTTTAGTTAACACCTTTCTGGAGAATATTCAGACTGAAAATGTATCTTTTAATACCTGACAGGTTATTTTTTCCATGTTAACAGTTAACACACAAACAAGCACACTTTGCATCACCAAAGTTCTCTTCAATAGACATGGCCATCTTACCATTTTCTATAACTGTATGACTCAGGTGGGGAAGTGAGAGGCCTCTGGAGTGGAGAGCTTGAAGAGCATAGCCAATACCTTTTCTCATCATCGTAAGACATATTTTCTTTTCACATTTTAACATCTCTGATTGAAATCAGAAATGTCTTATAATCAATGGTGGGTCTTAGTTTAATTGGCAGCATTTTTTATTTCTTAATGGAATATAAAATATTAGTGTGACTTATAATTGATGAAGTCCTAGATTTGATGAAATGTATTAAGTGGCTTGCATGAATCAAGAGCAGATATTGCCACAGAATTCCCAGGTGTTCCATTAGGTGGCCTGTGGAGGGCACCACCATGGGACAGCAGAGCCTACATCTGGCCACTGCAAACCACTTGCCATTTTTTAGTCAATATTTTAAGGGGAAAGAGCTGTTATGGATTTTGGTGGCAGAATAAGCCTCAATTTAATAACAATTTTATTGGGAAGAGTGTTAGGTAGGACAGCAACTTTTTCAAAGATGTAATAATGATTTCTATCTAAATTCCCAAGGAATATGTATTATAAAGTATATAATAAGAGACATCTTCTGAGGTAAGCATAGTAAACTTAACAGGAATTAATAGACTGCTTTATTGTCACTTGACAACTTCCATTACCAAATTCACCATAAAACTAAATTATATATCTCCAGGAAAACTCAATCAATATCATATCCAAGTTATGCTGTTATTTTATGTAACTTCAAGCTAGCAATAAATATCTTTTGATTTTTTGATTTGCTCTAAGTGTTTGAAATCAAGTGAAATATTGCCAGTAAAGCAAGTAGTTGATGTCTTCCATTTTATTCTTAAGATTTCTTAAGCCTTTGAATTCAGCCTCCCCAGAAACTTTTTTTTAACTTAAGAAATGTCTAGTTATATTCTTACTTTTTTTCCACTAATGTAAATGACATAATGACAGGATTACATGTATTATTTATAAACGGATAAGAAAATGAGCTTTATCTTTGTGATGAATGATTCCTGCCTTAATATAAGGAAGAATTTTATCACAGTAAAGATTTTATAATGAGACAAGTCACTGAGGAAGGTGTTGAATTATCCTTTCATTCAAATAGAATTTACTTTTCATATCTGTTACCTAGGGTTTGCCTACATATGGGTAGGGGGGAAAAGTGGGTTCTACATCTCCAGCTAAATCATTATTATGTTTTAATTCAATGATAGACATCCATTTACCAAAATCTCCAGTAAGTAGAACCCTCAGAAAACAAAGAATAGAATATTTCTTCCCTGAATCATGTAACTTAAATCAAAATTAGGCAGATCAAACAGATTCCAAATTAATTATATATTATATTCCTTAAATATGTTCAGAGATGGGGAGTAAAGAGAGATTCTTCTGTTAAGCTAAAAAGCAATGATAAAGCATCATAAGCCAATTCCAGTCTCATATTTAAAAGGCTTTCCTTAATAATAATTAAAGTAACAGGATGAGTGGAATGAAATTGTACTCAATAGCAAGAGATTGCCACTATCTGAAACTAAGATCAAATTCAGGAAAATGGGAATTCCAGATTCATTTGTAACGTGGATAATTATCAACAATGAACTTGAGTTCTGTAATTATTCTAGGAGCACCCTAATCTTAGCCATCTTCACTCATTAAGGTATTCACTGAGAATATTTAATATTTAAAATCACTGGAGTGGCATTTGCGAGATTCGCTATTCTCTTCTCTTCAGCAGGTGTTATTTTCAGGATATGCGTGAGTGTGTGTGTGTTTTCAGCTACACTAACCATGTGAAAAGAATAAAACGCTATCCACAACTCAAAATGCACTTGATTTCCCACCTAGCCACTGAGAGTCAGTGACAAATGATGGAATCCAGTTCAATTATGACTTTTTGATGTCTGTTTTATGTTAGTACTCTTCTCTTGGATCAAGAGTGTTCTCTTTGTGTGCATTTTTATCCAAATTAGTTAGTTTTAACCTATATAGGTTCATACCCCTCTTTGAAATTATGGTGAAAACTTAAGGACATCTTCCTTTCAAAAATGCTCATGAGTTCACATGGACTAAATCTTCACACAGTGGGCATGTGGCATTTAACATAGTGGAATAGACAGGTGAGATGAGAGTGGTGGGTCTATGGCACGTGGACAGCGCCTGTCCATCTGATTTTTGTGATGTGAGAATGTGCCACTGTAGTCCTTTTGCTCTAAGAGAAGATGGAAATTCAGATATTTATGTGAAACCTCCAGATTTTTTCATGTTGATAACTAATTCGTTTTTGTTAACATAGCATAGGCCAAACAAACATATTTTAGAACTCACCATAGCTAGTGAGCCTTCAGGTGTGCAGCCCTGACCAGGGACCTAGCTTAAGACTTCTTATCTAAGCAATAGAATTGGGGCAATCATTCCTAGAAAAGCCATTCCCACCTGCCTTAAGGAGAAGTTTCAATTCAGTAATTTGTGGGTGATGTTTAGGGATCCTTCCAATCAGATGGATTCTCTCATAATCTCTAATACACAATCCAATATTTCTGATGTGTTCTGCTCCCACAAGTTCTCACATTTTATCTCAAATATCTTCCAGATTCCCATGGGTTTACACCCACAATACATATTTATTTAGGACCCATCATTTCCAGGCTCTGTGCTAGGCACTGGAAATACAATGACAACAAACACAGCCCTTCCCTTGTAGGCGACCACAGCCTAATAAGATTCAAGATGTATAAAGAATTCATTGTGTGGTGCAAGTGATGTTTTAATAGATTATATACCAAGGCACACTAGAAACACCAGAAAGAGAGAGGGCAACTCTAGATGGAGATTCATGAAAGATTTCACAGAAGGGCAAATCCTTGGGCAGAAGTCACCAAGCAGAGAAGGAGAGGAAGTGTGTTCCAGACTGAGGGAGGAAAATGTGCAGTGGCAAAGAGGAGGAAACAGCATAGAGTGATATAGTTCTTTGGAAAGCAGCAAGGAGCTTTAGATAGCTAGAGTAAAGATACAGAACTGCAGCTGCAGAGACAGGTGGGGGCCTCGAATCCTCTGCATGCCACCCTAAGGAGTTGAGTTTTTCCTATTTAAGATGGTTAGAAGTAGAGTAGTGAAATGATGTCTCAAGGTATCCAAATATGACTTTGTATGTCCCATTTCTTCCCGGCAGGTAGACACATGAAATCTCATCATAGGCCATCCCTCCTCAGGGTGGCCCATCTGTATATATAGAAATGCGTACAAGCAGCCTGACCCCACACCCTATGAGGTTTTATTTCCTTGAGCCTGCTTTCAAGCTGGTGGAAACAAAAGAGCAGCAAACTGCTTTTTCAGATTAAACAGAATTAAATGAGGAAAAAGAAAGGAAAGTAAAAACAGGTGTATTTGCTGTCCATGAGAGAAGAAAGGAATAAGTTAAGCTAGTCCACGTGGAGAGACATTTGAAATGAAACTCAAGGACTAGCCTTATATAGAGAGAGACACAAGAACCTGAACTCCTTTGCTCTGTCTGATTACTTCTGCAATAACTTGCTCGTTTTATTTAGGAATCTCTCTAGCTGGGGACAGAGTCTCTTATATCCGTCAAGTACCAGCACTATATAAATGAAATAGCATTATAAAACAACAGACAGATATCTGCACCTATGCATATTAACGATGTGCTAACATCTCGCTAGGGTTCAGAATTCATAACGAGCTTTCTCTCTGCCACGTGCACAGTGGCCCCGTATAGGTAACGTGTGTGCAGTCACACCTTTAAAATAAATGCAGCCCATTAATCAAATGTGACCCAGGGTAGCAGGGAAAAGAAATCTTGAAAATGTGATTTTTATTTTATTGCTTGCCCCTCCATGCAAGTTTTGGCTCCCTGCCGGCCACTGATGGAGAGCTATTCTGTGTGACACAGGGCCTGAAGCTGGTTGTAAGGGAACCTGCTGTGTTTCTTCAGTCCCTTTAAAAAAAATGAACACAGCATTTTCAAAGTCAACTGAGTTCAGACTCCTTTCATGCACTTAGCTGTGTAGTAATAGAGCCCAAATCCTTGTCAGAGAGAGGCTGTGTTGCGGGATAAAGGGAAAGGGAGACCACTGCAACAGCCAAGACCATTCTTTGAGTTTCATTCATGTCTGAAAACCTAAGAATTGCCCTGTCCCTGCCAGGTCATGCTTTTCTGCTGCCTTTCCAAAAGCATGAGCCTTCTCCATGATTTTTTTACCTCTATGTAAGGGAATTAGCCATTTCAGAAACCCCCAAGCTTTTTGCCTATTGTCTAAAAAATCATATCTGGCTGATATCTAGGCCGGAGTTCACACTAAACTTTATTCTATTAGGGAGGGTAACTGTAGTCTCACTAAAAATTTTCTTGAAATTTGTATTTTAAGAGAGACTGTACAGGTCTGCAAGGAAAAATGCATGATGATGTGAACTTAACCTTCCCACCTCTTTGCTTTCAGTTTTAACCTAAGAAATGGAATTTCAGCCAAAAAAATCATAGTTAAACATTACTTTTATATCATATAATCATATAATAATATATATCATGTGTAATATATGATAATATATAATGATATATAACATAATTGTATTGGGATATGTACTAGAGTACACCTCTCAGTAACTGATAGAATAAGCAGACAAAAAACAGTGAGGATATAGAAGACTGGACAACAAGATTAATACAAAAAATACATCCAAAAAATGCAATTTACACATCCTTTTCCAAACTTACATGGAACAGTTTTACCAAATCTGACCACATGGTTGACCATGAAGTAGACCTCAATACATTTCAAAGAATTTTAATCATTCAGAATGTATTCTTTAAACACAATAGAATTAAGATAGAAATAGTTAATAAAAGAATAACTTTTAAAAACCCAAATGTTTGGAAATTAAGCCAGGCACATATAAGTAGCTGATGGGTGAAAGAAAAAATTACAATGAAAATTAGAAAATATTTTTGACTGATAAAAAAATTATGATATACTAAAATGTGTAGGATATAGCTACTACAGTGTATAGAGAACAACTTATAGTCTTATTTACGTTTACTAGAAAAGTTAAAACTTGATCTATGGGGCCGCCCAGTGGCGTGGTGGTTTCGTCCGCGCTTGGCAGCCCGGGGTTCGCCCGTTCGGATCCCAGGCGCCCGCCAACGCACTGCTTGTCAGCCATGCCGTGGCGGCATCCCATATAAAGTGGAGGAAGATGGGCACAGATGTTAGCCCAGGGCCAGTCTTCCTCAGCAAAAAGAGGAGGATTAGCAAGGGGTGTTAGCTCAGGGCTGGTCTTCCTCACAAAACAAAAACAAAAACAAAAAAAACTTGATCTAAATATCAACCTCAAACAGTTAAAAGAGCAGCAAATTATGTATGAAGCAAGTAGAAGGATGGAAATAATAAATAGCTGAAGTTAACTAATTAAAAAACAAATTTGCAATAAAGAAAATTGATAAGATAAAAATCAGTCTTTTGAAGACATTATATACCCTACAGAAAATAAAGATAAATAAAAGGATATTAAAAACATATGTATGCCAACATGTAATAATTTAGATGAAATGGATAAAATCCTATAAAAACATACTTTACCAAAACTGACACAAGGAGAAATATAAAATCTGAATGGTCATATTCCATAATATGTATATATGTGTGTGTGTGTGTGTGCATATGTGTGTATATATATAATTTAAAGCCTTCCCATACGGAAATCCTTAGGCTCAGATGGCTAAGCAGTGAATTCTTCTTACCAGTTAAGGGAAAATTAGGACCAATCTTAACGCTTCCAAAATATAAAAAAAGAGAAAATACTTTGCAATTCATTTTTTGAGGCAATCATAAACCTAACATTAAAAGATATCAAGGACATTATAAATAAAGTACAAGAATCTTTCTCATAAACATACATCCTAAACAAATACTAGCAAATTGAATCCGGGTGATATATATTTTTGAAAGTTAATACATTATGATCAAGTTGAGTTTATTGCAGGAGTGAAAAGTTGACTTAACATTTGAAAATCAATTGACAAAATTCATCATATTTACAAAGTAAAGGAGAAAACATATGATCATCAATAGGTTTTTAAAAATGAGATGTCACACTTACTTAAACCAATGTAAACAATGCCTAGCATCTAATAAGTAATCAGAATTATACTAGTTTGTTTTCTTTCCTCTCTACCTCCATAATCATCTTCTTCTGATCTCACTCACAGATTATTAACAGATTAAACTCTACAGGAGATCAGCTATGATCATTTTACTTCTCTGTCAAACTCCACATTTTCCCCTTAACTATGAAATGAATTCCAAAGTTTTTACCCTATCATCCAAATTGCTCCACAATATGGCTCAACTTATCTTTTCTGCTTTTATTCTCAAGACTTCACCAAGTATTTTATATACTTTGCTTCGCTCTTAGTTGAATAAAGCACTGAAACCAATGATGAACTCACTGTAGAGAATTTGATAGGGACGTCATCCTTTACATCTTCCATTGTTCCCCATATAAATAGTCACATACATAAATTCTCTTGAGGAACTGGCATGTTTTATCCAAATGTGAAATGAGACCTATGTAATTAATCAATTTTCCTTTTCATTTTGGTCACCAGAGATTTGAAAGTCATATTCGAATCTAGTGACCGTGTAGGATTTCAGAACTTTCTTGTCTGTGTCTATTTCCCTTCTCTTCAAATTCTTTGTATATGTTTATCTCCCATGCATCTGATTATTTTCCTTTTTAAAATTATTTTTAATATCTCTCCTATAGAATGAAGTGAAGCATTCATGAAAATATCAAATTCCAGTCTGGATGAACATATTTTAAACTTTCAAATCTCTGTGCCTTTCTTTTTGATTTTTTTCTTAGCCTAAGCTACTCCCACCTCATTATCACCTCTCCATCACCTAAAATATTTTACTATCTGTACTCCATTGATCAAAATTGTATCATTCCTTCAATTCTCATCTTGAATGTTTTGTCATAAAACATACATTTTTTTATGCTCTCTCAGAAAATTTTCCTCACTCCCACTGAGTGAATGCAACTTGTGTAAAGTTCACCTTCAAGTAACAGAAAACCTAACTCAAACTTTTTGAACTTCTCATATTCTGCGCTCCTCCATGCATTGGCTTTTTCCTCAGGCTGATCATAAGATGCAGTAGTACCGGACATCACTTCGAGTCATGGTGGCAGGAAAAGGAAAAAAGGATCCATTCTCTCTCTTGGGTAAGAAAACATTTCCCGGAAGTCCTCACACACAATCATTATTGGTCAGAGTTGGGTGTATAGCCATTCCTAAACTATGCGCAGGAGACAATAATGGGATCCCCACAGCTGGCATAGACTAATCAGCTTAAATCCTCTGAAGCTAGGCATGTGGTCAGTTCCCCTGGAGCCCACGATTATGTGGAGAACAGTGCATACTAAACAAAATCAAAGGTCTGTTAGGAAGGAAAATAGAAGGGAATGAATATTGGGAAGACCGATGGTGGCTTCTGTAATTGTGATCTCTCCCTCACAGAATTCCCATGGTATTTTATTTGCACCCTTTATAACTCATCTTGTGCTTCCTTGTGTTATAGCTATCTGTGCACTTATTTCATTTCTACTTCCTATCAGCAGTAAGTTCTTTCAGGATAGAGACTCATCTGAGTGCCCTGCTCAACAACCTGAAGAGTAGCTGGCCATATTAGGAACTCAGTAAGTATATGTTCAATTAAATTCCTCATTTTCCTCCTGGACAGCACAGGTATAAAAACAGTGCCTCTTTGGATTTGTGTTCATAGCAGATACTTTTATGGAGCTTCATGTTTTGATTTGGGGTGCCTGCCTCCCACTAATTACCACCCACTGGCCCACACCTATAAAGATGTTGCCATAACCCTGGGTGCAGTAAGTCCTGTGCTTCTATTTTCCTATAGTGAAATGAATCCCTCATTCATCAACATATACTCACCCACCTGGTTCCCTTTCTGACCTATTTGTAGACTGGCTGGCAGGGGCTAGGTGCAAACTAAGGCTAAAGGACAAAGCTTTTCTCTATGCAAAGGTGACTGGCTCACACCTGGATCAAGCTTTTGGCCCAAGCCTCATTAGCACCATATTCTAATCAAGCAGAGAGCTCTGTCAGACCCCTAAGAGCAGCAAGAACAGCAGACACTGTACCCTACAGTGACCAAGCCCAGCCAGGAGGAGCCGGGGAACATCTGGTAGACCATAGGGTGGCTGCAAAATATTCAATGTTTGAAGAAAAGACTCCCCCTGACCTGGCCAGGCCCCAGAGACATAGCATTTGAAGAAAGATGTCTCCTCACTCAAAGCCACTCTCTTTCCCATCACTCTGGCAGCAACAGTAAAAACTTCAAATAATCCCAGTGGTCCTTTTCCTCCCACAGCATGAATACAATCTGAGTATAAGCAGGCTGTTGTTTCCAGGATCCACTGAAATATTTTATTTATTTCAATTAGAAATCATCCTAATCAACTCTTTTGAAAAGGTATAACCTGGAATGCACAAACTCCACTTTATACCCTATCATGGAAGAAAAGATATATTGTCATGTGGAAGAGAGGCGAAACAAGTAAAAATATTCCTAGCTAAATTCCTGAGAAGAAAACCTGACCAATTTCCAGGAACTTCTCTGACTAAAAATACCATTGATTCTACGTTAAAGATATTGGAGCACTTTTAAGCATTAATGTCTGACCAGTTAGTGGAGGGAGAGTAATCATTGTGCATTCCCCAGAAATGTTTGGGGACTCACAAAAAGCAGAAAAATCCTCTGGGATGACCACCCAAAAATGTAATTTCTGGGAATGCCAGACTAGGGTCAAAAATCATAAAATTTGTTCAGTAGTTTGGAATTTAGATCGACACTACTCCCTTCAACACATTTCTGTGGAGTTGAAGGTGCCTGTTATCTTCAGTCCAACACCACGTAGGAAACCAGAGCACTGGCACAGTAAGTTGTTTTGAAGTGGCGCTGTCCAACAGGTCTGGGGGGGGCATCACCAATTTTCTTTTTTACTTTGGCTTCTTTGTATTGTGTAAGTATTTTAGTTTCACTTCTGGACAAGCAAGGTTCATATAAAAGACCTACAGCAAAAAATTAGCCAAAAAAGGGGGTCTAGGGGAAGGGGAATCCTTACAGGTGACTAATATTTGCACTTCTTTGAAAAACAATATGTTTTTTCTGGTACAGGTGAAACTAGGAGATCCAGGTACCAGTATTCTAATGAATAATGAATGAATGTATGAGTGAGAAAATGAATATAGTTTAGGCTCTTACCAGCACTATGACAAGTTACTTAGCCTCTCTGAGTCTCAGTTTCCTCATTCACAATTTGGGGAGAGCAATAGTTTCTCATTTGTAATGGAAGGAGGATTTGTAATGGAAGGAAGAACCCTAGTCTCTCTCTTTTCCCTCACGCTCCTCTCTCTTTCTAATACCTCTTTGCTTTTCGCGCTCTTGTCCCAAACCCTCCTATACACCATAGAGCAGACACACACACTTTCTAAAAATAGCTAAAATAGTACTTGCATACTGCTTACCATGTGCTAGGCACAATCTTAAATGTTGTGTGACTATTAATTCATTTAATTATCAGACTAACTCTTTGAGATAGGTACCATCTACACCTCATTTTTACATAATAAAACTGAGGTCCAGAGAGATTAATTAACGTGCCTAAGGTCACAGAGGTAATAAGGCACAGAGCTACTATTTAAAGGCAGAAAGTCTGGCCCCAGAGTCTGTGATCTTAATATGGTCACTCTGTTACATTAAATATGAAGAAAACATTGCAAATATTCATAACTCAGTCAACAAATATTTATTAAGGCCGCAAGGTAAAGTAAAAAATAAAGTCTTTGATCCCAGAGATCTTAGAGTCTAGTAGATATGATAACTGCATACATAAATAACTATAACGCAGAGTAACGAGTGCTTAGTAATGGTGATATGGGGTTTCAGGAAAGAAGAAATTACCCCTGTCTTGGATAAGTTTTCATGGGAAAGTCGAGATTTAGGTTGGGGCCTGAAGTATGAGTAAAATTCAAATATTGAGAGATGTCACAAACAGACATTGTAGGACAGTCATTTTCCTCCATAGCTGACATTAGAATCACCTGAGAATGTTTTTTAAAATACGGATGCTTGAATTCATATTGATCAAAAATACTGATGCCTGAGATATCACTTCATACTCACAAGAATGGCTAAAGTTAAAAAGTCCCAAAACACCAAGTATTGGTGAGGATGTGGAGCAACTGGACCTCTCACACCTTGCTGGTGGGAATGTAAATGGCACAGTCGCTTTGAGAAACAATATGGTGGTATCTATGAAGATAAACATACACTTACCATATGACCCAGCAATCCCGCTCCTGGAAAAATGAAAATATACGTCCGTACAAAGACTTGTATGCAAATATCCATGGGAACATTATTCATAATAGCCAAAAAGCTGGAAATAGCTCAACTCTCCACCAACTGGTAAAAATATAAGCAAACGGTGGCTTACCCCATACTATGGAATTCTATCCAGCAATAAAAAGAGACAACGTGGACAAGTCTCAAAAACATCAATGTGTGCTAAGTGGAAATAGTCAAACCTAAATGACTACATACTCTATGATTTCATTTATATGAAGTTCTAGAAAAGGCAAAACTATAGTGACAGACAGCAGACCGGTGGTTGCCTGGGGTCTGGAGCCAGTGGAGGGGATCAACCACAAACAGGCACAAGAATACTTTTTAGGGAGATACAACTGTTCTATGTCATGATTGTGGTGGTGACACGACTGTATACAGTTAACACATTTCATCAGGCTGTATAGTTAAATGGATGAATTTTATTGTACATAAATTATATTTCAGTTAGCTGATACCATTACTCAGACCAATTAAATCAGAACCTCTGAGAGGTCTGGACATCGGCATTTTTTAAAGCTCCCCAGGAACTTCTAATATGCACCCACAGTGAAGAACTGCTGCTCTAGGAAGAAGAAACATTGTGCACAAATGTATCTATAAAAATAAATAAATATTATTTAATAAATAAATTTTTTGAATTTCAAAAAAGAGTAGAACTGGGCTTCTTCAGGGAACAATGTGGCTAGAGCACAGAGTTCACAAATACGAATAGTGCAAATTAGTCTAGAAATATAACTTGGGAAAGATCATGGAAGGCCATATTTTTTCATAGTGAATGAATGTTCCAGACTATCCATCAGGAAAGCAAAGTTTTTTCCCTGAAAATCTGTGGAGAAAGTATTCTCAATGCTTAAAAGTAAAAATGTTATTGATATTCATATCTCTGCAAACTGATAATAAATATTCACTTGGACTATATTGTGTTTATGCCAACGATTACAGTCAAGAAGAGAACTGATTATTATATCACTATGTGATCTTGAGCGAGTTTTCTATTTTTAACCTCAATAAACGACTATTATCTAATCTATAAAACCAGGTGTCAAGCTGGAGGATTTCTCAGACTCCTTCCCACTTCTACTTATTTGTTCACATGCAAAGGAATTAAACCTAGGAAACAATGCCATATTGAAAGTGATGACTGTGGAGCAGGGTGTCCAGGGCCCTGGGATCTGGAAATCAGTCAAGACACATGACTGATATTCTTTTCTCCTATTTCCTTCAGGAGCTATATGGTGCCTGTCCTTGCCCCTGCTTGCTTCTCCTCATTCTACAGACTCATTTCTTCTACTGACTTATCTTGTACAGCTTCCACATCTACAAGATCTTTCAGCTTGGTTGAAATTTGAGAAAGAATTTTATCACTGCTTCCAACCTGAATATGGTCCCTATCCCTTTGGGTCCAGTATCAATTCCTAATACATTCATCTTTGGTGGGTTTTTCGTTTCTGGGGTTGGAGGGATGGGGAGCATAATATCAGACTGCCCCTTCCTGTGCAGGGCGGGCAGTAAAACCATCTAGTACACTGGCCATCTGGTCATTTATTTTTCACATTGCAATATTAATGGTGGATCTTGCTTTCCTTGGGGGTTCTTTACTTTTATTATCTGAATATAACTTCTGGAGATTTTTGTGTGTGTGCTTGTATGTGTACGCTTCAGGTACATTCTTCTACTGTTTATTGCAATTTCTTCTGAAAACAATGATCAAATTATTAAACATTTTAGGCGTATCAAATTTTCCCAAATATTAGATTTATATTTCCTCAAAAAAGGTATTATTTTTGCATCTAACAAGAAAGGAAATCTTTTGCACCTGGCTGTCTGGCTGTATCAGCAGCTTTTTTTGATTTGTGTAGCAAAATCCCAAGAAAGCAGTAAATACATGGCCTTAAACATAGTTGATAATGTTGGAGGTGACATCTGATAGTTTGATACTTAAAATAGCCGTAGCCTGAGAATTCGAGAAATGGAGACAGATTATCTAGGCAACAATATGCCAAGATGGGGATTTGTTCTTTTTCAACCAAAAGCCAGAGCACCACTGATAGAATAAACAACAAACCAACAAAGAAAACCCTCTCACTGCTGGAACAGAGATGTTTTATAAAATCTAGCCCAGCAGATATTTTTGCAAGTGGATTAGAATTTCAACTCATGAAAGTCTTATAAATACATAGATTAATATAGCAGTAAACAGGAACATAAAAGTCTAGCATTTTGAAAATAGTTGCCTAAGCAACTGAACAGAGAAACAGAGGATTTTCTGAAATTAGTTATGATACATGGATGTGAACATAAAACTGGGACTAAGAGGATACAGACAAGACAAAGAGGAGACACAGCTCTCTCATGACTTTTACCTACTCTACAGTGAATAAGGATTCGTAGTTAAAAAATCAGAACCGTATCTTAGTTCTACTACATTGTGTGTAACATGCATGGTAATTGTGTGTGCATATATGCATATACACATAGGTACATGTGTATGGTTAAGGACGATGCAATAGTTCATGTAGATCATTCCAGAGTATATGCTTGGTCCCTGATAGCTAACCCTTTTTGTTGTCTTCACACAGTTAACTCCTTCCAGCACCAGAAAGAGAACTGAGTGTGCTCTCTGCCTACTGTGTGCATCTATCACTTCTCTGTCTATCTGTCTCCTTCTCTTTCTGTTTGTTTCAGGGAATAACTCAAAAATGCTCCCTGGCATTTCCACGCTAGAGCCATTTTCCATGGCAGCATTTAAGCTTTCCTTGAGGGTAGATTATGCTCCCATGAGAAACTCATACCAAATCTTTTGGGCCATTAACCCTTCTTCGGGCTGTGAGGCAGCACTGCTGGTATGAAATATAAAATTGCTCATTAGAAGCCAGCAGGAAAAAAAAGTCTCCAGTAGACAGAAGTAAAAGCCTGGCATCTCTAGATTGCATGCATCATCACAGCATCAGCAGCTGCTTCCTTAGGCACTGGCAGAACAGTAAATCTGAGAGCGTAGCTATTCATCTACAGTATGGTTAGGAGGAGGCCAGAAAAGAACAGAATGACATTGGGTGAAAAATGGGTTGCTGATCAGCTAAGGTTACTGTTCAACTCCAAAGGTTATGGCAATATAATCATCCTTTCCTGCTCTATGAGGGAAACTCAGTATTATCTTAATTACTTTGCTCTTGTTATCCATTGTATTCCCAACCCAACATTACATCAACAAATGAATGGGCAGCCCGTTCACTTAACATATACATAAATTTATATTATCTGAGATGGCATATGTACTTTGATCCTGTAAAGAGGATTATGGGAATTGACAGAAGTTTTTCATCTAAGTCTCCAAAGGCCTGGCCCAGGACACAGGGGTAAGCCATTACTCTAAAAATCAACTCTGACTATTCCAGTGGGGGGTGAAAGATATGAATTTTAAAAACTATTCCCCAAAATCTCCAGCCAGTGGAAAATTGATTCATCAGGGGGAGAACTGACTGACTTGACATTGAGGTGATACTTCATTTAGGAAGGATCCTTCAGGAATGTCCAAAGCCTAACCCCTAGAATTTCTCAGTGGGTACTTCTTTGTCTTGTAAATTTATATCCTTTACCATATGGCCCCAGATGCTTTTGCTTTTTTAGGTTCATAACAGTTGTCAGATTCAAATGTTCTGCGCTAGTCCACTTAGGAAGTATATTTTAACTGACAAGAATAATCACTTTACTTTGATTCGATAATAATGAGAGGGGAAAAAAAAAACGAAGTAGTAGTCTTTCTTTGACCTTGATGGAACCAGAAGGAAGCCACTGGGTCAGTTAAAGACTGATGGATTAGAACTGGAACTCTGGCAGAGACTTGCATTTCAAGAAAATAGTCCATCCAGTATCTTTCTTCTGAAAAATACCATTTTATCTTATTCATTGATGAACATTTAGATAATCAAAATAAAACAAAAATCTCCTATAATTCCAGTAAACAGACATAACATTGTTAATACACTAGAATATCCTTCCATAGATATATAGATCTAGATTACATATATAATTATATTTTTATAAATATATATTATTGGGTTTTAGTAGCTGGTTTGAGGGTATTAATATATAGACACCAAGTACATGCAAATGAAAGAGGAACTCAGCATCTCTCCCTTCCTTGCAGATTACACCATAGCAGGTGAGAGGAAAACATGGATATGACTTTCTTTCTCCAACACAGCTTTCCCAGATTCAAAAGTGTGAACTCTTATCTTCCACGTTTGGAAACTCAATATCTATTCTGGCAAAAGTCATCACTGTGGAAAGAGTAAGAGTAAAGAACAAATCCAAAAGAAAAGGTAGGCAGAGGCTTACGGGCTAATTTTCTTCATCTAAAACTATCAGTCAAGATGTTAAGCACTCACAACACATTTCTATCAAACACGTGAAACTTGGCACTTCGGAGCCCTGCTCCTCTCACGGTCACATGCTCCTGCTCCCTGTCAAACAGTCTTCAGCTTCCCGGGAGTGACATCTGTACCTCCAGATGTTCATGTTTTATCAGGCCCTTCTCAGCCATTTTGATCAGGGTACGTGTACACAAATTATACCATAAATCTTCTCACACTTCGTATACTATATCAAGTAAGAAAACCCACCAAATTTACGCAGAGCTATATTAAGCCTAGGAAATGTAACTTGGGATTTAACGCACTATTCATAAGGATGTGCTATTATTCTTAACCCCTCGATTAATATGAGCTAGCACTACTGTACAGATTTATTACGGACCATATGCTCTTTAATTATCATTGCCTCCCAAAGTTACCACTCGGCACATCTGCAGGCGATGTGGGCTGCTGGTCCTCTGCCCCCGCCTCAGCAGGATCCGATAACCATTTTTCAGCTGGACACCTTGACAAAGAGTCAACCCCGACAATGTCTCGGAAGAGTGATTAAAACAAAATAAAAGGAAACCGTTTCAGGGAGAGTGTCGGGGGTGGGGGAGATCCACTGTCAGTAACGCACGTCATCTATTTGGGTTCATATTAGCCAAAATGTTTTATAATTGTAGATTGTTAATGTTTGTAGATTGTTAATGTTCAGCCTCCAAAATCCAGCTGTTGCAAATGGAATAAGGAGGAGTCTTCCTCTCTTGAAGCAAATGAGAATGCAGAGGGTGTGCAAACACTAACATTGTTCTGTGATCAAGATGTGCCTTGATGATTTAAAATCTTTTGAACTGCACAATCAGGGGAGACATAATTCATGGAGACTTGGATTAATTTTTTAAAGATTTACACTACGATTTTCAGTGAAGTTCTAGTTAATTAAGCCTCTCTCTACATCACAAAGGAACAGTTCTTATAAACTGTTTTTCCCTTTACTGAAGTTTAACATTTTTAAGGTCACACATCCCTTTGCTCCAGCAGATGCAAGAAACGTGTATCAAACAAATGCTTCCTGAAATATTGTAGCCTTGATTAAAAGATGCTAAGCTTTAGCAGAAAGAAAACTAGCTTGTGAATCGGCAGGCAGATGGTGGGAAAGTGACCTAACTTTACAGTTTTTCATTTGTGTTATGAAGGGCTTGAGCTAGATTATCCTCGAGGTTCCTCTCATCCCTAAAATAGTGACACTAATTCGTTAGCATCAAATTCAAGAGATTTACGATCATTTGTGTTTTAGCCACACAGCCATCCAGGGAGGTTTGTGGATATTATTTAGTCCTAGTCTACCTTGACAGAAATTAAGATCTCAAGAATCCATTCACACATCAAATATCTTACAATCAGAATCAGTTCGAGAGTCTGTCTCTTGCTTTGAAAAATTTCTTATTAATGCCCAAAAAGTTATTTCAAAATATTTCAAAAGTAAAGTTATCAAATATCTATCTACAGAAATATATAGAGCCTAGGACAGTCAAGAAAATCTAGAAGAGGAAAAATGACAGAGCTGTAGGATTTGCTGCCAGAGTCCAAGACTTATTAGAAAGCAAAGATAGCTAAGACTGAAATTTCAGCCCACGGAGAGACAAGTAAACCAAAGAGACAAGATGGAAAGCCAAGAAACAGACTCACACAGATACAGTCACCTCATTTATAATACAGGGGCCACTACACTCCAGTGAGAACAGGATAGTCCTTTCAACAAATGGGAAAAAATGAACCTTGACCTTTACCTCACATTAAGCACAAAAATTTGTGTGAGATTGATTGGACACCTACAGGTAAAAGGTATACAAGAAACTTTCTGGAAGAAAACATAGGAAAATATCTTCAAGATCTTGGGATAGGCAAATATTTCTTAAATGGAAAGGGAAAAGACTTAATCATAAGAAAAAAGATAAATAAATTGCTTTGCGTGAAATTTAAAACTTTTACTCTTTGAAAGACACCATTCAAAAAAAGAAAAGGCAAGCCACAGACTGGAAAAAAGTTGCAATACTTTATCCAACAAATGACTCATATTTAAAGTATAGAAAGAACTACAAGTCAATAAGAAAAAGACAGACAACCTAAATTTTTCAAAAATAGGGAAAAGATTTGATCAGACACTTCACAAAAGTGAAGGATATGGCCAACAAATGTGTAAAAAGAAGTTCAACATGCTCCATCAGTTGAGACAAGCAAATTAAAATCACAATTAAACACCTCTATACCCCACCCAAAATGATGAAAAGTCAAAGAATCTTCACCTGTATTATCAAATGTTGGTGAAGATTGGAACTCTCATATTGTTGGCGTGTGTGTAAACTGGAATAGCCCCTTTGGGAAACGTTTGGTCTATTTACTAAATCTAAAAGTCTGTTTATCCTATGACCCAGCAATCCTACTCTCAGTGGTATGCCCACCATAAACATTTTCAATGTTCATAGCAGCAATATTTATAAAAGCTAAAAATTGGAAATAACCCTAATTTCCATCAATAATAGAATGAATAACTAAATTGTAATATAGTCATACAACAAAATAACTCACAGCAGTGAAAAAGAATGAACTATTGCTCCACACCACAACACAATGAAAATCTCACTGAAATAATTTTGGGAAGAAAAGAAGTCTGACACAAAGAGTACCTATTGTATGATTATACTAACATGAAATTCAAACAGGCAAAACTAGTACCTGCTGGTAAAGGACAAAATAGTGGTTACATCTGGGTTGGAGGTGGGAGTAGGGGCTGAGAGGCGCTGAGAGGGGCTAGAAATCTTCTGGAAATCTGGGTGGTGGTTACACAGACAACCACAAAATTGTCTTCCTGGGATTTGTGCACTTTCTTGTTTCTAAGTTATATCTCAGTAGAAAAGAAAATGTATGTGTGTGTATATATATACGTGTGTGTGTGTGTGTGTCCATCTTCCAGAAAACAGAAGTGAGATTATATTCAGTCAATGTCATAATTTTTATTCTTTATTTTTAGTAAATTAAAAACATTTTCCTGAATGTAAATTACAAAACCTCAATTTGTAAGAAAAATAATAAACTGAGTTTCCTCTGTAGACAGACATATTCTTCCTTAGACAGATTTACCTTTTCAAATGAAGTATTAATGTCAGGCTCTCTTCTTATTTAAGCCACCTAAAAAGTCATGAGGTAAAGGGAAAACCGTTTGAGGTAGGAGAGTATAGGTAGGCATATGTAGAGGTAGAAATTTGTATGATTATATGTCAAGCGAGTAGTACATTTGCAGAAATGGAAACATATGACCGATGAGAACAGTCAGTTTGAGATCAGTCACGTGCCGCATAACGTTTCAGTCAACGACAGACAGCATATACGACGGTGGTCCCATAAGATTAGTACCATATAGCCTAGGTGTGTAGGAGGCTACACCATCTAGATTTGTGTAAGTACACTCTGTGATGTTCACACGACAGAATTCTCATAACATATCCCTGTCGTTAAGCGACGCATGACTGTATTCTTTCTCCCTATGAACTGAAGTGAATAGGGGGCTGAATTATTAAAAAAAAACAGACCTAAAGCTCTCCCCCAAACAGAAGTGAGATCCAGATGGCATAACGAGCTCTACTGTCCTGAAGTTTTAGATTCAGGAGAAACTGATACCATTTACTATTTTTTTTTTAAAAAGCAGGCTTCAAAAAAATTTACACTTTTCTACTTCAGTTTTCTCTTCTAAATGACTTGGTGCACACCAAAAATGGTAAGAAAATGTCCACAAATTCCAGGCTTCCATTTCTAGACCTGACGTGCAAATGTTCACATGGGGAGTGAGGAGATTACTCACTTCCTGTCTTCGTCTCTGTCTAGACTATCGGTTCTTATCCACAGCATCCCCTCATACTAAGGTGTTGTGGTCAAATATAAAATGAGTCACAAGAAGTGTATTATTGTTTATAACCGAAGAATCAAAGTTGCTTTTTAAGAAAGTAGAATAGATTTAAGTATTACAATTTCCATTTTAAAGTTGAAAAAAATGAGAAGTTAATGATTTGCCCTAGGACACGAAGCCAGAAGGAAGTAAAGGGACTGAAGCCTGCATTTGTATCATGAACTGCCTCTCTATGAAAGTATGTTTTGCAGGGAAACACATATGTGCCATGGGAGTGCTGGCTTATCTACGACACACGTCAGACAGAGAATCATCAAGTTATTAAAGTCTCAAGATTTTATTTTCAAAGAGTAGCTAAATTCACCTCCATGCCACTGTATTCAATCAGCTTATTTTTTGACTAAGAGATTACAACCGCATTTTAAAGTGCTGTGGTCACACACCTTAGGTAGTACAAATTCCCAGGCATTGGAAATTACCTGACAGGACTTCTGGCTCAGAAAAGTGATATTGAAGGTCTACAGAAGCAAAAATACCTACACATCTGTGATATATAAGAATATTATGTTTTTTACAATGTTCTACAGGAGGCATGAAAATGAGCACACAATCACTCCAATATTGCTGATATTGCCTATATCACTTTTTAGTGTTTTCTGTTTTTAGTGATTTCTTGTTGAAACTTACACATTCCTTCTTAGGAAAGCTACTTTGTGTCACAGCCAACAGATGGGAAATTGTAACCAAACGTTGAAATATGACAATTAACTCCTTGACTAAACAAAATAACACTTATTTCTGAGTAGAAATAATTATTTTAAATAGGTAAGAAATTCCATGTAATATATTTATTTATGCAATGTAAGCTAGTTGACTTAGCCAAGGCTATGTGTCATTAGAACAAAGATAACTGCTTGTATAAAGCTGTCTTCTCTCTGTCTAAATTTTGCTGATTTCCCTCACTAAAGCCTTTTTTAAAAATTAAATCTAGTACTTCATGAACCTAACTAGCTCAAAGAGATATAAACTCATAGAGCATAAGACTTAAAATGGACCCAGGAGATGACCTAGTCCAATTCCCTCATTTTACACATGGGAAACTTGAGATCAAGAAAAGTGATATGGTCAGGTGTACAGAGCTCCCAGTCAAAAATCTTTATTATGAATATAATATAACCAATCCAGAAACCATCCCTGTTTGGTTTGTAACTCTTTAGACTGATCCTGATAAACACTAGTTTTAAGAAATAAATGTTTTTTGTAAAGATCAATGTTCAGATACAAACAAAAGAAAAGGTCTGAGCTCCTGCACTTGTTTCTAACTAGCAGGAAATTGCTACTGACAACTTCCAACAAACTGGGAAACCAAAATGAAAACGTCCTCACAATTCTAACATCTCAAAATGACTACTAGATGTTGTCAGGGAACTACTCAACTCTGAGTTGACAGCAATGCCTGCATTTATGTCATTTCTGATAGCAAAAAACCTGGCCTCTGGAACTAAGCCTGACTGTCCTCATAACCTGTGTGAACCTAGGCAAGTTTCATAACTTCTCTGTCCCTCAGGTTCCTCATCCGTTAAATGGAGACAATAATAGCACCCACTCCATAGGTTATTGTATACATGTAAAACACACAGACAGTGTCTAGGGACATACACGTTGGCTATTATCATTATCATTATGTTGATGATACGATGATGATGCTTTGTTGCGCATGTAAAAATAAAAGTGAATAAGATTTATTTACCCATCCTTAGTCATTAATACATCAATTTCATTTTAAAATTTTCTTCAGAATTATTTTAAAAATCAGTGTTGTCTTAAGTTCACCTTGGTATGTCATCTCCACTTGTAAATCCTAAGCTCCATGCCTTAGATATCTTTGTAAGTGTATGATAGTGCCTGGCAGCTCGCCTTATACATATCAGCTGCTCCATATGCATTTGTTGAATTAATGAATGAAGATTTAAATAAACCAAGCTCAAAGGAAAAAGAGATTGCTTCCCACCTCCCTCCCTCCCCACATGCACATCAACCCTGCCGAATTTATTGGAAGGCACCCAAATCACTGATGAAACATTTGGCTCAAGTCTTCAAAATAGTACACAAATAGATAAATGGTCTTTTTTTTTCTTATAGCTTTTAATATCCTGTTCTTTATAAATGACTTTCAGACTCATTTTATATTATGGTTATCTTTGGAAAATGTATTATACCCTAATAGCCAGGCTTCTTTCCCTACCTCCAATCCTAGCTTTTTGGTTTGGTGCTGATTTTTTACTTTGAGACATTAATTTAAGTATTCTGCTTGTCAGTGGATGAGTGAATGAATTATTCATTTTATTATGAAACATAAATTTTAAAGAACAGCATTATAACTTCTTTTTATATGCCAAAAATAATAGATCATTCCAGAAGCCATTATGGCACCCTTTATCTAACAGAGGGTGCACTTTTGAAAGCTGTGCCAAACTAATATGTTTTAGTATAACTACAATTATGAAACTTTAAAAGAAGCTAGCTCAATTTAGTATCTAAATAAAAATATATAAGCTATACCTCAAATCGGAAATTCAGTAATATTGGAATTCCTTGATTACTATTAACATTAACCAGAACAAATGATTAAGGCAAAACCAATACGGCATTCACTGCCTCCTATCCATAACAATAAACCAAACCCTCACTTCCCCTATCAAAATGTTATCCCTATGCATACGTGATAGATATAAACTAACAAACAGGATTGACATAAAAAATGTTAATGTCAACATTAGTTACAATTTATTCTAACTAAAGACCCTACCACACTCCGCACATATGTATAAACGTGCATAACTACTGAATCGCGTTCAATATCTATTAATATAAAACATTCCATATAAAGTTCCTGATTTTTAAGATCACTGTTAGACATTAATATTTTAAAGATATGTCTGCATAACCAAGCATTTATGACACCTTATAGTGATTATTGTCTTTTCCTGTATGCTATAGCCTGTGCTCAATGAAATGACACAAACAATTTTTTAGTATGTTATTATAAATTCCTATCTACACCCTTCCTTTCCCAAACTTATCTCTTTAGCTGTAAGAGCAGTGAGGTTTAGCTGACTAGGATCCTGTTAGACTCAATAGATAATATGCATATTACTTTCTGCACCATCTTTATTTTTAAGTATTAATAAAAAGGAACATGAAAGATAATCATTACAGACTAAGAAACGGTCATTACAATGGAAGAGATAGATTTACTCAATGACAGAGAAGTGAATGAACCTAGGCATTTAAGACTACTCAGGAGCATGAAAAACCATACTGATTATTTTAATTTCCTAAACTCCTTAGTGTTCTGAAAGGCTCTTTAAAACTTCATATTCTTTCACATTTGTCTGTCGCTATTATCTTGTCCAAAGCTCTCACTCACCTTCATGCTACCCAGAAAGACCGTTAGCGTCAAACTGGCAAGATTTAATCAGAGTTTATTGCTTCAGATAAAAACACTGCCCCATTTTTTATCTTCTTATTAAATTTACAAACTTGGGCATCCACATTAGGGATCAAAAGGTGATTGCCTGTTTCCTCGTCTGGAATGCAATGTTATACTTCTCATATCATAAAAAGCCCTTTCCTTTGATTTGGTAAAGAAAAATGAGACTTTTTCTTATTGAAGCAGGGCCCAAGAACTTTCCTCGAGATTATACTCAGGGATGATAATCTCTTTAACAAAAAAAGGGATGAATTTAAACATCTGGCTCTCGTTTACGGGTATATTACAAAAGCAAAGTAATCACACTACGATCCAGGAGCACGGCAATAATACTGCTGATTCAGAAGTCAGACATTAGGAAAATTATTGAGTGACCATGTATACACAGGCACATGATAACAAAAATCAGAACTTCCCTTAACAAGGTTTAATTTTAGCCCCTTTTTAGATCTCAAAGAAAAGTGCTAGATGTGGCCTTCTATAAGAAAAATATTTTTTCCTTTACAATGACTATCAACTGCTACTTTTGAGATTAGATAGTCATATGTTCTGATTTGAAAATTCATGGATTCCAAAACTATGGGGAGTATCCATTGACTGTCCACCAGTACCATGGTAGGCATTGATGAAAAGCAAGTTATGAATGTCATTAAAATTACATTTAGTAAGTATTAACAATTTTTTTCTTAATTTTAAGTATGTAAAAGGTAATTGTTACTTTTCTGTATCATTTCCTAATAATAACCACCATTTGTTGAGCCCATTAGATGACAGGCACTTTACATACGTTAGCCAAACAAGACAGGCGTTATTATATACATACATATATACACATATATGTATAAACAGAAAACAAGGACAGAAAATTGTCTGAGGCCGCAGATAATTAGTTAGCCTGTGGTAAAGTAGGATTCAAACTTGGGTTTCTCCAGTTTCAAGGCCAATGCCATTTTGTTCTGTCATTTACTTCTAATGAATCAAACGTTAGTTCAGCCTGAGATAGCTATCCAAGGCTGGTTGAACAGCTCACTATCTGTAACTCACTAGTGCCCTGCCCTACTTCCAAAATTTTTTTATAAAACCCTGATACCTGTTTTCTTTTTTATAATAGGTATTCTATGTATAAAATTTCAAAAATGGTACCCATAAGTGCCTCAAGAAAATGTCAGAAAGCAGGACATCTAGATAAGCTATTTTTACATTGTAAATACAAAAAAAGAAATATACCTCCTTTATTTTACAAGCTGCTGCATGTGCATGATACCACAATGTGCTACCAAAGAAACTATTAGACTATGCATATTTTGGGGGGTTTTAATTATTTTTGTTGTCTTATAATTCCATCTAGTAAGGCAGATTTTTAGTAAACATAAGAAAACACATTTTCAAATGATTGTTGTTCTTCAATATGATACTCTTAGAGGACTATTTGTGTATATTCTTATATACCACTTGATTTCTGGAGCTCCTCTTTAAAAGTTATCTTCAGAGCTAGTTAACCACAGACCTACCCTCCTGATTTCATAGCTATAACTGCTTTGGGACAGCAACAATCTCATCCCCCCAAATAGTCTTACTCTGTCTTATTCAATATGCCTGGATTTTAAATACGTTTGGCTGATTCGAGATGTAGAGCTGTCCTCTACAGATGAAAATGTTCTACCACTCAGAATATTCAAGAGAATGTGTTACATGCTTGGAAAGGAAATCTGAGACCATATTCATTGGAATAAGACATGTTCCCAAGGTGGCTACTTCCAAAGAAACAATATTTGGGGAAATACAGCATTTAAAAAAATAATTCATATTATTTTATTTTCCACATCTCACAATACCCTAAAATACTTTGGCTAATGAAATTTATGCAATTCAAGTTTATCTTCCTACAGGGAAAAGAGAGAGGAAAAAAATCATCCCAAAGTAATTTTCAAATTAGATATGAAATGAATTATCATTAATTTCTAGATATTCTGCCATCAAATAGCTTTAATAAACAAAAAGCAAATGTGTGTAGGCTTTGTGAACCCTGGAACTATTGGAAGAAGGGTTCCCCAACAGATAATGTACACGGGACAAGGTAGCTTATGATTTGAAGCTGTGGATAACCAAGAGTTGCCGGAGGTTGAGAACACAACCTTGACGTCTTCTAGTTTATCCTGTTCTAATGAATTCCACTGACCCTCAGTGTATGGCTTTGATAAATCTAAATTCCAGGGAAGTTTAAACTCTCATGCTTATTCATGATTTCTTTGCTTTGAACCCTCCTGATCACATTAATCCTCTGTACATAGTTCCCAGTTTTATACTTTGGCATACTATTTTCTAGGGCAGAATGGTGAGACTCATGTAATATGTAATGTGCTTCCATAGCACACTGTACATTATAGGACCTCACACACTTTGGGTGAGTACTTATTTAACATCCCCAAATTCCATAAGTGCAAAACCTGGGTCTGTCTGGTTTTCCACTAAATCCTCAGTGTCTAGCAGGGTGCCTGGCAAACAGCAGATGAATATTGGAAGGAACAGAAGAATAAAGGAAAGAATGAAAGGAGTTAGTGACTTTGTTTCTTTGTAGAGTAAACTTTGATACACAGTGCAAGTGGATGTCTTTAAATGGCCAGTACAATTTCCTTATCAATGAATATATTGATTACGTTTTAAGTATTTCACTGACAATTTATTAAATATATATTTCACTACTTCCTTTTCTCTTAGTCTTATCCCATCTCCTTCAAATATTGAAAAAAATCTCAATTATGGTCTCTTTTATTGATGAGAAACACATTTACACACACACACACTTTTAAACAAGTCTTTTTAAAAAAAAATTCTGTCAGAAAAAATCTCATAAGTGGAAATACATTTCAACAAATCTTTTCACTTGATGAAGGATAATTACTTAGAAAGGGGCAGTTTGCCTTCGTAAATAGATCTTAACACTCAAGAACTTGCAGGGAGGACTTAGGAATGCATGGTACTTGAAAGAGATTGAGAGGAATACTGTCACATTGAGAAACCACATTAAGAGCTTATTAAATGGCCTGACTTGAAATGCTATATGAACCCAAACAAAGGGGTATTTATAGTCTATCTTTCTGCTTCTTTACCTGCCTAGGTATCAGATAATACTATCAAGCATTCTCCTGTAAAGGAATAGATAAAAACCAGACCTCCCTCATATGAGTAGGGCAGCCATTACTTGGCTCCAGCTCTGGTTCCCAGAAAATTTAGACCCACTCTTGCCAGAACTTCTCATTTTTCAAGAGAAGCCAAAAATAAGATTGTTATGTAAATCTCTTAACATTTTTAGTGTTGGTAAATAATGTAAATTTTTTGGACACTGTAGAAGACTTCTGCTTCTGGTTAAGATATTAGAAATTCACAAGGAACCCTTGTTCCTACTCTAATAACTAGAACAAGATGGCTAAACTATAAAATCATAGGTTGAAAAAAAAACCATCAGGGAGTTGAGAACACAAAGAAACCTACATGGGGTGATGTGCCCTTCCTAGGACAAAAGAGATGCACAGATACTTTCACCTCTGATGAAGTAGCAGGAAAAGGATCTATCTGACATAGACAGTGGTAAGGAGAAATCAGCCAAACTTTTCACAAACTCTTAATAGCTGTATGTGGGTTGGGATTACAGATTAGAGTTCCGAGGAGCTCCAGCCACAGAACAAGTCTGCACACACCCCACCAGCTATGTCTTCACCAAGTGCATGCAAGTAGTACAAAGAAGGCTAGAAGGGGACAGGAGAAGTAAGAGAGGTCCCCAGAGGCACACAACCTTTCTCAAGAGCAAGCAGACAAACCACCAAGACTGGGGGCAGGACAAAGATGCTAAGAAAAGTCCCTTCCCGGCCTTCACCCTTTCCTGATACTTGGAAGCAGGTCTCCAAAGGTGAGGTCAGATCAGCAGAGGGTTGTATCCCAAAGATACAGAAGTGGGGAGCAGGGCCTGTGGGAAATGTCATACAACCTAACACCCATGTCTATGGGATGGAGTCCCAAAAAGAAGGGAATGAGAAAAAACATCCCCCAAACTTCCCAAATTTGATGAAAAAGGTGAAGGCAAATAAAGATATTTCCAAATAAAGAGACAAACCAAAAAACCCACTGTGGATGCCAAGTAAAATACCTACAGGCCAATAATGACTACCAATTTTCAGAACTTTCCTCTAAACCAAATACTGCCCCTATTCCTAAAATACCTTATTGCCAATCCCGTCACTAATCAGCAAACAGCAATAAACCATTTAGCTCAAATTTACCAGTCTCATCTTCAAATAAGACTATCTGGAGACAAGATAACCTTAGTGTCCAGAGATAACAAGCAGTCATTAGAGTGTGATTAGACCAAGAGATCTTGGATGACAGGGTCCCTGTTTCTCTGATCTTTAAATCCCCAGTTCCTGGTGTACAGAAGTTCCAAACAAATGTTTACTTATCAGAAGAATGTAACATTTTCATGAACATCCTAGAGTCAATAAATTAACAAAATACTACCCCATTACCTAGTTCAGTTGCTCTTGCTTCATTCAAATTTGATTTTTTTATAACTCTCTCGTAGGTAGAGGAAACCACATACCACAACACAATTACATTTGTTACAAAGTCAATGGAACATGGTGTCATTTCTCATTGATTTAACATCATCATATAGACCTAGGGTAAGCATGCACTGCTGACGTTTCATTACTTTAGGGAGTTTAGGCAAAACTTTCCTACAGTTAGTCTGTAAACGTTACAAGGATAATGCCTATTTGCAAAATTGAAGTCGGAAGAATTGAAAATATCACCCTTTTGTGTGTGTGTGTGTGTATGAGGAAGATTGGCCCTGAGCTAACATCTCCTCTATTTTTTCTAGGTGGGATGCCACCACCACATGGCATAATTAGTGGTGTATAGGTCCGTGCCTGAGATCCAAACCCATGAACCCTGGGCTGCAGAAGTGGAGCATGTGAACTTAACCATTACGCCACTGGGCCAGCCCCAATATCATCCATTCTTAGCTAGAAAGGATCCAGAGTATCCAACAACCAGAAAACCAAACTCCTAAGGACAGGACATTAAGAGGAGAGCATACTTCATTGAAGGTCTCTTTAAAGTGGCTGCCATCCTATGATATATTTAAGCCAAGTAGAGGACAGCCCAGATACATTGTGGGATGATAAAACTTACCTTGAAGAAGCATCATGGTTAATTGGCAGCACACATACAGCTGTAAATGCATAAATGAGATGAAATCTCAGTATTTCCTAAATATTAGAGCCCATGTGTCAGAGTGAGGTTTAATTAATAGAATGCTATAAAGGTTTCTCGGAAACAAACATAAAATGTAAGTAAATTGTGCTTTGTGATAAACTTGGTGAAGATAATTTCTTGCCAATGGTGTTGAAAATCTAGCTTAATATTTATAGTGTTGATGGCAATTATATCTGCTCTATCTGATTTAGCAAGAAATATATAAAAGCTTTGGGAACGCTCTGTTGCAAAGATGTCATAAATAAGTCAAGACTTAAACATTTTTAAGTCAAGACTTAAACATTTTTACACTAACTTTAACAAACCATGGGAATTAAATGAAGCAAAGAAAAATCAACCTAAGATGTCATTGTGAATGCAGTGTTTGTTAATCCTCCTATAAAATGAATCTTTCATAATCCTCAGGGAATATACTATGATAAAAATCAACGTGAAACTTGCCACTACAGAATTTCCAAGATTCTAAAAGTCCCTCTAAGAGAAAAAATGGAACGGGTTTTTATTACATAGAATGTTTAATAGAAAACAGACCAAATAAAGCTGAACACCGTGGACAATGATGGAGGGAGAAGAGAGAATCACTGTAAAGTAAAAGTTAGGATTACAGAACACATCACAGAGTTTTACCTCTTGGAATGACTATAATCTGTAAAATGTGAGCTCTACTGATTGCTTGAATAAGGCTGCAGATGGAAAATTATATCTGGCACCTACAGGTGGCGTTGGAAAATGACTCATTAGCATATTCCTATCTGAGGCCCACAGAACTGGCTTTACTGAGAACATGTTCTCTGAGCACAGTCACTCTTGGGGGCTTGCTCCAGACCCTATCGCAGGGTGATAGAGGGGCTGTACTTTGGAGGTTGTGTGCACCCCTTTGGAGGGTAGTTACGGGAAGCATTCAAGTGGACTCTCCCAAGTCCCGTTCTTCTCTAGAGAGGAGTCCGCTGTGAGAACAAGCTGAAGCCCCATTCAGCCCCCAAACTGAGCTCACTCCCTGGTTGGTCTAAGATTCCTCCAAATATGATCCTAAAGTTATTTTAAAATGCAGCAATCCCAGGATTTTTACAACAATTTTTGCTTTCCATTTCCATTTTTGTCTTTGTTTGTTTGTCTTTAACTGAAATTATGGCTAAATGCCAGCTCTGACATTTACTCACTGTGATTTTGGACAAGTATCTTAACTTCTTTGTGCCTCAGTTTCCCCAACTATAAAGTGATAATAATAGTACTCATAGGTTTCTTGTGAGAATTAACAGTGTCTGGCACATAATACTCGTGATACATGCATTTGCTATTTTATTGGAAATTTCTCAATCAGATCTTCTTACTTCAATCAGTTCTGAGCCAGATGATAGAAAAAGAAGTAGCTGCTAGAGATTTTTATCTAATGAGGGGTATAAGAACAACTTCCAGGTAAAGATCTCTATGTAAGGAAATTGTTAAGAGGGCAAACAATAATTGACAGGTAAATCCACTTGAACAAAACCACCTTTATAAGTTCAATAGGTATAAACAAACACCTATGTAGTGTGATTTCTAAGACATCAAGAAGTTTTCTACTTTTACTGCCCTCTCAACTTCAAAACATGCCTCTTCTTTCAAGTTCATTTATACTTTAAATACCAATAGTTAGTGATATAATATTTGTATTAAAAAATACAACTATTGGGCTGGCCAGCTGGTGTAGTGGTTAAGTTCACGTGCTCTGCTTTGGCAGCCTAGGGTTCACGGGTTCGGATCCCAGGAGTGGACCTACACACCACTCATCAAGCCATGCTGGGGTGGCGTCCCAGAAACAAACTAGAGGATGGTTGGCACAGGTGTTAGCCCAGGGACAATCTTCCTCAAACAAAGACAGGAACATTGGAGACATGTTAGCTCAAGGCCAATCTTCCTCACCAAAAAAAAGGCAACTATTCCTGAGGTTGTTGGAGGGCAGGGTAGAGACAGTCACATATCAAGCATTATTAGTACTTTATTGCTTAGAGTAAATGAGTATTAGTATTTCCTGAGCACCAATGTTGATAAAACAAAGCATGCAGAGAAAACTTCTGAGAAAGATAAAGAGCAGAAAGAGTAGATTAAAACCTCCAAAGACCAACTTCTTCTTCCTCACATTCTTGCCCTGGGCTAGCTAAGGCATCTTATAAATTCTGATAAATTATAGAATGACATTCTGTAGAAGACTTCTTACCCGACTTCCACATAACAAAATCGTCAGACTAACTGATACCCTCTCCTCCCATTGTAGAGCAGACTGCATGGAAAGCAGGGCATGCGGATGCTGGAGGCTGGTAGGAGCTCAATAAGTGCTCCAATAAGTGCTGTGCAAGTCTACCAAGGGCAGTTAGGTTTGTTCCCCAACCTGTCTACGCTAGTCACATTTGTTATAGATATGTAATAAAATTAAACTTCAGTAAAATAATGTGAGTTTTAAAGCAGAGGTGTTGTTTCTATGTGTCTTAATTTGACTTGCCTCCCAGAAAGTCGAGCCTAAGACAAGGGTTTACATGCAGGCAGTTAACGTGATCCCAAGAATGGAAAACCGGAAAGAGCAGAAAGCCAACATAAGACTGTAATATTGAGCAGATTATTGCTATTAGCAACTGGGGCTGAATTCCCCTGGAAACCCCCAAGAAGCAACGTAAAATGTATCTACAAGGTCCCATCCCCCACTGATCAAAGGTTTCCCATGGGGCATAACTCCCTTGCACATGCATGAGGTTGCTGCGCTCATGTGTTCGGGGCATATTGCTAAGCATTCCCTAATGCTGTGGCATTAGAAAGCTCCAGTAAACAGTGCAGCTGAGACTGAACACTGCCAGTTTACACCTGCAAAATGCTTGTGGCTGCAACAACACCTGGAATAAAAGATGGACCAAGATGATGTCAGGTATCTAATACACTATAAAAAAAAAAGGAGATTGTTTTAGAAAACCATAAAGAGAAGTAGCTAATAAAACACTGCTGTCAAATTTAATGTGGGAAAAACAACTATAAAAGGTTGGAAAAGCAATTATAAAAATTTTCAAATTGCTTTATAAAGGTCTGTAATTTCTCACCCTACTTGAACAAAAATGAATTTGGATATCATAAAAATGCATTATGTTTGTGATGCATGCAAAAAAGACTACAGATAATTCCAATGGGAAGATCCATGCTCAGAGATAGTCTTCTGGATCTGGATTGAAAGATTGGTAAATGAATATGTACGTATATTTTTAGGTTAAGTAAAACATTTAAGATATGTATGTGCCATTTTTTAATCATGCTCCACTTTATCTAACTGTTCATAATGGTTCCAATTGCATTGGATACCCAAGGTCTTACTGTATTTTCCTGAAATCTCTAATTTCATAATATTGCCAGGTAACATGGTAGAAGCCCTCCTGAGATTATCTGATAGACATAGCACAAATTATTACCACATAGTTATATGAACTATTTTAATTACTAGGAAATGCTAAATACCTAATATCCCAGAAGTTAATTGAGTAGCCACCACTTTTACTCAGGCCACCAGCAAAAACCTCCCAACTGGCCTCTCTGTCTCCAACTTGAGTTCATTCTCCATAGCGTAAATCTTTCTGAAGTGCAAATTTGATCTTGTCATCATCTGCTGGAAATCCATTGGCCTGGGAAAAAAACAAACTCTGTATTCTGACTTATGAGGCCATTCATTCATTCATTGTTTTGGTTTTTTCCTAATATAATTAATTTTTATTGTGGTAACATTGGTTTATAACATTATATAAATTCCAGGTGTGTGTCATTATGTTTCCACTACTGTATAGACTGCATCGTGTTGACCAACATAAGTCTAGTTGCCATCTGTTACCGTACAAATGTGCGCTTTTACCCCTTTTGCCCCTCCCCCTCCTCCCTTCCCCTCTGGTAACCACCAATCTATTCTCTGCGTCTATGTGTTTGTTTAGCTTCCACATAGGAGTGAAATCATATGGCATATGCCTTTCTCTGACTTATTTCACTTTGCACAGTACCCTCAATGTCCATCCACATTGTCACAAATGGCAGGATTTCATCTTTTTTTCAGCTGGGTAGTATTCCATTGTATATATATATATACATATATATATACATATATATATGTATATATATATGTATATACCACATCTTCCTTACCCATTCATCCATCAGTGGACACTTAGGTTGTTTCCAAGTTTTGGCTATTGTGAATAAAGCTGCAATGAACATAGGGGTGCATATATCTTTTCGAATTAGTGCTTTCATGCTCTTTGGATAAAGACCCAGAATTGGAATAGCTGGATCATATGGTAGTTCTATTTTTAATTTTTAGAGAAATCTCTTTTCTGTTTTCCACAGTGGCTGCACCAGGTTACACTCCCACCAGCATTGTAGGAGGGTTCCCTTTTCTCTACATCCTCTCCAACACTTGTCATTCATTGTTAATTGAGCATCTTCCATACCCCAGACCCTGTTTAATTCTCTATCCTAATCACTTGCCACTACCTCCTCACAATTCAAACTCCAGCCGTTGGAACATTTATCTTGTCCCCAGAGGTTGGTTAGCTAGATGGTGGGATGAGACTTCCAGCTCTTTTAAGGCTCTGGTGAACTTGGCACCTCTATGAAGTGGCCAGGCATTCCCGCTGAGTAATGTCTGATCAAACGGTCATCTCCTGCCCACTGGTTCTGACTTTATTTTCATGGAAGAAATCCCTTCCAACCTTCTAAAAAGCTGCACACTGCATTTTAGTTATCCTGTCTCTGGTCCATTTTTCTTCCCGCTCCAGAAGAACACTTCTCTGAACCCCTTTCCAGTGCCAGTGAGAGGAAAGTGTTCAGCAGCCTCAGCTGTATTGTTTCTCTGCTTCACATAGTTGTTTCAGTTTAGACAGGAGCATCCACTTGTTACTCTCACTGGTTGTTGCAAGGCTTGCTCTGCTCTAAGTCTTCCAGCCCCATCTCCTTCTATAGCACCTCAGTTTCACAGTCTTGTTACATTCATTGTTGAACAAAAATTAAAAGAGGTCTCTATCACATTAAAATGTATCATAAAAATGAAAACATAGTAATAGGAAAATAAATTATTAGTGGTGGAAACAAGTTGATAGAATTCTTAATACTAGATTTTTCACTGTTTTTGAAAGCTACTCATTTTAAACGAAATTGATATTACTTATGACGTGAGGGAAAACTATTTTTAAAGTTTTTTTTAAATCACAGACTCTGAATTACTTCTAAATTAGCAGAGTTAATTCTAAATTAAAAGAATCTGAGAATTAAAAGAATTTGTCTTTTATCACAAGAATATTCTTGCTTCCTTTCCTAGGTAAGGCTGGATCAATGACTAGAGCTAGTCAAGTGTAGGAATGTTTTATCTGTCTATCACCTATAGTTAATACAAAATCAACTCTCACTAAATGTTTGGGGGAATTATGTTCATAATTCAATTCTAAATTCTAAAATTACAGATAAAGTTTAAGTAGAGTGTTGAATACTGAGTACTATGGAAATGAACATGCTATTGAGGTAAACAGCAGAAGAAGCCTTGGGTGTATGACCTTGAGCAAGTCATTTATTTTGGGTGGGTTGGAATTTCCTCAACTGTAAAATGAGGGAGTCAGACTGGACTATCTCAAAGATTGTTTTTTTAAATCTAATACTTCTTCAACAGTAACTTGGACTCTATTTTAAGTCATCCTTTTCATGCTTGTTGACACTTGAAGTTGAGTTTTTTGTTTTTTGTTTTTGTTTTTTTTTTTTTTTTACATATTACTGTGCAATTACTTGTTTTCCACATTGGATTTTATCCTCTGCCAGTCTTCTTTTTCTCCGTTCCAAAACACTTCTCCTACTCTCTAATGTAGGTGTGGACAAGCAATGAAGCAGACGCCCAACACGTCAAACCTTGCTTGTCAAGGCTGCTCACTAGCACTGCCACGAATTGGTGGCCTCCTTAGAAAGCTACAGGATCTCTCTTCAAAAGTCAGGACAGACTCAACACTCTTCTTAATATCCAAAGCACCAAGGGGAAAGTGGTGGAAGCTCTGAACACTGCTGGTGAAAATCTCCAACATCTGCTCTAGCAGGCTGACTTAAGTGCATTTAGTAGAGCTACATGGAGCAAAGATTGCTGCAAGTGGTGAATGCAGTGGAACAGGTTTCAGTCTCACTTCACATGGTAGGATGTATCCATTTTATTGGTACAGACTGTTTTCTAGCTTTGAATAAACACTAGCATGAGTTTTGAAAAGTTTCAAACTATAGCCCTTCTTTTCAATTGAAAATATATGACATTCAAAGTATAACTCCCTATGGGGGGCCGGTCCTGTGGTGTAGTGGTTAAGTTCGGCATACTCCACTTTGGTGACTTGGGTTTGTGGGTTGAGATCCTGGGCATGGACCTACACACTGCTCATGAAGCCATGCTGTGGCAGCATGGAGGAGGATGGGCATGGATGTTAGCTCAGGGCTAGTCTTCCTCACCAAAAACAAAACAAAACAAGACACTATAACCGCCCAGGATACTTGTTACAGTAGGTTTTAGAAACAACATTAATGATCACCTCAATGTCCATTCATTTATCCATTCTACAAGTATTTTTCTGAATGTCTACCAGGTGTCAGGTCCTATATTAGGCACTGGGGATACAGAGATAAAAGACAATCTCTGCCTTTAGGGGTTCACCATCCAGTGGGAAGCCAAGCAGGCAGAGACAAGGGATGCAGAGGGACACACTCAGATAAATCTTGTCTATTAACTTGAAACTTGTCAACAGTTTTATGGGCTTACTAGTAAAAGGCCTCTGAACTGAAATGAACCAAGCAACAGTAAAAGATCATTACTGAATACACTGCTATGCTATTGATTAGCTCCTATTTGTCATACACATTAATAATGAAAAGCAACATGTAAGTGCTAAGTATGAGTATTTTCACCATCCAGTTAATAACTTAATCGTGACATTTGGGTTATATGTCAAGCTTCAAGCAACATTCGAACTATCACTAAAATGCAACAGCATGGTGTCATCAAATAAAGCGATCCAAAGATGATAAAATTTTATGTATGTTTTTTATGCATTGCCTATGTACAAGTCAGCAAATCTATAACAGTAATTTGTAATAGACATAAATTGATATTAATATATAGTTGTATATTTAAGGTAACTGTCCATTTTGTCTCATAGTCCACAAGATGTGCAATAATCATGAGATGCATAAAGTCTCCCTATGGGAGCCATGCACCTGAGTCATGAGAGGCAGCCAGCCCATAGGAGTTCAGCAGGGAGGGAGCTAGGAGAAAGAATACCCTAACTTGACTCCTCTTCCTCCTTCCTATCTCCAGCCAGCACTCCATGGGAAGAACCCAGCTAGAAGCCAGAGAGCTAGGGAGCCCATTGATGCAGTTCATATAGTCCCGGCCTCCCAGGACACAAAGTGGGGTGGAGAAGGGTGAGGTGTGGAGGAAAGATAACCAGTACATTAGTAGTAGTAGCAGTGGTAGTAGTACAGAGAAATGTGGGCTGGACACTAGTACACATAGGTGTTTAAGTTTATTCAACCCAGTGACCAAAGGTGTGGATTTCGAGATTGAAATCAGGATGGGTGTTAGTGTCATTGTGTGCCATGTGACTGAAGAACACCAACCTAGGAAAATAATTATGTGCATGATATAATTAATATCCAAAAAAATGTTAATAAATTGGAATGATAGGCTGAAATCAACATAATTTATTTGGGGAAAATGTTACATTTTATATGCTACAAAATAAGCAATCACAAAAGAAGAATCGAAGTAGATGTGATAAAATCTTGAGAGTTTTAATTAACCAGAAGAGCAATGGAACAATGTTTGACTTCAATCTATGACTAGAAATACAGTGCCAAAACCAAAAAGGGACTAGATCTACTGTCAGAACACAGGTAAGAAGATGGGGACTGATGAACATGGTGAAGATCAGAAACCACAGCATACCCCAAAATATCCCTGCTGAGCACACGACCTCTGAGCCCTGCTGCAGGCCCTTGCCTCCACCAGCGAGGCTCTGAGTTGGCTTTGTGTTAATAATCAGTTAGAGCTTTTGGTCACTCTGCTTTTAGATCCAGTTTGAATCATTTCTTTATGCAACTTCAATTTTTCCCAGGTGAGAAATTTGAGATACTTCAGAGGACTGGCAATGTCCCAGTAATTTTCCATTTAAATCATATGCATAAAAATTATCTGACACAACTCATTTGTCCTGAGACTTCTTTTCCTTTTCAATTTAAGATGTTAAAATGGAACATTTTAAAGTAGAGATTGACGTGAAAAATGTTCTCACATGTTCTTTGAACATGTGGGGGAAAAGATAAGGGGAAAGCTAACAAGCATTGAGCATTTACTACACACTAAATACTTTATCTTTATTGTTATATTTAATCCACAAAACTATCCCATAATGTTTACAGTACTCATTCCTGTTTTATTGATGTAAAAAACCTTGGCTTAAGGAGGCAAATAAATTAACCTCTCAGTAAATAGGAGGGTTCAAACCCAGGATGAACAATTTCTTCTTGGTTTTAATCTGGGATATTTCAAACCCTATTTCTCTCTGTAAATTCCCATTATAATTTTGTTCTAATTAGCTTGCATGAACTATTATTCAGAGACAAAATACACAAGATATTCAGAAATGTTCAGTTGAGTAGTGATCAACAGTGAAGAAAGGCAATGAAGTTCATAAGACTTAGGCTGACCACACCTCTCATCCAGCTAGCATCTGTCAGTGCCAAGTTACTCCCCTTCTATATTTCCATCCAGGTGTTTACATAACTAGCTAACAGATCATATTACATCATCTCTAGTTGAATGTCTTTATCCATGCACATATCATATTCTAAATTGCTGAGTAATTCCTAAGAGGAAGATGGGATGATACTTCGCATAGGCCATATTAATGAGTTATTATATACTATCATATATAAGCCATGCTGAATCTTTTTTGGATCACTGGTAGAAAAATACTGTCTTACATTACAATAGCTGAGATCTATTTGAAAAATATACTCCTTTAATTTTTTAAAGCATCTGGGCAACATTAAAGCAATTGATAAACCCATTACAAGTCCTACATTTAAAAAAAATAATATTAAGTTATTTAAGAACCTCTACCAGACAATGCTTTGCCAATCAAATTCACACATGTGAGGAAGTAATACAACTCCATTTTTGAAGGCTATAGTTCCATTGCCTACATTAATTCAGATGCTATGTTTTCTACTAGTTTGAATTTTGAGCCTCTTGGAGACACACACAGACTTATTGAGATACATTCAGGTTTCTCTGAAGCCCTGGGCCAGGGCATAAAAACAGTCTCGCTGTCCAGGAGGCCAGATGCACTCCCCGAGGGCACCAAACATTTTCCACGAGGACAGCACTTGGCCCTGGCCCGACTGACTGGCTACAGTGCTTATTTTCAGTCATCAAGATACAACATTTAGTTACTCTATTGTCATGAACCTCTTGTGCCTTTGGGAGAGAATTATAGTCTGCCTTCCAACCACATGACCCAGAGTTTCGGTCACAAAGCTGCTAATGTTGATCATATGACAAATAACTAAACCACCCCGTTAAATGCCTTAGAGGAGCCCATTCAGAAGACAGAGCCAAAAAAGAAGAGAGATGAGCAGCAAGCGCTCCCACCTACTTCTCCCCCTTGCCATGCACGGCTCCTCGTGTGGTGTGCAGGAGGCAGCCCTCAGTCACTTAAGACTATCTTGATGAGGGAGATACTCATGGTGTTTGACTTTATTACAGCCGAGCCAAATCAAATGCACAGGCACTGCTTCCTTAGATGTCTATATTTCACTTAAACTGGGATAAAGCAAAGAAACTGGAATATTGTCTCATCATGCATTCTAAATCAGCCAGGGTAGAAAATAATGGGGAGTTAATCAGATCACTGAAACTCTAATTCACTTGGTATTGATCGCGCAGATTCCTAATGGGACGGCAGACCAATTTCAAATTACAGTAAGCTGACTTGTCCTGGAATACCAATGACCAGGCTGGAGGATGAGCCAAGAGGACCGTGAGCTCTGCTCTCCTGCTGCTCCTGCCTAGCTGGCAGGCATGAATGCATAATCCAATGCAGCATTTAGCTAATTAATAGGGGATTGATGAAAGGTTCGGTTTTGAAAGCAGCCATCTCACTTGGATAAACGTGGGACCAGAGCCCCGTGGGGATGGGTAGTCAGGTCCTTGGAAGGCAGGTACACAATGAAAGCTAATGGAAAGTAATGCAATTAACTCAAGCTTTTAATTATATTAATCAGTGACTTCATAGGAGCCCACTGCCTACAGAATGCACTCCTTAACTCTTTGCTGGCACTTTGTTTTTAATTCGTGTCTGGACGGAACTTATACAGCAATTTGAAGAAATAGATGCAGGCACATTTATATTAGTTCATTTTCTCCATGGCTAGAAGTTTTTCTGGTATGGAAGAATAAAGAGAAGAAGAAAAGGGGGAGAAGAAAGAGGAGGGAGGAGGGAGGCAATGGGTGAAAATGAGCATTTTCTAAAGGAGAAGTGAGCTCGAAACTGGTTTTGTTACGATGGGTTGCTACTTTATACCTCCTTCCATTTTGATTATTTGGCCTGGGTGTGTGAAGAAACGATCAGTGTATTTACACGTAGTGAGAGCAGTCTAAAGACCTAATTGATTCATTTTTACGTTTTCGAAACAACCCGCTGAACTATTAGGTAAAATACTCAAATGGATGAATTTGTTCTCACTAACAATAACTTCTTGGCTTAGTTCCCTCCTTAACCATTTTTCCCTCTCTCCTGTTCTCATCTGTGTGTAGAGTGTTCAGTTGTCTGATTATTACCTATGGCTTTTATTTTAAATGTACAATTTTTAAGTTAGAAATACACAGGCCTTATAATATAGCAATGCCACATCTAGATGATATAACCTAAAGAAACTCTAGCTCACTTGTGTAATTCGACAATATTTTTAATAGCTGAAAAAAGACCAGTTACTACCTAAATAATTATCAATAAGAAAATGATAAATTGTGGTCTATAAGATAGAATACTATACAGAAGTTGAAGTAACTTAATTAGGTTTACATGGAGTAACATGAATATGAAACCAATTTTGATTTTTAAAAATCTACAAAAGGATGTATACAGTATACACCATTTATGTCAATGTAAAAGTACTCAAATCAATGCTATTTATTGTTTACAGATAAGAACCCATGTGGTAAATGTTTTAAAACATGAATATTAAAGATTTTTTTAAATGTGGTTAAATGTTAATGCATTAATGCAGAAGTGTAAGTTCATATGTGTCTATTTTATATTATTCTCTGTAGTTTTTCAGGTATGTGAATTACATAAAGTATATAATTAATTTTAATGAGTACACAATCAATATTTTAATATAAATAAAATAAATATTTGTTGACTTGAATAATACCTTGCAAATCACTAAAAAAATTATTTCATCTCCAGATACTTTACTCACCTTTTTGAGAATGAGTCAGAAAATACTTGTGAGGAGGAAAAGGGAAAGTCTGCTATTCCTTGCTGGAAATTCTGCCTAGAGTAGTTTTTGCACGTTTGCTCTGCCTTGTAAAACCTGATATGTCTAGTAGAACTGAAAGGGGACATCAAAAGCTGTGATCAGGAGAGAACCCAAGGTAGTGGACAGAGGTGAGAACCAGACCAAGAAGGTCAAATCAATTTCCTTTAACTCGATGATGGTTGTAAATGTGTTTCGGTGAGACTTAGCATGAATGTGACCACTTGAATGGGGAGTAACACCAGAAGAATAAGTTAATACAACAGGCCAATCAACTCTAATGCATCCCAATTTCTTATTTCAAAATCCTGTACGAGAAGAAGGAATATAGAGATAGATACACATATACCGAAATGTCCTATATCCTCTGTAATAGGAGAGGGGTAGACACTTCCTGCTTTTAATCTGTCTCCTCTTCGAGCCAACGGCTTCAAATTTTCCAGCAAGATGAAGTCTTAATTGCCATGGGCTTTCTTAATCATTAAGTAGTGTTCAGCATCTCACTCAAAATGAAAAAAAAATTCAATGGAAAAGAAAAACAGTTTCTCCTCCTTCTGCTTTCTGGCTTCTCTTTGTGAGATAAAAACAGAACCATTACAGTCACGTAGTGTGTTTCTTTATCAATGGCATGAACCTATGGAACTGTCTTTTTACCTATTAGAAAAGTATTTTTCTCCACTTGACCACCTCTGACTATCCTTTTCCATTTTTCTATTTCAGGGAAACTTACTACTTACTTGTTCATGTCTCTCTGATCAAGACATTCTTTCACTGGGCTTACTATCAGTTACTACTACTGGTGAATGCTGAACTGGTTCTTTAGTTACATTCCAAAAAGTGCCTCTTCCAGAATAAAATCTTTTAAAACACTTGAATATTTACTATTCAGTTGAGCAATGTGGGTTATGAACAGTGCTATAGAGATTTCACCAGCTGACACAGCTAGAAATGCTGGAGTAAAAGACAAGCTGATGATATCAATATTTCTTTAGTAAGAAACTGGACTGTATCTGTTAAAGAGATAATGTCAAATGGTGAAAAGTAGCAAAGTAGTGGTAGAGGTAAGATTCAAAGAATGCACAGACTACAAGAAAAGGACAAACGAGCAGTCTCCAACTTGTAACCTAGGTCAGTCGATAAATTCTCTACTCTGTCTTACATGCTCTGTGTTATTAGGGGAGCAGTAGGCTCGTAGTTATATATTCTAATCTGGAGTTCAAGTATCTTCAGGTGAAACCTGTCTCTGATGAAGGTATCAGTAGATAATCTCACAATATCCTACAATACCCAGGTGGTAAGAACATAACAGGAATGACTATTCATTATTATTGCCCAGTCTCTTTCTTCTGAAGTGTGAATTACCAAGTAGAAGGTCCTCACCTGAGTTCCTCTTTGATCAACCATGCCGACGAGTAATGTGTTTGTCAAAATCCAGACTCTCCAGTGGGGCAAACTTTAAAGGGACTCACGGTCATTAAACTCGGAGGCAGCATATTATATTAGTCAACACAGGCTATATTACACTGTAGTAACAATTAAACCCCCAAATCTCAACAAATTAACACAACAAAGGTTTGTTTTTTGCTTGTGCTACATGTCCAATGTAGTTTGGTAAAGGGATCCTATCTCAAGTAGTCACGCAGTGTCCTTGGCTGAGACTCCATCTTCTTGTGACACTGCCAACTCGACATGTGGCTTCCGGTATTGCTGAGGCAGAAAACAAGAGAGCCAGAGGGTCATGCAGGGGTTTTTTCCTGTGCACGTGCCAATTCCACTAAAAGTCCATTGGACCGAACCAGTTATAAGTCCCAGCTACCTGAAAAGGGGCTGGGAAGGGTAGCCTTCTGTGTGTCCAGAGAGGACTAATAATTCTACCATCCATGTGTGGGGTCAATTTCACCTAAACAATATTTCATAAGGAAAACTCTCATGTAGTTATAGATTTTTTTTAAATGTCCCCTATCGTAACATTTTCTTTAGGGACCCAACTTTCAAAATTCTTCATTCTTTAACTCATGCTAGATATTGCAAATTCTGAATTGCAATTTCCATGTTTTGAATTTTTATGTTAATTTTTAAATTAAGATATCAACACACAATAAAATCATTCATGTCAAGTGTACAGGTTGATGAATCTTAGTAATTATATACAATTATATAACCACCACCAGAATCAAGATACAGAACAGTTCCCTCTCCCTTTCTGTTGCCCCTTTGCAGTCAATCTCAACTCCCACCCCCCTCTGATCCCAGGTAAACATTAATCTGTTTTCAGTCAATGTAATTTTGAATGCTTTGAATTTAATTCGTAGAATTTGTTTTATTATCCAAAAGGGAAAATTAGAAGTCTTTTGATACTTTTTGAAATTCAGGCATGTTATTTGATAAATAGGTAATGCTACTCATCATTCACAGTGTTTCCCTCATACCATTCAATAGCAGTCCCTTGCATCCAAATAACAAAAGATGTACAGCCCAACACACTTTCAGAAGGCGACATCCTGGTGATTTATTTATTTAGAATATGACCACCGGCTTCCCCTATCACACACCTATGTCATCGTGTTGAATAGAAGTGTTTCTTCCTCTTTGTGTCTAAACCACAATCAAAACTGACCTAAGAGAAATAAACAGGGGAAATTAGGGAGAGGTCTTCCAAATTTGCTTTGGGATTTATAGAAAAACTGCCTTAATATTGATGACAATAGAGAGGGATGTATCAACACATGCAAGTGTGTATGTGCGTGTGTGTATGTGTGTGTGTTGGAGGGTCACTACAGGGAGCTACTACAAGTATTCATTGCGCTGATGAAAATTCCCTTCCCTCCTCCTTCATCACAGAGCCGTGACAAGGGATCACAGTAAATCCAAGCTTGGGAAATGAGCTGTGTCAGCCCTCCAGTCAGTGGGCACTGCAACAGGGGGCTGTCAAAGCCCCAGGGACAAGGTGAGTTACCCATCCCTTTCAAACCCAATTGTAATGTGTTCTTCCCATCTTGTGAGGAGAGGAAAGGTTGTCAGGAAGGGATTCACCCCAGAGCTCTGGGAAAGCACAGAAGGGGCTGGTGGCTTTGTATTAGGGCACTATAATGGCAGTTGACAGGGAGATTGTTGAACCAGCACAAGCGCAAAGGGCACCAGTAACATAATGCCCCCCTATGTGTCCTTGAAAAAGAGAGAAGGCAGCTGTTTGTGTTCCTGAAGAACCCAGTGACTTGGGGCAGAGTGCAGATGGTGTCAGTAAAGGAGTAAGGTGTGAGGAGCGGGTGTCCTTTAAGTGAAGGTCAGTGTGTGGACATCTGCTAATACTTAAAGCTCTGTCTCCCAGAAATCTTCATGGAAATAACACCTTTCTGTCATCAGCATTGCCAGTCTTGACAACATTCCATCCTGACTGAAGTCTTCATCTTCTCCTTCAACGGCTTAACAAATATTTAGTGAGTAACTGCTCTCTACAAGGCAAAGTATCAGGGTCAAGAGATGAGAGCCACATCCAGTGGTTGGGTTGCCCCAGGCAACGCCACAATAATATAAGTGCTTTGTCTTCACCTTCACCCCCCTCTTTCAGGGTTCCATCTCCTGCTGCAACATTACTCCACTCCCAGGCCTTTCTCTCATCTTCACCTTTCCTGAGAACCTCCACTGAAGCTTCTACTCATGATGTGTTCTAGACCAGCACTGTCCAAAAGAACTTTGTGCAATGATGGAAATGTCCAATAGAGTAGTCACTAGCTTGACATGTGGCTATTGAGCATTTGAAACGTAGCTGTGAGACTGAGATGCTGAATTTTTAATTTTATTTAATTTTAACTCATTCAATTTTGAATAGCCATAAGCGGCTAGTGGCTACAGCATTGAACATTATTATTCTAGACATTTTCTGTATCCTCATCTTTGTCCCCCCCAAACACTTACTTTGTCTATTTTCCTTTAAGCAGCAACAAGTTAATACCTTAACTTGACGCATTAAGCAGTGTTTCAATGAAGGACCAGAACACTGTCTTAGGTATTGTACACAGTTGGACAGAATCTCCCTAAAATTCATGCCCTTCTTGGAACCTCAGATTGTGGTCTTATTTCAAAATAAGGTTATTGAAGATGTAATTAGTTAAGATGAGGTTATACTGGAGTAGGGTGAGTCCTTAATCCAATATGACTGGTGTCCTTATAAGAAGAGAAGACAGACAGAGACACAGTGAGAACACCATGTGATGGCAGAGGCTGAGATTGGAGTGATGCGTCTATAAGCCAGGGAACACCAAGGCTGCTGGCAACACAAGAAGCTGGGAGAAAGGCACAGAACATATTCTCCCTCAGAGCCTTCAGAGAGAACATGGCCCCACAGACACCTTGTTTCAGACTCCTAGCCTCCAGAAGTGTGAGAGAATGATTTTTTTGTTTTAAACCACCCGGGTTGTGATAATTTGTTATGGCAGCCCTAGGAAATTAACACAGGTGCTTAGATTGGCTTCACCTGTGTCTTCACCCTTATTTCGTTTAATAAAGGCTTTATGATCTTAAATTAGACACCAAAATTATTAATGGGCAAAAGTGTAAGACTCATGGCAGAGTAAGCAGGAATAAGGATCTTTTAGAATAGTGAAGGACAGATGGTGCCTTGATAAAGTGAGAGCTTCCCATTTCTTCCCATCTAAATTTTCTCCCTAACTAGACTTTACCTCAGAAGCCTGCTTTGCATAGTCTGAGACCTCTTTTTGAATCCAAGATGTGAAGTAAGTCTTAGAAGGAAACCTGGCTTCTGTCTGCAACCCATTACTGACCTAAGGCTGCGATGATCACATTAAGAAAATAAAGCATTATTCATCCAGAGAAAAAGCATGACAAGTAATGAGGTATTATTCCTAAGATGTAACATTCCTAGAACATCTTTCCTAAAACTCATGGAAATACATACGCACATATGTGTGTGGATATACAAGCACGAATGTGTGTATAAATACGGATGTGTGAGTGTATATTGTATGTGTACGTCATGGAAGTGAAATCTGTTTTCCCTGAATGACTGAGTGTTCTTTCAGGGAAGCTGGAATCCCACCAGTGACTCCCCAAGAGTGAGCCACAGACCTGCCTCTCAAAGAGATAGACTTTAGTAAGTTAAATACACACTGAAGTCAATCTTGAGGACACAATCAAGATGAACCAGAATCGACCTGAAGGAGAGTCAAAGGCCCCAAGACCCACAGTTCTATACCCCACCCTCATGTCTGTGGAGGGGGCCAAGAACTTAGAGCAAACCCATATCCAAAAACCACAGTCTACTCCTCTCTTCCAGAGCCTTGGCTTGTTTCCATAATGCATTTTCCTGCCATAATATTCAGTCAGATATGTCCATTTTACAGGTTTTAAACATGCAGGGAATGTAAAATGTTTTATGGACGAGTTTTTTTTTTTACCTCAGAGAGAACTCAGGAACTAGTGTCTGGCCCTTAAGTTTCAGTCGAGCAAACAGACCCAGTGAGGGAAACCACAGGGATTTACCAGAACCCAGATAGGTAGGTCGACAAAGCCACTGGACCTGTCTCTCAGGGGGCCACACCTGGGATAAACAAACAGCTGCTTTTATTTCTGCAGTACACATGAGAGAGGCAGTGGCTGAATGAAAACCTTTTCCTATGGCAGGAAAGACTTTATTAGACCATAATTGATGGGATCCAAGAAAGGTTGCAGAGAATGCCACTGCATCTCTGAGGGTTTCTTGGCGTTCCCATAAATTTCACTGATGACGTTGATCCCAGGGCTGGAACAAACCTTTGTGGGGGCTGCTGCATTGTTAGGCTTCAGTGGATTCCTACTCTTTTCCTGAAAGCTATCTATCAGCTATAAATTGTTATTGATAAATGTTGGAACCCAATTCTAGTGTTTTCAGAGCTTGTGCAGCCTGAAAACACCCGATGTGTGGTAAAGACTGGAAAAGGACAGACAACCTGACAGGTTTGCTCACCCCTACTGAGAGCCTGACAAGCAGCAGCATACTTCAGCCTCTCAGAAGAGAAACCATTCCCACAGCTGATAGACATTTGTCCAAGCAGCAGTTTTCTTTCAACACTCTGATAACCACCATTGCGCTCTACCAGGGAGCTTGGGCTGTTTCTTGTCTGCTTTTGGTGAGTTTCAGAGGTTTGGGGGTTCAGAACCCAGCCATTTTGCTCTTATCAAAGTCCTGTTGCTGATCTGCCTCTGACCTGAAAAGAGATTTTCAAGAGAGCAATTGTAGTGTAGACTGAGAAATACCTACAGTTATAGCTGGAGGTGCTTGGGGTTGATAAAGATAAGAAGAAAGTGAATACAGGGTAGAAAATTTTATTTCCTAGAAGGCCCTGATTTTTATTCAGAAGACATTGTCTATTGATTCTGTGCAAAGTCAAGGCAACTTTTCTTTTATTGTGTGTGACTAAGATATATAAGGCTCTTGTAATGCATGTTTTAAAACTACGATTGCATGGTTCAAAGGAGAACTGATGCACTTCCAATAGGTGAGACTCAATGCCATGCAGAGAGAGGTGGAGATCTCTGTGTGTGTGATGTGTTTACTTGGCAGGACTCTGCTCAACATTCTGCTCTAATACCTTTTCTTTACCTGTGGAGCCTTCGACTGTGAATTGGGCGTTTGACCTATGAAGTCCTATTTTCCAGCAAATACACCCTTATCTCCCAAATCAACATGAGGGGCACATTTTAAAAAGCCAATAAATTCAAAAATTCCCCATTTCCATTCCCTAGATTTGTTTAAGTGTCACTCTTCCCTAAAACTTTTTAACTTCTCTCACTGAAAATCTTAGTCAGAAATTAGAAAATGATGGGATCATGTAATATATTCACAGTGAGTTATTTTAGTACTTAAAATGGGGTAAGGTACACAATTAATATATTCCAATCTATATTAAAGTATATATTTTTAAAAAGAATATCTTTTTATTGGATAGAATCTTATATATGGTAATATAAATAAAAGAAGGAATTTGGAATTTCCTATTTGCTGAGGAAAATACTAGTGATCTTCATTTTGTTCCTTAAAACATATGATTGTTTTGAATTTGGAATTTGACTCCCAGAATGTTTCAGTATATCATATAATGTTCTATTACTCTTAACTTGACATTTCAAAAAGTAATAGAGTACCTAAGATCTTCTTAATAAGCATCTCAATTATTTACTAAGATTAATGGAGATGCACACACAGCTTAAGAACAAAATTGCAATTACTTATTATACCTCAGTTTATGATTGCACCAGATTTGAAGGCAAAATAATCACAAGTCAAGCACCACAACTTAAAAGTGTGGGGAATAATATATTAACAGTTGATCCTACAAATAACTAGAGAGTAATATAAATAGCGGTTAAAAGCAAGAATTTCAATACCAGATACCCAGATTCCAGCCCCTGTTCTGCCACCAGTGCCTGTGTGAACTAGAGTCTCAGTTTTCGGATCCATAAAATGGGATAACACTTCCCATAGTTTGTGTGTGTGTGTGTGTGAGAATCAAATAAAATAACCCATGTAATATGCTATCACAGTGTTCAGCACAGGTAAATACTCTTTGGTAACTATCATTTTTCAATAGCACTCATGATAAAAACATAACACACAAAGAGGGTCTCTGGGCATACAAATTAAACAAACTTCAGAAACTGGTGAGTGATAAAACAAATAAACAGCTTATCTTGAACTAGTAGACGCTACAGAAGTGGGGAATGACCAACTACAGAGGAGCGTGTGCAAACCCGCCCGTTGGAGGGGCGGGGCTAAACTGATGACTGGTCCGAGGAGCACCGCACTCATGTTCCAAACTTTTGCTCCTCAAACCATTTCGATTCTAGTGGACAAGCAAACATTTTCAAAATTCAGTGAAGGTGTTTGTTGCAATTACCAAAATAAAGCATGTCGATATTTCTTACCAATTTTTTCTTTCACTCAGTAAAGGGAACACGACGCCACCGCCCCTCCCCCAAAAGTCCATTAACTTTGGCGGTGTTGAAAAAAGTTGGATAAGAAATATCTTAGCTAAAAATGTTGAATGATTTTCAAGTAGGAGCCACTTTGATAAAGAAAGTGACAAGCACAAAATTGTCATTTTTTTAAGCATACCCAAGCAATCTTACAGTTAGTACCTGCCCTTAGAAATGGTTCGTGCAAAGTTTATCAATTTCCTCCTGAGGCCAACCTGGTGAACATTTTTAATCCTGATCCTGCGTGATCTCGATGTAGCGTTTAGTGCACACTATTTCTGTAACGCTGCTACTTGCTCCAACTCGGCCTTCTCAGTCTTCCTCCAGGAATCCCCTTATCCTTACTCTGTCTGTTATTTCTCAGGATTTTGTCCTCTGCCTGAATTTTATTACTAGTACTCTCCCAGGGAAATCTTAACCACGCCAATCACTTTGACTTACCTCTATATGCTGACGAGTCCTGAATATGTAATTCCTTTTCCTGAACTCCAAATACACATTCCTAATTTTCTTTGGACCTCTCTGTCTAGCACACTGGCACTGTGTGAAAAAGGTATTCTCCTGTTATTGTTTTTAAGTTTCTTGTCTAGTGTATCGTTATGAAATTACCATACTTTGAGGAAAGAGGGTCAACAACCATCGTCCTAACAATCAGCCATGAGTGTGGCAAGTCTCTCAGACAAGAAACCAGAACTCCAGGAGAGTCAATTTAAAATTTTCTCTGGTCTTTGGACCAGAAAAACGGACCTTATTACCGAGGGGAGGTGGAAATTACAATGGGCCCACCAAGTGAAAAGAACTTAGCAGCTGGAGAGGTAAGATGGCAGGAAAACTTTAAGTGAAGGTCTACCTGCTGTCTACGACCAGAAGCAGTTGTCTTAGACAATGAGGTATATATTGAGGTGAAATCTAAGACTTGGGAACAAGTTAGCTATGATGGGGTCAAAACTCATTCTTTTTAATATCAACTTCTTCAATTCTCTTTATTTGCCTTTTGTCTTTAGTATTTAGTGACCCTAATTATGAAAACCAAGACTTTCTCCTCTTGGTTAGAGGGAACCGAGTGTAAGGGTTTGTTCATGCTTGGGTAGTAGATTTTACAGGTGCCCTTGGCCCAGAGGTGGCAGAGAGGTTCCTCATGAGAAAAATCCATGAGAAGGGAAAACTCAGGGTCAAGTCAGGGCCATTTGGTAAGCAGCCACTCTGGGCCTGAAATTCTCCTTCCAGTTCTCATATCTGCTAAAGACGTGGAGGGTTTTGGGTTTGAGTTTAATTAAGAAACCTGTTCCTTTACATCCAACATTCAACAAATCCAAAAGCAAACAATTATTTCTCCCGGTTATCAATTCCCCACCCCAAATCTGTGTTTTATGTCTCTGTTAATACTTTCATGTGACTTCTCTGAATTTGTTTCCCTCATTTGTCAAATTGCAGCGCCAGTAGTTGACCTAATGACTTCTCAGTATTTACCCAATACAGGTTGAACCTTCATCTATATTCTTTTAACCACCTCACTCCAGTGTTTTCAAAAACAACAATCTGGTTCAAATATATATTTTTTATGTGTCCCTAAAAGCATTCCAGCTCTGTCCACTCCCTTCTACCATTATATAATATGGAACAATCTTGTTATTTTCATTCTCTTTGAATGCATTCTGTCCTTCTGGGTTTCTATCCAACTGCCATAAATTTGTGAAACAGAAAAGCACATCCCTTCCTTTAAATATAGTTTTCTGTTCACACGGTCTTGATAAATTTGTGTTGATTGACTCTCTTCCTGTCTTTTTTTAGAAGTCCAATGTTTAATTATAAGGTATTTAAAGATAGGGTCCATCTTACCTTATATACATCACCAACTATCCTCTTATTCACTCAAAATAAATTTAAAATTTCATAACAGCTCTGTATTTATGCCTTCATCTATCACATGGACCTAAGATATATCCTAATTCTCTAATAAATTGCTAAGAGAGTTAGCAAAGATTAATGAGAGTCACTTCATGGGCTCTAGAGAAGGAGAGATAGTCTATAAACTTAAATACTACAAAGCATTGTCTTATTGCAATTATGGCTAAATTAGGCCATGTATCTGTGCTCATAATGTCATGTAAAACATACGAAGAAAGAAAAGCAACTCTATGAGTGCATAATATATTTGTTTATCAAAAGAGAACTCAGTAAGTAGAGGAGGTTTCCTTATCCCTTCAGAACCTTTAAACCTACACTGTACCCAGAATACTCAGACACACACACCAGTATTGATTTCCAGAATTTCTCCATGGAATGCCAAAAATAATAAACAAAAAATAAATCAAAAGTAACAGCCTCCTTCCATTATGTATTAAATATCTTCCCCATGAAGTTAGGACAAATAGAGATGTATATAGAGAGCAATGGAAACATAAATCTAGTGTCGTAGTAATCGATTTCTGCCTTGTTCCTTTATTTCTAGTAAATAATGATCTTCAGATCTTTCATGGTGGCACTATAGTAAAAGTCAGCTCCAAGATCCCTGGAAGTGTTTCATCTTTGGTAGAGCCAATGATGCTGCTTCCTCTCCAAAATCATTACACTCACTCATTTCTTGTTGCTCAGTAGAAACAGCATTTAGTAGAATCAGAAGAAATTTACAAAGGATATTCACTTTAAGAGCTTTCTGTCCAGTCATGTGTATGGTTAATAAAACATTTTATATTTTCCTATGTCAAACCAAAAGGACAATTTCTTTAGAAAATGTGGTCCCTGCGTGTTACCATTAAGTTACTAAAAATGAAAATAAAAAATTGATATTGATTACTAGAAAAATAATGAAAAATCTTAAATATTAAGTAGACCTGATTAGACCTAAGGCTCAGCCCAAGCTGAAAAGTCTCAGCTAATGAGAAAAAAAGGGGAATACTTTAATCTGCTTAGATATGTGAATTCACTAAGCAAAGACCACTACTGCATTTTATAAAGACCTCCATGTTCCTTCCCATTGCCATTTCTCAGAAAAATTCATAGGATGATGCATGATCAAGCTAGATCATTAGATTTTAGAGCACATGGGAAGATGTCAATTTATTTATAAGATAAACAATTGAAGTTGAATTCTGAATATGGCACTTAATTATCTATATGCTTTGAAAAAACATCATGTAACCTTTCTATATAATGAGGTAGCATAGAAATACAGACGGAAAGTAATAGATAACTGTCAAGCATCTATTTAAAGCATGTGGTTTGTATATCTTAGTTTGAAACCAAGATGCTTTCTGAGGCCTGAGAGAAGAGATTCTAAGAGGGAGGGAGAGAAAGTAACACGGGCCAAAGGTTAAGAGTTGATCCAGAGTAAAGTTTGATAGGGCAAAAATAAGTCCTGTAACTTGAGCCTTTTCTCTTTATTTTGTTATATTATTATTATTGTTAGTTATTTGCAAAGGCAAAACTCTCATGAGGTTGGCATTCTTGTCTTCAGTGGCCTAGTCACCAAAGCTCACATATATCTTAATAAGTCCAATTACTTCAGTTAATCATTCTAAGCAAGATGCATGGTTTGTTTGAGCCCCTGACTTCAGGATATGCACCTTTCATAAAGGGCTATGTTTCTCTGACCTAGAGATGTAGGAACTGGGTTTCTGTGGGACCTTCTGGGTGGATGTCAAAAATAAAATAAATGCTGAATGAATCTTATGGAGAAATCAATTGTGTCAACCACAGATTTTCTGGGTCAGTAGGTTGGATGTAATAGAAGTCGTGACAGATGCCTAGGATGATGACTCTTGTAGTCACCAATCAAGCCAGTCAAAAACACAGTGTTTAAAAGAAACTGATACCCTACAACCAAACAGGTTAGAAGAAACTACGTGTTTCATGTGATAAATCTGTGATGCCATTCATGAAGAGCCCTCACATTCCTCTAACACTCCTTCCCCTGCAGAATTACACCCATCACCTTTGGGCAACAGTGCCATAAGGTCTACTAACGCCCATGGACTCAATGATATATTAATACAACTTCACGGTTCTTAGGGTAAGGATTTTTTTCTTTTAATGAAATCTTGATATCTGTGCCCCACACCTCACAATGGTCATCATGTGAAAGAGGTGCCACTGGTTATAATTCAATTTGCTTTTTTAAGAATTTGCAAATGTAGGCAAAGTCAAATGGGAATGAGGCATCCTTTACACAACTTTTACATTAAGAAGAAGTGAGCTCTATTGGATTAGAATCGTAGAGGCAAGAAGAGTAAAAACTAAAAATGACATGTTACCTAATCATTACTTTGACAATAATTGTCACGAACAGAATTTCTTTATAGATTTTGGATGTAGCCTCTGAAGCAAAAAAAGACTCAGATGCTGTGTTGGCCTGAGCTAAAAGGATTTTAAAAAATTTAATCTTTAAGAGAAGCTCCTGAGATACAGGCTAAAAGAGTTTATAAAGGTCATAAAAAAATTAACTTATCTTGCTGACTGGAGCTTTTTTAATGCACTCTAAGTTACAAAGGAATCGCATCTGGAGCCTTCAGGCCAATGGTCTACTATATTTTTCTCTCATTAGTAAGGACAGCAAAAATCTGCATCGGGATTTTTACCACTGCAGTCATCTCTGATTCATTAGTCTTCATGACTGAATATGAGGAGAGCATGGAGCCAGTGGTGTAGGAATATTTCGTCCTTATCTCATTTGCTCACACTGCAGTTCAGGAAGCAGCCAGAATCATGAGTGGAAATGGCCTGGGCCTGGGGCTAACCATGGTTAAGAGTCAGACCAACTTCTGTCAGCCTATCTGAAAGAAATAAATATAATAAAATATCTTTAAGTGATGGACTATTACTTATGTAAAGCAAATTCATACCTCTCCTGATATGTAGGGCCAACAATAGAATGGGAGAGGCCTCAGCAATGTCACTGGGATGGGCTGAAGTTCACTGATGAGAGTTATATCGAGGACCCCAGTGAAGGGCACTTCACCTTGTGAATATCAGCTCCCTCAACCATAGATTAGGGACAATAAACTGCCTACCTGCCTACCTCTTAGGGAACTGTAAAACACAGGCGAAATAATGTTTGAACATATTTTGTGATGATCAAGCTCCACATAAAAGTCGGACATTATCATCATATTGACCATGAAGACCACACTTATGTCTAAAAGATAGATATATGAATAGAGTTGCACCTTAGTTTAAATTAACCCAGTAGACATACAGGGGATTTTCTAAAGTCAGAGGTCATATCTTATCCTTTATCTCCTTGACATCAACAGTGCCAGGCACATAGCTGATGCTTAATAAATATTTTTTAAATGAATGGATGATAAACATTTTATAAACAGAATAACTTTAGGAATCTCTTAAGTAGAAAAAAAATCTCTTCACAGTTAAAAGAAGATTCAGCTTTTAAAATCTACATGATTCACATTTAGGGAGGGATTATAACAAAGCAATGAGAGAACAAGAATGCAATTCAGACTGCCTGAGTGTGAGGTCCCAATCCACCACCTATCAGCCCACGCGTGTTACTTAATCTTTTCCCTCTTTTGTAATACAGAGGCGGTAATTGTATCAACCTCAGATGTTGATGTTAGAACAAAAGAAATCGTCCACGCAAAGTGTCTAACACGGTGCCTGGTCATGGTAGATTCTTAATAAAAGTTGTAACTGATTTTGTTTTCAACTGCAATTGTTGTCCTTGTTGTTCTGGTTGCTATTGTTTTCCAATTCATCATTATTAAAAAGTGGGCTTCAGCAGAGGCAGGGTTTCTCAGATAATTTGGTGAATACGGCCAGACTGGACGTCTGACATCGCACTCACACTCCCTGAGGCTCTCAAGATGAGAGGCTTGTTTTAGTTGCTGTCACTTGGCTCCTTAGACTGACAAGCAAAGAGCCAATAAACACTTGTCAGGACTTTTTAAAAAATAATGCCTACAAGATTTTTTAGCCCAGCTTCACTACTGGTTTAGGCATTTCCTCCCCTGCTGAAGTCTCCTCTTTGCTGGAATTTTGATTGGACTGGCTGTCTCAACTTAAATTATTTTTCAAATTAAAAAACTTACAATAACCCAACCTGTAACAAGGAGGTCACATGGGGTGCTTCTACGGAGTAAATTGCATTCTTCTCATTTGTATTCATAGCACGATCCACTAACAATTCAGGATATTATGTAGTTGGACAACAGAAAGTAATTTTTGTTAATAAGAAAATCTAGCATTATTTGCTTAGCAACTTTTTTGGTTAAAGAGCTTGCTAGGTTTTTTAATCACTCTGTGATTGGATTAGAGGTTCATGGCATCCTTATTATTTATTACTACGTGTTCCACATAGAGGTCACTCTCTTCTACCCTTTTTAATCATGACAATGACAGTTGAGAATTGACATCGTGCACTATTGTGTACTGTCAAGCGCATAACAAATACATTAATCAGGCTTAAATAGCTCGAGAACCACAACTATTTATTGCAGGTCAGAGGCAAACTTCTGGAGAAGGCAAGTGGAGATGTGAGCACACTAATTTCAATATGCACTGCCCCAAATGATATCGCCTAATTTGATCAAACAGTTGCTTCACTTTATATGGAATCATGTCTCTTTTACAGTAGCAATAACCTAGATCAAATCATCTAGGTAGAGGCATTAACTAGAATTAATACCCAGGTTATACTAGCTATTTCTTTGGTTTAATAAATTTACAAAATCAGAAACTTGGCAGGCAAATATAGCCCATTTTCTTAATAGATTGAGGAATTTTAAGACAGAACAAGGGCCATTGTAGCATTTGTTTGATGATAAAGAGATTCTGCAAGTGCAACATCTACCTTTCTTCTTTCTCTGATTTCTAAGAGCAGAGAAGAAATTTTCAAATTGGAGTCTTCATTCCTTCCATAGTCACTACTTCTGGAGTTCAAATTTTGGAAAACGGGATCATAATGATCACTAAATGTCACTTTTGTTTCCCATTAAAATAGACATTTCAAATTAGAGGGCAGTGGTAATAGGCAGTATATCCCACATTCCTGACAGGTAGGATTAACTACATCAAGACTATTTCAAAACGAAAAGGGTGCTTGTCGCTCCTTACCACTTTTAAAGCAAATTCTTTGTGTCTGCTCTAAGCATGCCAAGGCGGGAGGGCATTCATTTCCACAGCAGGAGTCCTGTGGCAACACTCGAGCCCTCTGACTTCACATTTATTATTCTAAATGACCAATGCGCAGTTAATCATTTGGCGTGAGAGATGGCGTGGGGGGTGCACTGGTTTTCTCTGTATGAGTATTGACAGGCTGGCTTAGAGATCAGCCTGCTTGGTGTTTCAGTCAATTAGAAAACACCTTATCCATGAAGTGGACTGACTGTACTTTCAAAATAAACTTGGATTGGACTAGTGCTGTTCTATTCCAATACGAATCTTTAAATCATGATCAACGAGGTCAATGTACCTGAAATTATCCATTTGCTCTATTTGGGACATGCTGAACTCTGGCTCTCTGTAATGATTTCTAAAAATATTAGTGGACTAATCAGAATGATCAATGCCAAGAACTTTTATGCTGATTTAATAACCACAGCAACCATTTAGAAACATTTTATTTCTCCTCTTTCTCCCAACTCAGAATAAGTCACTCGACTTTACCCAAATTACTGTGTGAAATGGGGAGCCTAAAATAGCAGGTGCCCTTAAGTTCTATTTCGAGCTCAGGTAAAAGATATCAAGTACTACATTACATTCTGTTTTATAAAAGCATCGATTTTTTTCAAGATGAAGGAAAAAATAATGTAGAGGGTTTTGAGTTTTTATTGTCAACTGCTATGATTTTTCTGTTCACCCAATCAAAACCTCAGAAAGTTTTCCTCGACCCTCATAGGGTCCCTGGCTGGGTCTGAAAAGGAAACTTGACAAAGACAGATTAACAGAAGAAAAGCATACAAATTTATTTAATGTAAGTTTTACATGGTACGGGAGCTTTCATAAGGAAATTAAGACCAAAAGAAACAGACCTGAGTATTTCATGCTAGGTTTGAGGAAGACTGGAGGAGTATGACAGGTTAAGTAGTATGAGGTAAGTGTAGTAACTGGGGGAAACTTAGCAGGGCCTGTTTGTTAGGATTCTTCTCGGTGTCCCTTTGTCTTCAGAGGTTAAGGACGCTTCTTTCCTCCCGTGGCAGGGAGGGCATCTCTCACGTGAGGGTTTTATGGCCTATTTCAGGAGAGAAGGGGTAGGGGAGAGGTCAGAGTGACCTTCGGGCTTCTGCCATTTTCTCAAACTCCTTCAGCTTAAATATTCAATATGCTAAGGTGCCATATTTTGAGGTAGTATGTCCTGAACCCCATCGCCCTCTCCTCTTGCTCACTGATCTGCCCTCAAGTCTTGTGGGTACTACTTGTATAATACTTGCCCCTTCTGTCTAGGCTCACTGCCCTTCTCCTGGTTTAGGCCTTCATTACTTCTTTCCAGGGCTAACTGGTCTCCTTAATACCAGTCCTTCTGCTCTTTAATCTACTTTATATGCTACAACCACATTAATCTTCCTAAAGTAAAATTAGATCATGTCATTTCCTTGCTCAAAAATCTTTAATGGCTCCATATTGCTTAATTTTAAAAGTCTAAACTGCTTAGTCCAGTGTTCGGTAGCCACCCCATCTACCTTTCCAGTCTTATTTCCCTCTACTTGTCTTCATTCTCTCACTACTTCAGTAACGTGGAATTAGTCACTGTTCATTACTCAGCAGGGGATTTCCTTTTCTTGCCCCAATTTATTTTGCATGGCCAAATCCTGCCTGCTCAGCCTTCTCTAATTTGCTCCAATTGGAAATAATATGCCCTTCTCATGCCACATAGAACTGTATCTATACATCTTGTGACACTTTTACCTTGCATAATAGTTCTATATATCTCATATGCCTTTTTATACATATGTATAAATTCCTTGAAAGTAGAATCTAGGTCTGATTCCTTTTTACATCCCCCATTGTACCTATCACAGTGACTGGCCTATAGTATCCATTTAATAAATATTTATTGACATATTCCATTCACAAATGAGTGGATGAATCCTAATTTACTCTCCTGAAACCATTGTAAATTTATTTTTTCAGACACCTGCTTTCACCTATTCAGACTTGAAGCATTCCAAATTCTAACAGATGTTTGTGGACAGCTGGGAGAAATCACACTGCAGTACCAAATCATCAGCACAGCTCTCAGGCGCACATCTTCACCTGGTTATGTGTTCCAGACAGCTGTGCCTTCTTGGAAATGCACTTGGCTTCGGGAGCAGGCTCTGTTTGTAATACCTCCATAGAATTCCGCAATAAACATGACAGGCCTTGATGTAGAGGAGAGTGTGTGCAAGTCCCTGATCTATTTATGTTCTTGGGGCACTGAGGGTGAACTCACTTCACATTTGCAAAAATGCCTCTTATCTTAGGGCTTACTCAATTTCAGATCACAGTGATTTTACTTTTAGTAAAAAATAGTTCAGATACGCTGTGATGCAGAAAATATGAGTAAGGAAAATGTGTAACTCAGCATATGCTAGAGGCCAGAAACAAGACCAAGTGATGCATATTTAGGCTCACTTTTCCTGAATTGGATGCATGTTCTGCATCCAAATGTACATTAACTTTGGCTATTGAGTCATTTTTTTAAACTTGTCTGCTCTGACACTGTTCTTAGCATTCTCTTGGGACTTTGGCCAGAGGTAGAACATTAGTGAATATCCATGTTACCTAATCTCCCATGGTATATTTTATTCCATGCCCTTTGTTTCGTTTCTTTCCACTTGATTACTCCTATGTACCCCTTCTTGGACTCTGTGTTGGGTGGGGTAGATGAAGAAAGAAAATAAATATGCCCACAGTTGTCACTAGTAGCCACCAGTTTATAAATAGTACTGGTTTGTGCACTAGTTTTCTGAATACAGGAAGGTCAAGGAAAACATTTTCTTCTGAAATGAAAAAAGGAGGTTAAAACAAGAGTTTTAATAACAAGCCTGACACAGAGCAGTGTAATACTAGCATGAATTACACGTGGTACCAGACTTTTATTGGAAGTCCTAGATTGCTTTGTTCTTGTCCCTGACATAATATTCAGAGTTGGGTTTATATTTGTCCAGAAGGGAGCTGCTGGCTATAGTCCATGCAAATCAAATGCTTGATTTATGCACCATTCTACTGGAGGGTGTAACAGTAAATTTAATTTTGTGAGGAAAGCCTGAGGTGTTTCAATGCCTGGGCCTGACATTGTGAACTAGGCAGAGAGGTGCACAAGAATTCATTACGGTTTCCAATATGCGAAATGCAGCATTTGAATGAAACATTTGTCTCTTGTCAAAAAGGCGTAATGTCTGTTCTCGGTAAAATATTTCTACCCCCACCCCTCAGGACACACCAGCATGGTTTTGGCCTTCATCATAGATCTTGATGAAAGATGAGTGACTCCAGGAATCTGAGGAACTAGAGGGACATCAAAAATCATGTGTCTGTGAAACGATCAGTTATCAATAATATCAACCCAACTGTCTCCACCTCAACTGTTGAATGTTGCCACAGAAAGTTGCTATAACTGTGCTAATTGACTGTATGACAAATTTGCAATTTTTCATCTTTAGCTGGTTGCTACTTGCAGTCCTCTTGCTCATTGCTGGTTGGCTCCCTTTTGCACACCCTCCAGCAACTATTCAGCGCTTAACTACACTGTCCCCAAATCCCAACCTTAAAACTAAACCCTCGGACTCCTGGCATGTACTTCCCCAGGAAACTGAGGGCCGGCCAGAATCAACAGCATTAGCATTCCTTCCATGTGCTTCACACTCTTCTAATAGCATTGCTGCTCCTCCACGGCTCACAGAAGAGCGTCTACCACCTTTAACATGCAGGTAAAGCTTTTAGTAACTTGTCCTGCCCTTACCTTCCAGACTCATCTCCTTCACGTCCTGCATATACTCTAAGCCTTCCAAGATCTACCTTGACTCACACTGGCCCTCTGCCTGGAATGACTTTCCCCTGCTTTTCCACTAGCAAAATCCACTTCTCTGTGAAGCTCTGCTCTGTCAGGAGAGACTTGCTTACTCCATTCACGGCACTAGTTTTAAAACAATGTTACACTTAGTTGTATTAGGCCTGTCTTGCCCACCCGTTTTAAGTGCATTTTACTTAATTTTGAATAATCCAGATTACCTGGCACAGAATCTGGTATATAGTAGGTACTCTAAATGCTCCTAGAATTAACTTGAATTAAATGATCACTATGATGGCAGAAGGAAAAGGTAAAGAGAATTTATAATGATCACTATGATGGCAGAAGGAAAAGGCAAAGAGAATTTATATCTATATCATCTCGATGTTTCCTACAGTTTGCCTGATATAAGATGAGCCAAACCATAGACCCAAACTTTTATCTTTAGGATTTCTAGCTTTGGGGCCTAGCAGTGACAAAAATCAGTTGTACTTTTGAACTTTTTCTTTAATTATTATGTATGCATTTGTTCCAGTCTGTGAAATAAATACAGATGTATAGTCTTAAGCATGACTTAATTTCCCAGTTTCTTGAAAGTTTACATAAGAATAGGATTTGGTTTTTGCAAATTTCCTGAGGAAGCTTTCTTTACAGACACGTCTCCTAAAACATTCTCTTTGTCTAAATGATGAGAAATCTTGATATTCATTTTTTAATATTTAAATGTTTAATTATAAATTTAGATAATTTAAGTATTTAAATAATATAAACCCTTTAGACTCAACTATGTCATCAACAAGTTGGTTAAAAATAACTATGTCTCCCATGAACTGTATCTAAATACTATGCCTATCAAACTTCATTTGAAAAATATTTACATTTTGTACTACCTGGTTCTGAAACCCGGGAGACAAATTTTTAATTTTGGGCTTAAAATGGAAGTGAGAACACATTAGATTCCAATCCTTACCTGTGTTCAAGAAAAACAGGTGAGAGAGAGGACAAAACTTTTCTGCAAAATGCCAATCAGAAGTAATAAAATCACCATTACAAACTATGTGGCCACTGGCCAGAAGTGACGCAAGGGACACTGATGTGGCGTGCAAGTCTGTGCACTGAAGAAACCAGGTCAAAAGGGAAAGACTTACTGAAATGTTCCATCCTCGATACTCATTCAGAACAAAATTACCTCTGTCAATTAAATATTGCCCTGTCCCTTGGCTGTATTCTCCACCTTGACTCCCCCAGTGTGTGCGCATGCATACACACACACACACACACACACACACACACACACACACACACACTAACTTGAATCTCATTGATTACTTCCAAGAGTTTTTAGGGTCTCTTGTCTATTGGGAGGTAAGTGAAAAGAAGCTACAAGTTATAGAAAAACCCATGAAGGAAAGGAAATCAGCTACATCTGCTTTCTGAAAGTGAATTGCAACAGCTACTTGGAATAAAATCACTAGACTAGAAATCAGAATTCTAGGATCAACTCCTTCATGGAGCAAGCTAAACATGTTGACTTAGACAAGTCCTTTCACTTCCTGAGTCTCAGGTTCTTCCTCTTATGCTGGGGACAGTTAGAGACAATATTTCCCTGTACTAAGGAGAAAAGGTATTAGCGTTTAAGAGAAAGAAAAGCTCTGGAGACAGAATGAGCAGATACAATAAGGGGACTGTCTTAATGGATGAGTAAAGGAGAATAAGGTACAGTGATAGTGAAGCTAGATTCTAGAAGTTGTTAAAAGTTGAGCTAGAGTCAGGGCCACATAACTTCCACATAGATTATTCATAGGTTCAAACCCCGGGCGCGGACCTACGTACCACTTGTTAAGCCATGCTGTGGCAGCATCCCATATAAAGTAGAGGAAGATGGGCATGGATGTTAGCCCAGGGCCAGTCTTCCTCAGCAAAAAAGAGGAGGATTGCCAACGGATGTTAGCTCAGAGCTAGTCTTCCTCACACGCACACAAAAAAAGATATTTTAGTGGATATTTTTTGACTACAGAGACATTTGCAAGCTTCTAAAATTAATCCTGAAGGAAGAACAAAATGGACAGTATTGAAATTTCTGGAATGTTTTAATAAAATGGGATTATTTAGGAATTTCTGATAAATGTATTCTTATGTTTAAGCCTTTTCCTAATTATTTTAAATATCTGTTGCTTCCTGTGAAAGAAATGTTTAAAATTTCGAATTAATAAAAAATGTTCTTCAATAAACTATGAGCAAAGATGAATTGATATATCTGACCATACTTTCTACTGATCACGAATATGCAAAGAAGATCTATTTTAACGATGTCATTGACAAATTTGCAGAAGGTTTGAAAACATACAGAAACTGTAATGCTTTCATTACTATGACAAATAAGGTTTTCTTTTTTCAAAAAACATCTTAATGCAATTAATAGGTTTTAATCTATCATTTTTTTCTCCTTTTGTATTGTAATATTTATTTCATTTTTTAAACTTTCAATTTTATTTTTTTGCTGGCATGATTATATATGCCAAGTTCAATTTTAAAAATGTCAACATCTATGTTTCTTTTCTGGTTCTTATTATTTTGTTTCATTTAACAATTACTGAAAATACATTTTATCATAAAAAGAGAGTTATTAAAATTGATTCTCTCTGGATATCAAATATGACAGGTACTACACCACCCAACTGAGCCCTAAATGTCGGAATGAAGGTTCACACCCAGAAGACTGCCACTCCATGTTGGATCCTATGTGTTCCTGTACTTCCAAGATGCTGCCTGCAAAATTCCTGGTCACTCTGATACAGTAAACCCTGGGATGTTAACACCCAGGGAAACTTGGGGCTGAGAGGGTCCCCAGACATCTAATGAAGATGGGGTGGGGATCTAGTTTTGATTAAGCCTATTACCTGTACTCAAGAATACATGCATTTATTGCACCTGGATCTTTAGCCTTGGGGCCTCAGAAGTCTTTCTCTTAAACAAGTGAGGCTTAAAAGCCCAGGCTTCAGGGAAGGTGGGCTCTCCTTGGATTTACTGTCTTTAGTGCATAAATGTAATTGGCTTGTCTCTGGAAGTTGTGGTTCTCCAACAGCTCATGTCTTAATTGGACCCAGAACTTCCTTCTATTGGGTGGCATCCCCTGGGACAGAGGAGACTAGCTCTGCTCTAAGCATTAAGGAAAAATCCTTCTCTTTCTCTTCCTTTTGTTCCTTTTTCCTGGCATCTGTCACTTTGGTTTGGCTGGAGGATGGTGAGGGGCTGATTAGAATCATTTAAGGAGATTTTGCCACCTGTACACATCAGATCATCTAGGAATGACGTGTGTAAAGTTTGAAAACTTCCCCTAGTTGAGAACAATTAATTCAAAGTATTGTTTTTAAACTATAGTTCCTGACCAATTAGTGTGACATTAAATTAATTTTTCAGTTGGTACAAGTAGCAATTGACAAATAGAATTGAACAGAATTTTTAAAAAATCAGAGTGCCTTACTTATGAGAAATATTGTTTTAGAAATTTGGGGGAATTTTTGCTTCAGGGTTTTGTGTGTGTGTGTGTGTGTGTGTGTGTGTGTGTGTGTGTGTGTGTGTGTGTGTGTGTTAGGGGGCAATGTAAAATATATTTCTAACTTGGGAACATGATCAAAAATGTCTGCAAGTCATTGATATGGAGGGCCAAGACTAGAGGGTAAGCTCAGGGAATGGCTAAGAAAACCATTTCTCCTGCTTTCTTCAAAGCCCTGGATTTTTGCCTGCCTTTGCGAAAGACACTGTAGCTCCACATGGTTCCAACCAGGTTTCCAAGGCCCTATCCTTTGACCTCTCCCTCAAAAACCTGAGAGGATGGAAGGGGACTGATGGAGAAAGGTTCCCGGTCACACCAAGTGTACCCAACAACAACAACAATCCATATTTGCTCTATAGCTGTTCATGAAGAACGTGTCCATTATACTGTTTCCTGTGCCCTTGTTGACCGTCCAACACGAAGAATTTCTTTAAGACATTAGGTGAAAGAAAACCCCCATCTCCTCTGTAAATTGGTAGGTGTCCTCCCTTAGGCCCTGACTGCTGGGAAGTTCCGAGGCTTCTGGAGTGTTTGACCTGTCACTGTGATGTGGTCCAGCCTCATCCTTTCCTTAGTCCTGGCTTTCTTTCATGAGTTTGCATTGTGTTTACTCCATTCTAATGACAGACGCCCAAATCTCTTTTGAAAAGAGGAAGGATGTGCATGGAAAATATAAATGTCACTCCACTGGGCAGTAAGGTTTTCCACAGCTGGGCCTGGGCCTTTCCTCCTCATACCCATAATGCCTGCCTAGCAACTTGATTCAACATTATTGATATACAAAATGCAGGAGAAAGCAAGCAAAAAAAGAAACCAAGCTTAATTTTAAAACAGACTTTTAATGTCCGCTTACCTCTAAGTAATTCTTTTCTTCTCTTTTCATTTCTTTTCTTTATTTGCTCCTAAATCCATGCCGTGTTGGTAACGACTTACCCTGTCCACACCAGATGCAAACTCTTACTTGGAAAAAAGGGGCATAGAGTAGATATAAGAGCACCAAAGCAGCCCCAGAATTAGAAGCTGACATATTAGAAAGTAGAACCATGAAAACCGACCATGGGCCAAGGAAGAGGGATTGATAACACTCCTGTCCCTTTTCCTGACTCATTTTCTCCACAGCACTTATAACCTTGTAATGTAGTGTATCATTTACTTATTTACTTTATTTTTTGTCTTTTCCCCCCAAAATGCAAACTCCGTGAGAGCAGGGATGTTTTTCCACTGCTATATCCCCAGTACCTTGCACATAATAGGTGCTTAATTAGCGCCAGAAATCACACTTTTAACCAAAGTTCTATTCTACTTCTTGAAACAATCAGCAGTTTCTGCCACCCCATCTTCCCCAGCCCCACCATAGCTAAACTGCGTACCTGAGCCTGTCAGGCATGAACCTGAGTCTGATATAGAAAAGGGGGGCAAGGACATGATTTAGGTTGAAGAATCCTAAATTGAGTAGAACTTTCACGTATCTTCTAAACTCCAGCAAGTCCCCAAACACCTATGAGGGAGGCTGTGCTGTTCTTAAGACCTCATGTTTCTAGTGACCACAAGCCCTGCTCTTCTGCCAGTGAACTGGGTCTCCCTCCGTGCACGTCAACAGATGCCAACACAAACACAGCTTTCAGCTTAGTGGACTGTTTCCCCATTTTTCTTCTTCCTCGTTCCACTTGCAAACATACTGCAAAGAATCAAAAAACTAACTTCAGTGCACCAGCGTGGAGGCCACACAGTAGATTGGGCTCATCTCCTTTCCGTTGTGTTTCATCAAAAAGACCTGGGATGCAGAGATAAATAAATGTTTGGTTCATTTTAGACATCCTGATCATGAGAAGGCAACAAGGCAGAGGGCCAAGCCCACCAGATTTACATCAGAAGATCTAGGTTCTAGTCACACTGTGGTTACTGCCATAAATTCAGGTAAATCAAGTTCTTTCTGGGACTCGGGTCTCTGGTCCGTAAAATGTGAATGTTAACCTTAGTTACCTCGGATGGTTGCTGTGAAGGTAAAATTAAACAGTATGTCGTAGAAACATAGGAAATCATATCAATATGAAATAATATCAGGTGTTACCCTTCCCTGAAAATTAAAAATATATGTAAAGAGATAATTCAGAAGATTACAAGTACATAGAAAGGGCAGGAAAAAAATGACAAAAGTATGTAAGACATCAAAACAGTTTTCTATCTTCCTGAGTTTGCCAGGTAGGGTATTTAACAGCACTGTTAGGTATATGTTGTTTTCCCCACTTTAGGGATAATAAAAATGAGGTTTAGGGATCATTAATTCATTCAACGTACATTTATTGAGCACCTCCAATTCAGGCATTGAAAGTTAAATTACTTTCCCAAGGCAACTCTACAACCACGCCGCAAAATCAGAATCCATACTCAGGTCTGTCTGAGTCCAAAGCCCATGTTGACAGAAACGATACAAAGTCTCTGGAAGCCGTAAGGAACACCGGAGCCCAGTCATCCCCAACGCTCTACTCCAAGCAGGATCACGTTCCATGGAGACTCTTTGCATCATTAATAACTACGACGCGAGTGTTGACAAGCTGCTGATAGTGTTCCCAGATAAGGTAGCCAGCATACTGGACGACAAAGCAGAATCCATTCATTCCGTTTAACAATTATTTACTGGTCACCTAGGATGAGCCAGGTAATATGCTAGGCGATGGTGGAGACACAAACACGAATAAGTATGTCCCTGGCCTAGAGAAGCTCAAAAGCTAATAGGAAAAACAGACATGGGAAAGGACAAAGGCTCAAGGTCAGTTGGAGATGGTCTTTCACAAACGTGTTTCTGAGCACATGAGAGACAGTCCCTGGGTGTAGCTCTTTGGGTTTTGTCATTGTTGTTTTTAATGTGTGTATGGAGGGCAGGAGGACATGGGAGTTTTAGTGAGCTAAAGCAAGTAAATTTTGTGTGCATAGGAACGTTATGAGAGGCCTGGGCAAAACTCAAGTTATATTGAAAATAATCAATCTTTGGCTGTATATACTAACATTGACCAGCACTTTACAATTCCCAAAACACCTCCTCGAACAGACTATCCCTTCCAAGTAAAAACATTATAACTTACCAAAAAGCCTTGATAACTTTCGTTTCAGAAAATGAAGATACAGAAATTCTGTTCTTTTTTCACTTTTCTTCTCCACATAAAATTAACTGTCATTAACCCATCCCCTCAAGTTTGTCAGTGTCAATAGTTTCATGTTAAACTCGTTTCCATTGGAAGTGGGGGGTCTTGGGGAGAAAATATACGTCTTTTTTTTTTTAATGAAATGTATATGGCAGGCATCTCAGAAAAATGAGTCACATTTCCATATGAAGATTCAGGATTATCAGTAAACTTGATGAAAGCTAAATTCTCTTCTCCAGGCATAATTGCCATACAGGAGCATTTCTCTCTCCCCTATTCGCAATTCTTCATTATTATGCAGGCAGCGGGTAGCTTACTGCAGAGCAGGAAGGCATAGTTAATCTCTGAAGTTTAAAGTTTGTTAAAATGCACATCACTGTACATATTAAAAATCAGGTTCTTCTGTCTCCCACATGCATAGAGTAGGCTTGAAATTAAAGATAAAAAAGGAAAGTGCAGAATATTGTTCTGTTTCTCTCTGTCAAATATTCATCAGTATAGAGCAGTATGACAAATTCAATGAAATAAAATTAGTTTCTATAACTCAATGGGAGTTCTAGAGGAGCACCTGACCACAGTATTTGCCTGGACATTTGGAAAGACAGTGCCCCAAGCACTGATGGGGGTTCTACGAATATTAATGAAGAGAAACCACACCAAGGGGCAAATGGTTCTCTAATGTACATTTCCTCCTCCCCTCCCCCGCCCCCCCACAATGGTCCTTTCAATACCTCCTGAACAATTCCAGCAAATATCTCATGCTTTGTGCCCTGCACTTGGAATCATGCTTGCTAACCTAATTTCATACAGAAGGCTTTAGAATTGGAGTTGCCTCACCAGTCACTGATTACTTCAGTGGATGCTTCCATGCCTGAGCTGGAGTGACCTGGTCCAGGCATAAAAAGAATAGCTGCTGAAGATTTCATCTCAAAGGAAATGTCCGTTACTGATGGGTGTCAAGGATGGGTACGCGAACAGCAAGAGCTTGTTCAGGAAAGAGGTCTACAGTGAAGAGAAGGGACTGAGCATTCATGGAGTGTCTGCGTGGGGTCTGGTGCTTGGCTGCGTTATCTCATTCAATTCTTCTAGTAACTCTGTGAGGCGAACATTATTATACCCTCTTTACAAATTAATCAATTCACTCAATAAATGTTTTTTGAGCACCTATTACATACCATACATTGTTTACAAGTAAACTAGACTATAAGGTCCTCTCTCTTATAGAGCTTTATTAGATGATATCATTTTGAAGGGCTTTAAATCTATAAAGCATTTACGCATACATGTTAATTAAGGGCTACCAAATCAGTAACTAGATATCCCTGATAGCCTGGTACATGTTCAATATCTTTGAAGTGCTTTATCAACTGTAAAGCAAATAGTATAAGATCTTCATTTATAAGATATTAATATATTTGAATATTCTGATCTGGGAAATGGGGATAAGAATACCTACTTCTAGAGATGCTTTAAGGGTTACAGGAGATAGCACGCATACATTTATGGGCTCAATAAATATTATTTGCCTCTCTATTTCACTTCCTTTTCCTCCAACTTATTCAAACACAATTTACCACTAAATGAAATGCAATACAAGGATCATTTATATTGGACTCCCATGAGGGGAGAACAATTAATTTCTAAAGTATTGAAAAGCTATCTTTTTAAGGGACCTTACTTATCAGACAATCCCATGGCCTGACATCCATGGGTAGCATTAGAGACAAGCTTTGATGAATCTAAAAAAAACATATTTTATTCATCTATATCATTTTATAATCTGAAAAAAAATACATAAAATTAAAGGCCAGCTTAATTGCAGCAAACTTTTATGAAAGTCTTTCCACATTCTTCTTCTAATATATCCAAAACTTATAGTTTTCAGAAAGACAGGAGAAGGAAAACAGCAATATTTGACAAAACACCAAAAAGAGTCATTGAAGCTACCATGAAGAAATATTTAGTAATAAACCTACACTGAACTTATTAATGTACATTGTGTTTTCATTTCTCTCTCTCTTTGTCTCTCTGATTTCTCATTTCTGCCAGATTTGTCAGATAGTACAAGATTTTGAACAATATATTGTCAAAGATCTCCAGGAGATGGTGCTAGAGAAAGGCATTACCAAACTGGATTTAGGACTCTTCCCACGGGTTACAGAGATGTTGGCATCACTCTTCCTTCACAAGTTTGGCTCCTTTCCCAGCAGTCTTTAGTGACGGAGGATACTTACCAGTATTTTTTATTTTTTCCTGGCCAACTCAAAGAAAATTCCAAAAGAGAAGGCAATCTCAGAATAATCCTCTTACTAGAAATCAACGAACCCAGAGGATTCTATTATCCAAACAACTATTTTCCAAATTTCCTCAAAGTCCAAAGATATGCCTGTGGATCTATGTGTTTTAGTCTTCATCCCTAGGGCCAACATTGAACAATTTTTCTTCTTGCAATAAGTATCCACAGCAGAGATGATCTAAATAATAATTTGGTGCAAGGAAGGTCTTATCCTGATTTCTGAAAAATTTTAAACGTTTGGTTTCAAAGATAAACCATAATTAGGCATAATTATGTTTTATGATGTCCTCCAGGAGAGTCTAAAATACAGCTTGACGTAGCCATGTGACCTCGTATAAATGATTGCTCCTCTCTCTGCCTATTCTTCAACTACAAAGTGACAGAATTGTTAGACCAGGGGCAATCCTCACCCCACCCTCATTCCCATCTTCCCTACCCCTGGACATTTGGCAACGTCTGGAGACAATTTTTGGTTGTAACAACTGGGGGGTGCTACTGACATCTAGTGGGTAGAGGCCAGGGATGCTACTAAATATCCTACAATGCACAGGACAGCCCCACAATAAAGAATTATCTGGCACAAAATGCCAATAGTGCCTAGGCTAGAAACTCTGGATCTATACAAATCTTAGAGGATTTGTATAGATCCTTTCAACTTTGAGTTTTAAAGTTAATAGGTATATTATATGAGATATATACATATGTTCAATTTACATTAAAACCAAACTTCCAGCTTAAATAAATCTCAAGTTTATCTTGAAGTTCTAAACAATGAGAAGGAAATGCAAGAACTCAGCAGCTAGCCAATTAGGCAACATGTATTAAGGGTCCAAAGTAGACATATAGCACTTGGGCAGGAAAAGATCTTAAGATGTAGTTCCAAATGAAATAAAAAGTCAGTTATTGTGGGCTCCACTCAGAATAAAATGGCTGGAGAACTGCAGAAAGCCTGCGTAGTCTAACAACAACATTTACTTCAAGCCAAATCCTGATGGAAGCTTAGATACTTTGCTTAAACTAAAGCAAGACAGTTGTGAATAGTTAGTCCTTCTAGCAGAGAAGTTTATAAAGATTTTCAAATAATTTATTCATCAAAGGAATTGAGGGGGAGTAGATCAGTGGAGATCAGTGTCAATGGCAGTAACAGCAGAGGCTTAGAATATGCCCAACTCTCCCACTAAAATAGCCAAAGCAACTAGATAGCCAAATTAAAAACTCATGGACTAGATTTGCAACAAAACAAGGTGGTATGAATCCAAAATACAAGCAAATGGGAACAAACCACCACCAACCACAAGATGTGCACACTACCAGTGTTGCTGCAGGAAGAAGCAGGGGAAAACAACAGAGGTCTGTGGACTGAGAACAGGAGAACCTCCAAATAGCCAGCAGGTATTACTGGAATTTGTGGCAGACCAATCTGAGAGCGGTGACTGACACTGGGGTGGTTTTGCTCAATCCAACAGTACATAGGTACAACGGGCCTAAGGAATGACCTAAAAGAGCTGGAACTGTCTAGCTACCATGCACACATGAAACTGACCAGCCAGGGATCCTGTCCAGGACAGGATCTCGCACTGAGGAGAAACTGCTGACAGTGGAATCAAAATTAAGCAGGATGGGGACAATAGACACAAAGAAAGGAGATGGTCCAAATAAAAGCAGATCCAGGGAAAAATACCAAGAAATCTCAGAAACCAAGCTACCATGCTTTTTAAAACTACATGAAAATAAGCAAAGAATAAAACAAAAATAGAAAAGAGCGTTCTGTAAAGTTAGAAGAGCTATCTGAACCAAGTCTTCTAATATTTCTGAAAAACTAAATTCACATAAAAATGAGCAGCAGAAAAGTATTGAGGTCTATATCTTATATAGTTACTATAAGAGAAAAGATAATAAAAAGCAGAATAACATCTCTACAGCCCAGGGCTGCCTAATAGAACTTTCTTCAATGAAGGAAATGTTCTATATCTGTGCTGTCCACTACAGTAGCCATTAGACACATGTGGCTATTGACTAGTGAGCCTGAGGAACCAAATATTTAAATTTAAGTCAATTTAATTAATTTAATTTAAATTGACTTAAATTTAAATAGCTACATGAGGCTAGTAGGTACCACACTAGACAGCACAGTTATAGACAATAAAAGCATGCCTAAAAGATGTACTCAAAATCACATCAAAACTGTAACAAAATATTTCAAGATAAGCCAAAGGCATTAAGAAAATCATGTAATAAAAAAAGCAACATAAATCAAAATTAGAGTAACTCAGAACTGAGATGATAACACTTAAGGAATAATTAGAGATTAAGAAAAAATTATTTTAGAAATGAAGACTAAATTAAAGGAAAACAAGAGTAAATAAACAGCACAAATAATACGTTAAGAAAAATAGAAGATGAAAAGGACAAAAAAATTTAAAAATCAAAAACAAATGAAGAAATAGATGAAAATGATTTGGGAAGAGGGACAGATATTGGAGAAGACCCAACACACAGATAATAGGAATACCTGAAGAAGAAAATCAAAGTTGATAAGTACTAAAACAAATTCTAAAGACTGTAACTCAAGAACAACTTACTGAAATAAAAGAGACTTGAAACAACATGTTGAAAATGCACACCATATACCTGGCAATATAAACCCAGAATGACCAAAGCCAAGAAATACATATTCTGGTAAAAGAGCTAGAATTTAAAGAAAAATAAAAAATTCTTTTGGAACCTAGACTAAATGAGCACATGACTTATATAATAGATTGGATTATTGGCCTGTCATCAGACTTTTCAACAACAACACTTTATGACAAAACAAAACTGAGTAACTGATTTAAAATAATCAAGGCAACAAATTGTGAGGCAAAGATTTTATATTCAGAAAAACTGACCTTCAAGTATAAAGGAGACAGACAGCAAGCAATAATAATAATTCAGTTATTATGTTCCTCATGAGTGTTTCTTGAGGAAACTACTAGAGAACAAGCTGCAAACAAGCAAGATGACTAGAGACTGGTGGCAAGCATTGAATATATAGCTACTTTTAGAATTAAGATTTAGCGAGGATTAAAAGGGAGAGATTATAGTACGTAATGGCTATGTGACCTGATAACGTAGATTCAGTAGAACCATTTAAAAATGTGGTGAGTATGGGACTAGCATATGTAAAAAATAATTATTCTTTTTAATTATTAACTAATAATAATTAACTAATTATTTCTAGTTTTGTATAATGGGCAGTGGTAGTACTAATATTTTTATTCTGACACCATTGTATGGATAAAGAGGGATAACAAATAATTATGGGGATTTTCTAATTCTATTAACCCTTGAGAACTAAGATTCTTGGTGAGGAATTAAGGAGATAGAGATATAATATTGTTGTTACATGTCATCAAGTCAGCGCCAACTCCTGGTGACTCTATGAATGAGTGATGTCCACAATGTCCTGTCCTCAACAGCCCTACTCAGCTTCCATAAACTCATGCCTATGGCTTCCTTTATGGAGTCAATCCATCTCATATTTGGTCTTCCTCTTTTCTGCTACCTTCCACTTTTCCCAGCATTGTTGTCTTTTCCAAAGAATCTTGCCTTCTCGTGAAGTGCCACAGTAGGACAGCCTGAGTTCTATCATTTTTGCCTCCAGTGATAGTTCAGGCTTAATTTGCTTTAAGACTCACTTGTCTGTCTTTTTGGCAGTCCAGGGTATCCATAGAACTCTTCTCTATCACCATATTTAAAATGAATCAAGTTTTTTGCTTGGGAAATTGGGAATACAAGGGTGTGGATAATCTTGGCCTTGGTCGTTAACCAGATCCAGTTAAATAAAATCACTGTAATCTTAAATTTAAATTAGATATATTTCTATAAATTTGTAAGTATTTTATGTTCATATACTGAAAATATTTATTCCAGCATTATTTTATATCTTTATATTTACAAAACATATAGTGCATATTACATATTATTCATATTATAACATATTTACATGATGCAATATATTATATACATATATATGTGTACATAATATACATTATATATATGTATGTGTTTGTGTATCATAGCTCTGTTCAATGAAAAGGCCTAGAAAAATGACCACTCAAGTAGAAATAAGGATCTCTAGCAGCCTGGCTGTGGTCTTGAAAAACTATCTCCATTAAAAGAAACCAGGGATTCTTAAGGATATGGCTGATTCAGTTCGGGATTAGGAAATGTACAAGATGACCTTGAAACATCTTGACATATCAAATGAATAGCAAGGAATCTATCTAAGATTACCAGGATCATGTCAAAAAGATTCAGAAACTAATTTATGAGGCCCCCACTGACCAAAAATGAAAGAATTTTTGAACTCCAATAAGGATAAGCATTGCAATGGATGGAAAACCATCAAATATATTTAAATTATGTTTGAACCCTATTATTTCATAAGAACAATTTATCTTGAATACTGGGTAAATAAAAAGACTGCACTCTCTCTAGATAACCAAATGTTATACAAGAGGAATTATCTCCTTAAAAAACTTTTCCAGCTATTAAATAAAAAAGTAAAAGGATAGAATTGGGCAGAATGATAGAATTAGAATAACACCATTTTATAACTCCCAATGGATGAATAGCTCTAAGAATTGAGCATCAATAGCTGCTAACATTACAAACAAACAAAAACTAGGTTTGATATACCTCCTGATAAAATAACACAATACCAAAGGGATTGAACCTGAGTTCTATAACGTTGACTAAATGGATGGATGGATGGATGGATATAGAAAATAACAAGACTGCGTAATAGGAATTCCAAAGTGACTTTAAGCTTTAAAATTATATGATTCTCTTTTAACATTAGTTAATTAGCAGGGCCTTTGATGGAGTGAATATCTCCTAGGACTTATAAATTAGTACAGAGGAAAGATCTCACTGTGCTCCTGCCTCCCCTGAGGAAGACTAGGACATCTTCTTCTTGTGGACAGCACAACTGATATGCTTCCCTCTGGGCCTTATCATTGCATAGTGACAAGGTTATTCTTCTTTACGTACGTGTGTCTAACTTGTGCCATTGTGGCTTCCTTGTCGGCTTCATGGGCATAACTATCCACCAAGGATAAAGAATGAAGGAGTAGAAAGCAAGCAAAGGGTAAAACCCAACCCTGGACTAAATGCTTAGATATAGTGTTTATTTTCACACTGTGAAGAAATGAAGTTTAAGAGGAAAATGCAGAGAATGGGAGACAGGAGCTGGTTTACACTTATACGCATTTTCTGTATCAGTCGCCCACTCTTAGCTTCTCCTCACCTACTTATCCAAGGGCACTAATGCATAAATATTCTTCCATGAAAAATATTACCAGTTTTATGCAACTAGCTTCATTCAAAGGACTTGTAATTCGTGCCTGTAGAAGCCCATTATATTTAGAAGGAATCATTCTATTTAGACAAGAAAAACATAACATTTTGATTTGGATAAAGACCAGATTTCCTTCAATAAGAAATAATACTATTTCCTCTGCTATAAAGAAACTACATTTTAAAATTCTCCTTCTGCTAAGCTATAGTAGATCACATGAACCTTATAATCTATATAGCATTTCAGTCATTTCCTTATTTTTCTGGCGTTTTCTTGATACTTGTTTAAAAATCTCCTTGCATTGGCCTCCCGAGCCTGTTGGAGTAATATTATGAAGCAAATGACCAGACATAATGACTTTCCAAGGTCCTTGTGCTTCCTTATTAACATTCAGTTAGCATAAGTCCTGACTTTATTATTGACTACATTGAATACACAAGACACTGACCTCTGCCATCTGTGACTAAATCTCTTCCTGCAGATCTATCAGAATGGTTTCATATATGGAGGAAGCAAGAGAAAACAAAGCAGCAGCCACTTATCTTTTCTGTCCCTAGAAAATTTAACATACTCACATCAGCAATCCAAAAAGAGGAAAGAAAGCCCCCTTGCACTAATTACTGTAAAATCTGGAGTGAGGTTTGGAGCATAACCAAGAAGAAAAATTCAAGATGGCAATCTCAGACTCATCCTCCTAAACTAAGGTAAGACCACTGAATAAACGGAATCAGATATATCCACCCACCACAAAGCAAAATGACCAACATATAAAATTCATTACTGAGTCTTAAAATCAGCTGATAGGACCCAAGGAATGTTTTGATTGGATAATGATGACTTTATCCTGTGTTAATATGGAAAAATTTGCCAATTTAAGACTGTCTTATATTCTCATTTATTCCCCCACACAGTCGTAGTCACAGAAAGATTGATAATATTTTCTAAGTAAAGTATAAGATGGCAAATTATGCACCCTGGCCTTGAAGCTTTGGCGAGTCCCAGAAATGGAGGTCAGGAGACAAGTGTGATACGATGCACTGAGCTTTGTTCTGAAGACCTGAGCTTGAGTCTTGATTCTGCTATAAACTTTGTGGTGGAAAATGACTCCAAATCCCTGAATCTCCATTTCTTTATTTGACAAATAAGAGGATGGTAGATGATCTCATGCCTACACGAGCCATTTATATAGAAATTTATCACCATTCCTTTCTCTCCTTGCCTCTACTAAATTGGATTATGTCTTTCTGGCATTACAAGAGCACATAGTCCCATATATCTCTGCTATGATCTATCTCAGAGGTGAAATGATTTGGTCACACGTCAATTTTCAGAGATGGTAAAAAAGGAAACTGTGCCAGTATAGGCTGTTTAAAAAGTGAAAGCTTTCTCTTAGCGTATTTAGTTGAGTTTTTAATGGGGAGGAAGACAGAAGGAAGGGCAAAGGCAGTAGAAGTGAATAGAAAGCCATGATGTACCCAAACTGTGGTGTATACAAATATCATTCATCCATAATTCTCAGTCTTCAGGAAGACTGGGGCTTCTCTGCCTCTCTGAAGGAGCTCATGCACCCCATTTCTATGCCAATCTGCTTAACAAGAGAACAAATACAACTCAGACTTGTTTTATTATAGTACTTTGGGGTTTGTAAAGCTCTCTCAAGAATGTTATATCATTTAGCCATTAAGACAGCCCTTTGAATTAGGTATGTATGTACACATGCATATATTATTATTACCATTTACAGATAAGAAAACTAAGTTTTAGGGAGGTTAAAGAGTCCTAAAAAGTTTATATAACCAGGAAAAGACTGAGCTGGAATACCAAACCAGGTATTCAGAATCTAAATTCCCAATGTCTTTTTATTCCACAGTATGCCAATGATTACTCCAACCTCAGTGCACAATGGAAACTTCAGCTTAGGAAAGGATTCTCATCTCCTTCCTGGATTTGTGTCAAAGAAATCCAAAACATGAGGGAGAGAGGTTAATGACTTCAAAAGTAAGTTTTGGGTACTATAGAACAATACCAAAAGAGAATCAATGAAAGACAAGTAAGATGCAAATTAGCAAAAAAAATAAGAAACTTGCATTGGTTTTAACTGGCTACATATAACAGGGAACTTTAAAAAGATCATAAATTATATCGATGTTCTATATGGAAGATGGTCATCAATGGTGCTCCATTTCATTAAACTCAGGAAAAAGCAAGAGGAATTGACATCAGATGTAAATATAATTTTAACAACTTGTTTCTTATTATAAAATTAATGCATGTTTACTCCTTAAAAAGTTAAAAACACAAATAAAAACAACAAGCTTTATTATCTATTCACCCAAAGAAAACCACTATTATCATGTTGGTGTGTATCCTCTCTGGCTTTGTTTCCTATGCATAAAATTATGTTATTTTTTCTGTATTCTACAAATAATTTTACAAGTTTTCTTTTTTCATAGCTATTTAATATGAACATTTCTTTATATTATTGCATATTCCACAATATTTAAAAGGCTATACATTACCCCTCATGAATATGCTAAAATTTAGTTAGCCGGTTCCATAGTTACATCGCTCCAATTTTTATTTATAAATAATGCTTCAATAACATCCTTGTAAGTATATTTTTGAACTTTTTGATAACTGGGGAGTGGGAGTGCGCCATGGGGGGAACTTCTAAAAACAGAACTGATTAGTAAATATGTATGCAATTATAAGCTTTTTTTAACCTAGCTGCCAAATTGCCTACCAGAAAGCTTAAGCCAAATTACTCCCGCTAGGAACACATGAGCATATCACTTCCTCACATGTGGGAAATTTTTTCCCACATGTTCATTGGACATTTGTATGTCTTCTTTTATGAATTACTAATTTATATCCAAGAAAGAAATTTTTGACAGTGACCTATTACAGTAAGTCTGAATTGTAGGAATTCTTTTCTTTGGAGTTCTTTTTTATAATCAGCTAAACTAGTTCTAGGAACACTCTTCTTGAAAGCAAGAGAGATGAACTAGATGAGTTCTTAAGATCCCTACCACTTCTAAGGTTAATTCATTCATTTATTAATTTAATCCTTTGTGGAGTGCCATTTTACTTCATGTAACATTTTACAAATTTATATAGAGCTTTCTCATGCAACATTTTATCTGATCCTCATGGTAACACTATGAAAGGGATTATTAACCTAGGTCCATGAATGGCTTTAAAAAGTGCAGGAATTCCTTTAGTTATATAAATAATTTGTATATTTATGCACAAGTACATTTGTTCATCAAAATCCTGTAGCTTTCATCAGAAGCTTAAAGGCTGAGAATAAATACCTTGGGAGAAAGAGAGGGAAGTTATTTTTAGTTGTATTTTACAAGTAAGGAAAAAGATTCTCCTTCAAAGTTAATTGCCTTGTCTAAGGTCTCAAGGCTATTAAGTGGTAGGATGAGGACCAGCTCTGCTAGTTCCAAGTTCGGTGCAATTTCTACTGTACCTTATGTGGATAGAGGAATTGAAGAAGTATAGCATGTTATCCTTGCCTCAAGGAGCCTAATGGCTATTGGAGACGCTAAGACTTATGCATGAAAATTTAAACAAATTAAGTAAAAAAAATAACATTCCAATATGAGATTGCATAAGATCAATTGCCAGATAATAAATGATTTGAATTTCAGAAATTTTCTGAAAAGTTCAAACTAGCCTGCATAGGGAAGAGAAAATCTGGACTGAAATTTGAAACTTAACAAGATGAACAGGGGGAAAGGGAGTTCATGAAGAGGAGGGAGAAAGAAATATAAGAGCATAGGTCCAAGAGTTGGAATGTGCATGTTCCAGAGACACTCAATAGAACACTGAGATTATGGGAGAGAATTTATACATATTCATGTTATACTGACCATTGGAACCACTCAGTGTGGGTTTATATCCTAGGTCTACCATTAGTTTACTGTGTTACATTGGAAAAGCCATTTAACATACCTAAGTTGCAGTCTGCTCACCTGGAAAATAGGTATAATGGTACTCATCTTGAAGGGCTATTGAGGGTAACACAGCACCTCTCACATAGTAGAGTCTTTACAAATTACCTACCTACCCTCCAGAAAAAGAAACATTTGGACAGAAAGATTGAGACAAGATTTTAGAGAATATTGAATGTAAGGGTAAGAGTTAAGAAAAATCATTTAAGATTTGTTGTACTGAATAGTAGTGATATGATAAAAACAATATTTTATGAAGATAAATTTGGCATTTGGGGGCACGATAGATTAAAAAGTGGAGAGAAATGGAGTTGGGAAGAATAGCCAAGAGACTATTTCAATATTCCAGGCCTAAAAAGTTGTAATGTCTAGCATCAAGCTAGCCTGAGGACTAGAAAGAAAGATATACAGAAAAAGAGACATTTTGAAGGATTTGATGGGCCATCAAAGAAAAAGAACAGAGAAAAAAATATAACCATGGATGACAATACTTAAGGATGTCAGAAGTAAGAGCTAGGTAGGAGAGGTGAGTATTGTTTCACTTTAAACAAATTGAATTTGAAGTGACAATAGAATGTTGTATCAGTTAGGTTTCAGCCAAAAAACATTGAAGTTAATTTAATCAGAAAGAGATTTAAAGCAGGAAATTAAACACTTAAAAATAATTGGGAGCACTCAAGGAGAGGATTCCAGTCTGGGCCTCCAGAAGTCACTGCCAGAGGGATACCACTGAACTGCTCTGCCAGGGGCCACTGTAGGAAGATGGGGATTCAGCAGACCGCCACAGTAATTCTTGATGTCAAGAACTCACCACCATAACTGTGGTCCAGAATCATAAAGCTGGTGCTGTCACTACAACCGCTCTCCACAGCCACAAAGCGAGTGACTGGACCACGATCCAGTGCTGCAGAAAAGCCCAACACGTGTCCATGGCCTTGCATGGTAGCAGCACAATGCCAAAGGAGCCAGACCACAGCCTTGCTTCGTTTCTGCCTTCCCAATCTCACAGGAATGTATCTGGTAGGCAGAACCTATTTTGAACCCAGAAGCCTAGCTACAAGGGTAAATGCGGTGTTTTGTTTTGTTTTGAATTATTTTAGTTTTCCAGACTCTGCACTTTAGGAAAGCCCAATAGAAGGTAGTTGGAATGGAGACAGTGCCAAACTACCAGATCCACCACAGATGCTGCTGTGTACATGTCCAGTATGTAATTGTGTAAGCATGGCCAAAGCTCACAAGAGGGATTGGAGCTAGAATAAAGGTTTCAGAGTGAATAGGAGAGAGATGATATTTGACTTAATTAATTTTCTGTTTGAATATCTTATAGAAAGAAATAACAAAACCAAAAAGACTTATAACTGAAGTTTGCAGCTACCTATACACAACGTATTAGGCTGGTGATGCAATGAGTACCTCTCGATGTCTAGCTGAGCAGGTCCAAAAAGGCCAGGACCAGGGGCACCTAACCATTGTCCACAGACAACTGACATACTGTTGATCTCATAAACACTGGAGTGGTCCTGATGGTTAACTCCCCAGCATCCCTTCCACCCATGTGATTAATCTAAGTCAAGAAAGCTAGTATGGTTCCCCTTGCAAGTGATGGGTTTAGGAATGGACATCTGAGCTAGTTCTGGCCAGTGGGACATGAATGGCAGTTTGCTTGGTAATGTCAGGGGAAAATGTTCTCACTCAGAGAAAGAGAGAGAGAGAAAGAGAGAAGGATATGCTCTCTTCTTCTGGGTGTTGTCTTCTTTGGATGTTAACCCTGGAACAGATGCTGCAATCTCACCTGAGAATGAGGCCAACAAATGGCAGAGAGTGGAGCCTAGAGACTCACACAGAAGAAAATCCAGCACCCTAAAGCACTATTACACCTGGAACTCTATTCTCTCTAGACTTCTCGTTAAACTGGGCCATTTGAGTCAGCGTTTTCTGTTACTTGCAGCCAAAGACATCATCACTAATTCCAACATCATATGTTGCCCATGATACTGTCGGTTAGATTTTCAGGGAATGACATTTCCTCTTTTCTAGCCTGAAATTTCTTCTACAAATAATAATATATTTTAATGGTATAAGTACATTATATGTATGGAGCATCATTTGAAGACTATGTTTATTTCTCAAGATTATTTTATTCAATTCAATTATTCAATTCAATTGAATCAAAAGACTCATATTTATTCTTCAAGATGTTACTGGAACCTAATTTGAGCCTAAGTTCATTGTGGGGGCTCTAATATGTGTGGGAATATGTGATGAACTGATGGGGTGGGTGCCCTCAGGCATTCATTTGAATGAGCTTATTTTTATGCAAAGATTGAGGAAGGAGACTGTTTCAGAGGAGGAGAGAGGATATGCACATCTTCCAACCCAGCCCCATGAATCACTCATGCCCTTTATGGAAAGAGTCTGAAGGAAGAAACCAAAGGAGCTGTTTCTGCTATGGATTCTTTGAGACAGGCCACAAGCAGCCCTGATTGGTACCTCAGTGAGAAAGCATGACTAACAGTAGATGAGAGAGACAGTCTCCCTACTTCACCATGGTTAAACTCATAGGTTTGGCAATTGAGGACTCCAGGGCCTAGAGTCACCTAAAATCTCTTGGTGCTTGGCCCCTTTAGGAATACTGAATAACCATGGCATGTTTGGGTCTTAGCCATGACACTATTAATGAAGCTTATGCAGAGCATGAGCTATAATGTAGCATTACTGGCTGTAATGGCTCCAGCACAAACTCTCAAGTGGTTTCAAGGTCAAAGTCTTGGGAAGAGAGGTCAGAGCAAGAGAGGAAGAACTTGGCAGATGTTGTGTGGACATCACAGTTCACCAGATTGTATGTGAAAACATGTGAGATTGACCTGTTACTTCAAGTAATAAGTGAGGAGACTTTATAAAGAGACTGGCTCCAGTATGATCAGAAGGGATCCAAGAACAAGTCAACTAGGGGTTATTACCATTAATGTGATGTGATTAGGGGAAACTCAGGCTGCATTTTGAATTCTAGGCTTTGTCCCTGAATAAAAATCTTTTCATCAAGAAGGTAAGTCAAAGAACACTAGACGCATGTTCTGACCCCCAACAGAACTGAGATTCTTGCCTCATGCCCTCAGCTTATGTTAAGGCATGCTATAAACATCTGGATCCACCATTGCTTTAATTGCAAGAATCTTATTGAGAACAAGATTTATGTGTCTCCCATAAGAAGATTCATGTAAAAAATTTGCTTCAGACCTAATTACCAGTGAAAGCTTTGTCTTTCCTGAAGAATGCATGTTTTCTTCTTCAAAAACAATGAGAATATTTTATCCAATTGTATTTCTCTCCTTCCTTCTGCCTAGCCTCATATTAACTTTTCTCTTCCTATTATCATCATATTTGCTCTATATTTTCTCTTATTCTACTTCCTCTCCCAAACTTTGTCATATAGGCATTCTAATGAACAACTGCATATCCTTTAAGAACTGAAGGATGGGGTGCAGGTGAAGAGTTAAGAAAGATTAGAAGGCTACAAAAGGGAGGGAGGCTGGCTAATAGGGAGTAGGGAGGAAAAAAAGGAAAAGAATGGAAGAAAGGGAAAGAGGAAAGAAGAAAAGGAAGGAAGAGAGGGAGGACTGGAAAGGAGAGAAGCAAACGGATAAAGCAAGATAGAGCCCTATTTTGGAAGAATGCCTCACAGTTTGCATTGCATCTGCACAGATGCTCCCTCACTTGACCCTGCCCATTTAGAAGATGATAAAATTAAATAATCAGGGAGACAGCAATTAAGAAATTTTCCAAAATCAAGCACTAGTAATAACTGTTAGAGAGAGGACACAAAACTCCTTCCTTCTAACTTGTGAGTTGTCTTCCCATTTGTACCAGATGAGGTGTTAAGAAAACACACACAAAGACATTGTCTCCATAAGGCCACTCATATGTGATAATTGGTGTCAAAGGGACAGAGGAAGTCCTGTGTCTTCTCCAATTAGCATGGTAGAATATTAGCCTGAATCTGGTTATCAGAGGAGCAAGTTGATGACTCAGAGCTCAGAGAATCTGGCACTGCCAGGATGTAATAGGGGGCAAGGAATAAGCCAGCAGGCCAGGAAAACCCTGGAGCGGGATTCCTGAAGAACCAACAGGGGAGGGCAGGCAAAGAAAGCACCCAGATTATTTATTTCCAACAGTGCATTAGTGGCCTGACTCAGCAAAAGTTAGAAGGCTTTCTAGTAGCAGAGATGAGTAATAGTCAACTTACAAATAAGCCGAGTTTCCTGGTCAAATTAATAAACACAAATCCCAATTTGAGGATTTTTTTTTTTTACCTCTAGCAATTTATTATACAAAGCAACATAGGTACAGCAAAGGAGATCTATTATCCTTTAGAAAATTCTATAAGATATATAGACACCATTTACTACATTGCGTAGCAATGTGTTCGTTCATTACCATGGTGAAAAAAGGAAAATCAGTCTTTGTTCTCATGGAGTTTAAACTCTAGCTGACTCAGGAAGGTAAATATGGAGGATAAATGAACTCTAAAGTTATTCATCAAAACGCTTTCTTATTCGAGCATCAGGGGCTATCTTTAGAAAGTTAAGGCATGGTAATGGCTCACTTATTAACTGGAACTGTAATCCTGAATCACAATCCTCCACTTCAAAAACTACAGACGTTGTAATAAAACACTCTTACCCTCTCACCATAGGTGGTGAACACGTGAAAATATTAATCCCAATTTTATGTATTAGGGCAAATGATGAGCAAAGTATGGGCTGGACAATTCATTATACTAACTTTCAAAGTACTAGGCTCTGCATTATTTAAAATTAAATGGGAAAGAAGATGAAACACAGCAACTTACGTAGGGGGAATGGTTTGGATAACTTTACTAAACTCATCTTGCAACCTGAAAAAAGCAGAGAAATGGACAGGTCACCAGGCTGTGGCAGGTAAACACTAAAGCAAATCTGGAAAATGCAGACATATTGCTGATACTGCTCTTTGTTGATTGATGGTGCTCATTGCCATTAGCCATATCATTGTTATCCCACCTTAGGTGAGACTGAAAACTCCCTCAGGGACTGTGAGGAGGCACAAAACTACGTAAGCAAATGTCAACAATAAAATTCTACGTCTATCTTGTTTGTTTGTTTTATCTCTACCGAGGTAACAAGAATAAAGCAGTCTATATTAATAATCATGGGGGAAGAAGTAAAATTTTTAGCCACATTGCAAAACAAAAGCCAAGGAAATTAGTAGACAAGAGAAATGTTTGTGGTCTGAATGAAAATTACAGTCGCCAACAGTGCAAATAGATACAGAAAGCTAATAAATCCCAGGTGATGACCAATTGATAAAAACTTATAAAAGAACTCCAAATGAATAGAAACCTTAAAGTTTGTAAAAAAAAAAAAAAAGGAAATGACTTCATTGGATAAATCAGATAACTATGCATTTCATCCCGGAAAAAGAAATTCTGATTTCCTAATCTTAATTTTAAATTGTGATATATATTCACCTTGAACTTGAGAGTAAAAGAAGTGGTGATTCTAATATAAACATTGCTGTCACTTGTCAGTGGCCCCAGGTAGATACTGCGGGTTAGAAGAGATAGGAAACCCAGATATAATGTCCTTTGGGAAAACTAACGAACCAGTTGGTGACTTACTTCAGGAGACTAGAGAAACTGAAAACTCAACCCAAAATATAAGAAGAATACTTCAATGCTTTGTTCCCTAGTTTCTTTAGAAAGTTGTTCCCCTTGAAAGCAGTAAATGCAAATGCACAGAATTCTTAAGAAACGACTAAATTTATACCCGTGGATTTTATATTCATCTGTATTTTGGTTTTTGTAATATTTTACATCTTCTTCCCAATTTGTGATTCTTGCTTTCCATGTCTCTTTATTTATTTATTTATTTTTTTTTTTGTGGGGAAGACCAGCCCTGAGCTAACATCCGTTGCCCATCCTCCCCTTTTTGCTGAGGAAGACTGGCCCTGGGCTAACATCCGTGCCCATCTTCCTCCACTTTATATGGGACGCCGCCACTGTATGGCTGACAGGCAGTGCGTCGGCGGGCTCCCGGGATCGGAACTCGCGAACCCTGGGCTGCCAAGCGTGGACTAAACCGCTGCGCCACCAGGCGGCCCCCCATGTCTCTTTTTTAACTTAAGAATTTATGTTGGAGGAGACAAAAAAAAAGTAAATTAAAAATCCTTTACAAATCTCCATTAACTATCATAGAGGGGGAGCTTGTATTTCATTGACTGTAGTTTATGCAAATAGGATCAGAGGAATTAACATATTGGAAGGAGCTGACATTTGTCCTGATATATTGAATCGTTAGCATGACAGAATCACTTAAGCTGGATTCACTAACATCAGGTTTCCTCTCATTATTGACCCCTACAGAGTAGGCTCTGACAAGTGGAACTGCTGCAAAGTTCATTAATAATGTGGAATAAATCAATTGTTCAGGAAATACTGAAAACAGATGACACTGAACTCGTACATCTTGCAAGTTCAGCACAAATCCATCTCTACCAAGGACACAGAATCTCCTCGTGTCCTTTTCTGACCTACGCATGGAACCTGGTCTCCAACCCCCCATTTTCTCAAGCATCCCATAGCCGCCCAGCTCCTCAGCCCCCGGGACCACAGGAGGCCAACAGTCATTCAAAAAGAAATCTCTTCAGGCCTGAAAAGAAAGCACGCGGAGGCTTTTACAAGATTTACACACTTGTAGTGAGTGATGGCCATGATTTAGGGTGTGTGCTTGGGCTTTATTCACATTTATGGTTAATATTTCAAATGTACTGTTTCTATTGCCCTAGACCTTAACTAATAAGAACTCAGCTTGTGTGGGTTAAAGGGTATTATCTGGAATGGGGAAGGGCCAAGAACACAACTTGGTCAATTTTTTAAGATGGAGCATCAGCTACTTCTAGGATGTGAAGAATCCCTTACTGTAGGTGTTGGACCCTATGGCTACAGGCAACAGCATGTCTTTTGAGTAGAATCTCTGATTTTATTACTAGCATCACCTTAACACTCTTCAAATTGTAATCACTTAACTTTGTCACCTAGAAGTTTTAGTTTAAATATGTCTGTATTTTAAAAATCTTTAGCTATGTTCTGTGTTATACAATATAATCAGCTTGTGTTAGTCTATGCTATTGGGGGCAGAAATAACATGGATAAAGGAAATCCACAGAGAATCCAAAAATAATCTGACTTTAGCCAATAGATTCTACTTCTCTCCCACCAAGCCTTAAATTGAAGCTCCTTCCCTTGATTGATTTTTCCCCTCCTCAGAATTGCTTAATAGAAATGCTAATGAGCAGTCTAATAACCAAAAGGATGGTGGAATGAGAAAAAGTAAGAATCAACAGAAAAGAATAATCTACAAAGTAGGAAACTGGCCATAGTCTGCTGAGAATGAATTATCCAGATTCTTAAATTGGCGAGTCAAATTTTATTCCTCTATATGGTTCCTTTTTTTTTTCTTTACCAGACTACATATTAAAAAAACAAAGTGAGTTCCAACATTACGGACACTACACACAAGATTCCTTTAGAGAAAAAGGGACATGAAAACATTTCCATTGAACCAGTTATTTTTGAGGGGAGAGGAAAGGTGTGGATAGCATTTATATAAAACCTAAATAGTGTTGGAATTTAGGGAATATCTCCACTGGTTTCATTTTGTTTATTTAAAAAAAAATTGTTATCTATAAAGATTTCATCTACCTCAGAAGTTCTTTGAAACGATTAATAGAAGTCCCAGAACACATAAAATCGAGGCTCCCTCTGAGTGTGGCCTTCTCTGGTCTCAGACTGGCTCCTCCTTCTCCTTCAGGTCTCAACATAAATGTCACCTCTTCAGAGGAACCACCCTGATCAGTCTTCCCTATTATTCCTTATGTTCATGCCCTGTTTATTTCCTTTCTAGCCCCTATCATATTGTAATTGCTATGTTTGTTCATTTATTAGTTTCTTTTAAATTTTTTTAGTTCCCACCTGATTAAAATGTAAGCTCCCTGAGGGCAGGAACCCTGTCAATTTTTCATCATAGTGACTGGCACACAGTAGAATTATAATAAATATTTGTTAAATGAATGAATAAATAAGAATATGAGTACTTTATGTACATCCAGCTATCCACCTATTAATGTTTTCTTTGTTTCTTAGAATTTGGTTTAAAAACTCATCCTAATTCCATTTTTCTTATACACTCTCCAATACCAAAGTAGTCTAACTAGCTTTAAATTCTGTACAAAACACTTCTGTACCAAAAAATATTTTTGTAGCCTCTTTTTAAGTGTAAACATTATCATTATGGAGAAAATAAGTAGTACCCTCTTTTGTTAGGAAAGCAAAAGAAAAATACTCCTTAAGTTTCTACTAAGAGTGCAATAAGAAGAAATCAGGTTCTTCTTAAAATTCAACACCCCAGAGAAGTCTTTTAGATACAGTATTCAATACCAAAATGTTTAAGACGGCATAGGGTAGTACCAGAAATCATGCTAACGCGCTGGGGGTAATTATTTTGCAATATGTAAGTGTATGAAATCAATACACAGGACACCTTAAATTTACGCAATGTTATATCTCAATAAAAAAAGTTAAAAATATTTTTTAGAAAAAGAAATCACACTTAAACTGTCTCCCAGTTTTAATTCATTCATTTATTTAGTGGAAAATTATGTATTTGGGGCTCCACTTATGTGCCAGAGACTGGGCTGAACACTGTGGTTAGAGTGAGAACAGTATAGACACAGAGCTTAAAACCACCCTTCATACACATAACTCTTGGTAGTATAGGACATACTTTCCAGTCTACTGTCTCTTTAAAGTTCCAAGCATGGTTTTATGCTTATTGAAAATATGAAAGCATGGCTTCAAGGCCCAAGCCCCCAAGTAACTAACATAAAGAAAGCCTGAGGCCCAAACGCTAGGATAATAACTAGGGCCTTTCCAAATTAAAACAAAACAAAACCACATTTGTAGAATTCCATTTGTTTTATTCTGTGTAGCTATGGGCTACATATTCAATCTAATAAAGCACGAGAGTGAAAAGAAAGACAGCGATCATTATTCTGGAAACGAAGTTGAATGCTTTGGAAATACTTGATTAAGACAAGTACTTTTGGTAGGACAACTATAAAAAAGGGAAAATATAAAAACCTGAAAGAATTCTGCACTTAGATTTCTCCACAATATATTTAAGTTCTTACTTATCTTTAAAGAAAAGGAAATAGGAAAACACATAAAGCACTCGGCATGCCATTTACACAAGAAACATGAAAATGAATTCCAAAAGCAGGCCTATACTAAAGTAAAACTAAAAGTAGTGAAATAAGTCAGACAGAGAAAGACAAATACTGTATGATCTCACTTATTTGTGGAATCTAAAAAAGCTGAACTCAGAGAAACAGAGAGTAGAATGGTGATTGCCAGAGGCTGGGGGCTGGGGAAATGGGGAAGATGTTGGTCAAAGGATGCAATCTTTCAGTTGTAAGACAAATAAGTTCTGGGGACCTAATGTACAGCATAGTGATTATAGTTAATAATACTGTATTGCATACTTGAAAGTTGCTGAGAGTAGGTCTTAAATGTTCTCACCACAAAAAGAAACAGTAATTGTGTGACGTGATGGTGGTGTTAGCTAACAACTATGATGGTAATCATTTCACAATATATAAATGTATCATATCAACACATTGTACACCTTTAACTTACACAATGTTATATGTTAATTGTATCTCAATAAAGCAGGAAATAATTTTTTAAAAGAGAAAAAACATCAATAAATAAATAAGAAAAACAGAAGTAAATACATACATACATTCAACAAAAGAAAAGCCTTTATTCTACTTTAAAAAAAGGCTAGTAAAAGTATACTTAAACATTTGAACTTAAAATCTTTAAATTATGTATGACTTTTACAAATCCCAGTTTTAATAATTTTTCAATTAACTAACCAAGTATCTTCCCTGAACACTTTAGAAAAGTAGGCTTCTATTGCATCTATAAAGAAATGATCATCAGATTGTCATGAGAACTCTCATTAACTACATTGGATACTAAAAAACAATAGAATAACAACTTCACTGTGGTGACAGGAAGTTGGAAACAATCCAGGTGTCCATGTGTAGACAGGTCCTGCGTAGGCAGATCAAACATGATGGAGGTCCCCGTGGAGTACTTGGAGCAATTAGAAGCAAGTTATACATAGAGCAACATGGATGGCTCTTAAAGGCAAGTGATGAGTGAAGACAGGGAACAAAATGAAATATATATCGCACAATAACCTACATGAAATTAAAAATATACACATACAACAATAATACACTTTCAAACAAAAACATACACATTAAATACATTAGAATGGTTGCCCAACAGGAAAAAGAGACAGGGAAAGAGTTATTGGAAGTGAAAGGTAATAAATACAAGCACACAAATATTCATGCATATATATACGCATTCTCATATATAAACATACATTCATATGTACATACATACATTCAAGAGTGGGACCTTGCAAGGAACAGTGACAATGAGAAGTATGATTAATTCATAAGACCACAATCAGGTAGGTACTGCTATTACCCACATTTTACAGAACGAGAAGCTGAAGTAAGAAGAGGCTATTTCAGTCACCCAAAGTCACATAGCTAGTTAAGTGGCAGAACCAGAATTCGAACCCAGGAGGTCTGAGTCCAGAGTCTGTGTGTTAACTGAAACACTACGTAAAGAACCCTTCTAGATGAGGCAAAATATTTAGATGCAAAAAATGTCTATTCTAATACAGATCTGAGTCAACACCTTCCTATAATTAATTAACAAGTGGCATTATGGAAAAGTCACCAAATATGAGCAAGAAACCATGTTAGATACTGAACATACTGTGTTATCCAACTTAGTGCTCATACTAATAGTAGAGGAAACTGACCTCAGAAAGGTTAATCAATTTGATTCACATCAAGCAGCTAGTAGGTAGCAGAGCAAGGATTTGAATCCAAGCAGGGCCACTGCTTTGAATGGCTCCATGAAGCACCAAGCATACTGAGTCTATGTGAATGGCATCCCTGATATGTGCTGGCTGTGAATCCAGGTCTGTCTGACTCCAAGTCCAGTACTCCTTCTACTCCAAAGCCTTAGAATCAAATAAGGCCTTATAGCAAAACCAAACACAGTGACAAATGACTCTGCAAGGCTTTGCCATACATTGGCATTTCAATTCTATTAGATCTCGAATATTTAATCCTCAGACTGCTCTCTTAATTCAGGAATATGATTTCAGCCTGTTTCCCTTTGTTCCATATCCGTGGTCTTCAAATTACAAATTCCATCAGGACACCACAACATTATAAAATTCAAGTATTTAGGGAAACAACTCTGACATATTCTCTAGTGCTGAAAAATCTCTTCATTCTTAGTAGAATAATCAAAGCATAGCTTTTAAATGGTTTTCTCTGAGAGCAGGTAATCAATGTTAGTGAGCATTTTCATAAACATCATTCATTCATCCACTCATTTAAGAGTTACTCAGTTTCCACTACATGCCAGACATTCTTTGAAAATACTCTACCTATTATTTAACTAACTTTAAATTTAGCCAGAAAATTCTATAATTATGCAACCACAATATATTTGAGGTGACTTCTACCATCTCATTATATTCTTTTCAGTGGTTCATCTTTCTTTGCTCTATTGATTACTTTTGTTAGCATCTTTCTAACCGATCGCCAATACCAGTTACAGACAGTAAACACTACAATCCAGGGATCAGCTACTTCTCTGCATAATCAAAGGCAAGTGGTACAAGAAGATGCAGTGAGGGCTGTCACGTGATGTGTCCGTCACCAAGGGAGAAGATGTTTACAGATTCTGTGCGGATCTGTCCAAGAGGTCTACCCTGAGCACCTGATTGCCTAGCACGCTCCAACAAGAGGATCATGTAAAGCCCACTCCACTCAAACACTGTCTTGGAGTTTTTCTCAGGAAACCTTGACGCTTCCACCATCCCATCACACTTCCAAAGAGAAATACATAAGTAAATTATGGCCTCTGCCTAGTGAAAGAGAAGAGTATATAATAAGAAGTAAAATGTTTTTGAACCCCTAGAAACTAAGATTAGATGGCTTCAATTCTTTGAATAGTTGACTATGACATAAACAGAATAACAATAATGTCCACTTACAATGTGCTAGGCACTATTCAAAGTGACTTCCATATATTGAATTTCATTTGTCTTCTCTGCTAGACTCTGGCTTCTCTAGGTCAGAGCTTTATCCTATTCAGTTCTCCATTCCTAATATCATGCCACAACGTCTGACACAGAGGTGGCCTTAAACAACTGTTTTTTGCATGAATAAATGAATGAACGATCCACTTTCTGGGGAAATAATAGTCATTGACATAGGTGGTTCTAATATATCATTCACATTTTTAGCATAGAATTATGAGTGTGGTGAGAACACGAAGCTAATGAGGTCAGGAGGATCTGGCACTGAGATAGATGGATTCCAGCTGACCACAGATACACGCATGAATCCGGCTGAGCCCAGCCCAAATCAATGGAACAACACAGCTGATGCATGAGCAATAATAAATGGCAGTTGTTTCAAGCATTGAATGTTGGGATGCTTTGTTATACAGCAATAGCTATCTCATACAGGCAACTTTGAAAAAGATTTTTCTGTTGGATTTGTTGATATATTGGAAGAGAAACAGAAATGAACTGTTTGAACCCAAAAGGTGATCCAAAATAACCAAAACATTCTCTCAGATAATTCTCCTGCCTCCCTTTGTCTGCCTAATCTAGAGGTCTCGACCTGGTGGCACGTGGGCTGTTTGCAGCTTATGATCATCTTTTGTTTGGTCCATAGAGGGCTTAATTTTTAAATTATTTGCCAACATTTAAAATTTTGGGTATTTAATAGGGGGGAAAAACACCTAATTCCTTTTCTTCTTCTTTTTTTTTTTTTTTGTGAGGAAGACCAGCCCTGAGCTAACATCCGTCACCAATCCCCCTCCTTTCGCTGAGGAAGACTGGCCCTGGGCTAATATCCATGCCCATCTTTCGCTACTTTATATGGCACGCCACCACAGCATGGCTGACAAGCAGTGTGTCGGCGGGCGTCCGGGATCCAAACCCACGAACTAAACCGCTGTGACACTGGGCCGACCCCAAAAAGGGCTTGATTTCTGGTTCCCCTAGAGGAAAAAAAAAAGAAGACTAGGTATCATTTCTGAAAACAACAATTGGTTAGTCTCCATCACTCCCTATTGTCCCTTGAATATTGAGGATGAGTTTCAGTTGCCGCCGATCACATCACTTGCACAGTTGTCTTTTTTACATAAAAGTGAAAAGTGTGGTGCATGCCATGGGGGGGCACCACACCCGGACTGCCGAAGTGTGAGTCCTGACCTTGCTACCTGAGGGTGATGGGACCTTAGCCTAGTTGATCAATCTCTTTGTGCCTCAGTTTCCTCAACAGTAGAGAGAAAATCGTAAGAAGAATGGTGAAAATTAAGTGAATTAAGACAAAGTGCCAAGAACAGTGAATGTCTTGGACTGAATTGCTGTTTTGTTTTGTTTTAAGAAGGGTTTTTTCATGGACATTATGTTCCTGACTGATCTAGGAGTTTGAGTTTGCAATTCCTGGCCTAACCAAATTCTACCACCCTTTTAACAATAACTCAAAGACTATTTTTTTCTGGGCGTTGTATAAGTGCTCCGGAGTGGCCCTGCGTTTATTTGGTTATGTGCCTGCCTCTCTCATCAGATGGAGAGTTTCATGAGAGCATGGACCATGTCTTATTCATTTTTATTTTAATCTCCTGCTCCAAGTACAGGGCCAGTTACATAAAAACTGCTCAATAAATGTCACTGAATCGATGCTAATCTCTCCTACTCTAAATACCTTAAAGCACTTATGTACAGTTTAATCTGTATTAAGCAATTTGTCCTTATTTGTCTGGTGCTTTGTAAAAGTTCTTCCGTCATCTTCTGTCTGAGCCTTAGTCCCCAGCTACTTTGTAACTGGACAGCAGAGTCATAACTTATTTTCGTTTGAATTAAGCCTCCACATACGACCTAGTTGTGTAAACTCCTATTTTTATACATAGACGCTGCACACAGTAGAACTGTAAATGTTTGAATGGTGCCAGAGCATGATTCCAGGAACTGGTCATATCCCATACAATGTCACTGGCATCCAGAATTAGGTCCAGGGTAGGAATGAATGGGGTTCATCAGTTGTTGCTCTTTCTTTCATTCTCTTTCTTCCATTATCTCTAGCTCATCCACCAGGAATGGCAGGAAGGACATGAAAAGGATTTTCTGGGATTATCCAGGCTCTAGAAGTAGTTAGAGAACAGGAGAATTCTGTTCAAATGGAGGAAAGAGGAGAAGGAAATCAACACTTATTGAGCAACCATTATTTATATTATACATCATATACATAATATGTAATTTCCCAAAACAATTTTATGAAGTATAGGAAGTACCTCCACTTTATATTTGAAGAAATCGATGCTTCCAGGAGTTATGTTATTTGCTCGAAATCACACAGCCAGTAAGGGTTAGAACCAGACGCTGGACCCAGGTTTACCAGTCTCCAGCGTCCATGCTCTTTCCACTACTCCACACCACCCCAGGGCAACAGATTGAGAAAGGACGTGCTAGCCTTCTAAACAGGATGTGGGGGTAACCAACCATCCAACAGAGGAGAAATGAATACAAGTGTCATGGAGAACAGAAGCGAAACAGGAAACATCATTTGTAATACTATAACTAAAAGTAAACAAAACCCTGCAGAGCTCCAAAAAAATTCCTCACATACGACAGTCATTGATCTATTTTTCCATTTTATTCAGCATGAATAAACAATTCTCTCCTGGACTGTATAACATGGAAGGATTTGGGGAGTTTAGAGTACAGGTCGTAGACAAAGCACACATAAAGAGTGGGGACGATGGGTACAGTAAATAGCCAAGTAGGCATTTCCTCCCTTTCTAACACAAGTAGAAGAGGCAGAATGGTTTCCTGAGGTGACAAACTCATCATTTCCCAAAGACTAACTCATTGTGTTATGTTGTTAACGATTTTGAATCATTGGTTTCTAGTTTCTCTGCTTCTTTTCTTAAATGAGATGAAATATCTAACTGGTAATGGCTACCCCCATTCCTCCAGTGTCTCAGAGAGCTATTGCATAGCTGTTTCACTTCTGGAGCTGAATCAAGCACCTGTGGCCTGTGAGATCTGGATATTCTGCCTGAAGATCTGGCATCCATTGGTCTATTTTAAGAAAGTTCTTCAACAATACTAACTTCTACTAATAATAATATCTAACATTTTTTGTTTGTTTTCTTCGTGTGTGAGGAAGATTGGCCCTGAGTAACTTCTGAGCCCATCTTCCTCTATTTTATATGTGGGATGCCTGCCACAGCATGGCTTGATAAGCGGTGCGTAAGTCTGTGCCCAGGATCCGAGCCTGCGAACACTGGGCTGCCAAAGTGGAGCACACGAACTTAACCACTATGCCACCAGGCTAGCCCCAGTAATACCTAACTTTTATTGATGCCCACTTAGCACTGTGCTAAGTGTATCACACAGGTTATCTCATTTAATCCTCATGACAATCCTAAAGATTAGAATTATTATTAGTCGTCATTATTAGTTGTAGAATACCTAGAACTATTAGTCCTGTTGTAAGTGAGGAAACTGAAGCACAGAGATATTCAGAAACTTATTGAAGGTTACAGAGTTAGGAAGTAAAATGGTGATGCCAAGAGGTTATTACTTTTTGGGCTTGGCAGTTGAGTCCATCTCAAATGCTAACTGAAATCATTGCTGCAAGGCCAGACTCCCCTACACGCAAATGATTGTGGAGTTTCTAAATAAGAAATGATAATTCCTTAATATGGGGCAATTACTTTTAATAGCTATCTCCATCATAGATGGAGAAGGAGGAAGACAGTTAGGAAGGTTAAACAACTTTAACCTTCTGATTAATGGCTCCTCCTGACTCATTCCAGGGTGGAATAATTAGTTATTGTGAAACAAAACCTCACACTCAGGGTCAGTGAAACCCACATTCTTGCTGTTGGAGACCTAGAATTATGTGATTCTAGACTTAAACTCTTACTAACTTTCTGGATTTGATCAAGCACTGTGATCTATTTTCTTCAAACAAAATGTATGCGTTTCCAAATCCATTCTGTTTGAGGACTGGAAAAGCTCAACAAGAAGGTAACCAGAAATAAAGAATTGCCTGTGGCTGAGGAAGGTAAAAGTGTGTGGGTGTAGATATCAAATGGGAAGAAACCTGGGAGAAAATTACTGCAGAAAGCAAAGCGATCAATCAGTGATATTGAATCACTGGTTTGAATCAGATGACAAGGATGATCAGAATCTGTAAATGGGGCAGGATTCCAAATCGAGTTTGAGATCAGGAGAAAGTGGTGCAAAGGGAATGCTTGAACAGGAGCTCTTGAGTGACAAGATAATCAAATGCAGTTTCTTTGATTTTGTTTTTTGATGTCTGAAGATTACCCGAGATTCCCTAGTCTTCATTCTTGAACACACGCTCAGTGTGGTTCAAGGGATCCTTCAAGACAGATTCCATGTTTACAAGAAATTCCTTCAAAGGCTGAAACTTCAAATGACCAGGATATGCTGTCATTTTTGTGGGAATTAAATGGATGGACTCTGGAAATCTATGGAAAACTTGACTATCTAAGTTAATTTTGGCTTCTGTCTATAATACAAGCAAGTCAGACAATTGATTAGGACAGTGAACTTCAAATTTATTTTCAGCAGTTCAAATGTTTCTTCATTTGTGAACATCAAATAAGTGAAACAAAAACAGACAGTTGGTGAGGGCAGCCTGGAGCCACATCCTCTCTCTGCCCCTCCAAGCGCTCCACAAAATTATATCAGTCTCTGCTCTGAAAACTGTATTGATCATGATCAACGTAATGTCAGCCAACTTCTCCTTTGTTATAATACTAAAAAAAGGAAGCAAAAATAAATAAAATACTTGAAAAGATGTTAAAAAATACTAAAAAAGAAACTGAGGAATACCAAAAATATGATACTTTAATATTCCTGTTATGGTGGGAAATAGATCCATTTTCTGAAAATATATTCTAAGGACAAGTTGGTGCAAAATAGTTCTAGAAATAATTAAAGAACTAAAATCCCCTATTAGTCCTATATCAAGGACAAGGGCAAAACTAGACTTAGAGTATTTGTATTCTGGGGTCCTTTCTGAGTTTTTACTCACTTGAGTTAGGCAGCTCCAGATGATGTCAAAAGATTTTGTGAACCAAAAGTTGGTGCTTTTAAATTTTAGTAGGTTTTATACTGGGACCATGGAACTCTATAAATGAAGAAATAAAACTGTTTCCATATCCAGATTTATATCAGGGACTGGAATTTGACCTAAATACAAATGTATTTGCTAAAAATATATATATTTTAAGTGGGATATTATCAACTTTTCTAAAGGGTATTTCTTTATGGTTTGCTATTTGATTCTAGGGTGAGGGATCTATTAATATTAAATTTTAAAAAGATAGCATATAAAACTTTACCAACAACTCAAATTGAAAATACTACTTATTTTCTGTAATGAAAATAAATAAAAGATTGAGAAATTACAATCCAGTAACTGCTTGGATAGAGCACAAAGTAAAGCTCACCATATAGAACAAGAACTAGAACTAGGTTTTGCCTATCGGTTGGCAGTGTCTGCTTGGAGCCCTATGTGGAGAATGATTCAGAAGACACTCTGAGCTCACCTTGAAAGAGTGCCCTAGTTGGCTAACAACGTCTACTGTGACCTTGGTGTCAAGGAGAGGTAGTAATAGGCTGGGTATCTTCTATTGCTGATTTAGACAAAAAAAGCTTAAAATATTAGGGATGAATAAATTTACTTGGTACATGTATCAGTCAAAATAGGCTAGGCAGGGCCAAGGTAGCAAATATAACCCAAAATCTCAGTGATTAACACAAAAAATTGTGTTTGCCAGTCACGCAAAGTCTGAAGCATGTTGAGCAGCCCTCCTCCATCTTGGAAGTGGACCAGCTGTACACTGACCTCCAAGGTCACTGTGGCCGAAGAAGAGTAAGTGGGAGGACAGTGGGAGATGTCTTAAAAGGCCCTCCTTGAAGTTGGCACACATCAATCACACCGACCTCCAATGGGCCAGAATCCAATCACGAGGCTCCAAACTGGCTGGAACACATGGATATCGGATGAGCGTTAACCGTTTCTGCTGCAGAACATGAAGGCAACTTATGAAACTGACTCTGGGCTTCTTCTACGACATGGAAGCTAAGGTTATTCAATTAATTCAACTTGATATTGGCTTGTGTGGCAGGCAAAGAGCACTTCCTCTTACCTCAGCCTGAAGGTAAAAATGAACTTTAATCAATCAGGACAGAATTAGAGCTGCAAATTGATGATGAGCCAACAGGTAGATATTGCCTAACCTCAGACTCTTACTCCTCTGTCCTAATAGTTAACAGAGTGTCAAGTCCAGGTTCCAGCAGAAAACAGAACCAATATAGATGGCTCTAGAGGGTTTAATGAAAAAACTATTTATGAAGTTTGGGCAGACTTAAGGGGACCACCAATGGATGATGAGGCACCCAGAAACCAGCAACAGCAGGAAGCTCTTACCACCTAGAGTTCATCCCTGAAAGGGCAAGGAGAAGAAATTGTGTTCCTAGAGCCCAGTGAGCGCCAGAACCACAGAGGAGACGCAGCCTCACAGGAGCTATAGTCTAGAGGGATGCAGCCACTGCCAGAGAACACGAACAGAGCACAGATGGATCGGGGAAGAAATACTCTGACCTCTCTCTCTTCCAGCCTTCCAGTCTCATGCCAGTATCTCCCATTGGCCAAACGGAACAGAAGCGAGCTGACTAAGAAGCCAGGGTGAATCTGTCTATGATGGTCAGCCTCCAGAGGCAGTCAGCAAAGCAAAAGAGGGTTGGGGGGGGCAGTCTGGCAAACAGAAAAGAGCCAATTCATAGGCCAGGGACAAGACAGCTAAAAAATGAAAATGAAAAGAGACAGCTTTTGGAAAAAGGGGAAGATTAATCAATTCCCATTTTAATGAGCAATATCCTTCTTACCATTCCAATTGGCTCAATTCCTAGGTTGGCTATTCAAGTATAAGTACTACAATGACACTCTGTAGATAGTACAAGTATCTTAGCAAAAATAGCAGCTAAATTGAACGCACTCCTATCAAAAAGACTCCAGGGCCATATCAAAAGGAGACCCGCAAAAGAATGGAGACCTTCCTTAAGCCATCTATTTATTCATCTACCAAATCAGCAAATATCTTTTGAGTATCTACTAAGTGCCAGGCACTGAAAATACAAAGATGAACAAGACAGATATGGTCTCTTCCCTCCTGTGGTGTATAATCTTGTGGGAAAGGTTGAAGCAGAGTAAGCAAGGGTAGGATGCTGCAGATGGGTTTGGAGAGAAGGCACGCACCAGGTCGTGAAGAGCCTTGGAGGTCACAGTAAGAAGAGGGTATTTTACTCTAATTTCAATGGGAAGCCATTGCAGGCATGAGACCATGACTTCTCACTGTACTTAGAATGAAGTTATCCACTGAGGGTTCGAGACAATCAATCCATTCTTGCTGCCGTGTGAAGAGCAGACCAGTAGGAGGCATGTGTGAAGCCAGTCAGAAGATTATTTCAGGGTCCACGTAAAAGAGATCATTGAATGGGCCAGGGTGGCAGCTGTAGAGACAGAAGTGCACAAGTTCAAAGTAGGTTTTCAAGGCAGATTTGATTTGTTAGAATTTGTTAAGATCAGAGTGATATCAGCCTCCAGGCTTCTTCCCTGTGTGACTCTGTGTCTCAAATCTCCCTCTCCTTTCTCTGATAAGGACATTAGTCACTGGATTTAGGGCCCGCTCTAATCCAGGATGTTCTCTTCTCCAGATCCTTAACCAAATTATATTTGCAAAGACCCTATTTCCAGATAAGGTCACATGCACAGACACCAGAGATTAGGGCTTAGACATATCTTTTTGGGGGGACACAATTGCACCCACTGCCTTGAGCTTTTGTTTTTCTGTGTGTAATGTGACAATTGCATCAAATCAAATAAAATCAGATTAAATAATGGTACTGGATACAATTTATAAGCCAAAGTACTATACAAATGGTTATTATTAATATATAAACATTATTTTATCCATTTGAAGTGCAGATTTAAAAGTCAACATATCATTTAACCATATGATTTTCACAAAGAAATTTTAATAACAACAATAATAAAAGGAGTTATATCACACTTGCATTTTTCTAATGCATAGTATTAGCACTTGGCTATAAATACACATGCTTCTATATAAATAAATGAGAGATGTGGAAAGATGAGAGGAAGAGAGGGAGAACAAGACAGAATGAGAGGGGGAAAAGAAGGAATAGAGGGAGAGAGAAGGAGGGAGGGAGGGAAATCCCTTTTTGTATTGTATACCATTTTCCTTCTCTGCTTAGACTAAACCTAGACTCTAAGAAAGGGAGACAAGAAAAATACAAACCAAGAAGCTTATTTTATGAAGCACTGAGCTCAGGGCTTTAGTGATATTATTCCATGCCGTATAATACCTCACAATTCAGTGAAGTTGACACCATTTTCCTCCTTATTTTATACCTGAGGTTTACAGAGGTTACATAACTTGCCCAAGGTCATGTGGCTGCCAAGAAAGTGGCGAACCTGGGATTTGAACCCAGGTTGCCTGAGAGTTGATCCATGGTGCCCAAAACCACCATGCCATATCACTGTGTTTATCCTACATATTGCTTTAGCATTCTTTCATTTATTCAACAAACACGTATTGGGTGCCTGTTACAGGGGCAAGAAACATAAAGTTGAACAATGCAGAATAGGTCCCTGTTCTCTTGGGGCTTACCTTCCAGTGGGGGAAATAGACAATAAGCCAATATGTACACAAAGTAATTACCAGTTACACTAGGGAGCCAATTAAACAGGGTGCTGTGACAAAGCATGATTGGAGAAGTGGGAGCCCACCTTTGACAGGAGGTTGAAGAAGGCCCCTTAGGGAAGTGACCTTTGAGCATCAATGTGAAAATAACTGGAAAAATCCAGCCATGAAAAGATATTGGGGAAGAATATTCCAGGCAGAAGGAAGAGCAAGTGCAAAGAATCTAAGGCAAGTGTGTGCTAGAAATGCCTGAAGATAAGGAAGAAGGCCAGTGAGGCCGGGAGAAAGTGAACAGGTGCAGGACACGAGGATAACAAAGGCGGGGGCTGGGCCATGTAGTAGATGTGACGACGGTAATGGGGAGGTTGGCTTTATTCTAAGTGCAGTCCAAAGTCATCAGAGGGCTTTAGAAGGGCAGTGACAAGATCTGTTGATAATTTTTAAAGATTGCTCTGGGTCCGTTGTAGGGGATGAACTCCAAAGCAGATAGATTCAAGGAGACCAGTTCCAATGCTGTTGCTTTCTTCCAAAAGAGAGGTGTTGGCAGCTGGACTAAGTTGGTGGTAAGAGAGAGAAGTCAACTGGGCTGAGTATATACTCCTGATGGACTTAGATGTGATTATCAAGGGAAAGAGAGGAGTCAAAAACGATGCCTTGTTTTTTGGCTTGATTAACTGTGCAGTTGCTTCACATCAACAAAGTGAGGTTTACAGTCACTGGCCTTGACTGTCATATCCGAGTGTGCTTCACCTCTCCATTTCTACCCCTCACAGTTGTAAATCAATCCTTCTCTTGCCTCCACTCCCCTTCCTCACAAGCCCCACGCCTCCAACTGCACACACACACACACACACACACACACACACAGACGTACACACACACATCCTGTCCCTGCCTGGCCATTTCTTACCCCCTGTTTCTGGGACATCTCCTCCAATGACTTAGGCCCATAGAGATTCCTCTATTAAAATATTAGCTCTAGAAAGACTTTAGAGATTGCCATCTCTGACTCCATGATTTTACAGATAGGACACTGAGAAGGACCCCGAAAGATAAATTTGCCTGTTCAAGGTCACACAGCTAATTAGGGGCAAAACCAGAAACAGAGCATAAAAGCCTCTCAATTTCCAATCAAATTCTCTTTTCTCTAATCCAGGCTGCCTTCTAAAATTCCTTTGCCTCTATATTCTCTCCTCTTCAACTGGCACTTTATGATGAAGCGTTTGGTTTTCTCGTTTGTCCGCTCTATACCTTCTTTGCCTCCCTAGATAAGGTCAGAGACTGTGTCATCATTTGGCATTACACACAGTGCTGACTCTATTACTCAAGGCTATTCAATACACTTAGGGGTTGGCTGATTGATTATGCTGTAGTCCCACATTTGCATACCTAACCTCTCATGTTTTTAAGTCTCTAGTCTGAATTTACATAGAAGTCAGGTATATCCGGTTCTGGTCTGCTCTAAAGAAAAAGTAAAATCTTGCTTGTTTTATATCTTTATTATGATCAAATGCTGTTGATGTATATGCTCAGCCTAGCATAAAGAAAATTGCAGTCTGCATTCTTTGATATCTATTACCATCTCTGGATAAACTGGGCTAGTCTAGGGTCCTAGATTCTGTCTACTTTTACTAAATCCTGGACATCTCATTAGTGATCGATGACCTAATCCTTTTAATATGCCTTCCAAGAAGGCTTCCTTATTACCTACTCTCTGTCAGGAAGGAGGGAGGGATGTGGGAGGGTAGGGGAGTGGAGAAATCTACTAAATTCTCTGAAATTACGTTTTGGGTTTAGAAACAAGTAAGTCTTGGCTGCGCAGAAATATGTTCGTCAGCATTTTAGGAACACGACCGGGACCTGTCCTCTATTCACTCTCGTCGATGTAAAACATTGTTCTTTTCCATCTGATGACTGTACTGCCTTTTGCCTTGTTCCCTGGACACACTTTAACAGCTCACAGATTGCTGCCCCTGGGCTTCCACGTGGAACCAAGAAAAGAAACACTGCTAGCCAGACTTGTCTCAGTTCAACTCTGATTGCCAGCCTCATTCCAGATTACCTGTGACTCCCTTCGAAACCAAGATCTTAGGTCCATCTCTAATGTGTTTTTGTTGTTGCTATTCCATATTCCTTGGATATTACCATATTCCCTGGTCTCTAAATGGCCTATAACAAATGACTATTCACATACTTCATCCCATAGATATTTTCAGAATTAGTATTTTAACTAGCTGGTCATGTTAATAACCTAGATTCACAAGGCTGTACAGCTTAGGAGTTGAGAGATCTGACTTAGGAGTCAAGCAGACCTGAGCAAAGCCTTGATCTTCTATTTATCTGTATGACACTGGGCAGAAAGTTGAACCTCTCCAAGCCTCAGTTTCCTCCTCCATTATTTAAGGATTAAAAATATCTCCAAATAGGGTTGTGAGAATGCAAGGATTTAATGCACGTGGACCTTCTGGCATAGTGCCTAGCATATAGTGACTCCTCAATAATTACAAGCTGCTCTTAGCATTACTGGTGTTATTGTTATAAAACAATGAAATGTCCCCAGAAGTTATAATAGTGACAGACAGAATCAGAACAAGGATTCCTTCAGTGACTTTCTGATTTAGACAAGGAAACAAAAGAAACTCTGGGAAAAGTTGGAAGCCATGTGGATGCTTTTTCCCCACCTTGTGGGTGGCATGACTGATTGAAAAGGCTAATTGAGCAGCAACCTCAGATAGCTTCAGGGATGATACGTTTCATGAGCATTATCTGGAAACTTTATCTTGCCAACAAAACTAAGGAGGGTCTCCTATAAAAAGGGTTTAAAATCTGGTCACTAAACAGTGTTTTGAACAGCAAATACAGATGGACAGTAATATTTACGGTCAATTTACCAGAATCAGGTATCAGATGACCTCTGACACTAGCCATTGCTTACTAAAGAGCTAATTAGCTGTAAAAATGAGGTGACAAGTCAATTGTATCAGCACAAAGGATGAATTTGTCATGTGGGATTTCACTGGTAGTAAAGCCTGCCATTACAGCTTCTGGGTGGCTACTCGGCCTACAAAAGAAGCTAACTTTCCCTTAGGGGAAGAAGGAGGTAGAAGCCAAGTGGAAAGGAGACTGAGAGTGCTCACATCAGAGTTAGGGTGGGACATAAACAGTGACCTCAGGAGCCAGAGATATAAGGCTCCCAAGTCTGGCAGGTGAGAGAATGCCTAGCTCATCAGGACTGTTACTTAATAACTACTAGAAACACTAGTTTGAGTACTAATAAAAATGCCGTTATTCACTATGCTTTCCCTTATGCTTTGGCCAGCAGAACTAAATTTTGCTTTCCACCATGCATAGTTTTTTACTGATTCTTCAATACATATGTGTTCACTGAGATGTTGGAAATCACAGAAAATTAAAAAGAATGGGGAAAAAGAATCACCTATAACTCCTTCATTTGTAAATAATCAGTGTTAACATTTTGGTGTGGCTCTTTCTTACAGTACTTTAGTAAACAAAGTTGGAATCAAATTGTATATACAGTTTATGGTCTTTCTTAACTTCACATTATAACAAAAAAGTATATTTTTATGTTTTTAACCATTTTCAGTAATGTGATTTAAATAATTTTATGATATTTCATCATATGGGCATATCATAATTTATATAATTCATGTGTTTCTAAGTTCTCTGGCTTTCAGAGGTTACTCTTTCTTCAATGCTGAAATAATGATCATCTAATTCCCCAACCTGCCATACAGGATATTCAAATTTCCTTACTCGGTACTATCTGGGAATTCCCAAGAATGCCTACCTGTACCTAAAAAATGTCCTGTCTGTCTTCGTTGCCATAGCCTATGCCCACACTCTTAACTGGCTCCTAATCACTGTTCTCTGTTCTGGCACAGACCATCACTCAAAGACAGCGGGGCTCCATACCCCCTCGAAGTGGCATAGCCATCACAAAACCAGGCTTAGGGGAAAGAATCAAGGCTGGGTGAGGAAGACTCGCTCCTTTATTCCTCTGTCCCCACAATGAACATGGACCCCTCCTTTAGGTCCTTGAAGTTCAGCTAAAATCAGGCTATAACATTACACAGAATTTTAATGAAAGCTTATGGTTAACATGGATTCAACACAGAGTGATTTACTACCAGGTGGGTTCTTCTCGGATTCTCCACATGGAATGGGCCACCAAAAGAAATTTCCAAGCATCTCCATTCCTAGAGTCCTGGTCCCACCTCCTCATTCGGCTTCAGAGGAAGAGTAATGTGTTCCCTCCCCTATTCCAAGACACCCTAGTCTCTTTCCCAGAACAATTGACAGTGAAAATCCATGTTTTTCAGAGAAAACTTCCATCTTCACTCAGAGGATTTGCCCCTGGTATTCATGGCCCAACCAAGGTGGTCACAAGGGTTGACCAAGTATTTCTCAAAGTCAGGATTATGTGTGTCAGGTGGCACTGTGCCCAAATCAGGCCAATTATTTCACATTTTTCTCCAGAAGAAGTCAACGTACAAGTTCCTCCTGGTTCGGTCTGATCTCACCATCTTCTGAAACCAAATATTTAGAAAAAATACAAATACCCATCTCTCAAGAACACTGCAAAAGTTTTGCGGCACCAACCAAATGAAATTTACATTAAAGTAAAAAGTATTTCCATTAATTTGCAAACTTACTATCTGCTAAAGGTCCCCCCAATTTACAGAGCTAGGACACTTTACAGCTCAGTCTGAAGAGTCTGCATTCAAAGTCATGGTGACTTCACAGCGTTTTTCCAAGGACAATTGAGAAATGCTCTTTCTACATGTGATGCCTCTACTTCTAAATGAAAACTCTTAGTAATAATTGAATAATACTTCTGCAGCGTCAAGAACACTGAAAGACCTTAAAATTCACTAAGAAAAAAGTCACTAAAAGTAATTGTGTCTCTCAAAAAGGTATGTTCAAGTCTAACCCCTGGTACCTATGAATGTGACTTTATTTGAAAATAGGATCTTTGCAGATGTAATTAAGAGGAGGTCATACTAGATTAGAATGTTTCCTAATCCACTGACTGGTGTCCTTATAAAAAAATGGAAATTCAGACACAGACACATAGGGGAGAAGGCCATGTAAAGATGGAGACAGAGATAAGAGAGATACCTCCCCAAGCCAGGGAGCTCCAAGGATTTCCATCAACCACCAGAAGCTTGGATAGAGACATGTAACAGATTCTCCCTCAGAACCTCCAAAAGAAACTAATCTTTCTGACACTTGGATTTTGGATTTCTAGGTTCCAGAACTTAGAGACAATAAATTTCTGTTATTTCAAGCCACTCATTTTGTGATAATTTCTTATGGCAACCCTAGAAAACTGGTACAACTCTGGTAATTATTTAACCCAGTTTTTCTCATCAGGGACAATTTTGCCCCCAGGAGACATTTGGCAATATCTAAAGAAGTTTTTGGTTGTTAAAGTTGGGGGCAATGCCACTGGCATCTAGTGGGTAGAGGCCAGGAATGCTCCAAGCATCTTACAATACACAGGACAGCCCACATAAGAAAGAATTATTCAGCCCAAAATGTCAACAGTGCCAACGTTGAGAAACATTTATTTAATTTATCTTTTATTTGGGGAGACTCAGCTTCTTTACCATTTTTTGCTGCTATAAACAATGCAGCAATGAACATCCTAGTACACAATTACTGGTCAACCAGTAGCAGCAATTATCTTTATTTAATTTCTTAGAGAATTATGTGTTGTCTTTTTCTTATCTTAATGGGCATTTTGCCATTTCTTGTCATCCTATACTTTTTTGAAATAGAGTATAAACAATAAGTACATGAATGAATGAAAAGCCACAAACATTTCAAAGGTTGTGGAGAGTCCTCAGTGCCTCCTTGGGCTAAACTTCGATCTATTCTAATAATCCGCTCGTACTTGCTCCATCCTCAAACAATAAGGAGGCCTTAGAAAGAGAGTATTTTTATCACAACAGTGGATATAAACAATATGCTATTACTCCAGGTTTAAAAAAATCCACGTGTAACAAACTAGGATTTAAAAACTAGAAAATTTTATTTTTTTTTCATGAGAAACAAATTGATGTAGCCATGAGGCAGACTTTTCTACTAAAAGATACTCAGGATTGCTCATTTTTTAAATGGACAAGAGAGGTGACTACATTGAGGTTTGAGCCTAGCTGCCCATGACCTTATTTGTCCTTTTTCTATTAGCTCCTATGAAATTACTGCTGCTCAGGTGTGGGCATAGTCTTCTGGGAGATATTAGGCTGCACGAACATTAATATTCAACTATAAATCTCTATTTGGCCATTGACCAGCCAGTATTTTCTCTTTTCAAGCTCAGCAGATGCCTTTTAGTGCATACAGTAAAGTACTTATGGTTTTATTTGTTGGGAGACAGTTTTCTATGGGTTTCTCATGCTTCTGCACATCTTGTGAGCAGAGGTACTAACCAGGCTTTGGTTCCAGATTATCTTTTCAAGAATGTTTGAATAGTGAACAGGCTTGAAAGATAGAGATATTGTCTCCATCCAGAGTAAAGGGCAGATGTACTAACTGTCTAGTATAATAAACATACTATAGGGCAAAGGTTGGGCAGTTTGCTTGCAGCCTACTATAAAAGATCTGGGTTTACTAAGCTGGGGGTTCTTATGCTGTTACACAAACCCACTGTGTGAGCAGCATCTCTCTGGACCCCTCTAACTGGCCCCAAGGGACTAGGAGGTCAAAGGGGAATAAACAAGAACATGAAGTCCATGTTACTTGCTTGCTGTGAGTAAAAAAGTCTTTTGTCTCTGAACCAGTAGTCTCATGTCTTCTCCCAACAACCATCAAACTATAGCAGGCTAACATGTTAGCTTGTATTCAGGACAAAATCTCAGACACTTCACATTTCTTGACATTCTTCCTTTCAAAGTCTATAATTCAGTTTGAGAATGCTTCACTCAGCACAGCACCATTTTTATTTTCTCCCCCTTTGCTCCTCCCCACCCCGGTCCTATTGAGTCAGTCTGGGGTTACTGGGAGTATGAGGCTGATGACTGGTTCCAGCTCCTGGAACTATGCAGAGTAGAAACTCTGGTTCAGTCAAAATGCTACTGTCACCTCTCACAGCCTTGGCCCCAGCTGGGACCTGGAAGAAATCAAGCTCTGAGGAGGCATCTCAGAGGTTTCTCTTTCATGCTTCAATGGAAATGTCAGAATACACTCCTGGGTTATGTGCCAGAGAATGTTACCTGAGGCCTTGAACTGAAAAATCAATAGCCTAGGGACATGGGGGATGGAAACTAAAATGGCTAACTGAAAATTCAATAAAAATTGTATGCACGTGTCTAACTTCTAGCAGAATACAAAATAAAGTTAACCCAGAAGCATAGCAGGGAGAATGAAAAAATCTAAGCAAAAACAATTCTTTCTATTCTAATCCTCTCTTAATACTATTTAAAACAATTTCTTAGAATGTTCAAAATTGGAATAGAGACGTAGATTTTACATATTACATTACCCATCAAAATAATACAGTCATCACTGAAATAACATCAAACAGTGGTTCAAGAGGAACAGACAACATAGAAAGGCAAATGAAGATTTGTTTGAGCCTCAGGAAAAAAAAAAGTAATCAATTTCTCAGAGCTACAACAGGTAAAAAAGAGAGCCACTTCACAACACCAGCAATTTGTGACAAAGGACAATTGTTAGTTTTACCACACATTCCAGGCACCATCTTGCTATTGTCATTGGATCCCCCCAAGAAGTCACTGTGGCTTGTGGCCAAGAGCAATTAGGAGGAAACTGATGACTCCAGAATGCCTGTGGGTCTCACTTTAAGCACCTTTGTATGAGCAAATCAACTAACGTAATAAATATTGGTAGCTATTACTTCTATTACCAGAGAAGAATTGACTTCAGATAAGTATTACCCACAAGTTTTCTTTAAACAGCAGGAATCCAATGTGCCTAAATGTTTGTTTACTATCCTTTCACTAAGCCCCCAAGTTCACTGGCAGGGAAGAAAGCAGCTGACTAAAGATTAGTTGAAACCAAAGTTGAAGCACTTCTGAAATTATAATTATGAAAAAGTAATTACATTAAATTGACTTGGTGTTTTGGAAATATGCCAAATGCTTAAAAATGAATAATGCCTTTTATCTTCTCCCTCAATACCTGTTAGCCAAAATGACAAAGAGTTTAACAGAAGATTTTACTACTGCTGAAAAATCTGGTATCACAGACTCACCAGGCTAAACTTAGGCTCACCTATTCAATTGTTTCATTTTACACTCTCACATCCAGAAAGTTTAAGTGATTTGCCACAGGTAACGAGACTCCCAGACCATCTTTCTTAGCATTTATTTATTTTTACTCAAATTACATAGTAAAGAATGCTTGTGCAGAATATTTGGAAAATGCATAGAAATACAAATAAAGCAAAAATTATACATAATGCATGCATCCCAAAGTTAGCCACTATTAACATTCCAATAATTTTCCTATGCATTTTTTTTTACAAAATTAGAATCACACTGTAGATATTGGTTTGTAATCTGCTTTTGTTTTCACATAATAATATATTCTGAACTTTTCTATGGCATTGAATATTATTTTACTGTATCATTCTTAAAAACTACTTAGTATTTCAGAATGTGAATATACAATCAATTATTTAACTAGTCCCCTATTGTAGAACTAGTTATTTTCAATATTTTATTATTGAGAACACTGTGCTCAAGAAACATAACTCTTTATGCACATTCTATTTCTTTGTAATACATTATTAAAAGTGAAATTGCTGGGGCCGCCCCAGTGGCGTAGTGGTTAAGTTCTGTGTGCTCTGCTTTGGTGGCCCAGGGTTCGCTGGTTCAGATCCCAGGCTCAGACCTACACCACTCATCAAGCCATGCTGTGGTGGGACCCACACACAAAATAGAAGGAGATTGGCACAGATGTTAGCTCAGAGTCACTCTTCCTCAAGCAGAAACAGGAAGATTGGCAATGGATGTTAGGGCCAATCTTCCTCTCCAAAAAAAAATTGTGAAATTGCTGGTTGAAGTGGCAAAATGCTTTAAACTACCAAGTCACTCCCAAAAAAGTTGTACCAATATTAACTTCTGCCACACTCTCATCAACAATAGTCATTATTATTTTGGAAACTCTTTTCCTAATTGATAAGCAAAGAGAATGGTAGCTTGCTGATTTGCTTTTATTTAATTACTGGAATTTTATTTTCTTTAAGTTTATTGGCAATTTAAATTTTAAATTTTTTAAATTGTTCAAGGCTAATTTATCTGCTTTTCAATTTATCACATATGTAAGGAATTAGGATTTTGTTTCAGTGTTTGTTTTTCATTTTGTTTGTTTTTGCCATTATCGCAATGGCTTTTCTAATAAATAAAGCATGAGTGAATGCTTTATAATGAAAAAGTTAAGCAATTGTACATACTTATGCATTAGTGGCAAAGTGGCTCCTAGGAACCAGAATTTGTCCAAGAACATTCCAAGAACAGTGTCCTGATATCCTTAATTTTGGTCCCCAAAATTCAACATAAACAAAGTTTCAACACGGCAATTAGTTCTGCTTTATTTATTGGAGAAACTGTAGTAATATATAATTAATCACTGCCTAGATCCTCCCTGCCTTCTAAAAATACAAAAATCTATATGCCAATAATTTATGTATCCCATCGTAAATGGAAGTTTCAGTGATTATTTTGCAAAATTATCTTATTGTAGTCTTAGGGAGAAACTAATAATTGCTAGGAGTTTTCTCTCCCACAAACACAAGTTCAGAAAAAAGTTCCTCAGCACCGCTTGAGGTCACACGTTATTGCTTTGACCACTTCTGCCCATCCCTGGCAAGATCTACTGTAACTAGAATCGTCCTCGGGAGATACATGGGTGGTGGGGCAGCAAGCCAACCTCAAAAGACACCTTCATACCACGGAACAACATAAGCGTATTTCACTCTCCCTTTTCCCTAGTTCTTCTGGAAGCTTTCATGTTATTTTATGATGTGACTCTTCCCTGCCATTTTATATTTTTCTGAGCAGTGAACAGGAAAGACATAGTGAGTCTTATGTGCTAAATAAATATGGCTGGTCCTGAGATCTAAAAGACTGAGGCAGAAAAAGAAAGAAGCCATCACTATTTAAAAACACAAACAAACCTCAACCAAAGAACATTCAACTAGCAGCTTTTGTTCAAGTGGCAGCGTCTCTCTATTTAAGATTCTCCTGACACTCTTGTCCCAAAGAACTGGTGTACTCTGACTAGAAGGTTGCTAAACTTGGATAGAATTTCCCTGGAGCTCATATATATTCCTTCCCTTATTGCCCCAGAAAGTACAATTAAGAAATGGGAAGGAAGAGAGGGTCGAGACACCAACTTTGTTCCCTGTTCACAGGTTTTTATCCAACTCTTCCTTGTCTCTCTTTATACTCCTTTCTAGCCACAAATAACATTGAATATATATGGTAGAAAGGCAGCAATTAAATTAGTATCTTGCAAAACATTTTATAAGATATGAGAAATGTGATTGAAAAATGACAAATCAAAATTTTCCCATCAATAATCACTTTAAATGCACACTTTATGATTTCATAACATTTGTAGATTATTTTCTCTTAAAAATAATGATTCTTGGAATTGTCTTTTTATTCACTGTAATCCTGCACTTACATATAACCTAAAATTCCTTCGTTTTATGTAAAACCTTCTTTAAGCAGAAAAGGGAAGTAGAGAAGTGAGATGAAATTATTAGTTTTAGTTGGGAATGGTCATATAAACATGAAAAGTAAAGTGGAAAATTTAAACAATCCTCCAGGATATGCCAAGTGGGGAAAAGTCACTTGCATCTCAGATACTGCCTCAGGCTCCCATTGCATTTTTGTGGATAGACGTGGCCTTCATTGCTTCTCCAACACTACTTCGAAGAGAGGAAAATTGAATAGGTTGGCATATCTCTCACAAGATATTGTAAACCTGACTCAAAAGTTTCTTCAATGAGGAAAAAAGGGAAGAGGCAGCTTTTCCAAATGCAGGTGCGTTCATCGAGGCAAGGACAGACAGAAATAGGGCACATTTGTTGTCTAAGCCTTCTTTCTCAAACTTGTTTTTAAGGTTTTATGATAAGAAAACATGTGCTTTTCTCCTGCTATTGGGCTTTCAGATGATTTTTCCACACAGAAAAGAAGCCTCTGGCATTTTTTACATTGCAACCAGCAGTTGCTTGGCTGCACTATCAAAGCAGGCCCAGCAGATCCTCTTGAATGGAGCATCCAAGACCCACCACAGACTCTGGCTGCACTAATGAACTAAGAGCACAGATCCCGCTGGGCCCCAACAAGGCAGCAGGGGGGACATAAAATCCCATGGAGATGGGACCAGGCGTGGGCCATAAAGAATCAACTTGTCTTAGCAGGTGCTGTAAGTCCCCACATCTGCTGGCCATAGAAAACAAAGTGGCTAATGGACGATGTGAAAATGTAAATACACCATAAAGAGTTATTTTGTTACTCTTCTTGGCATTAGTCATGTCGAGGTTTGGCATTTTTTTCTTTTTTTTTTTTTTATATTAAGCAAACTTAGATACAATTTTTTTAGCAAACAGTAGAGTCAGATCAATTACTTTTGTAAATGCATTTTAACATAATAATATCCACAAGTAATCCTGGTGAAACCGATGGGATTCATCTCCCAGTGGAAGATTCAGAGAAACAAGCAAACTGCTTATACTGATCCGGGTAGCACTTGATGGAAAACACGATGACAAAGGTCCATAGTCATTTGCATATAGAAAGGTCCTGAGCAGTGGTTAAGGATTCAGCCTTCAGAGTCAGAAGGATCTGGATTCAAATCCCCAGTCAGTTGTTTACCAGGCACATAACTTCTCTGAGAGTCCGTTTACCTCCTATATAAAATGGGAATAAAAATACCTTCCTTACACAACTATGGGCAGATGAAAATAAAATAGTATTGTTAAGCCTTTAGAACAATCTAAAATAAAGTGATCATTCAATAAATAGTATCTTATTATAATTGTTGTTACTATTGATTATTTATTATACCCTAGTTTGTCCAAAAATAGATTTAAGGTGGTCTATAAGGATAAATACAACATGGCAAAATAGCACAAGTCAGTAGATGAAAAGAGAAAAGGGACAAAAATAAGGGGAATTTTTTTTTGCACAGAATCCATTTTGACTATGGTTCAATGAGATTAAAATTTGTATTTCTTTTTTTTTTTTTTTTTTTTGTGAGGAAGACCAGCCCTGAGCTAACATCCGTTGCCAATCCTCCTCTTTTTTTGCTGAGGAAGACTGGCCCTGGGCTAACATCTGTGCCCATCTTCCTCCACTTTATATGGGACGCCGCCACGGCATGGCTGACAAGCAGTGTGTCGGCAGGCGCCCGGGATCCGAACCCGCGAACCCCGGGCTGCCAAGCGTGAACTAAACCGCTGCGCCACCGGGCGGCCCCCAAAATTTGTATTTCTTGTTCATGAACTACTCATCAAATACACAGCAACTAAAATCAAGGCACAACTTAGCAACACTAAAAGGACTCCTGGGAAGACTAAAAACTTCATTTTTATTTCACTTCAGGTCATGGACTCTTGCTCTTGCTCCCATGAAAATACCAGTTATCAAGAAACAGGCCACTATAAACTTTAGTGGCTGGGGCACAAGAGCCAAGGAGCAGAATAATGTGGCCTCAGTTGACTCTGGCCTAAAAGATCCATCCAAACTTCTCTTTCACTTTAAGCTTAGGTTTTTCCACTCCTCTCCTTCACTGATTTCTATGCTTATCAGGGTGCACATCACTGCACTGTTATTTAGTGAGACCTCAAAAAATAAGATCCCACAGTAAATTTTATTTTAGAAAAGATATGCCACATCACTTTCAGCATCAGATCTCAAGGGAGGGGAAGCATCTTGGCATGTAAATTTACGAAAGTCTACTTTTGAATATTAATTATGTATCGCACTACCTCCTCACATAACTATTTTTGCTATAAATTTTGCTACAGCAAGCTGTAGGATTAGCATTTTAAAGACTTGCTGGAGGTGGGAGTTCAACCAATAAACCTAAACACTCTTGGCCTCCTGTTGAGATACGCTTTAATTTGTAATGCTCAAAGTACATGTTTATTCTGCCAGACTGAGAATTTGGAAGACTGCATCACAGAAATGGGAAGAAAAAGAGGTTTCCTCTTGAATGCAAAGTCCAGTTGAATGGCTGTGGTTCCCTGAAACCCTTTGTTGGGAAATATCCTGGGGCAGTGTTTAAGCTGAAGGGGAAAGAATTCTACAACCAACTAATGACATCTCCTTGTGGGCAGAGGAACAAGGAGGTGGGAGCATATGGCAGGTATTTGCCCTTCTTGCCATATACGCTGGACCTACAAACCACATATATCCATTTAAATCCGTGGAAAGTTGTTCAGTAGAATTTTAAATGCTAAGTCAAGCAGTTCCCCCAAACCCATGGACCCCTTGCCACTCTTTCAAGCTGTCATGCCCCATAAAAAAACAGTACAGGTGAGTCCTGAGCTGGTGCCCAGCCAAAGGAGTCAGTTGAAATTACTGTTGAGCACAAGTCACTCTGGGAAGGCACCGGAAGGTGGATAAGAAAGGCAGGTTAAGAGGGAAAGTGGTTATTATTATGTCTCTCAAATGTGCTTTCTTTTATAGAGCAAAGAATATTGCAGAGTATATCTTTGGCAACTAAAGCAAAGAAGATAACTGATTCAGACTGGCCATGTAGAATTACGTTTCAGACTGGTCGTGTAGAATTAGTCCTGAAGAGAAATGCTTCTTTTTAAGCAAATACATCACCACCACCCACATCAATCTGGGTTAGCCTGACAATGGGTTGTGCCTATAATCACAGCCAGTGTCACCACTTCTCCATCCCACTGCCCAGCATCTTTAGAGTAACTATGGAGATTAGTTCATAGCCCAGGCTCAGCCTGGCAGCCTTTTCTAATATCCCTAAGAGCCACAAAATGTTGGGGGCAAAATCCTTGGCCCCTTTTCCCGAGTTGCAGACTGTGTGTGTCTCAGGTTGCCTGGATGTTTTCCTTTGTTGTAACTGGGTAGGAGACAAAGGGATGCCCAGGCAGGCATGAGATCAAAACGAAGTCTTGTCATTTCAAAATGATCATTAAAGGAAGGAATACTGAACCAATAATTTTCATTTCTACTCATTTAAAATTCCTTCCAAGAAAAATGGCTATAAGATAATTTAGGGAGACATGAAGGGTTACATATTAGTTGATTCTGTTTATATAAAATATCTAGAATAAGTAAATCTATAGAGACAGAGAGTAAATTAGTATTTGCCAGGGACTGGGGGGAGGGGATAATGGGGAGTGGCTGCCTAATGGAGTGCATCTCTGTTTGGGGTGGTGAAAATGTTTTAGAACTTGATAGAAGTGATGGCTATTTAACACCGTAAATGTACTAAATGCCACTGAATGTACACTTTAAAATGGTTAATTTAATGTTGCATGAATTTCACCCCAATTTTTTAAAAGACAATTTGTGGGGACATTTGATGAAAATTGAATATGGACTGGATATTAAATGGTATTGTGGAATTACTAATTTTTTTAGGTGTGATAATGGTATGGTATTACATGGAAGAATAAAATGTTTTATTCTTTTTTCAAAGATGCATATGGAGACAGGCAACTAAAGCAAAAATAGACAAGTGAGACTACATCAAACTAAAAAGGTTCTGCACAGCAAAGGAAATAATCAACAGAATAAAAAGGCAACCTGCAGAATGGGAGAAAATCTTTGCAAACCTTATATCTGGTAAGGGGTTAATATTCAAAATATATAAGGAACTCCTACAGCTCAATAGCAAAAAACAAATAACTGGATTAAAAAGTGGGCAAAGGACTTGAATAGATACTTTTCCAAAGAAGATATACAAATGGCCAACAGGTACATGAAAAGGTTCTCAGCATTACTAATCATCAGGGAAATGCAAATCAAAACTATAGTGATGGGGCTGGCCCAGTGGCGTAGTGGTTTTCACACGTTCACAGGTTCGGATCCCCGGCACAGACCTACACACCACTCATCAAGCCATGCTGTGGCAGCATCCCACATACAAAATAGAGGAACATGGGCACAGATGTTAGCTCAGGGCTAATCTTCCTCAGCAAAAAATAAAAACAAATTTAAAAGAACACTACAATGAGCTATCACCTCACACCTGTCAGGATAGCTATTATCAAAACAACAGCAAAAAAGATAAGTGTTGACAAGGATATGGAAAAATTGGAATACTGTATACTCCTGGTGGGAATGTAAAATGGTACACCCACTATTGAAAACAGTATGGAGGTTCCTCAGAAAATTTAAAATAGAACTATCTTATGATCCAGCAATCTCATTTCTGGGCATATATCCAAAAGAATTGAAATCACATTTCAGAATGATATCTACACTCCCATGTTCATTGCAGCATTATTCACAATAGCCGATATATGGAAATTACCCAAATGTCTATCCACAGAAAAATAAATAAATAAAATATGGTATGGACATACAGTGGAACATTATTCAGTCTTAAGAAAGAAGGAAATCCTGCTATATGTGACAACATGGATGAACCTGGAAGACATTAGGCTAAGTGAAATAAGCCAGTCACAGAAGGACAAATACTGCATGATTCCACTTATATGAGCTATTTAAAGTAATCAAATTCACAGAAGCAGAAAGTAGCATCGTGGTGGCCAGGGCGTGGGGAGAGGGGAAATGAGGAGTTGTTCAACAAGTATAAAGTTTCAGTTATGAAAGATGAATAAGTTCTATAGATTGGCAGTATAACATCATACCTAAAGTCAACAATATACTGTATTGTGCACTTAAAAAATTTGTTAAGAGAGTAGTTCTCATGTTAAGTGTTCTTGCTATGCGCACACACACAAAAGGGGGACATGAGGAACCTTTTGGAGGTGAAGGATATGTTTATTAGCTTGATGTGGATGATGGTTTCACAGGTGTATGCATATGTCCAAATTCAAATTATATACATTAAATATGTACAGTTTTTCATACATCAATTACAGTCATGTGCCATATAATGAAGTTTTGGTCAACAATGGACAGCATACATGATGGTGATCCCATAAGATTAGGACCATATAGCCTAGGTGGGTTAGGCTGTACCATCTAGGTTTGCGTAATTACATGCTATGATGTTCGTACAACGACGAAATTGCCTAACGACGCATTTCTCGGAATGTATCCCTACATTAAGCGACACATACCTGTATACCTCAATAAAGCTGTTAATTAAAAAAAAGAAGATGTGTGCAGAAGTCTTTAGGGGTTAGACATCATGATATCTGCAACTTACTTTCTAATAGTTCAGCAAAAATCATACATTTCTATAGAGAGAAATAAAAGAAAAATATTTTAGATTGTTGAATCCAAGTGGAGGATATAGACCTGTTCATTTTGTTGTTCTTTGAACGTTTTAATATGTTCGAAACTTTGAAAATAAATATTGGGAGAAATTTTTTTTAACATTCTCTCGAAATTCAGAGTGAAGTTCATGGCTCATATTAATCAATAAATTGACTAGTTAATTAATTAACGCAAAAAAATTGTTAAGCATCTACTAGATTCCAGGCACTGTGCTAGGTACTCAGGATATAATAATGAACAAAACATATGTAATCTCTCCCCTCATAAAGCTTACAGCCCAGTGAGGGAACCCATGAATAATTAGGCAGCACAATAGATGCAAGATGCCAAGGGAATGCATAGGAGGGGTTGGAAAAGTCAAGAAAACTTCCCAGAGAATGAAAGACAAAGACTGAGACCTGAAGGACTTATTCAGAGTCAGCTAAGTAAAGAGAGAACAAGCATTCCAGGTAAAACCAGTGGAGTGAAGGCCTGGAGGTGAGATTCTGGGCCAGAGGCTGCAAATCAGAGGGCCTACAGGAGCCAGACAAATGGCATAAATGAGTGAAAACAAGAAGCAGCCCCATTTAAAGGAAGCTATCCAGTCTGTAGGGGGCACTGCCACTCAATTCCAGGAAGCCCCTGGGGAAGGAGAAAATCAAGAACCAAGGAGGTCAAGTGATTACCCCAGTTGTAGATAAGTCTCTACCCAGGGAACCTTCCACTCTCTCATGTTGCCTTTGAAGGTATAGCCCTTTCCTAAAGGGGAGAGAGGCGGCAGCCAAAACTATATTCAGGGCATTAGAAAACACCAGGGTTGGGGAAATAACCCTGACCATGACCACCAACTAGCCAGGCATAGAGCAATACGTGTACGCGTGCAATCCAGGGCCTCCCCACTGTGCATATTTTTCATTTTCTTTTAGACAGAGTTGGAGAGAGAGGCATAGGCACAGAGTGGTAATTCCTGGAGCTATAAATTCTTAGTATTCTGAGTTGGATTGATTGTCAGATTCTAGAGCTGCTTAAACAAATCACGTAGCAAAATGATGAGAGCGTACACGATTCTATTCTGTTTTGTTTTGCTTGCCTGACCATCGCCAGATTAATGCTGACTCATCTGCAGACTTGAGGGGAAAAAGCCCTAACTTTCATTCTCCCTCATTTTTGCTATAGGACAGAGAGGTGGAGAAAGACAAGGGAGTGGGATTTCACAGAAAAAAATATATTTCAGAAGACCTTGAGATTAGTACGGTGTTTCGTCTTTTGCAAATAAATAAATTAGGGTAAACAGTTTTGAGCTCCCCTTTTTCTAAGTACTACCCTTTTCAGTAGGGTTAAATGTTAATGGATTTGAGGGAATTTGGCGGACTGGGGAGGTGTCCAGTACTATGTGTAAGATTTCAGTCTGGGAGCCTTGAGGGGCTTCTGCAAAATCCATGACAGTCTCCTGTGCCCAGTGAGACGCCAGGACATCTATGAAGACCTGGGGTGCCCATTTTACAATTAGAGCCCTTGAAGAAAATTCTCTCCATTTCCTATCTTGAAACACATCTCTTGGTGGCTTTTTTTGTTCTATTCTGGGGCCTGAGAAGAAGCCTGACTGCTAATTTGCAGCTCTAACCCTTTGAAGTGCCATTGATATTGCAAACTTGGGGAGCCCCCGGCATCATAATGGAATCTTCAACCTGCCCCCGGCCACACTACAAATAAACTTGCTGAGGCGAACCTGGGAGCAGGCCCTGCGCACCACCGCCAGCCAACCTCTGAGAAAAGGGCTGGGGCAGCATAAGCTTTGCAAAGGAAAATAAAATCCACAGCATGGAGCCTCAAACAAGAAAAACAGTGAGATATTTAAACCTGACCATTTCTTTTTAAAGACTTGGGTGTTCTTCAGAAAGGGAATTTCCCTCCCACCTCAGAAGGGCCCAGAGTGTTACTCATATTATTTACAGAGCTTTGAAGTGTGTCTCCAAAGTTTGAGTTCAGCTCCGAGGAATGTGAGGGTCAAATCATTTTCCCTTTCTGATGAAGGCAGGCTGTGAATTTAATACCACAATTTATTCGAAACAAGGAAATACACTGAGGCACTCTCATACGAATGCACGACAGTAGACGCTTAGAACTGTAGCATACGCCAAAGAGTTCATACGGTTTGGCCAACAGTGGTGATACGTTTAATGAGACTTCTGGTTAATCCATTCCTACCAGCCTCAGCACCTGTAAAATGCAAGACACTTTGCTTCTAATAATAGGAATTGACAATTTATTTAAACAATGTTAGAGTCATCATTTTCTAAAAGTAAAATAATTAAAGATATACTCCTATAGTATGTGTATATTTTATGAAAACTGGAGGTTAAATAGCACATCTGGGGAATCTGGCTTTTCCTGGTAAGCCTCCAGGTGACCTCTCTTTTTAAAAGTGGCCTTTTGAGCGTTATTATCTTAACAAGAACCCTCATTTATATAGCTGCTTTCTTTATGGAGCTTGAAGCACTTTGTTGACCTTGGAATGCCCTTCATGCATAGGAGGATGCTCTCCCTGGCCTACAGAGATGGTGAGACACTCACAGGCCAAGGACCAAAAGGCTTGGCTGGAGGCAGTCAGTGCTGAGTGAGCGTCCATAACTGTTCTCTCAGCTGGAGTGACCCGGGAATATTTTGGTCTATGGGACCCAGCAGGGTGCTGCCACCACATACTTGAAGAGGCTACAAGGGGTCCAACGTTCTGAGTCAAGTCTGTCCTTTCCACTTACTGGTTGGTAATCTTAAGCATATAGCTTAAATTCCTGTAACCTCCACTTCCACATCTGTATAATGGGATTAATAATACTTCCCTCATACATCTGTTGTGTAACAGTTTATTGCCCTTATATGTTTGCAGAGCCGTTTCTCCCTATTAGTTTGTATTTAGCTGAATCAGCATTTTTGGTTAAATAGATATTGAATGACCTGGCACTGTGCTCATAGCTTTACTTAGATTATTTTATTTAATTCTCATAAAAACCACACAGGCTTATATATGTATATATAATTATAAGAATATAATTATTAGCAGACATAGAAAAGTGATTCTTAGAATAGTTAGTAACTTGCCTGAGTTCATAAACTAGTTGAAATCAGGGTTCAAGGCAAGATATTCTGCCTCTAAAGCTTGAGTTCTTAACCAGGATACCACTTCTTATTCTTGGCTGTCTCAGATCCTAACACATATAGTAGGCACGTGAATAAGTGATTGTGATGTAATGTACTAAGAAGACTTGGTAAAATGCATTTTCTGGTGATTTTATGTTTTGTTCCAGTCATTTTAAATAAACCTGGCTCACCTTGGGATGCCTGTACTAGACTACATAAAAAGTCCACGACATTGTCACAGTCAAATTCCTTCAGGTCTTTCTCCTTGGCTGGCATATCTCCTCCTCACTCTCATCTTGCCTGGTTTCTTGACAGCCCTTGTTTGGTGCTACTCCTTGACCCCAGCCTCCCACCTACCTGGTGACCTGGTTTTGAACTTGTTCTACATGAGGTCAGATACACCAGTGGTCTTTAAACTGGAATATGTGCACCTCTGGAAATACACAGGAACTTTCCAAGGGATGTGTGGTCAGGGGAGGTTTTAAGGGAATCATTTTCCAGATCCCCAACTTCTATAAATACTCTTTCCTAAAACTAATTTTGCCTGAGAGGAAGCTTATTGAAAAGGAACAAGCTCTTATTTCTTGCTTCCTCTTTCATTTCTCCCTTCTTACAAAAAAGTATGCTTTTTCTCTCTTTTCCAATCTCACCGAAGGTGCATGGCCCCAGGGCGTACAGACCTCAAGGCCGCCAAACAAACAGACACTTGGAAAATATTTGTTTCTGTCCTCGTTTTTCAATTCTTTTCTTTCAGTCACATTGAAGGAGGACATAACTGAATTGTCAGCTGATGGGTCATTAAAAATACTTTTGTTTATTGGTTTGGGTGTATATCAGAATTTCAGACAATTGAGAAATGTCCTATAACAAAAATTCCTCCCTTCCTATCCTCGCATTTACTGAGCAAGTATTTCAGTGTTTTCATTTATAAAAATGAAAACTAGGGATAGAAATGATGCTGAACCCTGTCTCATTCTAGCAATACTGAGACATCCACAATTCAGTTAAACTAAAATTTAATTGAGCTAATTTAAAAAATATAGCCCTAGCCATCTTATAAGAAATTAATTTTCAATTAGTTTGTGTTTTAAATACTGTGTTTAATACCACACATTTATCAAAATGTGTAGTATACTTATGTTTTTTGACCAATTGTGTACCATTAATAATCATAATAATAATTCAGTCAATAATATTTTAATATTTACAGCTTGATGACTAGAGGAAAAAATTTAACTAAAATGTCAATGTACATATTTTGTAGCAGAGAATTATGATACAGTGGTCTATAAGACTTTCAAGCATAAAATATATTACAGAAAGATAAAACTCTTCTGGGGGAATTCAAATAAAAATATGAGTTCAAAAGTAAAAAAAAATGATGTAAAAGTTCAGCCTGTTAAAGGAGAGTTTATTTGTACATTTTTAAATAGGTGATGGTGGATATCAGATCAGGACTTAGATTCCATTGGATGCATTTTAAAGGGTGATATAACATTTTCATATAAAAGTTCAGTATTTACAGTAGTTTATTTAAAAGGCCAATATTTGCAATATGATGAAAATACTTTCAATTATTCTATTTACACTTAAAATATATAAGGAGATATGAAAATTTTCATAATTCTCTTAAGGGGTATATGTGAACAAATTTTGAAGACCACTCTATACGTAAAAGAGAAGCAATTCTCATATCCTTCATCCAGCAAGCACATAGTAAGTAGGTGCTTAATAAATGCATATTAAATAGATGAACGCTGAAGCACTTTGTAAATTAAAAATCACTCTACAAATGTTAGAGTTGGTGACGAAGCACTGTCATACCCTGTGCCTATATCAGTCATCACAAGAAATCTTATAGATTTGGTTCAGGATGAAATACTAGCACTGGCCCTAGCCCTATGCATGGTGTTCATTCTTTTCACAACATCTTGACAACCTTTCAAAAATCACCTGACTTTGACTTAAAAGTGTGTTGTTAGTAGATAAACTCAATAATAAGATATTTCCCCTAACAAGTACTTTCAACTAGTGGAAACTACTGGGAGTGCCAATCCTTTTGGAGTGGAATCTGGCAACAGCTACCCAAATTACATCCTTTGACTCAGCAACCATACATCTAAGACTTTCTCCGCACATACACTTGGACTCTTATAAAGTAACCTGTTTTATGAAATATTGGGAAAAGATAGGTAACTACCCAAGCAAGATTGGTTAAATTATGGCACATCTACATCATTACCTACTACAGATGTATAAACTGATAGCGAGATATCTCTAGATGTATTGTTAAACGGGAAACAAAATCAAGGTGCTTAACAGTGTTTATGGTGTGTGCTCCTCTGTGCAAGAAAGGCAAGAGAATAAGAAGACACATATGTGTATCTGCTTGGATTGGCATAAGGAAACACTCGAGGAATAAAAATAGGATCAAGGGGAACAGGGTGGATAGGGATAAGGTGGGACTGAGACTTTTCACCACATGCCTTTTATACCATTTTGATTTTTGAACCACGTATTACAATTGATTCAAAAAATAAAAGCACCCCAAAGAAGTTTTCACCAACCACAGTCCAGTGCTAAACCTGATACATTGTAATTAGTTGACCTTATCTAAGAATATTTTCTGAATCAAGACCCAATCTTGAAGTCCCTTGGACATGTTTTCTCCATATGATTGCGGATGCATATTTTATTGATTTTGCTGCAGGAACAGTAATTGTTAAATTGCAATTCCATGAAATGTGTGCATATGCCACACAGCAGCTTAATTTATTTAATGGTTTTAAGCAATTTACAAAAAGTGACTTGGTTTTTTTTGGCTAGCTCCTTACATTTCTCCTTCCTTTCTCATTCCAATAGTCAATTGAGTCTGGTGCGTTTCGTTGCGCATACTCGAATGTAGAGCAGAACTATTTTAATGGCACATTTAGTGCCCATTTGTAATAATGTTTTCACTCATTAAAATGTACGCTAGGGAGAGCCATGACAGCAGCACTAAGTAATTACAGTCAAGCAGAAACTGGGATGAAGAGAAGGAGGTCCAGCTCTCTCACACCCTATTCCAATTTTTCACCAGCATTTTGACCTCAACGAGACCTCTGTTCCCTTGATCCCTCCATTCTCTACTAGTCCATCAGCCCCCTCTGGATTCATTTCCTTCACCACTGAGCCAGGACCCCACGGTGCAGCATTTCAACCTCTCTCTTGTCAGCACCTTCAATCTCCTCGACCCTTTGCCTTCTGCCACATACCCCCTGCCAGTCTCAAGCTCCAGATTCCTCCAGTAATCCATCTTCTCTATGCCTACACTGAGACTGCCAAGCACAGCTGGAGAGAAACATACAACCCTACAGATTAGTGCCCTGCAGATTTATGTTTTCTGATCTCAGCTGAATTCTCAACACCATTTCTCAACCTGTCCTGAGTCGGCTCCCACTCACATTTTCCTCAAGGGCTCTTCTGAACCTTTGCCCCATTCCCCTCCTCTCCTCACTCCGATGACCTTGCCCTGCATTCAGAGGGAAATAAGGCTATCAGTGTGTGGTCCTCTTCTTGTCAGACCAGAAACGGTGACGGTGACGGGATCTCTGGCCAGGCGGACCACAAGTCTTAAGGTGGAGTGCCGGGTGGGAAGTCCCACGTACCGCAGGACCAATACCTTCCCTGGGGACCATAATCATGCCTGATTAAGAGCTGCTTCTTGAAATGCTAGTCTCCTTTCACTCTACCTCTTCTTCACCTCCTATTCACTCCCTAATTCATAGCAATCCTGCCTCCACTTCTACTTCTTCACTGAAATTGTAGTTCCTTAGATCTCTTTTGACATTCAAGGTCCTAATCAAATCCGAAGTCTCTACTTAGTCCTTATCTTTATTGAATTCTACATATAATTTGGCCATATACACCACACTCTCTTCTCAGTCATCACTCTCTCCTTAACCCTCCTCTAGGATAATTCTTGCTCAATTCTCTTTCCTGACCTGCTTTTCTCCACAACAGCTTAAATAACTGTGTTCCTTGGGGCATGTCCACCGCACTCTACCCACCGGGCAATCTCATCACTTCCCTCGGCTTTATCATCTCCATATTCAGGCTGACCCTGTCCAAGGCTGAATTCCATTCCTTCCCTCAAGACACCGGCTCCTACTCCAGATATTTCCAGATATCCAGATAGATATTTCCTCTACCCAAAAGCTCAAGCAATAAACAGAAATCTGTCTAAACATCTTCCTCTGTACATGCAATCAGGCATCAAGTTTTGGCATGCCTTCTTCTAAACGTCTCTCAAATCCCACTCTTCCTCTCTATCGTCATAGCTTTCTGTTCCATTCAGGACCATATCATCTCTGGCCTGGATGATTGTGCAGCAGCAGTGCCTGGGACAGAGTTGACCCTCAGTCAGCTCACTGTTGAATGAATAAGTGACTGAATGAACCCACCGAACCAACCATGGTCTCATTACCTCTGGTCTATGCTGCACACAGCAGCCGGAGTCCTTTCTAAACAAATCTGCCCATATCCTTTCCCTGCTTAAATTCCTTTAAAGGCCCCCACTACCTGCAGAATAAAATCCAGATTCCTCATGTCTCTAGCCCCTAATTGCCTCTCCAACTTCATTTCCCATTATCCCTTCATAATAATAATATCTAACACTCTGATCACTTATCACACATAAGGCACTATTCTACGCTTTTTAAATTGACTACCTCATGTAAACCTCACTCTGAACCTATAAAGTATACACAATTAATTTTCTCACTTTTCAGATAACAAAATTGAAGCACAGAAAGACTGAGTAACTTCCCAGGGTCACGCATCTAGAAAGCGGCTGAGGTCGGAGTCAAACCCAGCCCGCTGACCCTCAAATCCATACTCTACATACCATGAGCATTGCCTCACTTGCACCCTCTGCTATGGCCAAAACAAACCACTAGCTCTGCCTTGTACCTGCTAAGTTCCTTAACTACTCCTTGACTTTGGTCACGCTCTTCCAGAGAGACATTCAGGGTTCTCATCAAATTGTCCTTCCCCACCATTCTGTTGGCTAAGCTCCAATTTAACTCTCAGTACACAAACAGACTTCACCTCTGCTTGGAAGCCTTCCCTGGCCTCCCAGACTATTATTTCTCCTCAATCGGATGCCTTCACTATTTTATACATAAGTGTGTTATAACACTTAGCACACTGTATTGTGAATATATGTGTGTATCCCCACCAGCCTGTGAGCTTAGGGAATAGAGAGGTTTTCTTATTCATCACTGAATACACAGAACCTAGCACAGTGCCTGTACATGACGGGTACTCAGTCAACATTAAATGAATGAATGGATGAATGATACTTAATTACTGATGATGATGATCAAGCTGCACACAGATACGGCACCTTTTACACTAATAGATCTCCAAGTGGGACTACCCTAAGTTCCAATGAGTGAAAAAAAATTCAAGCCAGTTTAATTTATAAATATTTGTTGAATGTCTGCTACAACTATCTTTTATTCTGATTTAGAAGGTAGAAACCAGGAAATACAAGGGCAGCTTGGAAAAGGCTCATGACAATACCAGGTGTAGAACCAAAATGTGAATGATATGAAATGATTAATACGTGAATAAAAATCTTCCCTGAATCATCACCAGGGGCCTTCCCAGTGGATCCAGTGCCTTGAGCAATCTATTTACTTGGCGTTTCCCTGCTCTGTGCTCTGTGCTGCAGTCGTATGAACCATATAACAAAAGGCAAAGGGAACTGACCATGCCTTGAGGACCTAAACATTTACTACATCCCTTCGATGTAGCATTTTCAGTTTTGCAATTACTTTCACATGTAATATCTTCTTACAGATAATGTGATTTCTAGAATTTTTGAAAAATTCTAGAAAAATGAAAGTGAGGTCCAAAGACCTAGATGATTTGCTTGAGCCCCACTGCCCTTGAGATTATCAAGAATTACCCCTATTTTGCAGTTGAGAAAATTGAGGCTGTAAGAATTTAAGTGATTGATATTGTTATCACATAGATAGTGGCAAAGTCAGGATTTAAATCTTAGTTTTCTGAATACAACCCTAGTGCACTTTCTCCTTATATATCATGAAACTTTGAGAGATTAATCCAAGCTTCTTCAAACTGCAGAAAAATGAAAGTGAGGTCCAAAGACCTAGATGATTTGCTTGAGCCCCACTGCCCTTGAGATTATCAAGAATTACCCCTATTTTGCAGTTGAGAAAATTGAGGCTGTAAGAATTTAAGTGATTGATATTGTTATCACATAGATAGTGGCAAAGTCAGGATTTAAATCTTAGTTTTCTGAATACAACCCTAGTGCTCTTTCTCCTTATATATCAGGTCAGCCACAACCTGGAGAAAACAAATGTTCAAGATCCATCAGGCAGTGGCATCTCCTGGAAGTTCAGCTGCTGGAGCAAGGTGCTGACTCATTAGAAACCACCTCTACTCATCCCTCCACTGCAAAGTAGAAAACAGAGTCCATGTGTCTACACAGTGTATTTTAAATGTATGAATTTCACATAGTGTACATTTTCTAAAATGAAAAGTGGTAGCATTTTTTGTAATGAGACATTAGCATTAATGTACTATTTTATTTCCTAAATAAAATAGGGACTTAGAAAGCTAAGTATTAGCATTATATGCTACTAATTTAATTTCAACTGAATGGCCAATCAGAAATTAAAATAATGAAGGACCATGAACTCTTGGGAAAAAACAACCAACAAACCACTCCTTACAAGAGGGCCCGATTTTCTTCTGATACGGAAGTGATCCTGCCTGAAGATAAACATATGTGTATATGTGTACAAAATACTTATGCTGAAGTAACTGCAGTTAGCATCTTTCATGCCACAGACTCATAGCACAGAATTATAATTTAGAGATAAAGTCCAGTCTCTTTATTTTACAGATAATTTTAAAGCAGTAATAGCTATTTATTTACCAAGCGCCTAGTTTGTTCTCATTATGCACATATTATCCCTAAGTTTATGCTACAGCCATTCCAAATGATTTGTGCCATCTTGAATATACTATATTCCAGTTCCAAAAGGAAGACAAATACAAACACGCTCATTAGATTGTTGTTTGTGGCAGCAAAGAGTTAAAGGCAACCTAGGTATCCATCACCAGGGGAATGTGTAAGTAAAATGAAGTAAACGCATACAATGGATACTGGCAGCAGTCGGAAGTTAGACGACATGAATAGAGTAACATGAATAGACCTGAAAAATTAAATCTTTGGTAAAAATGTAAGAAATTAAATGAGATGTATAGCCCATTAGCATTAAAGTAAATTAATAAACAAATACCCACAAAACAACACCATATATTTTTAAAATATATACAGATAATTAAAACTATGTGAGGGTGGTTGATTAAATATACAGAGTGAGTACTGATCAAGCAAGGAAAAGGAATGGGAGAGAGGAACATGGATCAAAAGGAAAATTATGAAATAAAACAGAGGAGAGCCTTGGTTGGGCAGATGGTCACAGTGTGCAGCAAAATGAGGAGTCTGATCAACTCAATTTGAGGCACCTAAAGCACTAAAGAAAGAGGAGAAAAAGAAGAGAATACAAATACAAAGTGTTTCACCATTTGCCAAATTCTGTTTTATTATAGGACAAATAATTTCTTTATAGGTAATGATAAGACAGATTTTAGTAGGACATATGTTTTGAAGCTAGTTTCATTTCCAGTCTTTCAGATCATACCTTACATAGTACATCACTCTAATCATAACACAGAATATTATGGCTCTTAAGTCTACTCAAAAACTTCTACAAACCACTGCAAAAGTAGGAGAATTAAAAACCAGAAATGCAAACACCACTCTTTACAAAACCAGGAGAAATCTGTGACCGTGAACCACAGTATTTGAGGACAGCTGCTAAAAGCAAGAAAGCTCAGTTAGGGATCCCGAATGAATATGAATGTTTGGATCAATAGAAACCAGAAGTGAAGGCTGGTGGTGGAAACATCCCATGCTAACAAGAGGAAACAGGCAAAAAAAGACCAAATGAGAAATTACACAAACATAGATATTTGTTGAAAGCAGCAGGTCAGTGAGAGAGATGGAAGAGAGCCTGTGTTGTAAGCAGACCGACAGCTGTCAGTTTCTACCAGCTAGGGAGCAATAAAGTCTGGAAGAAGTCATATACACAACTCTACCTGGTGAATGAGGAATACTGTCCTGGCCTGTCCTCCACTTGAAACTCCTGCAAATAGTGTTTCCAAGAAAAATTCAACACTTTTAAAGATAGAGAATAATAAAAACAGTAATCAGCACAGGATCAATGCAGAAATAGTATACGAAAAAGAAGAAAGGCATTAAAAATAATGGCAAAGAAACACTCAGAAAAATGTTATATTAGATCCTAAGAAAACTGAAATCAAATATATTACCTTAATTTTCAAAAGTTTAATAACACAATAACATGTATAAACAGAGCTCAAAACAGAAATATAATAGTTCAAAGAAGATATGGAAAGACAAAAGAAGAATGTAAACATGAGTTGGCAAACCTCAAAAAAAAACAAAAAGAGAAAAAACTATCACAAAAAAGCAGACCCCACTGAAAGCAGCACGAAGAATAATAAAAACTGCTGAAAAATATTATGAACATGGAGGACAAAACATATTTTGATAAAAACAAGCAAAATGAAGTAAAAATGAACAAATGGTTAAAACAGATTGGAGAGAAAAAGTTATGTCTAACAAAGACAAAAGTGATCCAATATACTGATAATTGATGTCTCTGAAGAACTGAATTCTCCAAAAAAAGAAAAAGTACAGAAACAATATATATCAATTTAATTAAAGAAAACTCCCAGGAACAAGAGTTGAATCTACAGACAGAACAAGTACTCTACGTCCCAGGGAAATATGACACAGAGTGATTGTATCAAACAGGTTCAATTGCAGACAACATTAAACACTCTAGCTCTTTTAAGAATTCAATACCTGGGATTACATGCTTACACAAAAGTTGAAAGTGCTGTAAAGGAGTAGGCTCTAGACTGAACTTTCAGAGATAACTCCCAGAATAGCATCACAAAACTGCTCCATCAGGGAGGCTGCAACTTCTACCACGATCAAGAAATTGGGGAATCATGAAGGAGCTGCCTGGCATGCAGACACTACTCTGCATGTCCCCTCGCCTGATCCAGAGATCAGGAAGTGTCTTAGTCTGTTTGGGCTGCAGTAACAAAAATATCATAGACTGGGTGATTTAAACAACAAATATTTACCTCTCACAGCTCTAGAGGCTGGGGAAGTATAAGATCAAGGTACCGGCAGATTCCATATCTGGTAGGGGCTTGCTTCCCAGTTCACAGATGGCCGCCTTCTTGTGTCCTCACATGGAGGAAGGATCAAGGGAGCTCTCTAGGGTCTCTTTCATAAGGGCACCAATCCCATTCATAAGGGTTCCACCCTCATGACCTAATCACTTCCCCAAAGCGCCACCTTCTAATACCATTACATTGGGAGTTAGGATTTCAACGTATGAATTCTGGGGGAACACAAACATTCCGCCCATAACAGAAAGTCACTGCCGTAACTGTTGGCTCTATACTCACAACAAGTCAGCCATGAGCCATGCCAGCCAAATGGTTATTCCATCCACAGTTTCTTGACACCTCTATTTATAGGGGCCAGACACTGACATGTCTGGTACTGCTGCCACAGAATAAAGCAAATGCCTGCACCACTGAGTTTTCCAGCAAAAATAGCAGCAGCAGAAGCTTTGCCTTTGGCCCTCCTCTACCTTTCGAATCTCAGATGGGTGCTTAGTGGCAGCTAAAACACATGCTGAACCTGAGCTTCAGGGAATTCTAAGATATGCGATCTTTAGTAGATGGGACACTTAAAGGGAGTTGGAATGGAACTGAATGAAGCAATCTACAATATCTGCCACAATGATTAACATGATTAATGTCCCAGTAAAATTACTGGATGTCAAAGTTCAATAAACATAAAAAAGACTCTTTTAAGCATCCAAGAAACAGATCAAGTCACCTAAAAGGAGAAAAATATCAGATTTTCCAAAAACAACATTAACAACAGCAATATTAAATGCTAAAAGATGGAGGAGCAATGCCTTTAAGTTCTTTGAGAAAAGATCTTCTGACCTAAGTATTTCATTCCCAGCCTAACTTTGGTTCAAGCAAAAGGCAAAAGGTAAATATTTTTAACATGCAAGAATTCAAGGGACACAGTTCCCGTGAGTCCTTCTTGAAGAAACTACCAGAGAAGGAACTTCAGCCAATCAATAGATGAATGGAGAAACAAGAGCAAAAAGACTGCCAATAAAAATTGAATCCATTTAACTGTAGGATCAAGAACACCCTCTTCTGGGTATTTAGCCAAAGAACACGAAAACACAAATGCATAAAGATATATGTACCCATATATTCACTGCAGCATTATTCACAATAGCCAAGACTTGGAAACAACCTAAGTGCCTATCAATGGATGAATGGATAAAGAAGATGTGGTATGAATACACAATGGAATATTACTCAGCTTTAAAAAAAAAAAAAGGTGAAATCTTGCCATTTTTGACAACATGGATGGACCTTGAAGGTATTATGCTAAGTGAAAAAAGTCAGATGGAGAAAGTCAAATATTGTATGATTTCACTCATAAGTATAAGATAAGACAACAACAACAACAAACAAACACATAGATACAGAGATGAGATTGGTGATTACCAGAGGGGAAGCGGGGAAGGAGGAGGGTGAAAGGGGTGACTGGTCACATGTGTGTGGTGATGGATGGTAGTTAGTCTTTGGGTGATGAACATGCTGTAGTCTACACAGAAGTCAAATGTAATGACGTACACCTGAAATTTATATAATGTTATAAACAAATGTTACCGCAATAAAAATAAAAATATAAGGGAAAAACTGTTAAAATAATTGACCAAAATCAGGTGGTAGAAGGGAGGGAGAAGAAAAAGTAGTGACTGGAAATGTACTAACTTTGTAATTGATGTTAGTAAAGAGTCAGTAGATATTATCCAAAGAAAAAAAGAATTAAATATAAACTAGTTATAAAAGTAACCATCAGAATTACCATCACCAACAAAATTTCCCAAGAATATTTAGTATTATTGGTTAATGGCATAAGAAGTAAAAACATAATTTTAAATAATTACGCAACTGTTTGCAAAACACATATCTAAAACATACACAGAAAAGTAAAAGTTACAAGATGGAAACAGGTATATCAGACAAATTCTACTCAAAAGAATGCTGATATAAAAATGCAAGGAGAACTGAAAACTGGACAATATTATACATTTTAAAGACCTGTACTGTTTGTGAGGATGGTGAAAGTATTGATTACCTGTATATAGACAACTTGTTTACCCTCCTGGGCTCTGATAACCTTCTCTGGGCCTTTGCAACTCTCTCTAGCTGGGCTTGATGCCTCTCTTGCCCTTCCACAACTAATAGCCTTAGAGACAAAATGGACAGGGACCAGAAGATCTACTCTAATACTAATTACAGAGGGAAAGAATAACCACAGTGAAGAAGGTTGGTAGACACTACCTTAGTCAAGTGAGCATCATCATCAGTAATGGGACAAATCAAAATGACGTGCCACCTGGGAGGATGCAATGAGTAGAACACAGCATCACTTCTTGGTGTTCCTGCCAGAGATGCATAACCTGAATCTAATCATGAGAAAGCACCAGACAAATCCAAACTGAGGGACATCCCATAATCTTCAAAAGTATCCAGGTCATGAAAATCAAGGAAAGACTGAGAAATGGTTCCAAACTAAAGAAGACAAAAGCAACATGACAACTGAAAACAACATGTGATTCTAAACTGGATCATTTTCATCTAAAGGACATTTTGGAGATATCTGGGGAAACTTGAAGGTGGTCTGGGGATTAGATGATAGTAACATATCAATGTTAATTTACTGATTTTTGATGATTGTATCATAATTATGTAGAAAATTTTAATTGCTTTTAGGAAATACACACAAAAGTATTAGGGGGAATTGGAACATTAGGTCAGAAATTTATCATCAAATGTGAAGGAAAAAGAGTTCAATTGATAGAGAGTGAGGAACTTGACTAGCAGAAGAGGGAAAAAGGAATGAAGGAGGAGAAAACTTTATGAATTCAAAAAAGGGTAAAAAAAAGGAGAAAAACAAATTTAAAAAGGAAATAGGAAAAGTGAAACATTGATTAACAAAATTAAATGATAAAAAGACGAATCTAAATTTATACACAAATAGATGAAACTCTATGGTAAAAACAGATTGTCAGACTAGATTTAAAGAAAAATATCCAGCTATATGCTACTTAACAAGGATATAACCAAGACTTAAAGACACGGATAGCATAGCTTGAAAGTAAAATTTTAGAGAAAGATGTACTAAGCAAGTACTAACCAAAGAAAATATTCTATTATACTGCAAAAATGTTAGAAATTAATAACAGAAATATAACTATAAAAAACTTGCATGCTTGGAAATTCTAAAAAGCCAATGTAAATAACTTTAGGTCAAAAAAGAAATTCAAATGGAAACTGGAAATATTTACAGTTGTATAGTAATGGAAATATTTCATATTAAAATTATGACAATGTGGAAATTACAGAGTAATTTAAAGGCTTAAGACCATAGATTAGAAAAGAAGAAAATATAAAAATTAATTACCTAAATAAGCATCAAACTTAAGGATTTACAAAAAGAATAGACTAAAACAAAGACAAGTAGAATAAGTAAATTATAAAGATAATAAAAGAAATTAATAAAAATTAAAACAAACATATGAAGACTAGTTTAACCAAAAACATTTATTGACTACCTGGTATGAATCAGGCACTGCTCAAGGTGGGGCCTGGCAAAGCAGCAATGATCAAAATAAGCCAAAACTGCTAACCTCATGTAGTTCATATTTTAATGGTTTGAAATATATGATAAGTAAATAATCTTAGATTTACAGGAAAGTTGCAAAGATGGTATGAAGAGTTTCTGTGTATCCCTCAGCCAGTTTCCCCAATTGTTAACGTCTTACATTACCACAGCACATTTGTCAAAACTAAGAAACTCTCATTGGTACATTACTATTAATAAACTCAAGATTTTATTTAGAATCCACCTAATTTTTCCACTAATGTGCTCTTTATGTTGATTCATTTTTTTGTAGATTCCAGTCCTCTGTTGAAATATATCACCTCTTCCTCTATTTCTTGAATATATTAATCATAGTTATTTAAAAGTCTATGTCTAATAATTTTAGTTCTGGGTCATCTATGGATCTGCTTTTACTTGTCATTTCTTATCTTGATTTGCAATTATTTGATCTGTTTCTTGACATTCTTGGTGATTTGCGATTGTATGCTAAACATTGTATATGGAAATTTTTAGGTTCCAGATGATGTTATCTACCACCAGAAAAGATTTAATTTCTCCTGACATGCAGAATAAAGGCAGACCACTTTGTTCCAGTCAAGGCTAGGTGTCTGTCATTGTCTATTTCTGGTTTGCCCTTACTTCCAAGATATAGCTTTTACTCTTAAGTAAAAAAAGCTATATCTATTAAGGGAGCTCAAATGAAAGCCTGGGGTGTTTACCAGAGCCATTTTGTCCTTGTAGGCCATGAACTCCAACTTCTATCTCCCTAGCACCACAGTAGTGCCAACAGCAGTCACACATACACAATTTTACCTACCTCCCCCAACCCCTATCTGGGGTGCCTTTTTGTAAGATATTTACCTGTATTCTTTTATTTAATCATCATAACAAACCTGTGAGGCAGGTACGTGAGTCTTATTTAGGGACCTTGTTAACCACCATATTTGCAATATCTAAAAGAGTGCTTGACAAACATTAGACCTAAAATAAATATTTGTTGAGTTAAAGAAATTTTAAAAAGATGCAAACAAAAAAATGAGAAACACGGGCCAGCCTGGTGGCGCTTAGTGGTTAAGTTCGCGGGCTCCGCTTCAGCGGCCCCAGGGTTCACAGGTTGGGATCCTGGGTGCGGACATACGCACTGCTTGTCAAGCCATGTTGTGGCAGTGCCCCACATAAAGTAGAGGAAGATGGGCATGGACGTTAGCCCAGGGCCAATCTTCCTTCCCCAGCAAAAAGAGAAGGATTAGCAACAGATGTTAGCTCAGGGCTAATCTTCATCACCAAAAACATGAGAAACTATTTTTTTGCCTATCAAATTGAAAAAGGTAAGAAAATTGTGGTTCTTGTTTTCAAAAAGGGGCTAGTGAAATAAACATACTTCAATATTTTGTGTGATGGTATATACTGATATAACCCTTTTAGAAATCACTTGTTTATTCACGCATTTCTTAAACATTTACTGAGCAGTGGTGTACTATGTGTGCTTGGCATTGGGACATCAAAATGTGTCAACATGTTCCCTGACTTCCAGTGTCTTTTTGGAAACACATATTAGTAGCTTTAAAAATATTCATTACCAGGTGCTCAATAATTTCTTTCTAATCAAGAGTTTAATCATTCCATTTCTATAACTAAATCCTAAGAAATTAACCAGAGATTTTATGTCTTTATTTTTTTTACTCTTAAAAAGAATTTATTTTAGTGTTGAATATAAATTCTTTAATGTCTTTTGAATTCACATGATACCTTTTTCCTTTTATTTGGTTTTTATTTTACTTTTTTCAATTCTATTTTTATTTATTTATTTTCTCATGTTAGTCATTTATCCTTCCTGATTTTTTTTCTTTTTTTGGTTTATAACATTATATGAATTTCAGGTGTACATCATTATATTTTGATTTCTATATAGATTACATCATACAGATTCACCACCCAAAGACTAATTACAATTCATCACCACACACATGTGTCTAATCATCCTTTTCACCCCCCTCCCTCCAGAGATTTTATTTCATTCATTTGTCTAACACATATTGACTGCTTACTCTAGTAATAATAGCAACTAATAGTCATGGAGTGATTTGGGCAATATAAGGTAGTAGTTAAGAGCATGGATTCTAAAGCCAGATTACTTGAGTTTAAACCTTGGCTCTTCCACTCGCTGACTGTAACCTTGGGCAAATCACTTAACCTCCCCATGCCTCAGTTTCCTCATCTGAAACTGAGAACAATTATAATAGCTGGTTCATAATTTCGTTGTAAGGATAAGTTAACATTTATAAAGTGCTTAGAACAGTGCCTGGCACATGTTATAAAGTGTTACACATGTTTTTGTTATTGTCATGTATTAGCTTGTGTTCTAAATGCTTTGCTTGTACTAATTCATTTAATCCTCACAACTACTCTATGAGGCAGATACTACTATTACCTTTATGTTAGAGGCAATAAAATGGAGGCTAGCAGAGGTGAAGCAATATACTCAAGGAAATGGTTGAGTCAGGATTTGAACCCAGTAGACTTGCTCCAGAGCCTGTGCATAGTCACCAACCTCTACAACATTCCAGGCAGTGGAATGGGTCTAAGGATCACTGTAGAGATAGAGTTCCTATTCCTATGAAGGCAAGGAAGACAGGTAATAAAAAGTAAGTAAAGGTAATAAATGAATAAGATAATTTCAAGTAGTAATGAATGCTATTGAAGAAAATTAAAAAGGGGAGGTGCTAGAATATAGCTGGCAGGAATGCCCAACAGCATTTGATAGGAGAGAGAAGGCCTCTTTGAGAAGGTAACATCTGAACTCAGACACTAAAAAACAAAGAGCTGTGCAGATAATTGATTTCTGTAAATGAAAATTCTTCACTGGTTTCTTGCAAAAATACTGGGAATAAACTAAAATTTTAACAATAAATAAATAATTTATTGTCATGGCATATTCCAAAGATACTATACTAATCATTAAAAATCAAGCTTTTTAAGAATGTGCTTATATAATACATTATAAAATTAAGTGAAACAAGTAGGAATTCAAATCTATACATAATTTAATTTCTATTATCATTTACTATTATACATAGAAAATATATATACATACATTTACTATATACATAGAAAAACATATACATATATGTTAAATAGATATACATATTCATAGAAAAGGAACTGGAGGAAATACAAGAAAATGTTTACATTGATTAACTGTAAGCAGCAATATTACAGGAGATGCTTACTTTGCTATATTTTCTGAATTTTCTAGAACCAGAAAAAAATTTTAATGTTGATACCCAAACACAATCAACATTAACAACAAATCTGTTAATAGAATGTTAATAATTTATTGACAATTATCTTAATTGTTATTTCATAGATCAGAAAATTGAGGCCTAAAAAGATTAAATAACCTATCCAAGGTCATACATCTGGTTGAGTTGCCAGAGTCAGATTCAAACCACATCTGTCTGATATCAAAACCTGTGAGTTCATTACAGAAGTTATTTTTTTGTTTTTATAGTACATATTTCTATTCATAATCATATTCATGAAACTAATACTTGCTTGTTATGGCAAGTCAACTAATACTAAGATATAAAAGAAAAAATCAAGCAGAGTTGTTTTTAGAGTAAAAAATTAGAAATAATCTAAAATCCAATAAAAATAAATTCTTGCACACCCACATGCTAAAATATTAAACAGGCATTAAAAACACTGTTTAAAGTAACTATACAATAATGAGGGAAAATGTTTATGGAATGTAAAGGAAATCAATGGCAATACAAAAGTATTCAATATCACACAATTTAATTTCAACAATGCAAAAGATATAATCTGAGTTAAAAAAAAAGAGGAGAAAGAAATACACTAAATGATTAGTAGTTGTATTTCATCAGCAGGATAATGAGGGATTTCTCTGCTCTTGCATATGTTTCACACTTTCTGAAATGAGCATGTACAGTATACTGGCAAAGAGCATCGTCTCCCAGGCTGGATGGCTTGGATTTGAATCCCAGCTCTACCCATTACTAATTGCATGACCTTGGGCAAGTTTCTTACTTCTCTGTAACTCAAATGTCTCACTCCGTGAAATGGCAGTAATAATAGAACCTATCTCATAGGATTAAATGAATTAATATAAATAAACCAGTTAGAATAGTGCCTAGCACATAGTAAGCACTACATAACTGTCATATATTATTATTCCTTCTATAACAGAAATATAAAGTTGTTTAAGAAGAAAAAAGCATGAATATACTGAAATATAATTCAATAATTCCTTTTTTTCTCCTCTACATTTTATGGGCAGAAAAATAGCTAAGATATATGAAATTGTTGCCTCTTTGGACTCTTTTCTTACAAAACAGACACTTTAAGCTTTTTTAATTGTAATATTTCTTTATCTCAAATTCAGCTATTCATCACATTCTATTGATAACTGCCTCCATATCTGAAAGCCCAGTTTTAGTTAGGGACAGGATTAGTCCTAGTAGGGCTGGTTTAAATTACAGTAATAGATAATAATAGACAGTAGATAATAGACGACATTCCAAGAGGCCATACTAAGAGTCATGAGCTCTCCCAATCTATGTGGTAGACATGTGTTTTCCACCTGCCCACCATCAACCACTGCTCCCCTGATGTCAGTGGTTGCTCCCACCTCCCTTCTCAACTCCTGGTCAAGGATGACAACATTTTCCAAGTCTAGTCAATGAGATTCCTACTCAGGACTTCTTCAGGAGCTAGTGATAGAGCATTTGCTTCCCACTGTTGAGATAAAAGTCTAGAGATGCTATTAGGCATTTTTGCCTCTTTATGTAGTTGTGATTCTCAGGGGATCACTGGGAAAACCTGCCTGAGAATCACATCTACATAAAGATGTCAGAACCAAAAGATGAAGACAGTATCCTGGCAGCATCTTTGAACACCTGGATGCTTCTGTGGCTGAAGCCAAATGTACCCATGGATGTCCAAGTCACATACAATGAATTCCCTTTTATGCTTTACCTGGAGTGAGTTTGTCACTAATGACCAAAAACTCCTTACTATTCCACAAGTGATTTCTCACTTAATATTCAAAATAACATTATATAAGTAAATACTATCATGCCACTTACACATTAAGAAATTGAGACTTAGAAAGGTCGTATGTCACTTACCTAGGGGGTGGTAAACAAGAACTGGTAGAACGAGGATTTCATCCCAGGAGGTCCAGGCAGTCCAGTCTGACTCCACAGTCCTCTCCTCCTCTGTGCTCTTACTACACTCCGCACGTTCTTCTGTCAGTGCACCTGTAACCTTTTCTTAGTTTTCCTCTGTCTCTCCCCATCAGGCTGGGAGCCCATCCTCTTGTCATCAGTGGGACAAGTGCTGCATAAATGTTTGTCAAATACACTGACCTCTGCTCAACCAACTTCAGTTGGGGATTTTTACCCTCATCAAAAGAAATCATTTCTTTGTTCATGGACCACATATTCAGGGTCAAACTAACTGGTTTTCTCCTAGACTTTTCAAGGCACATGTGGAGCTCTACAATTTCTGATGGTGTTGACCTATGACCTCCCTCAAAATCACTTAGAATAGAGCTGAGCCTATAGAATCTTTGAGAGCCTAAGATGCATGTCCACATTTAGTAACACCCTAGCAGTTCCAAATGTACCCCACCATTCTAGTCATATAGAATATACTATGTGTCACAACTGTTTAGTTGTTTTCCCACCGATGAATCCTATGTCTTATTGAAATAAAGCTCTTTCATTCACAATTGACCAGATTTTTAAGTCTAATGAATATTCTCTTTCAAGTCATTGTTTTCTCTTTTTCTCTCAACCTCAGAATGTGAATTTATCTGGAAATAGGGTCTTGGCAGATCTAATTAGTTAAATTATGGGGAGGTATTTCTGGAGTAGCATGCGCCCTTAATCCAATATGACTGGTGTTCTCATAAGAAGAGAAGACAGACACACAAGAAGAATGCTACATGAAGACAGAGGCAGAAATTGGAGGAAGGTGTTTGCAAGCCAAGGAACGCCTAGGACTGCCGGCAACACCAGAAGCTAAGAGAAAGGAATGAAACAGACTCTCCCTCTAGAACCTTCAGAGAGAGCATGACTCTGCCAACACCTTAATTTCAGACTTGTAGCCTCCAGGACTGTGAGAAAATAAATTTCTGTTGTTTTAAGCCACCTAGTTTATGGCATTTTGTTACAGCAGCCCTAGAAAACTAATACAGTACACTTGGGCAATAAATAATAATATCTAATTTATAGGGTCATTAAGGGGATAAAATGACAGAAAGTATACAAAGAGCAAGCACATAGTAAATATTTAAGAAATGGTAACTATTATTATCAATGTGTTAATAATTTTATACTGTAAAATAATAATAGGAATCACGTGAACTCTCTCAGAAAGGAACATTATGCCTCCCACCCACTCTTTTAGCTAAAAGGCTGGAACAGTTGGCATCTCCCTGTTCAAGGACCTCTCCCGGTAATGGTAACCAAACAGCACACCAAGGGTACAGAAGTACGTGCCTGGTCATTAAACTCAGCCTTTAGGGAACTCTGGATGACACCACTTACACTTCTTTGTCTGGAAGTGGAAGAGGGACCTCGTCAATAGGCATCCCTCACATTCCCCAAAAAAGAACCATCAATCTTGGCCTAGGTGACTGTCACATTGAACATTTTCAGGCAGCTTTTTCAACCTTGGAGGTTTGGGCAACCTGCCAGTAATGAAGATGTATTAATGCTTAATGCAGCTTAATGTAATAGGTGTCATGTTCATAATTTACAGAAGCTCTTTCTAAAGCATTAAATTCATTTATACTCCTTAAAAGCTACTCAATCGTGGGGGCTAAGTTAGTTCGGTAGGGTTTCTTTTTTAGGATCAAATGATATATAAATTGTTAACATATCCAAACTCATCCATTAGTGCATGTGAAAGCAATAAATGTGCCAAAGTAGCAATAACATGATCGAGGAAAGTCATTGTGGTCATTAGGGCTGAAAGGGTTTCATTTATGGCCCCGGGAAAGAGAACGAAGGCTGTAAAATAGACCCAGGAGCTCCCACTGACCAGGGACCCTGCCTCATTACGCTCAAATAGAAATAGAACAAAACGGACATTTTAGGTGTTCAAAAGTGGCAATGGGTTTTGCCTTCTGTTTTATAGTGAGTTGTCCCTTCTGCTTCCATCCACCATTTTGAGAAAAGAAAATGGAATGGATTGATGAGGGCTTCACACCCCAACTGTCTGTTTGTAGAATATTGATTGGCCTCTTGGTAAATAACTCTAAGCAAAACAGGGAGGCACGACTAATGAGAGCCCTTGCTTGTTGGACAGATCTGGGAGGTCAGGAATTGATGGAATTATAAATCCTAGCACCACGTTTTCGAAGTAGCCCCAGGATCAACATAAAGATGAGAAGAAGCTACAACTTTGTTTATCAGATTAAAACAATCACTGTCTATTACCCCATTATGATCTGCTGACAGCCACCATACTCTTGTCCTTGTGAGTCAAGTTCTCTCCCACCCCCAAAAAATATTGCAGAATGCCAAGGAGCACTGCAAAAAGAGAGGTAGGAAAGCAAATTAATAAAATTTTTAAAGTAAAGTTATTCTAGCTAAATTAGTGCTTCTCATGCCTTTGTATAATTAGAATCACTAGCAATATCTTGACAGCACCCCAGACAATTAAATCTCTAGGGGTGGGGCTTGGCCATCAGTTTTGTTTTGTTTGGTAAGGAAGATTAGCCCTGAGCTAACATCCATTGCCAACCCTCTTTTGGCTGAGGGAGATTAGCCCTGAGCTAACATCTGTGCCCATCTTCCTCCACCTTGTATGTGGGACGCCACCACAGCACGGCCTGATGAGCAGTGCATAGGACCATGCCGGGGATCTGAACCTGCGAAACCTGGCTGCCAAAGCGGAGGGCCCGAACCCAACCACCACACCACTGGGCCAGCCCCTGGCCATCAGTACTTTTAAAGTGCTCCAGGGAATTCTCTTATGCAGCCAGGATCAAGAATGATTCATTTAACTAATATTTAGGAGCAGTTACAAAAGTTCTAAGTAAGGATGGTATAACACATTAGTCATTCTTCTTATTTAGAGTTCTCCATGGAGCAATGTGTTGCAGCCATTCAGTGTTTCCCTAGGTATGCCCTCAAGAATTGGACAATCTGTTCAGGTCTCCTCTGCTGGACGCTTCTGAACTCAAGTGTGACTCTCTACCCACGAGCCACGTCGGTGGCTGAAAAGCTAAAGGCTTAAAATATAGCTCGTTCTCTAAGTCAAGTTCTGTTGTTAATATGGGGGCCCTTGCCCTCCCTCAGATCACAAACCATGCCAGGTCCTGCTGTGGCTCTGGCCCTCACTCACCTGGACAAACAAGTGGACCAGTGATAGCCAGAGCTTTTACAAGGGAGAATCCTGCTGAAGATGTTGCTATTAGCTCCTGTTTTGTCCATGAAAAGTCAGACCTGATCTTCATGGCAGGAGAGCTGGGATCGGGAGTCTTTGCTGAACACAGTCTGAATAAGGATGGGGCAGGGGGCAAATATGGGTGTGGGGGGAGCTCTAACTAAAATTCAGACAGCCCACTAGAGGATCAGGGAGTCAGTGTATCTAACCACCTCTAATTAAGTCATGTCATGTCTCCAGATTCGACTTGGAGAAAGAAATGCCTACAGTAATTGCATTTAGTTCATTTTGTAGCATGCTCCCAATCATAACTGCTAATTCAATTGTACGTTCATTCTGCCAGCTCATTGCCATTAAGCACACATTTAATTACTTCAATAAAGGATTAATATGCAGCACACAAAAGGAGGGACAGAAGACCGTGCCAAAACACACAGCTGCCCCAGTGTTTAGCCCAGAGATAAAACAAGAATATCATTGGGCAGCATAATCCTGCTCCAAATACATCATTATTAGATGAACATTCCAGACTTTTATTTTCATGCTTGTTATGCACCATTCCACATGCATATATTTCCCTGGCACCAGAAAGAGCTGTAATGGCCGCCCGACAGCTTTCCATTGTTGTCTCAATCAAGCACCCACCCCCCTCCCCCACACTGTCTTCCCCCAGGCTTGTAAGGTTGCGCTTATCTGGTCTCCAGACAAGGCTTACAGTCCCTACATTACAGCATCCTGAGATAAGGGCCCTCGCTTGACATTGTTCCTGCCCGTGCTGCAAACAAGTGACAAACCTGGCATGTATAAAAAGAGAGAGAGGGAGAACAACAAAGCCAGAGCCCCCTCCTCTTGCCTCCTCCCAACACCACCTCAAAGGACAGCCCATCAATTCTCCAGGATGTACACAATCATTATTGTAGGGGAAACAAAGGCCAGTGTCAATTGTGCAGTGTTATAAAGCAGTCCCTCAAATTAAAACCATGTACCTAACTGCATCTGATGGCAGAAGCTATTTAGCAGTGATATTTTACGGAAAGGCAATGAAAAGCAATAACTGCTTTATTTAATGTATCTGTTCAATCCAGCTGCCCTGGATAGGCCTTAATAGAAGCTGTCGATCAATGTCAGGCCCTTAGAAATAACTGCAGCAGACTGCAATAAACATGAAGGGAAGATAACTAGAACTACTGATCAGCCTCTTGTTACCTTTCCTGCGCCCAGAGATTTGTCATTTGTTTATGCTCCTCATAATAGCCGGCTCGATGATTATCATCTTACCCACCTGGTATCGTGGTGGGTACAACAGGGTGGGGAGGGAGAGAGGAGGAAAGCAACTTTGGAAGGGGAGGGAAGAGGAAGAAATATAAAATGTAAGACGAAAAAGGGATAATGAAAGAAAGTTTTTCAGGTCACATGAGGTTAAATCTCGTAAAGTGGGCATTCTGGCACCCTTGTCAAAATGCTAACATGGCTCCTCCTTTCTTTACCACCTCCTGACAGGCCTTGCTTTAAGACTAATTAAATAGGGCATGAATGTTTCATTTCAGTGTCTTCAACAAATCCTGTGCTACCAGGAAGACCCAGAAGGCCTCTAGCCAGGACAGTCCATCCCCAACCATTTCATTGGCACTTCTCCATCCCTCCACCCTGAATGTTGGTGTTTCCCTGTGCTTCAGCACCAGCTCTCTCCAATTTGGTCTACTCCCTGTTCTTACACAGCTCATCCACTCTTGTGTCCTTACCACCTATAATACGGGTTGGCAATCTACAACCCACAGACCAATCGAGCCGGCAGCCTGTTCTGTAAAGCTTTATTGGAACACAGCCACACCCATTCGTTTAGGTTTCGTCCTTAGCTGCCATGGTGCTAAGATGGCAATCGAGTAGTTGCGGCAGATACAAAATTGCCCCAAAAGCCTAAAATATTTACTATCGGGCACTTTTCAGAAAAAGTTTGCTGACCCCTGATCTCTATACAAATCATTTCACAATATATATCTCCAGCCCAGAACTCTCTTCTCATCTCTAGACCTGTGTTTCCATTTGCCGCCCACCCCATCCCTCCATCTGGCTGTCTATATATAACTCACATGTAATACATCCAAAATTTAATTCATTTTCTTTTCTTTCCAAACTTACAGTTTCTCCTTTTTCAAATCTCAGGTAATGGCCTCCCATCCAGTTAAGCACCCAGATGAAAAAGCTGAGTCACCTTTATCATAAACCTCACTTCTCCTTTTTCTCCCATCTCCTCCCCCACCACCTTCCAAGCAGCCCCACCCCGTCCACTTTGTCACTGAAAGGGACCTCAGGTACATCTTGTCCTGCCTGTTTAGAGACTCTGCCCCTGCCCATTGCTGCCCATTCCATTTACCTGGACTTTCACAACCTCCCAACCAGTCTTCCCGCTTCTAGTCTCTCCATTACCATGTTCCTGCCAGAACTCTTCCAAAAGCACAGATATAATTGAAATAATAATGACAATTATTTATTTAGTGTTAAGTACCTCCCAGGCACTGTTCCAGGTACTTTTCTTGTATTTATTTACTTATTTAATCCTTGCTAAACCCTACAAGACAAAGTAGGCCCATTTACCATCCCCATGAGGAAATTGAGGCTTAGAAAGATTTTGTGACTTTGCCAAGGTCACACAGTTTGCAAATCACTACACTGGGATTTGAACTGAAGTCTATCAGTCCCTAAAGCCCAAGATTTCCCCTACAACTATAAAGCTGTTCCCATATTTTAGAAATCTTCCATAGCTCCCTACTTCCTACTGAATAAAGGCCAACCTTAATTCATATGGCATTCAAATATTCACTTTTCCTTTCTACGTGTTCTCCCTTCACACACTCTCTCGGACCACTCTGGATGTGTTCTAGTCAGTGAACACATCATGCCGTTACACAGTAATATGCCACCTCCCCGTGCATGTTCCCTGATCCCTACACCCACTACAACCTCCCCAGCAGAATCTGTCATTTCTTCCCTGGCGCTCCCGTACTACTACCATCGTACTGCAGGAGAACGCATCAAATTGTACTACGTTTAAGTGCATGTATCTCTACCTCCTCAGGTAGGTTTCAGATCTTTTGAAGGAAATACAATTTCCCCACACATATTTTTATTTCTCATGCCCAGAACTTAGTAAGCAATGGATAAATGCTGGTGGAAGTTTTCTTCCAGGCTTGCAACTTCCCAATCCATTTTTTATGATGGTTCCATAGTGAGCTTTCAGAAACACAAACTAGATTGTGTGATCCTTATTTGGAAGGATTCATAGCTTCTTCTTCAAATACAGGATTTTAAGGTCCAAACTCCTTTGCATAACATATGAGGCCTATACCCTAACTTCATTTTCAACCTCTCTCCTTCCCACATCCCAGACATAGACAGCATCAGCCACACTGGAATTACTGCTTTTGCACATGCTTCTCTGTCTGCCTGGAGTGTCCCTCTCACTGTGGTCCTCTTTGATAACATCTGCTCACTCTTCATGACACAGGGCAAGTGTCATCTATTCTATGAAACTTTTCTCATCAGAGGAAAGTTGATCTCCCTCATTTTGGGGCTTCCATGTAATAATGATAATAATAGTCAAAATTCACATAGCCTTACTACATAGCAGTCAATGTTACAAGCACTTTAGAAATGTTAGATTTTTTTAATCCCCACAAAAAAAGAGGTAAATACTATTATTATACCCATTTTTCAAGTAAGGAAATTAAGACACAGGGACACTAAGCTACTTTCCCAGGGTCACAGTACTACTGAGTCCAGGACTTGAACCTGGGAAGTCTGAAGTCAGAGTTCATGCTTTTCACCGTTATGCTACACTACATAGCTCTACTTGGTCTATATCTCCTTCATTAGGGCCCAGATCTCTCTGTATTTCAATTATTGCTCTAAACGTCTGTCCTCACAGTCCTCTTCTAGATGTGAGCTCCTACAGGTCACATCTAAAGGGACATGTCTGATTCATCTTTGTATGCCCAGCACCTTGCCCAGTGCCCAGAATAAGCAGATACTCGGTAAGTCTTTGTTAACTGACTTTATGAACATTAATGTTCTTCAAGAGACATGAAGTGAGGAGATGATGAGGGTTTTGATGATTCAGTGATAGGCCCGTCACAAAAAATAGATGATCACAAACAAGAAAATGGATACTACAGCACACTTAACAGACAGAACTATGGTCCTAAGTTCTAAGCTTAGTTCCACCTTTCACTTGCTCTGGCAGATGGGTGCATCACTCCACTTTTCTATGCCTCCTTTGTAATAAAGGACCTACTTTACCAGCATATTAAAGTCTTAGGAGTTTACAAAAAATGCGCTGTTGCTTATTTTAAAGTATAAGAAATACAGTATTGGGGCCGCCCGGTGGCGCAGCGGTTTAATTCGCGCTTGGCAGCCCGGGGTTCGCAAGTTCGGATCCCGGGCGCCCGCAGACGCACTGCCTGTGAGCCATGCCGTGGCGGCGTCCCATATAAAGTGGAGGAAGATGGGCACGGATGTTAGCCCAGGGCCAGTCTTCCTCAGCAAAAAGGGGAGGATTGGCAACAGATGTTAGCTCAGGGCTGGTCTTCCCCACAAAAAAAAAAAAAAAGAAAGAAATACAGTATTGCTAAATATTCCTTCGCTTCTCAACCGTGAAATGTTGCTGTGCCCCATGCTCAGTTCTTAAACCTCTTCTCTTCTCTCTCTCACTGTCCCAAAGTGATATATTTTATCTTTGGAGAAAAACATGACCGGAGCTGAGAGTTGGAAAGTCTCACTCCTAATGACTCAGTATTTATAAACCTATTAGTCTGGTAGGCCTGAATTTGCATGGTCGTAGGTATACATGTCTGGTGAGGAAAGACTCACCCTACCTTGTCTGCCTAGAGGCCCAGGATTTATTTTATTCTAGACGGAGAGAAGACCCCGTTCTCTCCCTCTGAGTGACTCTCTGAACTCCTCCTCTGTGGGGCTGTGGTGACATGGTACATGTGAGCGTGGTGACGTGTGGCAGTCGTTACAAGCTCTAGGACCTCCTCACAGCGGACAAGTGACTACTCCCTTACATTGGTTCTTTTGTCGAAAAAGTAAGGAGTAAAACAGAGCAGGAGACTTTTAAAGGATCTCCTTGCAAATAGAGGCTGAAACTGTAGGGTGCTTTGGTTAGTTGGAAGCTTTATTTGTGCTTTGGCCTTGGCTTGAAAGGACAACATTTTGGAGATTCTCTTACCAGTAGTTAGTCAATGATCATTAAGGTAATTGGGTTCTCTGAGGTGATGGATTGGAGTGCCCAGGAAGATGTCACTCTCAAATTTAATCTCTCTGAGCCTTAAAGTACCATCTTTCTTGGTCCAAAGAAAGACAAAGTCAGATGCAGGAGAAGAGAAGGATACTATACATGTTATAAAAATCTTTTATTTGTAAATTTAATAGAGCAAATAAAGCTTTGTGAAAATGCAGCTATAACTAAGGCATATGGCATAATGCCAAAAAATAGAAAATTTAGGTGTTCTTGTTGATTTCTTCATTATCCAGCAACTAAAGGCACATCATTGTGATTCCTGTCTTATTTTGAAGAATAATTAGCAGTTCATTTCATCAGCAAATGTATATCTTTTGGTTATAAGAAGCATATGAGGACACTTTTGATAACATTATGAAAATTATGTGCTAGAAAATTACGACAGCCCAAATCCCTCGAGGCCTAAGGAAATCGAGGCAAGTCTAACAGGAATCAGTGCTCAAACATATTTTTTTTAAGTTCACTTGCCTCACATTCATCTTTTACTTTTAGTTGGTTCCTATGGGAATCTATGATGAAACTTGAAGAATGTTTGCTTATGTTCTTTTAGTTTCAAGAAACCTGCTGTGTAGAAAAAAAAAATTTCCCCAAAATGTCTTGATGTTTTTGGGAAATTACCTTTCTGTTTAGACAAGAGAACACTATCATGTACCTACATTACTTTAGGTCTAATATTAATTCACCTTAAAACTGCCTTCCCCAACCCCTTTTCAGGTTTGCTCTATAGGCTGCCCCTGAAACTTGGAATACTACATGTGAGTTTAGGAGCACAGTGTGGCCGTTATCTTGCTGGTTGGCAGCCCAACACCTACCACTAGCCCCAAATGTCTCAGCCTGCCTTACTGAGCACGTGATACAGTTCTGACCAATGAGATATAAGCTTTTGTTAGGTGGGATTTCTGGGAGCGCTTTGGTATCTCCTGATTTAAAAAAAAAAAAGTTAGGAGGATACATTGGCTCGCATAGCCCCCTGCTTCTTTCTTCCCCTTGAACTTCCTGACCGGAATGCAGACATTTGGCCTGGAGGTGCAACAGCCATCTTGTAACCATGAGGCAATAAGCAAGAGGACAAAGGAATACACAGAAAGGATGGCAGAGCAAACTATTGAAAAAACTTGGTGCCTGATGGCATCACTGAAGTATCAACACCAGCCCTGAGCAACCTACCCCTGAACTTCTTATTGTGTAAAATAAACTAACCCTATCTCTTTAAGCCACTGTTGGATTTTCTGTTACTATCAGCCAAATGAACTCTCGATGAATCAAGTAACTGCCTGATGAAAGTAAGAGTAGGGGGAAAATAACAATTAAGTTATGAATTTTTAGAAATATGAGCAAAGCAAAACAAAATAGGAGAGCCAAGTAAGGTTTTCAAGACAGAAAAATCTAGCAGCAGATGGAAAGGTCCACCTTTCCAGCTAACACCAGCATGGATTGAGTTCTCCAAGTGAATGCCTGAAGAGCTCCTGAGACAGTGACTCAGCGCACTGAGCCCCTATTCCACCATTTTGCACTTTGATACGGAGTATTTTAAGTCAAAACCTGGGTGGTTTATGTCACAAGGGGGCCGGAGTGGGGGAGGCCCGGGCGGTGGAGGCTTGCGGGTGGAGAAGTTAAGGCTTCTAAGACCTGATTCTATTTAGTTAGTTAGTGTCTAATGTCCCACCTGGGCGAGAAAATTTTATATATATATATAAAGAGAGAGAGAGGAAGAAAGAAAGGCAGGATGCTAGTTGTTTGCCATTTATCTGACATGCACCTATTCAGAGCTGCATATTCCCCGAGGTCAAAGATTGATTCCATCCACTCTAGTGCTTGACACACAGTGGGACATTTGATAAATGTTTGTTGAATAAATGAATGAATGCCGCATCTATTCAATTCTCCTGTTGCAAATTTTTCAGGCTCAACTTCTCCAAAACGATTCACATAGCAAAAAAAAATTAATTCCTGATTTTTTTCTTCTCTATATTCCTTGACCTTTCCTCATAAAAACACCATTTTTCTCCTAATATAGCTCCAGTTTCATTCCCATCGGAAGGTTCTATGAGGAATCTGTTGCTATAAATAGAATAAATGAAGAGGGCAAGAGTTCTGCATCTAGACATTCATCTCGAAGAGTCTCTGCTCCATTTCTACCACTTCTCTGCCTTCTGGGAGTAAATGGAACAAAAAGCTAACGCTGTATTTAATGAGAAAATAATCAACTATTGCCTATACAACACCCCCGGAGCCAAAAACATCCATGGGGATCTGTTTCCAACATTTTCACAAAGAGTTGCGTAAATACCAGAGATGATAACATAAAACTTAATTTGGATTCCATTTGTTTTTGACTTACCAGGGGGGGATTTGGAGCAGTGGATAATCCCAGAGTTCTCTCTTTCACAGAAAATTTAAATAAACAGCTTTCTATTTATGGAGTGAGGAAAGCTCCACCTGATAATTGTCAAGCAGGCAGGGCCGAGATTCTGCACCAGGAGCTGATCCATCCGCAGTGCTTTTTCATATGGATACGGCTTCTACTGGTGTCAGCCACGCCACGCTGGGAGCTTGAAAAACCTTTTACCCAGCGTGGCGGCAGTGAGGTTGTTTTAAACCTTGGGAGTAATAATCGCCTAAGTTTTTATAGTAGCTTTTAAGTTAAAAGATGTCTAAGTGATTTTTCCTACTCACCGAGTTAAACCTTTGTTTTCCCTTGCATTTTCAAAGCATTTCAGCATGAATCTGAGAACACAAGCACAACTGGTGCGAGCAGCTCAGGAAGATGAAGGGCTCAGGGAGGTGGAGGTAACAGCCCACGATAAACGAGCTGATAGCAATGAGCTCCTAGGTGGAGCCACATGTATTTGACATGGAGGAAGCAGCCCCTGAGGGCACTCAGAGGTAATCACTAGTGTTCAGTGAAAGAGAAAGTGGAATTTAGCAGACTTCCAGGACAAATCCAACCAAAATTGGCACCATTTAAACCCTCTGCAGGAGCTCCACTTAGAGCTTAATCTTCACCCCCAGCACAAAGCCTCGTTCTGCACCTCTCTCCTGGGTGGAGACCTCAAGGCCTGCAGCTTCCCTAGGAGAGCATCAGGAAGGAGGTGATGGCTGAGTCACGTAGCGGGGCCATTACTGAGGCGGCTGGCAATGTCCCCATGTTCTGTCATCCCTGCCGCTCCATCTCTACAGTGGCTCACAATTCATAGGAATAAAAAAGGGAAGGGAATGGTCAATTTAACACAGCAGCAAAGAGGGTTTTTCTAGGAAACCAAAGACTTTGTCAGAAGGAACCAGCTGTCTTCACAGAAGTCAAGTAGTTAATCCCCACAAAACCCCAAGAAGAGAAAAGGGATGCAGATGGTTTAATGAGGGCAGGCTGAGGGGTGAACCTTGCTAAAGAAGAAAGCAATTCCAGTTCACTTTAAGAATGGATGAACTTGCTATCCAAGCCCCTGTGACGCCAGCAGATACACTGCAGACCCAGACCTGACCCAATGCAAAGGGCAGTCCACTCCTTTTCCTAGCACAGATGTCACTGGAGAGGATCCGTGCAGTTGGGTTAAGTTTCCTGAAATGCTGACTGTGGGGTAAAGGTCAGCACCTGACTTTTTCAGAGGCTGCGCAATACAGAGGCAAATCACAACCTCTAGAGCCAAGTCTACCTGGGGCAGAATTCCAGCTCTGCCACTTGCTACCTGTATAACCCTTTGCAGGTTACTTTTATACTCTCTGGGCCACAGTTTCCTCATCTGTAAAATACCTGTAATGTTGCTATGGATTTAAATGACTTAATTTATGAAAAGAACTAAGAAATATAACTGACATATGGTAAGTACTCAGAAACAGTAGTTATTATTCAGATAATTCGATGTCAGTTTTAGGGAAGAGAATAAGCCAATTGTGTTGAAGATTCAGATGGGACAAGGTGGTGCACTAGGACTCTTACAGATTGATTACCTACATATAGGAAAAATTTACCACAAACATTTTTTGGTTGTTTTTACTTTTAGATCCAAATTTCCTGGCGCTTAGAAAAATAGGCACAAAGCTCATTTAGATCTCTGAAGAAATTCATTGTAAAAATCATTCTTAAAATATTTTATACATGCATTTTTAAAAATGGATACAATCTCATCTTTTTATATACCAGGAAAACCTGTATCAATCAGTGAAGTCACTAATTTCTATTTTTGTCACTAGTCAGAATATTAATTTTTAAAAAAATAGATGAAATGGTTTTTGCTTTATTATCAATAGTGAATATGCTCTGATAATTTTTTTTAAATATGTGAATTTTAACACTTGCATAGAAACTTTTAAGGTATTTGGTACATTTAAGAAATCAAGCAAATAGTGACCAATGGAATGAGTTCCTTCATGATAGCCAGATCTAGTCTTTGGTAATTAAGTTCAAATTTAAAAATTAACATTAAATACAGTGCATCCAGATTGTCAGATGATTGGTTTAATTATTCAATACCTAAGTGTTCTGGTTAGTCTAAACAAAGATCATGTGCTAGAAAATTACAGGAGAAATAAAAATGGAATGAACCCCCACAATTTGATTATTAAAATTGAAAAATCGATTTTATACATCAATTCAAGATGGCCAATATCTTGTTCCTTTCTTCTTCTTTGAATCAATGAAGCAACAAACATGTACTGAATGCCTCCTGCGGCCAAGGCTCTGTGACTGGAGCTATGGGACTTCTAGAGGTTTATCAGTTACCCAAATGGATCCTCATCTAGTTGAATGGTGGGGCAATGGGGTGCAGTCCTTTTAGCACTGTAATTAGAGTAGTCTTTGTTGAGTGAGTCTCGTATTTGGATTTCCCACCACTGTAATGGGATCTATCTACCTATCATCTATCTATCTACCTTTCTAGCTATCTATCTACCTTTCTAGCTATCATGTTACTAAAAAGATTTAACAGTGACTTTTCAATTGGAAGGTAGAACCCAACAAACATTTTATCTATAGTTCATGCAATAAATGGCCAGCGCCTAGCACAAGGAGAGAGAGTGAAGGGGAAAGAATCTCTTTCGAGAGTTTACCATGTATTGGGGGTTTCACATTTTTCCTCATTTCCTCGCAATAATCCTACATGGTAGATATTATTATATCCGTAGTACAAGTGAAAACACTGAAGTTAGGAAACGCTAAGTAAATTGCCATGATCATAACAAAGTACTTACAACATCACTGTTTTTCCTGAGGCCTCTACATGTGCATTACTATGCTGTCCACAATTACCAAGCAGACTACAGGACTTCCCCAAACTGTTGTGAAGCGTGAAAAGCAATGTCGCACGTGGATAAGAGGTTGAGTTTTAGAGTCAGGCCTGCACTGAAGTCCATATTCTACCATTCACTAGAATAGGACCTTGGGCAAGTTATTTAACCTCTCTAGGTGTCAGTCTCCACATTTGTAAAAGGCAAAAATAATTTACTTCAACACAATGTCACATTTTATGAAAGAATACATATAAAATGCCTAGTCCAGAACATGCCATATTAATATCAAAAATGTAGAGAGTGGCTATGTGCCAGGCCCTGTTGTAAGAGCTTAAACTCTCTCAACCATCGAGTTCAGTAAATATTCATGCAACTAACACTTCACTGTTGGAATAACCAATCCATGTTTAAACATCCTTTGGTACTCCCCTATTTCTATCATCTCTATCTAGCTGAATCATCTTAGGCTTCAAAGAGAATTTTTTTCCTTCCCACACTTAAAAATTGTTCTTTTATTAGTGTTGTTGGTTATGACCCCAGTGCAATGCAATGTAAGTTTCTGCAGTATCTACAACTAAGAAGCAAGCTGACTATAAAATAAGACTTTAGAAGTGAGTTGTAAGGTAATAGCTACTTGCAGATCTGATTCTATCAACATTATGAGTTGAGTAACAGAAAACATGTTTTTGGTCAACCTAACAATGAAATTGGGTCGACAACACATGGCCATTCCAGTCCACAGAACAGGGCTGAAAGCTAAAAAGGCCAAAAGAAAACCAGCCCAGCACATGTTTTAATTCAGATGCCACATAAACAAAATAACAATAGATAATTTTTTAGCTCTTATTTTGTGCCAGACACTGTTGTAAGTATTTTGAATTGATTAATAAATTTAATTCTCACCACATCCTATGGAATAAACACTATTACTATTATAATCTTCGTTGTATAGTTAGTATGACTTGAAGCCTCTAAAGTCCATGATTCTAACTACTACATGGCATTCTCCACACAGCATTAAAGGAAAATATAATGTAAAAATTATCTGACAATAATAGAATCAGGTAGTAGATTTACTAATTCATCATATAAATACAATTTCTTTATTCCATGAGCCCAGAGCTCAATAAACCAACTCTTTCAGGTTTTAGATGACACAAAACCTCATTTGGAAATATATGAAAATTCAGGGAACTTTCCCCCACTTCCACTCCCATCATTAATCAACAGAAAGCTCTACTCAACAGTAGACATTATCTTTCATTTTGAAAATTCAGTTTGCTGTGGTTAATTTTTTAATGCTTTAGATTCATCTTCAATTACCCATGAAAAATTACAGATCTTGTGTATTAAATATTAAAACATTCCTGTAAGATTGCATAGAGTTAGTTCTTCCATAAAAAAGGAATAGCATAGGGGCTGGCCCGGTGGAGTAGTGGTTAAGTTTGCATGCTCCACTTTGGTGGCCCAGCGTTCACAGGTTCGGATCCCCGGTGCGGACTGACACACTGCCTGTCAAGCCATGCTATGGTGGCATCCCATAGGGAGTGGAGGAGGATGGGCGTGGATGTTGGCCCAGAGCTGATCTTCGTCAGCAGAAGGAGGAGGATTGGCAGTGGATGTTAGCTCAGGGCTAATCTTCCTCACACGCACAAAAAAAGTAGCATAACTTGAGCCTTAGAGTGCCACCATCTATATTTCAACTCTTTGCACCAAATCTTTCTTTTGCTAAAAGCAAAATCTCTGTGGTTAGAATTGACTGTAGAAATCTTATGAAGTTCAACTAATCAAGACCTTTAGACAATAAATGAGTCTATATATTAGAGGATCTCAAAAGATGTGAAGAGAGTCATCTCAAAGGAGAACTAAGAATGTTACCCCAGAGCTTGCCAGGGTTGTTGTCTTTAATGGGAAAAGTTGCACTGACAGCCCCAAATCCTTAGTTAATAGCAAAGCTAAATTAATTCACAGGAAATTGCACTATGAAATGGTCAGAAAAATTAAGAACTGCTACGGTCAATTTAGTGTAACAGCCAGATATTGAGATGTCACCAGGTTGGCCCATAATAATGAATGACCCCCCCCAGAAGGAAAAGAAGCTAGAAGTTATATAAAACTTAAGTGAACAATTTTTAGGGCCTTTCATGTAAGGATTTTAAACTTTTTGATAGCACTCAAAAGTTTTACTTTAACATTCCTTTACAGATTCATGCCTAGAAGACCAGTATATCTTAAAATAAAAATCCTTTTTGTACTTTGAAAATTACTAAAGTTCCTTGGGTTAGACCCAAGATGGGCTACTTCAATGCCATATTCAATTATGTGTCAAATAGTTTTATTGTAGATTTCGTTTATTATTCAAATCATTCATTCATTCCACAATTATTTGCCACTCACTATGGTCCAGTCAGTATATTTGGCACTGAGGATATAGAGGTGAATAAGAAAGACAATTCTGCAAAGTCTGTCAACCCCATTTTACAGAGAAATGGGATATTAAAAGGAAGCAATAATAACTCTTCACAATATATAAAATTCTTTTCACGAATGTTATTTGATCTTTAGAAGTTTTCTGTGAAGAAGCTAATGCTGTACCTTTTTTACAGATGAAGAAACTGAGGCTCAAAATCTTCATATCGATTACCCAGGGTCACACTGCTAATAAAAGAAGCAAAACTGGGACTTGGAAATTCAACTTCAAAATCCAAAATATCCCATTGTATATTGTTGCAGTATACAAGAGGGAAATGGATGATGGACCTGGGAATGGAAGCTCAAATATTTAACCAATTAGGGATAATTTTTCTCATCAAATCCTCTGAGGAAGAAGAGAAGAACAACACTGAATATTAGGAAATGGGTCTAACAGCCCAAATCTTAACTTTCAGCTAGTCCTACTCCTATTGTAAAAAAAGTAGAGCTTCCCACCATTCAGGCGAGAGTGAGACATGGACATAATTTTGTTCCACTTCCAACATCACATACTTGTAATGACCTCTTCCTGACCTCAGTACCCTGATTTTTCATCTCTTATATTGCCAGTACCATCCCATTTCTCCCAGTTCATCATTTTCTTCATGGCTTCATTTGATTCTTTACTTAACTTTATAGCCAAGATCAACCATTTCCAAACTGCTTGTAGTACCTTAAAATCCTTTGTCCTCTTATATGACAAACCTACAGCAAACATCCTACTCAACGGGGAAAAACTGAAAGCCATTCCTTTGAGGACAGGAACAAGACAAGGGTGCCCACTCTCACCGCTCTTATTCAACATAGTACTGGAAGTTCTGGCCAGAGCAATTACGCAAGAAAAAGGAATAAAAGGACTCCAAATAGGCAATGAAGAAGTGAAACTCTCACTATTTGCAGACGACATGACCTTATACATAGAAAACCAAAAAAATTCCATCGGAAAACTACTAGAAATAATCAACAACTACAGTAAAGTGGCAAGGTATAAAATCAACTTACAAAAATCAATTGCATTTCTATACACGAACAATGAACCAACAGAAAGAGAACTCAAAAAGACAATCCCATTTACAATTGCAACAAAAAGAATAAAATATCTGGGAATAAATTTAACCAAGGAGGTGAAAGACCTATACAATGAAAACTATAAGACACTATTGAAAGAAATCGAGGAAGACATAAAGAAATGGGAAAATATTCCATGCACATGGATTGGAAGAAAAATATAGTTAAAATGTCCATTCTACCTAAAGCAATCTACAGATTCAATGCAATCCCAATCAGAATCCCAATGTCATTCTTCACGGTAATAGAACAAAAACTACTGGAATTCATATGGGGCAACAAAAGACCCTGAATAGCTAAAGCAATTCTGAAAAAAAGAACAAAGCTGTAGGCATCACAATCCCTGATTTCAAAATATACTATAAAGCTATAGTAATCAAAACAGCATGGTATTGGTACAAGAATAGACACACAGATCAATGGAACAGAATTGAAAGCCCAGAAATAAAACCACACCTATGGACAGATAATCTTTGACAAAGGAGCAAAGAACATACAATGGAGAGAGGGAAGTCTGTTCAATAAATGGTGCTGGGAAAATTGGACAGCAACATGCAAAAGAATGAAAGTAGACCATCTCCTATCACCATATACAAAAATCAACTCAAAATGGATCAAGGACCTGAAAGTGAGACCTGAAACTATAAAACTCCTGGAAGGAAATATAGGCAGTACACTAATTGAGATTGGATATAAAGGGATCCTTTCAGATTCCATGTCTACTCAGACAAGGGAAACAAAAGAAAAAATAAACAAGTGGGACCTCATCAGACTAAAGAGCTTCTACAAGGCAAATGAAACCAGGATCAAAATGAATAAACAACCCACCAGCTGGGAGAAAATATTTGCAAATCGTTTGTCCACCAAGGGATTAATCTCAGTAATATATAAAGATCTCATACAACTGAGCAACAAAAAAACAAACAACCCGATCAAAAAATGGGCAGAGGATATGAACAGATATTTTTCCAAGGAAGAGATACAGATGGCCAATAGACACATGAAAAGATGTTCAACATCACTAATCATCAGGGAAATGCAAATCAACACTACACTAAGATATCACCTTACACCGGTTAGAATGGCTATAATCACAAAGACAAATAACAACAAATGCTGGACAGGTTGTGGAGAAACAGGGACCCTCATTCACTGCTGGTGGGAATGCAAACTGGTGCAGCCTCTATGGAAAACAATATGGAGAGTCCTCAAAAAATTAAAAATAGAAATACCATATGATCCAGCGATCCCAACTCTTGGGCATCTACCCAATGGATATGAAATCAACCATCACAAGAGGCGTATGCACCCCTATGTTCATTGCAGCATTATTCACTATAGCCAAGAAGTGGAAGCAACCCAAGTGTCCCTTGACTGATGACTGGTGAAAGAAGACGTGGTGTATACATACAATGGAATACTACTCAGCCATAAGAAAAGACACAATTGTCCCATTTGCAACAACATGGATGGACCTAGAGGGTATTATGTTAAGTGAAATAAGCCAGAGAGAGAAGGACAGACACTGCATGAACTCACTCATATATGGACTATAAATGAACACACGGACAGAGAGAACTGATTGGTGGTTACCAACAGGAAGGGGGGTGGGGGGTGGGCACAAGGGGTGAAGGTTTACATCCACAAGGTGACGGACAAACAAAAATGTACAACTAAAACCCCACAGTGTTATAAACTATTAAGACATCAATTTAAAAAATGGTAAAAAAAAAAAATCCTTTGTCCCTTGACTCCTCAGCACTATCTTATTTTTATTGTGATGGAGAAAATCAGAAACTATGACAACTTGGCCCACTGCATGTTTTCACTCTCTTACTTGATCCCCAGCCTCTTTGTTCCTCATCTTATTCTTCTCTTATTTCCTCCCTAGTGTTTTTTCCACTTTGGCTGTTTGACAACATTTCCACATTTCCCAAGGCTCCAGCCCCATTCCCACTGCTTCAGTTTGATTGCCACCACCATCTCAACTCTCAGGAAGTGACTTAACCTCTCATCAGGACACTAGTAAACAAGGATCCACAGACTGTAGTCTAAGGTCAAATTTTGAAGGCAGATGATTGGTGATGGAATATGGAGAGTAGAAGAGTGGAGAAATGGCTCTAGGTTAGAACAGCAGCCTGTGTGTTGTCTCCAAAACTAGAAACAGGTGGAGAAGGTACAAGTAAGTTTAACATGTCAAGGAACTTTATCTAGTGGGAGATAATTGACAGTATCAGAAACAGGGGTACCAATTGGTAGACCTTCAAGTGCCATGGTTGAAAGCCAGTTGACTGGGATCATATTCTTTTCTTGGAAGGTAAGCTATGTGGGGGTTTTTTAATATCTAAGAAAGATGATAGGAAGGAGGGAAACCCATTGAAGATGAACAAAGGGGCTAGAAGCTTTCCCTGTCTTCACCCTCTCTCTCTCTCCAGATTTTCCTCTTTCCTTTTCGTTATTAGCATGTTGAAGTTTCCATTGTAATATTAAGATGCTCTTTTACACAAGACAGGTACATATAACCAGAGATCTATATTTGTATTTAACTTTTTAAGACAAAGACATCATATCTAAATCATGTATATGAAGTTCATTAATAATTAAGGAGGACAAGTGTTCAATGATTAGATCTCTTTGGAATTTATCATTGTATTTGAAATAATACTGGACTTCTTCTCCTAATATAACACAGGACTAGGGGTCTATGAGTGTAATGGACACTTCGGGATATTCTGCCTAGCATCACTCCATCACCTTCTGGAAAGCAGAAAAAATCATAGTGGGGGAACGGGGGAAGGCTTGAAGTAACTCTTAAAGCAGTTGTAGCAAGAAGCATGGCCCCTCACCCACACATAGATTGAATCTACCCACTCTCCCTCATGTCTAAATCTTACAATAAGAAGTCTCTAGAGCATCACTGGTGTGAAATGGGCTATCCAAGTAGCTAAGTAGTAAGAATAGCTGTAGAAAAAGAGGATTAGGGTAGGATATAAGAGGAACTAAACTCAAAGAGGAAACTTGGTAACTGTGAGAGTATAATTGAAAGCATTTAGTTATGAAATTCGGCATCAAGTTTTTCTATACCCAATAGTACTTAAAATGTCTTCCATGTAGCTCTCTACATCCTTGACATCAGGGCATGTAAGCCTTGCCAACTGGATGAAAAATATTGACAGCTAGATTGTTACAATAATATAGACAGAGGCACTAGCTTTCAAAGTGCAAGATTGCTATTCAACTTGGAAAGCAGAGAACCAGCTATTTCTTCAGGTATCCAGTCACCTCGGAAGCCATTCATGGCACAGAGGAAAGCTTCAGGAGTAGACACTTTCAGTTTTTATCTCTGGAACAAAATGCTGTTTTAGCCCCACAGCTCCTAAAGAATGAAACTAGTGTCAAAGATTTAGTGCCTTTTCACATTAGTGATGTCAGCACAAAATGGCCATCTTCTCTGAATAATTTATCTTCCCACTGCATAATTTTCTTATCTTTTTTTCCTTCATTTTGGCTTTTTACTGTAGATGGGGAGGTAAATGGCTGTTAGTCCCCGACAAAACCTGTGGAGCATCCTTCCCATCAATCAATTAAAAAACACTTACCTTACATTCAACATGATTTATTTCTTGTTAATACAATTGTCTCACTATATCCTTCTATTATTATACCCTTAATTCCATTAGCCATTCACTTAATGCTCGCTTTAAGGCTGACCCCCAAAGAGGTTGGAAGAGAGAGGGAAGTCCTTCTAATAGTGGCATTGCCAATAAAACTCTGGAAGCTCTTCTCCTAAAGCCTTGTAGGTCACGGAAAAGATAGGTCACAGAATGTATCCTGCCTGAAAAGAATAGAGCCATCTCTCATTTATTTGTTCTGATGGATGCTGCTTGATGGTTTAAAAATCCTTAAGAGCTCTTATCTCAAAAGTCAACACAATAGGTTCACAAAGCATCATCCTACACATTGCACTAGCATGGATGAGACTCCACCAAGCTTTTCTTAAATAAACCTAACAAGGGAAAAACAAAGAAAAGAACTATTTGTATTGTTTGAAGATTAATGGCTTGCTTGTTTTGGGGTGGACCAAAAGGTTAACCTCTTAAACCATTAAGTGACACAAAAACATTGCAGTATTATTACTCACAGTGGTGGAGTTACACATTCTCTAGCAAATTTCCTCCATTTGGGTTGAAATTTGAAAGCTCTGGAAAGAAGCCTTGTACTGCACTTCTAAAATTATGCATCAAACAACTGCTATGATTTTTCTCAATGAGGACGTATGCTTTCTTTTTGAAATTTAATCATCTGAATATCTTCATACAATATACAAGCACATATATTTCTGTATGAACACATATTGGATTGGGTCGTATAGAGCAGGCACTATTGATTGCCTAATAGCCATTTCTCTCTGCTTCCTTGCAAATAGAAATGCAGTTTTATCCAGGTGTCCATCCTTCAGAAATGGGGATCCCATCCAAAGCCCCAGGGTAAATCTGGCCAGTAAAACCAGGACTGGATATTCCATACTGTTGGTCATTGATGTTGGGGCAGCCTCTGCAACAGTTTTCCTCATTTCTGAGAATAAACATAAAACGTGGATATGGTTGTGACTGCCTGTGATGCCTGGAGTTTTGACCATCATCTTATGGCCTTGGGAAGAGATAGCCAAGAACAAAGCCAACATCCTGGGAATGACAGAGTAGAGAGACAAAAGGTATCTGTTTCCTTGATAACATAATTTATCCCTGGGATTAACCAAACTGGGCCTACCCTACTTCAACACTTTTTGTTACGTGAAATAATATGTATACTCATTGTTTAAGCCAGTTAAGTCAGTGTCATCTATTAAATACAGCTGGAGGCATCCTTGCTATATAACCATAGGTGCTTTTTAAAAATATAGTCTTTCACATTTTTTGCTTTTTGCTTCCTCCTCCTTTCCTTTCTCTTTCCTTTCCCCATCCCAAATCGCATCCCACTTAGCCCTACTGTGAATTAACTTATGTTAACAAACTAGAGTGTGTCCATCTGCATTTTTCTCCATGTACACTTAGTCATATACAAACATGTATAAATGCACAGACATGCATACCCATTGGCACATAAATATAAATGTTATGGCTTTACAAAAAAATGAGATTGCATCATGCACATTCTTTCACGTCATGGTTTTTTCATTCCACAATACCTGTGGAAATTTCTTCAAGTCAGATAGTATAGCTCTAAATTCAACACAGGCTCGATAACATTCATGGTATGGGTGTGAAAAATTCAATAATTTCCCTATTGATAGTCATTTGCTTGGTTTTTAACTTATGCTGAATAAACAAGTTAATATAAACTTGGGGCATATATCCTTTCATACTGGTGTTTTTATTTATGTAGGATGGACTCTAAGAGTGGGTGTTGAAGGAAATACATATTGTCTTTTTAATAATTATTTTCCCAAAAGGCTACTGTGATTCACAGTTTCACCAGCAACATAGGAGAGAAACTTTTCCCCAAATGCTCACCAGCACGAGTTCTCATTCTCTAAACTTTCATCAATCTGATAGGTGTAACGCGATAGCTCATTTTTACTCTAATTTGTATCTTCCTCTCTGCTAGTGAGTTTAAGCATATTTTTATATGTTTGTTAACCATTTGCATTTGCTCCTCTATAAACAGTATATTCTTATCTTCTGCCCATTTGTTGCTGCATGGCTTGTCCTTTGACCTGTAAATTTATGAGTTCTTTATATATTATAGATGACAGTTCTTTGTCATCTGTGTTGCAAATATTGTTATAGAATCAATCCTTTGTCTGTGGGTATGGTATCTTTTTTAAACATAAATTTTAAATTGCCAAATATGTCCCTATTTTTTTTCTAGCTTCTGGGTTTACAGTTAATATTAAGAACATCGTTCCCCCTTACTCTCACTCCTACTTGTATTGTATATATAAGCTTGTTTCTTACTTAAAAATCTTAATTTGTTTTAAAATCCTGCCAATAGGTAAAAAGCCATTAAACTTAAAATATTACAACTCACAGAAGTAGAAAGTAGAATGGAGGTTGCCAGTAGCTGGACACAAGGGGAAATGGGGAGTTGTCGATCAAAAGGTACAGAGTTTCAGTCAAGCAAAATGAAAAAGTTCTAGAGATTTGCTGCACAACAATGTGCATATAGTTGATATTACTGTACTACACACATAAAATTCTGTTAAGAGAGTAGATTTCATATCATGTGTTTTTTACAATAGAAAAAAATATTTCCACTAATTTTAAGGGGAAAAATTATGATCATAACTCAGGAGACACCCAAGAAATTTTCACAGATAGAAAAATACTGTAATTGAACAGTGAAAACCAGTATATATAAGTAAAAAACAACAATTTGAAAGTAAATACAGTTCACACATAAAATGCATATATATTTTAAACTGTTTTTTTCTCTTTCTTCCCCATTGTCTTCAGCAATTTTTAAACCTTTTGGGAGGTACGTGATTATTTTATATTCAAATTGCCCGGAAAGCACCTTTAGATAAAAATAAAAGAAAAACAAGAACATTTCAAGATGTGAAAATAGTATATGTGCAAGACAGATTGAAAATATGTAGAAAAACTACCTCTTCATCCCTTCCTCTTGATGGATATACACAAAGCAAAATATTATGGGTTCACCCAAACAAGATGCATAATTCAATTCTGTTATATATGGTGCTCTCTCTGACTGAAAACTATTGTGTCAAGTAAATGCTGTGTGTTTGCCTGAAACCATCATGTTGAAATATCACTTCTTTTAGTCCATTTATTTGATACATTTTTGGGTGAGAAAGCCATCCAAAAAGTGGTATAACATTTGAAGAGCCATTATGTCTTAAGTTGTTAACAGAATAGACATTATAAGAGGAAACTCCGTATTCCCCTAGGTTTACTTGAAGGGCTTTAACTATTTTATGTTTTACATTTATGTCTTTAATCCATCAGGAATCTATTTGGCATAGGACAGAATTCAATTCAATTTTATTCCAGAAGGATACTAGTTGAGTTAGCATTATTTATTAAATATTTTATTTCATTAAGATATTAAATATAAATTTTCATATATATTTATATCTATATTTGTATTCTCAATTCTGCACCACAGACCTTTTTGTCTATTCCTATGACAAAGTCATATTCTATTTGAGTGATCTTTTTAGCATGTTCTAATATCTATTAACACTATTCCTCTTCATTATTCTTTTGTTATATTTTTTGTTTTTTAACTTTACGTGTCTATTCTCATGGATTTATTCTCCCACGTGAAATTTTAAATAATTTTATATCCAATTCTCATACCTGACAGAAAATCTGCTATGATGCTTTTTGAAGTTGCCTTAAATGTATATGTTGATTTTGTGAGAATTGGAGTGTATGATATTAAATTTTCCCAGCCAAGTCCATGACAAATCTTCCAATTTGTTCAGATCTTGTTCTATATCTTTCCATGATTTCCTTATGGCCTACTTAATATAGGTTCTGGCCATCTTTGCTCAATTTATTCCCTAATATTTTACTGTTTTTGTTACTATTGTAAATAAAGTATTTTTCTCGTTTCTCTTTTTAGGTTTTAATTTTTGGTATAGAGAAAGGCTATTGATTTTTGTAGATTTATCTTATATCCAGTCAACTTACAAAATTATCTTATTAATCCAAATAGGTCATTTTACTAGAGTTTCCTAGATTTTCTGGGTATATATTTATATTAATAAAAAGAGTTAATTCTATTTTTAATGTTTACAGGAATTGTTTTATTATTCTTTTCTTATTGCAGTACCTAGATCCTCCAGTATTGTATTGTGTAACAGAGATTCTTACAGCATTATTACAGCCAGTGTCTCTGTCTAGGTGCTAATTTCAATTGAAGTGGTTTTAATGTTTAGAATAATAGTTGCTCTTTAAAAGTAAATAGGCTTTGTTATATTCAGGTAGTTTCCTATTATTCTTATTTTTACTTAATGTTTATATTAAGAATTGGTGCATAATTTTATCAAATCTTTGTCAATGTCTATTTATATCATAGGATTTTCTCTTAATTTATTAATGTATTACATATTAGATTTTTCTGATATTGAACTATCTTTGCATTCTATAAATTAACCATGCAAAATTCTATTTATTCACATTTTATTTAGAAGTTTCTCTTCTAGATTTTTACAAGAGATTAGTCTATAGCCATATTTCATAGTCTGTCTATCAGATTTTGATATTTAAAAAGTCATTCTGACTTTATACATTTCACTAGGATTAGCAAGCTTTTCTATAGCTTGGGGGTTAGTTAAATATCACAGGTATCATCTATTCTTTAAGGCGAGATATAACTAGGCTGGAACCCACCTTGTCCTGGTAGCTTTTTAAATGATAGATCTTAGTTTTCAATATGTTCTAGATTTATTAGACAATTCACGTGTTCTGCTTCTTGTCAAATCAATTTTTGTGATTTACATTTTGCTAGAAAGTATCTAGATTTGCAAACTTATTGTCATAGATTTGAATGTAGTCCTCTCTTATAACACTTTAAATGTACCTGTATCTGTATTCATGTCATCCCTCTTGTTCATGGCATTGTATATTCCTGCTTGCATTCTTTTATCCTTAACCATTCTCAAAACAGTTTATCAATTTTATTGGTCTTTTCAAAGAACCAGGTACTTGAATTTGTTATTTTTTCTTCTTTTTTCTTTGTTTGTTTTGTTTTCTATTTCATGTTTTATCTTTTCCCCAGTCTCTTTTAGTTTTTTTCTTTACCCCATGAGTAGAAAGCTCCTTTGCTTTTTATTCTCTACTAACAAAATTACTTAGGGCTATAGTTTCTTCTTAGAACAATTTTTTGGTGTTGCTAAGTTTTGATTAAAGATGATTACAAGTCCCAGTTTTCTAAACAATCAAAGGCAAACTACTGTGATCACATATGTCAGAAAAAACAGACAAACTGAAGTAGAAAACTAAGATGCATTAAGACATTTAAAGTAATGTGCAGTAAAAGATAACTGCATTTTGTGAGTGGACCATATATATGCAACAGGAGCCAAGGTCAGGAATAATTGTCATAATGACTATCCAAAACCCTCTCACATTGGGCCACAAATCTACAGTCATATTGACACTACCAATACAAGGCTAGTTTTCAAATTGGTCTGTTGGAACAAAAAATAAAACCTCAGCATAATCAGGAGAGTATTGGTTAAAAGTTTATTCAATAGGCAGAAATATGGCTAAGCAACCAAAGCACCGTCTCAGCTCGAGCTGCCATAACAAAATACCATCGACTAGATGATTTAAAAAACAGAAACTTATTTCTCACAGTTCTAGAGACTGGAAGTCCAATATCAAGGTGCCAGCAGGGTCAGGTTATGGTGAGGGCTCTCTCCTTGGGTTGCAGACAGCCACCTTCTCACTCTTTCCATGGTGCATGCAAATAAAGAGAGAGAGAAAGAGAGAGGAAGCAAGCTCTTTGCTGTCTCTTCTTCTAAGGGCACTAATCCCATCCAGAGGGCCCACCTTCATGACCTCATCTGAACTTAATTATCTCCCAAAGGCTCCGTCTCCAAATACCATCACATTGGGGGTTAGAGCTTCAACATAGGAATTTTAGGGAAGACACAGTCAGTCACTAAATTGGCAAACAATACTGCAGAATAATATGCCTATTTTTATTTGTCTAATTAACCTTCTTTGGGGCCAGCCCAGTGGCATAGCAGTTAAGTTTGCACGCTCCACTTTGGAGGCCCAGGTTTGGATCCCAGACACGGACAGATGCACTGCCTGTCAGCCATGCTGTGGTGGCGTCCCATATAAAGTAGAGGAAGATGGACATGGATGTTAGCCCAGGGCCAGTCTTCCTCAGCAAAAAAGAGGAGGATTGGCAACAGATGTTAACTCAGAGCTAGTCTTCCTCCAAAAAAAAAAAAAACAACACCTTCTTACTCTGCTTTCACCAAATTCCATTAATTATATACCTCAAAGATAAGGTGAAATTCAGAAATACCAACACTTTTTGGAGTAGAAAACAAACACTAGTGTGGTGTTCTTGAATGTTGAGGACCATCCCATGGTTAACCAGAGATAAGCCATCTTTAGACTCCTCTTCTCAAGTCAGTTCATATGACTGCCTACGGCCTTTTATTAAGTCTTCCTGGCAAGTTTAGAAGAACAGAAGTGTGGAGAAAAAAATGTATTTTGTATAGTCTGCCCCCAGAAGCTTCAGAGTCACAGAAATTCTATTCACAGTGGGTGACTATGAAAGCCTTTTCATAGGTGTTTGTGCTGCCTCTTCCAAAAAAGAAAAAGTAAGACCCCCAGCCTGTGGTTCCTCTCCACACTCTGTGAGGTGGAAGGCGCCTGCTCTGCCTCTGATTACAAAATCTAAACCTGGAGGGCTAGCCACAGAATTCTATGCATCATTTAGGACTTTGATGCTGAACTGAATTCAGAGAAAAGAAAATGTCTCTGCCAGTCTGGGGTTGCTGCTGACAGGGAGGAATATTGATTGGGGTGATGACAGAGTTCTCCTGGTTCAGCTCCTCGTACTGGGAGGCTCTACCCCAGTCTTTCTAAATCGTGATTACCTTCTGTGCTGCTAAGGACTCTGCCTCAACCAGGTCAAATAAAAGAATGAAAGGTTTGCCTGAAACCAAACCTAAAGCGTGAGTATGTGTTTGTAGGGCTCCCATGTTGTCCTTTCACTGTCTGAGTTTATAGAAGGGACTTTTACTCTGGTCGTCTGGTGCTGCTTGAAGCAGGAAAGTCTGCAGCAATCCTCCAGTCTTGTTTTTGTGACATCACAGCACCAGGCTTGATTATCACGTTGCATGACCTGTCACACTGAGTTTTGCTTTGGATGATCTGGACTTTGCAATTATTTAATGATCCATCCAGGTAAATTTAAACCAGGCTGCTTAGATCCAAATCCTCAATTCTCCTCCTTATGTGTTCAGCAGGTTACTTAACCTCACTGTGTCTAAGTTTCCTCAGCTGTAAAATGGGGACAAAAGAGAACTCAGTGGGGTTGTTTTGACATTTAAGCACGTAGAACAGTGCTTAATTCCATAGCGAACACTGGGTAAGCATTAGCTACTGTTACTATTTCATCATGCTAAGCATAGCCAGGGTCTCCGCTAGTGAACAGCACTTCAACCCACTAGTAGTGCCTAGACGAAAAAAAGGAAAGAATTACGTGATTCAGCACATGTATTAAATTCCTATATCCATCCTCCTAATATATTTTAATAACTCATAAATGTTAAAACTTCAATGAAAACCCAATTTACATAGTTAATTTATATATTCAACTCCTGATTTTTTACTGGCAAATATTGTCCAAAAACCAATTAGAGTTCCTTTTGTATGCACTACTGGTTTAGGGATTATGTATGTATGTGTATATTTATAAAAGTACAATAAAGTAAAATCACCCATAATTACACCCATAATCTCCCCCACCAACTCTAAGGTCTCAGTAACGCCTTTTAAAAATTTGGTGTCAATTCTTCCTGAATTTTCCCCTGTGTCTATAACAGACATAGTTACACACACATACACAAATACGTAGATAGATACTATGTATACATTTACAATGGAGGATCATGCTGGACACATTAATTTGCAACTTGCTCTTTTCCTTTCTTAATGTATTGTGGATCTCATTCTGTGTCAGGACACGTAGATCCATCTCATTCTTTTTAATGACTGCCTGGTAACCCATTACATAAATATACCAAATCTGCTTAAACATTCCCCTTTTAACATACACAGGTTGTTTCTAATTTTTCTCTGTTATACATAGTGCTGCAATAAGCACTCTTCTATATAGATCATTGTTTGTTATTTAAATTGGTGTGCATCTTCTGAACGCATAGCAACCACAGGCAAGGGAGACAGCCCACAGGTGGGGAAGGGGATTGCAAATATGCTGCATGAAATAATACTTTAAAAAATAATTAAGACATTTACCTGTAGTTCAATTACTTTCTCCTTTAATCCCTTCATCTCTACTCTACCTCCCCAAAAGATGTGGTTTTATCACACATATTTTTATTATTGCTGCCAATATCCACAATTCACAACAACCTAAGAGTTACCTCAAAAGAGGTTATGTAATTTGATCTGTTACACTTGAAATTTACAAAGAAACAAGCTATATTATATCAGGGATTTTTTTTTCTCAAAATGGAAATATTTTATTAATTTTGTTTAAAATAAAAGAAAAGCAAGATTGGTGCCCAAAATTACAACACCAAAGAACTTAACAATAGAAAGTGTAAATCTCTCTAATCCTGGTTTTTAACCTTGGCCCTGTTGGCTTGATGAGGGCTGCCCTGTACATTGCAGAATGCTCAGTAGCATCCCTGGCCTCCACCCACTAGATGCCAGTAGCAGCACCCTCAGCTGTGACAAAAACAGGTCTCCAGGGGCTGGCCCTGTGGTCTAGTGGTTAAGTTCTGCACGCTCTGCTTCAGCAGCCCGGGGTTCGCAGGTTCTGATCTCAGGCACAGACCAACACCACTCGTCACCCATGCTGTGGCAGTGACCCACACACAAAAAAGAGGAAGATCGGCATGGATGTTAGCTTAGGGTGAATCTTCCTCAAGCAAAAAAAAAAGAGGAAAATTGGCAACAGTTGTGACCTCAAGGTGAATCTTCCCCAGCAAAAAAACAGAAACACGTCTCCAGACATTGTCAGATAAACAGAATTGTCCCTGGTTGAGAACCACTGTGATCCTACCTCTCAGAGAAAACTCTGTTAGCAGTTTGGTAAATAACCATCTAGATTTTTAATGCAAGTAAAAACTTCTTTCATTCAATCAGAAAACGTCTACACAGGCGATTTTTAAAACCTCTCTTTTTTCACTTAACAATATATCATGGACACCTCTCCATGTCAATAGTCTTAGACTTACTTACCTTATCCTTTTAACAGGTACATTTAACAGGTACATTTCACTGTATGAATTCACCACAATCATAAATTAATGGACATGTGGCGGTTATTTTTTTTTTAATTTTCCGTTGAAAGTAATGAATCTACCTATACTTATGTCTCCACATACTTCTGTTATTTCCTTAGGAACTGCTAAGTGAAAGACCATCCATGGTTTTTAATATCATATTTTTACTATAATTTTCAATATATTTTTCATATGAGACAAAATATTGACATGGAGCATGCTGTTAGCCATCTCTTCTCCAAAATAAATAAATAAATCTCTTCTTCCCTTGCACACTGACATGCATTTTCCTGGGAGAAATAAAGGAATGCTACCTTCCTTTGCCCTATTTTTACTTAAGACTTAAAACTTTAACCAAGACAACAAAAACTTTCTTTTGAAGATAAAAACCATGCGCTAAGGCAGTTCAGCTCACGCATGTAAGGGTGACAATGGGAACAGTTTGGATTGAGAGAGAGGAGTTATTGATGAGCTACAGGGAGAGGAGAACCTTGGTCATATTTCTCACCTTGTCACAAGAGACACCCAAGTTGTGAGGTTAAATTGAAGTTGGTAAATACACAATTATTCAGCTTGCGTCTCAGTAATAAATGTGCCTCTAGGCAGCGAACCTGCCAGGCCTCCGAGCACCACTTTGCTGATTAAGGAGATAAAAAGAGGATATTGTGGAAAGGGTCATTTCAAGAGTAATGAATCCTTATCCTGTCACTGTACTTTGCCAACAGGGAAAAGAAGTTTAAGAGGGAGGACACATGCCGGAACATCCAGGTGGCAACATGGAGTAGAGATCAAATCAGAGATGACTATTTCTAGGCCTGAAACAGCAGCAGGATCTCTGATGGCTGAGAAATGACTATATTGGTGAATTAAGTACATCTCAGCGAGAAGCCTTATTAAATTAGCCTAATACCTTACTGCATGATCAATAACAATGTATTTATTTTGTACTATGGCCTTGAGTGACTTTTCATTAGGAATTTAAATGACCTTCGAAAGCTACTGAGTATCAATTTAGAATACTTTCAGGAGATATTAGCCTGGCCTCAGAGCAAAAGATGAGTGAAAATGCGGCTCATTATTTAAGTCAGAAAGAGAATGTCAAAAAACATTTCGCCTTGGCATTGTGGGAGGTAGCTCAAGTTATGTGTCTAACCTGATGATACTGTTCTGTTTTTTTTGGTTCCCGGTTACAGAATGAAATAGATCAAGAAAGTGTTTGCAGTCCCAGTAGATATTAACCCAGATGACTGTTGAGATAGAAACAGGTTGTGAGACTGGAAGAGACAGAGATATTGTTTTAAGTCAATGAATTACCAGGATTCTGTCACACGTCTTGTCAGTGCTCCACCCATGCTCCCTACATTTGCTTTGCCATTTTCATGCTCATGGACTCTGGGTGGATTTTCACTCCCAACAGCCAGCACCTGCTGCCTTTAAACCTCCAGAAAGGCATTGTGGGACCCTAAACATCCATTCTGGTGGTAGCCCTGAACCAATGACTGGTGTGACAATCAAATATGTCTCCAGATATTGTCAAATGTTCCCTGGGGGACGAATAATCTGGGTTGAGAACCACGGGTGTAGAAGTATAAACACCGCAACTCCCTTGCCCCTAAACGGACCATTCTGAGATGTGACCAGTGGTGGCCTCAGGGGCCCCGGAGGGATCACCCTCCGTGGAATTTTGCTTGCTACCACACTCTTGCTCAACCTCCTTCCCTTCCTGCTCCCACTTCCCAATCCCCCAGTTAGTTTTCCCCAGAAACACTTCCCAGTACTCACACAAGTCCTCGTCTCAGTATCTGTGTCTGAGGGTGCCACCCTAAGGCAGACTCTGCAACAATTTTGATGCTAACCAGGTGGTCACAGAGTTAGATGACTCTATTTTAAATACCTTTGCTGATGCTCTTACTGTTCTCTACCTTCTACCTTTACTAGAAGTGTCAATATCTACTTGGTTTACTTAAAACCAAAACAAAGAGGAAAAAATACGTATTTCCAATGTTTTTTTTTTTCTGTGTATTGACATCCTAATCTCTGTCTCTCTCTCTCTCCTACAGGCATGTTCTCCCCAGCCTAAGCATCACTCTTTTGCTTTCATCACTTCATCCCTTCAGAGCATCAAGGTGAGTTTTTCTGGCCTCTGTGGGCCGTTCCTGAATCTTCTTTTTCTCTCCATCATTCACCAACCTGATCTTCACCCCACCTTTCTTGGAGTACTAAAGGTACTCTCCAGTCTTTTCCTCTTATTTCACCTACTTTTAATATTAATACTTTGCCTAATATTCATTAACTCTCTCTGTATCAGGTTTTTAAATCTTTACTTGTTATCACTTTTCATTTACTTTTTCCAACTAGGTTTCAATAAGGATAAGAGAAAGAAAACAGAGAAAATCCAGGAAAGTTTGGATAAGTCCAAGCAGTTTGAGATATTAAATCTATTCACACATATTTCAGGAGAAAATGAATGAGAAGCTAAACCAGCACTCTGTCGACATTTGGCCATCCTAAAAGAGAAAGCAGCAGTGTGAGCACCCCTCTTCCCTGGCTCCAGCTTTTCTCTAAATCCCTGTTTACCACTCAAGACTTTAGAATGATATCTTGAGCACCACTGATCTGGTGCCTTTTATTTTACAAGTGGCCTTGAGACACATCTCAGAATGAAGATAAAAATAAAAATGATCCCCTTCAAATGACCCTGTTAAGCCAAATGAATAAAATCAATCAAAATGCAATTAATTTGGATTCATTTAGACTGAATAATCAAGAGACAAACTAAGGAAGCATATTTGCCAGGGTATGTGATGTAGCTTTTGGCCAGAAATCCTGCTTCCGAAAGCATCCACCTCAGATATAGCGGCAGTAATAAACTCCCTGTGTCTTATACACCCATAAATCCATGTACCGACCAAGATTTCAGTGGTCTCTTCTCTTCAACCCACACATAAAGCATTCCAGACACTAATTTAGAATATTAATTAAATCTCAGAAAATTGCACTGGGACCCAGATACTGCTCCATAACGTGTAAAACTATTTTAAAAAAACTGGATTATCCACTTCAAAGAGATTCCTGTTAATGTGACCATTTGCAGAGAAAACGTAATAAAATGCTCCTTTCCAAAATAATAATGATGCATCAGGAGGACTTAACTTAGACTAGAACAGCCACCACAACTATATGTGCTCAAATATAAATGGGGATTTGTAAAGTATTTTTTGCAGGTGGATGAAATACACGGATGCTGATTTTTAAAGGCAAATGTATTTTGTATTATAGAACTATGAAAGGTGTATTAAAAGGGCTACAACACAATACACTTCTAGTATGCTTCATTGGAAGACACTAGAAGCCGACTTTAAAGGGGGTTGTGTGATGGTAAGAAAAGAGCATTGAAGGAACTGGTGGATGCAGCTGTGGGAGGAGATGAAACAGAAGGAAAGATAGGGAGCCCAAGAAAGAAGAAATTACAAAGGGAGAGGGCAATAGAGGCACTGAAATGCCATGTCAGAGGTGTGGGGGAGGGAACAAAGTCAAGAGAATATCCTAAGTCAAAAAAAAAAAAAAAAAAGCAAGAAAAGAACATATCCCATGCTTTCATGGAGAAAGCAGAACCTGTGTTGAAGACATGAGAGAGGATGTAAACTAGGAAGGTGAGCAGGGAGAAGGCCATACGTGAGAGAAGATGGGCAGCACTTGGAAGCATAATTTAGCTTTTGAGCCGTCCTCAGAGAACCATATAGAATTTGCTCTCTTAATTCCCAAGGGGAATGGATCTCTCTAAGCAGGTTGAACCCAGTGGCCACACGATGGGCACAAGACCCCCCCAAGAGAAACCAGAGACTGAGGAAGAGCCTGGGATATAACTATGGATTAGAAATAGAGCCTGCCTTCACTCCTGGGCTGGCAGTCAAGCAGAACCCCAGATGTGAGGTACCACAATAACCCCAGCCAGAATCCACTGGGATGCACGAACACTGAACAATTAAAGACTTCTTTCACTTAGTCAATAAACATTGATTGAGCTCCTTCTGGGCTGGGAGCTGGGGCCCCTGAGGTGGGTGGTCAGGGCCCTAGTCCTCGAGACCCTGGGCTCCTGGTTCCTGAGCTACGGATGGCAGCGGGAGTTCCCACATAGAGAGAGGCTTGTTTCACTGCAGGGGCCTAAATGAAATAGGTTACTTCGTATTTATTATTAGAACATAAAATGGATCAGGCTTAAGACATCTCAAAAATATCTGTCCTCAGACTGTGGTAACCTAAATGGAGTATAAATTCATATTTATGAATAATAATTTCATGTTTTCGTATAATAACTAATACTAAATATGTACATTTTGAAAAGTACTGTGCACTTTTATTCCAAACTATATCTGAATTTAGTTTATTTCTGGTGGTGAAATCAAGCCACTGTTCTCTCATGAAGGGTAACTCCACCACCTGAGTTCATAAATAAGCCAGAAGGAAAACTCACATAAACCAAACAAAAAAAATCAAAAAGCTGCAGTGAGCAGATTTCACAGTTTACTGTATGGAACAGCTCTGGATTTGAATTATCTTGTGAGGAAAAACAATAATAGTTTTATCCCTTATGTATCATCATCCTTTTTTACAGTGCTGTTATCTCCCCAAAAGTGACTGTAAAAACCACCCTGGGTAGTTCCATATTTATTCTTCCTCATTTACTCCCATATCACATTCCTTCAGTTTACAAATAGCAAAATTATTTTCTGAGTGTCTTTGCACTGCCAGCTCCAGTTGGGAATGAAAAAACACACAATATACTTGTCTCTCATACTCTCTGTGGCTAGAGAGCTGAGAACATCCGTTTGCATTTGTGCTGAGGATGCTTAAAGAGAGCTTTTTCTTCCACGGATTTCCTGGCTCCAAGCTGCCGGTATACCCAAAGCCATATTTTATCAGGAAGATTAAGATACAGAGAAAGTGCCATCTTTTCTTCTTTCCTTTATTCAAACTGTATTTACTGAATCCACTGTCAGGCGCTATCCTGGGTTCTGGGGATGAATGAAACAAAGTCCCAGTGAGAAGGAAAGGCAGATAAACAGATGACTGATGATAGGAACAGGCGAGTGTCCACTGCTGTGGAGCACGAGGGGAAGACACCAGCTCTGGGTTCAGCGTGGGCTTCACACAGGAAATGACGTCTAAGTTGACACTTGACAGACAAGAAACAATGATTCAGGCACCTAGTGAAAGTGTGAAAGAGAAGGGGTGGAGAAAGAATGAAATAGGAAATGAATAGAAACATAGGAAGCAGGGGCTGGAACTCAAAAGCTCTTGTAATACATGTTAACAACTTCTGACCTTAACTGAAAGCAAGGTGAGGATGCGTTTGATAGATGAAAAACATCATATGAGTGATTGTACTATTTATTTGGTTGCCAATTAACACTGGTTTTAAATCAACTTATTTTTCCTAGGCTGTACATTGGCCACTATTTTTGTAAGCCATTATCTTTCTCCAGTTTTTCTTTCCCTTCTTTCTGTGGAGGGTATAGAACATACTGCTACAACGATAGACGAATGAGCAAGCAAAGAGTTCTTAATAAATGCTTTCTGGTAGTGTTAATAAGGAACATAACATACTTTAATGCTTCTTTCATGATACCAATATAAAATTTCATTTCAAAAATCCCTGCATCTGTGTACATACATAAAATGAGGGAAGAATGGACACATGAGAATATTTGGGAAGACTGAATAATAATTCCATAAGGCTAAATCCCAAGAGTGTACTGAAACTTGCAAAATATGTCAAAGAAAACAAAGAGGCTGTTTTAGTTTTGGAAGGCATAGATATGGTTCTTGGGATCAATGTAATAACATTGACAGATGACAAAGAGAAAGCAGAGCTACTCAACTTTTATTTTGCTTTTATCTTTTATGTCAAGGAGAAGGATTGATTGGAAAGGATAGAGCAAATATTGGGATGAGAGAATTGAAGACCAAGACAAATGAGAAGAACAGAGACTTGTTCTAAACGTGCTCGATTCTCCGCCAGCCGTCGCCAGAGGTCTCTGAGGAACAGTGTAGACAACAGGAAAGTGCAGGATGATGGGGAAAGTGTGACAGCTCAACTTTCAACAAGGAAAGAGCAGTAGATGCCCCCAAACCATACCCCAGGAGTTAGCAACTCTGCTTGTGTATCTCTGGCCCCATCCACCTATGGAATCACCGAACTCCAATGCTGAATTGATGGCATTTAGATTTCTTAAAAATCTTAACAGGTAATTCGGATGTAAAGCCAGAGAGGAAACTCTGCTGTGAATCTATGAGCTTGATGTCAGCTCCAGTCACATTTTTTTAACATCTTATTCTGCTCGTTTGAGACATCAGTTTGTGAGCCTATGGAGAATGAATGAGTGATTGTTAAAAATCAGCATGGGCTTAAGAATAGCAAAGTGTTCCAGGCAAATTTCATTTTCATTTTAATGGAGAGAAGTTTATATATCAGCATTTTCCAAAACCTGTTCCATGGTACACTAGTTCTCCCAGATATTAATAACTATTGTAAGAACAAAAAAGATTCTTTGTTGAACAAATCTGGGAGGGTCTGGCTGTCACAAAGTTAAGCTGATTTATTTATGAGGTTTTCTTGTTGTCTTTAATAAGATAATGTGTATTGATCTCTTAGAAGAATTTAATAAGGAGTCTTTCCCAAACACTTATGATCCTTCACCCCTTCTTTTTTTCCTATCTCTTGGAACCAGTGTTTCTTGAAATATCTACTACAAAAAGATTATTTTGCTTAAACCAGTGCATTTGACAAAGCATTTTATGCTATCTTTGGGAGAAATATGGAGGAATATTGGCTATTAATTGTACACATAGTTTATACCTGGTAAAAATGGCAGCATTTTAAAAGTGTTGATTAGTTGACTATAATTAACGTAGAGGACAATCTCTGCTATTTGTTTCTCCATTCATTGATTTACTCTAAGGTATTTATTAAATATCCAATATTTACCAGGCACTGTGCTAGATGTCAGAAATGCAATAATAAGCAAAACAAATATGAATCTTGATGCTGTCACATTTAATATTTTCATCAATAACTTGCATGGGATTGTATATGTTATGCACTCAAGTTTTCAAAGGCTCACACGTAGAAGGTATAGAGAATATTTTGGATGTGGAATGAAAAGGTTAAGATTCTAAACCACTACTTGGCTAGAATAATGGGCAGAATATAATAAGATGAAATCCAACAGTGAAAAACAATTGCACAAATCTGAGCACATGCCAAGAAGAGTCAGAAGTTTAATTGATGACAAGCTCAATATGAATTTTAAAATGTTAACAAAGCTTAAGGAGGCATTAAGAAAAAGATTGTACTCACAAAAAGAACTTTAGAGTTCTGCTGACTGTTTACAGCCAAAACAAGACCAGAAGTAATGTGTTTAACGTTGCTACCATTAGAAGGCGTCATCGTTAACCCAGAATCCACCTGGAGGAGAGCAATCAGGGTGACTGGAATTTCAAAACCAGTCAACATGGAGAAGATTGCAAGAATGAAGAATATTACATGTAAGAAAAAAAAGTGGGTGTTGAGAGTTCATGATAGCTTTGTTTAAATAAACAAAGAGAGGAATTGATCCATTTGCCACTGGACATTAGTCAAAGAAATGAGTAGAGTTAATAAGGAGTCTTAGGGCTCAACACAGGAAGGAGTTTGTAAAACTAACCTGTCCAAAAATTTAGTAAGCAGCCTCTGTACTAACGATGTTTAAGCAGAGGCTGAATTACCACTTTCCAAGAATATTACAAAATGTTAGACTATATTTTCTCAGGAAGAATTTGAATTAGAAAATGATTTCCCAAGGTTCCTGTCAGTGATATGATTTTAGCTCTATCAGTGTTAGTGAGAAATTCCTTCATCTGTAATCTGAACACCATACTTTCCTATTCCATTCATTCATTCACAACCCCTTATTGAACTGCTTACTATGTACCAGGTACTGTGATAAGCACTGGACGTCAAGAAAGAATAAGACATGGCTTTTTTTTGGTGGCGAAGATTGGCCTTGAGCTTACATCTGTGCCAATCTTCCTCTATTTTGTCTGTGGGTCACCACCACAGCATGGCTTGATGAGTGGTGTAGGTCTGCAACTGGGATCCAAACTCACTAACCCTGGGCCACTGAAGAGGAGCGCACCAAATTTAACCACTCTGCCACTGGACCAGCCCCTAAGTCATAGCTCTTTGTCTTCATTTTATTTATTTTGTAATAGAATCATATTAAAAGAGCAATGAGAGCTCAGAAGAAGGAGGATTTTTTAATCAACCATTTTGTTGAAAACTTGATTAATATAAAAAGGTTAGAACAGCTTTTTAGAGAAGAAGGCATTTGCACTGGACCTTGAATTAATTGATGTTACATGCTATCTAAAACTTGACCTAAAGTTGTTTTTTAACACCAGTTAAGACTCAATCCTCCATAAGGTTTAGCACTTCAATTCCTATGATATTTTCTCTATCTTCCATTTCTCTCTCTCTCCCTGAACTCCTTCTTTCCATGTTTATGTATTTGCCTTTGATGAACTTATGAGATTTGCTTTTTTCCCCTTCTTCCTTCCTAGCTTCACTAGATCTTATGCCTGGATTCTTGTGGCATGCTCCTCGCTGGTTTTCCCCATCCCCAGGATGGCACATCCCTCCACTCTCCAGCTCCTAAGCCAAGTCACTCCCAACCCCATCCCCCAAGCTCCTGGTCATCAGAAACATCATTCCAGACTCATCCTCCTAAAGTACTTCCACTCGCCTGTCATGTCATCTGTGATGGATCTCTTTTCTAGCAAATCAAACAAATATCCTTCCTTGGGTTTCAGGTTTGATTGTGACCTGGTTGCTCCTTATCTCTCACTCTCCCTCAATTCCCATCTTCCAAGCCAGCTCTTCACTGTCCCTTTATGCACATTATTTATTCAAATTTATGGAATTTTGTTCATATTTCCCTTACAAGGAATGTCGTTTCTGCACCCTCCCACCCCCATTCTGCCCCACAAGATTCTAGCGACATGTAAATCCTATCTCCTTTTCTAGATTCCCATGACACTGAACTCAGTAATACACAATTCACTATTTAAATATCACCTGAAAAAAAAATCACCTGATAGTTTCATATATATTAGTTTTACCTTCTATGAGTTATAAACTCCTTGAGAACAAAGATATTTTCTGTATCCCCAAAAAGTCTGATGCCCATAACAACCACAAATAAATACTTATTGGCTAATCATTTTCATTTTGGGAACCGTAACAAAATGAGAAAATTCTCTATCAAATCCAATCCTTGACTAAAGAGTGGACTAGTGGGGCAACTGTCCAGGATAACAATCGATAAGGGGCATTACATTACTATTGGGGTATAAAAGACATATATATGGAGATACAAGAGAAGAAAGGATACAATGAATTTACCAGAACTCTTCTCAAGGGGAAGATTTTATGTGGTTGACAGGAATGCTGATGAAGAAATCCTCCAAAGGGCATGCTCGTTCTTGGAACACCAGAGAGGCTACACTTCTTCCAAGGCCATGAAGTCCAGGAAACCGCAAGGGAATGACAGCAGGAGAAGCCACCAGTAGTTCCCTTGGTCCTCCCTCATGCACTTGGTGCTCAGCCTTTCCTCTAAATAAATGTTAAAAAATTATTTTACAACTATCAGTTCACAGGGACATGAAAGTTTTAACTGTCCCTGGGCATTCATATTTCATCATCCTTCCTTAATCAACTAAAGAGAGCATGAAGTGAGCTTACCTCTTCCCTACTGTCAAATCTATCCCCATCTACAACATAGGCAATGTTTCTATATACAATTCATTGAAAAGGGTCCCCAACTGTTTCTGGAAAGAATGTATTGTAGGAAGGGCACAGGATTGATGGCAGAGATGTTGTTTACTCGTTATGTTGTTACTAATGTTGTTTACTAGTTCTGCCCTTGGGCATCTTAGTGTTCTCATCTGCCAAATGGGGTTTTTGTTGGACCCAGAATGTATGTGAAAGTCCTTTGTAAACCCTAAAGCAGTGCACACGTTAGTCTGTGAAATAAATTGGCACAGTCACTCTCTTGAGTGGCCTTTAGCTCTAGCTAAAAACTTCTTATTGAAGTAATCACTTTTGCTCTCTAAAAACAACTCTGGTTTATGATTGCATAATTTCTGTCCAATAAAGTATATTTTATGTGATAATCACATTAGGTTGTTATAACCATTGTCTATTTTCAATCGTAATACCTATAACTAACAAATAATGATGGTGTATTGACCAGTAGATAACCCTTCTTCATTATGAGTAACATCAGAGAGTATATCTTTCACACATTTTTGCTTTATTCAACAATTTTCAGTATGGGTGACCTTATTCTTTTAATGTTAGGCAGAATTAATTAAAGATACCATTTTTTAATGCTGCAACACATTTTGCTTAAAAAAATAATGTATCACTCACCAGTTCATTTTTCATGAATATAATTATTCCTTTTTTTGCAGTTGTCATTGTTCCATGTTCTTTCTTTATGAGCCACTATTTTTTAAATATAAATTTTCACCTACTGTGTAAATGTGAACAGCTATTGAGCTTGTAGTCCAGGAAGGGCCGTTCACATTCTCCAGCCAAATTGCAAATGTCGTGACTGGAAAAGCTATTATTTTTGAGCTCACCATAGTGAAAAGTCACACTAATTCAAGAAAGAAGTTTTTACATCTTGCAGATGTAACCTTTCTAGGTAAGCCAGTGTCTCATGGCTGGTTGAATTTGTATAACAACAAACAATTTCACTTCTGTGGCCCTTGGAATGGTCTGTCAACACGTGCTTTTGTGTACTTTTCTACTTCCTTCTAGAGGTCTTTTAGCAGAGGGCTTAAGGTTAGGGACTATGAGGTCAGGCTAAAGTGAATTCAAATCCTGCCTCCACCTTTTTGCTTGCTTTGTAACTTGGAACATGTTAATTAAACTCTCTAGGTTTCAGTTTTCCCACCTGTAAAATGGAAATAATAATTAGCTCATATAAATCATTTTTATGAAAAGCTTACCATGATGCCTGGCATATGGTAAATGCTCAATAATTGTCAGCTGGGAGTGTTGTTATTTTTAGCTCTTCATATGTACCTTCCCCAACTTCCAGTTTTATTTCTATGAAAGGTATGGTTCCATAAGGCTCTGTATGAACCATGTCGTTTAAAGCCTGTAACAAATGTTTCTATTAGCACACATGTCCTAATCTATCTTTGGGCATCTCTTTTGGAAATCTAGTGTTGGGCCATAATTATCTGGAATAGAGGTCATGGTATTTAGGAGGTTTAAAAAATAATAATAATACTCAAAAGAAATTGGGGAAAGCTCTCTTGAGCATTCGGCCTAAGAGCAGAGGGGAATAGATGTCAGACTCTTTAAACCTACCCAGGTCTTATGTTTCTCCTTGTTTCTCCAGAGAGTGATTTTGCATCTCTTGACAGTCTTCATTCTTTGTCCATATTGTAAAAAGTGTATAGCTTAGACATTTTGTTATTCATCTTATCCAGTAATACAGGCAAATATTTAAACAATAAAAAATAGAAGTGCTTGGATCTACCTGAATATTTTTCCAGAACGTCAGGAACAAACTGGAAGATGATATGAGCACCACAGTAAACCTAAAATCGCTCTCCAAAATAGCAACTACAGTTGAATCTGCAGGCTTCCTTCACTTGTGTTTCCTAATAACACTGCTGATTATGGGGTTATAGGTTATTATGATAATGGAAGCAGAGGCTAAAAGTGTGCAATACTGAGCAAAGTATGGTCTATGTAAGCCTTATCAAAACTTCCTCTTCAGAGCTGACTTTGAGATGTGGATTGGCTGCTTCCATGGTGCCAGTGGCATCCAGAGCTCAGGAGAGAATCCTAATATGTCGGTCAGTCTTGTCTCAGTCTTTTCTAGAATCCCTTCTTACCCTAAGGAGACCATGATCAACAAAATGGGTCTCAGAAGTGGTAATATTTTCGACTGACAATTGGGCAGGGAAAAATGGGAGGAAAATGGAACACAAGTGTTTGTCATTCAACCTGTGAAGAGGGTCACAGATCTGCAGCTTGTAAGAAGACACATCAAATGAAGTTCCATTGGCTAGACTCCCACTAGTTTCTTTCTTTCTCTTTGCTCTGACACTACACTTCAGCACTTTGCTTCTTTCCTGGCTCTCCTCCATTTTCTCTGACTACTCTTATTTCTCCTTTAGTGATTCTGCTCCTCCTCAGTGGACTTTTGTCTGTGTCCTCTAAAGTCCAACATCTTCCTTCACTGCCTTTCAAAGGTCTCTTCTGCTGTCACTACTTCACCCCTCACCCATTCATAAAGGAACCCCCAATCTACGGTGCCTCTCTAGAGCTTCTTCATATACCCATATCTGCCTAGCAAACAGTTCCATTTGGATAAATCCCCTAAGGAGGTAACTTTTTGTAATAAAATGAAACATGTTTAAAACTAAAGCCACCATCGTCTCTTCAAGCCCGACTCTTTCCAATTCTCCATTCCTAGTCTTCTAAAAATCCTTTCCAAAATCTGGGCAGCTCTTGCTTCTTGTCACTTCTTCCCCAATCTCTCAATATCTCGTAAGCATCATGAATTGCCAGTTATCATTTTGTAATAATACTTCCCTCTCCTTTATTTTTGTCACCATTATTCTTGTCCAGACCCTACACCCTTCCCAAATATGTCAGATAGTTAGTTGTCTTCAACATACGGCTCTATTTTTTTTTCCCTTTAACGCCCTGCAAACTAACAAATCTTTCCAGCTATCAATGTGTAATTTCACTGCTCAAAAATTTCTTGCAAATAAGCACTTAAAATATTCTATACATCTGACCCCATTCTTTTAAGACTGAGTAGAGACTAGATGACCTTGAACTATGCCTTTCAACATTTTTTAGTAGCAGAATTTTATTTTGCTCTTTCATAGATGACTTGCGCCCAAAACAGACTTTATAAAATAGATAGAAAGTTCTAAGTAGATCAGTGAGATAATTTATAAAAACCTTAAAGTGGAGGATTCAAATAACAGATGTGGTCTTATCAAATAAGCATGCAATATACTTGCATAAGCTTGCAAATGTAGCATGCAAATTTATTCGTTGTACTTTCGAGAAGAAAAATCCTGATTCACACTGATAAGAAGCTGAAAAAGGCATAAATTTTATATTAGCTCTCTTAGCAGTCCCATGTTGCTTTCTGAATACAGGCAAAATGGTGGTACAAGTTTTATTCCAGACCTGACCAAAATTGATAAACTGATGTCACAAGAGAAGAACACAAAAGTGATATCTACTGTATTGTAATGTGGCTAATATAAAATTTGAGTGTATACTTTCCATTACAGGTTTTTTTAATGATCAAAATACATTTTAAAATAAAATCCCATTCAGAATGTCTGAAGTGCCTGTAAATAAACCAAGAGTTTTACTGAACATGGTTTGAAAACCATCCATTTAAAGAGCACTCTTGGGGCCGGCCCGGTGGCACAGCGGTTTCATCCGTGCTTGGCAGCCCGGGGTTCGCGAGTTCGGATCCCGGGCGCCCGCCGACGCACTGCCTGTCAGCCATGCCGTGGCGGCGTCCCATATAAAGTGGAGGAAGATGGGCACTATGTCAGCCCAGGGCCAGTCTTCCTCAGCAAAAAGGGGAAGATTAGCAACGGATGTTAGCTCAGGGCTGGTCTTCCTCACCAAAAAAAAAAAAATAAAGAGCACTCTTTTCTAACCTCCAACTCTTTTTTTACCTCCAGTTAAGCAGGACCTTTCCCAACCAACTCCAATTTCGCTTGATGCCTTGGGAACCAGCTCGATTCGCACCACCTCCAAAAGGCCTTCCCTGACCACTCCAGCCCTCAGCAATCTCTACCTCATCTAAATTCCTACAGTGTTTATTGTTGGTCACAATCATTTGCCATATAATTCTAAATACCTATCACAGGGCTGCATAAATGTTAGGCAGTCAAGAAGCTCTGGGAGGTGGGAGGGAGAGAGAAAGGGAGAGTTAATTGCCAATTGAGGAGAAGAAGGGTAGAGCATCGATGAGGCCGCAGTAAGCATGTGGAGATTAGGTGTGTTTTAGTGTAAGAATATAACTGGGATCAGAAGAAGGACGAAGATGTGGCTGAATTGGTACATTAGGTTCCCCCATTCCAGCCCCCCATTTGGCACCTAACAAGTCCATAAGTGTGTCTTTTATTATTAAAGTTCTGATATATTTTAAAAAATCATTGATCTATTAAAAGAGAGAGAGAGTAATCATTTCACAATAATCTACGAATTGTTTTACTTCACAAAGGGATACCTAAATGTTTATTGAGAATCTCACTGATTTATCTTAGGTTTTGTATGATAATTTTACATTTAGCTTAAATATAGATGTTACAATTTTTAACTGTCACACAGTAAATTGTGTATTGACATATTACAGGCACAGAACAATGAAGTTACTCCCTTTGGAAATGCCCTCTATGTGCTTTTCACATAACATCACAAATTGCCACAGCAATCCTATAAAATAGGTACTCTTAGGCCCATTTTACGGATGTAATTGAGGCTTAAAGACATCTAGCCACTTGTCTTGGATCATATAACCAATTAAGTGACAAAGTCAGCATTTAAAGCCATGTGAACTCTGGGACTCCTGCATTGGAATCAGTTGGGGTACTTGTTAAAATGCAGATTACTGAACTCCACTATGGATTCACAGAAGGATCATCTTTGGAAATTAAGCCTAGGAGTCTGTGTTTCTTACAAGCACCCGGGGTCATTTGGAGATACTTTAAAGTTTGAGAACCCCCAATCTAACTGATGATGAGTTATAAGACATTGCCATGTTTGGAGGATGGGGGAAGTGGATATAACCATTACTGGACTTGAAGAAGTCAAAGAATTTTGAGGCAAGATGTTTATGTGTCTTCAACACAGAGGCTGAGTAGTAAAGGATTCTGAGTCATTAGAGTTTTATGATTAGAGGACCGTCTACAACCAACCAACTCCAGTAGAATGTTCTGGTAAAATAAAGGAATTGCCTTAGATGATCTCTAAAGTTTCTTCCCACTCACATTCCATGATTTCATGGTTCCTGGTTTCTTATCTTGATTCCAACTCCAAGTGTGCTAACTACACAGGGGAAAGGAGGACTCCACATCAATTATCTTTTCCTATGATATTCAGTCTGCTCAACACACTCTCCTAAATGGTTCCCTAGGAACAGAAGGCCCACTCTTCCTTCCTTCAGTATTCACCAAATAGAGAAGAAAAGTAAAATGAGAGAAAGAAGATTAAAGAGGAAAAAACTGCCTAGAAAACAGAGATTTTACCACCTGCTATATTTCACTTTTGTGCGTTTATATTTCTGCCTCTGAGCTCAGAAGTCTTTGGGGAATGTGTATATTTTGGACAAATTTTGTAATAAATACTGTAAATAAATCCTAAACGCTGCTAGACCTGGAAGTAGATCATTAAACTTTTATGGAATCAACATAAGCTTGGGATCTGACAAATCTCATTTTAAATGCTGGATATAGCAGCTTCCAAGCAAAGTGCAAAGCTGATAGCATGCATTTAATCTCTATTAAGGCCTCACAAACAATACTTGTTTTAGTAATATTTAAATTCATTATCACTTTTTTTTTTTTGCAAACAATTTATTACCAGGATCTGGGCTGTATGATTTCAAATTTTGACATAATGCATAAATTCAAGGAATATACAAATAAACTAAGAAGATTCTCTGAATACAGCCGATGTAATAACTGAATTGGATTCCCAAGAGACACCTAGTGTATTATCCATGCAAACACTAGCAACCTAACTCCATGGCCAGATTGACACCTATCACATCCCTAGCTTCTCTCCCCTGGGCAAGGAATGTTCGTTCTCTTCCTAAGAGATCATCTCTTCCAATAAGTGTGCCATTCTTTCTTTGTGCCCTGCCCTCAGTGACATCTCATCCTATGAAAAATGACTTACAGGGTTTTCATCTTTTAAAACCATTATCACTGACCAGCAGCCCCTGTAGAGAGAAGATGGATTGGATTACAAACCCCCACCCCTCTGCAAAACCTATTACAAAGGGAGCACACCTCACGCTCCCCTTCCTTTTCCCCACCGACTGCTAAGTCCCTTGGCTGGTGAGACAAAGCTTGTAACTTGGGTGGCACACCACAATCAACTGTGTGTGCAAGCTCAAGCCACACTTCCACGTTCTGTCCCAACCGCTCTGCTTGGGAACTTTTCAGAGATGCTTCTTGCTCTACCAGGCCTCTTTGCTTTGGGGCTGTGTCTACCGAGATGGAGATCTGTTGGGTTGATTTGGGTGGTCTCGTCCATGAGCACAAAGGTCCAGAAACAGAAGGGAAGCAGTTAAAGCAGCCGAGGCATGTTTACTAAGCCATTTGAAGTTGATAGCCCGCACGGCCTGGCTTTTTTCTCTATCTTCGTAAACCGCAGTGAATTGATGGAATGACCCGGACTTGATCTTCAGGGCAATATGTCTGATGGCACCGCTGGATTGATAAATTGATTCAAAACTATTACCATGGTGAAAAAGCAATAAGGTCATAAAAATTGCATCAGCTGGCTAAGTAAATCCTGGCATTTCATGACAAGTAATGCAGAAGAATCGCAAGAGGATCTGGGCATGAGGCTGAATGAGTGAGGGAGAAATGACTTTGAAGAGCTCATCATCTCCGATCTATTCTTCCTGCCAGCGATTCATGCCTTCGCATAGTGCCACTTCATTATGGGGAAATAACTGTACACTTCTAGCATATTCCTGGCCTCCCTGGCGGCCCCTGGAGGACCCTTAGCTGGTTAATACCTCATCACGGGCTTCATTGAACACTTTAATCTGCACTTGTGTGATCAATAGAATCCTGGTGTAAATTAAAAGGACAATTTCATGTAATCAAGCCTGTTAATGCTCATTTTGAAAACCATTATTTGTGGAAGGCATTTAGAAGAAAATTACAAAGTGACAGGCTGATGCACTCTGAGATGATTTGAAAGCAGGCCTTTTTTGTGTGACAGTATACCTGCTTGGGGAGCAGGGTGGGAGTGAGCATTAGTGAAGGCATGGGGGGAAGGGAAGGGAACGGGAGCCAGCGAGCAACGAGGAGCAGCCCAGCAGGAATATGTGTGTATGCCCTGCCTGCTTGCTTGCCTTCATGCAGGGAAGAAGAAAATGAAATTTTCCAGTGTTCTATTTCTGTGGCAAATTCAATTACTGTGGGGACTTGTTCAAAGCGGTGTAACTTCCAAGAGGCAGAAATTGAAAACCTGGCAGCTAATGAAATGGCAAATGACTAGGAAGTTCAGACAGGGGCCGTCAGTCAGATCAAACACCTGGAGAAAAATAGCAGCTACCCCCAGTGCTTTCCTGAAACCACTCTCTCAACTGCTGCCTCTTTAGGAGAGAAGAGACCTCCTTCTCCCAACATTTGACTCAAGCTGGAATAATATGTTAACAGCCGCGAGTTTCCATGGGCCTCTATACCAGCAACATAGCGTGATGGCGCGTGAAGCGTGGGATGCAAAATATAACCAACACGTTATTTTTTTTCTGATTCTGGGACGTGTGCTGCATATGACTATGCAATATTTACTTAGGCAATTTGCCCACAGAGATATTTTTTAAAAGTCTTTGGTAGCCAAGATATATACATTCATAGACAGGATATGGCAGTATATGGCTTGAAAAGATTTTTGAGAATGCTGAGACTGAGCCCCCACTCCCAGAGATGCTGTCCAATTGGTCTGAAGTGGAACTCAGACTTCATACTTTTAAAAACTCCCCAGGTGATTCTAATGCCCCAGGTTGATGAGAAGTACTGATACATAGAACATCTCGTGGACATGAATGTGCTAGATTTTGCTATGGGTACCAGTAATCATACATTTGACGGTTTCTTAACATTGCTGAACTCTGTATGCCAGTAACGCGACCCAGATAGCATTACAACCCAGCACTACCAGGGATATGAAATTACAAGACCCAAGAAAAAGTGGCTTGTAGGCATGACAAACTGAAATCTAATTGAAAGCACTTACCCAGAGTTGGCCATTGCTGTGGTATCACTCATCCAGGCTCAGGACTATGAAAATTCAACATTCTGTTCTATTTCTTCCTTGAAGCTCATCACAACACTCCAAAAGGGAAAATCATTTCCATTTGTCATGTGACAAACATTTCCAGTCAACTCTTATTAAGCTGATATTGGTTTATTCAAAATAAGATGCACTTCAGACGGCCATCCTCTAAGCAACTGAATTTCCTATAGCTCTTTAATAAAATTGTCAGATAATCTGAGCATAGTTTATTCAAAATCTGCTTGCTTTTATTTGATTTTATCAATGCTTGCAAGTCCAATAAGCATTTTAATGTGTTTAGGCACAAATAATGTTTTCCTTTCCCTCTCCTAAAATGACAAAATGCCACCCTCTCCTCTCCTGCTTGTTCTGACACGTTGGGGTTGACTTGCTCTTTCTGATTCCTTTTTAGGATCCTGCCCCTCACCCACACCCCACCCAGCCCCTTTACATAATGCTTAATTCCATCTCTTAGACTTGGGGTCTTGTTTAACATTTTCTTGCAAGAGCTAACCACATCCATGTGAATTTGGTTACTCTATGACTTATGTTCAATCATTATTTTGGATTTATATTTAAGTCTATATTACTTCCAAAAGCATCTAATATTTTTAGTGACTTCTAAAAACACAAATCACTGAATGTGAGGTGTTTTCTTTAGACTTTTTAGGAATTATATTCTGAAACTCTGATTCTATAAAATGTTCAATCAGACTCCAGTATTCAAGGAAAGAGTATCTTCAAATGCCTTGTTCATCCTAGAAACATCCATAGACTATTCATTACAGTGGAGTTACTGGTCTATTCCTGTCTTGTATCCCTTTTGCATCTAAGGCCTTGAGTTGGGAAGACTGCTGAAGTAACCAAACAGGATATTTCTAATTATGCTCTGAGATCTACCTTACTTTCAAAATATCAAAATTTGCAAAAAGTTTCAAACTAGATAATAAAGAGAAAAGGCTAAATGCCACCAATGATATAGCTAAGGCAACTACTACATAAATCTCTTTTTAAGGTGTTCTTGTTTTGTTCAATTGAAGTTTATGATGTTTAGAGTTCAGGGGAAAAGAAAATTTGGCCCTATAGAAGTTACTAGTTATGAATAAAGTTTTTTAAAAACTCCTAGGATGTGACAGGCCGGCTAATTAACACTTTTTAAAAACCAAATAAAATAAGCTTTGATTGGGAGAGAGGAATTGAGATGACTAAGGATCCAGAACTATAGTTTCTCAAGGGGGTTTTGACAGAACTAGAGCAACATGCCCTGAGGACCCAGGCACATGCGTATCTCGTGAAATTTCTCTTTCAAACCAAGCCACAAGGAAAGGGATGTGCTGGGGATTTTGTGTGATGAAAACAATTGAAAGGATCTTAAGTAGTGTGAAATGAAAAGAAATCATAGGAGTCTAGAAGTCCCTCTCCAGATCTATAGAGAGGGGAGAACTGTCAATAATGTCATCTCAGAGAAAATTAGTGATGCCAGGAAGAAATATTAAATGTTTCATTCCAAAAGCCTATAATAAAGAGTAGTATCTTTAACACTGTTCTAAGCTGCAAGGTACTAGTCACCAGACCTTCCCACATGCTCTTTCCTCTTCCTAGAAGAATCTTTGGCCACCACTCCCATCCCTGACATCTCCACCCTTTATCTAAAAATCACCCGTCCTTCTTCCAGACTCTTGTTAGACACAATTCCCTCCAAGAAACTGTCTTTGACAACACCCCTGGAGCCTTTTATGAGCTCATATGGCACCCTGTGCTCACCTAGCCTAACACCCATTCCACTGACTCTCAATCCTGATATATTTGTCTCCCTGTAGATCATAAGCACAGTGAGAGCATGAACTGGGTCTAATTTACACCCTGTGTAGCCCAGCACAGTACCTGACATGAAGCAGGGGATCAACAAATTTTCATTGAATGAATGAAGTCTTCCAGAAGCCAGAACATATACACAGACCCAAGGTCTATGTACCTACTTCCTAAGAGTTCCATGAGCAAACATTAAAGATTTCATGACCCAAGACATTATTCCACTAAGATGCCAATATTAGATTTAATTTTGCTCAACTTATAAAATTTTCATATGTATATTTCTTGTACGTAATAGGTAAAAAAAATAAAGACTGTTATCTAATTGAAGCTTCTATTTTTAGTTTTAAAAAAACACCTATGAGAAATTGGAATATATGTTAATAAATGTTCATTCAGTTCGTTCAGTTTCACACTGGAGAGCTTAAAAACTGAACCTCTCCTCTCAACAAAATAGCAAAACAGGTTTCACTATTCATGGTAACAGTTACCCAAATTACCAAGGAAGAAATATCTTTCAAAGAATAGGCCTGGGTGGGTAAACCCAAAACCATCAAGTGATTCAAGCTATGGTTTTTTTCTCTCTCTTCTTATAAGAGTCTTATTTAGGCACCAAATACTTCAGTATAGAAGAGAATCAAGGTCCCATTTGGGATTTTGAAAATGTTCCTCTATAATGGGGCTAAATAAGATTTTCCATATACCATCATATCTTAATCCCAGGAGAATTATGCCGTGTATTCCCATTCACTCAGAAAATTCATCAACATACATATTTTAAATATTTTGACAACATAAAACTTAATGAAACATCTTTTAAAACCTTAGGGAATGATTTTTTTATCTTAAAATAAAAAAGTAATACAGATAGTCCCCAATTTACAAGCAACTTTTTTCCAATGGTAAATTTTTATGTCAACAGTGTGAAATTCAGAAAGTATTTATCATAGGACACAGGAGTTAGGTTAAATGTATTAACTCATCCTATACTATACTGCTATAGAAATTCTCCCACCATATAAGACAATATTTCTATTAAAAGATGTGTTCTGAACTTTATGACAGACACTCTTTGTTGGTTGACTCAACAGTTATTCACAAGCCTTTTCTTTCCACTCTATAATGAAAAAACTAAACACTTGCTTTCTCAGTCTTCCTTCCAGCTAGGGGTCACCATAGGACACGGTTCCAGCCCATTACAAGTAAGCACAAGTCTATTGGGTCTTCAGAGAACTTTTCTTCCTCATAACCGAGAAAGAGACAAGAGGAAAGCTTCTACACTGCCTCTTCCTCCTTCTTGTTTTGGATTCAGACATGATGCCTGGAGCTATGCTAACTGTCTGGTGACCAGGAGACAAAAAGCACAAGGTCAAAAATATCCAAGAATAGCAGAGGAGAAGAATGGAAAGAGCCAGGGTCCTTGAAGACACTGGGGATCAGCCAAACCAACACCAGCAACCAAATGCCTCCAGTCTTCTTTTTAAGTGTCTTAATAAATGACAAGATTAAAATAGTCAGTGTTATCCCGTTTTCCTGTTACATGCAGCCAAATCATTCCTAAGTGAGACAATTGCCAACTTGGAATTCTAGAAACACCTGGTCCCTACTGTAGTCAAGCTGTGGATTCCTCATTTCCTCCCATCTGCTGGGCAATGGAGGTCAAGATTCGTCTTCTCAGAGCCTCTCTACCCATCTGCAGCTTCAAATTACTAATGGTCTCCACGTCAATAGAGTGGAGTGATAGAGGTAAAGGGAGGCAAAAAGAAGGAGATTTTCATGGGGGTTCCAAAGGAATTGGAGTACAAAATTTAAAGAACTGCAGACTTCTGCAATATAAAATACCTGGGGGCTCACACCCAACGCACATACACCTAGTGTAAGTTTTAAGACAACCTCATTTTTTTCCCTCACTTTATAAGTGACCCTCCCAATTCTCTACCTTGCTTAACCTACTCCAACAAGGAAGCCAGTCTGTTTTTTTCCCTGCCTCCTGGTCCTGAAGCAGTACACAGCTCTTTCGAAGTTTACTAAGAATGTATACTACTGAAATTGCAAGGAAACAGCTGGCGAAAGTGCTTCCCATTTAGTGTAAAATAAGAACTTTCTGGAAAGCAATCAAAAGCCTCAAAAATATTAATATCATGCTGTTGGAAATCTAATCGGATTTTGGTCTGACTGTGCTCACGTTGTGGCCAGCTGATTTGGGACGGCACATCCTCTGAATTTAAAAAATCTCCAGCTGGGATTGATGACAGCTCCCCTCCAAAAGAGAACGCCACCTGACATCACAGGTTAGCACTGTGCCTTTCTTCCCTCTCACTCAGAATCCTAATACATGTTGAGACTGTGAGACACTTTTCTCGTTCCTTTCATTATTTTCCTGTGGTTTGTTTAGCTGGATGCTTCCCTTTACAGTATTTTAACCTTGACTAGACGGCGGCCAAGGGGCTGCCTGGGGTGACACCCAGCGGTGATAATGAGACTTCACGGCAGCTCCTCGTTTCCCAAGGGCAGCTAACTGAAAGAGCCTTTACCATGAATGTCTCCCTCAAAGTTCCTTTCCGGAACTTTTTCCACATTTCCTATAAGCAATGATTTTATCCCCAAAGGGTATCCATTTGTTAGCATCTAAATCATTTTTTTCTGTTCAAGGACCTTTATTAACCATTGATCAAGCATCTACTGTATAGAAGCTCCTAGAAAAAAACAATCTTTAGCAAAGGATCAAGATTTTTCTTTCAATAAAATAACAAGGCGGGAAGCATCTTCTCCATGCAACAAAAGTATTAAATGTCTTCTGTACTGTTATGCTCTCAACTCAAACTTGTCATTCCAGAAGCTCCTTCACTTATGAACTTTTATAAATAGGAACATAACTACACGCCAGGGAGGAACAATGAGACAGCAGTACCCACCACCAACAGATGGCGGTGACAGTCACTTGGTACTTCTGAACATCATTTGGGAACCTAATCTGTTAATAAGCAAAGGCATTAACAGGACCCAGAGAAACAGCGAAAGCAAATTGTGACATAAAATTGAGTAGCTGAAGTTCACATTCCAGGGTCCTCAGTAACATTTTGCAAAGGTCTTTCACAATTCTCTCATTTTCAAATGTCCTTCCAGGGACCTTCCCTGGGCCTCCTCCTTAGGTGTTAAACCCACACTCAGTTTTCCACTTCTATCTCCATAGTGCCTCATCACATACTGTGAAAGCGAAGAGTTATTTCTGGCCAGTGAGAGAAATAAGTAAGGCCAATCAACCAAAAGAAGTTACATCATTAAGTATTATCAGAAGTGAGGAATAGAATATTTATAAATAAGAAACTCCATGATCTTGAGCCCTTGAGGGGTAAACATCTATACCTTCCTGTGAGGTAGAGGTATTTAAAAAGCAGAAATGAGGGGGCCGCCCGGTGGCGCAGCGGTTTAGTTCGCACTTGGCAGCCCCGGGTTCGCGAGTTCGGATCCCGGGCGCCCGCCGACGCACTGCTTGTTAGCCACGCCGTGGCGGCGTCCCATATAAAGTGGAGGAAGATGGGCACGATGTTAGCTCAGGGCCAGTCTTCCTCAGCAAAAAGGGGAGGATTGGCAACAGATGTTAGCTCAGGGCTGGTCTTCCCCACAAAAAAAAAAAACAACAACAACAAATAAAAAGCAGAAATGATAGTTATTATTCAAAACCCCTGTATTGAGAATAATCCATAGGAGAGTTGTGAGATCAAATTTTGCCAGATTTCTTGGTTGCATCATTTAGCCATTTTTGGATTGGCGCGAGATTGGAACAAGGCTTCATGTTGTCCTTTCTGATTAGAGGTCTTGACATAAATGAAGTAGAAACCCCCTGAGGAGAACCAGTCAAGAAATCAGCTTGCTATCCCAGAATACAGTGTTCATAGAGTTAAAACTCCCACAGGAGACGGAACCCCCCTGAAAATCTGCTCACCCAGAAAGGGCGAGCAGCACAAGCCGTCAAGTCAGATAGAGTAGGATTTGAACCCCCACTGACAGCGTACTAGGCAGCAGATCTCGAGCTAAGCCAAGTCCCCATGCCTCAGTCCACATCTGTAAAATGTGGACAATATTAGTTCCCACCCATCCCATCGGGTTGCTGGGAAGAACAAGTGAGGTAATGCATGGAAACTGCCTAGTAACGCCCTTCACATGTAGTACCTGCTCACTAGTGTTACCTGTTATTAAAAGAAAATCTAGGCTGCTCAAATCGTTAAAGAAATGGATCTGCAGCAGACGTCAACATTTTCCAATTAAGAATGCAAACCTTTTCTAGGTTTGGGGAAATTCCCTCTGACTTTGTAGCAGAATGAGAGTCAGAAAAAAACTGTATATGATCCCTGAACAAAACAAATTCCTTTCTCTCCAGCTTCAGGGAAAGAATCACAGCCAGAAAGGTAGTAGTTTTGCTCTCCTCCTGAAAATATGTTCTATGGAGCAAGCTGTGAGGAGAAGTGTGTGTGCCCCACTCATCAGCGTCTGCATCAGGGTCCCTTATCAATGAGACGCGAAAGTCACAAGATTCCATCAGCCCAGAGCTATCAAGTTATTGATGAGGCTGTGGGGAGACTTGTCCTTTATTGTAAGCTGCCTCGACACGCTTTCCTGATGGGGAAAGGGGCCTGTAGTGTCCTCTGCATGTTTAAGTATCATTAGAAATACAGGGAGGGGGGAAGGATACCATTAAACCAATTTTATCTGAGCCAAGGACTGCATCACATGTCTGGGATCAATATGACTCACCAGACATATAGGTGGTTGATAGAGAGTAAGTTATCTTTAGTAAATTAAGGTGGGAGGTGATGTGATTCGGGATGGGGAGGAGGCACGCTCTCTTTTGAAAGATTAAGCTAGAAACTTCCCCACATAATTTGACACATCTCCAAAAAAATGTTTCCTGCAACTGAATCTAAAACAGGTTCCATTCCCTAAGGGTCCATTTGTTGTGTAGCCCGGCGAAATATATGAGGGCTGACATTTCTAGGTCTAATTTTAAACATATTTTTTTCAGATGGAACCATTTCCTAATAAATACTTATAAGCTGTACCTGACTAGTTTCAAAGGCCAGTATGATGGCTATTGCTCTGGCATTGTTTTCCAAAGTATATAAAAGAGATACTTTATTTTACAAGAGACCTGATCATAAGTAGTTAGGAAAATCAGTGTTGCATATTAATAAAGTATCACATATGAATATATTATACCATACATAGTTAAAGATACAATTATATCATATATAATTATAATGTATTATATTCTGTATAACATATACTTTTAAATATAAATTTAAATTATGTTTAATTTAAAAAGCTATTTAAGGGAACTCTGATTTGAATCTTTTAGAAAGCAAAATGTTTTGTAATTCAATCATCCGTGCAATTATCTTATCTTATGAATTTGCATTTGTGTTTTCTTAAAGCAGAATGCTTCTATATTAATAGGTATGAATGCACAGGAATGCATACATACAGATACACAAAATAATTACATTACTTATGTTTTCCTCAAGGTCCAGTATTTTGAAATATGAATAACTGGAAGAAAATTCAGAATTCTGGTCAAGTATGGGAGGGAAAGCTCTGTTGAGAGAGTCACGAAGTGGATGATGTCTGCTGAAAGATGTAAGAATGCAAGGGAGCACACTGTGTGACGTGATACACACACCTGTGTAGAATGAGACTCTTTGCCCTGCAGCCATTATGAACAGGATTCGG